>OY776278.1:15269355-17994355 GCA_963675445.1 Linnaemya vulpina | reverse complement strand
TTACCCAACATTTCTTAGAATAACTAAAGACATTTATTTCATACTTCCACTTTACCAATTGAGAAGCTTTGAAACAAATATCAAAGTCAAAGTTGTATTGTTGATATTTATCAAAAAGTTATTGAGTTGTTGTTGTCAACAACGTAAATAGCATCAGTCCTTATGGCTGTCTAAATATGCAGTATTTAAAGAATTTAAGCCAAAAATTTTCTGTAAACTCGAATACATTCGGTGAACTATGGATGAATGGCCATCAAGAAGACTACGAAAGCTGCAAACAAAATACTGACAAAATGGGAAGAGAGTAGATGGGATAATAACAATAACAACTAACGAAAGATGAAGTAGGGGATGAGCGAAAGGATACATGAACGAGTATATATTTTATTTTTTATTTTTTGGATAACTGGCTGACGGAATGGATGAGAAACGGGGAACAGAGGTTACAGGGATTTCTGAGGCTTGGGAAAATGCAACCCAAAGAGGTGCGGCAAAAGCATAAAGTTGTTAGTGTAAAGTGGGTAGGAATTTGGGGCTGTAAGGTGGAGCTGGGCAAAATCTAGAGCGTGATGTTTCGCACAAGTGTGTATGCAGTAAACAAGTATTGGGATTTAGTATTTCGCAAGTACGTAGTTGCGTGCATGTATGCATGTGTATATGTGGATATAAGTTGTATTATGAAATCATATTGTGTATTTACATACACACACAATCACACATACATTATTTGTTTTTGTGCCTGTGTGTGTGTGTGTGTGTGTGTGTGTGAGAGGAGAATAGGAAAATGGATTCTGTTACCAGAATGTGAAATTTGCAAATATTGCATTCAAATTTAATGCACGAATATGTGTATAGATACAAACATGCTACGTATGTATGCATGTATGTATATATATATATTTAGTTGGGCTTACACGCAATAATATCCAGAACAACTACAATACTTAAGTGTCTATGAGTATTTGTTTTTTAAGAGCCGGCAGTTGCCCAAATAGAAACACCGTCATGTGAAACTATTTCGTATACATGCAGAGTTACAGTTACTTAAACAAAACTTTTTAAATGCACTTGTATTTGTACAAATTGGATACATACGAGTACTTCAAATATTAAATTTCACAATATAATTAAAAGTTTTCAAAGAAATAATATATTACCACGGCATTCATAAAAATATATATTAATTAAAATAGATTTAACAAGCTTTAAGAAACAATGCAACGATATATGTTTGAAGCAATATATTGCCTTTTTATGAATAGCAGTGAGACTCCCTCAACCTTTCTTCAATTTTAAATTATATTGCCAAGTTTTATGGATACATAATATGTGATGTGATCGAGTTCGAAGTAGTAAATGGTTTGTTCCGACTATTGCTACCATGCAGACTGTACTTTATTATGACTTGATCAGTAATTTTATGTGGCTACCCAATACGCGCTGGCATGCAATTTGATTTATTGTCAACAGATCACTCTTCTGGTCGATGTTAACCCAAGCATAACTAGATCTAGGTAGTCCTTTCCGATGATTATTACTCGATCCAACCTGTCGCATAGAGGTATCTAGTCAGCTAACTTAGACTGACCTCCGATAACTCTGAGAGGTTATCTAAAACATCAAAGCGGCCCGGCTTTCCAAAAAAATTATTTATTGGTTGTGCAACTCACCCTCTAGATTTATGGCAATGTCGCATATCGTTGTCTATGTCAATAATTTTTAGTCCGACATATATTTATGACATGTCGGATACTTTCCCCTCAATAAGCAATTCTTGTACGTGACAAGGAAGCCCTCTAAGAGTTAAGCCGTTGAAATGTTATAAGTTGTTCACATTCTTAAACACATTAGTGTTTAATTATGTCGGGGAAGCTTCCAAGGAACCGATTTCTTCAAAATGGTATAAAACCAACAACTTTCTGATGTTAGAAAAATTTCAACTTTCATGGCGGGGAGTTAAACAATATGTTTACGAATTTATTTCATAGTTTAAATAACTGTGTTTAATTAATCGCCAAATCACACCACATTGATGCGTAATACAAGTGAACTTCAGCCCATTTTTTTAAGAAGAAGACTTTCAAAAATAACAGATCACCTGCCATAATATTTTGTATTACTTATTTCGTATATACGATAATAATATTTCTACAAACAAAATACATCTTAAGCAAATGAAAAATACTTTTACTTTAATAATCGCTTGTGGATAGCGGTAACAGATCACAAGTTATCGAATAATAACAGAGACCACACACTGGATTTCAAATACATAATAGACAAGAATATATTTTAAACTTTACTTTTAACATTGAATTTAATACCTTTTTGGGGATCGAAAGGAATACGTTTATGAGATACGAGTATATTAGGAAGATTGCGGTTTGTAGCTTCCAAATAAGTTAATATGAATAGTTTAGAAGTTACATATTTATGAATGAATTTGTGTATACGAGTATATGCACATATTTCAACAACTACACGTACCAACAAGACAACAACAAAAGGTTATGATAACAATAGCAACAAGCAAGAGTTGCATAAAACATAAGTATCTCTGGCAGGTTTAAAAACATCAAGTTTATCTTTGTTGCTATATTGTTCAAAGAAAGCACACACATATACATACATACAAACATGTCTAGCTACACATATACAGAAACATGCATAGTTTTGTAATAAACAAATACATTTACAAGTCATTCACAGATGCAACATCAAGAAGTACCAACTATATAGAGTTGACTATGCATGTGTGTGTGTGTGTGTGTGTGTGTGTGCATCCATGCTCGTACTCGAATCTCAACCAGTCATCGAAACTAAACAACTGACTATTTAGACATCCCAGAGTTGTTACACAAAATCTATACCTCATTTACTTCAATGGTGTTTTCGCTCAGCAAATGCAGTTGTACAGAAATCTCTTATTAAACTTTCAAATTTACCATCAGCTCAATTGATATATGATAATTAATTTTGCTGTCAAGATCCGAGTATATAAAATATTTATATATAATATTTATTCAGGCACAAGAATCATATACAAATCAATTTTGCATCATTAAGTTCAAAATAATGTTTTCTGAGTTATAACACTTTGGCAGTAAATGAGCGATATGTGCACTTATATGTGAATCTCTATATAGTAAATGGTTACCGAACGAGAACAATAGTGCATCGTCCACATATGCTGATAATGATGTTTAAAATGATGATGATCACACTGCTGGTGCATTTGGGGATGCTGGTGGCAATGGGGTTATGTGCCAGCATACAAGTACATTTTCCATTTAAGGTGCAGTTTATTATTTAAATTGCATTGAAATACTTTTAAAGTATCAGTTCAATTTAAAATTAGAATGATGCTTTAAGAGCGGAAGTATTGCGATTATTTCCGCTTTCTGTACAAGAAAGTAGTTCCGACGAAATCCTTATATTCCCATTTATTCTGTAATTACATGTCAACGTCACGTCTTCGAGCACTCAACTATTTCTGACAGCCGGCGAATACTCTCAAAAACCTTGCATATAAAAAAAAAAATGCTATTGGAAATCGCCAATTGTTGACGAAAAATAGCACACGAACAGATGGTTACAGAAAATAGGGGGGATTATAAAAATAATCAACTTGAAAGTTTTAAAATTTTCAGATTTCCAATACAGACTTTCAATTTAGTACAATATATATCTCAGCTACATTCGACCCACAGCGTTTTAAAAAGTATTTATTTTAAACGAATTTTAGTAAGTTTTTCACACTCACACCCATTTCCCGGCCTCTTAATGTCAAGTCTAGTCGTAAAGAGAGCAATTTCATATTTTTGTATTTCAAAGAACTTACAAAAGTATTGACATAAATCTGACGACACCGACCGCACCCCTCCCGCTCACTTTCCATTCTTTTTTTTCTCTCATTCATGATGTGGATATACACCAGCACTAAGTTTTTTAAATGTATTGAAAAAAAAACAGCAATACGTGCTGCTGGCTGAAATACACTATAGAGCCCATTACAATACCCTACTTCTACGCCGGCAAGGTAAGAAGTAAAATGGCAACAACAAATTCTCAACACTATACGATTGTCGCAATGCAACAATTTTACAAAATTTTTACTGAGTCAACTTATTACTCAATAAAAAAACCTCAATAAAACTCCCTGCTGTCACATGATTGACTCATTTTCCATAATTTTACCGTGGAAGTCTGTCAAGAAGAAAATTGGATTCTAAAATCAAAGAGTTTGAAAATATTAAGAATTGGTATCTCTTTTTAGTAAAATTTAGTTTACAAAATGAGCGACAATAATATATTTTCAACAAGTTCAGAACTATTTAACAGGTTCTTAAATTCAAATCTGTTGAATATATAATCCAACATATGAAAATATTTTTATATAGAAATAAGTTCAAGTTGAAAAAAAAAATCATTATTAATGTAATATAGAAAGATAAAAAGGAATTAGAAATCAATAATTCCAGGTATAAGTTTGTCTTTCACATACATTTATGAACTTAAGCATATGTAATAAAGAATTCATACATTTGAGCTTCTGACAAATTACTAAAGTTAGACATCAATATGTACATACACGCATACATACATACATACATATATGCTAAATCCATAGTATATGAAGGCATATATACATTTTTGGTTTTAGGTATACGTACAAGTTTGCACATGCATTTATAAATTTACTTTATGCTGATAAATTTGCCTAAATAAATACAAATAAAGGAAAATTTTAGAAATGAATTCGTTTAGATTTTTCATTAAATCAATAGAAAGAAGGTAAATGGAATATGTATGTATATAATACATATTTTATCTTTTAGCCCTCAAGCAAGCAGACATAGATGCGAGAGAAAGAGAGCGAGAGAGAGGAAGAGAAGTGTATTATTAGATACAAATAAAAGTAATTGAAATTAATTAAATTAATGTTGTTACTTTCAAATAACACAAAGCATTATGTAAAAATTGCAAAATACACAAAACGTGTTTCGTCCTATATTTTTACATGTGCAAAGATCTTAAAACTATAAAAATTCAGTTAATGGAAGCATGAAATTCAAAAAGTTTCAAAGTCTCAAATCAAATGAGTAATTATATTCGAAAAATGTATCCTACAGTAACTTTAATGGTGATTGGCTTTAAAAAGTTTATATGTCGTTGTATTCTTTTAAACCTTAAAATCGTTAAAAAACCAGTTAGTAAAAGCCATTAACAAATTTTAAGATTTATTACTTGAATTATAAATAAAAACTAAAAACAGTGTTATAGAAAATATATACACATGCACACTTAACAAATTTCGAAGGTGTCTTTACAAACAAAAATTAATTATTTGACGAAATTCATAACATTGTCAAATATTCAGAAAGCAGGCTTTCAATATCATAACGTATACAGAAAGCCAAATTTATATTTAGGCCATCTCACACTGAGACGACCTTTTGGGCTTTTGTGTGGTCCGATTGATTTTTTTTTAATTGTTATACAAAAGGAGATGAAATTTAATGTTAATTAGCAGGGCAATGGTAAATATTTAATTCCATGAAAAATTTCGCGGAAAATATATTATTCACCATCTGGGGAATTTCCTTTAACCATGAAACTGTTCACGATTACAAACTTAGAAAAAGGAAAAATAATTTGAGGGATAAAGTACGTGTGTGATATACTCTTTTTTGTCTACACATAAATAAAATAGTGCCACAATACTTTCAATCTTTCATTGATACGAAAACGTATGTCAGACACTGTATATTTTGATATTCTTGAGCTTAAAAGCCAGACAAGAAAATCCGCCTTTTTATATTAATCATTTCGAAATCTTTAGATTTATAATTATATGTAAGTACACACACACATACATACTTACATTTATATTAAACTTGATAACAATTGATTAGTTTTCATACCTATAAAGAAACAAAAGAAGAAGAAAGAGCGTTAAAACAAATTTTTTAAGTAAATACCTTTCAAAAAAAATCAAACAATTGACTATTATAATTATTAATGAATGAAGCTTAATAAATAAATCATTATGCTAATTATATACATTTACATGCATTATTATTATTATTATTATTATTATTGTATAATAGAAAAGCCAACATTATTACAATAAATTTAACTACTTTTAAAGTACTTTATTAATTAGCAGTTCTTTATGATAATGCCGATGCTAAAATTGTTTAAAGTAGAATAAAAAACTGTACATTAAAATAATAAAATAGATACTTAAGAAATACACTAAATACTGCTATACAATTTAGCAGAGTTATAAACGTATTATAATTTCTTATCTCACTTTAACATCTACTCGCTCTTTATCATCTCTTTTTGCCACAAAAGGAGAAACATTAACTAATAGGCATTAGTTGTTCGAATATTAACTCTAAGAACTTTCGGATTCGATTTGAAATAAATATATATAATAAAAAACAAAGAAATATATGATATCTTGGAGTCGATAGAACGATCTTATAATTAAATATTTAAAGAGAATTTCATTTAAACATTGACAACGGCTACAAATCAAAATTCACTACTCGCTTCAGCGTCAACCCTAATCAACCCCCAACGTTGAAAGTCCCTAATCGGAAACAAACGTGACATAATCCACAGTGCATTTCCCGGAATGCATTTTGAGTTATTACGCTGCACACAATGCCCTTTCTTAACCAAGCTTTAAATTCAATAAGCTACAAGCGTTATTCATTAAATTATAGACCAAAGTGAACATGCTTAACAGTAAAAAAAAACAGCTGACCTGGCAAAAACAGTGTTGCCAAAAAGATAGTTGCTGCAAAACACTATTCATTTATGCCGCTCTTTGATATAAAATTTATTGTTATTGATCAATATTTTATTATAAAAAAGTCATGCTTTCGTACTTCATTTTAATTAGTGCGTCCTATCAAGACAAGCTCTTAGCGGCATTTCAGGCACTGCTGCACAGTCTAAACTCTAGATTTTATTCTCAGTATTTCGTTTCTTTTATTAGAATTATTGCACAGAAATTTATTTCAAAAAATAGTGGGCCATTTATCACACTCAAAGATACAACCAATTTATGTATGAGGAGCTTTCAAACAACTACAATAAATATAGTCAGCAACATGCTGCATTTAATGTCCTCATATATACGGCTGAACACTGTAACCCACATAACAATGTGAAGACAACATTATGCATACTCAGCATATTTCGCACAATTAAAATAAAAATACTTGTCCAATACATCAGCCACTATCGGGGCAATTTGCTCTATATATCGCTGACTGGCTATTAATGAAGGAAAGATACGTTCTACTAAAAATTTTTTAACAAGTTTTAGAAAGAAAACAAAATATATTTAAAAAAAAACTTTTAAGCAAAAGCAGCTGAAATCAAAGAGAGAAAAGAAAAAGTTTGCAGCCAAAAGGCAAACAAAATAAATTATGACAGCCATTATAATAATCGTAATTACCGATTAGCAAAACCGTTTAGCATTTTAGTTTTAAAATTTTAATTGTGACAACGTTCCTCTGTTTAGCAACAATCAACATCAATGTGTTGATTTTTTAAATTCATAATAAGTAGTTTTTTTTCTATGCAACGATTCTAATCAGTGGTGCCAGATGATTTTGATAATAAATGGCAAATTAAAAATATCGATTACACTGCTACAAAACAATACAAATACATCATATCTTCATTCATAGAATCATATTTCATTAAACAAAAGTATAAATAAAGGCGAGTTATTTAAATCTTTCTTATTTTTGGGATAAAATATCTACAAAGGTTAGAAAAGCTTTTGTTTACTCTTTTCTGAGCATATATTTTATAAACACTCATTTGAAACTTTTATTATATCTTTTTTAATATCGACAGCAACACAGTTTAAAATTTACTTCATTTCCTTAAAAATTGTATTCAAAACTTGCAAATTTATTCACTAGAAAAAAAATACATGAGATATGTGTCTGAGATCCGTATAATTCCCAGCATTTTTTTTTTAATCCCAAAATGGGGATTTTCACAATTTTCACCAAATTTTTCTAACTTTTTCTCCACACGCAAATAAATTAAGGTAACTAGAAGAATTTTAAGATTGTAATCTTTGATAATTGCGATAAAAATAGGTCTATTTTGAATTATTTCAGTTTCTCCAACAACATTAAAACTGTGTATGACATTTACTTCTATCCGAACATCCGTTTACAAACTAAAATATGTTTTTCAAAGTCCCTCGATTTCATTATACTGAAATTAACAATAATTAAATGGCAATGAAGTTCATGGCCTCTTAATTACATATTTTTTAATTAACTTTCTTTCCCATGACGAAATTGTAAAAATATCCATTCGAAATTCCTTCGAGTCGTATGAACCAGATATTTTTAATCTAACTAACAGTGTGACCAGATTAAATATACAAAGATAATTTTTCAAATGCTTTCATTAATAAAATGTTACTTAATATATTGCACAAGTACTACAAAACTAGCATAATAAAATAAAATCGTTTTTAGATAATTGTATAGAACTAATAAGTATCATATCACTCGCTATCCATACAAATATCTTTTCCGTAGTGGAGTGAGTGCATCGAAGATTTAAAGTCGCTTTCTGCAAAATATTATTTTGTTTATTTCTGCCACTTCTGTATTGCATGAGCTATATTTATACATTAAAAAAAAACTTACAACAACAAAAATACTTCAAGCCAATTTATACGTTAAGTTTCCACACGCGATTTTTTGAATTCTCTTTGGCCGCTGCTACTGGAAAACACTAGAATAGATGCATATCTTTTAATATTTTTATTTGCTCACTCACAACAATAAATATATGTATGAACATCATATACAAGTTAATAAAAACAGAATTTAAATATACATACAAACATATACATGCATAGCTTTATGTACTTATGTCCATATATAGCTACGAAGATTCGAGCCGAAGTAGAGAGAATCCAATCCGATATGAACACAACACTAATAAATTTGTGTATGTGCATATTAATTTCCCAATAAATAAAATAGTTAAAAACTGTCTTTTTCTAGGTCAGATTCCAATTAACAAGCAGAGACATAAACCGCAATCGTCAAAATATCTTTTTAATGCAGGTATTAGAGGACTTAGCAATACCTGTTTCATAAATCCTTTGCCCATATATGAAAAAGTACATCGTGCACTGCTTGTGTTCAGCGACGGAAGCTCATTTCTGGTTTAATGTTTACGAGAACTGGCAAAATTTCCGTGTATGGAATGCAGAGCAGCCAGAAACATTGCAGGAACTTGCAGTGAGTGCATCCCGAAATATGTAGTGTTTGGAGCCGGTGGCATCACTGTATCGAACATTTTCAAGGACAACGAACACAACAACAAATTTTCTTTTGCCCAAAAAAAAAAAGCTGGAAGTCCAGCACGAGATACCCGAGTTCGCTGAGCTGTTAATTGCCTCGATGGTGCAATTTTTCTCTTTTTTCGTGGAACAAGGTTGACACACTTTAAGACAATCGAAAAAACTCAAAATTTAACGAAATTGGGGAAACATTGTTGAAGTTAAAATTAATGATTACCAAGTATTATATAAGTGGACGTAACAGATATAGAATTTGTTATCAAAAACCAAGTGCACAGATATTTTAACAGTCATTAAATTGAATTATAAATATTTTAATTTATTTTTTATCACGACTCAAGTATTTGAAACACTTCTGTAAGATGGAGCCATCAAGGGTTAAGAGGTTTATAAATAATAGATATAGATATAATAACAACAACAGCATTATATATTATAGCAGCAACAATAGCAATTGCAATCGCAATATGTATCCATTCTTTTCATATTATCGTAGTACACTTGACATCATGTTTTCACGCGAGTTTTAATTCCCCAACAAACAAACACACACAATACCAGAGAAAGCAACATCACAGCCGAACAACATACAATAGCATTGAGTGGAGATATCTATGTACAAATCGCACATGTATGAGTATGCGTTCGAATAGAGCGATAAAGCAAAATCAAAATAAAAAATCATAAGAGGCAAGCCCACTGTTGTTATCCAGGTTGTCGTTTTCATTAAAAATTTTCAGTTTAACTTTTGATAATTTTTTTCTTTTACCACGTTTTAAAGTTGTTGGTTGCAAATGTTTTCAGTTTGTGTAACTATCATGGCTATTCGGTCGGTCATTTTAAGTATCTTTTCTTCAAAATTTATTTTGAAATTATTATAAACTAAAATTTTTGTGAAATAGTGTAAAATCGTCTTTTACAACAATAACAATAAATTATATGGATGAAAAGAAAAAAGCTTAAGAAAAAATTATAGAATATAATAATAAAAAATGTAAATATCTTTTTTTTCTCTCTTAAAATTCGATACGAATTTGAGCAAAATAAAAGAGATATGTAGCCATCCAGGGTTAAGAGGAATCAAATGTTTATATAATGTTGGCGAAATAAGAGGCTTAGCCCTTTAATAACTGACGCTCGTATAACAATTTTGGACGGCCAGGAATTGCGAACATTTTCCTTTAAAAATATTTCCTTAAAAATGTTTAAAGAGAGGCTGGCAAGGACAATGAATACAAGTTGAATTTGGAAATTTATCAATAGTGCATTAAATATATTAACGAAGTACTGTTGTGCTTTTAGAGTTGAATTGTACTGAATTTATCATACTTGAGCAGGACACACAATTATAATTAGTACCCACAATTTCTTGTGGCGTGCTACTGGGGTTAAGATATTTTCAAATGTGTAAAAAAAATACGTTGAACGCTTGTTTTGAACTAAAATTCCTCCGATTTTTTATTTTCGTTTATTTTTTATATTAAAACGATATATATTTCTTTTGAAACTATGGCAACACTTAACACATACATACATACACACACATAACATAAAATGATTGAATGCTACATACGTATGTATCTACAAAGTTCGCTTTTAATTGCGGTGACTGTGGAATCGACTGTCTGGCGTTTGTTTAAATAAACTTGATTTTTTTTTAATTTTTGTTTTTATTTTTTATTTTTTTTTATTCTTAATACAACGTGCACTGCTTGATGTTGTTATTGTTGCTGACAACCAGCAACACAATTTCTATATTTTTTTCTTTTTTTGCAATAGAACATTCTTCGTCCTCCCGAATAATTTATTTAGTAGCTTTTGTTTTATCTACATACACATATATGGATGTATTGGTGTATACATATTTGTATCTTAATATAAGTTTCTTGTAGTTGGTCGGTGACCCAACAAACATACACACAATTTTTGGTACTTCGTTGTTTATATTGTTCTTATTATGGATATTGTTCGGTCTTGCCATAATCTACCAAATGAAAATGTTATATGGGTATTTATATGTCATTATGTTTTCACACTGACATGGATGGTTTTAGTAAAATCTGGTTAAAGCCTGGTTTAACCATATAAAATGATTTTGTTGCAACCAACTTATTAAAACCGTTTTTGAATTGACTTTGAGCAAGTTTTATGAAATGCAACGATATAAAATAAAGTCAGTTTTTGTCTATGCTAAGATGAGTGCTGCCAAGTTATATAATGGAAACATCTGATAATTTTCGAAGAATGCTCAGAGATATTCACCGCATCGGCATTTTTACATGTTTTTCTGACAAATTTTAAATTAAATAAAAAAATACGCTGGTTTCACTTTCTTGGTTGGAAATTCTATGAAACAATATCTTTATTGTGTGCATATATGCGTGAAACTGATTAGATCTTATACATCACATCATCAGTAGTCTTTTACCTGATTCTGAGAACACTCAAAACATCTTTGATTATGCCTAAAATTCCAGAGAATATTTATAAATTGAGGAATATTTCCAAATTATGTTATTATCCATTTTATTTTCCCTTATCAAAAAAAAAATTAAAATAAAAATAAAAAAATTATTGGGACAACATGTCATATAAATTAATAAGTAAAATTATCTGGAATACTTAGAACTTGGGAGTCCACCATTCAGAATATTAAAAATCTGTTAGAAATAATATAATTTTAATAAGACATTATTGAAAGAGAAACGGATTATCTACAATTTTCATTTAATATTACAATTGTAATTATTAATGGAGCTGCACGGCTACATATTTTTAACGTCCCTTTTTTGTTTATTTGTATATTTTTTTCTTTTTTCGATTTTGACTAATACGTACGACTATGAAAAAATTACAGAATAACGATAGTTTTAGTTATTCAAAATATGTTTAACTTCCGCACAAAAATTGGCAAAGTGGTAATCCTGTCATTGTTTCTGTCCTTTTCTAGTTTTGTATACTTTCATGCACATGTGTATGGTGAGTGGAGTGGGGCAATCTCCATCACATTTTTTTTGTTGTTGTTTGCGTATGCAATTTTTTCTGGATTTCTGTCAGAAATTTGTACTCTCTCATTTATAATTCGCTTTTTCTTTTCCTTTAGCTTTTTAACAATCTTTTTATGACTTTGTTTTTGTACAAGTAGTTACTTTAAAAATATTGGAATAAAAACATTTTTTTCTTTGATTATGTTAATTTTTTTTTGCAAATGTTTTCCTCTCATGAAATTGCGTTAGCTGTTGTTGCTACAAAAAGAAATCAAATGCTATTTATAAACTATTTTGTTTAATAAGCAAAGTTTTTTTTTTCCAAATTAAAATATACTAATGTGTATATATGTATATATATATGTGTGTGTGTGTGTGTGTGTGTGTTTGTTATTACTTAGTTGAATACCCATCACAGCAAATTAACAGTCGATTATATTTTATTAATTTGATTTCTAGTCTAAAGACTTCCATTACTCATACGTGTATATTGTTGCTACATACATATACACACGTAGTGGACATCTAATGGGTGATTTTCAAAGAGTTTTCTGATTTTATTAGATATATTATGTACTTGGAAAAAAACACTTCAAAATTACCAGTTTTTTGCAAATAACTACTTGTATGCCTCTTTTCTTAAATCACAAGCGACATGACTTATTCTCAAATGATTTTCAAATAAATTCTTTATATAGAATATATATTTAAATAATTCGCAGACAAAAATCTTACTTTATGTTATCTAATATAGAGTTGCACATTTTAGGCAAAACGTTTACGCTTTACGAAAATTCATTTATGTATTAGTAAATATACAATCAGTGTACTTGACAAGATTTAGATTAAATTGCTCTAAAACATGTCGACACTCCGTCGTCATTGTTATCATATCAACGACCACAAACAAAAATTTGTCAATTTGATCGAAATAATATGATACGAAACACGATGACAAGAGAATTTTCTGGAGCTAATTTTATCTTTACTAACACTTTTAAAGACCTTACTGTTGTTGCTTTCTAATTTTCATCTTGACTAACATAAGCCCACAGCAAAGTTATTATCATCTTTAGAAATCTGAAAAATCCCAAATGAACTGTAAACCATTATGTCTGGAACGACATTCTATTTAGTATAATTAAAGTTACAATTTAAATAATTTTTGTTTATTTTTGATTATGTTACACCATCCAGTCAACTGAATCGGCCAGCAGTACTGATACACATTAAAAAAAAAAAATTAATTTCTTGTAACAAAACTTTTCCAAAAGTATCCCTATTTCAAAAACATTTTGAATGGCATTTTATAATACTTATAAACTGAGATGTTTGAAATTTAATTACAAAATTATTTTTTTAACATTCCTCTTTTATGGAAATGATGTGGCTACTTTGAAACGTTCTAATTTAAAGAAAATAATTTAAAAACTTCACTATCTGTATCATATTGAATCACCTTGTCAATTATTTTAATATTTTAGTATAAACGTATATGTTAACAACAAAGTATTTTTATTTTAGGTTTGGAATTTATTGAACTTAATGAATATGTGTGTTTTTGTTTTAGTTATACATTTTCAACTGCATAATTTTTACATTCACATTTAAAGCTGATGGTCTAGCGTGACGAAAGAAATGTTAATATTTAACCAAAGAACGCACCAGTTTTAACGAACAATCAACTGTACTGGTGTTATTTATTAACTAGTTTCTCCAACAAGCTTCAAAATAGTTTTTTTTATAGTTCTTATCTCAAACGATAGAGATCATTTAAATTACTTTACAGTTTTCAATAATTAAAACCACGTAGGAAGAATGTGTGAACCAGTGTGGCCAGATGTGCAGTATAGTTTCACATGTGTTTAGACAACTACACACTCACATACTTATGACTGAATTAAAGTAAATATTGACAAGATGTTGCAATAAAAAATGTCGTTATGGTGCTCAACCTTGGCCAACAATTATTAAAGTAGTAATTAAATACATTTGCATAGATAAAAACCTCCAAGATAAGCAATGTTTAAATCGTTTTGGATTGTCTATGGATCAACTGAGAGGTTTGGCTATTTTAGAATTGGGTTAGAGTCAACTGAAAATTTGGTGTTGGAACCACTGAAAACGATTGTGTATTCCAAAACTTTTCGCAAAATCGTCTAATCTTACAGCGGTAAGTTCTAATAAAATTTATTTATCAATAGTCCCCAAATAGTACCTACAGCAATAAAACAATATCTATAAAATAATAATAACAATAATAATAATAATAATAATAATAATAATAATAATAATAATAATAATAATAATAATAATAATAAACCGAAATGCAAAAGGCAATTCTAATAAAAGCAACAACGATCGTGAGGGAAACTTTAGGATAACGGATATAAAAGATGAATTATATCCCCACAGAGAGTAACCTTTGGTCTTAGACCCGGTACGTCAATTCCAGCATCAGCTGAGAATGTAAAATTCTATAATAATAATAATAATAATAATAATAATAATAATAATAATAATAATAATAATAAGAAATATAATAACAAATATTTATTAATTACTATGAGCAGAGCTTTTTTTTACATAAAAAAGTTTACGCGAAAAAAATTGAGGGTGCTGTTGGCTAAAATATTGAACATAAAACTACGATTCCTTCGATCTCTAGTTCGGCTCCTCACTCAGCCATAATTGTGGTTCCGAATTTTTCTGATCTGTTTTAGGGCAAGGTTGTATTAATTGATGTCGGCTTGCTTCAATGACGAAAGCATAGCGCTGGTCGCTGAACTTTATCGACAATAATTATTTTTTATTTTATTCGACCTTGTTTTTTAACTTAAAAACGATTAATTTTAATGCTTAATCGTAAATTTTAATCGTATTTTTTTTTATAAACCCAAAGACGAAGGAAATCTATTAAAATCTTCTGCATGTAATAAAATACGAATAACTTCACATATATCAAATAATGAACGTATGTATGTATGTATAAATATGTACTTATGTTTTTACCACATACATACGTGTGTGTATGGATGTAATTATGCGTACTCAAAGGAAGGAAAGAATGTGAAAATTTAAATAAATTGTTAAATAAAGAATATACAAACATAATTTCATGTTATTCAATCGTCGTTGTTTATTAAAGTGTTTAAACTAATTTCAAGGTGTTAATTAGAAAATACGCTCTCTATATACTCTGATTATTATCTAGAATCGCATATTTACGCTTGTTTGTAGTTCCGCACATACACACATACATACTTATAAAGGCTGGTGATCAGCGTTGCCACCAGTGAAACAAACTATTATACGGAAGTTGGGGAATATCATACATGATCTTTTGATATAAATAATATGTATAAAAATTAATATCTATAAATGGCAAAACAAATTAAGCCGCAAGTAAAATAAAAAATTGTTTTATTTGTTGTGTGGTCAAGTATCTATATGTTGCATTTCACTGGTTCTTACACCAAATTACCAGTATTTGCAACATATAATATATATAATGAAATCTGTCGTCACTGAGCATCTGCTACTGCAATAATGAACAGCGTTTTCTTTTCTAGCAACAATGTAATAGATATTATAAGAGCTCCTCTAATATAAAAGTACAGATTGTGTTTCAAACGTAAAACTATTTCCAATACATAAATATCTATGTATGTACACATTTACCTACACTATGCATTGTGTGTGTGTGTAGAATTAATATATGTACACACTCGTACAAATATGTATATTGAAATAAAAAGGTAAAAACAATAATATATTTTTAGTAAAATACATAATTTTAAAAAATATATCAACAAAAAATTATTGTTACTTGCTTAGTTCAAGGTTAATAACCCATACATGCATACACATACACGTACATGCAATCATACAATACCCGTCTTTCGTTCGTCTGTCCATCGTCATCGTAAATTTTAATAAAATCGCAAGGCCGTTCGTTAAACAGAGAGAGAGAAACGAAGAGAACTTTAAAATAAGCAGACGAAATATATACAAAATTTACATTTTTCATTGAATTTTAATTCGAAAAGAAAACTAAATGAACTAAATATGGAATCAAAATATGTGTATATTTTTTAGCAAATAACAATTTAAGTGACACTTAAAATAAACGAATAAATGAAATTATAAAGGAAGGGAATAGGTTCTGGTGCACAAAGCAATTTATGACATATTTTCGAAACTGCAATAGATTTGGAGATCAAGTTCTGTGGTAACATTAACTAAGGAATATTTATAACATTTAAAACAAAAACAATTTAAATAATAACACAAGAGTTATTATTCAGGCTTAAGTTCAAACCGAAGTATTTACAAATTACTTTTAATTTGTATCAAATTCGAGTTTTTTATCGGCTGACTAGTGACAGCGTGAAAAGTGGAAAATTGAACAAAGAACGGTGGTGAGATGACGCAACGGAATCGAAATCAGTACTGTTTTGATAGTATAATAATTATTATATTATTCTAAATATTCCACTCTTAATAAAAAAAAAAACTAAATTCGAATTTAATCGAAATTAAAAATACGCAAATTCATGGATTCGTGGATTTTCACTTTTTGTTTAATTTCAAGCGATCGATCAATAGCTCACTATATCGTTAACAAGAATTTTTGTAGGGTCTGCAAAAAGAAATATCTTTTTCTGTCCGCCAATTAATACCAAACTTTGCATCAAACAGTTTTAGACGCCAGGCTAAGTTCTATCGCTTTTCCTACTGTGAATCGCTCAATTACATGATCAAATTGGCAGGTTCTGGGAATATACAATTACAAACTACTATTTTATTGCAACTTACATTTATTTTAACATACATTCGAAAGAAAAGTAATCGTTTGTATTTACCTGAAATGAAAATGGAAGAGAACAAATTATAATTTATTATATTTAAGAAATATTTGCTTAAATAATGACTAGTGACATGTTGTATCGTTTAAACTTGTATTTAAAAGGACAAAGTCTAAAAATGAAAATATTTTACACACAATTTCTACCTGTTCCACAATGTCCCTCGAAATCGTTCTGTTGCAAAAAAAAACAGAATTTTATAGATTAATTTGGTTTTATATATTATTATGCCACACAACGATATGGAGTGACATCGCCTACAATTCAGTTTCTTTTTCGAAATTTTGTTTGAAAACCTTTTAAAATATAATTTTAAACTGACATATAAATAAAGAAAGATTTTGTCAACAAAATACAATTTCAAGATTCATTCAAACATGTGCTAAGAAAACAATTTTTATTAATCTCCATAATTTCCAACTTAATAAATTTTCTTTTTGTGGCACACATTCTATTTAGTTATATGCAACAAGGAAAACAAACTTGTAATTTAAAAAGTAATTAAACAATAATAAAAAGCGGAAAATATCTAACTGTAAAATAAGTGAAATACACAAAGAGAAAAACTTGCTAGACTTTCATATAGTCATGCATGCAACTTGCATTTGGAATCAAACGCAATATTGTTGCTGTTTATTTCAGTTTGCTGTGGTGTGTATAACATTTCAAAATCTTTTTATTTGTTGCAATGTAAATAGAGATATTGCTCCACCTAATATTAAACATATACAAAAACCAGCAACAACAATATCAACAACATATAGAAAACGGTGGAGATGAAGAACAAACAGCATGTGCGCAATAACTTGCCAAAAAGCCATACAGCGGTGATCAAAACATTTCCACTCAGATTACATTCGATTTAATTTATATAATTATTGATCCTCATTGCGATTGCCGTAGTGAAAATTATATGAACACTATATGGAAGCTAGGGGAAGCGTTTCCACAGTTAATCCTTTTTGTGTTATAATATTGCAGTTGATGCATTATTATCCACTAACCCACAACTGCTAAAGTAGTGTGTCATACTTTAAATTGAAGTGATTGTTTGCTTTTTTTTTCAAACTGAGGAGTTTTATAAAGTTTATCCTACAGAATCTTATCTAAAATTAATAAATAAAAAACTATTTTCTTTAAATTAAATTTAAAAATATAACGAAGTTTTCGACTGGAATATAGATAGTTCGCAAAATGTGAAAATATTGTATTTCGCATCAAAAGAAATGCTTTTGTAAAAAAATTTAACCAAAAATATTTTTACATATAAATATGTTTAGCAAACAAAATTTTTTTTTCATTCATTTCAACAGAATTTTAAAGAACTAACGAATTTGTAACTAATTCTTAAAAAGAAAATCACAAATTATCGTTTTTGGTAGGACTGACTTGAAAAAAATTGTGTATCATTAAAAAGGTCTGTTTATTCTTTACAAATCTGTTGAGAATCTGAAAATCGGATGTTGCAGACTGAAGTTGTTAAGCTATAAAACAGGGGTTTTACCCCGCACCTGGCAATATATATACGAGTGTATATAAAAGAATATCACTTGCCGGCTTATCCTTTTTTAACTGAGTTTAAATATATATAAATTTATTTCATTATTTTTTGGAGTAATCAAACACCCATCATTTTAGTTATTTTCCCCATTTTTTCTCTCCGGTGACCAGAGACAAAATAATTTGTTATTTGAAGTGCAAAGGGCCATCATATAAATGGCCTTTTGACGTGTGATAAGGTCTATATATGTAAGTACGTTCTAGGCTTGAACTTAAACAGTTAATATTTTTGACCATGACTGTATGTACATGGTATGTGTAGATATGAATGTGCAACTGTATGTGCACAGCAACTGCACTGACAGCAAAGAAAATTACAGCAACCACTCAACCATTCCAAACATACTGATCGCCTTCCCGGTCGACAGCCTTTACAACTACAATATTAATTGAAGTCTCTACACAACTATCAAATAATTACAACAAAACTATTTTAAAAAAAATAATAATAAACAACAACAACTATAGCAAAAACATCAAAACAATAGCAAATCTAGTATAGCGTCCAATAAAACACGCACAAATAATTTGCAGACATTGTCGTTGTTGTTTTTGCTAATCATATTTGTTGTTCTTGGAATATTTAATCAATTAAATGACCATCTAAACAGGTTTTAAACAACAACAACAACAACAACAACAGCAATAGCTAATTACATACATTTATGTATATGAACTTGTCTGAAATATTAATGTTAAATACACTCTTTCTCACTCTTTTTTCCAAGCTTGTCGTCGTCTTCGTTTCTCTCACTTTTCATTCGCTTAGAATTAAAGAAAAAATGTGTTTGCACGGCGTAAAGCACTATAATTTTAATAGAATTTAAGACTGAACAGGATATTAACTCAATTCGTATTGCTATTATATGTATTATTTTATTATTATTATTATTTTATTGTATTTTGCAAAGAGAAATTCAATTAAGGTTACAGTTAATAAGATGTTAGTTCTTACAACAATTGACCTAGCCCACGGACAAATTTTATTTTAATGAGTATATGTATGTATGTACGCATGTGTACGTATATAGACAGAATGTCAGAGCTGGAATTCTTATGGTCCATTATTGGGGCTATTTAAACATACATCGCTTATTGAAGGATGATCAGCAACATATTCTATGGATCGCTCTACAAACAATAGCAAACTTATAAATCTTCCCAACAAAGCGTAAACAAGTATAAACAGGATTGTAAATATATAGGCGGATTTTGGAGTTATAAGGCAAAGTTCACAGAAATTGACAGTATAAATGGCCTTCCACACAAAGAAAAAAAAAACACTGCAGATGCGTGAGTAATCAAAAGCTCTTAAAAATCACTCATTACAAATCATGCAGCGGAAAGTACGACAACCATCTTTATTTTATATATTAAAGGTTTGTCGTTTACAAGAAGTGGTTCTTCCTGATCTCCTCTGCTTTAATATTTGCTTTATCTTACATAAACGCAGTGACTCCATGTATGTGACAGTCTTTGTTTGTTTTACGTTTTCTTTTGTTTTTAAAATGGCATAAAAGGAAATACTTGTACAATTTTTACTTGTTTTTTCCAGTTGATTTTTCTCTTTTAACTTTCACAAGCGAGAGAGAGAGAGAGAGACAGGAGGGATATAAAAACCCACCAAATACTTAGCTGGTAATCAGTAAGTCTTATTTGCCAATAACTTAAACTAAATAAGATTTACTACAAAAACTGTTTTTCTTTTTTTAAACACAAAACAATTAAAGTTTATTACTACTTATATTTATCACTATCTTTTTAAGAAAATATTTAAAATCCTAAATACTTTATAACCAAAGCCAAGAGATTCAGAGGTTTTCATAAACATTTTAAAATTGATTATTCTTTTATTTGACGTTCATAAGATTTGAATGAAATTTCAAAAACGTTGCCTTAACAAAAGGTTGTATATTATTGGTTAAAAGAATAATGAAATGAAGGTTAAATCTTGGCTCGTGTATATATGTATGTATTTACATCCTCTGTTCGTAAAGAACTTTATCTTGTTTTCTTTTCTTTGCTTTCAAAAAGAGGGTTAAAAATAAATGACTTAATGTCTAAAGAAAAAAATGAACATGTCTACATAATTTATATATTTTTTCAGTTGTTGTTGCTGCTGTTTCATAAAATAGAAATCTTGTTTGCTTTTAAAAAAGGACAGAAGTGTTTACATATAGAAATTTATACTTCTTCTGCTTGCCGTTCACCCTCTCTGTCAGTACAACTCATTGATTTTTTTCCGGACTCGTTTTTTCCATTATTATGCCACCCACCCACCCACTTTCAATGAAAACATTTCGCCACTCAACCCCTGTTTTAAAAACATATATGCGTGTTTTTGTACATGCTTTCATTTTTCGACTGATGCCATCAATGAATGGCACGATTTTTTAAGTTGTCTGTATTTAAAATTATTTTCATTATTTTTTTGCGGAAAACAGAAATATCAAAAAGGACACACGTCCATATACATAAATGACGGTAGTCGCGCATCGAATTTTAAGTCTAGCGCTTTATTGCCAGAAGTAGGGGGAAAACCCTAAATGTATGTTATACTAAATTAGATGCGTGGGGCAACTCGGTCTGCTTTTCCTTTTTTATTCGCCAAAATTAAGGCATGTTATCTCATATTGCATTACTAACGAAATAATCTTATATGGCATTAAACATCAATTTCAATAAATTAGCGTAAGAAGTAATAATTTCGACATATAATAAAAAATATGTCTCTGCACCTGCCAACTTGTTAAACTAAAACTCCAAAAACAATTGTAGCAATATTTTCTTGTATGTATTTGGTACTAAACTTTAAACGAAAAAAAGTTGGTACCCAACTTCACTCATCTTCATCACATGTTTGTTTAATCTTCGCCCTCAGACTTTGCTAATGGTTACTAGGGGAGGAACCCTTCAGTTTCACATGAATATGAATACAAAATAAAAATTTTAATTTTCTATTTGATGGCGAAAATCAATTTCCTTATGCTTTTAATATAAATAAGCAAAAAACAACACCAACGTTTGCTTAAATTTTATGTTTTTAAAGAAGAAAATAAAAACTCACATCCATAAATAAATAATATAAAGCATTTTTGTTAATGTTTATACTTATTCAGGTTACAAATACCTATTGATTCAGTTCCGTTTCCGTGATGCCAACATACATACGATAATATGTACACTCATACATGCACAAAAAGGATGCATGTGATGCATAATGCCCCTATCTATATAAATGTAACGACTAGAATTTGTCGACAAATATTAAGCAAATAACATGAACATTTATTTCACAACTATACTGCCAAAATAATTTTCCTTTACACTTTCATAGGAATACATAAATGCACACACACACACAGCAACAACAACACACCTACACAGTTGGCACTTACACAAACATCAACATCAACATCAACTACTCCCTAAACAATACACTCTAGGGGTCCTTGTACAAAATACTATGACCAAACAAGCAAAACCAAACAAATAGCTTTACCAAATGACACCACCATCTATCTACCCGCTAATATCATGGAGTAACCCCCTCCCCACCCACTCCAAAACATCGGCAGCGTCAACCGCACATACACATCAACGTACCCATCTCCCAAAACCATCCAACTGATGCTAAACTTTCCTTCGCACGCCCGCAACCGTTCCTTTTTAAAAGACCAAATGTTAGTTATTTGTATTAAGAGAGCCTATTTGTTGTGTGCGTGGGTGTGGGTATGTGTGGGTATGTGTGGGCATGTATGCGTCTATGCTTAGTGTTGTATGTGTTAGTAGAAATGTGTTCGTGCATTTGTTTGTTCTGCATATTGAATGAATATGTAAGGAATTTTGTATTGAATAGATTTCGTTGAAATTGTTGTTAGAACTTATAGGTTTATTTCATTGGTTTAGATTGTGACTGAGCGGTGTGTGTGCGTGTGTGTGTTTGTAAATGTACAATATATGTTAGGCTTTGCTGTTATTGTTGGTTGCTGTATGGCGATTGCCATCATATGCTGCCAGTGCTTCTATCACTGCTGCTCCAGCTCGCTGCATTATACCACTAAAACAAGCAAAAAAAAATATATAAAATGAACACATACATATTCAACATTTCGTTAATATAACCCGCCAACATCCGATGCGAACTTAACAGCCAACTGCTATGCCACCCACCTACCGCGCTACATTCACCATTATTTCTTCTATTGTATTTCTCTAAAATTTATATAAAATGGCAGGTCATAATAATTGTTGTTGTTGTTGTAGTTTTACGTATGTTTCCATAGAAATTTGTTTCTCTTCACACACACTCACACATACACACTAAGAACCTTTACCGTTTACATCATACATTCAAATAAAACAGAGCAGGAAGAGGGACAAATCAGTTGGATTTTTCTTTTTGTTTCGAAAATATCTTTAATTTAACAGTAAATTGTTGCACTAATTACTAAAAGAGTACGAATATATACAATTGACCTTGAAGACGTTCACTGAATTCAAATTATACTGATAAAGCAAAGAGGCAGGCTGATTTGATATCGGTATATCCGTTGTTTTTTAATTTAATTTGCTATATTCTCGCCGATCGCAAATTATGAAAGTCTGTGTTACAAAATTATTTTTTAGCAACACCATTTTTGGCACTTCAGCTGCTTTTGTGTAAAATGTTAATATTAAACATGTTCAGTTTTGACGAACAGAGTCACCAGTAGATTACTGAAGATCATTTCTGGCTGTGTATGCAAACAAGAAAAATTGACGCCAATACATCCCGAAAAATACACTGACTTTTGTCTTCATTTATGCGACAGTGCCATCTAAAATTGGACATTTCGAATGCGTTGCACCCAAAAAAGATGTAGCGAACATTTGAACGATATTAAACGAATTAAAAATTTGATAATATCTCACAAACACTTTGTTTTATTAAAATTTAAAGATATGAAGCGTTTAAAGAAATACTCTTATCTATCCACTGTGAAAAGGTCACCTTGTTCAGTTTTATGTTTCATCTCATAAATTACGTTGATACCATTTTCGTGATATTTCAGTTTATATCAGCAAAAAAGGTATTATTTTTATTTAATACAAAAGCTGACATAAAACTTCATTATATATTTTCACATAAAAGGTTTAACAGCTTTGCCTTTTATTTAAAATAATAGAATTATTATTATTATTATTTTTTAAATGCTTAACTGAAATATCAATAAACAAAATAAATTCTAAAATCTAATGCAATTCCTTTGACATGATGTATTTTTAAATTCAGTTTTTAGTTACATGTCCTTAAATGATTTTCATCTAATACTCTGCACACAGTAAACTTGCAAAATATAGAAATTATCAGAAGCTCAATTACTTCTTACTATGTACAAACCTAAGCCTGACAATTATAACAAATAGTTTTGAAATTTAAACCAATATAAATATTTTAAGCCAAAAAAACTCTTTATAACTCTCACTATCTAAGCAGAAAAACATTTTTTAACTGCTGCTTCAAAAAATTAGTAAATAAAAAATAAAGCAAACTTTTTAATAAAACAACAAAATAAAATTTCCGAATACATAATCAAATACCGAAACAACAAGGGCTAATAATAAAATATATGGATATACGAAAGAAGGTACACGTAGTTAGTACGCGTATCTACGTTTATACTGCATACACACACACACACAACATACAACATTATTATGGCATTCCTAGAATAGAACAAGAAAAACAACTAAATGTCTACATGGCACAATAAATACAGACAGTCTACTTCTCAACTTTCAGTTGAAATAAACTAAATATTTTTACATCTATTTGGCAATTTTTTTTTAATCTGTTACATACTTACATTCATACATACACATGTATGTACTTCTTTTCATTTATGTATTATTTGGCTTTTAGCAGAAACGAATATGCTGCTCTGGACAGTGTTGCCAATATTAAAAACATTAAAGTTCAATATATATATATATATATATATATATATATATATATATGCCTTGAAATTCTAAATGAAAGTTTAATAATATTCATTCAAATTGATGGCGTATCGTGCGTACGAAAGAAGCCATCGTAGCTGTAAACGGGAGTTTGACAAAGAATTCGAATGTGCAGGTATAGAGAGATATGGGCCCACATCCATATAAGGTTCCATTGGAAACCTAACAGACTTTTTAGAATTTATTTCTTATAAAATTTGCTATTTGATATATTGTCATAGTCTCAGGATAGGTTAGGTTTACGGGGCTACTGTCTCATAGACAATCTACTTGGGTCCGTCAATGCTGTACCTTTCTGATAAAGTAAATGACCTTCTATGGGTTGCCCTCAACCACATTAAACCATCCTGTGGTCATTAAAAATGATAATATCCTGGAAAGTCCTATGTTTGTCAGGCTATCTAAGAATGGCAGAAAGTTAGAGCCCAGGATTGCTTCTCTATCGCTAGCTAGCGCAGGACACTGTGATAGAAGATGAAGCACCGTTTCTTCGTTACAGCTTCTGTCATAGGCTTATAATATATGAAATTTATTTGTTGGGTATTTACGAGTTCAATTCAGAATATATTTTTTGTTTTGCCTTATAAACACTTTCCAAAGAATTTCTAATTGTATAGAGATGTAGAAGAGTAAAATAGATTCATATCAAACAAAAATAGCTTTTTTTTATTTTTTTATAGGGTTTATGGTCTGCAACACTTATTGTGGTTTTTAAAAATCATTTCTATAATTCTTAAATGGTCTATAAAAGTGTTTATATAATATATAAGTGGATATTTTTGATTTTTAATCTATTTTCTCTTCTTTCTACATTGATAACGTAATTTTTAAGATAATTTAATGTATGAGAAATAATTTTTACATAAATAATTATTAATGACATCTTTAAAATCACTCTTTAATTCAAAAAACGGCAACGCCGATCCTGAATAGAAATAGTTTTGTCTACGACAAAATTTACTATACATGTCTCACACAAAAAAAATATTCACTCGTCTCTCCACAAAAACAAGCTCTTGCACACATGGGGTGTGCATGACGATTTATTCCTGTTTATGTTCAAAAAGAAATATAAATGTAGCAGACTTCGTAGTTACCAAGTTGCAAGTGTAAGCACTTTGGAGTTGCGTTTAAATATTTGTTTTTAAGTTTAAAACTTTATAACAGCAAGACAGTATTTTCCAAAATGTTTTACTCATCGCACAGTTTTTATAATAATTCTACAAGTCGGTATTAATATTAGTTTTGCACAAAACCCAAATTCTAAGCGATGAAAAATTGTCATCAAACATGCAACGATTATCTGATTTTGATTAAGTTCTTGTATTCTTGAATATACTAAGCAATTTTTATTTATAACAAATTCGCTCAAGAAGCATTTGAAATTTATATATTATTATTCTGTAATTAATATCATATCATATTTGTTTTTTGTTACAGGTTACATTTTTATAACATTGGAAAGACATTTTCTAAAAAAAAAAAAATATAACAACAAAATATTAACAATAAGTATTGGAGTCTTGACCGAACCAATTTATTCAATAGTGTTTTATGAAATTAGTTAGAAGAGCACAAAGAACCGCGTTATAGTTTAAATTAGCTGCAAGTTGCAGGGATGGCCCTTATTGTCAACCGTTTTCAATATTTTTCATGACATGCTTTTTGGCAAATTGTAATAGATTTTTGCATACATTTTGTACATCAAGTATTAAGAGCTTGCAATTTTTATTTTCAGTTTCAAATCTGATTTTAGATGCAAAATAAGAGGAATTAGACACAATTCATATCTTTTAAAGATCCTATCAGTTTTGAGATTTCGACCAATTACCCACTTCAAAAGCGATGTCACTATTTATGCAAGTGTGTGTATATATGGATATGTATTTCTATACAAATTATTAAATAGAGTTTATTTTCCTACTGAAAATTCTTACCAACAACCATCCAACACCAACATCATTCAAACTTCTAGACTTTCCGCAAAACTTACAAAACAAACTGAAACACCCAAAAACACGGTTGCAACATTTATTTCAATATGTATGCAGCATTTACGTCTGTCATGTCAACGTCTTTCTCTCTCTCCTGTTTTTACAGCAGTTCGCATGTACCAAACTTCCAATAGTTGGTTGTTGATAACCGTTTTAATATTTGTGCCACAATTTTAGTCTTTGTGTGTATCTACTGAATATGGATTTTGTTTTTAGTTAGCTTTTATATGGTTTAGTTGTAGCGTTGCAATGTGATACTATTTTGTTTCCTTTATGCATGTTTTCGATACAAGAAGTTGTGAAGCCAAATAAAATCAACCTGGAGCTGCATGTTCGAATGCAAGCTTTTCGATATTTATGTTTAATGCATGTGTATGTGTAGTTTAAATTCAAGATATTTCTGATGTATCTACAGCTTTCTTTCTACATGCATCTCCACATTTGCCACTTGTCACTGAGATGTTATGAACAGAACACACATTTTAATCACGCACGTACTCACCCAATTCACATCCAAGTGGTCAGCTTTTATGCATAAATATTATAAATCAATTTATATTTATGTTTTCATCCACATATTTATAATACATTTATATTTGCACGCAGCAAATATTGTATTCGAGTTTATATGAAAGAACATAAAATCAAATGTATATATATATATATATATATATATATATACTCGTATAACTTTTTCTACATTTTGAAATTGTAACTAACTTTCATTGTATAGTGTTTTTCTAATTAAAAAAAAAATAAAATGGAAACGTAAAAAACTACATTGAAAATAATTATTGGCATAAATCCGTTTCGTATAAGAAAATCTAACTTTTTTTCTGGTATTTTGCAGGCGCACTCGAAAAACTAATCGACTAGAAATGAACCATCAAAAAGCAACAACAATAAAAAAATAACTACAAAAGGCAGACGAAAGAAATAATAGTAAAACATACATATAAACATATATTAACACAGGCACTTGCATAAAAGCTGCAAATGCAGATGCATTAAATGCATACAAAAATAACAAAATAAAAATGAAGAACGATATAAAAAATAAGTAAAAGAAGTCACTCTTTATTCGCATGTGTTAGTACACACAAACGTAAGCATCCGTGCACATGTCTATATGCATGTGTATCAATTGTCACAACGTATAAAGGCCCTAACTGGCATTTGTTCTGACATTAAGCTTTCGTGCGAGATTATCAGGAATAGAATTAATCAAAAGTGGTATATTTTTATATCCGCTTAATGATTTATAATTAGCTTATAATTTATATTAATTTAATTATTAAAGTCAAGTAGTATTTTTAGGAAAGCTTTACATGTATTAACCACTAAATTGCTTGAATATGTAAGTAATTTCATTTTATAGCACACAATGTTTAAATTTGAAAATTTTTTTAGTTAATGTATTATTGAAGACCAAAGGTCCCAACTCATATCAAATAACTATATATACAATTCCAGTTGTGTTTTCTGATCTCTCTTGTAAAATTACAATTATGTGATTTAGATTCCTTCTAGTTGAGGCATACGATATAAAATATATATAAATTCCCATAAAAATCTACGAAATATACATATCTAAAAGCAAAAGAATTATTCTATGAACACATGCTTTTAAATCTCTGTGATTGAGAATAAGCAACAACAACAACAACAAAAGAAGCATTTCAACTAATTAATGATAAGAAGGCTATTGTAGAGAATAAAATAAAATTTTAAAATAAACAAAGAAATACCACTCGAAAGAACAATTAATGAGTTTTTAACAAAACTTTTCTTAACACATATTACAGCATTATTAAACTGTTTTCAATATATATATATATATATATATATATATATATATATATATATACATATAATTAGAGAAAGTCGAATATGTATTACTACACAATATACATATATAAATTAGATACATATATACATGTAGATGCTTAGACAGTTATTTACTGACTATTCCATAATTTTGATGCATTAAAGATGATTTAGAGCGTAGTTTCCTAATTTTTATATACATATGTACATACATACATACATACATACATATGTACGCATGGATACATATGTATATTTATCAACATTTATTTATACAGAGTAGTACTCGTACATGCATACGTAAGTAAATTTCAAGTTTATCTATCTAAATATCGCATTCAGAAAATATTTTATTGTACCTATTAAAATTTAACACGAAATTATTAACAACGTGTTCATTATACAATTTTGTACAGTTTAATAGCAAATTCAAATAAAATAATGTACACATAATATAAAATATGTAATAAGAAGAAAAGAGTTTGGGGTCAATAAATTCGAACGTTTGGAACAGAAAAAAAGCACAAGAAAATAACATCTACAACAACAATGAATATAGATGACTAAAGGAACACAAAAAAAAATCAAACTACAACCAAACAATTATGCGAATGCGACTTAAATGTGTGTTTGTTAGTTAGTTGGTTGGTTGGTATAAGTGTGCATGTGTCGTGTCCAATTTTTAGAGCAGTGGAAAGGAGAGAGGTTTGTTGATTGTTGGTATCTTATACCCGTTAAAAAAATAACATCAGCAATAGAATTTACACCAGATTATATGCACAGACGTGTATAAATAATTTTTTACGTACATACAAATTTATATATACATGTATGTATGTACTTTCATATATATATAACTCAATATATATATATATATATATATATATATATATATATATATATATATACATACACACTACATATATAGGAATATAAATTTTTTAAGTGGTGATTGAAGAGAGAAGAGGGGCCACTAAATGACAAACATGCTTTTCGTATCTGGTGCTTTTGTCTCAATATATCGATGCTGCTCTAGAATTTTCGAGGTTATAAAGGTATTTGAATATATTTATTCTCTGAATTTAATTAACAATATGTACAAACATACATATCTCCGTATGTATGCATAGACTTTAGCGTTTATACAAAAAGTTTATCCGCAACCAATATTTACATACTACATATTTACACAAATATGCATTTCGTATTATATGAAATTTCTGATAAAAAAAAAATTTCAATATTTCTTCAACTAGTGGTTTTTAACATACGACACATTATTATTATGTTTACATTGAAATTATGTTTAGTTAATACATAACATTTTTCGGAATAGAAGCCACAGTTAATTTGGAACCTACTTTGCATACACTCCTATATATAAAGCTTAGCCATTAGTGCAGAGGTTTGACTGCTTATACAAATTTTCAAAGTTCCGGTAACAAAATTAATTTATATTTTGGTTGAGTTCTAGATTCCAGCAACAATTATTTATAAAATAAAAACGAATAAAGCGAGGCTCAGTTCCAAATCGCGTTTTACTATATTTATTCTAAAGCCTTTTGAACTAGAAAGTTCTACAAAAGCTATTGTTTTGACGAAAGAAACAATAGGGGCAATACAATATCAACTTATTTAAAAAAGTAAGTGTGGAATGGATCAAGCAAACGAGTAAGTCAGTTTCCGGCTTTTGATATTTGCTTTGACGGGACGATGAGATCCGTTTCAGAATAAGGAGAATAAAACCAGCATTTTTTTTAAATTTTACACAACAGTCATTATTCGTCAAGGCTAGTATTCTTTTGTGGAATATGTAAAAAAAAATGTATATGTTCGTATGTATATTAAATAGGCGTATAAAGCAAGCTTGGTATCAGGTGCGGATACAGCTTTACCGTTTGGGAAGGAAACACTTTTGAATGTCATATACAACAGGACTAATGCAGTTTACACAACTTGTTTCATTCGATTGGGTGGGGTATATCGAAATGATATATGATTCAGTGTGCGATATGTGCAATTTATTCGTACATACATACACATATACATAATTCGTAAGTGCACAATATGTATGTATTACGTACACAATTCTGCAAAAGCCCCATATCATTACCAAACTTTGCCAGAATCGCTTAAAGAAACGATTAATGAGCTGTTTATATGGACATAAATATGTCATAAACTTATAGCTATTATTGACTCAAAAACAAACACGAATGTAAATAGTATCTACAATATTTATTAATATTTACATACTCCTATTTTGTTTGAACTTGATACAGATTTATTTATTTCGAAACGCATTAAAAATTTTTAATTTGAAATTTATGATTTTAAAATTGAAAATGCTTTACAACGCATGCACACATACACATAAGAAGGTATATAAACTCATATCCGAAGAAAAATTAAACGTCAAAATACATTGCCGTTAACTGCCAAACAACCCATGCGAACAACAACTACAATGAGAGATTGGCGTTATAGAACAAAAACGTTAAAGATATAAAGAACGAAATAAAAACAAAAAGCACAAACACACTAAAAACATTCGAAACATAAAGCGCCAAACATGCAATTGTGTGAGTGTGTATTCATAAACGAAACAGCGCAGTTCAAATAGACCGGTTCAAAACACGACAGCATTAACCAAATGAGTACAAAATGGGAAAAGTATCAAAAAGAAAATTTTAAGACAGGCGAAAACTTTTTTTAACCAAAGGAGGGGTAGGTTGCTTACTGACGATATATGCGTGGACATAACCGTTTAAGCTAAACAATTATTAAACTAATCTTTCTCTTTTGTAATGAATATATCTGTTTACACTTACCCTGTTCAAATAAAATATATTTGTAGGACTAAGCCCGCTTTTTGTTGATTTTATCGTCACGCACTCACAAGATCGTAAATTGATTAGTCTGGCCAATTAAACAGGTTCAATAATTTTTTATGCTAAAGAATTTAAACCTTTTTTCATTAAAAAAAGTCTTAATTAATATTGCAGCATATACCTATTAATTTTTATATTTGTTCGGTTTAATGCAATTTCATCAATTTCTTTTTTTGTTTTATACACATTTAATTTATATTTTGATTACAATATTTTCTCTTTGCCTTTTCTCACTCTTGAAATATTTATTGCCTTTTCATTTCTTTTTTTCGCACATACACACACACTATTACACGATACACTAAATTTTTGTGCACCTATTAGAGACAAAATTTACTATTTCTTGCCCTTTTATTTAAATATTTATAATATTTTTAATTGGTTGTTTTGTTTATTTGAGTTTTTGAAAGGGTTTCTTTACTAATAAAAAACTATTTGTTTTTTATCAAAGAAAATTATAAAAATGAAAAATTCACACCGTCTTCACAGCGATACACGAATATACGTGAATTTTCTCCGACGAATAAAACTCAACTGCGATTTCCCTTAACCCCACACATTTACAATGAAACTCAGCGCTGCACTTTACTAGTAGCACATATAAAACAAAACGAAAGGATGGATTTTTCAATAGCAAAGTATTGTAATTATTTCCAATTTACCTTTGAATTTTATTTAATTAACTTATTTTTCATTAAATGCATCTAAATTGCAGATTACGATAAAACAAACTATGCCAGAAATTTTTTTACATCTCTGGATTCGCACTATAAAAATGTATATTTAGCTTTGTTTCTTTCTTTTGGTACGATGCGCTTAAAATTGTACATTAGTTATCTCTTTCTTGTAAACATGGCGTCAGGTTGTTCTGTCAAAAAATATTTTACATAGCGGCAGGAGATGCCAGAACGATTGAAAATGTAAAATTTTCCAGCTCCATAGAGACAGTGAATATAACATAACATATTCTCCTAGATGGTTCCATATACCACGGAAAACCCGTGCCGTATACGATCATGTATAACAAATGGCTCATATAGTAAGTAGCATTTATTTATTGTAGAAACGAAACGGCCAAAAGCCTTTTGCAATACACAAACATGCACACAAATGCTTTACAAACACCATAAGCAAACATTAAAAAATGGCGCGTACAAATACTACAAGAGAATGTGCCCTTCCCCTGTATATACCCGTGTAATTGTTGGCTGCACATTTAGTAGATTATTAGAACATGCTAGACCAGGTTAAGCTCGAGATAGATCTTACCTTATATCCAATATGTATAACATATATGGGGCCAACCTCATTCAAGATGTTCTCATGCGTTGTAATGCTGCCGTGTCGAAGACATTTTTCAGCTTTTGCTTATATCGAAAACACGAGAATTGACACTAAAAACGAGGTTTACACGTCACAACACTTCATCGTTTCTATTGAAAATTGAGACGTTGTGTTGGAAGGCCGCTCTGTAGTGAAAAGTGCGTAGAATCAAGACTGCTTAATTAATATAAGAAACTATTTAATAAGAACTAAAAAATAAGTAAGTTAGTGTGAAAAATAATCGTTCAAGTAATTATATTAGCAAATTTATTTGGGAACTAAACTTTGAATCCGGAAGACACTAAAAAAATATCCACCACGTCAACAAATATCGAGGGATACAATATGTATCCATTTGCTGTGCTTATTACTCGCATTTAAAATCTTGCTTCACTTTATTACAGTATGTTGAAATTCCTGGTGACTATTTTCTTCTTATTGGCTGCCGTCAACATTTGCTTGTCCGACGAAGACACCAGCGCACGTTTGTTAGTATCCAAACAAATCTTAAACAAATACTTGGTAGAGAAAAGCGATTTATTGGTACGTTACACAATTTTCAACGTCGGAAATGGTGCCGCTACTAACATCAAGTTGATCGATAACAGTTTCCATCCTGAAGCGTTTGAAATCGTTGGCGGCCAACCTGCTGCTAGAGTTGAACGTATAGCACCTCAAGCCAATTATACCCATGTCTTGGTTGTTCGTCCCAAGTCCCACGGTTATTTTAATTTCACAGCTGCTGAGGTATCCTACAAACCAGTTGAAGAAGCTGAAAAGGTATTTAATACAATCTCTGTAATTAAATTATTATTAATTTTTAAATGTTTATTTTATTTTTAGCTACAATTAGCAATTAGCTCTGAACCAGGTGAGGGTGGTATTGTTAACTTGAGTGAATTCAACAAGCGTTTCTCCTCTCACTTCTTTGATTGGGTTGCTTTTGGCATCATGACTTTGCCCTCCTTGGCAATTCCTTTGGCTCTGTGGCACTCATCTAAGAGCAAATACGAACGCTATGGCAAAAATAAAAAACACTAATATTTTTTTTTAATATTAGGAGCATATATTTTATATGATACAAATTTTGTAAAATTCCTTTCCGTTGGATTCAATTTTAATTTTTTTCTCCCACAAAGATCATAGTGCACCATTTACTAAGTTCCTTAGGATCTTGAAGTTTCAGCGTAGAAAAATCGTTTTAGATTTATTATTAAAGAACTTTGAGAAATGTGCGTCTTTCAGTTATATTGATCTGTTAAAAATAATAATTGTTAAATCTTCAAGGTAAACGCAAAAAAAAATATTTATTAAATATGCGTCGATTACAAAACAGTGAGATTTTTTCTAATAAAAAACATATAAAGAAAAGATATATTGTATTATTTCCACACTTGCAATAGATATGTTAGTGGTCATTAAAATTAACACAATTAGGAGTTGGAGAATTTGCGAATTCGGATACACACGAGACAAACTTCAATAAGATGTGTCAGAGTTCAATTTTGTTCGGGCACAGAACTCAATCCTCATTTTGGTCCTCAGAAAAAAAAAAACGAAACTGTTTTTGTGAAAGTACACAATTCATAGGTTAAAGGTAAATTCAATCGCTTTAAATAAAAAGTATTTTCTCTGCCGCCACATTTTAGACACTAATAAAACTGACTTAAAAGGCGAAGCAGTATATATAATAAAACACTAATTTCTTGCAAAATAAGAACGTGCTTCTTTTATTATATACTATTACAAAGTCGATTATTTCAGTTAACAAATAAAAACTTCTTAAATTTAAAATGGTTTAATAAATGAATAAAAATTAATATATTTATTGTTTTTAAATAACACTTTCATTTGTATCACATAAAATACTATTTTTACATATTTCAATAAAATATATGTGTGCAGCATTTTCTTGCAAGTATCAATCCCATATTCATCCAAAGACAACGAAAAGTAATGGAAATAATTGAAATGGCTATAGTTGTTGGTACTGTTTGTGCATAGATATGAATAGTATAAAACAGTTGTGTTTGTTATATTTTCTAGTTTACATTTAAGTATTAATACATGTGTTTTAATATATATATATAAAATTGTTTATAAGCTTACACTTATAGCGATATTTTGGCCACGGATTATATGTTTATATATGTATATTGGCATTTTCAGCAATTCCAAGTTGGAATGGAAAATAGAAATAGTTTTGAAACACAGACATACAAAAATATACGCTTAGGTAAGTATAAAAATAAAATGTTTTAAACAAATTTACTTAAAAAATATAATATCGTAAAAAAGAGATCTTTAAAATAAGCTTGAATTACAATATCATTCAATCAAGATTTGTGCATAATTAAATCATATGCCGCTTTGAATCGAGGTGATTTTCGGTAAAAATCTTTCAACAAATTTACGTTCTATTAGATTGGAGTAATACGTTGAAGTTGCCAAGTTTCAGGTGGATAGATTAAGAGAGCGTATGTGCCTTAGTAGAATATGATTATGCAGACGATAACAATTGCTTCGTTTGTATATTTATAAAGGTAGACGAGAGGATTAGAGTATAATTAAAAACAGTAGCTTCTTATGTGGATGTTACACCTTTGCGTGCAACCAACATATTCAGAACCGGATGTTTTCGTATATAACTTACTGCCTTTTTATGTGTAACCATCGTAAAGTCATAACCGTTGCATTGTAAAATCTTATCATGTATACGCAAACCGGCACGTGCAGCTGGGCTACCATCATGAACTTCAGTGACATATATGCCCTAAAAATTATAACAGGAATAATATTTGATATTATTTAACATCAATTATAGGTTGCTTGCTCAGCAATAGTACATAATCTGTATAGCCCTGTGGACTTTTTTTATAGTCCTGGTCGATCCCTCCACCAATTTTAAAGCCACATTTTAAGATCTCTCTGCCCTCTTGATCATAGTCTTTTTCTTTGTGCAACGTGATTGGAATCTATAAGGGATCAAAACAATTACTTATATGTAGTTGATAATTACTCCCATGCCGTTTTTTATCACTTACGCTTAAGCACTCCATGGCCGTGCCGGCCTGATGTTGAAATGCCATTTTGGCCATCTTGACTGGTTTCCTTATTTTTTATTATAGTTTACAAAATATGTTATTTAAGAAATTGCTTCCCAATTAGAAAGCACAGAAAACCAGAAAACTCAAAAGTGACAGTTCATTTTGGCCCGTATCAGCTTTTGCCTAACGATAGTGCAAACGAGTACAAAATATGTATACGCAAAGCTGAAATAGTATGTTAGAAGAAATGGCTATATATGGTCATCTCTAAACATATGTTTTACAATTTACGCAAATAATGGGGGTTGAAAATTCAACAAAAATTTCGTTTAGTTAAAAAATTGTGAAATAAATAATAAAAGTAAGTGTTGAGTGATTAAGAGACAATATTAAACTGTTTATAAACATTAAAGGAATATATCAAAAGTCCTAATTTGTGGCTGGCGGTCAATACCGTAAGAAATCAACATAAAAATGATCCAAGATTCCCAAAGGATTGAAATTCTTGTAAATCAGTTTTGTTTTTAATTTTTATTAATTTTAGTGCTCAGAAAAGTAATTGTTAATGGTTTAAGAACTGTTAAATGTTTTTAAAATATAAATCGTCGCACTGATCATCACGTAATCAACCTGGATACATATATTAAATGGGACTATGGGAGGCGAAACAAGTGCTTAATGCATGCTAATAGATGGCTAAGCCGCTAAAAAGGCATGCTCACAGGCGTAATGAGAACCTTAAACTACAAATTAAGCCGGGAATGAGAGTTTCATTGAAGTCACAGAAGATCGCATCAAAAAAATCAATTTCTAATCAAAGGTACGACTTAAGTTGAACTGCTGCAACAAAATTGGAAATTCCACAGACTTAGAAGAAGGCGGTAGGTACGTATTATTTATTTTTAGCAAAAGTTATGCTTACAATAGATCCTTTATAAAATTTACTTATATACAATTTACTATTCCATATGTTTCCGTACTAGGCTTGCGTTGACTTCAATGAGCATTTGCACAAAACTACTGGTAATTTCCAACAGATCCGTGTGCCTATTCTACACCCCGATGTTACTGTAGCTTCGAATCCTCCATGTTTCCCAGTCCTTCTAAATATATTATTTTTTAACTGATAATTTGCTGTATAGATGTAAAGGTATTTATGTTTGTCAACATATTTATTTATTTAAAACAAATAAGAAAAATTTTCTTTTATCGTTTATGAAATAGTGTTTTTCCAACTTGAGCGCCTTTGTCAATTTTAGTGGCAAATAAGAAAATTGGAAACCAACATTATGAAAATAAATTTTTGGTTATAGCACAAGTCATGGAAAACCTGCTGAATGAATGTTAGACTGTTTCATAACTTGCATAAAGATCTAAAAGCAATTGGTGAACTGCATATCAGAGAAACGAAAGGATTGTATAGGAATAAGCAAGAGTGTATATAATGTAAGTATTATTCTGTTATAAAAAATGTGAAACTTATAAATGTAATCTTTATCAGATTAATGGTTTGTTAAACCTAATTTAAAAGTATTAATCGAAATTTCTATATTTCTTTTAGGGTCACATTGTCTACAAAGAATTCGCTAAAGAAAAAGGTTATTGGAAACAAATCTGAAAGTAGCTGGAAAACATTAGAGTCGAAAATTGTTAAAGTAAATTGTGATGGTTTTAAGATTCAAAATTTATACGTATAAAAAAATATTGATGAACACCATTGCAGTAATGTTCTTAAATTTATTTTACTCTCAATAAAAATTCAAGTTCTTTAAAATGCACTACTAAATTTTATTTATTTATTAACAAATCTTATTGATATTGTGTAGGTTTCCACACTACCATAGAGGTACTACACTCAGTGCGTTGCCAATTTTTTTAAATGGCTGGCTTCCCCAATAGGCCTAAACCATTTTTTTCTCAACATGTTCCGGGACAAAAAGCAAAGCCATATATCCTACATAAAAGCACACGAACTTAGTGCTTTGTCCTATGTTCCGATACAAACATTCATATAAATTATTTTTCTCTCACTTTAATTAATTTAAAAACACACTTACATATTCTTCCTACCATTTTTATATTCACTTGATCACTGGTGGAAAGGAGGAATAACTTCACCGCACTAATATCACTATTTTATATTATACACATCACACAATATATACGTCGTATAATTCGGAAACAAATTCCTAATTCTCTATACCATTTGCATATCGTTGGCTCCTGAAAAATAAAAGTGTTTTAGATATTATTAAATTTATATATGTATAAGAAAAATTTACTTACATATTTTTGCTGCTACCACCACCGATTTTTTTGTTTTTGTGTGCTTTTTTGGCATTTCACACAATTGGTAATTCGTGGACGAAAGAGTAGATAATGTTTCACCCATAAATTACCAATTTCAAGCACTAAATTTTACGATAATTTTATTATTTTAAATTTTTCACCAATAATCCTGGCAAGAAATTTTAACTTTTTGTAAACAAAAATATGTCATTTTCTATCGACAAGAAAAAGAAAAGAGACAGCAAACAAAGAAATTTGCTGTCCCTCTCGCAACATCGGTCGAAAACATTACCACTACATACACAGTTGTCATGTCTAATTAGTAGTCTATGTTAGAAAGTTTTCATACACAAATTTATTTTTTATTGTTATACACTTCACAAAATCGGTCAATTGATGTAACTGTCAAATGGGTGTAAAAATAACAATGATACGAACAAACGAATGGTTGGGTAAGACTGAACTATTTCGCATGTGTAGACGTACATGGTATATCAGTTGTGTAAAATAGATGTATAGCACATATTGTCAAAAACTTATGTATTAAAAGAATTTAAAAACAGAAGAAGAGTACCTACTATGTCATTACACCAAGGGAATTCTCGAATTGCATTCCCCTTACATGTCCAGGTACACAAATGTTTATATGATAACTGTGAGACGATTTGGAGAGAACATGTCAATACATATGTTAATATGTAGGCTGCATAGAACCACTTTTTTTCAAGTGTATTTTAGTGTCATCATCAAAGGTGATTGAGGTGCTGTCACTATATACATCAAATGAACTGTTATACAAAGTAAAAACAAAAAGAACAATAATATAATTAAGAATTTGACTCATATATTACACAGTTAGCTGATAAGAAATCGAATTATAAAAAAAACGAAAAATGTCTCAACCGACCAAAGAGGTTCAACCGCCATCATACGAAGAGGCTATGTTTGCGTCCACAGAGGCACCACAAGTTGGTAAGTGGTATTAAATGTATGCGCAGATATGTTTATACAGAAATGCATTTAAGATCACCAACATATATTTTGTAGGTTTTAAGTATCCTGATCCCAATGTGGGTATAACTCAAACTTCCACTCCATATATGCCACATATGCAAGGTCAGGCTCAAAATGTTCCAATACATGGAAATCCAACTGCACCGCCTCAACCCTCGAATGCAGGCTTTCAGCAGGTGCCATCGTACGGAGCATTTGAAACAACACCAGTTAATGTTGTCATACAGCCACCGGCTGTTGTACCACAGGAAATTATTGTGATTGGAGGTTGTCCAGCCTGCCGTATTGGTATTTTGGAAGATTCTTATCCGTGTGTTGGATTGCTTTGTGCAATTGCATTCTTTCCTGTGGGCATATTATGTTGCTTAGCTATGAAAAACAAACGTTGTTCTAATTGTGGCACTGAATTTTAAACTAGAACTGTGGATGACAAAGTCGATTACACCAACTACAAATACTGTGTGTAAATGAATGTATGTATTGGCATGCGTATGAACAGGCTGTTTAAATGCCATTCAAATACTATTACTACTTTTATCATGTATACCAAATGTATTATAAGTTTTACGGACCAGGTCATTAAGTTTGCTAAAGTTTAGAACAGTAGCCGAATAATTAAAACGCTTTTATATTATTCTATTGTTCAAATATCATATCAAACCAAACATTTTTATATATGTATGCGTGTATATGAAAATAGTTTATTATTATATATTATATTAACCTTTTAATTTGCAATGATTGCGTATTGTTAAAAAACTGTTATGTTGTTATGAACTTTGTAATTTTATCTTCTACATCTGTCTGTAATAAAATTTCGCGATTTCGAGTAGAACTGTAAAAAGATAACTGATAATTTGAGGCGTTGATAAATCAACCCTACGTTTGCAAAAATCCATTAGATCGTCTATTTTTTTAAAATATGTATGAGAATTGAAAATGAAATGCTTAAAATATTAAAGCATCTTTTATTCTGTCAGCATCCGAAGCCGAAAATGTTCAAATCGTATTGTTGAGAGCGCTGAAGAGGAGAGTACAACGCCACGGTTTTTGAAAAATCATCAGTAGACTTCAACCCAATTAAAAGAAGAAAATTTATTTATTGAAGTGTCATGATGATATACAAATATTCAATAAATTGACTGAGACAATGTCTCAAACAAATTACATATTATAATTAAGTGCATTTCAAACGATCATAGGTCACAACTTAAGGTTGAAAATAATTTTCTATAATTCTGCAAAACTTTTTTATCTATACATTTGTATAGATTGTTTTATTTCAAAGAAAAATTTACTATATTTAAAAACTTTCCTTAATATGCTAAATCTCAGTTTTTTTACAACTTTCTAATAAATTTGGAGAATTAATTTCGATATTTTTGTGTTAAACGTATACTTTTTTCATATACTGGCTGTGAGGATTTTGAAGCAACATACAAAACTTGGCAAGATTTTCAAATGTATAAATTGAGCGAATTTCGTCTTCTTTTAACAACTTTTTAACAAACAAAATTCGTGCATTATGCAATGCAAAACATTTAATTGTTACTATTAATTATTATTATAATTGTTATTATTAATGAAATTTATTATTTAATTGTTTTTATTATTATTGTTACTATTAATTTTATTATTTCTGAAATTTGTATAATTATTAAAAGAAGAGTTTTCAATTAATTGGATCTGGTAGATATTTTTTTATTATCGAATGCTTACAAGAGATTTATAACGGCGAAAACTCTTTACTTTCGTGCGAAGTTAAAATCTGTTCTACAGAGTTTTCACCGCAATTATATATGCTATTTTATTTGAGTCAAATGCTAATAATATATTATTTCAAACTATTCGATATTATATGTTTGTTCTATATTTCTTTATAAAATTTTTTTTCTTAAATAAAACTATATAATTAAAATAAATCTATATAATAAAATAAAGAAACTGTAAAATGTTTAATTACTTAATTGCCCTCGTTTTGCCAATTTTAATAAACACTTTGTGGTCAGTTATGGACGTTAAATCAAAAGCACATATGAAAACTCAAACTTATCAGCTCGTTTGAAGTTAGTAACGCATTAATATAACGAATGTGAAAATTGGCGCCTGAAACCAATAAAATCGTTTGACCACACAAATAACATTTGAAACAAGAACTAATTCGAAAATTTAGTTTTCGTTTAAAATTTTATTTGTGCGAACGAACGATGGCTTACGATCTCCCGAACAGGCGGTAAACGTCTTCTTCACTCGACTTAAGTAATCTATTTTATAGACATCATACAGATAAGAAAAGTGGTTTTTCTTTTAAAATGGAATTGCGTTGGTAGGGATCTCTGTATTGATACTTACTTGACAGTCTGTTTACTAGACACCCTTTAGTTTTTAAATATAATATATAAAATTTAAGTTTTTATGTTAAATTTTTATTTTTAACTTAGTTAATTATTATCATGTAATCATTTATATTTGTATACATAAATGAATAAGTAGTTACTTCAGATAGCATATGTTTTAATTAATAGATACATTTTATGTATACAATAGATATTGTGGCATTAAAAAAAATATGCTTGTAAAGTAAAAAACATCGGAACAGAAACATTTATTATGAACTACTGCCGTTTTAAATAATCAATCTACTTTACGTAACGTATCAAACGAATATTCAGTAGAACATGTGAATTTCCATATCTGAAATAAAACTGCATACATACATACAATTTAGTAGACCACAATGAAATGCAATTTTATCTTTACAATTCATATTAGAAACATAAAATTGAAATTGAATTAAGACAAGGCGTGAAAACGCCTTAAATCAATATTGTAAATAAATATATACTTTTTAAATTAATATTCTATAGTAACATTTAAAATCTTTAATGTTGAAATATTTATTGAGATAATATTAATTTAATGTATTTATTTTTGTTATATATTATTTTATATTATTTTTAAATTCTGAAAAATAGTTTTGGTTAATTTTTGTTTACAGAAACCAGCATATCAATTAATTATTATATAGGTATATAAGAGATACTTTTATAGCGTTTTATATTCTAGTTATTGTCTTGTAAATTTTATTTTTCATTCCAAATTTATGTGTATACGTACGTAATTACTGAGTTAATGCGTTTATAAACTATATGTGCCTGTTGCTAAATGTAGCTGTTGTTTATTGCAGTTTTGAAATTTTTAAGATCTAAACTTTGAAATGTTTTGTGGTTTCCATCATTCCAGTTGCCGTATTAATAACATACAAGTTTGAATATTTTTTTTATACCTCGCAAAGTTGCTGGTAAAAAATTTATTTTGTCTGATCTATACTAACATGCATGTCCGAAAGAAGCAAGAATTTTTAAAATTATATATGCATGGAAGGGAATGTCGTTGATTCTTAAATGTTATTGCCAATTGGTTTGTTTATTACACTTCGTTCTATCATGAAAAGCAGGAAGCTTTTACATTAATTCGAAGAATGAATGATATTGTCTGTCCAGTTCGAATCAGTGTTCCCATATGAGCAAATTTATGTTAATCTTGAAGTTTTTTGAGATCTAAATAAAATTGTTTTCATAAAGTATTTTTAAAATTATAAGAATTTTTGTTTTTAAATTTCACTCCATAAAATTGAATTTCGAATATGACTTCTTCAAAACTTTTTTGATAAAATATGTCTTATTTCCAAAACGTATCAATAAAATGTTCGACTGTGTTCTAAAAATTTGCTTTTTAGAGACATGTTTAATAATTTCTGTTGAAGTTTTGAAGTGGTATGTGTTATCAATACCCTGCACTGCAACAAACTGCAATTGACATTTTGGAAATACTCTAACGATATATAACACGATAAATATATAGAATTTCTATTCCAAAAGTAATTGTATATTTATTCAGCATTATTCAGCAGCTTTTTCAAGAACTTGGGTGATAGATTTTATTAATAATGTACTGCAAATTATAATTAGAAAAAGCACTTATGCCTGAAAATTGTTTTAAGGTTTTAAAGCATAAAATAACTTTAAGAATCGATTAAGATCGATATTATTTATGGACGCTATTTATTTAAAAAATAATATTTTAGTTTTAATAACTTCACATATGTAAGTGCAGTTAATTGACCAGTAAATGTGTATGTTTTTAATACAATAGTAGTGTAATTATGTAGGTGTATTAATATAATAACATGTTTCAAGCATTTTCCTGTAGTTAAAATAAGTTAACATGCTGATTTTAATTAATTATAATGATAATTTTAAGCTTCTTTTTTTCTGATTTGAAGCGTACTTAATATGTAGATACATATAATAATTTGCAATGCAATATTAATTTTAATATTAATAATAATATAAATACATAGATATGTAAAACTAAAATATGAGTTATCTGGTAAAGTAGGAGTAATAAAGTCTTTTGAGTTTTTGATAAAACAACAATGTAAAGCTGTCTAATTTTGGCCTTTCATATCTTTAATGATAGCAAAGTTTAATAATGGTGACGAATACTTAAAGTATATTTCCTTTTATTAAGAAAAAAAAGACTTTATCACAAAAATTAAAGAAATAAACTTAGATTAAAAATTATTAAGCATTTTTGGTGGGATCTACAACGCCACCAGGCCCAGGAAGACCACTAGGACGACCAGATAGATAAGAATCTACTTGACGTGCAGCCTGACGACCTTCGGTAATGGCCCACACTACCAAAGATTGGCCACGACGACAATCTATAAACATATAATTATAAAAGAAATCAAGAGAATTCAATAAATTTTAACAAATAAATACCTCCTGCTGCAAATACTTTAGGATTCGAGGTACCATAATTTCCATTAACAGCCTTAATGTTGCCTCTGGGATCTAATTCCAAAGACAATTCATTAGGCACTGTCTTTTCGGGACCCAAAAAGCCCATAGCCAACAATATTAAATCAGCATTGAAATGTCTTTCAGATCCGGGAACTTCTTTCATGCTCCAACCGCCTGTCGGTGTTTTTGTCCATTCCACTTCTACAGTTTTAACAGCCTTTATATGACCATTTTCGCCAATAAATTCTTTAGTAGTAGTGCAATATTGTCTGGGATCGTTTCCCCATTTAACACGCACCTCCTCATGTCCATAATCAACACTAAAGAAACAAAATTATTTCAGAACATAAAAATATAAAAAAAACATAAATATTACCGGAATACTTTTGGCCATTGTGGCCAAGGATTATCATTGGCTCTGCTTTTGGGCGGCTCAGGTAAAATTTCAAATGTAGTAATACTCTTAGCGCCTTGCCGCAGTGATGTGGCTATACAATCGCAACCGGTATCACCACCACCAATTATAATAACATCTTTACCTTCGGCGGAGATGATATCTTTCTTACCACCCAATTGTTTCTTTTGCTGGGCTTCCAAAAATTCCATAGCGAAATGTATACCTTTGAGGTCACGATTTGCCAATTGTAAATCACGCGGCCAAGTGGAGCCAGTGGTTAACAAAACGGCATCGTATCTATGATGAAATTTCGAAAACATTCATGTTGAATACAATTACTTTATATGCAGAAATTTAAATCGGAAAAGAATAAAACCTCTGCTATTATCAAAGCCTTTGATCATTAAGGGTACACTGATAACACACCAAAACATTTTTTTAATCTATTTATATATATGTATATACATACATACATACTTGCGTTTTGGGATATTTTACATACCTATCTTAAGAACCAACAAATCCTTAAGAGTTAATTAAATTAATTTTTGATAATGTATGAAAATACTAACGACTTCTAAATTATAACACATGCGAAAGTTTTTAAAAATTTTTCCTGAGCTTTTTACTGCATTTTCCTAATCCCCTTCGTTTACTCAAACTGTACTAAATGAGAACACAAATTGAGAGAGTAAAATGAATTCTAAAACTGCAGTCATGCGTTTTGTAAATTTTCGCTGCAGAAATTTCTAGTAGGAAAGTTTAGTAGGACAGAAACAGATGATTTAAATAGAACACAAACAATAAGCAAAGTGCAAATGTTTTGGAAAAATTAAATAAAAATTATAAAAGTCATTATAAATTAAACAATTTGTAATGCAATGATATACTAACTTAGTATAGGACATATTTTGTTATTTGTTTCATTAATTTGTGCGGAAGTAATTTGTTTGAATTATTTTAAGTGTTTGATGCTGCAAATTTTTCAAGTGCGTGAATTTGTTTTTGGGCAATCGTTAAAATTAACAAATAATAATATAATTTTTAATATACACATGTAGAAAGCAATAAATTGTTAAAATAAAATAGAACACAAGAAGAAATGAGTTGCAAATATTGCACAAAATAAATCAAATTTATTCTAAAAATGTTCGTGTTAAAAAAATATTTTATGGAGTGGCAATAAAAAAAAATTGTGTGTCCGAAAGTGTATGTATGTATATCAATTTTAGCCGTATGTACATATGTATGTACATACATATATTTGCAATTTGAAGTTTATTGAATATCAATGCGAATTAATACGTCTTGACCGACTATTACAAATGTTTTGTTTTTATACGTTTTATAAGTGATAAAAAGTTTCAAGAAAGAAAACGATTCAAATATGGAAAGCAACAGCAATGACCTATTAATATACCGATGTTTTTTTCGCACTGGGTAAGACTACTTTGCAATGTTTTATTTTATTTCTCTGTTAAAAAAGTGAAAACTCAGTGGAGTATGCAACTATTTTTATATTAATCAAAGGAATTTTTGCTAGAAGTATGAGGAGTAGTTTACCCATTAATCTCATCTTTTGTGCTCAAAGCTCAATAAATTTCCAATATTATATACTTACTCTTGCAATAAGATTTCTGCCTGAATGTCTTTACCCACATGAACATTGGTACGGAATTCAATCCCTTCATCAGCCATCAAATCGACTCGTCTTTTAACAACGTCTTTTGATAGTTTCATTGTAGGAATACCGTATTGCAACAATCCACCAACGCGATCATTACGTTCGTAAACAGTAACAAAATGACCAGCACGATTTAACTGTTGTGCGGCAGCTAGACCTGAAGGTCCAGAACCAACAATGGCAACACGTTTGCCACTACGTAATTCTGGTATTTCAGGCTTAATCCAACCCTGTTCAAAAGCATGATCAATTATTGCACATTCAATATTTTTAATGGTAACAGCAGGTTCGGATATACCCAAGACACAGGCACCTTCGCATGGTGCCGGACATACACGACCGGTGAATTCAGGGAAATTATTGGTTTGTAACAATTGTCGTAACGCTTCCTTCCAGTCGCCATGGAAAACTAAGTCGTTCCATTTGGGAATAATGTTGCCTAAAGGACAGCCATGGGAGTTTGATTGGCAAAATGGTACACCACATTCCATGCAACGGGCTGCTTGCACTTTGAGATTTTTACGAACGTGCGGGAAATTATAAACTTCCTCCCAATCCTTTTGACGCTCTTCAGCATCACGATATGGTGCAGTTTCACGCTTGTACTTGATGAAACCTCGAGTCTTGTCCAAAATACGATCAGCTCTTTTTTGTTCCAAAGCCACATCCTGTATAGCTTCTTCGATGTCTTTGATAGATGGCTCAGTGCTCTTGCCATTTTCAATGGCTTTCATCTCTGACTTAATTTGTTGTTCCCCCTTTTCGGCTTCAAGTTCTTTAAGAGCTCGTTGGTAATCATACGGGAAGACTTTAACAAATTTACCCTGTTCTTCAGCCCAATTATCTATAATTTGTTTGGCAATTTTAGAGTTTGTTTTTTCAATAAAGTCTTGTAAAAGATCTCTAATTAAAGCCACATCAGCCGGCAATTCAAGGGGTAAAAGTTCCACCATTTCGGGATTAACTTTAGGTTTGAAGGAGCCATCGATGTCATAGACATAAGCCACACCGCCAGACATACCAGCAGCAAAATTACGGCCAGTTAAACCTAAAATAACTACAGTGCCACCAGTCATATATTCACAGCCGTGATCTCCCACTCCCTCCACTACGGCTGTTACTCCTGAGTTGCGCACACAAAAGCGTTCAGCAGCAATACCACGGAAATAGGCACGACCGTCGGTTGCACCATACAAGCAAACATTGCCCACAATCACATTCAAATGGGACTCAAAAGGAGACACTTCCGGTGGAGTAATTACAATTGTGCCTCCACAAAGACCTTTGCCGACATAATCGTTAGCATCTCCCTTCAAAGTGACATTAACACCTTTAGCCAAGAAAGCGCAGAAACTCTGACCAGCTGAGCCTTCCAAGTAAATATCCATACTTTTGCCTTCAGGCAGCCCATTTTCACCATATTTACTGCAAATGAAATATTTAAAATTTTAAGTTAATAATTGAAAAATTTAAATAAGTTTTTTAAAATAAACTCACCAGGCGATATGATAACTTAGTGTGGAACCAAAAGCTCTTTCTTCATTATTTATACGCATTTTTAGAGTTACATTATCTTCAGAACCATTAAATATGGCCTTCACTTTGTTGATAAGTTCGTTGTCGGCACGTTTTTCTAATTGGAAGTCTTGTTTAACGGAGCCACCCAAAATATTTGTGCCAGGCCTTAATTTTAGAGCATCTTGCAAAAGTAAAGATAAATCTAAAGTGCTGGACTTTTGCGATAATTTATCAGAAACCCGCAATAGGTCAGTACGGCCAATAAGATCTTGGAATTTACTTATACCCAAACTAGCCATTATTTTACGTATCTGTTTAAGGATTAAAAAATAAATGTTTAAATAAGATAAAATGTTTTAGCAGAAATTAACAACATTTAAAGCAACTTACATCTTCGGCTAACATAAAGAAGAAATTAATGACATGTTCCGGTTTACCAGTGAACTTTTTACGTAACACTGGATCCTGGGTTGCAATACCAACTGGGCAAGTGTTCAAGTGACATTTGCGCATCATAGTACAACCTGCAAAGAGATGTGGCATATATTTTTGTTTTATTTAAATTTAATTTATAATAGAAAATTATTTTTGTGACGAGAATTTAAACATTTTTTTTTGTCAATAATGGGAAATTGTTCATTCACTGTAGGCATGTGTGTATTGTGCACATATGTATTTATATCTAATTTCTTGGATTTTAGCAGAAGTCTGTTCTCTTTTATATGTTAGAACGAATTTGCTGAGCGAGAGCAAGAGTCTGGAAAACTTTCAAACCATAAAAATAAGAATTCCCAATTTCTTATTCTATTTGCCGATTTCACGACGTCGAAAAGATTTTATCTTTCGTTCAAATATATTTAGAAGACTAAGTTATAAATTGTTTTTTTTTCAAACACAATTCTATCATAAATTTAATATTCTAACGAGGAGTATTAATTCTTGGAGGATATAAATTTTTTTTCTAATAAATTAGCATTTAGACATGTCCATTTTGACAGAACTAGAAAACTTAGGATAGTTTAAGAGGAAAGATAAAGACAGATTAGAAGTTAGAAAGTTTGTTGTAGCTATTTTAATTTTTTACTTGGTTGTTTGCTACAATTACTTGGGTACGGAGCCGAACTCAGGATCTAGGACATCGTAGTCTGGTGTTCACTACCTCAGCCAACAGTTACCATTGTTGATTTAATCTTAGTACGTTATTAAAGTAATTTTACAAAATAAAACTTACCCATGACAATTAAAGGAGCGGTACTAAAACCAAACTCATCAGCACCCAAACAAGCAGCGACAGCAACATCGAAACCCGTACGTAGCTGACCATCGGCTTGAAGTACAACTCTATTATTTTGATGATTAGGAACGTCCAAATCAAATAATAGCAACACAAAAACATAGAAAGCAAAAAGATATTATATTAGAAAAACTTCTAAACAAGTCTAAGTAAAGTTTGGGAAAAAATTACTAATGAAGCCGCTGCAGCAGCCGATGAAGAGCGATCAAACACACGAGGTCAACTAGGGCGGAAGATGCAAGTGAGCAACTTAGCAAAAGTAATCAAAGGAAGCAACTAGTGAGATGATTAAATGTGTGTCTTGTTAAGTTTTCTAGCAAATAAACGCTGACAAATTTGTCTATTCGATTTGAATCATTTTTGGAAAATTGTGTTTGTTCATGCAAACATTTCATCAACAAATTGAAACGCTCACTTCCAGAGACACACACATACGGACGATATGGTATGCTTTTTTGTTATTAACGATGTCGACTATTCCGGGCATTGTGATGCGTTTTGCACGTTCTTGATCCTTGTTCTGCCATAACCTCCTGGTAGCTTCTATTAAGTCGTTGGTGCATTGAGCGTGTGTGTGTGTTCGTTTCGTAAGCGTTTTGGTTTTCTCAGAAATGTGCAGGATATCAAATTTCTTCTTTAATTTTTTTTCAAATATGATTTGCTATTCTTTCTATTGAAACGAAACGCGACGCGCATTTTTTCTTTTCTTTCATTTTTATTTTCGTTTGACAACGCTCACTGTTTGGTGAAATCCTCACGGCCGTTGAAGAATATCTTTATCTGGATAACCAGGTTTTTTGTAAGTTATTGTTTATATATGTAGTTTGTTCGAAATTTTTAGTGTTGCTATAAGCGTAACAAAGAACATTGACTAACTTACCTCGAACGTAGATTATTCAAAACCAAAACTTGATGAGTTTCTGCTACACCCAACTCCCAGGGTAAACCGGCATTTTTAATGCCAGTCCAGGAACTGGCACCTGTGCCACCATCATGACCCGAAATCACAATATGTTCAGCTTTGCCCTTTAAAAAAAGATTTAAATATTTTATTTAGCCTCCTAAATGTTTTTTAAAATGCAGCCAGTCGCATGCATACCTTAGCAACTCCGGATGCTACTACACCCACACCTACTTCAGAAACCAATTTGACTGAAATACGAGCTTTTGGATTTGAACACTTTAAATCATAAATAAGTTCGGCCAAATCTTCAATAGAGTAAATATCATGATGGGGAGGTGGTGAAATAAGGCCAACTCCAGGTACGGAGTGGCGAGTTTTAGCAATTTCCTTAGTCACTTTATAGCCAGGCAATTCACCTCCTTCGCCTGGCTTAGCACCTTGAGCCATTTTAATTTGCAAATCATCAGCGTTGGCCAAATAAGAAGCGGTAACACCAAAACGACCCGATGCAACTTGTTTTATAGCAGAACGACGACTATTCTCGGGATCTTGATCTATATATCATAAGATATGCAATTTATTTGTATGATGTTCGCCAGTGTCGAAACATTTTACTTACTTAAATAACGATCCGAATCTTCACCACCTTCACCGGTATTACTTTTGCCTCCTATACGGTTCATTGTAATGGCCAAAGTTTGATGGGCTTCTAAGGAAATGCTGCCGAAACTCATGGCACCAGTAGCAAATCTATCAAGAGCAGATATTTAGTTATCTTTTAGTACAATAATTATGAAGAAATTAATAATTTTTTCTCACCGTTTAACGATTTCGCTTGCTGGTTCGACTTCAGAAATATCAATTTTTTGACGATCACTAACAAACTCCAACTGGCCTCTTAGAGTACATTTCTTAACACTTGCTAAAGTAGAAGCCTTAAAGGCTTCAAATGCGTTGTTGTTGTAGGCAATAGCTGCCTCCTGAAGACTAGCAATCGAAGCCGGTTCATTTATGTGAGGTTCACCACCATGACGCCAATGATATTGACCAGGATTTCTTAATATGCGGGTATCGGGAGAAACTTTGCAATACGCCATTGTGTAACGCTCTAAACATTCTCGTGCCATAATTTCCAAAGTCACGCCACCAATACGCGATGAGGTGCCACGAAAACACTTGTGAACAATGTCACTACCCAAACCCACGGCTTCAAATATTTGTGCACTTTTATACGATTGCAGAGTACTAATTCCCATTTTGGCCATGACTTTGGCAATTCCGGTATCAATAGCCTGAGCATAAGCGGCATAAATTTGTTTGTCGCTAACATCTTGGCTAATGACACCATCATCACGCAAGGCCTGCGCCAATTCAAATGCCAAATAGGGGCAAATGGCATCAGCACCATAACCCAATAGTACGCAAATATGATGAACTTCGCGAGCTTCAGCAGTCTCAACAATGATACCAACTTTCATGCGTTGATAGGTTTCAATCAGATGATGATGTAGAGCCCCCAAAGCCAAAAGCGCCGAAACTGGTGTTTTCCCAGTTTGGCCGGCATTACGATCGGATAGAATCAACAATTGATAGCCAGTGGAGGCGGCCGATTCACCCTCCCGACAAATGCGATCAATACAATCCAGGTAACCCTGTACGCCATCTTGGAATTGGAATGTTATGTCCAAAACTTTAGATTTCCAGCCACGATGGGTATTGCGTTTCAAAAGATTTGTATCTGGAATGCTCAGTATTGGATTGGGCAACCAAATGCGATGAACTTGTTGAGCAGAAGGTTGCAGCAAATTGCCTTCCGGACCAATGGGACATTGCATGGACATGACTACCTTCTCACGGAATGGATCGATTGGGGGATTGGTAACTTGGGCAAACAATTGTTTAAAGTATTCATATGGTATGGGTTGGAATGTTGAAAGGCAAGCCAAGGGCGCATCATTACCCATAGAACCAAGAGCCTCTTTTCTATAACAAGCAAAAAGACAAAATTTATTTATATAAAATTTTGAATTATTGACTATTCATGTACCTGTTCTGGAACATCGGCACCAATAGCATATTAACCGTTTCATTGGTGTAACCATACAATCCGAGTCGAGGATCCAATATGCCAACTGCAGCTGAATCAGGTTTCGACTCTTGCAAGTTATTGGCGTTGTCTGTATTGAAGACGTTGGCATTACGAATTTCATCCAAAGTTATCTAGATTTTAAATTAATTTTTAAAAGAGTTGAGGTGAATATTTTATATGCAAATCAGCGGAATACTGATTTCTCTTACAACGTACATACAGAAATAAAAGCAACCGATCTTTTAAGGAAATAAAGTTTGGAAATCAAAATTAAACAACAACCTTTTTTGCTTTCGTTTGCATAATTCCAAAAAGAAAATTTTGAAAATTCTGTAACTCACCATCTTTTAAAGTCCAAAATTTTTATTTGATTTATTGAAGCATGAGAAAGGATATACGAATATTAATAATTTGTTACTCAGCAGATTTGTGTTAAATTTGGTTGTAACAATTTTCTGTGTTAAAATTTAGTGTTCCCTTCCTATAAATCAGCGATTACGGGAGATGCCTGCCTAAATTTAGTTTAATGTTTCAAAAACAAAATATGTAGAATGAAATAAGCAATTGATTTTAAAATTTGTTCAGTCTTCACGTTCTCGCTGACTACAAAATTGCATATCGATAAATCGGAAGCTTTTCATATGAATTATATTGCAGACTAACCCTACAAGTGTTCGCATGGCCGAAATTGTATTCCGAAAATAGGTCTGTTCCAAGTGCATAACGAATTTGTGCGGACTTTTGATAGAAAAAGGAAAGTTACTCTCTGAAATAAAAATTTGCAAGACCTATAAAAGCTTTCCACTTAGCTTTTTAAAGAAGTTTTAACAAAAACTTTCTTTCTTTATTTAAAAATTTTCTAATTATTTTTTAATTTCCATAAGAAAACAAAAAAGGCAGGTAATTTTATTTTAGAACTAGAATCCAAGGAAAATGTTCGTACCACTTCTTACATGGAATGAAAAATATTATTCTTCCATAATTCTTTTAAAATGGAACTGTTGCCTGGAACACTTTTCAACTGACTTGTGCGAGTTTGGACTCATTTGTTATGCATCAGGAACATATCTAATGTCATTTCATTTCAGCATGTTTCCAATATTTAACAGAATTTTTTTTGTGGTGAATTAAATTTTTTTGATAGAAACAATTATAGCACGACATTTAAATAGATTCAACACCCATCAATTCCGTAACTATTCGTTGACGTCAAATGAGTTCGTAAGTGGCCTGGGACACTTCGAAAGAAAATTCAAGCGATTTACAATGTTAGTTCGGACAAATTTGAACAGGTTTTCTTTTGAATTGTAATACAGAGCAGCTACCCTGTTTAGCTATGCACCCTAATCGTATTTGACGTTTTTAGAAAAAAAAAAGAACGCTAATCGTTATTAGATTACTTGTCGTAGCGTTGGCGTCAATTGTGCGTTCTGAATGACAACCGAGACTTTTTATTTCATATTCGTTTTTGTGTACAAATTTAGATAAACTATGCCTGCTCGTCCGATATGTCATTATCATCTGAGATAATTGAGGACGCACTGCTATAGAAATGTGAATGTATGTTAATAAACTGAATTAATTGATTTGTATGGCGAATTGTAAACCAACCATATTTTATATTTACATACCTTTTGCTGTAGCCACTCCGAATGGGGGCGAGATTTAGCGATGTGAGACTTCAACTCAATATCTTGAATGAATTTCTTCTCTTGGGTATCGACCAGCAACATACGACCTGGTTTCAAACGGCTTTTTAAAATAACCTGCGATGGATCAACATCATAGACGCCAACTTCGGAGGCCATGACTAAAATATTTTCCTTGGTGATATAAAAACGTGATGGCCGCAAACCGTTACGATCCAAAACAGCGCCAATGTAACGGCCATCAGTAAATGAAATTAAAGCAGGACCATCCCAAGGCTCCATAACACAGGAGGCCCACTGATAGAAGTCACGTTTTTCTTGAGGCATCGTTTTGTCATTCTGCCAGGCTTCGGGTACCATAGTCATCACCGATTCGGGTAGTGTGCGATCACTAGCTTGAGTGAGAAACTCTAATACGCAATCGAATGATCCAGAATCAGATAGATTGGGTTCGACCACGGGATAAAGTTTCTTCAACTCCTCTCCAAACAATTCACTTTTCATGACACCTTCACGGGCTTTCATTAGATTGACATTACCGCGCAACGTATTGATCTCACCGTTGTGAGCCAAAACGCGTAAAGGATGGGCTCTTTCCCATGATGGAAACGTATTGGTAGAGAAACGTGTATGCACCAAAGCCAAATAGGTTTCAAAGTCAGGATCCTTAAGATCGGTGTAGTATTCCCAAAGTTGGTCAGAAGTGAATAGACCCTTGTAAACTATAGTTTTGGTGGATAACGAACAGATATAGAAACGGCGGCCTTCTTTGGCCAACTCGTGACTGGCACGTTTTCTTAAAACGAAAATTTTCCGTTTAAAAGTCTCATCGTTCATACCAGCTGGACGTGTGACAAATGCTTGACGTGAGAATGGTTCCGACTTGCGAGCCACCACACCAACAGCATTTGCATTCGATGGCACATCACGCCAGACCAACACTTCAACTCCCAAAGTTTTTGCTAAAGCATTAAATTCCTGCTCAGCTTCTTTGTGAGTTTGATGATCCAAATAAAAAATGCCAGTAGCATAATTGCCAAGTTCTGGCAATTCAATGCCCTGCGAAGACCTGCAATGCAATTAAATAAATAATTTCGTTAATCCTTCTTAACCTGCAGCTGAATTAAAAGTAATTGGATTATTTAATGGTCTCGTACATACATTCTTATTTATAGAACAGAAATACTCTTTTAAATTGAGTCAATTGCAAGTATTTTTAAGGCTACAGAAAGTGTGATTGCGACAGACTTAACAAGTGACACAATTTATGAACACCATTTCCCAACGAATAATATGCTACGAGTCTACATAAATAAAATATTTTTTAAATAAATTATTTAAATAAATACTTTTTATCTCACAACAAATAGGAGTACATAAAAACTAAGCCCAGTGATCTCATCATGAATGTGGTATCGAATTTTTCTGATCTGCATGAGTGTCAATAGTTGTTGATCTGTTCCAATAACGAAGGCACTGATCTCTGATCTTTTAGTATCGGCAGCGTTTTCGAAGTAAAAAATAAAATAGCTAAATTCTTTATGTTCTCATTATTCTCTTCAACATTATCCTTTTTCTTTTATGATAACAAGCTGAACCGAAATTTTATGTATTAAAAAGATACGCCTACTTTTTGTACATTTAAGGTTTTATTCATAAAAAATATTTTATGCCTATAAGCTGCTTATAAGAAAAATTTCTTATAGAAAATTTGACTTATAAATAGCTTATAAGAAGAAACTATTTTTTGTGAATAAAGCACTTAATACTTAAACAGATAAGAAGCATAAAGGGACTTGAGGACCTGAGGGAGCTACAGCTGCTTGCTAAAGTAGCAACTCAACTCATTCTGTCTATTTCACAACGTTGGAGAAATTCTTCCGTTCGTATGATTACATTTGAAACAAAAACAACATTTTATAAATTGTTTTTGTTTCAAATGGAATTGTGCGAAAGAAATAAGTCTTTCGACATCGTTTTGTCGGCAGAATATTTCTCAGCACTAGATTAGACTTTTTTTAACTTCAACAAAATAAGTATTTCAAAATCTTAATTCAATTATTCAGGATCAAATTCCAAATCTTCGCATAAGCGTTTGACGTCATTGATAAGACGGGGGCAATTCCATTAATCCATCAATCACATGGAATGGTGAAATGAAATCAGGAATCCAATACTTTTGTTATGATTAATATTGGAAATTTTGTAAATAAATAAATTATGTTCGTCTAATTTAATACGAATGGGCATTAAATAAAATGCATAGATTTTATAGTTTTGCCTTCTTCTTTTTACACAATTCCATTCATCTTCAATGGGATCGTACGATGTGACGTGTAGTCGTAGATGAATAATGGTGATAAGACAATTAAATTATTTACATACACACCACACAATACTGGGACAATCAACACTTGCAAGTGATGCAATTCAATTTCAAAAGCTCATATTTCATTTATGCATTTCAATTGTACCCATTCGTTGTGTTTGTTTGTCATATTGCGCCTTGGAACTTTGCAGAGAATGCACTTCAATATTGAAGCTCCTCACATTTTACCACACGAATCAAATAATCCAGCAATTGAGCAAATGTTTATTTATTTATTTATTTGATTGCTTATCAAAAATTTGCATTCATTGCACATCAAAATTTATCAATTAATTAGAGACCATTTAACTGATCATTTTGTACCTGTACGTCAGACTGTGAACACGTTAAATGCATGTCTTATCTCGGTTAAGTTGAATTAAAAATCTAAAATTTTCACTTAAGAGTGTATGATTTCATGAACTTGTTGCTGGAAAGCTTAATGAAAACAATCAAGTGATTGTGTTTTATTGAAAATTAACACGTTTACGTGTAATAAGGAAGTCATTAACTTGGTACAAAGTATGAAAAAATACTGCCTTAATGTTTTTAATTTATTGCAAATTAATACTAAATTTGAGTTTGACGATGATGCATTTAATTTTATGTTAGATCTTCCACAGTTTTGCCAAATACAGAATCAACTTTGAACTGAAGTGTGAAAGAAGATTTAAGTTGATTTCTTTTCTACAAAAGAGTGCAACATTTTTTACACTTCTTAGTAGATAATGGCTACATTTGAAAACAACGAATTTATTTCAAATTTATTCAACATCCCTTACGAAAAACTATTTCTATTTTAAAACTCCTCCAAACTGTTACTTTTTAGAAAACAATTGAAAAAAGGCAAAATTTTTTCGAGAAAAGAAAAAGCCAATGGTATCGACATGACTGATGTCTCAGGACCCCAGTTCAACTCCACGCTCAGTCTTGGAATATCCTGCGTTAGTGCAGGATTGTGTTAATTGTTGTCGGATTGTCTCAACAATTAACACTATGACGAAGGCATAGCACTGGTCGCGTATCACTGGCGATTAACGCCATCACGTATCTGAAGCAAAAATATTCACTGGCGCAGTAAAAAAGAAAGTCAAAATAGATACAACGAAATTCTCTATCCCTTCATCTGTCATCCTTCATTATTCTTCATCTCTCTTAAAACTATCTGCTCTTTTCCTAGTTCCAGCGGAATACACTGCATATGTAGAGGTCGTCCCCAGAGTGCTGGTCCTACTTATGAAAAAAAAACATAACATTTCCTAAGAATAAGATCGTGTATATTATCCTCCATGTAACTGAGTTATATATTCTCCGGAAACGGAGTATCGCTCCGTTAATTTGGTTATTGAGAAAATAAAAACAATAATTTGTTCCTAAGTCCCTGGAACTTGTCAAGTCTTGACTTTGTCTTGATTTGACTTGTCAAGCCTTGACTTTTTGTGAGAAAATGGGAGAAGAGATTTTATACTTGAAGTTAGCTGCAGTAGGGTAAAAAGGATATAAAGTTGAAAGGAACTGAAATTTGATGAGCGTAAATTCAGGTTCAAGAGATTGAACAAATTTTGAATTGAAGAAAAACTGATCCAGTAAACATGATGTGAGTGAAGGGAAACTAGTACCATGAGCGGAACCAGCTTGTGATTATAAAGTGATTTAGAGACAAAAATGGTGTTGAGAATTATTATTTATATTTTACTGTGAGCGTGCGTGATCTTGTAATGTTCTTACTGACATGCGCAAAAGTACGTGCTTAAAAATAATGCGCTCGTGAGTTTAATTCACGTGCCCATCTCTATATTTAATGTTTAGCTCCGTTAAAAAAAAAGGAATTACAATTTCTACACTTTTTATTTGGAAAGTCTGTGAACTTTAAACACACACACACACACACTCACACATACAAAATTATAAAATAACCAGATTTTTTCAAATAAGAATTTATTAAATTTAAAATTATTATTAAAAAAATCAACTGGTTTTTATTAATTACAAAATCAAATGAGGAATTTTATTTCTAAATGTCTGGGGATAATTAAAAAAGGAAATAAATAACATTCTTGACATATTTGAAAGTGCATTTTATTTGTCTGAAACAAAAAAAACAGAAATTCTTTTTTTTTTTGCAAAATCGAATAGACGCATTCGATGGTAAATATTTACATATTCGTTTGCAATTTGCTCCACAAATATATTTACGAGTACATTGAAATTTCTAGCACTCTGAAGTCAGTTTTTTTGCTGTAAGTAATAAACTTAATTAGCACAATTCAATATTCAATAATTATTGCCAAGGTCGTAAATGCAAAATGTATAAATATAAAATAAACTTATTTATACCTGAAATAAGGCTGAATAAAGAGGAATTGAATTCGCCAGTAAAATAAGATCCACAATATGTGAATATGTAAATGGAAAATAAAAAATAAAAAAATACAATTAGAATTAATTGCAATACAAATAAGGCACAAGCAACAGCTGCTTCTCTTTTGTAACTGTTAATTGGTATCGGGTGTTTTTTCTTATTCTTCAAAATAATAATTCAAATTTAAATCGCCTCTTGCCACTGTGGCAGGAATTTAAACACAATATTTATATATCATGTTTAGCTACACACAAATACCTATCAAATCATTAATATTCCATCAATATCGATGGACGGTAAGATGGCTAAAAGAGTACCACAAAATATGTGGGACGTATATGTACGCATAAAAATTTCTCATATATACATAATTGAAGTGTGAAACGAACCGCCTATTATGATCACAAGTACAGTGCGTAATAATATTATGCAGTGTATGGCTACCCAGTACGAAGTTGTGCACAACAGTTATAAATAGCCATCATTCACTACCTGCTGGAGTTTCACAAATATTGTGGTAAAGAAAATTTACAAAACTTCTTTTATGAATCAAATTACATAAACTATTTTATTGCTGGGATTTAGTCCTAAACACTTTTCCCTTCCAGCTGACCAGATATTTTTTATGTTTCGGATTTCATTTCACTTCATATTTCTTTGAAACCCCCTCAAAACTTGAAAAGCATTTAATTAGTTTGTTGACATTTTTACAAGGTATTTTTTATTACTCCTAAAGTATCTAATTATTACTCGTTTCGATGTTGTAGTTGTTGTTGTTGATATTGAACAATCATTTTAAAATTACAGACGTAGAATATTTAGTTTTCATGAAATCCCATTTATTAGCAAATGAAAGTATTTACACTCGCACACGTGTGTATGCACGACGTATGTGTTATGAAATATAATTTTTTTTTAGCAAAAAATATATAAATTAAAATTTTTTGGTAACATGCCAACAAAAACAAATTTTGATTTTAATAAATGCATTCATAAAATAAATACAAACTATTTTCAAATGTTCTGGCATTAAGAACGAGTGCATATCGATATGAATGTGTGTAAAAATGTGTTTGGTTTGATCAATAACTGGTCGTGTATTTAGTTGAAAGTTTGTTTGTACTTACAAGGCTTTGGCATATAATCCATGGGGTATAGAAGCCATAACACCAGCGCCATCGCCGGTGTCATTATCACAGGCGCAGGCACCGCGATGATTCATCCGTTCTGACAAGGTCTGGGCATCACGAAGAATCTGGAATTTGTTTTCAAATTGAATGGAAAATTAATTTCAAAAATAAATATTTTACACACACACACACACACACATCTATTCTATATAATCTAAATCGAATAAAAATTCCATGATATATTTCTTCTGACAATAAATCACTTTTGTGAAAACATTTACTTGCAGAGTAAAACTTTTGGCATAGATTTTCAGAAAAGATAACACAACGTGTGTATTTAAATAGCACATGTTGTATATTAACTCCCGAGTTCTTAAAGTTACAGTTTAGAAGCAGGAGTAAAGTTCGTAATCACAGGCACACCCTTAAGTCGATTTGTTTCAGAACCATTTTATATTAACAATTGTGTCGCCAAAAATGTTCGCACTTTTGCACTTAAACGAATACGTTTAAATACCTGCAGTTCGTGCCACATTTTTTTTTAATCCGCGCAATAGATTGTTTTCTTTTAGATCCACATTTTCTTTACATTTTGATTAGATAAACAACCGATTATACGATTAGATTGAAATTTCTGTTGTTGCAGTTTTCGAGGTAAAGAGTAAGGCGGGGTTTTTCATATCTCAGTTAAACTGAGTTTAGCTAATCTGAACCAAATTAACCGAGCAGTTTGGATTTTTTTAAAATGTTGGTTTCTAAAGAACTAATAAAAGAATAATCCTTTCAGCAGCAAAATCAAAGTTTGCGACTACATTAAACGGAGTTTAAACTTAATGGGACTAAGTGTACTACAGGGCCTAAGTGTACTACTTCAATTTGCCAGATTATTTGAGTGGATACTCTAAAATATATGTTAAAAAAATTATAAGGTTGTCTTGTTTGCTTTTGTCTAAGTATTTACAATAACAAAAATTGCCTTTAAAAAGTTGTTGCAATATAAATTTGATGCCATTAACAACGCGCAGCCACGTTTGATAATTTCTGTTTTATTTTGAAATAAATGCCCCTCGTATTTGAGTTTTTAGTAGATTTTTTAGGAAAAATATTCTGTGAATGTAAATTTCAAAATATTTTATTTATACAATTATGTCCACAAGGAATTCCATATATGGATAATGTACACATGCATATGCATACATGCGTACATATGGGTAGTATATCGTTAGCTGAAATGTAAAACCACGCAACTAATAAACAAGACAAAATCGGTTTATTTGGTTTATTATGATGCATAACAATGAGGATTATATGCTCTAAAAATTTAAAAATTAAACGTCAAATAAAAAAATAACAATAATAAAATTAGCTCAAGTGCAACTACACGCTATACAAACCACTCAACAAGTCAGGTTTTAGACAAGGCAAGTTTTTGTGGAAACAATTCTCTTCCATTCGCTTTAAAACTGCTTTTTTTGCATGCACTGCGTTAAATTGTTTTTACCAAAAGCTAATACCACGTCATATTGAGAATGATATAAAAAAGGGGAATTGGAATAACTTTTTCGGTATAAGCAGGTCTTCTTTCTTCTTTTCTATCTCATATAAACTCAGACTTGCGTGAAGAAAACCTGTCCCACTTGTGAAAAAAATTTCCTCAAAATTATTACTAAATTTATATTTTGTCCTCTTTAAAGTAGTCCAACTCACATATAATAGTTTTGTGACAGCGATACAATCCTGGCAACAGTTGTGTTTCTTTTCTAGAAAAAAATGCAACATTTTTTACACTTTTTAATAGAAAATGGCAATATTTTGTTTGAAATTAATCCAGCATTTCTTACGAAAAATAATTTCTGTTTTAAAACTTTTCCAAACTGTAATTTTTTTTTAGAAAAGAAATGAAAAAAATGTTACATATTTTTTAATTTTTAATGCGAAATTGAATAATGAATTCTTCGATACATTTTTACCACAGCTGAACCCTTAAAACACTCTTTAAAGTTTTATGATTCGCACAAATAAATTAAACATTCTAAATAGGTGAACATATATTCGAGATGCTGTACGCGAAATATGCAAATGCCTTTTCAAACAGACCTCGCTTATTTCATAAAAACATGGAAAATTTTATTCTACAAAAATCAATTCTCTTCAAATCAATCAATTTCCATTGCAGTTACGAGCCTTAATTACACTTTGAATATAAATCAATAAACTGATAATTTTATTCCAGATGTGGAAAAATTTGCTCTAGAAATATTTACAAAGTCCGCAATATTTTATTGTCAAAATTGCATTAATTTTTCAATTCATAAATATATTTTATTTCTATAAATAAAATAGTAAAACTTTTATTTACGTGCTTTTGTATTTCAGCTAACGATATGTGTACATTTGATAAATATTTTGTTGTGATTGGTTTTTTTTTTGCTAAAATGCGCAAAAATATTTCGAAATGTCAAACATTCCTTGAGTAAACAATTGCCTCAACATTAATTTCGTTCTTCCACTCACTCTCATGGCGTCAATAAACGCTGATAGATATTTAATTTTCTCTGCGAAGATACTTTCAAAAAGAGAGTTGTCTGACGATTTTTCAAGTATAAATTTCCAAAATTCTTTGTGCTGTTCAAAAATCTTAATTTAATTTTTAAATAAATAGTGGGGACTTTCTTGACGTTACGACTGGCTTCACAAGGACGATTTTAAAACACTTTTTTCGGTGCAGGAATTATTCCCCTGCATTTATTAAACTTAAAAAAATGCCCCACAATCAATGTTAATGATAGTTTGAGTTTTTAAAACCAGTATTTTCATACAAAATAGTGGTTTTACTTTTTTCTCAACAGAAAGTGATTTAATGTTAATTAATTTTTCAAAAATATTTTATTTTGGAAGCCAAGTGGCATTGAAATGTGAGAAAAATATGTGAATATTTGCATCACTTACCTTGTGAGACCGCTTGCCATCGATGGCCACAATGAAACCCACGCCGCACGCTTCATGCTCATTTTCAGGATCATAGAGTCCTTGTTTGACTGGACCTTCCCAGGGCATTTGCTTGTTGGGCATACACAATCCATCGGATTTAATTTCAACATCAACATCATTGACTTTATTCACTTCTTTAGCACTTTCTTCTTCTAACACTTCTTCTACTTCTACTTCTACTTCTTCTTCGTCTTTTAAAACAACAACACTTGCGTCATTCGAGAAGTTGCCTGCAGATGATGATTCTTCTTCTTCTACACTATAAAAAGTTTCACTAATTTGAGCTGCAGCGGAAGTGGCCGTATTGGAGTTATCAACAACAAATTCACATCCTGATTCAATTAAATTGTCTGCAATTATTGGGGCCATTATATGCTTTTCAATAATACGGCAAAATTATTTTCTTTTTTTCTTTTGCAGGGTTTTTGAACTTGAATTTATGTTTTATTTTATAATTTTAAGGGCTTTTTTATTGTTCTATTTTCTTATTTTTATCTTTAATTTTCTGTGGCGTTTTCTCTTAGTTTTTTTTTTTTTTGGAACACAATTTTGTTCGTAATTGTTTTTTTTTTTTAATTGTTCTATTAGAAAGATTAAAAGAGATTAGAGATTAGAAATTATTTCTTTTTTGTTCTATTAATATATTAAATGCTTCTTTCTGGTACGTGGAGATTTTTAATGTTCAAAACAAAACAACATGAAATTGTTTTTATATCAAAATTTGGTCACAAATATTTCTTTTTATTGTCAAAATAAGATTGAAAAAGAAAAAAACAATTCCAAAAATACACACGAATTAGGTTTGCATGTGTGTTCGATTCTTGAGATTATCTATGAAAATCGTAACGTATTCTTTAGTAACCGTTAATAGAACCGACTGCAACGAGGGAATTCCGTCGAATGAACAAACTCTCAATAAAACATTTTCACTAAACCCCACGATTCATACGAAAAAGAACGAACAGTCATTCAAACAATTGCATTTCAAAACGGGGGGGAAAAATTTAAAACAACTTTGCTTTCTCATTTTACCCAATATTTGTGTAAAATATAATTTCCCTCCCCTCTTCAAATGCAACTGAAAATGCGTCGTTTGCAAAAACAAACACTTAAATCAAGTGTTGCCAGTTCGGTTATGAAGCAAATCAACCGGAAAAGTTAAAAGCACTTATGCATGTGGCGGATTTCTTTACTATTAGGAGGACAAAACAAAACTTTTTTCAAAAAGAAATTTGTTAAAAAACAATAGCACAGAACGTATTTTAATTACAGTATTCATAAAGAAATAAAACATAGTTAAAACCTATTTTACAAATTTTATTAAAATAAATTTCTAACTCATTTAAAATTTTCATGAATATCAAGGTCAGAATTTAAAACCCAGCGGAATTTGTTACATGGATGAGTAAAATAATAGCTAAACTAAAAATGTTGCAATTTTCCGACAGATGGATAAAGTTTTAGAGGCGGATGGGGTTGATGCTACCTGCTATTAATTCCTCTTGCCTGGTATTAATTCGAATTATGTGCATGATGATGATGAGTATCGACCAACAATTTTTTAGAAAAACATGCAACAAACAATTTACAGTTAAGCACTTAATTAAATCGGTGTTCACAGAGGAATTTTAATTACTACAGGCCATTATCAGTGACTATCCGATTTAGCCATGCGATCTATTAAAATATCGTGTTTGCTCACTGAGAGTAATTGCGTAGCAAAATATTGAGAGTTTGTTTTACAGATCTGTTTAATTTGATAGTTTTAAAAATCATTTCATAATGTAACAATTTGATGTTAAAAATTATATTTTATATATATTTCTCATGTCCGATAATCGAATAAATGGGTAACAGATAGTCAATCTTTATATCAAGTAATCAAATTAATTGTATGAAGTGTAAATGTACAGCTTTAAATGTTTTTTTTTGTGACAAGATAAAATGAATTTCCTTCATAAATTACTGGTCACGTTAAGCCAAACATATTGGGAACCAAAAGAGGCCTACAAAGCTCGCAAATGGCAGCGTTTGTACTTCTTGCATCAATATTTCATAAAATAACGATACTTTTTCGTCAACTCATTGGAAGAGATAGAGAGTTCAATCACACGATTACTCTTATTTTCTAATGTCTGCTACAACATGCTCCGCTTGCCAACAATTTAAAAGCATTAAAAAAACATCTTTTAAATTGTCATCTTGTAAATTTTTCATCTTTAATTCAATTCTTTTTCGTAAACGTGCTTGCATTTTCCTTCATTTTTTTCTCTCTGCTGGCTCATTTAGAATAAATTATTTACCAAAGAAAAACACGTTGTTTTAAAAGTCAAATATGCTCGTTTGTTTGTATGTACATATACTCCCATGCAGATGTGTGTATATTCATAGAAGAATTCATATGTTTTTTGTTAGAATCTAAAAATTGTAGGGAACGGGAATGCAGGTTTCCCAAATAAAACATTCCCACAACGTCAGCGATGGATGTGTTAGTGTTCTTTATGTTGTTTCTTTTAACTATTTCCAGGCAAACCTGGTACGTTTACACTTCTCCAATATTTTCCCATTAAAATGTAACCACTAAAAATTAATAATTAAAACCCTTTTCATTCAGACAACTGCTCATTGAGTTAAACAGGTTCCAATAATATTAGATTATATGACGCACTATAGTTGGGATGCAAGAACTGTTTCACTTAATAAAGACTTTTCTGACTCCAAATATTTTTCATTGGTACGAAGTGGTTACACTTTTTGGGACAAATATTTGACAAGTGTGAACGTTCCTTAAGAGTATAAATGTGAAAGTTTGTTTGTTTGTTTGTTTGTTTGTTTGTTGCACTAACACGCTAACAGCGTTTAATGGATTCGGATGACGCGTAGCAAATGGTCCAGATTGAAATATCTGATTCTTTTTATAGAACAAAAAGAGGACAAAATAATATGGAAATTGTTTTTTTTTTCATCGCTTACTGATCAATTCTGTGTAGGTTGTGTTTGTTATTTTTGGTTCTACTTAATTATTTTTTGGGTAGTTGTTCTCTTCTATAAATTTGCCTTGTAGATTTTATTCACGTGTAGTTAAGAATCAAAAATATTTCTAAAACTGATCAACTTTTAATTGATTTTCATCTACAATAAATTTATATTAGAATTTCTATAACCGTGATTTTTATATATAAAAGCTGTGGCCCACAATGTGGTCATCGAACCCAACTGTACAAAGTTTTAAATTGATTTTGATACCAAAGTTTTAATGTTTCCCATTATTAAATTGCAAGAAATGTCCCACTTATTAAGAAAAAAATAAATAAATAAAACATTCTTTAGTGCAGTGGGAAAACACGACAATTTGCATGTGTTTGGAATAATAAATAACAGTAACTTTAATAGCGTTAAGTAAATGAATAGAATTAAATAGTTATTAGTGGCATATTTTTAAGGCGTGATCACACGGTTCAAAAATGTGACTAAAATTATTGATTGGGAATTTTACACCACGTTGTCAGCTGTTCATTGTTGAAATCAGCTGTTCATCTCCTTAATACAAAAAAAAAACTTTATAACTCTTGTTTTCGCATTAAATATGTGATCCAAATAATTACATATAATTGGAATAAAAACAATTCTTAATTGGGAACCATTTTTTGTCACAGTGGAAATATTATATCCGAAACCGGTCAAAACAAATTTGACGTGAAGTGATTGAAAAACCTTTACGATGTAAACAAACCCCGTTGAAAGAAGAATTCAGCAAAATATAAAACCTGTATGACAGTCACAAAGCAGCACTGGGTCAGTCAACTTCCACCCTCGTTGGCAATAATTTTTGAAGTGCAGCCAAACCATTCATCGGTTACTCTCTTCAGAGACTTTGGCGTCTCAATCGTTAAAGTTACCTTTTATACCTCAAATACGAAATATGAATATTTTGTTTCTAATACACAAAATTGTTTAACCCTGGATGGTTACTGTTTGTCGAACCGACAAAGCTCATTTACTCTTTATCATATAACTCCTTTATGTTTGCTCGAGTTCGCACCGAAATTTAAGAAAGAAAAAAATTGTTCGCCGATTCAACGAAGAACGAAGTTTATTGTACACAAATGAAGAGTAACCATCCAGGATTAAGGCATCCTAGAAATGTAGTAAGAAAAAAGAAGGTCTTTGAGTTCAGGAACGGCCTTGACTTTATTTCCTATAATCTCTTGTATGTATCAGAAGATGTCGGAGGTTTTCTCGCTTTAAAAATTGTAGAGGACTTCCATATATTTTCCTAAACGACATCTTTTTTGTTATTATGTCACTTCACTGTCTTATAACTCTCATTCGATTGAAAATTAAAAATAAAAATTATATGCCAACCAGAATTCCCAGAATTTATTCTTTTAAAATTTACATTTTTCTTTTTTTTATTTATTTATTCGTCAAAAATGTCCTCAACTACCTTTTGGTTGTAGAAATTGTTTTACCCCTTCTTCATATCTATTTAATAATAATGTGAGTATGCATGTATGTGTGTATGTATGTATGCGTGTATGTATTTCTTACTGACAGTTAATAGTTATAATTGCGTCTTAAGTTCATTCAAATTTAAATTCCAGTTAATTATTAAATCAAATATAAACTGGCCGCAAAGTTATTTTTATTCAATAACTTTTTTGCAGCATTTGTATTTTCAAGTGCTGCCATAACACAGTGCTACAAAATCTAGTTCTTTTTTCTCAAAATATCAAGGCGTCTTGCACAGCTTTGAAGTCGTAACTTTGGGTTTCCTTTGAAATATAACAAAAACGTTTCTCTCTCTCTTAAAATGCTATACGAACAGTAACCATCCAGGGTTAAACATCTTAAAGTCTTCCATAAAATGTTTGTTTGGCTATATTAAAGCAGAATGTTGCTTTAATATAAGATGATTTGAAAAATGAAGTTGAATTTGCAATTCTTTTGAAAAGCTGCTACCCCACAACCACGAACAGTAACCATCCAGGGTTAAACATCTCAAAGTCTTCTATAAAACGTTTGGCTATAACATTCTGCGTTAATATAAGACGATTTGAAAAATCAAGTTGAATTTGCAATTCTTTTGAAAAGCTGCTACCCAACAACCACAATTAGGAAGGCCTGGTTTGGTTTATGCTGACGCCAGGGTCTGAAAAATATAACCGCCACGTTTTGCATCGTCTATTTTATGCCACATAATTTTATTTTTATATATTTTTAACTCTTGAGCATAGAAATAATTGTTACAATTGAATTTCTTAATTGAAATATTTATAATCATTTTGCTTCGATTCCATTCATTTATATAATTCATTTTCAATTTTCTTACAAATTGTATGCAAATCTAGACAGAAGTCACTATCAATCAATTTCAATTTAAAGAATTTCACAATATTTCGTAACAGTAACTTAATTCGTTTATAAGAGTTTATTAGTCGAATAATAAAAATAAACTTTCATTTTTAAAAGGCTTAAATGGACAAATAAAAAAAAAAGAAATAAATCAAGAAATTTAATATGCACACGTATCGTTGGTTACAGGAGGAAAGGCCGTAACTCACATAATTGCAGCTCTACAGGAAAACATAAAAGAAGGTCACAATAGAGACTGTAATTTTTAATTAATTGTAAAATCGTTATTTTGAATGGCATTTTGCACTTGATTTTTTTTTGACAATGTGAAAAATAAATTTTTTTAAAAACAAGTTAGGGCCTTTCTACTGCAGACCATCGATATGTATGTATGTATGTACATATAATATTTTCTCAGAAGCAGCCGCACACAATTGGAAACGCATTTACATTCTTATATATCTTGCAACTAGACAATATTTTATAGTCTATTTCGAGATAAGAACTTTACATAAACAAATTATCTTATTTCGAATTCTATATAAACACACCCTGAAAAGATAAGCCCATATTACATACATACATAAGCATTCATATATTATACACACACACATATACTTATATATGCGAGGGCCTAAAAAATGCGGGTAATTAAATTGATTGAGATTCAAACTGCACGAGATAAAAATTCAGGTCATATTTTGGACTGCAGCTGCGAGATGTTGTTTCTTAAATTATTTGAATTACATGCATTCGAATCTGAAAATTTTTCGTTTCTTAAATTTTATGAAATCTAAAATGAACAATAAACTATAAATTTTTAATAAAATTAGGTGCGAAAAAGTTCGATTTTAAACAACAACTACGTGCAATTCGAAAAGTAGCATTTTTCACTACCTGATAAAAATATCTGAAAAACTTTATTTAATTTTAGTTTGGCCTATAAGACAAAACACCAGGCCAATAAAATCCAAAATCGAAATAAATTTGTATTGAAAATGGCAAGTTTTTTCATGTAACTTAAGAATTTATTTCGAGAATATGTGGCGGCAAAAGACACATTTTGTAGTTTTAAATAAAAATGGAATTTTTTTGAAGATTTTCAAAATGTTTTACCAAAATATTATTTTCTTATCAGCTGATCGCATTTTTAAATACGAATAGCGCACTAGAATGTTACATGCTACTCACAGCCGACATACATTTTTATTTGTTATATTTTCTTTATCACACATGACTTTACGACTACAGTTTGAATCGCCTAAATATTTATATTTAAATTTAGTTTGTCTGTATTATTTCATTTAGATACGAGTAATGACGACGTGTAGTTTCAGAGCAAAGTTCCACTTGTGAAATCTTTTTTTTTATGTTTCATGATCATTTATTAATGGCACGATTATTTCTTGTGGCGCTTAAGTTATAATGACATGCACGGTTGAACAACAAAACTTGATTAAGTCTGTTTATATTATAAATAAATAAAGGCATGTAGCCTTCTAACTTTTATTGTAGTTTTTGAGTTATAAACAAATTCATTTAATAAGTAGATGTTTTTTTGCAAAGAAATTTTCGTGAAATTTTCAATTTCAACTTTTTTTATAAAACGAAAAGATAATGTCGATTTCTTTTCTAGAAAATAATGCAACATTTTTCACACTTTTTAACAGAAAATGGCAACATTTCGCCATTTCAAAATAAGAAATTTATTAGAAATGAATCGCGAATAACAATTTCTGTTTGAAAACTTTTCCAAACCGCCACTTTTTGAAAAATAAGTGAAAAAATTTTACATGTTTTCTAGAAAAGAGAACGCCATAAGCTTCTATACTTTTAATAAATTTTATTTTATTATTAATATATTAACAGAAGTAGAATTCCAGATACAACCGATTATAAATAATGAAACAATTTTAGTTTCTTTTTTCAATGGACTTGGCACTTTTTACATTTCGGTGGCCAAGTTATTTTAACAATATAAATTTATTTCGACACGCACACACATACAAACAGTTACAACAAAAGTTTTATATTTAGAATGTGTTGCTGTTTATAATGATACCTTAATGACTTGAGTTATTATTATTATTTTTAGTAGTCGAAAATATTCAAGTTATTTTTTTTTTATTTTTTGATTATTCAACATTGTAAGAACTCTTATAATTGTGAAATTCACAGGGGCTTGCAAAATATTCCGCATATAATATATTTTAGGTGCTTAACTTTTTTTTTTTTTTTTGCAAACAATTATTGCCTCTTTTCAGATAAGATAAGTTTTTTGTTGCGTTGTCATTTTTGTTCAGTGGAATTTTTTTCTTTTTCTAAATTCAAATCTTATCGGCTGCTCTACACTTGACGAATCGCTCTCGCAAGTAGATTTTCATTCATAAAATATTTATAATAAAATTAATACGTTTTTAATTTGCTGATTAAAAATTTATAAAAAAAATGTTCATGTTATGCAATGGAATGCTAACGCGGATCCAACTTTAATGTTTAATGGCGCGGTGGAACTGAGTAACTTTGTTAATATTAGGTTTTCTCTCTCTCTCTCTCTGTACACGCGCCTGCCATCTCTTAAGTGAATTGAATTTGATGGAGTGTTATTTTGTAGAAGGTGAAACTTACTGAAAATATTAAAATAATAACAATAAAATTCCTAAAGTTACGTTCACACTTGTCAACTATTTGCCCAAAAAAGCATAACCACTGAATTCTAATGGAACACCTTTTAATTCAGATAATTGTTTTTTCAGTTAAACATTTGCCAAGAATACTGGATCCTATTACAATAACTCTTTATAATGTATGACATTATTTGACTTAATAAGCACGTATCTAAATCGAAATATTTAATAGTTTATTTATAGTGGTTACGTTTTTTGGCCAATTATATGACAATTGGGAACGTACCTTAGGAAACATTGCACAGTGGGGATTTGGCAAAAACAAAAATTATAATAATAAATAAATAAATAACTGCAGGTTCTAAACGACTCACTTTCTTATAAAGTATTAAAAAATAAATTTTTTATAAATTAATTTTGATGTATTTTTTGGTATAAATTTATGTGAAAATGTCGAAAGACGAAAATCTGAAGAGACATTAACAGACATTAATTTAAATGGAAAACTAATTTTATTGTTGTTTCAATATTGATTTCTAAATATTGAATATAAATATTCAATTGCGAAATTATTTATATAATTTATAATAACAGTGAGAGTCTCAAATAGATGCTGGCGCTACTAAAAAGATTACCGAAAGAGAACGAACGAAGAGATTGTGCGCATGCAGAATGTTTCCTATTCTGATTAAAATCAGTGCAGCATTCTTTATATAAAAAAAATATTGGCTCAAATATTTATTGGTACGATTTAATAATTCTTTATGAATAAGACTATAAATTTTCTCATAATTGTATTACCCTTTTTTAGAACTTAATTGTGGCGTAACGAATTGCATGCATTCCGTTTGGAAATAGTGTAGTTACAAAGCTAATACACTTCTTATTATTATTTGGAAATGGTGTAGCTATAAAGCTAATACACTTTTTATTACAATTACCATTATATCAGATTACAACGTAATTGCGTTGTAACAAATTGCATGCAAATGCATTCCATTTGTAAATGGTGTAGTTATAAAAGCAATACATTTTTTTTCTTCTATTACAATATATAAATCTTTTGACTTGTCAATTGATTTAACATTCGATACAAAATTAGAATCCTATCGCTATCTGCCTACGTCAAATAACACCCTATACCCTGCGTCTCATTTGCGCGGTGGATTCACAACAAAATGCTCCTCATAATTGTTAGAAAAACTTATTGTATAACGTTCGGTAGTTAATTAAATGTAATTTTTCATTGTTTAACAAATTTTATTTGTTTAATTTATTTTGCGCTTAAATGATTTGCTAAATAAAGTCGCAATAAAAATGACATTGGAAACCGCTAAAAAAAAATATACTGATAAACCTGGGGAGTAGAGTAGTTTCACCTCAATTACAAAACCAAACATGCGCCCGCCCATCAACACTCACACGGCGGCAGCTAGAATTTCAAATAATCTACGGAAAACGAATATGAAACCTAAAAGATTTATTACACGAAATTAAAAATCGTATATAAATATTTATTTATATCAAAATAGTTATAAATAATGTAACCAGATAAATTGAGTTTCAGCTCAAAGTTTTCCTATAAAATTGCAAAAAACATTTTATTCCCTAAAACCGCAATCAGATCACATGCAAAGGCCGTGAAAATTGTAATCATGTCGCAGTGAATTTAAGTAATTATTATGTGAATAGTTGTTGTTGTTGTTTACAATTTCAATCGCTCATTCCAATAAGACAAATTAACTATCACAAGCACTTTTGACTTTTTTTTATCTAATATTATTATTAATTTTTTTTCGAGTCACAAATTAGTCACTATCAGAAAATTCAATCGAGTGGCTTTAAAATAAATTAAATATATTAAAATTGCCGCAAAAATAAACTTCACATTCAAATACACTTGAATATTTACGATAACAACGTGAACGTTGATGGCGTTATAACGTGGATGAGAATATTATAAAAAAAAATTAATGCAAATAAAAAATTTATATAAAAATATTTCTTATCAGAAACCAGTACAGAAATTATAAAAGCAAATACCAGACACATGAGCAGACTTTTTCAAATACAACTGAACGAAAAAAGAAAAAAAGAAAAACTACGTGTTATTGGAACCTCCGGGGCACTCTGTGAAATAATGACAGTTTTAATTGACAGGTAACATGAAGATGCAATTAATTAAAATTGCAGAACTGCATTTTTTTTATACCAAGAAAATCTATCATGTACGAGTACGAATAGTGGTGTGATGTGTATAAAACAGGAATCATTTCATGTGCTGAAACCACTCCCCCGAATAAACGAAACCCAAATAAAGAAACAAACAGTGTTTTGTTGACAGCGGTTCAACAACTTCCATCCATTCAGCCATCTAAATAAAAATTTTACTCCAGCTCATGCACACTTACAAAGCAGAGACTGGAATCTGTGGTACGATGGTACTTTTTATTCAACAGCAATTTAAATAGGTTTTATTTGAAAGCATGTGTGTAGTATGCAGGGTAAAAAGCCTAGAAACGATCTGTTATTCGTATATTAAAATGTGATTTGTAGATAAGCGAAGGCATAACTTCGAACTCCTGTTATTCCAAGTTTGTCTGCTCGGTTTTTGTTTAGTCGAATGAAAACTTTCTGAATTATTTGACATATAAATTATTTTCGCACGAATGTGAATCGGTTAGTTTCAATCCAATAGGCGATTATCCTCTATTATATCGATAACAATTTCCATATCCTCTGGTTATAGTCTTCAAGATGCCAAAGAAAAATACGAATAAATTCACTGTATAAGATAGTTTTTGAAAAGAATTTTCATATACTTTTTGTTGTTTTTTTGTTACACAACATTAAAATTATTTTCGTTCATTTTCAATTATTTTAGTTTTACAAGAAGTAGAAAAGAAAAATACAATTACCAAGTAACACCAGTTCTACGACAAAATAGCTCCTTTTTTCAATAAGAATTAAAAGATTTATTTGAGTTTTGAGGTTTTTGAAACTACATATTTGGAATATTGAAAGAAATTTTCCAAGTCTAGATTAAAATTAAACTGTTTGATTTTGATCTAGACTAGGAAATTTTGTTTCTTTAAATAAAATATGTTTGTTTCCAGGTAAGAAATTTTGATTGCCAGCTGAAATCTATTTGCCAGCAGACTGGGAAATTCCCAAATTATTGTGCAGTTCATATAGAATTGAGCAACTTTTGATTGAGATTTCAAGATTTTTGTACATAATTAACATGCTCGTATAGAAAAAGTGCAAAAATATAGTATCGTCTTATAATTTTAATAAATTCAATATGTTGAGCGTTTTATAACTATTAAACTGAAATTTGTTGGACTAAATATTAAACTAAAAATATTTTACACTTTCGATGAAATCTTTCTTCGTTTACTTTTCAGTCTCTCTTCATGTTTGTCTTCGCTTATTCACGGTTACCAGCATTTGATAGTCAATCAATTTTGGTAACCGAGTCCCGTTTTTAAAACCGGCCAAAGTTCATCAATGAAATAAACTTTAAGTATTCGCGTTTTCTTTTCTGGAAAACATGTAAAATTTTTTCACTTGTTTTGTAAATAGTGGAAGTTTGGAGGAGTTTTAAAACTTAATTTTTTGTACGGGATTTTGGATTAATTTCTAATAAATTCTTTAATTTAAAAAAACGGAATAGTGCCATTTTCTGCTAAAAAGTGTAAAAAATGTTGCACTTTTTTTCCAGAAAAGAAATCAGCTTTAGTCAATCATAACTCAGAGTATTGATAAATAATAAATCATAAATCTGAATATTTAAAATAAATGAAGTCAGCTTTGATTCCGTACTTATGAAAATGATATTAATTTGATGAAATGGCTCTTTTGAAAACAGGTAACACATAGACAATTAATGTCTACTATTTGCCTTTATTTGGTAACTACTCTGCGGGAAATGTACCCCTTAACTTAAACGTACCTCTACTACAGCTACTGAAAAAAGGAATTGTATGAATAGTTCCTGAGTTGTGTGGTGGAACACGTCATAAAACTAAAAGATAAGTGCCCGCAAAATACCCTCCCTCACTCAGCGTAACATGGGAAGATAATTCTATTACCGGTTATTATGAAACCATAACTGGGAGTGGTACTAACGACACCACAACAGGAAAAATATATTAAAGTTACGCCTAGAACCTGTCACAGAATGTGATACGTAGTACTATTTTTGAAGTTGCCTTGCCAAGACGTTGAAAAGTACCCTAGAGGGAAAAGGACACTTCACGTGACTAGTTCTCAGTTAAGGAACTTTATATGAGAGGTACTGATAAGTTTTACATGGCGTTGTCATTGGAGGGGCACAACTGACATACTTATCACATTCTGTGACAGGTTCTAGGCGTAACTTTAATATATTTTTCCTGTTGTGGCGTCGTTAGTATCATTCCCAGTTACGTACTCCTTCTGAACAACAATTAATTACTTCTGATAGGCTGCGACTACTCTCTAGAGCTAGAGGCTGAAATCATAACTGGTAATTGTACTAACGACACCACTACAGGAAAAATATATTAAAGTTACGCCTAGAACCTGTCACAGAATGTGATAAGTATGTCAGTTGTGCCCCCCCAATGACAACGCCATGTAAAACTTATCAGTACCTCTCATATAAAGTTCCTTAACTGAGAACTAGTCACGTGAAGTGTCCTTTTCCCTCTAGGGTACTTTTCAACGTCTTGGCAAGGCAACATCAAAAATAGGACACTTACGTACTCCTTCTGAACAACAATTAATTACTTCTGACAGACTGCGACTACTCTCTAGAGCCAGAGGCTGTTGGAAATTGTCAATTGCTGAAGAAAAGGAGCAGGCTTGAGCAGCAAAATATCAGCTTTAACATGGCGGCCACACCATCAACTTTTGCTCTTCCATACTCTTGTAATTTGCCATACACTCACACTTTTCCAATTTACATTTAACTTTTCAAAGAGCTTTAAAATTTTTGATTAAATTTTAGCAGCTGGACACAGGAAAATTTTAGCTCATCACCTCAAACAATTGGGCGATGAAAATTGTATTAACATGTCCTAAAATAATAGCACGGCAAATAAGTGACTGATGGTGTGAACAACCCTCCTTAATTTAGTGAAGTATTTAAAAATTCGGTCAACTGATAAGATAATAATAACACAATTATAATTAAAACATTTTTAAAATCTTCTAAAAATACCAATTTTTATTAAACAAACAAACTAATTTAAAATATAAATATTTGGGCGATTCAAGCTCTAGTCATATGTCCTGAAATAATAGCACACATAAAAATGTATGGCTGCTGGGAAAACAATTATTTTATAACCATAAAATATTGCTTTTGCCACTAAATTACAAAATGAATGGTTTACTTCTTTCGTCATTGAGACAGGCCGACAATATTTAACCCTTCTTGCACTAATCCAGGTTTAGATCCCGAGTCGAACTCGCGATCTAAAGCTTGGTAGTCTTCTGTTCCTCAAAAAGTCTTACTAATACAAATTATAGTATGACTTTTATTATTCAGCAAAATATAAAGCTCTTTTTTAGACTGTTCTAAAATAATATGACTTTACGATAACAGCCCTGAATAGCACACTGTGCAAATGCCTCAAACATATTGTGGTACTAAAAGCCTTATCAGAATTCAACAAAAAAATTAAATTTGTGTCTCATTCAACAGAATTGTGTTTATTTCAAACAGATTAATAGAATTTGTAAATATATATATTGATATTTTTCGATTCATAGAATTATATCTCTCTTCGTCAAAAGCATTTTTGATATGGAATTGACTATCAATTTGAATGCAGCCCGCATCTGTCAATTCAGGTCAGTGTTGGTTAACACGCTGTTTGTGTTATCAATTTCCAAACAAAAACTTGAAAGTGTGGCTGCGGGTCAAATTTTATCCCATTTTATATTATATTTTGTTTTTTTTTTTTAATTTTTGTTATATTTTGAAATGTATTTTAAAAAGATTGTTGTTTTACTTTAAGTAATTTTTCTTTGCTAACAAATTTTGTCAATAAATTCATTTAAATTGCTTCGTTAGAGAAACAAAATAAGGGAATAAAAATATAAAATAAATTCTTTGTTATATATAATTTAATAATTACTGGATTGTAAGCAATTTCATATAATATTTCCCTTATTTTTCTCTAAAAAGGATCATATATCTTAGTCTGCATCTTATGAAATGCATCTCTTTATAAACTAAAAGTGTAGTGTGTTGTAGAGTCGTGGAGACCATTTCGTCAATATGTAAAATGGTTGTTTGAAATTTCATTTTTACCCCAACAAATTATTTAGTGCGCAACTACGTTGATGCCATAAAATAGTTATTACATTTTTTATCTACAAAAGTATTAGGCAAAGCAAAAAAAAAACATTTACCATGTCAATATCATAAAATTTTTTATCAGCGCACTCTTTATCTCATAACATAAATGTTTGCCCTTAACACAATGAGTCAGAAGAATTAAACGATGTTGTGGAATATGAATATATAAGTCAGTGAGCAAAATTTATCTTTAAAATTGCTGGAGTACTAGACAGAGACAACAATAAAATATATTTTGTAATTATTTTTAAACTGCAATCGCATTTTGTTGGCTAAACCGATTCGGATATAGTCTCAGCGGCATATCGGCCGTTATCTTACAAATAAATTCTTCAATATTGGCTTCCAGGGCGTTAACCGTCCCTACAGACATGAGCCTTAATTTTGTCTAATTTTTTGGTTCATAATATCTCACGAGCGTATAACCGATTTTGACCCGGTTTACAGTGATAAAATTAATTTTTAAATGTTAAAAGCTGATTGCTGAATCGATCGGGGAAGCCGCGGAAAAGTTATTTTCAGGATCCCACTCGGAAAAATGCTTTTTTCTCAGTTTTTTTTTTAAGATATCTTGAAATTCACCGATTCGAATCGGTTTAAATTCACACGAAATCTAAGTTCAGGAATGAACTTTCAATCACTGTAAAATAATCGAGAACACTAACTGATCAGATATGTAAATAATTTCTGAATTTTTCGAACAAATCACTTTTTTCCGAATTTTTTTGCTCACGAACGGATTAACCGATTTTGACCCGGCATACTATACGGCGATCGACATGATTCTTAAATGCCCCGTTAAACTCCACATCGGTTAAGCCGTTTGAAAAATAATATAATAAAGAAAACCACTGTGAAAATTATTTTTTTTTTCTAAATATTTTCTATTTTTAAATCTTCTGGTTCGAATCGGTTCACATTCACAAGAACGCTCTCCAGAACGCCAACAGATTGGTTAGGATTCTCTTATCCCGTTCAAAAGTTATAAGCGGACGGGTTTTCAGGAGTTATTCAGGGAAGACTTTCACGACCTAAAAACTTGGAGATCTAAAGAGAACTCCATTTTTTCAAAATGGGGTAAAACCAATAACTTCCCGCTTTTTGAAAATGTCCAACTATTTATTTTATTTTATGACCAGGACCAACACTCAGGGAGGGGATAGTGTTAAGAGGACAGATGAAGACAGTTTAGAAGATGTTTAATTTCGTTGTAGCTGTTTTTACTTCGCCGGTAAATATTTTTGCTACAGATACCAACGAAGGAGGGAGCCTAAGGCTAGTAAACTTGTGTCTTACTACTTCAGACAACAGCAGGGGGAAACTAAATAAAAATAATAATTACAGTTATTAAATTATTTTCTATTACGATTTGTTCTGTTATATTCTGTTATACTATAATTATGGCCTTGACATGCCTTCACATAAGAAGTGGCAACGTAGTTACCTACGGAAAATTCCTCAGAAGAACCGTAATCCCATACGGTTATCTGAGAAGTAGAAGTTGTCTAATGCGAGTGAGTGTTATGTGATATTATTTTAAAAAATTTCCATTTTCAAAACTTATTTCATATTTTCATGACCACAATTTCGTAGGAGTATTCGTAAACGCATTTCTTACACTTTGAAAATATTTACGATCTGTTGTTGAAAGCACTGATGTTCCATATCGTTCCAAATGTATTGCAATTTTGAAATATTCATATTGAAAAGGCCAAGACTATAAAGTTAGCCAGAAAATTGTTATTTCAACACTTCTAAAAAAATTATTATTCAATAATAAACATACGCAGTATTGAAATTCTGAAATTTTGTTTACTGGTTTTGAAATGTATATCGGAAAATATAAACAGAAGGCAGATGAGTAATAAAAGATAATTTGAAAGAAAAAAAAAAATAAATTAAAAATAAATAAATAATAGTAAAACAAAACAACATAAAACAGAAAGACGAGCTGACCACGATGAAAAAAGTATTTCTGTTTTTGCCGGCCGGCATTGTCACGCAATATTTGCTAAAGAAGAATGAAAGAGACGCTACTGAAAATAAAAAAAATATTACAAATAAGCAAATATCGAATATACCGGCTGTTCTTCAGTACTTTAAATATAGACGGCAAGTTATTTATTATTTACAAAAAAAATTCTTCTGTTTATTTTATTTATTTACAGACACAATTAAAACGAAATAGAAAAATTATTATAAGCAAATTTATTTATTAGGAAATAATTTTAAAACGCAAAAAACAAAAAGTTTTCAGGATATAAGAAACTTGTTTATTTTCAAATTAGAAAACATTTTTTCAGTTCGATATTTTATTACGACAACAGGCGTAACCATAAAATAAAAAAGCAGAACATTATTTATGCTGACAAAGAAGTTTATTAACATTCAATGCGGGTGTTATTTTACAGTGTGCAGCTAAATAGTGACTGAGGCGTTTAATCGATTAGATAGATTAATCGTTGTTTGTTTAGTCGAAGAAGAATTTTCCCTTATTTAATTTATGAACTAAAATGCATACTAAATCCAAAAATTTTATCTTCCATGCAACTTGAGTTTGTACATCCTAAAATCGCTAGTGTGGACCCAGCCTTAACTGAAAGAAGTACTCTTTTTCTCAATAAAAGCGTATCAAATCTGTATAAATTTTAAAATAATATTTTAAAAAGGCTAATTGAAATTTTGTTCACAACAACAATCTCATAATATTTTTAAAAATATTTGAAGAGTTTAACCCAACGAAAAACTTTTTCAAAAATAATTCTAGCGGAATAATTTTTAAAGTTAAAAATAAACAAAAATATTTCTGGTTAAGTATTTTATTTAAAAAGAATAATAAAAAATAAAATTAAAATTCGTTAGGAACTTGAGGAAACATAAAAGAGTTATATGATGAGGAGTAAATGAGCTTCGTCTATTCGACGAACAGTAAGCATACAGGGTTAAGTACTTTATTCGAATAATTGGTGGCCAATGGATTATTTTCTTTGGGGTTATGTTAAGTCGCTTGTTTACGTCGATAAAACACGCCGGCCGTGGCGACCACATGACAGAAATCATATTTAAACAATAATTTCGTAAAGTTTTCTTTCAAATAAAACCCGTTTCATTGATATTCAAAATATATTTCCTTGTTTTAATATAATTTAAACTTGTGTCACTCCATAAAAAAACACCCATTAAAAGAACCATAAAACATAACCAAACAAACGAAAATCGTTTAAGGATTATGTAACATTTGCTTTGCCTTTAACAGGCAGCACTCGAAACCTGACATCAAAAGGATTTAAAACGACATGCTGTGCAAAAATTAAAAGATGCTCACGTACATGCTCAAGCGCTCAGAGTGTTTATCTAATAAAATTATTTCACTTAAATAATAATAAAATATATAAGAATATTTAACTATTCCATGGTAACTGAAAAAGCCAAAGGAAAAAAAATAAAATAAAATCCTTCTGCAATAAATACAACGCAAGAGCGTACATGCACACACACTCACACACACATACATACACATATGCATTTACATAAAACACTCCTATTTTTATATAGAGCCCTTCTCAGTACATACTTAAGTGCTCTATACATCCTTTCCTCCCACGCTCATTTTAAGTTCTCGCAAAATATATTACAGAGAATAAAAAGGACATTCGTTTCTTTCCCCCGCCCCGTATCTAACGATGGATGCTTGGTTTGTTCAACGACATTTTCCTATTTTAAATGATTTAATGATTTAAATACAAAATGCGGAAGTTGAATATCATTCCTTTTTAAGAAGGCGGAATTTCCTTGAAATATTCTCTGGGTGATGTAAGACGACGTGCCATTTACATCATGACAGGATGGAGGATGTTTGCTCTAAAAGTCAAGAGGACAAAAATTTATGTAAAAGGGGAAATTTCCTACGTCTTATATACAACTGTACATACATACATAATTACATCTGTATGTGTGTGATGTCTTAATTACTTGTATAACAACGTACGTGTGATGGAATATTTTAATCAATAATTTTATTGAAAAAAAAAAAGTTATTTTATGTGAAATTTAAGTTTTAATCACGGAAACAAATTAGAACAGAAAACTCGCATTAAATATTTTACAACAAGAATTCGACTGTTCTAAAATAATAATACTTTATGACAATATGACTAAATTGAACACCTCAAATGCATTTATTTTATTGTCTCATTTTTAGATTTTTCTAGGTTCTATAAATCTTAAATTTTAATGAATAATTTTTTAATTTAATATATTAATACATGGCATTAATATTTGAAAATAACTTCGGTTATAGGCGCACTCTAGATGACACTACTTTCGACATAATTTATTTATTATAAGTCAGTAACAACAATGTGAACAATCAGCTATTCATTTTATTAAACTTCTAGAGCACTGCTGCCACATGACAATTTGATGGTGCAGCGGCCATCGAAAACAGTGACTGTTACATTACTCACAGTTTTAATGCGGTTTTCTAAGACATACTCAAGCATTTAGTTAAACCTTCACTAGATAATTGTTTCTTATGTAAATTTAACAGACTAGCAGATCAGACTTTTTTGTGTCCTGTGGTCATGTCAAAGAAACTTTTCAGTTATTAAATGAGAATTATGGCTGCTACTAGAAACCGCGTCGTACGATGTTGAGATGTGATAAGGTTTAAAAAAATTTTTTAAATCAGAAGTACGTTGGCCAATTATGTTGACTGGGCAACAACATCCTTTAGACTTAACGATTGTGTGTGTGTGTGTGTGTGTGTGTGTGTGACCTTAAAATAATATATTTTTGCAGTCAAGATGGAAACGCTGAAAAAACACAGCCGCCAATGGGTCTACATAAATTTCATAAAAACTTGTGTGTTTCATTCATATCATTTTACTTGTATTTTAATTTTTTGGAAATTACAAAGTGTATGAATGATTGTGCATATAAATATGAGTGTGTGTATGTACAGTGTACATTGTACACATACATAATTCATAAAGAATACTTTGCGAAAATAAAAGTTAATAAAACGCAAAAACGCCACAACAGGTTTGTTCAAAGATTACATTTCTAAGCATCAATAACCTTCAACTGACCTTTTAGAAAGTAATTTTATAGCTGTTCCAGATTTGTTTTTATTTTCAATTGACTGGAATTTCGTTCAATCTAAACTGGGTATAATTCAAATGTTTTAATAAAATGTTTGTAGTTTCACAAGTAACTGAGAAATAAGTATATTCGAAGAAAACTACGTGTTGCAAATAAAAAAAATATTTCTTCCAACACCAACAACAATATCACAGTGACGAAGCGGCAATGCACATGTAAAACAACAAAAGTAATAGGCCCGTTCACTGCGCTGCGGATGATGCAGAAATAAGTGTAAAATAATATGAAGTCTCAAAATGGGGACTTCTACGAAAATTTATCAGCCATCTACTGCTGGCAAAGTGTGGAATAGTGGTTGCCACAATACTGAGTACTTACACTTTTTTCTGAACACTAAAAAAAATCCCCAAATATCACACTTATAAGCTGTTACGTGGTATAATTATCTACCAGGTAAATGAAAGGTTTCTTAAGGCACGGTCAATTTAAAAAAATTCAAAATCAAAGTGCATCTCTATTTGAATATACGATTCTGTTTAAAAGTGCACCGCAATGCATCTACAAAATTATAACAACCGTCATGTTGAATTAATTTTAATAACGATATGCCAGCGTCATTTCTTTACTGCAAGTTGTGGGTAAGAGTACTTTGAGTTTAGTTTTCGTTCTATATATTATATTAAATGATATTTGAGAAACATCCAAATGCCAAATTCGCCAGCACTACAGCCCCCATTTATTAACATTTACGTATTTGCTTACGAACAGGCCTTTTAAATGGCCACAGTATTTCAACTGTTTAGTTTTCATAATTAAAGACTGGTATGAACGAATAGACTGGACAGCCAACTTCTATTAGCATTTTTGTTTTTACTTACGAACAGGCCTTATATGGAAGGAATTATTGTGAATTTTTTTCTAAAGCCGGCATTCAGAGGATGACATCTGGTTTTATAATGTGTTGTGCCAAGGTCATGGAATGGAAGAGATAATGAAGATGAGAGAATTTGTGTATATGTTCGCCGAAGATTTTTTTTTTTTGCTTCAGGATGGTGGTGTTAATTAGCTGGTGATACTGCGCAGTAATCTCTGGTATGAAGTTATCGGTTAGACAGACGGACAACAATTAACACAAATATTCAGTAAAACAGATCAGAAAAATTAAATCCCATGGGATCAAACTCACAACAGCCGGTTTCATAGTTAAAGTGTCAACAACTTTAGATAAGTCACAGATCCATACGTACGTGTTAAAATATGCCCACTATTTTCGGAACCTCAGATTTTGTAATTCTCTCAAGCAACTTTCTGTCTGTTCGCACTGAGTTTACAACAACCAGAGTTCGTCTAAATCCCTTAAAATTTGTTATATAATGCGAAATAATTTTACTTAAATACATACTCCCATTTGATATCACAATACTCCCATTCATAAATATTAAAACCCCAACTCTTGTTGCTTAACATATGGTCACCCTTCTTTAATGGCAGTGCAAGAGAATTTTTGTGCTTTTTAGTGGTTCGGATGTTGCAGACTGTGTATACACACACACACTGAAATCTATAATTGTGTGTGAATGTTTTAACGCAATTGAGTTTTAATGTTTGTCTTTATGTTTAGCATACAGGGATGGAAGCACTAATAACGTGCTTTCGTATGTGTTTAAGGTACATTTTTGTTTAAGTGTTTGTAAGCCAACTCGGAATGAAAGAGGAATAGCAAGAACATAACAACAACAACAAAGATGTGGATAGAACTATCGATTTTTAAGCAGTCAAGCAGAAAAAAATTACCCCCAGCAAGGAGATTTCTTCCAAGAACAACATCAGCACAAGTTGCAAAATAAATTTCATACACTCGAAGTACATACATAAAAGAATTTAGGACTACATACACACATACTGTAAGTACAAATGTATGTATGTACATCTGTGTGTATGTACATATAAATTTAATATAATTAATTGACCGACGCAATACAGTTATTATTTATTTGTTGCTCAACTAATTTAGTTGTTGTTTGGCTTTTTATGAATATCCTTAACATAACAGACGATTTTCTCGGTGCCACTGTAAAAAAGAAGCATTTAGGTAATAATTAAATTACAATATTCTAAAGATAAATGCAATAAAATTATTTTACTTTTTTTATTGATTATAGTTTTTCACACTACAAAACGTAGATTTTAATAACTTTAAATGTTTCTTCTTCACTGAACACTGCTTTTGAAAATCTTTTCATATAAACTTGAATATTTTCTGTATAAGATTTTTTTCTTTCAGAATTCACTTAATTCACAACTTTTTTTTAATACTTGTGTATCTGTAGTTAAAATTGGTGCATGAAGCGTTTCAAACGACTGATTCCTTCAGAAGACCGAACAAAACTGAGCGAATATTTAGAACTACTTATGGAAAAATGCACTCCAAGCAATAGCGCAAACAGCGTTACCAGTTGTTTTGAATTTTTGTCAAGCAGTTGGGGAATATTAAATATTTTACAGAATGTATGTATATGTATATATACAAATATATATATATATATATATATATATATATATATGTATATGTATATATACAAATATATATATATATATATATATATATATATATATATGTATATGTATATATACAAATATATATATATATATATATATATGTATATATATATATATATATATATATATATGTATATATATATATATATATATATATATATATATACATATATATATACATATATATATATATATATATATATATATATATATATATATACATATATATATATATATATATATATATATATATACATATATATATATATATATATATATATATATATACATATATATATATATATATATATATATATATATATACATATATATATATATATATATATATACATAAACATATATATATATATATATATATATGTATATATATAGTACATAAAATTGTGCCACATACGTCAGCTGTTTGATTTCTTTGACCTTTCCAACGGAAAAATTTGTTTTGTGAAAATTTTTAATTCCCAAGTGCCACTAAATGTATTCCTATTCCAACCAGCAGCATGAATCACTTGTCAGTTGATACGGAATACCATGAAGTGATTTTACTAATTCTACCTTAAATATCTCATTGCTTCTCCCTGTACGTATTGAAAACAATAACCACGCATAAAAATTGGTGATCGTTGTCAATATGATTCGAAGAAAAATGGATTTCCGGTTATGGCAACACTGCTTCGTCTCGTTTTTGGCTACAGTTTTGAAATGCTGTCGTTTATTTCTCTCTTTTTCCTTCCTCTTCTAACGGAAATAAGTTCTAGTATCTATTACATAAATTTAATCCGTGCAAAAAATTTTCGTTGAAGGTAGAAAGAAGTCGAGAAGGAATCCCCTAGATTCGTATTAATTGCCTTTGTGTGTGGGTAGTCGCGTACAGTAGTGAATGGGGTTAATGATGAGATTTGCATGAAACAAGTAATTGGTGTTGAGCTTGGCTAAATGGTGACTTTGCAAACTAGGTAAAGAACGAAATCGAATTACAGCAGATGGCGCAAGTGTATTTTTAATATAAAAACTTATTGACATATAGACTCGGGATTAGTGCGGAACATAGATGTATATGTAGTCTACCTAATAACCCTTTGCTTCGGATACCTAGAATATTATTGTGGAATAATACCTCCATGTTGGAACAATATGGATATATATGATTATCAGCTGGGTAAAAACGGATACCTGATAAATAATTATTCAAAAAGCAACCCTGCGTGCCATGAAACTGCAGGGTTGCCTAGCAAATTGTTGTTACTATTATAAATATCTAGTTGTCATAACAATTGTTTTTGAACAGATGACAAATCAAAAAACATATTGCACGTTTCCAATTATCTATACCGGTGTGGTGATTACAAAAACGTTTTTAGAAACAACAATTTCTAGAAAAGTCTAAACAATTTATTTTAAAATAAGCGATTTAAATAAACTCTAACAAAATGTCCAACCAAGAAGAACAATTCGACGCCATATTATTGGCTATGGCCCAAAAGCACCCTAGTGGTATGGCTGATGTAAGGACAAAAATCATATCTTAAATATAATTAAAAATAAAAAATTTATGTGAATTGGATGTACTGACTGACATGCGAATTTTCTGTTTTCAGTTTCTCAAAACTTTTTCTGGCTTCTTGAGGCGTAAAAGTGATTTCTTTACGGGCGATTGGGAAACTTTAATTATGGATATATTACGGAAAGATGCAGCCATTGCCAAAGCTGAACAGGACGCAAAAACTAAGCACAAAGAAGAAAAAGAACGTGAACAAAGAACTGCCCGTGAAAAGGAAATGGAGGAAAGTAAAATATGTGATATATCTGATGAGGAAGCAGCACAAATTATCAAGGAAGAAGAGGAAAGGTAAATGATTTGTAAAACAAAAATTATTAACTTGTTATAATGCGGGAACGTATTATTGCAGAAAGCGTCAAAAACTTTTAACTGAAACTGCAGCTGATGGCAGTGTACCAATTTCCGTCGGCGAGGAAAAGTCAAAACCAATAGAAGAAGTTGAAGATGAATCTGAAAAGAGTGAGGTTGGTAAATTGTTACCAAACGCTGGCAATGGTTGCACTCTCGATAAATACATTTGGACTCAGACCTTATCTGAAGTTGAGGTAAGTGAGAACACATTTTTAATAAGGCTTTAAGCATAACATTCTGGGATTTTAAGTTTATATTATTGCATTAATGGTGAATACCCAGAAACATGTACGACTTTGAAACCAGAACACATTTTACATTGAATAATTAATAGTCTCATATATAGCTATAATGTGATCAAAATCATCTGAACTGTAGATTGCTTTTGCATTTATTTTTAATTTGGGGCATCCCAACAATAGAGTATACTATATATATACGTTAGACAACTGCAGGTTTAAAAAAAACCAAAAGCTAAATAATTTAATTTGATGCCAGAGAAAAACCTTATTTTGAGATGATAAAAGTATTCTTCATACCAAAAGTATTCTCCATAGTTAATAAAACTATTTAAAAATTGATGCTTTGACTTTATTTTTGAGAAATATTAATTTGTAAAAATCAAAATTATTTTGAATAAAAACAAATTTTGTTCAAATGAAAGTATTACAAATTATACGAATTATTAAATAAACTACAGAACCAGGGCTAGGACTCTCATGCAATTAAAACAGAGTTTTAATAACAACCCCTGTACAACCCCATAATTATAAAAACTTCAGCTTCATTGATTTTTCAACAACAACGGGTAGAGCAGAAATGCCTTGAAGTTTTCGCTCAATTCAGGTTCAATTAAAATTTTAATAATGAACACTTTTTTGAAATAACTGTTGAATTTGACGACGATCAGCTACCAATTCCAGTTTCGTTAAGCGAACAGTTTTTTTTTTTGCAAATAAATAATTTTACAATTTTCTTATGTGCATCTTTGTTTCAGAAATTTTATTTCTTGCGATTAATTATGCAAAATTGGTTAAAAATTACTTTAAAATCAGACTGAAGATATTAAAGTTACTTCCTTTTTTTGAAGCGTGTCATAAAAATGCAAAAATACTATTTGAGTAATTCATTATTTCTCTATAAAAAAATATTTTAAGCACTTTGTACAAGTTTATTTATATCTATTTTAATCCGAAAATGAGTACGAATCAAGTTTTCGTCAAGCAGGACTTTCCCATATGTTCACATTAACTGTAAGGGGCCTTGTAAATCTTAATTTTGAATTGAATTTTCTTCCAGACATAATCGTCTGCCTCCCAATTTAGTCAGTAATTTGTAATACTAAAAATTATGACCTTGAACAAGGGAAAAATCTAAGTGCTAAATAGGAGTTGGGTTTTACCTTTAAAATATTATTTAATGCCGTCTTAAAAGCGTATTAAAAAATATTTATGTATACATATGTATATGGGTTTGTGAATGTGTCTATATACATATATATTTTCCTGTAGGGGAAACTTTTTAATTTAATTCTTCATAAATGTCAACTATTTTCATTTTAACTAGGCAAAAACTTTTTAAATATGTAATTTATTAACTTTTATAATTGTTATTTCACAGAAACCATAATTTTTATAATGCCAAAACTGTCAAGTTGAAAAATCATATGATTTATTTATATATTATTATTATTCTATCTAATCACGCAACATTTGTGTTATTTTTAAAGTGATGCTTTTCCGCAAGTTCAAATATCTCATTAATTAAAAGTAAAAAAAAAAAATTAACAAATTAACAAAAAACCAAAGATGCTGTGACAACGACACAAGTTATAAATAACTTTTGGGAATATTTTTATCGATTCAAATAGAGTCTCTATTGGTCAAACACGCGCCTATTATTATTAATCGTATGATTAATAACAAACGATTCTTTTGCTTTTGCAATTAACGATTCTGTTATAAAAAACTCTTTCATAATCATAAAATCGAATATTATATTAAGTCTTAAATTTTTATGAATAGCAAACGTTATGTTGTTAAGTAAATATAGTTTTTGGACGAACAGGTTTGTGGAAATGCTATGTTATTAATGTAACAGATTTAAAATGTTCTTTTGAAAAAGTTAGCTGCAACATAATCTACCTTTTCAGAATCTGTAACAGATGATTACGAAGCGCTTGATATTCTGACTTTAATAGGACATTAATTTTTTACCGCTTGTTCGACGATGTCGTTCGATCGAGTATATCAAATTTTAAACAAAAACTAATTTTTACAAATATCTTTTTATTTCAAATGTGATTGATTTGGGCATTGGCGCACTTTATAAAAAATAGTTAATGGCGCTAATTTTTATTTACATGTTAAAAAAAAAACCCTTCTCCTTTTTCTTTTAATCGGTGCAAAGTAAACAACCTGAGTTTTAGTAGATTTTTCTGTTTCTTAATTGAATTTATTTATTTAAACATATCACAGGGATAAAGATTTCATAATTAAAATTAATGAATTGTTGTTAAATAATACATGATATTTTTTTTTGAAGTTTGTGTAAGCAATTAAGGCGTATAATTAAACACGTATCCCACACTCGTACAAAATTCAAAAAATTCAAATAAATAAAAAATAAAAGTAATAAAATAATATAAAGAGTAAACTAAAAAAAATTAAAATTATATTCTACCTATTTCTCAAGTAAAAAATGTTTGTTTTTAATTCTATAATTTTCTTATAAAACAACATGTGCGTGACTCTGAGCGGAATTTTTAATTGGAAAACACTAAAAAAAAATAAAGAATTCAAATAGAAATAATAATGCAAAAAATGAAATAATAAAGTTAATGTGTATTTGTATGCGTTTAAAAAAAGTGTGTCAGTGTGTGGAAAAGAAAGTTTATGGGAATATGCCATTTATTCGGACAGTTTTGTGTTTAAATTAGTATTAATTTTTGGGAATTGTAAATTAAAATAAGAGTTTTATGTTTATGAAAAATTGATTGCAAAGTCTATATAAAATAATGATTTTAATTTTATATTTTTAATCAAGGCTTATATACGCACGCACATACATACATGTACGACTTTACATTTGTGTGTATGTATGAGTTTTTTTTTTTCAATGTGTTTGCTTTTGATGACATAGAATGTGTTGTTCTGTTTTATGCTTGAAATGTTCGTATAAAATAAAATAAATAATCTTACAAACTAAATTTTTCATTAATTAGCAATTTATATCTTGATAATTTTTGTTTGTTTTTAAAACTATTAAAGAAGTGGAATTTTAAAAAGTTTTTGTTGTAGGTGTACGTTATTAATTTTACAATGACTGTAAATTGAGCACTAAACTATTTAGTGCTTTTGCAAACTCTCTTTACAGCAAGCAATTTGCTCTTAAGTTATAGGGCTTTTGTGATAGACTCTTATTTTTATATATTTAATCATTACAACAGAGTCTCTTTAATATACTGCTGGTGTTTTCTTCTCGAGTTTTGTTAACTTTGTGGCATTTCACGGGCACGCACTGCAATTACAAAAAATAAAAATAATTTAAATTGTGGCTAATTTTAAAAGGCCGTGTTTATTTCTAGCAGCTTGAAATTTAGTGCAAATTAAAGTAACTGAAATAAACAGCAACATGCAGGTTTTTAGGTTTCAGATATTTTGTTTATATAGATATTAAGCTGAGGAAAATTTTTAGTTATGCGATACTCTTGTCTTCACTTACTTTCCAGTGCATACACCATGCCAATAATGAGGAATAAAAATATTGTACTCATTGTTACAATTAAAACAGTCACTTGTCTGCCACGATCGCATAAACCTTTTTTGGTTTTCTTATTTGCTCCGGCCTCACCATTGACCATAGTGAAATGCATCGAACTCGCTATGGACACCGTGTCTAAATCTTTGGTTTTAATAAAATTCAAATTTGGATCGATATTAATGACAGCATCATTATCTGTTTGATCTTGATGATGAGCTTGCATATGCGTCTGCTGATGGGAATGATGATGAGGATGGTGCTCATGATGATGTAGAGTTTTTTCTTCAACATTTGTTGGGGGCATGTTGGCCAATTTGTAATCCCTAGAGACTTGAACCAAATTTGTATTGTAAGTTGAGGGATGTAAATGATGATGACTCTGTTGTTGCTGTTTCTGCTGCTGTTGCTGTTGATGTTCTTTTTTATGAATCTCAGCCATGCGTTCTAAATTCGCTGCTGTTAACAGCAAAGAACCAGAAGCGGCACTCTGGAAATTAAATTTTTTTTTTTTTAAATTAATTTTATATAAAAACTGTTCAAATTTAAACGTGTATTTATATTAAATTTACCCTTGTGCTATTATTGCTATCGTTGCTACCCTGTGATGATCTGGAGCCTCTTTTGGCTGCTGCCAAAACTGCGGCTGCTGCAGCTGCGGTCACTGCTGCACTGGTTGTAGCACTCATTTCGCTATCACGTCTGCTTCCACTTCCTCCTACTGATTGCTGTTTCTGTTGTTGTTGTTTATAATGTGTAGGTGTTAATTTTTCTTTATTTTGCGAACGATTACTGCGCTGCGTTGATGATGCTGACGATACAGCCGATGATGCGGAGGATGGTGAGAGTGATGCTCTGGGTATATGCCAGTAGTCATTCATCTATAAATAAATAAGCAAATATTCTAATCACTTCTTATATTTTTTTCGTATAATTATTATTGGCTTCTAATTAACAATTTATTCTTAAATGGCTTTGAAGTGAAAGGAATATTCTTATTTTGGTTTTATGTGATAAAAAAATATGTTTTAAATTGCTCAACCGTAGAATCTAGAGGAAACTCAGTTGAATACAGAAATATAAGAGTAGGGGGTTTTTACGACTTCTGGCTAATTTTAATGTTCTTTAAATAGATTTTTTTAACATATTTTCTGTATAGCCGGAAGCCTCTTTTTATTATTTAGTCGTTTGTAGGATGTCACTGTTGAGATTTATGGGAATTTTTCTTCAAAACTTTAATGAACTTTTTAAAGTTTTTTTTTTATTACAGAAATATAAAGAGGAAATTATATTAAAATACGTTTCCCACCAGGTACTGCAAATAATGATAATGTTTCTTTTTAAACTCAAATTTATTGATTATTTGCCGAATTTTATATATCCCTCAGAAAATTGAGAGTAATATCCTGTTTTTTTTTTTTCTCAGAAAATAAAACTTACATATATCTTGAGTTTTATATTTCGCTTAGAAAATAGAAGTTATTTCTTTATAATTTTATTTTAATATTAACCGATTGAATATCGACCATCGTGCAAAAACACTTATTTGTTAAATTAAATTATTTGAAATTTAAATTATTTAAAATAATATATTTTTTTCTAAACAAAAACATATAAATAAAGAAATGGAACTTATTTTCTAAAGATAAATAAAATTCAGATTATTTTTTAAGCACAAAACTCCGGAAATAATGATTTGAGTCAATGGCTCTCATAATACAGCAGGAAATCTAAATACGGAATAAATCGAATTTTAACAAAAACGTTTTGCGTACCAGTACGGAATCAAAACAAATACGATGGAAATGATTGACACATTTGGAAATTCATTTCTTAATTGAATTTGTCTATGAGTACTTCTCGTATTTAGTTTTTATACATTTTGCTTGAAAAACAAACCACTTGTTTCATGCTTCTCCCCACTTTAACAAAGAAAATTATATGTATATATATTTCTTTTTTTAATAAATGGTTCGAACACAATTACAAATTTTATGATAAAATGATTTTATATGAAGTACTTCTGAACAGATGCTTGCGAAATGCAATTGTGCATTTTAAGTGAGTTCCTACTGCTGTGCAGTGGTAGCAGATATTAAAAAAATCGATTATTCAATTCGTTAGATATTGTCAAAGAGTTTCATATATGCATAATCAAGAACTATGAGCGAGAAAAGAAAATTTAATACTGCATTCATAATAAAAGAATTTAGGTTCTAGTGTATCTTAACTGCCTATAACAAGATTTCATTCTATCGTGCAATGAATTACAATTAAAACGAAAATAAATCTTAAAATAATGTTTTCATTTGAATGTATTTGTACGAAAGCAGGAACTTAATCCATATCGTGGAATAGCATTTCCTTATGAATTTTTCTTAAAGCGAATTTAAAGTGTAAAATAATCTAATTAAGTGGGAAATAATTTTATTTATTTATTAAAATCTATTATGAAGTAGGAAATAATTTTATTTATTTATTAAAATCTATTATGAAATGGTAAATCACTGTATGTACGGCACCAGTCCTTTCTGTGTTCAACTCGTTGTAGTGAATTAAAAGTCTACTGAGTTTTTTTTTTCAAAAAAATAAAAAATTTTGTTCATGCATTCTTTTATAGAAGTTGGTAAATAAATTTCTTGTTTTTATTTTCATAATTGTGTTGTCTCTTAATTTGTCTTAAACTTAAACGATTATTTAAATTGGAAAAAAGTTCTTGTGACAGCAGGTTTATTCATGCATTTGCATGTTCAATTCCTGTACATCTAGAATTATTGCAAAATTTTCAAAAATATTTTACTTTCTGTTTTTAAATATAATTTTTAATTATATTTTTAAATATATCACCACTTTTTTAGCACCGTTTGCAGTTTCAATCTATTTTAAATTTTACCAAATTGATCATGTTAAAGAAATGCTGTCAGTTTCCATTAACAAAGTTTTCGATTGTTTTTATTATCGATTTATTGGCCAAGAATTATTTGCTATTGAATTTTAAGTCTTTTGTTTTGAGTTTGATTTTAATGTCTCAAAACTGAAATTCCTTTTGTAAATTTTATGGGAAGCAGTTTATTTTTATTCTTTATAATTTAAATAATAGATTTTTTTCAGTTATTTTAAGGTTTTTTTTATAAATTTTAATGTGATTTTTAATTGACTCGTGTGCCTAAAATTTTGCAATTTTTATTCGACTTGTTTGGGTCAATAAGACATTCAGTTGTCTGGAATAACATATTTTAGATAAATCGTGCAAGGATTTTATAGCTCTTTGATATAATCGGCAGTTTTGGTATCGATGTTCAACAGGTTAAAGTCTTTTTTTATTAAATCTGTAATTGTTTTAATTGTTAACAATTTGTTGCAATTTCAAATTAAATCGAATAAATTTTTATTAAAATCAGTTGTCAGTTATTCTTTGGAATGAAACACTTTTTTAAGGGAAGTTTAAGATTTCACCTGCTAATTTAATTTGTCAAACATTTTTACTTACTTTGGCAGTGGCGTTTGTTGTTGTCATTTTTGTTTGAATTTATAAATAAATACTATCAAATTTAAATATCACAATTGTTTTTCTCTCAAATGGTTTTGTTTTAGTTTTTTTATTTTTATTATAATTGGATTTGTGTCTGTTTAATAGTTTATATTTTATTTAATTGTATTTTATATTTCTTTCAGGCAGTTGTTACTGATTTGGAAAATTATCGTGTCCTGTTTTTGTAGGGCTTTTTGTTGAGTTTACGGCAATTTTGTTTCTCTCTCTATATTTTTTTCTTTGTTTAATTTAAACAACAACACTTTAAAGCTTATTTTGGTAAAATGAAATGTTTTATTTTTGTTTATTAAATAAGTTTTAACGTGTTCTTTGCTTTTAACAAAATGAATTGCAAATCAAATTCGTTGGCGTTAAAAATTTTGTGTTCAAATTCAAACAACAACCGTATCTAGAACCGATCTATCCAACATCAAGAATCAAACTGAGATCTCTAAGTCACAAATGTTTGCTCAATTGTTAAGTTTAAACTTTAAGCACGATAATATAAAATCTCTGGTTGTGTTGTTAAAACGTTAATGTGTGTGCGTGCGTGCTTATGAGGATTTGTATTTTAGCGAAATTCCAAAATAAACTAAAAAAAATATATAGAAAAATGAAATAAAATAAAAGGTTGGCTGTTGTTTGACGTATCACTCCGGTAACTGGCGTTGGATGGTAGCTACCTGCTTAGCGGGCTGAGTGCTTGGCTGTTGGTTGTTTGTTGTTATGCTGTTGTTATTAGTGTCGTTGTTGTTGTTGTATGTATTAACTTGTTGTCAACAGGTTGTTTATATGTTGTTGTTGCTCTTAGATATTGATTTTTTCGATTGCCGGATTTTTGTTCCTACCACACAAACCCATAAACACAGACACGCACACACTCATTATTATTTTTTAATAATTCTATGTGGCTTTGACTTGACAAGAGTTTATAACTTGAGCGTGAATTCGTTCATGATTTTTAAAGACTGTTTTTGTGCCATATTTTTGCCAAATCATTATTTCAATATTATTTTGAAGTATTTTTTTTATATTCTTTGATTTTATAATTGGTTATGATGTACCAAATAACGCACGCCATGCACGATCTTCCGTTCATCTTTTAATATGCGTTTTCTTAATTATTTTTTTCTTATTTTTTTTTTCTGCATTTTTCGGTTTCCTGCAAAATTATCGTGCAGTTGTTTGCGTGGATTTGCTGCATGTTCAGAAACATTCTTTCAGTTTTTTATTTGCCGAAAAATATTTCTTATCCAAGATTTTAGATTCTTTTATATGATTTAATATTTATTTATACAACAATGCAAGGAGTTTGTGTATTGAACAAAAAAATATAATTTTTGGTAGCTCTCACATTTTCCTTAATTGAGTCAATTAAAACATAAAATACTTAGTCCCGGTTCACTTTATGAAAGTTTTCTTGCAGGAACTTTGATTTTCTAGTGAAACAGATCATGAGAGAAATACAAACGATATATAAAACACACAGTTAAACACGCCCTCTTTCGATTTGAATGAAATTCGGTTGGAATCAGAGTTTTATTTGCTGAAGTTATAGCGCGTTAAAAATTTCATTGTGCAAAATTTCATAGTGCCGAAGTGGTTCAATTTATTTGTTTAATATCTCGAAAACCAGATCATACACAAAAATGGTTATTATGTCATTTTAAAGGGAATATATGCGTCTACAAAATATAGAAATCAATTTTTATTTTTTTTCGAAAAATGTAATATCTGCAAAGTTTAGAAATTTAAACAATTTTATTTATCAAAGAAAGTTTTATTTTTTTTTTTAATAAAAGCGCTAAATGTTGTTTAAATACCCTGAAATATTTGAGGACTTGTTATTTTGCTTTTTAAGATAAAATTTCTTGTTCTTTCAAAACCTTTAATAAAAGTTAGTATTAAAGGAATACAAAAAAAAATTGGAAAACAGTTGACCTGTAACTTCCCGCTAATTTTAACCCAAAAGCTTTTGTTCTGTTTTTTGTGCTATTCTATGATTTTGGGCTCTTTGAGCTAAAAAAGTATTATTTTCATATTCAAATCAACCGATTTCCACGCGATAAGCGTCGATTCATGTAAATTTCCAGTACTTTAAAAGAATCGAGAGCACCACCTGATCAGATATATAATTTCGGAGTTAAAAAAATTAAGGTTTACGGTGATCGTGGTTCTTAAATGATAACAGCTGATTAATTTGTGAAATCGCTTAGTGATGCCGGAAAAATTTTCCCGTCATAGAGCGCAAGAGAGTCTTCTCTGACCAGTTGACCGTATCTAAATCTTGGTATTGCCCATAAATATATTGTTCTAGTTTTTCAGCCTTTGATTTTTCATATATTTTAAATAATAATATTGAGCACAATATTATTATTATATAAATGTTTTTTTCCGTAATCAATTCAACATATTTTATAATTAAATCTGGAATGTTGCAAATCTGATCATGTCTTTATTTATTATTAAGCAGTTCGTTCATGTTCAAAAAGAATTCAATTAAAATTTTTAACTGAATCAAAAACATTTATTAATTAACAATTAATTTTTTTTACATGAAGCTAAAAAATTATTCAATTATATTTTTTAAAATGTTTATAGGTTTTTCTGTTAAGAGATTTATTAAAATCCAGATACATAAACGTATTTAACGCCTAACAAATGAAACCATATTTTATAAAAAATTTTAATTAAAAAAAAATCGTTAAAATTAAATTAAAATGGTGAAGTTAATAGCGTAAATTTCATCACAGTTTTAAATGGAATTATAATTTAATTTAATCATTGAATGTTGTTTGAAGGTCATGACCATGACCATGTTTATTTTTTTAGCACCTGCATATTCATTCACTTATAACTGAAACTTTGCCAGCCATGAGGAAGTAGTTCCTTGAAAATAACTCCTCATTATTTCTTGCAGCAGGATGATCCAGTTCTGCCTGCACGAGGTTCTGATTTTAAATGATTCTGAGTTTTTAGTTGTCTTTTAAATGACTCCTTCGTTTTGTGTTAAATTGTTGCAACTTTTTTCTTTAAAATATATCATTTATAATCAATTAAATTTTATTAGAAATGTCGTTTGCTTTACCTGGTTATTTTTTATTTTATTTTGATATTTCAGTTAGATAAAATAACTTAAAAATCTTTAAATTGTGTGTGGCCAAATAAAAAGCAAAACTTAAATATAAAATAAAATTAATACACACCCCTTTTTTGGGATTTAGGTCAAGAATGGTTCAAAGCCACAAGTTTAAAAAAGAAATATTTAATAACAAAAAAAAAAGTATGTGAACAAGAATTATAACTCTGCACAGTGTTGTCAATTTTAAATTTTATATATTTTTTCCTGTTCTGTCTTTTTGTTTAAAATTTCTTTCCAATACATTTCAAAAGGGTGTAGCAATCAGTTCTGAATTATTATTTATGCTCAACTTTACTTTTCAATTCAATTCATTTTAAATTATTTAATACCAAAATAAATTTCCATTCGCTTTATTTGATAATTAATTTTGAATCTGCTCGTCTCCTGTATTTCTAATATGAATAATTAAATTGTCTTAAAGATAAAATATTTATTAAAAAAAGAAAGACTTCAAATCAACACTATTTTCGCATAAAAAATATTCTGCGAAATAAGTTTTTAGATCACAAGTTGTGCCATTCTGGATTTAAAACGATTAAAGCACTTAAAGTGCCAAATTTTGTTTGCGTAAATGGCCAAAACGAAATAGTCTAGCACGTAAAATAGAAACAATAAAATAAACAACAACAACAACAACTTTGTTTAACTCAAGTGGAAGTGAAGAAGAATGTTTATTTAATTTAACATCTTTTTTTCTTTTTGGATACAAAAATTTAGCAAAACAAAATTTGCTTTTATTTCGCAAGTCATTTTCAATGTTAGATAAAGAAAAGAAAAAAAAAATTTACAATAAAAAGACTATTTGTGACGTATGAAAAGATAATGTTGGAAGTGCTTGTAAACAGAAACTACATGATCATTAACCGCATCATAATCAGCACCATCGTTATGGGTGATTTATGATGGTAACAATATCTGGCTGGCACTCAAGTGATCTCAACAGCCAGAGGAAGAATTTTTTAAAAATGGTTTGATCATTGATGCCGTACATCTCTCGATCAAATTGACACTTAGATAATTAATTTTGATTTTGAACAGGCAACAAGAAATAAACGAACACGTTTCATTTCTGTAGTGTCAATATGACATGATCCGCAGTAACAATATTTTTTGTTTGTTTACAAATTCGTAAAGATTGAAAATAGTTATTTGTAGCGTGCGTCATATAAAATAATTATGTTATAATTTTAAATAAATTTTGTATCCTGTTTTGTAAAAATTTCTAAAACTTTGCACATTAATTTCTGTAACGTGCGTCACGATTTGATTTATCGCAACTTAAAATATAAAAAATATTGCAATTTATAGCAAGGAATTATTCTTTATGTTTTTATATATTCGCTTCGCATAAAATGCAAAATTTTAAAATAAAAAAAAAAAACAGCATTATTATATCTGTAGTGTGCGTCACGATTTGAGTCCAACTAATAATTGCATTTAAAACTCCAAATGGAAAAAATATTACAATTTATAATTCATATTAATTAATTTTAATATAAAATTGAAAGTTTTAAAATAAAGAAAAACAATATTATTGTATCTGTAGTGTGCGTCACGATTTGAGTCCAAGTAATGATTGCATTTAATTTAATTGCAATTCTCATTCATCTTTATTTAGGCTTCGTACAATAGGAAAAATCTAAAACTTAAAAAAAAAGCTTTTGCATATTAATCTCTGTAGAGTGCGTCACGATTAAGCTCTCGCAAGAATTATAAGTAAAACTTTTGCAATCGTTAATTCTGAAATCTCGCAAAAACTGCATTAAAGATTTTGCAATTTTCAATTCAAAAATACAAAAGAAGAAATTTCGCATTATATCTGTAGCGAGCGTGACATATTGAAATCTCGCGAAATTTGCATTTGAAAATTAAAATTTTTATATAATTTATTACTCACTTTTATTTATTTTTGCTTCGTATGAAAGCAAATAATGTAAAAATAGTAAGATTTTCATTGTTGTAACGTGCGTTACAAATTGAGATCTTGCAAAATGTGTATGTGAAACTTCAGAAATTGTTATTTCTTTCGCTTCATATGGAATCGAAACCACTAAATTGTAAAAATAGTTACAATTTCATTGTTGTAACGTGCGTCACGAACTGAAATTTTGCTAAATTTGTATTTAAAGCGTTTACAACTGCTTTATATTTATTATTTTATATAATTGCTTTGCAATTTTTCATATTGATTTCTGTAGCATGCGTCACAATTTGAGTTCTTGCAATAACTGCATTTAAAAGTTGTTAGTTACTTTTATTTATTTTCGCTTCGTATCAAATTACAATATATAAAGTGAAAGTTAAAGCTTTTAAAGTTAATTTGAATTTTTGTAGCGTGCGTCACACAACTTTGTGATCAATAATGTGGCCACAAATGCTAAACATATATATTTTTTATCATTTTAAAGTACACTAAAGACTGTATGAGTTGTAGATTCCTCCTTTTCCAGCCGCTTACGAATGAAGCGATCGTCACGCAGAATTTTTCCATAATACGTTATGTAAAAACGTATTAGGCAACCTCATATAACAAAATCCGTGTATATGAGCCTGAAAATATCGGCCCATTACGGCCAAAAAAAAGCTTAAGCGGCAAAAAGTAAATTTGGCTGGAGAAGAATTTTTTGATTTGAATGGAAGTAGACTTTTAATATTTTTAATAAATTTAATAGTTTTAATAAATTTCTTATAAGAGAACGCATGTTTGTTTCAGTTCGATATTTTCAAATATTTTTGATGTCATGAAAAAGTTTGTCAATTTAGTCAAATTCAAAGTAGTTGTGACGCTTTGAAATCACGAAAAAATTCAAACGAATTGAAAATTTAAACAGAAAATAAACTTAAGCTAAAATTTCTTTTAGTGTATTTCCGTAACGGCACTTAATACGACTTTGGTCCGAATCACTGTAAATAAGCGATTTCCGTCGAAAAACCATTTACGAATTTTTTTTTGTCGCTCAAGTTTTATAACTTTTGAAGCTGAACTGTGATGTTCTTGTTAAGGAATTGCTTTAAATTTTATTGGCAAAACAATTCATATAAAATAAATTTCTTTATAAAGTTTTAATTCAATTTATTTTGTTATTTTAAAAAAGCATGTGGTCTTAAGCTTTTTTTTAAATATACGTTTCCTGTAAAACATTTTAATACCAAATCACTCAAACCGGTTTTACAATCAGCATAAAATAATTTTAATTGCAAATAAAATACAAAATTTGAAGAACAAAATAAAAATCAATTGCAATATTATTGGAAAAACATTTACTCATCATCAGCTGCATCATCATGATCATCATCATTAGCAAAGTCATTATCATCATCTGTAACATCACAAACAAACAGCTGCTACAAGTGGGCAATAACTTTTCGATGACACTGACTGACTGACTGACTTGAAATGAATGAATGCAAAAATTTTACAAAAAAAAAAAAAAAAATGTGCGGAAAACCTGCATGACTCAACTCAGGAATTCGATACAACAATAATAAAAACAAAAACCAAAACATAAATATTTTCAACTCTTAAGAACGAATTAACATAAAAAAGAATTAATAAATATTTTAAAAGATGAGAAACTTAAAAAGTAAAATGCTGAAGAAATAAATCTGTTAGATCCAAGTCGTGTCTCAAACGCTGGCGATGAGGAGGAGCAGGTTGTTATCGATGTTGTGTAAACGTTTAGGTTTATTAACCTTTTTGAACGCTGAAAAAAAAAATCTGAATTGAAATGCTAAAATTTAATGTGATTAAAGATTCTATCGCAAATTTTCTTTATTTGACACGTTTCATATTCGCCAACCAGACTTGAGGTCGTCACCGAATTATTTCATGATTTACTGCAGCCGATTAAATTGAAAATGTCTTGCAACAATCGATATGTGCCTGACACAAAACACACGCGCATATCCAACTTGGCCAATAAAAGTTAATCTCTTCTGCCATTTAAATTAAAAGTTTAATATGAATCCACAAGACCGAAAAAAACCCCCATAATTCATTCAAAAACTTTCTGTTCGAAACATTAGAAAAGACAAATTAAATATTCAATCGTTTATGTTTATTTACATTTTTAATTTTTACGCTCGAAAATATTCAAAAATTGCTTTCGTTTTATAGGCGTGATTCCCAAAAAGCGTAACTCTTAAAACACACACAATCTAAATCAAAAAGACTCTCAAATAAAACATATTTCACATTAATTTACATAAAAAGCACATAAAAGAAACCTGCAGAAGTGGAATCGAAATAACTTATTTGATGACATACAAAAACAGAAGAAACCAGTAACAGAAATGCCAGCTCCAAGAAAAAAAAAAAGAGTTCTATCGCTAGCAAATCGGCGGATTATGTAAAAAAAAATTATTTGCATTTTTAAGACTCATTTGAATCTATACAAACACGTAAATAAAAATAATTTACATATTAAGAACTTCTTAAAGTTCAATTGAAAAAAAAACGAATTATGAAAATTTTTTTTTACCAAATTCTGCCACAGAAACTTGATTGACAATCGTGTTATTTCGAAAAGTTAAAAAAATAAAAAATATTTTGTATACAATTTAGAAACTGGCAACGAACTCAAAATACTTAAAAGAAATAATAACAGATAATTTTGAATAAAAACCAAAGTCATTACCCTCTCTAGTTTTATATGAAACAATTTCTCAACTCCCGATTTACACTAAGCAAGTCTTGGGAATTAATATATTAACCACATCAGGCTACCGCTTATACACACAACAGCTGCTGCTGCTGCTGTTTCAAATTGTGGTCTTGTCTTCAGCTACTGAGCTATTTTGAAGGTGCCACTAACAAAAACAATAACTATCAGCAGTGGTTGTTTTAGGAAAATGTACACACGTCAGTGCTGCCAAATTCAAATATTTCAATCTTAGAACTGTGAATGGGAGATTTTGCAGTAGTTTTCGGAATTCACTATTTTGAAGGTGACACTAACAAAAACAATAACTATCAGCAGCTATTTTTTGTTTTAGGGAAATGTACACACGTCAGTGCTGCCAATTTCAAATATTCCAATCTTAGAAATATTAATGGAGATTTTTCAATAGTTTCAATAAAACTTAGAGAAAAGGGATAGTGTTAAGAGAACAGATAAAGACAGATAATGTTGATTTCTTTTCTAGAATAGAATGCTACATTATTTACACTTTTTAATAGAAAATAGCAACATTCCATCATCGAAAATAAAGAATGTATTGGCAATTAATCCAGCATTTCTTACGAAAAATAATTCTTGATTTAAAACCTGGTTCTTAAAATAGAAGTAGAAAAATTGTACATGTTCTCTAGAAAACGCCACAAGAAAACGGAGGCATTTGTTGCAGAGATTTTTAGCTTTTACGTAGCCGGTGAATTTTTTTCTACGGGTACCGACGAAAGAGGGCGCTGTATTCTGCTCACCTTCATGTTAATCGCTTTCAATAATGTTTAGCGATGAGTGCTATGCCTTCGCAGGTCAGAAAAATGCGATCTCATATTCATGACTGAGTGTGAAATCCATTTCGGGAACTAACGCGTCATAGTCTTTAGGAAGACGATAGAAAGATATTTATAATTCTCACGAATAAATTTTGCAATATTAGCTTCCAGTGTGTCAACTCTTGTAGCATTGAGCCCTGACATAGACCCTTAAAAAATAGTTTAACCCTGGCTGGTTACTTTTCATTTTTGGACATTCTTCGATCAATCGACGAACAATTTTTTAAAATAATTCAAAAATATTTTTACTACACAATTCTAAGAAAACTATGCCATCAAATTTACTATGTCTCCCAAATTTCTGTGTGTCTGGCAACTTCATTTGCATAGATCTTGCGTTAAAATTATAAGTACGTTCATCCACCCTGCAACTTATCAGACAGTTTGCGTTAAAGCAAAGTTTTAATAATGAAAAACTTTTTATCCGTCCGATGAAATTATAATTGTAACTAACACGCAGATGCAAGTCGTTACAAACTACTTTATTTATCTTCACTTGAGTTTTTTTTTTAAATCAGGGGTTAAGTTATGGCATTCGATATCGATCGAAGATTTTATTTAAATTGTATTGAAATCTCGAAGGTGGTAATTTTAAGAAAGTTGCAATAATGGCCCTTCAGATAACAAAAAAGCCAGACAAAAATTTTTTTAAATATCGTTTTTATTTCTTTTTAAGTAGAAGAAGAAAAACAGTTACCCCATGGCAAATGTTTGCAAACGACATTTAATTTCTTTCATTAACTGATTATTTGACTAACTTTCAAAAGAAAGAAGAAACTAATTTGAGGAGAAATAAACTTTTGCTAAACTGTCCATAACATTTTAAGACTGAAAGCATACGATTTATTTATTTATACAAAAAAAATTTTTATTTCAGTTTAAGGCATTTGAGCATACGAATTAATTAAATATGTAGAAAATTATAATAATTTATGCAGAAAAAAAAATTAAATTAAATAAAAACCAGACATCGGAGACTGGTACCAAAAATAATGTCACAACAGGCTTTGAAAAAAAGTCAAAAACAAACAATTTTATACAGAATCTTATCATTCAGATTGGCAACAAAGACAACAAAAATAACTCACCTAAAAAGCATTTGATAACAATTGAAAACAAACATGCTAAATTGGCATAACATTTTAGCCATTCACTGAATTAATTAAACAAATTTTTTAATCCAGACACACAAATAAAAAATCAAATTGTAAAACTCTGATTAGTGCGAGTGAATTAAGTGGAATTTTTACGAAATTTGTTTTCTTAGAAAAGAATCTAAAACTTCAAAACACGTTTCTCTTTTATTTCTATTTTTTTCTTGCTCGTGACGTAGATGTCTTCCTTATTTGGTTCGACAAAATTTTTATTATTTTATTAAACTTTTTGTTTTTGTAGAAGGACGTAACACGTGATAGGAAAAACAATTTACATTTTTATCAGTTTATTTGACTTCAAATAAAAGCAACTTTTATTTCAAAAAGTCGTTATTTTCATGCAACTGACCCAAAAATCTATTTATATGCTCTTTTACTTTGCATTCCATCTAGATTTTTCGATGAACTAGAAATATCGTTACTTGCTTTCATGTGCCAGGGATGGAAATTGCCTGTTTGATATTGTACCAGTTAAAAGAAAAAAATGTGTCATTCTTTTAATATGTATTCAAAAAATATATTTGAGAAAATTGTCTTAAAAAATACTTAAAAAAATATGTCAAAGCTTAACCCTAAAGGCGCCCTCCCTTTAACTTCTCGCACATTTTAACCGCAAAGCTTTCGTTGCCTGGTTTTTGTGCTACTCTATGCTTTGGAGCTCTTCCAGCTAAAAACAATTTTAATTTTAATAATTGTAATTTCAAATTCACCGATTCCCATGAGATAAGCGGTGATTGATCAGGTTTTTGGTTGCTATAAAAAATCGAGAACAATATCTTCTCAGGTATATAATATTAGAGGTAAAAAGAAGTTCTGACCAGCATCGATTTCAACAAACAGTCATATTTGCGGGATGTCTCAACATATAATTGAAGATTATAATCATTCCAAATGCGACCGGCAGTTTAGTTTATTTCGTTTTAATCCGCGCGATGCATATTTCCAACAGATACATGATTTTCAAAATAAATTTGCACAATTTGGAGGCGTTTTTCCGGCGCCAGTCCAATTAAAAGAAACCAATTTAAACATGTAACACTCGACAGTTGATTAAATATGCACCAGCTGAAAAGTGCTGCCAAGTTAAAGTTTTATATCTATAAAAACCAACGTCTGTTAAAACAGTGTTGCCGCATTAAAGTCTTCCATATCAACAAACTGGTTCATACCAAAATTATAAATTTTATTGTTATTAAATAAATAAAACAAGTTCGAATGGATTGTATCAACGCAAACATGCAGTCATAAACACAAAAAACAAATATTTAGTTTCGCTTCTGTTATTGGGTCTTCAAAATTAGTTTTTTATTTTAATTTTCTAAAAACTTATTTATTAACTTGATGTGGAAGTGCTTGAAGCCAGGCTAACGCTTCTTTAGTTTCTATTGGTTTTATTGAAAGAACTAGTTTAGGCCATAAAATTTTATTACATTATCTAATAACTCAATAATTTGAAACAGTACATTAAGACAATATAAAATCACTGGATTAAAAATAAAGCACGAATTACTTCACGTTTTATTTATTTATTTTTTATTACTGATTAGAACGCTTTTCCAGTAGTTTTATGGGTCTACAGTTTTATATTTTGAGTATTTGAAAATATTATTTAAAGTTGGTTATACTAAAAATTAAAATTTAGTTTTTATTTTTTTTATATTAATTAAATTGATTTTCGTTTAGGCTTCAAGGCCAGCAACCAAAAATATTTTTATGTATTTTTAAATGCTACGCAAACCATTCCAAGCCAAGGCAAATTTAATTTTTTAAAACTAAAAATTAAAGTTTGGATTCGATGACGTTTCCTATTGATTTCAGTTGCATAAAAAACGAAAAAAATTTACTTGGGGCAAATAAATTGTCATCTTTGTCCTTGCGCTTTGTTATTTTATAAAAAGATTTACATATTTGAGATCGTTTTTGATGGGATACAAACCACTGAGGCTGGGTTTTGGAGATCTCAGTTAAACTTGGTTTAGTTAATCTGAAAACAGATGTTGACGAAACGGTTTATTTTTGTTCGAAATGTAAAATATAATTATTTTGAAAATTGTGAAAAGTTTGCAATCTGCGTGCTGCTAATTAATTTTTAGCACTAGAGGGCGCTTTGATGCAAGTTAAGTCATCTACATGTTTAGCTAATTTTCTATTTGAAATTCCATCATTAAAACACCGCTAACGAAAATATTAACTGTCAGTGTAATAATTAAGATTTCGTTAATCGATTCGTTTGCTGTTAAAAAAAAAAATTATTTTCGAAACAAATCACATCATATCGCATTCTAAGAATTTACATTTCTAATAGCACTGGGCAACAGCATTATTTAATATCCGATCATATATCCGTCTGGCATAATTGCAGTCAAGTAATTTTCGATACGTTGCACAGTGGGAAGCTTGGTATAATTAAACTATTCATTGGAATTATAAAAAAAAATAATTGATTATAAAAAAAAACTGAAATATTTATTTGAGTCAATATATATAATTCAATGTTTAAAGAGGATTTCATGTAAATGTTGACCACGACTACGCCTCAATTGCTCTATAAGCCTGGGTCCAGTATTGGCTCTCTCTCTCTCTCGCTCCAGTATATCAGCCGGTATCTCATAAAGAAATTTTTCACTATTTGCTTCCAGTGCGTCATGCACTTAAGCATAGACCCATAGAAAATCGGGCGATCTAGGCGACCAAATTGCCCGCGCCCCAAATGTGAAAAAAACTGTTCATCAAACACGTCTATCAATAGGGCCATTATTATAGTGCTAAGTGGCTATGGCAGCGTTTAATTGAAACCACATGTTAGGGGCAAGTTCAGCAAAAAATAAATTAAAATAATTACACGGGCTCGCCTTCCACAGTAACGGTTCTGCCTTCGTCGTCAATCAAGAGTTTTTCGGCAGTTCTACTCTTCACACCAAATGTGGCAATTTTACTTGTTCTCGGGTCCATTCAATCAGAAATGATATTTTTCGTTGGACTCAATTGGATGGAAGAAGGGCATGATGCACTTTCTTAAGTCGATTCATGACATAGTTGTAAACCAAACTGAACATGTTACACGAAAACAGCTGATCTATCAAAAACAGTGTTGCCAAAAAGAATTACTCTTTGAATAAGACTTAAGAGTTAAGTTTTTTTTTGTTATATTTAACGACGCAGAAGAATATTTTAGTATTTTCCAGCTTTAACCAAAGAAAAAAAAATGTTTTATTATCGTTTTTATTTCGTCAAATCTTAAATTCCTTGAAATCAGTTATTATTACCAACTACAAAAGTATTAAGACAAAAAAAAGTTTCTTACAACAAATTTCTATAAGTTTATATGCTGGTGTAAGAATATTTCAAGATTCAAACAGATTGCCAATTGCATTAGAAGCTTTATATTTTTCAGCACTTTGTACTCGAAGCAGTCCCACAGTGCATATTAATTATAATAAACCTTAAGTAATTGCTTTTTAATTACTATGAAACGTATCTAACACCTTAAACTGTTCAACATTTTTTTACATAAAAAACCTACACACACACACACACGCACACTCACACTTACACTGGCTGGCAATCGATAATTATTAGCGGTTATTTTTGTTGTTGCGTTCCACATATTGCGAAGTTCTCTCTCTCATTTTTTTTTTAAATTCTAATAAATATTTTTATATATAATTTTTTACACATTTATTTTGTGTTAATGGGTTCAAAGTGTTTTATTTTTAGAAATCTTATATTACAAACTTTTTTGTTTACACAAGCAATTAATTTAAATATTAAAACATTCACTTGTAAATATATACGTAAATGTGTGTGTGTGTGTGTGTGTGTATGTTCGTCTGAATACTCGGTTCTAAACTCGATTTTTGAATGAAAACAAACAGCGTAAATTAACGTAAAAGTTATATGAAGCATTTTTAATGTGTCTCAATATTTTTATTGATGTTCTGAACAGTCGTTTAACGATAAAACGACTAAAATTTAAAACGGTTTTTATTAATTGTACTCAATGGGGGGAGTGTTTTTACTAGGACAGCAAATAACGGCTGTTTTCCATATTTAATTTAAAAAATCAAACCAAAAGCGATGTGCCACGTGCACAAGCAATGGGCCTGTTCCTGTTACATGAACTGCCTTCAGATTTATTAATTTTTATTTCTGCGAGTTTAATTACAAAACTCAACATCGAGTTGAGGTTGCCCCCGATATGAATTGAATCTTTCGTTCAATTACTTCTCTTGAAGTTTGTGGAAATGAAGTGGAAAAGGGATGGAGTTATTGTTCAGACTATTGGTTGTGCTCTTTCTAAGAAAAGGTTGTATTTCTGTAATGCGACACTGCAAAATTGAAACAGAACTTCAGATTTCGATATTAAAAAAATTCTATATTCATCCGTGCTGCCGAATGCTTTGGAGATCTACCGAATAAAAGATGTAAAAAATAGGAGTCAATTTCCCCAGTTCTACTCCGACTGTTAAGTGTGCAGTCTAAAATTTATCCTAATTTGATAGGAGACTATTTTGGATGCTTTGCTCATGAACGAGCATGCATTATCGATAGCATTCAAATAATCACAATAACAATTTATTTTAAATATTTGAAATGAATTGAGTTCTTCGTCTGTTTTTATTAATATTTTTATACGAATCTTGTAACTTTTATGATTATTCTTTTTTTTTGCAATTTAAAATTTAAACAACAAAAAAAGTACCAACATAAATATTCTACCGAATGTTCGGTTTCGGAGTTCAGCGGAAAATTACCTTCGGAACTTTTACCGAGTACCGAACTTTTTTTTTTTAAATTCAATGACATATTTATTGTCACGTATAAAAAAATTCATCGATGACAAAATAAATTTCGTTGTGATTTCATTTCGGCAAAAACTATAATAAATTTATCAGAAAGTCATGCTTCTCAAACATACATAAAAGTGTTTTTAAGAAATTATTAATTAACAATTTATTATAAATGAATAATTTTAAGAAAAGTACAATTAAATAAAAGTTCGGTTCAGTTGCGGCCGGACTATGCAACATTTACCGATATTCGGTCTCCGATTCAGTCTTCACAAATACCTTCGGCCGTACGCTAGTGATCATCGTTAACAGAATTTTTATTTAAAAAAGAAGTATTAAGAGAAAAAAATGTTGTAGTTGTTGCTGCGTGTTTTGGGGCCGGTCATGTTTTCAAGTCACTGTCCAGTATTGTTTTTCCCTTTGTCAAGGTTGTTCGTTTGTTTGTTTGTTTTCTTTCTGTTTCTTGTTTTTTAGTTTATGAGTTTTATTGTTTTTCTTGTTTGGCTTTTTTTTTTTTTTGTACGATCAATTGGGGATCTTTTGCTTGCTGCCTGTCGATCTTCAAACTCTGTACAACGCGCCGTAAACAGCTCGTCATATCATCTTCGTCATCTCAGTCGTTTGCAATGTGAACAAACGGTATTTTGTTGGTTAATTGGCCACAATATCTCAAGGTCATTGCAATAGCTGTCGTTTAGTTGTGTTTTTTTTTTGCTCTCCTAATTTGGTGTTGTTGTTGTTGATGATGATGATCTTGCAGCCACTTCGTTTTATTTTGATTTTATTGTTTTTTTCCTGCTTCCAAAGGTGATGGTTTCATTTATTCTTTTTGTTTTGTCGTCGATTTCTTAGAGAATGTGGAAAAACTTGTTTCGAATAAGAAAAACAATACAATGAAACAATTATTGAAGGGATTGTTTTGGTGTTGTACCACCAGTTATTGTGTTCAAAAAAAGGGCATTTCGATGTGAGTGGAGTGGCTAAAAATAAAATCATATCGTTCTGAATATGTTGCGCTGACCCATCTTGCAAATACAAAGTAGAATAGCATAAAGTTAAGCAGCAAAACATGAATTTAATTGTTCCACCAACAAACATTTTAGTTCTATACAAACATAAAAATAAAAAATTAAAAGTGGGAACTTTTATGGCTTTTTCCTCGGAAAGAAGGGTGGCCTTAAATATCAGTTTTACATATTTCTTTTTATATAGGGAGTTTTTTATAGAGTGATACCAGTTTAAATCACATTGGATAGAAAATCTTATGACATTAATATTTAAAAAGGATTTCGGCCATGTGGCCGTCACGGCTGGCGCGTACAAGACGCAATCTGGAACAGCAATTTTCACAAACAGTAACATTCTGACCATCATCGTTTTTGAAGACATATGGGCCAATGACTCCGCCAGCCCATAAACCGCACCAAACAGTAATTTTCTGTGGATATCACGGTGTTTCGACAAAAGCTTGTGGATTCGTTTCACTCCAAATGCGACAATTCTGTTTATTTACGTACCCATTCAACCAGAAATGGGCTTCATCGGAAAATAAAATTTTGAATGGACGAAGTGCACGATAAGTTTAACGAACAGAACCATTATTTTGATTAAAAATTTCCACAATTTGCTCGCGTTGCTCTGATGTAAGCCGATCCATAATGAAATGTCAAAGCAAACTAAACAAAAGGCAACTATCAGCTGTTAAATGGGTGGTCAAATAAAGCAGTGATGCCAACTGAAAGTTGTATCAATCTATAAAAAACACCCTATATTTATTTGAATTATGAACAGCAGTAAAGATTGAAAAGGAACATACAAAAATATATAATCGGCTTCTTTTCCTTTTCATATTTGTAAATAAATTTCTGTTTTGAAGAAATTTTACCATCAATTTTCGTGTTTTGAAAGGCCACTTGATTTTAATATTTTAAGAAAAAAAATTTGTTTATATTTCCTTTAAGAAAATTGTGAATTTTAAATAATCGAAAAGTTATTGGTTTTACCTCGTTTTGCGAAAATCGAGCTCTCATCTAATCTTGATGTTTGAGGTCCTGAGAAGGCGGGGACATAGCGACATGTCTGTATGTATATGTATGTGTGAGTGTATGTGTATATGAGTGTGTGTGTGTGTGTGTGTGTGTGAGTGAGTCTGTGTGTGTGTGTAAGTATGAGAACTGCTGATAAGTTTTGAATGACTTTCGAACTAAAGAGTTTTATCCTGGGAACTGGAACTGATTCGGACCGGTAGATTTCGAAAAATTTCAACAAATTTCAAAAAAATAATTTATTTCCAAAAGTTGTTTTCTTAAATAAAATTTTAAACGGCATTTCATATCGACTCCTCTGGAAAAACCACATCGAGATCCGCTAACAGAATCAAAATTAGTTGCACAATGTTATTTTTTTCAATTCGAAATTATGTATCTGATAAATTAGTGCTTCCGATTTTTCTATACAACCCAAAAAGATACATCAATCACTGCTAATCGGTTGATTCAAAAGTTCTAGCCGTTTGGAAATTATTCAATTCTCTTTAAACTTCAAAAGCTATAGCAGCTTGAAAAATATCGAATTCTCATTAAACTTTTGAGTTCAAAAAACAGCTTAACAAACAACGTGGGGTTAAAATTATCGGGAAGTTGCAAGAACAGTTTTTGTAATTTTTTTTTCTCTAGACAAGAAAACGTGATATTAATTTAATGTACTCAACAACAACAATTTTATTTAATTATCTCTTAAAAAATCTAATAGATATAAATATTCCAATATGTCCACCTAACAACAGGGTGGCATAAAATCAATGCAACAAAAAAATAAAACCAGATTTTTAGAAAGTAACTAATCGAAATGGCCTATAAATAAAGAGCAGTTGCACGCACTTAGAAGTCCTACAATTTTATGTCTTCTCACAATCCCTCGTTCTACTTTTGGTTTACCCTGTATGATATTGATGAAAAAAAGAAAGGCAATTTACCAACTTGGCATGGAGTTATTGTGCTTTATAATGCTTCTTAATAGCAATTGGAATGGTACCATTTTCTGGCAATTTGTTTTTTTTATTTTTACATAAAAAAGAACTTTTAAAAAGTCAAGGTTTCTAGTATTTCTTGCCTCTTTTATTATCTCAAGATGAAAAATATTCTTTAGGAACGTTTATTTTTGCTTAAAGCTTTTAATCTTAATACAACTCTTTTTTTTTAAATCGAAGTTAAATTTAGATTGATGTTTTTGGTTTATTAACAACAACAACAAAAAAAAAACAAAGAAAAAAAAACACTCAAGTTACAAGCTGGAAGGAAAAACACAACAGTATAATTTTTGTAAATATAATTTTGCAGATAAAAATTCCATTTACGGTAACATTCAATTTGAGAGGTCGTGACTTAGTGGTGGACATACAAAAGAAAACCCTCAAGGTGGGTCTGAAAGGGCAGGAGCCCATTATCAATGGCCAGCTGTGTGCCGAAGTCAAGGTGGAGGAATGCGTTTGGGTCCTGCAAGATAGTAAGACTGTGCAAATAACATTGGAAAAGGTGCGTGTATGCGGGCACTTTTATTTTCCTAGAATAACAATAATATTAACATAAAATTGCTGTACTCTTTTAAGATAAACAAAATGAATTGGTGGGATCGTTTGGTTATGACTGATCCTCCGATATCTACACGTAAAATAAATCCAGAACCTTCAAAGCTCTCCGACTTGCAGGGTGAAACTAGAAGTTTGGTGGAGAAAATGATGTATGACCAGCGTCAAAAGGAAATGGGTTTGCCCACCAGTGAGGATCAAAAGAAAATGGAAATTTTGGAGAAGTAAATGACTTGTTTTTCCATATATTCTGTTAATTATAATAAATAAAATTGTTGTTTTGCTTACAGATTCAAACAACAGCATCCTGAGATGGATTTCTCCAAGTGTAAATTTAACTAAAAAAAAAACTATTTGTAAGCCGGTATTAATAGATTTTCCAACACGAGAGTATGTTGTACATATTGCAGGGAACTAAAATATTCCCTAGATCTTAACGCCATTCGTTCTGAAGAATTTCATTTAAATAATTTAATACTCTTAACTTAATTTTAAATAAAAATTCTATTAAAAAATATATCATTTATATTCCCTCCTATTCTGTAACTACCAGTATTTGCCGACGTCACCTCAAAGCGACAGCAAAATCATACCACTTTTCATTCGTTTTCGATACCGATTGATTGCGTTTTTAGAAAGTTACATCGTTCCGTCAATAGTGTCGTCAGTTGTTGTCGGTTAGCGATTAGATAAGTGAATTTTTGTATTTTGTTGTCTGATTGATTCGTTGTCAACAAACAGTTATAGCATAAGATAGATTTTCCTTTATGTATTCATCTGTCTTTTGCATATTTTCTTAAATAAAAATTTGCATTTTTTTGTGAAACGAATATTTTCTTTATAATAAATATAAAAATTAATTAAATAACTGTTTATTTTTTCTTATTAATACAATTATTTCGAACTGATTTGCTTTTGTTATTTAAGTGATTTAATTAGTTTAGGGTTCGTTTGTAGTGTAACATTCAGAAAACATTATGTTCCCAATTGTTTTTATTTTTTGTTGACGTTTTGTGTCGTTCTTTGTACTTCTTCTATGCAAGAAATCAGCTGCTTCTAATAGTAATCAAAATGAAAAATAAAAAAGTTAAATAAAATAGTTAATAAATTAACTGTATGACATACTGTCATTGCACTATTATAATATGAAACTTATTTGTCAATTTTTATAGTTAATTTATTAACAGAATTCTCAGATGGTTTATGGAAGTCTTTTAATAAGTTGAGAAGTTTGAAACTTTTCAAAACTGTGGTTAAAGTCTACTAACATAATGTAAATTAGTTTAAATTAAAAATTAGACAATTTGTATTTAACTTTTATTGAAATTTCATTTGAAGTCAGTAAATTGGAGCCAGTAATTTTTAAATAATAATAATTTCATCACAATAAGTTTTTCCAGCTTTCAAAAATGCTCTTTTTATTCTATAATATATTAAAAGTGCAGTCACATTCAAGAAATATTTGCTGAAAAAAGCGTAACTGTTAAAAAAGAGTTTCATTCAATGGAATTGATTATTTGAAAATGTTTAACTTATTAAACACTTGTCCGGATCGATATATTTTTCATTAATTACGCTTTATTGGGCAAATATTTGCCCATATAGACTTTTGATTGTAACTTAAAAATAGATTCATCCGACAGAAAACAAAAAGCAAAACTAAAGACAAAGTTCACATGCAGGGTTTGAATTGAACAGCTAATTTGTAACAGAATAGAACGTGCAAAAGAATTCTGCCTCTAGACTTGATCAGCATTCGCAGGAATTAGGAAAAATTTAACAACAATTTCATTATTGAATCACAATTGGATAACGAATCTACTACATCTGTCAAGTTAGTGGACATATATTCCGTCAAATTTTGCCAAACCACAATTTATTTCTCCTGCCAGTTTAAACGATACGATTGAGTAAATCTTTTACCTATACTCTTAGCAGACTTAAAAAATAATAATACTTTTTAACAGAATTAACCGTATAACAATTATTGTACAATCAATTGAAGTGATCACTAAATTATGTTCTTAAGTTCACAATTAAGCAGACGAACGATAATTAAAAATTAATTAGAAAGGATAATTTTTAAATAAGTGCTTAGGTAAGATAATAAATAAAATTATAATCAGACATAAAGTTATTACGAAATTTTGGTATTAAAAGAAATGATTACGTAATTAATAAGCTATTTTTTTTTTTAATTAAAATTTTCTACAAATTTGGAATTTAAGCAATTAAATGCATTATCTTCACCTTAAATAGCACAATTAAAATAATAAGCACTTTTTGTTATTGAAATCAGATATTATCTGCTTCAAAGCAAATATTTTAAAATCAAAGTTATTAATTATAGAACATTTGTTTGTTATTTAAGTATATTTAATGCTCAATAAGTCTGCTTGTATTTAGAATTATTTATAATTTGTTATTTATTTAGTTGAATAATTCATATTGCAGGTACATAATTTCATACCACATACCCATGTGATGTATACAAGTATGCATGTGCACACCAGCACACATACACACAGAAGTATGCATGCACATGAATTTATTTAAATCGAAATCGAAGTAAAGCATTCTACAATCTCATTCATGCGTGTTTTCATAACACTTTGCTGCCATCAGCTGGTTGCTGGGAATCTCTTTGTATCAGTCGTTTGGGAATGCATTTAATCCGGGAGTGACGCAACAATGTAAGTTTCTATTCATTTATTTCCTTTTTCTATATAAATTCCAGATGCTAAAAATATTTCTTAGTGTTATTGTAGAAAAAATAATGCCATTTGTCATATTTGCTACGTATGCATACACATATTATTTTTTTCATATACACATACACACACGTACATGTGATTATTTAAACTATTTGTACAATTTAAGAGCTCCGCATTAACTTTGCACATTGGGGCAAATGGCTGAATTTTCATAAATTAATTTTGAAAAATATTCGCTCAGGAATTTAGTTATGAGTCCTTTCGAAACTGTACGAGAAACGACTTACGCATAATAAATGGTTTTTATCTTTTGTATTAGAAAATCTAACAGCAAACAAATAAATTTATCCCATGAAAACTATCAGCTTGAGTTTCGTATAATGTCGTTCCGACCCACTTTGTGGTTTTAATAATATACACACCTGTTATGAGAATCCCTTTTTAAAAAAGTGAATTGAAATCCCAAGAATATTGTGCTGTGCACTCGGCTGAGTGATTTCAACACGTTTAGCTACTTCAACAAGCTTTTAAAATTGTTTCATTATTTATTCGACTTTTCTACGGTGAAAGTTGCAAAAAATTTCTTCCATAAATTAATCAAAAGAGTTGTTTATTATATTGATTATTTTATTTAAAACTCGATTATTTTATTTAAAACCGAAAAAACTATCGGAAATAAAAAATTTTGCAAAATTAAAATTATATTAACTTTTTTTTTTGCAAAATCTCCCCACTGTGCCGCTTTAGAACACTTCTGTAGTAGCATTTTACCAGGGTTTTTGTGTGAATTTAGCTCAAGTAGAATATCACGCAGACGACAGTTTCGAAATTATTTCTAAAACTTAAAAGCTTAAATCTTAGCCATTCTATTTATTTATAAAGTATAATTATTTTTATTGATTATTAGCCAAATTTGTATGGCTTAACAAGAATTGTGTGTCCAGTCATTTGAAAATAGTTTTAAGTGCTTTAATAACAGAAAGTTAAGACGCCACACTGAAAAAAACCAACAGAAAATTAAAATAACAACGTATTTAGTTTAATTTTTTTATTTTTATAAAATATGTGTAGCATTTTTCTATATGAAACTAAACAAAAATGAAAAATGATGTAAATGAAATATGATGGTCACGAAGGAAAACGTTAATTTGTACAGCTCTAAATGAAATCTTAGCCAAGTTTTGTTGTAACAGAATAGTTTAATTAAAACATGTAAAAGCATTTAAATTAATGATTTTTAATCATAATACTTGTATAGTCGTATTTCCGAAAGTCATTAAATATAATGGTGTCGTAAATATTTAATATGACTGCTGCGATTATAATTTACAGCACAAAATATAAAAGATTCGAAATAATTTTGTGAAATAGAGAGCAGCTAAATTAGCATTTTACCTTGCATTTTGTATAGGATGCAATTATTTATTTAGGTTTTTTATTTTTTATATTTTTAGCTCTTCGATCGCGTGAGCTTAACGAATCACAGATCACAGTTGGAGTGTGTATTTTGGCAAACGAAAAATTTATTTAAGGGATGTGTGTTGTTGTTAACTTAAATTCGAATGATCAAAAATCATGAAATATCTATATATATATATTTTTTTATAAAAATCAAGGTAATATCGTGAAAATTGGAATGTTCTTCTTTAGATCCCGCTTTGGACATTTTATATATTCAAAAATTAGGAAGTTATTGGTTTCACCCTGTTGTGCAAAAATCGAGCTCTCATCAGATCTCGACGTTTTGAGGTTTTAGAAAGTTTCTCTGACTAATTCTGAGAACCCGTCATTATGCCTGTGTGTCTGTGTTTATGGTTCTGCGTGTGTTTGTATGTTTGGTTGAGTGTGTCTATGTATGTGTATGGTTGAGTTTGTTTGGGCGTGTGTGTGTGTGTGTGTGTGGGTGTGTATGTGTGTGTGTGTGTGTGTGTGTGCGTGCATAAGTATGCGACCCACTTATAACTTGGGAACGGCTTGACCGATTTCAACCAAACTGATGGCGTTCTAAAGGGTGCTACTGAACTTAGATTTCATATGAATTTCAACCGATTCGAAATTAATAAATATATAATATAAAGACCTTAAGCTTAAAAATAAGAGGTCGAAAAATTAGCAAAAAAAAACTAATTAAAAAAAAAACTTTGTAAAAAACATTTTTTTAAAATAACTTTTAAATGGCTTTACCGATCAACTCCAGCTTTACTGATCAGCTCTCAAGATTAAAAAACCACGTCGGCCACTGCTAATTTGGACAAAAGCGGTTAATTCTTTAGTAAAACATCATGAACGACAAAAAATTTTAAAATAGAGATATTTCTAACAAACTCCGAAGTTATATATTGAATCAGTGATCTCGATCCTTTTATAGGACTTGAAAAACTACATCAATCCACATTAATCTTGCGAAAATCGGTTTATAAATTCGTAAGTCAAATCGTAGAGCAGCACAGCAAATCACGTTTTGATAGCGTTGCGCATAAAATTAGCGGAAAGTTGTAGGGATGGTCTTCAAGGTCAACCGTTTCTAATTTTTTTTCTTTTTTTTTTTTGTAGAAATAATTTTAAAAAATTATAGTTCAATAACAAAGTTATTTGTCTAAAATTATTTATTTTTTCTTTTCAAAAATTTCGTTCAACAAGACATTCTACGACAGTTGGAATTGTACATAAAATAAATTATATATAATTATTCAAATCCTTTATGTACAGCTTTTAGTTAGAATGACGTAAACATTTCCAAGAAAGTATTTTAGCAATTTGCTTCTCTTTGTTGTTGTTGTACAATATAGAAATTATTCATTTACTTCAAGCCATAAACAGAGATTAAGAATCAAACGTTAAACATGAAACATTTCAGACAATTTCAATGAGGTCTTAAACAAAACAAAGTGAAATCATAGAGATCAGCTATTGAAATGTTGGGAATTTCCAAAAAAAAAAAAAAAAAAAAAAAAAAAAATACATGCTTTTAAAAAACACTGTTAATTGTTGCTAATTTATCAAATGGAATAATAAATTGAAGTTTTATGCTCCAAAAAAAAAAAGAACAATTCACATAAAAATAAACCCACTATTTACAGACAATAATTAAATTAGAAAATCAAAAAGAAATCTTTAACGCCATCATCTCCTTTAAGACCTAATCAAATTGTGTATTCTTGTACTGTTCTGTTTGGCGTTACAATAAAAGTGTTACCAAAAAAAAAACCAACGATATATCTATTTAGCCAATTTAATCATAGAAAAAAGAAAAAGATTATAAACACAAACTCAAACAAAATTTGATTTGAACTACAAAAATCGTGTTAAGGGGAAATTGAGATAAAAAAAAATTGAAACAAAAGATGAAAAGATCCGGGAGCTTAAAAAGGTTTTAAATTATTGTTGGTTGGTATGATCAACAAAAGTAGCAAGAGAAAAAAAAGAACTCTGCACGTACACAAAAGTAGACAAGAGACTATAGACCAGCCAGGCCCTTAAAGTAATGAAATCGCAAAGTTATTCAATGAAAAAAAAAATTCAAAAAATAATATTCAACTAAAAATGTATCGGCTGGAAAAAATAAAGTTTTACATTCGAGTTTCGGTTTAAGCGAAATTAAAGCTCATTGTTGTTGTGTTGAAATTTTAGTTAAAGTGAAGATTCAGAACATTTCCGTAAAACAGTCGCAATGCAACTCTGTGTCAGTCAACATCAACTCTCGTTGGCAATTATTTTTTTTTAAGTGCAGCCACACCGAAGATCTTTTACTGTCTTTCGGGAGTTTTGCGTCTCACTCGCACTAGTTAAGTTCTATATCTCAGATAACGGTATAATATAAAATTTCCATGGTGAAGGCATTAATGAAGGCATAAATCGTTTACAGTCGGATAAACAACATGGCCGACTTATGATCATGGTCACTGGTCGGCATCTGTGCACCGATATTCAGCGAAGTCGTTTCCAAAATATTTTCAATATAAATGAAAATACAAAATTTCTCTAAAATATTTTTGTGAAATAAACAAATTTTCCAGCTGTTTCCCACTTTTCATATCCCTTCACTAAATGGTTTAGCTAAATTGAAATACATCAAATTTTAATCAGTTTAAAAAATTTGTACGTTCTGCTCCAATTAAAGAATTAATTCCTTTAAGTATTTATTTAAAACCAACGCACAGCCCAAGAATAATTTTGCAGGCAACCAATTACTATTTAATTATATGCTCCACCACTCGATGTTTTACAATTTAATTTTAATTTTTTTCTTTAATTGAAACAATCGTGATGGTTTCACAGCAGAACTCTGCGGAACGTAGAAGTATTTCGCAAGACAAGAACGCATTGGAATTTCAAAACGGAACAGTTGAATTCAAATCGAATGAAATGCTGAATGGAAGCGAGGACTTTGTGGTCGAATAAATATTGAAAAAAAAAAATTTACAAAATAAATAAAAATATGAAAAACGGTTGACCCTCGCGGAATTCCCTGCAAATTTTAATTTTCAAACTTCTAAACGATTTTATAAATCAACCGATTCTTACGTGATGAGCGTTGATTGACGTTTTCGAGTCATATAAAAGTTCTAAATGATCGGATATATAATTTCGGGGCTTAAAAAAAATAAAATTTTTCCAGTTTTTTTCGTTCAAGATACATATTTCGGGATAAGATTGAGCGATTTTGACCCGTTCTTGTGGTCTACCGTTTCGAATCGGTTGAAGTTCACAGCAAATCTAAGTTCCAGAATATTCCAATCTCGATTGCTATACAAAAATTGAAAACACTAACTGAACAAACGTTTTGCACGTCTTAAAAAATCCTACTTTTCACTAAAATGAAGCCTTAATCTATTGGAAAAACGTTTTGTAATAGCGGAAAAGTGTCAAAATTAAAATCATCTACATATATGAATAACATTTTATTTTATTCCAATTTTCGTACTTAATATTTCCAAACTTGTTCGCATTTGAAAACACCCACAATACATGACATAATCATTTGATATTCTTGCAAAATTAAAATGTCAAAAAAGATGTGAGAAAAAAATTAAAACACCGACTATTAATTTTAAACGCAAATAACAACAGAAGTGACAAGAACTAACATGTAAAAGAGCGCATAAATAAATCCATGATCTTTTCACAAGACAAGGAAAAATAAATATAAATTAAATGCATAGAAGACATACTTAAGAACGAATATGTTTTCAAAATGTAAGCAGTCAATTCCAACATTATCACACGGTTTATGGCAACTGGACGAAAAAAAAATTAAAAAATAAAAAAAATATTGTAAAAATGTAAATTAACCTGAAAATCACTACACAAAGTTTTGCAAATGCATGTCAAGACAGCAGCAACAGCAACAGCAACAACAAGTGGCAACAGCAGCCATAATGCGAGAAATAATATAAAAAAGTTGCATATAAAATGAAATTTAAACTTTTAATACAAATTGTGGGGGACTAAACAACAACACTATTATTTTACACACCCCACAAATCCAATACACCATGAAACCAACAACAGCGAAATTGAGAGTATAGAACACATACTCACACACACTCTCCTGTACTTATAAACAATGACAATGAACTAATCAAACTTGAGTATGTGTGTGCGAATGTTTTTTTTTTTTTGATGCAAAGAAATAATCGTTAAATTTATGTTTTTAATATTGAGAATATTTACCGTTATTAGTTTCTATAAACTGTCACTGACACACATTAAAAGCAGGGTTGCCAAACGTGAGGAATTTGCAATTTGTTTGTTGATGGCAACACGATTTTTACGGTGATTTAAGAAAACAATAAATTCAAACACATTTTATTGTAAGAAAAGACAATAACTGTTCTCTTTATGCTTGTAAATATGCGTACAATGAAAATATTGCAAAAAGAAAGAGGAAAAAGCAGAGAATGATGATGGCATTTACTCACACATTATTTAATTTATTTTAAACTCACACTGCAGAGTAGAACAGGGCTGTTTTCGAAAGCCGCTACATTTTCTGATCAGTACTCATGCGTATTCGGTGTATTACCAAATACACATTATATAAAATCTTTATGACCAAATTGCATCCGAGAACTGCTTCAATAACAAGCCGATATAGAGATACCGGATCAAGACCCCGTTACCGCTAGTGATTTCTTGTTTTCATGTCATATATTTTTTTTGAATTTTAATTGAAATTTTACTCCAGTCAAACTTATGTGATTTGAATTTTATACTTAATCAGGCCTGTTCTGAAAAAATACCTGATTTGATAGCATGTGTTTTTAAAATCACAAGTGTGATTTCCTGGTGCTTTTTAAAACACATCCTTTTTATATTTTCCGCTGCGAATTACGTGATTTGAAATAACATGTGCTTTTGAAATTGTAAATGTGATTTCTAGGCACTCTGTAAATCACATCCGTGATGTTCAATAGCCGAAAATACATTTTCTATATATTTATTGTTGTGTTCCTTAAATTATTTTACAAAAAAAAAAAAAAAAAAAAAAAAAAAAACCGTGGTGATAAACACAATATACACATGAGCTCTGAAGACGAAAGTGTAGCGACTTTCGAAAACAGCTGTTCTGCTCTGCTGTGTAAGTTGAATAAAACTGATGTTGACTTCCTTTGTGCCTAGGAATATTTATCATCATGTCTTTCTGAGATTTTAACTAAGTTAGAACAATTTAGCCTAAATAAATATTAATATAGCAAAATAAAAATGTTGAATAAAAATAAAATCACAAAGAATATAATAAAATTTTTAATCTTAGAAATAAAAATGAAAAATAGACAAAAATCCAAAATAAAATTGAAAATACCAGGCAATAGAAAAGAGAAACAATTCTTAAAACAGTTCAATCAACTGGCAACGTTGGTTATTATTTTTTACTTTATAATATGAAATCCTCTGATTGCTGTTGTTGCTGCTGTAGTTTTTTTTGTTGTGTGTGAATTGTTTATTGTTGGTAATTAAACATGTTTTGAGAGCATAACAAACAAATAATTATGACCTTCACCTCACTTTTTCTCACACTTATTTTACATGAGAGGTGCACAGTTTATTGTTATTTTTTTATTGTATTTTTAATTACCGTTATCAGATAAATTGTGTTGTTGGAATTATTGTGTTGTGTTTATTTCAACAACAGAAACATGCATATTAAAAAAATGCATTCAATTAATGAAAGTTAAAAGTTGAAAAGGTAGAATTAAAAAATATTGTGTGCATGAGTAGGGAGGGAAATCAAATACAGTGGCTTTCCTTTTATTTGTATACAAGTTGGATCTCCATAAACTCTACAGCAAAAAAAAAATTAAATAAATAAATAAAAAAATATTAGCAATAATAATAAATAATAATAATTTCTATATTAAATATGCATATATTTGCGATGTGCTTGCAAAAAAGAAGAATGAAAAAAGAACAAAATATGTGAAAAGTAAATTATTTGCCATAATTTAGCTGATCAATTAATACTTAAATATACAGCAAAATTAATAATAATATTTATTCAATTAATGCGTTTAAATTTCAATGCAAATATATAAATTACACAAATCATTTGCAGCAAGAAAAATATCAAAAATCATAAAAAAAAAAGAAATTCTTTTTATACGGAATGCGAGAGCTTCAAAACTGCTTGTTGCTTAAGTCTTTTGATTTACTTGGAGATAAATGAAATCAAATTGAACAACAAATCAATTCAATATAAATCAATTATGAATTACTGAATTACACATCAAAATACACTGAAAAAAATTAATAAAATATAATTTTGGTTAAAATTAGAAATATAATTAAAAAGTATTGATGAAAAAAAGTTGCTCTTTTTATAAAAAAATTTTTTTCTATATTCAAATTTCTTGCGACCTATAACAATTTATTTCAATAAAATTTTTATTATGTTTTTCTCACATCCATGATAACAGTCACATTAAAAAATCTCTTAAACCTTTTACGGTTGTGTGAATTTTATTACAATGATTTTTTTTTTCAAATATATTTTTTTTTTTTTTTAATTTTATTCTCATCATTGAGAACTTAATTTCAGATTTAAGTTTTTATGCGATTTTTTTTATTACTTTGTTTGTCTATGAGACACATAAAAGCTGAAACTGCCAAAACTTGAGTTACACACTTGTGAATTGGCGCATTGCATGTCGAAGAAACAAGAATTTTTGTATAATTTTACAATCAAAATAAATTGATAATAAAAAATTAATAGGAACAGCACAAAGAGTTAGTAAATGTACTAAGGGCGCAGTTATTAAAGGCCTAATTGGATAAATCACGCCGCAGAGGGGAAATGTATATGATTTCAAATATGTTTTGTTTTATATACAATGAGCAGACCTCGTATGTCCTTTTACATCAACTAAAAACTAATTTCGGAGGTGTCCTCTAGTGTTCCAGCACATATTTGCAACACAATGGGAGCAACTTCTCGTGCTTGGCTGCTATGCAACGGGTGCATATCGAGGAGAATATATTTGGGACAAAAAAAATCTGATATAATTATTATACGGTTGGGACATTTTTATGTACGTTATTAACACATCCGATAAACGTTGCACTATTTTGCTGGCTGGGTAATTAAATATATGTATGTGTGTGTGTGTGTGTGTATGTGGTAAGAAAATATGTACATGTACATAATGAAGTTAATTAAAAATTACTGCTTTCAATTTTGTTATTCATTACCTTTAATCCAACATTTGAAATTAAACAATATGAAATGCTTTTATCTCCCATTCACAAGTAAAGTGCACTTAGTGAATGCACAAGTATGTGTATGTATGTACATACATGAAAACAAACATACATACATCCTTCCATTACATTTACATGTCTATAATCGCTCATAAATGAGATCAAGTTTATTTTTCACTTTAAGTTTGTTGCATTTCATTGTTTTCTACCCGCCCAGCAGTCTGTCCATTTGTTTATGTTTATAATTTTCACCAACTGATAAAATATTAGAGATTATGAATGGGTTTTGTATATATTTATTTCATTGTTTAGTTATGTGGATTGTGTTTTCTCAAGCTATTATGAAATTGTATGAAAACTGTGTCAAGGTCAAATTTGCATGAACATGTTAAAAACTATACCAACAAAAAAAAACAAAAAAAAACACAAAAAATAGCGGGAGAACGTGGTGTTGTTTTTATTATCATTATTTTTTTTTCTTTGTATGCAACTGTGAATGATTGTGTGTAAATAAGTAAATCTGTGTGATTGAACTCTCTTCTCTATTGTAAACAGCAGCCTTAAGAAATGAATACACATACACACACGCCCATGCACGTACATTTAGGCGTATAAAGTGACGTGCGTATAAGTAAATAGAGACAGATGTTGATTTGTATTATATTTCAAAGCATATTTAACCGCCATTTACAGGTGTACACTCATACAAACATGTGTATTACATTTATAACGCCATTTTTTCCCTTTTGTTACATTCTGCTTTGAATTTTTTTCATTGCATTGACAGTGTATTTGCACGTTTTTGTTAGTGGCTACCGGCTTTTATTTTTGTGTGGTATTGTGAGTATTTTTGTATACGAATGGGTATTAAACGCTGTCCTCTATTTTAATTTATGCAAATAAAACAATTTTAACAAGTTATTTTTGCCATTAATTTATAAATGATAAATGAATTTAAATAGTATTTATTACACTCACTCAGCTTAAATGTTCGGCTATAGGCCAGGGATTCCCCAAACTATTGCAAATGTGTGTATGACTGATTTGTCTAAATAAAGTGATTTTGACCGGCTAATAATTCTCAAGTTAATTCAAATTTGAATCAATAAAAAAAGCATATGAAATATTAATCATTTGTTAAGGGCAAAGATGAGATGAATCAGTGAATAAATCTCTGCTTATATATTCCTCAAGGTTTCGAAATGAGAGCAGCAAAATTGTACCAACAAGTTCGTAAAATTGTATTCATTCGACTCCAACTGTATCAAAACAAAATTTTTGAGCTTAAATAAATAGAAAAATTGGTTAAACTTAAAAGAAAATCGATATCGTGAATGATAAATGGAATTTTCGTTGCCATAAATTTATTATTCCCCTTTAAGGGGGAAAAATGCTATCGTGAATCCCTTATGAACAATTTGTCCCTCTATCAGTTCTCAGTGATTGTAAAAACAGAGAGAAGGTTAAACAAATTTTTAAATCAAAGAATTTCTTGTTCCAAAACATGAGATAATATTTTTAAGAAAATTTAAAAATAACAAGAAACTATAAATATTTAGCAGTATTTAATTTTAATGTAGTAAAATAATTTGGCTATTCTGTAAAGACCCAACAGAACCAAAGAATCACAATAAATTAGAGTGTATCAAAATGTGTATCAGTATGCAACTTATCAACGGAGCTCGTTCTTTAAATAATTAAGGTTCGAATTATGTAAAGAATTAATTACATGGTACAGCAAAATTATGGTAAATAGATTAAGAGAAAAATTAAATATTGCAGGGGTAAAAATCATTCACGATGAGGATAATATTATTTTAGCATGAATCTAGTCATGGGGGATTTATCATGCTTGTGAATTTAAAGAAAGCAGACACATTTCCAAGGAGTGATTATTCATAATAGGAGCGATTATTTTATTTGTTGTACAATAATTGTTTGTTGGAAATTTGGGGAAAGGGGAAACACTTTCAGGAAAAAATTATTTGAGAGAGGAGTGAATATTTTCTGTGTTACACAATAACTGCTTGTCTCATTTAATAAATCAAATTATGTTGGAGTTGTTGTAATAAAAGAAAACTGCAAAAACCAAGGTCAAGCTATTGTGAATGCAGAAACTAAATCACAGAGAAATGATAGCATGATAGCAAAGACCAGCTGCCATCGAAAATTAATCAGAATGATTAACCTGGGAAAATTTCATAAAAATCTTAGCTGAGAAAGTTTGTAAATTATATCGATAAGTAATTGACGCACTTTTGGGCCTAGAATAGTACCAGAAAAAGTACAATTGTACCAACTCGTTCATCCCTGGTATGCTTGTATGTAAATTAATGTTTGTATGTTTATTCTCAAATGCCATCGAACCATCATAAATAGTTTTATTTGGACAAAAATAAAATATTTAATTAATTCGGTGGTTGGTTGTTAACCTTGGAAATTCTCTGATTTTGCCATAAAGTTCATATCATAAATGTATTTATGTATTTGTTTTTTTTTTATGTGTATGGAAAACAAAAAAAAAAAGATATTTTTAATATGACTGGAGGTGCAACTTATTTTAACAAATTTACAAATGCATGTTTATGTGTTTGTAAAGTGCATACGTGCTCATCGCACGTAGTGCTAATCAATGTAAAGTTTAATAAACTATTCCATTATTTAGAAGATATAATTATCAAAAATCTAGTTGTATGAAATATTTCGGCTCTCTTCAGCAATGAGAATTGACGTTGTTATTGCCTTTTGGGTAGATCCTGCAGGATTTCTAACTTTTTCCTATTGTTTGGAATAGTTTAAAAATGATGCAACAGCAGTTCTAAGTAAATTTGAGTTTTAACCATTAAATTTGTGTAGTAAAAAATTTATTATATTTTTAATATAATAAAAACGGAAAGTATTAAACATTTTTACAGTCTTTATTCAAAATTTTATGGCCTATCAAGTTAACATGAAGGGGACAAAAATGGTACGCTGACGTTTCCAGTGTTAAACTCATATTATTATCGAACGAAACTCTGGTAAATATTTTTTCACTGCAGAAAGTGATTTTGTAGCAACTTTCTTTTGGCGACACTGTTTTTGACAGCTCAGCTGTTTTCGTGTAAAATTTTAAGCATTAAACACAATAACGACAGCAGACTACAGACTACAACTTGTCAAAAATAGAATACATGTGTGTATATGAGAATCATTATATTTACTACACGGCTACGGGTTGTTGTCCCTGCTATTTTCGTTGTTGTAGCCAAATTAAACTGATTTCTATTATTGGTGAGCGACAATGAGTAGATGCAGTGTTACCAGTATAATATAAATAAATTCAATGATTGTAAACTTGAAATATGCTGTTTTATTAAACAAAAAGAAACAACAAACTATATTTCCAAGCTAATGAAATGATTTCTTGTCATATACTGTGACTTTATATATGTTTTATTGGAATAACACTATTTAAGAGCGTTAAATATATGAAAGCTGCTACACTGGCGTATGAAGAGAATTCTACTACAAACAACAATACATGGTTATTGATTTGGTGGTGTCGTTCTAAAAATAATTCATTAGCTGACTACGGGGCGACGATTGCAGCCAAAGACTTTTGTAGTCGGTGTTCGTGTAGTCTGCTGTTGTTATTGTGTTTAATGCTTTAAGGCCCATTAAGTCGAACGCTGAAATCTTAAATGCAGCGCAAACGCATCAGCTGATTGAAGCTGTTATAAGGCAAATTGTGAAAATGATTACTTGACCATTGATGGGTGGTTTTTTAACAACTTTCTTTTTGGCAACGCTGTTTTTGACTCAGCTCAGCTGTTTTCGCGCTCCATTTTACTGTTAAACATGTTCAGTTTGGTCTACAATTTAGCCACGAATCGATTTAATTTAGCGACTTGTCTGAATGGAACTTTTAAATTAAATCCGAAAGCTCTTAAAAAATCACCCTAAACAATTCATTATTATTCAAGTGTAGAGAAGTCGAACTAATTAAAAATATAAATCTTTAATGTGTGTTTGAATGTAACCCAGTTGACCATTTCTTTAAGACATCTTTAAATAGGGATACCAAAAAAACAGCATCGTAAAAATCGTTGACAAAATTGTCATCAGCAGAGGTCAGACAACACGGGATAATCCACAATGTTGACCTTTTTCCAATCACAATCAATTTTATTAAATTCAAATCGCAAGTCGATGTTGTCAGTTGGTCACGAACGGGAGTTGCCTTTGAATTTTTGATTACAAAACCTAATCGGCAGATGACATGTTGCACATTCATAATCGAAGAAAATGTCGTCTACGGCAATTTGGCCTTCAGGGATAATTACGAAATTTTATAAATGATGGTTTTGTGTGTTTGTGCGTGTACGTGCTCGGTTTCAATCTAAAAAAGCTGAATTCTTATCAACTAGAAGTTCTAGTTTCTTGTAAAAGGATGTAAAATTTTAAAATCTACTCAAAGTCGTTGTAACAAAAATTGTTGAAATATTTTCTTGTTGCTGTTGATTTCTTGTCTTTTTTAGATTTAAAATGTTTTTGTTTTTTCTGTTATATAACTATTGTAACACACATGCATGCATAGTCATGCTCCAAACACATCAGTACATGCAAAATATTTACATAGAAAAATACTTGAAGTTTTTTTTACTCTGCAAAAGGCTTTTGCACCTCGACACGTGTCAGCCCGTTAATCTATTTTGTTTTAACTGCCTCTACTGTTGTTGCAGTTATTGACACTTGAAAAACAACTTTCAATTCGGAGCCGTATTAAATCACACAAACAACAAACGCGGCGGGACAAGCACAACAGAATTCAAATGGAATTCTGAAAGTTGAAAGCAAAAATCTAAGGAAAAATTTCAATTGCATTTAGAAAAAAAAAAGGATTTGGTGACCGGTAACAAAATATTTTAGTTCGCCATCATATTGCAATTCTAATATGAACCATTAAAACAAGGACATTATTTGAATAAAAAGCTGCTGTTGAGGGTGGGTGGCATTTTTAAAGTGCTGAATACAACCCTGCAACAAATCATTCGAAGAGTTGAGATGACCTGCTTATTCGGTCACGGTTTCAACAACATCATTTCGTTTTAACTGTTGGTTTAAATTTTATTAAAACCAAATCAGTGTGGAAACCCTATTTTTGATTTGTCGTTTATTAATTTCATATTTTTTTCGAAATTACTGGCGGTAAATAGGATTTAATTACGGAAAGTCTTTAAATTGTTTCTGCTTATTTTTTAGCTCTTCGTGTTCCATAATAATTTCAAGGTCCCGTTTTTAATAATTTTCTTTAGTTAAAAATATTAGTTTTTCTTTTGCAATGGACTCTTTTCTTAAGCATTAAACACAATAACGACAGCAGACTACAGACTACAACTTGTCAAAAATAGAATCCATGTGCGTATATGAGAATGATTATTTTTACTGCTACAGACAACACGGCTACGGGTTGTTGTCCCTGCTGTTTTTGTGGTTGTAGTCAAATTAAAATAATTTCTATTTTGGTGAGCGACAATGAGTAGATTCAATGTTGCCAGTATAATATAAATAAATTCAATTATTGTAAACTTAAAATTATATTGTTTTATTAAACAAAAAGAAACAACAAACTAAATTTCCAAGCTAATGAAATGATTTCTTGTCATATATTGTGGACTTTAAATATATTTTATTGGAATAAAACTATTTAAGAGTATGACATACATGAAAGCGGCTACACTGGCGTATGAAGAGAATTCTACTACAAACAACAACACATGGTTATTGACTTGGTGGTGTCGCTCTAAAAATAATTCAGTAGCTGACTACGGGGCGACGAATGCAGCCAACGACTTTTGTAGTCTGCTGTCGTTCGTGTAGCCTGCTGTCGTAATTGTGTTTAATGCTTTATTGTTAATAATAAAAAAAAACAAGCATCAAATATGTCGTGATTTGTAAATTTTTTTTCAAAGTTATTCGAATAAGATCTTTTATTCTTTATTCGTTCGAATATTAAAATAAAACCTAAAATTATTCGGCTGTTCGAACAAGCAAAAAGTAATGAAATTTTATTATAAAAGTCAGAAACGACTTAACATTGTTCGTCAATTATAATGAGTGATTTTGCACGATGCAATTTCTGAACCGGGAGTCTGAATTTTGATCATAAAAAAAATCAATTGCCTGAAATCGTCGCTGTTCGAAAGTCGTTTCTTGGTTAAATTGTAGACCAAACCGAACATGTTTAACAGTAACATGTTGCACGAAAACAGCTGAGCTGTTAAAAGCAGTGTTGCCAAAAAGAAAGTTGTTCAAATCAGCGGTTATCCTGGAAGGAATTTCTCCAAACCATTTAAAAGCAGGTCGAATAATATAACAAATCCATTGAAGATGATTTCAAATCAAAATACTTTAATTGAATTTATTGAAATTGTTTGCCTATTGGGCCTTTTCGGAACTACCTCGTTAATATAATGATCATCATTTCATGATAGTCATCATAATGATCGTTGTAAAACTAATGCCATCAAATACTTGTAAAAAAACTTAAAGGTCGAATTGTGGAAAACAGAAACTATTTTAAGACCCGAATGTTAACGTACCTGCTGTTGCTGATGCTGCTGATGCTGACGCTGCTGCTGACGCTGCTGCTGCTGCTGCTGATGCTGATGCTGATGTTGTTGGTGTTGTTTAAGGGAGTCCATCTCTTCTTATTATAATTCTTTGTGTAGATAATTATTTTGTATATTTTTAAAAGGAGTTGTTGTATCGTCTTGACAGTTTTTTGTGCTGGTGTTGCGACACTTTTTTAAATTCGTCTATAAAAAAGAACTTTCGGCTTTCAGTTTCAAACTTCTTTTTCCAAACTTCTTAATATTAATATTGAATTTGTTGTGGGATCTGAAAAATGTTTGTAGAGCTGAAAAAATTGGATTAAATAATAAAAAAAAAAGTTTCCCAATTTATTTTCGAATTTATTTCACAAATTCTTAAATGTTTTGACGGTCAAACCGATTAATCGATTTTTCATTTGATTTATTTAGTTCGTGAACTTTTTATATAAAATTTTTTAAAAAGTTAATTTGTTTTATTAAATTTGAAAATTTTTTATATATCTTTTTTTGTAAATTTGAAAACCTTTGATATATTTTTTTTGTAAATTTGAAAATCGTTGATATTTTTTTTTGTAAATTTGAAAATCTTTGATATTTTTTTGTAAATTTGAAAATGTTTGATATTTTTTTTATAAATTTGAAAATGTTTGATATATTTTGTAAATTTGAAAATGTTTGATATTTTTTTGTAAATTTGAAAATGTTTGATATATTTTGTAAATTTGAAAATCTTTGATATTTTTTTGTAAATTTGAAAATGTTTGATTTTTTTTTTGTAAATTTGAAAATGTTTGATTTTTTTTTATAAATTTGAAAAAGTGATATTTTTTTTTATAAATTTGAAAATGTTTGATACTTTTTTTTGTAAATTTGAAAATGTTTGATATATTTTTTTTAAATTAAATTTGAAAATGTTTGATATTTTTGTTTATAAATTTGAAAATGTTTGATATTTTTTTTTGTAAATTTGAAAATGTTTGATATTTTTGTTTATAAATTTGAAAATGTTTGATATTTTTTTTTGTAAATTTGAAAATGTTAGATATTTTTTTTGTAAATAAAATTACAAAATTGAATATTTTGTGGCAAATTTAAGGCCAAGAGTGTAATAAAAATAGTGGGCGATTCCGCGGCTTCTTGTATTGTTTCGACTTCAAAAACATCAATAAAAATATTGTTGTTTTGTTGTTGTTAAAAACACAATTTAATTTATTTCAAATCTCTCTGGTCTCAACTTCTTTTTATTTATTTTGGTTGGACTTTAACGCAAAATGCACGTCAATTTTTGCTGCAGTTATTCAACTTCTTTATGGAAACACAAATTTTTCTTGTTGTTGTTGCTTTTGTTACCAAAATATTGGCCGAATGATGCAAATATTATTCTCTATTTCTTATATTTTTGAATATTTTTCCAATTTCGAGTGCTATTTTATAGATTCACTTCTTTTTCTTTCGCGTGCACACTCCAATGCGGCTGTGCTTAGACTGACTTCGGTATCTGATCAATGCCGGCTGAAGTATTAAACCAAGTTAACTTCTATATGCCAACCAGCCGATACGTTTGATATTTATTTTGGTTTTGAGGTTATATTTGTTGTTATTGTTTTTATTGTTGTTGAAATTTTGTTGGCTACGGATCATGTAGTTTGTCTGTTTGTTTGTTTTTATACGTTTTTTTTTAAATTTAATATGAAACAAACTGCACTATGGGTCATGACATTATGAATTTCCAACACTAAAATAAAAAATAGTTCAATAAAAAAAAAGCATTTCAAAGATCGATTTCTATTTTTAATTTTTAATTAAAAAAGATGTCATAGAAATCGCTTATTCGCTTAAAAGACTTATTGACGTTCAAATATCCGCCACGCCTTCTGTGGGTAGAGCGTATATGAAATGTTTAATTTTTAAGTAACTCTGGAATATAAATCAGGTTGAAATCGATAAAAGTCACGGGTTATGTTTATCTTGAGGTTTGTTGTGGATTCAGGCTTATTCCCATACATCTGGGAGCAGTGCAACGGTCTCAAGTCGCACGATCTCACTGGACAATTCACAGCACCTTAAAGCGGCGACCGTTATCCTCCACGTGAAATGACCACGCCCTCAAAGCTCACAGCGGTGACCGTCAACCTCCACGTGGGATGACCATCCCCTCAAATCGCTCATACAGAATATCTAATATAAAATGGGGCGTAGCGCAGTCCTATTGAAACCACCTGTCGTTCATATCCACATCATCCAATTCATGCCAAATGAAGTTGGTATTTATCGACTTATAAATGCGCGCCATTGACAGTGATGGCCTGGCCAATATGTTGTTATTCTCCTGCACACTCTCCAGTATAGCGGGGACCGTTAAATGGGTGCAGTACGGAATACCCTACTTGATAAAATAATTTTATTATATTCCCAATCTTTTGAGTGCTAATAATTTCCATTCATAGTGATGTGATAAAGCAGACTGAGCAATTGACAACTAATTTGACAGATGTGTGGCTGCAACAAAATGGCCGTTATCAGCTGACAAAGCTTGGGTGCTAGAACACCCTGTACAGATTACCTTTTAAAAAAGTGCTACATTCCAGTATTTAAAAAAAACTGTATTAAACTGAATTAAATATACGACAGTTAAAAAATTCAATGGAATTTCTTGTGAGTCACGGCATTTCATTTGCGCTCGCAAGTCTCGAATCATATTTTCAGTTCATAAAAAAAGATTTTTAATATAAAAACAAAACTAAATGACATTTAAAATTATAAATTATCATGTTGAAAATTATGAAAAAATTTTGTGCCACTTAACAGCGGGTTTAACCGAAATTTTTCTGCTCTTAATAAATATTACTTCACATTTCTTGTATAGTGCACCCATTGTGCAGTGTAAATATACACAATCGTCGTATGTACAGCGACTCTTTAAAAATATTAGAGGTCTTGCATTGTTCAATTACAAATTCGAACACAATCTTACAACAGTGAGACACAGAAGCACACACACACACACACTCACACACAAACAGACCATTCACACATGCGGCCACATACATGATTACGTATGTGCATACAAACACACATGAAGACATGCTTGTATGCCTGCGATGGAGTGCATATTTACTTCTCTGCATGTAAATTTGTAAATTTTCAAATTCAGTGTGGAGTTTTTAAATTAAAAAAAAGAAAAAAAAATCAGCTGCTGCTGCTGTTACTCTCCGACTGAAGTTGCTGTACCCAAAACCGGGGTGTTCGCTGTGATTTATTTGTGATTCTGAGTTGTTCTCAATTGATTTCAATTCAATATCGTTTTACAAAAATTTATATATCCAGCTAATAAACTTTTCTTGACAATTTGTCAGTGTTTAGCTAATATTGTGACCTCTTAAAGCTGCAGGCAGTTGTTTATTTAATTTATTAATTTTATTACAATTTCTTTGTCTCTTTATTTCGCATGTCTTATTCGCTTAAATGTCTTATTTTTTATGCCCTTTTTTGTTTGATTTATTTCAGTCGTTTTACTTCTTGAGGTAGCGAATTCTAGTAGTTCATACGTGTTGTTTTGAAAAGAGTTGCACAATGGCCCAGAATGGCAGACAAGTTTATTTAGCATTTATCAAAATATTATTTATGATTTCATCGAAAAAAGAATTAAAAAAATTTTCAAATGGCTGACGGCAGAGGAGTGACTACTTAAATTTAGTATTTGATGAGCGCTTCACCAGGCCACTTCACACACTTTTTAAAATATTTTTGACATTTAATAAATCTCTCATGCGATTTACAAATGAAATACATAAAATAATTATATTTTGTAAAAATGTTTTCTTTGGCAAAAAATATTTGTTAATGTAAATGTTTTCTTCGCCTTATAATTGTTTGCTGTATGGGTAATTCCATACCAAAACGATAAAGAGATAGAACACGACCCATTTTGATTTGGATTAAACTTGGTGAGGGGATCTCTTTCGTTGTATTTAGTATTTAAAACCAACGAAAGAAAAATAATCTAGAAAATTAAGGTTTTTTTCAAAAATTTCTGAAATTCGCCGAATTCGCCGCGTTTGTTCAGCTTATTTTTTTATATCTCAAGAACCTTTTCGTACACAAACGTTATTCTTATAATATTTTAAAGGGAATTTTCGAGGCTGCAAAATAAAGCCAAAAACAATTTTTGCTTTTTGCAAAAATGTAATATCTAAAAAATTTGGAAAATAAAAAAAATTAATTTAATCAAAAACTTTAATAACATTAAGTGTTATGGGATGTTGGATTATATTAGTAAAAGTTGGGAAAGAAAAAAATTTATATATAAAAAACAAAAAAAAAAAAACAAAATTAATAAACAAATATAAATAAATAACATCCTATAAAATTTCAGAACTTTAGATCTACAGTTTGATTTATTTATTTTTCCATAAATCCCACCCTAAAATAATATGCGTTTTCTGATTCAATCTGTTATTAAAATTTTAAAATATTGCAGATATTACATTTTTCCAAAAAATCCGAATTATAGTCTTAAACTTTTTAGCCCCAAGTATTGCATTTAAAACAACATAGGAGTCATTTTTATATATGAAGCGGTTTTCAATTTTATGGGGCCTTTAAATTATTTCATTAAAAGTTTTACAGAAAAAAACTATATCTTGAAAACAGACCCCAGAAAATTACAAGATCTTTAAATCAGTGCTATTATTGACAAATCAGCTAAAAAGTACGCATTTTTGAATCAATTAAATTTTTTAAATTTCCTAACTTTGCAGATAATACATTTTACCCAAAAATTAATGTTTTCCATTAATATAATGTAGCCTCAAATATTCTCTTTAAAATAACATCAAAAATCATTTTTATAGATGATTTGGTTTTCAATTTCACGGCGGCTTTAGATTATTTTATTAAAAGTTTTTAAAGAAAAAAATTTCGTCTTGAAAAGAACACATCCTACAAAATATCAGGATCTTTAAACAAAAGTCAGCGCTATTATTGAAAAAAAAATCGGCTAAAAAAATTCCAAATTTTTTAATCAATTAAATTTTTAAAATTTCCTATCTTTGCAGATAATACTTTTTTCCCAAAAATTTACTTTTTTCTATAATATTTTGTAGCCCCAAGAATTTCCTTTAAAATAACATAAGAATAATTTTTATAAATGACGTGATTTACAATTTCATGGGGGATTATTTTATTAAAAATGTTTGCAGAAAGAAATTTTAACTAAAAAATTTAAAAAAAACATCTTTCGAAATATCAGGATTTTCAAACATGTATAAGCGCTATTGTTAAAAAAATAAAATCAGCTAAAAAATTCTTTGTTTAATTTGATTTTTAAAATTTCGAAATTTTGGAGATATTACATTTTTGTAAAAAGTAAAAAGGCCCAAGTACTACATTTAAAGTGACATAAGAATAATTTTTGTTTGTGAGATGGTGTTTGAGATGTTGAAAAAAATTCCGCGAATTTCGTGAATTAATTAAATTTTGAAAATTACAAAATTTTGGCAAAAATAATTTTTTTTTTAATTTTTTCTTTATAAGCAAAAAAGAGAAGGAAAAAGAGCCCCTGCTCGAAGTTCATCCAAATCGAAACAGGTCGTGTTTAACTCGTTGTCGATTTGGTATGGAACTACCCACATATCAAATTCAATTAACATTTTCTTTATCGAATTTGACAATAACAAAAAGAGAGGGAGAGAGAAAATAAGGAAAATGCAAGAAAAATCCTTGACTCTATTTCACCAAAAGATAACGAGTATTTGCGTACGATTTTTTGCTGGTAAATTTTAAAAGGTCAGGGTTTAGGAAAAAAGTTTAAACTTTTTATGGAGGATGGTGATCTCCCCGTTTGGAAATAAAATCTTAAATACTTTTTTTAATGAACCCTAAAATCTTTTTTTTTATCATTTTTCGTTTTGCTTTTCCAGCAAAATCCACAATTCAAATGTCGACTTGATGATCGTTTGGTCCAATTTGCCACGGCTTAATTTTTTTTTTTTTTTAATTTTTTTAAATTATTTTTTATTTAATTCTTTTGTTAATTTCCATTTCGTAGTTTGCACTTTTTATTTATGGCCTCTGGTTTGGGATGGTAGACAACAATTGTCTGAAAGATGAAGATGCAGTTCAAGAAAAATGTCATAAGAATACGGGAATTGTATTTGCAAAAGTTAAATTTTTTGCTTAAAATTCGCCGTTAATGTCAAGAGATTTGAACTTTGAATGGAGTTGCTAAAATAGAGATCTCTTGATTGCAGCACTTAAGACAGGCAGTTTAAGCCAGACTGTCATGGCAAAGCAACAGAAAAATTCACATCGAAAATGTGCTGAAGTGAAGTTGAAATATTTCAGGCATTTTTAATTGAAATTTACAGTCGATGTTGGTGAGAACGTTTGTGTATCCACTAGATATTTTTTCACTCTGACTGTTGACACTTTAAAACTCTCCCAACTGTGAAAAAGTTCGTAGGAACTGGGGTTATTGTGAATGGTTTGGTAAATTCTATTGGACAATTGTATTCTGTATCTTCTCCTCTCTTTTTATCTGCCATCTTGAAACCGTCTCCTGCTTTTTAGTTCCGTTACAATGCACTGCATGTGTAGAGGTCATTCTCTGAATGCTGCTTCTGACAAAAAATATTTTAAAAATCGATACCAAAATTAGTAATTCGCTTAAGAGTTCCAATATTGTCACAAACAAAAGACTTAAGACACGAACTTGAAAAATAGATTTCACGTTGGCCGATCCTGGCCAAGAAATTATTTGAATAAAACTTGAATAGGAAAATAAATAAATTTATTCGGACTTACAGAGATCAGTTGTACAAAATATTATATGCCAATACAGTAAAACCTCTTATAAACTCGCCGGTGCCGTTTATTTTATGGGTTACGACAGGTGTCCGCTGATAAGAGGAACACGTCTATTATTATAAATATTTTATTTCATAATATTTTATTTTCTAATTGCTTTCTTAAAGCATCTCTGCACTTTTTCTCACTTAATGTTGAAAGTATTTTTTCCAGACTTCACTGTTTTAATTTAGACTGCCTCAATAGCAGCTTCAATATTATTTTCAAAGATATTTTGACATGTTGAAATGCGACGTAGTCATCTCTAGCGAAATGTTTTTAAACGAACAGTTCAATTTATAAAAAGTATGGAAAACGGTTGGCTCTGAAGGCCATCCCTGGAACTTTCCGTTAATGTTAACCGAAAGTCTATCGTAAACCGGTTTTTGTGCTATTCTACGCTTCGGAATAATTTTCAAATCAACGGATTCCTACGGGATAAACGGTGGTTGATATAGTTTTCGATTTCTATAAAATAATCGAAAACATTAACTGATCAGATATATAATTTTGGAATTTAAAAAAAAAACTCCTTTTTCGGAATATTTTTTCGTTTACGATATCTCACGGATGGATTGACAGATTTTGAGCCGATTCATGTGAGCCGACGTTGTTTTTTAATATTGAAAGCTGATTAGTTTCTGGAAGCGATCGGTGAAGGTGTTTAAAAGTTTTTTTAAAAACCATTTAAAAAATTTTATTTCTAAGTTTTTTAAAATGTATTGAAATTTATCGGTTCGAATTGGTTTAAATTTGCAGAAACTCTAAGTTCAGTAAAACCTTTTTATAATGCCATCAGTTTGCTTAAAATCGGTCAAACAGTTCCAGAATTTCGCATACTTACACACACACCCTCATACATAATTGCGCATACACACACACATACATACATACACACGGACATACATACACATAGTAACGGGCTCTCACAACTAGTCAGGAATTCTTCCTCAATACGTGCAGATCTGATGAGAACTCGATATTTTCAAAAATGGGGTAAAACCAATAACTTGCCGATATTTTTTTAATTTAACATTTTTCCCAGCGGGAAGTTAAAAATTATAATTCTAATAGATTTCGAACGATCGTTATCTTTAAGGCGTCAATTTAATCACTATTATTTATTTTAATTAAAACCAACAAAAAATATGGTTTAAAAAAATTTACAACAATAAATTTGAGTCAGAGTTAAAAAATTTAAACACTATATTTTTTTTTTTGTTGTGTTTGACAGGTCATAATTTATTTTCTTGTCAATTGTTTTAAACAATTTATAAGGCGTTTTGGAGCCTTGTTTGTCTTCTATTTAAAAGTGCTCAACATTTTTGAAGCAGGAAAAAAGACTGAAAAATTTAAAGTTATTTCGTGAAAATAGACAAAGAAACTGGTCTGTTATCGATAACTTTCGATTTAGAGGGTGTAATCGAAATTCTAAAAATGACAAAACGATCTACTCAATTCGTTGTACGACTTAAATTAGCTAATTTGGTACATATTTTTTTTTTTAGTGTAGCACAGTGTAATTCCAGGATAAGTGATGAAATCAATCAACATCAATTTAGTTTCTTAACTCACACAGCAGAGTGCTGATGTTTCTAAAAAACAATTTTTTTTATTTTAGTCAAACATTTTCTATACCTGTTTGATCATCGTTTTAATCACAGTAGTCGTACGTGACATGACACTCGTGACATATTTTTCACATTGTTGTTTTTTTTTAGCCACATGATTCACAGAAATTATATTTCTTCTTTCATTTTGTTATTTAAGAAAATGTGACCTTAAGACCGAAATGCTGGTTAAATATTGAATTCATTTTACAATGAATTTTGCCTGCGTATCGGAAGACTCTGTAGGAATTTCAATAGCAGAAATAATTTTTCAAAATATTCCCCGAAAACCACTTCGTGTCACTGCCATTGACCCCTTTTTTCAATTGGGAATAAAAAGCATTGAACTTGTCGGTTATTTAATTGGTCGAAATGAATGGAGTTATTTTTCAGTTTCCCACAGACATCTTTCAGTGTTTCCATGTGCGCTGTCGTCAACGAATTAAATTCATTTACATGCGATAATATTAAGAAATATTAAATAATAAATATGTGCCTGATATCAAATAATTAAGTGTGTTAATTAGTTAACAATTAAAATTGCAAATTACAGACAACAACAACAACAACAACAACTGGAAAAAGTCTTTTCAGCATTTTGCACACCTGCTCTAGCGGCCGCTTGACAGGCAGATTATTTTTCTTATTGAAAAACTAGAAAAAGTTGACTTACAAAAGAACTCTGTTCATAAAGAAAGAAATTTAGTGAAATTTATTATCAAAAGACAGTTCAAGACTATGTAATGGGCCCTCTCATAATTCTAAATATGATTTTATAAACTTAAATTAATTTCGGTAGGGTATTGGGATCGAGAAGTAATTTTAATTCAGAAAGACTTGGTAAATATTCCAAAGCACAAAGAAAAGCCAGAAACAGATTTTTTAATATTCAACTCGTACAGCAGAGCTGGACAGCTGTTTTCGAATGATTTTCTAAACCAGAAATTAATATTAAGCAACAACACTGGGCAACGCAGGCAAATCTTTGCAAAATATTAAATTATAACGACTGTTCTGAGGACAAAACAAAAGATACACGCTTCAGAAACTAACCGACATAATGAAGAGAAAAAGTAGGGGAAACGGTTGACCCTAAACACTATCGTAACCTGGCTTTTGTGCTATTCTTCGAGCTGAAACAGTTTTATTTCTATTTTTCAAATCAACCGATTCCCACGTGATAAGCGGTTGTGGATGCATTTTTCGGTGGCATAAATGAAACGAGAAAACTAATTGATCAGATCTACAATTTCGGAGTTTAAAATAATTTTTATTTAATTTTTTCGATCATGATATCTCACAAACGGATTAACCGATTTGACCCGGTTGAGTTTCATCAGTATGGTTTTATATGTCAAGAGCTGACTAGTTTCTGGAATCGATCCGTGAAGCCTCTGAAAAGTTATTATATTATTATATCTTGAAAATTACCGGTTCGAATCGGTTCAAATTCATCGGAAATCTAAGTGCAGAAATCCAGTTCAGAACGGCACCAAAAGCTATAAGCGGGTCACATACTTATACACACACATACAGACACACACAAACACACACACACAAATACATAGATGCACGCACACAAATATCCGTGCAGACAAGGGGCGGGTTCTCAGAATTCGTCAAAGAAGCTTTCTACGACCCAAAAACCTGGAGATCTGACGAAATCAGATTTTTTCAAAATGGCGTAAAAGCAATTACTTCCCGATTTTTTTTTTAAATTATGACTTTTCCTAACGGTAAGTTAAAAAATTTAATTTTAGAAACATTTACTTTGTAATCGACACATCTTTCCAAGTAACAATACCTTCGGGGCTCTCGTTATAGTAAAACTTATCTGACTCCAGCCCAAATTTTCTATAATCGAGCGAGTGACTTTTTTTTTTCTCAAGCTTTGCAGTGGAACAGAGTGCAACAGCACTCATATTTATTTGCCTTCTATTCTAGTATTCTAGTAGTTTTGTAGTACCGTGTAGGTAATTTGCATTCAGATTTTAAAATCACAAAGACAAATGGCCGCCCATATATAATTTACAAAAGTTTTTAATACTAAAAACCTTTTAAACACTGAAACGTTCATGAGAATATCGAAATAATGATCGTTGTTGTTGTTGCGAGTAAAAATTAAACCACAAATTAAGATAAAAATGTAAATATAGAAAAATTTATGCAAAATACAAAAAAAAAATCCAAAACATTTTTGCTGCACAGACATGTAAAGTGATACTGAATTCTACGTGGAACAGCTGTTGCTGATGGGTCATTCCATGCCAAATCGACAAAGGCAAGACCTCTTTCGATTGGGATGAAAATCAAGTCTTTGTCGACAGAAATTGACTTCTGGTAGGATGTTCTATTAATGTCATACGCCTTAGAGAATACCAAAAGGCTGTTAATAATAATTAATTATTGTCGACGATCAAATGACAAGTTGCAATTATTTACTGTCGTCGGCGTCATCATTTATAATAAACAGTAAGTAGAATGAATGACAAACTCTGACCGAATATCGTGTAAAACTAAATGGTTGGTGTTTAACAGCCGGCCGATTTGACATGGAATTACCCTGTTTTTTTGTTTGATATTAATTTCATTGAGGCTTTTGGGTTTGGTGGGGTCTCCTTTCATCTGCATAATTAACTGGTTGCATTAATCAGTAACTAAACTAGTTGTTTGTTATATAATTAAACTGTTCACTGGATATTACAGCGAATATGAATTATCATTTTGAATTGTTGTTGTTGTTGTTTTTTTTTTTTAAGAATTAGTAGAATGAAAATAATTACTGCTTTAGCAGGCACTGATTTTGTTGTTCGAGGGTGGTATTTGAAGTGGGTTCTTTTTTTGATATATTTTAATTTGGCCCTGTTGGGTTTTTATTTTCATGATACGCGGATTTGCATGTACCACAAGAAAAAAAGGAGTTGTTTTGAAAGGCATTTTCTTCATTTTTCAATTGTTCTAAAGAACTTGAAAATTTAATATTTTTTCGCATAAAAATGCAAACAAAATCTATAATTAAAATCTAAATTCTTATAAATAAAAAATAAAATGAAATAAAAAAACGTTTTGCAATTAGCAAAATGGCTTTAATGAGACCACTGCCATAATGAATTTCCTCAGCATAAATTAAACAACAACAAAAACCAGCTACAAATCAATCTGTCAGTCATTCAGTCAGCCAACCAGGCGGCCACCTCCATTCGAACAAAAAAAAAAAAAAACAAAAAAATGGATGCATAAATAAAATTGAAAACATCCTAAAGCCGTAGAAGAGACAACAACAACAACAAAAAATAGAATTATTAAACAGCAACATCTGTTGCTGATCATAAAAATGCGATTGTCTTTTTAGACGGACGGATCAAGTCCACAAACAGCTAAGAAGTAATTGCGCGTGTTGGCTGTTATCTCGTGTGATCGAAAAGTCAATGTGACTGAAATGACTGAATAGTATTTGACGCGCAGTGACAAGTGACTCGAAGATTCAAGTGCATGATTTCAAATGTTTTTTGTTTTGTTTTTTTTTTTTTTTCATTAATTTTCTTTACGACTCCAGTGTAAATGAGTGTCAGTCAAGGTGATGGATTTTTCATAAAAGTTAAGTCAAGTGCTGAAAGCGCTACTGATCGTGTATGAGTTTGTGGGCTGGAAGATTTTCTTCCATTTTGGCGTTCAAATACTTGAGCCTTCAGTTTTCTTTAATATAAATCTTATTTTCCATATTTTAGTTTTCATGTACGCATTTGCATCAGTTTATAACTCTGTTCTAATGCATTTTTTATGAATGCTGGCTTTGGAATATATTTTTTTTTTGTCCACTTACTGGCAATCAGAAGATGTTGATCATGAGGATGATGATGATGAACACGCCGATGGCGGCTGCAGGTTGTATGCTGATCATACGTTGAGCTCATTTTGTACAGGAAATGCATTTAATTGCCTTTTGCCATTGAATTTGTAATTGTTATTATTATTATTATTATTTTTTTTTTTTTTGAGGTTAGAGTTTCGTTTGTTTGTGTGTAACTATTTCTCTTGTAGACTTTTTGTGTTTAACAAATTAAATTAAATTTTAATCATGTTTTAACCTGCTGGTATTTACGATTGCACGTGTTAAACAGATATAAATAATAATTGTTGCAACCTTGAAATGTTGTTGTTATTGTTGTTGTTGTATTTTTACTACAAACAATCAAAAATTAAAAAGTCTAAATCATTTGTTACATCCATATGCTCTGCACTGTGGTCGCGTAGGCAAAAATAGGGCTGTAATTACTGCTTTAATCAAGTCGCAAACCAACTTTGGTATACCTTCTCCAACCTGTTGGCGGGCATCTAAATTATTCAATATCATATTCCAGTGCTTGAAGTACTGCGGGCTCCTATAGCCTTAACATATCCTCCAAAAACAGCCTAAAGACTTTATTTAAATCGCACGATTTAGACGGCCAATCGATCGGCCCCAAACATTAAATAAACTATTCACCGACTCACCTCACACTCGGGCTATTATTTCGCGTACTGTCCTGTTCAAACCACAAGTCAGCCAAGTCCAGCTCTTTCATTTAGGGGAAAAAATTTTAATCATCGTATGGTAGCACTCGTCATTCACAGTAACGTTTCTGCTTTCGCCGTCTTTGAAAAATATATGGTGCAATGATGCCACCAGCTCTCAATCCACACCAAACTGTATGGATTGTATTGGCAGTTGATTGGCAATGCTTCTGACAGCTCTCCCAACTAAATACGGTAATTTTCCTTGTTTACGTTTCCCTTCAAGCACAACAATTTTCCGCACGATGCACTTTCTTAAACGAGCATGAAATTTGATGAGATTCAATAATCTTCAAAAGTTGTTCGTTTGTAAATCGATTTATGGTAAAATTATAGACCAAACTGAACATGTTTAACAGTAACATGTTACACGCAAACAGCTGAAAACAGTGCTGCCAAAAAGAAAGTTGAATCACTTTATAATAACCCACCTCAAATGTCATCGTAAATGTTTGAATATAAAAATCTGCTTAAATCACAAAGAAAAATGTATAAAATATATGTATGGGTAATTCCATATTAAATCGACAAAAAGTTAGACACGTCCCCTTTCGATTTATATGCAATTCGGCCATACTTGTCAAATATTTGCCCAAAAAAAAAAAAACATATAAAATGTAAACAAATCAATACCATTTTTTGGAAAAATGTAATATCTTCACAGTTTTCAAATTCTAAAAATTCAAAAGATCAAAGAATGTATTTTTTTAAGCTGAATTTGTTTTTTTTAATAGCGCTTAAATATGCTGAATTTTTTAAAGATGTGCTTTTTTGGCTTTTAAATATATTTTTCTTCGAAAAGTATTTTTAATTCAGAAAGACATGATAAATATGCCAAACTACAAGGGAAAATCAGCACAAGTCTTAAATATTCAACTTACACAATAGAGCAGAACACCTGTTTTCGAAAGCCGCTGCATTTTCATTATCAGCACTCACGCGTGTTTTCATTTTATTACTTTTGTCAGTTGTATGTGATAACAGTTTCTATTTGCACCGATTTTATTATGAAAATGGGCACGGGAACTGCATCACACCGATGGTAACACGCTTTTGTTAAGTGCCAGTGCTGCCGTTTGATTATTTTTCTTCATGTCCCATTTTTGGATATTGTTTTTCCATGTTTTATAAGACAAACTTTTGTGGTTTGAGTATTTATCCTTGAGTATTATCCTTGTGAATTAAAAATACTTTTTGAATAATTAAAAATAAATATAATAAAAACTGTTTTATTTATTATAAATTTCTTCAGTTGATTTCTTTTCTACAAAAGAGTGCAAAATTTTTTACACCTTTTACTAGATAATGGCCATATTCTGTCATTTGAAAATTAAGAATTTATTCGAAATGCATTCAACATCCCTTACGAAAAACTATTTCTATTTTAAAACTCCTCTAAACTGTTGCTTTTTAGAAAACAAATGAAAGAAGGCAACATTTTTTCGAGAGAAGAAAACGCCGTTAGTCTCAAGCTTTCCATTTCAAGTGTGTGTGAAATGCTTTCTAAGATATTGGAAAAATAAACTGAGCAAATTCGGCGAAATTATGAAATTTTGAATTTGACAAATTTAGCAAAATCTTTTTATATATTTTCCGTTGCTACTAAATAGAACGACCTCTGAATTTCATTTAAATCGGAAGGATTCATGTCTAACTCCTGATTTTATTTTCGAAATACTTCAAAAGATACGCAGACTTTTGACCAAAATTTTTGCGATGGGCTGCACTGTTTGTTGCAGATACCATCCAACCAACCAACCAACCATCACTTAAATAGTCCCACCAACATTTTTATAGGGGGATGTGTGCACTCGTATGTTGCGGTGTAATTATGAAACTGTTTAAGCCACAACAAATAAATATGAATGCTGCTGTGAAGTATTTGCAAGCGTCTCGAACTCGCATTAATTGTAATTAAAGGTGTCACATAACAAACATCCCATTGTTTGTTAGATTGTAAACTTGTCTTCTTCTTAATGGTGTGCTTAATTTTAGTTTGTATCGCAAGAAATAATAAATAATATTGCCGATGGTTTAATTATCGTTGCGATTATTAAAGTTGTTGCTTCAAACATTTAAAATGCAGGTTTTCAAGTGTGTCTTTTAAATTGTGTTTACGTGCACTTGATGTGAGAAAATTTAATAAGACTAGAATAACTTTTAAAAGATTAGCCAACTTCATTTCAAATTATCTACAAGATTGTTTTGTGGCTTTGGAAACGCTATTAAAACGTTTACTTTTATTCTAATTTTAAACTAAGAAAAGACTTTTAATAGGTTATTAATTTTTAATAATTTAAACTTTGCTCGGTAGTTATTTTAACAAATAACTATTTTCATGAATGTTTTATTTGCTTAACGAGTTCTGCTAAACTTTATCACAGACCTCCAAAACAACCTCAAGACCGCTTAAGACATTTTATGTTGCCATCAGCTCAACAACAACACTCGCTTTTCATCCATCTGTGAAACGGAAGTAAAATCTTTTTAGAACCTCCAGCGAACACGCGCACACAAAACGCTTAAATTATCCAACTACTGATACCATTGACTAGGCCAGACAAAAGAAAATAATAAATTTATTATTGTAGTTGCGTTTAAAAAAGCATTAATTAATAACTTTAATCCACAGCAATTACAAGGCACTTCCTGTCATGTAACAAGTGCCAAAAATCCAGTGAGTGAAAAAAAATTTCATAAAATCAATAAAAGAACATTCAGAAAATGATTTGAAATCTATTAATTAATTTTCAATAACGTTTGATGTAGTTTCTGTATTGAACTTTAATATTTTACAAATCGGCCATCCAAATTACAAGAAACAGAAATGAAAGACCATAATAACACTGGACTACAATATAATTTTGTTGGTTTTTAATTTTTAATTAATTATATATTGAATATGTTTTGTTGTAGACCTTTTTAAAGATATTTGTTTGATCGTTCTTCGTCCCTGAAGATGGCCAACAGAGTTGGTCACAGTATTGCAATAAAACTATATTAATTGAAAAGTTTTAATTTTATTTTATTATTAAAAAAGACCTCAAGCCGAAGAACAAATAACGAACCAACAAATTAATTATATATTTTTCATATTTTCTTATTGTTTTTATTCGACTTTGATTTTTCATTCTTCGAAACTTTTCATTATCGTTGACTAAATTTATGAACCAGACTTGCTACTTTTGCAATTTGCTAAAATTTCATAAGGAAACAGTTTTCATGTTGAATAATAAACAGAGAAAATATTTGGCAAGTCGAGGGATAGTAGTTTTTCTTATATTTTCAATAAACTTGCAAAGTTGTAAAATAAACAACTTCTCAACAATAATTGTTTCCCTTATGTGTTTTCTGCGAGCTGTAAATGAGGAAATAGTCTTAACAGCCGTAGCAAAAATCTAAAAGTTTTCAGGAAACTGCAAAGTAAAATAAGTATGAATTTGATCAAAAAAAACTTTCTTTGTTTCAATATGTAGTCAAATGCCTAAAAAGGTAATTATTTATGAATACGACCATCACCTAACTATGAAATTTATTTTAACAAACACAACTCGCAATCAAATAATTCCTGCAGATAATAAATAGAGAGCTTCTTAGCAACTTTCGCTTTGGCAGCACTGTTTTTGGCAGCACTGTTTTTTGGCAGCTCACTTGTTTTCGTGTGTAACATGTTACTGTTAAACATGGTGGGTTTGGTCTATAATTTTACCATAAATCGATTTACAAACGAACAACTCTTGAAGATTATTGAATCTCATTATCAAATTTCATGCTCGTTGAAGAAAGTGCATCGTGCGGAAAATTGTTGTGGAAGAAAAATTACCGTATTTGGCGGGGAGAGCAGTCAGAAGCATTGCCAATCAACTGCCAATACAATCCATACAGTTTGCTGTGGATTGAGAGCTGGTGGCATCATTGCACCATATATTTTTCAAAGACGGCGAAAGCAGAAACGTTACTGTGAATGACGAGTGTTACCATACGATGATTACAATTTTTTTTTGAGCTGGACTTGGCTGACAGACATGTGGTTTCAACGAAACGGTACCACAAGCCGCGCTGCACGCGAAATAACGTCCAAGCTGAGAGGCGTGCTCAATGAACATATTATTTTACGTTTGGGCGCGATGAATTCGCCGCTTAGATCTCGCTATTTAACTAGAAATTTTAAACTATATGTTTGGGGCTACGTGAAGGCTCATGTCTATAAAGACAAGCCCGCAAAGGTTGAGATACCAGCGTATGAACTATTTGATGCATAGTCTTGGTCAACATATATAGAAAATTATCTTCAAATATTAAATTATATGAATCATTAGATCGACTCAAATAATTATTTTACATATTTCGCAAACTTTTATGTGTATTTCTTAAATCCAAAAGCCTCTAAAAATCGCCCATTATTTGTGGAAGTATTGCCCAGTTCACACGATGATGTTAAATCCTTGATAGTGTTCTATTTACCTGGAAAAGTAGCTTCTAAAATTCTCTTATAGACATATACCATGATATTAAAGTTATGTGTTCCTTGTTTTAAAGCCGATTTTATTGCGTATAATTGCTTAATATTTTATATTTTTTAAAAGCAGAAATTGAATAAAATATAGCATCAAGAACAAAAATGAATTTAAAGAAAAATTTAAAAAAAAAAGGAAAACAGAAATCGTACCATTTATACCACCCCTCCTGCATCCCTACACTGCTCGAGTATAAATTGTATAGGGATTGGTGTTTACTTATACAAGAATTCTGCTCCTACAAGCAATAAAATACACTCATGCACGCACACACCATTTCCAGCTTTCTTTACAAATAACTGAAACATCTAATTCTGTTCGAGATGGTAACCCTGCTTCAATTGTCAAAAGAAACTTTAGTTTCCGCGGTTTCTCTCTCAGGTCGGTCGTTGCAAAGTCTTCATACGCTTTAAACTGCATACTAAATCGAGTGGCGGTGTTTAATAAAACCCAAAAAGTTCAGTAATTATTATTTATTGATATAATTAAACAAAACAAAGTGTTAAAGTTCTAATGAAAGTATGTAAATTGTTTTAAAGCTGTTCTTTTGTTGAGAAAATTATGTACAATCGAATAAAGTGAAAATGCAAAATGTACGTGTTCTTGTTGTTGTTGGCATAGCGGCATTAAATTGTTATTGTTTATTGTTACAAAGATGTGTATGTTTGTACATGCACATTCATCAGGCTTGTGTGTGTTTTGCATCAGAAAGTGTTTTTGTTGTTTTAGGCATTTCTAAAGAAAAAGAAGAATAGAGAAAATAAAGCAAAAGCAAAGTAAATATTGTGAATGAGCTTTGTTGTTTTGTATCCATAAACAAAACAACACATGGGTTTTTACAGAGCTGCCAATTATTTAAAATAATATGAATAAATCGGTTATCAATACGGGAGAATAATGAAGTAAATATATATGTATATAAATATTGAATAAATTTGAACTAAATATAAGAAGTGAGTTGAATAAAAAGGCATCATAAATATAAAACTAAACGAAAATAAGGAATTTAGACTCAACATATAACAACCAGGTAATTTGGAATAATATAGAAAATTATATTAAATATCAATACTCTTAAGTATACTTATTGATAAACGATCATATATAAATATTATGCAAACACCGTTTATGGGTTTTGCAATTAAAACGACTATACACTGCAATGCAATGAACGCTCCTACTTAAAACCAGAGGCGTATCCACCATAATTCAGAAATATATGTATAACACATAAAAAAAAAAATATCTAGATAAATTAGATCTAATCTATATTCGATTGATATAGATTTCTAGGAATATATTTGTAGATTCTGTTGCACAGTGTATCTACTGTGATATAACATGCATACAAACATTTATTTGCTCTGTTCGTTGTAATAAGTTTTTAATAATGAATTTTTGTAAATAAGCAATGTAAATCTATTTAAACTCCAATCTAATTCACATAAAAAACAATCAAACAAATTCAATTCCGCATATTTGAGGTGGGCAGAAAATTATGACGAATTTAATTCAACAAAATTAATTGCAACAATAAATAAAAGTGAAACCATGAATATTTTAATTTTTCCTTTTAACTTGAATTGTAAATAAAACAATCGAGAGAAAATCTAGCGATTTCCTTAGCAAAAAAACGAGGTTAAATTAAATGTAAAAATTAAATTAAATTTACGGCAAAACGATTTTATCATATTCAGTTTCGCTTGAAGCAAAAAATTATTCACACACAAAATTCACAACAATTTTCCTTAAAATATTATTATTAAAATATCATATTATTTGTTTGAAAATGTTTTTTTGTTTAACATAATTTTGGCTTTGCCTCTCTGATAGTCATGCCAGCGGCTATCCGGGTATGCGTCATACTTGACTCAAAATGTTGCTACTTGTAACACCGAATAAAAGAGAATAAATCATGCAGAATACAGAACTTTTGTAAATTTAATTCTTTAAAGTAACGAATTTTTAATATGCATACGGCACATATCAATTTGTACCGGCCAGAATGGAAACGGTGTTTGCCCCTCTTCCCTCCAAATGAAAGTATGAGAATAATTTAATTTCAATTTTTATGAATGTTAACTAAAAGTATGTTAATTACGATTTTCAAATAATTAACAGTGCGAGTAATTAAATATATTATTAGTTAAAAAACAAACCTGAGACATTTAACTTACACGTCCAAAAGCCATTTATTATTTATGCAATGAAATGAAAAAATATATCATAATCAAAATCCAATAAATAATATTCAAAATCAATGTCATGTGTCGTTATCGGTCATTGACCAGTAATCACAGTGTCATCAGATGAATAAACAAGAAGATTAAAGACAAGAAAAAAAGAAAAGGAAGAATAAAATATTTCAGCTAAATTCGCTACATAAACAATATAAATTTATGGAATTCTAGGGTATACAGTCGGCTAACCGTTAGTCGGTTAACCGATTAATTGTTTTATTAAAGTGTAGCGGTTTTCGAAAATACCTGTTCCGTTTTATATCCTTTAAAAGGTTGTCAATATTTATTAACTACTTTCCGCAACTCGTAGACAAGTAACAATATTTTTCTCTGTTGCGTGATAATGAAGTTGTCATTTATACCTGGGGGAAATATCAACAATACCATTGTGAATGTATTTATTGTGAATAATATGAAATATTAACTGCCAGATAATTAAGACGTTATAAATAACAAAAACCTTTTCGCATTTCGTTCACAACCTGCTTTGCTAATATAATAATGAAACATCCATTAATAGTTTGAAAATATCATGTGTTTATAAATAGCAAATTAAACATAAATTACAACAATAAAAAAATAATAACAATAAATACTTGGAGCACAGTGGGTCGGTCGGTCTACAAATATTTTTTCAACTGTAAATAAAATTCGTAGAATTTTTATCCTAAAAATTAGCATAAAAACTGTTGTTTTTTCATCATATTTGTTTTCTTGTCATTTGTTTCAAATAACAAGAAATTCCAAAAATTTTGAAACTAGGGAAAAGAAAAAGTTACAAATTATTTTGTGAAAATAAACAAAGAAAATAGTATTTTTTTGATAACTTTCGATTTGGAGGGCGTAATCGAAATTCTAAAATTGACAAAGTGATCGCTCTACGTTGACATCATTTCAAAAGTATATTTAGTTTGTAATCCATTTTGTAACACCGTGTTACTAATTCAGCTGCGAAATCTTTTGAAAGCATTTTTAATTATAAAACATTAAAATGTAATAACGTAAGTTTTTGTTGGGAAGCCAGTTAAACTATTTAAAATCTTATCTGAACTCTTAATTTGTATAACCTTTTTTTTAATATTTTAAGAATTGTTGATATTTGTGGTAAGAAAATAATAATGCATTAAACACAATAACGACAGCAGACTACACGAACACCGACTACAAAAGTCGTTGGCTGCAACCGTTTCCTCGTAGTCAGCTACTTAATTATTTTTAGAACGACACCACCAAGTCATACGCACTGGCGTATGAAGAATTCTCTTCATACGCCAGTGCAGCCGCTTTCATGTATGTCATACTCTTATATAGTTTTATTCCAATAAAATATATTTAAAGTCCACAATATATGACAAGAAATCATTTCATTAGCTTGGAAATTTAGTTTGTTGTTTCTTTTGTTTAATTAAACAATATATTTTCAAATTCAAAATAATTGAATTTATTTATATTATACTGGCAACATAGCATTAACTCACTGTCGCTCACCAAAAATAGAAATTAGTTTAATTTGGCTACAACCACAAAAACAGCAGGGACAACAACCTGGAGTCGTGTTGTCAGTAGCAGTAAAATTAATCATTCGTATATACCCACATGTATTCTATTTTTGACAAGTTGTAGTCTGTAGTCTGCGGTCGTTATTATGTTTAATGCTTTAAGCAAAGAATGTTCTACTCTTGAAAAAATAATTTTAATTTTGAAAATTTACTTTTTAAAACTGATCGAAAACAAGGCATTTTTCAACAAAATCGCCTTTAGTGATGAGGACCATTTTCAATTAGAAGGTCAAGTAGACAAACAAAACTATCGCAAATGGGGCTCACAAAAAGTTCGCAAACAAACGTTATAAATTTGTAAAAAGAGTGGACGTCTTTCCATGTTTTAAAGGTGGACATTTACGTAACATCACTTTTCATTATTAAAAGTGGTAATTAGGTGAAGTGTATAAGAAGTACCACAGAGTCTGTAGTCTGCAGTCGTTATTGTGTTTAATGCGTTAATATTAATCCAATCGATCTGGTAGCACCAGAATTGGTTAAGTTGAACTTCAACCCATGATACCACTTTATATTTATTACATCATGATCCCTATTAATTCTTCATATATCTCAACAGAGTTGCCAGTTTGGATTTCTTAAAACAAAAATTTTAATTAAAAAATTAAACTATTGCGCAAAAATAAGCTATTGCGCAAAAATTAATAAATTAGACGCTGCAAAACCAGAAAAATAATAATTTTCTTTTGATACTTTCAATAAAATTTCAATAAATTGAGTATTTTTCCAATTCGTTACACTGTACAGTTGCAGTAAATTGTACAAAAGATATGTAATAATTTTGCAATTTACCTTGATTTATTAAGTGTTTAATATGAAACAATATTTACTTACAAATTACAAAACAATTAATAGTGTTTCGCATTTATTGTTGCTATTATTATTATAATCATACAAATTAGCGCCAAAAGCAACAAGTACAACATGAAAATGTGATAACATTTTTTATAGCACACACGAGTACATAAAAAAACATTCACACGCCATCTGACTGGGCAGCTAATGAAAATTGTTTGGGTTGGTTATTTAAATAAATGATTTCATAATTTCGCATAATTTACCGGCATTGTGAACTTCAATTAAAGTTTATTTGGGTTTTATATATTAATTATAACTCAGATTACACACGAAATAGCTGCAGCGTTTTGTTGCTGTTGCTGAACGATCGATTATCGATTAAATAAATGATTTTTAATTAATATTAAACGGTGTTGGTGGTGGCAATCGATGGGCATTGAAGCACGTGACCGTTAAACAATGCGCTTGCCAGCAGCAACAACAGCAAAATTAAATGTAAAAAAATGCATCATATAAAACACAATTTAAAGTTTTAGGAAAGAAACTTGTTTCATAATGATATACAAAATATTAAGACGATAACGATCGTAAACATGATCAAGTGGAAGATGTATTTTAATATCGAGACTACATGCAGTGTCGTACCAATCCGTATCAGTTTAAAGTGCAAGTGACTGTGGCCTGTTTATTCGCATTTTAATGGGCTCGAAATATTTTGATGAAATATTTCAGTTTTTTTTGCTCGACTTTCAATGCCAACGCAAATCTGTCTGAGTTAAACGTTTTTTGTTGCTTTTTAAGTTTTCTGAAATGGATTTAGTTTTGTGTGTCATGAGTGCTTTTATGATGATGATGATGATGATGATTTAAAAAGGTGTAAATTAAAATGTAGTAAAAGAGCAGATAAAAGAATACATTAACATTTTTTAAGGGGGGGACCTTAAACCGAAATTGCGTGGCGGGTTTAATTTAATAGTGTGTCTTCAGTTAGCGCAAGAATTAAGAGGAAAACAAACAAAGAGACTCCGGCACTTGTGACTTTTAACAAAGAAAACTCAGTATTTGTTTTTCTGAAGTCTTTTGTTTTGTTTTAAATCATGAAATTAAACTATGAAATTTATTTGTTGGGTGGTTAAGCAATGTCTATATGCATTTCATTGGCGCTTCTTACCAAATCGTCAGTAGACTTCAACCACAGTTTTGCAAAGTTTCAAACTTCTCAACTTATTAAAAGACTTCCAAAAACCATCTGAGAATTATGTTAAGTAAATTAACTATAAAAATTCACAAACAATTTCAAAAAATCACATTATAATAAGTGTAGCAGGCTATGAAACTTATACAAATCAAACCCTTAATTAATTAAACTTAACATAATTCTCAGATGGTTTTTGGAAGTCTTTTAATAAGTTGAGAAGTTTGAAACTTTGCAAAACTGTGGTTGAAGTCTACTGACGATTTGGTAAGAAGCGCCAATGAAATGCATATAGACATTGCTTAACCACCCAACAAATAAATTTCATATTATAATAGTACAATGACAATATGTCAAGAAATTAGTTTATTAATCATGAAATTAGACTCTAAAATAAATGTACTTTCAGAAAATTATAAAAAAAGAAAAAATTATAATAAGTTTTCATATAATTTTATTTCTGAAATTGATTATAATGATATTAATGTCGATTTCTTTTCTCGAAAATAATGCCACATTTTTCACACTTTTTAACATAAAACGGCAATACTTTGCTATTTCAAAATATAGAATTTCTTAGAAATGAATCCAACAACCCTTACGAAAAACAGTTCCTGCTTCAAAGCTTTTCCAAACCGCCACTTTTTAGAAAATAAGAGAAAAAATTTTACATATTTTCTAGAAAAGAAAACGCCAACGCGAGCTTTATTTTTATTATTATTATTTGCTGTGGCATTTGAAAACTTGGGTAATTAAGAGCGGAAATACAACCTGACGGATGCAAGTGTGTTGACAACTTCAAGTTTTAAGGCGATTTAACCATTTAAAAAAACTGCTGCTGGTAAATAAAATCGAATGTTTTCATTCGTTTTCAAATTAATTTTCGAGAATTTAGAAATACAATTCTAAAATTAGTTTTATTTTAGCTCTTATTTTATTCATTCTCTCTCTCTCTCTCTCTCTCTCTCTCTCTCACTCTGAACGAATAAAATTATCTTACAAAATTATCTTAAAATTATCTCAATATTTTATGATACTAAAAATCCTATGGAAAAGGAAAATTCTTACAAACACTCAACTTATGTCGATTTCTTTTCTAAAAAATAATGCAACATTTTTCACACTTTTTAACAGAAAATGGCAACATTTTGCCATTTCAAAATAAGGAATTTATTAGAAATGAGTCCTACATCCTCCACGAATAATAATTTCTGTTTGAAAGCTTTTCCCAACCGCCACTTTTTGGAAAATAAGTGAAAAAATTTTAAATGTTTTCTAGAAAAGAAAACGCCATTAATCATATTAATATTTCTTTTTTTTTAATTATACAGAAATATGTGTGTAAGCTTGTGCGAGGTGTGTGCAAAAAATTGGAGGAAATTTTATTTTTATAGAGCTATAAAACTTAAACTTGGCAACACTTTTGTCAGCTGTCAAGTGCTACATTATTAAATTGATTTGACTTTTCAACATCAATAGACTGTCGCCTGATGAACAACGTTTCCGAATTGAGCAAATTTGTTTTGAAAATCGCAGTGTTCGCAATACATGTCGGGCTCTGCGTCCTGTTAAATTGAAACGATCGCTTAATTGTACTTTTCTAATATGAAAATAATTCACAATAATTATTATTTTTATCCCTTTACTATGGAAAAGAACACCGGGAAAATTTCTTTTAACCATCACGAATTGGCCCCCTGTTTTTTTAGGAAAGCTTTTCTACTCCCTCATATTTATTATTAACTTAAGTTTTATTAAGTTAATAAAACTCTCGAATAGTTTTTTTTTTAATTTTCAAACTCTTGTGTATAAAATTTTTCTTATTGCTGTTTCAGCTAAAAGCTTTATTTCTAAACAACTTTTTTCCGCTCCACATAAAACAAGAATTAAACGTCTGCCTGCTCCGGCTAGAGAAACACACTTATTTTTTTCTTTCCGTTTCAAATTTGCATAATTCCAACGTTCAAAATGAGGTCGTGTTCTAAATTCTTTGCATATTAATTGAGGATTTCCCTATAAAACATCCGCTTTACAAATCTATTTCAGTTACATGTTCATATCTGAAATCGTGTTCACATTGAGGCAAACCAAATGACACAACAACAATTATTCAAATCGACTTGTATAAACTAAATGATTTATTTACGTTTTTATGTTAATTACGTAAAATCCAAGAACGTAATCGAGTTTTAAAACTAATTTTATTTTAATCTGCATGTAATTTTACACACAAGTTTTGCTTGACAACTGGAATCTGAAATCGTTTTGGAAAACATAAAGATCGAATAGAAATAATGATTTGAAGCTCAAACTTAAAGTTTCATTCGTCCGAAGAACACCCTTTAAAGGAATCAATTTATTTTTTTCAATATTCCACAGAAGATCGTTTAATAAATTTCGATAAACTCCCAACTGTGAGTCTTATAAATCAGTTTCGTTTTGCTTTTCCATATTTAAAAGCTTCAATTAATTTTTTTTATAATTTTGAATAATTAAAAACTCAACACTGTTGCCCGTCAGCAGTTTAACAAGCTAACGAATATCTTAACGAACTATAAAAAATAATTTTATTAATCCCTATATAAATAAATACGAGGCGCGTTTGAATATCTATATAAACATAATCATATTAATATAAAACAATAACTAATTCTTTCTAACATCAACTTGGAAATGGTGTAAAATTAAAAGCACAACAAAAAAAAAAAAAAAGAATTATAAACTTGAATTCCGAATAAAATGAAAACGATTTAGTTTAACTTTTTAAAACAATTGCACGATTTGTGTGTCATCCGTGATTTAAGTTGAGAAAATAAATACGAACAACTGACACAAATCGCGCCATATAATTCAAGTTCATTTGGGAACCAAATTGGTCGTTGTATTCAAATGACATTAAATGATATTTCTATTGGCTTAAACAATTAAATAATCGCTACGAACCAACTGACTGACATACAAACCATTTCCACTTTATTAGAAAAAAAACACAATGTGCACAAAAAGTTGCTTGACTAAGTTCAAGTACATTAACCGCTTGATTAATATACGAGGTAGTTACCTATTAGTTATTAAAAAAAATATATATTTAATTAAAAATTTCATTCCTGATTTGTATAAAAGTAAATTTTTTAATAATACTGAGAATAAATTCGAAATGGAATCATGTCGTTATGCGAATAAAATATATTGGAATATTTGAGAAATTTTTTAAAAATCTTTTTGCTTATACAAAATGAAAATGTATTCGAGAAGCTTTTGAAAATATTCGATTAATAATTACATACAATTTGTACTTATCATTTGTTCTGACCACGAGTAAGAAAATTTTTATCTAAACTTGTTCAATCCAGCTGTTTTCGTAATTATGATAATCATTATCATCAAAAACAATTATTCCACGTTCACACGAGGAAGTATTTTCTACTCAAACTATTTTCAATTATCTTTTCAAGCTGCCAGAATGTTTACACAGCGAAGTCTGCTTTGACAAATTTTCGTTTCCTTTTGCTTTAAAATTCATAAATATTTCTTAGTTCATTTTATTTGCCAAATTACATTTTTGTAATTATAATTAAAAAAATTTTAATCACAAACTGCAGTTGTAATTGCCACAAATGTAATTCAATTCGCCCAATTCTGTTTCGCAGTAACATTTTCCATTGTGAATAGCTTTTCAGAAGCAAAAATTTCTATTGTGAACAACTTTTCAGTGAATAGTTAGGTATCAAAACGTTCTATTGTGAATTGCTTGCCGGTAATAGTTTTTATATTTTGGGAGGAAAAATTTCTATTGTGAATCGCTTGCCAGTAGTATTTTTTATTGTAAATAATTTGTAATTGAATATTTTGGGAGCAAAACATTCTATTGTGAATTGCTTGCCAGTAATAATTTTTATATTTTGCGAGGAAAAATTTCTATTGTGAATTGCTTGCCAGTAGTAGTTTTTATTGTAAATAATTTGTAATTGAATATTTTGGGATCAAAACTTTCTATTGTGAATTGCTTGTCAGCAATAGTTTTAATATTTTGGGAGGAACAATTTCTATTGTGAATCGCTTGCCAGTAGTAGTTTTTTTTGTGAACAATTTGTGAGTGAATATTTTGGCAGCAAAACATTCTATTGTGAATTGCTTGCCAGTAATAGTTTTTATATATTGGGAGGAAAAATTTCTATTGTGAATTGCTTGCCAGTAGTAGTTTTTACTGTGAACAATTTGTGAGTGAATATTTTGGGATCAACACATTCTATTGTGAATTGCTTGTCAGCAATAGTTTTAATATTTTGGGAGGAACAATTTCTATTGTGAATCGCTTGCCAGTAGTAGTTTTTTTTTGTGAACAATTTGTGAGTGAATATTTTGGGATCAACACATTCTATTGTGAATTGCTTGTCAGCAATAGTTTTAATATTTTGGGAGGAACAATTTCTATTGTGAATCGCTTGCCAGTAGTAGTTTTTTTTTTTTGAACAATTTGTGAGTGAATATTTTGGCAGCAAAACATTCTATTGTGAATCGCTTGCCAGTAGTAGTTTTTTTTGTGAACAATTTGTGAGTGAATATTTTGGCAGCAAAACATTCTATTGTGAATTGCTTGCCAGTAATAGTTTTTATATATTGGGAGGAAACATTTCCATTGTGAATTGCTTGCCAGTAGTAGTTTTTACTGTGAACAATTTGTGAGTGAATATTTTGGGATCAACACATTCTATTGTGAATTGCTTGTCAGCAATAGTTTTAATATTTTGGGAGGAACAATTTCTATTGTGAATCGCTTGCCAGTAGTAGTTTTTTTTTTTTGAACAATTTGTGAGTGAATATTTTGGCAGCAAAACATTCTATTGTGAATCGCTTGCCAGTAGTAGTTTTTTTTGTGAACAATTTGTGAGTGAATATTTTGGCAGCAAAACATTCTATTGTGAATTGCTTGCCAGTAATAGTTTTTATATATTGGGAGGAAACATTTCCATTGTGAATTGCTTGCCAGTAGTAGTTTTTATTGTGAACAATTTGTGAATGAATATTTTGGGATCAAAACTTTCTATTGTGAATTGCTTGTCAGCAATAGTTTTAATATTTTGGGAGGAAAAATTTCTATTGTGAATTGCTTTCCAGTAGTAGTTTTTACTGTGAACTATTCGTGAGTGAATATTTTGGGAGCAAAACTTTCTACTGTGAATTATTTGTGACAAATAGTGTATATTAAGAATTAATTGTTAGTGGTTTATGAATAATTTGTGTGAACGGAATGTATACAGACTTTGAGAATATGAACTACAGGCTATTCATTTCCATAAAGTCTATTTATATTCAGCTTTTTGTGGTACTAAAAAGGATAAAAGAGTTAACACAAACTAAAAATAATAGACACTAGAAATGATACCGTTTCGCGTCACTTCCTGATCACAAATTCAGGAGCTCGGTTTTCACTTCAACCCTTAGCAAATATCTATTATATAAATTAAAATGATAAATTACAGGATTCATAAGAAAAGTCCTACAGAAGGTAGTAAAAAAAGTAAATGTATTTGATTGAAATCCATGTTAAGAAAGTTTTGTAGGAACAATTTTCAATAAAATACACTTCAAAATAATATTAAATTATCAGTGATATATACGAATTCACTTAGATTCACAAATAGAATCCAATTACGTTCTACAGCTGATGATCACTTACTTTGAACTTAAGTTGCGTTATTTATTTTAAATAATTTTCAACGAATTCCTAAAGCTCTTTTAGTTGTTGAAGTATAATTTTTATTTGATTTTATATATATATATATTTTTTTATTAAAGTTTTCTTTTGTTTCAATAATCAGCACAACAATAACTCTTGTTAGCACCCAAATTCCATATTATTGCAAATTTATATATATATTTTTTATGTAAAAATCACATGCACTCGCACGTTATTGATTATGTGATCGATTAATTTAATATTTACTCCCGATTTGTTTACAAATAAATATAATTCAACCATGAACAAGCAACATTACGCGCACAATAATGACGAGCAACTGATCTGACAAGCGGCTAAAATTCTTTACAAAAATTCAATTCAAACTAAAATCATACAACCACTGATTATAAAATAAAACAAGAGATCAATAACTATGGAACTGCAGACGAGCAAGAAGAAGACGAATTATGATAATAATAAAAAACTGCAATATTATGGAAAATAATATGAAATCACTGAACGGCAAACAACAAGTGCGTTGTTATTACAAAAAAATGCAGCGATGACAGTAAAATGTGCAGGGGTCAGCACCTTAACTTTAATAGGAAACATAAACTGATAAATTAATATTTAAAATTGAGCTAAAAAAATTAATAAATATAAAAAATAAACTGAAAGAATATGCGCGGGGACATCGCTACCGCATAAATAAGTGCATTTACAAAAACCCTCAAACGAAATGTGTTCCATTTGATTTAAATGTTTTCGTTATTATAATATCTTGTTGTTCAGGTACGGTGACCATTAATTTCTGGAAAAGTAGAATACAACTTTTATTTGTGTATATCATTTGACGAATTCAGAGGTAGAAGAAAGATAAAGACTTTCGCTAAATAAATTTTATTTAACTCAAGTAATTGTGAAAAAGCGATAAATTTAAAATCATATATTTTTCGGTACAAATTATTTCAAAATTTTTAATTTTGCGTAAAAAAACTTAATTAAGGCCGAATTAAGCACAGATTTTTATACTGTTTCGAAGTACGAATATTATTATAATTATTAAACAATAAAAAAAAATAGCTCACAGTATAAAATAATTGGGGGAATAACTATTTTGCAGTACAGAAACAGTTGCTGTCCACTATAAACAGCAAAAGCACGGGTCACCGTAACCATATACGCGCATATACTGCGTAACACATAAAGCATTTTGTTTATCGCCTTAAATAATTCTTAATTCATGCTCATTCATGATTTTTCAATTGGAATTGTGTGAAAATGAATACCGACGCAAAATCACGTACCTGAAAACATCTTCCATACGTGCCATGCCACTGGCACAGTGCGTTCCATTGGCCATAAGTAAATAGCGAAAAATGTGCAATACGAATTTAAAGAAAATGCTGACTTACCACGCGAAAATTGCAACAATAAAAACAAAAACAATCGTAAGAGTTTTTGTTACTACGAAAAATTTATGTGTCTTAAGTCTTTTGATTTTCTATGATCAATACAATTAACAACGAACGCCGCACAATGGGGTAGAGAATAAATTAATATTATGTTGGTTTCCACAATTTTCTTTGCTTGATTGGTTGGTTGGTTGGTTTAATTGGCTGTCCACCCGTTTGAGGAATCTAAGCAGATCACTTCCTGTCTGTTTCTCTATATTGAAAAAGGTCTTTCTTTATTACAATTAAATTTAAAACAAAAAGAGTTCAAATAATTATTTTTGTGTTTTTCAAATGCAACTGAACGACTGAAATAATTCGTTCGACTACTTTCGTTCTGACTACTCTGAAAGGTTGTTTCTTAAAGGGTGCTTTTTATGGAGGCCTAAAACTTTAAGATGGCAACACTTTTTAATTGGCGCTCTTTTTGTCAGCTGTTGAATGAATCAGGCATTAAACACAATAACGACAGCAGGCTACAGACTACAACTTGTCAAAAATAGAATCAATGTGCGTATATGAGAATGATTATTTTTACTACCACAAGCAACGCGGCTACTGGTTGTTGTCCCTGCTGGTTGTTGTAGTCAAATTAAACTAATTTCTATTTTAGTGAGCGACAAAGAGTAGATGCAATGTTGCCACTATAATATAAATAAATTCAATTATTGTATATTAAACAATATATCGTTTTGTTGTACAAAAAGAAACAACAAACTCTATATCCAAGCTAATGAAATGACTTCTTGTCATATATTGTGGACTTTAAATATATTTTATTGGAATAAAACTATTTAAGAGTATTAAATACATGAAAGCGGCTACACTGGCGTATGAAGAGAATTCTACTACAAACAACAACACATGGTTATTGATTTGGTGGTGTCGTTCTACAAATAATTAAATAGCTGACTACGAGGCAACGGTTGTAGCCAACGACTTTTGTAGTCGGTGTTCGTGTAGCCTGCTGTCGTTATTGTGTTTAGTGCTTCATGTTTAAATTGGTCAACATGAATAGACTGACGCCTGAGCAACGTTTCCAAATTGTGAAAATTTATTTTGAAAATCATTTTTCTTTTCGAAATACGCATCGCGCGCCACGTCCATTTCACGGCCAACATAATCGTCCATCAGAGTAATTATTTTCATTAACCGTGAATTGACTTCCAATATCGTGCGATTTAATGCCACTGGAATATTTTCTGAGGCGGATATCTGAAGTCGCTACAAATTATTGACCACTTGGAGGGGCAAAATTTGCCGCATTATTGCCGATATACGGCCAATCGGGCCTCTAGATTTGACTACGTCCGAGCCAGCCGTGACTTTAATGTGGCAGAGGTCATATTTAAATTAAAATTCCAGAAGATTATCTTTCGAATAAAGTATATTCCACGTTTTATTTCATATTCAAACTTCTAGACCTCTATAAAATACACCCTTTAAGTGTGTATATATTCATATAAAATTTCAGTTTAGTTGGCAAGTGGCGATTTTAAATAATTTAACTTGACTACAACAAAAAAAGAAACATGGAAACGGCAGAAGAATTATTTTGATGAAAATAAGGTGGCATTTCGTATCACAAAAATTTAATTTTCGATAAATTGCAGTCGGTAGCCTGTAGTCATAAAAGTGTCTAACTCAAGGTTGGCGATTTCAATTAATTTAACTTGAATAGAACAAAAACAGAATCTTGGAAACGGCAGAACAATTATTTTAACGAAAATAAGGCGGCATTTCTTATCACGAGAATTTTATTTTTGATAAATTGTAGTCGGTAGCCTGCAGTCATAAAAGTGTCTAACTCCCGGCGTCACTCAATGGTCACACGAAAGATATTTTAAGACTTCCACAATATATTTTAGACTTTAAATGTTTTCAATAGTTTCCTCAAAAGCTAAAAATATTAAATTGAGTCATCGAAAAAGATTAATAATTTAAGCCTTTAGTTTTATTACACTTAATCGCCCCACGGTGCAGTTTAATATGATACTCCAGCTTGGAGCCTCTCAACGATTATTTATCCAGTTTTCAAAAATTGAATTAAATTATACAACCCATCAATTTGTCTTTTAGTTTATCTCTTTCAAATATTTGTTCATAAATTAATAACTTTTTCAAAAAAAGAAGAAAAAAAAAGTGGCTAATACTCTCGCATATGAGCATGTGTACGTGCGTCCGTGCGTTCGGTCGTTCGTTCGTTCGTTCATTGACACACAACAACTGCTTTCAGCATAATAATTATTTATTTTTGATTTTTAAGCCATTTTTCTGCAATTGACACGTCTCTGCGGTATTATTTTTTAGTGTTCTACAGTCGACTTAAACTGTACACAGGCTATAGAAAAATGCACACGCACACTCGCACACACACACATGCACTGAAAGGTGTATAACCTGCTATAGAGACCGGTAAATGCTGGTACAGAAGGCCGCCGATAAAAAAAAATGGTAGTCAAAATGAATATCTCTCAGAATAGTTGATTTATTTTTACGCAAACAGTAGCAACGGCATTAACATAAACAGTCAAATTAAAGAGTTCTTTTGGAAAATAAATATTTGCGTGCTGTCGTTCTGCATGTCTGATTGCCCGGTAGTTCACGTAGTGGAAAATATTTGAAAAGGGGAAAACGTTTAATTGCCACCGTCAAGCAGGAAATAATTGCATAGTCACGAGTTGCAGATTTTAATGGGTGGAAAGTACTGCTACAATAGAACAAAAAATAATGTAAAAGATACGTTACACTTATCAAATATTTGCCCAAAAAAGCGGAACCACTAAATTCTTAGGGAAAGGCTCTTAACTCAGGCAAGTGCTTGTTGGGTTAAACTGTTTTTAAAAATAATAAATCTTATGACAGCGTGTCTATTAGTTACGAATAAAACTATTTGTTTTAATAAACAGGCATTTGAATAAAAATATTATTAATGAGTATTTAGCGGTAACGCTTTTTTGTCCAAATACTTGACAAATTCAGAAGTGCCAGTTGGAAGATACTCTCAGACCACGTTTTCATAAATTAAAATTCTATTTCTTCGACAAATTTTATTTTAAAATAATCTAACAACTTGTTAAAATTGAGTTCCAAGAACTGCTGGGCATGATAAAGACAAATAATTCAGCACAATAAATTAATGTTGCATAAAATGAATGGACGATGCCGCTGGGTATGATGGCGATGATAAAAATATTTAAAAGAAACAATAATTTTTATTATATAATAAAAATGATATCAATAGTCCTCCTATTCTGCAAGTAGTTGTCGACATCTGTGACAAGACGTTGGCAAAAATAAAGCAGCAATTCGCCTGCCAGGACAGACAGATCCTTCCAAACACAATCAGTGTCTCAAGTTGTTCGTGTACACTTTCAAAGAAGATGCCCCTTCAACGACCTTTTCCTACTCATTGTCTTCATTCCAGTCTTGGGGTTTTGCCCGCTTTAATTCTCTGTAAACGGAAGAGCCAGTAGCCGTCGTCCATGTTGTTGTTTCGAGTTTAAAATATTCAAAAACATTTCAAGAATTTTTAATTAAAACTTAACCTTTTCATTCGATCAAAATATTATTTTGTCAATATATTTGCGTTGAAGGTTTGTGTTTTTTTATTTATTGGAACGAAACTGAATTAAAAAAAAAAAGAAAAAATATCAAATTCCTTAATTATAATTCAAAGCATAAGTATTTGCTGTTGTAGTTGTTGTTTTCGTTAATTTATTTCATTCTTTAACGGCGACAAGTTGACTGAACGCCGAAATATAATTTTGTGAAGCTGCTTAAATATTCTTTTATAGTTTTCAGTTTTCAGTTTGAAAAAAGTTTTAGTTTTTAATTGATTTTGGGAATTTCTCATCTTGTGCTTGTTGTTGTGCTATTTTTTCAATGACGCAATAGGAATTTCACTTTCAATTTTTATTTCTCAATCCGTTTTATTTACACGCTTTTTGCCAAGTTTTTTATTTTTATCTTTTTTTTTACTCACCCTGCGGGCTCTCTACTGAAAAATGTTGTTGTTAAACTTTAAGTTTGAGGAAAAATAATTAATTGTTGAAAATATGTATTTTAAAGTTTGAATGTAATTGATTGTTTTTAAGGTAAAAAATAAATTTTAAGAAAAATTAAAGAGCTGCTGGTCATGGGAACTGAATTGAATATTCAATTTATTTCCCAAACGAGGTGATTCAATGTCAAGTCGACTACAAGTTAGACACGACTCGTTTAGATTTGGATAAAATTCAAAAAAATTTTGTTACCACAATTTTATAAATCTATCGAATTTGGCGGATTTCTTCCTTTTCATTTTTCTTAAAAACCATTTCAAACTAAAAAATAATTTTTATATCTTTTCAAATGAAATAAATATTTGGGTTAAGTAAACTCTGGCGAAACAAACGATTTTTATTTATTGGAAAAATGTACTATTTTCAAAATTTGGAATTTTTTTTGAATTTAGTTGATGTAAATTTTTGTTAGCAGATTTTTTTTAAGGAGCACAGCCCACTCCTTTTTGTCCAAAGATGCAGAAATTTGGAAGGATACACAATTTTTTCCATTTAAGATATATTTCTTTGCTTTCAAAATCTTTAATAAAATAATTTAAGCCCGCATGACATTATTTTATTAAACGTTAGTATTAACTTTTTCTAAAAAAAATAAATCATTTTATAAAATTTTTTTTAAAGAAACTTTGCGGATATTGAATTTTTCCAAAACAGATTAATTTATTTAATTGAAAATTTATATAAAATTTTTCCAAAAAACATAAATGATTTTAATAAAAATTTTGACAGAACTTTGATTGATTCAATTCAAAACTTTGCAGATATTAAATTTTTCAAAAAAAGGTAAATAATTTTTTTAGAAAATTTTGAAACAAACTTTGCAAATATTAAATATTTCTAAAAAAAGGTAAATCATTTTATAAAAAAATCTTAAACAAATTTTGCAGATATTACATTTTTCCAAAAAAGCTAAATTATTTTATTGAAAATTTTGAAAGAACGTGGATTGATTGCATTCAAAACTTTGTAGATATTAAATTTAAAAAAATGAAATCATTTTATTAACAATTTCTAAAGAAACAGCAGATATTGAAATTTTCCCAAAAAAAGTTATAATTTTATTAAAAATTTTGAAAGAACTTAAATTGAATTCAAAACTTTGCAGATATTAAATTTTCCTAAAAAAAAATAAATCATTTTGTAAAAATTTTTTAAAGAAACTTCGCGGATATAAAATTTTTCCAAAAAAGAAAAATTATCTTACAAAAAATTTTGACAGACCGTTTATTAATTGAATTCAAAACTTTGCAGATATTAAATTAAAAAAATAATAATAAATTATCTTATTACAAATTTTTAAAGAAGTTTGATTGACTTCAAAACTTAGCAGATATTGAAATTTTCCAAAAAATAAAAATCATTTTATTGAAAATTTTGCAATGTTTTTTCTTATTGATTGAATTCAAAACTTTGCAGATATTGAATTTTTCCAAAAAAAACATAAATCATTTTGTAGAAAATTTTTTAAATAAACTTTGCAGATATTACATTTTTCCAAAAAATATAATCCTTTTTTGTTATATTTGGTAGCCGCAAGTATTCCCTTTAAAATGACGTAAAAATATTTGTTTAGTATGAGATGATTTTTGAGATATTGAAATTCGGTAAATTCGGCGATCTTATGAAATTTTGAATATGACTGCACTTTTTTTTTTGTTCGTGTGTCAGTACTGAATAAAGCAAAAGGGTGCGCCTCCGTGGTATAAAAATTCAAGGAATTTCGTTTGCTAGAATAAATTTTAAAACCGGAAATTTTAAAATGAAAAATGGTAGCACGGTTATCGCAGACGCCGTCATTGTGTGTGTACTTTCATAAACACAAATAAGCTTTTGATTTTAGACGACGAACATTCGTGGAGAGAAATTCGTCGTTGGTGGGCCCAGTGTGCGTTTCAGGGATTCAGTCAAAATCATTTTATAGTTTCAAAATTTAGTTTGATTTATTGAATTTGTATTTTAAACATCAAGAAATCAAAACAAATAACAAAAAGGGACCTGCAGAAATTTGTTTGAACTCTTGAATATCAACAAAACCAGAAGATGACAGACTGGCCAGACTGGATAACAAAATAAATCGCGCTTGTTGCTTAAGTCTTTCGTTTAATAACTCTTCAACGTTATTTTTGTAGTCAATTCCTTCCTTTTTATCTATTTCATTTAAATATTTAATATTTATAATATTCATTTGATTTAGCCCAGTACTGTTTGTCTCTGTGGTCATCAATTTTGTGGATAAACTCGTGCATTTAAATATTGAGTTAAATTCAAAGAACGATAGTTAATATCAATCGATGTCGTTTAGAATTTAAGCAAGAATTTCAGTTTCTAATAACTGACAATTTTATAAATAATATTAATCAGGAGTTGTCATGTTTAATTTGAAAGTAAATGTTGTCTTTAAAATCTTGTTGGTTGATGTCGGAAATTAGTTAAAAAACAAAAATTAAAGGAAACAAAAATTAAAGGAAAAAATTAATTAAATAGATTCTTGTGTTTTATGCTTAAATTTTTAATTAATTCATTTTAAATTGCTTTAAGAGAAAATAATATAAAAGACAATTTTATAAAAAAAAAAACAGTTGGCCTCAAGGGCTCATAAACGGTTTATAAAAAAGTGTGCAAAATGGATTTGTTTTTAGAAAAATTAAAGTTTATAAAAAATTTTTATTTAAAATGGTTAATAAATCCCTGAGCTATTGAAAACAATTATGTGGGTGATTCCATGTCAAATTGACCCTTCGATTTGTGTGAAATTTGATGTATTCAGTACTTAAACCAACGAAAAATAACAATTAAAAACAATTTCTTGTTAAAAGAAACGTTTTCTTTCAAGTAGATTCAGAGAAAGTGTTCAAAGTCCTATTGCCACCCGGGCGGGATTGAAAGGGGGCAAAATAAAGAGAGAACTTGATGTCATTGCGGACACTGATGGAACAAGAATGATCTGCCGAACTGGTATGGATCTTATTGTCTTGTCAGACAATCTGGGGCTAGAGAGCTTCCTCCGTCTCCTCGCTAATGAAGGCAGTGGCTAAACGAACAAAAAAATTTTGTCGAGTGTTAAAAGAGTGTGTGTTGCACGTTCTTATTCATAAAGTCTTGGCATTAAATAATGATTGATTTGAACATCTGTGGTGTTGACTAATTTAACTGTAGTTTCAATCAGTCAATTCATTTAAAAACAATAACTATTAACTTAAACATCAAACAGAACATAACAAATTGTGGTTTATAAAAAGTATCATGAGCAATAAATTCATTGAAATATTAAAATGAGCGTTATATTTAGTTTTAATTAATTAAAGGAACCTGTAGTTTTAATAGAAATTATACACAAAACATAACAAAATTAAAGAATTTAAAATTAAAAACAAAGAAATAAACTTTTTTATAAAACATTAAACATCAATCAGCATCCTTTATTTTGCAAATAAAAATATTATCTTGTGGATTTCAAAAAAAGCAAGAAGCTCAATCCCAACAACATTTTGAGGGCTGCTCAGAATTAAATGAGATCATTAGCAAACAAATTATTTATTTAAATGGTGAACAACAACTACCTGAAGCGCTAATTTGTGGTTGCCTCTTTTTTCTAATTCTTTAATAACTTTTCAACACGTAATTACGTTCTTTAGGAAACTCAATAATTAAGTTAATTAATTTCTTTTATTTCTGCTAAAAAGCCACAGAAGAGGAGAGAGAGATCACCGCTTAACACGGAAGTACCATTTTAGAACGAAGACCATCATCTGACGAGGCTGTTGGTTAAGATACTTCATTTTTTTCATAGTTTGCCGAAAATTCATTTTATTTATATGATTAACTTGGTTTTTTTTTTAGTTTGTGAAGTTTTTATTAATACGAGAACTTCAGTTTATTTTTATTGTTGTTAGAATTCTACTTTCACAATAGAATTGCCACCGTCCACATGGAGAAAATGTGTCATTTTATATATGATTTAATTGTTGAATAAATAAATATATAAACGACATGAGCAAATTGAAAGCATTCATGCAAACTTATCGCGCATCAATCGTTGAAGAATTGTAGGAATCAAAATGGAAATTATGCGGGAGAAAGCTGTTATTAATTACTTTCCTAGAACTTCGCTCTAGTGCTGAGCAATTTTTTCTTTCTTTTTTTTGTAGCGGCATGAACACACCTTTTTTTATAAATTTCAAACACAAACAAGACATGAAAACCAAAAAATACTGCTGACATATAATTTTTTATTTTCAGTACAAGTTTTTTTACAATGAATATTAAGCACTAAACACAATAACAACAGCAGGCTGCACGAACACTGACTACAAAAGTCGTTGGCTGCAATCGTCGCTTCGTAGTCAGCTACTTAATTATTTTTAGAACGACACCACCAAATCAATAACCATGTGTTGTTGTTTGTAGTAGAATTCTCTTCATACGCCAGTGTAGCCGCTTTCATGTATGTCATACTCTTAAATAGTGTTGTTCCAATAAAATATATTCAAAGTCAACAATATATGACAAGAAGTCATTTCATTAGCTTGGATATAGAGTTTGTTGTTTCTTTTTGTATAACAAAACGATATATATTTTAATAGACAATAATTAAATTTATTTATATTATACTGGCAACATTGTCGCTCTCCAAAAATAGAAATTAGTTTAATTTGGCTACAACCACGAAAATAGCAGGGACAACAACCCGTAGCCGTGTTGTTAAAAATAATCATTCGTATATACGCACATGTATTCTAATTTTGACAAGTTGTAGTCTGTAGCCTGCTGTCGTTATTGTGTTTAATGCTTTATGGAAAATTTTTTAAAAATAAAATTAATAACTGGAAGTCAAACTGTTGATGTATTTTTAAAAATATGACAAACCTCTTTAACAGGAACGGTTTTAATTATTGAAGCCGTTATTTATAAAAATTTTTATGAAAAAGGAAATTGGAAAATATCAACTTAAATTTCTGTCTGGGCAACTGAACAGAACTTATGAACAGTGAGACGTCCCATGATGCAATAAATATAAGGTGGCATCACTCAGACAACAATTAAAGCAATTGTTGTTTGTGTAAAGTCATGGTTCATTGAAATGCTGCACACCTGCGCAATCGCAAACAACTCTCACATATACAAAAACAACGAGGACTTGTTGTACACAAGAACTTGACATCGTTGAGCAAAAAAAACTCTCATCTGGCGTAGTGATGCCATCTTTTTTTTTAAGTAGGACCAGCACTAAGGGGACGACTCCTACATATGTGAAGTGAAGTGAATTGCACTGGAACTGGGAAGAGAGAAGATAGTGTTAAGAGCAGAGATAAAGGCAGGTTATGGGATATGACCTTTTCCTGACCTTGAACACTATCAAACAATTTAATGGTTTATATTGTTAATCTATTCAACTTTTTAATACAAAATAATTTTATTTTTAATCGATTAATAATTAATTTTGGCCGTCAGCAGCTCTTCTGATTCACATGGGATGAGTTGTCAAGCGAAAATAATAATTTCCAACTACTGCAAAAGGTCGCTAAATTACTCGCACAAGCTCACAAACACATAATTTTAATTACAAACTTTAATAATCTGTCACCATGAAGGCCTCACAAACACCGATTCTTTTGTGTTTTATTGCATCTGTTCAAATTTAATTTTTATTTCTTCAACGCTGTCATATTTTCTGAAGAATTAAATTAATGATATTTTTTTTATTAAATTTTTATTGTATACGAACGAGTAGATTATATTTGTGATACTAAAATTTTAATTATTTATTAACTTGAAATAAATTGAGGAAGTGTTGCGCATTTTTGTTTGCTGCACTCGTGTAACGTGGCGAAACAAAACGTAACATGTTTCAATGTAAATTTAAATAAAAGTTTTTCATGTTCTTTAAATTTATATTTTGAAATATCAGGCCACTTTCAGTTGACTTAAAAGTAGAAGTGACTTGCATTTTATTCTCAGCTTCGTTGCAGCCCACAAAAAAAACATTTTTTGTTTGCATTTAAGTTCAAATTAAGTTTTAATCGTTTATTTGTTCGTTAATAGTTGTATTTCTAAAATATAAATTTTTGTTTGTTAAATATCTAACTGATAGTAAAGTGCCATTAAGTGTTCACTTCCTGGCTTAATTTGAAACATAACAACAACAACAACAACACTACAGAAAATATAATTGGACCTAAAAACGTGTCTGCCAGCTAAAACACGCGTGTTGTTTTAACTGTTTGCTATTTCTGTTTAACGCTTTTTTTATAAAAATATTTCACGCTAAAGGCCCATAAAAATGTTCGAAAATTGTTTAAATTCTTATTAAATAGTTGATTTACGTACAATTTCCAATGTCGCTGCCAGCGATTTGCGGATTTAATTAAATTATTTATTTATTTGCTGACGAAACTTATAAAAATGTCGCTACTCGTTTTTGTCATTTAACACTTCATCGTTAACATTTTATCATCGTTGCTATAATTTTTTGTTTCGTTTCTATTGATCGATCGCTTGGGGTTCTTAATAGTTAGTTTGCAAGTCTTTAGGATACAGAAAAACACAAATTCGAAAGTCAAAGTAAAAAAATGTCATCTTATCCATCATCAACGAACGCTGTAATTCTCATTTAGTTTGCACCACAAACACATAAATGAGTGGCAACTAGTGTTGCCATTTGGGATTTTTAGTTTTCTCACAATTACAATTTAATTTGAAAATCAACTAGAAATAAAGGCTAAAATAATTATGTCAAAGTCCTAAAATAATTATGTACTAAAAATATATCAACAACAAAAAATTTTTTTAAATATATATCTATTTTTAATTCAGAAACCCGGTCGTTAGAAGAACTATGACACCGATTCCTGGTGAATTTTAGTATCCGTCTATGACCGAAAGTGCTCAGAAATTTGTTTGTAAATTGTAGTGAAATTTCATTCCATATCGAATACAGTAGTGATCTTTCTCCGTAATCGAACAAATTGTTATTTGGGAATTGTGGCACATATTCGACAAGGAATAGGGCTATTATGACTTTCACTCAACTGTATTATATAATATTTATTATATTTAAGCAACTCAATGTTGATTTCTTTTCTGGAAAATAATGCAACATTTTTTACACTTTTTTTATACAAAATGGCAACATTGTGACATTTAAAAATAAAGAATTTAGTAGAAATCAATTTAACATCCCTTATAAAAAATACTTTCGGTTTTGAAACTCCAAATTATCGTAAATAATAGATATCCCATAAGCTTGTTGGGAGTTAAGGCTGCGTTTGTTGTGGACTAAGTATCGGGTGTTTTTTATAGAGTGATACAACTTTGAGCTGGCATCACTGCTTTATTTGACCACCCATTTAACAGCTGATAGTTGCTTTTTGTTTAGTTTGCTTTGACATTTCATTATGGGTCGACTTACACTAGAGCAACTCGTGCAAATTGTGGAAATTTTCAATCAAAATAACTATTCCATTCGGCAAACTCATCCATTCAAAAAATTGTATTTCCCGTTGAAGCCAATTTCTGGTTGAATGGGCGCGTAAATAAGTGGAACTGTCGCATTTGCAGTGAGGAGAATCCACAAGCTTTTGTCGAAACACCCTTTCCATTCACAGAAAGTTACTATTTGGTGCTCTTCATGGGCTGGCGGAGTCATTGGCCCATATGTCTTCAAAAACGATGATGGTCAGAATGTTACGGTTTGTGAAAATTGGTGTTCCAGATCACGCTTTGTACGCGCCAGCTGTGGTTGCCACATGGCCGAAATCATATTTAAACATTAATGTCATAAAATTCTCTATCCAATAAAGACCGTTTCATTGATATCCACAATATATTACTATGTTTTATTATGATTTAAACTTGTATCACTCCATAAAAAACACCCGATATGTTTGGTTCCCTGCATTTCATCAGTTCCTGCACCAAATCGTCAGTAGACTTCAGCGAAAAACAGAAAACTCTCCTAGATTTTGTACAAAATGTCAAAAACAAATTGAGAATTGCCTAAGAAAAAGCAGAGTCGGTTTTGAAATTATTAGAAAAAGCAAAGAACAAATTTTTATTGGTTGATAATCTCTATTAATTCTCTAACTTTTATTATTATTGTTTATATGTATCAATTATTTAAATTTAAAAAAAAATTTATTAAAAATGTTCAACACGGCAACACCTTAACACTTCTTATCTGCCACAATTATCTTAATGTAGTTAACCGTCAGGAAAATTAAAAATTAAAAAAAAATCGGAAGCTTCCTGACTAATTCCAAGAGCCCATGGCTATGTATGTATGTGAGTGTGTGTGTGTAAGTATGTGACCCGCTTATAACTTTTGAACGACTGAATCAAGTCAAACGTTACGAAGAGCGAATTTGTACCGATTCCAACTAGTAGATTTCAAGATGCCAAAAAAATAAAAAAAATCATTTTTCAAATTGTTTTTTTTTTTATAACTCTTAAATGGCTTCAGTGATCTTCTCTTGACATATAAAAATCATGTCGATCACCTTAAACCGGCACAAAGTTGGTTAATCTCTTCATGAGATATCGTGAACGAAAACAGTGATTTTATTTCGATAAATTACGAAATTGTACATCTGATCAGTCAGATCAGATAAAGATAAAGCGTTTTAGCTCGAAGAGCTCAAAGAATAGCACAGAAACCAGGTCCCGAAAGCTTTGCGGTTAAAATTAGCTTCAAGGTACAAGGATATCCTTTGGGGTCAATCGTTTTCCATATCCTTTTAGTTTTTGTGGAAAAAATATTTTTATTTTTTGCAAAATGAAACGAATTGTTGTTGGTTATTCTCAACAGACAATAACTAACGATTTTATAGAACATCAAGCAAAATGTTATATCGAACTGATCTGCGACCTTGAGGAGATGCATGTCTCCAGCAAAAGTTTGTATTTTTTGCTCCGTTCTTATTATTAATTCCCCGCCTATTGAAAGTGCGAAACTTTTAGTTGAATCACATCATTATTTGCAATCTTCTTAAAGTGGTTTTGCCTTAATTATTTTAAGATTAATGAATCTTGTTTTTTAAAGAGTCCAAAGCAAAAAAAAAAAAAAATTACAACTCTCATGTACTGCGCCGTTCTCTATTAAGCGTTTACAGTCGTTTTAGTTCATATACAATAATGACTCGTTTCAAACTTATTTCCTTATTCGACCCTCTTCTAAACAAACTAATTCAAGTAATTGAAGCGTACAATATGTCGTTGGGAAATAAAGCGTTGCGTATGATTTACAAATTCGCTAAACTTGAGAGTGGCGGTAAAATGATTACGCAGTCTTGATTTGATTTCGAGGCATATAGATTAGCTTGACCCCTAACAGATAAATTATTTTGGATTTGTCTTAATATATTAATTATTTAAAAAAAAATTTTTAAGCTTAAAAAAAGATCACATCACAAAAACAGAAGACTTGAGCAACAAACTTAGAACTGCTAGAGAATATGAAAACTGCAACTATTCACTGTATATCTGGTAACTGTAATTGAAATGTAAGATACTATATACGAGGGATGTATGACAATTCGGTGACATTTGAAATAATAGACATCGGCAAAGGATTTTAAAGTTTCTTTATTTTTTACATGCTAATAGTAGAGGATATGAAATAAATACAAGTAGTAAATATTTTTATTGTAATAATTGTAAAGTAAACATGATTCAGTGATCAGTAGTTTTCTTTTTTTTGGAATATCTTACAACTATATAATTAATTTAAAGTTAATATCTAATGTTCATCTAAAAGTACGCAGATATCAAAAATAACGGCACGCAACTAAATAGTTTTAAAATTATTCGATGTACCCTGTCGACAGTAAAAACATTTGACAGTTCATGCATACTTCTTTGTTTACCTTTTTTTTTGTCACCACACATGCTCATGTTTAATAACATGCTTGTTCTTTCAGCAATAGATTGAAAAATGAAAACACATGTGCTTCGATTCCTTTGAAATAAAAATAGTTAAAAATTATTTAAAAAGTCTGTTAAAAATATTTATAAAGTGTATATAACTATGGCGGATCAAGTATTTCATCGTCCTGGGCCTTTAAAGCAAACAAACAAGGCCCACAAGACTGGCCGACATCGTTCAAAGGGTGCTATTGATAGTGCTCTTAAAGGTTCGTAGGAAAATATTCCTTTTTTTTATATCAGATTGTTATTTATATTGAAACTAAATTTACAGGAAAAGTTTCTAATGCAACCATAAGCCACAAACACAAGCAAGTTCAGCGCAAGGAACAAAGGCGCAATCAAATGAATCAGGTGGGTTCAAAAAATTTTTTTTTTTTGATATACTTACATAAATAAAAAAACATTTTATTACAGGTTCGAAAAAATAAACGTGAAGAGGCATTAGCTATTAAACGACAATTGGGTGGCCAGAATACTGCCCCCTTTTTGGTTTGCTTATTGCCCATGCATTTGCAAGTCGATCCGCGTTCCGCTTTAAGTATTTTAGAATGTTGTGATGAAGACGCTGTAGTAGAACGCACTGCTTCAGGCGTGACATACATTAATTTGCCACGATTCAAACAAAGATTTGCTTTTATTATACCACCTGTTGGCAGAGGTAATGAATTAGCCGTCTTGGATTATTTGAAAGTGTGTGATACCACCTTAATGTTAACCTCCGCCGCTATGGGAGAAGATGAAGTTTTCGACAAGTGGGGTCATCGAATATATAACATGATTTCAGCACAAACTATACCTACTGCAATAGTGGCTTTAATGGATTTGGAATCTTTAAATCCAAAACGGCGTTCATCTGCTAAAGCGGCGGCTCAAAAGTTTATATCGAAACTGCTGCCCAAAGAGAAAATTATGCAATTGGATACTAATGCCGAAGGTATGATAATATATTGATGATAATTTTAAATTGTTAGTAGACTTGAATTCGTTCTTTAGGTTTAGTTGTCATGCGACGTATTGGTGGCCAAAAGAAAAATATTGTTTATAATCGTAACAACCGCCCTCATCTCTTTGGAGATCATGTTGAATTTATAAGAAATTCAAATCCTGCTGAAGATGACGGCATGTTGAAAATTACAGGCTTTCTCCGTGGTACTCCTTTGGATGTTAATAGGCTGGTGCACATAGTTGGTTTGGGTGACTTCCAAATGTCACAAATTGACGCCGTTCATGATCCTTATAAATTGGATAAATCTCGTAATCAAGAAATGCAGGCTGAAGTGCGAGTTGTGGCCAAGGCCGATCCCAACAAGCAAACTTCGCTGCAAACCGAAAATATACCAGATCCCATGGATGCTGAACAGACGTGGCCAACGGAAGAAGAAATTGCGCAATCCCAACAGGAAACGAAAAAAATGAAATATATTAAACGTGTACCCAAAGGATATAGTGCTTACCAAGCTGCTTGGATACCGGATATTGAAACAGTAGAGGAAGGCAACGACGACGATGAAGATATGTATGATAGTAATGATGACAACGACGACGAAGATGATGAGGATGAATTTATGTCTTGCGAAAACAAGTCATTTGATGGTGAACACGAAAAACCTGAATCTGATACTGAGGAATATGTTGATAGTGCCTCTGTATCGGATGCAGCCATTAACGATGAAAAATATGATTTGCAAATGGATTTCCACGAAGAGCGCGAAACAATGAAAAAACTCAAAGAAGCGCGACTCGATGAAATGTGGCCAGATGAAATTGATACTCCATTGGATATACCAGCTCGTACAAGATTCCAAAAGTATCGAGGATTGGAGTCGTTTAGGTAAGCGTTATATATAAAATCACCTACTCTTATATGTAATGAAAGATTTTCATTATAATTGTGGATTTATTATAATACAACTACGAAAGTATGTAGTAAGCAAACCCTACTTGTTAAAAACTTGCTTCACAAATTTTTTTGTCTTGTAATTATATTAACAATAATAACGAACATAATAGCATACTATTTTTGTCTATTGTTAGGGATATGTATCATCCGAAAGTATTTATTTTTTATTCTCACAAGTAAAACGTAATTTTTATTATTAAAATTGCAGAACATCGCCTTGGGATCCAAAAGAAAACTTGCCCAGTGATTATGCGCGCATTTATCAGTTTCAAAATTTCGATCGCACTAAGCGACGCATTATAAATGAAGCCAAAGAATTTGATGGTGTTGTGGTAAGCAGAGTACTAAATCAAGTAAATAAATGTTTGATTTTAATTAAATAATTTACAGCCTGGTTGGTATATTACTATACATGTGGCGAATGTATCGGCGACAAAATGGTATGCTTTCAAATCAGCCCAACAAACTGAAAATGTCATAGTTTATGGTCTATTACCTCACGAACATCAAATGTCCGTTATGAATGTAGTTCTTAAAAGAATGTCCGATTCGGAAGTGCCCATTAAATCAAAAGAAAGACTAATTATACAGTGTGGCTATAGGAGATTTGTGGTTAATCCTATTTTCAGTCAGCATACGAATGGTGATAAACACAAGGTAAGTTATTTTGTTTTGTTTATTTTAAATAAATACGTATAATATTAATACATTGAATTATGATATAGTTTGAGCGTTACTTTAGACCCCATACCACAATCTGTGCCACATTTTATGCACCAATACAGTTTCCACCTGCCCCCGTGCTAGCCTTTAAGACGAATCCAGACTCGACGTTGTCATTGGTAGCGAGAGGATGCTTGCTATCCTGTAATCCAGATCGTATTATTTTAAAACGTGTCGTACTAAGTGGTCACCCCATGCGTATTAATCGCAAATCGGCTACCCTTCGTTACATGTTCTTTAATAAGGAAGATGTTGATTACTTTAAACCCGTAAAACTACGCACCAAATGTGGGCGTTTGGGTCATATTAAGGAATCTTTGGGTACTCATGGCCACATGAAGTGTTACTTTGATGGTCAACTGCGTTCATATGATACAGTCTTTATGTATCTATTTAAGCGTATCTATCCCAAGTGGACTTATGATGACTGTCTAATAACATGTGAAGATGATAAGCATTCAGAAGCAATGCAGGAGTAAACAATTCGTTTGTAAATTGATTAAAATTTGTGTATATATACCATTGACTAATAGACAGATTTTCATTGATGTATAAATAATAATTATTTTTTATTTTGCTTCACAGTATTTGAAGTTAAGTCTTAACTTATAGTTTCCACTTGTGTAAAAATGTGTTGATAATTTTGGCTACTTCCTCAGGCTCATTGAGATGAACATGATGTGAACCTTCCACTTGATGACATTCAAATTTGGGATTATGTCTTAATATTCCTATCACCTCGTCGAAATACTGTTTTTTCTCATTGTAGGGACCTTGTGTAGATTTAATAAATAAATGTGGACATTTGATGCGTTTCGCCATTTGCACATAAACATCTTGTGAAAAGGCATAAAAGAGCGAATTTTTAAGCTCATTATCACGTGAGAAATAGTATTTGTGTGGCTCATCTTCAGAAGGCTTTATATTACGCTGAAGCAAAAATCTGCATGCCTCCAAATCAACTGATTTATTTGTACCCAAGTGGAGTCGCTCAACCAGTTCATCCCATTCGTAGCAAGGTGGTTCATTTTTATCACGAATCCTACGTTCAACTTTTGAAGAGCCCACAATACGTTCGGCATAGTAATCAATTATATTGTTGGCCGAACGTGTTAGGGGTTTCAATGTATCTAAACCAATTAACAAGTCCACCATGTCAGGCACTAGAGCTGTGAATGTAAAAGAGTTCATCGAACTCATAGAATGTCCCATTAATGATATCTTGTCCCATTTAAATTCCTCCATTAAACGTCTTATTAACATAACATAATCCATTGAATGGTATGTTACTCCCTCTGGCAGCCACGAGGAAAGACCATGACCTGGCATATCTAAAGCAAGAAATGCCATATTTGTAGGTAAATAGGGTGCGAGAGTATCAAAGGTACCAGCGTTGTCTTGCCAGCCATGAAGACCAACAAGCGGGCGTTCATGTTTTGCACCGTACCATTTACCAGCTATATGTCCCCAAGGCACCGGTATTTGTATATCTTCAAACTGTAATACAAAACAAAAATATATAAAGCCATAACTTTAACAATCTTTTATTATTTCCAAATCAAAAATATACTTACATGTCTTGTTTGAAATCGTTCGACTTTGTGCTGGTCATTCGTAGTTGCAACGGAATTGTTTCTAATTTGTTGTTTAAGTCGCTTAACTATGCGCAATAGCTGTGTGCGGTTTTTAGTAGGCATACTTAAATTAACTATGATTTAGTTGAAACTGCAATTATGAAAAAATCAAATTGTTGATGTAAATGATGATGATCATTTAATTGCTGTGAAGTTTGATATTTAATTCGATATCAGTGTCAGACTGAGTATTATATATGAACCTTAACTTATTCCGTAGGATTAATTGACAAACAAAACTTAATATTTTTTCATAAATTTGAAAAGTTTAACATTCTTAATATTTTGCAAAAAGATACCTTTTTTAAATATGACACTTCAAATAAGTAAGACATTTTTAAATGATCCGTAGATTGGCACTAAAAAATTTTAGAATATTTATAAAACAAACTTTGTTACGTGGATCAGTGCATCCTGTGCAAACTGATGGGTTTGTTGTTAACATAAATATCCATTTGAAAAAATACATTAGACAAATGGTCGGATTCTTTGTTAGTTCAGTTTCAGTTAGATATCGCAAGCCTTTGCTTTCGTGTAGAATAGGAATTTTAAAAAATCCGATACTTATGTTTCTACATAAATATTTCCTGTTTTCACAATTAAAAAAAATGCAGCTTATTTCATGTATATAGAGCACAGCAAATGCAAGTTAATAGTGTTGAAATATATTCTCGTTGTATCTTACATTTTTAAATGTAGAAATATGTATTAGTAGAAGTTTATTCACATAAAATATGTTTTATTAAAAAAAATCGCAGTCTTCAATAATAATTAAAACACAACAGAAAAACTTTAATGCGGTAGCACAATTTTAACGAAAAAGACGCAATCGTTATACTTTCAGAAGGTGAATGAAAAGAAAAATTTATAGAATGGAACTAAATATCTTGTATTTATTAGACCGCGCTGTTAACGTAATTTCACAAGAAAAATTACTAGTTAATCGAAATTTTTATTAGTTTTATCAATACCACATGTTGGGAAGTCAATAATAAACAAATTGGGAAAATCCGGGGGCAAATTACGGTATTCGATTAAAATTTCCATTCCAGTTGTATTAAAATTTCCTTCGATACTGAATACGGTATTTGCCTCCCGATTGTTACACACTGATAATTATTTATTGTTGTAGATTTATCAATAAAATAAATATGTTTGAATGTACTTACGTATCTGCGATTATCGTGTTATCGGTTAATGGAACGTGATTTAGCAGATAAGTACTAACTATTTACTTTTTTTCTTAGTTGACTCCCGTTAAAAGGGTATAACTTTCACAAAAAAATAGCAGCCTGTAATTTTCGTTGCGTCTTGACTAAAATTTTTTTATAAATACCATTAACAAATAGACATGATTATCGTTGATGTATAAATTATCATTATTATTTTTTATTTTGCTTCACAGTATTTTAAGTAGAGTCTCTTTAAGCTTATAGTTTCCATTTGTGTAAAAATGTGTTGATAATTTTGGCTACTCTCTCAGGCTCGTTGAGATGAACATGATGTGAACCTTCCACTTCATGATATTCAAATTTGGAATTATTTCTCAAAACTCCTAACACTTCGTCAAAATATTCTTTTTTCTCGTAGTAGGGACCTTGTAAAGCTTTAATAAATAAATGTGGACATTTGATACGTTTTGCCATTTGCACAGGAACATCTTGTGAAAACGCATAAAAGAGTGAAGTCTTAAGCCTATTATCACGTGAGAAATAGAATTTGTGTGGTTCATGTTCAGAAGGCTTGATATTACGCTGAAGCAAAAATTTGCATGCCTCCAAATCCACTGATTTATTTGTACCCGCATGGAGTCGTTCAACCAGTTCATCCCATTCGTAGCAAGGTGGTTCAGTTTTATCACGAATCCTGCGTTCTATTTTTAGAGAACCCTCTATACGTTCTGCATAATTATCAACTATTGTATTGGCCGAACGTGTTAAGGGTTTCAATATATCTAAACCAATTAACAAGTCCACCTTGTCAGGCAGCAGAGCAGCAAATATAAATGAGTTTATCGAACTCATCGAATGTCCCATTAACGAAATCTTATCCCATTTAAAATCTTCCATTAAACGTCTTATTAAGATAACGTAATCCATTGAATGGTACATCATTCCTTCTGGTATCCATGAGGAAAGGCCATGACCTGGCATATCTAAAGCAAGAAATGACATATTTGTAGGTAAATAGGGCGCGAGAGTATCAAAGGTACCAGCATTGTCTTGCCAGCCATGAAGACCAACAAGCGGGCGTTCATGTTTTGCACCGTACCATTTACCAGCTATGTGTCCCCAAGGCACCGGTATTTGTATTTCTTCAAACTGTAATACAAAACAAAAGAATATAAAACCATAACTTTAACAATCTTTTATTCTTTCGAAATGAAAAATATACTTACTTACATGTCTGGTTTGAAATTGTTTGACTTTATGCTGGTCATTTATGGAAGCAAAGGATCTGTTTCTAATATGTTGACTAAGCCGCTTCGCTATACGTAATAGTTGCGTTCGGCTGTTGGTAGGCATACCTAGTGCTAAAAAATTAACACTGATTTAGTGGCTGGTGTGACTGATTTCCTGATTGAGTTTCTGATGTAACTGTTGTAAAAATTAAATCTTATTTGTTATCAGATGAAAACTTGTTGAGCAATAACTAGTTCAGTATTAAAGACTACTTTTATATCAATTCAATCAATTGAATTCGTTTATTGACCAAAATAGTTGATTTTATAAAAAGATTATTTTATTTATAGAGTTTAGATCTATGTAAACCGCATATTAAATATAAGCGAAACTAATCGGGGTATATATACATAATAGACAACGATAATTTAGATAGAAAATACAATATTCCATAGCATTCAATTAAGTTTGCAGTTTTGTGCAAAAAAAGTCTATTAGATATGGCACTTCAAGTGTGTTTGTAAATGTTTAGGAGATTTCAAAAAGAATGAATTTTTAAAGGTACAAAGGTTAGCGCATTAAAAAGATTTTAGAATAGTTCTAAAAAACCGAAAATATATAGGGTTTTTTGTGTAGGTCAGTGCCTTGGGTTAAAGTAGACATAATTATAGTTAATATGAAATTTTATAGCAAATGTTGGGACGTTAATAATAAACATATTATGAAATTCCGATTATTAAACACTGACAATTATTTATTGTATATGTATATGTGCTTACATATTTATATATATGTATCTACTCAGTTGCGTTTATCGCATTATCAGTTAATAGAACGTGATTTATGTACATTTTTTATTAGAAGTAGTAACAATTAATTGACTTACATTTCTACTTTATAAATAAAACGTAATATCAAATGGCAGCCACTAATTTTCGTTACGTCTTCAATATAAATATGTATGTATGTAAATATTTTTGTTAATCCCAAGCAAAATTATGAAATTATTTTATGTCTTAGATGTGTCTGCTGTCTGCAGCTATGTAATACCCGCATATTTATATTGATTCAAACTTTGCGATAAAATGATGGCTAGCAAGACACTGCTTTTTATAATTAATTGTTTAAGGACTTGAAATAATTAATTTTACTTTGGTTCAGAAGATAATAAGATTAAATTTGTTATCTGCTCGGTATTTAACTATGCAAACTAATGTGAAATTTAAAATTGTTAATACCAAAAAGTTTGTCATATGTTAGAGCTTAAATATTTACATTGAAAGAGAATTGCTAAGGCGAACTCTTGAATTCGCCTACCAAGTAAATGTTAAATAACAGCGCTGTCAACTTAAATTTCGAAAAGCACTGGAATCAGAAAATGAAAGTGCTTTAAAAAATTGTTTTTTGCTTCATATTATTGGAAATAATTGATAAAAATTCAAAAAATATGGTGTGCTGTTCTGGCGATATCGTTATTAAAAAGGTGGAAATATAGTTCCGCTTCCTTATTATTCAATACAATTCCTGAGCTACCATACCTTTACGATTATTAATCGATGTGCATAAAAAAATGAGGTGGTAACGCAATAATTTTACTGTGCTGTTAGTTTGCGTTCCATAAATCGCCAAAACAAAAGTGTTAGAAGGATGGAATACCAACAGCCATATATATAATTACATATAGTTATTTGTTAGATAAAATTATTTATTTAGTCTACTATTGAAAGAACTAGATATATCTATTGTGTCTCCCCACTTGCATATATATTATTGTTAAAAAAGTTAATATGCTCAACCAATGTAAACAATTGTTTACATTGGAGTTCAATTAAGAATCGCTAGATTTAGTTTAGAAATCTCCAAATTATCATCAGTGTTTATTTGCTTTTGTTGAGAATATATTGCGCGGATGAGAGATGTACCAGTATTTTTTGTGTGTGTGACGTACGACAAAAAAGGAAAATTTTGCAAGAAAAAAGTAGATTTTTTCCAATGAGAAAAATTTTATTATTCTAATTAGAAGTGCGTTTAATCAAATTATCGAAACAGATAAATTTACAATGAACTGAATTAAAGGAAAAAGAAATGTAAGGAATTGCACTGAAAGTGTTAAAGCAAAGCAATATAGAAAAGAAAAATGTTAGTGACTGTTAAGTGAAATTATTGAAAAAGGAAAGAATTTCTGAAGGAAACAAAAGCGATATAACACCTCTCAGATTCCTGTTGAAGGATTTTTAAGATATATTGTTACAAACGAGAAAAAAGTAGAGTTGTAACAAAATGCCGTTGTTTGGCAAAAAGGATTCAGCCAAGAAAAGTAAAGCCAAGGATTTTAGAGAACTAAACAAAACTATACCAATAGAAGAGAAATACAACTTACATGGATTATTGGGAACGGGCGCTTTTTCTGAGGTACGCTTGGCGGAAAGCAAAGAAGATACTGGTAAACACTATGCTGTAAAAATAATCGATAAAAAGGCGCTGAAAGGGAAAGAGGAATCATTAGAAAATGAAATACGTGTGTTGCGAAGATTCAGTGCCAATAATCAGAATGATAGTGTTGCTGCTACAGACGCACAGGCTGCTAACAGATTAACGCATCCGAATATAGTTCAACTCTATGAAACATATGAAGATAAAACAAAAATCTACTTAGTTATGGAACTAGTGACCGGTGGTGAACTGTTTGATCGAATTGTCGAAAAGGGTTCCTACACGGAGAAAGATGCATCGGACTTAATACGGCAAATACTGGAAGCGGTTGATTATATGCACGAGCAAGGAGTTGTACACAGAGACTTAAAACCAGAAAATTTACTCTTCTACAGTCCCGATGATGACAGTAAAATCATGATAAGTGACTTCGGCCTCTCAAAAATGGAAGATTCTGGTATTATGGCCACGGCATGCGGCACGCCCGGATATGTGGCACCCGAAGTTTTAGCACAAAAGCCCTATGGCAAGGCTGTCGACATTTGGAGTATAGGCGTCATATCCTACATTCTTTTGTGTGGCTATCCGCCATTCTATGATGAAAACGATGCTAATTTGTTCGCCCAAATTTTGAAGGGTGAATTTGAATTTGATTCCCCCTACTGGGATGACATCAGCGATTCGGCTAAAGATTTTATACGTCATTTAATGTGTGTAAATGTTCAAAAGCGTTATACCTGCAAACAAGCATTAGCACACCCTTGGATATCTGGCAATGCGGCCGGTAATAAAAATATTCATGCCACGGTTTCAGAACAACTTAAAAAGAACTTTGCCAAATCTCGTTGGAAGCAAGCCTATTTGGCAGCCACTGTTATACGACAAATGCAGCGTTTGGCTCTAGGCAGTAGCGAAGGCAGTAGAAGTAATCTATTAAAGGACACTAAAAACAATACTAGTGCACAAACGAACAACGAGGGCGATTCTACTACTAATGTAAATGCTGACAGTAATGCTAGTGAACTAAATGCCTCCACTTCAAATACGTTAAGTGATACTAAGACGTCTTCATCATCATCGAATGCTGCTGAGTTTCAAAATCAGAAAAACTCACTGACAAATTCATGCTTAAATGGTGGTGGTCAAAGGAACAAATAAATAATGGTAAATGGTATACATATAAGAAACTAATGATATCGAGAAAACTCTAAAAGTGATGGAAAACAAGAAATACTAACAAAATCAAATCGGTAATTATATTTTCTTTTCATAAATAGATAAATGCACATTAAAATAAAATCATATTAAAGGGCTTCAAACGTACACATACTACACGACATTACAAATCAGAGTTAAAGATCAAATTTATTTATTGCCATTTTCTACTGTAGGTGCTAAATTATTTGATATATATTTTAAATCAGTGGAAAACACCACAAACGACCAAAGAGTAACTTGAAATTTTTTGAGTTTCCTTCATTATATTTTGCTAAAAGTCTTGCCCCAATAAAATTTTTAAATATATAATATTTTAAAACTTTAAAAGACTGTTCGCAATGTGAGTATGAATGTTAGCGTTCTAAAACAACTAGAAAACGTTATGCAACTATCACTTCTAAAATTTTTAATTCTTGCTTTCACTTCCGACTGCCTAATTTTTGTCCATAAGTTTGAAATTATGTACCGCTTGTTTATTTTGAACAGTCATACATACATACTTAGGTATAAAACATATCTTACTCCCTTTTATAAATATCATACACATAGTCGTACAATATATTCTGATTTTATTTTAAACTCCAAACAAAAAATAATATTCGCAATCACATATTTTCTCTTCCAGAATTTGATAACATTTTCTTTGGAAAAACAAATATTAGCAGCTGGAATATTTAAATTGTAAAATAGTTCTTTTGAAGAATTATCGAAGACCTTATTTTCGAACGCATATATAACAAAATATAGCATTCATTTTGTATTGTTTTTGTAGGATTGGTACGAACCCACTCTGGCAAACACTGTATAAAAAGAATGATACAACAATTTGATATGTATGTATTGTAATAATAAGACCATAATTTAACTTTTAATAAAATGCCATAATCAATTAAATAATCGAAACAAGCAAATGGTTGGCCAATTTTACACATATAACTCAATACCCTAAGATCACTCCACAGAATGTGTCAGACATTATTTATTTGCCATGTCTTATTTCAACTTCCATAAGTTGTTAGGAAATTAAAAATGCAATAATTGTGACTAAAATAAGACCAATAATGATATGAAAAGCTTAAATAAGAAATTTCTTAACTTAATCTTCAGAATATAAATAAATTCTATTATAACGTGGAGCCTCCTTTTCTACCATGTCATATTCTTCAAAACATGGTTCGTATATAAAAGTTTCCTTAGTAGTGGCGACTCTGATTACTACACAAGGCGATCCTTGCATATAGTCAATTTGAGATGCACTTGCCAATTTACGTACTCTGCAGTCAGTTCCGCGACATATCTCTTTAAATTGTGTTCCCATTGTCTTCCTTGTTTGGAAAGTGTGACCAGTGAACCACTCCAGCAAACTTAAATCTTCCTTCTGAGTATTTTCAGTTGTATTTTAACTTTTTCTGAAGAATTATCCAAATTTAGAAGCTTCATGACAGAAATGAAAATCAAAAGACAACGTTGTTTTGTCCAATATGCGAAGAACTATTATCCAATATGCTAAGAACTATTGTGATCTTGTTAAAACTTTAGCATTTCCCCAAAGCACAATGTCTGCTAATGCCTTCAAAATAGGTCCATGCTCTGCGAGTGATCCTGCTCATTGGCTAGCTATCTTATTTACATTGGATGATTTTTAGATTTCCATTAAGGTGTTAGTAAATTTAAAACTCTAAAGCGTTTTATGCAAAACTAGTTTTTTTGAGTTATGACACTATTAAACTAAATGAGCGGTATGTATGCACATACATATACATATGCACATACTCTTATATACATATATATATATATATATATATATATATATATATAATTTATTATAAAAATCGTATTTATATTACAGATTTTGTAGCTAGTTATTGGATATTTTCTCTTGCTTCTGTTGATCTTTAACCCTGATTTTCTATGATTAAAATTTTAACTATATACATACATATTTGCAAATTATAAAATAAAGATTAAAAAACCGTATAAAAATAATTAAAGAGAGCAGATGCATTTCAATCCATGACATAAAGAATTATAAAATAATGCACCTGCTTGTGCTATAAAATAATTAAGAATACAAAAAATAACCTATAATTATCTGTTTCTTATATACATACATATATGTACGTACATATGTTCAAATGTACATGTATGTATGTAAATCTAAAATGAATAACAAAAAATTTAAATGAAATAAAATGTATGCATAGACTCCAACTTTTCGGAAAAAAAACGACAAAAACTCTCTTTATATACATATATTAATAAAATTTCAAATTTAAAAAAAATATAAAAACATACATACATATACACAAACTTACATATACATATAAAATATATACACCGATAAAATATATACTACTTATATACTTAATTAAAACTATAAAAAAAAACATTTTTTATATCTCTGCTTAAATAAATTTATATAAAAGCAAAAAAGAATTGCTGTGTGACTGTGAAATAATACATTTAAAATGATCGATTCCACAGGTTATACGCATAATCAAATATATAATTTTCATGTCATTCTTAGAAACTCGAATACAACTTCAATATTGGAAGTCATCGATAAAAAATGATCATTTGGGGCAACTCATTTCTACACTTGTGCTATATCGTTTTAAAAGTATCTCTATCTAAAGATATTCTATTTTGTCACACAGCGTAATCAATTAAAGCAACTTTATTAAGAAAATCTCATATTTATAGAAATATAAGCCGAAATATTTTTACCAATTTATAATTATTATATTTTTGTTGTTGATCTTTTTAACTTAACATCTCTCCAACGCTCTCTAAAGAAATACTTAATTATTGTACTTATATAAAGAGTTATCTTTTAAACAACTACTTAGTAGTGTATTTGAAGGATGCAATAAATGAAGTTTCACATAGAAATAGAACTTTTAAAGTGAAACCTATGTAAAATCTTTATTAATATTTACTACTTGCAACTATTCAAGAAAATTTCAAAGATTGTATCTTTTTATAAAAGAAAATTATTTATATTTCATTTAAAAAAAAATAATAATAATCGCATCATATATCAAAATAATTACCAGTCGAATTTTGAAAATGTCGCAAAGATGATTGACTTTTTCATACATATAGATTTTTCAGAAATAGCTAACTTTTCATCACAATATAAAAAATTTTTCAAATTTCCACTTTTTGGACAAATAAAACTAAACTGAACGGTTAGTTTAAAATATTCTTATGCTGAGAAAAATTTACTCTTTATAACGGCAACATGGTTCAACTAAAACAACAGTGCTGTAGTTTTGTTTGTTATATTTGAGTACAAACTGTCATCTAGTAGGTAAGAAAAGTAAGTCGTGCTCTTGTATTCTCTTTACGCTCTTATATAAATGACTTGAGTGTTTCAATAATAAAAAGAAAGCCTTCCAGACTACCTAGTACGTCATTTGTCCCATGAACGACATGTGAATGTTCAGATTCGTTTAACTTAAACAAACTATTGACTTTACGCGATTTAACTTTTTCCGAAATTCTACTGTTATTAGTCATATTCCGCATTTATTTTAATCCAAATCAACTAAACTGTATATCGTCTCATTGCAAACAATTTGTTTAACAACCTGCACTGAACCCGAAAACAACACATCCAATATGGTTGGATGGACAATAAACAAGCTCCAATCGGAGAATGATAGTTTTAATGGTGTCCTTTCAAAATTTGTTTCGTCGAAATTTAAATATGTACATATTTGAATATACATGCCAGTGACGTGCGAATATTCGAACTAGAATTGTCAAATACTCGGCTATTTTTAGATAATTCGCCAATTAGGCAAATATTTTCTTAAAAAAGGCAATAAACGCATAGTCTTTCAGAAATCTTCAGTAAATGACAAACAAATTTGCGTAAACATGCGTTTGTTTCTAAATATATTTCGAAACTTTTTATTAAATTTTACGTACGCGAAAATAAAAAAATAATTAAATAAATAAAAATAATGAAGTTCTTTTTATATAAAATTTTTTATAATTTTAAACACGTTAAAAGCGTATTTGGATTTTGCATTTACAGTTTAGTAATTAACAATAAAATCAATTCTCACCTTAATGATAATTTTTAGTTGCAACGAAAATTATTGGTTTCTTAATTAAGATGGCATTAAACATCTAATAAAATAAATTTTAATATACACGAAAAAAACAAATTGAGCACGGGATAGAAATTGTGTTTTTAATATGGGCTATTAGCGGTAAAGTTAGAAAATTATAAAGTTATTAATTTGAATTTTAAAAAATTTCAGTTAAAACAAGTTGTTAAAGATTTACAAAAGAAACATTTCTACTGAAGTTTTCTAAATATTCCGTAATTATTTAGTAATATTACAGAAGAAAACGCATCTTTCACGGGTTTTAATATATTTTTATACGTTTTTTATTAAAATAATTTGATTATCAAACTCAAATATGCTTATTTCTACAAATTGTACAATTAAAAATTCTAGTGAATCTCATAAAGGAGAGCTGTACGTATGCACATTCACCCATTCGGTATATTTAAAACATATCGTCAAAACCTATTTGAATTACATTAGTTTGATCCTCGATTTTTATCTAAAAAGAGCGGATGAATGAGTAGGAAGTAGAAAATTAAATTAGTTTACGCAGTGCTAATAGGTTTTAAATATAATACGAGGCATATCAATAAGGTATACTTCCAGTGTAAATAAAGTCTTTTTTGGCCACCTATTTCTTGCACTGATGTGTAGACCTTATTAATCGGCCTTTGTATTACGCTATAAATATTAATAAAGTTTTGCATTTCAAAATGATCTACAATTAATATTGAAATAACATTTTATTAAATAAAAAGCATTTCCATGCAACACTTAAACATTCTATTTGAAACAGTATAAACAAATAAAGTAATAAGTTAAACTAAAAATAACCACAACATTTATCGATTAAGCTCTCTAGACTTTGTATACATTTCCAAAAATAAATATACGATAATAAAATAATATACAATGTTGAAAAAGTAAAATTTAATAAGCAAGCAATTTAGAAAAATTTCAAATAACTAAAAATTAAACATAATAATAAAATACTCCGAATATATTAAACTTATCCCAACTAATAACCCAACCAAACAGCCCACGCATTCTTAAAAAATGAATAGAATATTGGAATTAATTCAATACCAAAACACTTATAATTTATATACAATTACATATATAAACTTGTAGAAATACTATTACAATTACAAATATATAATAATACATGCATTTTCTATTTAATGAACTTTATAATCTCAATTTTGTTTATAAAAATCTTCCTGCTTTTTTTTAATATTTTAAATAAACTTAACAAAAACTTTGTTAAATCTATTAACTATTTTATTATTCCGAAAAAGAAATTGTAATAAGATTAATTAATTAAATAATCATACGCAACTGAAAAAGGTTTAAAAGTAAATTTTAAGATCTCCAAAAAAATAAAAATTTTGCAAAAAAAAAAATATATATATAAATAATATAATTAAATAATTCAATGTTACACTTGCATAATTGTTAAGAAAGATTGAACCACAAGAAAATGAAAATAGTTTCTACTTAAGAGACTATCAATTAAAATGAAATACAAAATAAACATAATGAATCAATAAACTACATTTAAATGAAATCAACAAAAAAAAATTAATTTAATTTGTTTTTAAAGTACGTACGAGTATATATTTTTTTTTATTAAAATCAACATGATTAAATGAAAAATTTTTCGTTTTATTATTACTTTTTTTCGTTTATGTATTATAATTTTAAAGCGCGGTAAGTCAGTTGTTGGTGCTGCTTTTCTAAAGTACATGCTTGAGAAATAAATAATAATGAAAAAAAAACTAAAATAAAACGTGTGTTATCAGTCGGGGTCATAGTTGATTGGTGTATATTTTTTTATTTAGTATAGACATAGCAGTGCTGTTTTATTCTATTATTAATATATATATTTTCTTCTACAATATTTTGTATACGAGAGGGGACCTCAGTAAGTCTAAACAACTACCAAAAGGTATTTATAAAATTTTTGCATTAAACAAATAATTTTAGTATTTCAATCAATTAATTGCCAATTTTTTGTAATTGAAATTAGATTTGTGGAAGCCAACTCACTTCTTACATGCGAGCGGGAATAGCTGAGATAACTTATTTCTATGAAAAATGTCAATGAATTTTAGAGCTTAAAAGGATGTGGCGACTCAAATATTTGGATGCACCACTGGTATGTCGCCTGGCAAAATTTTTAGTTATTAATTATTGCTCTTTAAGAGTAATACACTTTCATTGAATTTTATAAAAAATTAAATTATCTGATTTAATTAAATGCAAGTAAGTATAAAACGATTATTTTACCGGATGGAATTTTGAAAAGACTTATTAATTTTCCCTCGTATTTAATAAATTTTTTTTAATATTTTTGTTCAGCTGAAAATTGAGTACAGTACTGATTTTAGTCGTAAGTGCTGATATGCAAAATATGCACATGCCATACATACACACATGTTAGGGAAGCAGCAATGATATGATTTTTTAAAGTAAGTTTATACTAGTAAAGCGCGGATTATCCTGCCATTTTGTCTAAAATTCGCGCATCTACTGGCTTCGATCGAATTTGTTATTTAAACATTTAAGTAGAAAAGAAAATGAATGCATATTTATGTTTACACTTCTCTTAAAGCCCTTGCCAAATCCTTTGGTCAAGAAACATTTTAAGAATTTATTAAATTTAAAACTCATACAAACGTTTAGGTATGTACTCATAGTAGGACATTAGCATCTACTTTGTATCTGATATGTAAATGCCGCGTTAAGTATTTAAGTTCAATGAGCAGTTTACAATATAGAATTATATGTTTAAACATTCACTAATTTTTGTAAACAGTTTCTGCAATTATTTACTAAATATTTTGAAAATAGTGAAATGTTTATCCCGATTTGCCTAATACTTTGTATGAAAATAAATGAAAGTAAATAAAATACGTACAAAGTAATATAAAAAAAATTTTCAAACCGCAAATTAGTGTTACAGGAATTTTTATACAAAAATTACTATGTAACAAAATCGACTAATGTACATTTACATGTACATACATGACTCATTATTCCGTCTATAAATCAAAATTAGCGATTAAATATATATATATATATATATATATATATATATATATAATGATTAACATACAAGTTTTTTGAAACACTCGAGTGTAGTTTAGAAATGAGGTTGTTACTTCGAAAGAAACGTTCAATTTCACAAAAAGTAATCCAACTATTTTACTTAAAACTTCCTTTAAATACAAAAAATTAATTTCGAGCTTATTTATACATATTTCTACCTATATTCGCAAGATGGATTTCCTACCTATATTCACAAGATGGCTTCCGAATTTATATATTTCATTTATGTATTAATAAATTAAGGAACACGCTTTCAAGGACTAATATGAATCATATTCTACTCCTATTCCAACGAAAGTTTTCTTGATATCCAAAAGTTAGTGCAAAAAATATAAATTAAAAGTATATAAATTTCAATACGCCAAAAACTATACCGTTAGTATAGTAAGAATGAAAGAAAAATTAAATACAACTTTTTTTTTCTTATTTTGATTGATTTAATGAAAAAGTATTAAGTAATTAAATTGAGTAAAATTATATATGTATATTTAGTTATGTGTTTAAAAATAACGATAAATAATCATTCTATGAATTATGATTGGCAACTCACAAGCAAATGTTCCAAGAAATTACTGACAAAGCAAGTGTCAGAAAGACGCATTCATGATGAAATTAGAAAGAATAGGTATCAAAGATAATAAATTTAAAAAATAACCCGTACAGATGTAAATGATTTAATTTCTAGTGCTAATAAGTGTCAGTGTAATATAAAAGATGTTAAATAGAGTTTGAATGAAATAATATACACAGAAAATTTCTGAGTTGAACAAGTGTGAAAAATCGCAAAGCCGCTGTGTAATATAATTGCAGAATAGAAGTTTATGGAATATTTTTAAGGTATGTGAATATGTATAATATACACACAATATGAAAATGCAAATCGATTAAGAGAATTTTAACGTTCCTAAACGTTTGAACCATAATTTAACAATCGTAAGGTATCAAAGTCCGACAGAAATATACGAATAGGCGATAGTTTAATATAGTATTTCAAAAGCAAGTGGCGAAGGCAGTGCGTGAAAACGCCACTCAGAAGAACCTGCTAGGTTCAGCTCAAGTGAGCTGATAACCATTCCAATAGTGTCCAAAATATATTTTGTACCTTACGATTTAGTTTTTCTCCAATAATGGCTATAATATTTGCGTACATATAGATGTACATAAATAATTTGAATGGAAAATCACTTAGGGTTCATAAAATTTTTATATTGAAAGAAATACATATGTATATATGTATGTATGTAAAACGAGACTGTTTTACGCGGTAGTGGAAAACTATAAAAATAAGCAGCTGATATAGCTTAGTGTGATAAAACGGGAGAAAGATGCAACGAAAAATGTTGGACTACTCCATAGTCATAGTGCTTGGTTTGGTTAGGTAGATATAGGCGAGATTAATTGGAAGGGTGGAGTGATTTCACGATTTCTTTCTAAACTACTATCACATTATATGTATACTCAATTGAAAATAAAAAACAAGCCGGATTTCACTTACATATAAAAATAATAATGAAATGACTTCTCCTGCGGGAGATCTCTTAATAACGTCTACGAAAGTCAACATCACATATTTCCTAATGTGCTTCTCAAGCTCCAGGCGAACACACATGTAAATATATTCTAAAGTGTAAAGTTTTTTCAGATAGCATATGATCCATATTTAAGATTACTATAAATATCACGGCGATTTTGGTACTTAAACATTCTGATTTTGGCAAAATGCTATCCTCATACTAAAACGTATTAGTCCGTTCAAATTTGTAGATAATTCTGAGGAAAATTGATATATTCATACAAAAGGTGTCAAACATATCCCTGTTTATATTATTTCGTAAATCGCGAAAATCTAGCCATAACCATTTTGCCAATTTTACACAAAAGTCAAAGTGCAACTCCAGCAACATAAGTCAAGTTTTATTTTATATAGGGACCGCAAAAAACGATTGTTTTCCAAATTTAAACTTAAGAATTTAAATAAGAATTTAATTTAAGAATTTAATGTATTGCACATATATATTATACATGGACTTCCTTTAGATGTATTACTTTTCATTTATTTAAGATTTTTTTTTTTTAAATTCCTCAGAAAATAAAAGTTATATGAAAATAATATATATGTTGATTTTTGTTTGTTCCTCAGAAAATAAAAATCACTTCCTGACTTCTATTTTTCGATCAGAAAACAAAAGTTGGATCTTGATTTTTATGTATTTATGAAGAAATAATAATTTTTTGCATAGGTACTTTCAGTTTAAATATAACTTGTTTCCTAGGCAAAAAAAAAAACGAAAAAAATTATAATATGTAATAATAATATTAAGAAATATTTTATTATATATAATATTATTTCCTCTAAAAAATATTGCATATACTGACATACTTAAAACATAACATATTCATATTCATACATATTTTAAGCAAATCAAAGGCTTATCAATGTGATATAGTTATTGGTGAGTTCATATAACACAGCATCTAATTTGGCGAAAGTTATCTGAAGCAAAGTATAGAAAATGTGGGTGTTTGGTAAAATATAATAGAATTTGGCTATTAATTGGGCTACTGCATACAACAAAATAATCCTCTTTATTTAGGACTTAGTTAAAAAAATAAACGCTTTAGTTTTCGAAGAAAAATACAATTTACACGTCATCTGGGCTATTGGTTTTATTAAAAATAAATGTAATAAAATTCGAGAATTGATAAATGAATTCTACGAACTTCTTAACGATATACAAACCGTTATCACTCAGCGGCGATTTAGTTTAAAATCCTTGTTATTTAAATATGATGGTGTACATTTAAAATTTTTTTGGCACGTGCAATGATTTCTCTATTTTTATTTGTGTACGTGTTTTAACTGTTGAAATATTTTATTTCTAATCATTGAACTTGAATACATAGTGATAGTGCATATTGATAAGTTATACACATAAATCCATACATACATAAGCACATACATACATAAGTACATAATACTTCAAGAACATTTGTTTGATGAACGACATTTTTCTACGTTATTACATTTTTAAGTAGCATGGAACGTAATAGTATTACAAATGCGGATGGAACCTCGGCAGTTAAACGATATAGACATGCGGGAGACTTAACTGGGGAACCACCAACTAGAGAGGTATTTACAAATTTTGAATAAAGAAAGTTTGAATAATGAGAATTAAAAACGACACTTTGATATATTTTGGTAGTTCGCTGAGATATCTATTCCAGTGCCTTGGGGTCATTTAGCTGGGAAATGGTATGGCCCTCAAAATGTGCAACCAATCTTGGCATTACATGGCTGGCAGGATAATGCGGGTACATTTGATTTGTTAGTGCCTCTTCTGCCGCCAGATGTGGCCTTTCTTGCGGTCGATCTACCAGGCCACGGTTTATCATCTAGACTACCAGATGGCTGTTACTACAACTCATTAGATAATCTTTATGTGATAAGAGTGATAATGAAACAATACAAATGGGAAAAGTTGTCTTTAATTGGACATTCTATGTCATCGATTATTGGTTTTGTATTTGCCGCCGTTTTTCCTGATAAAATAGACATGCTAATCGGTATTGATGCTTTGAAACCTCATCAGCGTCCTTTTCCCAGTGTTATACGCACTATGGAGACGCGCATGGATGAATTTTTACGAGAAGATGAACGTAATCGCAATAGAAGCGAACCACCCAGTTACACTTTCGAAGAACTCATAGAGCGTAGTTATTTTGGATCATTCTATTCGGTTAATAAAGATCATTGCAAGCATATATTGGCACGGAACATACAAAAATCGGAAAAATATCCTGACAAGTATTTTTTTACGCGTGATAGACGTCTGAAGTTTTACAATTATGCAATTGGATCTCAGGAACTTTGCGTCGAAATGGCTAAACGCATAAAATGTCCATATATGTTTATCAAAGCACTCAACTCCACGTATTTTGAAGATAAAAAGTATTATGATGAAGTTCTGGATGTGCTAAAATCAAAATCTAATTTCAAATATATAGAAAGTGATGGTACTCACCATTTGCACCTGAATAATCCCCAGTCTATTATAGGTCCAATTATCGATTTTATCAATCAGTATGGGCCGACAGCTAGAATAAAGCAGTCTTATTCTGCTAAGGAACAACCGGATAAAGAAAGTAAACTTTAAAGAAGCTAACCTAAATAAAGATTCCACCCGTGGAAGATATTGAAATATTTGGCATCTACTCGTACTTATATACTCGTATATATACAAATGTATACAGATCTTATATAGGCCTTGTAATTATTTCTGATGGCAAAATATCTTAATAATAAAGATACATTTCAAAAATGATTATTTTACAAAGAGTGATTATCAGTTATTATTTGAAAGAAAAAACTTCTAGTGCCAAAGACAAGTTAATAATTACCTGATTTTCTGATTTTTCTATTTATTTTTTATAAAAAAATGTGCCAGCCCAATTGATGAGGTTTAGGTAGGAGTTACGTCAACTTTTATTGCTTTTTACCAACCCACTATTTGTGACATAATTAAAAAAAATTTAATCATAATGTGAAAGGTTTTAAAAATTAATTTTTTATGGAAATATTGATCATTTTGGACAGCAAGTAACTCCTAATGCAGATGCAGCTCTTATTAATATAAACGAATACAACTTGTGCAAGTCATATTCATAATTTTGTTTTCAGTTAATAAAATCTAAAAAATTGATACTGATGATTAAATTTATATCTGCGCTGCTAAAACTAGTTCAACTTAAAATTTATTAAAGTTGAACGAATATTATTTTTATTTGGGAAGACAGCATAAATTAATATACAATTTAGATAAAGTTCACATAAAAAATTATAAATTCATAAAAAATCAAACATAAATTGCATGCAACCATGTCTTAGATTGTGTTTCATATTAAAAAAAAAAAAAAAACTTGAATTACTCCATACATGCATAGAATGATTATAGAGAGAAAAAATCTGTTTATATTGATGGACCTTTTTCCCCACTTTTTGTTAATTAAAAAAAAATTGTTTACGAATAGTATGAAATAAATATCACGTATTTTATTTTTTAAATTTTCCTGTTTTTCAACTCACAACCAGTATGATGATAAATGCGGAAATTTTATTTTAGAATAAAGAATATGTTTAATATGAAACTCTTAATTTTTTTCAATTCTTGTTTTCAAAATGTAAATTTTCAAAAATCGTGGTTATTATCGAGTTCTTATCAGATCTTCATGCTAGGAAGTTACCCTCAGTAGTTCTAAGAGCCGAATCCAACTAACCTGTTGGGGTTCTCAAATTAAGATTTCCTGTTGATTTTAAACGATTCTAACTGATAGATCTCAATTAACCTCAAAAAAAAAAAAACTTGGGAAAAACATATATTTAGGTGTTTTTTATATAACTTTTGGCAGCTACAAAAGGATTTCAGAAACTAATCAGCTGTCAAAATCTGTTCATGAGATTGGTGAACAAAAAAATTTATATTTTTTAAATCTCTGAAATTTATATATCTGATAAGTTAGTGTTCTCAACTATTTTGTAGTAAGTCTAATCTTGAGTCATGACTCTATTGCAGCAAAGGCTCGATATTGGCTTGCAAGTATTTTCAAAACAACTTTAATCGTGCTAATTCTTTATTTAAAAACTAAAATTTATTAATTGAGGGGTGCTCCAGTAGTTACTAGTTACATTTCATTTAAAGGTTATTGTTGCTTTTGAAAGAAATTCAAAAGGTTTTTTTTACCACTTTTATGCCAAGAAATTAGAAGAGATATTTCTACTGTACATATGCACATAAAATAATTTTTTAAACCATGTATTACCCATCAATATTGGTGGACGATAAAATATTTAAAAGTGTACCACACAATTATTCGTGGCGTGTTTAAATATAAGATTAGTTAGTGAATTGCATTAAAACATCAGGTTCGTATTAAAGAAAAAAAAACCAACGTAGAGCAGTGTAAAGTAGTTGATGGTATTTCTACGAATTTTCAAACGAATTTCCTTTGTCGCTTTTACACAACTCACCTAATTGTAATTGTAAATTGTTATGTTAAGTTATTTCGCGAATTATACAAATTACAGGAAACAAATGATAATTGATTAGTTGAACTTTAAAAACCTTAAACGGGACCCTTAAATGTGTCAAAAGCACTATTTTACAAAAAGTACACTTTAAAACATAATCTGATGAAAAGAAATATAATTTCAAAAAGTAACTTTCCAAAAAGTACTTTTTCAACTAGTAAATATTGTCTCCTTTTAAAATGTAATACGCAGATGTAGTTATTGAGCAATTTTACATGTTGTGCCCATTTACAATGTGCGATAAAAGAAAAGAACAGAAAAACTCATGATTTATATTTTTCAAATGTTATTGATGATGTATTTAAATGTTTTCGTCTTTATATGGCCATTTTCTTCATTATGAATGGAATGACGCAACAATTTAACTTATAAATAATATAATACAATAAAAAATCTAATACTATGCGGAAAGAAAATAAATGTATGTACAAAGAAAAAATTTGATTTTTTTTCTTTTGAGAATAATTATGCAATAATGTGGCCAACACATGCACAATAAGCAGCTAAATTAGCTGGTGCAGCAGTAAACAATTTAATCAAATAAAATTTCTTAGCTCTGATACCTGCAAACCAATTTCTATTTGACTAGTTTTTCTATTCTAAACCATCCAGCTAAGAAATAATCTGCTTGTCCATCCAATTCAACTGCCTCTTGTACACTTTGATCTCTCGCTACAATTTAACTATAATATGTTTGTGTGTGTCTGTTATCTATTTCTTTTGAGCGTGTTCTTGTTGTGGTGGATGAGCGGCAATATATTCCAAGGATCGAAGTATAGCTTCTGGTATTGGTGGAGGTGTTGGCAAATGGTCACCGGTTGGCTGATAACCATTTTCATCGGCGGTGTATTGAATAAGAATTTTTTCCCCTTCGGGCGATACAAATTCATAAGAGCCGGCTACACCATTCGGATTGCCAGCTTCTTGTTGTTGAATGCCGTTGCTGGTTTCGAAAGCGTAGGCGTAGTTGCCTTCAGCGTCGGCAGGATCGTTTTTTAAACTCAAAACTTCGGCATCTTTGTCAATGTTATCGGCGTAGGTAAAAGCCAATAAAGTGGCCAAAAAGAACTGAAACAAAAAGAAAATTATTAACATCAAAAATGTTTTTATTTACATAAACAATTGTTTTGCAGAAAACGCTTTTACAGATTTAACTTAACTGAAATCTAAAAACAAATTTTTCTGCCAGGAATAAAGTATGTAAGAATTTTAACTGAAATGTTTTCGATATGACAACAACAATTTGCAGAAAAATTCTGCATCATTAACTCCAAAAATTTATTTATATTGAGTTATGACAGTATTGCAGAACCCAGAACATCCACACTGAAAGCTTAGTGCGCTACTCACCGGTCCACTAAAGCACATGGAGGTAATTAATATCGATTTTAGAATATCTTGGAAAGCAATACAGTGCGAATCTTGAAAGTTTTCTTTTCATCACGAATGGGAAATAGTGTAGTATTTCATACATCGTATTTTAGCTGAAACAATACATTCAGACTCACCATCTACAAACTCTAGTTTATTTGTTAACTAACTCGTATATAAATAAATGAAGAAGCTCGTTACGCAAGTGACTGGTTTTCTGTTTAGACCAGGCTTTTATCAAGTGGAATATATTTTACGACATCCTACATCAAATTTGGATTTTAAACAGACCAGTTTCGGCTACATATCGTAAGCGTTCTGTTTACAAATCAAATTTGATATGAAGTACGAAATATTATTTTAAATTTCTACGTTATCATGCGTTCAAAATTTATTGCTTTCAAAACTGAATATTTGTAAACAAAATACAAGGGCTTAGAGGAAAAACTTGATGTATTCGAAACATTTCCAGACATTAATATTATTTCTTTGAAAGTTATTAAATAAACATACAAGTTTGAAAACATTTCAAACGCATCGGCTAATGATATGCTGACGAGTTAGTATCAGTATCAAATGCACAGAAATCTGAAATTTTCGGGTATTTTTGTTTGAAAATTATTCAAAGACTTAAAAAAAAGTAATTAAAATAAAACAACTTAAAATTTTAATCGATGCAATATTTCTAATCAATATGTAAATTTATTTTAGGTTAATGTGAAAAGATATGTGGTTTTGAAAAGTGGCTTTCAACAGCAATTAAAACCGCAAACAAACTTTAATAATTTAAAAGTCCGTAAATGTGTTTGTTGTCTTTCGAATTTATATCGTGTTTAGAACATGCATGAATTGACGTTTCTCTCAAAAAGAAGGAATAACTTGAATATTTAATGTGAAAAGTAAAAGTGCAAAACTCGTTATGCAATTATAAATCTTTTAAACTAAAAACATTATTGAGAAATAATGAGATCGAATATTAAAATCAGGGATATTGAAACTGTTTTGGATTCTATGTTTGGCTGCTGTTGATTAATTCATAATCACTTTGCGCTAGTCAACGTGGATGACAAACAAAAGTCAACTTCCGGTAATTTATTTAATTAATTTCGGAATACAAAATAGGTTATCATAACCGCGGCGAAATCGATAAAATGTGGAGACATTTTATTTAGACTGTGAATACGACAACCGTAATAAGGTGCAATCAGTAGACGAGTCTTTTAAACACAATTAGATAAATGAACAATGGGCAGCTGCGCTCAATTGTTTTAAAGCTGTTGGGAACTGCCCAAGCCAAGAGTTACGTTGTAGAACCGTATAAATGACTATACGTGGGGCAAAAATTAAGTCCCCTTCATTGGGAAGCAAATACTCAACTGTTGAGCTGAGCGCAACTACTCAACTTAATGTAACTGAACTCAAAGAATTTTCTTCATAAATTCTTTGAATTTCGATATTAATCCAATGAAACATTTCATCGAAATTCAAACAGAATCCTTCTTCATTGGATTAATGATACAAGTGTCATTAAAATTAGTTTAATGAAAAGTTCTCCAAATAAATGAAATACTTTCGTTGATGCTATGAAATAATTTCTTGGAAACAACAACACAATTTCAATGATACGAGGAAGTAAGTTCATCAATAGAATAAAATAATTCCACTTATTCAGTGTAACAACTTTATTGGTACAGTGAAGTTAATTCATTGGTACTATAAAATAGTGTCAGGATCATAGTATCAACGAGGTCTTCATTGAAACAACGTATATGTTTCGTAGATACTAAGAAGTTATAAACTTTAATATTTTCATACTTAAAGATTTAAACACAAAAATTACTTGTTTTGTGTGAAATTTTTTTCATATATATTATCAGCCAAATTATCTATTACGAAATTGAATTCGAAAGCAACAAAAAAAATTTAAACTTAAAACCAAAAAAATATTTAAATGTTGGCTCACATTTTATTGTAAAAAAGAAGTGAAACTGATACACGTATCGAATACATATAAGCGCATATTTTTAGGAGCTACAAATACATATTCGCTGCTTTAGTTTAACGTGCTACACATAACAAAATTGGATCCTTAAAACATTTAGTTTTTTCTTTTTAAAAATGAAGAGACATTTTTTCTTTGGCGAAAGTCCTGTTTTGAGTAATTTTTTTAGCACAAAAATATTGAAAAATTGGCAACTTCTCTAATCTTTAAACGCCTTTTCATCCCCAGACACATAGAAACTGTGACCATGTGTTGTAGTGTAATGGCCCGGACAGAGGAGGTCCTTGTATAACGAAAATTGTCAGTTTGTCTATTGATCCATTTCGGGTATTATTAATCATAAATGAAAAATTTAGTTTGTTTTGAGTTCTTCCAACAGTTTCTCATCAAGAATAATTCTTTTGATTTATTCTTTGAATTTTAAAACAAATTTGATCTTGACTAGTAATTATTCATTAAATAAATTTATCTTTAAAACTTGCTATTAATGAACTCTCTTCATATTTGAACGATCATATTAAAAAATTATAAGCAAATTGAATTCGAATATGATGCACACATTGATTTCTCTCTAATGTTTTTAGAACAATAAAAAGAAAATTAAAATCACAATTTTATAAGAAAACTATGCGCCAAATAATTATTCAAACGTTGTCCTTGCTCCCAATTTGCACTATAACACTGTTTCTTATATTTATTATTTCTATTTCTACTTCACTCTTCATGAAGAAAATTTAAACTGTTATGCGTTATTTATTTATGTGACTTAATTTATTTTTACTCACAATTTTAAACATTTTGCTAAATTATACTCTGATAAACTGTTAATGGCTTTGCTAGAAACCTTTGCTTTTATATCGGTTTAGCTTTGGAATAGACTGATATGAAAAAATATAAAATCCACTGACAAATTTATGGAAGATGAAAAATAAATTATAGAAAGAAAAAAAAAGTAGCATCTCAAAGGCAATCAAACAAGTAAAACACTCTCAGACAAGCAAACACGTACAATTAAGTGTGGATCTTCTGTAGTTGTTGTGATTTTAATCACACTCACACACTTGTTATTGTTTTTTTTTTGTTTTTTGTTTAGTTTTTATTAGATACAAAAAATGTTCACTTTAAGTAACTTTTAAGCCAAGTAAGTAATGACTTTTACACCACCACCACCACCAAAAACAACATGGCATAAACAGAAAATACCGAAGACACCAACAAGAGCACTAGTCAACAGAAACCCGCTTCATTGCAGATAGTAAAATTAATAATAAAAGTATCGATGACGGCATGCAGTAGTTTATTTGATTTAACTGAAGCAATTTTCACAAGGCTATTTCCCCTGTATTGTTTCACTCCTGCTAAGAAGAGATTAGGTTTTTAAACAGCCAGTAAATGTATTTTTGCCAACAATAATGAGTCTTATGAATGCGCCCAATCCTAAACTGATGGTAATACTCGCATAAACTAAAATCCTGTGCTAACGTTTTATTATTTTCTTCATGTTCCATTTTCAATTTTGTCCATTTTGCTTAAGATGAACGAATATGATTTTTATGTGAGCGTTTTTGTTAGAAGCGTAGGGCTTTTCTCGAACATATATTTTTAGCTAAGAAACGATTTTCGGATTAATTTAAGGTTTAAAAAGTTTTTTTTATAAATCTACAAATACTATGATGAATTGGAATATGCAATTAATTTTAATAATAATATATACATATATATATATATATATATATATATATATATATATATACAGAGATAATTTCTTTACAGAAAATGTAGTTGATCAAAAGGAGAAGAATAAAAAAGAAATAAATATCAAACACGATTAATATTAAAACTAATATTTATAATTAAGTAAAAATTCTTGTATTTTCTATTTTTACATAATTCGGCTAAATAGTTGATATTCCTCTTTACCAGCCAAAAGTATTTAATTATTAATATTTCCGTTAAGTGCTATTAATTGGCTGGTCTTTCCGTTACTTTCTTTTTCTAGTTAAAATAAATTAATACCAGTGATTTGCATAACTTTCAATTAAACCAGTACAATTCAAATAATAACTAAATTCATTTAACTCTTTTCTATTTTCAGGTAAGATTAATACAGCACGAGTATGCAAGTAAAGAAACGATAATGATATAATAATCAAATGCAATAAATATAAAATGGTGATGGTTCTGAGTTTGGTAATAATTTACTATATCTACTAAATATGTATTATTGAGCGCATTTATAAGGAGCTAATGCTGCGCTCAACTTTTTGAAAACTGTTGGCAACTGTTAAGCCCGTTACGAGTTAGAAACTTATAAAGCGCTTAACTCTATTCGATCAGCTGTTAAAGTTTAGCACAACATATTGAGTGTATATGATCATATTGAGCACAATATGATAAAAAAATGACAGCAAATACGCAACTAATTGAGCGAAACTACTCAATTCTATTATTTCGCAACTTAAAGAGTTTCCTTCATAAATTCTTATAAATTAATGCAATAATTGAAACAACGCCCTGCTTTAGTGGCTTAATGCAACAAGTTTCATTAAAATTTGTTTAATGAAAACTTCGTCAAATAAATGAAATTCTTTCGTCGATGCTATGAAGTAATTTCTTTAATACAAAAATACAATTTCAGTGATGCAAGGAAGTAGTTTCATCAATAGAATGCAATAATTGTATTTATTCAAGGTAACAACTTTATTGGTGCAGTGAAGTTAATTCATTGAAGCAGGATTGTTGAAATATAATGAAATAATTTCACTGATACATTGACAGGATCATACAAAACAATTTTGAGCATAACAATAGCTCAAATTAATCAGAAAATGTGTATAAATTTATTTTATCAGACTTTAATTAATGAAGCAATTCCAATGAAGAAATCCTTTCACAATATTCTGTATCACGACCGTCATTTTCTTTATGTCATATATTTCGGAATTATTAAAAAAGTTTCATAGCAAACAACTTTGTAAACCAGTGTAAATAAATAAGCAACGTCATTCTTTCAAATCATGTGAGACAAATTAATAAGAAAACAAAAAAAAAGAAACACAAGAGCTGATGCTCTTAAACCATTGACCAAAATAGCAACAAAAAATTACAAATACAATATTCAACTTTACATAATTACGTAAATTACAATATTATAAGAATAACTTATTTAAGCGAACCTATTAAAAATAATTTAAAATAAATTTTAAATTAAAAATTGTAATAAATTAAACTCTGCAAAAAAACTAGATTTTCTACTTGTTATATTGTACTCTACATCAAGTTTAAAAAAATTATTAAAACTATATAAATACATGTGAGCAAATACACATAATCGTAATTAATTTGTTAAAGAACTTTACAAATCAGGCATGGGAATCCCCTTAGGAAAATCCATTTATGTGACCAAAGCAATCATTTTTTTTTTGCTAATATTTTTCTTTTTGTTTTTGCTTAATAAATATAATTTATTATTAAAATATGTAAAATCGATGCGAGTACTAAAAATACATTTACGCTTTTTTTTATATATTGTGTTGTAATAGCTTTTTGGCACCAGCTCGTGTAGAACTGCAGCACCATGCTTAAGAACTCTAATAAAATGTTGTTGTGGTCTCCAAAATACTGCCAGTTGTATTAAATGTCACGTTTATTTTTCAAAAATATTTTTTGTTAAGCTTTATGGCAGAATTAATCTTTACATTTTGCTCTGTTACAATAATATAATAATAATAATAATAATAATATTGATAATAATAATATTCGGAAAAGAAATTGTTTCCTAGCGCACTGAAGTGCACTTATTTATTCTTTTCGAAATGACCATGTGAAAAAGTATTTATTAAATTAAAAATAATTTACCACTCTATAAGATGATTCACATCATTTCTTGGCAGCGGTTTTGGCCAGCCATTTTACCAACTTCTTTTTTTTTCAATAACAAAGAAACCATTTTCTTTTGTACGATGTTTCCTTTATTATTTCACCGTTTACCTGTGCATTTTTATTACGTGGTTGCGTTAAAGAAATTAATGAGCTGTAAATGAAGATAATGGAGGCCATAGTTCATAATGCCACTAAATCATATTCATATTCGTTCGGGTGATAATTGCTTTTGGAAATTTTTGTCTTTTATGTTATTCATTAAAGATGTTGCAATGTTTTGTTCAAAAATAGCATGTTTGAGAAGATGAAATGAAGACATTGTTGCAAGCAAAACCATGGAAAAGTGAATTGTGAGAAGAAGAAAAAATTGATATTTAAGTCGTTATTGCTTTCGGTGTGACGACGCCTAAACCAAATCAAAGTAACTGCACGACAAATCAAAAGACTTCAGACACAAACACCCTGACAGCTATTCAAAAATAAAATCTCTTAAGACTTTTGGCACTTTTTATTTCTTGACTTTTTCAGTTTCTCATATAGTTTTTTTTTACTTTTTTTTGATATTTTTTATAATGTGAGCCATGTGATTGAAGATTTTTGGTGTGTGGCCTTAAAGCATCTAGTTCTTGAGATTAAAATTGTAAGAAAACTAAAATTGATTTAATAGCATTATGAAAATTGTGTTTGGAAAATAGTTTTAATCTTTTCTCAAGCCAAGAACTCAATAAAAAAAATATATGCTTTGAAGCTTTAGTAATATTTAATTAAAATAAAATTAAAGAAAAAAATAAAATGGTATAACTTGTTTCCACATGTTGCTCTTCTCTGACGCTAATTAGCAACTGACTTCTTGTCTTAATTATAAAATTCTTCGCACGCACTTGAATAATTAATTGAAAAAGATGAATAAATCTGCTTAAATAGATAAACAAACTTCTTTTCCAAACAAACTTTGTGTATTAAATATACGAGCATTTATTAAAAATCCATCATGTTCTTTTGCCATAATAAAACTTGTTTGCCTTTGCAAATTATTCTGAAGATAGCCAACCAATAAACAAAAATTATTGAATTAATTTGAATACCATATTTTATCCATTAAGCAATTTATTTTGAAATGTAATACAAATTAATTTAATAAAATCATAGTATATTGATTCTGGTTTCCAGTATTAAAACTTCAGGCTTAGCAAAGTCAGAGAGACACTAAAACCTTTAAAAGGCAATAAAACAAAAACAAAAAATTAATTTGCAGAATACGTCAGTGCTATTCAAATGTTTGAGCCCACAAAATCTCAAGTTCGCCTCAACCGCTTAAAGCATTCAAGTGTTATAAATTTTATGATATACGCAGATTAACCCCAAAACAGAGCATTTGATGTTTAATAAATAAAATATAATACAAACAAATAAATACTCATCTATAATTGTGAAATTCCAGCTAAGGAACAGAGCCTTAAATGAATTAGATATTTTTGAATTTTGAAAAAATGACTTCATTCAATAATACGAAACTTTTCTGAACTTCTCATTAGCATTCTTTATTTTTCTGGGGATAATCTTTATAAAATGTATGATCAGTACACTCTGGCAAATCGCCGCCAATAGATATGTTTTGAAGCTTAACGTGCCGTCACTTGTGGGCTAAAAAAACCTATCCACTAAATACAAATGAAAAATATTTTAATCCAGAGAAGTGTTTATTGAATTAAACTGTTTCTAATTATATTGGTAGAGTCCAATTTCACTTAAGGATATCTAAATAAAAATATTTTGCTTTTATATTTCATTTTTTTGGGCAAATATTTCCCAAGTGTGACCGTACCTTTAGTAAATTTATTAAAGGGTTTTCGGTTCACTTAGCAGTATTAGAACCAAGCAGCTTCTAACTCTTGCGAGGAGCTTTGCTAGCACTCCTGTTTGGGGCACTGTGCCATCGGATATATGGTGGAAAGCTTAGGCTTTCTCCTTGATGGTCGTTGCAGGACCTGTTTCGATGAGGAGTCAGTACGTATTAAAAAAAATTGATTTTGTTTTAAATGTTATTTATTCGAACGAAAGATAGCTTTCGACATCGGCGAACAGGCAGTTAACTCATAATATAAGCCTGCGTGCTTTTTCAAATTAATTTTAGCGTGTAGAATAAATCTATGAAAAATTAAAATTGTAATTTGAATAAAGTCTTTTATAATATGAAATTTATTTGTTGGGTGGTTAAGCAATGTCTATATGCATTTCATTGGCGCTTCTTACCAAATCTTCAGTAGACTTCAACCACAGTTTTGCAAAGTTTCAAACTTCTCAACTTATTAAAAGACTTCCAAAGACCATCTGAGAATTATGTTAAATAAATTAACTATAAAAATTCACAAACAATTTCAAAAAATCACATTATAATAAGTGTAGCAGGCTATGAAACTTATACAAACCAAACCCAACAAACAACTTTTATTCGATACGACTCTATTTTATTTTTCTATACCTTTATACAATTAGAAATTCCTTGGATAACAATGAAAGTATTTATAAGGCAAAATGAAAAACAAAATCTCAATTGAATTGTTAATAAACTAATTTTTTGACATATTGTCATTGTACTATTATAATATGAAATTTATTTGTTGGGTGGTTAAGCAATGTCTATATGCATTTCATTGGCGCTTCTTACCAAATCGTCAGTTGGTTTTTGGAAGTCTTTTAATAAGTTGAGAAGTTTGAAACTTTGCAAAACTGTGGTTGAAGTCTACTGACGATTTGGTAAGAAGCGCCAATGAAATGCATATAGACATTGCTTAACCACCCAACAAATAAATTTCATATTATAATAGTACAATGACAATATGTCAAAAAATTAGTTTATTAACAATAAAGTCTTTTAAGACTCTGGTTAATTTTAATACCCGTCCCATATAAAATATCAATAAAAGATTTTAGTTGAAGATTAATTACACGACAGTTTCAACAGCATTTTAAATAACATGAAATGGAAATGAATAATTTCAAACTATAAAAAATATAATTTTAATTTAATTAAAATCTAATCAATTCGGATCCACAACAAATTGGCATATTAATTGGCACAGCAAAACTAGTAGTTTGTATGTTCAAATCAACTAGTGATTTTTTAACCAACCCGAAATCGAAATTATTAGTTAATTAAATCTTCGCAAAAGTTTTTGATTGATGTTCAGCAATATTTTTTCCACTTTCGGTGCTTTTTGCTTTATGACTTTTGTTCTTGTTATTGCTATATATATGAATATCAAGGAGCTTTATTCATAATAAGAACCGTTTCCACATTCAAAGATGTGGCTTCTTTATTTTTGGTAATTAAAATGTTAATTTTAACTTAATTAGTTATTTTATGCGATCGAATGCTCCATATAAAAAGTAATTTGCATGAATGAAACATTTAATTTCATTTTCTATAGTTCTGCAAGTGAACAAAATTAGCCAGATTTATGGCCACGCTAACGAAAAGTGAATGGAAATCTTCTTGAACATTCAAGGTTTTTGCAATAAAAAAAATTACAACTATTTTATATACAATAAAAAAAAATAGTCTTGGAACGGCAGACAATCTCTGTTCATAAAACAAAGAATAACTCGGCAAATGTTTTAAATATATTTCGTAAAAAAAATACCAACATGAAAATGTTGAAAATACTCGTTTGCAAATTTAGCAAAATATGAAAAATTAAATATTCCGAAGCAAAATCTGTATTTCTTTCATATGCCCATCGTTTACTCGGTCTTTAAAATTTCGTGCAATTAAAACTCAATTAAAATTCTCTCTTGTACAGCTCATATATAAATTTGAGTTGTATTTTATTTTTATTTAGTAAAAGTATTCGCAGGAAATGCCATTTCTTAACCTGTAAATATCAAGAGTGTAAGAAACTTATGATCAGCTTCAAAACAAAAGACTGAAGACACAAGCGCATCTCTCAGAGTTGTAAATTTTTAACAAAAATTTCATTTCATCAAATCACATCTTTATTTAAAATTTGAAGATCATTAAAAATCAAACTGGTATTTGTTTATATATCCAAAATAAAAATAAAAAACAAAATATTCGAAATGTTTTCAAATACTGACCTCAGACAAAGTAAAGAATCTATGTAAAGCGGAGGGGGAGGGGCAATCAAAATTAAATACAAATAAAATTTATTTACTTTTATATATGAAAGAAAAAAAAAACACAAACAAAAGCTCTAATCATACGTGTTGCTAAATGTTTTAAGAAAACAAATAAAAAGAGCAACAACAACTTATTTATTCAGAAATAATAAAAGTGGTAAAAAAGAATGCAGCAAATGAATTGGAAAATAAAACCAATAAAGAAGACAAGAGTAACCCAACTGAGCAGAAGAAATGTTTGTTCACTTCACACACGTACACTGTGTATGACTGTGTGCGTGATAATTAAACAACCGCACGAAAAAGTTGTTAATGATCATTCAAGTGGCGATGATGGCGAATATGATCGCCATGGCAACATTGTTGAATCATAAAAAACCCTGTCGATGTAGATGACGATGCTGCTAAAAAAAAAATAAGAAGACGTTATTGGTTTCGTACTGCTGTGCTAGACTTTTGAAGATGAAGTTGATGGTAATAATGATGATAATGATATTTACGCTACTGACCTTGCGACACAAAAACAACAAAAACTTTATAAATAAATTTAGTCGCACCAAAAAATGCGCGTTTAGTTTTACTCTGCCAAATTTAGCTGTAGAGATCTTAGAGCGCACCCTACTTGTTTCATGTTAATTACACTTTGGCAAACTGTTGAATTGGTTTATTACCAAATAAATGGAAATCTAAGAACTGAATTTTACAAGAAGAAAAACTTATTAAGGAAATCTTCTTGATATTGATTTTAAAGATTATCAATATCTTTTCCTATTTAACTTATTGTTTTGCTGTTTATTGTAAAATAATTTCTTTTCTGTTAATTTTGCCATGGACTCAAATTTAATGCATTTCATTTTTACACTGTAATTTTTTATAATAGAAAAATTACTCTACCTCGTCATTTTTAACTCGAACTCTGCGTCATTTTTAACTCGAACTCTTTTTGAATATCGGCATCACGCGCGGATCCAGGGGGTGGGGAAGGATATTTCATCCCAAAATGATAAAAATATGTAAGAATGAGCACGAAAATAAAAGTTAAAGAGTTAACACGACAATTCCCAAAAATATGTAATAATTCAATTAGCGAGTGCCCGCGCTTAAACAACTTATATTGTCAACACTCTAAATAAATTGTTTTTACATTAAAACAATTATTAGTTGTTGTTGTTCTTTATTTCTCTTACAACTACAATTAGAGTCGGAAAAAAGCCAACCAATTGTAGAATGAAATAAAAACGTAAGAAAATTAAAAAGGCAAAGTGATCAGTGAGTTCTTGTTATGACTTTGATGTTTGTTCAGACTTCCCATTAATTAATGTGGAAGTTTAAAATAAGCATCTCTAGTTATTCTAAGAAATGTTGGGTAAAGGTTCCCTGATGATCTGCATTAGCCCCAGTGAAATGCGCATAGGAACTAGCTAAAACCCCTCAATTGATCACTTTGAAATTTTAATAAATAACTTTTGGGAAAAAAGAATGAGCACGAAAATAAAAGTTAAGGAGTTAAAACGACAATTCCCAAAAATATTTAATAATGTAAGTGTTTTTATTTCGCTAATAAACGATTTTGAATTTTTTTTGTAAAACCAGAAATATCAACACCCTCCCAAAAGCTTAAGCTGGATCCGCGCCTGATCGGCATCGTATGTGTATTATTACTTTCCTATTGTAAATATAAATTGTACGAATGAAATTATCGTTTGATATTGATATATTATGAATGAACTTAAAGAATTAATTTCATTTTCAAAGATTTCAAAAAGTGAAACAAAATAAAAATTAAAATTGTTATCTGCGATAGGGTTGACTGCCACACCCATTTTAGGCATATTTTTTTTTTTTTTTATAAAACGCCATAATATTCTTTGATTTTTATATGGAAACAGTACTTTTCCCTAGTAAAATGTTTTTCATAAGTAGCGGCGGTTGTGCAAATCTACAGATACATCAGTTGTCATACATGTTGAGGTTAAATTGAATATGGAAAAGATTTATCTATAAAAAAATGCTTTAAGCTCTACACTTTAGCTGAATATAGAAAATGGTAAATAGTCTTGCAATGGGTTCAAGATTTCATCAACAATAAATTGCTTTAATTAAAAATCATTTAGAAAACCAAGAGAAAAAAAATCAAAGGATGGATATGATTGTACGTTATTGTTATTAAATTATGTGGATATTAAACAATTTAATGCGATACTGATGATTGCGGTGATGATGATCAACATCATCGGCAATGACTTGTTCATTTTTGGTTTTTTTCCTTTTTTTTTTCTCATTATGTACTTCCAAAATTGCTGCACAGTTTTTGGTTAAATTTAAGGATTATTTAAGCTAAAATAAACTTGTTTTAAAGTAATTTTGTCTTGTGGCTTTTTTTTGTTGTTTTTGTTGTTGCGTTTATCAGTCTCTGTGCACACAATACAGGTCATTGCAAAAAAAACCCTTTTATTTTTCACATGTTTTATTATTATTCTTTTTTTTAAATTTAATTTTTGTAAAGATGCCAGTCAGGGTGTATATAATTTCGATTTCAAAATTTCGCCGAGGTATAAAAACAGCAAAGATTCGCAAACATTTAAACAGTTACCAATTGCTACCACTCGTTTAAACACACACGTCTTGCAAAAATAATAATTAAAAAAAAAGAACAGCCTAAAAATGAAACTGGTAAGTTTTGCACTTTCGATTGCAGTTTTAGTCGTTGGCCAAATTTAACTTTTCAATTGTAGTTTGTATGTCTTGTTGCTTTTGCTTTGGTGGCCATCTGCCGTTCTGATAATATTGATAAAGACGCTGAAATACGCAGTCTAAGCAACGATGCGGCTGATGCTGAAGGCAACTATCAATATGCGTACGAGACCAGTAATGGAATTCAGTTTCAAGAGTCTGGCAATCCAGCGGGTGTTCGCGGTTCTCTAAACTATATTTCGCCCGAAGGAGAACATATTGCTTTGTCATATACTGCCGATGAAGAGGGCTACCATCCAGTTGGTGACCATTTGCCTACACCGCCACCTGTGCCTGCGTACGTCTTGCGTGCCCTGGAATATATTCGTTCACACCCACCTCCACAGCTAAAGGAACAACAATAAACAATGACTGAATTTGTGTATATAGATTCTTGTTAATTAGTCTTACCACAAAACAAGGACGTTATCCCCCTCCCCCACAATTTGAATGGTTTTCAAGGCTGTTGATATTAATAGATTTTTAATAAAAATCAGTTGTTATAGATTAAGTTGTACGGTTTTCAGAGAACATTTGAAAAGAAAAAATAGTTGTAATAATCAGTTAAATCTTAAAAAAAAGTTGCTTCGCTTCGATAGCGTCGAATTTTTGACACAACAAATAAATTTGCTTCAATAAACCTCGTCAAATTTGAATTAATTTTGAGATCAGTTTGATTTCGTCCATCTAATTTACAGTGGTATAGCAGAGCGGTAACAGACACAAGAATAATATTTGAATTTAACTTGGCCCTAAAGACCATCCCTTTAAGTTCGCGCTAATATTAACCGCAAAGTTATTGTAACCTGGCTTTTGTGCTGTTCTATGATTTTAATTTTCAAATCAACCGCTTCTCTCGTGATAAGCGGTGATTGATTTAGTTTGCAGTTACTATAAAAGAACCGAGATCACCAACTGATCAGATGTATAATTTCGGATGTTTTTCTTCACGATATCTCACGAACGGAGTAACAGATTGATTTTGAACCGCTTTGCGATGGTCGGCATGGATTTTTAAATATCAAGAGTTGATTAGTTTGTGGAAGACCGTTTAAAACTTATTATAAAAATAAAAAAATAAACACTTTAAAAAATGCTTCCATTCTAAATTGTTTGAGATTTTTTGAAATCAAACGGTTCGAAAAGGTTCAAATTTACAGGAAATCTAACGGTTTGGCTTTATTCGGTTCAGCCATCCAGAATAATTAAGGGAATAATAATAATATCTCAGAATAATTAAGGGATGCTTCGTAAGATCTTAAAACGTGATTTTTTCAATACGGGATAAAACCAATAACTTCCCAAATTTTGTAAGATTTGCAATTTTCCTAGCGGGAAGTTAAAAAAATATTTGTACGCGTTTCCAAACTTTTTCTGGCGTGCTCCAGCGTCCAAAAAGTGCTATTGGCTGAAGCAGCGAACAGACGACCTCGATGTCCTACCCGAATTCAACTCCCCAATTGTCGTAGGCCTGTCTCAATTACGAAAGCATTCAGTTGATCGCTGATCATGTACTAAAAAGAGCGGAATAGAGTACCCTCGTTCGTCGGTACCTGTTGCAAAAAATTCACTGGGGAAGTAAAAAGTAAAAATAGCTGCAACTAATTTTCTTTCTTCTAATCTGTCCTCTTAACGCTATCCCCTTTTTTCTTTGTCTGGCAGAATACATCTCGTATGTAGGGATCAACCCCTGAGTGCTGGTTCAAAACAAAACAATTATAAATTTAAGTATTTTGTAAAACAAATCATGCAATTTAAATGGTTCCATTTAAGAAATTCCAATTAGATTTAAACAACAGGAACCGAAATGAAAAAACCAAATCGCACTAAACTTTCGAGATAATTAAGTTTTTTCAATAAAACTTGTGTTTGTTAGTGCAAAAGAAATGATTTTTCGTTTGTTTGTTTTAAAATTAAATAAATCGACAAAACCACTTTTGATTTTTATCTTTTGCTAAAATCTGTTAGAACAAAAGCTCTGTTGCATAACTTAAGCTGACGTATTTAAATTAAACTTCGAGATTTCTATAACTTTTTATTAGTTTTGTTTCTTTACCTATTTTTATAGCTTCTTTAAGAAGTCATCAATCAATCTTTAAAGTTCAGTATCTTCCAATGGTGTGTGATATAACATACAACCCAGCAAACATTTTTCGAAGCGTTTTAAATATAATTCCAATCTTTTTTGATTATTCGGTGTGATTGAAAAGTCAGAATATGCGTTGATGTTCCTGATCCCAAAGGATATTTTTGTCGCGTCTTTTATAATTATTAATACTTTATCGCTAATTTAGAGCCATTTTGCCCCTTTTTTTATTGGGATTTTTAGTAATGTTCGAAACGTGTTCTGGCCATTTATCAGCCGTACTTTAATTAATTTGTGAGTCTTTTTCAAGTCGTTTATTGGTCATGTTTCTAATCACGTACGAGTCTTTTTATAGAGAGTTATTTGTGATGGTTTTCCAAGTCTCCTAGATGAATGAAATATGATCATAAATAATGGATAAACTACTCACATTTTGAACACATGAGACCAAATTACGGCATTCGGTATCCATCGATATTTGTATATAAATTGTATTCGGTCATTATCAAATGCGGCAATTCGAACTCTCGAACTCGTAACTACTTTGCAATTTATTATTGCATTTTAAATCAAACACTTTTAAATCACACGAGCGAATATATTTCAAAACGTTTTTAAGCGTGCAAGTGATTGATCAATCAATTGGTGCATTTAATAATGATCACCAAAAGTAATCGCAGAGAACTCAAGATGGTTTAAAAAAAAACTATCCTCCCAGCTTCCATGTGGATGATAATTTTTTGCAAAAATCTCTCATGGGATTTTCCTCAGATAATTTTTGATGATTAAAAACTGATTTATCATTTGGGCGATAGGACTCTCTCCTGATTCTCTTCTGATTCATCCATGTGGTCAAATAATGATTTTTTGAAAATACAGGAAAACATAAAAATGTTTCATTTTTAAATCACAATTTGCTCAGCCACAGAAAATAGTCTTGGAGGGCGATTCACGGGTACGAATCGCGTAAAACTGTACGTTTAGCCGGAAGTATTTCGTCACTTTTCGCGAAACCGCACTAAGATTGAGACGACTTGCAAACTAATACAATAACTTATGAATTGCCCAGTTCAGTTAAAGTTGAGCGACTTAAATAAACTAATTTTGATCTTTTTTGTTTTTGCAAATTTCACGGCTATTTCGGCATGTTGTGGTATTGCAAAGTAGGTCTTCATAATTTTATATAAAAAATTCAGAATATGATAAAATAATTATAAACATGTTTCAAAATAAATACCAATTGATCAAGTTCAATTCGAAAAAAATAAAACCCGCGACGCTACAGTAACTATTTATAATAGATAACCCGTTCTCAAGTCATGTTACGTTCGGTGGGGCCAACATCTGCTGATGTGAAAAATTATATCTGCATGTCGGTGTGTATGAAATAGATGTTTTCGAAAAATATAGTGGCTGTTCGTGTCACAAAATGAACTTCATGCTGCAGCCTGATGTCACAAATGAGTGAAGATTTATGTTTATCATTTATAAATCACAGAACTTACAGATTTTGAAAAATACTATTTTCCATCAAACACATATTTCCGCCAGTTTTGTTGTAAAATAATAATAAATTCACCAACACCTGCCGTTTCCAAATATGAAAAATAACTTAGGAAACAACAACAAGCTTCTGTCTGTTAAGATTTCATTCATTCAACATTTCGTGGGAATAATTTCAGTATATTTTTTTAAATAATTAATTATTCATAATTTAAAAAAATTCATAAATGTATTCTACTTAACTTGGAAACATTTTCAGTTGTCTTAAATACATTGAAAATTTATTAATGGCGCATACATACATAAAAAAAAATTGGAATATTAATATAATTAGAAACTCAGGGCTGTAATTTAAATATTTAAAAATATCCGATTTCGCACTAAAAAATGTTTTATGATCTTAAAAAAAAAACAACATAAATAAAGTTGTTTCATTTCATTGAAAACTGGCAGAACGAAATATTCACAATTTTGATCATTAACTGACTGAAATATAATTTGCAAGTGAAGCAGGGTTGCGACAAATTTTTAATAATCTTAAGGTTTATTTTATAAAAAAAAGAGTCTGATTTATAACAGCTTAATAAAATGAATTTCCATACAAAAATATATATTTATAAGCCTCATGACTATAAATCCTTAAAAAAGAACTTTAACTTTTTAAAAAGTATCACGATATTTTGGAAGCCCCTAATTCCTTAAAATAACCTTGAAGAGTTGTCACTATTTTCAAAAGAAAATAAATCACCCGTATTATTATTAAATCACGACAGTGTTGTCGACAGAAATTGAATTCTAGTAACGTGTTATATCAATATTATACGCCTTAGAGAATACCAAATTGCTGTTATTTATATATAATATAATTTATAATTGTCCACAATTAAATGATACGTGACAATTTTTTGCTGTCGTGTTGATGTGACGTCGACGTCGTCATTCATAATATGTGCGATTATGTATTTCGTGACTGCGAGAAAATCCTACCTTCTCGACTTTTTTCATATCAAATCAAGCTCAAATTCAAAACTGTTGGTAACTCAAAGACCGAATAATTAATGCAAATCAAAAAAAAAAAAGGTACACACATAAAAATATTTAAAAATTTATGCACGTTAGCGGCTAAACTGAAGTGCAGTAAATTAGAAAAATTTTAAACATTTTTCGACAGACAAAATTCAATCAGTCGAGATTTCATAAAAATTCATCAACCCTTTTAAAATATTAAACATAAAAACAAAGTTTGACAAATTTACTACGTTTTGATTGGCAGAAACAAGTATTTTAGTCGCACGAACAGTTAAATTTTTTTTGTAGGTCAAGTTCTACTTCACTCATGATCACGATCATTTCATATAACTTTAGCAGAATTTATGTATTCAAAATAAGAAGCCGAACGGAATAAAATTTGTATTAATTTATTAAGTGTATTGGATTCCGAAAACAGTACTGATCGTTGATCATGTCCAATTATATGTTGGAAACTACACACACTTCAACATATTCGCCTATTTCTACACTTGCAAAATGAAATTGAAATGGAAATTTCAAGAGAAATTGATGTTGTGTCTTCCAACTCTTTTCAGCACAAAAAAGTCCAATTAAACCGATACCACATAGAAATGACTTTTTGTTAAAAACAAAAAACTTTTTCATTCAAAATTTTAAATATTTCTTGGGAAAATAGCAAAATATAAGGAAATGGCTAACACGTACGTATTTTTCTTTCCGTTTTGAGGGAATGCTGAAATTAAAAGGGTTTTGTGGAAGTGATAAAGCTGTGGCAGCTGTGGAAGGACTTAACGATATAACTGGATTCCAGAGGCACTTCAGAAAAAGATGCCTCTGATACATAGAAAACAAGCTTGAGCCAATAAGAAAAACAGCATGAGAGAGAAAAAAATTGGTGAAAATAGGGCGGAAAGCTTAACAACAGGTAGAAGAAGAAAATGCTGCCACAAAGCTTTGCAATATTTACACGGTAATTGAGGCCATATAACAGGGTAAAATCATCCGAAAAGTTATAAATGAAAATCATAATTGTCAATAGTTTGAAAGAATCATTTATAGAAGTACCGGATGAAGTTACAGATAAAAATAAAAAAAAAATAAAAAAATAGCAGAGTAGTACCAACCCAACATAATCGACATGAATGATATTGGCTGTTTGTTATAGAGTGATACAACTTTAAATCATAATAAAACATAGTAATATATTTTTGATATCAATGAAACGGTCTTTATTGGATAGAAAATTTTATGACATTAATGTTTAAAAAGGATTTCGGCCATGTGGCTGTCACAGCTGGCGCGTACAAAGCGCAATCTGGAACACCAATTTTCACAAACAGTAACATTCTGACCATCATCGTTTTTGAAGACGTACGGGACAATGACTCCGCCAGCCCATAAAGAGCACCAAACAGTAATTTTCTGTGAATATCACGGTGTTTCGACAAAAGCTTGTGGATTCGTTTCACTCCAAATGCGAAAATTCTGTTTATTTACGTATCCATTTAACAAAAAATGGGCTTCATCGGAAAATAAAATTTTGAATGAACGAAGTGCACGATAAGTTTGACGAACAGAACCATTATTTTGATTAAAAATTTCCACACTTTGCACGCGTTGCTCTGGTGTAAGTCGATCCACAATGATATGTCTAAGCAAACTTAACAAAAAGCAACTATCAGCTGTTAAATGGGTGGTCAATTAAAGCAGTGATGCCAACTGAAAGTTGTATCACTCTATAAAAAAATACCCTATATTATACGGAACCAAGTTAATACAGATCGGCATTTCCAACAACATTTCGAAAGAGCAGAGATTAATGTTCAAAAATATTTATAAAATCAGAGAAAATGTGCAGGATGAGCGTCTTTACCACAACAAAAAAAAATTATAATTATATTATAATAAAATATAAATAATTTGGGAAAATCAAATTCTAAAATATTGTTTGAGATAAAATAAAAATGAAGTCGTGTCTTAAGATTTGTGTTAAAGTTTTAAAGTCGTCTGCTTTTTACCACGTATCTTCCGTAATAAATTTTCAAATATGCGTTTGAAATGGTGTGCTATTTTGTTGTTGTTGTTCCATGCGTTAAATTACAAAACCTGACAAAAACTTAATATTAATGAGATAAACTTTATTCGCAATGAAAAAAAAATACATTCAAGAAATGATATATATTCTTCTGTTTGAAATTCAGATAATAACTAATACAATCATTTCGGAACCGATTAAGTGTAACACATTTTAGACAAACGAGTACAACACCATTCGATGGAAACATTTTTATTCGTGCAGAAACTTGAAAAACCACAAAAGAACAACACAAACCACTATGTCATGTCGTATATGTTAAAACAAAAGAATTAAATAGCTAAATATCAAACAAATTGTGTTATAAGAAAATAAAATTTATGATAATCAACGGAAATCGATTGCCATGCATTTAAATGATGACCGAAAAATGTCTATTTCATGAACGTTTAATAATAATCATGAAACATTTTAACATAAACGCTACAAGACGAAACAACATCTAAAAAATTTTGTCACTCAGCATCGAACATCTTAATTGCCGTAGTCGATATTGTCCTCTGCGTTCGCGAGCGAAATCAATTACACAGACGGACAGACACGGACTACAATAAAAAGCGTGTTTCCTTAAAACGTTTAACGCAGTCTGCTACACAAATTAGAACCATAAACATTTCAAAATCGATTAAAGCAAAGCGGCTTAACAAAAACACCTCAAAAATGTTTAAGAAAAATACGGTGGGTAATATTCGTTAGCATGTTCAATCAAAACTTAATTATCGAAAATAGTGGATTAACGAAAATCAATTTTACAAAAAATCACAGATTTGCTTGTGGTTGCTATTTGGCAACTTTCTGCACTCGATGGCAGTTTCAGTTTCGGAAAGGGAAGCTGAAATAACCAAATATCGTGTAGCGCCACCTGATGAGAATGGTATTTTCAAATACGCCTACGCCACAAGCAACGGAATCGATGTGCAGGCAGCTGGCAGTCCTATTGAATCAATTGGCATCTACAGTTACACTTCACCCGAGGGCATACACATCGAAGTTCGTTATATCGCCGATGAATTGGGTTACCATGCTGTCGGTCGTCATTTGCCGCGACCACCTCCCATACCCGATTACATATTGCGTTCCATTGAATATATCAAAAGCCATGCGCCGCCGCAAACGCTAAATTAATAAAGTGGCTCAACCAGAGTGTGAATGATGATGGCGAACACTGGCGAACAGTGATTGTTAAAGTACAATTAATTATGTGTTTTATTTAATTTTTTTTTTTTTTAGTTTTAAGATGCTGTTTTCTTTTTCTCTTTTGTTTGTGTGAAGAAATATTAATTGTTTAGGTGCTCAGTATTTGTTGTTAATGAAAAAGTGTAACTAATTAAATATTAATTTCAAAGTGATAAGCTTGCGCAATTTTATTATAAAAAAATAATAATAATAAAAATAAATAAAAGTGAAATGCTTAAAACGAAATTTTCAATGGTTGAGACTAAACAGAAATAAATATTAAAATAATAATAAAACTTATTTAATAATTTTTAAAAGCACGGTAAAAAAGTTAGTGAAAAGGTTTAATATGGATAAAAATTGTACGTGCCAGCTGAGTTTCCAGGACATAAAAAAATTTTAAAAAAGGAAAGAATTAAAAAATATAATTTAAAAAAAACCAACCACTTTATAGTCAAAATGTGATTCAGACACCAACCAACAACTTTTAATTTTTTGTTTTGTCGTAGTGCATATCTCTTACAAAATATACGAGGTGCGTTTTCTAATTCTAATTGTCTCAGACATACGAGTATTTTTACAGTTTCAGCAATTTAGTGTTGCGTGTTCACTGAATTCGCATCAAATTTTGTGTAAATAAATTCTAGTGTTGTCATGCGAATGAAAATTAATCGAACATTCGAATAATTTCTTTTACACTTTTGGACGAAACAACAAAATTTTGCAATTGAGGAAAAAAATAATTCGAACATCTTTTTACGAATAATTTCTTTTTAGAATTTTTTAAAAATAAAAATTGGACTTTATTTGCGAATGTAAAATGGAGTTGTTGACAATAGGAAGTGTTACCCAAAATTAAAAATACTTGATTTGAATAACAATTTGAAAACTCCCGACAAAGCAGTTGAGAGCCTAAAAAAAGATAGAAGAAGGCGTTTTGCTAATGCTAATTAAATGTTTGGAAAAAATAATAATTTCTTTTCTACAGACTTAATCAGAAGCCTTGAAACTTGAATTAATAAACGACGTATCAAATATTAAATACTTTAATATTATTAAGACCAGAGTTATTATTCAGGCTCAAAATCGCGTAGTTATAAATTCTTTTGAAGTGGTCAAATTAAAGTTGATGAATAAATAAATATTTTTTAAGAAAAATTATGAATACAAGGATGGCAAATTTGAGGTTAGGAAGAAAATTGGCTGTGAAATTATGAAACTTTAAGAATTTAGTTGTTATCCTTTGACGTTTATTCGATTAAAATGAGAAATTTTAAATAAAACTTAATTGGCTGTTTGAAAAACTGAACAAAAACAACACTTTTTCAGCAAAATCATCTTAAGCGATGAGGCCTATTTTTAATTATCCACCTCGTTGTTGTGATTTGAAACACCGGGTTTACGTGAAAAAACCACAAACAACTGACGCTCTGAAAGATAAAATTTTGAGGAGATAAGAAAAGTTTTGTTTCAGAATACGGTTCAAAATCATGTGAAAAGAGCGGAAGGCTGCTATGCTGGAGGTTGACAACATCATATTTAGTTGTTCCCACTTTGCACAGGCATCAAAAAACTGAAGTTGTTGAAAAAAGTGTGTTTGAGCCAATTTGCTTCCTAACCTCAAATTTGCTCATCCTTTATATACCCTGTAAGGATTTTGTATCGAACTATTTATTGGTACAGCAATTTAATTTTATATTTCAAAATCAATTTCGATATTTTTGAATTGTTCGAAACGTATTTTTGATTCAAAACGACGTGCTAAACACTCCAAAGCACAAGGGAAAGACTATATCAGCTTTTTTTTAACTATGCCACTTACACAGCCGAGAAGAAGAGCTGTTTTCGACAGCCGCTACACTCTCATTATCAGTACTCATGTTTATTTTTCTTTAGTACCTCTTGTTGGATGATTATTTTCTGAACACATCTCGTGTGTAATTTTTTTTTTACCATCCCATGAGAATTTCAGTATTCAGTCAATATGATTGACAATTAATTTGAAAAAAATTTTAATGGTTTCAACACTTTTTTGCAACATCTACATGATGGGAAATCAAGATGCTGCGCTTACCGCCATAATTGAGACCAAATGCACTAAACTCAGCCCCTGCCCCATTATAAAGATGGTCACGACTTGTTAAATGGTATTCTGGAAAATTTATAAAAACATGTTTTTATAGCAGCGGCGTATAAATAAACATACAACATTTTAGCTTTAAGCATTTATGGAAGAATGTGCATTAAAATGTGATCAATAAGATTCATTTACAACTCCTTCTTAAACGGGGGTACATATTTACAAACTTGACAGTTTTTCTAATACAAATTTTACGACATGTAATTATGAATTTTTAAAACAAAACAAATTAAATGTTATTATTACATGGGAACTTTTTTGTGGAGGGCGACTTCAGTTAAAACTTAATGTTGGATTTGAAATATGTTTTATGAAACGTTTGTCTTAAACTTTTTTTTTGTAAAATCCATTTCAAAATCCATTATATGTTATGAATACGGCAGTGAAAAGTAAAATTGGTAGTATTTTTCCCTATGATAGCCAGTTTTAGCCAAGTTTAAGGATAGTGATGTGCTTGCCTGCAGCGAGAGCCAGGTGGACATTGTTAGTTCCCACTCACTGCAGCCCATGACAGATATTAAAAGGGAAAAGAGAAACAAATAACGCTGTTTTTAAAAGCCTTTTGGCTTCTTCTTCTGTTTGGAATTTGGCTTTTACGTACTGCTACAAGGATGATTATAAATGGATTCATTTAGATCTTAATATTCAGCATGCAAAAACAGGTTCGAAAAATTTCAAAAATTGCATAATCAAATAATTTTTATGTAAATATTATTTGTTTTAATTTTCTGCACAAGATTAAAATGAGTACTAAAATAATTCAAAATGGACCAACAGTTAGTTATGACCCCTGTCGATTTCGTCTCGGTCAGAGGCTCTCTCCTTCTACTTAAGCACTAATTAAAACGGAAAAAAATTAGAGTTTGTTTTCGCCAGAGCTCGGTCATATTCAACATTTTCTAATTTCGCCGAATTCGCAAAATTTATTCAGTTTATTTTTTAATATCTCAGAAACGTTTGCGATCGGTCTATTGGTCTTTAGACTATATTTTGTAGGATTAAGTTAAGGGTGATGGCTATAGGGGAAAGCCCGCAGCAGTAGTATGCACTGGAACTCGTGCATACTGGCCAATATGTCGGCCAAAATGGGAACCAGCGTATGAAGCATTTGAGGCGTAGCCGCGGGCAACGTTTACTTTTTAAATCGTTGTTAAACATTGAAATATATATATATATATATATATATATATATATATATATACCGTTCAACCGACTCAAAAATCATTTTGCATATATATTTAATATTTTTTTAAATCAAATGCGAAACTTTTTAAAAATTCATCTTTTATTTATTATGAGATAATTTGGGACAGACGTGTGTCTTACAACCTACTCCAGTGTTATCGCCTTAAAAATCATGACACATTCATCAAACATGTGGATGGTGTTACTTATTATTTCTTTAAAAAGTATTTATTTTATTTAAAATACGTTGCAAATTAATTTACCAATACATACAAGCGAGTATGACAATCGCATCTTATCCTTTCGTGTTACTAACGTCTTATGAGTTTACACGAGAAGAAGTGGCAACCTCGGAAGATTCCTCAGAAGAATTGTAATCCGAGGTTAACTAGTGCGAGTGAGATACAAGACTCTCGAAAGAAAGTAAATGATCAGTGGGCTGGCTGCAGTTAAAAAATAATTGCCAGCGAGGCTTGATATTGACTGACTCGGAGCTGGTTTGCGACTCCATTAAATATATGTAAGTGGGATAATGTGACACTTCGTGTATCAAAAAGTACCATTTTCCATGCCTGATATCAAAACATTAATCTTTTATAAGAAAAAAAATCTTCTAGCGCTATTTAATCCCAGACAACACTCACATTTTCAATTGCGGCTTGCAAACAGAAAGCTCTTGGACTAGAAATAGAAACTGCTTTTAAGCTTTTTCTACTCCTGGATGGATGACTGGCTGGCTGGCTGTCTGGTTGGCTGACTACCGGTATTAGAGCAACTGACAAAGAAATTAAAATGTGTCGTCATGACATGTTGTTTTCAAAAAGATAACTAGTTCGTATCTTCAGATTCGAGATATTTGCTTGAGACACAACTGAAATTAACAAACACACACGATGACAAACGCCAAAATGTTTTGAAATTTTAACTAAATTTTTATTGCAGGCACTTGCAGTTGTCTTTAAAATTTTGCTAAGAAAGCAACAGTTAACCGAAAAACGCATTATTGGTTCGCCTTATATTCGATTTTTGTTTAAAACGGTCGGCATTTTGAAATATTCTGCTAATAGCTTAAATAGAATTCTTAAATTTTCTAGAACAAAAAAAGTGAAATTGAAATTTTAATTACAATTTTACTTAGCATAATGTCTTTATCACAAATACGTAAAGAATATTTCAAGGTTGGTGTTTAAATAGAAATTCAAATCTGGTTTCAGAACAAAGCAAAAATAAACACTCGATATTGAATTTAAAAAGAGTAAAAAAAAGTATAAGAACAATCAGATAATTAAGTACCCATCACAAAATTTAAAACAAAAAAAAATAATAATAATAAAGGAATAAATTAATTGGAACAAAAAAATCTTAAAAAATAGAAATATACAGTTAAAGATATAAAAAGTAAATAAATTGTGTCTATTAAAATTCCAAATTTCAATTTTTAGCTCTCTATTAATGTTGTGATCTTTCTTGTCTTGTGCAACACAATCACACATACAATAGCTGTCACCAGGCCCCTGGATCGAAATGCTTACACAATCTATTACAACAACAAGCCCGCGAATAAAAGCGGCCACTTTATGTTTGATTTTCAGACCTCGAATGGTATAACGACAAAGGCGGCGGGTAATGAGTACGGGATGAGTGGGGTAGTACAGTATGTTTCGTTGGAAGGACTACCCATAACCATGACATACGTGGCTGATAGTGATGGCTATCATCCGGAAGGTGATCATATACCGAAAATTCCCCAACATGTTACAAAATCTATCGACTATATACGAACACATCCACCGGTTGATGAAAAGAAGTCACGTAGACAGTGAGTTTGATCAAAAAGTTTTATCAAACGGAAAGTAAAGTATTATATGCTTAAAGCGAATACCGGTTAAATGAATAAAATACGTATGCAAAATAAATACGTATGTGCAGCAAAGTCTCAGTCATTTTATATTCTATACATTTTGCAGTTGGAATTCTATTCATAAAATATAAAATGAAAAATGTACAACAATTCAAATGTCTTAACTCATCTGTATTCATCATAGCTAAGCTCGACTATAATTTTATAAAATACATGGCTCCTTTAATGTAACAAATCATATTGTAAAAAAAAAATTTTAATGAAATTACTTTATTTGATTCGGGTACGTGCACACTTGTCAAATATTTGCCCCAAAAGGCGTAACCACTACATAACAATTAAAATCCTTTTAATTCAGACTATAATTAAATAGTTTGCAATTGATATCGGATTTACTTAGCAATTATGTATCTGAATCAAAATATTTCTCATTTGTATATAGTGGTTACGCTTTTTTGGCCAAATATTTGACAAGTTTAAACGTTCCTCAAGTCCATGTGATTGCATTTGATTGGATCTCATACGAAACCATTAATAGATTATTACCACTACTTCTAAAAAGTTGGAAAACCTCTTAGCTTATGCACAAACATTCGAAAAACTATTCGAGAATTACACAAGAAAAAATAGAGTTGGCTTTGAAACTTTTCAAAAACAAACAAATTTCATTCGATGTGCCGACAAGTGTTGCATAATCCTCAGATTTAAAATTTATTTTCTTTTATAAAAGTATGTCAATTTAAACTGACGTTGTATCTATTAAATTTGTAAAACTTTAATCGCATTTTGTCAAGTTTAATTATTTTTGGGATATGACTAACCTGCAACAAAGGAGCCATATAGTTTGTGTGTATGTCTTTATAAAACTTCAGAATGGAGTTGAAAGATATGATTGTGTCAACGTTTCTAAATGATATTTAATTTAATTACCTTTAAGTATATTTGAATGTGTGTATTTCATTACATATTATTTTTATCAATATTTTTAATTAGTAACAATAAAAAATAAAGATTTATTGCGTCAATTATATGTGTTTATTTCTTTCAACAAAAAAACCAAAATGCATAATGAATTTAATTAAAGCGTAAAAATAAACTTAGAAAGTTAAATTCGTTAAGATTTCTTAGCTGCAATTTAAATTAATATTGTGGTAAACCAAAAACCTGTCCCACGATTGCTGGAATTCTAAAGGAAAGATAAAAAATTAAATTCTGAATTGGATTGTTAGCAATCAGTGTTGCCACAATCGGAAATTTTTGCGCAAAAAAGTTGTCAAATGAGGCAAACAAGAACCAAATTAATTTATTTAATTAAAAAAAATTTTAAATTACTTATTTTAAATTATCGGCCTGTTCGCCGATATCATAATCTATAGTTCGATCGAGTAAATAACATCTTCGAAACATAGTGTCGCAAAATTTATTGGCAAGTTCTTGCATGCAGTATTTGTATGGAAATAATTTATTGAATTATATTAAGCTCCAATTCAGGGTAATAAATAAACTTTTTAAAACCCACATTTTATACAATTATTTATAATTTTCACATCATTGTTTAATTAAAGTCATTTAACTTGGATTCTGCCTAATTCACAATGTCGAAAAAATTCCTTCTTTCGTACAATTCTATTTAAAATAAAAACAAAATTGTATAAATAGTTTTTGTTTGAAATTTAATTACACGAAAGAAGGAACTCTTACGATATCCTGTAACAGGCAGTTAGTTTAATAACTACAACATAATAAATATCAAATTATAACATTAACATTGTTTTTTCAAATAAAACTAATTCATGCAGCCATAGGAATAGGCATCACTCATTATAAAAATTTGCATATTGTTGGACTAATCCTTACCCGAGTTTTTTTCAGTTTGTTCTTCACTCAATTTGGAATGTGTACTTGAAAAAACTATACAATTTAAAAAGGACATTGTACGTTGCTGTCAGCATATAGTGGTTACGGTTTTTTGGTCAAATATTTGACAAGTGTGACCCTTATATATAAAGCTTGTAGAAGCTATTTCAACAGCTTTCAATGCCAAAAATATTTTTCAATTGAAATGAGTTTTTCAATTGAAATGAGTTTTTCGTTGAAAATAATGCCCGTAAATTTTTGTTCGCATGACAATCAGCCCACTGTGCGATGAAAAAATATTCACTCAAAGTTAGTTATTAGCACAAATTAGAACTAGTCGCTAAACTTAAAATGTATATGCATGTCATATATCATGGATGTATGCACATACGAGTACATACACCTGCATTAACACGCGATCAATAGTTGCAGAAATAAAAAATTGGCGTGACATTTAAAAAATTTTTATTATATAATTCTTAAAAAAAATTTATTTAACCGACTTGTGCATTTCTTATAGATCTAGTTTTGTTAAAACTACTATTTACTTCTAGTGCCCATTAACCACATAGTTTTAGAATAGTTAACACTGGTAGCTGATGATATCCCAGCAAAAAAATTTAGAAATTTTTGTAATGACCCATAACATTTTACTGAATTCGAGCACTTAATAATTGGAGTTGAAATATATTTCAATATGAACGGGGGCAGTTTGAAAAATAAGGTGAATAATAGTTGTTGGAAATTCATATATAATTTATTTATATATGAATTTCCAATGTAGATCCCTTCAAAGCAGCCCCTCCTCAAATATAAATCATTTCGAAATATTTTCTATAATATTTTTGGCCATCCTTCCATGGGGTCTCTTCAATTTTGAAAGTAAGAAAAGTCGCAGGGGTAAAATCTAATGAATACAGTGGCGTAGGCATAATTATAATGTTATTTCTGGCTAAAAAATCACCAGCGATGTTACAGAAACCGATTCCGTTCGGGTATGTAATTGATTAAATGTGTGATTCCTCAGAAAAATAAAATGGAAATAATATTACGGAATGAAATCGTTTGGGCAAAGGTTGCTTGATCTGCATTAGTCCCAATGAAATGCGCATAGAAACTAGCTAAACGCTCTCAATTGATTACTTTGAAGTTTTGGATAAACTTTTAATTTCATTCGCTGTTTCCGTTGATATTAAAAATACCCACTTATTGTGACATCGATGTCGCATCCACACGGCAGATAAGAATTGCCACTTGCCTGATCTTTAACAACAATAATTGACTGTTCTACAGATATTATATGCTTTGGAAAATTTATTAAAATAATACCTTTAGAAGTAAAGAAAAATGATTTACGAAACCTCTTTTAATTACTTACCGCAAGTGTCAAGAAGAATTACAAAAAAGTTCTGAAATTTTGATTTCCCCACAATAAGCAACCAATAGAAAAAAAAATTATGAAATATTCAAAATTAATAAAATGTTTTTTATTATTTTGGTTTAAGGTAGTAATTTGTTTTAATGAAAGGCATTTTAGCTACCTGGGCATCATAAAAGCGATCACGTATTTTTAATAGGACATCACAACCGACTGTTTTGTATTGCTCCTGTATGTAGCCCATGGCAATATTGCAATTTAGCGAAGGGCTTGGACATCCGCTGGTAATGACTCCTACCTTCTGTTCATTTTTGTAAATTTCGACTCCAGCACGTGCTGGTGGAGCTTTTCCAGTGCCAGTCAACTTTATGCCAATGCGTCTACGTTCGACACCCTGTTTAAGTTGTTTATTAACAACAGTTGCTCCTGGGAAATTTTCCTCTGAACGACGACGTTTGGCCACAAGCCAGGCTAGAGAAGCTTCAATAGGTGTGGTCTGGGCATCAATATCGCTGCCATACAAGCAAAGGCCCGCTTCGAGCCTTAAAGAGTCACGAGCTCCCAAACCGGCCATTTTGATTTGTTGTTGTGTTTGACGCAGCAAAGCTTCCGTTACGTGTTCTACACGTTCTGATGGTATAGAAATCTCAACACCGTCTTCACCAGTATAACCACAGCGTGTTATGCGGCAATTAGATACACCGGCTACTTCTGTTACTAGAGTGTTCATAAAGAAAAGCTTTTGCAAGTCCACTGATGTTAATGCAGTTAAAGCCTCTACGGCCGTAGGTCCCTGCACTGCTATTAAAGATTGATCGGCTGGTGACAAAAATTCAATAGCAACATCTTTGCCAATCGACTTGAATCGATCCACTGCAGATTGCATTATTTGCATGTCTTGTTGTCTCATAGCTGCATTTGATACGACATAAAGAATGTCTTCTTTAACTTTAGTAACAATTAAATCATCCAAAATACCGCCTTCCTCATTGGTGAATACCGTCAGGGAACCTGTGCCATCTGCAGCGCCACTTATATCCGCAGTACATATAGATTCGAAACATTTTACAGCATCTTTGCCACGTACATACGTTTGTAACATGTGTGAAACATCAAATATTGAAGCATATTTTCGAGTGTGACAGTGAGAAGCGGTTATACTCTGATCAGCATACAGTACGGGTAATGAATAACCGCCGAAGTTGACAATTTTTCCACTATTTCTAACATGGAAATCAAAAAGTGCTGTACGCTCGACTTTATCATTCGATGCGTGAGCGGCATAAGTGCGTTGCCCACTTGATGATAACAAATATTGTCTTAAACTCTTTGTTGGTATCACTGTTCTTCTTATCATGTCTTTCAATCTATGAATTTCTTCCTGTGGGGTATTATTTACGCAGAGTGCTTGTTTTCTGCTGAAAGTTCTATTATCAACTAAAATTTCTTTTCTTTCAAATGTTCATGCCCAGATTTTTATAATAAATCCAGCTTAAAACAGCTGTAATAAATAAGACAATAAATAAAATACTGATAAGAAATGTCATTAACGTTATCGAGCGTTGCTTTAAGTCTGTCATTTTTTTCTCTTTATTTTAATTCTCTCTATTATTTAACTAAAGACAACTTAATTTTCCTTTTTCTCTTTCTATTCATTCAAGCATTTAGTTACTAACTTTAACAGTTTTATAGTTGAATGAGAACAAATCACAAATCAAATTCATGTGCATACATACACACATCCATAAATAATATGTATGTATGTGCATTTATGTACGCAAAAGTACATACATATTTTTGTAGGTATTAGAAATTGCAATCTATTCTGAATGTAATTAGTTGTTTATAAATAAAAATTTTCTGTTCAAATGCATGCCAGAATATACTGTACTTCGGATTTAACTGCCAGCTCCACGAGATGCCTCCATCTATCGTAGTGTCAAACAAATAGGATTTAAATTTTTTTTTTTTTTTTTTTTTTTTTTTTTAAATATATTAATTTTTATTATTGAATCTGACTATACGTCATTCACAATAAGTATTAAAATCTTAACCTAACAAAATATTTAAGTTGATACTGCCATTGCAGCACTCAACTTACTGTTCGAATAATAAAAAATAGAAATAAAAATAAAAGGAAAATTATGTTGCCAAATCAAAAGTTTGCACCCGTTTCAGACGCCTATGACCCTCAAATAAAAGCAAGTCCCTCGCAAATGGATTGGGATGATCAGTAACTTTTGCAATGTAGCTCGTACACGATTTTTTAATCTCTTCTCGGATGGTAGGAATATTGAGATCCAAGTGGATGTTATTATTTCGTATGTACCAAGGAGCGCACGTAATCATTCTCAGAATCTTTGACTGTCTTCTTTGTAGCTTTTCAACATTTGATGCGGAGGCGGAACCCCACAACTGGATACCATAATACCATATTGGTTTTAAGGCTGCCTTGTATAAGAGTACCTTGAGGTCCAAGTTCAGTGAAGAGTGTGGCCCAGTTAACCAGAAAAGTTGAGCGGTTTTGATTTTCAGCTGTGTAATTTTGGCTGCAATATGGTGAACCCACGTCAGACGCCGATCGAGATGTATTCCCAAGTACCTAACTTGGCTCTGCTCTGGAATTGTTGTCCCGTTTATTGAAATCGGTGCGCAACTTTTGTGTCTTAATGTAAAGGTTATGTGAACACTTTTCGAGGTATTAACTTTTATTTTCCACATATTCAACCATTTCTCCAAATCAGTAATGTGGTTTTGAAGTTGTTGGGAAGCTACTTCCGGATGTTGATGTATACTTAAAAACGCTGTATCATCAGCAAATGTGGATGTGTGTGTGAGTTGATTTGTAGGCAAATCGGCGGTGTATAATAAGTAAAGAAATGGGCCGAGTATGCTCCCCTGAGGGACACCAGCTGATATGCGTTTGATTGACGAATAAGTACTTTTTGATCGTACTACAAAAGACCTATTCGCTAGATAGCTAGTGAGCAGTTTGTGGACGTTTTCAGGAAGCAGTAGTGAAATTTTATATAAAAGGCCTTCGTGCCAGACTCTGTCGAAAGCTTGTGATATATCAATAAATAGTGCAGAGCAGTACTGCTTATTTTCAAAAGTTTGACGAATTAAATTCGTAATTCTATGCACTTGTTCAATGGTACCGTGTTTTTTCCTAAATCCAAATTGGTGGTTGGGAATTAAGTTAGCCGAGTCAGTATACGGTGATAACGATTTTAATATTAACCTCTCAAATATTTTTGAGAGAACCGGCAATAAGCTGATTGGGCGGTATGATGTCACCTGCGTGACGTCTTTGCCAGGCTTGGGGATCATAACTATTTCCGATTGTTTCCAAGATAATGGAAAATATCCAGTTCTTAACATTGAATTAAAAATAAACATAACGACTCTCAAAGCCGAATTCGGCAGGTTGATGATCATAGCGTTAGTGATTTTGTCACTGCCGGGCGATTTTTTTGGGTTTAGACCACGTATAACTGCCTTCAGAGCAGGTAGGCGGATTTTTAATGGGTCAAAAACACGTTCTGGGACAGCTGTTGGTGGTAAACAAGAGTCCGTTTCGTTTGGAACAAAAACCGCCTCCAGGTGATTGGCAAACTCTTCAACTTTCTCGCTGGAGTTTTTCGCCCACTTCCCATTATGTAAGCGAATTGGGGCTTCATAAGCAGTAGGGCACTTCATTTTGCGGACTGCCTTCCACAAACTGTAGTCCGTCTTCTCGGTGGCATCTAAATTCTCCAAAAATCTGTTCAGGTTTAGCTCTTTTTCCCTCTGAAGGGCCCCACGTAACATCTTCTGGCATTGATTTAATTGTGTTTTTAAAGTCGGCGAGCGAAACTCTTGCCATTGGCGTCTTAATCGTCTTTTTTCTCTTAGTAGAATTTGAATGTGGCTTGGATCGTTGGTACCCCTTTTTGTATATAATGAGGTAGTGGGCGTAGAAACCTTAGCAGCATCAGTCAGTATACTAGTTAGTTGGTTCACAGCCGACTGTATTTCATCATCAGTTTTAGGATTTAAAATAAACACTACTTTCAAAAAGCAGCCCGTAAATCTCCTGTTTAAGCAAAATAAGTCGAATTTGCTTCTTGGGCAGAGAAGTGATAGAAAAAAAAGCAAGAATTTTTTTTATTGATAACGGTTACTGTCGCAAAGAGGAATTGATCAAAAAATGTGTTGCCGCTTCGACGATTTTTTTAACTTTTTACTCTTTTGTAGTACATATGAAAAAGGGGTGTTATTAATTTCTTTTGTGTATTTTGAGATTGCATTTTCTTGAAATTTATTTATTTTTACGATTTAACTCCCAATGCATTTCTTTTACTGTTGTCAATTTTAAAGGTTCTTTGCAGATAAACCTTTCTCAGAAACTATCATCCACAGCTTGTTCATATAAGTAGCAATCACATCAACATTTTTATTTTAAAATTTGCATGATTTTTATATGGAATAATGTGATTTCCTTCACTTTGTATAAGGATCTGAATTTCTTATACATTTGCGGCCTGTTCGCCGATGTCACAAGCTTTTTTTAATTTTTTAGCTTTATTAATATATTATAAAAACAAACATTTTTTTATGTTCAAAAGAAATAGAAATATGAATCCAGTACTTTGTTGTCTAGACAGGCTTTTTATGTTAAAGTTTTCATAAATACGAAAAAATTTAGCTATAAACATTACAAAACTCATTGTCAGCAACACTGTTTCTTAATTTGCCATTTTACTTGCGGGAGGTGCAAAAAAAAATGCAATCCAATTCTTTTGCACGTTGTGCTGCAAGTACGAAACATGTGACTGTGTTACTGAAAATGTGTGAGTGCATTAAGTTTTTCAAACTTGTTCTTGCATTTGTAAACGCCATGTTAGATCTGAAACCACTGACAAAGTGGAAAGTATTAAACAAGAAATAAGCCTTGTCCAAAAAAAATTAAAAAAAAGGAAATAGTTCTTATTTTTGAAACTTCTAATAAAGTGAAAAATATTAAATAAGAATTCAGCCTTATTTTTTTAAAAATTGTTTTGTGAAAAGGGGTACTCCTTCTCAACTTGAAAAATACAAATAACAGAACATACACACATATATGTATGTATGTATCAGCTTCCTTATTTCTGACAAAGAGGAAAGTGATAAACAAATTTTTTAAATTTATAATTTTTGTGAGAAGGGGTATTTTCAAACTAAAAAATATATATGTACATACATATACATATATGTGTAAACGTATATAAACGGGTAAAACAAAGGTGTGCTGTATTCAAAGAAGCAACTTGGGGTTTACGAAAAGATTTATAAAATTTTTTGTAAGAACACGTTTCAAATTCCAATAATTTTTTATACTAAAAAAACCATATAATAAAACTGCTTTTTAAATCAATTTGTTATTTATGATTTAATTTAGTGCAAAATTGTAATTTGTTATCTTTGTTTCTTTTTTCAGGTTTTCGTATTTCTGGCGTAGTTATGGAACGCTAAAAGATTTTTGTCAACTTTATAATGGAAAATAATTTATCGTTCTTGCATGAGTTCATGAAGATTGCAATGATTTCAGTACCTATGGAATTGTAAATATTTGCCCGCACATCTACAAATATTATCTCACTTTATATGATTATGTACCTTTAAACTATGAAGATAAATAAAGCTTAAATATTTGTTAGTACTAAAATTTATATATTCTTGTCTTTTTTAATAAGAGGTAGCACATGTAACAAGACTTATCTTGTATTTCTTTCTGCGTTAGTTATTTAGTTTCAATTTGGTAAATAATTATTTTTTGCAGTCCTGAAATACAATTAATTATATGTATGGAACGTGTAATTTAAAATATTGACATTTTATTAGTTACAATCAAAATATATACGCAGTTTAAGTTCAATAGTTTATTTTTTTTAATTGCGAAACAACATTTTTTGCGGCAACACTGGCGAGTCAGCTCAATTTCAAAAACCACGTAAAACACCAGGCACCCAGAACAGCAGAAAAATCAGCAAGTAGCTATTTTTAGAAATTTTTTTTTTTTAATATCGAACATATTAAAGCATACTTTGGGGATGAGCAGTTTTTGTACAATAAACCGGGTGACTCAAATATTTAATTCACCCTCACAATATGCTTTAAGCTGTTTCCAAGCAAAAATATAAACCATTCTTTACTCGACTATTTCCATCCTTTCATTTATTGTAAAACATAAGAGGTTTGCTTGAATAATTTTAGTTTTAAGTCAGATTTTTTTTGTCAGGAAATGTTTTTCTCATCGACTTGACTTGGCTAATACCTGTCACCGTTTTGAAATGACATGTTATCACGCACAAAACACAAATGTAAGCGAACCTAACGACATCGACATACACATTAAATGAACCGCGGGCCAGTTTATTTGTAATCAAGAACACGCTTGCATGAAGAAATATTTCATATTTCATTTATACATTTATTTTGGTTTTTTTTTTAAATTATTTTAGTTTTATATTTTTAAATCCTTACATTGCTGTCTGTGTTTATTAAGAGAACTATATTTACATACATACTACATATGCATATGGTACGGTCTAGTTCCAAATTATCAAAATGAACTGCAGTGATGTATTGAAAGTCGCATCACCACATGGTACTTTGATATTCAGGAATTCACGCTACTTCATTTGAATGAGTTTATTTAGAATTTTCTTACAAGCAAAACATATTTAGGAATTTGAATTATAGTATATGCAAAAAAAATTCATATAAATAATAATGGCCACAAAAATGATGACTATTTTATAAATGGATACTTTCATAAAAAATATCATTTGGGCACATGTATGTCAAAATTTGAATAATATTTTTACTACTGATCTTTTTTATTCACAGTAGCTTAAGCCAAAAGAAAATATACAGAAGTGCATTAAAGACGGACAGACCAACAGTTTATAAGAAATAAAATCATAATATTAACACATAATTGCAAGAATATGAGTTGTGTTATTTAAAGAAAATTATTAATCTAATTATTACTGCTTTTATTATAAAACATAAAATATAGTTGTTATTATAATTATTTGCAAGTTTGGTAATTTATACATAAATTTCTTTGTAATTATTTTTATTATAATAAATTTGCATGTAGATTTTTCTTATTTATGTATTATATTTGTTAACATCTTTTTTCGTATGCTCTACGAAACCACTCATATGGCATACAAAAAAAGACATATTTTTCTTTAATAACTACAAAGTTTCAAAAATATTATTGAATAATAAACAATATACATTTTTTCATTTAGACTTTTTGAATTTGAATTATTAAAATTACTTTAATTATAGCATTATTACTCATTTTATTATTCGTTACTCTTAATAATGATTATGCACTTTTAAAAGTATTTAATCCTAATACCTAATAAAAAATTTTTTTTTCTTTTAAGGTTAATTTTATTCAAATTTAATTGTATTAAATTAATAAATGTAAAATGAACTCTATTGTGTTACTGCTTTAAATACATACAATTTTTTTGTATAAGCTTAAAGCTGTAATGAAACTTCAATATATTTGTTTTTTGAATTTTTTACCTAAATTGTATATTTCCTTTTTAAATTGAAAATTTTGCAGTAGGTGGATGTACATGTGTTTTTGGAGATATACTTGTTGCTTTATAAATATATAAAAAGTTTTTGTCTGACTTTGCTTTTCTAAAAACTAATGTAAATTATGACATTAGCATTTAAAATTATAAAAAATAATATTAATAAAACTATTTATAAGACAGTTTTAAGCATATTTTACAACTTATTGCTAAAAAAAATAATAATTAATCAATATGTATTTCTAAAACTAAGCGTAATCTTCGCAACGCTTATGATATAAAAAACAATGATAGGGCTTATTCAATTGATGATATCTTTGAATCAAATCCTTACCCCACATATAATAAATATTTATCTCAGAATGGATGAGGAATTCCTTTTTACAGCTTAATCCAATAAAGCGAAATCTGCAAAATAAATTTGGGAAAAAGTCCCCTATTTATGCTATGTATATTTCTTACTCAATTTAATAAAAATATACATGTTATCACACATATGAAAAGTTGCTAGTATATAAAAACTAAGAACAACTGTAAAACGAAGCCAAGACGAATCACTGATTCATTTGTCTAGGTTTAAGAAAATGTATATAGCTTTTCCCTTCCACTTATATTAGGAATTTTATGGTCCCAACTATTCACCTCTTTAACCTCTGCGACCAACTTCATACAGATCAGTAATTTACAATTTCTCATAAAAAGTTAAAGACGGAAAAAACATAAAACAAAATTTTTGTGTAATGAAAGAAAGTTAAAGAACTCTCTATGCAAACCTGATGTTAGATTTGGGCATTAAACTATGCTCCTCTATGAAATAAACACATCTTTCACACAGTTGTCTGCGTGTAGTCGTATATAGATAAAAATCAAAAGCAATATATTTTTACTTGAAAATTAATATTTTCTTAATCGCAAATTCTATTGTCAAAAAAATTCGACTTGATTTCTATCAGGTTTAAAAAAATACGGTTATGTACAATTGTATTTTCCTATTCAAATATTAAAATCAAAGGGAAAACAGACTAACAACCGATATGTTTATCTTGGACCAGCACTCACGTGATAACTCCTACATATGCAGTGCATTTTGCCAGAACTAAAAACGGGGGATAGTGTTAAGAGGACAGATGGCGATGGATTAGAAGATAGGATTTGTTGTAGCTATTTTTTTTTACATACTGCGGAGTAAAAATAACTGATCAAGGATGAGCTTATTTGTTTTCGGATATATTAAGAAAAGTCATTAATTATTGCATTTCGCTGCATATCCTCTTTATTTCTTCATTATCTGAAATAACAATCATTTCATTGTGTGGCCAATCACTTTTAACAAAAAATATCATTTTGTTTTCTTGACTCGCAGAAACACATGCATAGTAAAAATTTTAGCAGGAAAAATGCCACAACATGCTAGACATAATTGTTATGTATTGGCTTTTGCCAGATATAAAATAAAAAATGTTATACAACATTTTATGTAACCATTTCTTAATATATATTTTTATATCCATATTCATATTTATATATTTTTATATAACCATTTTTTATAACCAGGAAAAATATTTATATTTTCTTTTTTTTAAACTTCCCGCAAGAAAAATTTTAAATTTGAGATATTATTGATTCTACCCCGAGTTCTCTACGTTTTGAGGTCCCAGGAAGCTTCCCTGAATAATTCTGAAATCCCGATACTAATTCTGTATACATATGTGTGTGTACGTATGTGACCCGGTTACAACTTTTCTACGGTTGAACCAAACCAAACTGGTAGCGTTCTAAAGAACGCTTTTGAAATTATATTTTCTGTGAATTTTAATCTTTTCGAGTCGGTAGATTTCTCGATGTCTCAGAGAAAAAAACATTTTTAGATCAAATTATTTGGAATAACTTTTAAACGGCACCACCGATCGATCATCTAAGACAAGGCCAAGATCAGTTAAGATATCGTGAGATATCATAAGAGAAAGAGAAAAGTTATTTTCTCACAGTTGTGTTCTCGATATTCTTTTAGTAATAAAACAATACATTAATCACCGCTTATTACGTGGTAAGCGTAGAGAAGATAGATTTTGAAGTCTACGCTTATTCTTTTTTAATTCTTAATAATATATTTAATTCAAAGTATTTGCTAACAGGCGTGAATTTGAATTACTCAAAGCTAAAAGGTTTCGTTATTTAGAAATTTAATGAAGTCTAGTAATGATATGCAGGCATATGGTGGTCATGTTTCTTTTAAGGGAATTTATTAATTGTAATTTATTTGTATTAATTCAGTTATTTCACTACACTCGAAGTTTTTTACTTTTCCCTTTAATTTATTTCCTCTATTTTTGGTGAGGAATAGAACAGAACATGTAAGTGGGTATTTATTTAATTAGAACAAGAGTTTATGAAATTTATTTTAAGAGAAAAGTCCGTTAATAAGCACAAAATAATATATATTTTGTGATTCTTTGTTACGTTTTCAAAATATTTTCTGAGCATCTATGGTTTACCATCATAAAGATTTTTCTAATAGAACAATTAAGATATCATATATGTAGGTACATACCTGCCTACATTCCAACTACCAAAACTACAATAAAGGATATCAGCTGCAACTTTGCTATGTAATTATCATTGAATATTGTACATGTCTTATAGCAGCCACCCCTAATCCGAGCTTATGGCGATTTTATCCGAAGCCGCCGCTGATGTTCCTGAGGAAAAATATATTTATGAATATTCGTCATACTACCGTATATTGGTTCATTATCATTACCTTCTATACCTGTGTCATCCTTTTCCATTACACCCTCGCCACCAGCTGCTTCAAGCACTTGTTGCTGAACTTGAACAATCGGTTGACCATCTTCTGTGTAGGAAACGGATACAGGAATACGAGTGCCGTCTTCCCCAATTACATGAGCACCGCCATCTCCATCTTGTGATTGTTGAATTACCAATTGGCCCTCCGAATTCAGAAGAGACGCATCAATTAATTGCGTTTCATTATTTTCACCTTGTACTAACACCATTTGTCCATTTGCGTCTGTCATCATTTGTAGAGTTTCACCATCCAGACCCTCGCCAGACTGCAATACGCCGACAGACTGCAAAAGTTGTTGTATATGTTCTGGATCTTGGACAAGAATTTGATTGCCATCTGCGTCCGTAAGAATATGATTATCAAGTTGTAAAAGCTGTCCACTTTCGTTTAGAATAAATTTAATTTGACCTCCATCAACTTGAGCCTGCATTGCTGCTTCATCTAACTCCATAGCAACATGTTGGTCACCATCACCACCGGCATCAGAACCTCCAGCCAGTTCATGATGCTCATGCGCTTGTTGCTCTCCAGATTCATCCACTTCTTGTTGTTGGAGGACTTGCCCTGCTAGAGATTCCGCTTGCGGGTTTTCTGTTGCGCCAGTAGTTTCGTGCGTTTCCTGACCATCAGATTGATGTTCAATTGAATTGTTGTCGGTTGACGCCTCTTCCGTTTTTATTTCTCCTTCATCTGCGGCAGGTTGGTTTGAAGAGGATGATGTTTCTTCACTATTATGCTGTACACGTTCTTCAATATTCTTGGAATTGTCGTTGGAAGCATTTGCCGAACTTACATTTTGTTCTTCATTATCATCATCTAAACTTGGCATGCTGACGGGTCCAGTACTGCTCGGTTTCGATGACTCCGTCTTTACATTTGATGATGCTGTTGTGGTAGTTGTTGTTGTCGTTGTTGAAGCATGTGTTGAGTCATCCGGTTGGTCCAACATGGGCATATCTATGCTTACGGAAACTGGTGCGGTAGTTGTTGTAGTTGTATTAGTAGTGTGATCTTCACTGTTTGAAACTACACCACCTGATTCTTGGCCAGGAATAGTTATGTTAAACGTTATCCCACCGCCAGAACCAGCTTGTGAAGTTATAACCACTTGGTCATTGCTCCCGCCTCCATTGCCAGATGATGTTGTTGTGGCCGTAATACCATTATCACCTTTATCGGAATGCATTTTTTCAAAAATGCTCTCAATATCTGCTTCAGAGATAGTAGTATTACCCGCATTACCTAAAGAAGTATTTTGTTGCTGGTGATGAACATGCAGTTCGGTATTGTGGTGAACCATTTCATTGGTTTCCTGTTGAGCTGCTTCACTAAGCAAAGCGGCTGCATTTAATGTGGACAATGAGTTATTTCCTACTACTGCGTTGGATACTTTTTTGTTGCTGACCGCTGTAGTTGTAGATGTGTTGGTGGCAGTATCTCCCCTTCTATGTGTCTCCATGTGCTGATTGTAATAATTCTCTTGTATGAAAGTCAAAGAGCAAATATGACACGAAAAGAAACGTATATTATTAGCAGATGCACCTCCTGATACGTCTGTTGTGGGGGTATTTGTTACTGGTGTAGTTGAGTCACTTAAAGCTTCATCAATAGTTTCCTGTAAAAGTTTCTGTGTTGTCAAAAGATTTTGAGAAGCTTGTGGAGTTTGCTGCTGTTTAATAGTAATCATTTGCTGTTGCTGTTGAATTTGCTGCTGTTGTATTTGCTGAGAGTTTTGTTGCTGTTGATGTTCTTCGAAATGTTTAACCAACATTTCTCTCTTAGGGAAAGACATAGAACAAGTCCCACACTTGAAAACATTGCCTTGATGTTGCTTAGCATGAGTTGTTGCAGCTTCACGAGTCTCAAAACGTTGGGCGCACAAACGACATTTAAATGGTTTAGATTTGACTCCAGCCATATGTTTACGCATGTGCTCATCAAATGTTATTTTATCGGTGGACTTGAATTGGCAATGGTTGCATGTATAGAGCGGTGTAGTTGTAGTACCTGGTGAAGGTTGTGCATTAAGACCTGTTATAGAATCAGCAGCTGGGGCGGCATTTTGCGGTAATGGCAATGTTGTTGTACTCGTAACGACAACATTCGTGCTATGATTAATTTCCATATGTTTACGCAAAGCCGATTCGCTGACAAAATTTATATGACATACAGCACATGTATTGTCCATGGGTGTATTATGCTCACGAACCATGTGCTGTTTCATGGCTCCAAAGTTAGGGAATATCTTTTTGCAATTTTTGCACTGGAAATTTTGATGTTTGCAAGTTTCATAATGTGTATTGAAGAGTCTCATATCGGATGTCTTGTAATCACACGATAAACATTTATAGATTTTTGTTGTTTTACGTTGGAGCGTTTGTGTACCAGCCGATTGTTGAGGGATATTTGTTGAAGAAGGCGTAGATATTTTCATTTGTTGTACTGCGCTAACTAAAAATAGAGTAAAGAAATAACCTTAATATATTTTCCAAAATACTGCAAAAACAAATATTTGATAGATTCGATATTGGCGAAAAATATCATACTAATCCGGTCTTCTGGGTAAGTTGAGCGAAAATGTATCACTTACGAATCATATTCCAAAGACTGAGGCAAATAGGATACATTACGCTTAATTTGTCGTCATAGAAATTACAAAAATTGTGTCATACAAAGTATATAGCATTCTTTCAAAATAAATTGCCTCTTACAGTAAATACCGAAAACTTTTCTTCGTTTTTTAATTGGAAGTTTAGAAATATATCAGTTCGCATTTAGTCGATAAATGTATTTAGTTACATTACCAACAGCATATACAAAGTTATTGTTGGATGTTTACATACATACATACATATGCACATATGTACATGGTATAACAACGAATGAGATTATAAAATCTTAAACCGACCGTATAATGTGCAATTAATATAATTTAGCTGTCCAAATTAAATAGGTGTAATGGATACGCCACATGGAAACTCAACCACATTATATCAAACCAGGTGTAATGAAGTTAAACGTATTTTATTGGAGTTAATTTTTTCGTACTGTGGAGGCTCAAATTCAAGTAAATATTTCAGTCAGTCTATTTATTAATTTGGAATTTATAATTAAGAAAAATGAAGACTTAACTGTTTTAAATCATAAATCTCCGCAAAATGTGATCATATATAACAAAATCTAATTATGTTTGTTATGCTTTTCATTTTAGGGGCCATCCATAGAAAAAGATCTTCATTATTATAAAAATGTAATACAACTATAAAAAAGTGTATATATACTCCAACATCCTGTTTCACAGAATGACGAAAATTTTTCTCACGAAAGTTCTCATCAAATCAGTTACAGAAACGTAGTACTGTCAAACGATGTCAATCCATATGGTTCTGTCATTTAAAACTCAAATTTAAAAATTTTTTTATTGTTTTAAATGTATTTCTTTAACAGAAAAATATCGATTGACATTGTGGAGGAGGTAGGTACTCATATAATTACTTATTTTATAAAATTAAATCAATTCAAGTCTTACCTGCTGCTCCGCTATTTAATTTTTGTAGCTTATTAGGTGGAGCTTGTAATGTGGACGAAGATATATTGTTTGTAACATTGGCAGTCGGATTTGTCTGAGCACCACTTCCTACTACAGTGGTAGTATTTGCGATGCCTCCACTATCATCATTTAAGCCATATTTTTTATGCAACAAATTCATTAAATTAGTTCGAACACGTTCGACATCATTTTCTAAACGATCCAAGTAGTTGATAAGATTTGTACACCGAGAACAAACAACATCCTCAACACTTACAATGACCATAAAGGCATCACCGACCAACTGTCCAATTTTATTAGGAAACTTGGTTGTTGTGTGTGTTGTTTGCATTTCTGTTAACTGATGTTGAGCCTGATTGGCACCTAAAGCGTCATCGCAAACATAACAACGATTCACAGTTGTAGTAACAACTTGCTGCTGCTGTACATTATTAGATATGGACGCTGTCACTGAAGTCTGACTGCCTCCTGATCCAACAATTTTTTGTTTAAGAATACGCGGCTGATTTGGACCGGTCACAGTAACTGCTCCACTTGAAAGTAGGTTATGTATTTTACGCACTGCACTGTTCATTTGATTATTCATTATTTTGGATTATATTTATCGACTTAGCCCCACTTTTATTTCAATTGTTTGTTTACTTCTCCGTCGTGTTTATTTTATACAGCCAAGTCTCACTTTGATGAATCTAAACGAAGAGGAATTATAGAGCATTAGTGAAAGCAATTGTAATATCAAAAAAATAAGGTATCTTGTCACACTAAATTACCAAAACTATTTAAAACCGTTGGTGAAAAAAAATTTTAAATCTAACATATTTATTATTTCCGATTTGTTTAATCCTAATATATTTAGCACAGTTTAAAAATTATCTTCGATGGATAATCGAAATCTAAACAGGTCAAGGACTCAAATTCCGGATGCACCTAAATTTTCTTTAATTTTTCATTCCGTATGTTTGCACGTACTATTGTGTACATGCGTCACACAAGATGCACGTTCTTAATAGGCGGTCCTTTTATACAAAACATCACACTGGAATTTCTTTCCCACGCAGATTAATTGAAATTTATAGGTATACTTTCCGTTGTCTATCTATATTTAACAATTCAACAATAGTTTATTCTACAGTTAAAAACTTTTTTTACTTTAGAAAATTAGAATATCGAGTATAAAAAGATACGGCGGAGATCTATGAGTATCATTGACACGTCGTGGTCCATACAGTGAAATTTTTAACAGTAATTGATAAAAAGAAAATATATACCACTTGTGTTTCTCTCTCGGTCTTTTTCACTAGAATTTAAAAACGGCTGCAGCAAAGGTTTCTGTGTGGATGAGGACTACAACTTGGTTAAAAGATCCCTTTTTCCGAAATATTCATTTCAATTCATTGAATTGGCAACCTTTATTTAGAATGTCAATTGTTCCATAGTATAGGTACATGTCTGTGTTTTAAACAAACGATTGTTATTCTATCGTCAATTTTTCGTTCTATTTAGTCGTGACACATGCTGCTTCGTAAAATGTACGAATGTATGTAGAAAATTTAACGAAGCTAAAAATGGGGGAATAAAAATTATGCATAAACGGATACGAATAAAGAACCGATGTAAAGCAATATTATCAACAACTGAAGTGTTAAAAAATTATACAGAAATAATTAAACCATTTTATGCAAACCCCAATACTTATTGAAACTAAATTCTTTAACAATATGTATCTATTACCACCATTTCATTACACTGGCGGCTATGATACAAATTTAATGAATATATTTATATATATATATATATATATATATATATATATATACATATATATATATATATATATATACATATATATATATATATATATATATATATATATATAATTCATTTGTTTAAATTGTATATTGTACACATATCTAAAGATTGAGGAAATTTAAAATTCATGTTATTTCACTTTACAACCATCTTTCAAGCATGTACTTAGCTATGTGCGTACATATGTACGTGCCCATATAAATGTATGAACATATTATTTAAGCATTAAAGTTGTACTAAACTTATTTCACCATTGGGCACATTTTTCTTTAGGAAACTACTAACGTATATTATTCTTGTGCAGTCACGAGAACTTTCAATTCTAATTTCAGCAACACATTTTAAGTTAAGGCTGGATAAGAAGACACCGCGCCAAAAAATTAAGTTTAACATTAGGCATTTTATAAACAATGCTTTTGCACACCTTAGCTGAAGTATTACCTTCGCATCACAATTATTGAAGCACTTTTTTCATAAGAAAAAGCATCTCACAATATAATTATTTACACATATATTCTAATATCTCACTTCTCCGACAACAGTAATACGATAATAATAAAACCACCGGCGTTACCACAATGGAAAAATGTTCAATACTAGTCAGTAGAGCCGCTACTGTACGAGTGCTAGGCCAAACTTAACGAAGAAAAAATTAACAACAACAACAGAAGCAGCACTTAGTGGACGATGAACCAAAAAAAACCATTGATGGGAAAATAAAATCCACGACATTCATATGGTGGTGGGTTGATTCCTTTTATTAACAAAAGATGTATCTTACAATTACTAATTAACACACTAAGATCATAATTTAACACGGATTACACCAATATATAGCTAAATGAATAATTCCTTAGGAAATACAGCTCTAATATCTTGTCTATTTAATTTTTTTCTTGGTGACTCGCAAGCAACACTGTACTCTGTTGAAATTTTTCACACACTAAAAAATCAACTGTTTTTAACGCAATTTCGTTTTAAGTACTTTTCCCTTTTCATCTTACACAGTCTTCCTAAAAACTCGTGTATCAGAGAGTGACAGTTATATGAACTAACAACATTCGTTTAGTTAAAATGGCTACCTCTACCAACTTGCAGAAGTTTCGTTGTTTTCAACAAAAAAAAAAAATTTTACGCGTATGTATTTGTACATGTGTGTACTTTATGCCACTGTTTTCTGAACGCTTTTGATATTTTTTAGATGGCAATTGACTTATTTAACTTTTAATAATATATCCACTAATACCTTCGACAATTTCTATTTTTTCAACAGTTAGCATAAATCCCAGTCACAACATGCGATTGTTTTCAATGCAAAACAATTTTTCCACCAAAACGCGTGTTATTCCTTTAAATGCACGACTATGACTACCAAGGTTGCCTACTCTCTTTTTAATTTTCTCCCCAAATTATTCTATATAAAATAATGTTACATGAATATAAACACACATACATATATATATATATATATATATATATATATTTATATATACATATATGGTTTTAAATCACATTTCACTAATAGTCAAGTTGTAAACAAATTGAGCTTCAACGTTTTTTCGTATCCAAGTACTACTGTAGGAATGTCTATTTTACACAAGTAGATATCGTTTCGTAGATATCCAGTTCGATGTGGGCATGAGGCTTAGAATATGAAGTACATATATAGGAATAAAAAAAGGCGGGTTTGCTAGAAAACGACTTCATATTTTGCAATTTACACGTGAATTTCATTTTTACACATCTATAATAATGATATAAAGATTACATGGGCATCAGTAACTCAAAAATCTAATTTTTTGAGTGTTATGTAGTTATTATACTAATTTAATCGTAATAATATTACAGTGTACCTAAAAAATTATTATATTACGCTCTTCGTTTTGATGATTTCTAATCAATTTTAATACACTAAAATTTCTTTTATTGTTTTAATGGAAACTTTGACTTCACTACTAATCCTAAACCTCATAAAGTAGGGGTAGTATAATTTAATTGAGTACCGCATAAAGTTGCTAATAAGATGTGTTTTGTATATGACTCGAAATTTTCGGCCTCCAAACACAGTTTTTGAAATATATTATCAACTTAAATCTCTAGTACATTTTCCAGCTCTGGTTACTATTAACTACATAAATGAAAAATCGTAAACAAACCGAAATTAGGCACATAAATAATAACTGGCCATTAAAAACTGGACAACATAGAATACACTTATTTAGTGTATGGCGGACAAGGAGAAACCGGATTGATATGGTTCAATCAGCATAATAATAAATTAAGAAATAACCAATTCAGCTACTAATAATCAAATGTCAATATAATGAGGGCAATATTAAAGTGGATTGATAAAGTTGAATTTCCCAATATCAAGGACGAAGACATCAGGTAAAGTAAAAACAATTGGAGTTTCGACGCTGACCTATACTTATTTTTAATGATATAAAATTGTTGACATACTGTACTAATTTTCAGTATTCATTGTGTATGTTATAATCCCGACGGTACGCAGTTGATAGTTGCTGCTCGGGAAAAAATATTGGTTTATGATCCAAAAGATGGTAGTGTTTTAAACACTTTGAAAGCCCATAAAGATGTTGTTAATTGTGTGGCTTATTCCAGAGATAGCAAAAAATTTGCTAGTGGAGCTGCAGATAAAACCGTTATCGTTTGGTCGCCTCAATTAGAAGGAATATTAAAATATTCGTAGGTTCCATAAAAGCAAAACTTAATCAGAAATTATTAAATTTTTAATATTTTAACTACAGACACGCAGACTCTGTGCAATGCATGGCTTTTAATCCCATTTCTCATCATTTAGCTTCATGTTCATCATCAGATTTTGCATTCTGGTCATCGGATCAGAAATCTGTACAAAAGTACAAGATACATTCTAGAGTAAATACTTGTTGTTGGACGAATGATGGACAATATCTTGTTTTGGGATTGGCAAATGGCACAATAACAATACGAAATAAAAGCGGTGAAGAAAAGGGTAAAATTGATCGCCCTGGTGGTAACGGCAGTGCAATTTATGGTGTACAATGTTGTCCATCATTGACAGAACCCAATGCAGATACAATAGCTGTGACAGACTGGAGCCAAACTTTATCGTTTTATACTCTAAGCGGGCAAATGATTGGAAAGGAAAGATCACTTGGTTTCGATCCTTTATGTTTAACATACTTGCCTAATGGTGAATATTGCTTAGTATCAGGTTGCACTGGTAATGTGCATTGCTTTACGCGTGATGGTATTCGCTTGGGTATATTAGGAGATACTGTTGATACTTCTTGGATTTGGTCTGTGGCCGTTCATCCCACTGGATCATTCTACACAATTGGTTGTCAAAATGGAACATTATCAACATACAACATATCTTTTACTACTGTTCACGCATTATATCGTGAACGTTATGCGTATCGGGAACACATGTGTGATGTCATTATACAGCATTTGATATCCGGCCAAAAAGTACGAATCAAATGTCGTGATCTAGTACAAAAGGTTGCAATATATCGGCAAAAGCTAGCAGTGCAGTTACCAGAGCGAGTAGTTATCTATGAATTAGGTTCCATTGAAGACCAGCCAATGTATTATAAAGTAAAGGAGAAAATACAAAAGAAATTTGATTGCAGTTTGTTGGTTGTATGTGCATGTCATATTGTATTGTGTCAAGATCAAAGACTACAATGCTTAGATTTTAGTGGTACTCTACAAAGAGAATGGCTTATGGATGCATTTATACGTTATATAAAAGTCATAGGGGGACCCGCTGGTAGAGAAGGCTTAATGATAGGACTAAAAAATGGAAAGGTATGATTTTAATACAAAATATCTTTTATTAAAATAATTTAACATTGAATTCCGTGTACAATTTTTTACACATGTACAAACATATTCACATGCAAATACATATGTACATATGTACTGAGTTAAAATTCTTGTTGGATTCAGCATTTTATAAAATTATTCATTATATTCGGGTTTATTTATGCTACCTTTTTTCTTTTAGGAGAAAATTGTACTCTAAGATATTATTTGTAACGTCTGTTTTATCAAAAACTCTTATTTTAACATGAACAAATTTTACGATTACTGAAAATTTAAACTCAAAAACTAAACACATCTGTATGTTATGGGATCCTGATTGGATCGCAGATTGAACTATTCCATCTGCTTTTAATAAGATTTTTCTTTCATATTTATAATACAAAGAGGCACATCGTAGTTTTTAGATTTATATGTGAATTTTTTATATCTGTTTTCTACATGATACTAATTGTGTGGTGTTAAGGTTAGTTGAATTTCATTCTGAATAATTGTACACTGAATGGCATTGACGTTTTATAACTTCAAACTTTGGCTTCAGTCAATTTATGTTTGCAAAATTCCTATATTGTTTTTAAAATTATTACACAAATTATATTTTGGCATTATAAATTTTTTAATGATTAGGTTATTTATGCCACATACGTGAATCTCAAATAAACACACACACACTCATACATAGCTGTATCTAAAAAACCAAATCAAAATCTAATAAGTTTACTTTTTTAGGTATATCGTATCTTTCTTGATAACGCACTACCTTTACTCATAACCTCTGCTGTATCGGCGGTGCGCTGCCTAGACGTTAACGCAAATCGCACTAAAATTTCAGTTGTTGATGATGGTGGTCGCCTTGTCGTTAGAGACATTTACAATGATACGCTTCTTTATCAAGATACAGGAGTAAATTCTGTAACGTGGAATACACATTTGGATTCAATGTTATGTTACACACATACCACTGGCGGCCTATCTGTTAGAGTAGGAAATTTGCCCCCAAGAGCTCCTCAACAGATGTTAGGTGTTGTTGTTGGCTTATGTGGTGCTACAGCCTTTTGTTTAAGGGGCAATGTCATGCACAATGTACCATTAGCTTTGGGAGCCACAATGTGGCAATTTATCGAAGCCGGGTTATTTGAGTAAGACTAAATTTATAAGTCGATTCTGGTTGCAACTAAACTTAAGCAAAGGAAATAACTATCAATAGCCAATTCAGATTCTTTCTGGTTCAGTTGCTACCAATAATCGACCGGCCGTTTGTTTATACGATGATTTTAACAAAGAAATTCAGAATATTTTGTCCCTTTAGATCTTTTACCAGAAATATAAAATTTCATGATGAAAATCTTCGTATAAATCTAATCTTAGTTTTACACAATGACCATAACGTTCATTATAATATATAGGGAAGCATTTCAAGTAGCGTGTTTAGGTGTTACTAATGCCGATTGGGAAGGTTTAGCTAAATCTGCCTTAGATGCTTTACATCTTAATATTGCAAGAGATGCTTACGTAAAAATACGAAATTTACCTTGGCTTCAACTGATTGGAGATTTAATGGAGAAACAAAAGAGAGGTCAAATGCCTAAAGAAGTCTTACAAGCAGAAATTTGTGCATACTCTGGCAAACACAGGGAGGCAGCTAGATTTTTCGAAAAATGTTCTTTAAGTGTTAAAGCTTTAGAAATGTATACGGATCTAAGAATGTTTGACATGGCCCAAGAGTTCGTAAGAGACGGTAGTCCAGAAAAAAAGAAAGAATTAATACGAAAAAGAGCTGAGTGGGCTTATTCTGTAAAAGAGCCAAGAGCAGCTGCAGAACTGTTGCTTAGTGTGGGGGAACATCGGAAAGCTATAGAAATTGTATCGGAGCAAGGATGGGCTGATGTGTAAATATGGAAACCTCACTATATTGAATAACTTAATATTTAATATACTTTTTATTTAGCCTGTATGATATAGGAAGACGTTTGAGTCAAAGTGATAAGGTATCTTTAGAATTAGTTGCTTTTAACTTAAAACGTTTGAAGGCGTTACCCTTGGCCGCAGAGGTATTCAAAAAATTAGGCAATGAAGCTGAAGTAGTACAGTTACATGTCGAAGCTCACGATTGGACGGAAGCTTTTCGTTTGGCCACAGATATGCCGCAGTTACTACCACATGTGCACTATCAACATGCTCAATATTTGGCAGAAAACGATCAGTTTATAGAAGCCCATGAAGGTGTGTACATATAAACATACGCATGTCTATAATTTATTTATTTCTTATGTATGTATATTAAACAACAAAAAAAAAGAATATATATATATATATATATATATATATATATATATATATATTATATATATATATATATATATATATATATATAAACATATATTTCAGCTTATTTAAAAGCCGGTCGGATTAAAGATGCCAACCGTTTATTAAAACAACTGAGCAACTCAGCCATTGAAGAGGAACGTTTCTTAGATGCAAGTTATTTTTATTGGCTTTTATCTAAGCAATATTTGGACATTTATTATGAAAAGGAGTACGTAGAAATATTATGGAGGTAGAAAAATATTACAAACATATATATCGTGCATATCCGCAGGGTCCAGAATCCCATAGATTTCCATTTAAAGGAGTATAACCATCACTTGCGTATAGCGAAAATATATTATGCTTACAGCGTAATATATAACTACATGAAGGAACCATTTACTACTTATTCGCCAGTAAGCCTTTTCAATGTTTCGAGATTTATACTAAATGAGGTAGAATATAAAGGAGCTCCGAAGGCTGTAAGCATGTTGTAAGTTTATTGTTTTATTGGTACGTATTTTGTTTTAAATTAATTTTTACATATTAGTGCTGTTCTATTTACTTTGGCTAAACAAGCTAAGTTTCTACAAGCTAACAAACTTTGTTTGGTAGTCAACAAAAGGTTACAATCTCTTAAGCCTCCATCTGGAGTTCAAGAACAAATTGATGTATGTATTATATTTATATATATAGAGAGAAAAAGTTTGATAACTTTATATTATTTGTTTTTATTTAAGATAAACTATTTAAATAGTAAGGCATGTAAAAGCGGTTTTAATGATCCCGAAGAGTTGCTACCTTTATGTTATAAGTGCTCAAATTACAGTCAGCATTTAAATGGAAATTCATGCCCTACATGTCGGCAGGATTACATATTTTCATTTATTTCTTTTGGTACGACTTATATATATATATATATATATATATATATATATATATATATATGTATAGATATATATATATATATATATATATATATGTATATATATATATATATATATATATATATATATATATATATATGTATAGATATATATATACATATATATATATATATATGTATAGATATATATATATATATATATATATATATATACGTATATATATATATATATATATATATATATATATATATATATATTGGAAAAAAATTAATCGGACTTACCCTTTTTTAGAAATACTACCATTAGTACAATTTTATCCTGAAATGGACATCACCGATAATGAAGCTGAAAGATTGTTAATGGCTCCAACAAAATCAAACGAGGATCATGATCCTTTCAATGAGGTTTGTATAATGTACAACGATTATGAAAATATTAATAATTTTTTTTAATTAGGATTCTGCAAGTGCCTTACCTTTAAGATTAGACCGTAATGCCTTACGCTCAATAAGCCCAAATAATGTATTAATTGTAAAACGCCGCTATAAAGCGAATAGTAAATTTATTTTTTATCGAAACATCCTGCCAGATTTACAAGTAACATACTGTGCCGAGTGTTTACTGGTAATTTTAATTAGTGTAAATTTCTCTCAGTAATTAAATTCCACTTATATTTATTTACATAGGTTTTTTACGCAGAGGATTTCGAGTTGCAAGTTTTACAGAAAGGATTTTGTCCTTTCTGTCGCACTGTAGCAGAAAAACTATTTGAAGAATATTAACGCGTTAGCTTGATTTTACATATAATTTAAATGTATGTAGGTATGTACATATTTATATTTAGGTATGTATTTACATTCGCACATACATATGTATGTTATTATTTATTTACGTTAATATTTTCTAAATAAACTATATGTTTTAAGACCAAGTTTCTTCTTGATACCTTTTTGTTTTTATTAATTGTTCTATTAAAGTTTCATTGTTACCTATTATTTTGGTAAAAGCTTCTTTTACGGATTTTGGCATATTCTTGGAAGAGCCAGACACAAAAATATGTGCATTCTTTTCAATAATTAGTTTCTTTAAAACATCTGTGTTTTCTTCTACTAAGTGCTGAACATATATTTTACTATCCTGATCTCTGGAAAATGCGCAATAAAGGCATATGAATTTTTCTGATTCCCACTTTTTTAGGTCCTCTTGAAAATGGAAATCTTTATTTTTATTACGATATCCAAAAAATACATGTATGATTGGCATATCAACACTATTTTGCGATCTCTGAAGATATAAGCTTTGTAATATGCTTCGAAATGGGGCTATACCCGTTCCAGGTCCCACCATAATTAAAGGTGATGTAATATCTTTAGGTAGCTTCATGGTTCCAGATTTTATACAGCCATGTATTTGAGTACCTTCCTTAAGACCTTTCAACCAATTTGAACAGAGACCTAGTCTAGGTTTGGAAAGCTTAGTTTTATACTCTACTACAGCTACCAATAGATCAATTTGTCCCGATTCCATACAGCTGGCAATTGAAAAACTCCTGGGCTGTATAAATGTAAAAAGTTCAATCAAAACATTAAGATTTAATTTTGATGAGGCCTGCGGAAAGTCTTGCAATACTTCCAATATGGTTCTGTGTGGCCGATTTACATAGTTAATAAGATCATCTAGACCTTCCGATGTGGTAAGCTCTATTAGTTTCTCTTTTTCTAGTTCATCTTCACAGTTTAATGCTAGGAGTTGAAAAGCTCTTTGCCTTGGTCGGAAATTTAAATCCCACACATATGTTACCATTTGTTTTACCGTCAAGGGTTGAGTATAACATGTGGGTAGAGGCATATCACTATATATACTATTTATTTCTATTAACGTATCTGGCTTGAAATCAAGTTTATGTTCTTCAGACCACAAAAAGAAATTTTCTACTTGGTGTGGTAAATTACATGGCTGAATTTGCAATATATCTCCTGGAAACCATTTTGTACCATCTGGCACATAAAATTCTATATGCCTAACATCTTGAAAATGAGACTGATCTGTTGTTCGTTTATTGCTCTTGAGAACGAACATTTTGGGTTTAATTCTGCAAGGCCAAAACAGGTGCGTATTACCAAGTTTACCAGATTGACACTCATTTCCGGCATTTAATTGGTTACATGTATATTTAAAAACTGTATAATCATTTTCTGCCCCATTTAATACCCTTGGTTTCATGAGGTTGTGTCGTTCCATTTCACTCCAAAGTTGATGCATCCATGGTAAAGCAACAGCACTCAAACCATGATCATGTTGATCATCACACAATCCTAGAGAAATAATTTGTTTAGCTCCTAGTTGCTGCAAGCGTCTATTGAATTTTTTGGCAGCGTAATTGAACTTTGCGTAACTTGAGTCACCAAGGCCCAAACACGCATACTGCAAATTCTCCAAAGAATTAGTAGGTAAGTACCTTCTTAGTAAAAATTTCCAACTATTACGCATGTTGTCTGGTTCTTCACCATCGCCGGTTGTAGCAATCACAAAGAAAACTAATGTTTGCTCCACAAGTTGTTGGATAGGGAAATCATCCATGGGCAAGACTGGCCCTTGAAAACCATACCTCTTGGCCGAGCGCCATAGTTGCTCAGCGACATCCTGTGCAGTGCCAGTTTGGCTACCATATAATATTAATAAACGCATATTATTACTTTAGAATATACCACAAACTACAGACTTTTTGTTATTAAAAACGTTTCTTCACTTCTTTAAAATTGTTTTCTGTGTTTAAAATACAATGAGACAGAATCACCAAAAATGTTGGTACTAAAATAAGACAGGGATGGTATTTTGCTTAAAAGTCAACCATTTGACTATGGCAATGATAAATCTTGTTTTCATAAATTATATCATGTTTTGTTTTATTTATTAACAATATACAGAAACTGGAACTAAATCCAGTTGAAATTGTCTAAAATAATTACTTATTTTGTAACTGAATATGTTTAAACTGTGTAATTATTTGTTAAGGATTCAAACAAAACCATATATTTTATTAGGAGTAAATAAGAATACAACTAAATCATTTAATAGTTTTGTATTCAAACGTTTCGCAAGTACGTCGCTTGCGGGTCCGAGAACTCCTTCACTGAAAAATGAAGAAAAAATAACTCCACTAGGATGGTGCTTATTGGTGAGTAGACTAATACTAACTTTAATTCAATAAAACTGGTTGGAAGTACTGCTCTCCATGACCACTGTTAGTTACTACAACACAAATCCTCCTACTTAGCTTTTAATCGTCCATCATTTACATATTTTTGGAAGCTCGACACAGAGGACAATTATTTTAATCCACTGCTCCGATAGCAGAAGTTTTTCTACAGGACTTATACATATGTATATAATTACTTGTGACCTGTTGTTTTTGTTACCTAATTTTTTATTTGGGAAAAATTTGACCTTTTAACTTGATTGTTTCTTAAAATCTATTCACAGCTAATTCCAGTCACAACATTTGGTCTAGGTTGCTGGCAGCTGAAACGTAAGGCATGGAAAGAACAACTGATTAAGGACTTGGAAACATTAACACAAATACCACCAGTTGAATTGCCAGAAGAGTAAATATATGTAATAAATTTAAAAACATGAATTCACCAAGTCATCTATCTACAGTTTGTCAGATCTGAAAGACATGGAATATCGCGTTGTAAAAGTAAAAGGTACATTTTTACACGAAAAAGAGCTGCTTATGGGTCCTAGAAGTTTAATTAGGCCAGATGGTGGCGAAACAGCGGGAGGCTTGTTTTCACAACGTGATAGCGGCAGTGGTTATTTGATTATAACACCATTTAAACTAGCTGGAAGAGAGTAAGTGGTAAAAATGTAGTTAAAAATTAATCTTAAGAACATTATCTTCTTAAAGTGATGTTATATTAATTAATCGTGGATGGATATCACGAAAAAATATTAAACCCGAGTCACGTTTATCTGGACAGATTACAGATGAAGTTGAAATGACTTGCGTTGTAAGAAAGGAGGAACCAAGACCCCAATTTACACCGGAACACAAAGGTGGTATATTTCTATACAGGTGTGTTTCACATTAATTCTAATATCTATAATGAAGAGCTGACGATTTATTTTTTGGACAGAGACTTACAAAAAATGTGTGCTCTGACTGGTGCTCAACCAGTTTTCTTAGATGCCTCTTTTACGTCTTCAGTGGCTGGAGGTCCTATAGGTGGGCAAACTCGCGTCACTTTGCGCAATGACCATTTATCCTACTTAATCACCTGGTACAGTTTATCTTTGGCAACAGGATTTCTATGGTATCGCACTATCTTGAAAAGAAAACCTTTTTAGAAATAAAACTGCATTTAAATTCTGTTATTTGAAATTTTTAGTTAGCCTAAAATTCATCTTTATTTATATTATATTTATTACTTTGTTATAATTCTTTATATAAAAAGAATAATAAATTAATTGAAGTATAATAAATGTATTTATTATCGAGTGTTTGTGTATTAATTTTTGACAGACAAAATATGCATTATTTTATATATATTTCAAACTTATGTACTTAAATATGTATCAACTATGAGCAAAAGTAAATTATTTTTAATATTTTACCTTTCACAGTTAAATTAAAAAATATATATTGCCGCTTATTTGGATTAGGTTTGAAAATTATTTTCCATTTAAAAAATGGAAAACAATGATCATTATCACCATTGTCAAAGATATAAAGTACATAAATGGAATCTTATTTACATTATTTGTAGTATTTTTTTACTTTCAATACTGTGCAAGGTTTTTATTAAATCAGTTTTATAGATAGGAAAAATTAAAAAAGAGTAGAATACATTTACGGAGGATTCTAATACAATATTTTCACCTTCTTGAAGTTTGAAGGGCGGTATTTCTTTTAGTAAAACTTGCATTAAGTTTTACCGATTTTTTACCCTACAATTGTGGCACACTACCCCAAGAGCGCATAAGGCCAGTACGTAAATATTTTTTTCCAATTGTTTGAACATGGAAACCGATTTGTTGTAAACGTTCATGATCCAGAATTTTTCGGCCATCAAAAATATATGCTGGCTTCATCATTGATTGATAAATGCGTTGATAATCAAGAGTCTAAAATGGATAAGATAAAATAAAAATTATTCAAAATATATGCATACTTATTACGAAATATTTCTTTGTTAAATGATTCTTTTAAAATAACTAACTTACCACAAACTCATCCCATTCTGTACACAAAACGATTGCATGCGTACCTCGAACAGCGCTGTAAGGATCACTGTGTATTTGTACAGCTTGTTTTACACTCTCAGGAGATTCTGTTACACAAGGATGCGTCAAATCATCAATAATTTGCTCTGGCTCTACTTTAGGATCGTAAATATCCAATTTGGCACCCTCTTCCAAAAGTGTTTTACATACAGCTATAGCTGGTGTTTCGCGAGTGTCACCAGTATTTTTCTTAAAAGCAAACCCCAGTATGGAGATATGTTTATTTGAAACCGTATTAAAAAGACTTTCAATAATTTTTTGTGAAAAACGATTCTTTTGATATTCATTCATATCAATGACCTGTTGCCAATATGCAGCAACCTCGGGCAAATTGAGACCTTCACATATGTAAACTAAGTTAAGAATATCTTTTTGGAAACAACTGCCACCGAAACCTACCGAAGCTTGCAAAAACTTCGGACCAATGCGAGAATCTAAGCCGATTGCTCTAGCTACTTCGGACACATCTGCCCCTGTTGCTTCGCATACGGCAGAAAGAGAATTAATACTAGAAATTCTTTGTGCTAGAAAAGCATTTGCTGCTAATTTCGATAGTTCTGAACTCCAAGTATTTGTGGTTAATATATTGCCTTTGGGAATCCAGTGTTCATATATCCATGACAGCTTTTCCACAGCCTTATGGCCTTCGGGAGTCTCTTCACCACCAATAAGAACACGATCAGCATGCAGCAAATCTTCGATGGCAGTGCCTTCAGCTAAAAATTCGGGATTTGAAAGAATGTCGTAACGTATTCCAGGTTTTTGGTTAGCATGCAAAATGTGCATAATACTTTCAGCAGCTCTAACGGGTACCGTACTCTTCTCCACGACAATCTTATTCGATTGAGCGATTTCGGCAATCATGCGGGCAGCACTTTCAACATATTTTAAATCAGCAGCACGACCTACAGAGGATTTTGTATTAAGTTTATTTAAATATTTTATCTTTAGTTGGGAACTATTGATTTATTTTAAAAATGTTACCTTTTCCATTACCAAAAGTCTTTGTGGGCGTGTTAACTGATATGAAAATTAGATCGGCTTCTTTAATGGCAGTCTCAATATCAGTAGAAAAAAATAGATTTACATTGCGACATTTTTTAACAACATCGTCTAGGCCGGGCTAAAAAAAATGCAATTGAAAAGTTTGTTTTACTTCAGTTTTTTTTAGCATATAGCTTTTAATTGCAGCATAATTCTGTATTGTTTAGAAATTTTAATATGTTTAGTAAAACTTGCTGTACGTAAATAATATATATATATATATATATATATATATATATATATATATGTATATATATATATTTAATTAAAATTTTTTTTGAGATCTAGTTTTTATAACAATAAGGATCTTAAAGGAAGGCAAATCTTCTCGCCAACACAATGTCACTTTTGTACATATAAATTAAGCTTTAAAACATTAAAAAGTGATCTCCCATGAGCTCATATATACATGGTAACAAGAAAGTCAGGGACAATATTAATAAAAATATATGTAATCCTATTTAATAATCTGAATAATCTAATGGAGATAAATAGTTAAACAATCCTTAAGCTGAATAAATTTCTAACATTTGTATACACATATAGTAGATATATGGATATAAAGAAAAAACTTTTATGAGTTTTAATCATGAGATGTTTTCACAAAATTTTGTTGTATATGTACGTATTTGCAAGATAAAACTAATAAAATTAGCAAAATATTTGAAGGTTTCTTTCCATAGCAACGAATCATTTTATTATATTTAAATTATTTTTAAATTCGACTTAGAATACTTTATATATATATATATATATATATATATATATATGTAAAAAGTAAATATTTCGAATATATAATATCTCTTTGAAATTTTTCCTTTTCTAATATGAAATTTATTTGTTGGGTGGTTATATGCATTTCATTGGCGCTTTTTCCCAAATCATCAGTAGACTTTAACCACAGTTTTGAAAAGTTTCAAACCTCTCATCTTATCAAAAGACTTTTATAAACAATTCGAGAATTTAAATGCAAACTCACAAATGATTTTAGAAAATCACATTATAATAAGTGTAGTAGGCTATGAAACTTATACAAACCAAAACTCAACAAACATTCGATATGACTCTATTTTTATTTTTCTATACCTTTAAACAATTAGAAATTCTTTTGATAACAGTAAAAGTATTTATAAGGCAAAATGAAAAATGAAATCTCAATTTAACTGTTAACAAATTAACTATTTGACATACTGTAATTGTACTATTATAATATGAAATTTATATTATAATATTACAATGAGCATGTGAAATAGTTCATTTGTTATTTCCTTTTCTATCAAACAAAAAAATCTACATGAACCCTCAATAAAAATCTGGAACAAAATCTATTGTCTCTAATAATGTAAACAGAAACTGGAAATTACAATTTTTGAGTTTCAAAAAAAAAAAAAAAAAAAAACAACGCTTCCTTAATTACTTTGTCTTTGTGTATCTGTTAGTGTGTCCGCTTTTGAATAATTCGAAGTAATGACGTTCCAAAGAGATCTACCAAGCTTAGATTTGCTGTGAAATGGAACCGATTTGGACCGGTAGTTTTTAAAAAATCCCAAACTATCGACCGCTATCTCAAACTAATTACCTCTTGATATCAATCTTGAATATTCGAAAAAAGCGATTTATAGATAGAAAAGTTTTATTTCAAAGGACTCGAAGTAGTAATGGCTTGATATTCGTTTGATTCATTTAAAAGTTATAACAACTGACCATTAACACAAGTACACCAGTACTGATGATGAAAGTGTAAAAGCTTTCGAAAACAGCTCTGTAAGTTGAAAATATAAAACCGATGTTGACTTTCGCTTGTACTTTGAAAACATTTCTCCACCAATTAACCTATCAAAATTCAATTAGAGATAGGGACGATTTTAATGCTCTTAAGAGCCTGTGTTATATGTTTATGCACTACTTATAGATACTATAAGTATTAAGGAATCAGGAGCTCTTGATGTTCTGATCTTCTTACTATTTATAGCCCTTAAGTCCGACGAAAAACGGAATACAACTCTCATGTGTGCGACGGTGCTTCAAAGTCTGTATCGAAAATAATAGGGTAATCAATTCTATTGACTTATATTTTTTGTTCTTTGATCGAACAGCCGCATGTGGAACAAACTATATCATCGACACAACTAAATCCAATAGAACATACATACATACATATAAGTGCTTGGTAACAAAATATGGTTGCAGTAGATATATTGTAAGAAAACATGAAGAAAACATTACAATAATGGTCATAGAATATTATTTTAAGACACGATACGTGAATTCGAGCGAAAGCTGAGTATGTCTAATTCTATAACAATAGTTTAAATTAACAAACTTGAACCCGATTACAAGATCTAAAATTTGAATGCATATATTCGTATATATATGGATGTATAAATATATTAATGAGTTCTAATCAGAAGATATCGCATTTTATTGATATATTGCACAAACGAAGTCTTAGTAAGTTTATGAAAGATAAAACTCATATGATGAATACACATTTGTCAATTGTGTATTTTTTCCATAGCAAAGAATCATTTAATTAAAACTTTATGTTTTGAGCACATTCAAATATACTTGAGCGAAGAAAATTGTGATAAATGAATACATTCTCTGCTCACGAATGCAAATGTTTTCCATAAGAATGAGTCTTATACGAGGCGCAATTTTGATTAGTTGCGACTCGTTTTATGGCGATTTCTCTAGAGCGTGATATAAAGCTTCTCACAAGATGAAGTTTTTTTCCAAAGTCTTATTTTGTGGATGAAAGAGCAAAGAAGTATACATATGTAAATATACCAAAATAAGAACTACTTCACGAAAATTCTAACATGAAACTTTTTAATGTAAAAATATTATGTAAATTTCAAGAATTTAGTTATTGATAAATAGAGTCTTGCGATAAGAGTCTACAGAAGTAGTTTTGAAAGGAAATAATTGTGTGAGTACAACAATGTGTTCTTAAGAAGAAAAAATAAAATTTTCGAATACATGCTGATAATGTATAAACGTATGTATATAAACGAATTTCTAATCAAAATTATGGCATCGCCTTAATAGGTAAAATTTTAATATAACAAATTATTATATGACAATATCATTTAGTCAATATAGCATATTTTGTTGTTTTTGAATTTTAGGCTTCAAAATTATACAAGGTAATTAAAAAAATAAAATAAAATGGTAACTTAGCCCAATTACATCATCTACTACAAATTCTCCAGAAAATAATAACGTAGCAAATTATATTGTATTGTTCAGCTGGCCAACTAAGAAGGTGGTGACGTACTTTTTGATTATTTTGTTAACTTTTGCTTGTTCTTGCTTCTGAAATATTCAAAACGTATTTTGTATTGATATTGTACTTTCCTTTCGATAAATTAGTTTAATAATTCTTTTATATATTTCATCACCAAAACTCATATCAAATTATTTTATAGAATCTACGTATGTTTAACTAATAAAAAACGAAAATCGAATTAAAAGGTGCAACAATGTTTTTAAAATAAGTGCGTCGCATGTTTTTTAGTGTTTTCTTCTTTGAAGGTTTGCAAATATGTATGTATTCATACGCGTATGTTAAGATAATTAAATACATTATATACGAAACAAATTTAAATGCTTATTAATTATATTTACTACATTAACGTATATATTATTTACATTTTAATATTTTGTCAGAAACATTCAGTACAATAAGTAGCGTTGCAGATGTTGTCTGTTGTTCATCGATAAGCAGGTCCTGGGGTGTTAGTAGTTTCCTTTGCGTTTAGAAAATGTATGGGTCAAAGGAAATAAATGTGTTTATCAGTCCTTCTTATACCATAGTTCGAAAAAAGATAAAAGTGGTGTTAAATGACACATAAATTTGTTAAAAAAGTCAAATAAAAAATATTTTAATAAAATAGCCATCAGAAGAAAGCCAAATTATTATATTTTAGTTTAAAAATAGTAGCTTTCAAGCATTATGCTCTAATTTACAGATTTCTATAGATTTCGATAGAATCTATTTCTTGGACTAAACATAGACCCATTAAAAAAGAATGAAAAAATAAATTTTTTTGTTTTATTTTAAGCTTGCATTCTGGTAGTGAAAAATGCTCATATGGATTTCGCCAGTATTATGGTCCTATAGACTTGCCCTCTATGACATCCAAAAAATTAAAATTTATAAAAAATATATAATTTATTAAATAGAATGCAACCACAAAAAAATTTTGTACAGCACATCATTAACTTATATTTTGCTTTAAATTAATTATATATCTTTTTTTGGTATGTTTAGTATGTCCCTTAACTTATTCACACTTTCCAAAACCAATTCAGAATCATACAAGAAGTAGATTCCTTGAAATTCTTTTACTTTTATATAATCAGCTTTTCTTTGGAAATCAATGAATGAAAAATACTTGACCAGACAAGAAGATATGTATATATTAAATAAATTAGAAAGACAATATATCATATATAAAATTAACAAGAACAAAAAGATTTGTGTATTAATATTCGTTCTTTCAACATCTTGCTTTCAAGTCCCTGAATCTGTAGCATTTCGAAAGTTAATTAATTCAATGTAAAATACGGAAATGGGTATAATATGATATTATTTTGAATTGGACAAATATATTGATAGTATGTTAGTTATGTAAGTATGTAAATTGAAATATACATACATATATACATAAATGTATATGATATAAAATGTTTATTATAAGGTTATGTAATCATTTTAACTTACAAGTTTTATTACTAATGCCTTGAAGGTTTAAGATAATGTTAGCAATAACTTTATAAAATAAAAAAAAATGTAATTCTATAAATATCTTCTTATATCACATAAGATATGTATGTGAAAGAAATATATGTGTATATTCACTGCTGCAGATTTGCTGAAATATTATTCAGAATAAACATGAACAAATAAATACTTATAAAAGAAGATAAATACATGCAACTTGAATTTTTGTAGGACAAGGTTTCCATACATATGTAAGTATGACTGTACAGAAAAAGATGACTCTAATACGTTTTTACTAACTTGCAGGTGTGTAGCATGAGTGTACTTTCGAACCAGCCAGAGGTTTAAAATTTTACACAATCGGCGGGTGTTTCTTACTTGAGTATGTAAGGAAGATTCGAATAATGTATCGAGAGGATCCATGGAATGAATTCAAATCCAATTAGGGAAAATTGCATAAATTTATCGAAAAACATTCATATAAAAACTGTGTACGTCATTTCATATTTGTTTTATTATTTAACAACGAAATTAGAGCAAAATACACTAGGTCACAAATAACAAACTTTTGTCTGTTATTTGTTTCTAGCATACTTTTTCTCATGGATTTGGACCTACTGAACACGAAAATGAATTTTAAAAATTTTTCTGTCGATTGGTTTGCGAGATACAAATTTTTTAATTTTTTTTTTTTAATTTTTGGAGGTACACTTACTATTTTGAGCATATCTTTAGTCTTCTTTGACCTATTATATCCTACTACTACTCAAATTAAAGACAATTGAGCCGTCTACAACTTATTCTCAGAAAATTTTCAAATCGGGTTAGTAGTTTTGATGTTGGCGGCTTAAAAAGGTTAAAAAACTGGGTTTTTTTAGTAAAAATGTGGCTGAAAAATTCATATAAAAATTCATATAAAATATTAAACGCGATGTTAACAGCGATTTTAATTTTTTTACGTATAGCTGACACTTTTCCAAAGAAAATAAGCCCTTACTTAACAAAATCTGATGAGAAATGGCCGACTTATTATTTTTTTGGTAAACGACCGAAATTCCGCTATTTCACGATTTTTTGATTTTCATTATTTGCACAGCTTACCTACCCAACGCAAACGAATAAATACATTTGAACTTAATTTAAAATAAACAAATTAGTCTTCGTATATTATTTTTTAATTTATTTACAGCACTACATGCTCATACATATTTAAACATAAGGAGACACGGTTATCAATTGCATTTCAAAACTGTCTGTGAAAGTGTAAAGAAGTTAATATTTAGAAAACGCAAGGAAGACAATGAGTAAAAGACTACGTGTGTTCGAGTGTTTGAACGATCCAGACAATTTCTGCAATGTTTGTGGCCAGTTTATAAAAAAAAATCACGCACACAAGTTTACTCCAGCAGTACAATTGCACTATTTGAATTATTTTGGTATTTCACCAAATATCACAGAACCATGGACACCTAAGTCGCTGTGTGATCTTTGCTATATAATCTTAACCAACTGGGCAGCTGGCGGAAGGTAAGAATTTTTATTTAAACACATTATACATAGCGAATATAGTAATTTATTTTAATTTTAGCCGCCATATGAAATTCGATACACCAATGATGTGGAAAAAGCCGCTATGCCATTCCACAGACTGTTATTTTTGCCTCACCACAAACAGTGGGGTAGGAAGATTTTTTAAATGGAACTACGCTCAAGTGGGATCGTTTGCGCTTCCAGTACCACATTCGCATGATGTGCCATATCCAGTGTGCCCTGGTAAATCTCTTCAAAAAGCAGAATCGTCAGAAGAAGAGTCCGAGTCAAATGCAAGCGAATTTGAGCCGGGTGCAAAGCGAAAATTACTGTCACAGGCCGAACTAAACGATTGGGTGCGCGATTTTGGTCTCACTAAGGAGAAATCCGAACTTTTTGCGTCTCGGATGATACAGTGTGGATTTGCGGCTTCAGAAGTGAAAGTATCAGCGTACAGAAACCGTCACAAGGAGTATGCAAAATTTTATACAAAGAAAGACCAAATATGTTTTTGCAGCGACATTTCAGGCTTGTTCCAAGAGCTTCACCAAATTCACAACCCCAACGAATGGAGGTTGTTTATTGACAGCAACAAAGAGAGCTTGAAGGCAGTTCTCTTACATAATGGGAATGAAAAGCCATCTGTTCCTATTGCTCATGCGGTTCATTCAAAGGAGAACTATGAACATTTTGCTGAAATGCATAGAGTATAGGAAATACAATTGGAAAATATGCGCCGACCTTAAAGTTGTGGCCATTCTGTGTGGACTCCAAGGAGGCTATACGCGACATTGCTGTTTTCTGTGCCTTTGGAATAGCCGCGCTGATGATCAGCATTATATAAAAAAAAAATGGCCGGTACGAACGAAACCTGTAGTTGGAGAAGCGAATGTTCAGCGCAAACCACTAATAGAGAACCGTGAAAATATAATACTTCCGCCGCTGCACATAAAATTGGGTTTGATTAAAAATTTTGCCAAAAAATTAGACAAAGAAGGTGAAGCTTTTGCCTATTTACGGTCAATTTTCCCTTACCTTTCGCTGGCAAAAATTAAAGAAGGAGTCTTCGCAGGACCCGAGATAAAAAAAATTTTGAAAGATGAAAAATTCCCAAAGCTGTTATCACCCATCGAAGCCGCAGCATGGAATTCCTTCAGGCTTGTTGTGGAAAACTTTTTAGGAAACAACAAAAGCCCGAATTATAAGGACATAGTTGAGGATCTGGTAAAGAACTATGAAGCCATGGGAGTGCACATGTCACTTAAAATACACTTTCTGCATTCTCATTTGGATTTTTTCCCTGAGAATTTAGGAGACGTGAGCGACGAACACGGCGAGCGCTTTCATCAGGAATTGAAGGCTATGGAACGACGCTATCAGGGCATCTATGACACGGCTATGATGGGTGACTATATTTGGACCCTAATACGTGAGACCGATTGCAGCGGATACAAAAAACAAAGAAGAAGTCAGCAGTTTTTCCACATGGCATAAAATGTACACTTATATCTTTGTTTTTACTCATTTTTTTTGTTTTTTTCGTTAGTTTAGCTAATTGTGCGATACATTGAGCATGTAGTGCTGTAAATAAATTAAAAAATAATATACGAAGACTAATTTGTTTATTTTAAATTAAGTTCAAATGTATTTATTCGTTTGCGTTGGGTAGGTAAGCTGTGCAAATAATGAAAATCAAAAAATCGTGAAATAGCGGAATTTCGGTCGTTTACCAAAAAAATAATAAGTCGGCCATTTCTCATCAGATTTTGTTAAGTAAGGGCTTATTTTCTTTGGAAAAGTGTCAGCTATACGTAAAAAAATTAAAATCGCTGTTAACATCGCGTTTAATATTTTATATGAATTTTTATATGAATTTTTCAGCCACATTTTTACTAAAAAAACCCAGTTTTTTAACCTTTTTAAGCCGCCAACATCAAAACTACTAACCCGATTTGAAAATTTTCTGAGAATAAGTTGTAGACGGCTCAATTGTCTTTAATTTGAGTAGTAGTAGGATATAATAGGTCAAAGAAGACTAAAGATATGCTCAAAATAGTAAGTGTATCTCCAAAAATTAAAAAAAAAAAATTAAAAAATTTGTATCTCGCAAACCAATCGACAGAAAAATTTTTAAAATTCATTTTCGTGTTCAGTAGGTCCAAATCCATGAGAAAAAGTATGCTAGAACCAAATAACAAAATGGCTGTTGCCTAGTGATATATAACAGAAGCTTGACAATGATAAGAGCTACTAAACATATATTTTAATTAAGATAAAATTTTAAAAATGCATGCGTCAGAAAAGAAACAAAAATTTATACACAAATGTGAATAGTGAAGTATTGCACGTATTGAAAATGCAATAACAATTCTAAAGAGTAATTATAAAAGAATATTTAATACAACTGAAATATTATACAATTTTACTGCAGAGGTGACCAGACCATTGAAATTACTTTTTTAAAATACAATTTGTTCTATCTTATTTAAAATATGTACTATCTCAGTTTATTTAATATATGACTTATTTTTTGTGCGTTAAGTATTTCTATATGTCTACTGATGATTTGGTGTAAGAACCAATGAAATCCTTGCGTATATACTTACTTATCCCAAACAAATCATATATTTAATAAATAAACTGAGACAGTATTTCCGACTAAAAGAGTGATCTTAATATTCTTATTGCCATATGAACTAAACGAACTTGCTTATAGATATTAATAAATTAATATTAGTATTAATATTATTAATAAAAATATTGCAAAGCGCGGCTTCTATTTCGTTGACCTTGAATAAACTATTATTTGTGTTTTCAAATAATTTGTTGGATTTTTTATTAAATCAAAAAGAGTAACTTGAAATTTATAAATAGATATATGCTACATCAGAGTCTGCCACAAAAAATCGGACAATTGACTTGTATTTTAAGTTGCCTACATAAAGTTAAAATCCAGTTGTCTCATTGCAAATTACTATTACAATTTTATTTTTTTTATATACTGATTAGCAATGGTTGGCACAGTTTTCGTTTGTTAAAAGTCAATGAACCCGAAGAGCAGAAATATCATTATATATTTATATTTATATTAAACGATACTTAACATCAATTTTTATTAATTCTTATGCATTCTTTTCTTTCCCAAAACAACGACAAATAAGAAACAGGTTTGCTGACTGTCTGGTCTACCTTTTGGTTTATTCGTCAGCTTTGTATATGTACAAGCACAGCTATACTTAAAAATTTGTTTTAAATTTTAATTATCCAGTTAGGTATTTAATTTACATTTAAAAATTTTTAACTGCAAGACACATTGGAACACCAATCAATATATGCACTTACGTATATATGTACATACATACATACCACTGCATGCAAAAATTTTCTCACAATCCCTCAAATGAACTTCAAATAATGTTTTTACTTACCTCATAAATGGGCAATTTATCGGAATTCCATTGAGCAATACGTTCAGAACTTTTGTCCACGACAGTCACTGTGATGTCGGGACATTTCAATGCCATTACAGAGCATGTGGGTCCACCGACGTAACCCGCTCCTATGCAGCACACTTTCATTGCACTCATTTCTTTATTTTTAAAATTTTATCAAAATTAATTACTGTCGTCTTATCTTATATTTTTCAGAAAACAGGAAGTTTAATATTTTGTTGTTGTTGTTGACAATCACTAAATGAGGGTTAGAAATTTCTAAAACAAATATATTGGAATGAAATGTTCAAAATTTAGCACGTCTTTTTCTGTATATCAAACTAGTTTTGTGTACATTTTTCAGTTTTTTGTAATTATAACAAAATTATATTCTGTACTGCACACATTAAACACCAAAATTAAATACACAACAACAAAATTTAAAATAAAAGAATTAAAACAATCCGCACACCAGCGTTTGCAAACAGTTTTTTACTAATGAGTTCTCTTTGTAGAAATGTTTGACGTTTATATAAAAATACGTGAATGGCAACGCGTTACACGCGGCAGTAAATAATAGTATCATACCTCAGAAGATATTAAGTTTTAGTACTAAACGTTAATATATATGTAAGTTTGAAATGGTATATACAGTACAGAGTTATCGTGGCAAATGGCTTTAAAACAAGTAGTCAACTATATTATTGTTGAAAGTGTTGTATTTATATTAAAGCAAATAGTACAAGTCATACATAGCTTGTAGGTATCGCATTTTTTGATATATAAATAATCTAACATATGTGATATCACAGATATATGTGACGAACCGCGGTCCAAACGCCCAAAGTATTATGAGTGCCGTTTCACATCTGACATATTGGCTCTTTGGAATCTTATGAGGATCAGAATAGTGCTTTAATTCGAGTACAATGTATCAGCCTATCGTTATGATGTTAATTTACGTACATGCTCTTTTCGTGTACCTCTGGCAGCACTATATATTGTCCACTCTGTTTTAATTTATATTCCGTGATGTTGTTTTTTTGTTTATATAATGCAGCTGCTGTTGAAATTTAAAATATGATTTTCTTTTGTTAAATTTTTAATGAAATTTATTGATTTATAAATATGCTGAGATTACGGTAATGAGTGATTCCGATGATACAGACACTCTTCTGCTGATACCACCGGATTATTATTTGAACAACGCGGAAGATAAAGTTCTGTACGACGACATAAAAGCTTTACGAAACCGACAGTATACTAATTTACAGCAATTGGAGTCATTGGAACTGCAGTATAGCCATCGATTGCCTAAGAGAGATTTCATTAAGCAGTTCGAGGCCATGAATTTGGACACCCACAAAAATGGCCAAACCAATCAATTGATAGCAACATCAAGTAAGTTTTTACCATCCACAAGGAAAGCAGAGTTAAATCATATTAACGGTAGACTACATGATATAGAAAGGGAAGATATCGTTTATAACGATAACCCATCAGACATATCGAGTATATCCACAAATACAGTACGAACACAATTTGGTCCATCTAAAAGAAATAGGCAATCTGTAGGAATTATTCATTCAACGCCGAAATATATGAGCTCATCTTTTAGAGGAGAACATCATACGAAAGAAGCATCGTCAGACGTAGAAATAATGCAGTTCGGTTCAGGTGATACAAATGAAGAAACTACAAACATGGTGCGATCAATGCCCATTAATATGAGCTCATCCTTTAAAAAACAATCGCCGCCAAGAAAAAACAATGATTGCAGCAATGCTATAGTTTCTTCGGAAATGGACAATTTTCTACTCAACGATGGCATAGTACATAATGAAAGCTATTGGCAACGTCAGAGCGATGATTATTGTTTGGAACACCAACTGCAGCAAAATGCAATTTCCGACTTAAGTGAAAATCATTCTATGCATGCCAATTCCTTACCACATGCAATGCAAACGCTACCTCAAGAAAAAGCACATGCATCAAGTTGCTATCAAATCTCTAAAACAGCCAATGATCTTATTAGCTTAAGTGAAATATGGGGCAGAAGTGGCCAAGCTACTGCTATAGCAACCTCTTCTCAATCGAATTTAAAGGAAGAGCAATTAAGAAGGCAGCATTTGGAGAAAACTATTAGACAATTGCAAGCACGTCTTCTTGAATATCAGCAAAGACTTTCAGTGGCCATTGAAGTTGATCGTACAAAAGACAATGCATTAAATAATGCTCAAATTGAAATAAAAAGGTAATTCAATAATCCGGATTGTGTCGTATACGCCAAGGGCGGTTTTCGTAGTAGATTAAAGAATACAGCTTGTTTGTCAGCACCTCGCACAATCAGGCTAAATAACTTTTTTTTAAATTTATACTATTCACATTTTATTCATTAAATTTTGTATAGCTTAAATCAGGAAATACGTCTTATACGAAAAAACCTCCAAGATTCCGAGCAGAATCGCAAAAACAACGACGACAAACTAGAAACATTGCAAAAAGAACTATCCCAAGCAGTTGGCTTAGCAAGCAAATTTCAAGAAAAAACTGAAAAGCTAGAACAAGAGCTATCTACTTGTTCAAGGTTAGCATCTGTTTGAAATCATTAAGAAAATTTTAAAATTATAATATACACGATTGCAGGAAAACAAATGAGACTTGTAATCAGTATAAGCAAAAAGTAGATGAATTAGAAATTCGAGCACATGCAAGTAAAAGATCTGAGGAATTGGCTACAAACGAGTTGCACAAAATTCGAGATAAATATGCAAAGTCCGAACATTTGTATGAAAAGGTAAAATAACAAAGTCAATTGTGCGCTATATATGTACATCATATACATGTATAAATGATGTTATATTTGTTCTAGACTAAACTTCGCTGTGAGGAATTAGAAAAAGAAAATTCGAATTTGAAGCATCAAAAAGATATATTGCAGGAGTATCACCAAAAACAAAAAAATAGGGCTGAAAATTTGGAAGCTCAAAGAAAGTCATTGCAAGAATCTTTAGCAAACTCGACAGAAAATGAAGTAAGTAACTAATTTTGTAATCCTTTTTTGATAATTTCAATTGAATTTTATTAATGTGCTTATTTATAATTTCTAGACCACCTTAAGAAAAAAGTTGGAATTGCAACAAAAGACTTTAAAATCCCACTATCAACAGCAATTAGAAAATGTTGTTGCTCAGAAATTAATAGAATTTCAAGAACAATTGGATAAAAACGAAGAAGCACTTAAGTCGGAAGCACGAGAACGTGAACGTTTAATAGCTGAACGTGCTGTGAAACAATTAGAATTAATAAATGAGAAAAACGAATTGGAATTGAATTTACTACAGCAAAAACATAATGAAGAAGTAGAATTGTATCGCATTCAATTGGCAAATGCGTCAAAGAAAATTGATGACATGGAAATGAAATTGAATGTATATAAATCAAAGCGTGCGGATATAGCAGAAAAGCTACACAATGTTATGGAAATTCAATGGCAAAAGGCGTTAGAAATATTAACGTCTCCCCATAATCTCACCCAAACAACATATAATGAGACTGAACATGGATCTCCATCCCCAGACACTAATCAAACTCATAAACAATTTAATAAAGAAAATGAATATGAAACTCCAAAATCGAGTACAAAAGAAAATAATTTGAATATTGTATATCAGAACGGAACGTCACCAAGGGATAAATTGCAAGCCTACATAGAATTGGTAAGATTGATGAATCCATATACATATGGATTTATTTTGTTAATCACAATATATTTCCTTAGTTGCTTTCAAAGTCTCCCACCGATTTCGATAAACTAGATGAAATTTTAGCTTTGACTTCGAAATCCAAGGAAACTAAAGATAGACTGGAAAAAGCAGCCAAAAGACAGTGCCATTCCAAACCACCCTGGAAGGTATAGATTAGTTTAAATTTGTAATGTGATTGATACTAAAGTGCTCTTCATTTTTATTCATCAATTTAAGAATTATTTTCTAGCAATTCTCCTAAATTATGGGCTAAAGTACTATGTTTTTATTTGTTTAGTTAAGAGTTTTTAAAGTAATAAATCTTTTTCAGTAATATTACTTAGTAAATTGTAATTTTGAATATGATGTACTGCCACTATATTTTACCTTAAGCTAAATTCTCGACTTGTAGTACAAAACTGTTAAATAAATCTGCTGTCGGATGAAGTAGTTACGTATGTACTGCGAACTCAAAGGTCATTATTTTGATTTCCACTCAGTCATTGAATATGTAATCGAATTTGTTTGAACAGTTGTTGTCGACCTGTTTACGTGTTGAATCCATCACACTGGTCATTAACGACGGCGATTGAAAATACTCTTTGTTGATGCTATTGCGAATTCGCAGGCCAAGCAAAATAATAAAACAAAATGGCTAGTAAAATTCTCTTTTTCATCTTTCTCCATTTCTAATCAGATATTGGAAGTGACATAACCATAAAACTATAAACATAAGTGGTAATGCAGCTCAAACCAATCTTATCGGTGACATAACCATAACCATAGAAAAAGTCATGGTTTTATGGAGAAGTCATATTTAATCTAAGCTAGGAAAATTTGATTCCTTTTTAAAATTGCTTAGGCACTGGGTACTTGTCGACAATCTTATATTTCAAATTAAAAACTATATATATTTAAAGTACATCGTTTTTGTATTTTTATGCGTTTACATTTTTGTTTTAATTTTTAATAACTTTTATATCTTTTTATTTCATTATCAAAAAATAAATTTTCATTTTATTAAAGCTTTTTTACTTAATTTTTCTTAAGTTAGTTTGTAAATGAATAAACTTTATCGATATAATTTGATCCGTCCCAATACAACATACATTGATTGCTTAATAATTTTTTAAATACATATGTGTAAACAAGGATTAAATTAAATATACTGTTTTAAAATTAATCTGTACCTTTAAAAATGATATTTTTTCTTAATGTTTTAGTCTTTATTTGTAAGCAATTTGCGGAAATTTCGGAGAATTACCACACAGTCCTTTAGTTTCCCAAACTTGAATATGAGATTGTTCAGTTAATACCACCAAGTGTTGATGTGTTGAATATGTAAGGCTGTAAATACAAAAATACCATTGAAGGGTATAAAACACCAATTATTTAATGGATAATGGTTTGAGTAAAAGCTGTTTGCATTGATGCCGATTTGTTTTTCAAAAATTTAGAGAATTGAAACTCTTCACAAACTGCATTTTAATAGATAGCTTTACAAGAAAAGAAGTTTTTATTGAATTTTTTCATTTATTTATAATCTGTTTAAAATTGATCTGTTTGTTCTACGCGACATAAAATGAGTTATATGTTCGTTCGTAAAATATACGAAATGAATAGAAATCCAAAGAATTTGAGAACTAAAATCACTTTTTAATCTAGGTAAAACTCTATTGTATATATTATTGCACATTTTTCAAAGAAATGTTGATTTTCTAGATTTTCGCTAAAACCAAAAATATATAATTTCTTAAAAATATATCTGTATAAAAAAACTAAAACATCAACTTTATATTACCCTTGTAAAATTAACATAATTTAAACTAAATACTAACCTTCTTATGTTTGATATGCCTGTAACAATTTCTGTAATAAAACTTAAATTCCAACTAGACCACAGTCGGACAATACCACCTTCAACAGCTGTGGCAATGACGTTAACACCAACACCCTCTTTTATGTACGAATAACATACGGCTAAAATTCGGTCTTCATGGATATTATGTTGAACATAGCGCGCATTAACCGAATGTAAACGCAAAATCGATTTGCCATTAGGATTTACTGACACGTTGACAAAGTCATCGAGATTTTCTTCAGTAACCTCAAAACATTCATCAGCCGGGAGTGATGCGGCAGTAGACAAAGAATTCAGTTTTTCATCTGAAGATAGAGCTGTTGGTGTTGGTGATTGTATCAGCGAATGAATGCTGACAATGTCACCCAATGTTGGTGATATACATAATAATGTTATGGGAGAATGATGAATTTCAGCCGGACGTTCTATAGTGCGAATATAACTCCAACTACAGAAGACAAAAAAGTAATGGTTTATAAATTTATTACGTATTATTCCAATACATACTTATTTAAGTCCCATATTACAGCAATACCATCTTTACCCGCCGTCACGGCAATTTTAAAGTCTATTGACAATGCTATACAGGTGATTTCATCTGTATGGCGTATTAATACTGTAGGCCCGGTCCAACTTAAGTCAGTTCCCTCTTTATATGTAATTGTATCCGATGCATTTAAAGAATTCGATGATATAGTAGACGAAGTCAAATCGCCATCAGAGTCCATTGCTTTGCTAGTAATTTTTCGAAAAGCTGAATTATAGGACATTTTCAGACCTTTTACATAATTTTGGCGACTCTTTCCGGTACGCTGACTTACTTCTACACTGGAGCATTTGTAAATAGATAATCGTCCCGATTTATGGCCAAACCACAACTGATTCGAATTGGCGTCACAGCCACAGGCGGTTATATCGTCAAAAGTGCTATTGTGAAGAAGATTTTTGGGTTTGGCATTTAATTTATTTAAGGGTTGAATGCGTACAATGCGATCGTCATAGCCCCACGATATGACATTGTAAGTATCACTTTCGGCACCTTGCATCACACAGGAACGTGCTGGTAAACCATAAACCACATTTGTGTTGTTAAATGACAATAAATATTCTGCGCCTAATAGTTTGTGAGTGTTTCCTAACGTGGGCTCTGGTAGCTGCGGTGAACCTAAATAGATACCCCACCTTAACCCACGTACACTTGATATTATTTGTTGATCAGTTTGATATTGCAAAGGTTTCGAAGATGGATGAGGGGATTTAAAAAGTTGACGCGGCATTTGGCCATACGTTTTCACCATGGTTTCTACAGCTTCTCGTTCAATTGGATCATTTATTTCTGATTCTAAGAAAACCGCATAAGTCTAATAAAAAAATGAAAAACCATTAGATATTTTGTTTGGGAAATATACCAATTACCTTACCGCCGGATGAAAAACATTTATAGCTTCTACAGCTGCTTCACCGGTTTGTTTATATCCAAATATCAAATCAATCCAACAATGAAGATTATTTCGCACCAATTCTGATTCTAAAGCCTGCCGATGTATTAAAATAAAAAGACGAGAATCTTTTGAACACCAAGGTGGCAAGGCCACGTCTTCTACACGTTCTCCATTTTGTCGACAACCAAAATTAAAACGTTCAAAGTTGTCAAACATTTCTGGCAGACAAAAGAATTCGGGTATTAATTCTTTAACATCAGTGGGAGAATCTCGACTAGCCAAACAATATGTTGTAGACAAGGCATGAAAAGTACGGTCGGGTATATCGAAATTGTTGTCTATACCGGAAAAAAATATTATTAATAATATATTGAGCATAGTTTTCTATACTAAAAACAAACCTTGATAACGCAAAAAATAACTAGTGAATGGTGGTACTCTTACCAAAAAGTGTAGCACTGTGCCCGAATTCGAATAATGCGAACTATAATGGTAGGGTTTTAATATGATTGAACCCATATTGGTCATGGTATTTTGTATATACTGGGAAAAAAACATTTCATAAAAAATCGCTTTACTTTTGAATTATTCAAACTATTACCGTATAATTATTTATGTAATGTTGTTCATTATCTTCATTTTGTACTGCTATGGGTTTGGATAATTTTCGAAAGTTCGTTGGTTCCGTTAAATCCAAAATATCTGCTGTATAATTCGATAGAATCCAGGGGAATACCGGATATTGCATGAGATCATTATATGTGCGACCAGCTATTTGATTTAAAGTCATTATATATTCCCAATTAGTAAGTAAGCCTTCACGCCACTGCTGCGTTATCAATAGAACTTTACTATTTTCGGGCGGTGTAACGATTTTATCGCAGAAAACATCCCGCATTATCTTCCAGTCTTCTTGATTTTGCAACGAAAAGAACAGAGACTGGTTTGTGTCTAGGAAAATTTCAAAGGCTTTTTCTTGATGCTGATAGCGTTTTAACCAAATTTCCGTTATATTCGAAATATCACAGTTAACGTAAAAATATTTACAACGATATGTTGCCAAAAAGTAGAGCTTATGATCGGTAACAATTATTTCCCCATCTATTTCTCCATCAACAGGTAAGTATTTTGCTGGAAAATTGTAAAGTATTTGGGAATTCAATGATATATTCAGCTGCTGATCATAACTGGAAATCAGATAATCTAGAGGTCGTGAATATTCTAAACGTTTACTAGACGAAGAGTTTCGGTTATCACTTGTTGCGTTGGCATCATTGTATTCTTGCATAAAGAATCGTTTATCAAGATCTAAGTGACATTTACGTAATCGTGTGTGTACCCGGCACGGTCCTTCCGTATCGTCTAGTTCCCATGATCTGAAATAAAAATAATAAGTTTAGAAAAAACGTTGCTGATAATTTTATCGAGTAACTTGAAGTAAAATATACGAATTGACAGGCATTAGACATCAATAGAAATTAAATGTGTAATTTTGAGGAATTAAAGTAACGTTACATATCGCAAAAATTTTTAAGTATAAAAACAAACAGATTAACTATTTTCTTTATCAATTAGTCATTTCATTGTATTTCGCATTGTATATAATGCAGTTATTTTATCTGAAAAGTTGTAAGCAAATGGACAATTTCGTTACAGTGGCAGTTGTAGGGGGATTGCAGCTTTCGACGATTCTAGTGTTAAAATGTACCATACTTTTTAATTTTACCTATTTATTATTCTTGTGCTAATTTCGTCCAAGTCCATTAAGAATTTTTCTTAAATTTTTATGTTATACTGTATGTGCTGAGGTAGATTTCGAAGTATGCTTCTTTTGTATAAAAGCTAAGGAAAAAACTTACTTTTCACTGCTGTGTTCACTAAACCATGGAGCACCCTCATGAGTCAATCTTCTAACAATTTCCAACCATTTGGTATAGATGTGTGTATCGTCATAATCCTTCATATAGTTCATTAACAACTTACGTTCAGAATTCTGAAAGAGCAATGAAAATAAACGAAGTTTTTTTACTTATAAATTTAAGATTTGTTTTCCTTAAAAACAATAAAATGATTATTACATAGTATAATTATTATATGTATTTTCATTTAGAAACCAACCTGTAATTCCGCCACTCTACGGGTTGTTATCATAGAGGTCTCAATACAGCCTTGTGCCAACGATTCAAACCGATAAACGGTTTTCTCCAAGGATGTTTTTTGTTTAGCTGCTTCGGTAGTTTTTTGCAAGTCTATGCGTTGCAATTCATTTTCTAAATTCCACGTTGAATCGTTCTCGTTAATACCCAAACGTTTACACAGTGCTTGCAAGTGTTCAATTGGCTCATCTAAATCTTCTAACAGACTTAACCACAATAAAGCTTTAATCATTTTACCGTCACATATAATAGCAGGCGTAAAATCATCGTGGCACGATATCCATAAAGCATTTACAATGAAACTACGTAAGTGTCTTGGCTGCGAGGGTTGTAAGCCCCATGCAATAAAATTGTTGCAACGTTGATTGCTTGCTATACTGTACGCCACCAATGTTTTGAACAATTCCGTCTCATTTTGAGTGGGCGACGATTTTTCATTAAATATCATGTAAAACTGACAACAGCGATTAATTAACAATTCCAATCTTGTTTTTGTCTCAGATATGGAAAAATTCGAAAATTGAGAAACTGAAAGTTGAAGAATAATTATTATGTTATTTCATAAATATTTTCGGAAAAAATCTTCCGTACCTGAAATATGTACTTAATATTAAATCTTTTATTAGATAGTCAAAATAATCTCTATTTAAAGTTGCTGCCGTCGGTAAACTTTATCAGAGTCGTAAAAAAATACCATAAGAACTTTTCATCGACCTAATTTATTATAAAAGCACAGATACTATGTAAAAATTAATATTTTACTTTACCTTCAAGATGCGGATTCATACAATTAACTATAGTAAACAACGTTTTATTAATTGTAAAAATCTACAGAGTACGCATGCTCTCTATGGTAATTTTATATCATAAAAAACATTTGTAGAAAAGTTTCGAACTACTTGAATGATTCAGATATAATGTTTATGAGTTCCATAATTGAAGTGAAATACATGATTAAAAAAATTCATTGTGAAATCAGCTAAATTAAATTATTTGGAAAAAAAATACATGAATGATTAACATTAAAAATTTAGTGTTAAAAAAAACAATAAACAAAATTCATAAGATTGCACACAAATTTTCAAAAGTAATTCGAGTTTTTTTAAGCTTTTCTAAGATCTGATAATATCTGAAATTTGTTTGTAACTTTAAAGCTTATGAGCTTTGTGTAAGAATATATGCATTTTTAATTCACCCTTAACGCATTTGCAGCTTTTCGTCTTCAAATTCGCATTTTGTAATATATTAAAGAAAAATTTAGCTTTTTGTGTTTAATATATTACAAATTATGTAATTCGAAGAAAAAAAAGACAAAAAACACTGGTGATTTTTAAAAAGTTTAAAGGTCAGAGTTAGATATTTTGTTATGGATAGAAAATAAAGAGCTGTTCTGCTCTGCTGTGTAAGTTGAATAAAACTGATGTTGACTTTCCTTTGAGCTTTGGAAGATTTTAAATTAATTTCGAACAATTAGCCTATGAACATTAATTCAATTTAACACAGCAATATAAAATGTTCGTTAAAATAATTACCATATAAATTTATCTTCTTGTCTTCAAAATATAACAAATTCTTGAGTTCGAAGGCAAAAAGCGGAAAACACATAAGGATGATTATAAAATTAAGCAGAATATCTTCAATCGTGTTTTCGAATTTAGGATTTCAGATTTTTTTTTGCATTTTCTAACGACTTTCTAGCTTATGGTATTTCTAAATTTCTATATTGTAAGAATTTTTAAACCTATTGCAATACTAGATATATTAATCATTTAAAATTCACTACAAATCGATGGTTTACTACAATGGTGTATTTAAAATTGATTTCTAAATTTGGCGAAAATCGCTAGACTAAACAATAGAAGCTACCCGTTTTATAATTTTGCTTGATTTTTTTTATTAGGACCATCAACTTGCTCTATACAGACTTTTTCAAAAGTGTAGTATAGATTTTTCGTTTGGTTTTTAAAACTTTTGTTATTTGAGAGATTCACACCCAGGTTGATTCAATATTTCTATTTTCAATTCGACTTTCATATGACTTTTTGTTTTGAAGCCAGTTTATTGGCAAGTTATTTATATTTTGTTTGATCAGGTTAAGATTTTATAATAATTGTTAATTACCTTTAAAATTCCAAGATACATTTGTTTTTATGAAAAACAAATTCAACCAATTCAATTGTAATTTCGCTTGTATAGAGCGATAACCATTTATAATATTCTGTGGCTGTTTTTCTTGATAAAACGACAGCATATTAATAATGTCCCATATGATCTGTATTGAAATAAAAAAACGGTGTTAATTTTTCTCATACGCAGGAGAATTTTTTAAACTTACATTGATGTGACCTATTGACTTAATCGATATTTCACCAATAGTTGTAAGTAAATCTGCTATGGATTCCTCAGTCTTTGCACTATATGATGAAGTTTTGGCATAAAGATGATATAAAGCTTTTACGCAACACTGTATGAGACCCGCTTCGATAATTATTTGCTGTTCTTCAGGATCCTTCAGTAGATATGGACGATTATAAGTTATGTAAAATTAAGCTTCTCAATGACTTACCACTATATATAATTGCTTAAGACATTTGAAAGCCTTCTCACAAAAATCCTGCTGAATATTGCTAGTGGCAGCCGATTTTGAAGCAATGGCTAGTAAAGCATTTAAGCCAAAACGATTTTGTATACGTAGGTTAATATCACAGTTTAATATTGTATTCAGAGAGGCCATTGTGCCACACACCCACTGAAGGCACGATTCAAACATGTTGCTATCACAAAACCCAATCGACAATTGATTGGCCAAATGATGATGATAAAAGTTTTTGACACAATATTGGATATCTTGTGAGAATAAGCGTTGCGTTAAAGCACTTGTTAGTTTAATAACGGCAGAACGCACAATAGTACTATTGTGATTAGCTAAAACTAATAAAAATTCCACCTTAATGTAATGATTGAGCACATCGTCGATATCGTTGTCCGGCAAAAGGCACAGAAAGTCTTTTAGCAATAATAATAAACCACTTTGCAATACTGCTATACCTACTGAACTTAAGTAATCGGTTTTCTGAAGCTGTTTAGATTTTCGAAGTTGTGAAGGTGTTCTGGATTTGAAAACCTCACTGAAAACTGAACACTCTAAATAATCCATATTTATAGAAGCAGCCATGGAGTGTAAGCTAGAATCTGATTTTCGGGGACCTAATCTCATTTGTTTCTGGACATCAGTCAGATGAGAAGAAAGGTTTGAATTGGCACTAATTGAACGTATTCTTTTTCTTTGAATTCTTTTATATTGTGGCGATTGCTTAAGAAATGAAGACATTTTTTTAAGGGTTCTGTTTTTGTGAGGTGAATGAATATGTATGTGTTTAATAGGACTATTTGTTTTGCTGAGAATAGATATCTTTTTATATTTTAGATGCCATTTTGCGGCTTCGTTAGGATTTACTAAACGCAAAGCACGCTTATTGAGTTTTGTGCAGTCAGCAATATTTTCCAGATTTTCTTCAAACTCCTCAAGTGGTCGATTATAGTCTGATACGACTTTATGTATTTTCCTCAAACGATTTATTCGCGCTTCTCTAGCAGCATCGACATCACTAGAAGAATTTGAATTCGCGTTTGTGTTTAAATCCCTCAAATACTTTGCAGTCCCCGGCTGGTTGCCTTTTGCTGGATTTCTTTTAAATGACGCTGTTACTCGACCAAAATTTGCCGCTGCTGTAAATGCATATTTTTCTTTAATGGGTACCTCCGGTGTCAAAAGAAAATAAAATTTTGATCTGTCATGTGTTACATAACATTCGCTGGGCTTGTGAAGTAATAACAGTAGTTTCATTATCTCATCTAATAGACACGGTTTAGGGGGTGAACCAGCGAAAACCGATATTATATCAACAAAACCCTCAGCTGCCTTTTTCGATATAAATACTGGGTTTGGTGATTCAATCACATATACTTTACACAAATTCAACAATTCCCTCATTAGACCTTCTTTAGTAAACTGTTCAATATTAAAGTCACGTTGCGGATGCTTTTCTCTTGTCAACGCCAATATACTTTGGAAAAGCATATCCAAAACATCGGACGTTTCAGCGCCCGAACGATGCCAATCTGAGTATCGATGTAAAACAGATATAAAAAGTTTTGGATATACCACTGCAGCAATGGTTGTGTCATTTACTTGTAGTATATCGCCTTTCTTCAATACAACTGCTTGAGAGCAGGCATTATTGATAATACTTCTGAGCAAATTGCAATCTTTGGTACATCGTTCCGTTTTAATGACATAACCAATTAAGTTAATATAATCATTGCATTGAAATTCGGTGTACAATTGCGAATCGGATATGGCAATATTGAGTAAAATGTCTAAAGCCATGGATTGTGTTGTGGAATTTGAACTGATTTCGACAACCTTTAGATAAGAAGAAAAGAAAATCACTATGTTATTTGAGTTTAGGTGAATACAGGGTTTCAGTGAATTATGATTTCTCTATCACAAAAACTTAAGTTATTAATTTTACGCTCGAATCAGTATTGTTATATCAGCGTATACGTAGTAGATTTCAAATGTTCTTATCCTTTTGATTGATTTCTTACTAGATATTAATTCAGATATAAATTGATGTATATATTCCAAAAAAATCTTGTTTGTTGTGAACATTTGTTGAATTCTCTAAGCAAAAATAATTTTAAAAAATTCATAATAATTTTGCAAAGTTTATTATATAACTGGAAATATTCTTAGAAATTTGGCTTCCAAATATATTTATTTACATTTCGTTACGTTTGGAAACTTTTCAAACTCTCAAACAATAAATGAGAATTACTTCAATACAATAGTAAAAGCAAATACTTGTAAATATAATACACCAAAGAACTTGTGCGATAGAATTTTACTTAATTTTTAAAGGTAATCAAAGTTTGGAACACCATCAATTTGATGTGATTCGGTCAAACCTTTCAATTGTAAGCGGGTCACACACTAACACTCACAATCACTCAATCGTAAGTTTTAAACTTGTTATTATAGTGTGGTCCTTAATTATTAAAATAAAATCGTTGCATTAATAAAATTTACTTAGTTCTAAAATACATTTGGAAACAACAAAATATAGTCCGAAGGTAAAAACTTCTTATAGGTAAATTTTTAGATTTGTTTTCGTTTCAAGCAAAAACGAATTCTATAATAAGAAATGGCTGATTTATTGTACAATTCTCACGTAGATGATGCAGTAAACCTGATTGATATATAACATTTCCAAGCAAAAACTTACTCTGGCAAATAAATATAAAAGATTCGATAGTCCTCCGCATAAAATTGTGGAAGTCTGCAGAGATTGCAAACTATTTTGTACCAGTTCGCCATAATTTATTACTCCATATGGATGACCTAAAGAAAATTAATTATATTCCAGTTTTCAAATCAAAAATGTTAAAAAAAACTTATTGTGGCCTACGAAAAGTGTATATTTAAGTCGAGCTCTTTAAAGTTCTTATATATATTTATTACGAATTTGATATTTTTAGGTCAGCATTCGCTTTTCTAATACACGTAAAACCATTTAAATTTCCTATTACAGAGCAGTAGTTTCACAAGTTTTAGTTTTAAACCCATAGTTAACAAGTTCATAGCTCCGAAATATATCAGCGAGTTTTGGTAAAGCAACTCAATATAATTTTAAAAATTTTAAAAAGAGAACTGAAGAACGAAAAGAGTACATTGAAAATAGCCAAAATCCAAATTTGATATGACAAGATGGAAAATCATTACCAAATGAAACAGCTTCAAACGAATTAACAAATACCATTTAAACGAAAGGTAAACTATAATTAAGATATTTTTATAGACATTTATTGCAGATTGGCCATATTGGAAATTGTTCATTTATTGGTCGCAAATTATTAAACAAAAATACTGTTAATGTATTTTTAAAAGGTTGTTGTAGTAATAGGTTTGATAAAACAAAAATATTTAAAAAATATATTTTAGTTGACTAGAATTGTTTTATCCAAAACCACATGTTGAGTTCTGCTAATCTCTTCCATTTTCTTTAATTTTTTAGAGCTTATTTTTACCTCTTCATATATATATATATATATATATATATATATATATATATATATATAAGCATAAAATACATATGTGTATATAAACATATATTCAAACATAAAAACAGATTTATTAAAAATATTAAAAAAGCGATAAACTTACCATATGTAATATTATCTAATTCGATAATATTGTCATAACAGATTGCTACGTCTGGTTGTGAAGCAGAGTAATATAAAATTCGAGAGTCTCGCAACATTTTCAAAGATTCAATGTGATTGTTAAAGTATGCAGTTTGTAATTTATTTGCATTCAAATAACCATAATTTGGTTTCCAGTTAGCTACATGACATCGTGTCAGCTCAGCAAAATCGGGACCCATGGCAGTTAAATTTAAGATTTCTTCTTTCTTATTATATATACGATTGAATAACATTATATTCGAAATGGATAAACGTGTTGGAAATCCATCTAGTGTTGAAAGTGACTCGTTGTGGCTATTATTAGGAGATTTATTAATGTTACCATCGCCCAGGGTAATAATTTGGAATACATGTGTTTTGGTCAGTAAACGTATATTGCGAAAAGGCAAAACTATACGATGTTGTTCTAGGCCATCAATGAGAATGTACAGATCTAGAGTATCAGTTTTTATTTCTACGGCAAAAGTTATATGAGTCCATTTGTTTTTAATTAAACGAAATTGCTTTAAATCAAGATGAGTTCGTTGAAAGCAGGCATCTGTTTCCGTAAGACCGTTAAATAGATGCATATTGCTAAAGCTGTTAAGAAATGCCAATTTAGTGTGTTTGAAAGCTTTTGAAAAAGGTGACGTCGCACTGGACACACCACCGGAGGTAGTAGCTACAGATTCTCGATTAAAAAAGTTTTTATTATGGAAACTTCTTTTGCTCATTTTATTTTCCAGATTTTTCGAGCTATTTATGACTACATTTTGTTTTGTTTCAGATTGTTCATTCACTGTTGGTGCTGTAATCTTTGATATCTCAGCATTTGGTTTAAAAGTTTCAAAACTTAAATTCAAATTGTTGTTTAAATACAAACTCAGCATTGCTTGGTTTGTACCGACAGATAAAACGTGCGATTTCTAAAAAAATAAATGGTGAAGTAAAATTATTAAATTTGTTTTATAAGTATTTGATGACATTTCCAGCTAACCATATATAAATCACTAGATGATCTAATGTCATCTTCTGTCATCTGGTTGTTACTTTTGTGATTTTGTGATCCTTTCGCTTGTAACCACACTGAAACGGTGAAACCTTCTGGATTCCAAAGTCGTGTATGTGTTATGGGTATAATACAAGGTGATCTGGTGAATGGACTATTAATTTGGCAGTGTATATGATAATTACGTATACGGTTGATATGTTCGGTAATATCTAGATCACTTGTAGAAACACAATTGCCATCTAAAATATATAATTTATATTAATAAAATTTACGATGATTGTAAACTGCTTTGTGAGAAGAAGAAGCAACATTTCCGCCTAAATATATGATTGTGGGAGGCATGATTTTTGCATAGCTCGCTGGAAAATGCTATTATAACTCAGCCTAAAATCTCTTTTTTTCAACCCACGAAAAAACATTCTGTAGGAAGCAACTACAACAGGTCACAAGGACGCCTTACACAAATCATAAATTACGAACTAAAAGATCTTAAAGTTCCATAAAGAGCAATATACTTTACGAGTATGACAGTAACCGCAAGCAAATTTTAGCGAGATTTTAATGATAATAGCAGACGACTTTTTATTCAAAACGTGTTGCGCAGTATTTCCCAACACATGCTTTCAGTTCTCTAATGAAGACAATTGGTATAACTACATATATAATTGTGAACAACGCCGTAAATTGAATATCCCGCAATATTATTAAACAAAAGTTGCATTTAAAACGGCTAATTAGTGACATTTTAATCTTACTCACCAATATTAACTGGAAATTCCAATTCTACACTGGGTTGGCATTTCTTTAAGGTACTCGTGCAAATATAGCTCATATATTTTACCAAAATATCTACCGGCGGATTTTTGGAGGCCAATATACCAAAAAATGTTGACAGAACTTCTGGCGTATTTAAATGGACTATCAATTCCAAAATGCACTGTTGCAATTCCTTTAAACGAGCATCATGGCATTTGAGTACGGGTGCAAAGCCCTTAAGCAGAAATAAGGGACCACCCAAATATTCACGTATCACAAAGAGGCGATTAATGAATTGGGCTAAATTATCACACCAAACCGAAGGATTTTCGACGCACTTTTCGCTAAGTTCAAACAATATATCTACCACTAAGCGACATATGCCATCATGAAGTACATGCGTCCGATAACGTGATGAAGGCTGTAAAGTCTGCATTAATTCTGGTTGTTCAGAGACAACTTCAGTTTCAGGTATATCTGGCACTTCACCATCTGCCTCATAGCCCGCATCGGCCGTTATATAAAAATCATCCTGTTCATTTTCACTACATTCCAACTCACTATCAGCACAAATATATGATGCACGTGTAGAGAAGTAATCTGCATCACCGCTATTTCCCGACAAAGTCCCTTGAGGCGGTGTAGTTGGTGTGAGAACAGTATTCTTACTCGGCAAAACTGTAGACAATTGATGGTAATTGTATGAAATTCCTCCACCCAATCGAGAGCTATTAAAGGATCTGGTGCGTGGCCTAGTCTCGGTGCCTGGTGTTAAAATATTTGTACTAACAACTGCTGCCGGTTCATTGGCCCAGTTCGATAGTTCGGCAATGTTAATTAGACATTGCAACGTTTGTATAACAGAATTTTCTCTTGTATGCTCTTCAGCATATTGCTCCCAATTATCGCAGGCATTTGCTAATATAACGCTCTTGAGTTTACACAAATGCTTTTGCATTTTTTCCACTAGATACACAAATAGAAATAATAAAACAAAACGTTTGTTAAATTTCAATGAATTATACTTATGCACTGGAGACTGTATAAACTAAATAGTTATATTTTAGGTGTTATTGTATCTTTTTTAATGTTTTATTTTAACAAGATAAGATCAGTTGTCTTTATCAGTTTAGATTTCTTACATTGTTTTTATTATCTTGATTAAATATATTATTTTAATTTTGATTATTTTAATTTGCCTTGTTAGTTTGATGTCACACAAGAGGTTGATGGATTACAACTACACACATTTTCCTTATTTACTTTATCGTGGCGAAGATATAGTGAATTTTAAATTTATTTCTTAGCATATAGTGGGATGTTTTAATTTTTGTTACTACATTTAATATGTGCAACCACATTGAAATAATGGTAATATAATCCAGTTCTTCTTTAATGCGTGTACATACCGTCCATAATGAAGTTAACTGAAAACTATAAACATTACAGTTTACTTCTTCTAATAATAAACTCAAGTTCAGTTCTAAACTAAACTAAACTAAACTAAAAAATACTGATGAATGTCTATTATAGTGCGAGTATAAAATGTCATACTATTGTTTCAAAGCAAACGTTATACTACACATGGCTACAAATTTTACTTATTAAAAATTCGTTTGAAATTAATTACTTATCATATTAAATATATTTGTTGAGGAATTTGTGTTTCACAAATGCTTACTTTTTGTACGTGTTGGTGCTAATACCGAATCTTCAATAGATCTATGAACAAATATTGTTGCAATTTTGACAAGATATTAAGAGAAAATTTGGAACCCTTTTTATGTTTTTAAAGAGAAAGTATTCAGAATTGTTTAAGTGTTTGTGTGACGTCACATACAGGGAATATACTTGGTTTAGTTATCTAACCAACTCCAATAAACCACAAATATTTTGCGAGAAAATATTGTGTTGAAAAACTTACTATTTTTCTTAACATTTATTTTTCAATTCATTGTATTATATATTAAGCTCAAGGTCGTTATTTTATATGAAATTATCGCAATGCAAATCGAGTATTCAATATTTCGTTAATAATTTGAAAATTTTAATGCAGCAAAATTCAGATGCCTGACGAATAAGTAATATATAGTTAAAATTTATCATGGGACAAATAATTCAGTGATTAAATAAAAAACTATAATATTTAGTGATAGCGACTATCGACCTATGTGAGCTAAACAGAATAGAAAGTGATTTTTGTCCATGGTATGAAATATTGTAACAGAAATTTTAACGAAAATCACATCATTAATATGGTGATCATTGTAAATATTCAGAATAGCTTCCTGCAAATTTCGGTACTCGATAAAAGATCGGGAGAGTTTTTTGATTGCGAAATGGTTAAGTTACTTTTTTATCTAAAAGTTCTTTTTATTATTAAAAAGCTATTATATTTCTTACTCGTTGATTACAAGTTCATTGTTAACTAAATTTGTTTACTTAAACTTAACTTTCAACTCAAGATATGCTGTTAAAAGTTAATTGTATTATGAATAACAATGTTTACTTTTTAATTGTACAAAAGCGACGATATCTTTGAAACGCCTTTTAGCGAAAAAAATTTCTGAAATAGAGATTTTATATTTTACTACTAACAATTCAAACTGATCACAAAACTTTCTTTTGTAATTTATTAAATCATCAATACATGTACATAGTTAATAAATATATTATTTTCGAACTTGTCCAGTGTAAATATTAAAAAGTATTTCGATTTTGTTGTTACAATTCGCTATTTCAAAGTAACCAGCTAGTAAAAAGCAATTTCTATGGCTTCTTGATGTTCTAAACAAATGACATGCATTCATATTGTATGCACGAGTATATGAAAGCTTTGGATTGTTATATATAGACAAATCAAACATAACAAAGCATTTCACTTAGAAAATAAATATGTATGTATGTGCGATTATGTATTTATTTATGCTCAGATATTTTTTCATATTACTTACCTTCTTCATTTTGATAACCCTTAATACAAATGGCCATAGTAGCTTCAAAAATTTTCAATAACAATTTCTTGCAGTCACTGTGCGTTTCATAGAGGGGCAATAAATCCGCATCAATATCAGGCTGCTTTTCTGATTCTTCGTGTTCTTCTTCCGATGCTTTATTTAAGTTAGTGAAGGAATTCGAATGACTCAATGAAAATATTGAACTGAATATATTAAATATTCTATTGATTATGCCTTCATTTGATACTTGTGAGGCTAGATTTTCTGTGAGCGTTTTGGGGTCATCAGCAGAGTAATAACTAAAGGTGTCCACATGCAGGCTGTTTGAAGAGGGTGAGTTGTTTGTGTTGTTTATTTGTTGTGTAAAACAATCAATATTTTCAACGCTGTCTAGTAAATGCTTTTGATTGCGTATATCAAATATTGTTATATTTTCATTCAAGGAAGTGTTTTGCGATTGTAAAATTTCCTTTTGATGCATTCGTAATAGAAATGATGATTGTTGAACACATTGTTGAGAGTTGTTTGGAAATTCTGTGATATTAGCAACTTCATGTGAAGGTAAACTGAATCTCGGTTGCGTTCCAATTGAAGAAGTTGATGTGGTAAACGAAGATAATGATGTAGTTTCTATTGAGTGTATAGAATTTATAAAATTTTCTAGTGTTTCCCAGCTTGAATCAAATTCATTGTTTGCTGTGCTTTTTTGCTGTTTGGATTTCGGAGATAGTTTTGTAGCTTTTGACTTAGGAGGTAACATCAGAAATGCCGTTAAGGCATTGTAATTTAATTGTAAAATATCTATTATAGTTTTATCACCAGGTTTTAAAGAAATTTTTGCATTAATAACAGAACTTTTGGATTTTGAATCACTTCCACTTTCATCAAGCGTTTCCTCTTCATCGTCTTTGTTAATTGAGTAGATTTTAGAAAATTCATTGTAAAAATACTGACTCGTTTTCAGAAGTTCATAGTTAAGTGTCCACTGTAAAGCCACTATATGCAAGATGTCAACGGTTTGCAATTGCAGTGTATTTGCCTTCATTGCAACTTTTGAAACCGAGTTTTCCAAATTCCAAAATTGTGTTTTAGAATTGCTCTTGTTGACATTTTTTGCTTTCATTAGAATTGAATTAAATAAGAGCTGAGCTCGTTCGGAACTGTTGAACTGCAATGTTATTAGTCTACGACTTAAAATACTTTGTTCTTGATTGTTATCACCCAGAAATGTTATATTATCTATGCCTATTTTAATTAAATCACAAACAGCTCTTATTAAAAAAGGATCCTCCAATAAGTCCTCCAAATGTGTAATATTTTCCTCATTGTAAAAAGCTTTTATTAGGCGTATATCTCTTAGATACATTGCAAATGTATTTAAGCACTCATACAGTAATTTGCATATATCGACTTTAACATTATTACTTGAGTTTATGTTCCAATGACTATTATTTTTTACAGTAAATTCTGTTGATGGAGACTTTTGCCAAAATCTTAGACTATGTTGTGGAATATTTTCGGGACTTTTCTGGACGAACAAACACAACTTATATGTACGAAATATGGGCAAAACTATTTCTGCCAAGACCCCAGCAGCAATATCATTTGTTAGCAAAAATGATAAATGTTTGAGATGCTTGAGGAAGTAGATAATACTTGTTGTCATCTGCTCGTTATTATTCTGCAATTTATTATAAAAAGCTTTGTAAATTTGTAGTAATCCTTGATGAAATTCTAATGATTTTAATTTCGTATCACATTTTACACAATTAAGCATTGCAACGCGCTTAAGGGCTTGAGCAGTGTTTGAACTATCCAATGGCGTTTTTAGAAATATAGAATTCAACATTTTGTAATATAGAAATTTGTAGGCACATTTTTGGTAGTATGCTGTTAGATTAAGAATCATATTCAATATGGTTTTGATTAAAGGCAAACTATAATGGCAACAACACAAGCCGGAACGTGCTAGATAGAGCATAGACTGTTCTTGCAAATCCTTTGGTAATGAAGGAAGAATTGTTATTAGAATATTCTGGAAATAACAGGACAGCTTAGGTAAGTTAGATAAACAGTGTTGTTGTTTGGTTTTTATTTTGCCACAATGGATTGCTGCAGGCTTAGCCGTACCAGAGTTTGAAGGAGCGTTTAAGTAATTGTAAGTTAATGTGGATATCATCATATCATATCTGTTTAAATTTTCGATAACTTTCAGTAACGTGCGAAATATGGAGTTGTGTAAAGATTTAATATCATCCTGTTCTGGTGGGCGACTTTTAAGCAAGTGCTCCATAGTCGAAAGGCAACACTCAATTATATTATCATTTATAAATTTTAAGTTATACAAATTGATCTTGGCATTCAACAACGTTTTCTGGCTGTATATTGCCACCACATTATAAATAATAGCAAATATTATGTATATCAAGGCATAAAGCAAACGTGTAGCATTTACATTGCACTCCAAAGCAGCTATAAGTTTTGCGAATAAACATTGAAATTGTATATCATGGAGTGAGTTGTCTGCTGAGGAAAACATGCAGTTCAAGCATTGTTCGGTTAATTTTAATAAATGACATTTTATTACTTCGGCGTTATGAGGTGAAGAAAAAGCTTGATTCTCCACACTCAAACAATCCAAGTTAAAGTTTAGTACTAACATAAATATGGACTGATCAGTATGCAGAGATGAAAACTGTTCATTTTGTATGCATTTTATTAAAACCTTTATTAAAATTAAGGCAATTTCATCACTGGTTTTTGTAGCTTGAGTAAAGTGCTCTAATTTTTGTATAATTAAGCCGCTATTAAGTAAATTTCTCTCTTCACATTTAGTAACAGTTGCAGTGTTGATGTTTTTACTTTTATGTTTTTGATAGAATCGTAAATTGCCAATAAAGGCAAATATATCCCCTTGGTTACTTAACTCGCAGTAATTTTCCGACCAGGGGCAATTGGGAAATAGATTTATACATAAATTACCTAAGCTTTTCTGGGAAGCCACTAACTAAAAAATAAAGAAAAAAAACAAAGAGTAGTTTTTAAAATTAATTTCATTAAAATATATACATAATTTACCTTAATATCGACCTTTAATAGGAATTCTAACAGGTGTTGTCCTAGTTGATGTGTCAAAAATTGTCTTAAGGCTATTATCTTACTGCAATCACTTGGTTCTTTAAGTATCAGCTAAAATTAAATAATATTTACTAAACTTATTCTACTTATTAATAAAAATATAAATTATTTGTTGTGAATTACAATATAACCCACACACAAAATGAGCCGAGACTTAGACTGCGTTTATAAACATGAAATTGATGGGCAGATAAACGAAAAAGTGGTTGAAGAGGTATAGTATTTAGTGCACGAAACAATAACAAACTTCGTCTATCAAAATCGTCTTTGTAAAAGACCAGTAATTAAGGGATGGCCCCTACATATGCAGTGCATTGTATCAGAACTAGAAAAGATTAGACCGTGTGAAGAGGACAGATTAGAATATAGAAAATTTGTTGTAGCTCGTTTTTTACTTTTTACTTTGCTGCTAAATTTTTTGCTACAGGGACCGACGAAAGAGGGTGTATGCGGGTGCTAACAGCACTCAATTGTGTACTTGTGAACAGGAAAATAATTAAGCCAATAAAGTGATTATTATCTCAATTAGAAATATGTACATGCATCACACCACATTGAATTAAGAAAGGAAGCACAGACTACTGAAAAGTACAGAGTTAGAGGGAGATTCGCCCTTATTACGTAACTAGTTGTCAACGGCAAGGCTCTGGCTTTATCCAAGAAGAAATACTACTTTTTCGAGGGTTAAAGTTTTAGTGTTTTATATTCGCATTTTAGCGCTTAGGTTTTAGTAATTTTGATTTGTTCTTATTCTTTCATGTTAGTAATTCTCGTTTGTTGTTTAAGAGTTTTTTTATGAAAGCATATTATTAATATAAAATTAAAATTAAGTTTATAGAAATTATTAAGTAATATATGTAAATTTTTTCTCAAATATTTTAAATAATATTTCATTCGTACCTGGGCGAAATTGTGATTCTTTTTTAATAATTGTAAAAATTGCTTGTTTTTCTCGGACGATTGTGTGTCATCAATATCCTTTTGTTTATCAGCATCATTTTTTTTCAAAACTTCCACTGACGGTATGTAGAGATCAGATTCGCTGATAATTTCATAAACTTTTTCTAACAAATAGGAACACAGTTCCTCAGGTATGGGATTGAAGAAACTAAAAAATGGGAATTACAAATAACAAAAAAAAGTTTTAAAACAATTTTCACTTAAATTTCTATGATTCGGTTTGTCATTTATATTTAAAATAATTATTGATCTATTCCGATTTTATTTGATGAACCGGATTTCCGGCAAATGCAATACCAATTGAAAATTCAAATCTAATCCATTCTCAAAAAACTGCGAAAGTAAATTATTTTAATATGTATAAAATAATGAGCATTGTATTGAAATTTGTTCGATTTAATATTTTAAAAACATGTTGCTTCTCTTTTTTATGTATGTGGTAATTAAGTATCCTTCTTGCTATACACAAGTGGAAAAATTAGTTAGCAAACTATTTTCGGCGAATTGTGTACATACATTTGAAATTATAATTTTTCATAAGTGAGAAGATCGCAGAGTAAACTTTAATATACACAAAGAAATTTAACATAGGAAGAAACTCGCTAATGAATACGTTCGTAGATTAAGATATTTTATTTATACATGAATGCAATTATTATTGCTTGAACTTTTAGGATTATTATTTTTAATTTGCATTAAATTTCTTTTTTTATTAAGATTGGAATATTTAGAATATTATTAAAAAGTTTAATTTTAATCTTAATTTGAAAATTTTGTTTCAATATTAAAAGTGCTTTCCATTTTATAACGTTTTTTGCTTCTCCTAATGCCACGGTATTCTGCATTTTACATGACGATATATGTATATAATAAAAAAATTCTTTTACTGCTGTTTTATTATTATTTTTCAAGTAAAGTAAGGCGTGAGGAACTTTATTCCAACCTCTTTGACTTACAGCAGCACCATGTGTAAATTTTTTTAACAATTTATATTTTAAAAAGACATTATTTGGTATAAATATTTACCATCATCAATAAAATTTTATACGATACTTTAGTAATCTAATCAGTATTAATAAGGATGTTTCTAACACTAGGAATATAATGTTTATATAGACACTGGTTTTAATAAAAACACACGCCGCTAAGTCTGTACTAATGGAATAGCATTTCTATTAATTAATTATTATGGCAATCACCATTTACAATTTAGTATTATAATTTATATAAAGTTGTTACCTTTTGAATTCCTCATTTTTCATTAACTCCTCTGAGACGAATTGAAAGTTAAATAAGAATAATTGCAGAAAATGTGTCTGAAAGAAAATAGAAAAATCAATCGGTTATTATTTCCAATAAATTCAAAATATCAAGCACTTTATACAAAACTATTTATAAAATAGTGGATATCATAGTTTTACATGTATGTACATATGTAATCGATATGTACATACTCATTTACTTATGTGTAAGTGCATGTGATGCAAAATTACCTTGACATCGGCATTGTTGACGGCTTCTAAATAGTTGTGCCAAAGGTTTTTCAATGTGTCGAACAGTAAATTGTATTCAGTATGATACTGATAATTTTGTTGTTGTTGTTGTTGATTGTCGCCAATGCAAGTTGTGTCCATGGCAACCAAAAATACGAACTTACGCAATGAACTACACAATGACTGCGATAAACAGCATCAGCACCAACAGCAGACAGCTGTGAAAGCAACAGCAGAGCCAGCCTCAGCAGTAGTCAGTAATAATGCGCAATGAGCAAATATCGCAAACTTCATAACCAACCTTTTCCGATATGCGTAACTAAAAAGAACATAAGCAATACACGATGGCAGATTATTGTACATGCACACGAGTATGTGCATAAGTATATTTAAAAATATAAGCAATATGAAACTATTAAATACAGGAGTAATAAGCTTTTTTTTTCAAATTAATACATGGTGATATACATATATATCGCTTCATAATACATTTTAACGAATTTGAAAATCCGGTGAAAAAAAAAAACTATCGGAATATCATCGCTGACACCGGAGAGAGACTGGGAGAGAGAAAAAGAATATTAATGAGAGGTGATTATTATTGGAAGTTTTTTGTAATATCAACGATTCAACTTGTCTCTTCACAAGTCTTATTTGATGGAAAAATAGAAGTCAAGAAATAATGATGAATAAATAAAACTCAGAAAACAGTCGGTAGAGTAATTTTTAATAAAACTTAAAGAAACGAAAACTAAGCCATCTAAAAGTTTATTGCTTGTGCACGTGTCACATCGTTTTTTTATTTTAAATTTGGAAAATAATCCTCTGGTTGCAAATTCATTTTAAAATACTTCACTTTGCGTTAATGAAGTTCATAAGAAAATTAAAATGTAAATGGTTACTTCTGTTTCATAAGCAATTTATTCACCGAAGAGAAGCTCATACGTTCTGCCTTCAACAAATTTGGAATTTGTATGAACAATTGAAATTGATTAAAAGAGAAATTAATTAAAAGAGAACAATGAGAGTAGATATATTTGAAAATTTTTTGTGTGCGCAAAAATTTCACTAACGCAGAGTGATTTACACAATAAGTCCCCTAAATTTCTCATAACGCTTTTTTATATGCTTTTTCGAAATTTTATATCCTTTTTTATCGTATTTACTACAAACGTAGTTTTGTGTAAATCCAGACACAATAAATGAGGAGCGATTGAAAAATAATGTCTTTTCATACAGCGTTGTGAAAATATGGTGAGCAGATTTACAAACTCGATTTATTAACAGATTTAATAGCTCGTAGTTATAAAATTTTTTTCATAACTGCCAAAATAAAGCCTGTTAATGAAATAATTAATGATAACAAACACAATATGGACTAATATTTTTAAGCTTAAGCTCTCTTTATTTTTAATAAAATTATAAATTGTGTTTAAATATTTCGTCACTCCTTTGTGTGACTTCTTCAGAAAATTTGTTTTTTATTTAAATTAAAAAAAATAAAAAACAAATTTCCTGAAAAAGTTGTCGAATTGTTACGGATAACGTTCACAAAGTTGTAGCCCCGAATTTCAGACAATATAGTCCCACGTCTGGTTTTTATCTCCCTCTACAAAATTGGATTTACTCCGTTCTCGAGGTTAGTTTTGCGGTTAAGATTATGTAAATTTTCTACCATAAATTCAATCCATTAAAATCGATTGATGTGTTCGACAGATATTGTTGTCGAAAGGTTTTAGAGCAATTTGAACTTGAAAGTGATGGCAAGATTAAGAGATTGTCAGAGAGGTTAACTCATGTTCTTAAATCATTTTTGTTTTTCTGTGGTATTGTAAAAAAATTCTATATATTCTGCATTCAGATTTTTCTGAAGCTTTTGTTATACATTGTGTTGTTATGAAAACACAACAAAATAATAGTTAGAAATGTCGTAAGAACCCAATAAAAATTAATTTTTATATTTAAAAAGATTATGCGACTTTGTTGCAATGATAAGACTTCATGGTTTTCGAGATTTCAAATATTACTTTATAGGAGGACCACTATTTCTTAACTACAAATAGAAAGTTCTATTTATTTTTAGTTCCGTAAACATAATATAAAATTTAGTTAATTATAGACATTAATATATACATAGATGATTTCTTTATAGGCCTTCATTAAATAATAAAAATGTTGTATGTAGTTATTAATATTTTCATTTAAATTTTTTTTCTAGCAATCAACGATGCGTGATAATATATTTTCATGTTTTTGCTAACTTATTGCATTTCAGCTAAATTATTATATATAATAAATCAGTTTGCAAATATATATGAAAATACTTTGTAAATTTGTATGAAAATTTGTAATAGTAAAATTGTATCCAAACAAAAAATAGTTTTTTATTTGCTTCTAATAGAGATGAAAACCGGCATATATGTCTATAAAAAACGAAGATATATTGTGTACGAGTAGATTTTTTTGTAAATGTTTTGTGGCTGAGGCATCAAGTTTGCAATATTCCCACAATAACAAGGAAAAACTGAAATTATTCGATTTGGATGAAATATTCGTTAATAAGGTAACTCAATCGGAATGTTAGCCCAAAGTTTATTTATATATCATAAGTTGAGTACGTATTTCCGAAAAAATTTTGTGCCGATCGCTTTATGCGACCAAAGGTTATATCGGCACTTATATGAGAAGGAGTTACTCTGTAAAAATATGAGCAAGGAATTCCTTTCTCGTTGTTATTTAAGTACCATACAAATGAAAAATTTTTTCTTTTCTATCAAATTACAGAGTAGTCCCCCCACACTTGTAGTGCGGAGCGTGGCCAACCATGGCTGCACTTGGGTCGTTAGTAAAATGTTATTCACGATGCCATTACTAATTCCTAACTCAACAACAACCGACAATGGCAAAGAAGAAGTAAAAATATAAACAGATTATTAAAGAAATAGATTGTGAACGCTGCAAAATTATTTGTATTTAAGCTTTAAATAAAAATAAAAGTATAGAAAACTTTTTTTTAGAGATCGCATACATACATACATGTAAACATACATATTTACGTAAACAAATAATGCCGGGTTGAGAAATGTACTATTATTTATACCCATAGTAGCAGATGTAGTTTTACATATTTGTGTACATACATTGTAAAGTATTATAAATCGCAGTTGCAGATTATAGTTTCTTGACTTGGCAACTTATTAATTTTTACAACTACTTAATTATTTATTAAAATGTACTTGTGTATTTGTAAAAATAGTACATATAGTCATATTTCAAGTGCTAAGATTGATAACAAACGTGTATGATTTCAATTAGTAGTAATTAAATTGATAATCAAATAATATGTATTAATTTTTTTTCCAAATCGCTGTAATAATTCTCTTAATCTTTTAGCCTTTGTAAGAATGCAACTTTGTATTGAATACAAAGTCAATATATGTATGATCGGCATTTTAAGCCGATATTGTTTAATCTTCATACATAACAGCAGGATAAGCTAATATAAATTAAAAATCCGAGAAACAAAGCCGTGTATCGTTTTCATTGAATCTCATCAAACTAAACGTATTATGGAAATTATTAAATATATGACAGATCTATTAAGAAAATTATGTTGTTGTTTCAATTAATTTTATTACTTTTTCAAATAAAACCTTTGAACGATCTAGATAACTGCTTTTTATCTAATATATTGTAATTTAAATTCAATTGTAAATACGTTTTTTTATTATTCATGGGTGTTTGATTTACGATTATTTGTCAAAATATTTTTGAACTATCCAGAAATGTGACGAGGTTGTTTAACAAACAAGTACACACATTCTTTCAATAAGTGATTTATGTAAATGGATCAGTATATAGAGATCAGTAATATAGGATTCCATTATTGAGATAAGAGTCGAAACTTTAGGAACTTTAAAAAAGATAGTGTTTAGGGTTATTAAAATACAGCAACATTGAAGGAATAGTCAATTATATTGGGGTCATCATATGATTGTTCTGTCTATATGTGTTGTAAAGCGAATGTTATGGAATTCATAAAATAATAATTCGATATATAAAAAAATTACAGATATGTAACTCAACTAAAATGCAACTAGTATATTTGTAACCAACCACTCGTTATTTCATCTACAATTTATGTATGTACAAATTCCCTTACAAAAGTTATGTCCGAAAAAAGAAATTCTTTTCCGATCATTACATGCTATATAAAAAAATATGATTTATTACTAAGTATTGTTTCCTTAATTATTATAAAGCTTCTTAATTTATTACTGTTTGGGTGATTCATGAATTTTTCATTCATATTCAAAATATGCTTGCTTGTATTTATTAAAGGCCAAAAAATACTTCTTATCACTAAAAATATTTATAGCATAATATATGTATATGAGTTTTAGGTGTTTTATTCTGCTAATGTTTTTCGGGCTGCACGAATAATCACAAAAGAGTACATAAATCACTCATGGCGATGAATTTGAATTTGTACGTTATGTTGATGAACCACTTCATATATGCAGAAAATAGTATTCACCTCTTCGCACTTAGTACACAATTTCCTTTTTGTGTATGTATATAATATAGTCACATTTCAAGGCTTTGATTCCAAATTGAAATACATAACTATTGAAGATTCTAAATCCTCACTGTCATTTATCATAACCATCAGCTGAAGCCTCCAATAATATTATACTAAAGCAATCTGTATCATTTTCAATACGTAAATCTTTTTGATCCATTTACATTAATAGATATGCCAAAATGAGCGCGATAAAAAATATCTTCGGTTTTCAGAAGAATAACACATACATATTTATAAATACTTCCACAAACCCGACCAACATCATTACATTAAACCAGATCAATATTATGACAGTATTAAAGGAAAACAACAAAACAGAAAATATACATATTTTGGAATAATCATACACATTCATAGGTAAGCACATATATGCAGCATATTTATGTACATACATATTATGTATGTAATTATAGTGGAAAATTACTTGCAAGTGCAGGAAAAGAAATAAAACCTCCGAAGCAAAATTGCCATTGTCCATAAAACGGTATTTGCTTTAGTTGAAGAACTAAAAGATTTGCGAATAATAATTATAATAGCATAGGTCGTTAAATGCGATAAGAACACAACAAAGTTGAAGTTTCCAGTCTAGTTTAATATGCGCGTATAAAACTACTATATGTTTCTGTAATACCAATAGTATTCCCATCTAATAGATCTATACCTTAAGAAAGCAGCGAAACAACACACAAAAGGAAATTTATCATGCGGAGCTTGCGTACATACATAATAAACATGTTTCAAATATTGCTTACACTTGACTTTGCATGAATAAGATGTGGAAAAGTATCTGGTTTGGTCAGTATGTTGGCCGGTTAAATGGATGACTTACTGGTTGAATGTAAAATTGATGCCGATAAGAACATGTTAAAGAAGGAGAACAATAATATATGTATGTTCATTGTATACTGAGCAGCTTATCTACATTTATAATTAAAACAATCTTCAACGTAATTAATTGCAAAAAGAAAATACAATTAAATATGTATATTTCATGAGAAACTTAATATGATGAAATTGCGTTTTAAATAAATAAATCACAAATTTGAAGAGTACTCAAGCAACATTAATATGATAATTTTACCAAATTGCGAAAAAATTCTTCGCAAATATACCTTTTATTTGATTTTTCTAACCAATTGGAATTTTATCACTCTCCTTTGGGATTTTGACACTTATTCAATTGTTATTCTTTGCACCATAACTATTGATAATAATATCCGCTATGTTGATAAAATACTTTGCAGTCTCTTAAAATTTTATTTTTCTTTTTGTAAATCACCTTTCGTGTTTTTTTTTTATTTTTTGCTGCGATTTTGTCAGCTTTCTGTTCCAACTTATATATTGAAAATGAATGTTTAATAAAATATGTATGGAAGAGAATCATGCTAAATGCAGCAAAAAGACAAACTACAATAAAACAATCGCAATTAAAAACAAAAACAAAAGAGCAATATGTAAACAGAATCATATGTTCATAATACAAAGCTGTATGCTTTATAATAGTCAGAGTCGGAAAAGCGTTGCAAAAGTTTTGTGTAGAAGAACTTGCAACTTATATGCGCATGTAGATATGTGATACATTTGCACGTTAATATATTAAACGATATATTGGACATCTGCAGTCTCTTAGATAGTATATAGCAAAGGAAGCATGTAAAAATACACTTATTTCGCGGAAGTACTCTTCTGAAGCGAAGTACATATGTATATGGAAAGTGGATGAAGTACAAATTTTGGATATCAGATGTGGTTGATATCAGATTTTTAGAGAATGTAATATATTGAATATACATGTATATTGCTTACTTTTAAGTTTGTTGTACATACAAAAATGGTACTTGTACAAGATATATATACGTTACTTCTTCATATGGCACAGAATTCAAGAAGCGACTTTCCACACCTGACTGTCAGAACAACTTTAGGCAGTTGCTCAGACAGATGTTTAATAACATCAGAGGGTAGCCATTTCCCAACTATTTTCTGCAATTGAGTATTTATTATTAGCAGGGATTATTATACTATATCAATGACATATACACCTTGATATATGTAGGTATTATATTGTAAAGACGATTTATCAAAAGTAGTAGTATTACTATGTCAACTAAAGCAAAGCTAATGCATATATGTGTACATAGTGTTGTTGATAGATCTTGCGTAAGAGCTCCACACATATAACATATATATATATATATATATATATATATATTTGTATATATATATATATATATATATATATATATATATATATATTTGTATATATATATATATGTATATATATATATATATATATATATATATATCAGTATATAGGTCAATTTCACTAGGTATATTTGATTTGGGTATTTGTATTTTTATTTATGAATGACGGCAAATGGAACACGTCAACTCTGCAACGTTCATGAGCTTAATAAAACTTTTTAATGAAGAAGCTTTTTTCTCTTATAATAAGTTTTGAAATACAATGTATTTTTAATATTTTCAGACTAGTTTTTAAGAGACTCTTTCAGTGCGTAGATCAGTGTTTGTGTAGTATAGATTTAGATAAAAATAAAATTAATTTTTAATAATTTATTTAAACGTGGTAGAAGCAAAAAAAAAAAAAAACAGTTGATTTTTAATATTTTGTTCATCTAATTAAATTTTGGAAAAAATGTTTGTGCAACATACGAGACGTGCCATTTTATACAGTTGCCTTTCCAATAAAAACACTTCATTCAAGGTAAGAATTTATTGTTGGTGGTGCTAAAAATCTACATACATATGAACATACATATTGTACATACGTACATATGTATGTTCATGCAAATATATGATATCAGCCTGTTCAAAACGTTTGGAATAATGACCCTCTAAGCAAAGACTAGTATTAAAAAGTCTGCTCTAAGAATATGTGTATACATACTTACATACAGACAAATATTTGGAAAGTTGCACCTGTAAAGGAAAATGAAAATAACTACCGGTAGTATGTACTTATACGAATATCATATACTGAACAATAGAATAATACTTGTCCATATTTGCTAACGCTAAAGTAGATAACACATTGTCTTAATTAATGAATTTATTTTGCTAAGTTATCACTAGATTATATACATTAATGTGAATGTGTTTATACATATAACAAAAGTGTATGAAACAGATGAAAGAAGTTGTTATGAATTGTCTCACTAGCTGAGCTTTACGACTCACTGCATTTTGAAATGTTTCACATCTTTACAAAAAGATTTCTAGTTATGCCAATTTAGGACTACTGTATTAAGATCATAGTGCATCGATTATGTAAGGATTTCTTTAATCCCCTCATAGTTTGGTAGCATGTATTTGAATAAAGTAAACTTTTGTATGAATTCGTCTAGATTTTCATTAGGTACCAACTTACATACTTAGGAATATACATGATCATTAATATGTTGATTTTGTTAAACTGCTTTAGTAATTTTTAAAACCTACCTATGTATATATTTCGCATCTATTAAAAACATGTTTGATATTAAAATTTTAATGTGTATATTAATGATCTTTTCTACACAAAAACCTACTTGCAATATACACACATATGTATGCATATATATATATATATATATATATATATATATATATATATATATATATATATCTTATATATATATATATATATATATATATATATATATATATATATATATATCTTATATATATATATATATATATATATATATATATATCTTATATAAGTGTACAATGTATACATATCTAAAATAAGAAATGTCGGGCGTTAATATAAAATCGAATTAGTAATAGTGCTTTTAACTAATGTTCGTTGCAATGTACTTCTAAAGAGAAGTTATTAGGAAAGTTGTATTATTATTAAATAATTCCAAATACCATAAACTTTCTTATTTTAATTTACCTATTCACATTTCATTTAAAAATTTTAAAAATTGTTAAATGCAAATAAAGCAAATTGCCCCAAGTCTGGATTATTATTAGCTTATTTAAATCCTAGATATAAATGTTGTGGTACTTCTTTGTAATTTCTCACTCAGAGTGCCTTAAAATAAAAATACGGTGCAATTATATAATTGAACCATACAATTAAATAATTCGTTTTGAAACTTTAAAAATGACGGTTAAAAAAGAAAACTTATCACAAATAGTTCAAAAACTTAAATAAACCAGTTATAATAATTTTATTTCAAAGAGTGATGTGTGGAATAATATCTTCGGAGATAGATTAAAAGCAAAAACTAATACCGAGCTACACACGCATCTGACTAGTTTCTATGAGCGTAATATTCACCAATTATTGGTTAGCTGATGTATTAAAAAACTCTATGTAGCAAATTTTATAAGCATTATTTGCATGTTTGTGCTATTAAATATAATTAGGCATCATGTGACTTCGTCCAGTATATATTAATATGCATATGCATATCAAAAATATATCAATATGCTTAAAAATATTTAAAAAAATGTATATATGGAGCAGTTGCATATATAGAGCTAAATGGATTTCTTGTTTGATAAACGACTTGTTTAAAAATAAAAACTAGAAAGTAATGAAAAATCTATGCTTGGCACTCCTAATTTTGTCTAGACTGTGTGCAAGTGAAAAATGTAAGAGGAAAAATTTATCAATAGGAAAATAGTACAAAAAATACTACCTTATGCAAATTTTTGTCACCATAAAATACACTGTATAACAAATTTACAAAAAAGTACCAAATGCACCAACTCTCCTCATATTTACCCCTCAAAGAGTAGGTCCTATTTTAATCAGCTTATGTCTTACAAATAAAAAAAAGCTGTGCGTTGGCGATTGCCAGATATTAAGGATGTGCTTGAAAAGATGTGCTTTAAGCATTTTCAGACGGCAAGCAGTAATTAGTACGTCCGGGTAATTAAAAATGTATGTCGTCCTTTGTTTCCAATCCGGCAGGAAGCTAATGCACTTAAAAAAGCAGATGCGAATAAATATGTATGTAAAAAATTAGAAAAGTTTCCTACTTTGTTTAAAGTGTACAAAAAATTAGAAAATTACACACAACTTTTCGGTTCGGTAAATAACCATTCAATAACTTTAAGATATAAACATTGCGTTTAATTGTGTAAATTTCAAATTATATACATAAGTATGTACATACATACATACATATGTATGCATTCAAATATTTCCGAACGTGTTTCCATTGAATTTTGATTTTAAAAGAAACTTATTTTTACAAAGAAATCTATATTGCACATAGTTTAAGTATCATTACTTTATCTATTTTCAAATTAGATAACCACAAAAGTTAGTATTTTTGTTTGTTAATTTTCTAGCTAATTGCTTGTTACTCCACAAGTGGCAGACCGGCCAAAGGCAAAATCTATGCAAGTGCCAACGATGCTGTTGCCGATTTACCCGATGGTGCTAAAATCTTGTTTGGAGGCTTCGGATTATGCGGTATTCCAGAAAAAATGATTGCTGCTATTAAAGAAAAGGGCATCAAAAATTTAACAGCCATTTCGAACAATGGAGGTATGTATTAGTAGATTAATTTTTAGTATTCTGAAGCATATAGCTTTTTTCGAAAGCAATCTGATATATAAAAATATATTTGTTTTAAGGCGTTGACGATGCTGGTTTAGGTATTCTCTTAAAATCTCGACAATTGGGGAAAATGATTTGTTCTTATGTGGGTGAAAATGCTGAACTGGCAAATCAGTATTTGTCTGGTGAATTGGCAGTTGAGTTGACACCTCAAGGTACTTTGGCCGAAAAGATTAGAGCTGCTGGTGCAGGTGTGCCAGCATTTTTTACACCCACCGGTTATGGCACATTGATCCAAAAGGGTGGTGCTCCCATTAAATACTCTAAAGATGGCAAAGTGGAAGTTGCCAGTAAACCAAAAATCGTACAAGAATTTAATGGCAATAACTATGTTATGGAGGAGGCCATATATGCTGACTATGCAATTGTTAAAGCGCAAAAAGCGGATCCCTATGGCAATTTAGGTAAAATAAATATGAAATTGTATACGGCTGCTTAAATTTAATATTTTCAATATTCCTGTATAGTTTTCAACAAGGCTGCCCGTAATTTCAACGCCGCTATGTGTCGTGCAGGAAAAGTGACAATTGTTGAGGTCGAGGAAATCGTTCCAGTGGGGGCTATTAATGCCGATCAAATTCACATCCCTGGCATATACGTCGATCGTATCTTCAAGGGCACCAACTATGAAAAACGTATTGAAAAGGTGCGCATAACCGAGCCAAATGAAGGCAAAAACAAGGATGTTACACCAGCTCAACTTATACGTGAACGTATAGCTAAGCGAGTGGCTATGGAATATCGTGATGGTATGTATGCGAATTTGGGTATTGGCATGCCGGTCCTCTCTGCCAACTATATACCTAGAGGCATGCAAGTTATGTTGCAATCCGAAAATGGTATTTTGGGCTTGGGTCCCTTCCCTACCAAGGATCAAGTTGATCCAGATTTGATTAATGCTGGCAAAGAAACAGTTACTGTTGTACCGGGTGCTTCATACTTTGGATCCGATGAAAGTTTTGCTATGATCCGCGGTGGTCATATGAATATGACTGTTTTGGGTGCCATGGAAGTCTCCTGCACAGGTGATTTGGCCAACTGGATGATTCCCGTTAGTGATTTAATCTAAATATTAATCAGTCGTTATAAAATTAATTGATACGATTTTCAGGGCAAGCTTGTTAAGGGCATGGGAGGTGCCATGGATCTAGTAGCTGCTCCAGGCACTAAAGTTGTTGTGACTATGGAACATAACGCACGTAATGGATCTCCCAAAATCTTGGATACCTGCTCCTTGCCTTTAACTGGTAAAAATGTTGTTGATCTGATTATTACAGAAAAGGTAACCTAGCAAATTTTCAGAGTTTTATTGAAATGATATTATTCTACTTTTCAACTTTACAGGCCGTTTTCGAAGTCGAAAAAGGAGTTGGTCTTACTTTGGTAGAAATTGCTGAAGGTCTTACTGTGGATGATGTTATCGCTAGCACCGGTGCTAAGTTCGCTGTTTCTCCCAATCTCAAGAAAATGGCACAAATTGATTCATAGTATATTACTTAGTACCTTAAACTAAAAGATTAACAGACAATTTTTGGAACGGAAAAATATTTAATATTTGATTTAAGCCGTAAAAAGATGTTAGTTGCATATATTCATATTGCACTTGTTCCTTTAACGAAAGTGGCCACGTTCGAACCACCAAATTTTTAAATTTTAATTATTTTTACGGCTTTTTTTGGTTGTTAAAGGATACCCATTCGTAAATGACTAATTTTTCTTCAAATAAATAACTCTACATCATCTTAAATATATATGTATATATATATATATATATATATATATATATATATACATATATATAAATAAATATATATATATATATATATATATATATATAAATATATATATATATATATATATATATATATATATATATATATAGTATATATATATGTACATGAAAATATAAAAATTTTGGAAATTCTACAGGAACACGTGCGATAAGTGTATTTGTGTAATATCTATTTATATTACAAGAGTGATTTAAAAATGCATTTATTTTTTTGTTATTAAATAACTATTATAATTGTAAAGCTTTAGAAACAATGTAAAATAATGTAAAAAGTTGTAATAAATTAATATTTTCTAAAAATATTGTTAAGTTAGGATTTTTCCTCTTGCGACCAGCGATGCACATCATATGTCATATTTTAGTACTCCTTTCATATATCTTAAGCGCTTCTCCATACATTCATAAGTGTATTGTTAAAATATGTATTATCTGTAATATACAGAGCTTATGTAAGGATTTAATTCGTTAAAAGTTTTCAGGAATTTTTAGTAAATCAAACACCTTGCATCATTTATTAAGTAAATCTGTATTGAATTTTTATTTAATAAATTTAAATAAACTTGCATTAATCAACCAAATAGAAATAGGATTTTTACCATTACTTGGAAAATAGTTGAGAATGAATTAATTTAATATATTACAAATACTATTATATCATATATTACGAATAATATATAACAATTTTCGCTTATACAGTATGCCAGTGTAGTTATATATCAGCCAAGGGCTTTAGTGACATCCTTCAGTGTTCTGGACTGGCGAGCAACTCTCATTTGTCGGTTTAAGGCAAGAAATATGCTGGTTTCAACTTCCGATTCCGAACGACATTTGGCACAAAACTGTGAAGTGACAACATGCAAAGGACTGCGGTAATAGAAATTTTTGTCCATATTTAAGCCATTTTTAAAATGAGCCCAAAAATGAAAGAAAGTTTCCAGTAGCATTATTATTAGGGCAGCATAAATATTAAAAAAGAAGAAGGTTGGCAATAAGAGTATACGATAATTGGATTTATTATATCCCATAATGATGTCCTTTATAAAAACGAAAAGAAACATTTAATATATGTATGTTATATGTGTATGTATAAGTAAATTTATGTAACAACTTTACTTTTGAGACTCCTTCCATATTTATATAGTCATCCCTTTCATATAGTTTCCTTTTGGTTTTTGTTTTGCCGGCCACAACCTTCGATTCTTTGCTGATTTTGCCATATGGTTCCTGATAGATTTCCTCATATTTTCCCAGCATTTCTTTTTCAAATTCCTCGCATTGAGAGCCACGCAAAAGCTTCTTCGGTACTTGAAAATGCTTTTGTTTTATATAACGCACCTTAACTTTACCCATAATGGGTTCTCCCGTTTCAGCATCATAACTGGGCTCGGTTACATTGGCAGCATCTGTGTGTATGTAGATTACCTCACCCGTTTCGGAGTTCTGTAATAGACAAAAAATCAATGCAATATTAAACAAATGTTACTGCCTAAGCGATTGCCGTTTTTTTTTGTATTAGTTTGACCAAACTATGATAATTTGTTATGGGATATTTAATTGTAATCTTCTCAAATTGTAAGTGGCGCGGATTGTTCGGCTAAACAAGGAATTTTCTCGTTAAAGGCGGAGGCACATAAAATCCATGATACGCAGCCTCTTTCAACTGACAGTTAAATTGAAATACAACGTTTCTTATAAGCAGTATCATGTTCAGTACGTTTTCATTCATGGTACAATACTCTACCAGGTAGCCGCAAGAATACTTCAAGTTAATAACAATTAAAACAACAGGACGTTTTATTGTTTTAAATGGTTACAAGCTATCGAAACGCACATGAAGAAACACAAGAGAATTAGCACGTATTTGTTATGTAAACAAATCGGCCAAGTTGTTTCAAATAAATTTGTGTATGTTTGTATAACAGAGAAAACTGTTTGTTTTTCTAGCGCCTCGAGACTACCTAGTATATAATTGTACCATGCGTCTGTCAACGTACAAAAGTTGGCGCACTTTTTGACAGCCACCAGCATAGTTTCTTTCTTGGTTTTTCATTTCTTTCTTTTGTGTGCTGAGGTTAGCAAATATACGAAAGTTTGTGTAAAATTAATGATATTAAGTTAAATATCTAAATGGAGTTAAATATCTAAATATAAAATGGAGAAAAAATAACTGATTTCATATCCTCAACATTGTGTTAATCTTTCTTATTGTCTAAAGAATAAATTCGGTAAGTTCAAGGTTCGTTTTGTCTCTGCTAAAAATAAGCGAGTTATTTGTCTCTTTATATAATTATTTGATATTATAATATTTGTATAGTTGTAATAATATTTTAAAGATAAATTCAATTCGCATTTGATATCGTAACACTTGATTACAAGTTCAAGTTTGTTTTGAAATGATGTTGTGAAATAACTACCGTGTTATTAACGTCTCGATTGCATTTTTATTCATTAGAAGCACGCAAACTGTTGTTTTAACACTTAAGAAAATTAAACAATTAAGTGCTTTTACTTTGTATAATATTGTAAAACATTACATTAATATACACATGAGTATATGTATGTATTCATATCGCTACCTAAAACGGCGAATGCCATATCTAACAAATAGTTCTGAATGGACCTTTTCATAAATTGCGTGGTATTCTATCAAAATAATGGTTACGGAAGGAAATAAGAAAATTGTCGATTTTCAAAACGAAAGTCTTGGAACCACTTTTTATGGTTATTTTAACTAACAAATATTGCTTGATTAAACAAACTGCGTTGTTAGTTTACACCAGCAGTGAAGTTACTATATCAACTTGTTATTTTAATCTAAAAAAATTATTTTTATTACAAAAATCCCAAAAAACATGCATAATAGCAGTTGAGTTACTACTGAAAAATAACCAAGAGAGATATTGTCATCATAAAAACTCAAACAGCAATTTATATTAAAAATTAATTTACATGTAAAATTGGTTATATTAACCATCAACTTTTTTGTGTGTATATAAAACCCGATTTTCGTAATGTAAAAAAAGTTTTAGAGGAGGGTTGATTTCTGTAATAGTTGTACGAAGTCTGTTAAAAAATAAGATGTATTTTGAAATTTCGCTCCTAAACGCGAGCTGCGCTTTTTATGTTGTTACATTCGATTGAAACACACGTTCACGGCTTCTTCTCATTAACCAATTGGAATTAAATTAGAACATCCATAACAGATTGAAGTCGTTACAATTTTAGACTTTTGATAATACAATAATATAACGATACATTGTATTTTTCTCTTCACTATTGAATAAAAATATACACATATTTTAACGTTAAGCCACATGACTGAGCTCGTGAATTGAAGAATTATAAATTTCTATTTTTATTCTTCAATCTTGTAAATAAATATTTACCTGTATTGAGTATTCCATTTATGATTTCTGTTGCTGAAAAGTATGATTATTGGTGTAATTTTTGACTATTCCAAATTGTTCTATTCTTTGACACGTAAAATCACAATCTAAAAGAAATATTAAAGAAGACAGAAAGAAAAAATCAAATACAATCAAAAACTTTCATATATTTACACGTTTATTACTGTAAACAGTGGGTGACAAATATTAATCTGTGACTAATTTTACTTATTACAGATGATGTGCTGCTGTTTATCATGAAACTAAAGTTGCCATCAAATTGAAATTGGTTTTGCAAGCCTTACGTGAGATCAGCTTCAAAGCGCTTTTTCGAAAATGATAATGCAGGATAAATAAAGGTAAAAAATATTTACTTAAAGTATATTGTATGTGTAAATCAAAGCAGTTGTTTCTAATTGTTATTTGTGAGTTATTTGAAAAATTGCTTTCTTGAAGAATAGCGATATGATGAACGTAAATTCCATAAGATGATTAAAAAGATCTAATGGAATTTGTGTCAAAATTAAAACTTTTACGCCCTATTTGTCACTCACTGTATTTGCTCAAATGCTTTTCTATTTTTAAGCAATTATTTTATTTTTTTCTATATGTGCTCTTTTTTTTATTTGCTATATTCACATATATTAATATTGATTGTTTTATAAATTTACATAAAAGAACGACATCATTTTTAAAAACGAAAGAATTCTAGGGAAAAGTCCCCTATTCAAACCGGTTGTACAACTGAGTGCAGCAGTTTGATTTGTATTTTAAACACAGACAAAATAATGAATGTAATTTCTTGTAGGGATGAGAGCGTGGATAACTTTTTGCTCAAATTAAAAATCTAAGAATTAAAATTTTTTATGACATCAATAAAAATATTGAATGTTGAATTGTATTATAATAATATATCAAATAATTTACAATGTTATAACATGAGCACAACATGACCTAAACGTTTGAGTTCCTCAATTATATATTGAAATTAATGTCCTCTGATAAAATTTTATTTCAATTAGCTTGTTTTTAATTGTGGTAATCAAATAATAAATCAACAAACAATATTCAAGTTTGATTTTAATATTTAAAAAGTAAATAGAAAGCTTCAAAACATATCAATTGAGCTTTTAATTATTTCTATGAAAATTCAATTAATTTAAATAGATTTTGTAAATTTTCCTGTCAACATTTTTACATTAAAAACATTTAATTATGAAAATTTCAAGCCAAATAATTTTGTATCAATACAAACTTATAATGAAATGATGTTACTGGATTAAAAAAAACTATATGTATCTGTTAATGTAGGAAAAGCGAAAATTTGTTTTGAAAAACCGTTTTATGAGTTGTAAAAACGTGAAGATATGGTCAGAAAATAGGTCATAGTTGATTAACAACAACTTAATTAGGTTTTATAAGCTGCAAATCGTAATATTAAGTTACGGATGACTTAAGAACAATTAAATTTTCAACACATCAAATCAGAATAGCACTGGTTTCGAACGCCACTACACTTTCATCACCACATGTCAGCCGGTTCAGTTTTTATTTGCAAAATATTTTTTCACACGTGATTTAATCCATTCACGTTAGTGATACCCATCACTGTATCAAATCATATATAACAATTTCAATTGTTATTTAAGCACATATATTGTGAATACAGATGGAATTACCACCAGGTATTGTGTATACAAACGTAGATTTATTCATATAACGACATATCGCAGAATTAATTCCTGTGCGAAAGAGGAATTAAGTTTGTGTTTTGATATCTCAGAAAACGAAAATGCAAAGAAGTAAGATATGAAGAAAATAATCAAACGGCAACACTGCGATTTAAAGTGTGTTAACATGAGTTTAGTATTGATACAGTTCTCGTATAATATTTCATAATAAAAATTATGTAAATAAAAATTATTGGCTCATTTAACTGAGCCACCTCACTTGCGGTGATAGACAACAATAGACATAATTAAACAGTAAAAAAGAGGAGTTAAAAATATCCATAAACTTGATCCGAGAGTAGTGGAACTCTGGATCCCTTCTGGTGGCTTTTATATACGATTGCCATTGCAAGAAGTTGTAGTTCTTGACGTTTTCACTGCATTCGAAGTCATTAAAATTAATGGTTTCATTCTGGAAAATCTATTAAGGGAAGGATTATGGCATGGCTAATAAAAAAATACCTATTAAAATATCCCAATTCAAAAAAGCAATAATTTTATCCTTGAATATAATTGAAAATATATTCTTATTACACCTTATTCGCACCTTTTCATTTCACTCAGCTGAGTTTGTTTCTTATTTTTCAGTCTGTTGATAATTAATAATCACGAGCTTTATATATCTTAGCATTTCATATTTTTATCTATATATGAGTACATATCGTTATATAAAATAAAAAACCGTTTAACCAAGACTTTTGAAATTCTACAGGAGTATAAAATTTATATATGATACATAAATTTCTCACTACTAATTTAATAAAAATTCGATTATGAAATATTTGTCACTTGTATCTATTTAACGATACGTAGAAATAATTTGTTGAAACTTAAACACTTTTTCGTTTTTTATTATTATTATTATTTTTTTTTTTGCCAAACTTATACTGTTAATTTTATAGTAGACGAGGACAGCGTATCAGTGTGATCGACTGAATGACAGAAAAAATTACACTAAATTTCCAATTTCTACTTCTAATTCTCTTCATTGCTATACTTTCCAACAACAACAACTTGTTATAAATCTGTCTGTGTTTTTATCAAGTATTGTTTAATGTTCGTTTTATTTGTTTTATTTAATTTTAGCAAAAAAGCTCTTTTTAAAGAAAGTTTAATGACAAGTTTAGTTGTAATTAAAAACAATACTGCCGCTTTTATTTGCATATATATTATTTTCTATTAACCTGTTCAGAACTGACGAAATATTTCAACCAGTACAACCAGTTTTCATTTTAATGTAATTATTTCGAAACTGAATTTTCAACACTCGCGGTTTAAATGAGCAGAAAGCTTACGCGTATACTTAATATTATTAATAATGTTACTCATACGTTACATTGTATTCGAGCAAGACAGCTTGCTATGACTCATGTTCTTATCTTCTCATAATGTGTAAGTATTTTTACACCCTTTTGAAGCACATTAAACAAAGAAATATAAATTAAAAATAACTAAAATACTTCCAAAAAAAACTAAAATAGTTTAAGAAAACTAAAAACACGGATCTTAATAAAATCGCACTAAAAAGTTACAAATAAATTTTAAAAGAAGCCAAAAGCAATTATTATTGTGAAAAAAGCGTGAGCGTGGCGTGTGCTATTTTTCGTATATCGAGCGACCAACGCCTTTTTCTTTTAAGCGTATTTTATTGTTAACTTCTTAGATCGCTTTTTTGTTGTTGTTGTAAACTATGTATTTTTATTTTTCTCTAACCCCCATATTAATAAAAATTATGAGAAGCTTATAAGAATGAAATAGAGCAAATTTCATATGAAATTTTTTTTTATTACGCTGTTATTAGACTCTCAAAATTTTTATGAATAAGGGGGTAAGTCTTTTATTTTATTTGCAAAACACTGGTAGTTAAGCTTTCATTTTCATTGTTTTTTAAATTTAAAACAAATTGATTTACTTCAATAGTTTCATAACTCAAAAAAAAACTTGCTTTGCATAAAACACTTTTAAAGTTTTACTAGCAGCTTAATGGAAATCCAAAAAATTATTTTTCTCTCAAGACTAAAGCTTATAAGATATTTCAATGATACAGATATAGATATAGATGTAGATATAGATATAGATATAGATATAGATATAGATATATATGTATATATATAAATATATATATATATATATTTATATATATACATATATATATAGATATATAGATATAGATATAGATATAGATATAGATATAGATATAGATATAGATATAGATATAGATATAGATATAGATATAGATATAGATATAGATATAGATATAGATATAGATATAGATATAGATATAGATACAGATATAGATATAGATATAGATATAGATATAGATATAGATATAGATATAGATATAGATATAGATATAGATATAGATATATATATATATAGATATATAGATCAAATCTTCATCTTTAACTCTCAAAATACTTTTTTTGAAGTATGACGTTTTATAAGTAAATGAACGCAATGAGCTCTTGTATATGTATGAGTAAATAAGCAAAGTTTGCGCTTGTTTATTTGTACATTTTCCGGGTCTCAAGGAAATAATATTTATTTTCAAATCAAATTCCTGTAAACACAGAATTATTAAATTCGCTTATTTCAAAATATTTGATTTCATTTTACTATGCAAAAGCTTTTTATATAATAACGTGCGAAGAGCTTTAATATTAATTTTCAGCGGTATACAATAGATGGCACATGTCTGTCATTTTGTGGAAAAAGATATCAATAAAAAGGCTGCTTTAAATTAATTCGAGTTTTTTTAAATTCTTGTCATTATTTTGAAGTCTATTGAAAATAATAAGTTGTCAGGCCGTACAGGCGATTAAACTTAACAGAGATAATTAGTTTGTTTATTCGACATCATGTTTTATTAGATACGAAATAACTATTTACGGCCCTGATATGCTGAGTCAAATAGTGCATTTTTAAAATAAATATTTTATTGGAAATTTGTCCATAAAGTCTGCAAAATCAGATCGCCAGGGGCTACTGTGCTTCGTGTTGTTGTTCAAAATCTGTTTCCTATTTGATTAAAAAAAGGATATCAAAAATATATAAAATAAAACCGAAAGGCCAGAATGTTGGATTATAATATTTCGTCACACTTTGCGTATGCGTTATTTAAATTTATAGAAGATATACGCCCAGCTTAATATTATAACTTCTGAGCAACTCTTGTTCGTTAAGGAAACTAAATAAGATTTCAGTTTGTGAAAATAATTTTGCCTTTTATTTAAGTTGTATTTAAGAGGAGTGTGGGTAATAGCAAAAAGTTAATATTTTGTTTATCAAGTTGATAATAAATTCGATAAGTACACACATACTGACACATTTCAGCAAACAGATAACTTTGTAATATTGTTTTAATTCAATTATCACAACAAAAACAAGCAGAAAGTGATAAAATTGTATGCATATCTGAATATTTAATAAAACTATAAAAGAGTTTTGTCTTTACATGAAATAATTTTATCAATTTTTGTGGTGTTTGTTATTGATAGACAACAATAAATTTGGAGTTCACAAAAGTTTACTTAAAGTTTAGCTATTGGAAATATTTTCTGAATAAAATTTGTTATTGATATACTCGTGCGTAAGGACAGCAGCTTTCACTGCAATAAAATATTTTATTTTTATGGGAAATAAAATGAAAGCGAAAGTCGCCTTTTACAAACGCGAAATTGAGGACAAAAAATATCACACGATTGGTTTATGAAATATACCAATAATTGCTGCATTGCAGCAATCGTACCTTAATGCTTATTTAAAAATTAGTTACAATGTCTGGATTATACTAATTCCCACAAACTATATATAGTTTTGGCTTTTAATTTGTTTTTGGAATTTCTATAACATTTTTCTTATCACTTTGATAAATTGTCAAATAGCGAAACAAGTGAATTGATTATTATTATTATTATATTTTTTCTATTATCATACAACTTAGGACTTTACAACTATAATTTGAATTCCCCCAATATTTGTTGTATTTGATAAAGCACATCATAATTTTTGATGATTATTCAAAGTAAATTTTATTAATATGATTACGATCTTATATATACATCAACGAGTGTGTATAAACATTTGAAAATAATTAATTATTACACCAGCTATAGCGGCTTAACTCAAAGAAAATTTTCACTGTTATTTAGCCTAATTTATTCAGTCCATTTCATCACTGTTATCAGCTTTACAATTACTTCAAAACAAGCTCACATATAAGAAAATATCTTAAGTTAAAAAGAGTTAAAAGGCGGGCTAAGTTATCACAATTATGGTGATAATAAATTTTAATTGCCCACACTCTAACAGAGATTACATACTGATTAAAGTGAAGAATATAAGAGGAAAACAGAAATAAAATACAATGAAAAACAGAAACTTAATGAAACTGTTTCATTCAGTCTAAAATGTATCGACAGATAAATTCTATTTAGTAGCTGTTTTTTTTTTTGCAATTATATATCAAAAATGTGTTTTCATATTTAGTTAAATCGTGACTTCTAAGCGTGAAGGTTGTCTTTAAGAACCGTTAATTTGGAAATAAAGGAAAATAATAATAACTAGAAAAGCGGTGCATATAAATGAGTGCATTTTAAGAAAAGAATGTATAAAGAAGAACTTAAAGTGAATTGAATTTAGTTGTCATAATAGTTTCAAAATATTTAAAAATTAGCGCTTTTAAAAGAAAATGAAGTGAGTATGAAATTTGGCATTGACGGAGAGTTGTTAAAATTGCTGGAAAAAAGCTAATCTAAAATGCACTTAAACTGAATAGCAGCAGATATATGCAAGATAAGATTTGAAATCTTAATAAACATGTTGTTGTTTTTTAATAAAGCGCACCTACTGTCTTTATATATAATGAATGGAATCTTTAGCCGAATCAAATTAATCAGTAAACAGTTTTCAGAGATCGTGATGTATAAATCAATATTTTAACATTATTTTTAGTTTTTAACTTCTTTTTCCGAGATCACATTTTTATTTTGATTCTTTTTCAAAATTAAATGTTAGCCTCTTCTGCATTGATGTCTTTTTGGCTTAAAGTCTTGCCATATCAATTTTTTTAATTATACAAATTTTATAAAAATAAATGGTTATACTATTTTATAAAGTTGATAATGAGTGTGAATATCAACGAAAAAAATTTATGAATACAAAAAAAAAATAAAAATTATTTGTGAGCAAAAAAAAAAAAAAGAATGTGTGGTCACACTTTTCAAACATTTGCCTAAAAAGCATGACCTTGAGGCCATCATTGTAGCGTCCCGCTAATACTTAGGTTGGGTTTTTGGGACCTCACTTAAACCAGGTTTAGTTAGTCTGAAAACGCATTTGTGCCGCCATCTTCTTAAAATATTTGTCTCTAATAAAAATATTTAATAAAAATTAGAGTTTCAGACTGCGTTAAACTAAGTTTAAAATTAATCTACATCTCAAAAACATGGCCTTAGTCTTTTGACTTTTTCCTTCTTCAAGTTCTTAAAAAACTGATCTGGAATTTCGCGGGTTTGAAGTTAAATCGGAATAATAATTTTCGAATTGTTACTGTAACATTCGAATAATAATACGCATTCAGAATTAAATATTTTATTAAATTAAAAATCCATTTAATGCGTAAAAGAATACACAAATACAATGCCAAATTTTAATGTTGGCCCATTGTGCAGTTGAAAAAATTCAGAAAGTATGAATACTTATTTTCATTTATCTAAAATTCATGTCTAGAATAAATATTCACACAGTGGAGGTAATATTTTATAGCTGAAAAACAATTCCATTTTATTGAGCCACAACAGTTCTTAATTGTAAAAAATTTTCAAGTGTTGACGTCTTGAAACTTATCTCAAGTTAATTAAACGTCAATGTAATTTATTCTTTTGAAACAAAAGAGGGTGTGAAATAGATGAAAAGAGGGCGGGAAGCCTACGCCATTGAAAATGAATGGAAGAGATATAAAGAAACTTTCCGAATAAGTCTAATGACGTAAAAATTGTGTTAAGTGAGATATTTCTGATTTTTGTTTAAATGTTTTGTTTTAAATAAAAATTCCACAGTCAGACCATCTTATCTTTATTCGTTTGTAAATATTTTGCTCTCATAATCACCTGCTTATCATATTTTTTCGCGCCAAGAACTCTCTATTTAGACGGTGTACACAAAACAAAATATTTCTGCAATTTCAATAGGAAAGAAATGTGTGAGTTAAATATTAAATATTGTGAAAGTAGTTTTCTAAAATACAAGGCGCTTGAAAATTATTAAAAAACTGTTATTCGATAGGTGGCGGCAATTCGGCTAACATATTAAATATTATCCATCCGAATGACACTAAAAAAAGGCCTAGTGAGACGCTTCGCTACACCGTATTCGCTTTGGAGAGAAAATCGTTATAATAGAAATTTTTGCGAATTGTCAATGAGTTGGAGGGACCAATTAGAAATACAATTTTATTCATCACCCGACCAAGCTTGGAGGAGTCACTTTCAACATGATGTGATGTTCGATGGACTGAACACATTTTTTATGTCTCAAAAAATCATTCAAGTGCCTCAAGAAGCATTAAGACGGTGCGGGATACACTTCACTGTATCTCCTCACTGTATGTACCACCTACATCTGACCGAAGATGGAATACAACTCTGATGTATGGGCCAGTGTTTCAAAGACTAGTTTAAAACTACTTGTACGGGGGGTGGAGAGAGCGAAGAAGATAGGGTAGCAAAACCTGTTGGCACATTGGGCTGTGTTTCCTTGTTTTACCGCTACTATAACGGAATGTTGTCAAGTGACACTGGGGAACGTGTGCCCTAAAATATATTGATTTTGAGAGCTACACGCCTTCTAACAGGACACACACTTTTGTACTCGATTTGACAGTGAACGGCATCACGCATTACAGAGAGAATTCGTTCTTTGTCGAACGATTCGATGTGGAATAAACTTCCTGTAGAGATCTTCATCGAACGTCCATAGACGCTACTTTCTCTATCCTCCTTCCCATAACAAACGTTTTTAGTTCTGAAGTGCATTGCATTCAGAGGCCATCCCTGATCCGAGACAAACGAATTATTTTTTTTTTTTTCAAATATAAGTTTGCACCACCAGCGCAAATAGTACAAATCTTTTATACAAACGGAAAAGTTTGTATACGCTCCAGCTAATTTCCCTGCTAGTCATTTTCGATTGACACCTAAACAAGTAAATGATCGACAAGTTCGATAATAACATTATCCAAAATGTTAGCAGCAAAAATGCTTAGTCGCCCACTTTAGATAAATAATAACAACTGTTTTAATCTTAATGAATAATAATAAATAAAATTTTTGTTAACACAAATGTATCACCTTGAACATAAAACCCTCTATATTGCTGACAACAGTTGATTGTTCTTATCAAAAATATTTACCAAATATTTATAAATTCTCACTAAAAGAAAATAAATACTTAAGAATCAACAATTAAAGCGAAAACACTTAAAACAGCAACAGTTTAAATAGCAATTAAATAATAATAAAATATTATTAACCAAAAAATAATTTATTTGTTAACTTAAAAAAGCTATTTAGCAAAAAATTTTTGGAAACTATATGGCGAAACGTGGTTGAAACATAAATTCACTGACTTTATGAGAGAGGGGGAACTCAGTCGTTGTTCAAAGAAAGATCGTCATAAGAAGTGTCCATTATTTGAAAGTAGTTGGAAATAAATATCTGTTTTTACTGGGAGTGGCACATCCCAGTTTTTTGATTAACATGCATGTGCTGAAATTAATGTCTGTGCAAAATTTTATAAAGATCAGTTAAAGAGATGAAGCTAAAAAGTATTCCCCTTTATTCTCTAACTATTTATCAACGTCACGTCAAGCCTATAACAAAAATAGGATACTTCCTACGGCTTGTGGACAACAATTAACTACTTCAGACAGCCTGTAACTATTTGCTAAGGACTTCAATACAGGAAAAGCCTGTTGGAAGTTATGAACTGCTGAAGAAAATAAGTTCAGATATATTGTAGTTTTGGTATTGTCTTGACGTGACGTTGAGAAAGAGTTACAGAATAGGGTTTATTATTTGTTCTATGTATTACAAACTTTAGGGAAGTCTTAAAATTAGAGCGCTTGAATTTTATAGATTTTCGAAATGAGAAAAAAATTTTATACAACGATATTTCTCGAACAATTTAAATTTTTGTTATTAAATTCACGGAACTCTACTTCTACAAAATAATTAACAAAATTAAAGAGACTGCACGTCTATCTTTCTTATGCGAAAATAATTGTCTTACGATTCTTTTTCACAAATTAGCGCTCGCCATGTGCAGTAACGTTCCTGCACTTGTCGTCTTTAGACAAATAAGATCGAATGATCCCACCAATAATCCACTAAACATGATAATTTTGCTTGCTCACGTATCCTCGGGAATCGGCTAATCTGATCATGAACGCATTTTGATAACAAAATTCCATAAACAACAATGGTTTTTCATTTGTAAGTCGCTTCATGGTTAAATTATGGACCAACCTGAACATGTTTAACAGTAACATGTTGCACGAAAACAGCAGAGCTTCCAAAAACAGTGTTGCCAATAAGAAAGTGGCTAAAAAAACACGTTCGAATTGTGCAGATTGTAAAACAGTGTGAAAACTACGATTTCAAATCACCAGCTGATCGTGTGAATTGTGTGCAAATTCCATTTAATTGGTTGTTGAAAGCATCTTTACATGTTTTGAAGCGCCAAGTACAAATTAATATTAAGAAAGTCTGGGTCTGAGTCTGGGTCTGGGTAACATGTAAAAAGTATTATCTATTTATAAGGCAAAATTTTCTTATCAGAAAAGAACACATAACACAACCGTTTTTTTTTTAATTTTAGGACTGTTTCCATAGAAGAAACTCCTCACAAAGCCGAAGCCGCTGCGCCGGCACATGGGGAAAGTGATTATGATCCACATGAGCATCGCAATGTGAAAAATCCCACAACGTGAGTAAAATTTTTTTTGAATAAGATGAAAACATATTAACTAATAATTAAATTGGCTTTTTTTCATAGTAACTGGCAGACAATGGCTCATTTCCTTAAGGCCAGTATAGGCACAGGAGTGCTGGCCATGCCTAGTGCGTTTGCAAATGCCGGTTATATAAACGGTTTCGTTTTGACGGCAATTATCGGATTCATTGCTCTCTATTGTTTACACATATTGGTAAGTATTTTGACCTTTAAAAGTTGTTTTTATTTTATTTAAAAGCCCTGCAATAATCACTTTGAATTCAGCGATTGAAAATAAATTGAATTGTTGAACAACAATTCCCAATTATATAAATTTAAATATAATTTTGTTTAAAACAACAACTCATCACTTTTGCTGATGAAAATTTAACGTCCACAATTGCCTCAAGAAGCTGCTTGTGTGGATGCACTTTGGTCGAGTTACCAGAATTGGTAGCAACGAATAGATAATTTTTAGATACATGAATGCAGAGTGATGCGTACATCAATTTTTGAATAAAATTTAGAAAAGAAAATTCAGAATATGGCGTGAATTTAAATTTTTCATAAAAAATACTTATTTATTGAATAAATAGATGAATAAATTTTATTCATCTATTTATATTATGTACTCGTCTAGGAAGTGTCCTTCAAATATAGCTGCGCCAGCGTTTTTTACCATTCCTGAAAGTAATTTGATATGCATTTGTGGTCGTGATTCATCTTATATGCATCTCTTGAAGCGCCACTTTCTAAAACATTATCCCCTCATTTGTCTCTTTTATCTTGATAGGCAAAATCTGGTGAATATGGGGGCTGTGGTATGGTTAAAACAAATTTTTTTTTGGTCAAAGTTCACCGGTTTCGAAACGAGTTTCGTTAGTTTTCACACGTATTCTCCTTAAAATTAAAAAAAAAGATTAAAATTGAAAGGCATTAGTTCACAGCGGTTCAACAGTTCCCTTGTTTTCTTTCTACATATTTCAATCGGTTGTTTATGAGGCGTCCACGTCTAGCGCCATCATTGCAATCACCTCGACCCTCTATGAAAAGCTTTCGCCAGACGTAAATATTTTTCTCAGACCAAGTACGATCGCCCTATTCCACTATAAACGTTCCCATTACTTTTGATGACTTGGAACAGTTTTTCACTCAAATTATTGCGCGAATTTTTCAACAGCAGAAAATTTTCGAACACTGAAAACAATTTTAACTTGTATGGCTCACACAAACAAATCAAACAAGCCAAAAAGCTAAAATTGTGAACATGTTCGAAACGAGTGTTTCACATGAACAATTATTTTGAAGTTATTAAAACAACAAGCGAATGTGTAAGAAACCTGTTTTAGAGTTTCGAAATAACGTATAACACAAGAACACAATTTTGAATATATTTCAGACTTTCTTCTGTCTTTTATTGAAATCTTTTCAGATCGATTCAATGTATGTGTTGTGTAAACGGAAGCGTATACCACATGTAACGTATTCAGAAGCCATGAATTTGGGGTTTAAAGAGGGCCCAACGTTTCTGAAATGTATTATACCGATTGCAACGTAAGTATCAAATATTAAGATAAAATATCAGACACACACTCTTTGTAAAAGTTGTATTCAGGAGATCTCTTTAAACTATTTAAATACGCAAAAAAAGGAATCTAAATTTCCAATATTTTTATCTTTTCAGTCCCTTCGTCGACGGCTTTCTGGCATTTTATCATTTCGGGATTTGCTGCGTGTACGTGGTCTTTATCTCTGAAACGAATAAACAAATCATTGATGAATATTTCATCGTTCTGGATATACGAGTTCACATGTGTATCGTACTCGTACCACTATTTTTAATTTACAGTATTCGAAGCTTAAAGTTTTTGTCATATTTTTCGTCTTTTGCCAACTTTGTGATCACTGTGGGTAAGGAATTTTGCATAAATTTTTAAAATATATTTTTTTCTAATATTTACAAAGTGAATTATTCTATTTTTAGGTTTTGCCGTTGTTTTGTATTATATATTTAGTGATTTGCCTTCTCTGTCTGAACGTAAGCCAGTCGAGAATATAACCAAGTTGCCAATTTTCTTCGGCACTGTTCTCTTTTCTTTGGAGGCTGTTGGTGTGGTAAGTGAATGATTTTTACTGGTCGTTAGTTTAGGAAATAAAAGAGATAAACAGGTCATATCAGGCCATGGAGTTGTGTGCATCGTTGTAACGCTTTTTCACTAGAAAAGATGAATTATTCTTCTTTTTGTGTTTCTACCAGTAGAGCTAAAACTTGGCCAACTACACTTTCCTAGTGCGAAAGGGGTCTTATTTTGAAAAAAAAATAATAATAATAATAATTAAACTAACATGTCTTTGGCTGGTCGCAAAGCTCTCTTGAATGCGTATATACAAAAAAAATTGTTAAATACACATTTCAAATTTCATTTTCGCTGTCCAAACTTAATTTATGTTAGACTTAATTTTTAAATAAACTACTTGTTTGTTTTATATTGTCATTTTATTCATTCACTAATTGCAGTAATTTTTAGAAAAAAACTTCTTATATGAAATACTAAAAATTAAAAATATTACTTTCTTATTTACAATTTTTTTTTAGATTTTGGCTATTGAAGAGAAAATGGAAAAACCGAAAGACTTTATAAAACCTTTTGGCATTTTAGATTTTGGCATGTCAATTGTTATTAGTCTGTACGTTGTATTGGGTTTCTTTGGCTACTGGAAATACGGTGATGCTTCCAAGGGCAGCGTAACATTGAATATACCAGAAGATGAAATGTAAGTAAATCGCATTGATATCGTACTATTGATTGATTAAGTTTATTTAGATTTAACGAACAAACATGCCGAAGGTGTTAATTAATTAATTTCTTGTCTTGATTACTTGCTAACTAATGAGGTAAAACTAAAATATAATGTTTTAAATTTATATAGAAATTGTTGTTATGACACCGAATAACAACAGTTTATTGCTTTACGTAGTGAAAATAACTCGGATATTTTTCAAAAACGAATACAACTAAGACATCTAAAAATCAAAGTGTACAAAATGTATTTCAGTTTGTTCCTTATTAAAAGATCTTTTCAACTTAAAATTCAATTTCGTTAACTAACTGTCGATTTCAAGATGTTGGAAAAAACTTCTTTCTTTCATACAATTACACTAAAAGCAAAAGCAGTTTATAAAAGTTTATTTCTGTTTTAAATATAATTCGCGTTAAAAGAAAACTACTTACATGTTCTGTTCCATTTCGTAAAAAAAACAAAGTGAATAACTTGTAAAGAAATTTAAAAAACTTCCGAACAATCATTATTGAAGGGGTCTTTTATTATAGCATGAACTTACTTTTACCACGATTGCAAAGGCGGAATATTTCGAGGCAAAAAGTATTCATGATGATCGTATTTTTTTCCTCATGAATTGTATAAGTGAAATTGAAATAAATATATTAAATTAATTAATCAATAGATTTGTTTAAGTTTTTAGGTTATTCAATATTAATATATAATTTCCTGAAGAAGCTAACCGAAGGCTAGCGAAATATCGAAATAAGTATATATATTAATATTGAATAACCTAAAAACTTAAACAAATCTATTGATTAATAAACGAAAAAAAAGGTTAAAAAATCAGATATAATAATATATTAAATTAATGTTTTCTTCCTATTTGTAGTTTGGCACAAGTAACTAAAGTCCTGTTCGGCTTTACAACGCTGATAACGTATGCCGTACAGGGATACGTTACGAATGACATCATCTGGCATAAGTATTTATCGACGAGAGTAAAGGACACCTCAAAACATGTTCTCTTTGAGCTGCTCATACGCGCATCTATTGTTTTATGTTCATGTAAGTTTTTGAAAACACTCAAACGCCAAACCATAAAATTTCACAGCATCTGATGTTTGTTCATGCATAAATGAAAATTTTTAATTCAAAAGGTAGCAAAACAAATCTAATACACGACAAATGATTTTTTGCTTTTATACAATTTGTTTACTTTTTTTTTTAAATGCGTGAGAGAGTCTATTCAAGACTTCAATGAAATACTGGCATATAGACCTACTTGAACGCACAATAAGCATTTTTACTAATAAATATATTTTATACACGAATTTATTGCCTTAAAAAATTTTGTTTGAAATTGTCTTATTCAAATACAACTTTTGAATTGAGGCATCATTGTAAGACATTTTAATCGGGTATAAGCTGTTTAAGGACTGTTAAATACATTTTATTAAAAGGACTACAGGCTTCCATGTGTCATTATAAAAAAATGCGCACGTAAACCGTGACAGCTGCGATTTCTGTAAATAGAACCAGCGATTAAAAAAAATATTGATGCGGTTGTACAGAGATCAATTTTTTTAATGTAGGGACTAACGATTTGTAACACATCATCATTATAAAAAAGTGCATTATATTTACGACTTTTATTTCAAATATAATATGTAATTGAAAAACCTCGTTTTCTCCTCTCTCCCTTCTTTTTATCAATTGCAGTTTGTTTTGCCATTCTCATACCGGACTTATCACTGTTTCTTTCACTGGTCGGCTCATTCTGTTTGTCCTTTTTGGGTTTAATATTTCCCGCATTGTTACAAATTTGTGTACAATATCGCACAAGTTATGGCCCATTAAAAATATATTTGATAAAAAATATTCTACTGGTGGCATTTGGCGTTTTCGGCGGCGTCGTGGGAACGTATAGTAGTGTTCTTCAAATTGTTCAAGCGTATAAGAAGTGAAAAAAATTTCATAAATATTTTGTTAATTTTATTTGTTAATTGTAATTGTAGTACAAAATTGTAAATGCAGTTTTGCACAGTGTGACTGATGGTTAAATAAATGGTAAGAATTATGTAAATTTTTGCAAATACCGGTTGGAGTACAGTTCACGTTGACACTGTTTTTTTTTCTGAAAAACTCTCTGAGTAACTTAATCACGGGAAGGCTTTTATTTTATTGCTTTTATTCTTAAAATACAAAAACAGGTTTTTTTTTAAATATAATTACATATTCATGGTATTATATTTTTATGGGACTCGGCTTGTGGTTTAGAACAAAAATTTTTTCATATCAACTAAAACAAAAATTAATTTCTTTTTTCCCAAAATCTTACTAAAAAATTCAAAGTGATCAATTGAGGGATTTTAGATCACTTTGAATTTTTTAGTAAGATTTTGGGCAAAAAGAACTAGCACATAATTAAAATTAATTAGTGGATATTGTTAATTAAAAAGAGGTGAAAAAAAAACTAGAAGGATTAAAAAGTTTAATAGAAATTTTTTTCAATGTATTTACAATAGATTTTATTTGTAGAACTATTCTATTTTATTTACAGTGTGAAGTTGCTTGACATTCGGTTTGTATCGTATTTTTTTTCTGTTCATTTATAAATTTTCATATTTCGGAATATGTCAGCGGTATTGTTTCACTGAAAACCATGTACTTTCCGTTAATTTAAAAAAGGTGATGTTGGCTGTTATAACGTTCGCATAAATATTGTTATACTCTGCTCTGAAATTATATATTGTTTTAAGGATTCCTTTGAAACAAATCTGGCATAAAACTGTGACGAGAATATAAAAAAAACACAAAAACCAAAAGTTGAAGCAAAATTTGTTTAATAGGAAGTGGCTCAAAATGTAAGATTATTTAAAAAAAAAACAGTCGATTATATCATATATGTATCAAAAAACTACAATATTTTTTTGCTTGTAACTTTAATTTTAAGCCGTAATTATATTTATGTGTAAACATTAATTTAGGTCCTCAGAAAGCTCCGGAACAACTGTGACCGACAGTGCAGATGATTATGATCCCCATGATCACCGTAATGTTAAAGATCCAACCAAGTAAATGTATAATATAATAATTTTTGCAATTACTGATATATAACTTTTCTATCTCACAATCAATAGCAACTGGCAGTCAATGGCACATTTTCTTAAGGCCAGCATTGGTACAGGCGTTTTAGCCTTGCCAAATGCATTTGCGCATTCTGGTTACATTATTGGAATTATATTGACTATAATATTTGGCGTCCTTTCCGTCCATTGCTTACATATACTGGTAAGTGTTGCAGTTTTTGAGATTTTATTCGGTTTCCAGATCACAATTTTTATTGATATTTGGAATATTTTTATAATCATCAAACTAGCAGAATAGATCATTTTTAATTTTACGCGATCTTTGTTTATTTTTTCTAGGTAGTACTAATCCATAGGAATATGAACTATTTAAACAATGTTTTCAACGAAATAGAACGCCAGAATTTCTTATACTAATTTGTAACTTAACTTACTTTTGATCAGTAGGAAATTCTGCAACTGTGCTGATCAGTATTCTAAATGTTCTCGTTATTCTTTTGTTCCTCAAATTGTTTTGTAAAACAAAGAAATCCAAATGCCTGCTGCTTCTCTGCTAGTTTTAATGCAATTAAATAATAGTTATTTGGAGATGAAAGTGTTGAATAACAATCCTGAAATACTTTTACATTCTTTGTACATTTTTAATATTATCATTTCCACTTATCCGTATATTAAAATTTGTAATTCTACTCTTTTAGATTAATTCGATGTATATTCTGTCCAAGAGAAAGCGTGTACCATATCTGCCATACTCAGCAGCCATGAAAATGGCATTTCGAGAAGGACCGTTTTTTCTCAATTGGCTCGAACCAGCTGCAATGTACGTATCTACAGCCAAGATCCAGTTATTATATTAAAATTATTCTTAAATATTATTATCAATAATATTGTAATAATTATAAATTGTTCCTTATCTCTTATTAAGTATTTTCTTCATGTCATATATTTTATGTTTAATTAAATATCTGCGTAAATTTTTTCATGTCTATTTTTCAGTCCCTTCGTCGATGTGTTTTTGGCTCTTTATCAATTTGGCACCTGTTGCGTGTACTACGTTTTTATTGCTGAAACTATTAAACATCTCGCTGATGAATACGTTGTCATCTTGGATATAAGAATACACATGTGCATCCTGTTATGGACATTATTGCTGATCTTTAGTATCAGAAGCTTTAAAATATTGGCCTTTTTTAGTGCTTTTGCCAATATGCTGCTAATTTTGGGTAAGATTTTTAAAGAATTTAGTATCTAAAAACTGTACTGCAACGCATATATCAAAAAGTGCACAAGTTAGAGTCGTCTATACTCAGCATAAATATAATTGCTTCGTATTCCTTAAGCATACTCTGGCGTATACTTAATCTTTGGTATCTTGTTAAACATTTTATTACTCATACGCATTGTTTGAATTGTACAACGTAAATAGAGAATGTCATTGCAGCAGAGGTACGGGTTGACAGTACGTATACTTAATGTTTACATGGTCTACATGGAGGGAATTTTAGGAAAAACACGAATAATTTGTAGTTTCTAAACAGATCGTGCGAATTAAGCAAAATTTCGTTTAGGCGTAAAAGAATTGAATTTTAGTTATATTTGGAATTTGAAGCTCATGCTAATAAAATTGATATCATTAAATGGGGAAGGAAGCCTCATCTAATATAAACAATTTGAACGGAATCAACTGTTATATTCAGCTCGATCCAAGATGCAAGCGTAGATGCGATTTATTTGAAGGAATTTTCTTCACAGGGATTTCGAAACTGTCAAGCCTGACAAATCAGAGAAATTTCCTAAATTATTCAAATTAAATTAAAAAAAACACAGCTTTTTAAGTTATTTCAAGAATTTTGTATTTAAATACTTTTATACAAAGAAATAGCATTTTAGTTATACAATTTTAATAATTAACGCATGTAAAAGCTGTTTCCTCTTGAATTAATCGTATTTTTTGATGCAGCAAAGGACTGTAAATGCCTACAAAAAAAAAATAAATAAATAAATAAAAAAAAGACCAACAATATTAATCCAATACGATTTACGCACAATAAATATTATATAAATTAAGTTAAATTTCATAGGATAATTATTCGAAAAGTGTTTTTAGTTCCGAGAGACATAATAAATATTCCAAAGCACAAGGAAAAGTTTACAAGCAATTTTTAATATATTTTACTTACACAGCATAACAGTTGTTTTCAAAGGGCGCTACACTTGCATCATCAGAACTCATGTGTATATTTATTTATTGCCACTTATTAGGTGGCTTAATTCAATGTAATAGCAGTTTCTATTTGTATCAATTTCAAACCGATGGTAACACTCTTCTTAAATCTCTGTGTTGCCATTTCATTATTTTTCTTCATGTTTCTGAACTTTTTGTTCCATGTTTATTAACAAACGTTCAAGTGTGGCTTAAGAATATATGGAAAAAAAGCATGTCCTTCTGAATTAAAAATATTTTTCGGATAATTATTCTATGAAAGTAAATGGAAAAATAATATCCCAAGCGTACCTTCATTTCTTCATTCTTGAAACGAATGATCGTCGCAGGAACTTGCAATTGTATTTTGCTCGCCACGTGCCGCTGTTGTTTTTATTGTAGAGATGGCCATAATACAAAGACGACGATAATAATTTTTTCTTTCAACCAGAACTAACGTTATTCATAAACGTCCAATATGTCAATTACCTACCAAGAATTGGTTAATGTCTTTAAATTGATAATGATATACCAACATACGTGTAAGTACTTCTGCTGTATCACGTAAGCATTTTTCAAAAGAGTTCAAGAAACCCATAAATTTTCCTGACATTGGAGGCATATATTATGCAGTATCTGCTGAACATCCTGGCCAATCCAATTTCGTTTGTGGCAAAACATTCCTGTATTTATGTTAATGAATCTCAAAATGTTGGATCTCTTTTATGAAACTAAAAATTAAAATTATTTACAAAAATTTTTATATTTCTATCAGCATTGTCTGTCATATGTGCAAGTGTGTTGGTAAAATGCTTTTGTGTGTGTTAGTTTCAGTCATTATTTTCTTGTAGGAATATTTGTCTCACACAAATTTGTCATATTTTGGTTTTACTTCGTTTTGGAAGTTCAGCTTTGAAAACAAAATACGAAATCTGTCTTTATATTAAAACAATTATTTGTTGTTGTTCTTTATTTCTCTTATTCTTGCAGAATAAAACGTAAGAAAATAAAACAGGAAAAGTGATCAGTGAGTTCTTGTTTTGACTTTGATATTTGTTTCTCACTTAGTAAAGTGGAAGTATGAAATGCTCCAGTGAACTAGAACCCCTCAACTGATCACTTTAAATTTTTCAATAAGATTTTTGAAAAAAGAACTAGCACATAACTAAGATTAAAAAATACGAAATAATTTTGACAATCTTTCATTTTTTTTTTTTAATAGCAAAGCACTTGTCTTTTTGTTGTTAAACGGCTGTTACCTGTGACCTGGTTCTCAAAACTACAACTCACAAATCCACAAGTAAAATACCCGCATTTTTTCCTTTTAAATTTGTAAATTGTGGTTTTGAGAAACGGGCTCCAGGTATTTGTACCAGGACCATTATTACTTCGGTGTACGCTCTGATTGTACTTGACTGCAGATATTCGGAGAAAACTGTTTGAAGCCTTTCTCCCACGATATTTGCATGAGTACAATACATAACATTTTGAAAAATATAACATTTTGATTGATTTTTATATAAATTTTTTTTTATTTCAAGGTTTCGGCGTTATTTTGTATTATATCTTTGTGGACTTGCCACCCTTATCGGAACGAAATACTGTCCAAGATATCAGAAAGTGGCCAATTTTTTTCGGTATTGTCATGTTTTCAATTCAGGCTATTGGCGTGGTAAGTAAATGTTGTTGTTATTATTGTTTTCTGTTAAATAGAATTATTACTTGGATTATATTTAATCTATCGTTTCAGTTTTTAGCTATTGAAGAGAATATGGAAACACCAAAACAGTATCTGAAGCCATTTGGCACCATGAATGTGGGCATGACGATAATAATAAGTATTTACATGTGTGTTGGTTTCTTTGGCTATTGGAAATACGGTGATGACTCATTGGGCAGCGTAACTTTAAATATACCACAAAACGAAGTGTAAGTCGATTAACAATAACACAATAATTAATTAAAAATATATTGTCTATGATAGCGAATGTGTGATTCTTATTCTTTGATTTCTATTTATTTTGTGGAAATATTTAATTATTGATTTTTAAAATTTCACCGAACCACATCAATGTGCACTTTTTAGCTAAACATTTTCATCCAATTCAATATGTTTTTACAATTTAATATATTTCTACAATTGCGCATGAACTGAGTATTTTTATAAAATTTTTCCTAATAATAGTTTTTGTGATATTTGATTTCTTTCTTATTTTTATATATAAATTTGTATGTAGTTTGTCGGAGATAACAAAAATGATATTCGCTATTACAATATGGATCACATACGCTCTTCAAGGATACGTTACAAACGACATCATTTGGCACAAGTATTTATCGAGGAGAGTGGAAGACACATCAAAACATGTATTATATGAATTGATTTTACGATCATCTTTCGTTTTGCTAACGTGTAAGTTTTCTAAAGTTATATTTTTAAAGAAAACATATGCAGATGAAAAAAGCCTTTTAAACTAAAAAGTGAAAATGATACTTAATATAGAAATAAATTTATAAACAAAAATTATGTTATGGGAATTCGTGAAGGGCACCCCACACCTTTTTTAAAACAGTTTTATTTTTAATAACTCGAAAATTATTTAACCGAATTCGTTCAAATTATATATATACATATATATATATATATATATATATATATATATATATATATACATATATATATATATATATATATATATATATATATAATATATATATATATATATATATATATATATATAATATATATATATATATATATATATATATATATATATTATATATATATATATATATATATATATATATAGTATATATTACATAGAGATTTTCTTCATTTTCCGCATTTTATAAGCCATTACCGCATTTTATAAGCCACGAGTTTAAGTATAAAAAATCTTTTACTTATTTATATAAAACAGCATTTCAAGTATTTCTTCTAAATCTTCTAGTTATTTTGATTTTCCTAAAAATGGTTCTGCTTATGTAATTTTTTAACAGGGGAATGCTTTGCCCACAATGTGTTACATGTTACGCCTCGTACTGTTTTGCCATAAGCCAAATTAACTTAACACCCTCCTTATGAATTATATTGTTATTTTACAATTTCTCCCACAAATAATAATTAATGATTTCGCACAATTTTTTCATTTCAGTTCTTTGTGCCATGCTCGTTCCCACTTTAAGGCTGGTCCTTCCTCTCGTAGGCTCATGTTGTTTGCCGCTTTTGTGTATAATATTGCCAGCGGTAATGCAGAGTTGTGTTCAATACGGTACTGGCTTTGGTCCATACAAAATATATTTGATTAAAAATATTTTTCTAATGGTATTCGGCGTATTTGGTGGCATTATTGGAACTTATGTTACTCTGGATGAAATTATTCGTACTGTTTATTTTTGAACGAGTGAATACGTTTCATTATACATCATCTTGAAAATAATGCAAATAAATTTATAGCTACCGTAGAGATATTTATGTTAAAAATTAAGTTTGTCCTAAAAAAGAGGAACTTCTTGCTAGCGTCCTCTTCTTGGCCCATAGTTTCCAAAATAAAACAATTTCAATAGTAGAAAAGCTTATTTTTCGATGTATGAAAAAAGCTAATAGTGAAAATTTCATAAAAATCTATTTTTAAGAAATTTTCTAAGAAAAGGCTAAATTTTTGTCAGCGATCTTTTTTGCCGGTATTTTCCAAAATAACACATTTTAAAAATTAAAAATACTTATATTAGAATTTATAGCAAAATTGCAAAAATCGAAAATTTCAAAAAATCGATTTTTAAGAAATTTTCTTAGAAAAGGCAAACTTTTTGTCAGCGATCTTTTTTTGCCAGTATTTTTCAAAATAAAACATTCTAAAAAGTAAAGATGCTTGTCCAAATTGTTTTTGGACACTTAAATTACGCCCACCAATACCATAATTTTTATCAAATATAAGCGATAAAATTAGTTATGGCAGAATAAATGAAGTTGTTGTACTTACAAATACCATTATTGGAGAATAATAAACCAGCAAAAGTCAACTTCGGGGGTGCCCCCTTTTTTCTTACCACTTGATTGTCCGGCACTCAATCCTTAATCAAATAAATAAAAGACTTAGCTGAAATCTGTAACCGGAAGTCTGTAACCTGAAACTTTTAACATTACAAAAGGCGATGAGTTATAAATAAAACTCTCAAAATCAAAATCTCTCAAACTAAACTTGCAAGGAGTAACCTACTAATTCTTTCTGGAACCCTAAGAACAGGTGAGCATAAGCCTATGGAGTCAGCACACTCCAGATATATAACTCGTATTATCTGTTTCCCGCCAACAAATCTAAATTCTAATTTCTCTCCACGAGCAAATATAATTAACTCCTCTTTTTGCAGGTTGATCAATACCAGCAGCCCTTGAACGTCTACAAACGGAGATTTCCATACTATTGCGAGTTACACAGCAATTGTAGGTATTCATGGTCCATTAGAGTTTTACAAAAGTCTTACCAAAGATTTAAAACAACATCACGAAAAAGGATTTAATATATTATACTTGAACATTGCCTGTCATTTGGAAATAAAAAGAAAGAAAAGCAGCGAGTAAAAACAAAAAAAGAACAATTAAAATAAAATTCCATTTAAAATCAATAAAAGGGCATAAAAAATTTTTTATAAAACTTTGGGAAAAAAGAACCAGAACGAAAAGAAAAAAAAGTAAAAAGGAAATAACGCAAGTTCAGTGCACCAATTTACTACATAGTAAAAGAAGATGTACTAGTGTAAGCATACATACGTAATTACATACATATTAAGAGAAAGTAAAATAAAAATATGTACAACAACAACAACATCTTTAAATGAGTGCATTGCATCAACCTCAACCATCGTCTCTTAAAATTTGTATGCTACGAAAAGCCAAACTCATGAGCAGTCTGAAAGAAGCAAGGGAAGTGTTAAAAAGCTAAAGCGGCACTTGAGTGGTGCGCGAAAAAAATAAATATATAAATAAATTATAAACTTACATACATACATACATGTGTATAAAAGTGGACAAAAACAAAGAACAATATACTCGTAAATTTAGCAAGAAAAAAGATCTAACTGTTAAAATATCTGGATAAAATTATAAATAATTGGAATAATGCAGTTAAAAACACAACAACAACAAATGTATCACATGTCACACAATAAGAACAGTACATACAAATATATATACATACATACGTGCATATATAAACACCGCTATAAAAGTTCGTAGTAAATAAAAACTTAAACATTCAAAGGACATCCAAATATATAAATAAATTATATATCGCATGAAATTATTAAACGATTTTCAACTAGATCAGAAACTAAAATGAAACGAGAAAGACTGCTAATAACTAATTAAAGATATGTATATGTACATATGTACTTATATACATATGTATGCATGTACCCCAAAGGTCGTACAAAAATGGAAACGATTATGTATAAAGTGGAACATACAAACATAGTTACACTGGAAATAAATATTTGGAGGACAACAAACAGATCTGCGAAGGAAATATTATGAGAGTAAAATCCGCTAGTGGAATGAAATCCAGGTAAGCAAATAACGTTATTTAAAAGTACATATACAGTTCCACGTTACATACATACACGCATATTCCGCAATAACATACATACATAGATATATGTATATGTATGGGGATTCACACTGTAGTCATAAAGTCATAAAATAATAGCACGAAAAATATGACTAGTGCGAACAACCGGTCGCAACTTATTAGACTGCTAAATAAATTTTGTATGTATAAACTGAAACAGCTGCTGTCTAGATATGAGCTAAATACTCCTTTTTAGTGGCTGCAATTGCAAAAACTCCGTGGCTGCCACTTTCATAACATAAACAAGAGAAATTTTTGTCTAGCTTATATATAGATTTTGCGGTTTTAATTCTCTTTCAGATATTTTCATTTTATAATAATGTACAGACTTATAAGTATGAATAATATATTAGCCGTTTCTTAGTCGTGAATCATATAGAAGTAACGGCGGCAAACATATACCATCGCCGTCTCGCCTAAAGATTTTCAGCTTTTGGACTCAGATCTTTAGAGCTATTTTGTGACAAAGCAAAAACATACCTGAAAGAGTGCTATTATTTTATGACTATTTTATAAGCAGCACAACTTTTTTAAGGTGGTCTAAAATATTTTGACTTTATGACAATATCACTAAATAGCACACAGTGTGAATACCCCAACAGAGTATATATTATTAACTGGTGTATACAAATGTATGTACATACAATAATTGTATATACATATTTGGGGTATTCACACTTCGTGCTATTTGGTCATATTGTCATAAAATCATAAAATTCATAAAATAATAGCACTCTATCAGGTATGGTTTGTGTTGTACTAAAATGCTCTAGAGATCTGAGTCGAACGGCTGAAAATCTTTAGGCGAGACGGCGATAGTATGCCGCCGTTTTTTATATATGATTCACGACTAAAAAACAGTTAAAAAATTGTTCATAATGTCTGTACATTAAATCACATTTTCATAACATAAAAATTATGAAAGGAGCACTAAATCGCAAAAACTAAATATATACAAGTGACAAATTTTTCTCGTTTTACTTACGTAGTTGGCAGCCACTGAGAGTTTTTCCGTATGCCGCCGCAAAAAAATATAAAATATTCAGCTCATAACAAGGCAGCAGCTGTTAGAGTTTATGTATACAAATTTATTTAGCAGACCAAGTTATGACGGGTGGTTCACGCTAGTCCTACTTTTCGTGCTATTATTTTATGACTTATGACTTATGACTACAGTGTGAATCCCCTAATTGTATGCTCACGTACCTACCCTACAAGCATTTCACTTAACTTTTATCTAACTTTAAATGTATTTTCTCTCAACCAATTGGGGCTGATGCCCAGATTGTTTTTAATGTTAACATTACGATGGCCTATGCAAGTAGTAAATTGTCCGACTCTGCATGACTTTCCAACTAACTTGAAACTAGTTTTTTATTAGGCAACTAAAAACTAGTTAATTTGAAGTTAGTAAAGTTGGAGAGGTATGAGCTAACTAATAGTAGTTAGTTGAAAGTTATCTAAAATATAATTAGCTTTTAACAATTATGTATAGGCCAATCCACTACAGGTCCGCATAAATAAAAAGCTTAATTATTTGTATACTCTTTGCAAAAATGTGAAGGGGTAGGTTTGTCCGTGTGTAATTTCTTCGATATTAATATGGGACCCCATAAAGCATATATATTCCGGATTCTTATCAATAGCGATGGCGATGTCCGTCTGTAAGTGTAATCGGTTTTCCCAAGCCCCCAGACTCGTTCTTGGCATGAGGGATTAGAAATGAACTTAAAACCGAAATACAGTTCAGAGCTGGACGCAAAATTAATACCAAACACCTTATATACATATGTTTATTTATTTGTAGATTGAACCTACATTATGCTTTGGGAAGCCTCAATTATCTATTATAAGCTAAAAAAATAAAAATAAAAATTTCCAGGGATGGAGATTCAGTTTTTTGTAGTACATGTAATAACTAAAATGTTTAAAAATTTAAAGTTTTTTTAAATAAAATCGCTTGATACATCAGAAAGATTTGCATTAGTAAAATAAAAATTAAAAAAATTTAAATGTCGTTTCCAGCGGTGGGAAATTGATTTGTTTTTCATTTATAAAAGTAACCAAAAATGCAACTGACGTTTTTACTTTGTAAACTAAAATTTTTTTAAAACTTAGGAAGAACAAAATTTGTTTCAAAAATTAAAAAAAGCAAAATTTCGAATCCAGGGTTGGACAAGTGCAATATTTTATGGTACATGAAAGTGGTTAAAACGGTTAAAAATTTTTAATTTTTTTTCCTAAAAAAAAAATTACTTTATACCTGATTCTTATAAAAAAATAAAAGAAATTAAACTTTTGCTTCCAGGGTTAGGAAAATTACAGTTTATTTTGGTATATGCAATATTTTGTAGTACATGTAATAACCAAAATGATTACAAATATTGAGTTTGTCTTAAATAAAACTACTTTATAACTCATGAAGATTTGCATTGATAAAAAAAGCCAACTGACGTGTTTTTTTTTTTTTTTGCTAACTAAAACTACTTTATAATTTACGTAACTAAAAATTGAAATAGAGCTTCCTTCATAAAAATATGTAGACGTAAGTTGGCGAAGGGTATATGAGATTCGGCACAGACGAATATAGTGCTACTCAATTTTTGGGAGCTTTTCAGTAAAACTGAAGGAGAAGATCAGAAGGAGTCTGTACTGGAAATTAAACTGAAGATTTAAAATCGAGGTGTAACAAGATGGAAGCTTCATATCAAGAGCTAATGAAATCTCAAGATGCCTCAAAGATACCGTAAAGCGGACTATGCTGCTCCTGTAGCCGCCTATTTTCAGTACCATGGCCATATAACTGAGCAACTAAAAGCGTGTCGGTTAGAAGCTCCAGGCACTCAAGAGCTTCAATCAACGTCTCGATATTCAATTCCCAGTATTGAATTCGTTCGAAATATACAACAAGACAACGCAAGTAACTGCATAAAACTACCACCGTCTGAAAGTAAAAATGTTTATTTTTAAATTTATAGAAAACTTGCAAAAATCGAAAATTTAAAAAAAATTTATTTTTAAATAATTTTCTTAGAAAAGGATAAATTTTTGTAGCGGCCTTCTTTTTGCCAGTACTTTTTTTTAAATAAAATATTATAAAAAGTAAAAATGTTTATTTTTGGTTTTATGGAAAAGTTGCAAAAATCTAAAATTTCATAACGAAAATTGAAAATTTCATTTGTTCAAAAAATCGATTTTAAAAAAATTTTTTTAGAAATGGCTGAATTTTTGTTTGGAGTCTTATTTTTGCCAGTATTTTCCGAAACAAATCGGTTTTTCAAGTTTGGGGCCCTATTTGTAATTTTATAGCACAAGAGCGAAAATTGAAAATTTCATAAGGGGTACCTCTTTGTTCAAAAAATCGATTTTAAAAATTTTTTTTTGAAATGGCTCAATTTTTGTTTGAAGTCTTATTTTTGCCAGTATTTTCCGAAACAAATCGGGTTTTCAAGTTTGGGGGCTTATTTTTAATTTTATAGGACAAGAGCGAAAATTGAAAATTTCATAAGGGGTACCTCTTTGTTCAAAAAATCGATTTTTAAAAAATTTTTTTAGAAATGGCTCAATTTTTGTTTGAAGTCTTATTTTTGCCAGTATTTTCCGAAACAAATCGGTTTTTCAAGTTTGGGGGCTTATTTTTAATTTTATAGGACAAGAGCGAAAATTGAAAATTTCATAAGGGGTACCTCTTTGTTCAAAAAATCGATTTTTAAAAAATTTTTTTAGAAATGGCTCAATTTTTGTTTGAAGTCTTATTTTTGCCAGTATTTTCCGAAACAAATCGGTTTTTCAAGTTTGGGGGCTTATTTTTAATTTTATAGGACAAGAGCGAAAATTGAAAATTTCATAAGGGGTACCTCTTTGTTCAAGAAATCGATTTAAAAAAAAATTTTTTAGAAATGGCTCAATTTTTGTTTGAAGTCTTATTTTTGCCAGTATTTTCCGAAACAAATCGGGTTTTCAAGTTTGGGGGCTTATTTTTAATTTTATAGGACAAGAGCGAAAATTGAAAATTTCATAAGGGGTACCTCTTTGTTCAAAAAATCGATTTTGAAAAAATTTTTTTAGAAATGGCTCAATTTTTGTTTGAAGTCTTATTTTTGCCAGTATTTTCCGAAACAAATCGGTTTTTCAAGTTTGGGGGCTTATTTTTAATTTTATAGGACAAGAGCGAAAATTGAAAATTTCATAAGGGGTACCTCTTTGTTCAAGAAATCGATTTTAAAAAAAATTTTTTAGAAATGGCTCAATTTTTGTTTGAAGTCTTATTTTTGCCAGTATTTTCCGAAACAAATCGGGTTTTCAAGTTTGGGGGCTTATTTTTAATTTTATAGGACAAGAGCCAAAATCGAAAATTTCATAAGGGGTACGTACCTCTTTGTTCAAAAAATCGATTTTTAAAAAATTTTCCTAGAAAAGGCTAAATTTTTGTTAGCGGCCTTCTTTTTGCCAGTATTTTCCAAAATGAAACATTTTAAGAAGTAAAAATGGGGATTTTTGAATTTATGGAAAAATTGCAAAAATCGAAAATTTCATAAGGGGTACCTCTTTGTTCAAAAAATCGATTTTTTAAAAATTTTCCTAGAAAAGGCTAAATTTTTGTTAGCGGCCTTCTTTTTGCCAGTATTTTCCAAAATGAAACATTTTAAGAAGTAAAAATGGGAATTTTTGAATTTATGGAAAAATTGCAAAAATCGAAAATTTCATAAGGGGTACCTCTTTGTTCAAAAAATTGATTTTTAAAAAATTTTCCTAGAAAAGGCTAAATTTTTGTTAGCGGCCTTCTTTTTGCCAGTATTTTCCAAAATGAAACATTTTAAGAAGTAAAAATGGGGATTTTTGAATTTATGGAAAAATTGCAAAAATCGAAAATTTCATAAGGGGTACCTCTTTGTTCAAAAAATCGATTTTGAAAAAATTTTCCTAGAAAAGGCTAAATTTTTGTTAGCGGCCTTCTTTTTGCCAGTATTTTCCAAAATGAAACATTTTAAGAAGTAAAAATGGGGATTTTTGAATTTATGGAAAAAGTACAAAAATCGAAAATTTCATAAGAGGTACCTCTTTGTTCAAAAAATCGATTTTGAAAAAATTTTCCTAGAAAAGGCTAAATTTTTGTTAGCGGCCTTCTTTTTGCCAGTATTTTCCAAAATGAAACATTTTAAGAAGTAAAAATGGGGATTTTTGAATTTATGGAAAAATTGCAAAAATCGAAAATTTCATAAGGGGTACCTCTTTGTTCAAAAAATCGATTTTTAAAAAATTTTCCTAGAAAAGGCTAAATTTTTGTTAGCGGCCTTCTTTTTGCCAGTATTTTCCAAAATGAAACATTTTAAGAAGTAAAAATGGGGATTTTTGAATATATGGAAAAAGTACAAAAATCGAAAATTTCATAAGAGGTACCTCTTTGTTCAAAAAATCGATTTTTAAAAAATTTTTTTAGAAATGGCTCAATTTTTGTTTGAAGTCTTATTTTTGCCAGTATTTTCCGAAACAAATCGGTTTTTCAAGTTTGGGGGCTTATTTTTAATTTTATAGGACAAGAGCGAAAATTGAAAATTTCATAAGGGGTACCTCTTTGTTCAAAAAATCGATTTTTAAAAAATTTTTTTAGAAATGGCTCAATTTTTGTTTGAAGTCTTATTTTTGCCAGTATTTTCCGAAACAAATCGGTTTTTCAAGTTTGGGGGCTTATTTTTAATTTTATAGGACAAGAGCGAAAATTGAAAATTTCATAAGGGGTACCTCTTTGTTCAAGAAATCGATTTTAAAAAAAATTTTTTAGAAATGGCTCAATTTTTGTTTGAAGTCTTATTTTTGCCAGTATTTTCCGAAACAAATCGGTTTTTCAAGTTTGGGGGCTTATTTTTAATTTTATAGGACAAGAGCGAAAATTGAAAATTTCATAAGGGGTACCTCTTTGTTCAAAAAATCGATTTTTAAAAAATTTTTTTAGAAATGGCTCAATTTTTGTTTGAAGTCTTATTTTTGCCAGTATTTTCCGAAACAAATCGGTTTTTCAAGTTTGGGGGCTTATTTTTAATTTTATAGGACAAGAGCGAAAATTGAAAATTTCATAAGGGGTACCTCTTTGTTCAAAAAATCGATTTTTAAAAAATTTTTTTAGAAATGGCTCAATTTTTGTTTGAAGTCTTATTTTTGCCAGTATTTTCCGAAACAAATCGGTTTTTCAAGTTTGGTGACTTATTTTTAATTTTATAGGACAAGAGCGAAAATTGAAAATTTCATAAGGGGTACCTCTTTGTTCAAAAAATCGATTTTTCAAAAAATTTTTTAGAAATGGCTCAATTTTTGTTTGAAGTCTTATTTTTGCCAGTATTTTCCGAAACAAATCGGTTTTTCAAGTTTGGGGGCTTATTTTTAATTTTATAGGACAAGAGCGAAAATTGAAAATTTCATAAGGGGTACCTCTTTGTTCAAAAAATCGATTTTTAAAAAATTTTTTTAGAAATGGCTCAATTTTTGTTTGAAGTCTTATTTTTGCCAGTATTTTCCGAAACAAATCGGTTTTTGAAGTTTGTGGGCTTATTTTTAATTTTATAGGACAAGAGCGAAAATTGAAAATTTCATAAGGGGTACCTCTTTGTTCAAAAAATCGATTTTTAAAAAATTTTTTTAGAAATGGCTCAATTTTTGTTTGAAGTCTTATTTTTGCCAGTATTTTCCGAAACAAATCGGTTTTTCAAGTTTGGGGGCTTATTTTTAATTTTATAGGACAAGAGCGAAAATTGAAACTTTCATAAGGGGTACCTCTTTGTTCAAAAAATAGATTTTTAAAAAATTTTTTTAGAAATGGCTCAATTTTTGTTTGAAGTCTTATTTTTGCCAGTATTTTCCGAAACAAATCGGTTTTTCAAGTTTGGGGGCTTATTTTTAATTTTATAGGACAAGAGCGAAAATTGAAAATTTCATAAGGGGTACCTCTTTGTTCAAAAAATCGATTTTTAAAAATTTTTTTAGAAATGGCTCAATTTTTGTTTGAAGTCTTATTTTTGCCAGTATTTTCCGAAACAAATCGGTTTTTCAAGTTTGGGGGCTTATTTTTAATTTTATAGGACAAGAGCGAAAATTGAAAATTTCATAAGGGGTACCTCTTTGTTCAAAAAATCGATTTTTAAAAAATTTTTTTAGAAATGGCTCAATTTTTGTTTGAAGTCTTATTTTTGCCAGTATTTTCCGAAACAAATCGGTTTTTCAAGTTTGGGGGCTTATTTTTAATTTTATAGGACAAGAGCGAAAATTGAAAATTTCATAAGGGGTACCTCTTTGTTCAAAAAATCGATTTTTAAAAAATTTTTTTAGAAATGGCTCAATTTTTGTTTGAAGTCTTATTTTTGCCAGTATTTTCCGAAACAAATCGGTTTTTCAAGTTTGGGGGCTTATTTTTAATTTTATAGGACAAGAGCGAAAATTGAAAATTTCATAAGGGGTACCTCTTTGTTCAAAAAATCGATTTTGAAAAAATTTTCCTAGAAAAGGCTAAATTTTTGTTAGCGGCCTTCTTTTTGCCAGTATTTTCCAAAATGAAACATTTTAAGAAGTAAAAATGGGGATTTTTGAATTTATGGAAAAATTGCAAAAATCGAAAATTTCATAAGGGGTACCTCTTTGTTCAAAAAATCGATTTTGAAAAAATTTTGCTAGAAAAGGCTAAATTTTTGTTAGCGGCCTTCTTTTTGCCAGTATTTTCCAAAATGAAACATTTTAAGAAGTAAAAATGGGGATTTTTGAATTTATGGAAAAAGTACAAAAATCGAAAATTTCATAAGAGGTACCTCTTTGTTCAAAAAATCGATTTTGAAAAAATTTTCCTAGAAAAGGCTAAATTTTTGTTAGCGGCCTTCTTTTTGCCAGTATTTTCCAAAACGAAACATTTTAAGAAGTAAAAATGGGGATTTTTGAATTTATGGAAAAAGTACAAAAATCGAAAATTTCATAAGAGGTACCTCTTTGTTCAAAAAATCGATTTTGAAAAAATTTTCCTAGAAAAGGCTAAATTTTTGTTAGCGGCCTTCTTTTTGCCAGTATTTTCCAAAATGAAACATTTTAAGAAGTAAAAATGGGGATTTTTGAATTTATGGAAAAATTGCAAAAATCGAAAATTTCATAAGGGGTACCTCTTTGTTCAAAAAATCGATTTTTAAAAAATTTTCCTAGAAAAGGCTAAATTTTTGTTAGCGGCCTTCTTTTTGCCAGTATTTTCCAAAATGAAACATTTTAAGAAGTAAAAATGGGGATTTTTGAATTTATGGAAAAATTGCAAAAATCGAAAATTTCATAAGGGGTACCTCTTTGTTCAAAAAATCGATTTTTAAAAAATTTTCCTAGAAAAGGCTAAATTTTTGTTAGCGGCCTTCTTTTTGCCAGTATTTTCCAAAATGAAACATTTTAAGAAGTAAAAATGGGGATTTTTGAATTTATGGAAAAAGTACAAAAATCGAAAATTTCATAAGAGGTACCTCTTTGTTCAAAAAATCGATTTTTAAAAAATTTTTTTAGAAATGGCTCAATTTTTGTTTGAAGTCTTATTTTTGCCAGTATTTTCCGAAACAAATCGGTTTTTCAAGTTTGGGGGCTTATTTTTAATTTTATAGGACAAGAGCGAAAATTGAAAATTTCATAAGGGGTACCTCTTTGTTCAAAAAATCGATTTTTAAAAAATTTTTTTTGAAATGGCTCAATTTTTGTTTGAAGTCTTATTTTTGCCAGTATTTTCCGAAACAAATCGGTTTTTCAAGTTTGGGGGCTTATTTTTAATTTTATAGGACAAGAGCGAAAATTGAAAATTTCATAAGGGGTACCTCTTTGTTCAAAAAATCGATTTTTAAAAAATTTTTTTTGAAATGGCTCAATTTTTGTTTGAAGTCTTATTTTTGCCAGTATTTTCCGAAACAAATCGGTTTTTCAAGTTTGGGGGCTTATTTTTAATTTTATAGGACAAGAGCGAAAATTGAAAATTTCATAAGGGGTACCTCTTTGTTCAAAAAATCGATTTTTAAAAAATTTTTTTTGAAATGGCTCAATTTTTGTTTGAAGTCTTATTTTTGCCAGTATTTTCCGAAACAAATCGGTTTTTCAAGTTTGGGGGCTTATTTTTAATTTTATAGGACAAGAGCGAAAATTGAAAATTTCATAAGGGGTACCTCTTTGTTCAAAAAATCGATTTTAAAAAATTTTTTTTAGAAATGGCTCAATTTTTGTTTGAAGTCTTATTTTTGCCAGTATTTTCCGAAACAAATCGGTTTTTCAAGTTTGGGGGCTTATTTTTAATTTTATAGGACAAGAGCGAAAATTGAAAATTTCATAAGGGGTACCTCTTTGTTCAAAAAATCGATTTTTAAAAAATTTTTTTTGAAATGGCTCAATTTTTGTTTGAAGTCTTATTTTTGCCAGTATTTTCCGAAACAAATCGGTTTTTCAAGTTTGGGGGCTTATTTTTAATTTTATAGGACAAGAGCGAAAATTGAAAATTTCATAAGGGGTACCTCTTTGTTCAAAAAATCGATTTTTAAAAAATTTTTTTTGAAATGGCTCAATTTTTGTTTGAAGTCTTATTTTTGCCAGTATTTTCCGAAACAAATCGGTTTTTCAAGTTTGGGGGCTTATTTTTAATTTTATAGGACAAGAGCGAAAATTGAAAATTTCATAAGGGGTACCTCTTTGTTCAAAAAATCGATTTAAAAAAATTTTTTTTAGAAATGGCTCAATTTTTGTTTGAAGTCTTATTTTTGCCAGTATTTTCCGAAACAAATCGGTTTTTCAAGTTTGGGGGCTTATTTTTAATTTTATAGGACAAGAGCGAAAATTGAAAATTTCATAAGGGGTACCTCTTTGTTCAAAAAATCGATTTAAAAAAATTTTTTTTAGAAATGGCTCAATTTTTGTTTGAAGTCTTATTTTTGCCAGTATTTTCCGAAACAAATCGGTTTTTCAAGTTTGGGGGCTTATTTTTAATTTTATAGGACAAGAGCGAAAATTGAAAATTTCATAAGGGGTACCTCTTTGTTCAAAAAATCGATTTTTAAAAATTTTTTTTTGAAATGGCTCAATTTTTGTTTGAAGTCTTATTTTTGCCAGTATTTTCCGAAACAAATCGGTTTTTCAAGTTTGGGGGCTTATTTTTAATTTTATAGGACAAGAGCGAAAATTGAAAATTTCATAAGGGGTACCTCTTTGTTCAAAAAATCGATTTTTAAAAAATTTTTTTAGAAATGGCTCAATTTTTGTTTGAAGTCTTATTTTTGCCAGTATTTTCCGAAACAAATCGGTTTTTCAAGTTTGGGGGCTTATTTTTAATTTTATAGGACAAGAGCGAAAATTGAAAATTTCATAAGGGGTACCTCTTTGTTCAAGAAATCGATTTTAAAAAAAATTTTTTAGAAATGGCTCAATTTTTGTTTGAAGTCTTATTTTTGCCAGTATTTTCCGAAACAAATCGGTTTTTCAAGTTTGGGGGCTTATTTTTAATTTTATAGGACAAGAGCGAAAATTGAAAATTTCATAAGGGGTACCTCTTTGTTCAAGAAATCGATTTTAAAAAAAATTTTTTAGAAATGGCTCAATTTTTGTTTGAAGTCTTATTTTTGCCAGTATTTTCCGAAACAAATCGGTTTTTCAAGTTTGGGGGCTTATTTTTAATTTTATAGGACAAGAGCGAAAATTGAAAATTTCATAAGGGGTACGTACCTCTTTGTTCAAAATATCGATTTTTAAAAAATTTTTTTAGAAATGGCTCAATTTTTGTTTGAAGTCTTATTTTTGCCAGTATTTTCCGAAACAAATCGGGTTTTCAAGTTTGGGGGCTTATTTTTAATTTTATAGGACAAGAGCCAAAATCGAAAATTTCATAAGAGGTACCTCTTTGTTCAAAAAATCGATTTTTAAAAAATTTTCCTAGAAAAGGCTAAATTTTTGTTAGCGGCCTTCTTTTTGCCAGTATTTTCCAAAATGAAACATTTTAAGAAGTAAAAATGGGAATTTTTGAATTTATGGAAAAATTGCAAAAATCGAAAATTTCATAAGGGGTACCTCTTTGTTCAAAAAATTGATTTTTAAAAAATTTTCCTAGAAAAGGCTAAATTTTTGTTAGCGGCCTTCTTTTTGCCAGTATTTTCCAAAATGAAACATTTTAAGAAGTAAAAATGGGGATTTTTGAATTTATGGAAAAATTGCAAAAATCGAAAATTTCATAAGGGGTACCTCTTTGTTCAAAAAATCGATTTTGAAAAAATTTTCCTAGAAAAGGCTAAATTTTTGTTAGCGGCCTTCTTTTTGCCAGTATTTTCCAAAATGAAACATTTTAAGAAGTAAAAATGGGGATTTTTGAATTTATGGAAAAAGTACAAAAATCGAAAATTTCATAAGAGGTACCTCTTTGTTCAAAAAATCGATTTTGAAAAAATTTTCCTAGAAAAGGCTAAATTTTTGTTAGCGGCCTTCTTTTTGCCAGTATTTTCCAAAACGAAACATTTTAAGAAGTAAAAATGGGGATTTTTGAATTTATGGAAAAAGTACAAAAATCGAAAATTTCATAAGAGGTACCTCTTTGTTCAAAAAATCGATTTTGAAAAAATTTTCCTAGAAAAGGCTAAATTTTTGTTAGCGGCCTTCTTTTTGCCAGTATTTTCCAAAATGAAACATTTTAAGAAGTAAAAATGGGGATTTTTGAATTTATGGAAAAATTGCAAAAATCGAAAATTTCATAAGGGGTACCTCTTTGTTCAAAAAATCGATTTTTAAAAAATTTTCCTAGAAAAGGCTAAATTTTTGTTAGCGGCCTTCTTTTTGCCAGTATTTTCCAAAATGAAACATTTTAAGAAGTAAAAATGGGGATTTTTGAATTTATGGAAAAATTGCAAAAATCGAAAATTTCATAAGGGGTACCTCTTTGTTCAAAAAATCGATTTTAAAAAAATTTTCCTAGAAAAGGCTAAATTTTTGTTAGCGGCCTTCTTTTTGCCAGTATTTTCCAAAATGAAACATTTTAAGAAGTAAAAATGGGGATTTTTGAATTTATGGAAAAAGTACAAAAATCGAAAATTTCATAAGAGGTACCTCTTTGTTCAAAAAATCGATTTTGAAAAAATTTTCCTAGAAAAGGCTAAATTTTTGTTAGCGGCCTTCTTTTTGCCAGTATTTTCCAAAATGAAACATTTTAAGAAGTAAAAATGGGGATTTTTGAATTTATGGAAAAATTGCAAAAATCGAAAATTTCATAAGGGGTACCTCTTTGTTCAAAAAATCGATTTTGAAAAAATTTTCCTAGAAAAGGCTAAATTTTTGTTAGCGGCCTTCTTTTTGCCAGTATTTTCCAAAATGAAACATTTTAAGAAGTAAAAATGGGGATTTTTGAATTTATGGAAAAATTGCAAAAATCGAAAATTTCATAAGGGGTACCTCTTTGTTCAAAAAATCGATTTTTAAAAAATTTTCCTAGAAAAGGCTAAATTTTTTTTAGCGGCCTTCTTTTTGCCAGTATTTTCCAAAATGAAACATTTTAAGAAGTAAAAATGGGGATTTTTGAATTTATGGAAAAATTGCAAAAATCGAAAATTTCATAAGGGGTACCTCTTTGTTCAAAAAATCGATTTTTAAAAAATTTTCCTAGAAAAGGCTAAATTTTTGTTAGCGGCCTTCTTTTTGCCAGTATTTTCCAAAATGAAACATTTTAAGAAGTAAAAATGGGGATTTTTGAATTTATGGAAAAAGTACAAAAATCGAAAATTTCATAAGAGGTACCTCTTTGTTCAAAAAATCGATTTTTAAAAAATTTTCCTAGAAAAGGCTAAATTTTTGTTAGCGGCCTTCTTTTTGCCAGTATTTTCCAAAATGAAACATTTTAAGAAGTAAAAATGGGGATTTTTGAATTTATGGAAAAAGTACAAAAATCGAAAATTTCATAAGAGGTACCTCTTTGTTCAAAAAATCGATTTTTAAAAAATTTTTTTAGAAATGGCTCAATTTTTGTTTGAAGTCTTATTTTTGCCAGTATTTTCCGAAACAAATCGGTTTTTCAAGTTTGGGGGCTTATTTTTAATTTTATAGGACAAGAGCGAAAATTGAAAATTTCATAAGGGGTACCTCTTTGTTCAAGAAATCGATTTTAAAAAAAATTTTTTAGAAATGGCTCAATTTTTGTTTGAAGTCTTATTTTTGCCAGTATTTTCCGAAACAAATCGGTTTTTCAAGTTTGGGGGCTTATTTTTAATTTTATAGGACAAGAGCGAAAATTGAAAATTTCATAAGGGGTACCTCTTTGTTCAAAAAATCGATTTTTAAAAAATTTTCCTAGAAAAGGCTAAATTTTTTTTAGCGGCCTTCTTTTTGCCAGTATTTTCCAAAATGAAACATTTTAAGAAGTAAAAATGGGGATTTTTGAATTTATGGAAAAATTGCAAAAATCGAAAATTTCATAAGGGGTACCTCTTTGTTCAAAAAATCGATTTTGAAAAAATTTTCCTAGAAAAGGCTAAATTTTTGTTAGCGGCCTTCTTTTTGCCAGTATTTTCCAAAATGAAACATTTTAAGAAGTAAAAATGGGGATTTTTGAATTTATGGAAAAATTGCAAAAATCGAAAATTTCATAAGGGGTACCTCTTTGTTCAAAAAATCGATTTTTAAAAAATTTTCCTAGAAAAGGCTAAATTTTTGTTAGCGGCCTTCTTTTTGCCAGTATTTTCCAAAATGAAACATTTTAAGAAGTAAAAATGGGGATTTTTGAATTTATGGAAAAAGTACAAAAATCGAAAATTTCATAAGAGGTACCTCTTTGTTCAAAAAATCGATTTTGAAAAAATTTTCCTAGAAAAGGCTAAATTTTTGTTAGCGGCCTTCTTTTTGCCAGTATTTTCCAAAACGAAACATTTTAAGAAGTAAAAATGGGGATTTTTGAATTTATGGAAAAAGTACAAAAATCGAAAATTTCATAAGAGGTACCTCTTTGTTCAAAAAATCGATTTTGAAAAAATTTTCCTAGAAAAGGCTAAATTTTTGTTAGCGGCCTTCTTTTTGCCAGTATTTTCCAAAATGAAACATTTTAAGAAGTAAAAATGGGGATTTTTGAATTTATGGAAAAATTGCAAAAATCGAAAATTTCATAAGGGGTACCTCTTTGTTCAAAAAATCGATTTTTAAAAAATTTTCCTAGAAAAGGCTAAATTTTTGTTAGCGGCCTTCTTTTTGCCAGTATTTTCCAAAATGAAACATTTTAAGAAGTAAAAATGGGGATTTTTGAATTTATGGAAAAATTGCAAAAATCGAAAATTTCATAAGGGGTACCTCTTTGTTCAAAAAATCGATTTTAAAAAAATTTTCCTAGAAAAGGCTAAATTTTTGTTAGCGGCCTTCTTTTTGCCAGTATTTTCCAAAATGAAACATTTTAAGAAGTAAAAATGGGGATTTTTGAATTTATGGAAAAAGTACAAAAATCGAAAATTTCATAAGAGGTACCTCTTTGTTCAAAAAATCGATTTTGAAAAAATTTTCCTAGAAAAGGCTAAATTTTTGTTAGCGGCCTTCTTTTTGCCAGTATTTTCCAAAATGAAACATTTTAAGAAGTAAAAATGGGGATTTTTGAATTTATGGAAAAATTGCAAAAATCGAAAATTTCATAAGGGGTACCTCTTTGTTCAAAAAATCGATTTTGAAAAAATTTTCCTAGAAAAGGCTAAATTTTTGTTAGCGGCCTTCTTTTTGCCAGTATTTTCCAAAATGAAACATTTTAAGAAGTAAAAATGGGGATTTTTGAATTTATGGAAAAATTGCAAAAATCGAAAATTTCATAAGGGGTACCTCTTTGTTCAAAAAATCGATTTTTAAAAAATTTTCCTAGAAAAGGCTAAATTTTTTTTAGCGGCCTTCTTTTTGCCAGTATTTTCCAAAATGAAACATTTTAAGAAGTAAAAATGGGGATTTTTGAATTTATGGAAAAATTGCAAAAATCGAAAATTTCATAAGGGGTACCTCTTTGTTCAAAAAATCGATTTTTAAAAAATTTTCCTAGAAAAGGCTAAATTTTTGTTAGCGGCCTTCTTTTTGCCAGTATTTTCCAAAATGAAACATTTTAAGAAGTAAAAATGGGGATTTTTGAATTTATGGAAAAAGTACAAAAATCGAAAATTTCATAAGAGGTACCTCTTTGTTCAAAAAATCGATTTTTAAAAAATTTTCCTAGAAAAGGCTAAATTTTTGTTAGCGGCCTTCTTTTTGCCAGTATTTTCCAAAATGAAACATTTTAAGAAGTAAAAATGGGGATTTTTGAATTTATGGAAAAAGTACAAAAATCGAAAATTTCATAAGAGGTACCTCTTTGTTCAAAAAATCGATTTTTAAAAAATTTTTTTAGAAATGGCTCAATTTTTGTTTGAAGTCTTATTTTTGCCAGTATTTTCCGAAACAAATCGGTTTTTCAAGTTTGGGGGCTTATTTTTAATTTTATAGGACAAGAGCGAAAATTGAAAATTTCATAAGGGGTACCTCTTTGTTCAAGAAATCGATTTTAAAAAAAATTTTTTAGAAATGGCTCAATTTTTGTTTGAAGTCTTATTTTTGCCAGTATTTTCCGAAACAAATCGGTTTTTCAAGTTTGGGGGCTTATTTTTAATTTTATAGGACAAGAGCGAAAATTGAAAATTTCATAAGGGGTACCTCTTTGTTCAAAAAATCGATTTTTAAAAAATTTTCCTAGAAAAGGCTAAATTTTTTTTAGCGGCCTTCTTTTTGCCAGTATTTTCCAAAATGAAACATTTTAAGAAGTAAAAATGGGGATTTTTGAATTTATGGAAAAATTGCAAAAATCGAAAATTTCATAAGGGGTACCTCTTTGTTCAAAAAATCGATTTTGAAAAAATTTTCCTAGAAAAGGCTAAATTTTTGTTAGCGGCCTTCTTTTTGCCAGTATTTTCCAAAATGAAACATTTTAAGAAGTAAAAATGGGGATTTTTGAATTTATGGAAAAATTGCAAAAATCGAAAATTTCATAAGGGGTACCTCTTTGTTCAAAAAATCGATTTTTAAAAAATTTTCCTAGAAAAGGCTAAATTTTTGTTAGCGGCCTTCTTTTTGCCAGTATTTTCCAAAATGAAACATTTTAAGAAGTAAAAATGGGGATTTTTGAATTTATGGAAAAATTGCAAAAATCGAAAATTTCATAAGGGGTACCTCTTTGTTCAAAAAATCGATTTTGAAAAAATTTTCCTAGAAAAGGCTAAATTTTTGTTAGCGGCCTTCTTTTTGCCAGTATTTTCCAAAATGAAACATTTTAAGAAGTAAAAATGGGGATTTTTGAATTTATGGAAAAAGTACAAAAATCGAAAATTTCATAAGAGGTACCTCTTTGTTCAAAAAATCGATTTTGAAAAAATTTTCCTAGAAAAGGCTAAATTTTTGTTAGCGGCCTTCTTTTTGCCAGTATTTTCCAAAACGAAACATTTTAAGAAGTAAAAATGGGGATTTTTGAATTTATGGAAAAAGTACAAAAATCGAAAATTTCATAAGAGGTACCTCTTTGTTCAAAAAATCGATTTTGAAAAAATTTTCCTAGAAAAGGCTAAATTTTTGTTAGCGGCCTTCTTTTTGCCAGTATTTTCCAAAATGAAACATTTTAAGAAGTAAAAATGGGGATTTTTGAATTTATGGAAAAAGTACACAAATCGAAAATTTCATAAGAGGTACCTCTTTGTTCAAAAAATCGATTTTGAAAAAATTTTCCTAGAAAAGGCTAAATTTTTGTTAGCGGCCTTCTTTTTGCCAGTATTTTCCAAAATGAAACATTTTAAGAAGTAAAAATGGGGATTTTTGAATTTATGGAAAAAGTACAAAAATCGAAAATTTCATAAGAGGTACCTCTTTGTTCAAAAAATCGAATTTTAAAAAATTTTCCTAGAAAAGGCTAAATTTTTGTTAGCGGCCTTCTTTTTGCCAGTATTTTCCAAAATGAAACATTTTAAGAAGTAAAAATGGGGATTTTTGAATTTATGGAAAAAGAACAAAAATCGAAAATTTCATAAGAGGTACCTCTTTGTTCAAAAAATCGATTTTTAAAAAATTTTCCTAGAAAAGGCTAAATTTTTGTTAGCGGCCTTCTTTTTGCCAGTATTTTCCAAAATGAAACATTTTAAGAAGTAAAAATGGGGATTTTTGAATTTATGGAAAAAGTACAAAAATCGAAAATTTCATAAGAGGTACCTCTTTGTTCAAAAAATCGATTTTTAAAAAATTTTCCTAGAAAAGGCTAAATTTTTGTTAGCGGCCTTCTTTTTGCCAGTATTTTCCAAAATGAAACATTTTAAGAAGTAAAAATGGGGATTTTTGAATTTATGGAAAAATTGCAAAAATCGAAAATTTCATAAGGGGTACTCTTTGTTCAAAAAATCGATTTTTAAAAAATTTTCCTAGAAAAGGCTAAATTTTTGTTAGCGGCCTTCTTTTTGCCAGTATTTTCCAAAATGAAACATTTTAAGAAGTAAAAATGGGGATTTTTGAATTTATGGAAAAATTGCAAAAATCGAAAATTTCATAAGGGGTACCTCTTTGTTCAAAAAATCGATTTTTAAAAAATTTTCCTAGAAAAGGCTAAATTTTTGTTAGCGGCCTTCTTTTTGCCAGTATTTTCCAAAATGAAACATTTTAAGAAGTAAAAATGGGGATTTTTGAATTTATGGAAAAATTGCAAAAATCGAAAATTTCATAAGGGGTACCTCTTTGTTCAAAAAATCGATTTTTAAAAAATTTTCCTAGAAAAGGCTAAATTTTTGTTAGCGGCCTTCTTTTTGCCAGTATTTTCCAAAATGAAACATTTTAAGAAGTAAAAATGGGGATTTTTGAATTTATGGAAAAATTGCAAAAATCGAAAATTTCATAAGGGGTACTCTTTGTTCAAAAAATCGATTTTTAAAAAATTTTCCTAGAAAAGGCTAAATTTTTGTTAGCGGCCTTCTTTTTGCCAGTATTTTCCAAAATGAAACATTTTAAGAAGTAAAAATGGGGATTTTTGAATTTATGGAAAAATTGCAAAAATCGAAAATTTCATAAGGGGTACCTCTTTGTTCAAAAAATCGATTTTTAAAAAATTTTCCTAGAAAAGGCTAAATTTTTGTTAGCGGCCTTCTTTTTGCCAGTATTTTCCAAAATGAAACATTTTAAGAAGTAAAAATGGGGATTTTTGAATTTATGGAAAAATTGCAAAAATCGAAAATTTCATAAGGGGTACCTCTTTGTTCAAAAAATCGATTTTTAAAAAATTTTCCTAGAAAAGGCTAAATTTTTGTTAGCGGCCTTCTTTTTGCCAGTATTTTCCAAAATGAAACATTTTAAGAAGTAAAAATGGGGATTTTTGAATTTATGGAAAAATTGCAAAAATCGAAAATTTCATAAGGGGTACTCTTTGTTCAAAAAATCGATTTTTAAAAAATTTTCCTAGAAAAGGCTAAATTTTTGTTAGCGGCCTTCTTTTTGCCAGTATTTTCCAAAATGAAACATTTTAAGAAGTAAAAATGGGGATTTTTGAATTTATGGAAAAATTGCAAAAATCGAAAATTTCATAAGGGGTACCTCTTTGTTCAAAAAATCGATTTTTAAAAAATTTTCCTAGAAAATGCTAAATTTTTGTTAGCGGCCTTCTTTTTGCCAGTATTTTCCAAAATGAAACATTTTAAGAAGTAAAAATGGGGATTTTTGAATTTATGGAAAAATTGCAAAAATCGAAAATTTCATAAGGGGTACCTCTTTGTTCAAAAAATCGATTTTTAAAAAATTTTCCTAGAAAAGGCTAAATTTTTGTTAGCGGCCTTCTTTTTGCCAGTATTTTCCAAAATGAAACATTTTAAGAAGTAAAAATGGGGATTTTTGAATTTATGGAAAAAGTACAATAATCGAAAATTTCATAAGAGGTACCTCTTTGTTCAAAAAATCGATTTTTAAAAAATTTTCCTAGAAAAGGCTAAATTTTTGTTAGCGGCCTTCTTTTTGCCAGTATTTTCCAAAATGAAACATTTTAAGAAGTAAAAATGGGGATTTTTGAATTTATGGAAAAAGAACAAAAATCGAAAATTTCATAAGAGGTACCTCTTTGTTCAAAAAATCGATTTTTAAAAAATTTTCCTAGAAAAGGCTAAATTTTTGTTAGCGGCCTTCTTTTTGCCAGTATTTTCCAAAATGAAACATTTTAAGAAGTAAAAATGGGGATTTTTGAATTTATGGAAAAATTGCAAAAATCGAAAATTTCATAAGGGGTACTCTTTGTTCAAAAAATCGATTTTTAAAAAATTTTCCTAGAAAAGGCTAAATTTTTGTTAGCGGCCTTCTTTTTGCCAGTATTTTCCAAAATGAAACATTTTAAGAAGTAAAAATGGGGATTTTTGAATTTATGGAAAAATTGCAAAAATCGAAAATTTCATAAGGGGTACCTCTTTGTTCAAAAAATAGATTTTTAAAAAATTTTCCTAGAAAAGGCTAAATTTTTGTTAGCGGCCTTCTTTTTGCCAGTATTTTCCAAAATGAAACATTTTAAGAAGTAAAAATGGGGATTTTTGAATTTATGGAAAAATTGCAAAAATCGAAAATTTCATAAGGGGTACCTCTTTGTTCAAAAAATCGATTTTTAAAAAATTTTCCTAGAAAAGGCTAAATTTTTGTTAGCGGCCTTCTTTTTGCCAGTATTTTCCAAAATGAAACATTTTAAGAAGTAAAAATGGGGATTTTTGAATTTATGGAAAAAGTACAATAATCGAAAATTTCATAAGAGGTACCTCTTTGTTCAAAAAATCGATTTTTAAAAAATTTTCCTAGAAAAGGCTAAATTTTTGTTAGCGGCCTTCTTTTTGCCAGTATTTTCCAAAATGAAACATTTTAAGAAGTAAAAATGGGGATTTTTGAATTTATGGAAAAAGTACAATAATCGAAAATTTCATAAGAGGTACCTCTTTGTTCAAAAAATCGATTTTTAAAAAATTTTCCTAGAAAAGGCTAAATTTTTGTTAGCGGCCTTCTTTTTGCCAGTATTTTCCAAAATGAAACATTTTAAGAAGTAAAAATGGGGATTTTTGAATTTATGGAAAAATTGCAAAAATCGAAAATTTCATAAGGGGTACCTCTTTGTTCAAAAAATCGATTTTTAAAAAATTTTCCTAGAAAAGGCTAAATTTTTGTTAGCGGCCTTCTTTTTGCCAGTATTTTCCAAAATGAAACATTTTAAGAAGTAAAAATGGGGATTTTTGAATTTATGGAAAAATTGCAAAAATCGAAAATTTCATAAGGGGTACCTCTTTGTTCAAAAAATCGATTTTTAAAAAATTTTCCTAGAAAAGGCTAAATTTTTGTTAGCGGCCTTCTTTTTGCCAGTATTTTCCAAAATGAAACATTTTAAGAAGTAAAAATGGGGATTTTTGAATTTATGGAAAAAGTACAAAAATCGAAAATTTCATAAGAGGTACCTCTTTGTTCAAAAAATCGATTTTTAAAAAATTTTCCTAGAAAAGGCTAAATTTTTGTTAGCGGCCTTCTTTTTGCCAGTATTTTCCAAAATGAAACATTTTAAGAAGTAAAAATGGGGATTTTTGAATTTATGGAAAAAGTACAAAAATCGAAAATTTCATAAGAGGTACCTCTTTGTTCAAAAAATCGATTTTTAAAAAATTTTCCTAGAAAAGGCTAAATTTTTGTTAGCGGCCTTCTTTTTGCCAGTATTTTCCAAAATGAAACATTTTAAGAAGTAAAAATGGGGATTTTTGAATTTATGGAAAAAGTACAAAAATCGAAAATTTCATAAGAGGTACCTCTTTGTTCAAAAAATCGATTTTTAAAAAATTTTCCTAGAAAAGGCTAAATTTTTGTTAGCGGCCTTCTTTTTGCCAGTATTTTCCAAAATGAAACATTTTAAGAAGTAAAAATGGGGATTTTTGAATTTATGGAAAAATTGCAAAAATCGAAAATTTCATAAGGGGTACCTCTTTGTTCAAAAAATCGATTTTTAAAAAATTTTCCTAGAAAAGGCTAAATTTTTGTTAGCGGCCTTCTTTTTGCCAGTATTTTCCAAAATGAAACATTTTAAGAAGTAAAAATGGGGATTTTTGAATTTATGGAAAAAGTACAAAAATCGAAAATTTCATAAGAGGTACCTCTTTGTTCAAAAAATCGATTTTTAAAAAATTTTCCTAGAAAAGGCTAAATTTTTGTTAGCGGCCTTCTTTTTGCCAGTATTTTCCAAAATGAAACATTTTAAGAAGTAAAAATGGGGATTTTTGAATTTATGGAAAAAGTACAAAAATCGAAAATTTCATAAGAGGTACCTCTTTGTTCAAAAAATCGATTTTTAAAAAATTTTCCTAGAAAAGGCTAAATTTTTGTTAGCGGCCTTCTTTTTGCCAGTATTTTCCAAAATGAAACATTTTAAGAAGTAAAAATGGGGATTTTTGAATTTATGGAAAAAGTACAAAAATCGAAAATTTCATAAGAGGTACCTCTTTGTTCAAAAAATCGATTTTTAAAAAATTTTCCTAGAAAAGGCTAAATTTTTGTTAGCGGCCTTCTTTTTGCCAGTATTTTCCAAAATGAAACATTTTAAGAAGTAAAAATGGGGATTTTTGAATTTATGGAAAAAGTACAAAAATCGAAAATTTCATAAGAGGTACCTCTTTGTTCAAAAAATCGATTTTTAAAAAATTTTCCTAGAAAAGGCTAAATTTTTGTTAGCGGCCTTCTTTTTGCCAGTATTTTCCAAAATGAAACATTTTAAGAAGTAAAAATGGGGATTTTTGAATTTATGGAAAAATTGCAAAAATCGAAAATTTCATAAGGGGTACCTCTTTGTTCAAAAAATCGATTTTTAAAAAATTTTCCTAGAAAAGGCTAAATTTTTGTTAGCGGCCTTCTTTTTGCCAGTATTTTCCAAAATGAAACATTTTAAGAAGTAAAAATGGGGATTTTTGAATTTATGGAAAAAGTACAAAAATCGAAAATTTCATAAGAGGTACCTCTTTGTTCAAAAAATCGATTTTTAAAAAATTTTCCTAGAAAAGGCTAAATTTTTGTTAGCGGCCTTCTTTTTGCCAGTATTTTCCAAAATGAAACATTTTAAGAAGTAAAAATGGGGATTTTTGAATTTATGGAAAAAGTACAAAAATCGAAAATTTCATAAGAGGTACCTCTTTGTTCAAAAAATCGATTTTTAAAAAATTTTCCTAGAAAAGGCTAAATTTTTGTTAGCGGCCTTCTTTTTGCCAGTATTTTCCAAAATGAAACATTTTAAGAAGTAAAAATGGGGATTTTTGAATTTATGGAAAAATTGCAAAAATCGAAAATTTCATAAGGGGTACCTCTTTGTTCAAAAAATCGGTTTTTAAAAAATTTTCCTAGAAAAGGCTAAATTTTTGTTAGCGGCCTTCTTTTTGCCAGTATTTTCCAAAATGAAACATTTTAAGAAGTAAAAATGGGGATTTTTGAATTTATGGAAAAAGTACAAAAATCGAAAATTTCATAAGAGGTACGTACCTCTTTGTTCAAAAAATCGATTTTTAAAAAATTTTCCTAGAAAAGGCTAAATTTTTGTTAGCGGCCTTCTTTTTGCCAGTATTTTCCAAAATGAAACATTTTAAGAAGTAAAAATGGGGATTTTTGAATTTATGGAAAAAGTACAAAAATCGAAAATTTCATAAGAGGTACCTCTTTGTTCAAAAAATCGATTTTTAAAAAATTTTCCTAGAAAAGGCTAAATTTTTGTTAGCGGCCTTCTTTTTGCCAGTATTTTCCAAAATGAAACATTTTAAGAAGTAAAAATGGGGATTTTTGAATTTATGGAAAAAGTACAAAAATCGAAAATTTCATAAGAGGTACCTCTTTGTTCAAAAAATCGATTTTTAAAAAATTTTCCTAGAAAAGGCTAAATTTTTGTTAGCGGCCTTCTTTTTGCCAGTATTTTCCAAAATGAAACATTTTAAGAAGTAAAAATGGGGATTTTTGAATTTATGGAAAAATTGCAAAAATCGAAAATTTCATAAGGGGTACCTCTTTGTTCAAAAAATCGATTTTTAAAAAATTTTCCTAGAAAAGGCTAAATTTTTGTTAGCGGCCTTCTTTTTGCCAGTATTTTCCAAAATGAAACATTTTAAGAAGTAAAAATGGGGATTTTTGAATTTATGGAAAAAGTACAAAAATCGAAAATTTCATAAGAGGTACCTCTTTGTTCAAAAAATCGATTTTTAAAAAATTTTCCTAGAAAAGGCTAAATTTTTGTTAGCGGCCTTCTTTTTGCCAGTATTTTCCAAAATGAAACATTTTAAGAAGTAAAAATGGGGATTTTTGAATTTATGGAAAAAGTACAAAAATCGAAAATTTCATAAGAGGTACCTCTTTGTTCAAAAAATCGATTTTTAAAAAATTTTCCTAGAAAAGGCTAAATTTTTGTTAGCGGCCTTCTTTTTGCCAGTATTTTCCAAAATGAAACATTTTAAGAAGTAAAAATGGGGATTTTTGAATTTATGGAAAAAGTACAAAAATCGAAAATTTCATAAGAGGTACCTCTTTGTTCAAAAAATCGATTTTTAAAAAATTTTCCTAGAAAAGGCTAAATTTTTGTTAGCGGCCTTCTTTTTGCCAGTATTTTCCAAAATGAAACATTTTAAGAAGTAAAAATGGGGATTTTTGAATTTATGGAAAAATTGCAAAAATCGAAAATTTCATAAGGGGTACCTCTTTGTTCAAAAAATCGATTTTTAAAAAATTTTCCTAGAAAAGGCTAAATTTTTGTTAGCGGCCTTCTTTTTGCCAGTATTTTCCAAAATGAAACATTTTAAGAAGTAAAAATGGGGATTTTTGAATTTATGGAAAAAGTACAAAAATCGAAAATTTCATAAGAGGTACCTCTTTGTTCAAAAAATCGATTTTTAAAAAATTTTCCTAGAAAAGGCTAAATTTTTGTTAGCGGCCTTCTTTTTGCCAGTATTTTCCAAAATGAAACATTTTAAGAAGTAAAAATGGGGATTTTTGAATTTATGGAAAAAGTACAAAAATCGAAAATTTCATAAGAGGTACCTCTTTGTTCAAAAAATCGATTTTTAAAAAATTTTCCTAGAAAAGGCTAAATTTTTGTTAGCGGCCTTCTTTTTGCCAGTATTTTCCAAAATGAAACATTTTAAGAAGTAAAAATGGGGATTTTTGAATTTATGGAAAAAGTACAAAAATCGAAAATTTCATAAGAGGTACCTCTTTGTTCAAAAAATCGATTTTTAAAAAATTTTCCTAGAAAAGGCTAAATTTTTGTTAGCGGCCTTCTTTTTGCCAGTATTTTCCAAAATGAAACATTTTAAGAAGTAAAAATGGGGATTTTTGAATTTATGGAAAAATTGCAAAAATCGAAAATTTCATAAGGGGTACCTCTTTGTTCAAAAAATCGATTTTTAAAAAATTTTCCTAGAAAAGGCTAAATTTTTGTTAGCGGCCTTCTTTTTGCCAGTATTTTCCAAAATGAAACATTTTAAGAAGTAAAAATGGGGATTTTTGAATTTATGGAAAAAGTACAAAAATCGAAAATTTCATAAGAGGTACCTCTTTGTTCAAAAAATCGATTATTAAAAAATTTTCCTAGAAAAGGCTAAATTTTTGTTAGCGGCCTTCTTTTTGCCAGTATTTTCCAAAACGAAACATTTTAAGAAGTAAAAATGGGGATTTTTGAATTTATGGAAAAATTGCAAAAATCGAAAATTTCATAAGAGGTACCTCTTTGTTAAAAAAATCGATTTGCAAAAAATGTTCCTAGAAAAGGCTAAATTTTTGTTAGCGGCATTCTTTTTGCCAGTATTTTCCAAAATGAAACATTTTAAGAAGTAAAAATGGGGATTTTTGAATTTATGGAAAAATTGCAAAAATCGAAAATTTCATAAGAGGTACCTCTTTGTTCAAAAAATCGATTTTTAAAAAATTTTCCTAGAAAAGGCTAAATTTTTGTTAGCGGCCTTCTTTTTGCCAGTATTTTCCAAAATGAAACATTTTAAGAAGTAAAAATGGGGATTTTTGAATTTATGGAAAAATTGCAAAAATCGAAAATTTCATAAGGGGTACGTACCTCTTTGTTCAAAAAATCGATTTTTAAAAAATTTTCCTAGAAAAGGCTAAATTTTTGTTAGCGGCCTTCTTTTTGCCAGTATTTTCCAAAATGAAACATTTTAAGAAGTAAAAATGGGGATTTTTGAATTTATGGAAAAAGTACAAAAATCGAAAATTTCATAAGAGGTACCTCTTTGTTCAAAAAATCGATTTTTAAAAAATTTTCCTAGAAAAGGCAAAATTTTTGTTAGCGGCCTTCTTTTTGCCAGTATTTTCCAAAATGAAACATTTTAAGAAGTAAAAATGGGGATTTTTGAATTTATGGAAAAATTGCAAAAATCGAAAATTTCATAAGAGGTACCTCTTTGTTCAAAAAATCGATTTTTAAAAAATTTTCCTAGAAAAGGCTAAATTTTTGTTAGCGGCCTTCTTTTTGCCAGTATTTTCCAAAATGAAACATTTTAAGAAGTAAAAATGAGGATTTTTGAATTTATGGAAAAAGTACAAAAATCGAAAATTTCATAAGAGGTACCTCTTTGTTCAAAAAATCGATTTTTAAAAAATTTTCCTAGAAAAGGCTAAATTTTTGTTAGCGGCCTTCTTTTTGCCAGTATTTTCCAAAATGAAACATTTTAAGAAGTAAAAATGGGGATTTTTGAATTTATGGAAAAATTGCAAAAATCGAAAATTTCATAAGAGGTACCTCTTTGTTCAAAAAATCGATTTTTAAAAAATTTTCCTAGAAAAGGCTAAATTTTTGTTAGCGGCCTTCTTTTTGCCAGTATTTTCCAAAATGAAACATTTTAAGAAGTAAAAAATGGGGATTTTTGAATTTATGGAAAAATTGCAAAAATCGAAAATTTCATAAGGGGTACCTCTTTGTTCAAAAAATCGATTTTTAAAAAATTTTCCTAGAAAAGGCTAAATTTTTGTTAGCGGCCTTCTTTTTGCCAGTATTTTCCAAAATGAAACATTTTAAGAAGTAAAAATGGGGATTTTTGAATTTATGGAAAAAGTACAAAAATCGAAAATTTCATAAGAGGTACCTCTTTGTTCAAAAAATCGATTTTTAAAAAATTTTCCTAGAAAAGGCTAAATTTTTGTTAGCGGCCTTCTTTTTGCCAGTATATTCCAAAATAAAACATTTTAAAAAGTAAAAATGCTTAGTTTTGAATTTGTAGAAAAATAGCTAAATTTGATAATTTTATAACGTCATATTCTTCTTTCTTTTAATAGATTCTTATTTTTATTTTATATTTTCAGCCGGAGTAATCGATGGTGTATACCGAACAGGAGAAGTATCAAAACGCGTCAGTCTAGTATATCAGTGTTATGAATAACAAACGGGTGGTGGTCCGATGGATAAATGAATGATGGATCGATCTTCTCTTCATTATGGTACAAACAAATGCTTTGGAAATGAATGCCTTCCACCTGCAGCAGAATTTGATTCATATATTTAGTTAATTCGTATTTATAAGTTTTATTCAATAAACTATTACGTATTTGTTCTGGCAATTTGTTAAAAAAGTAGTAAATTTCGATAAAATGTAAACAAAATACTTGTTAATCTATTTAGAATAAATAAATAATTACCCTTTTTTGTATACAAAAAGATGACAATAAAAATGCCACTTAATTCATTAAAAATGCATTGGTTTTATTTATCATCATCTAGTAGTAGTCAGTCGGTTCCTTTTTCGTTCTAGTTGGTCGCGTCATTCTTTTTTTCCCACAAAAATCGCGTCAAATTCAATTTGTTTTTTTTGTAAAACACCAGGCCCCCAGAATGTGCTGAAAAGCAGTAGGTGGATATTTTTCTGGCTAAAGTTTAGCAGCCACTGGAAGAAAAACGACTTTAGAGCCACTGGCTAATACAGTTAGGCAATCATTATTGAATTTTTCCGCCTGAAATTATGCTGCAAAAAACCGACTTGCATTTTCCAGTGCATGCAATATATTTGTGTGCATTTTCCCTTGTATTCAGGTTTGTTGTTCTTCCTTTCGTACATGCATGCTCTTACCTTCATATACCATATGAAATATGCACATACACATACTCACTTTTGGACGAAATCTGATTCAAATAGCAATCCTACATTTTGTGCAATTCTTTTTAATTATCTTTATTTTATTTAAATAATTCATAATAATTATATTATTTTTATTTTATTATTAATATTTTTTGTTTGCTTTAGATAATTCCTTTTGTTTACATTCAAATAATTTATTTAAATTTGATATTTACACCAAATTATTATTATTTTTAAAGATACTTGGGGAGGATTGAGTCGAATATTTGTGTGTATTTAAGTTGAATGTCAAATTTTATTTAATAAAATCACATTTATGCACTTTTATTTGTTTACACAAGCGAAATATTTAGAACTATATACACATCTATACACATGTATATAGTATTTTTATATATTTTTACATAATGAAACCACTACTTTTTAATTTAAATATAAATAATTGTACAATCTAAAATGTTGTTTAAATCTATAGTTACATTGAAAAATTCTACTTTAGAAGCTAAAGATAAGATTTATTTAACTACGATTTTTTGTTTTATAAAATTAAATGTTGCTTGAATTTTCTTTTTTAAATTTAAATTGAGTTGCTGTAATTACACCATCACTTGTTTTATTTTTTTTGTCTATTTTTTAATATTTCATGGGGGAAGAGAAGAGTGGCTAAAGAAGTTATTGGCTTTTAATTTTGAGGATTGCGCGTGATTTATTTAAAGGGGCTCGGTGATAAAAAATTGGTCCTTGGTTTTATTTCGCTGTTGATAAATAAGCAAATCATTTTCAACTGAATTAAATATATTTTCATTAGATTTTATGAAACAAAGCTTTATAAAAAGCTGATTTTGTACTTGTAATTAAACTTTAATTTCTGTTGTTCTTTAAGTTTGATTTTATGGAGTTTTTATTGGGTTTAAAATTAAAAGTCAAATACTCTGGTTTTGTTGCTTTTTTCATTTAATACATTCGTTTATTTTTTAATAGTTTGTGTACACTTTCTTTTATAATATTGTTTTTATTTTTTAATGGATTTTTTTTTTTTTGTGTATGTACAACTTAAGATTACGTCTAACTTTATTCTTAAATACTTAAATTCTGTTGTTTTGCATAACTTTGAAAATATTTTTAGTGTGTTTTATATTAAAAATTACAACTTATACGCCTACTCATTTAGTTTTAATATATTTAAGCATAATAGGGGTTTTATTTAATATAATTTGTTATTTTAAGAATATGTTTTATTATATTTTAATTATTTAAAATTATTTAACAATTTTTGTAATGTTTCATGTTTTTTGTTTTTATAAAAATTTAATACTTTGTACAAGTTTGTAAAAGAAAATAAACATTTTGAATAAAGAATATTTTTAACCCAGGAAAATTTGCAAATTTCGTATATTGCCAATTATCGAACTACTAATACGTTTTATTAAAATTTTAATTATATTGTTCGAAAGAGAAAACTTGGTAATATTTGTGACTTGATTGGAGTTTTTAATCAGCTATCTTGGCAACGGCATACTCGAAATATCACTGAATTTATTAATGCCATAACGTTCAACACATAAATTTAGTCTTTAATTTATATTTTTAAAAATTAAAGCTTGACTAAACCGATTTTATAAAATTTAGTTTTCACTACATGGCTCCGTGTGGAGATCATATTCTTTGATAGGGATATTTTGAAAAATGGAAAAACTCTTGTAAATTACATTTCCTGCATTCGGCTACTTCTTGCCAATTGAAAAGTGCTCCAATTATTTGCAGATATATTGTTGTCAGCCGAATGCGGCAAAGCGCATTGCAAAACGAAAACAAACATATTACCGAACAGTCGACTACTCAGACAACCTATCAATTTACCGCAAAATACAAATTTTATTATTTCATAGGCACTGGCAGCACGTTTAAGCTGGCTATATGTGGAAATATGAAATTAAACCTGGAGATAAAACAAAACTAAAAAAACCATTTTTACATAATATATATAAAACTGTTTTATAAAAACTTAATTGAAATTTTGCAAAATAAAATAAAGCATAAAAGTAAAAGTATGTGTATGGAGTTAAAAATGTTTTCTGTTTATAGTTTTGTAGGTATATAATTAATTTGATTACCTTTTGAGTGTTTCCGCTTGATGCTTTAACTTTTAAAATCACATTTCATTGTTTTCAAATCGTTTACTATTTCAGTTGTTTCTCTTTGTAGTTACCATATTTTTAGAAAATACACTTTTCTTTTTGCTTTACATATCGCCAGCCCAAACACTATTGTTATCTCACTGTTAAAAACATGTATAGTGCAGCCGTAACGAACCGATGGGTTTTGAATGTTTTGTAGGTTAGTTTTATCTATGTTTTAGCCAACGATATGCTAATATTCTTATTTGCAAGATGCTTTTCCACAAAACTTCAAATGTTTATTTTTTCCGTTAGTTTAAACTTAAAGATCATACGTTAGTTAATATTTCTTTAATTTAGTAATACTATTTACAGTGTATGCTTTTAAATTGGGCTTGGGTTTTTATCATAAATTTGTCTAAATATTTTCTTTTTACTTTTCAACTTTTAGATAAATACATAATTTCTTTTCTCACGAATTATTCCTTAATTATTGAAGGAATTGTAACTATTTACATTGGGTGTGTTCACATAAAATTGCTGGGTAAAAGTTTGTAGTTTAAAATTGTTCGGTTTACTGATGAGATTGGCTAAATTTGTTTAATTTCTAGATTAATTTACTTTTTGTTTTCAGTGAACACACAAGTAAGTTTTTTACATTCTTTGAAATTTATTTCTTTTAATCGAACAGGGAGGCCAAAATGTCTTCATTGTTGTTGTTGTTACTAGAGCCGCTAGATGGTGGAGTATTTAAATCCGGTTGAGGATCTAAATAAGATAAAATTTCTAAAGGATCTACATCCGAAAGAAGCTAAAGGCAGACAAGAAGAGAAAAATAATATTACAAAATCAAAATATATGTAAAAATATTTATATCGTTCTATAAAACTTAAGAGGCAGTAAAGCTTTTATCAAAATTCAATTTAAACAATTTTTTATCGTTTAAATAAAAAATTCGGTTGTTGTACTTACATTCAAATCGTTGGCGGCATCGGCGTGATTCATATTTGAAGGATCAAAACTGTTTAGCTCGGCGTTCAAATCGCCCTCATTGAGATTCACCAGATCAGACGATTGCGAATTTATTAATGAGTTTATAATTTGTTCTTGTTGTGACTGTTGTTGTGTTTGTTGTTGCTGTTGCTGGAGTTGACCATCTTGTGGTTGGCTACTGGCAGCAGCAGATATACGGTTATTAGGTGTACCGGGTGCTTGTGGTGAATTATGATTGCTGGAATTATTGCCTCCATTCGGTGTTGCGTTCATGGGCTCATTATGAGCCGAGCTAACTGAGGGTGGTCCGCCTGGTGTCATGGGATGACTGTTACCGCCGGGTGTGTGTGGTGTATGCGGGGTATGGGGCATCTGAACAAAAGAATTGAAATAAAACATATTTTTGTTTATTACATGCTATAAAGCCATAAAAAATTTTAATTAAAAGTGCTCTACATGTTATTCCCAAAAATGATTTCTTACGAAATACTTATATTCGAATTCAACTTAGACTTATGTAAGACAGACTAACTTAAACAGCAATTAGCAAAAATATTTAGTCAGAGTAGCAAACTTTAAATTTAGATTTAATGAAAATGTAAAACTTTACTTGAATAATTGCATTTTTTATTTTACCTGATCATTAAGGGATTTCTCCATTGCATTTAGTTGATCTAGTGGTTCATTTAAATGTGTCATAGAGTTGGCTTGATGGCCAGAATCTTGCTGTTGCTGCTGCTGTTGCATATCACCAGGTGTTTGTGGATTATTAAAATTGTCGAAACTGCCGCGGTTGCCCACACTACAAATAAATAGGAAAAGAGTTGTATAAGACGTTGGAGACAAAACTAAATTGCTTCGAAAAATTTACCTATTATTGCCACTTTGATTTGCGCTGCTCCCGCCCATCATGTTGCCATTGGCAATGGAATTCATATCATGACAGTTGTAAGGACTCATTGCTTGTGAATTATCCCAAGTTGGAAGCTGCGTTGAACCGGGTGACATGACCTTGGTCATATCATCGCTGAAATTTTCTTGCTTTATGGTCGGTATGTTCATGTTACTACCATTATTATTATTATTGTTATTGTTGGGATTGCCAACATTAGAGCCTGCCGACGGCGGACCGGTTGGACCAGTAGTTACACTGTTGCCCACATTGCCGTTTGGACTTCCTTGCATGTTACCCTGTACTGCACGCCAATTGGCTGAGGAATCAATGACCACTTCTTCTACATCCGTATTGCTGAGTGTATTCAAAATAGCCCAGTAATACTGATCAATTTCAAGACTTTCGGTTAGAGCAGGTTTACTACATTCTGGACAACGCCACGTTCCTCGTTCACAGTTCATCATAAGGTATCCCTCCAAATCGAAGCACTGGACATGTTTACATTCAAGACCACGGGCAGGCAAACGTATCCGCGATTTCATGATCGGACATTTCAATGAGATCTTTTCAAATTTGTTAGGATCATTAACATTATTGGGATTACTAGAGCCGTCTGGATTTTGTGGATTTGTACCACTACTTCCTACCATGCCAATAGCAAAATATCGCTTTATCTTGGCAACACTATGTTCCAAGGGTAGCAGATTGCGTTTATGTAAACTTTGCATAACTTGCCGTACAGATGGTCGATGGACTAGTTGTAAAACGAATAAGTGGGACTGGAATATTTGTTTTTATTAGTAAAATGTCTTGCGGCCAGTTAATTATGTGGATACTTACACAACAGCAGGAACTAGCAGTTAACTGTAACGTATTGCGTCCCGGTTGACAAACAGATTTTAAATATAACGGCCTCAAAGCTTGTCCGGTCTTTTCGGAACGTTCTATATTAAGTGGGGTGGCATTAGCCGATACGGTAACAGTATGTGGCCAATTGGTGTTCATTTGTCTATCGTCTTGATGGAAGCATTTTAATTGTAATTCCAAATCCGATCTGCAATAAAAATTACCGATTTAATTATTTACTTTGAATATATATAATAATGATTTTTAAGAGTTCCAGGAACAAGAGCCAGGAACATTAACACATGAAGGGGTGTGGTCGAAGGAGTTACATAAGTATTGCAAAATTGAATACAACTTACCGACACATGAGGGTATTGTAAACATTTTGTTTAAGGTGGAATACATGATTGCTAACGGAAAGATTGTGCAACAAGCGGAAAGGTGGAAGTATAATGCCATCACGTACTGGGAATGTCAGCCTCATTTCCTCGCCTTAAGAAAAGTAAATAAAAAATGGGGTTTAAAATTAAGCTTCTCAACTTTCATCACAATATTAAACGACACACATTTAGGTTTGGGTGGTCGCTCATTGGGCAAATAGAAGCGAAAATTGTTCGACTATTCTGTTGCTGTCTATACTTACAGTTATCCATTTGAGGCTTAATATCGGGATTTGGACTGACGTAGGGTACACTGCAGGCGGGTGTTAATGGAGGTGTTGGATTTCCAGGAACTGGACTATGTTGATAGTTTTGTTGAAAACTAAAAAAAAATTTATGTAAAATTTTTATTTAATTACTTAATAAACAAAAAATTCTTGTTTTAAATTACCCTTGATTTTGATAAGGATTGCCAGTACTAGAGCCTGAGCCGGGACCAGCCGGACACATGCCACCAGCAGAGCTGCCACCACTCATTCCTATGCCGGGCTGAGAGCCGGGATAAAATTGTCCTTGTTGAGAATGATGTGAACTGGGACCGTAGCCGCCACCACCACCAAAGCGCTGCATAGAACTCATGCAGCCGCCAGGACCCATACTACCGGGAACCATGCCCCCTGGGCCCATACCACCAGGACCCATGCCGCCAGGCCCCATTCCGCCAGGACCCATGCCACCAGGGCCCATGCTGCCAGGACCCATGCCACCAGGACCCATGCCACCAGGACCCATGCCTCCAGGACCCATGCCACCAGGACCCATACCTCCTGGGCCCATTCCTCCGGGCCCCATACCACTCATACTGCCACAATTTCCTGGCCTACCATAGCCCGCCAAAGGACCTGTACGACCATAACCTGCCTGCATCGGCAAAGGTACACCATTATTTGCTTGGGGATGCATTTGTCCAGCACCGTATGTCATGCCACCACCTTGCTGTTGAGGAACATTTTGGGAGGCCATGGGATACATGCCGCCTCTCTTTTGAGCTGCATGCATTTGTGGATTGGGATAGGGTGTCATGCGTCTTTGGTTATAACCACCATTGGCCATACCTTGCATTTTAGCCATTGGATTCATGGCGCTCATTTGTTGCTGCTGCTGCTGATGCAACGACATATTACCAGCTGAACTACCAGGACCCATGCCACCACCGCCAGGTGGCATTCCACCCATACTATTCATAGACATATTTTGCATTTGATTCATGCCAGACATCTGCAACAAAACAAGATAAAACAAGTTAATTAGTTTCTTTTTTTAATTTATTAATTATTAAAATTTTTCAAAATCCTCTCGACTAATGAAGAGATTTTGACATGGTTACCCTACCAGCTCTTTATCGTATAATTTTACGCAGGTTTTTATTCTTTCTTGATATTCACAGAAGTGACACTGAATTGTTCACAAAAATTTTTAGAGACAATAAAATATCATTTTCATACTACAAACATACATATTTACTTGCATTTATGTACGAGTGCATGTGTGCACCTGCGTATGTTTCTGTGTGCGAAAATATTAATTAAAGGTTTATTATCCAGGCAAATATTTGCAACAACAACAAAACTATACAGATACATGATTTCACTATACGGATGCAAACCAATCAATGTGTGAGTGTAATAGCAGATATCTCGCTTTCCCAGCAAACATAATTTTAAAAATATAAAAATTATTTTGTTATTATTGCTTGTATATCAGATTGTATCAGATTCGATCTCTAATTAATCTCTTTACACAGAAGAAAAAATTGCAGGCGTGAAACTTTTTATTTTTTATTATTTTCATTTGCAAATTAGGAATGCATTTTTTTAAGTGCAAAAACAAAAAAATTATATAAATTTATTTTTTTTTTAGAGTTGAATGCCTGAGTATCAAAGTAAGTCTCAGCCCACACTTGCAATTTTTGTTGCATCAATTCTTGCATTTATAGTGAGAAAGAGCGAAAGAGGAATAGAAATGGAATATATTTCTAATTCACCACTCTTACACAAAATAGGAATTGCTGCAATAATAGTTTCATAGTGTACTTACATCCGGCTTATTCTCATTTGGTTAATTGTTTTCAGAAATTTTAGTTAACAATTCTTTTTCTTTATTCCTATCTAATACTCAATGGGGAAAAAAAATTTAATCACTTTTAAAATATTCATCGAATTTATCTAGTTTATTACGATAGATCTTTTGACTTGCGAAAAATCGTGTAAAACGCCGATCGTTGAATGAAAATATCTTCTAGATAACTTTTGTCAGCTTGTATCGCATGCCGTATATTCACTTTAAAACGATTAATTAGAGATGGTATTTTTAATGGGGCATTTATAAGGGAGTGTCTGTTTGTGCAAAAATAAATAAAACAAACCGAACTTGACATGTGGCAAATAATTACGGTTCCTATTGAAATCTATAAAAAATGTAAATGCATCTACAAGTACGCTGAAGCGAATACAGGCACAATCGCAATACAGATTTATATGGAAACGTACGGGGCTATTTATAAATTTATAGGCAAAACACACTAACACACACACACACACACAAGCAATTACACAAGATCGTAAAATAAAACTTTTAAAAGCGTGCAAGCGACATGCGATGTTAGCAATATTAATATGTTTGTGTGCAAGTTCGTATCTAAATAAATATTTTGTTAAATTTTTTTGTTTATATTTCACTGCTTTTTTTTCGAGCAGATGCGTTGCAAGACATTTGCCTCGAGAGGGTGTATTATTTACAAAATACGTTGGGAAATCAGCTAAATAAAACAAATACGATATTTCTGCTCAAAAAGTTCCAACTAAATTTAATGAACGTCTTGATGACATAATTTCTACTATCAGAGTTGCAAGACAGTTCTTCAAAGGTGTCTATGAATACACACACACACACACACACACACATTTGTATGCGTTTGTGTATGTGTATTAATTTTAAGTAATTGGAATCTTGGTTCCGGCGCTTCTGTAACAATTTCATTGGTATTTGTTGTTTGTTTTTTTTTTTTGTTGTCGTCTTTTGTTTAAACAATTTGCATACGATAAAGTGGCAAACACATTTCGTTCATAATAGACAACAATTGCTAACGCTTTAAGCTATTGCAAGCCAAAGCTTTCAATATTTCGTTGATATATATATTTTTCTTAATTTTTTATTTTTTTATTTTTGCTTTGAAATTCTGTAAAGTGAAGGGCCATTGTTGTTGTTGTCGTTGGTGTTGTTTTACAATATACAAAATTAAATTGTGTCTGTTTGTTTGCTGGTTTTTCAGTCTTGTTTTTAATTTCATTTTTCGTATATCACCGATTATACAAGACGACCTCATAGTGTTTTATGGATGAATTTAGCAATTTAAAAATACACAACCGGTGGTATACAAATTATTTTAATGTATTGAAAACATACTAAAACACATTTTTAAATAGTTTGCAGGCAAATTTACTTTTACAGTATTTATTGTTTAATTTACTTTTTATGAAAAAAGATTGTTTTAATACACGACCTTTCAAATCATCTTTATGTACTTTATTAGAAACTATTATATTATCAAGGCGTTTTTGAAAAATTTACGGGCATTTTTAAGGTTATTTACCAAATTACTTCGTGTCCAATACTTTCAAAGTATGCAATTTGTGGAAAATATATATATAGAGCTTTTTTTAATAGAAATTTTTTTTACAAATAATTTTCAAAACTATATTGTTTTAACAGAATACTTTCTTTCTAAAAAAAGTACTTATATATCAGGTACTTTTTTTAAATATTTTTGAAAAATTTTATTTGTTTTGATTTTTTTAATACTAAAAATAACGCTCACTTTTAAGGTTATTTACTTTGTGTCGAATATTTTCAAATTATGCAATTTGTGGATAAATAAATATGGTTTTGTAATATAAATTTTCTTACAAATAATTTTCAAAACTTTCTTTCTAAAAATGTGCTTATTTGTTAGGTACTTTTTCAAGAATGAACATTTTTCAAAAATTGATTTTCTTCAAAATATATTTTTCACATAAATATTTTGTGCTCAAATATATATATCTTTCATTGGATATATATATATATATATATATATATATATATATATATATATATATAAACTTTTTTAAAAAATTTATTTTTTCGCAAGGACAATTTTCTAACAGGTAGTTTTGAACACGGCTACAAGTTGTCAAAAATTGAACACAGAGACGATCACACACTTTAAGCGCAGCAAATAAAAGCAAAATTACTGCAGCCCCTGAAAAAAACTGGCATGGATTAGGAGAACATGTCCTTTCGGTAGGACGATGCCACCTGTCAAAATGTTTCACACACTCTATCAAACTGTTTGACACACCATGTCAAAATGTTTCACACACTCTATCAAACTGTTTGACACACCATGTCAAAATGTTTCACACACTCTGTCAAACTGTTTTTACTCTCGACGTCGATAGTTCTCATGCAGCTAAAGAAAAAACACCCGATATCTTTTATGTGTGCTATTGCTTAGATTTCCATATGTTGGCTTGTTGGATATTATTTTTAATTATTTCAATGATTTCAAATGCCAATATTGTATTGATTTATTTTAATTTTACTTTTGTGGCTGAGATTTTATGTGTCATGATTGATTCTAATAATTATTGGTGTGGTATAAATATATCATTATAGCAGTAATTTATACACTGTATTGCAACATGTAGCAAATTTATATACACAAAAATAAAACATAAAATTCTACACAAACACTTTTATAGCTTAAAGTTAAAGCATGAAGTCATCTTTTGTGTTTATATACGTCAACGATTGAAAAGTATGTTAAAACAAACGAATTCACAAAAAAACAATTTGAAATAAAGACAAATAAATAAACAAAATGTATTTGCCAAAGCAACAACACCTTTTAAGTGTGATCAAAAGTAAGTGATAATTTTTGTATTAATTATAAATAATTTTAAATAAACAACTGCAAAAGATATTAAAAATAATAATGAATGTTTTCTTGAAATGGCAATAGTGACACATAAAGCAACAACACAATGCATTTATATGCATCAGGGACATAACAATTACAACTATCAGATCTGTAGTAAAACCCTTTAAAATTGTATGTGTGTGTGTGTGTGTGTGTGTGTGGCCGGATATTCTTTTTATATTATTTTAATAACAAAACTGTGCTATTTTTCTGTTCTTTGTGATTCTTTTTTCCTCATCGTTTTTTTTTTTTGTTCAGCAAAAATAGAACTAATAAAATTAAATTGATACGATACTCACTTGATGATGCCTCGCTGACGCCGCTGCTGGTCCCCCAATGCCATTATTATAACCAGGCATGCCATTCATTTGTCCAGCTGCACTCATAGAACCGACACCATTAACACTCGCACCAACCATTTGGCTCATTTGCATATTGGCTTGACTTGCTCCAACGCCACTAGCACCACTGCCGCCCGACATCGGTCCCATGGCCGCTGGATTCATACCAACACCATTAGGCCCATTACCATTCATGTATTGATGCGCGTGCTGTGACTGTGCTGATGTGCTCATCATGCCATTATTGGCTCCAGGGTGCATGCCACCCATCTGTGTTGCAGGGTAATAAAAGTGGAAAGAAAATCGTGATATACACGTTGCAAAATAATGTTTTCTTTTCTATTTTGTTTTTGTCTTTGTTTTTGTATCTTGTTGGTTTGGTTTTACTCGTTGTTTGGCTTTCGTTATTTTTTTTTTTCTATTTGTAGTATAAGCAAAAGGGGTTGAATATCTTTAAATTTCTGCAGCATATTTTTTGGAGGATAACATGATTTAGATTTAGAGTTTGAAAATATTTTTGTGGTTTCATTGGCTGTCTGTAAATTGTTTTATTTTTTTATTGAAAATTTTTTTAATTTAATAAATAAATCAATATCTTGAAATCGTTTTGAAGAAGTTAAAGTTTTTATCTGATGCTCTCCCAAATGTTGGTGTTCTCTGTCAACCAGTTTGTACTGCACAGGGACGAACACTCACGTGAAGCATCGTGGGCTGTATGAGTTTATGCATAATGACTTTCCTATCATATTGGCGAGAATATGCGAGCATGCGCACATGTTTTATTTGAATGTTTGGTAAGACAAACGCACTTCATCTGAGAGCCTAGTGGCTTTAGTCACTTCATCAATTTGAAATTTAGGTGCAAAAATTAAATGTCAATGTTAAACACAATTTTTAGTTCAGAAAGATATGCACAAGGGAAACTCAACATCTGTTTTAAATATTCAACTTACACAGCAGAGCAAAACAGCTGTTTTCGAAAGCCGCTGCACTTTCATCATCAGCACTGATGTGCATTTTCGTTCATGATATTTCAAAACAGAGTATTTAAGTACGAATTAAAAATTGTGCTTAAGATATAATATATTATATATATTATAAGATATAATATATATATTATAAGATATAATATATATATTATAAGATATAATATATTATATATAAAAAATATATATTTCCTTAAAATTTATTCGCACTGATTCCACTCCTAATGCGTTAGAAAATATGTAGGTAAAAATTTTACAACCGATAACTCTCAGACCAATAAAAAATTAAATAGATTGAGGGGCATTCGACGCAGTTTTACAAGTTTCAATATGAAAACCGATTTTGTTAAAAAAAAGAAAATATCCTTTTGAAAGCCAAAACATCGAAAGTCATGAAACTAAATTTCATTAATAATTAAAATCTGAATTTACCTGACTATAACTACTCATAGCATCCATATTGGCCTGTTGCGCACCGGTGGCTGTTACCATATTATTGTAATTCGCCGAAGAATTATTTGCCGAATTAGCTGGAGGCGAAGTTAAGGCAGGACTTATGATACCGCCACTACTGGCACCACCAGCACTGACACTGTCTCTAGTGTGGCCGCCGGGAAATTGTAGGCGTTCTTCTTTAAGCGCCGTCGAGGTAAATTCCGAATTGGGACCGAAAGTGTTGTTTAAAGTGCGTAAACTATCAGATTCGCCTAAATAAGAACCACTACCGGGATATGAGTTGTTGGCATGATTTAAGAAATGTTGCTGCTGCTGCTGTTGTTGGTGATGCTGCTGCTGCTGTTGTTGCTGTTGCTGCTGCTGTTGTTGTTGTTGTTGTTGCTGGTGGTGATGATGATGGTGATGCAGCTGTTGTTGATTCAAATGTGAATGATGTTGAAAGTTTTGCTGCTGCTGTTGTTGATAAAATTGCTGTTGCTGTTGGAATTGCTGTTGCTGTTGGTGTTGTGCTTCTGTATAACCGCCAGGTGGTGATATTTGGCCCCCTAAGGCTGGAGCCCTTGAGGAGCCTGCTTGGCCATTCATTTCATCATTTTTTCTAAAGGAAAAAGGCAAATAAAAAGATTTCATGTATTAACAAAATGTCTCAATGTAACACATTAAACGTTAATCAATAAAAAAAAAACAACTATTAAATTAATCAAATAAAATATAGCAAAAACACATTCATTCATAATACGTAATTATTTCAAAAATATATAATAAAAAAATTATTTATGGTTTATGAACGTTTATTTGTTAATAGTCAAACAAGCAAACAGTTCTTTGTTTGAAATTTGTTGTTAAATCACCTGTTGATTTTTAACACGAGCCTGGCTGTGTGTGTGTGTGTGTGTGTGCTTTAAAATTGTGTTTGAGAAAATGCGAGTTTTTACATTAAAAAAAAAGAAACGATTTTTTTATTAACTTGTCTTGAGTCGCAGTGTGTTTTATAGGAAGTTGCAACTACCTGCATCATTATTAATGATTACGCATATTTTGAGACGTTTAAAATTAAAAAAAAAATATAATAAAAAATTTTACATTTGCTTTAATCAAGAGCATGCATTCAGTCAGTGTATTAAAAAAGATGCATTTATTCAATACGCATACAAATTGTTTAAAGCACGAATTAAAAAACATTAAGGAAGGCAGCTGAATATATTTTTTATTAAATAAGTACACACATAACAACACATACATGCATGCGCATGTATGTGTGTATGCATGCGTGTAGTTTATTGTTTCGTTTAAAAATTTTTCGGTTTGGCATATGCCACAGATACAGATACTCCAGCAAGGTGCAACATGTTTTTTTTTTTGTTTGTTTGTTTTGCCGTGGTACACCAAGGAAACAAGTTTTTTGGAGTAATTTTTTGGTATTTATTTCAATAAGTGTTGAAAGTAACAACATCTTTTTGAAAATATATGAAATTTTTTTCGCTTAATTCCTTGAATTTTTTTTCTTTTAGTTTTTCTTAATTTCATAAAGTTTCTTTTGTATTCGTTATGGAAAAGTTTGAGTTTTAAAATGTATTTCTTTTTTTTTTCATCTTTTTTCTTAAAGTTATTTTAGGACGCGAAAATAATCTATACGCCACCAGTCAAGTTAGTATGTATCTATAATTCACAAACCTTGACATCAATTCAATGTTATAAACATCCAATAACCTTAAAATACATCAAGTTTGTGTGAGTGTTTATTGTGTGCAAGTGAGCAGTAGGTGAGTAACTTTTTTTAACTGAAATATATTGATAACTTCGCATTAGCTGATGCAGCCTGTTGTCGAGTTTAAGTTTAGAATTTGGATTTCATGTTATTAAAGTGGTTGAAGCTGCGAGACGCCGAAGTGTGCCAACGCGAGCTTACGAAAAATTCAAAATACTTCAAAGCTGAAGTATTTTGGGCACATAACAAAGGTTTTATATAGATTGAAAATTTTATGATAGTATTATTATTTAAAAAGAAGTAAAACTCTAAAAGAATTCATAAAAAAGTGACTTAAGTATGTCCTAATTATAAAGATTTTTTGCACAAATATCTAACCCATATTTTACTCATCGAAAAGGTAATACTGAAAGGCATATAAAAAAACTTTAAAATACAACCATAAATATTGTTCAATATTAAAAGAGAATTATAATATAAAATTGCACCTGCCGTAGAGCAAAAATATACTGAAACCCCTGATTTTGGGATTTTTAAAAACTCCGTTTGCATTGTGGGCATGTCAAAAATAAATTTATTTTTTCCTATTATATTATTTATATTAAGATGAATATATTAACATATAAAAATTTCATGGATTCTTTTTTGAATATCAACAATCAAAATATAGAATTTAATTTAAAAGTTATTATTAAGATCGTATTTTTGTGATGTGGCTTAAGTTTAAACTTAGTTTAACGAAGTCTGCAACTCTGATTTTATCGAAGATGTGTGATGTCCCCAGGTATTTTTGTGATGTGAAAATTTGCAATAAGTTACCTCCCTAATGTACATACGAACGTGTACGTTTAGCCAGCCACTAATAATATTTTTCTTATCACACTGCATATTTTCTTTTTGTTTAAACAATTTTAAATAAAAAATGTATTGCGTTTGAATTTTATATTCACACAAAAATGTTTTCGTTATAAAAAATCAATCAGAATTACGTATAATTATTAGTGAAGTTTTTCTTTCTCATTAATACATATAAATAATAATTATTTATGTACTCCTTTTTAAATTATCTTTTTCTATACATAAAAAATAAATTCATTTATTATCCTATACAAATAGAATCGACGGACGCATTATTGACAATAACTACCACGATATCACTGATATCGTTCTGTCGAATATTCAAATTTTGGAAATTTATTTCTAATTATGGGACTGAGCAACAATTGGTAACAATAATTATGGCAACACTGATCTGTACTATAAAACGTTGTAGTAGCGTTTGGGTAAAATATATCTATCACAACTTTTTTTTATATACATAATCTTTTTTTTAGTTGCTTTTTTTAAAAAAGTAGTTTTTATATTTTCATTTAGTAGGAAAAGTAGTTAATAACTTCATAACTAGGTTTTTAATACTTCTGCAATAATTTTTTTAAAGTACTATTTTAGAAAAATTACGGTTTCAGAAAGAATTTTTTTTTCAAATCGATTTTTTTTAAATGCGTAACATTTTAAGAATTTTTGTGTAATAATCTTAAAAGCGCAGACATCATCATCAGTATTGGGAATATATTTCTGCTATCCCACGTTAGTTGAGTTTTCAACCTTCACTGAAGATGTCACATTGTCGAAACTGGCCTAAAACGAATTAAACGTGGGATGACAGAAAAGCGTTAACAATTCAGCCAAACTCGATTGGTGGAGGAAAACTACAACATCTGTTTTTGAGTTTGAGCCGAATGAATTTCTTCAACTAAAAATAATCGTATAAAAGACTTATAAAACTGCTAATATAAATCGGCCTAGTTCTTAGGGTAGTCAAAATGACTCAAACCGGATGCACGCACACGCATGTCAAGTTACATCTTTTGCTACCGGCTAAACAAAATTTATGAAGGGTGTTTTTTATAGAGTGATACAAGTTCAAATCATAATAAAACATATTAATATATTTTTGCTATCAATGAAACGGTCTTTATTGGATATAAAATTTTATGGCATTAATGTTTAAATATGATTTCGGCCATGTGGCCGCCACGGCTGGCGCGTAGAAGGCGCAATCTGGAACACCAATTTTCACAAACAGTAACATTCTGACCATCGTCGTTTTGGAAGACATATCGGCCAATGACTCCACCAGCACATAAAGCGCACCAAACAGTAATTTTCTGTGGATGTACTGGTGTTTCGACAGAAGTTTGTGGCTTCTCCTCATTCCAAATGCGACAATTCGATTTATTTACGTACCCATTCAACCAAAAATGGGCTTCATCGGAAAATAAAATTTTGAATGGAAGAAGTGCACGATCAGTTTGATGAACAGAACAGTTATTTTGATTAAAAATTTCCACAATTTGCACGCATGGGTCTGGTATAAGTCGATCCATAATGAAATGTCAAAGCAACCAAAACAAAAAGCAACTATCAGCTGTTAAATGGGTGGTCAAATAAAGCAGTGATGCCAACTGAAAGTTGTATCACTCTATAAAAAACACCTTTTATTTGATGCGGAAAATTTTCGAATCGTTATAACATTTTCTTTTAATTAATAAAAATCTTTATGTGGAATATTTTTTTTCTATGAAATTTTGAGAGATGTTGTTGTTTAGATTTTGCTAAGGTATTTACGTAAATCCTCCTGTCATGAAATGACTTAAAATTTGAATTAGAGTGTTTCCAATTAAGCTTATCTAACCACATCGACTTGTTCACATTAAATATTTGCAGTTGTAGTTACTCGTCAGATCTGACACTGTATGTGTGTGTGCGGAAGTTAATAGATATACATATCGATGGTCTCGAGTGGAAAGGCCGCAACTCGAGTTTTTGCGAAATTTTGTTGTTCAGTTTTTGCAATATATTTCACACCAGCAGTTGCAAGTCACAGTGTCTATTATAACCGATACAATTTCCATTGTGTTTTGGCCTTCTGCTATGAAGCAACAACTGCCTTTTTACTTGAAACCAACGATATATATTTTTCAAATATAATTGTAATAAAGTTTGTGTCACAGCGACGACACCAGTTTAACTACGCTCTAAAAAAATCAATTTAAAATTTTGCCATAAAATTCTTATAAACTTTTCGTGGAAGAAAACAGTTTATTTTTTTAAGCAAAACGCTCTGCTATTAAAAGCTTTTTAAATTCGTTCTATTTTGATTTTTATAATCTTTTCTCGTTTGTTTTCATTGTTTTCAAGTGCGAAATTTATATTTCTTTGTCGATGAAGTTGTTTAACAGAAAATATAAATAAACAAAATAAATTTCAGTTGTTTGTATGTGTCGATTTGTATTATAAAATAATTATTATTTGATCATTTTCATTATAATATTTTTTTTTGCTTTTTGAAGCGTTAATGATCACGTACAATTTGTTATTGTTGTTGTTGTTCTATATGTATTTATTATCTGATGTATTTTTCTACATTTCAATAACGTTCACATTTAGTCGTTCGTTCAGTCGTTGAAAATATAAATTTTAATATAAAAGAATAAGAAACAATTGGAATTGATTCAAGTAAAAACTTTTTCTACTTTCAATTTACATATTCAAACATGATTTAAATAGTTGGAAAAAGAACTAAAGGGAAGTGTTAAATTGCAATAAATGATATCAATAATTGTGAAAAGAAAAATTAGTTAAAAACGATTTATTAATAAAAAAAAATTTGTTCAAATAAAAAAGAGTATCTACTTGAAATGACTGTGCAATTTTTTATCCACACATTTTCTCATCATATTTTAATAAGAGGTTATTGATCAAACTACACTGTTTCCTGGCCATTAAAATAGATTTAATTATCCCTATTGGATATGTAAATTTGCAAATTGGCAGAAGAAGTCACCATATCAGTTTGCTCTTGCCATAGAATTGTTTTTAGAATTTTAAATTTTGACAAAAAAATCTTGATTTTGTTGGTCGCAATTGTGCCTCTAGCGTGTTCCCGAGATCGCAAAAAAATCAAGAGAGGTAAATAAATGCATATCAGAATCGTTTCGAAAATTAAAAAAGAAAAAGGAATAAAATAAAATAGCAATAAATAAATAAATAAATATTTTTTGAGACGGACCTCGTATATCTTGCAGTATTAGTTTGGATCTTGCACTTCTCCTGATCGAATCGAATTTATAAGTATGAGGGAGAGGAATATAATTTTCTACAGAGCACATCAGTCGCCAAGACTCAATAAAAATGAATTTACAAATTGATTGAAAATATTCTGTAATAACTTTTATTTATTACAGCATTCTTCTGTAGTAAACACAGACCGCGAATAACAATTATTTTGTAAGTGAAAACTAAAAATATGAGCGATTGTTTTATGAGCTTTTTTTATCCCTCATAAAATAAAATTTTATTATGCGATCAGAAGATAAAAGTTTTCTCTGGACTTTTATTTTGCGGTCAGAACATAAAATATTCTTGATTTTTATAAAATAAAAGTTATTTGCAGAGCTTTATTTATTCTTCAGAATATAAAAGTTATTTCTTGACACACTTTTTTAATCAGAAAATAAAAGTTATTTCTAGACTTTTATTTTTCGATCAGAACATAAAAAATAGTTCTTAATTTTTATTTATTCCTTATAAAATAAAAGTTATTTTTTGTCTTTTATCTCGCGTTCAGAACATTAAAAATACTTTTTTTAATTTTTATTTATTTCTGGGAAAATATAAGTTATTTCTTGACTTTTATTTTTCGATTGGAAAATAAAAGTTGTTTCTTGACTTTTATTTTTCGATCAGAAAATGAAAGTTGTTTCTTGAGTTTTATTTCCCGAACAGATAATAAAAGTTGTTTCTTGAATTTTACTTCGCGATCAGATAATAAAAGTTGTTTCTTGACTTTTATTTTTCGATCAGAAAATGAAAGTTGTTTCTTGAGTTTTATTTCCCGAACAGATAATAAAAGTTGTTTCTTGACTTTTATTTCGCGATCAGATAATAAAAGTTATTTCTTGACTTTTACTTCGCGATCAGATAATAAAAGTTGTTTCTTGACTTTTATTTCGCGATCAGATAATAAAAGTTGTTTCTTGACTTTTATTTCGCGATCAGATAATAAAAGTTGTTTCTTGACTTTTATTTCGCGATCAGATAATAAAAGTTGTTTCTTGACTTTTATTTCGCGATCAGATAATAAAAGTTGTTTCTTGACTTTTATTTCGCGATCAGATAATAAAAGTTGTTTCTTGACTTTTATTTCGCGATCAGATAATAAAAGTTATTTCTTGACTTTTATTTCGTGATCAGATAATAAAAGTTATTTCTTGACTTTTATTTCGCGATCAGATAATAAAAGTTGTTTCTTGACTTTTATTTCGCGATCAGATAATAAAAGTTGTTTCTTGACTTTTATTTCGCGATCAGATAATAAAAGTTGTTTCTTGACTTTTATTTCGCGATCAGATAATAAAAGTTGTTTCTTGACTTTTATTTCGCGATCAGATAATAAAAGTTATTTCTTGACTTTTACTTCGCGATCAGATAATAAAAGTTATTTCTTGACTTTTATTTCGCGATCATATAATAAAAGTTGTTTCTTGACTTTTATTTCGCGATCAGATAATAAAAGTTGTTTCTTGACTTTTATTTCGCGATCAGATAATAAAAGTTGTTTCTTGACTTTTATTTCGCGATCAGATAATAAAAGTTGTTTCTTGACTTTTATTTCGCGATCAGATAATAAAAGTTGTTTCTTGACTTTTATTTCGCGATCAGATAATAAAAGTTATTTCTTTTTAATTTATTTATTTTTGTGTTTTTTATTTATTTAATAACTTTTATTAATTTTATTTTTAATTTTTTTTTTTGGCAAAACTATTCAACAGAAACGTACACGGTCACTCGTTGATTAAACCGTAACTGTTAATCAAATCGGAAGTGGACAATAAAATAACAGAGATTTGCATTCCATTTAAATTAGAAACAAGTGTCTGAACTTTAAGGCACAAAAATTTGATCACAAAAATATTGTCTGACATAATGAAGGAACCTCTTCAGTTCGGAATAATAATTCCGCTTCATTTGCAGTCTTTTTCATATTCAGTACTTTGAAGTAAATAAGTACTTACCAATACATACATACATACATAGATATGTACATATGTATGCATGCATGTATAGTACGTATCGATATGAAGTAAATAAATATCGTCTGTTAAGGTAAAACGTAGTACGTAAACCAGCTCGCAGCGATTGTGACGATTTTTATTGTCGTAGTTGTTGTTAAAATTATATATTTAACTCAAATACAGAGAGAGATAACAAAATTTCTTGCTGTTATAGACTTTGAAATTTCTTCATTTAATATATTTAATGTCTCTATCTGTGTTCGGTTGTGATAAATACTGAAATTATAATGTTAATATTTTATCTACGAAGGCCGTTCCAAAAATAATCGGTTGAAAAAGGGAGTAATTAAATACTTTGAGTTGGCATCACTGCTTTATTTGACAACCCATTTAACAGCTGGTAGTTGCTTTTTGTTTATTTTGCTTTGACATTTCAATATGGATCGACTTAAACCAGAGCAACGCGTGCAAATTGTGGAAATTTTTAATCAAAATAATGGTTCTGTTCGTCAAACTTATCGTGCACTTTGTCCCTTCAAAATTTTAATTTCCGATGAAGCCCATTCCTGGTTGAATGGGTACGTAAATAAACAGAATTGTCGCACAGAAAATTACTGTTTGGTGCGCTTTATGGGCTGGCGGAGTCATTGTCCCGTACGTCTTCAAAAACGATGATGGTCAGAATGTTACTGTTTGTGAAAATTGGTGTTCCAGATTGCGCCTTGTACGCGCCAGCCGTGGCTACCACAAGGCCGAAATCATATTTAAACATTAATGTCATAAAATTTTCTATCCACTAAAGACCGTTTCATTGATATCAAAAATATATTACTGCGTTTTATAATGATTTAAACTTGTATCAGTCTATAAAAAACACTATAATTTATTTTCAATATACAAACTTTTAACACGGCCCTCGCATTTTCCACCAGAAAGGTTGTTTAGTTTATTATATTCTTGAGTACGTTTTCGCTAACTTTTTGCAAGTATCCATGTGTGTGTGTGTATGCATGTGTGTTTGTAGTCAATAATAAACTAATTTTTTTAGAAAATTAAAAAATGTTTTTTATTCAAACAAACTGTGTGCGTGTGTGTTTTTAGATGTGCAGCTCAGTGAAATATTTCAAATTAAATAGAACTGTACGCTTGTGCAGTTTTTTTATTAAATATTTTTCATATTTATGCAAAAAGCTTCAGTAAACTTGAGGGATCGTATAAATGATTTTTTTTTATTTTCTACGTTTATGTTGGCATAAGTCCTCCTCTAGTTTTTTATTTTACTTCTTTGAAAATACCCGAAAAAGTATATTGAGAAATATTAGAGATATTGAAAAGAGGCCTTGACACACTTAATTTACTGAGAGAAAAAACTCATACTATCAAGTCTTTGTTTTTGTTTTTGTTTTTAACAAATTTGTTTGTGTTGCAAAAGAGAAATCTTGTAGAAGCCCCTAAAAGTAGATAATACACATTGAAATTATTTATCGCCTTAAGCCAGACTTTCTTAAAATATTCTCTTTCGTTGCAAGTCTCTGTAACTGCTGCGGCAACTTTTTCCATATTTTCTTCATATTTTATATCGAAAAATTTACGTCAATCGTTGTTTATTTTTCCTATTTTCTTTGCTGATGTCACAATTTTTTTATTGAGTTTTTTTATTATAATCTTTTTTTATATTCTTTCTATTTTTGTATGTACATTCACATGCATTCGCTGTACTCGTACAGTTTAGGTTTTATTAGGTTAAGTTGATTTCGTTTTTGTTTCCACCAGCTCTCTACTTTTCCTTTAATTTCTGTATGACACAAATAAACCTACAACATTTACTAGGGAAAACTTGAAAACAAAAAAAAAAAACAAATAAAAAATAGAAGAAAAATTTAACAGCAAAAATATTTTGTTGTTGTTGTTGTTTTTGTAATTGTTGTTGCTATTGGTGCTGTTGTCATTGTTGGTTGGTGCTAAATATGAACTTTCTGACATTTAACCAAATACACAAACATACACACACACACACACACACACACAATCACTCAGAGTTATAAGTTAAAAGTGTATTGGGAAAAAAACAAAATGTCAAATATTACAGAACTACAATTTTAATGAGTCTTAAAGGCCTACAACTCATAAATACTTGTAAAGTCAGTTATTAAATGACACAAAAATGTCAAATACAAATTCTTTCAGCAAAAATTATTCAAATAACCAGCAGACATACGTACTATCAGGCACAACTACGAGTGTTTTGCATTTAAGTTTTTTAGCTTTTATTAGTTTATTTATTTATAATCATTCGTTTATTCAATATCTCAATATAATTACAAAATGCACACACTCGCATTATAAATTGATTTGGTTAAAAAAAAAAAACGCAACGGACGGACAGATTAGCACGCAAATACAACTACTCCAAGTGGGTGAAGAAAAGTTATTTTAAGGAGTTGTTTAAGTCTTATTTTACAGTATTTCGTTAGAACACTTTTATAAATTAATTGTGTGATTAGTAAACCACAACACGCGTTTTACTTATCCCTTTCGCGCCCAACTCGTACAACAGATTTGCACAAAATGTGCACCATTTGAAAGGTTTTTATATGCAGATGTGTTCGCAAGAAAAAATTAAAAAAAATACAGGAATGAAAGAAAAACTCAAAGAAAGTTGTACTGAATGAAATTCTTTATAAAACATCTATAACAACATTAATAATTTCTTGTAGCCATTTTACTTCTTACTTCGTCATTAAATTTCTACAACAAAAAGCCGACGAAATAGGATGGGTGAAGTATTGCGCTCTTTGGCACATGATAGTGTATATCGTTGTCGTTAGTGTTCAGCGACCAGTGCTATGCCTACGTAATTGAGAAAATTACTTTAGAAATATCAAGTAACGGGCGAAAAAGTGACTCAAGTTTAACAACTCCCATTTAATATTTCAAATAAAAATCGTCTGTTCTTATTTTATCAACAACTAAAAGGTGGAGGGCATAATAAGGGTTTTTAGTGCTTTTATTTATGTAAGCATGTGTGTACATTAGGGTGTCCCTTAAGTTTAAGAAGTAAGTGGTGAGAATATATTACAAAACCAAAAAAATTAAATCAATCGGTCAATAAAAATAGAGAAAACTCCAACATTTTTTTTAAATATATACAAAAAATTCCCTGATATTTAAGTTGTGAAACATAAAAAGCAAAAGTTTTGCAAGCTTCAGTGGGCGTGCGTCATGCCTTAAACTACACCGATTGACCTAAAACTTTTTATTTGCCGGCCGTTTTTAATACGAATTGGTACCGTTGGCAAAATCCAACTTTTAATTTTAAGGGTGACCCTAGTGTACATGCACACGCACACACACACACACACACACATGTTAATGAATAAAAGGCTTAATTTGAAAACAATCAATAAACATGAATGCATGTAAGTTGTTCTTATTTGTGTATATTTAAGGAAGCCTTTTGAATTAAAAGCGGCTAAAAAATATTTTATTTGGTGGTGGTTGGCACTTTGGCAAATGAAGCGGAAATTGTCTCAAAATAATCCAACAAAAACTGAATATTAAAATTTTATTATAAAAATATATAATTTTTTTTCAAAACTTGATGGATTTGTGGAAGTCGTTGAGGAGAAAAATGTTTCTCTTTATCAATATTGAATACAACACATGCGATGTGTATCACAGAAATCCTTTTGAGATTAATAACTGCAGATCTGGAAACAGGCAAAAGTTATACCCCCGGCTACACAAATAAGAACATAAACATGTAAATATTTCGATGGCTATACAGCGATTTCATCTTGAATATGACAAAACAATAACAGCATGTGTGTGTGTGTGTGTGAGTGTGATTCTTTTTGCCACAGAGCTTCAATAAAGCCATATCCTTTCGTTGTACCATTTAAATACACACACACACACACACACACAATTTGCACAATTGCAGGAGTGTGCGAATATGTTTGTATCTCTCGCATGTGGTCATATCAAACACCCTTGAAAACAACTGTCAAGCTTACTTTTTGAACTTCAGTATTCCCACACCAAACTTGGATAAACTTTTACAAAATCATTTAGTTGCGAGCAAAATAATAGCACAAATAATTTAAAATATCTGGCCAATGATTTCATCGAACATGTAAAGCTGCTCTAAATGTAAGCACAATTGCTAATGCATGCATGGACATTGCAAATACCGTGTCAAGCTACAATTGACTGTTTTTGTTGCCCTGTGTACTAGACTTTTTCATATATACATATTTAGCTGCACCGGGTTTGGTGTAGGATATGAATGATGTTTCGTCCTGTTTTCCTAACCAACAACCAACCATCGGCTACGCAAACAGAAAAGCGTGTATGAAAAATATTTTTTAACGTTCTCCATCTTGGGACGTGTGTGCAGCAGGAGTATGTCTACGAGTAAATGGAAAGAACGACCAGTTGATGGACAGATGCATGATTGAATTTTGTTCAATGATTTTTGTTACTTGAGTTTATATTGTTAGTTGATGTTTTTGTTTTTATGTGAACAATTTCAATCACAAAGATGGCCGTTATTTTCAATTCATTTGCGTATTTAGATGGATGTTTTTTTAAATGCCTTTTTTTCCAATTTAATTAAAGTTTAAAGGTTGAAGGTTACTTTAATAAAGTCCCAACACGTTGGAAGTCTTTTTTCTATTTTTTGTAATAAAAAGACTTTTAATAAAAGTAATTTTTTTAAAATACTTATTGTAAGTACTTTTTATCAACAGTACCAGTGCCTTCTCTTTAGAGCACATGTACTTTTATAGGAAGCATATTTTTGATTAAAATTTTTTTTATAAATTGTACGTTTAATTAAAAGTTTACTTTTAATTTTTTACAAAAAACTTTTATATGAAGCACTTTAAAAAGGTCCCAATACACTACACTTATTTTTTACTATTTTTTAAATTGTCTTTTTATTAAAACTAATTTTTTAAAAAATACTTTTACAATAAGTACTTTTTGTCAACAGTAAGTTTTTTATGTGTACCTGCACATTTTGCTTGAAGCGTAAGTGTTACAAATAAGTACATTTTATGAAAATTATCATTGGTAAAAAGTACTTTTTATAAAAACATATTTTTAATAAAACTTTTTTGTATAAAATGGATGTTTTATGAAAAGTTTAGTTTATAAAAGGAGACTCAACAACGAAAAACTTTTTTATGGAGTATTTTATAGAAACAAGAACTTTTTTCAAATCGTACCTTTTATGAAAAGTATGTTTCATAAAAAGTTTGGTTATAATAACTTTTACCAAAAGTCATTTTTGTAAATAATTTAAAAAAAAAACAATTTTTATATAAGTATCTTTATAGTATAAAGCTTGAACGTTACTTTAAAAAGGTCCCAGCACGTTAGAACTATTAAAAAATTTTTTTTTTTAAATTGTCTTTTCATTTAAAAAAGATTTTTTTAACAGTACTTTCACAATAAGTACTTTTTATCAACAGTAACTTTTATCTTGCGTACCTTGTACCTTTTGTTTAGAGAGTAAGTGTTACAAAAATGTACGTTTTATTAAAAGTACCCTTGGCAAAAAGTACTTTTTATAAAATATATATTTCTTAACAAAAAAAAATTTTTATAAAATCAATGTTTTATTAAAAGAAAAAAGAAAGAGACTCAACAACAAAAAACTTTTATATGAAGTACTTTACAGAAAGACGAACTTTTTTGAAATCGTAGCTTTTATTAAAAGTATGTTTCGTAGAAAGTTTGAATATAATAACTTTTATCGAAAACTAGTTTTCAATAAATAATTAAAGAAGCAATTTTTATAAAAAGTATGTGTTACACACTTTCACGTTTATGGAATGGAACTGTTTCAAAAAGTACTTTAATCAAAAGAAACGCTTTAAAAAATAGTTTTTATATGAAAAAAAATTCCATTAAATCAAGTTTTCGCAAAACTAATTTCGATTAAAATTTTTATACTCATTTTATATACTTTATTTTATATATAAAAATATACTGGTACATTTTAATAGAAATTAGTTTTGCGAAAACTCAATTTTTATTAAGAGTACCTTTTAATAAAAACACCCATTTTACAAGGTACTAACTTTGAGTTGATTATTTAGTACAGAAGTACTTATTGAAATTACTTTCTCAAAATTTTGTGTTTTTTTATTAGAGGAGTCGAATGTTGACAGTGCAAATTTATCAAGAGTTTGCGTTAAAGAAATTCGCAGAAACAAAGCAACGATAACGATCTTATCTTATCTTATCTATCGATGATAATAATTTTTGTCTAACATTTCTTTTTATCATTAATATCCATCAAATTATATTCAGAACAAAAGCAACACAATATATTTACTAGGAAAAAAAAATAATTTCGCGAATGGTTCCAGATTTCCAACTTAAAAATTCATAAAAAATTATTATTTTTTTTTGTTACTATTTAATTAGTTGTTAGTTTGCTTTAGATTTTACCATTTTAACAGCACGTTTTTTTATGATTAAATATCATTTTATTGTTGGTAATTTACGTCAATTATGGAAGAGACCAGAGCAGAAAAGTAAAAGACTGATAAATAAAACATGCAGAATATATCGAACAATATTAATTTATCTAATCATAATTTGTGTAACGCAAAAAGAAGGAATTACGAAACGATATTCAGTTTCGTATTAATTTAGAAGCAGAGATAGGCAACCTTAGGGCAAATGCTGGGTGGGGTGTGTGCTAATTTCTTGAATAGATAAAAATGTGATTTTTTAAATGAAAACAATATTTTTTTTTAACATTTCAAGTATAACTTTAACCAGAGGTCATTTTAAGTTTTTTTTAATAAAAACATGCACAAGACACCTTTAACGACCGCTTTATTTAGTTAAATGAATTGAATCAATGCTAAAACTTGGCCCTCAATAGTTGTTGTTGTTTGGTTATCTCTGTTTATTAAATGATATTTAGTTTACAATGCATTTGTATTACAGCGCAGAGATGCGGAAATATATGACTTTACAGCGCTGTCTGTGTACAACGAACAAGGTTGACAATGGAAATTTTATTCATTTTTATTTTATATCAATTGTTTTTGAAAATAAAATGAAAAAAATAAAACAGAAACAGCACTTCCCGGCTAGAAATTGCGGGCTGAAGAAATTAAATTTCAACATAAAATAAAATCTAAACGTGTATATGCAAACACACACACACACGCGCACACACACATACACATATATACATACAAACATACAGATAACTGTGGTTTTAAACACCTTTTGCATGCGAGAGTGTGTGTATTCTTAAACAGAAAAATCTGTGTTCTATGAACGCTATACAACGAGCAGAGATAATAAACACTGATAAGTTGCTATTTTAGAATTTCTTTCTTTTGCGAAATTAAAAGCGACCAGAAAATATTAAAAACGCGAATTCGCTTGTGTTTGTGTGTACATGCTTTTTTTATCAAAAGATTTTTTAAGAATTCTTTCGAATTTGTTGATAATTAATTTAATTTCAACGTTGTGTGTACTATTTTCTCAGATAATAAAAACGCAGATAACCATTTTTCACTTCTTCGATTGTAAGCCCCGGCAATATGGTTGATAATTTGTATCTTCTGGAAAAAAATTTAACGTTTTGCTGAATATCTAACAACATTTTCAGTCATTCGAATATAAAATAGTCACTGTAGTTGAGCTTTTTTTTTTGGTATTGATATTTAAAATATATAAAAAAAGTTCATATTACCTGACTGCCTGCTGTTTAATTGGGTCGTTAAAATATATTCAATTCTTATCATGTGATTTGTTTTCTGTTTGTGTATTTGTTAGTGTGTCTGTGTGTTGGTATGGTATCTCTTCTTGGTTTTATTTACTATCACCAACCAACTGTCTGTCTCTATACATGTTCTGTAAAAGGTATTAACTACTGATTTTATGTGCCAATAAAAAACTAAAACAAATTTATGCAAAATTGTCTATGTACAGGGTGTTTTGTTAGCTGCAGGAAAACTATCGATATCGATATATTGACAACTCAGAATGTCCCAATTGTTGTTATTACTGCTCAATGAGGGAGCTTCGGCAAGTCATCATGAATCGTTTAACGCTAAATTGCGCAAATTTTCTAAAAAAAAAAAATATTCCAAAAACAGCCTGGCCCATGATGCCACTCGATAATGTTCCGTCGCACGAAGGAATGCTGCTCAAACCCTTTTGAAGTTACCTGAATGTTTATATAGGGTATTTTTTATAGAGTGATACAACTTTGAGTTGGCATCACTGCTTTACTTGACCACCCATTTAACAGCTGATAGTTGCTTTTTGTTTAGTTTCCTTTGGCATTTCATTGTGGATCGACTTACACCAGAGCAACGCGTGCAAAGTGTGGAAATTCTTAATCAAAATGGTGGTTCTGTTCGTCAAACTTATCGTGCACTTCGTCCATTCAAAATTTTATTTTCCGGTGAAGCTCATTTTTGGTTGAATGAGTACGTGAATAAACAGAATTGTCGCATTTGGAGTGAAGAGAATCCACAAGCTTTTGCCGCAACACCCTTTACATCCACAGAAAATTACTGTTTGGTGCGCTTTATTGGCTAGCGGAGTCATGGGCCCATGTGTCTTCAAAAACGATGATGGTCAGAATGTTACTGTTTGTGAAAATTGGTGTTGCAGATTGCGCCTTGTACGCGCCAGCCGTGGCGGCCACATGGCCGAAATTATATTTAAACATTAATGTCATAAAATTTTCTATCCATCAAAAACCGCTTCATTGATATCAAAAATATATTTCTATGTTTTATAATGATTTAAACTTCTATCACTCTATAAAAAACTTTAAAGCAAAAAATATTTCCAAATTCTTACATTTGTGACAGTTTATTTTATTTGGTTTGTTAAAAAAAAGTTATCACCTAATCAAAGTTATGCCACTAAATTATCTCTATCAAACAAGTGAAATAAATTTAATTACATTCTTCAATTAATAGGGAGAAGTACTTATTACAAGTACTTTATTTTTGCATATAATTACTTTTACTGAAAACCCCTTCTTAATAAATATAGTTTTATAAAAACTACTTTTTGTAAATATATTTATAAAAGAACATTTTAATAAAAGGCTACTGTTTATCGCATTTGCCAACGATCGAACTTTCGAGACAATTCAAATGAAAATTTAGATCGATATCGAGTGCCGTAATTTGCCCCCAGAATATAATTGTATTTCGAAGGCGATATGAAAGCAACTTCAAAACTATTTGCAACTACAAAACGATTTAATCGCCAAATAATAATTTTAGCACTACCCTAAAACAAATCAATTCGTTTATGAGCCATAAAAATCTCAAATTTCTATTGCCTATAAGTTTTCGTTCAGCAAATCAATTAGAAAAATAAAAAAAAACTCTTGACAATTATTTGCTTGGCATTTCTCTCACTCAATAACGAAACGAATGGAAGAAAATGGAATAGAAAAGGTGGTGGGGTGGTGGTGTTTATTTATGAAAACGAATTTAAAAATCAATTATTAGTTGTTTGTAGCTTTTTAAATAGTTACTTAAGGGTTATTTTATGTGATAATTTGCTTCTCATACAATTTCAAAACAAACACGTTACTAAAGCTGAAAACATGCAGACGAAATTTGAAACAGCGTGTGACGATTTCGAAAAACTATAAATAAAAAAATAAAAAACTAGAGGACAGAAAGAAACAAATATTTAACGTCATCATTAAATGAAGGTTAACAACATTAGATCAATTATGATTATACCCCCGAAATGTGTACACACAACTGAAAACAACGAACAACAAAACACAATGCACACGACGCACACACACACAGCACACATCCAAACTCATAACAACAACAGCATGAACGAAAAAGCCACAGGAAACTGCAAAAACATTGTGAGCTGGCTGACAAAAGAGAAAATGATTCTGCTTAAAGGTAAACAACAAACAGAATGAGTGAGAGGGAGCAGACTCTGTAATTCAAGAGTACAGCGGAGCATTTCTTATGCTCAACTATTGCAACAAAGAGATTGTAAGAGTAATTGGCTATGAAATGGAGAGCCAAGAGTGTGCTAAGAGAAGTGAGTGCAGGCAATGATTGATCACGCCAGTGCTCTTTACGAAATTTGCATTGTGGCATTTCTGTTTTTTTTTTTTTCTTCACATCAATCTGGTGGATATTTTCATGGTTTTGCGCGTGTGGCGACGGGTTTTGCCAATACAATAACTATCTTATGGGTTTTATTACTTTTAACAGCCATAAATAGTTTTAAACTTGATGCCTCTCTGATGTTGTTGTTATTGAGCGTTTGTTTGCTTTAACTCCGGTCTGTATGACTTGGCAGACCAGTCTGACAGCTAAATTTAATATGCGCCTGTTAAAGCGTAACCAAATTTAAACAAAAATTATGTTGTACGGCAGGGATATTTTACGTATGTTTAGTCTATATTTATACGCATATATTTTTGGTTAAGTGGCTGGCTAGAAGTGATGAGTGAGTGTACCGTGTGGTATGTGTGAAATAATGGAACGCAAAGAGTGACTGACTTAATCATTTGGATGTATAAAACCCTAAAGGGGGTTGATTTTGCCACCACTTTGGGTTAATGTTAATTTTGTAAATTATATATCTGCAGTACGCATATACTATATATAATTCGGTTTCAGTTCAGTATTGCTATTGTTGTTGTTGTTGTTGCTGTTGCTGTATAGCAGAGTAGATGTTCCCTAAATAACATTTGTAATATGCGTCATTTTTGTTGGTTGTTCTTGATGATTTGAGAAGTTGTGTGTTGGTTTTTCCCTTTGAGTTCCCGTGTGAAATTCTTCTTTTATTTTAAAAGAAATCCCCACATATTTTTTTTTTAAATGTGTATAAGCATACAACAAACAATCAAACGTGTGTATGTATGCACGTATTTATGACGTCTACATTGTTGGTGGTGGTTAACAATGACGCATGTTGATGGTGTGGTTGGTCTTGGTACATTTCGATGAAAACATAAACGGTGGTAGGGCTGATAATGGTGGTGGCGCATTTAAGGATTTATTTCTTTTTCGCAAATTGTTTTCTATTATATTGTATTCGCTTTTGAAGTTGTTACATTTGTATCTGAAGTAAGTAGAACTCGTACATACACAAATCGCATGCATAAAAAGTTATAAAAGAATTTACAAACGAAATCTTATGTTTTGAGTGGATGTATTAATTTTAAAGGGCTTTTCGTGCAAACAAAATGAACCAGATGATATGATATGCATAAGTCTCAAATTGATATGAATCAAATAAGGGTGTTTGTCTAACAAAGGAAATTACCATTGAGGTAAATAAGTTAATAAAGTAAAATGTGGCATTAAAGGAGCAGACGATTGAGTTTTGAAACATTTCACAGTCCGTTTAAAAAGTGTTTGACATCTTCATATGCTTATAGATTCAGTGATTTGTTCAAACAATTTGTCATATTTTATTGCAAATACTTTACGTTTTTGTAATATTTTCTACATGCTGTGTATGTATTTACACAAGTACATAACATTTTTAGATAAGAAATTTTTTTTGTTACTAGTAAGTATCTGGTTCCAATATATCCGCAGGGTCTATGCTTCATTATTGAAGACTGATGAAAGTTTTAGAAATCATATTACGGCAACTGATATCCATGAAAATTTCAATACAATTTAAGTGCGAATTTTTATAGAAATTGAATGCCATATTTAATTTGCAGCCAGACAGAAATTATATTAAAAGCAAGTCTGAGGTGTGAAGGAGTTCTAATAATAAAGTTTAAGCTTTTAATTGAAATATTCATATATAATATATTCATTCTTACATATAAATATTTATAACGAGTCATTTCATTTCGCCGTACTTCTCCAATAAAAAAAAATCGTTGTGATTTTGAAGAATATATACAAATTTATATCGGTGAATGTATGTGAATATGTGTGGCTGTATTATTGATGTGCCGTAAGTCAATTTTGATATTCACGTATGAAATTCGAATATCTAAAACAATATTTAAATTTAAAGAAATTTGATTGGGGCATAATTGAAAAAATTTTTATAAAAAGGAACTTTATAATTCTGTTCGAGTACATGAAAGTTATGCCAAACATCTCTAAAAATTTCGTTAAGACTTGTATTGGACTCGTTCATTCACTCGTTTTATAGAACAGCTTATCAGGGATCTAATGTATTATATATCTAAAAAAGAGCATATGAAAGAGTTCCACCCAAGCCTCAACTATGCCTGAAGTGGTTACACGGTATTTGGGGCATGCAATTTTTGGACATGTTGATCTTTTGGAACATATTAACACTTGGAGTATTTAATATAGGATGTTTTTTATAGAGTGATACAAATTTGAGTTCGCATCACTGCTTTATTTGGCCACCCATTTAACAGCTGATAGTTGCTTTTTGTTTAGTTTGCTTTGACATTTCATTATGGATCGACTTACACCCGAGCAACGCGTGCAAAGTGTGGAAATTTTTAATCAAAATAATGCTTCTGTTCGTCAAACTTATCGAGCACTTCGTTCATTCAAAATTTTATTTTCCGATGAAGCCCAATCTTGGTTGGCCCACAAACCGATGATGGTCACAATGTTACTGTTTGTGAAAATTGGTGTTCCAGATTGCGCCTTGTACGCGCCAGCGGTGGCGGCCACAATGTCATAAAATTTTCTATCCATAAAGACCGTTCATTGATATCAAAACTATATTACTATGTTTTATTATGATTTAAAATTGTATCACACTATAAAAAACACCCGATATATACTTACATATGTCTACAAACATAATATATCATGTTACAAACATAATATATTTATGAAATATTCATTTTACATTGTAACGAACACAATGTTGCCACATTTCGTGTCCTAATGAAATGAGATCTGTTCTTTGTTACTTATTCCAAATGTTTATTTAGACATCTATTATAAACCAAAACATTAAATACAATTTTATACACAACAATTAAACGCTTTAACATAATTCAAAACATTAGAAATTCTAATTTTCACACACTCTTTGAAGAATGAAGAAAACTACAATATAAGCCAAACAAAGAATATATACAAACGCATGGATGCACACACACATGCATACACACATCGATATTTATGTACATAAATATTTTCTCAGACATTCACTCATTCATTCAATCATTGATTAAAAATGAGCCATATATTTCCTCGATACATTCCTAAAAATACCCTAAAACATGTATGTACATATGTACATACAACTTTCACACAGATACAACTTGTGAACACAACACATGAACATTTAGTTTTGTACATTAAATCAAATAGACAAGGCAAATAGACTGGAAGCATTTATGTATGCAAGTGTGTACACACACAGTACGAGAGTGTATGGTAAACAATCTTTAAGGAATTTATGAGCTCTTTTGGTTTGAATAATCATTTTAATAATAAATAGAACAACAACAGCAGCAGCAGCGTACATGAAAAAATTTATTAAACCAAAAAATACTCCCATAAGAATAAATTTCCACTTACAAACATACAAACGTATGTGTGTACATACATACAAATACAAATGAGCAAGAAAAATCTGGCACGTACACAAAAAAAAAAAACAAAACATATTAAAAAATTTTATCAAAAGAATTTTCCTTCCTTCTATATGTATATGAATGGCATGATATGTGTGTGTGTGTGTGTAATTCCCTTCCTCCATTCAGTGTTTTATTTTCTATTTCTCCCAACAATTTTCCCACTACTTCTTTTTCTACCCAATGTAGGTACCCATTGTTTTGGTTATTTATTTTTTCTTCAATTCGCTGTGTTCATCTAAGAATATTCTTAAGAAAGTCATCAGATTTTATAACGAATTTCCCAGACCTTTAAATTTTTCTCTTACTCTGTCTGCATCTCTCTCTCTCACTCTTTCTCCCTCTCTCACTTCTTGCATTTTTCTTTCTACTGCTCAGTTTTAAGCATTAAAATTTTTTTCTTGGGAATATTTATTTCTTAAATTTCATTTTATTTTTTTCTTCCATCGGAACTCCATCCCAAAGCCGCACAAGAACAACAGCAACAGCGACAACACACAAAAATGTGTAGAAACTATGAGAGAAAGAAGCAGGAAAATTTTGTATTTTGGAATACAAGAGGAAGATAAACTTGATACAAGAAAAGGTCAATCATGCAGCAGTTTTATATGCATTCAGACCATTCGTTTTCTTTTTTTTACAGTTTCTAGAAAGTTTGTCACAACTTCTTTGTGGCTGACTAAGTAACAGAAAGATATACAAAGAATTGTGGAAATAAATTAAACAGTTAGATTTATGCATACATTATGTTCGACGCAGAGATGGCAAACGCTGTGACGTAGAGGATATTTAATTTTTTAGATTTTAATGGTCAAAATTAATGTCAACCTGTTTAAAGGATTTTTGTATGCAAACAAGACTACTTCTTCAGTGTTCCACTGAACCCACTCTTAAGACCGATGATCTTGAAATATGTACAGTAGAGTATTCGATTAATTTATATAATTTTAGTTTATATAATTTTCAATTTATAATAAAATGCCCATAAGCTGCAGACCCAGGAAATCGCAAATTTGGTGCAGTCTAAAATCATCAATTATATTGGGGGATTCACACTGTAGTCATGAAGTCATAAGTCATAGAATAATAGCCCGAAAATTATATGACTAGTGTGAACAATCCGTCATAACTTAGCATGCTACTCCAAACATCGACCAGCTGAGAAGATAACAGCAGATTTTTTGGGATTCCCATGACACAAATTTCGTAAATTCATATCACAATTGCAGGGCTAATATATGAACCATTCACTATTTTGAAATTTAATCAGTAACCAAAATAATAATCCTTGAACAACATCCCAAAGAATAGGGCATTCAAAAATGTCTATTATGACCCAAACTAAATTTTCTTTTCTTTGCTAAGTTACCTGCTAATGCAGTCCCGAGTTAGAAAATATTAGAACAAAAGAGTTCTCTGGAAATAGCAGCCGTCAATTTAGTTACGCACTTTGTTTACCTGAAGGGATTTTAGACTGATATTGCGGACTTATTCTGAGAATTTGATAATTGAAAAGAGAAACAAAACAGTTTAAGTGAAATCCTTTCCAGGTAGTTGTTGGTTCGTGTGTTTAAGATTTTAAAGATTTTTTTCTTCAATTTTAATAAAACTGTACTTTCATTGAACGTAGAAATTGAAGAAAGAGAAAGCAATCTTTAATAGACAAGTTGGAATTTCCCAGTCTCTCTGCCGATTTTCTTCAAACTTCGAAAATCGTTCGTTAAACCAAAGACTATAGATTTATAAATCTATAGACTTTGGTTAAATCCTGTTTCAATTTGTTCAGGTTCATAAGGGATTGATCGTGTTGTCATACTTTCTCTATTCATTAGAAACATATAAATTCTTTAGTTTTTGATGTGACTGATTAATAAATTATTTTTAAAAAATAATAAATTTATTATTTGAACTGTTGCCTTTGACCCAAATTCTCGCACAAGTTATTATATTAATCTTCTAGTCAAGTGATTGAGAAGTACAAACAAATGTAAAAGTTAAAGCAAGAACTGAACAAAATAATTTTTTTTTTATTTCTTACTTTATCATTCTAGAATCTAGATACGTAGTCTGTATATAAAGGATCTACACTTTATGCGAACGGAATTTTCAAATTCGAAGCTCTTCTTAAAGTGATCAGAAATAATTTTTTTGAATTTTCAATTTTCATATGACCTTCTCATAATATATTCCGAATGTTAAAAATTTTCTTTAGCAGCATTAATTTAATTTAAGCCACAAGCATCTGCATCATTGTCTTCAGTGTGTGGAATTAAAATAATACACACACTCACACATCCACAGATATAGATCGGGTGTTTTTTTTTTTTGCCCCGCTGGTTTGAATACCGAGCGTTATCGAGCCAGGCTAACTGAATATTCCTTTTCAAAAACTAATCAACGATATTTGGTTTCAACAACCCGATTTGTTTTAGAAGTAGCCCGCGTTCAGTGGGGCACATCCCCATTTTCGTTCCATTTAATATCTTTTTTTCGGTTTTGTCTTGGACTAGCACTCAGGGGATGCCCACTACATATGCACTTCATTGTGCCAGAACTAGCAAGCAGAGGATAGTGTTAAGAGGACAGGTGGAGACAGTTTAAAAGATAAAGAATTTTGTTGTAGTTACAGGTAGCGACGAGGGAGGGTGATATGTTCTGCGCTTTTGGTACATGACGCAGTCGATGTTTAGCGGCCAGTGCCTGCGTAGTTGAGTTAAGCCGACAACAATTAACACAATCGTGCACTAATGCAGGTTAGGAAAATTCGATTCCCGATATTCGATATCAGAATCAATGCCTTAGAATAGTATTGTGTTCACTACTTCAGCGCATTGCATACCCACCTCTAGATAACCTTTTATCGGCATATATTAAGCCATTGACTTATGCCGAGAAAGCAGCAATAAAAGTATACATATATTCACGGCCATTATGGCCAGATCTTTTGTAAAAAGTAGTCCAAAATTATAATGATCAAATAGACCATTCAGCTCGGCCCAGCTGACATGTGCCGGATATCATATTTAAAAAATAAATGCTATGAAATTATAATCATTATCCAACAATATTTCATACTACCAGCTATAAAAAAACACCCTATACACAACATTATATTATACTTTGTATCCCCGTAATACTTTGTATTTACAGTTTTTTCTTCTGTAAAATTATCTTTTTTTTCTAAATTTCCATATGGTTTTTGTATTTAAAAGTAGAAAATTTTCGGAGTTATTTTTCCATCTTTATGTACTTCATATTTTGGCTTCAGGTAAAGCACAGAAAAGGCTTCAAACACACACTACATACCCACACACACACATACACACTTGTATTTATGCACATGCAGATAAAAGTTAAAAGTGTTCATTTATTATCGTACTTTTGAGAAATGCTTGCACGTTCGTACGCACACATGCTGCAACAAAATTCGTACGTAGTCATGAATTTGTATCTGCGTACACAAAATATTTGGCTGTTTTATCAAAAGCAGCTTATGTCTTTAAGTAGGTAGTAATTGTTTTATTTTTCCTTTTGTTCTTGTTTTTACTTCTTTTTTTTTTGCTTCATTTTGTTAATAATATAATTATTTTGTTTGAGTTATTCCGTCGCATCATGCCGTGTATGGATGAATGAATGAACGTGTGTAGGTTCCTTTCCTGCCCGGTTGTTGTTGTTGTGAAAGAGTACGTTGCTAATTCGTATGACTGCTTGGTAAATTCTAAAATTATGTATGTATTTACTGACGTACGTATGTGTGTATGTACAGGTGTTTGTGTGAAACGTTTATTTTATTGAACGCTTGCAGGTTTATGCTTCTTTTTTTTTTCTTTGCAAAATATATAACATTTTGTATTTTTAGGGTTCTTCAAAGAAAATTGTGTTTTATTTTGCGGCACATCAAGTACAGTCTGTGCAAAATATGTACTACATTCGAGATCACATTTTGAAGAGCGCTGGCTGTCTTTCAAAACTTAATCCACATATAAGGTGTGCATAAAAGGTCTCAATTAAAAGGGTATGGCATCATGTTTAAAGGGTTCTACAAAGAAAATTGAAAACAGCTATTGTATGGTATTCGCCAGCTATCCTTCACCCATTTTTCCTTCACTGTATTATTGCTGATTTATATTGTATACCATTTTGCTAAAGTTATAAAGTTGTATTTTATTACATATTTTTGTTCAAAAGCTCTAGTAAATATACCCCACGTATTTGACCCATTTCATTGACGATTCATTTAGGACACTGTTAACAGGTTAGAGATAAAGTTAAACAAACTCAGTTAACTCTGTTTGCATTTCGAAAATATATATTATGTATTACTTTCAATATAGTTTTTCTAATTTACTTTGTTTCAACATTTTTGTTTTTTTTTTCAAAAAGAGTTGAGGTAAAATGAAGCAACTTTAATTTTATTTGACCTCAAATCGCTGTACATAAAACTGTTTATTTGTTAAATTTTTTTGCTGCCTTAAGAGATAAGAATTTCTTCGAAATGAATAGAAAAAGTCAGGGAATATAATTTGATAAAAAATAAATAAAAATTGACAAATAAAGTTGGTGATATTAACAAAGCAAAAATTAATTTTACTAAAGCAAAAGATAAATACGTCTACAGTACAACCTCGTTTAAAGCAACTCATAGATGAGATTACCGAAATCGAGTAGATTGTAAAGGGTATTTTTTATAGAGTGATACAAGTTTAAATCATTATAAAACATAGTAATATAATTTTGATATCAATGAAGCGGTCTTTAATGGATAGAAAATTTTATGACATTAATGTTTAAGTATGATTTCGGCCATGTGGCCGCCACAGCTGGTGCGTACAAAGCGCAATCTGGAACAACAATTTTCACAAACAGTAACATACTAACCATCATCGTATTTGAAGACATGTGGGCCAATGACTACGCCAGCCCATAAGGCCCACCAAACAGTAATTTTCTGTGGATGTGAAAGTGTTTCGATAAAAGCTATTGGATTCTCCTCATTCCAAATGGGACAATTCTATTTATTTACGTACTCATTCAACCGAAAATGGGCTTGATTGGAAAATAAAATTTTGAATGGACGAAGTACCCGATAAGTTTGATGAACAGAAACTTTATTTTGATTAAAAAATTCCACAATTTGCACTCGTTGCTCTGTTGTAAGTCGATCCATAATGAAATGTCAAAGCAAACTAAACAAAAAGCAACTATCAGCTGTTAAATGGGTGGTCAAATAAAGCATTGATGCCAACTCAAAGTTGTATCAGTCTATAAAAAACACCCTTTATATATTTATCTGACTTAACAACTGATATCGTTTAGCACCAAATGGGCTACGCGGAAGCTTTTATATTATTATATTATTATATATGTTTATATTATTTATATTATGCTATTATAATATTATTATTCCCTCAATAGTGAGTGCCATGGGACAACATTTATGGAAGTATATTATCCTATTATGTTAAACAAATATTCTTTTAGCTGGTTAAAAATTAATTTCAAAATATTTGTCTGTGATGACTGGAGTTAATTAATTACGACAATACACCAGCAGAACATAACAGTCAGTGTTGTCGAAAGCATTTGTTGGCTTTTCAATTGCAACAATCACTTAAATAAATAATTCAGTAATTGAATTTTTTTATATTCATTATTTATGTTCTTAAATCCTTCATTGAACAGGAACTCTTTACAATTGAAATGAAAGAAACCAGTTTTAGCAAGTTATTTGTGCAAGTGTATGTACGCTACTATTTATACAAGCAAATCAGACAAGCAAAAACAATGAAAATAATAAATAATTCGCTTAAGAGAGACCACAACCCACCCACCCACTTCAAGAGAGACAGTTAATAAAAAATATTCAATATATTGCATTTACAAGAGAACACATATATATCGCATGGCTGTATGCAAGTCAGTGGTGCCATACTTATATATATATATATATATATATATATATATATACACTTAAGAAAATTTATGCTTATATTTCGAGTACTTAAAAAATTTAAAGGGATAAATCCAAAATTTTTAAGACACATTTTTTTTTTGATAATTTTAATATTTCAACCAGATAACTTTAAGCAATTCAATTTTAATTTTATTGGATTCAAAATTAAATTTCTGAAAACGCATATATGAGGACCTGCTTCTTGCTTTCTACCCGAGTGCACAAGTTTTTACAAAAGATATCAAAATGTTACTTGGATTACAAAAACACATGCAACTGCACATGCGACAGCGCCGATTAAACTAAACATTTGACGCACACTCACGCACGTCCACGTTTGAACAAAGTTTCATTTCAATAATAGATATATTAAAATGATATATAACTTTCAATGGTTATTTGTCTTTTACAATATAAATTTATATTTCTTTTTGTTTCTTATTTAAAAAAAATTCAATGACAATTTCACAAGACATGTTTAACACAACGAATGATAAATATTTTCACACTAAAATTGTGTGTGCATTAAAATATGTGTGGCTGCATGTTTGTGTATAAATACACAACTACATATAGATATTTATATGTATGTATGTGTGTGTGTGTGTTTACAATGAATATGCACAGAAATTTCCGAACAAAAACACTTATAAATTAAGAAATCTGTTTGAAACGAACATAATAATTACCTCAAAATATATATATTCAGTAGAGAACAAAGAATGAAAATAACTTTAAAAATACATAAACATACAACACACAAAATGAAAACATACACAAAATTAGCATTCAAAAAAGAAAAGAATTTTAAAATCACCACAATACGAAAATAAGTACTTTGAACCTTAAACGCAGCCTCATACAGTGACATCCCAACAAACAAAGTTAAACGTTTGCTATCTGGAGACTTTGTCAGATCATATTTCGAATTTTTAAACTAAAAATTATGAAAAGCGTTTTTCATCGAAATAACGTTTGAATCTTATAACACGTTTTTTTAAAGAATTTTTTAAACAATTTGTAGTAAAATAATTGCATTAAGGCATTTCAAGAGTTTCAAATATGTAAAAGATTAGGGCTGACTTTATTTTTTCCAAATCCTTTAAGATGCTCAAAGTCTTATGATGGTGGTATATTCTTGATGAATTCGACAAGAAATATACTATCGCACCCAGACGTTTTTTATTTGATTTATTTATTTATTTTGCTTTTTTGTCGCAGGCTGTTATTTGCACATGTGAACATCCTGCATTAGGACAGTAAAACACGTAATTTTTACTACAGATTTAAAGAGAATACTAGTAGACCTTTCAAATACTACAGTTTTTCTTAACCAAATAAAGCGTTTTAGATTTATTAACCCATTAAAATTTAATTTATGTTAAAAATACTTCCTGGTTTATATGACTTCAAAGCGGACTGCCTGCCACAACTTATTTTTAAAAGTTTCAATTTGATTTCTCTAAATATTTGATGAAAACAGTACATCATACCCGCCACTTGCGTAGCAAATAAAATAACCAATAACAACTTTAATTTAAATCAATTCCTCTTCTGTGCTCTCATTAAAATGAACTGTGCAGAGGACCCCATTCTAATTGCCCATATCTCTCCAACAAAAAAAGGTGTAAACTAGCCCACGATATCGTTTTATCGACAACATACATTTAAAGCAAAAACAGGTTCTAAAAGTTTTATCTTTAATAACACTTCAATGTCGAATACAAGTGTTCGCTGGGATACAAGTGAAGTCAACACTTCATACTCAATTAACGGTCATTTAAAGAAAGAACATAAATTTTAAGCAGCGTTTTAATTGATATATTTGTAATTATGAATGAATATGTTTGTGATATGTTTTATTTTTGTTTTTCATTTTACAAGCCAATAAATAGGAAAATTTAATTTAGATGTTATTCGAAAGTAAAGGCGTTAAATAAGTATTTATAAAGAATATAAATTAACGAAAACTTTTGTAAATTATTTAGGATTGCAGGAGGGCTTTTGATAAAATTGAAGCTGGAATTGAATGAAACAATTAGCAAAATCAATTGAATAAAAACTTAAATTGTAAATAAAATATCTAATTAATGTTTGTTCATGTAAAATTTTCAAAATAAATCAAAAGAAAATACATCTAAACATCGATATACATAATTTTGAAAATTAAATATTTTTGTACAACAATTAGATATTTTACCTCAATTTTTCAACTGTTTTTCAATCTTGTATGTTGCTGTTATGGCTAATGTTGCTGATAGTTGTTTGTTATCATTAATTCAATTGCAATTTTATTTCTTGTTGTTGTTCAAGTTGTTTTAATTTTCTAATTTGTATGTTTTTGTAGTTGTTATTTTTTTTTTATTATTTTCGAGTTTTCTCTACAAAACTTTGTGAGAGCGGAAATTGCGGCCGAAAAAAAAGAGTTTCTTTCAAATTCTAGAATTCAACATTATAAAAGAGAGTTGGAGGAAAGAGAGCATGAGTAAGAGAATTGCTTATTGAATAGCTTAACAACATGGAATTTAGATCAAAGGAGATTGATTTTCAATAGTTTGATTGAACTTTTTTAAGTTTTGTAATTATTATATTTCAATTCTGTATATTTTTCTATTCGTTGTTGGTTTGCGTTTCAAAATTTGTTTTTGTTTATTTTTCGTAAAAAGTTCTTAAGCACATGTTGTTGACAAAGTCAGATAGATATTGAATTTCATCTTAAATATTTTGAAAACTCTTTAGGTCACCTTTACACTTCAATTATACTTTTATCATCTCTAATTCACACTTTTAGTAAAGTTGTTAATATTTTATGTTTGAGTTTTAATAGTGCAGTTCATTTATAGATGTCTTTTTTATAATTTTTTTTTTAAAGAAAATGTTTTGAAGTTATATTTGTGGGCTTTATTAACTTTTTGAATACGCACATTTTTAATTTGTTTCTACAGTGGAGTGATTTTTATTTAACGTTAATAATTTACTCATGTTAAATATATTTGTTTAACAAAGTTGTTATTTAAATTTGTTTATTTTTCTATTGAATTGTTTGTTACAGCTGAACTCACAACAGCACGCTTGAACCACTTCTTTGCACAGTTTGCTCGATTAAATGGAAATCCCTTAATTTACACTTTTTTTAAGAAAACAAAAATTTTGACTTATAAACTGATTTTCTGAGTTCCTTTAATTTGGAATTTTATGTGCGCTTATACAAATTTTCTTCCTAGTCCCGGATTTATTTAGATAATGTTATTAATTAATTTCAATTCATAACAAACTTTAATGACATTAACATTAATTTTCATTATCCTTGTTTATGTTTTAATACTAATTTTTTTAATTCCACTATTTTCTTTTATTGTTGTGGTTCCTTTTCACACCTTTTTTTCAAAACTTCCTTGGCACTTTTAAGTATGATATTTTAAGTTTTTTCTACCCTTTAAGAAAAACTCTTTGATTCAAAGTACTGTTTTTTTAAATCTATATCGAAATTTGTCATATTTTCACTCTTTTAAAATTTTGATTATATTACCAATCCAAATCTTAACGTTTTAAATATTTATCATAAACTTTATGAAAGTTCCTGACTTTAAAAGTCGACGTTTTATTCACTTTTACCATTTTGAAAGCACTTTCACACTTTGGCTTTGACAATGTCATTTAATAATCAATAATTTTGAAAAGGGTCTTAAAAGTCAATAGATATTCTGTATAATATATTTGTAAACCTATTTCAGCGCACATGTTTGTTAGTTTGGGTTTGAAAAGTTTCTTTAATGCAATAAGAATTTCTTTATATTAATATAAACTAACAAAAAAAAAATAATAATAATAATAATAAATTGTTCCACTTGCAAATTTTCTTTTAAGACTTTTTCAAATAAATTTAGTACCTTAAAGAACTGAGAAAAATTTATTTCAAATATTTTGAAGAAGCAAAAGAAGAAAATTTTTTAATTTGTCGCGCGCTCTTTTGGAGACCCAAATTTGAAAAGCAAATTTAAAAAAAAATTTTAATACCTAAACTTTTATTTTAGATATTTTAACTAAATTTTTATAAATTGCAAACTGGAATCGACTTACATATATTTAAAAAATAACAACTAAATTGTATCCACAAGTACAAACTTTCGTACGTATTTCAATCAAATATATATTAAAAATATATTTGGAGAAAAATTTTATATCGACCATTAAAAAAATCCAAGACAATTGGCGAACTAAAATGGTTTTGAAAAAAATTTGGTGTAAAAAATTTTTATCAAACGCATTTTTAAAACTTTTCAATATAACGCCAGAATGAACACAAAATATTTTTCAAAACACTTTTAAGTAACAAAACACAGTTTCATTTATTTGAGAAATGTTTCGGATATAATTAAATTTTTTGTTAAACAATTCTAAAAAATTTCCTCTCAACACATGTCTTTTTTTAAATTAATTTAGAAAACTTTTTTAAGAAAACTGTTATAATTTCTTTAAAGTTATAGTTGGTCAACAACATTAACAAACTGCGCTTCATAATTAATTTGAATAGATAACTTTCCTTTCATTATTTTAAGATATTTTAATAAATTTATTAATTTTAATTTTTAAGTTATAAAAGTTTTTTACACCTTGTTTTTATTGTTATTAATTACGAATAAAAACTCGCTTTGAAATAAATTCATCATGTTGGAACTCATCTCTCTTTCACAAAATAAATTAAAAAAAACACACACTCACAAACACACATGTTTCGTTAATTTATCTTCTATTTAACACTTATTAACAACACCTGGCAAAACAAAAAAAAAAAAAGAAATTAATTCGAAAACTTACTTTTTGGAATTACGTTTTGTTGTCTGTTTCGAAAACATGGGAATTTTGTCAACAATTAATTGCATGTCTTGAAAATCCTGGGTCAATTAATAAAACTTTTGAGATTTCTTTTTCAGCCACATTAAGTACGAAAAAAAATTCTCAACAATCCAAAATAAAGACGAGATCTTGAGATTGAACAATTGAAATACCGCAACAGTTATTTTAATCCATAATTAGCAATCAATCGTTGGTAAGTATTTGACTCAAAATGTCGAAGTTGTTAATCCAATAATTGACAACGATTTATTTTGAAATATGATTCTTGTTTATTTATAATCTGTTTAATTATTTAATACTGTTTGTGATGAAATGTAATCCAGAGTTTTGGTATTTGAAAAGGTTGTTTTTTCTTTGTTTTTTTTTCTTGAAAATCAACAGGAACTTTTTTGTTATTAAAAATAAATTTTTGGATTTAATTTTATTAAAAAATTTTGTTTTTTTGGAATTATTTCTTTTAGTTATATTTTTAAATACTGTTTTGAAATACAAACGAAAATTTCTCCCCAGAGAAATAGTATTTTTTTCTTGTTGTTTTTGTTTAATTAAATTTCACATTTGAAATATCTTTCTTTTTTGTTTATAGAATTTTCATTATGTTTGTTTTTTTTACTTTTCAACAGGCCTTTCTCATCATTTATTTAACTATTGGCCAAGCAGTTAAATGCTTTTTAATTGGTTTCTATTTTTCTGTTTTACACTAAGACTTGGTAAACAAAAAATTTCACTTGCTACACTTCACTTGCTATCTAAATTAACCGGTTTTTCAATATACAATTTCAGAATTTGCATTTCTTTTTGTTTGAAAACATAAATTTAATAATTCAGTTTTTGCAATAATTCATATAATTTTATTTAAAAATTTATTTTCTCATTTGACTTGTAATCTTCTTGTTTATTAAAATTTTTTTAACCGTGTCACGCGCTGAATTATCAAAACATGACGACATTTGACAGCAGCCAGAAAGGAACTAAACAACCGCCAGAGTCACGACACCGCACAAAACTCACTGACTGACGACAATGGCGATTATGAAGACAACAAAACGTATGAAACGACATCGACATTATGAACAATAATAAAATGAAAAAAGTAGAAAAAAAAACAAATAAACTCACAGATACACAAACTCACAGCAACACACCCAAACACACGAAAGAAAAGCAAAACAAGTAAAGCAAAAGAGGGAAAAAAACTACTCTATACAGATTGTGCATAGAAAAAGCTGGTCGTTTGGTTGTGTAGATGGTCATACAGACGGTTGGGCAGGCAAGCAGGGAAGCACACAGTATTTATTACCAAAATGTTCGTATTAAACGTTTCATACTTTGTGTTCAGTGTGACCATTTATATAAAATTATTATATATTTTGATGGATCATATTGTTTCATTATATGAGAGCTTCCCTTCTCAACTAATTTCTCTCCATAATGCCGTGTAAGTGTGAATAAAAAATTTTATATCAGACACAACAATAACTTAGCAAACCTACCAAAGCTAGAAAATCTGCCAACGCCTGAACAATTAAAACACGTAGGCAAACATTATTTTCTCGTTGAAGATCAATACCACGTTTGAAAACGTTTCTAATGAAATTATACTAATTCCATACTTATGTGGTCTACATATATATCCGCCATAGCTGGTGTATGTAACTAGACGAAGCCACTAGTGAACTCCAAGGCTTTACAATATTTGATGAGAGTATTTTGATACGAAACTTTTTCCAAAAAAAAAAAGATTTAACTAGAAATTTTACAAGACTTGATCAAATTGATGCACAGAATCTGACCAACATTCTATTTAAAGAAAGAAGAGAAGAAGATTTACATTTCTCGTAATTCAAGATATAGAATTAGTAATATCAACATTCAAAATTTTACATAATTTACAGTTTACAAGAATAAAATAAACATATAGTTTGAGTTTAATTAATTTGCCTCTGACTACAAACACGCCATATTTATTTGCAAAATGGTCACACCCTACTTTACTTCTCTTCACACCCTACTTTACTTCTCTTCACACCCGAACCCAAGTTTATGTATATTGTAACAGTCGTTGATGGTTTGTTGCTATTGCTGCTGCTGCTTTAACACATTTAAAATGAATGCCAACAACAAGCCAGATAGAGATACACTTTCTTTACTACCTTTTTATAATCTTTTTTTTTTCGTTCATCATCATCATTCCATCAAACTTGTTGGATGTGTACTGTCACACTCAGGTCTGGTGTGTACGTTAATAGCAAATTATTAAACTTGTGAAGGCATGTTGCATGTTGTGGCCTGTTTGATGACATTTTGCAGATAAGTTGCATCAAATCGAATAGCAAAACAATGCCAAGAAAATATATGTATGTATATAAACAAATTAAAATATTTCATGTTGCTCTGTGTGCAAAAGTACTGTGGGATCATGTTAAAAGGTTGACTCCAAGCAATAATCATTGAGTATCAAGTGTATAAGGCATGTGTTAACAGGTTGCAGGAAGGCATTGTTGTATTCATATACATAAGTGCATACACACATGCATATGCATGTACATCAGTAGATATTTATTTGTATTGAAACGAATTTAACTATTAGAATTATTCAATTGTGCAGTGTCTGTTATCAAGTGATAATACGAAGTTAAATATTTTAATGAGGAATATATTCACATATTTTCCTAAATTTGAAGAGGTTTTTGAAGTTAATTGTGGAGAAGCCAATATTTTGATAGGTACTTAGAGTCGCAGTTTAATGGGTTATATAGCCCGGGCAAAAGAACAGGCCTATTATGTACATTTGTGTGTTCATTAGACTAACTGAGAGATAATGATATGTCAAAAGAGAGCGATTCAGATCTAAGCAGGAAACAATTTTTTACTTTCCTGCAAAAAATATATACCCGAAGTGGGCACAATGTGTCTCTCATTCTTAACCACACTTTATCTAGCCCGCATGATATTTCTTTGCCAAGCACACTGTGCGTTCCCATTGTTATCGATTTTAGAGCAGCAGTTAATGTGTAATACAATCTATATAATTTTGACACACAACCCAACACAATTTAGCCATATCTCATGTAAATCTTTGTTAAAATTTTTTTCGTTTGCTTCTGCCTTTCAGCTGTGCTGTGTCAAACAAGGAGATAAGTTGTAGTTGCATGCAAATGTATTACAACGAGAATCGAATATATTTGTTCCTACACTTGATTGTGTTCAGTTGGAAATTGATTATATTTAAGAAGTTGCAACAGAGAACACGACTTGTTGGTTCGTTTGTTTGATATTTGGTTGTTGGGTTGGCTGGTTGGTGGGTCTGTTTGTTTGTTTGTTTCTGGTGTATCTTTATTATTTGTTTTAGTTGTGTATCTGTGTGTTTGTTGTTTTTATAAGGCTACCTCAAACTTAAAGTATGAAATTTTTTCAAAATACATTCATGCATACATATTTTTTTTTCATGCATATCCATACGCTCTTGTGTCTATATGTTGTTGTTTTCTGTTCAGATATCATTATTGTTTAATTTTTTCTTCTTCTTCTTTATCATCATTTTATATTGCTGCTGCTTGGCTGTTGCTTTACATATTTTTAATGTTTAAAATTGTTTTTTTATTGTAGATGAGTGTTGTTGGTTTAATTTTGAATGCGAGTAAGTGAGTGAGCGTGTGTGTGTGTGAGTTTGTGTCGTATGGCTCTGTTATTGCTCTTGTTGTTGTTGCTGTTGCTGCTGATTTATTTTGTATTTGGTCTCGGGGTCGGTCGTTGGTAGTCTTTTGGGCGACGCAACTTATACACTTAATTCAATGTACATAATCGTAATACAGCAACAATAGCAACAACTTTGCGTCTTATACACACGCACATGTACTTACAACATCTTTGTTGTTTTTGTTATACATATTTAGTAGTACTACTCTGTGGTGATATTTTTCTTATGTTGTTCTTGTTGTTGTTCGATGACAGACTATACTACAATTAATTTTAAGTTGATTTTTTTCTCTTTTTCCTCTGTTTTTGTATTAATTTTTGTTCACTTTGTGCTCACAGTGTTCGAACATGATTGTAAGTGTGGATGTGTGTGTGCATGTATAAATGTATTCTGGTATATATTCGTAATTATGCGCGCATATGTCAATACTTTTGGTTTTCAGTGAGTTTTGTTGTGTTTGTTGGTTTTTATATTTAAATCATTTCACAGTCGCCATCACAGCAATTTATTTGTTGGATATCGTTATACCTACGAGGGCTGTCTGGAAATATATTGGCTTAACAGAATGAATTATGTGTAAGCCTGTCCGATATGAAACATGATTTCTCGTAGGTTCGATTAGGTTCCTATTCGTGGAGGTGGTTATGACACACGAAAGAGTGTTTGGCTTTGCCAATGTGTTGTTGTCAATGGGAACTGTAATTGGTTATCATGAATGATCATGCATATTTATGCAATTTGCTGATAGCATGCATTCTCATTATCTTATCTCTTTTGCCATTAAAATGTCACTATTTTCCCATAAAATTTTCCACGATTTTCGTTGTGGGATTGTGTTTGTAGAAAATTTGCTTTAAAACTAAAGTAATTTTTGCTACCTACGTTTCCATCTAACTTAAAAAACTTTTTAAAACAAATCGGGTAGTGCTGAAGCTAATGCATTAGAGGTATTACAGATGTTTCGATCTCTTTACTCTCTAAGAAGAACTTAACTTTGAAGATAAATTCATAAATATGTTGTCTTTGGCCACACGATGGCAGTAACAGCTGACTAGAATAATATAGAATATGTAGCGTGCGTCACATATGGTTTCGGCTGCCACTAATTTATTTTATAATTCTCTTAAATTTCTATTCTATAAGATTTGTTGTGTAACATTCGCTAAAGATTACGAAATTACACTTTAATTTTTGAAGTTTTATTTTTGGTATAGCGGGCGTAACGCCACTTTGCGATTAACTATTGAGAAAATGAATAGTTTTTATATCATTTGAGAGTACAGTTTTTTAATTAAACACTTGCGTTGAAGAACATGCAAGAAAACTGCGAAGCTCTAAATACTGTTGGTATCAAAATGACGAATAAAATAAAAGTTAGGATTAAGATAATACCTCTTGGTATTGCCGAAACTCACATACTTCAACTATTGAATACACTTTTCTTATTGTCCCTCGTATTTTTGTGAATACGTATGCATTTTTGTTTCTGTGTGGATATTTTAAACTGAATATAATAAGTGTTAGCTAAGTTTATTTATATTAAATTTGTTTTATTGTCGTTAATTTAAATCAATTAATATCGAATATTGTTATTAAAGGGTCAACAATTATATTGTGTACAACAGTTTTATTTTGTTAGATAAACCTGATAAATACGTCAAGTGTTGAAGTAATACAATTTTAAATTAACAGAAATGTTAAAGAGTAATTTAATAAGAATGCCCTGAAATAATTATCATGTTTTTCTATATCGCAAACAAGTTACGAACAATAGAAATTGAATTTAATAGGCCAGTAAAAAGGTAGTTCGATACAAATGCATAATTGCAATTACAATTTTAGCTACAGGCTTTAGTTAATGTATAAAAAATAAAAGTTCACATGCTTTTAAGTACAAAAAATAGACAAACCAACAAAGTTTGGATTCAATAAATATAGAAGAAATATTTCATAGTGGATAGAACCAACATAAAAAAATAATCGAATTCTCGGATTCTCGGATTCTATTTCATAATAAACTGGCATTCAACCAATAAATATACTAAATCAGGAGTATTGATGATGCAAGTGCAGCGCCTTTCGAAAACAGCTGTTCCTCTCAGCTGAATAATTTCCCATTTTAATTAAAGACAAGATACGGAGCTTAGCCTGTCAGTTTCAATTTTATTTAATAAAAGCATCAACTTGTAATAAATTAAAATTAATAAAAGCATAAAAAAAATATTTAATAAAAGCATAAGTTTCTTACAGAATAAAAATTATAGCATTCTAAAATCGTTTTCATATATGCCACTATAATTTATTGATACTTTTTTTTTGTAAAAAATAATCCAAACTTCAAAATACTTTAACTAATCTTTTATCAATTAAGAATTAATTTACATGTGCTACACAAATCGATTCCTTTTTCGCCACAAGTAGGCCCTTTTGAATGTAACAAAAAAGATCTGCTGAAATAATTCCTGTTTAACATCCATCCCTGCCCACATCGACGTTGAATTAACCACATTAAAATGTTGCACATTTCAGCAAACAAACACCCCCAGTGTAAATGTATTTAATAATAGTAATAATCACATAAACACCACACACATGCACACACATAAACTCACAAATCTCCATTTGCCAACTACAATTAAATGAAAAACCAACATACACTTTTCAGTTACATATTTATTTACTTGCTTTTGCCTTTGCAGAAATAACATACCAAAATATGTATGCATGTGTGTGCAAAACTTATACGATATGCATGTATGCGTGCGTTTATGGATGTGAATAATAACAAGGCATTTAACATATTAATCCAACAAAACCCAAAGAGCATAAATAATAGTTTAACAACAGCAACAAAAGTAACAAGCATATCAGTTAATACCACTTGTAAACATTGCCTAAAAACATTATTGCCACTCTACATACTCTCCTCTCATTATAACAAAACCAACAAACAAACAAAGAAAAAAGAAATATGCTCACATCAATAGCCAACATTAAATTTAAAACCAACATTGAACAACAGCGAGCGTAGGAATCAAACATGCCAGAAGCTACAGGCTGAACAGCACAACAAAAACAACAATAATAATAATATTTATAATGATATACATAATGATGGTATCCAAAAGATACTTTTTTGTATTCGAACCAACATGTATGAAGTGAAGAAAATACCACCGTTAAAAGATTGTTTGCCATCTCCTCCGCACTACAACCAAAGATGACTTAACCAAACAATTTATCACTCAATTAGCAATTGAATGAACAAAAACGAACGAATAAAGTATGAACAAAATTTACTACCATTTGACATACAACACCAACGAAATGGAATCAAACATACACAAAAACAACACAAAAAAAAACAGCAGCAGCACCATAAACACCAGTCAGTCAGTCAGGCCGCAACTTAACAATCAAACAACTCTGCAGGGACAAAAGATATATCAAGTTGTTTACCTAACCACCGAAATTGGTATCAAAATTGAAAATAACTAACAAAACAATGAAAATGTGGGAAAATAAACATACAACCGCACTCTCTCGAAAATTCAAATGCGAGAGAGCTGAAAACAATGAGAAGAGCAACGAATAAAAAACCCAATTGTTTTAACAGGAAATTATCACATCAAAATACACATGAACTTGGTTGTGAGTGCACAGCCGTGTGTGCATGTCCATCGTGAGTATCGCACATCCATGTGAATTCGTAAAAATTTCGAAAAAACGTAAATTTTATGAAACCTTCCGTTTGACAGCCGAAAGCGGTCGATTCGCCTGAACTCATTCCCTAGGAACGCATGGCTGTTAAGTTCCATATAAGAAATTTTGGTTTAAAAATTGACAGGGATGCATGACAGACAAAAGGATCAAAATAATATACAGTAGAATATGGGAAAAACTAACCAAAATGTGTTAAAGGATTGTTGCATATTTCGAAACAAACTGGGGACTTCATCACTCTTTAATTACCAAAACCTTTTACTTTGCGTCGTTGCAGCTTATGAGCGAAAGGATTTTGACGAAAACAAGATAATTTTTTTCGTACATCCTGTTGTCCCTTGAGTTTTAAACTTCCATACTTGCAAATACACATTTTAAATCAGGCTTATCATTTTCTTTACTTTCCTGGACCACCAACAAACTGTTTAAGAGATAATTTATGCTCTCAATTTCTTATCGCACACTCTTTCATGACTTTCTTATCCTATTACAATTAAAATACTCGCAATATTTAACTTGCGGACGTAAATTCTCTATCATTTACACTCGTACATCATCGTTATCATGCGCCTCTCATTACAACAAGTATGAATGAAATGTTCAGTTATGCTGCCGTTGGTAGTAGCAGCTGCCGATGTTGTTGTTATTGTTGCTCTTGCCTTTTCTTATTTTCTTCTACAAGATTGCGTTTTATTATTTATTAGTGTGAATGTGTATAATTGCATTTGAAGGAAAGAATGTGGATGGAAATTTTCTCACAGGAAAATAAAGAGAGAGAGAGAGAGAGCATGTGTCTCATGGAATTGAATGAGAATTAAGTGTCATAATTGTGAGAATTGAAAGAAACTGAAAGAGAGTTGTTGTTGGTGATATGAAAGTACATATTGAAATAAAGTGCCTAATATTTGTTTGAATTTTGTTATTGTTCTTGTTTGTATCTACAGTTTGTAGATGTTTGTGCAACAGAGGCTGGAGTATATACCCGGGAAACATTTTCTATAGCGGAAGTCAATAAAAAGTGATTGATTAAGTTAACCGATGATTAACTATTTTTTTTAAACAATTATTTTTGTATTCTTTTCGGCCTTGTTTTTTAACTTGAATTCTTGTTGCAATTATTTCTTTTATATTAGAAACCATCTTCTTTTGCTAGGAACTTTCCAAGGGGAAATGACATGTGGATGAGTCGGATGAGGCAGCGTTAAGGTAAAGCTGAGACATCCTAATGAATTGATGAAATTATACAAAAAGAGATCATGGAATTTATAAATAGAGGGTTTTTGCAAGTCTAATATATATTTTGTTGTCAAAAAAACAGAAGAAAAATGCAGCGGCAGAATATTAAAATGCGGGAATAATGGAGATTCCTGAGACTATCCCCTGCTAGAAACTAAAGCCGGGATCACTTTATGCCATCTTGCAACATCATATTTGTGGCGTCATTTAGAAATGCACGGTTTGAAGGCAAGGCCACACTACACAACATATAAAAGGGACAATCATTGCCACTAGTACACACTATTGTGGTTGCTGGCGCCGTCACAACATGCTTAAGAGTCAAATATTCATGCAAATGTTTGCCGGGTTGAAATAAGTGTAATTTCGATTGTAATTTTCTACGTGAAAAAGGAGTGCGTGTGCGTGTGTGTGAGTGAATCTTGTTTCAAGTGGCAGAGGGTGGATGTCACAAAAGGTTTATCGGTTTTTCCAAAGAAATCCAGCAGCAACAATGCAACAATAGCAAACATAACGACCCCAGTGTAGCAACGACGAAGAATATGTTACAGTACAGGGTTACAAATAAGCATACAATTGAATGCGTGTTTGTGTGGGTGTGTGTACTTCTTTTACCCTTGTGTGTTTTGTACTATTTCCGTGGACTATATGAATCGGCTTATGTAAATAGAACGGGTTATACATTTTTCGATTTTAATCGTCGAATTCAGGTTATCCGACACGCTTTCAACTGTGATGAAGCACGAGATTTGGCTACAGCTGTTAATCTGTCAGCTTCATCATTAAAATAACATCTGAGATGACAGATATTTAACAGCTGATAGTCTTGCCAGACCGTCGATTTTGAAATCACTAAATGAATAGCGCGTGAGTCCTGTAAAAATATCTAAAGCAATTACTAATCAGACATATAATTTATATTTTTTTATATCACTTCTTTCGATTTTTTTCGTCACGATATCTCACGACTAGATTAATCTACTTTGACCCGATTCGCGACGACTACTGTGGTTTTAAAATTATGTAAAAAAACGATCGGCGAAGCTGTTGAAAATTTATTTAAAAAAAACACTTTGAAAAATGCTTTTTTCTAAGTTTTTTCCAATTATCTGGAAATGTTCAGGTTCGAATCGGTTTAAATTCACAAGAATGCTCTTCAGAACGTCACCTTAAAAATAAATACTACGTTTAATTTGATTCAGCTATGCAAACATTATAAGCGGGTCACGTGCTTACACACACACACACACGCATACGTCCAGATATAGTGGCGGGCTCTCAAAACTAGTCAATGAAGCACCTCAAAACGTACAGATCGTATGAGAACTATTTTTTTTAATGAAATTAAACCAATAACTTAACGATTTATGAAAAATTTAAATTTTCCTGGCGAGAAGTTCAAAATGGTTCAAGTTCACCAAAAAGGTAACGGAGCAGAACTTTCAAAATTGTGAGTTTTAGGAAACAAAGTGATACCTAAAATTTTAACTATTTCAGTAAATAGGGAAACGTTAATAATATATAATAAATATAGTGTTTGAATAAATTGGCTTTTCGAAGCAACTGATTGCTGAGAAGAGAGGGGCTGATGTGGCCTTCGAAAACCAACTACTTGAAATCATAAGATTTCAATCTGTAATACTTAACAATTTCAGTGAAACTCTCTAAAATTAAAACAAAAATAATAAAAATTTTTAATATTTTTAGAGAAACCCCCCTTTTAATGCGTTAATTCCTCATTTGTGCAGTTATATTTTTCTTCTTCTTTTCTGTTCTACTAGTATTTCCAAGAAAAATACTATCGCTAACAAAACACACACACACACACATCTGCATATATACATATCTGTATGCATGTCGCGCATACAATATCATTGACATTTACGTAGCACCGTGTAAGTATGTTGATATTTTTATAACAGAAAATAAAACAATATTTATCATCCTACTCTTTCGTTATTGTAGGTTGAGTGTTTTCTATATTATTTTTGTTAATACACAAATACATTTTGCATGAGAGCGAGTGCATGCTCGAACAGGATAACGACATCAACTACTGTGGCGAAAAGTTAAAAGAAAAAAATTTATAGAGAAAAATAAATGTAATAAACAGTGAGATGTTGAATGTTGGGGAGAGAAAAGAGTGTGTGAGTGTGTGCAGCCGTTGTAGTAGCAGTGATAGTGATGGTGAGATGGTGGTGGTGGTGGTGGGTGGCAGCATCATCACTTTTTAAGGATATAAATGATGAGTTATTATTTCCTCTATTGTAAAGAATTCCTCATGTTACTTTTTGCTGCCGCAAAATACAACATAATAAAGGTGATGTTGCGCTGCCTTGCGAGTGATGGTTTATTTTATGATGTCAAGTAGGCATGCAGGCAGGCTGGCTGGCTGGTTGGATGGCTGGATGACTGACGGCCTGCCTGGTTGGTGGTAGCAAATGAGTGATGCTGGGTACGACGATGTTTACCATAAGGCAACCAAAACTGATTGCGACTGTCAATGTTTTATGTAGTTAAACGAGAAACACACACACACACACGCGCACACACTTGCATTTACACGCTTTGTCATGCAAAAGGCACGAGCGAACGAACGAACGGTGGGTGAAAACATGCACCAACCTTTTTTTGTTTGCAACAAATGAACATACAAACAATGAGTTCTACTAAAATCGTAAGTGTGTGTGTGTGTGAGTATGCATTACGAAGATATTATGGAAGGACTCTTATGAAATTAGAGCTGAAAATATTAATCCGGTCGTTTGACTATTTTCTGTTGCTTAAAACGACATCAATTTCAAGGCGACTTATCCAATTTGCAAATATTATATTTCTGGACACTTCTCAGACTGCCCTCGTAGCATAAGGCTTATGCTTTTACGATTTTTTACACTTTTGATGACAAAGTAGAAAATGTTCATGGATTTCTGTTAACTTTTTTTCCTTCTTTTTGTTGCTGCTTCTCGTATTTGTTCATCATATTTTTTTTCTTCGTTCGTCTCTATGACATGAGTTTTTAAATTTACTTTGCGATTGTGTGTGATGGGTAGGAGTAGATTTCTTCTTCTTCTTCTTCTTCTTCTTTTCATTGTTATTTCGTTGGATTTTTTTATTTTTTTAATTTTTATTTTTAAGGACGTTGTATTTAATACTGAATGTATTGTTACTTAAAATGATGTGTATTGTTCTGTGCTGTACAGGCGTACCATAAACGGTAGCAACAACAACAACAACATCATCGTCATCATCCGCACCACCACCTTTTAAAGTTTTTATGGTTGATTTTTTCCTGTCGTTGTACTTTTTAGGCCGCTTTTTTATAATTTTATTTTCACAGTGATTTTTTTTCTTCGTCATATTCGTCCTAATCATTTTGTGTGTTTGTGTGTGTGTGTGTCATAAATGTTGCCTGTGAAGTGTGTTGTAATTTTTTGAAAAGTTAGTGAAAATTGTGATGATAAGTTGACATGGGGTAGATGGTAAGCTTTTCTGCAAATCAGCTTAAACATTAAAAATTTTACATACAATTATTTTAAGAATGAAAAGGTATTTTTAATATATCAACCGATATATTTATCACTCGTTGATACAATTTTTCACTCCTGTAAAAAATCTAGAGCAATTACTGATCAGATATATAATTTTGATTTTTTAAAAATCACTTCTTTCGATTTTTTTCGTCACGATATCTCACGACTAGATTGATCTACTTTGACCCGATTCGCGACAATAATCATGGTTTTAAAATTATATATAAAAAAAAAACGATCGTTGAATCTGTTGAAAATTTATTATAAAAAAAAAACACTTTGAAAAATGTTATTTTTCTAAGATTTTTTAAATATCTTGAAATGTACCGGTTCGAATCGGTTCAAATTCACAAGAATGCTCTTCAGAATGTTTTTTCTGAAACTCTTATTTAGTAGGGGTTAACATATATATAGACCATATGCCAGAAGCCTTTAATCTTCGTGTTTGAAAAGTTTTAAAACTGTTCTGTTTACGTAAAAACTATCCAACATCAAATGAGAATTACAAAAATATAAGCACAAAACAATTGAAAAACTAACACAAGAAAAACTTTCATTCCATGGGAATATTGTTTGGCTTTTAAGACGATATTTTATTACTTTATAATACATGTATTATTATTCACACCAGGGCTGGGTATGTGAGATCTCAGTTAAACTGGGTTTAGTTAATCTGAAAACAGATCTGCGACGCCACTGCCAAGTTTGTACACACAATTCAGAAGGAATATTGAAATAAGAAAATAAATCATATTTCGTCGGAATAGCACGAAATTCAGATCACGTTAAACCAAGTTTAAACTTAACTAACAACTCAGCGATGTGCAAAACGATTTTACATTCCAAAATCGAACCAAATTTTAGAATTTATTTTGGTTTTAAATGCTTTTGGGAGACAGAAGGATGTCCTGTGATATTGTGCAGCAGGTAGTTGAATTTTCTCTCAAATATTTCCGTTTCTAAACGATTTTTCAGCCAACCTTCGCTATAAAATCAACTGTTAGAATTATCTATTAGGTTAAGAATTATTATTTAGGCTCAATTTCGATCCCGTGACTTTTAAATCTTTATTACATTCGAGTTTTTGGAATATTTATTTGAATCTTAAAATTAACAGAACGGATCACATGAGATTTTGAGGCGACTAGGCCATCTCGTCAGCGTTGGCCGATAAATTTTTCCATTTTTCAAAGAGGCACTAGTCAGTAGGAGTTACAAATACTAATAAAAAAAATATCTTCTTTTAAAGTTTTATTTTCAAATACGCCTTTTTTGTAAAAGAAATTTTACGAAAATGCGTTAAAAGGCAAGAATGTTACAATTAATGAAGATTTTTTTTTCATTATTAATAAATAATTTAAGGATATAAAAAAAAATTTTATAAAACTTATTAGAAAACACTTTTCAAAATTTTAAATTTTTTTTTAGAAAATATTGTATGTTGGGGTCATTTGAATATAATATTTTGAAGGTGAGAAAATTTTTTTTTCAATATTTTTACATCAACTGAACAAAACATGAAACATATTTTCATGTGGGAATATATTTTTCCACTTCATATTATTTAATCTACATCCTTCGCATAGAGGACGAATTTGCAGATAAAGAGCACACACACACACACACACACACACACACCCACTCTTCCTGCCTATGATTCAAAGCTAAATGCTTTTAAGCAAACAAAAACAAAAAAAAAAACGAAAAAAAGAAGAGATGGAAACAGTATTTGTTCAGTGTTCTTTTTTTGTTGTTGTATCGCATAATATTGTACACGTTCTTGTGCCACACTGAGTATGAGCAACATTAAATGGAAAAGCTCAGCAGCAAAACGACCGAGTTTTAAGAGTAAAACACCACACTGTAGGAATCATACAAACAAACACACACACGCACATCCATAAGTAAGAGAAAAACTAAACATACAAATTTACAAAAGACCAAATAAAACCAACGAGCCAAAGAGCTTTTCATAAGGACAATACTGATTTATGTATAGAATACACTGAATTTATGTGTGTATAAATGTGAGTATGTGTGTGCGCACATACATACAGATACGAGACAGTCCCCACACTAGTGGGGAATAAAGGAGAAGTAGTAGTTGTAGGCAAAATATAAACAAAAAGGCTCCAAATGAAAAACTACTACTACCAGCCATTATTATGCACTCTCTCACATGGTTTTTATGTGTGAAATGTTCTCTCTCCTTCTCTTGGTTTTTCATTTAAGGAAAATTGATAAAAAAACAACAAACAAAAACAAAACAAAATCCATAGTTTCTGTTTATCTCTTTTGTTCCCTTCTTGTAATGGATACAATAACTGACTGCCTGGTGGACTGACTGCCTGGCGACTAAGAGCGACTGGCTGACTGACTGACTGACTGCCTGGCGACTGTTTGTTTGTGTTGCTTGTGAGTGAAGTGATGTTGTTTGCCAGTAGTAAAATGAGTTTGATAAAGTTTGTAAAATTTGTTATTTTCTGCCAAAACAATGTGAATAAGAGAATGTGTTGACTGCCTAATCTCGATGTTTGTCGTTGCTTTTTGTCTTCGGTAGATGCAGATGGTTGTGGAGTAGGTTTTAATGTTGTTTGTTGATACAACAAGTACCTCGTATTGATGGCTGGTGGCTACGCTTTATTTAATATGACCGTTTGTTGTACACGATTATGAGTGAGTGTGTGTGTGTGTGTGTGTGTGTGTGAGTGTCTGTCTGGCTGTATGTTTCCTTTAAATGGTCTGAACAAAGTCCGTATGAACTCAAATATTGTGTATGAATGTTATATTAAATGTTTTGTTGTTGTCATGCACACAACACAAGTGTTGGTGAGTGAGTGTTTGTTGTAAGTATTTGTGTGGAATGTTTTTGGATATAAATGTTTCGGTAATGCTGTTCACGTTAACGTTTTTACGTGTTGTTGCTTTTTGATACTATTCGTAAGTTCGTTTGTTTGTCAGTTCGTGTATTCATACATTTGCTGATTCGTTTATTCAGTCGTTCGGTGTTGCCTGTTTGTTTGGCCGCAGCGCAATGAAATTTTATTGATATTATGTTTGCTTTTTTTCTTTTGTTCTCTTTCGGTTTGTTGTGTTTTTTTGTTGTATTTTTGTTTTACTTGTGATTTTAATACGAGTAGGTACAGATGGATTAATTTTACTTAAATATTCGTTTGGTTGTGGTTCGATTTTATATGATTGTTGGAGGGATATGCTTGTACTAGTTCTACATGTCAATACAGAACGTACATTTATAAGCATGCACACACTTAGGAATGAGTATGTACATATGTCGTTATACAAAACGCAAAGGGGCGTATTGGTACTTAAAATTTTTAGGGGCTTAACAAAGGTTTATTGAATTTTAGTTATTTTGCTGAAATATGTAAGTAATTTTTATTTTAAATTATTTTCACTCATGCTATTTGGAATTCACAGAACACTATCATTAATAGAGCCAGCACATGCTGAGAAATTAATTTTTATTTCCGATACTATTTTGATTATTGTAATCAAATGCAAAGTTGCCATATTGTATAAATTGGGGTCATTTTGTTTCGGATTATATGAGACAATTTTATTATCTCTCTTGGTAAAATTTTTCAACTTAGAGGATTTGCTTCCTTTTGCATTTTATATGACGATATAGAGACAAACACATACACACTTGTGAATTCATACTGAGCATACCTATTCAGTTTCATTTTAAGTACTCAATAGCTCACCGCCAATATGACGTTCGGTTAATAATTTTTTGCGCCTGCTGTTTAATACACCCTACGGAAGAGAGTGTTATAAAATGTTTTAAGCATAATAATTTAGCTAAATATGTTATTAAGTTATAGAGAGCTCTCTGATACCTAATAAGTCTGAGTAATTTTTTTTCTTTATACGGAAATGTCCGTTTAAGGAAATGTAGCCATGTACAGGTAACCCTCGTATAAAACGGTATATACGTAAAATGAAAAATGGGAAATCGTGTTGCTCGAATCAAAGAAGGGATTTGTTTGTATATAAAAGGAAATCATTATTCAATTTGCAAGCTCGTATTAACGTCGTATAGATTGTCAAATCATAGAATTATATCGCATCGCTTGATGCTGGCAGTTGCAATATAGAACAGGGTTCTAATGACAAGTTTCAAGTCTTTATGTTTGCCCAGCAGTTGTATCGAGGCCAGGTATGGGAGTATTCTATTTGTTAGCTTGATTTGTTGAAATGTTTGATGTCTAACAGCAGAAAATTAAATTTTCTCAGAGATAAAAATATATTTGATTCCATTCAAATTAGATTTCAATATATCTCAACGGAAATTACTTATCGCGACAAACTTAATATTTGGTATCGAACTAGAATTCCCATACCTGATTTAATTGACTGACAATTGATGTGACATTTTGAATTTCTGACGTTTGAAATCACGACAACTTGATAATACAAAAAATTTATCTGTTCAAAAGCGCATAAGCAAACACATACTGTTGTCCTAAAGTCATAATATAATAACATGAAATACATGATTAGCCATCTTATGACTTTTTTTTTTGGTATCCATCACAGCTATAGCTTTTTTAAACTGATCTAAAACATTATGACTTTATGACAATAAAGTATAGAAGCTATTTAATAAGAAATGGACAATGGACGTTAGCAAAAAAAAAATGGTTTAATTCTAAGTATTTTGTATCGAAAGCACAAGGGAAAGCGAATATCAGTTTTACATATTCAACTAACACAACAGCTGTTTTCGAAATGCGCAACATTTTGATCACGTACTCACTTTTATTTTTTACCGAGCAAAATAAATAAAAAGAAAAGCTAAATCAGTTTTATATATTCAACTTATACAACAGGCCAGCTGTTTTCGAAAGCCGCAACATCTTCATCATCAGTACTCACGTATATTTTTCTTTTTTACTAAGTTAAACGCGAGAACAGTTTATATTTGTACCATCTTTAGAATGGAAAAAGATACGAGAGAACTGTATCAAACCAATTGATAATTTCCTGTGTAGCCGCTTCAATATTTTCTTCATGACTTCAACTCTGAATTTCGTGTTCCGAATTGGGTTAAATAAAATTACTAGAGACTTTTCAATAAGTGGAGAGCATAAACGATCACATTGATTCTACTATTCTTTCGTAGGCAACGAAGACGAAGCAAATAAGGAGGAGTTATTGTGTCTAAATAAGCCGACCGTTGTCCCGTGTGAGCTTGGCTTTGTATCGAGAAAGGAAAAACACAATTCTAGATAACGAGCCGCTTTCAATTTTTTGGCAAAAATAAATTAAAAGGCAGAATAGATGAAAGTAATTATTTATAATTAAAAAAGAGATCCAAGTATGAGTGTCTCTATTTTTAAAAAGTAGCTGACTAACATTTCGGTTACTACAATCTTTTAAAATTCTTTTTTTTTTTTAATTTTTCGAGGCAAGTTGACGTTGTCGTCATCGCAATCGTTTTGATATTTGAATTGTTGGGTATTTTCTTGGTTGTTGCTGTTATTGTTGTTGTCGCATTTTCGTTAGTGCAGTTGTAGTTGCTGCTGGTTCAACTCAGCTCAGCTCAGCTCAGTTCGTTTTGTTTTGATTTTTATATTTCCCATTATTTTTTCCCATTCTGAGTTCAGCACGTAAAATCCAAACAAGAAATAAAAAAAAGGAAGATAAAAATATATATTTATTTGTAACAACAACGAACGACAAGTCAGCAACATCAGCATTTAATGTATGAAGCGAACCAAACACAACAACAACATGACTAACTAAATAAATAGACAACAACAAGAGAGAGAGAGAGAGAGGGCGCAACACTGTAGTTACCACAGGGACGACGGCAACAATAACTCATTCGGTGTATCCAACAAAATAAAAATTCAATAACAATATAATACAAAATGTATGTTGTTTGTATGCACGACAAAGTGACTGACTAAATGACAAAGAGTGTTTAAATGAGTGTGAGAGTGTGTGCATCGGCGTGTATGTGTGTGGTATGATGTTTGCAGTGCGACCACTTTGATAATTTTCCAATTTATATAATTAAAATAATTTTTTTTTTTCAGTTTTCCTATTTATTGCCTGTTATAAAACGTTATGTCTTCTAAATGATGTGGCCCCCCCTATTCTGTAACAACTTGCCGAAGTCACTTAAAGACGATATGAACAGTTGATGTACAAAATATTACTATTCCTACAAGAAAAACGGTTGAATTATTTAATCAGGTGGTATTCGGAAATGCTCAGAAATAGATTATAGAAAATCAATATAAAAAATTTATCGTTTCAAATAAAAATCGATTATATATTCACTTTCCTACAAAATGCCCCCAAAACAAAGTGAATTTTACGCGGTTTGCGTACACGCCCCGTATAACATACGATTGCCGCCCATATTTAGTAAAAGGCTAACAACTTTAACCATATATATATATATATATATATATATATATATATGTATATGTATATATTTTTGAAGGTATTTAAGAGATTTCTGGTCACACTGGTTGTGTGCGATGTTTGCTTGTATGAATGTTGGCTAAATATGAGGTTAAGTTGCTTCGTTTCATTTCATTTTGATTTGATTTGGATTTTTTAAATTCAAACTTATTTGTTGTTGTTGTTTTGCTTTCGAGTTGTTGTATATATAAATGCGGTCGCTACGTATTTCATACACACTCATTTTATTTGTTGTATCTTTAATACGTTTATACAAACAGAACTACTTATATGAATATGTACACACACACTCATATACACTCGCACATGCTACATAAATACTTATAATTTTCAGGGCATTTAGTAGGTAAGTAAGTATGCATGTAAGTGTGTGTATGTATGTTGTATTAATTGTTGTAGTCTGTTTGCTTTCTGGCCCGTCCGACCGACCGACCCCCTGCCAACCTGGTGCTTTTGTTTTTGAGTTCAGATAAACTTTATTTTGGTGATTACTTTGCAAAGTATTTTGTTTTTATTTTTTATTTTTTATTTAGTGTAACTTTGACTGAATATTGTTGATTGTAGATTTTTATTTTCACAGTATCGCTGACTGCTTGTCTTTTGTGGATTGAATTAATTTTTACCTTTTTGTTGTCTTGCGTTGTATTTAAGGTTTTAGTGAAGGAGAATAAATAATAACGAACACAAAGCGTGTATGAATATTTGATAAAAAAAAAAAATAATAATAATAAAACTAAAGAGACTTTGAGTAGAATGAAAGATAAAGTGAGAGAATGAGATTTTCATTCAACATGGAGACAATTGAACATGACAATTATCAAGTCAATATAACACAAGCAGGCAGTCATAAACTCATGCAAACATGCACACACACACACACACAGCCACACACAATCACCACACAGTGCACAGTGTGAAAGTAATTAGTTGATTAATTTTGCTTCGTTGTTTCTTCTCTCTTTTGCTTTTTAATGGAAAGAGATCCTAAATAATTATTAATTATACAATTTATGAATGTGTGCTATTTTAAGCAGGCAATTTAGATTGTATTCTAATAAAATAGAACTGAATTAGTTGAAAAGCATATTTTGTTGGTTTTATTTAGGGAAAATGCCAGAGTAGTATTTGGTACGAATGATCACGTTTGTATTTCTATATAAAAGTATGTATACCAGCTTATGTAACTTTTATATCTTGTTCGATATGTCCGTTTTCGCCGATATATATAAAACTACATCTTTGAGTTACAAATTACACTGTACAACACAAAAAATATTACAAGGTCCAACCTATAAATTTTGATAGAGACAAAAAAAGAGACACGTGTATCGGCATTTTGAAAGTTTACATCTGAATTTCATTTGAGGGGGCATTAAAGTTTCCCAGCCCTGACACATTCTTATTGTTAATCGGCATAAGAACCCATATGATCCTTAAATTTTAGGTATAAAATGTGTTCAGCAAATTTATGTAAAATATTACGAAGAACATTTTTGTAGAATATGTTAACCCTCTAACACTTAAGGTATGGGGCTTTTTTGTCTTTCTTTTAAAAAGGAGCAAATTTTGATATCTTGTTCGTTATGTCCTAATAGGTATAACGTTTTCGCCGATATATATATATATAAAACTAATTGTTTTCGATGTGTCTCAACTAAAAGTCGTTAAAGTTACTCTTCACTTAACAGGTAAGAGATCGGCGTAAAAGCTTTAAATTTACTTTTTTGAAATTATTGATTTACAAACTATTTTAGTTTGAAATTTTCACATTCTGTAAAAGAAAATATTAAAGATTTCTTTTATGGCAATTTAATTTTTAAAATATATGGGCATTTCCACCAGATGGGCATTTCCATCAGATCTACGAACAATAAAACATTAAAACTGTTTTAAACGGCTTAAGCTACGAAGTCTAAGATCCCGGCATCCATTCAGCACTCAACTACCGACAGCGCTTATATATGATCTATTAAAGAGCCCTCCTTTGTTCGTCGGTATACTGAAAACGTTTAATCTTAAAGACCATCCCTGACACAATCATTTGAATTTTCGAACAGTTACAATTCTTACAGGAATCAACCGATTTCCAAGGGAGAGTGGGTATTTTGTTTGATGTAGTTTCCGAAATATATAAAATAATCCAGATCATTAATTGCTCAGATGTATAATTTTAAAGTTTCTTATTCATAGTATTTTTTTCTAGTAGCTTGTGGAATTGATCGGCAGAGTTGTTAAAAAGTGGTTGCAAAAAGAAAAACTTTCTTAGTTATTTCGAGATTGCTCGATATCTACCGGTTGGAATCGGTTCTATTTTACAGGATATTTTAGTGTAAAATTATTAGCGGTTAACATACATACAAACACACACATAATACAGGCATAATGACACCCTCTCAGATGTAATCTAGGAAGCTTTCTAGGAACTCAAAACGTCCAGATCTGATGAGGGTTTAAGTTTTGCAAGATGGGTTAAAACCAAAAGCTTCTCGATTTTGGTAGACTTAAAATTTTCCTAGAGGAAAGCTAACAAAATTGGCTGCTGAATTTAAGAATAAAATTGGTTACAACAACTTCTCTCTCTCTCTCTCTTCTCGATTTTCTCTATTCGTGCAGCTAAACTTTTTTCATGGTTCCGGTGCAAAGCACTGCTTGGGGTAGGGTTTCTATCCCTTTTGTAACGATTAAAGTTCACATAAAAAATTATTTGATATGAAAGAATTTTAATTTTATACAATTTATTCGCTTGCAAAGTGACAAAATGGCAAATTTTTCAATTTCAACATTTTCCAGGTTTTATTTTAACAAAAATTTTTATAACAAGAATTATCCCAGTGTTACGCTTTAAAATGTGCCTTACTGGGGAAAGAAGTTATGAGAAATTATAGGACTGTGAATAATATTTTGTATTCTCAAGCTTTGAAGCTGGTAGTACCACGAGTGAGGTCCGCTAATGCAAATAAAAAAAACCTGGAGATAATAAATACATTTTAACTTTTTTCTAAAATATCTTTTTAAAAAATATACAACTCAATTTTAGTTCTCTTTAGTTAGCTTTTTAATCGAACTCAGTTGCATAACTTCACCCCAGTCAACAGATAATTGTCACCTGTTAACAATAATTTATTAATTTTTTAATATTAACTGTACGACTGTTTACAAGTATGTGATTTAAATTTATAATTAAATCAAAAGACCAACTGACAATATCGTTAAAAGAGATGTGAAAACATGACAGCAATTACGAACAGCCAAGAACGCTAAAAGCTCACGTGGGGCAGCTGGAATAAGACAAATTAAAAAACACTCATACTTCCAGTTAAAACCGATAGACTCCAGTTTGGTTATGACAAAATTATGAAAAATTAAAAAAAAATATTTGCAAAATTATTTCAAATCGAATTGTTTAATGGAAGTCTTTGTTTCTTTGCACGGGCAGGTTTAAATTATACGATCGCAATACGCTGTGAGTCAAATGCATATTTATAATTAAAGTCATATATGATTATCTAATATGACATTAAATACTATAAATTTCTGATAATATTAATTGTTTTTCTTTAGTATGGATACTCGTTGGCATATTTTCACAAAACGCCGATAGTTATTCAGTCAAAGCTGATGGAATTACAGCGTGTTTTTTATGGAGTGATACAACTTTGAGTTGGCATCACTGCTTTATTTGACCACCCATTTAACAGCTGATGATTGGCTTTTGTTTAGTTTGCTTTGACATTTCATTATGGATCGGCTTACACCAGAGCAACGCGTGCAAATTGTGGAAATATTTAATCAAAATAATGCTTCTGTTCGTCAAACTTATCGTGCACTTCGTCCATTCAAAATTTTATTTTCCAATCAAGCCCATTTTCGGTTGAATGGGTACGTAAATAAACAGAATTATCGCATTTGGACAGGGGAGAATCCACAAGCTTTTCTCGAAACACTTTCAAATCCACAGAAAATTACTGTTTGGTGAGCTTTATGGGCATGCGGAGTCATTGGCCCACATGTCTTCAAAAACGATGGTGGTCAGAATGTTACTGTTTGTGAAAATTGGTGTCCCAGATTGCGCCTTGTATGCGCCAGCCGTGGCGGCCACATGACCGAAGTCATATTTAAACATTAATGTCATAAAATTTTCTATCCATTAAAGACAGTTTCATTGATATCAAAAATATATTACTATGTTTTATTATGATTTAAACTTGTATCACTCTATAAAAAACACCCTATATGAAGAACTCATTCCCTCTGTTCAGTAAATAGAATAGAACTCGCCTAAGAAGCCAAATATCGTAAATTCGATCCCTTTTCTATATGAGTCGTGAATTTATTTGTCTGCTTTGTTGTTGTTGTGTTAAAATTTTCGAAGGTCACTGTTGCGTAACAAAATTGCCGTAAGAAATTATTTTTCTTTAAATTTATTTGAAACAAAATAAATGAATTCTTTAAAAATAAAAGTTGAAAGATTTAATAATAATCGAATAAAATTAATCGAATAAAAATTTATTCGAATAAAGTTATTCGAATATTAAAATAGTCGAATAAAAGTTAATCTGTAACTGATTTCATCTGCTACGCATTTTAATAAAATTATAAAAAAAAATTTTTTTAACGTAAAATTATTCAAATAAAATTATTTTTAATAAAAAAATTTTTTTAAAAATAATATTCATAAAAATTTCAATCAATGCCATTATTCTCCCCCTGGTCCTGATATATTATGTCTATATAAAAAGCAGGGTTAAATTAAAAGATCTTCCCGCACAAGCAGCAAGAGAACACTCCCAGGCCCTAAAGGCCCATTGTAGTGCCCAGAGGACTGCACCCTACACAATCTCATAAAGTACTGATGCCTGACTACCATCCAGAACTTCTCGCAAACCCCACCAGGGCAGCCAGTACTGCATATTTGAGACAGTCCTGAAATGCCGCAGCAAGACAGACTAGATTTCTGGGCCTACGCTTCCTCAGGCCCGGGCAGTCACAGAGGAGAGGTTGTACAGTGGGTCACATAAAAGCTACTACGAATTATTCAAATGAACTCGTTCGTATAATTTTTTTTTAAATGTGTGAATCAAATGAAGTTGTTAAAGATATTAACTTATAAAAATATATTCGCAAACAAACTTTTTGGATAACATTGTTTTAATAAAATTCTTTAAAAAATTATTCGATTAGAGTTTATTTCAGCAAAATATTATTTTTCCAAGATACGTTACAAATATAAAAGTTGCTTTTTTTAAATAAAATATTTCACGGCTTTACTTTTGACTACAAAATTACTTTTTAGTTTCACTTGGAAATGGTGTATTTTGTGTGTTAGCTGGCAATTTAAATTTGTGTAACCCGTGAGCGTGATTAAATATTTTAGTCGCAGGTGAGTAAAAACAAAACTGCTATTGACAGTTCCCCGAAAATGTTCTCTGCTCCTGATCCCTCCTCTGCTGATGGTACTCATGACTCATGATCTTGTCTTCATACAGATGATAATTGATCGCCACGTAGTAAGTGATTCTTTGACGTTTAAAGCGTGATTGCTGTTAAACTTTCACGTTGATTCGTCCAATCATGGTGTGACTTGTTATCACAAACAAAAAAACTTTTCTTTTCTTATCACCCTCTTGAAAACAACAATAATTAAGTTTTTTATGGCCGCAAGATAATTAAGTTAAATTGTTTGATTTTTATTAAATATTTTCTGTTTAAAAGAAAATTTCTTAATTTCTCAATAAATTAGAAACAAAATAGACGCATCCTTGAAGGCGTTTTTTCAAGCAACAAAAATTTCTTGAGTGAAAAAAGAAAATCATAAAAATGGAATTTATCCGAAATAAAATAGAGATAAAAAAATATTTTGTGTTTCTTCACTTTGTTTGCTTAAGTTCAGTATTTAAACGATAATTTTTTATTTTTCATTTTCAATTTACGTTTCTTTTTTTTTATTGCCATCATCATCTCCGCTCATTAAAAGTTCAAGTCTATTTTTGCGCATGAAAAGCAACGTTTCGCTATTTCAGTATTATCGTTTATTAGATGATGATGACGATGATGATGATGAGGATGTGGATGGAGCTGGTGATGAGGATAGTGTGGCACATGCACGGGACTACAACTACGAATACGTTCACTGCACACACCATCATCATCGTCCTCCTCATCATCATCGTCATCATCATAAGATTTTGTTTCATGTTTAAACAAACTTATATGAAATGTTTATATAAAATTTATAATATTTATGTGTGTGTGTGTGTGTGTGTGTAAAGATTTTTCTTCAAGATAAATATTTCATTTATTTATACGCTGATGGTCTTACAATGAGTCAAGGTGTGATGAATTAGTCGTTAATTATGCTGCACTTAATAAAGGATGTAATTATTTGCCAGTCACTTAGTACATTTATGCAGATAGGGGTTTAAAACAAATTTCACAGCAATAATCAAGAGTTAATTATATCGCATTAATATTGTGTTTTCCATAGTTTAAATGAAAAGTTTGTTGGTAAAACAGATCCTGATATTTTCCCAACCAAAAAAAACTCTTTTAATTTTCTTTCACTGTGGAAAACTGTTTTGTGCAACTTTAAAATCAACAGTTCGTTGCTCTGTGACTTGCTCACGTCAACGTTATATTTATTGCAGGCCTTGGAAGTTTCAAAATATAATTCAAAATATTGTCTGGATGTTTTCAAAAAAGTTTCAGCATTTAATTTTAATATCTTCGCAAAAATCGCTCCAGGGAATGAAAATAATTCTGCAGTTAATTTTACAAATTTAGGAATAATTGTTAAGCACATCAATTTTGTTTTATTTACTGGTCTTAAGAAAATTAAAAACAATCATTGAAGCAGGGAGCCTTTCACCAACAACTTCCAACGATATTATTTCAAACTTCCCTTTAAATGCTTAAAAAGTTTCAATATATAAAAAAGTTACTTAACCCTTAATCCGGTTGTATTAGAATTTCATTCATCATTCAAAGAGGTCTTGCTGATTTTCAGTAGAAAAGAATTAGGAAAACACATTAAGGCCAAGTTTTTGATATGTCAATTAAGTTTAAACTTAGTTTAACTTAATCTGAAGCTTTTTCCAGCCATATAAAATATTTTTTTTTATTATTTTAATAAAGATCAATAATTCCAGCCAAACTAAGCTGTTCCTTTAAAACTTTGTATCCAAAATTTTTTGTGATGGCACGAATTTCTTTTCGGATTAACTAAACTCAGTTTAACTGAGATCTGAAAAACCCAGCCTAAAGTGTCTAAAAGCACGTTAAATTTGAGGAAGCTCCAATCGCAACACTACTCCTCCTTTCTATGAAATATATTATTAGTTATAGCAAAATAAATCGTAGGGGTCATTCCCAAGACAAAAAAAAAAAAGACAAACAAATTGTATAAAAAAATCGAATTATAAAATTTTTATTTGCTAATATTTCTGGCAGAATATTCTCACTTAAGTGCAAAAGGAAGTTGTTAATATAACGGAAACAAAACTAGAAAATATTATTGCTCTCTGAGATCCCCGAAATTCGTAAAGCAAATCCGCAAAATCCCAAAGTTTTGATCCTTTTTTTGTTATTTTCATTGTAATTTATTAAGTTTTCCATAGATGCAGACATATTATTATTATAATTATTGTTTTTATCATTTGACAGCCCTTTTATTTATCGTGGACCAGCACTCAGGGGAGGAACCCTACATATGTAGTGCATTGTGCCAGAACTGGAAAAGAGGGAAAAGTGTTAAGAGGACCAAAAAATACATTTTTTGTAGCTCTTTTTACTATTTACTTTCACAGTGAATTTTTGCTACAGGTAACGACAAAGAAGGGTGATATATTCTGCCCTTTTTATAGAGTGAAAAAAGTTTGAGTTGGCATCACTGCTTTATTTGACCACCCATTTAACAGCTGATAGTTGCCTTTTGTTTAGTTTGCTTTGACATTTCATTATGGATTGCCTTACACCAGAGCAACGCGTGCAAATTGTGGAAATTTTTAATCAAAATAATGGTTCTGTTCGTCAAACTTATCGTGCACTTCGTCCATTCGAAATTTTATTTTCCAAAGAAGCCCATTTTTGGTTGAATGGGTACGTAAATAAACAGAATTGTCGCAGTTGGAGTTAGGAGAATCCACGATGATGGTCAGAATGTTACTGTTTGTGAAAATTGGTGTTCCAGATTGCGCCTTGTACGCGCCAGCCGTGGTGGCCACTTGGTCGAAATCATATTTAAACATTAATGTCATAAAATTTTCTATCCAATAAAGACCGTTTCGTTGATATCAAAAATATACTACTATGTTTTATTATGATTTAAACTTGTATGACTCTATAAAAAACACCCTATACATGAAGGCGTTGCCCTCATCAATTAACACAATCTGGAACCAATTCAGATTAGAAAAAGATCGACACCATATTAATGACGGAATGCAGAGTCCAGCTCGGGAACGAAGGCTTTAATTATCAAAAAGTTTTATAAAAAAACTTTTTCGATTTGATTGTGAGAAACTAAAGAGCAATTGAAAAGATTCAAGAACAAGAGGAGTTGACAGCAGATGATTTCGCTGGTACAACAACTACAAAAATCATTCTACGTTTTCAACAACATTTCAGACGGTTTTGAAATCCCATCGTTATAAGAAAATTGTTATCTGGCCTCCTGAGTCCACTTACTAACAATTTCTCTGAAGTCTTGAAAAGCAAGTTATCGGGAGTCTACTGTAAATAGTAGAGACTAGCGAATTTATTTACAAACTATGATTAAATAAAAAGTTACTTTGAAGTATGAATTTCGTATCATAAAACGCCTTTAAAATATCCATTAACTTTAGCAATCGTTTGTGAATAAAAATGCAGGGCTCCGATGTGCAACACTTCGCGTTGGTAAAATTTATATGGAAAGAAAAAATAAATTTCGTATGGGTGCCGTATAAAAATGCATGCGTTGCTTTGCAAAAAAGATATTTGATTTTGTTTTCAATTTGATGAACTGATTTACGCAATTCGGTTCCAGATAATAAACAATTCCGATGACTTTGAGTTTTTGTTTTGGTAGTTCTCGAGTTGATAGCGAATAGGAAACGATTATTTATCTTGACTGATTCACAAAAATATTTACGTTGCGGATGGCACGTGTTAAATTTAATTATGGCCATACAAGCGAATATACGTGAGTGTGTGTGTGTGTGCGTGTATGAACAATAGATAATAAATGTAATTCCCTTCATTATTAATGGCGCTGGCGACGTCACGTCAAAGCGACAGCAAATTATATTCAGCAGTCTACTGCCTGCCGCCAACTGTTATTAATTTGAACTATAATATTATTAAACTTTAGACAATAAAAAGCAATTGGCGATAGCAAATCAATTGCAGTCGACATCGACTAGACATGAGCCAACGTAACGTCGACGTCGCCTTTCATAATAAGGAATAATAATAACAATGGAAGTAATAATAATAATAAAAATAATAATAATAATAACAATAATAATAATAATAATAATAATAATAATAATAATAATAATAATTCTTTTTATATCCTCATTCTAACCAATTAGAAGCACCACAACGGTTGCGTATGGTGGGTCCCGATGTGGGCCCATAAAGAAGAGTTCTTTTTCAGGACGTTGATTCTAGACTTTCACGAAGTAATGCAGAAAGCGGTTCCGTGAAGACAAACGCCAGAAAAGGAGGGGGGATTGTTTTAGTGCACACACCACTCGACGCAGCTGGCGACGGTCACTGTAAGTGCGAAGGCATTTTAAACCCTCCTCACACGACAAAAAAAAATTTTTAATGATAATAATCATGTGTCACATGTCACATTTTGTAACTCTGTTCCATGGTTTAGCTCTTCAGAAAAAAAAACCGGAACGAAATCCTTTTTAATACCATCAACGCTATTGTGAATTCCTTGTCAAATAAACCTTGAAAACTAATTTTTTCTTTAAAAAGAATTTGATTTCAATCGAGCTGTTGGCATTTTCTTTTCTTTGGAGGAGTTTTAAATCACAAATAATTTTTATCAAAAATTTTCAATTGATTTCTAATAAACTCTTAACTTTCAAATGAAGAAATGTTGCCCTTTTCTATTAAAAGTGTAAGAAATGTAGCATTTTTTTAGAAAGGAGAACAACATTTTTTAAAAAGAAAATTAATAAATCATTTTTAGATTATATTCATTGAAACTTTTACAATTCCTCTCAAAAAGATTTTTAAAAGAAACCAAAATTATCGGAATTGAATTATGCTGCGTTGAAGTATTTAAAATTTTTTTTGTAGGAACGCTTTTTCATTCGCTCGATAATTATGGACCATATTATGATCCTCTGTCTTATTTTTGTTTTGCTGCAGCATGACTATTTCGAAATTATTCACATTAAAAACCGTTTTAAAATAATTTTTCGGAACGATAGAAACGACCAAAACCAAATTCGTGCAGAATGGAAAGACGGAGTCAAGCACATTCCAAAGAGGCTGCGAAATGCTTAAATATTTGATTTAAGCGTGGAAACGATTCAGCAAAACAGGTATCGCATATTAAAAATATATAATAAATGAGACAGAAGGGATGGTTTCCCACACGTAATGCGCCACCTTGAGGCCCGCAACTTTGGGATTGGTGCTTGTTAGTTTATTCCTCTTTTTTTATAAAGGCTCTTCATTACGGAGGAATAGAATTTGAAGTTGGCAAAATTTTTTTTATTCATTGTGAATGTACGTACGGTGCCACGAATTCGTTCTATTCCCATTTCTGTCAGCGATCACTCTTCTGGTATTTTAATTTTGTGCGAGTGTGCATTTTTTTTTTTAAATTTACTTTTAGGTTTTACACTTTTTTCCATTTATCGAATGGCAACAAAAACTAGAATAACAACAGCTTTAGCAGCAGCAGCAACAACAACAACACCAACAACATTAATAATAAGAAATAAAAATAATTTTTTTTTGTTATTATTTATAAATTTATTTGTTTTCATACAAGAAATTTGTATTTCGGATTGTTTATGTTGTTATTTTTTCTGAAATTCTTGTTGTTCGTAACAGCGAACGATTTGACTGCAACGAACAATTTATTACGAGTACACTCGATTATTCAGAAAATAAAAAAAAAAACAAACAAAAAGAAAATCGTTTTGGCGATGATTTTCGAAATTTATTTACACGAAGCGTTATGATCTTCTGGATCTATTTGTGGAGAGTGTTAATTGATACAACAATAAGATCATGGCAAAGATCGGCTACCCAGTGAACAATTATAATGCGTCATTGAAATTTTATTTATTGATAAAAATCTGTAGCCTTAATTGTGGGATTGAGGCTGTTGTCACATGAAGTTATACGTTCCGTTGGACACGATCACCCCCACCGCCTGTATGGCTTCGCTATACGAGTGCATACAATAACAAGGGATTATCCTAATGCCTATTATTTGCACCTGTTGAGCCCTTAAAATCGGTGCTGCTTGTTAGTCTGCGTCTAGAGAATGCGGGTTTTATTTTATTGTTTTGTTTTTATATGAATTTGACCAGCTTCACTTGATGTTTGTTTGCATAGAATTCTCGTTTTCTATTGTGCTTCCACGCGTGTACTTAATATTATTGATAATATTCCTCATACGTTGATTGTACTCGTGTGTTTCGTGTTCTTATCTCCTCATAATAGGTAAGTATTTTTACACGTTTTCGAAGCACATAAGAATTCATTAAGAATTTTCTTTATGAATTCCATGAACTGCGGCATTAATCCAAATTTAAAATTTCATTAAAATACAAACAACGTCATGCTTCGTTGGATCAAAGAAATTAATTGCGTTGAAATTAGTTATATGAAAAGTTCGTCAATTAAATGCAATACTTTCGTTGAAGCTTTAAAATAATTCCATTGATCCAACGATACTATTTCTATGGCACAAAGAAATAATTTCATCAAGAGAATGAATTAATTGAATGATTTCATTGATACGATGAAGTTAATTCATTGACAGAATAAAAGTATTAAGTTGAATTAAGACACAAAATTATTATTTATTTAAGACTCTGGTCATTCAATAAATTAATTAATAATTGCTGTGGGATTCACCAAGTTGCCTACCCTCCCCCCGGTCGGATTCTTTATTGACCGAACACAACTACACATTAAACGCTAATTTCAAAAAGTCGAATACAGAGAAAACAACTTAAGTAATAAGACTTGCATTGTGTGAACGCCAGTGAAAGAACGTTCAAAGAAAATAAATTAATCTGACAGTGAGTGTGTGGCTGTTTCCAAAGTTCTTTGGCTGCTAAATTTAATTTTAAAAGTTGTTTGTAAGAAAAAAGAAAAAAAAAAAACGCTCCTGAATATCGAATGCCAACAACCCTTTTTCTTTGTTTGATGGCTTTTGTCATTTATGGAAAAAAATTACAAGTAAAAATGGTAAAACATGTTTTTTTTACATAAAAAAAAGTTTTACTTTTAAGCCCACCCCCACTGTGCGAATCAATTTATGTTGTCTTAAATAAAAAACAAAAAACAAAAACTCTTAAAAGCGTAAAATTCCTTTCAAAGGCCATTTGGAAAAGAAAACTCCTGATAAAAAATAAGAAAGGAAAACAACAACAGCAACAACAACAACAACAACAACAATATGATAACAACAAAAAGGTATGACCATTTTGAAATCCTTTTATTTCAATTATTTTCTTTATTTGCGGATTATTAAATATGATTCTGGCATTTTAGCATACCGAAGCGGCACTTGTGTTGTTGCGTGCACAAAAAAATATTGAGGTTTTCATGAAAAAAAAAATTAAATAAAAATATTTCTAACGAGGGCCGGGAGTTTAAATTGCTGTGAGCTGGTTCTTTTTATCGTGTTGCAAAGAGGATATTTTTCTTTTGAAAAAATAAATAAAATAAATGAAAAAAATATTAGATGTCATACTGCATTAAAAATTGAGAAGAAAAGGGTGCTTCGAACCGGGCGGGTTTCCAAGAAAATCGAACGCAATAAAGGAAAGAATGGAAATAAATAGAGAAACCTTTAATTTTTTTTATCCTCATGCTTTTAAGGATTTTATTTAACTTTTGCAAAGAAACGAATCGACATTTACATACTTATTCATATAATATTGACATAACAACAACAGCAACAACAACACTTGGTGCGTTGTTCTTATACAACCAACATATCCGTTCATACAAATAGAAAAATAAAAAATATGTTGAAACTTGCAACCTCTTTCCACCACATCGAAGAAATATGAAATTTATTTGCTGGAAAAGGGTTAAAAATTGATTTGTTCGTTAATAGAATTTAATCATAGTCGTACCCTACACACTTTCAACCACACTTACACACACACACACACACATTTATGTGTTTGTTGTAAGTCTCATTCGGTGAGAAGTGAACAAAGTATGATTGTGTTTCCATGTACAAACATATTGAGGCGTATGCACATATTTATTTATGTATTTATTTACTTATTTCCCATACTTCCTTTGCCAGTGCTGTGACTTGTATTTATAAGCGAAGAGCACAAGGTAATTCAGAGTTGGCCAACCTTCAATTTACCAATCAAGTACTGAAGGGCAAGTAAAAATTGAATATCTATCTTCTGGAATCAAGATTTTTAACTGTTTTTTTTTCAAACAAAATCCGAACGCTCTTAAAAAATCATCCATTACTTATATAGGGTGTTTTTTGTAGAGTGAAACAAGTTTAAATCATAATAAAACATGGTAATATATTTTTGACATCAATGAAGCTGTCTTTATTGGATTGAAAATTTTATGACATTAATGTTTAAATATGATTTCGGCCATAAGGCCGCTACCGCTGGCGCGTACAAGGCGCAATCTGGAACACCAATTTTCACAAAGAGTATCATTCTGACCATCGTCGATTTTGAAGACACGTGGGCCCAGCCAATAAAGCGCACCAAACAGTAATTTTCTGCGAATGGAAATGGTGTTTCGACAAAAGCTTGTGGATTCTCCTCCTTTCAAATGCGACAATTCTCTTTATTTACGTACTCATTCAACCAAAAATGGGCTTTATTGGAAAATAAAATTTTGAATGGACGAAGTGCACGATAAGTTTGACGAACAGAACCATTATTTTGATTAAAAATTTCCACAATTTGCACGCGTTGCTCTGGTATAAGTCGATGCATAATGAAATGTCAAAGGAAACTAAACAAAAAGCAACCATCAGCTGTTCAATGGGTGTTCATATAAAGCAGTGATGCCAACTCAAAGTTGTATCACTCTATGAAAAACACCCTATTGTACAGAGGCTACAGAACCTATTACAAGGGTTAACATACTGGCTAATAGGCTATAGATCTAAACTTAAGCTACTTTTCCCCAACCCCAGTCTCCAGTACAGTTCCATGCAGAGTGGCAGTGGAACAATCCTGTTGCGATCTGTGCATGTGCATGAACAGACATGCATGTCAGTTAAAACTTTATAAAAAAAAAACTTCCCAAATATATAATTATTATTTTTATCAATGGAAACTGTTTTCACATTCAACTCACTCACCAAATCAGTGGGTAAAATAACATTTACATGATTACCGTTGAAGAAGTGTAGCGGGTTTCGAAAACAGCGTTCTTAAATTGTAACTCAATTTAAAACAATAAAATAAATTCGTTAAATGTCCTTTTTACGCCATCATGACTCAACATAATTTTGCGACACGCCCATTTCCAACAGTCATAGGACGGTTAAATTAAAGCCATTTAGCACAACATATCCCGCAGGGAGTTATTAACACAATAACAAACCGTTAATCCACTAACTGAGCACGACTAAAATTATTGATCAATTAATTAAATGATTGAGCAGCGAGATAAAGAGAGATGAGGCAGATAATTAAACAGGGTGTTGACTAATATTGAGGTAATTGTGAGTATCTCACAGATATCTTTTACAGCTGCTTTCGAAAAACAAAAGAGTACAATTTTTCGTGTAAAAAGTATTTCAAGGATTACAAAACAAAACTCATGGCCCGTGTGCCAGAGATGACTGAAACATTATTTTCCAAATGAAATTATATTTTGTTTGTACACACAAGCAACTACACACACACACACACATACACACACCCAAAACAAAGCAAATAAATAAATAAAGGCAAAAAAAAACCGACTGAGACATTATGCCAAACTTTATTTCACTTTTTGCCACAAATGAAGATTAACATCATTCGAGGGTTAGAAATTGTTTTCAATTTAAATTCGATATACATCCGGCTGTTAAGACGTTGTACAACGTCTGTTTCTCCAGCGTTTGTTGCTGCGTTATTTTTAGTTTTTGTTTTTTTTTTTTGTTTTATTCACATACATCCAACTCGTCATTGTCAATGACAGTGGTGATGATAATGATGTTGATTTGGATACTACAGTGTTGACGATAATGCATGAAATAAACAAAACAAAAAAAAAACAACAACAAAATTAAATCAACGACATAAAAGGTCGCCTGGTCAGATAAATATGTACGTTTCAAAACTAAAAAATGTACATTTATTTACACATATTTACTTAATAGCAAACACACACACACACACACACATCCACACACATCCATCCATTCATTCATTTATCCATTCATGTTGTTGTTCTTCGGGTGTAAAGTTTTTCGAAAATCAACCACTTTTAGGTTTTTAGTTGAATAGAAAAATCAAATAAGTAAATAAAAAAAGCAGCGTAGCTGGAATGATTGAATGCCTACTTGGCTGGCAAGCAGCACCACCACGAGTCTGAACAAACGTGTAATCAAATAAATGACTGAAGCGTTTGATATGAAAGTCTGAAGTTGGCATTAAGTTACTCTACAACTACTCATCACACTATTATCGAGATTATCGCTAGCAAAACGTTTTTAAGCAGATTTCTTATAGCACACACGCACGCACACACACACACACACACAAGCACATTTAGGCAATCATACACACTCATCCAAGCACATCATACGTTCCTTTCCTTGTTTGTTTTTTATTTGGGTGGACATTTTATTTATTCATATTTTACACTCTCAAGTGATGCGTGTGTGATTGTTTCAATTCATTTCATCAGCACCACCACCACCACCACCACCACATCATCATCAGCATCGTCATCGCCATCGTCATCCGTCCCCTGATTCTCATCAGTGTCGTTCGTTACAGGCAACATTTAAAGGAACAACCCTAAAGGCGTTTTTCACATCAACATTAACGTCAAATATTTGTTGTTGGCTCTTTTTCAATTGTTTGCCGGTGTTTGATTGAGTGTGTGTGTGTGTGTGTGTGTGTGTATTTAGATGCTGCCTGGTAGTTGTAACAAAATTAAGTTTCCAATTAAAAAATAATATTTAAAACAATTTTCAAATATTAGCTGAGGGCACAGTGGGCCTTGAATTGAGATATTAAAAATAATTTTAGAATTTATTCCGATTTTTACTTTTTTCATGACATTAACTCATCTACCGATCTTGTTTAAGAATCAATTCCGTATATTTTATAATAATTTTTAATAATCTGCCATCATTTGATTTCTATTAATTTCAGTCGAATCATAAACTTTAAAAATATTTTGATTGATTTCTATTCGAAATATTTTTATCCGAATATTTCCTATTCAAAATGTCTCCACTCAAATCGAATAATTTCTATTCGATATATTTATACGCATAATTTTTATATACGATTAATTTCAATTCAATTAATTTTTATAACTTTTCAAATAATTCGTATTCCAAAATGAATTTAAAAGAATTTTTATTTAAAGGATTTCTATTCGAATAACTTTAATCGAATATACAATATTCAAATTTACTTTTATGTTAATAAGTTTAATGCGATTAGCTGATATTCGAATAATTTCTATTCGAAATATTTTTATTCCAATATTTTTTATTTGAATAGTTTTTATTCGATATATTTCTATTCGAAAAGTTTATATTCGTTTAATTTCTATCGGAAAAAATTTTGTAACTTGTGAAATATTTTTTACATTAATATTATATGTTGGAATAATTTCCATTCGAATAATTTCTATTCGACTATAATTTTTGTTAAACAAATTTTTATGCGAGTATTTTTTGTACGAATAATTTTTGTTCTAAGAACTTATTCGAATGATTTCTGTTCGAATAACATATTCGAATAATATCTATTCAAATAACTTTATTCGAATAAAATTTTTTTTAAACAAATTTCTATGTAAACAGCTTTTGTACGAATGATTTCGGTTCCAATAATTTATTCGTATATCTTCTTCGAATGATTTCGGTTCGAGTAATTTATTCGATATATCTTTATTCGAATAATTTATATTCGTTACATTCTTTTGGAAAAATTTTTGTATTTTTCTTATTAATATTATTTCTTGGAATAATTTCCATTCGAATAACTTTATTCGAATATGGTTTTTGTTAAACTAGTTTTTATACGAACATCTTTTATTCTGTTTGTATAATTTATTCGAATAATTTCTGTTCCAATAATTTACACGAATAATTTCTATTCCCATAACTTTATTCGAATAACATTTTTTTGAACAAATTTTTATGTAGAGCTTTTGTACGAATGATTTTTGTTCGAATATTTTATTCGAATTGTTTCGGTTCGAATAGTTTATTCGATATATTCATTCGAATAATTTCTATTAAAATAAATTTATTCGAATAAACTTTTTTTTTTAAATTTTTATGTAAACGGCTTTAGTACGAATGATTTTTTTCGAACAATTTTTTCGAATAATATATTCGAATAATTTATTCGAATCATTTCTGTTCGAATAATTTATTCGATATATTTCTATGCGAATAATTTCTATTTGTTTCATTTGCATTCGCTTGGTTAATAGGCGACAGAATTTTCAATAAAATAACTTCTATTCAGATAATTTTTCTTCAACCAAAATATATTCGAATAACTTCTATTCGAATGACTTCTTCCATAACAATTTTTCCTCAAAACAATCATACACATTTTTACGGCCATATTTACAAAATATATTTTCTAGGCTGCTTGTAAGATATATTTCAAATAGAAAACTTGTCTCGTTTTTAGCTGCATAAGCCCACTGTGCAATAGTTTTACGCAAAAATCAACTCGTTTGTATATGTTAATCGTTAACATTTTTGTCAAATTTTATATGCCTGAAGAAATTATTATGCGTACAGACATGCGAGCAATAACGTGTGAATTTGTGTGCGAAATCCCTCCTGTATGTAGGCAAGCGTCTGAGTGTGTGTGTGTGTGTGTATTTGTTAGATACGCATGTGATTGCTTGAAGGCATTCGTTGTTAAATGTCATCCTCTAGAAATCATTACGTTAAGCTGTTTGTTGTAGTTGCTCCTGGTAACAAAGTTGATGATGACGATGATTGTGTTTCTAATGACGTTGACGATGTCGATGTTCGTCACGATGTTGTGCTGTGTGGCACACACATTCGTCGTGGTGGTGGTGGCATATGCTAATGTAATCGGGAGCAGATACAAACAACAACACCACCAACCACTCACTATAAACGATAATGGCAATAATATTTTCTATGACTAAAACTGTCAGATTTTAACCAAATTTGCTTAAGTCATGGGCCGGTCTTTCATAAAGTTATTCTTGTTAAATTGGAGGAAATCTCATTTCAAAACACACGCACGCACACACACACACATTTTGATAATAAAATGTAAATATTTTGCAACAAGTCAAGTGTTCTTCAAGTGGTTTTTAAATATGACGACGATATGATTTCGATTTCCTCATGTTTGTGTTGAATGGCTGAAGAGCTCGTCACAACATTTTTTGTTTGTTTAAACAACTCAAAGTGCTGTAATCGGCGGTACTGAATTGTAAATAAAATATTTTCTATAGATCACTTATAAGGAATTTGGCGGGAAATATTTTAGGCCTACAGATTTTGTGATGGAAAATATTGTTGGAACCAAATTTTAACTGGTTTTCCATACTCCTGATTAACTTTTATTGTACTGCAGTCTGATTTTAAGTGGACTTGATAGCAGGATACATTATTTATGACTAGAAATGATTATTCGAATATATTTTATTCGAATACTTTGTGTATACAAATTTTTAAATTTCATTCGACTAACTTTTATTCCAATAAATTTTCTTCGAGTCAACCTTATTCGAATAATTTTATTCGAATGATTTAATTCGAACAATATATTATATTCGAATATTTTATGTATATAAATTGTGATATTTTATTAATTTTTTTCGAATCAACCTTATTCGAATAATTTTGTTCGAATAATTTGATTCGAATAATATATTTTATTCGAATATTTTGCATATACAAATTTTTAAATTTCATTCGACTAACTTTTATTCCACTAAATTTTTTTCGCATCAATCTTAATCGAATAATTTTATCCGAACAATTTTATTCGAATAATTTTATTCAAATAATTTTATTCGAATATATTTATTTAAATAATTTTATTCGAATAACTTTATTCGTTAATTTCATTCAAATAATTTTATCCGAACAATTTTATTCGAATAATTTTATTCAAATAATTTTATTCGAATGAATTTATTCAAATAATTTTATTCGAATAACTTTATTCGTTAATTTCATTCGAATAATTTTCTTAGAATAATTTTATTCGAATAATTTTATTCAAATAATTTTATTCGAATGAATTTATTCAAATAATTTTATTCGAATAACTTTGTTCGTTAATTTTATTCGAATAATTTTATTAGAACAATTTTATTCGAATAATTTTATTCAAATAATTGTATTCGAATAATTTTATTCGAACAATTTTATTCGAATAATTTTATTTAAATAATTTTATATTTTATATATTTCATATTTTTTTTTATTCGATAACTTTATTCGAATAATTTCTATTAATTTAGAATAACTTTTATATTTTAAATAATTTTTATAACATTTTGATTGATGAGCCAGAACTTAGTGTTCTAATTAAAATGATCGGGAAATCTTCGGATAGCTCAGATTGAAGTCGTTATGAAATTTATTTAAATATACGACCGAAACATATCGAGTGATCTAGTGGGACAGGCAGTTGAATTGTTTATTCGTGAATACTTCAATATTTTACTCTTTTAGTAATTTCTGAATATTCATTCTGAATATTTACTAATTTCTGGACTTTTAAATTTTTATGGATTTTTCTACGTTATTAATTTTACCACAAAGAAATATCTGGAAAAGCGTCAAAATTCTAATAAAAACTCATCATTCTGCTTAATATTAATTTTTTATACAGGTCGTGCTTAAGTTTGCGCCACCCTGTAACTCCTTATATTGTGTAAAATCTGTGCTATTTTATCATGGAGTTGTTGGTAAATTCCCATCTTCAAGCAACTCTGCTATGAAATCGACTTTCACAGATCAACACACTTGGCCAAGTTTTTCAAAACTTATTTGCAGATGGAAAAACGGAGCACTAACTTCTGCAGTCGCACCCCTTGAATTAAGAAGGATTTTATTGAAATTTTCAAATCTTCCAATTTAACTTTTGATTTTATATTTTATAACAAGAGCTGAGATTATGTTTAACTTTCAAAATCCACAAACAATAATTGTTGGCAGCAGAACGGCAAAATAATCAATATTTACAGAAGTTCAGTTTCGGTTTGCGAACAGGGAGATGCAAAATAAAAGAGACAAAATAAAAAAAAAAACAAAAAGTACACAAATAAAATCTGATACAGAGCACACAAAAGACAAAAACATATTTCGTTAATAAACATGAAAATTCAAAGAAAAAGAAATAAAGTAATTTATTGTTGTACAGCAGCAGCAGCAGCAGCAGCAACAACAGCAGCAGGATTGACAACCAGAAACAAAAATCGTATCGTTGTTGTTGTTTCGTTTTTGCCGTTTTTGCAGAAGGAAATAAAAATTCACCAGAAGAGCCTCAGCTATTCTTTGGGTTACGCTTGTTGTTGCTGCTGATGTAACAAACATTTTCATTTCTTGTTTCCATCTCAATCATGGTGCAGCCCAACCGCCGCCTTCCAGGTTTGCTGTGGCATGGTTCGGTCCACAACCAACAATGCAAAAAAGAAGGTAACAAGAAAGAGGGTTGTTAAAGCGATTTTTTGCTTTCGTTGTTGTTGTAGTTGTTGTCTTTGTTCCTTGAGTTTTTGTTCATCGTGTGTTTGGATGGATGTGTTTCTTTTGAATTTTTTTCCCGTGCGATCATCGTTTGTTGAGGATGATGAATATTTCTTTCCCCTTGAATGGAATATTTTTAGTGTATTTTTCATTTTCGTTGTAGTTGTTGTTGGTGCTGTTTTTTGCCGTTTGCACTATACAAGAGTAAATGAATGAATGGAATGTACACGGATAGACGAATGGATGGATGGATGGATGGATGGTTGGTTGGATGGATGGATGGTTGGATGGTTGGATGGATGACGACTGTAGATGAGAATACAAGTGTGTGCGTTTGTTGTATGTTTTGTATGAGTTTTCATATTTCACTACTGTTTTATTGGTGTTGTTGTTTTTGTATTTTACATACCTTTCTATACATACAGACGTTCATACATATATGTACGTGTGTGTGTGCGTGTGTAAGCAAACACTCATGCAGTATAGAGATGTTCATACAAAATATCTTCCGGTTTCCGGATAAAGCAAAAGTAAGAAGAGAATAAAAATTGAATAAAATTGTATACAAAATAATACAACTTTTATGAATGTGCAATATATGCGAGTGTGTGTGTGTGTATGTAAATATGTATGTGTATCTGTATGCATGCACGTGTGTGTATGTCGAATATAAACCGGAGACGCAATGAAAATCAAAATGTACAAAAATGTTGTACATATTCATGAAGATTTTTTTTATTTATTTATTTTTACTTTTTTCTTTCTTTTTTTTTTGTATGACGCACTGAGACTTATAGATTATTCTTTTCTTGTTGTTTTTGTTTTGTAAATTTGTGTATTATTTTATTATATTATTTATATGGATGTACCTACACTCTGTTGTTACGACCGCTGCTGTTGTTGTTGCTGTTGTTTTATGTTGTTGGTTTCCCTGTGATTTGTGTATTGTGTTGCTTCCGTTGTTTAAGCATATAAAATGTACTTTTATATGCGGTAAATGCTATGACGCTTCAGAACAACAACAATAAAAAATCCTTTGATTTGGAAAAAAAAGTTATTCTTCCATGTTACAAAATTCATAAAATGAATTTATCAAAAAAAAAAAAAAAAGATAAAAAAGAAAACACGTGGCCTGAACGAATTTTCTGTTCTCTACAATGTTGGAGACAACATGTTATTCAAATTAAGTTAAGATATTTAAAGTTTTGAAGTGCTAATCCAGCCTGTTCTGAGAAACGATTCCATTTAATATGACTCCATTTTAAAAAATTGAAAACATTAACAAAAATAATTTTCAGGCTTTGTTTTTTTCAATTAGGACAAAGCAAATGACTGCAGTTAACAGTCTTAACCCTGGATGGTTACTCTTCATTTTTGTACTTTAAGGCTACTCTTCGTTGAATCGTCAAACAATTTTTAAAAATTATTTTTAGGGGAACAATTTTAAAAATTAAAAATAAACAAAAACATTTTTAGTTTAGTATTTAATATAAAAAAAAAACATTTTTTTTCTCTTCAAATTCGGTACGAACTTGAGCAAAAATACAAGAGTTATAGGATTAACAGTAAATGAGCTCCGTCAATTCGACGAACAGTAACCATCCAGGGTTAATGAAAACGATTTTATGCTGTATTCATTAATCGTTTGCCAATATATTCATTTAAAAAAGAGATGAAGAGAAAACAATATTAGACTTGTTTCTAAGATCCCCGAAATTCCCAAAAAATATTTTAAAAATCCCAAAATTTTTAGTTTTGAGTACTTTCGATGTATTTTTCTGCAATCGGAGATGATTTTATTTTATATATTCTGACTCATTCTGTGTTTCAGAAAATGAAGACAATTTTTTTAATGCGAGAAGCTCCCACATCAGTTAAAGAAACGATTTTTTTTGTCTTGGACCGACATTCCGGTGCTAAGAGGACAGAGAAAGAGAGATTTTGTTGTAGTTTTTTTTTTACTTCGCTGGTAAATTTTTGCTACAGGTACCGATGAAGAAGGGAGCTTTATGCTGCTCGTCACCATATCCATGATGGCGAGCGGAGTCATTTCCAGAAGCCTAGGATTCAGTCTTGTGTTCACTACTTCAGCCAACGGCACCCTCCCGGAAAGGATTTAATGGTTTTTGTGCTATTCTTTGAGCTCTCCGTGCTAAAACGCTACTATTTTAATTTTAAAATCACCCGGTTCCCACGTGATTGATGTAGTTTCCGATTGATATAAAAGAATCGGGAAAATTTCTTACATTGAAAAATAAATATCTCCTTTCGAGGTCACGATGCCTCACGAACGTTTTAACCGATTTACGGGGGTTTTTTATATCAAGAGCTGATTAATTCGTGGAACTGATCGGAAAATTCGTTAAAAAAAAGTCATTCTAAGAATTCACAATTTTAAAAATGCAATTTCTTTCGAGACTTCTTGATATATATTAATTCAAATCGGTTTAAATTTATAGGAATACTCTTTGAGAAGTCAGCAGTTTGTTTTGATTTGACTCAGGCGTTCAAAGGTCATATACTTACACGCACACACACACACGCACACATACATACAAGCAGATATAATCACACCCTCTCGAAATTAGAAAGAGAAGCTTCTTAGAACCTTAAAACTTTGAGATCTGATAAGAAATAGGGCAAAGCCAACAACTTCCCGAATTTTCGAAAATCCAATATTTTCCTAGTGGGAAGTTAAATTTCTCAACGTTGAGATCTGATAAGAAATAGACCCAAATTTTCGAAAATTCAAATTTTCCTAGTGGGAAGTTGAATATCTCTTCGAGGTCTTCCCATTCGGTGCAGATGTACTTGAAAAGTGTACCTCCACAATTCTACTTGTTTCAGGTATTTGGCTTTCGTTGTTTAACAATTTGAATATTTTCATTTAATATTTATTTCTTCAGCAGAATAATTATTCGTTTATGCTTCGAGAATATGGAGCTCAGGAACTGCAGCGATACATGTAAATTGGCTAATTTGGTTCTCTGTCATCCCTTTTTGCAAAGAATTGAAGCAGCTTCTTCAAGTACCGAACTTGGCATCTACTCGAGCATATTCGCTTAAAAGCCCAACAACAACAAAATGATACTTCGCGCACAAGATTTCTTTCTCTAGCTGATTGCCATTGACTCATTTGACTACTTGGTTGCGACAAAAGGGAGACGACGACTCATTTACATGTTGGGAGAAGTGGAGTGTATTTTATCTTCTGCTGTATAAATAGAATATAAATAAAATTTCATACAACTGTCACCCAGCGTTTTTATGATGATGCTTTTTTTATTCTATTTTATTTAATTTTTTTCTTTTTTTCTCTCTGAAGAAATGGGAAAGAAGAAACATATTCTTCATTTGACTATTTCACACACACGCAAGCAAAGTATTCACTCTCATGCTCTTATCAAAGTGCTGTTCTGTCAGCACAAGTGTGAATGTGTTTGTGTTAGAAGCATGCATGTACACACACCCACACGCATGCATCCGTATTTATTTCAATGTTGTGCACGTGTCAATTGGAATTGATTGTTTCTTTAAGTAAAAGTACACACAAACGTTCCACTTTTTCTTCATTCTTGTTTTTGTTTTCTTGTTGTTTTTGTTTTTGTTTTTGTTACTTTTTTCCTCCCTCATATAACGATCTAAAACACATATTCTTTTATAATTTCTTTCCCTTCGCATTATCTTCCCGCTGCCAGCATTTGACTAGCAGCTAAAGACTAAATAAAAATCAAAATGTTTGAGATTTATATTTCTGGGGCTCAGCATTCGCTTTATGCTGGATTCTCTATCTCAAGTCTTGTTTGTGAAATGATTTAATATAATTTTTATCGTTGTTGTTGCTGTTGTTTCTATTGGAATACACAGAATTACTAAGTATCGAGTGTTTTTACAAGAAACGAAAAAGATATTACAAGACACAAAGTTTGTGTGCAGAACAGGGTTGCAACATGAGAACATCAGAATTGTACTTTTTCCATCCAAATAGTACCAAGAAGATATTTTATTTGGTACAATTTTTCATTTTCTCTACGTCATCAGATACGGCTTTTGATATTGTAGAGAATTAATCAATTAATGATTTATAACAGTTTAATAAAAGTACATGGACACATTAAAATTGCACCGAAATTGTACTTTTTTGATCCAAATAGTACTAATAGTACTGTTTGGTGGAATTTTTATTCTAATAATCTAATAATCTTTATAAGCTTATTTTTTATATTTTGTGGATAGTGAATTTATACAAGTTTAATTTAATTTATAACAGTTTAATAGAAGTACAGAAGAACATCAAAATTGTACCGATAGCATCATGAAATTGTACTTTTTCCATCCAAATAGTACTAAAAATAAATTTTATTTCGTACAATTTTTAATTTTATCTGGTTCATCATATACCGCTTTTGATATTATAGAAAATTAATCAATAAGAGTTTAATGATTTATAACAGTTTAATAAAAGTACATAGAAACTTTAAAATTGTATCGAAATTATACTTTTTCGATCCAAATAGTACGAGAAAAAGACTTTATTTGGTACAAATTTTAGTTTTATCTGTTTTGTTGGATTCTGTTTTTTATTTTACAGAAAATCAATTTATACAAGTTAAATGATTTATAACAATTTAATGAAAGTACATGAGAACATCAAAATTGTACCGATAACATCATGAAAATGTACTTTTTCGATTCGGAAAGTACCAAATATACATTTTATTCAGTTCAATTCAACGGATTCTATGTTTTATACTACAGGGATATATTTTATAAAAGTTTAATGATTTATAACAGTTTAATGAAAGTACATGAGAACATCAAAATTGTGTCGATAACATCATGGACTTGTACTTTTTCGATTGAAATAGTACGAAAAAGAGATTTTATTTGGTACAATTTTTGCTTTTCACTGTTTCATCAGATTAAATTTTTTATATTTGAGAGACTTAGTTCATCAAAGTTTAACTATTTATAACAGTTTGATAAAAGTACATGATAACATCATGAAATTGTACTTTTTCGATTGAAATAGTACGAAAAATAGATATTTTATTTGGTCGAATTTTTGTTTTTTTCTTCATATTGTAGAGACTTAATTTATAAAAATTTTATAATTTATAACAGTTTGATAAAAGTATATGAGAGCTTAAAAACTGTACCGATAACATCATGAACTTGTGCTTTTTCGTTGCAAATAGTACCAAAAAGATATTTCATTCAGTTCAATTCATCAGATTCTATGTTTTACAGGGATCTAACTTATAAAAGTTTAATGATTTATAACAGTTTGATAAAACAAATTTTTTAAAAGTAGGGCTTAAAAATTTAAATACAGACTATTTTATTTATCATGACTATTTGGTTGTCTTTATTTTATTAAAATTAGAATGTTTTTTTTTTTTAAATTTCAGTGATAAAAGAAAAGTTCTAAAAACAAATTGAAGTTATTTGTGGTTGTTTGCAAGTAAACAGCTGACTGACATAAGAAAATTAATCACAACGAATTGATAGCAAAAGTGAGTTGCCACCGTAAATGAATAAGAACGAATAAAAGTAGGGGAATTCCATTCAAAACACCAGCTGAGAGAGTTCCCAAATTGTACCAAATGACCGATTGGTGCGCCGCGTTATTTTTGAGTCTGAAATTGTACCAAAAGATGAAGTACAATTTTGTCGACTTTCGCATTGCTGGTGTAGAATTCATGTGTAACAACAACGTACAATATTTATACAATATAAATAAATTTTCGTTTTTTTTTCTCCATGTGTTGGGATGTATAAATAAGTAAATTTATGTATAGACTTTTATGTAAAATTAGTGAGTGTGTTTAAGTGTATGACTAATCGTATGCAATAAATTTGTATGAGGAGATGTTTCTTGGATGTTTTCTTTATTATTGATTTGTTCAAGATTTTTCTTTATTTTCTTTTGCCATTTCAATGAAATAAATTTTATCTACAACAAACAAAGAAAAAAAGAGCAAATCATAGAATCTTTATATTCATAAAATCTTTGTTTTTTTTATAAGTTTTCTTTTATGCTAAAAAGTGATAAAACGTTGGGAAAGGCAATAAATTTGATTGACTACTGCAGGGCTGGTAAAACATCGTCTTAACTAAAAATGAAAATTTCTGTAGGATGTCTTGATGTCGCTTTAAGTTTCCTTTATATTTTTGTCTTGGACCAGCACTCAGGCGATGATGGTGAGTGGGTGACGGTGTTAAAAGCACAAATAAAGAGAGTTTAGAAGTTAGAGAATTTGTTGTTGTTAAATATTTGAGATCAATCCGAAAAAATGTTCCATATAGGCATGTCTGAGTGATCTGGTGGATTTTTGTTCAGCCTTGTAAATTCTATGATCAAAAATATCGCCATGGACTACGGTGTCAAGGGTCAAGGGGAACAGAACTTTTTAAACACCTTTTTCTCGGCTTTTGTTTTAACTTCCCACCACGAAAATTTAAAATTAAAAAAAATCGGATATCGGATTACATTAAAAAACAGAAACTCTTGAACACGTTATTTTTGAATAAATAATTTTTTGTTGGGATATAAAAACTTCTGGAAAAGGTGCTATTTAGAGAATGTAGTTGCTTAAGTGATGCTTTGGGAAAAATAGTGCTCATATAAAAAGGATACTTGAACAAATTTCATGTACTTTAAAAAGTACTTTAAGAGAAAGTTACTTTTTTAGAAGGTACTTTTGAAGCATATTAATTTTTTTTAGAAGGTACTTTTTTAAACGATACTTTTTGGAAAAAGTTACTTTTTTAAAACGTACTTTTAGAGAGTTACTTTTTTAAAAATTACCTTAAGAGAAAGTTTACCTTATAAAAAGTACTTTTGGAAAAGGCTACTTTTTGAGAATGTTACTGATTGGAATGGTACTTTTGAAAAAAGTCACTTTTTTCTTAAAAGATACTCTTTTAAAAGATACTTTTTGGAAAATGTTACTTTAAAAAAAGTTCTTTTCAAGAAAATCACTTTTTCAAATGGCACTTTTGGAGAAAGTTATTTATTTTAAAAGAAACTTTTGAAAAAATTAATTTTTTTAAAAGGTACTTTTAGAGAAAATTTATTTTTTAAAGGTTGCTTTTAGAGAAAGTTTACTTTTTTAAAACACACTTTTTGAGAAAGTTACTTTTTGGAATGGTATTTTTGAAGAAAGTTACTTTTTTAAAAAGTACTTATTTCAAAAAGTTACACTTTGAAGAGATACTTTTTGAAAAAAGTTACTTTTTTAAAAGGTTCCTTTCAAGAAAGTCACTTTTTCAAAAGGAACATTTGGAGAAAGTAACTTTTTCAAAAAGTACTTTTAGAAAAAGTTACATTTTTAGGAAATACTTTTCCGTACTTTTTCAAAAAGTGCTTTAAAAAATTTTGTGAGAAGAGTAATTTTCAGGAAAACATTTTTAAGAGGTACCTTTTTAAAATAGGTACTTTTTTAAAAAGTACTTTCTAGAGAAAAACGTTCAAATGTTTTAAAAAGTTTTTACTTTTTTTTCTTTCCATTTTAATTTGCTGTCTTAAAATGCAATTTTTCAAAAAAAAAATTTTTTTTACTTTTAAGGTCACGTATTTATCTAAAAAGAGTTTTTTGGAAAAGGTACTTTTTGGGTCAAATATTTTTATATGAATGAACGAAAATAAATAATACGCTTCCTACTGCCCTTTCAACGGGATCGGAAGCTGTCGGTAGATTGCAAAAAATAATATTAAAAACAAGTAATAATTAAAAAAAAAATGATTGTTTTAATGTTTTTTTTTTGTGGCATCGCACGATATCTGTTGCGCTGACAGTTAATCTGTCAATATTAACAACTCGAATTAGCATTTGATCAACACAACATATCGGACATGAGTCGATAACATTGTAAAGGACATCCTACAATCATCGATCTCTATGTTGATCTACCAACTGATCCACTATAACTTCTATATATTTTGAGCAGAACGACAGGAAGTGTTTCTGATTTTTTTAAAAAGTTTCTGAGCAAAAAAAAAACTTCAGCTTCTTATATGGATGGACTGTTAAGGACATACACACATAAACGCATGTGTTAAAAAGGACTTATTTAAATTTTCCAAAGCGAAACTATTGACGTCCTTTTACAGGATATAATCTCTTCAGATCAGCTGTACTTCACATAAAGAAATATGAATTTATTATGACTTTAATCCCAAGTAAAAACGTTGTCTTCATAAATCCGTCTGCCGGGCGTATTGGAAGAAGAAAAAGAAGAAGAAGAAGAAGAAGAAGAAGAGGGAAAGGGTAACTTGCAACCACAATTTAAGTGGATGTACTCGCAATATTCGCTCGTACTCCAGCAGATACAATTCCACATGTGCTGGAAGTAAAATATCAATTTATGATAAATATTTATTTTGTTGTGGGTACGGGTATCACAACCACGACGACGACGATGATGGGATGTTCATTCAGTTTCTTCCTCTTCTTCTTCCTGTGAATGATGGTGGATAAAAATACACCCTCAATATTTATTTATAACACACAGCCAAACAGGCAGACACTCATTCCAGGCCCAGACTAAACCAGACCAGACCGACTTCACTAAACACATTCTTTTTTAAATGATCCATAAAATGTAGACCATATTTGTCGTTGTAGTAGTTGTTGTCGTTGTTGTTTTATGCATTTGTAGTCTTATTATTTGCATTTCCATTACATTGATTGTTGTGTGTGTGTGTGTGTGTGTGTAGTTGTGCTGGTGCACAGTGGGCTCGCAATGACACTAATCTTTCGAAAACACGTTTCAGTTATAGATTTGTAGGGCCAGGTCCGATGGACACGATAAATTTTAAAATGACTTAAGGGCGCTCTTTACTATCCTACATAATCGGCGGATCGGTGAGAGTAACGCGGTGTGGACTAGAAATGTAACTGCACGACATATTCTGCCAGCGATCACAAGAAATATTTATTGCGGGCTTTGGATTTTATTGCCGCTTAATAAATAATACTTGTATGTTAATATTTTACTGGGGCCCTGAATCTGTAAATCACGTCGCGACTGGGATATTCATACGCTTTCTTCAGAAAAGAATTGCAAAAATATTATGCTCTTAATTGTTTGAGTGACGTATCGTGAGTAGTAACACATGAAAAATTTTATGTTCATGGACTGATCTCCTTTTAATCATGATATTTAAAAAATATATAATTTTTTTTTACAAAAAATTTTTTGTAAAAAAGTTTTTTAAAACACAATTTGATTGATCGAGACTTATCAAATAAATTTTGGTATCAAATTTCTTGTTATTAACCTGTTATAAACTGGAAGAAAAATTTCATAAATTTGGTCTCTATAATTTGAAAAATGAAATTTAGCCGATTAACAAAATTTTGTATTTATTTTGGCTCAAATCAGCAGAGAAATCCAAAAATTTTATAAAATCGTACATTTTTATCAGGTTTTTAGTACGATTTTTCTGGTCTCATTTTGCAACCCTGGTATGTATGAGTGTGTGTGTGTGTGTGTGTGTGTGTGTGTGTTAGTATGTATCCCACTTACAACTTTTGAGCTTCTAAGACGAATCGAGTCAAACTGATCATATTCCAAAGAATTTCAACAATTTTATATTTTCTGTCAAATGAAACCGATTCGGACCAGGAGATTTCTCGAGATCTCTATATATTAAAGAAACTTTTTTTTTAAGAATTACTTATTTGAAATAACTTCTAAACGGCGTTGGTGACATTAATAACCTCATAGAACCCCCGGAGAACCGGGTCAATATCGGTGAATCCGTTCGGAAGACAACGTGAACGAAAATAGTTCGGACAAAAAGAAAAGATTTCTTTGACAGGAGCTCCGAAATTATGTATCTAATCAGTTAGTCAGCTCGATTGTTTTATAGAATGCGATTATGTTTGTAGGCCCATTGTGCGGCAGATCGAATGTACATGCAGTACATATTTCTTGCTTATTCCCTGCCATTGTGTGCCTTCAGCTTTTTGTTGTTGTATTCTCTTCTTTTTTTTGTTTGTTTAATTTTTCTTTTCAATATTCAAGTATTTTTGTGATGTCTGGTGACTGACCCTCTTTTATCCTCCGTTTGTTGTAAAATCAAGCACACAAAAATGTATTAAATTGCCAGTATTGAGTTTTGATGTGAAAGTATTAAATACAAGTGTGTGTGTGTGTGTGTTGCAACAAACACAAAGGAAAAAGGCATTAACACATGCAAACGTATTAAATTAATAGAAATAGAATTTTATATTGAGAACAGTCAACTCAAATGCAGCGCGAATGTGCATCGAGACAGACGAGCAGCCCTAAATTGGAACCATGAACTTTTTTTTAAAAGAATTGGGGTTAAAATACCCACAATTATTTGAACTTGAACCCTTTGGATTTTTGTTTTTGTTTTTGTTTTTTTTTCTTGGGGTTTGGGTTTTGCTTTTAATTTAAAATCGCATGTAAAATGAAATTTTAAATAATTCAACTCGCAGTTAATGAAAACAAAAATGTATGAAAATTATTTGAACACACTTCCCAAGAAATGGAATTGAATTATAAAAAAAATCGGTCTTAATCGGTTTAATATCTCTTGTAAACATGTAAAATTGTTGGCCCTAAAAATTGTTCTACTTTATCCTACTTTTTCTTTGTCAAATTCAATAGAAATTTCAACATAAAATTATCATGCGTTTAAAAATCAGTCATGATTTCAAAACGATTAATTTCAAACTCGAATAATTTGACAACAACAAGTAACACTAACACAAGTCGATCTGAAGTTTCCGTGTTCGAATTGCAACCAAAATTAGTTTCATGTTGTGCTTCAGTTTGTGTTACACCGAAATCAACCACCGCCAGCGAGAAACAAACCCCGTTAATGGGTTTATTATTATTGAATTTATAAATATAATTAACAACCCTATAAATTAAGAACGCCACGCTCAGAACAGAAACGTGAGTTAACAACGAGGACAATTCAAGGATATGCTACATTTTATGGAAGTTTACTTTTGTTTGCTCAATAGTCCTGAATATCCTGGCATTTAGGGAAAACAATGGGAACATAAACAACGTTAAATGTTGACACGGTCGAAACCCCTGTTTCGAAATGATATCATTTCCAGCGAATACTGTACGAGTTGGTTGCGAACACCAGCGAGCGCATATTCGTAGCATTCGCTTACGCCACTTCCTGTTGCAGTGGTGAATTGTGTTGTGGGTAAAAGAAATCTGGCAACGAGTTGTGAAGGAAGGGGAATGGGAAGGGGTGGTGTTTGAACTACCCGCTGCACTGAAGAGTTTGGTAAAAATGGCAGGGACCGTAACGGTTATCGGTTATCGGTTATCGGTTTTGTTTCAAAAATCACATTTTAGTCGTTTTTTCCTGAGTCGTACTTTTCGCTAAGAAAATAAAAGTTATTTTCTGGGCCTGATTTTTTCAACCGAAAAATGAAAATTATTTCTAAACTTTTATTTTTCGATAAAAGAAAATAAAAGTTATTTCTTGACTTTTCCCTTATTCCTTAGAAAAGTAGGAAAATTTCTTGACGTTTATTTTTCAACCGAAAATTATATCTTGATTTTTATTTATTTTTCAGGAAACTAACGGTATTTCCGGCATTTTGCTTTTCAATTAAAATTTTAGAAAATAAAAGTTGTTTCTTGACTCTTATTTTTCATTCTGATCAAAATATGAAAAAATATCTCTGTATTTTATTCGATAGAAAATAAAAGTTACTCCTTGACTATTATTTTTCGATGGAAAAATAAAAGTTATTTCATGATTTTTATTTATTCTTCAGAAAACGAACCATATTTCCTGACTTTTATTTTTCAATCAATATTTAACTAAAATGTCTCTGGATTCTTATTAGTTCTTCAGAAAATAAAAGTTATTTCTTAACTTTTATTTTTCAACCAAAAAAATATATATTTTTTGATTTTTATTTATTTTGCAGGAAATAAAAGATATTTCCGGCCTTTTATTTTTCAGCCAAAATTTTAGAAAATAAAAGTTATTTCTTGACTTTTATTTTTGGATGGTAAAATAAAAGTTATTTCATGATTTTTATTTATTCTTCAGAAAATGAACGATATTTCCTGACTTTTATTTTTCAGCCAAAATTTTTGAAAATAAAAGTATTTTCTTGACTTTTATTTTTGGATGGTAAAATAAAAGTTAATTCTTGATTTTTTTTTATTCTTTGCAAAACAAACAATATTTCCAAACTAAAAAAAATTGTCTCAGGATTTTTATTTATTCTTTAGAAAATAAAAGTTATTTTCTGACTTTTATTTTTCTATCAGGAAAAAAGTTATTTTTTGACTTTAATTTTTTGACCAAAACAAAATAATCTCTGGATCTTTATTTCGTGATATTTCTTGACTTTTATTTTTCGATGGAAAAATAAAAGTTATATCATGATTTTCATTTATTCTTCAGAAAACGAACGATATTTCCTGACTTTTATTTTTCAATCAATATTTAAAAAAAAAATGTCTCTAGATTCTTATTAATTCTTCAGAAAATAAAAGTTATTTCTTAACTTTTATTTTTCAACCAAAAAAATATATTTTTTGATTTTTATTTATTTTGCAGGAAACAAACGATATTTCCGGCCTTTTATTTTTCGGCCAAAATTTTAGAAAATAAAAGTTATTTCTTGACTTTTATTTTTGGATGGTAAAATAAAAGTTAATTCTTGATTTTTTTTTATTCTTCAGAAAACAAACAATATTTCCAGACTATTATTTTTCAATAAAATTTCCAGAATATTATTTTTCAAAAAAAATTGTCTCTGGATTTTTATTTATTCTTTAGAAAATAAAAGTTATTTTCTGACTTTTATTTTTCTATTAGGAAAAAAGTTATTTTTTGACTTTAATTTTTTGACCAAAACAAAATAATCTCTGGATCTTTATTTCGTGATATTTCTTGACTTTTATTTTTCGATCGAAAAATAAAAGTTATTCTTGATTTTTATTTATTATCCAGAAAACGAACGATATTTCCTCACTTTTATTTTTGATCAATATATAGAAAAATTATATCTTGACTTTTATTTATTCTTTAGTAAATCAAAATTAATTCTTGACTTTTATTTTTCGATCAGAAAATAAAAGTCATTTCTTGACTTGTATTTTTCGTTTAACAAATAGAAAAAATACTTCTTAATTTTCATAAATTTTTTTAGCAAATAAAAGTTATATTTTGAATTTAATTTGAGTTTTAATTTGATCAGAAAATAACAATTATTTCTTACCCTTTTTTGATCAGAATATAAAAACTATTTTTGACTTTTATTTTCCAAACAAAAAATAAAAGTTATTTTTCGATTTTTATTTAATTTTCAGCAATTAAAACTATTTTTCCAGTTTTAATTTACTTCTTAGGAAAATAAAAGTTATTTCTTGTTCTTTCTTATGGCGTTTTCTTTTCTAGAAAAGATGTAACATTATTTTTACTTGTTTTATAAAAAGTGGCGGTTTTGGAAAGTTTTAAAACAGAAGTTATTTTTCGTGAGGGATGTTGCATTAATTTCTAATGAATCAACTTATTTTGAAATGGAAAAATCTTGACATTTTCTGTCAAAAAGTGTGAAAAATGTTGCCTTATTTTCAAGAAAAGAAATCAGTAGATAGATAACATGTCATTTGCAAACCGAAAATATATTTAAAAAAAAATATTTATTTAATTTATTAAATGAGAGTTTTAGTACCGAATATGGCAGTTAATTCAATCACAACGTTTTATATTAATTCTAGCAAAATAGAAACTCAAGAGATAACTTTTATTTTCGAGTGAATAAAGAGTTATTGTCTGATAGAATATAAAGGTCAAGAAATAACTTTTATTTTTGACTAATAAATAATTACAAAATAATAACTTTTATTTTATGAAAAATAAACAAAAATCAATAAATATTTTCTATTTGTGAGAACTGAACGACTCATAAAATAATGAAGTTCAATATTTTATATCAAACTCTGGCAATTTCGAACAAGAAACAAAATGGTTAGATAATGAGAACTGATGATTTGAGTGTAGTGGCATTCGAAAACTACTGTTCTGCTGTGCTATTTCAGTTGTATAATCAAATTGATAATCAATTTAGCAGGTTACGCGAACAAGAGCCCATCAGTCTTAATTGAATTTAATAAAAGTTGCATTATGTTTTGAACGACTGTACTGGCGGGCAGGTATCGAAGTACGAGTACGAGTACGTCAGAAAAGATTAAAATCCAATTTCGAGAAATTGATTAAAATTAAAAAAGAAATAAAATATATAAACGAGTAGTACATTCCAGCTTGAATAAAATTACACAACAACAATTTTGTTAAAAGCAAAGTTCGATATTTAGTTTTTTCAAAGTCTGTTGTAAAGTTCAGAATTTTCAAACCGACAAGACAATTAAATTAAGTACATTCATTGTAGTAGTAGTAGTTGTTGTTGTTGTTATTCTTTATTAAATAAAACACTTGTTAATTCTTTTGTTTTGGCAGCTAAATAATTATTGTTGTAATTTTTAATTCGAAACAAACATTTTTATTAAGTGTTGACAATTAATTGACACATCGTCATCATCATCATCATCATCATCATCATCATGATTATCATTATCGTCGTCATTTTCAGTTAAATACTTTTTCCACAACAAAACAAAAAGGTGGTGTTGCTGCCGCTGCTGCCGTTATTGTGTTGTTTCATTCTAAACAACAGAATAAAACAGCAAATTTACGGGCGACAATTGATGGGATTCCAGTTGAAGTCGTCGTTTAATAAACAAAAACGTATCAAATTATTCAGCTTCAGTTTCAGTTTCAGTTTCAGTTTAATTTGTTTTTATTTATTTTTTCCATTTCGTATTATATTTTATATTTTAATATCGAGTTTTTTTCTTGCTTCGTTTCAATTAAGCGACATTTCCGCATTGTTCAAGTCATTTAAATAAACAATCATGTGGGGCGTAAGTAGTTGACGTATTTGCCAATAACTAAATAAACATATTTTTTTACCGAGAAAAGATTCTCTTCATTTGTTACGTAAGCGCGGTAAGTTTAATAGGGTGCGCGTCAAAGTGATAGGGTTACGTTTAATTTTCTATTTGCATAAGAAACGTTAACTCTGTTACTCACACTCATGCTGTCAAACATGTTGCACTGAACTGTCAAATAGCTGACAAGCCAAAGGAATTATGTACAGTTTGCTGGCCAAATCTTTTGCTTTGAATACGAATAATGGAAGAAACTTCCAATCAACAGGTAAAATAACACAAAATCATATCATTTTGTCGCGCACCAAAAACTAAAATGTTTAATTGATTAAAATATTCCAAACGAAATACAAAAAAAAAATACAAAAAAGAACAAAAGAAATGGCAAAAGAAACCAGAATATTTCTTATGATAATCAACAAGAACTTTTGAATAGGAAAGCAAAACATTTCGAAGAAACAACAAAAACATTTCAAATGTTTCTTTCATTTCAATTCAATGCTAAACGCGTAATTTAGTTAATTAAGTCATGTCTGTTTATACAGATTAAATCAGTGTGACATGACAACCAATAGCTGAAGCCAACAACACCACTATTGCCATGGTGTTTTGCAGGCGCAAACAACTTAAAAGCAGCAGCAAATGAAATAACGCCAGCGACAATGAAATTAATAAAAATTTTTTAAAGATTTTATTGAATATTCACTCGAAAGAAATGTACTGATTAAAGTTAAATTAAATATGCTGTTTACAAGCTGGAAACAGATATTAATATTATATTTTATTCGATTACATTTTAATCGAACATATTTTAATCGAATAAATTGATATAATTGAAATTTTTTAAGACTTTATTAATTATTTATTTGGAAAAAAGTTGTCAATAAATTAAATTTATATCTGCTCGAATAAGAAATTCACACTAAACTTTATTCGAATATACCTTAATCGAACATATTTTAATCGAATAATTTAATAATATTAATACGTTTTTTAAAGATTTTATGGACTATTGAGTTGGAAAAAAGTTGTACGCAACTTAAATTTAAATCAGCTTGAAAAACAAAAATTATATGTAACTTTATTCGAATACAGTTTAGTGGATCATAGTTTATTCGAATAATTTGATAAGATTAATAAAACTATCAACAATTTTATTGAATATTCATTCGAAAATATACGTACTGAGTAAATTATATTTAAATCTACTATTTGCCAGATTGAATAAGAAATTTTATTCGAATAAATTTTGAGCTAACATATTTTATTCGAATAATTGTAAACAATAAAAATTGTTTTCCGAACACGTTTGAAAAATATAAACATTAATTTTTTAATTTCTTCTTAATCGAATATATTAAAAAATTAATACAATAAATTATAATCGATTAAATTTTTATTGAAAATATTATTTTTCGAACAAATTAATATTTTTAAATGTGTCAATTTAAAATATTTCTTTCAATACGTTTTTGTTCGTATAACTTATTTTGTTTGTGAAATCTGAAACTGAGCTGGTATTTGGAAAATATTTATTCAAATAGTCGAATATTTTTTAATACCACTTTTTCATTAATTGCGAAAATAGTTTTTCTTAACTACATTCTGAATTTGTATAATTTTTTGTATCATTTTCAGGCATTATTTCAAATATTTATTCGAAATATGTATTCCAAATATTTATTCGAAATATTTATTCGAAATATTTGTTCGAAATATTTATTCGAAACATTTATTCGAAATATTTATTCGAAATATTTATTCGAAATATTTACTCGAAATATATATTTGAAATATTTGTTCGAAATATTTATTCGAAATATTTGTTCGAAATATTTATTCGAAATATTTATTCGAAATATATATTTGAAATATTTGTCCGAAATATTTATTCGAAATATTTGTTCGAAATATTTATTCGAAATATTTATTCGAAATATTTATTCGAAATATTTATTCGAAATATATATTTGAAATATTTATTCGAAATATTTATTCGAAATATTTGTTCGAAATATTTATACGAAATATTTATTCGAAATATATATTTGAAATATTTGTTCGAAATATTTATTCGAAATATTTATTCGAAATATTTATTCGAAATATTTATTCGAAATATTTATACGAAATATTTGTTCGAAATATTTATTCGAAACATTTATTCGAAATATTTATTCGAAATATTTATTCGAAATATTTATACGAAATATTTGTTCGAAATATTTATTCGAAACATTTATTCGAAATATTTATTCGAAATATTTATTCGAATTATTTATTCGAAATATTTATACGAAATATTTGTTCGAAATATTTATTCAAAATATTTATTCGAAATATTTATTCGAAATATTTATTCGTATACAGTGATTTAAAAAATTTATATTCGATTATTTGCTAAGGAAAAATGTTGGAACAAAAACTTTGTTTTTTTTTATAAATAAATATTGATTTTTGAAAAAAAAAATTTGTAGCTAAAAGTAAATTTCATAAGTATTTTTAAATATTTTCAGAAATTATTAAAAAATAGTATGAAATTAATTTATTTTAGTATTCGATTCAAATATTTTATATTCGATTAAATATTTTAGATAAGTTCTCATAAGACTTTGTGATTATTTCTGTTCCAATATTTTTAGTTATATTCCTTGGAAAATTTTTTTGTAAAAATTTCTGTTCAAATATCTTTGGAAATAAAGTAAAAATATAAAAAAGATGGCAGCTCTTGTTTGAAGGCGAGTATTTTTATACGACATAAAAGAGCGTTAAGAATTCGCAAGTTGTTTTATTATTTTTAGTTTCGTTGTAGAAAATTTTCCTTTAAATGTGACTACGACATTAAAATGCAAATAAAATATTTAGAAATAATTAAAAATGCAATAAAAAGTTGCAGGAAATATTTTTGTAAATCAAAATGCAAAAAGTATTTCGAATAATCGCAAATTACAATGCCAGAGATAAAACGCTTTGAATTGTTATTATATTTAATAAATTTATTTTATTTATTAGTTTTTTTCTTTCTTTTTTTTGCTGAGAACTATTTCAGAAACTTTAAACGATTTTCACAGTCGCAACAATAATAAGACTCACGTCTGTTCATAATTTAGACCACCAGACAGAAATATTGAAAACTACTTGAAACTCAAGGCACGGCTGCGGAAAAAAGAAATAAATTTTATGGAAATTATTAACGACAACAACAACAACAGCAGCAGCAGCGGCAGCGAAGGCGACAATAAAGTGCAGGTGGCAGTAACGATGTTGTGCATTGGCCGAGCAGCAGCAGCAGCAGCAACAGTCATTTTAATGCAATTGATTTCCATTCCACTCAAAAGTGACTGAGTAAAAGTGACGATTGTGGTGTTGCTGGCTATAGTTTTAACGCCAAAACGACGTGCCGTGTCCGTCCGTCCTCCCGTCCGTCCGTCTGTCTGTTTGTCTTATATTGTAACATTTAACAATAAATAATTAAAGAGTGCAACGAATGTATGCGTGATGAATAAAAATGAAAATTAAAAAGTAACACAAACAACACCAACACCACCAACAACATTTACAATAACTATTTCCAGTCAAACGTTTTTGGTTTTGGTCAAGTTGTAGGAATATGCGTGTGAGTGTGCAGGGAACAAATACGATTTTGCTATTAATGCAAATAACTAAAAGTTTGTTGACAATCGCATGAGTACGCAAGAAGGTACGAGTAAATTTATTGATATTTAAACAGGAGTGTTTGCGCCAACAGTTGGCAGCAAAAGTTGCAAAAATCAATAAACATTTTGTTAATATATTTTTGCTTGTGGAGGTAATTGAATACGGTTTAAGTGAAACGTATTTGTAGTTGTGTAAGTGTGAGAGGGTGTTCTATATGAAAATTTAATTTCTATTTAATTGGCTGTATGACAAATTTTGTCCTTGACTGTCTCTATTCGATATGCATGGAAGAATAGTTTTGTTTTGCAGTTGGCATGAGTTACATTTTGTGTTGTGGAAATGGTGATCACTGGGCGACACTCTTTTAATATGTAAATCTTTAAGATAGGGATTTTCTACAGATGGGGATCTCTTTGTCCCCTCTGCGCAAATATGACATATCAAACGTGGGCATACGATTTGACTCTTTTGAAAACGTATTTTATTAAAATGATGTTTTATAAAAAACATAATTCCTTTTGCCTGCTAATTAAATCCCAGTAATTTTTTTTCCATTTTTTAATTTCAGTCGAACATAAATAATTTCTTGATTCGACCTTTTCAACAATTATGGTCTCGAACAGCTGTTTATGATCAACATGAAACTCATTTGGTATTTAAAATTTCTCTGGCTGCTGTTTGTTGTCCAAAGTAGTTGATGCTTAAACCCGCCGTTTTGGGCTCGACTTTGTTAATTATTGCCGGTATCTTTGCAAATATACGGCGACAGGATAGCACTGGCCACGGTAAGAATTACCGACTATTAATCTTATTCTTATATATATATATATATATATATATATATATAAATAAGTTGCATTGTGTTAGTAATTGATGTTTTCCGGATCGTGTGAACCGATTTTGTTTCTGCAAAATTTATATGAAAGGTGACGTCAATACCAAGGTTTTTATGTAAATACAGTTTCTGTACGTGTATGGTTTATGAGTTATAGCCATTTAATGAACACTGTAATCATTTCGAAATATTTGAGTTAATATTTTGAAAGACTGAAATACAATTTGTTTTTAAGTTCATTACATTTAAATTTTGGTCAAACCATTAATTTAATTTATATATTTAGCTTTTCTAAATCACAACTTCGGAGATCTATGAAATAAATTACATATTTTGCACAGCCCACGAGCAGGATGCAATGACTTATGTGCGTCATTACGGTCGACCAGATTTATTTATAACATTTACAAGTAATCCGCATTAAAGATAATTTATTCGCTGGCCAAAGTCCTACCGACCGCCATGATATCACTTCCCGTGTTTTTAAACAGAAATTGAAAGCGCTTATGGGTTTTAGCGTGAAATCTAAAGTGTTTGGTGAAGTGAAGTTCTGGATGTATTCTGTGGAGTGGCAAAAGCGTGCTTTGCCACACGCTCACATTTCAATATGGTTGGTGAATAAAATCACATGGCATGAAGTTGAGAATGTTATATGTTCTGAAATTCTAGATCAAATAAGTGATCCTGAATTATATGATGTTGTTGTGCAAAATATCATACACGGTCCATGCACAGCCCACGTCATATGCTTGAGTACGCGAATAAGATATCTCTTGAAGCTTTGGAAAGAACAATGCAAGATCTCCGATATAGCTCTGAGTTGTTTGGTGGTGCGTTGATTTTATTGCCAGGCGATTTTAGGCAAACATTGCTCGTCATTCCTAGATCGGCAGCTGCCGATGAAATTATCCGATCTTCATATTTATGGAGATTTGTTAAAACATCAAAACTCACTATCACCGTTCGTGTTCAGTTGCCGAGTGATCCATCTGCTGATAAGTTCTCTAAGCAGTTGCCGAAAATTGGGAACGGTGCAATGCCTATTGATTACAATGCCTATTGCAATGATTGGTGCTGTACAAGTCTGTTGATACTGTTACCAATGAAGAAGATGTTTTGAATTATCCAACAGAATTTTTTAATTCTGTTGGACTTACCAGGATTGCCTCAGCATAATCTCCAAAAAGTACTGATTAAAATGAATTCGAATTAATTTTTTTATTTTTTATTTTTTTTGCACTACGAAGTGTGCAAGGGGTTCGCTAGTTCAGAAATAAAAAGTGCTTTATAACAGAAATTGAATAACAACTAAAAATATGTTCGCGATATTTTTTTCTGTACGCCATCAAACACTCATTTTGTGGTACACAAATAACTGTCTTACCGTCCACCAGTTTCGAGGACACAAACATGGCTTAAGAGGTATTTTAATATGGATGAGCACAAAGTAACTTTTTTTTTAAAGAAAAAAAAAAAATTTGGGCGAAATCTTATATAAATACGCCACATACATATTTTTGTGGTACACATATAAAATCTAATCGTACACCAATTGTGATATAACGTACATGATTCAAAACGAATTTTTATGAAAACATGCACAAATTTACTTTTTTTAATATAATAGCCCTTAAGATTTTTTTTATATATTAAAAGTAGCAGCTTAAAGAAAGTCGCAGCTTAAAAAGTACAGATTTATTTTAAATGTAACTGCCAAGTAGTCGAATTTTAAATAACGGGTTACCCTAATAATAAAACATATGGGTTACAAGAAATTTTCTCCTCTCATCTTTTCCTACCTGTCCCCTTAACACTACACCCCCCTTCTCCAGCACAATGCCTTACTTACGTAAGAGTCAGCCCCTGAGTGCCAGTTATACATAATTGGAATATTACTTTTTATACTGTTTTCCAAAATGAATAGAAGAAGAAGAAAATTATATAAAGTTGTGAGTACAGTATGTTATAGAGTTTTCACACTGAAATTTAAAATCTGCTTTTGGCATAAAACCCATAAGCATTTGAGTTTACGTTCAAACTGCAGATTTAAAAAAAATTCAGATTTTAACATGCAGACTGTCCCATAAATTCAATCGTAATAAATAAAATATCTCATGGAAATCAATGTATTTGTTTCAACTACATATGGTAACACTTAATGCACAAACTGTACTGCAACTGTTTGTGTTTGCGTAAAAGAAAAAAAAATTTGAAAAAAAATAAATTTTCATTATAATTTAAAATAGGAATTGTTTTATATATTTTGCAATTTTAATATTTGAAGAGTGTGCAGAGCGATAAATTGTTTCCAATATATAACTTGGCAGCATTCGAATTAGCTCAGACAAAAACGGCCAAAAACTAGGTTGCATTTCATAAAACCCACTTAGAACAAGTCCAAAAAAGATTTTATGGTACAATCACAACTGGACAGCGAGTTTCAACGCTAAACCCTGAATTTATTAACGTCATGTTAGTGTGAAATATTTTTAAAATGTTGCCTTCTTTTGAGAAAAGAACACAAAAGTGTTCAAAGTTTTGAATAAAACTAAAATAATATAATAAAATTAAATTATTAGCAAAATTAAAATCTTACACAGACGAATGAAATTATAAAGGGCATCTAAAATTAAAAAAAATATATTTTTGAAGGCATAAATAATTCATGTTTTTACCCAAATTTAATTTCTTAAAATTACATTCAGAACAGAAACTGAAACCTTCTTCCGTTTTCAAATCGCTCGTGGCATTTATTTATTTTATTTACGATCGCTGGCTTAATTTATAGTTCGACCATAATTAAGTCGTTTCAGTATTGAGAATTACAGTGATGAATACGATATTTCCAATTGTAAATGTATGTGTGTGTGTGTGTGTGTGTGTGTTTGTGTATGAAAACTTATATTTAAAATATTTAAATATTTCCAGGACTCGGAAATTTATAAAAATTAAATTTATTTCAGCCTTAAAAAAATAAGTGAAAATATTTACAGAAATTTAGCAACGCAGAGTTTGATTTGACCTCTTTGAATTTATTGATTCGATTAAAATAAAAGTACAGTTTTCACAGGTAGCGTTTAAACTCTTTGGAGAGTTTCGCATCTCACTCGGGCTGGTCGACTTTCACACCTCAGATTCAAATCTCACTTCTTGTGAAGAATTTCACGCGGTCAACTACGTTGCCGCTGCTTAAGACAAGGCATAAGTCGTGTACAGTTAGTCACAAAATTGGACGAAATTTGGGTTCACAACATCTGCGACATGTAGTCATCATCTGTGCACCGATACTTTGAAACAAATAAATAAATTTTATATTTTAACGCCACTTAAATGAATAAGTCACCACAAATTTATTAAATTAAATTCTTAAAATACTCAGAGAAAATGCCCAACGCATTTTGTAACCCAACCCCCGAAAAATTTGTGTCAAGTGAGCAAGCGGGATTGCACTACTCTGAGCCGATGATATATTTAATAAATTAACTGAGACAATATCTCACACATATTAAATTTAAAAAGTCAATAACTACACGGTTACATTTCCTAAAAAATGGTTTGTATATAATCGTATCCATATAACGTGTAAAGGCTTGAAACCCCGACCCCTGAATTTCACTCACCCATCAACGTTTGAGCGTATAAAAAATGCGCTGCAAGCAAACACCACCGTTGCATTTTTAATTATTCATCAAACGAATGTAATCGGTAGGTAAAGTCAAATAAACTTTGTACATAAATAAATGCATGTGTATGTGTGTATGTGTGTATGTGTGTATGTGTACGTACGAACGCACATATATAGTATTTAACTGTATATGGTTATGCATTTTACATTATGTAAAAACTAAAGAGCTGCGCTAAATGTTTTCAAAGTTTTGTGTTCCAAAACAAATCATTTTCAAAAGTAAAGAACAGCTGATTTTTTTTAATTAATGAAAGAAAAAAATAAAACAGAAAGTTTCAAAGTAGGACCCGTTCGCAAGAAAAAATCTACTTTTTAAAAATTTTCTTAGAAATGGTTTCCATAATAGATCATTTTCAGAAGTAGAGGAGCTTATTTTTTAATTAATGAAAGAAAATCTTAAATAGAAAATTTCATAACGGGTACCTCTTTATACAAAAAAATTTCTTTAAAATTGCAAAATTTTTGGTAGAACCCTCTTCTTGGCCAATAGTTTTCAAAACAAATCATTTTGAAATGAAGAGAAAATCTCATATTTTAATTCATGAAGGAAAAAATAAATATTGAAAATTTCAAAGTAGGACCCCTGCAAAATAAATCAACTTTTCAAAATTTTTCTTAGAAAAGGCTAATTTTTTGTCATCGACCTTGTTTTTGCCAGTATTTTCTAAAATAAAACATTTTAAAATCGAAAATTCAAAAAATCGATTTTGAAAAAATTTTCTTAGAAATGGTGGAACCCTTCTTTTGGCCAATAGTTTACAAAATAAATAATTTTCTAAAGTAGAGAATTTAATTTTTTATTTATAAAAAAACAAGAAATTGAAAATTTCATAAAAATTTTTCTTCGCAAAATAAAATAGTCTTTTTAAAAATGTTCTTATAAATAGTAGAACCCTTTCGTTATGAAAGAAGAAGTAAAACTTAAAATTTCAAAGGGGTGCTCCTTTGCAAAATATTCGAATTTTCAAAAATTTTCTTAGAAAGTGCAACATTTTTGGTGGAACCCTTATCTTGGCCAATAGTTTACAAAATAAACAATTTTGAAAAGTAAAGAAAAGCTGATTTTTAATTCATGAAAGAAGAGTTAAAATGGAAAGATCGGTGGAATCATTCTTTTGGCAAGAGTTTATAAAATAAATCATTTTAAAAAAGAGTAAATTTCATTTCTTATTTATGAAAGAAACGCTGAAATTGAAAGTTTCATAAAAACTTTTCTTTGCAAAACAAAATTGACTTTTTAAAAGTTTCCTTATAAATAGTAGAACCCTTTCGTTATGAAAGAAAAAGTAAAGTTTCAAAGGTGTACCCCTTTGCAAAATAGTCGAATTTTCAAAAGTAAAAATGGTTACTTTTGAATTTGCAAAAAATCTAAAATTTCTTTGTTAAAAAATCGATTTTTAAAAAATTTTCTTAGAAAAGGGTAAACTTTTGTCAACGGCCTTCTTTTTTTAGTATTTTCCAAAATAAAACATTTTAAAAAGTAAAAATGCTTACATTTGAATTTATAGAAAAATTGCAAATATCGAAAATTTCATAAATTTTTTCACAATTTTCTTAGAAATTCCATAGTTTTTGCAAGAACCCTATTTTTGGCCTATTATTTTTAAAATAATGCATTTTTAAAAGTAAAGAAATTGTTGTTTTTGAATTCATGAAAGAAAAGTTGAAATTGAAAATTTGAAAGGACGATCCATTTGCAAAAAAATCGACCTTTTAATGATATTCTTAAAAATGGTGGAGCCCTCCCTCTGGCCCATCTTCTGCCAAACACATCAACTTCATGTTAAACAACGTGAATGACAAAACATGACTCTCTCTCTCTCTCCCTCAACTAAATCAAGCACCAGTTGGAGCATTTTTCTCTACAGTTTTTGTTGGTGCTTGTGTTTGCAAAACAAATAGAATATCAGAATAGAAGTTAAGAAACGTCGGAATCATAAGAAAAGCAGCGAGTGCACCAAAACATATTCGTAATAGTTTTTGTTGTTGTTTTGTACTTCTTCGAGCTACAAAAGTTGATGTCGCTGGTATGTGGGAAACAATCAAAACATTCCAACGTGTTCCGAATGTTTTGAAACAGTTTCGATTTCATTTTTGTTCCGATTCACCATCATATAAACCCAACCTTTTTTTCAGTGAAGTTTTGGTCCTCTTCTTCAAAATTTTGATTGTAAAATAAATAACTTTCCATGGGTTTGGTCAGCGCTTTAGCACAAAAGCCTGAACGACTTATATGGCAGTACACAACGCTCTCATACACCACCGTTCATACATTTTACGTTCGAATAAAATTTTATATACGAACATACTTCTTATATATGGACACACATATGAAACTCATATGCACAGACAGACATCCGCATGCACACTTCTATGAGGCACTGCGCTCATACACTACGAATAAGAAAAAAATATTTTAAATAAATAAATGAAAATTAAAAAAAATACAAGTAAAATAAGTATGACAATGAAATCAACGAGAACGAAGGCAAACATTTGCAAAGAAGAACTAAACACACGCACAATTACGGACACATAAAAGTATTTATAATAATAAAAAAAAAACAAAAATTATATATTTATTTTTCACTTCTTATTTACAATAAAATGGGAGTAGAGCTCTTTCGAACGAGTACGAAAGTTTATGAGCGATTTATGATTGTAAACAGTAGAGGGCAAATGTGGGAAATGTGTGTGAATAAGTTGGATTAGGACTCAGTAAATATGCATCAGACAATTTTTTTACGTTTGACAATTTTTCGACGAACGGAAATGCGCATAAAACCTTATCATTAACCCTGGATGGCTACTGTTGGTTGCATAGACTCATTTACTCTTTATCAAATAACTCTTTTATTTTGTTCAAATTCGTGCAGAATTTTAGGAGAGAAAAAAATTTTTTTTACATATTCTTTTATAGTTTTTTTTACTAGAACATTTAAACTCAAAATATTTTTGTTTATTTTTAACTTTAAAAATTGTTCCGCTGGCATTATTTTTTAAAGTTTTTCGTCGATTAAACTACGAGTGCCAAAATGAAGGGTAGCCCTTCAGGGTTAATGCAAAAAGTGACATAATTTTATGGGAAAAACTCAACATAATTTTACCGAAAGAAAAAAATTTGTATCATGAATTATTATCAAATTTAAAAATTTTTTAAATTCTCATAAAAAGCAGTCTGCATTATCCAGACTGTACTGTTTACATATAAATTTGTTAATCGGTTTTGGGAACGACTTTTCATTATTCTATAACAACTTCCTCTCGCAATGGATTGACCTTGACTACTTGGATAAGAAAGCGTGTGATTTGGTTACGGTTGTAGTAAAGTTGTTAATCGAATTAGAATTATTCGAATACCCGAACAACTTTTTTGATTTCCCACCAGGAAAATTAAAAAATCAGGAAGTTTTTGATTTTATTCCGTTTTGAAAAAAAAACGAGTTTTCATTCGATCTTCACGTTTTGAGGTCGCGTGAATAATTATGAGAACCCGTCAATAAGTCTCTGTGTGTGTGTGGGTGGGTGTGTGTGTGTATGTGTATGTGGGTGTGTGTGTGTGGGTGTGTGTGTGCGTAAGTTTGCGACCCGCTTATAACTTCTGAAAGACTGAACCGAATCAAAACCAACTAGTTGCGTTATAAAGAGAATTCTGAAACTTAGATTTTCTCTGAATTCTAACCGATTTCAACCGATTCAAGAACTATCAAAAATACTCGGAAAATAGCATTTTTCAAAACGGTTTTTTGTAATAACTTTTTATCTGCTTCACCGATCGCTTCTAAAAATTTTAAAATCACGTGGAACACCGCAAACCGGTTCAACATCGGTAAATCTGTGAGAAAAAAATTGGAAAAAACGATTTCTTTTGAAAAATTTCGAAATTATATATCTGTTTAGTGAAACTTTTCAATTCAAATAAAAATCGGCAACTCTAATCGCATAAAGAAGAACTTTTTTATATGAAACGATTCGTTAAATGTACAAGTCGTACAGATCTGTTATACAATCTCTGATGCACTCGGCCGTCAACAAAAGTTTACTTTAACCCAAGCATTTTCTTTACGGTCCGTCTGTCTGTTTTGCCCAACACTGTTCCTTCAGTCGTATATTCAATTTATTTTGCATGTGCTCCTATTTAACTATTTTCATATTTTTACATTTTAACGTTGACAAAACGATAGCACAACGTATGCACGTACGTACGTACGTATGCATGTGTGCGTGTGTGTGTGTGTGTTTATCTTATATATGTGCAGGTGTATTTGTGTATGTGCATGAATTCATAGTTTTGTAAATACTCCGTCGCATGTGGAAGAGCAAAAGCACATTCAAACACACTTGCAACACACAACATATTTTAATAATTTACTTAAAGTCAAGTGTATGCGTTTGTGTAGGTCTCTCTGTGTGTGTGTGTGTGTGTGTGTGAGTGCAACTTGTCATACCTTTAGAATTTGCGAACGTACGTGAGCACACACTTTTATTAAAACATATAATTTTGAAAACTCTATTAAATTTATTCGTTCTTTAGTTGATATCACCCCCACTGATTCAAGCAGTGTTTCCCACATATTTAACCCTGGATGGTTACTGTTCGTCAAATCGACGAAGCTCATTTACTCTTGAAGAGAGAAAAAAAGTTTTTATGTCATATATTTTATTAACTTCCCGCTATGAAAATGGAAAATTTTCAAACGGGAAGTTATTGGTTCTATCCCGTTCTGAAAAAGCCGGGTTCTCATCAGATGTTGACGTTTTGAGGTCGTTGGAAGCTTCCCTGACTAATTCTAAGTATCCATCACTATGTCTGTATGTGTGTGTAAGTATAACCTTAAAACGGTTTGTTTAAACTGATGGCGTTCTAAAGGGATCTAGAGAATATAAATTTTCTGTAAATTTGAACCGATTCGAACCGGTAGATTTCAAGATATTAGAAAAAACTTTTGACAAACAAAATTTTGTATATTTCATAAGCTAATTTTATTATTTATTAAATAATAAAATAACAACATGCGAAGAAACTTACAGAAATGACTTCATTAACCCTGGATGGTTAATGTTGCCTCAAATTCATATCGAGTTTTTTATTTGATTATTATTTTATTATTATTTTTAAACAAATTTTTAAAATTAAATATTTAACTAAAAATATTTTTGTTTCTTTTTAACTTTAAAAATTGTTCCGCTGGAATTATTTTTTAAATTGTTCGTCAATTCAACGAAGAGGAAACATTCAGGGTTAAAAATATTTAGATTATTTTTACGAGTCGCAACTGTGATTAAAAAAAATAATTTCTTGATTATAAAAAATTAAAACGAATAAATATTAAAAATTCCATGGATTTTACTCCTCATGAAAATTTGAAATTATCTAAAATTCCAGGCTTGAGCCTGGTTAGTAATTTTTAAGTTAGTAATTTTAACTAAACATTTTCTATAAAAATAAGAAAAAAAAAACATGTTCATTTTCCATACACAACCATAATGTATTTGCCTCCAATCTAAAAATAAGAAATGTCCCCTATTAGGTCCATAATTATTGCTCCTGCATGAGAACCCTACGAAATTGTAAATAAAAGTATTAAAGTCGTATTACTGTCATACTTATTTATGTACGTCCGTCATCTTTCCATTATATTTATTTATTATTTTTTCAACTTTTATTTTCCATAAAATAATTTATTTATTTTTCTGTTCATTTTATAGTTGTTGCTGTTCTTTTTTTTCGTTTTTTTGTTGTTGTCGTTTGTTGCAAATATTGCAACCTGTAGGTTAAGCTCGCCATATTGAAAAAAAAGAGATGAACGAAAATAAAAAAATAGTTGCAATCGTATATCGTGTGCAGGGAACGTACGGCGGACGCATTGCACAATTGCAAGTATCTGCGAACTGCAAGTACTATAAATATTTATCTACAAGTAAAACAAAAACAAAAACAAAAACAAAAACTTTATCTTTATTTATTTTGTATACAATGTGTATGTGCACTCACACACACTCACACACACACACCTTTGTTTAAGTGCATGTGTGCGTTACAACACAGAAATTTATTACACATGAAACGCATTTAATTTCAAACGTTTCTATTAAATAAATTGTCGACTGATGGTTTATGACAACTTCAAGTTCATAATTCTATGAGTTGGAATATATAAATAATTCTAGAGCGGCCAGTTGGTTAATATTGAGATTGTAAAACAGCTCGGAAAGAGTTTGAAGGGAGAAAAGGATTCAACACAATTTTACCGCATTCGATTTTGTTTATATTTCAAATTTCCTTTTCAAAAGCTACACGCACTTAAATTTTATTAACGCATTCGCAATTAAGGCCATCAGTTGGGGCGTGGCCATTAGCCTAATTATATATGTGTGGGATTTCCTTCCTGATATGACAAAGTAGTGATGCGGAAATATTTCTAATCGAATTGCAGAAGACATTTTCAGAGCGAATAATTTACCTGTATTTTGCAATACAAAAATTATGATAAAAAATTTAGATAAAAATCCTACAAATTAATTATAAAAATTACTATATATGTAACTACTAGTTTTTCCATAATATTATTTAAAAATAATTTATTTAACAACGGCTTTATGCATAGAAAGTTAAAAAACTTTATTAAATCCGTTATAAACAAAATTTCAAAAACTATTTTACGTACGATCAGATAATTTGTTAAAAAATCCCTTTTTTATCTAGAAATATCCTTGAAAATTTAATACATGGGAGCATATGTTTATTTACTCCTTTTAACCCTGGATGGTTACTTTCAATTTTTGTACTTTAAGGTTACTCTTCCTTGAATAGACGAACAATTTAAAAAAAATAATTCTAACGGAAAAATTTTCAAAGTTAAAAACAAACAAAAATATTTTTAGTTAAATATTTTATTAGAAAAAATTGTTAAAAATATAATAAAATATAACATAAAAATTTTCTCTCTCTCTCTCTCCCTCTCTCTCTCTCTCTCTTACAATTCGATACGAATTGGAGTCAACAAAAACAAAAAAAAAAGAATTATATAATAAAGAGTAAATGAGCTTCGTTCATTAGACCAACAGTAACCATCCAGGGTTAATGAATTCATTTCTGTAAGTTTCTTCACATTTTATTATTTTGTTGTTTATTAAATAATTCAATTAAGTTATAAAATATAAAAAAAAAATATACAAAAAACTTTAACAGCAGCACATTCTCAGCAAACTCAAAGAGAGTGCGTATAGTTCTCTCTCATCTTACAAAACAAATACCAACAAAAGCGTTTATTTGGTCTTTCGATCAAACTCTTAAAGAAGAGAACAGAATTTTACCAAAATAATCTTGGAGTGATACGAAAGTGAATAAAAATAAAAATGAAGTAAAACATCAACAATGAAATTTGAATGTTGTGATTGTGGCACACAGACCAGCGTTGCCAGTTGGAACGAAACGACAACAAAAATGATTATGAATATGTTTTAGTGCACCCGATGCTTTTGCTATGATTCTGTCGTTTTTTTTTTTTTGCTGATATTCTATTATTTTGTTAGATCTGTGCTTCGGCATAGATTGTATAGTGTCCTAGGGTTAATTAGTAGTTATAGTTCAAACGAAAGTTTTCATAAACAATTTTGCAGACCCCGAATGAAATTATCTTTGAAATTTACAAATAATTTCATATTCATATTCTTAAGAGCGAACACAGTTTCAAGTACTCGTGTAAGCGAATATGAAAACTTGACATTCGCCTCATCACTGTTGTACCTTATAAATATTTATTTTACTCATCATTACATTTTGTAATTATTTTAATGTTGCATGTTTCATCCTGCATATGAAATTAAATTGCAACTCTGTAATTTAAATGGACAGTTGATGAAAAGATAAAAATGTGGCTAAACAAAGTCCGTATTCCTGAAAATGTTGGGGAATTCCATCGAAACGTTGCATATGAAATAAATGAAATGAGTATTTATTTTTATCTGCGTAGCAAACACCCCCACTTGCCCCAAATTTGTTCAGAAGAAAAACTCATCACGCAATTGGAATTAATCGCTGACAGGTGAGTTATGAAACGAAGGGATATATTTGAGTAGCCACTACAGGGAAGGTATACCATTAGGAACACATGCTTTTATAGATGGCTGCTCATAATGCAACGTCCTTTAAGCAACAGCCGCCCCTCATTTAGCCGCCCTGATCATGCGGTTTAACGCCTTTTAGGCTATTTTAGGCTCAAAGGGACCATATCGTGTAGGAATGGACTGGAACTCTTTCACTTTCTCAATCCATCAAACTGCTAACTAAACCTGTGCTAAAGCTCAGGGACAAGCCCGCAATGGTTGTCCAACTGAAAGCCGATATTAGAGGAGTTTATTCGTGAGATATCGGCCGATATGTTGGAGGGAGTAGGCCAAAGTTGGACCCAGAGTATGAAATCATCTTTAAATATTGAATTTTATTTATCGTTACACCGACTTAAAAAAAGATTTTTAAATGTTTTTTTTCAAAACGAATCCAAAAGCTCTTAAAAAGTCACCCAGTATTTGTAATACACAAGACTAAAGGAAACAAAACCTATTACAAGGCAGGAGTCTAGGCCGGTTCCCAGGGTTAACATACTGGCTAATAGGCTATAGACCTAAACTTAAGCTACTATTCCCCAATTCCAGTCTCCAGTACAGTTTCATGCATAGTGGCAATGGAACAATCCTGATGCGTTTCGTGCATGTGCATGAACAGACATGCATGTCAATTAAAATTTTATAAAAAGAACTTGCCAAAAATATAATTATAATTTCTATAAATGGAAACTGTATTCTTATTCAAGTCACTCACTAAAGCAGTGGGTAAAATAACATTTACATGATACCCATTGAGTGAGTGCAGCGGCTTTCCAAAACAGCACTGTTCTACTCTGCTGTGTGAATGAAAAACTAAATTGATGCTGATTCCTCCACTAATCGTCAGATGATTTATCAGGTATTTCAAACACCAGCCTCTTAATTATAACTCAATTTGATATAATAAAAAAAGGTCGATATAAATTTCTAATATATATAACTTTAATAATTTCTTCTAGTTTTGTTACATGTCCTCTTTTGGCCATCAAGACTCAACAAAATTTTGCACCACGACCTATTTTCAACAGCCAATTGGTTTGGAAGTCATTAAAACAATATATATTATGTTTTACTTTTTTCAATCAAACTGAGAAGCTGTTAAAAAATCACCCATTAGTTCCAGCGCCATGCACTGCATTTGTAGCAGCCAACCCCAGGGTGCAGCTTTCAGAAAAAAGACAGATAAATTTATATATGCGAACTTGAGGTATGCCGGCATTTCAGGATATAAAATGACACGAAATTAATTAATTTTAATTTTAATTTAATGAAATCGAAAAATTTTGAATGAGACAAATTTGAGTACGTGAAAGATTGACTGCCTCGTTGGTAACCGATCGAAAAATGTTTAAGCTTTTTTGGATTTTTTCTTCTTTAAATTAAATACATTTTAATGACTCAGTTGGATCAGGTGCCTTAAATACTATATTTAAATAACAATCACAATTGACTTGTTCATATTTTTTAATTGCACAATTAAATGAAAAAAATTAATATAAAAAAAGAATATTTATAATAAGTCTTTATCTCTAAAATGTAAAATTATTTACAATAAACGTTGGCAGGTCCGATTAGTTGCCAGTTAAGAGTGTGTGCATGCGAACAAGAGCGTGGATTTTAATGTGCTCCAGCAGAGACGACAGACAGTTAAGGCAAATTAAAAAAGAAACAAAAAAAAAACAGAAAGAAAAATCTTAATAAAATTAATTTTTACTAATTGATGAGTCCCTGATCCCAATACGCAAATACTTCGAATGTCGTACAACAACAAACGAATATAAACAATCGCATGGAAATGCACATGGACGCTGGCTATTTTGTCAAACAAATACAACAGCAACAATACACACACACACACACACACACACTCACTCAGTCGTATTATTATTATGTATTGGATTTCTGTTTGTACATAAAAATGAATTGATGTGTTTCATCTGTTTATGTGTGTGCGCTACTCGAAGTAAATTAATGCTAAATATTTGTGTGAGTGAGCGAGTGTGTGTGTGTATGGGTGAGTGCATGTACATACACTCAAACATAACAAGTATTTATTTATAATATGATATTTTATAAACTGCATATTGAGTGGCCAGTTGAGTCGGGTAAGTGAATAATCAACGATAAATTTACATACGATTTGAATATCAAAAATGGTATTTAAAGGTATTGAATCATTAACAGTGAACGGAATATTATATTTGGAAGTTTGTTAGAACAATTAATATGTAACGGAATCGTGCAAAATATTGTCTTAAAAAATATATATATATATATATATATGAAAACCAGCTGACCCTAAAGGCCATCCCTGTAACTTTTCGCTAATTTTAACCGGAAAACTATCCCGACCTGTTGTTTGTGTCATTCCATGCTTTTAAGTTCTTCGAACTGAAAACTATTATTTTAGTATTCCCAGGTGATAGATAAGCGGTGATTGAATGATTGAGGTAGTTTTCGGTTACTATAAAAGAATCGGAAAGACTAACTGATCAGATATATAATTTCTCGGAGTTATTCAAAGAAAAAAATAATTTTCGAATTTTTTCGCTTAAAATATCTCACAAACGGATTAACCGATTTTTAACCCGATTTGCAGTGGCTGATATGGTTTTTCTTGAGAGCTGAAAGTTTCTGGAATCGATCGGTAAGACAAACGGCTTTAACGATCGATAGAGTTATGAAGAAAACCACTTTAAAAAAAAGCTTATTTAAATATTAATTTGCTAAGATCTACCGTTTCGAATCGGTTCAATTTCACAAGAAATCTAAGTTCAGTAGAACCTTTTAGAACACCATCAGTTGGTTGAAATCGGTCAAGCCATTCCAAATTTATAAACTGGTCAAATACTTACACAAACACACACACACACACAAACACACACACATACTTTCAAAAAGATATAGTGATGGGTTTTCAGACTCGATTTAAAAAAGAAAGGAATAAAACCAATAACCTCCCGATTTTTTTAATGTTCAACTTTCATAGCGGGAAGTTTAAAAATACCACTTTGATTTCGACACCAGAGAACTGCAAAAAGCCCTATTTTACTGAAATCGTGCACTTAAATAATTCATCAATTCTGACTACGAAGTTAAATTCCAATTTAGGAAACGTTTTGTGTGAGTAAAAGTGAGCCTGAAAGGAATGTTTTATTCAAAGACTTTAATAGATCAGCATTGAATAAAAATCAGCACAGAATTGGAGTCACTTCGTTGTCTTATTCGGTGTAACTGCCCATGTCTCATTTCAGTGTCATATTTTTTTTTTCGAAATCAGAAAGAGTTTACGAAATTTTATTGTATAAAAAAGCGTTGAGTGTTAAATAAACGCAAAATAGGGCCAAAATCGGTCACGCTTTTTTTTACAGTAAAATTTTTATTTTGATTTATTATTATTTCAAATTTATTTTAAAACTAACGTCGTTTTCTTTTCTGGAAAACATGAAAAATTCTTTAAATTCTTTTTTAAAAGTGGCAGTTTGGAGAAGTTCTAAAACAAATAAATTTTTATAAGAGATGTTGGATTAATTTCTAATAAAATTTTCGATTCGATATATCGAGATGTTACCATTTTCTGTTAAAAAGTGTAAAAAATGTTGCCCTTTTTGCTAGAAAAGAAATCACAATAGTTTTTAAAATTTTAGTTCGATTTTCTAATTAAAAACTTGTCTTTTTAAAAGCGTGTTATCTATTTTTATGTTTTAGTGCTTCAAAAGCGTGTAAAAATACTTGCACTTTATGAGGAGACAAGAACATGAACCACACCAACAATGTGACGTATGAGTAATATTATTAATAATATTAAGTATACGCATGGAGGCACAAGACAAAGAGGAGAGTTACTTGCAAACAAAAAAAAACCCAGAAGTGAAAGTAGGAAACAGCGTCTAAATAAGATCTCTTATATTTTATATCATTGCACTCCTTTAAGGCTCTGCTTAGAAAAGTCTTCTATGAGACTATGAAACAAGTAATAAAATAATTACGTAAAAACGATTTTAGCGCTACACAAATTAAAACATATTTAAGTTGCAAATGAAGGGTACCGCCAAGGCTGCTACGAATTGCGATGCCGCTACAATAATTGATCGACGTTTTTTTATACGATGCAAATATTTTTATGCGATGCAAAATGGATTTGCTAGTGGGCAGCTGGTTATTCGTAAGCCAGTTGTACTATAATAGATAATTTAATTGCTGTCCGCTTGGCGAGATAAGAAAACTATCGGGAATATTTATTTATTAAATCCAACTAAATCGGCCCTCTTTCTTGCAAAAAAGTAACTACAATTCAATTAAATTTTGTGCATTTTAGAATATGAAAGAAACTCCTGTCGTCCATTTAGTTATTTGATTTGTTTATCCAACATAGTTTTTGTCTGAAGTGTCAATTCACTAACGATAATATTTTATGAAATAAAAAAAAATCTTTTAATCAAAATCGGTGACATAAAATATTTTGCTCTGGTCCACTTCTTACGAAATCTGTCAGCTAAATCACTGACTTTTTTTTATACCGAAATTCAATTTATATTTCTTCGGTATTTTCAACCCCCGCCAGAAAAATTTAGTATTAAAAATAAAAGCAAAATTATCGTTTTCACTCCGTTTTGAAAAGAATCGAGTTCTCATCAGATCTCCACGTTTTGAGGTCTTAGGAAACTTCCCCGACTTATTCGGAGAGCCCGTTACTATGTCCGCATGTATGTGTGCGTCTGTGTGAGTGTTTAAGTATGCAACCTGCTTATAAATTTTGAAAGGCTGAATCGAACTAAACTAAAACTTATTTTCGTGTGTGTTTGTGAACTTGACTTTCCTGTTAATATGAACCGATCCGAACCGGTAAATTTCAATACATTTAAAAAAGCATTTTTGAAGAGTTTTCTTTATGAATAATTTTTAAACTACTTCACCGATCCATTCCACAAATAAATTAGTTGTCGAAAAACCATGTCGATCATCCCGGGTCCAAATCGGGTTAATCGGTTCATGAGATATCATGAATGAAAAAATTCGAAGAAAGTGATTTTTCTCAAACTCCGAAATTATATATCTGATCAGTCCCTGACTCTTTTATAGTAATCGATAGAGTTATAAAAGATCCACTTTGTAAAATGGTTTTTCCTATGTTTATTTTGAAATTTCTTGGAACCTACCGGTTCGAATCGGTTCACAGGAAATCTAAGTTTAGTAGAACCCATTAGAATGGCATCAGTTTGGTTGAAATCGGTTAAGCCGTTCCAAAGTTATAAGCCTTAGATTTCCTGTGAATCAGAACCGATACGATCCAATAAATAAAAAAAAAAAAATATCGAAGAAAAGCAGCATTTTTCAAAGTGGTTTTTTGGAATAACTTTTTATAAACTCCGAAATTATATATCTGATAAGATGGTGTTCCTGATTCTTTTATACTAGTCGAAAGAAGAGCGCTCCTGAACTTTTATTTCCTAAGAATCGGTTCTGATTCGAATCAGTGAATTATAAAAAAAAAATCTAAGAAAAAGAGCATTTCTCAAAGTGGTTTTTTTTTGGAATAACCTTTCAATGGAGCGGTTCCACAAACTTCGAAATTATATATCTGATCGGTGTGTGTCCCTGATTCTTTTATAGCAATCGAAGTCGTGCGGGAATCGGCTGATTTGAATACTAAAATAATAGTGTTTTAGCTGGAAGGGCTCAAAAGCATGGAATAGAACAAAAACCAGGTTACGATAACCAGGCGCGGATCCAAGGGGGGGGGGGGGGAAGGATATTTCACCCTGCTCCCAAAATGATAAAAATATGCATGTGTTTTTTATTTCGCTTTAAAACATTTTGAATTTTCTTTTGTAATACCAAAAATTTACCCCCCAAAAGCTTAAGCTGGATCCGCGCCTGACGACGACCACTTTGAGGTTAATTTGGAAGGAAGTTACAGGCATGTTCTTAAGGGCCAACCGTTTTAAATATTTTTTTGGCAATTAAATGGGATTAGAAAGGTATTGAAAAGGCGACTTGATCCTGCAGCAATTCGCGTTAACTACTTTAGCTAAAATGGATTCGGGATTCGAAATTCCGAATTATATTATATTAAAATTTTTAATATAATTTTCCTTCATACTTTTAAATCAATTTGCAAAATATTATATCAACTTTATGTTCGTATATCCATACCTATTAATTTACTCAGCACTGTACGAAATATGTGCTTACGAAGGAGTGTGTTTTTGTGTTTGTTTTGACTTAGACGATGATAGTGCTCGTACGTTAATGCGTCAAAATGACAAAAAGTTAGTTAAATCTCACACCCGCACTAATAAATGGCGAAATAGAAAAAGAGGGCAAAAAATGAACACAATCAAACGCACAAACTGACACAATATTTGAAAAAAAAACAAAAATAGAAAGAAAAAATTAAATGGAATGATATGAAATGAAGGGAGTCACCGATGAAGGGGAAGCGGTTGGCCGACTGAAGGGTAACAGTGGATGTTCGTAATACGGAATGGATGGCTGAATGGTTGATTTGGTTTGATTATCTGGTCTGGATGACGAGTTTTTTTTCTATTGTTGTTGTTGTTGTTGTTGTTGTGGTTGTTGTGTTTCAATTACTTAACGACAAACAGTCAGTCGGCCGAACAAAATGAAAAATTCATTCGAATGGCTCTGGACTGGGTTGGTTGGCTTCCAGTGAGGAAAACAAAAACAAAAACAAAATAAAATAAATAAAATAACATAAAAGAAATAAATAAATAACTAGAAGAAAAAGTGTTTCAAAACAATGGCGACACTTTTGTTGTTGTTGTTGTTATTGTTGTTTGTGCTTTTACTTGCGCCTCTATTATTTTGCGGCGATAATGAAATACTTCGCTGATGATCACCATCAAGACAATGTGCCGATGATGACGACTTTAAGTGTTTCTATCGCAATAGAAACATTTTTTTGAAATCTATTTTCAATGTGTGTGAGTGTGAGTGTGTCGGTTTGCAAGTTTGTTTATCTATTAAGTTTATGCACAAAATCTTTCAATATAAATGAGTGTGAGTGTGCGTGTGTATTTGTGTTTTTTTGAGAAAAAATATATCTGAAAACTGCCGACTTTAAAGCAATTAAAGTAAACGGTTACAATATTTAAGACTTAAAAAAAATATGCACAAACGGGTACAACTCGCGGGCATACTGCGCAGTATTCGAATGGGGAAATGAAACATGAAATTAATTAGTTTTTACTTAACGAGTACAAGAATCAGTCATGCAAAACAAAATAATAAATAAATCAATATTGAAGGCAATAAAAAATAAAAATATTTGGATTCGCTAATACGGAACTAAATTAGAGTTGTATGATTTTCAAAAAAAGCCTTGGATCTGAGCACGATTTATTGCTCTGCCCATTTCGATTGACTTAAAAACTATTTCATGTCTTCTAGTTGTATTGTGCTGCCCCGCGTATACTTAATGTGGTAAATAATGTTACTCATACGTCACATTGTACTCGTACAAGCTTGTTGGTGTGTTTTAAGTTCTTATCTTCTCATATTGTGGAGGTATTTTTACACTTTTTAAGCTAAAAGGAAATAAAATCTAAGAAGTCGAGCAAAATAATGGCGTTTTCTTTTCTGGAAAATATGCAACGTTTTATCAGTTCTTTTCTAAAAAAATATGCAGTTTGTAGGAGTCTTAAAACAAAAGATGTTTTTCGTCAAGAATGTTAGTTTAGTTTCTCTTCAACTCAGTATTTTTAAACAACAAAATATTGCCTTTTTCTTGTTAAAGAGTGTAAAAAATGTTGCACTCTTTTTTAGAAAAGAAGACAATGTAGGAGCAAAAAAAAAAATGTTTAGCACCTAAAAATATTATGAGCCAAAATTCAAGTATTATTGCGAAAAAAAAGCGAGGCCTTTTGCGCCCTATTGTGCGTATATCAAGGATCCGGTGTTTTTTTTTACAAGAATGCCTGTATTATGGTTCGTTAAGTTTATTTTAAAATTAGTTTTTAGCTTTTTAGTTAGATTTTCTTAAAAAAGTGCTTTTGAGTTTTTATAAAAATATATTTATTTTTTATAAATGATTTCCAGCATATTACCGGCGCGCCTATGACTAATTTGGCCCATTTGATCTGTCTAATTTGTGACACAAATTCTCACAAATCTATTCGTATGCTGTTAATAGTGGCTTCAGGAGTTCCTGGTGGATCAGCATCAGCCAACCTCCCACTATAAGATGTAAAACGGGAGATATTAAGTCGCACGATCGTGGAACCACTTCTGGAAATAAAGTTGCCACGCAACTGATTTCAAAATAAATCGAAGTGGAAGTCTAATCCGATACGCCTAAAACAATTGACCACTTGGAAGCCATTATTTATTGCCGATATACGATCGCATATCTTGGAAAACACTCATCGAAAATTGGATCTCCAGAAGTGCCAGAAGTCCTATTTAAATATAATAAAATGTATGTCAATTTAAAAATTTATTTATTATGGGATGTTTTTTTATAGAGTGTTACAACCTTGAGTTGGCATCTCTGCTTTATTTGACCACTCATTTAACAGCTGATAGTTGCTTTTTGTTTGGTTTGCTTTGACATTTCATTATGGATCGACTTACAACAGAGCAACGAGTGCAAATTGTGGAAATTTTTAATCCAAATAATGGTTCTGTTCGTCAAACTTATCGTGCACTTCGTCCATTCAAAATTTTATTTTCCGTTAAGCACATTTTTGGTTGAATGGGTACGTAAATAAACAGAATTGTAACATTTGGATTGAGGAGAATCCACAAGCTTTTATCGAAACTCTTTCACATCCACAGAAAATTACTGTTTGGTGCGCTTTATTGCCTGGCGGAGTCATTGGCCCATGTGTCTTCAAAAACGATGATGGTCAGATTGTTGCTGTTTGTGAAAATTGGTGTTCCAGATTGCGCCTTGTACGCGCCAGACGTGGCGGCCACATGGCCGTAATCATATTTAAACATTAAAGTCATAAAATTTTCTATCCATTAAAGACCGTTTCATCGATATCAAAAATATATTACTACTTTTTATTATAATTTAAACTTGTATCACTCTATAAAAAACACCCTATAGATGACAGAAAAAAACTGAATTTTCTTTAATTTTCTACAAACTGTCGAATTTGAAGGCGAAAAACGCCAGCCGTAATCAGGCTGTTTATTTACGTTTCCAGTGAAATTATTGTGCTTGGGAATACATGAAGTAGAACACAAAACTTTTAGAGCATCTTGCGCAGCTCTTTAGTTTCGATGCGTATGTTATTAATATTTAAAAAATATTCAAAAAAATATTTATTGCTTTTTCTTAAATAAGGAAATACTTTTCTTTACTGAAAGAAGTCACCCGCAGCTTTTGATTTGAGAACATTTTCCTATAAGAGGTTTTTTGACGAACTTTACAAACGCCTCTGCATGAGACGTGGACATGCACGTGCATGCACTTCGATATTGTGTTTTATCATTTGACGCTATTAAAGCCGACTTTGGTGTGACCATCAAAGTTATTGAAAAACTCTATTTGCGTTTTAAACAGAAAAAAAATCAAGAACAATAATAAAATCCAGCAATAATTTGTTAGTGTGAGTGTGTGTGTGTGTGTGTGTGTGTGTTTCAATGGAGAAGCGAGCAAATATACTTTTTCGCCTTGGGCTGGTCTTGGATCTATCTGCCGCTATTGTTGTTGTTGTTGTTGTTGTTGTGGTTGCCTTTATTGTTATTTGAGTTTCAATTTCGTTCAAAGACAATTATTATATCTCGTGTATGATAATGATTTTATGTTTTATTTTAGTTCATACTTTTTCTATTATTTATTTTTTTTAAATAAACATTTTTGCGCGTGTGTGTGCGCGTAAGTAAATGGAAACAAAATCATTTCATCATCATCATCATCATCATCATCATCGTTTTCAAAGCGATCAATATCGATCGCAACGCACTCAGATTTCGTACAGGCCCCCGAAGCAGAGCATTCTACAAATGCGCAGTTAGACACACACACACACACGTATTTATGCATGTGCATGTGTTTGTGTGCATTTCTTTTTATTGAAATCGAAATTATAATTGAAAATTACTTAAATATTGAACACTCAATCTGTTTGTTTTAGCGCAGATATGAGATACGAATAAACAGTTTTTTTTTCAAATATTTTTTACACACGCAGATTTATGGAAGTGAGTATGTGTGTGTGTGTGTGTCGACATATAAATAAAAATATTTTCATTATAATGGAAATAATTTGTTTACTTTTCATGTCTATTCTTCTTCAAAATCGCTATTGAATTTTATTTCTTTGAAAATATATAAATTTTTTTGTAACATTTTCTACACAAAAAAGCCGAGCAGCGCCGCTGTGTGCTATTAAAATTCACTAAGAAAAATATTTTTATTTAAAATTTGAGAAAAAAAAATTTTGCCACATTTCTTGAAGTACATCAAACTCAATCATCAGCATATTTATACTCAATATTTTGTATGAATCTGTTGTGTTTTAGTTGATTTGAAAATGGACAGACGGAAAAAAATTATGGAGGGGCGGTGGCGCAATTATGAACTCAACCTCCTCCACAGATCGCAACCGCATTTATCTCATGCACACAAGAAAAGTTCAGTTCAGTTTGTGTTTGTTTTCGATTTTTTTTTTATTTTTTAAATTATAATTGTTTAAATCTTTTATTATTGGCTACAGTTGTTGTTGTTGTTGTTTTTTTACAATTTATAAATACGATTGCAAGTACAGTTAATTTATGGAAATTTTCATTTCGCCATCCGACAAACTGAAAGCCGAAAGGGTCAAGAGGAGAGTGTTTGTATGATCTGTTGTTGTACAAATTACTGCAGGCCTGGGACATGCAAACGCATGCACGGCATCACTCATTTCGTCCAAAATATTTGAAAAGGTTAAACTTTTGCCTGCGATAATTAATTAAATATTTTCAATTTTTGTTTTAAATTATTTTATTTTGCAGCTTTACAAATTTGCAGTGAATTGTCCCAAACGTTTTTTTTTTTTCTTTTTTTTACGAAATTAATTAATAATGCGCTCTCGCTCGTCTGTGCTGCATTTAGAAATTGATTAATTCAATTTGTAAGTCCATTTACTAATTCGTGCAAGGCCTTTTAGAAACGAAACGTAGTTGAGCATGAACTATTTGTTTTAAATTAATTAATAACACCAGGCAACAAGAAAATGTAACAGAGATAATCACGATATGAATTTTCATATCTCATGATTGTTTAAATAAAAAGTCAGCAGACAATTGAGATTCTTTAAATGCAAGTGAAATATTTATAAAAAGTTTTATGTTACTTTACAAGAGTCTAGCGGACTTAATGCGGCCGATTTTTAAAGTAAAACAGCTGACTGCGAATCAAAGTTAGGCGAATTTCACTCCTGCGTTTAAGACGCAGGAATTTTAGGAATTTTAGAAAATATTTTATTTAAAATAAAACAACTAAATAATTGATTAATCCAACAACCAAAATTTTTTGAGTCAATACGACCAACTTCAGGCTAAATTCTGGTGATCTAATAAAGTCTATAAGCAAATCGATTGCACGAACTTCAAAATCTGTCTTATATTTTTAACTTTCAGATGAGAAAATTCAAAATTAAAGAAAAATCGTTTTGAAAACAGAATCGAGTTATCACCAGGTCTCGACGTTTCGAATACGAAGGAAACGTTTCCGACTAATTTCGAGAAGTTGTCATTAAATCTGCATACATGACTGTGTGAGTGTTCGCGTATGTATGTGTGCGGCTGTGTGTGTCTGTGTATGTGTCTCTGTGTGTGTGTTTGAGTGTGTGCGTAAATATGTGACCAGCTTATAACTTTTGAACCATCCTTGGAATTAGATTTCTTTTAATTCAAACCGATTCGAACCGGTAGATTTCAAAATATCAAAAAAAAAAAATCTTTAAAATTATATTAAAAAAATTCTAATTTTGGAATAAGTTTTAACCTGCTTCACCGATCATTTAAAAATTAATCAACTCTTGAAATTCAAAAACCACACTGATCATCGTTAACCGTTTCACAATCGGTTAATCTGTTGGAATGGAAAACATCATTCCGTACCTGGTGTGTTTTATTAATTAATCTAAATTGATTTTTTTCAAACTAGATTTAAAATTTTTTTTTAAATAAAACAACAACATATTTTCTCGATGATTATTAATAAATAATATTTATTAAATATTTTTGAAATAAAATTTATTATTTTTATATTAAAAAATGTTTTTAGTTCAGAAAGACATTTTAAATATTTCCAAGCACACGGAGAAGTCAACATTAGTTTTATATATTCAACTTGTACAGCAGAGCATAACAGCTGTTTTCGAAAACCGCTACACAGTCATCATCAGTAAACAAGTTGTCAAGTGGCTTAATTGAATATGATAACAGTTTCTATTTGTAGCGATTTTATTATACAAAATCGCACAAGAACTATAACAATCTGGTTATATAGAACAGAACAGAACTGTTGTTTTCGAAAGCCGCTACATATTCATCATCAGTAATCAAGTGTATTACCACTTGTTAGGTGGCTTAATTGAATCGGATCATAATATCTATTTGTGCCGATATTATTATGAAAAATGACACGAGATCATATAGAGCAGAACAGCTGTTTTCGAAGGCCGCTACACCTTCGTCAGCAGTACTCATTAATCGTTTTGCAGATCACCGCTTATTGTTCTACTGTTTTTGTTATTAGAAATCCTCCTTTGTTTTGTTCCCTGGTGTATTTTGCTATATTTTTATTGATTTTTCCCCCCGTTTACACGGGGGTTTTAGTGTAAAAATTTATCTATCACTTGTTTATTTGAAATTTAATTTTTTACTTTATTTTAATTGCGCTTTCCTTCACGAACAACGCACGAGTGTTTTTACCTTCTAAAATTAAATTTTCAAACAAACGAAATATCCGACACACACACACTCACACTCATCCACACCAACATTCCACGTAAAAAAGCATGAATATTAAAGAAATCAATGAATTGTTTTAAAACAAATTCATGGAAAATTACTTGACGTGTATGCGTGTGTGCGTGTGTGTGTGTGTGTGCTCTGAATTTGCCACTGCAATTGAATTATTATTTTCTTATTTGAACAACATTTTTGTGGCCGAATTTTAATGTCTGTCTGTGTGTGTGAGTGAATGTTTTGGGCAATGAATTGTTAAATACTCATCCACTGCATTTGATTTTGCTGTTGCTTTTGTTGTTGTTGTTTCTTTTCTTTTAATACTTGATATCATGATATTTACTTGTGCTCATAAATTTAAGATATAATTGTTTCACGTTCTATTCTACAGTTTATTTATTGTAAATATTTATATGAATTGACCACAAAATTATGGCCAAGATTGTTTCGAAAATTCGTAGAAATTTTCTTTTCTTCATTAAAAAGTTATTGATTTTTGAAATCAAAATAATAGACAGACTTCCAAGTTTGAATTTTTAAATATCCCACATAAGTATTTGCCAATTTTCATAAATCATTCGGCACATGTGAAACGAAGAGGAAGAAAATTATATGAAATTTTAATTTTTATGTGATTATTCCACGAGGGGCTTTAAAAAGGCATAAGAAATCTTAGAAATTTCAATGAGCACAAAAAAAATAGTATATATAATAAAATAAAGAGTATCGCTTGGATTATATTTGATAATATGATTAATTCAAATATTTGGTTTTCTATTTTCAAATATTAAATTAAAAATAAAAAAATTATATTAAGAAACTATTAAAAGAGTAAGAAATATGTGAAATTTTTATTTAAACTTTAATCAATTAAGAAAGAAATATTTCCGGGTACAAGAAAATATAAAAAAATTTATATAGAAGACCAGCACAGCTGTTTTCGAAGGCCGCCACACCTTTATCATTAAAACTCAGGTGTTCATTTGCTTGTCACCTCTTATTAAGAGGCTAAACTGAAAATGTTAACAATTTTACTTAACACAAATTTGATTAGGAAATAGTATACGAGAAGTGTAACAACACAGAAACAATGAAAACATTGTTTAAGTCTCCTTTTTGCCTTCCATCCCTGTTTTCTGAAAGTTGTCCATACACATATTGGAAAGACCGATGAAATAATGAATCCATTCGTGATTAAGCGAATATCCTCTGGCCTGGCTGTAGCCTAAATTAAACCAGGGGCTCCATGGACTTTACGAAAAAGCAGTTGCGATCACACTAAGTGGACCCAGCAGTTTTAGAGGTCCAGCTAAACGTAGAGGTCTCTCGAACAAAATTGTGTCTGCAATCAAAGTGACGAACACCGTATATATTTACTATTTCTCTTAAATACACAGAAAAAAATAATACACAGAAAAAAATAATACACAGAAAAAAATAATACACAGAAAAAACTAATACACAGAAATATATAATACACAGCAAAAAATAATACACAGAAAAAGATAATACACAAAAAAAAAATAATACACAGAAATAAATAATACACTGAAAAAAATGTTTGAGAACGAATTATACTTCAAAATTTAACTACGAATAACTTGAATATATTTTCAATTACTTGAGAATATCAGTCTTAGAGTTTCTCAAAATTTATTTAAAAAATTCTTAAACCAACTACAAAAGCTCGACTTGAGTACGACTATTTCAAGAACACACTTCAATGAATCGTTCTGAAATAAATTTTTGGGAACTTCATTTAAGAAAATCAGTACTTCACGTACTTTTAGCAGCGCTTGGGATTGGTTTAACTACATTTAAAGTAACTTTTTTTTCAGTGTACTTAATATATCCAAAGCAATCAATAGAGTATTTAAATGGAGCCCAATTTTGATATCAATATTTTTTCATAACATTAAAAAAGTTTTCAATAAAAACACAAACTTAAAAATTACTAGACGAAGAAATTGAAAAAAAGTTTAGTGATTAAGACTGATTTACGAACGACTGTGACCCACTTCGTCCTCTTGTGAGTGTGTGTGTCCAACTACAAAAAACTGTTGAGTCTCGCAAAACAAATAAAACAACAAAAAACAGAAATAAATAAAATCCTTTCGTTGTATTCCAACGACGAAAAATGTGTTGTGGAAAATAATTTCTAAATGCGCCATAAAATTCGAACAAATAATTTCTAATTACGCAACATGTTTTCTCTCAACTCCATTATTGTTAACGGCGTCTATTATTTCACTGCCACTTCATCCCGTTTGAATTGTTGGTCATACGGAGCGTATGATTGATTTTATTTACAAATACTTACACGCAACGAAACACACATTTAATTTACAATTTCGGTTACTTTTCAAAAAAAAAAAGAGAAATTAAATAAAATCAAACTGAAACAATATTTATGCAGGCTGTCAAAATTTAATAAATTAATTATGCAAATAATAGAGAAGCAAAACTATTTCATAGATTTGAGGCAATAAAAGTGTACAGAAACTCAGAATATTTGATATGAATACACTGAGGGAAAATTGATTTTGCTAATTTAGTACTATTAAAATAAATTATTGCAAGATTTTATTTCAGCAAGTGAATGCTGAAGTCGATTTTCAGCATTCGCCGGCAAAGAGATAATCATATGAAATTGGAAACAACCGAAATTTGAATAAGTTTTTCAAATTAGTTTGAAATTATTTTAATTTTAAATTCAAAATAAAATATATATTTTTTTTTCGATGCATTTCGATGCACCCATTCTTTTGCTGGAATAAAAAATTTAGTGCAAAAATATATCGATTTATTTAATTTTGTTGCTGGTAGAGGCATTAATTCTCCGTGTATTAAATTATTTACATAAATAAATAATTATTGCAGAATAAATTAAAAGACGCATAAACAAATTTTCACAAGTATGCAACACACACACACACACGCAGGTTTACTAGGGTAGCACGCACCGACATGGCATTTTGCCGAACAGACTTTTTCGGTCCTTCAAAAACAATTTTTTGTCACAGAGTTCTCAACCGTTCGAGCTTGTAATTGTTTCCATATTTTTCTTTGCTCAGAAAAGGAAAAGCGAAAGAATTTTTAGGAATTAAATTAATTTTGGTTCCATCAAAACGATTTCACTTCGAAATATCATATGAAATTAAAGTGAATGTTGTTCATGAGAGTGATAAATAAGCCTTGTACTCCCGCAGAGGTTCTCCCCTGAGCGCTGCTGCTTTTTCTAAATAAATGAAATTATTCTCGTAAAAATATGTGAATTACAGTTTTAGGACCGGCCTGGTTTGTATTAACACGGGAACGCAAAACTGAGTTTTTTTTTGTTGAAATAAGTCAATGATAAAAATAATTTTTTCATAAAAGAGAATCTAACAGTCGTTTATGTAAATATTCTGCAACTATGCATGTCTATTCATGTCTATTCCTGCCTATTCATGTCTATTCCTGTCTATTCATGTCTGTTGGTGCAAAAATTTTAATTAAAAGAATTTCTATATATCGGTAAACATATATACCCGATATATCCTGCACTCCCTAATAATTACCAACAGTTTCAGCCATTTAAGCATGGCAACATAAAGGAAAATGCATTTACACATGAGCAATAAAACTTACAACGGCTACACTCGTGTTAACATGGATAAACGCATACATACACACACACACACACACACACACACACTGCAAACTCACTCATTGATAATTTATTTATGATGTTCATAAAAGGTTTTGTAATGCCTCAAACACATACTTGCAGTTCACATAATTATACAAACGCTTCCAGCACACACGCACATACACATACATACACATACACGCATACATATACATGCACACACTGATACACTGATTCAATCATAAACATACCGAGAAATATGTGCTATTTTATATCAGTTAGTAAATAAATACTTAAACAAGTACTTGCCAAAAAACATACAGTGTCTGTTATAACAAAACGAACTACGAAACAGGAAAAAGTGCAAAAGTGGTCACCGCTGGATTTCATTAGAGGACTATAGTTATCGAATTTTACTTTAAAAACAGTTTTCGATTTTAGTATATCAAAAGAAAAATTGTCAATCCTTGAGGGTATCAAATAAAGGGTGTATTTTATAGAGGTATAGAATTTCAATATGGAATAAGGCTGAGATGAACTTTTTAAATGCACAAGAAATTTATATCATTCGAAGGATAATCTGTCGGTATTATAATCAACATAAATATGACAGGCTTTGGTAGACATGGCTGGCTCGGAGGAGGTTAAAATTTCGCTGAATTTTTTTAAACGCCGGTTAATATTGTGTCTCAAGTTTGCAATGCCATTTTTATTTTATTTTATTCATAATCAAAAATATTTTTATAAATTCTGTAAGCGGTGAATCCTACTTCGATGTAGGACTGAACAGTTTTGTTGCACACTGTTTACACTTGTTTTGAACAACATCATAATAATTTTATATTTAAGTATGCAAATAATTGCAGTAATCTACTGTTAAATAAATACTCACACACACACACACTAACACACATACAAATGGAATAGAACACTTGCCATTATCCTTATGCATTGAAAGAAAAGTGTGTGTGTGTGTTTGTTGCGTGTGCGTAAACTTTAACCGAAGCACAGAATTTGCTAAACCAATAAACGCCTGACCGAATATTTAATATCTGATTATGAATTCATGTTTTTTTTTTAAATTTGAAATTGATTTTCACTTCTTTTAGGGCAAAATTATTATAAATAACAAATTTAAGAAACAGGGAAAATGATAATGAATTGAACTCTCGGGTGTTTTTTATAGAGTGATACAACTTTGAGTTGGCATCACTGCTTTATTTGACCACCCATTTAACAGCTGATCAAAATAATGGTTCTGTTCGTCAAACTTATCGTGCACTTCGTCCATTCAAAATTTTATTTTCCGATGAAGCCCATTTTTGGTTGAATGAAGCTTTTGTCGAAACACCATTACATCCACAGAAAATTATTGTTTGGTGCGCTTTATGGGCTGGCGGAGTCATTGGCCCATGTGTCTTCAAAAACGATGATGGTCAGAATGTTACTGTTTGTGAAAATGGGTGTTCCGGATTGCGCCTTGTACGCGCCATGGCCGAAATTATATTTAAATGTTAATGTCATAAAATTTTCTATCCAATAAAGACCGTTTGATTGATATCAAAAATATATTACTACGTTTTATTATGATTTAAACTTGTACCACTCTATAAAAAACACCCTTTAGAATTCGTCAAATCGAGCACTAACGAGATGCAAAAAAGGTCTGATCGTAAGATGGAACTGGTGTTATAGTTAAAGCTACTGGGTTATTTTCAAAGTTTCATGAAAAGAGTTAGAAAAATATCTATAGAAAGAAAAGGTGGCGGCTTTCGAAAACAGCTGTTCTGCTCTCCAATTTTAAGAGTATAAAAAATGTTGGCCTTGCAATATTTATCATGTCTTTCGGACTCGGAAAATTGGCCCATCAAGCTTGAATTTTATACAGAAAAATTTCCAGAAATCTATTAATTTGTTTTTGTTTTGTCTACAATTTGATGAGCAACTAAACAAACAGAAACTCAGGCGTTGCTTTGTCTTTCAACGTGTTTCAAATATGAAGGAAATATATAAAATCAAACAGAGTAACAAGAGTACAATTATTTGAATTATTTGATTTAAAAATTCGAACCAATATTCCGTTCAATCTGCTGTTTTATAATTAAGAAAAATGTTTTATAATTCTAAAAAACACTTTCTAATCTACATTTGATAATATGAGTTCCATAATGTAGAGTATTTTAGTGTTAAACTTCTCGTTTAATCAAAACTTTTTATAAATTATAGTAGATCAAATTCTTTCAACAAAGAGTTATTAATTTAAAAACTCTTTTAAAAAGATTCTGTGACTCCCATAAAACAAAGTTGGCAAGAACCATTTGAAAGTTTGATAATAATTGACTTGAGCTGTTTTTCCCTATTCCTGCAAATTGATTTATTAGACTGACTCTTAAAAAAAAATTGTAATTAGTTTCTTAAGTAGGAGTTCAGGGCAGAATCCTCATTTCCAGATTTAATTTTCTTACAGACATTGAACAGGCCATTTTCTATTGGCCATTCTGTTGTTGTGGCCAAGTACACAAATAATATGTTCGTTTGTTGTCATTCATGCAGGTAATATATAATAGATACATAGACATTTTATGTACGTATGTATATGTGCATATGTGTGTGTGTTTGTGTGTAACAGTTTAATTATGCTGCTCATTGATACAGTTTAAATCCAAAAGTTACAGAAAAACCATCTCTTCATGTAAGAATGCCGTTTATTATTTATGGATGGAGATAATTATATTCATGAATATTAACACAAGAAACATACACTAAAGCACATACACACACGCACACACAGTCATGCACACACTCAGCTGCACATATACTGTGCAACGTTGCCGTCAGTGAAATAGATTTACAGAACCTGGAAACAACTTTTCTAAAATCAGATGAAAAGTAAAACAAAATTCTCAAGTCTATTCGACAGTTCGATCTCTACTACAGAGATCGCGTTTAAGAAAACGCGCGAAAAAATGAAGATCGAGTTTTTGTGATCACTTGCAGGAACCATAAACAACAACGACTAATAAAATCGCATGAGTCAGACAAAATCATAAGAGTTGACGGGAATCAGAAGATAAAATGAAAAATATAATTTTAAAGTTCCAAAGCAGATCCTTGGGGCCGGCACTCAGGACCTCACTCCTGCTCATACAATCCTCCATTTTCTTTTTCTTAGAGCGGGTGTCAAGGGATGATCTTCACTCGTTCAACGCTGTTGGCTGGAGTAGTTAACATTCAGACAACGAAGTGTAGGTTCCCCGTATTCGACTCCTCCACCAGTCACGAATATGGTAACGAATTTTCCCGATCTGCTCTCGTACAATCTTCATCGTCGCTGCTGTAGCGGAGATTCGATACCGAAGAAAGAATTTAAATGCCTGCAAGAGAGTCAATATCTTCTGAAATGTCCTCTCAACAGTGTCCGCTGCTTTAAAAGATTTTGTAAAGGGTGTTTTTTTGTAGAGGTGTTAAACTTTAAATTTACTTTAATTTTTACTTATTTAAAACTTATTCTTTTGACATTATAATTTAAATATGACCTCTGGCACGGTTGGCTCGGACGTAGTCCAATCTAGAGATCCAATTTTCGATGACTGTTTTCCAAAATATGCAATCGTATGTCGGCAACAACACGGCGAATGTTGTCTTCTAAGTGCTGAATTGTTTTAGGCGTATCGGATTAGGCTAACCAGTTTCCCTCAGCAAATAGTTTAGCGGCATTAAATCGCCTGATCTTGAATATGAATTCAGGGTTCGGAAATGAGAAACTAAACGGTTACCAAACGGTTCCTTTAACAATTTGAATTATGGCAGGAGTTGTGTGTCATGTTGCACAATCTTATTGAAACAACAGCTCTTGTAATCATGGACCCCATTGGCTACAACTTTGTGACCAGCATCGTTTTAGAAAAAAGTACAGACCTACGACTCCACCTGCCCGCAAAGTATACTAAAGTCAGTTTTTTTTTTTTTGATGCAACGGTGTCTCCACACATACTTGAGGATTATCATCATTCCAAATACGGCATTCACTCAAACGAAAGTGGTCTTCATCGCTAGATCGAATTCGCGCGAAACGTATTTCGAATAGATCCATGATTTTCAAAATAAATTTTTACCCTTTAGAAACGTCATTCAGTCGTCAGTCTATTCATGTTGAAATGACAAACCAGTCAAAACGTAAATCCCTTGACAGCTGACAAAATAGCAGTCATTTAAAAAAGTGTAGCCAACTTAAATACATTCTATATATCAACATTTTACTGGATGGTTAAACTACAGGCCGGGCGCCTTCAGCAGTCTGTGAAAAAAAAATTTATTCTTATATTTCCCATCCGTCCACTGCCTGCATGCATGCATGCATTTCTTACACACACAATTGAAACTGCAACTGTATCCAAACACACACACACACACAAACACAATAATATAATTAATTTGTATTGCCAGCAAAATCTTGCCTGACGTCCAGGAGTTAAACAACACAAAAATTAATAATTAACAGATTTATGAGTATTTGAATTAAAAGGATTATTTACATGAAAACAAACTTGAGATGGAGACAATTAAATAAATTTAATAAGAGACTATTTAGAAAATGTCTGCAGGTAACGGAGAACGACAATTTATGGACTGAATATCTGTGGGATACTTTTATTACCAGAATTAAAATTATATATAAACGAGTGTTAATATTTTAAGCTGGAAAAAAAGTGTTGGAAATCGGGCTGAAGTGTCACAACAAATTCGACTTTTTATTACCCTATTCGCCGTTTGCGCTACAATCGATTTCTTCGTTAAAGCGAATGTGGAAGACTCTTCTGATCACCAACTTCGATTGCACTTCAGCCATCGGCGAATGAATATTTTGCATTTAAAAACTTTAAATTGTAGAAAAAAAGTTGCGTATCGCCACACAGAAATTTAAGGTCTGTTTTAAATTTTTTAAAATTTGTATGAACAACGACAACAAAGAGAACAAAGAGATTTAAAATTCTTAGAAATTTTTCACTACGAAAAATATTTTTCACTAACGCGAAATGATTTCACCAAATACGGTCTAAACGAAATTAATTAATTGACTGCCTGGCCCACGAAGTTACTCGATATGATTCTGTTGCACTATTTCATTTAAAACAAAAGCAACTAAATAAAACTATTTTTATAAAAATATTTTCATAAAAATATTTTTCTGGAAGTATTTTTTTCAATAAAATTTTTAGCAAAGAGTTTTTCTTCTAAACAGTTTCTTTCACTCACTTCAGTGTCTCCTCCAGTTGCATTAAGCATTTATTGATTTTTTTGCAGCGTATTTTCGAACCGTATTTCAGGTCGTCGGGTGGTTTTGGAATTTTAAATTTGAATTTCTTCATAATGTAATTTTAAGCGATTCGCAATGAGCGCTTTCATTAACAGGCATTTAATTATTTAATTTCTTTTTCTATAAGTCACAATATTTATTTCAATTTCTCTGGAATAATTTTCATCGGACGGAGTTTCTTTAAAAGTTCTATCACTTTTATTTGTCATATTTCTGCTGGTCTAAAAACCGATTGTTTTTTAAACTCTATTTGAACAGCGTTTGAACGATTTAAACCGTTTCAGTGATTTCTAATCGGTGCTGAAATCAACTGAGCGCAGTCAGCAATTTGTCAAGAACTTAACGATCGGCAAGAGCAGGAATAATTGCATGTTTGTAAAATTGTATCAATTTTACAGCACAGATTTTTTTCTAAATACAAATTCGCAAGTGTTTGGTACAACAACAACAACAACAAGTGTTTCAATATGTATTTCATTTTTTTATTTATAAAAAAAACTTTAAAATAAATTCAACAGTGGGCTGGCAGTAAGAAAAATGCTTCAGAATATCAATGAAAAAAATAAATATAAATTGATGAAGATTATTCCTCAATTTATTGATTGTGGGTCAAGCTAATCTGTGGACCTGCTTTTTTAAGATAGCGAAATCAATTGAAAATTACTTTGCTGTTGTTGTAAATTTTGTTACATAAACCGGGAATGGCTTCTTTGAAACAGGCAATTTAAAACAGAATAAAAAATAAACACAGCAAATAAATCTTCGCCACTTTTAAGCTTCACTGTTGGTAGAAAATGGAAAAATATTTTTTTAACTGCAAATGGCTGCCCCAAAAAAAAATTTTTGTAACACATAAAGCCCGAGCGCTCTACTAAGAACCTCATATGCCGCACTCCTCCTCTGCGAATCACTTGTTTTCAAGACCCCAGCAGACAAAAATTTTTCCACTCCAAAAAATAAAAAAAATAATAATAATTATGGAAAACGATTCACCCAAAATGCCATCCCTGCAAATGCCCGCTGATATTAAACGCAATTCTGACGTCGTATCCTGGATTTTTTGCTATTCCATGCTTTTGAGTTCTTCGAGCTAAAACACTATTCTTTTCTATTTCAAATCAAACGATTCTCACATTAAAAACCGATGTAGTTTTCAAATGCTATAAAAAATCGAAAACACTATCAGATCGGGTATATAATTGCGGGGTTAAAAAATAAATTTTTTCGAATTTTTTCGTTCACTCTATATTACGAACAAATTAACCGATTCCAAACCGTTTCGCGGTAATTTTAAATTTAAAGAGAATTTTAAATTTAAAGAAGATTGTTTGTGGAATCGTTATGTGAAAGCTGTTGGAAAGTAGTTTTAAAAAGGCGCCATGAAATATTTATTTTTTTTGTATCTTGAAATTTACCGGTTTGAATCGGTTCACATTTACAGGATATATAATTTCAAGAATTCTCTAAAATCGCTAGACACCAGACGGTCTAAATCAGTTCAACGATTCAAAAGTTACATACAAACATAGTGACATGCTGTCCGAATCAGTCAGGGAAGCTTCCTAAGACCTCAAAATGTGGAGATCCGATGAGAACTCGGTTTTTTTTTCAAACGGGGTAAGACTAATACTTTCCAGATTATTTCAAATTTCTAATTTTCCTAGAGGGCAGTTAAAAAGAAAAGAAAGCACGCTCTAATAAAAAATGAAATTTTACATTTTCAATCTTTTTTTTAAGTGTACATATCCAGTGTTGCATTCCACATTCTTGAAAAAATTATATACAACGAATTTATTTTTAAAGAAAATATTAAATAATTTCTCTTTTTTTACAATATTTTACCACGCAACAGTATGAGAAATAAAACTAAAAACATTTAAAAATTCACAGCTGTCTAAACAGAGTTGCCAGCTGACTAAACTTTTTGGCATTTATGTCGCCGAAGTGATTTTTTCCAAAAACCGAAAGCTGAATATTTTAATTTTTTCCACTTAAATTAAAAATGGATACATCGTGAAATGTTGGAATCCATTAGGGACTCATTTACATAAAACACCTTAAGCACACGCAAATAAGTACAATTAAAAGTTTTCGTTAATATTTCGTATTAAAAAAGCAGAATTTTTTCATATAAAAAAACATGATTTAAGGACTGCACGAATAGTCGTGTTCGTTAAAGTTGCGTGCTTGCTAATTGGCCAATTAAATGAAATTGATTTAATTACTATCGCCATCGTTGTGACCCACTGTATTTTTGTTATAAAGCAACGTTTTTCTATCCGCTTAAATAATTTCTTTAACTAAATACTTCTCCAAGTTTTTTACTGCTGTTGGCTATTTTTATTATTTTTGTAAATTAACTCTAAAAGGTAAATGTTTATCAGCCTGCAAGTGTCAGTGAGAGTCAGTCATTTGTAATTGGATCTGGTCACATCTGTTTTCTAAGAAAAATATTTTGCGTCAATGCAGCACTGCAGCGTTCTAGTGACCATTCCAAGCGAATCTTCAAACATATTAATCGCAAGTAATCGATTTGTTTAAATGAATTTCTTGGGTAAAAAATAGGTCGAAGCTCGTGGGTTTGATCCCGGCTCTTAGGCATATACAAAAGACCAGATTATTTATGTCTGCGTCAGCGCACTATTCATCTGATTTAAATTTTAGCTTCAAGAAAACAAATTATCAACCTTGGATTTTTTCAGAAAAATATATAATTATAATATAACATGGTTCTAGTCCTAACCCTTTCACGACTTAAGCGCCTTTAATTTCTATCACATGGCAACTCTATATAAACAGCTGTTATTCTTTACATTATTTTTAAATATATTTTTTTATAGTCGAAAATAATTTCCTTTAAACCAGCTACTAGAGGAGGGAAGCTGTTGCGCACAATCCTCAAAAGCTTATTTTAGCAACAGGGTACTCCATACCAAGTTTCATGTCGCTAGCGAAATTGGATATAATTTCGGCTATTCGGACCCATAGTGCAGTGCAAGGTCAGTGACAATTTTTTCCCGGCCCATTTAAATGCTGAAATAATGGTCACTAAACAGTGCTGACAATTATTCTCACAATTGTAAATCAAAAAAGCACCTTCTCGGATCATTATTGTAGTGGATTCGCCAGTGATATAAGGTAATAAAAAAAATAGCGTCCACAAATTTTATTTTTAAACCTTCACCATCTATTCTCTCAATGCGATCGCCCTGCCTCTAATAGTACCCGAACCATTCATTACATGAGAAGGGGTCACTCTGGAGTTGTATTCAAGATCACTCTGAAATTAACAACGCATATCTCGAAAAATCATTGACAAATTCAGGTTGTTCCATCAGGAAATAATCGCTCATATTATGAATGACGACGTCGACGTCACGTCACGACAAACGCAAAAAATTGCCACTTGTATTTAATTGTCGACAATAATTAATTATTATTAATAGCCTTTTGGTATTCTCTAAGGCGTATAATATTAATAGACCATGATACCAAATGTCAATTTCTGTCGACAAAGACCGCACAAGTGACGCTTGTTTACTGTCGTGTTGATGTGACGTCGACGTCGTCATTCATAATACAGGTGTATATTTCTCTAAGTGTTAAGTCTTCGTTTTGCAGGACCAACTCCTTTTTTGAAATTTGAGTTAATATATTTTTACAGAATGACGCCAAATCAATCAGTCTATTTTCTTTTTGAACAAGTTTTAATTGCAAGAAAAGCCGAAATCGAATAATAATAATCGCTGGATGGAACGTTACGTCACTAAATAGTACTGACAAAATTAGTCCCGGGTCACACAAGGAAGTTTAAGCTGCTCTTTATTTTTTTTTTGTTTATAGCAGAGAGGGAAGAGGAGAGTGGGTTTTGCTAAGGAGCTGTTCGTACTCGGGAAGTTCCATCTCTTGTCCCATTCGTAGTAATTCTTAAACGTCATTTATTTTTTAAGGAAGTTTTAAGAAAAATATTTTAGTAAATAAAAATAATATAATATTCACTTTGAACAAGTAAAAATTATTTTTACAAAAACTAAATAAAATAACGATCTCCCAAAAATTTTAAAAATTTAAGGTAAAAGGAAACGAGAATTTTGTTGAAACAGACTTCTTTCTCTGTGTGAACTTTCAGGCAGTTTCGAAACGGAATTGAAAAGAATTCAAACAACAAAAGCCTCCTCGTGTGACCCGGGACTAGGTTGCAATTGTAAATATGATGGCGTTTCTACTGACTAATTGATGTGGAAATAAATATTTTTAAAGAATTGTGAATGTGTGTAGAGTTGTTGTCTCAAAAAAAAAACATTGAAATCTGGCGCCAGTTGCCATGTGTTCCAAGGTGATGGTGACCAATCGTTTGCTATAGTAGACTTTGATCTCGCGTACGCTGCACTTTGTGAAATATTTCCCCTTTCAAATCTTCTTTTTTTTGCATTCTTTGAAAATTATTTGCTGAAAGATTTCAAAATATAAAACATGATGTAATAAAATGTTCGTTAGATTTCATCGTGTTGCTCATGAAAACATTTGAAATTATAGACTAGAGTTTCAATCTTTAATTCCTCTCCATAGTTTATTTAAAAATATTATTTTGGTAAGATTTACATAATGAAACTGAAATTTAGTGTTAAACACCGTTTCCCAGTAACACATTTTATTTGTGAATAGGAAAGTCCCACTTTCAGTGGGACAACCCACATGTTGTCAGCACTGTAAATTATTTCCATTTAATACATTGACTTCACTTGTATTGTACTTCCCCGCGTATACTTAATATTATTAATAATGCTACTCATACGCCACATTGTACTCGGACAAAGTTATTGGTGTGGTTCATGTTCTTATCTTCTCATAAAGTGTAAGTATTTTTACATGCTTTCGAAGCACATTAACTTTAAAAAATAATAAAAAAATATTTTTTAAAAATATATAGAAACAGGCTTTTTAAGAAAACCGAACTAAAAAGTTTTTAAGTTTTTTTTAACTAAATTTATTCATACAAATAATTCAGTTACAGCGATATCAAAGAATAATCGAGATACTCCTGATTCTTAAGAAAATAATAATATAAGAAAAATATCGCTCAATACTTTTAAAAATGAGTTTCGCGCTGCCTTCGTCAAACTTATAAAGCACTACGTCTGGATCTTAAGATCGAATTTATGTTGTAATTGAAGCTGCTCAGTTATTTTAAAAATCTCATAAAATGAGTTAGCAAAATATCTGCAGAGGCTGAAGGAAATTCCTTAGGTGCCCTGCATTAATGTAGTTAGTGGTCTTTGAAAACAGCTGTTCTGCTCTGTAAGCTAAAGAGTAAAATATGATGCTGGCAGGATTTTTTATATTGTTTAAACTTTTTCATCACTTCACTGGAAGTTTGTAATACAATCACCAGTTTTAGTAGGATTATTTGGGCAACACGTTCTATGGAGATCTGCATTAGACTCAGGGTGACCCCTGATACGATTACTTGAAATTTTCTTTTAATTCCCTAACTTGAAGAGAGCAACAAAATGCAATTTGAATATAATTTTAAAGAACATTTCCCAAATAACATATTTTATTTATGAATATGCGAATGTCTGCCAATAAAAAACACAAGTTGTCAGCACTGTAACTGGTAATTCTTTGGGAGGAAACAATTATTATTCTCAGAGTTGCCATCTTATGTAGATGCAGTAAGAAAATAAGAAAAAGGCTGATCATTTTAGCTCCTATTGCAACTTAAATGTTCTAAATCAATTGATTAAAAGTTTAATAGAAAATCTCCAATTTTTCTTAAATTATTAGAGTTAAAAGATTCAGAAGGAAGATCTGCATTGGCTAAAGTATGACCCCTAATAAAATAATTTTGATTTTGCCGGAAAATTAGTTAACATAATTTAATGTTAATTTCTTTTCTTTAAAAAAATGCAACATTTTTTTGCACTTTTTAACAGAAAATGTCAACACTCTGAGATTTGAAAATAAAAACAATATTAAAAATTTATACAACATCCGTTATGAAATATAAATTCGGTTATAGAACTTCTACAAACTGCCACTTTTTAGAAAAGAAGTAAAAAAGTGTTACATGTTTTCGAGAAAAGAAAACGCCACAAAATTTAATGTAAAACAGCACATCTCAAGTGAAAATTTTATTTATAAAAATATTTCTTTCACCGAATTATGGGTGCTACTCTTCAGTAGACTAAATACAAGATTGACTTTCTGCTAAAAAATATCTCAACCCAGAATAAAAATTCAAACTTATTTCAGTTTTTTATGAAAATTCTCCTTGAAGGACTCATATAAAACAAGGAGTAAGACCCTGAATGTACAAATGAAATTAGCAGTTGTACAATTTTATAGGATCTTTTAAACCACAAAATCGTTATTGTTGTTTCCCCATAATTTTTTTCTTTGTTAAGTTTTAAAATGACCTACAAACTTTTAATACTTTCTAATAGTTTTATCTTGTTTAATATTTAATTAAATTAATTATAATTCAAATAATAAAAAAAAACAATAACAAACTGTTGAAATTACGCACCTTCTATTAAACCGAAAAATTATTAAAAGTGTAACAAGGCTCCCCCTTCCCCTCCTTCCTGGTGTAAAACATGGCAGACTATTTCCAAGTTTTCTTTGCTTCTTCTCCTTCTCCTTCTCCTTCTTCTTGTTTTCAGACACATTCAGTTAGTGTATTAAAATGACCTCATTTCTATTCAATTTCATAACAACAACAACGACAACTACATGCTCAAGTAGCATATACAACAACATGTTTAAAATTAAGCAACAATAATAACAACAACAAGTCAAAAGTTTCAAATGTCCTTTTCTTTTGCTATTAATATTTTGTTACTTCGTCGTTGTAGTACGACCCAAAACTTTATAAGTATGTGTGTGTGTGTATCTGTGTGCGTGTGTGTGTACAAGAAAACAAAATTTTCCTCTTCCAAATTCTAAGAATAGCAGGAGCATTTTCCGACTTGCGACACAAATAATACAAAAATAATAATAATAAAAATAATAATAGAGAAGAATACACCCGTTAATGGTGGCATCCACGTTACAACTTGTGGAAAATAGCAGAGTGGCACCCAAATGTGCCAACGACGCCATTGTCACTTCCGTTTGTTGAATGTACGTACGTACGTACGTGCTTGTGCGTGTCTGTGCATGTTTGTGTTTGTTTATTTAGGGGCTAAAGGAAACGTACAACTGAACAATTTTTGTAGGAATTCCTTTTTAGCCTTCGAAAATATATAAATTAAGTCAAACATATTTAGGAAAATAAAACTACAGAAAGAAAAATATTAAGAAAACTCCCTCTTTTTCTGTTACTGTTGTTTTTGTTGTTCTTTTTGTTGTTGTTATTTGTAATGTGTTCCTTTTTGTCAAAGTTGTGCATGATGATATTAAAAGTTGATATTAGAAAACTAAATTTTCATTCTTTCGTGCTTGACTCCATAAAGCCCAACGACAAACAAACATTTTATTACAGGGAACAGGAAAAAAAGAAAAATATATGAAAATAATACTTAAAAAGGACATGTTCAATTTGTGGAAGTTTTATTTTCATTTTCATTTCTTTCACCACTTTTTTTTACTAGACAAGTAGTGGGAAGAAGCCCAACAAAAAGTGGTGAGACTTAGATTTATTTACGTTGTAAATTACGCTAAATCTGTAGCACAGAGTGACAGTGCAATTGTGGTACAGAAGGACACCTGGAGGGGTTTTTTTTGTTAAAGTAACAACAACTTGTTTATGAAATTGGTCATCGAGTCAAGTCCGCCACAAACTGTGAATTGATTGTACAGAGATTGAATTTCATTATCATGATAATAAAAATAACAATAATAATAATAATTATTATTATTTATATTTTATTTTTGTAGAAAGACACGATAGTCATTTAAGAACACAAGAAGTAGTGATAATGAAGGTGTAGCGGCTTTCTAAAACAGCCGTTCTGATGTGTTGAGTAGATGAAGTATTTAATACTGGTTTTGTTTTTCTTTTTGCTTTGGAGTATTTATCGTGTTTTAATTGAAAGGATACTGATTTCAAAGGACACCGATTTAAAAGGACACTGAATTAAAAGGACACTTTTAAAACAATATGGCTACAAAATGTTTCCTTCCACAAATTATGTGTGCTACAGGTTGTGTGACATGTTGAACCGTCTGGTAGAAACAATAGCTCCTGTAGAGTTGTTATATTGATGACTGAAAAAGTCAATAAAGTCGGAGCTCTATAGCGCTCAACACTGACTGAAACGTTCTGACAGCATCGTTTTTAAAACAGTAGGGAGTAACGAATTCCAGCAGCCCATAAGGAACATCAGATCACCTTTCAAATGGTAATAAACGAAAATTGGACACGACTATTGATGATGAAAGTGTAGCGGCTTTCGAAAACAGTTGCTCTGCTATGCAGTGTAAGTCAAATAGTTAAGACTGAAGCTGACTTTCCCTCGTACTTTGGAATATTTATCAAGTCTTTCTGAGTTTTAAAAACAATTTTCGAAAAATTCGTGTGTCATAATTGAATTTCAAAAACCAGTCAACTTTTCTGGATTTAATGATTTCTCATCATACACTTTAGGGTTATAACCTCTCCAAATACAGTACCCCTTCCAAAAAATAATGAACTTCATCGCTAAACAAAATTCGTGCGATACGCATTTCGAACAGATTTTCAATATAAATTTGCCCGATTTAAAAGCGTGTTCGTTGTTGAGGCGTCAGTTCAATCATGTTGAAATGACAAACCAAAACCCAACATCAATCACTTGACAGCTGACAAAACGGCTGTCAGTCCTGCCTATTTATTTCGATAGCAAAAGGTATGTTCCCCTGCAAAAGGGTTTTCCAATAGGTACTTGACAACTTTGAATTAAATTTCTGGACACACTATTTCACTGATTCTCAAACCGTTATTTTCCTTTTCTGCCAGCAAACCCAACATTTTCATCACGGCAAATTACACGAACGAACAACGTGGCAAATTTTAAAAATGTACTTTGGAAATTCGTAGACGGTGACCGCAACTTAAAGAGCGTTAAGCCTGATATTCGGTCGTGAGTGCAAAAATTTTAGTCTGAATATTCCAAATGTGATGCTGCCGTGCCAGTGAGACAAGGGGTTGGTCAAAGTGACGAATATATCGCTGCCGTGCAGGTGTCCGTAGCAAAGGGTACATTCCGCGGCGTTCTCAAGAATTGGACCAAACCCATTTTATGGCGAATTTCGCGCATAAGATAAAAGTGGCTCAAGAATTGAGGCCGATTCACCATTTTACGCGACATACATTGTCCAAGTCTCTATTGGAAAACCCGATATACTCGTATAACAATTTTTACGAACGGGTCATGGATATAGAAAAAATATCGCAGACGCTTATCAGGTCTTTCACAAACAATCAAATTATTTATTTAAAAATGTAGAGACGGAATTGATGAAAAGCATTTTAAATAAAATTGAGAATTCAGACTTACCAGTTTCGAAAATCTGAAAGAGAAGAAAAAAAATAATTGTTTTAATATAATTACAAATATTTTTATGATTAAATTTATATTTAAATGAAAAAAAATATGCATTTTCATATATTAAAATTAACTATTTTATTTTTGAAGTTTAAAGGAATTTAAGAAAATAGCAGCTGAAAATAGGAAGTTAAAAATCCAACGACATGACCAACAACGATAAAGTTTTTTTTTTTACTTAAGAAAAATCTGTGAGAAAAGAAAATAATGATGGCAAATTCCAAAAATAAATGAGATAATATATAAATATATAAGCAGTATATACATATATATATAAGTAGAATATATATAAAATGTATGCGCACACACACATAAATCAAAGTACCTACACGAAGTCTTTTTCTTTATACCAAAAATGTTAATAGCAAAAATGAGATGTAGGAAACAAAATAATAACAAAAAACTCAATACAAATAAATATCGTCCAACAAAATGGAAAAATATCAAATGAAACGTTAAACCACACAAACACGTTTATTCCCTTAAAATGAAAGAAGAGCACCCACACACGAGAGGGATGCCAATGCCAACATTCCCAATCCTGCAATCCCTGAAACTTTTCATGTGAATGAAATTCTCATACGAGAATTATTATAGAATGCAAATCGAGGACTGTGATAACAGTAGCATTTGCGAAAAGTGGCATTCAAGTTTTCAAATTCAATTTTAGTAGACTTAATTAAATTTTTTTTTAAATGCCTGACATTTTTTTAAGATCGTCTAGTTATTGATTTAACCCTGTCGCGCAGAAATCGATTTCTTATCAGATTTCGTTGCTTAGAGTCTGTGGGAAGAGTTCCTGGCAAATTTTGGGGGGTCTTACTATATGTGTATGTGTATGTGTATGTGTATGTGTATGTGTATGTGTATGTGTATGTGTATGTGTATGTGTATGTGTATGTGTATGTGTATGTGTATGTGTATGTGTATGTGTATGTGTATGTGTATGTGTATGTGTATGTGTATGTGTATGTGTATGTGTATGTGTGTGAGTGTGTGTAAATACTTGACCCTTTTAAAACTTTTGAAAGCCCTAAAAGTCAACTCAAAAGAAACTGGTACCGTTCCACAGATTTCTTTTGAACTTAGAACTTCTGAGAATTTGAACCGATTCGTTATATATTGAAAAATCTTAAAACAACTTAGACAATAATTTGTTTAAGTGTCTTTATTTTAATAACTTCTAAACAACTTTGGCGATTGATGTAATAAATTAACGCCCATTAAAAAACCACGTCGATCACTGAATACCGGGTCAAAATCGGATAATACGTTCTTGAATGAAAGAAAAAAAAATCCCAAAAAGGATAAAAATAGAAATAAATAAAAATCCGAAATTATATATCTGATCAATTATTTCAATATCTATTTCCTAATAATCGAAAAGTATATCAATCCACCGTTTATTAAGTGGGAGTCACTTAATTTATTCAGAAGTTATAGAATTTTGAAAATAAAAATACCAGAGTTCGAAAAATAGAATTGCGGGAAGTTACGGAGAAGGCTACCAGGGTCAACCGTTTTCAACATCTTTTTTTTCTTTTGTCATGAACACGTACTCAGAGGGTGGCCCCTACATGTGCCCTGTATTTTAACAGAAATAGAACGGAGGGACAGATAAAAGCAGATTAGAAAGTAGAGCAATACGAAACCAGATCCATGAGCCCAATATAATAAACAGCCCTCCACTTTTCTGCAGTCCAACTGGAATTATTATGTCTGGTAATCTGGTATTACAATCCCCCAATTTGGGATAGAAAAATCCTCTTCTCATGGCATCTCGAATCTCTTTAATTCACAGAAAATAAAAATGTAACGGAACCAAAATGTACATAAAGAACAAGCAACATTTACAAACACTCACACACACACACACACACACATCGTATTCGTTCCATTCATGAAAGCTTAAAATTCAACACAATGGACAACAACACAGGCAGCAAACATAAATCCCCAGTACACACACTCACACATACCCACACACAATAATAGAAAAGGATACTTTAACAAAGAGAAGAAAAAAAAATTAAATAAAATAAAAATGAAAATAAAACAATCGGACAAAAAAATTTAAGAGCAACAAAGAAAAAAATCAGTAGCAGCACATAATATCGTTATATTGTACAGTCACACTTCCACACACACACACACACACACACACACACATGCAATGCGGTATGAAATAACGAAACAAGGAAGTGCTTAAAGGAATTAATTCTTTGTTCGCAGTTTGGTTGAGATGTGTGCAAGTATTTGTGAGTAACTTCATTTTTTCTAAGAATAGAAACAAAAAGTCGTGATGATGATTTCTCTAAAGTTTGAATCGACTCATTTCAGAATCTCTTTTAAAAATAAATTTTTAAAAATAGCATTTTAAACAAAAAGTGTTACGAAATGTTACTTTTCAATGAAATTAGTTGTATTGGAATCAATACATTTATAGAAAACGTAGTTTTTAAGAGTTTTTAAAAGTACTTTACGAAAAGTACCTTTAATGATATGTATATATTAAAGAAATACTTTCGAATGAAACTACATATTTAAAAAAATAATTTCTAAAGAAATGAACTTTAAGAAATGAACTTTAAGAAATGAACTTAAAATAAGATGTAAATTAAAAAAAAAAAACTACTCTTGCAAAAAAGTACCTTCTCTTAAAGTACTTTTCTTAAAAATAAAAACCTTCTCCACAGTACTCCTACAAAATATTACCTTCTCCAAAAGCATTTTTGCAAGAGAGCATTTTCTCTAAAAGTACCTATGAAAAAGAGTACCTTCTCTATATGTATTTTTGTATAAAAGTATCTTCCAGATATTATTTTTCCAAAAAAGTACTTCTAAAAAAACTTTTGAAAAAAGTACCTTCGAAAAAAGTACTCTTGTAAACAATAACCGTCTATAAGAGTACTTTTGCAAAAAAGTACTTTCTCTAAAAGTACTTTTACAAAATATTACCTTCTCCAGAAGCATTTTTGCAAGAGAATATTTTATCTAAAAGTACCTTTGGAAAATGTACCTTCTCTAAAAGTGTTTTTGTATGAAAGTACTTTCTTGAAATTTCTTTTGCAAAAAAGTACCTTCTGAAAATATACTTTTGTAAAATAGTACCTTCTAAAAAAGTACTCTTACAAACAATAACCTTCTCTAAGAGTACTTTTACAAAAAAGTGCCTCCTCTAAAAGTACTTTTGCAAAATATTACCTTCTCCAAAAGCATTTTTTGCAAGACAGTATTTTTTCTAAAAGTATCTTTCGAAAAAGTACCTTCTGTAAAATATGTTAAAGTACCTTCTTATAATTATTTTTACAAAATATATAATTTTCAAAAAAAGTAGTTTTGCAAAAATTCACCTTATAAGAAAGTACTCTTTCAAAAAGTACCTGCTCTAAAGATACTTTTAAAATAAAGTAACTTTACTAAAAGTGGTTTTCAGAAAATTATCTCGGCACAAAGTTCTTTTACAGGGAAGTGCCTTTTAAAAAAGTTTTTTTTTCAGAAAAGCCTTTAACCGAAAAATACTTTTAAAGAAAATATCTTTCTACAACGTCGGAGAAATTTTTTGTTCCTGAAAAAATTTGTACCCATTTTCAGGACTGAGTGCGGAGTTGAACTCGGAAACTCAAGCATCGTAGCCTCGTACTGTCTACTTCCGAATACTTCCATTTCCAATGGAACACCGAAACAGAACTGATTGAATTTCATAATTAGCGAATGCATTCTTTCAATTTCCCGCATTCAAGCCGCAAGGTAAGAGAGATCGGTGATGGTTTTATATATTCAACAACAGGAAAATTGTTGAAATACTAAATTTTTAAGCAGAGAAGGAGTGCACGAAGTTTATGAGAGTATAAAGAAAAATGACCACCATGAATTTGTTGTATGTTTAAGTCAACACGGAGAAGAAGAAGAAAAAAAAACTCACAAAACTGGAAACTAAATAAAAATAAAAGAAAATAATAATAAAAAAGGTCCTGCCACACAAGCAGCAGAAGGAACTAAAACGAATTGTTTTATCTGCTCATTTATTCAGTTAATGGCAAAAACGAGAACAGAATGTTGGAAAAAAGCTAAAATAATAATGAAATTCGAGAAGGCGGGGAAAAAGGGGACACCTCAAGAAGAAATAAAAATGTTATAAGATATAAAATTAAATATAAATAAAAATAAAAAAATGTGTGGAAAAAAAGAGAAGAACTTAAGAAAAATTAATTCTGCACTGAATGATGGATACGGATTTTTATTTGGCTTTTATTTCTTATCTTTTGCTTTTGCGAACACCATTTCCCGTGTTGTGGGTTTTTATTCAGAGCCAAAATAACCCACAACGTCGATTAAATGCTGCCCGATGTATGCACCAGATTCATGGAAATTTACTCCCCGAGCAGCCGTGACAGAGATTTAAACGATGTCGCATTTCGTATATGATGATTGAAAATGTCAATGATATTTAAATTTAAGGACTGCAAGCGCTTAAAAAATACCCTTTATATTCTTCCTTTAAGCAACTGCTTAAATATTCTTTATTAACTTCTTTTGTATTGAATTCAACTCGTTTTTTTTCAAACTTCTGTTTTACTTTTTAACTTCGTTCGCAAATTAATTTGCTCAAAAACATTTTAAATAAGCAATTTTATTTAGTTTCCATTTAAAATCCTGTTACCAAAAAACAGAAAAAGAAAAAAACTTCAAAAATTGTTTGTGGCAAGAACCCAAAAATAAAAATGAATGCAAAAATAACGAAAGTATTAAGTGAACTCAAAGCTCTGGGGAAAAAGAGGATCGAAATGAAAGACAAAAAAAAAACAGGGGACGGGGTTCAGGACAATGAACATATTTTAATACGGGCGATACCGAAAGGTACGGAAGGAAAAGGAAAGAGTGGCAAAGAAAAAAAAAGGATATAAAAATATGGGAGCACTTGAGTATGTGTTGGAGTGTGTGAAAAATCTAACGGTCACTTGCCAACTAAAAAATATCTGCATGGCACAGTGGCATCGAGGACACTCGTTTTGCTCGAGGCTGGCAACGATATTAAAACAGGTTTAAGGGGGTCCAGTGGGGGAGAAGGACTGTGAAAGTTAAGAGTTCAACCAACGACTTTGACAAGACTAAACTTGACTGAAACTCATTTCTAGTCTGGGTCACAATGGCTCTGTTCACTTAAAACCGAGAACACATTGTGGCCAAACAGCTGATAAGTTTTTTCACCTTTTATTTTACTAACGTCCCCACTGTGCTTGCCTTGAACAAATAAAAATATATCTATTCCCCTGACGTTTAAGTAATACGAGACATGTTTGCACAGTCCACCCTCTCACATTCGCAAAAGTTACACACACTCTCAAACACATTTTAATAATAACAATATTTTAGCCCTTCTCTGGTCATAATTGTCTTCTTGTCCTCTTGTCCTCTTGTCTTCTGGCTTCTGTGCCATATTTAATAGTTTCTTTTTCCTTTATTCTTTTATTCAATTTGTTTGTAGATTAAACAACAACAACAACAACAATAAGAAACTTTGCAACAGGATAAAAGGATTGTATTTGTATTGGCTGTTTGTGAACAGAAAAAAATCAAAAGAGTTTCAGTTAACATTTGCCCACTCCCTCTCCGCCCACATCTCGGCGTCATGTAAGCTAATCTATTATAACTCTTTTGTGGGCAATTGGCATTTGTATTTGTTGTAAAACAACAACAACAACAACAACAACAACAAACAACAACAACAATGTAAAAAGGTAAAAAATTCTCTTCTTTATAAAAAAAATTGGGTTGTTGGTGATTTTTTGCTTGTTACGATTTCTTTGGAAGTTCAACTAGAGACGAATAAACTGCCGTTCACACACACACACACACACAAACTTTTAGAAAAATATTTTTAAAATTCAATACTTAAGTTTTTCAAAAGATTGACTGTGATGATGTCAAGTCAAACTTTTTGTGATTTCTTATTTTCATTTATGATGCGTCGAGGGTCAAAAACTTTTACGTTCGATGTGTGATTTTTTTTGAAATATCTTGAGGAAAACTTGATGTCATGACTTTTATTTGAGGGGATTTTTTTATTCGTTCGTTAAAATATTTTTTTGGCCCTCTAAAATAGTTCTAAAGCAGAAATTCATATTTTTGTGGAGCAGTGTACAGTCGCACATTTTCTTCTTTTCTTAAAAAAAAAACTTATAAAAATATTTATAAAATGTTTGTATTCTTTTCAAGGACTCATTCAATTTGTTACTAGAAATTAAATACTATACAAATCGATTTGAAAAAATATTCGAATACAACTATCCGAATAATACAATGTTATTTTAATCGGATATATTAACTTAGCGAAAATGGGTAGAACGCAGTAGCTATTGAATAAAATTTGTTGAAAAAAAAAAAATTATATTTATTCGAATAAAACTCAACGAATAACTTATTCATTCGAATAAAAGCTAACGAATAATCTGACATGAAATAAAAATTATGAATACTTTCTTGTAAAAATATTTATTCGAATATTCGTAAGTTTAATTTCGCTGAAAAGTATTTTATGAATAAAATTTTATAAATGCGTTTAAATAAAAATTATGGAATAAAAAATTATTCGAATAAACTTATTCTTTGTTCGAATATTAATAGGAAAAGAGTTGTTAATGAAATTACGTGAATAAAAATTATATAGATAAATTTAAATAATATTAATCGGAAAATATTATTCAAATAAACTTATTTAAATTTAAATTTAAGCAAAATTAATCGAATAATATTATTCGAAAAGACTTTCGTCGAATATTTATAAACTTTCGTCGATTATCTATAGGAAAAAATTTTTTTATGAAGATACCCGAATAAAAGTTATATAGACAGATTTAAACAAAACTAATCGAATAATATTATTAGAATAAACTTGAACTTTCTTTGACTATTGATAAACTTTCGTCGGTTATTAAAAGAAAAATAACTTAATGATATTACCCGAATTAGAATTATATAGACAACTTTGAATAAAATTAATCGGATAATATTATTCGAATAAACTTAAACTTTCTTTTAATATTCATAAACTTTCTTCGAATATTTGTAAAATTTCTTCTGTTATTAACAGAAAAAATATTGTTAATGAAATTACCCGAATAAAAATTCTATAGACAAATTTGAATAAAACTAATCGAATATTATTCGAATAAACTTGAGTTTTCTTTAAATATTGATAAACTTTCATCAATTGTTAATAGGAAAAAATTTTAAGTTTCATATCGATAAATTAGAATATAATTAATCGAATATTATTATTCGAATAAACTTATTTGCTTGGAATATTCATAAACATTCGTCGATTATTAATAGGAAAAAAAACTGTTAATGAAATTATCCGAATAAGAAGTATATAGGCAAATTTGAATATAGTTAATCGAATAATATTATTCGAATAAACATAAAATTTCTTTGAATATTAATAAGCTTTTATCGATTATTAGTAGGACAAAAAGTTGTTAGAGAAATTAGTCGAATAAAATTTACATAAAAATATTTGAATAAAATTAATCGAATAATATTATTCGAATAAACATAAAATTTCTTTGAATATTAATAAACTTTTATAGATTATTAGTAGGACAGAAAGTTGTTAGTGAAATTACTCGAATAAAATTTACATAAAAATATTTGAATAAAATTAATCGAATAATATGCATGGCATAAACTCAAACTTTCTGCGAATATTAAAATACTTTCATCGATTATTAATGAGAAAAAATTGAATTACCAGAATTAGTAGGACAAAAATTTCCTAATAAAATTAATTTAATAAAAATTGTATAAAAAAAATTTTCAATAAACTTAATCGAATAAATATTATTATTCGAATATATTACCTTATAAAAGATAATGTTGTTGAATAAAATTATTTGAATAAAATAATTTTATGTACAAAAACTATTTGAAATATTTTCATTTTCTTACGCACTAATTCGAGTCTACCGGTTATTCGAGTCTATGTCACATAGTCTGGCAACACTTTCCGTACTTTAGTAAAATGAGGGGATTTAGCGTGAAAGATACAAAGAAGATGAATAGGGCTGGTTAGCGCAATTGGTGGAGTTCGCCACAAACTCACAATTTTAAAATATCAGGCGTCTAGCAAAAATGCCAGACTTAAGCCCCACATCAACTCTTTGAGAGTTTAAAGGGTACGGGGATGAGTTAGAAGTTACATCATTGACATTTCTTTGAAATTATCAATAGAATTTGATATGAAAATTGGTCACCGATTTTTGGTTTCACTGACATTTTATTCCAATTCTATTTAAATATTTTTGCCGTAAATTGAATTTAAATTTTCTGTTCAAAAAGTATCCTACACAACGCCATGCCACAGATGAACCCGTATTGAACAATCCTGCAGTGGAATGTATTAATGACCCCGTCCTAAAGTGCAGCTCTCAAGAGTGCAAGAAACCAACACTCACACGCACAATAACTTCAACATTCCAGCTCCAGTTCCAGTTGTGTTCACAGAAACATAAATAAATAAATAACTCGAATGCAACACACAGCCAATAACACGTACCCAAATAACTCGCACAAATTCATAACCGTAAACGAGCAAAAAGAAAAAAGGAAAAAGAAAAAAGGAAAAAGAAAAAATAAAAGGGATCTGATCACAACTCCCATGAACAGGTACCCCAATACAAACGAGGCGACATACAAGAACCATATGAGAGTACAAACACATTCAACGAGAAAACATATCGAACACACACACACACATGCATAAGAATACCTACACATGCTAACCAACAGTCAATGCATAGAAATGGCAAATTTAAGCCATTTAAGATTTGAAGCGCAAAACTACAACAGAAACGAAACACAAAACAACAACAACAACAACAGCAGCAAAAAAATAATAATAAATAAACGAACGTATGAATGGAAAACGGAACCAAAACGAGTTAAGGATACAATCAACAAATGCACACACACACACACACGCACACACACACACGCATACATAAACCAGTTCATATATAAAGATTCGAGTAGTCACATTCTTGTAGTTGTAGTTTCATCGAGATACTCACAGATAAACTCATAAAGAGACAGACGGAGAGACAGACAGACAGAGAACACAACTCGCATACAACAATGGCGAGTTGATATGCTAAAGCTTAAGACCAACAAATACTTGCACAACACACACACACAAGCAAACAAACAATCGGGCACATTCATGTCTTTATATGCGCACGTATAACAGCTGAACGTTCATAAAATTGAACAGAAACACAGAAATTGTAGATACACGACAAGAAAAAAAGGAAAATAAAAAAGGGAAAACAAATAAAGAAATTATAATACCCAACAATAACATCCACACACACACACATTCACCATCTGGACTGTCTTTAGTGAAACAAGTGACTGCCAGAACGATCTAAAATCGCTGTGATAATTCATGCCCCCTGGTGTTGCCTGTAGTAGTGAAGCCAAGACTACGATGCCCTTCTGTATTGTGCTTCCCCGCGTATACTTAATATTATTAATAATGTTACTCATACATCACATTGTTTTCGTACAACGTTATTGTTGTAGTAGCTCATGTTCTTATCTTCCCATAACGTGTACTTGCCGGGGTGCGACTACCCAAACTTTCTCACAAAAACTAAAGAAGTTTTATTTAAAGAGAATAACAACATACAAAAATCTTCTTGCGGTTAAAAAAGGGTTCTTCATATAAAATTATTATGAATGAAATTAGTCGAATGAATTTAGTCGAATAAAATTGTTCAAGTAATTTTATTCGAATAATATAATCAGAATTAATGTATTCGATTAAAGTTAATCGAGTAAATTTATTTGAGTATTAACATTCGTGAAAATTTATTCGATTAAAATAAAAGTCGAATAAATTTCTTTAAATAAAATTCGTCGAGTAAATTTATTTGGTTACAATTAGCCGTAGAAATTTATTCGAATAAAATTGTTGGAATAAATTGACTCGAATAATATAAGTAGACTATTATAAGTCAAATAAATTTGTGCGCTTAGAGTTGGTCAAATAAATTTATTCGAATACTATAAGTCGAATAAATTTATTTGATTAAACTGGTCAAGTATATTTAATGGAGTAAAACAAGTCGAATAAATTTATTCGATTAAAATTGATCAAGTATTGAGTAACTTATGTCAAATATATTTATTCGATTAAAACTGATCAAGCAAATTAATTCGAATTATATAAGTCGAATAAATTTGTTCGATTAAACTGGTCAAGTATATTTAATGGAGTAAAACAAGTCGAATAAATTTATTCGATTAAAATTGTTCAAGTATTGACTAACTTATGTCAAATAAATTTCTTTGATTAAAACTGGTCAAGCAAATTTATACGAATTATATAAGTCGAATAAATTGATTCGATTAAAAAGGTCGAGTATATTTATTTGAGTAGAATAAGTCGAACATATTTATTCGATTGAAATTGGTCAAGTATTGAGTAATTTAAATAAAATAAATTTATTCGATTCAAATTCTTCCAGTAAAATTATTCGAATTATACAAGTCGAATAAATTTGTTCGATTAAAACTGGTCGCAAAAATTTATTCGATTAACATTGGTCAAGTAATTTTGATTGAGTAATTTTAGTCGAACAAATTTATTCGATTCAATTTCTTCGAGTAAATTTATTTGAGTAAAATTAGTCGAATGAATTTATTCGATTAAAGTTGGTCGAGTAAATTTATTTGATTAAAATTTAAGTCATACAAACAAAATTTATTCGATTTAAATTGGTCCACAAAATTTATTCGAATAATATAAGTTGAACAAATTTAATCGAACAATATTATTCGAAGTCGAAAATAATTTATCCAATTGAAATTGGTCAAGTAAATTTATTCGAATAATATAAGTCGTATAAATTTATTCGATTAAAATTGGCCGAGTAAAATTATTGCAATTATGTAAATAGAATAACTGTATTCGATTAATATTGGTCGAATAAATTTATTCGATTATACTTGGTCTGGTAAATTTATTCGATTAAAATAAATCGAATGAATTTATTCGACTAAAGTTAGATGAATAAATTTGTTCGAATCAAATTGGAAGAATAAAATTTTGTCTCAATAGTATTCAGGTTGTTTTCCATGCAGCGTTGATTAATAATTAAAAAAATGTATTCGATAAATTTATATATATATTTTTTTGTAAATTTTTAATTACAACAACAACTTTTAGTTTTAATCGTGACGAGTCTTTCTTTAGAATATCTGAAAACTCAAAAAGTTTATTGAGGAGATTTTAGTCAGTTCCTGTGCGTATATCACTGTGGCTATTGCAGATCAACAGAATTATCTGAGGAACACTAACGAACTTTTATGTGATATTATTATTCGAATAATATATTCGAATAAAGCTAATAAAAAATTAATTACAATTTAAACTATATTATTAATATTTTATTGTTATTATTAGTATGAAATGTATCAAATAATATTGACGGAAAAAGGTAATCGAATGAAATTAATCGAATAAAATTTGTCGAAGAAAATTAATCGCATAATATATACCGATTAGAATTCGTTTTTATTCTCATAAAATTGTTTTGAAAAATATATTTTTGAGTATCTGTCTAAATTTGAGTTACGAATCGATATTAATGGGATAATTTTTAAAACGACTCCGTCTACCAGCCCATTCCCATGGACCTCGTGGTTCAATTTAATTGGGACCGCCATTTAAACCCCTCGATTTTCGAATATGCTGTTCTATTCTTTCATAATTTTAGCTTTAGAAGTGGCTACTTTTTATCTGCACCTTCACTAGTTTCCTACGCAACTGATCTCTTCCCTTGAATGTATATGAAAGTAAATAACTACACACACACACACATCCATAAGTAAATAAATATGTACGGAAATTTGTATCTAAAATATGTTTACATTGAAGTGGAGTACAACAGCGAATGATGTGTTTGCCTGAATAGACTTGTACGTGCACCGAAACATGTTCACAGCGACACACGCACACAAAAGCTCTCTCAAGCACGCTGATACACACACACCCGCACCCACACCCACACACTGACACACACGTTATGGTTTATTCAGTCATAATGTTCCTGTTTTCGGAGAAGACAAAAAAAAAAGAAAAATATGTGAATAAATGGCTGATCAGACGTAAAGCAGCAGCAGTTCATGCACGTGTCTATGACTCCTTCAATACGAGCACGTATCCTTGCATATGAGTTAAAGTGTACACAGAGTAGCCTGTGTGCGTGTGTGTGTGTGGGTTTTATTTATCCCTGCACATTGTTTTGAGCACAAAATAGCTTCGTTTCATCATCGTTTTGCTTGTGTTTTGTTCATTGCAACGGTTTATGGTCATAAAATAAACCAAATAAACAACCAAAACCATGTCATGTGCTCGTGTGTGTGTGTGGGTGTGTGTGGGTGTGTGTGTTAGTGTGTGTGTCAGTAATAGCTAGCTAGCAAACAAATGAAGGATTATACAACAACTACAAGAACGTCAATGACTCAAACTACAACAGCATCAATGATGGCAGGGAAAAAAGTCAAGCCTGAGCGAATTTTAGCAGCCGTATTGGCCGTGTTCCGATAGACAATCGGATCCGAAATAAAATTTTTAATTTCTATTGAACACAAACAATCAGTTTTTTTTTTCAGGTAACAGAAATAAAATTTATTACACACGCTTTTCATCCGCTTCACTTGCAAGTTTGTTTGCATTGTGCTTCCAGGCGTATACTTAATGTTATTCATAATGTCATTCATACGTCACGTTGTTTTCGTCCAAAGTTGTTGGTGCGGTTCATGTTTTTATCTACTCATAACGTGTACGTATCGGGGAACGACTACCCAAACTTGTTCAGAAAAACTAAAGATATTTCATTGGAAATCGTTGTACGAATACAAGAGAATAAAAATGTACAAAAATCTTCTTGCGATTAAAAAAGTTCTTCATATAAAATTATTGTGATTGAAAGTAGTCGAGTAAATTTAGTCGAATAATATTAGTCATGTCAATTTAATCGAATAATATTAGCAGAATTAGTATTCGATTAAAGTTGTTCGAGTAAATTTATTAGAATAGAATAAATTTATTCGATTAAAATTAGTCGATTAAATTTATTTGAGTATTATAAGTCAAACGAATATATTCGATTATAATTGCTCAAGTGAATTTATTCGGATAGAATAAATTTATTCGATTAAAATTAGTCGATTAAATTTATTTGAGTATTATAAGTCAAACGAATATATTCGATTATAATTGCTCAAGTGAATTTATTCGAATAGAATAAATTTATACGATTAAAATTAGTCGATTAAATTTGTTTGAGTATTATAAGTCAAATGAATATTATCGATTATAATTGCTCAAGTAAATTTATTCGAATAGAATAAATTTATTCGATTAATATTGGTCGTACTCGTATAAGGTTGTTGTTGTGTTTTATGTTCTTTTCTTCTCTCAAGGGTAAGTATTTTTACCCACTTTCGAAATGCATTAAAATATTTAATGAAAAGATATAAAAAACTCACCTTCTCAGAAAATCGAGGTAAAAATTTTATCAGTTTCTTATGAAAAAATTAAGTTAATTTTTTTTGTCAAAAAATATTTGAAAATAAATATATTAAACTTTAACTTCAAACGTGTTTTTTTAGTTTATTTAAATTATATTTATTTTTGTTATATATTCTACCTTAATTGAGCCGGGTCACAAACCTTCTGAATAACTTAAAATAACTGCCATTTTGTAGGAAAATTTATAAAAATTGTAAACGGAGTAGGTAGACAGACACTACAATGAAGTTACCAACAAAGTTATGTCTGCATGCATGTGTATGATTATGCACACACACACACACAAACGTTGTTTTATCAAAACGTATTTTCCTACACACATACAAACGCAGGCAACAATAACAACAGGAGATACGAAAATGTGAAATTATCATTTTCATTCATACATTCTGTCAAACTTTGAAAGCAAAGAAACACGTAAAATTATCAACACACATGCACACATACACACTCACAAACTGTGTGTACGTTTATGTGAACATGAGAAAAGACCCCGTAGAGACAAAGAAACTGCTTGAAAAATATAATTTCTAAAATAAAAGAAAAAGGAGCCACAGTGCGTATGAGTGCTATGCGACGTTCAAGAGTGGCATTAAGTATCCGCACTGAAGACCAGCGCACATGGCAACACTTTATTAAGAAATTTGTGTGAATACATATTTTATTATCACATACAATTTATTAGCTGCAGTATTTTTTATAAAAGAAAATCTCTAAATAAAAGAAATTAATAAACTGACCAGAGTTTTTATTTGTAAATAAAAATTCTTTTAACTGCAGTTTTTCCCCAAAATCTCCACAATATTTGGGCTACTTTTTCAAGGGATTGTAATTTAAAAATAAGTTTCTAATAACAATTTATTTGTCACATTTTTAAATTTCTTTATATTTAAAATAAAAAAAAATCTAATTTTTTCCCTTTTCTAAAACAAAAATCGTTAAATTTAATTTAATTTTATAGGCAAATTGTTCGAAAATTTTTTTTAAAATCAGAAAGACATGTTAAATATTCCAAACAACATGGAAAATTCTACATCAATTTTATATATTCAACTTACACAGCAGAGCCGAACAGCTGTTTTCGAAAGCCGCTACACTTTCACCATCAGTACAACAGAGTATAGGGTGTTTTTTATAGAGTGATACAAGTTTAAATCATAATAAAACCTAGAAATATATTTTTGATATCAATGAAACGGTCTTTATTGGATAGAAAATTTTATGACATTAATGTTTAAATATGATTTCGGCCATGTGGCCGCCACGGCTGGCGCGTACAAGGCGCAATCTGGAACACCAATTTTCACAAACAGTAACATTCTGACCATCGTCGTTTTTGAAGACACATGGGCCAATGACTCCGCCAGCGCATAAAGCGCACCAAACAGTAATTTTCTCCGGATGTAAAGGGTGTTACGTACCCATTCAACCAGAAATGGGCTTCATCGGAAAATAAAGTTTTGAATGGACGAAGTGCACGATAATTTTAACGAACAGAACTATTATTTTGATTAAAAATTTCCATAATTTGCACGCGTTGCTCTGGTGTAAGTCGATCCATAATGAAATGGCAAAGCAAACTAAACAAAAAGCAACTATCAGCTGTTTAATGGGTGTTCCAATAAAGCTGTATCGCTCTATAAAAAACACTCTATATTTTTATTTATCGCCACTTCTGAAAAGGCTTCAGTGAATGTGATAACAAGTTTGTATTGGTAACAATTTTATTATGAAAAAGCATACGAGAATTGTATCGAACACTTTTCTTAAGTCCCAGTGTTGCCGTTTGATAATTATTTTTTCAGGTCCTATTTCTTTGAATTTTTCTTTCTATATTTTTTGAATGAAACATTTTTTGTTTGAGAATTTTTACCCGTTTAATGGGTTAATACAAGCCATAATTTTTTAAATTTTTTTAACGTCGCGCTGAGGAAATTGAATACTAAAAAAATCGAGAAGTTATTTCTTTCACGCCGTTTAAAAAAATCGATTTCTCATCGGTCCCACACGTTTTGAGGTCCTACAAGCCTTCCTGAATTATTCTGAGAGCCCGCCTGTATGTGTTTGTGTGTATGAGAACGCATGCGTGTACCTCGCTTATTCGAATCAAACCGCTGATTGGAATCAAACCAAACTTATAGCCTTCTGTAGAGTGTTCGTGCGCTTGAATTTCTCATGCATTTGAGCCAATTCGAATCAGTAGATTTCAAGATAAAAAAATTTAAAAAAGAACTTATTTTTTCAAAGTAGTTTTTTCGAATAACTTTTCAACCGATTCGGCTAATCCCTGAGTGAGATCTTGTGAACGAATAAAATTCGAAAAAATTGTTTCTCCGAAATTATATTTCTGATCAGTTAGTGATCGCGATTCTTTCACACTAATCGAAAGAAGAGCGCTCCTGAATTTAGATTTCTTGTGAACCGTTTCGAACCGGTGAATTTCAAGATATTTCACAACAACTAAGAAAAGGACAATTTCTTAGTGATTTTTTTCTTCAAATAACTTTTCAGTTGAGCGATTTCAGAAACTACTGAATTATATATCTGGTCAACTGATATCGATTCTTTTATAGTACTCGAAAATTTAATGAATTCCTGCCTGTCATGTGGGAATCGGTTGATTAGAAAGAGCTTGAAGAGCTCAAAAGCAAGAAATGGAAGAAAAATCAGGTCACCATGACTTTGCGGCCAGTTACTGGAATGGCCTTTAGGCTCATCCCTGTTCCCTGTGCGTTTATTAACTTCTTAATAATGCGAACTATTTATTTCGATATTGAATTCAATTTCATTGTTCAATTGTGCGGCGAACCCGTTAACTCTTTTTTAAAATCTCTAGTGGGCTGGCTGCCAGCAATTTTCACTGGAAACGAATCGTACAGAAGAGTGGGAGTAAAACATATTTCAATAAAATTCAAACACTGACATACAAACAGACTGCTTACAACTTTAGCGTACATGCGGATGTAGATGTGGATCGTATAAATACCGAAGTGGTGGCGATGTGTGTGCGTGTGCGCCGTATGTGTCGTTCGTGAGTATTAAAATGTTTCATATGAAAATGACCCGTTTTTGCTGTTTTTTTTTTGTTTTCTTTAATACAAATAATTTTATGCAGCATATGAGTACATCACTTGTTTCCTTATACACACAAACACACACACACACACATACACATACACACATACACACTCACAAACACACATACTCCTCATGTGTTCATACTTTAGTCGTTTACACTGATGGCCCATGGTGCATACATATGCGGCACACATTGACACGTACATACTCACGTAAAGAGTGGGAGAGGGAGAGGGAGAGGGAGAGGGAGAGAGGGAGGGAGTATCTGCTGCGTTGTATTCACTTGTATCGCATCGTAAAATTTATGTGGTTGTTGTTTATGACTTTTTATTTCATTTCATTGTATCCGATATTTGCAATTCACATTCAACGTTCTTCAACTCGAATATTTTATATAAAATGAATTAAATTATATTGCGAGCGCACGTGTGTGTGTGTGCGTGTGTGCAAGTGTGACTTCAGAAGTGTTTATATGTAACATTTTGGTTAGAAAATGCATGTCCATCCATATTCAACAATAAAATTTTGCCATAAACTTTTGGTGTGACATAAACGACAACAAGTTTGCGCGTTTGTTAGTCCGTGAATTGTTTATTTTTTGTTCGTTTTAATTTTTTTCCTTAAATTCCATTAAACACCAACACTCTGGTATAGGAAATCCACTGCTGTCATAAATTTGTGACAAATACTGTCAGTTAGAGAATATTTACAAACGCACAAGTTGCAGGTCTTTGGGTCGGCTTTGCGATGGACATCAAAATCGTTATCAGTTGGGAATTCAAATGGATGCGGGTGATAAGAGATGGTTTAGGGAAAGGAGAGGAATTATATTTAAGGAGAAATAAATCTGGGATTCAGTCGTTTGAAATATCGAATATAATCCATGATTTGCGGCCATAATTGCAGCTTCGTGTGGGTTAAAAGTGGGATTTGATCCGACGTGGATAGAATTGCCTTCAACTTATCGCTCATTTTGTGTACAAATAGGATTATAATAATGGAAACCTTTTTATAGGTACGATAAAGTCCAAAGTTTATCTGAAATAAAGTTGGAATAATTGGCCCCTTTATATTATTTTATTTCAGCCTTAACCCATTAAATCTGGGAGTAAAATTATTAGCCCATGCGTCACGAACTTATGTGACGCACGCTACAACAACGCAAAAGTAACTGTGTAAGCTTTCATATATAAAAAATATCTTATAAACTTGTTGATGCTAAAAAATTTTGCTGGTAATATTTTGTGACGCACGTTACAATTTCGCTGCCATTAAATCTGGGAGTAAAATTATTAGCACATGAGCATAACCAGCGTTATAGTTTCTTTATTGCAACACTAAAATGTATTCATGAATATAATAAAAGAGCAGCGGCCTTCGAAAATAGCCGAGTGTCACTCTGCTTAATATTTAAATTGATGATGATTTTTATATTGATTCTTGGTTTACTAATCAGAAATTGATTAAAAGAAAAATGTTTTCACAATTCCATACTAAAATCGTACATTTTCGAATAATTTCGCTTCGTTTCGAAATACGTGACGACGGCTCAGTTGTTACGAGCACTCAGCCATTAATAATAAATGGATTTCATAAGAATATTATTTGCGTTTAGTGAAAACTAACTTTTATATCATCATATTTTAGCTGATCAAAAATCACGTGCGTCATAAACTTATGTGACGCACGCTACAACAACGCAAGTAACTATGTAAAGTTTTATATATGAAAAAATATCTTATAAAACTTATATGCCGATGAAAAATTTCGCTGGTAAAATTTTGTGACGCACGTGACAGTTTCTCTAATTCTTTAACCAAGTCAAATAATTTTTGCAACCCATGGCTAAGGACTATATCTATAGCAACTAACATTTGTTTTATCTGTTTCTTAAGTAATTAAAGCTGTTTTTTTTTTAAATTAAGGCGGCAAGATCATTTAGAATATCTTTAAGACACTTTTGTCGTACCAATTTCATTAGCCTTGTTACAACCTTCATTTCTTTTGAAGTATCTAAAGTTGGAAGGAAATATAGGAGAAATGCAGAACATATTTAGCGTGCAAAAAATATGAAAAATTCGCTTGTTACTGGTGAAATATTTTAATGTTGCATTTTTCAAAATCTAATGCAGGTACCTGGACAGAAGCTTCTTCGTGGGCATACAATAGTGGTAAAAAGCGAAAATATTAGGCAGCAAAATAATAATTGGCTTGGCTTTTAATACAATTTCCAGCAGAAATAAAATCGTGACGCACGCTACAGAAATTAATATGCCACTTTTTTCTTTACTTATTATTTTAGGATTTCAATGTTCGTTTTTCTAATATTATAAAAATGCTTTTATAATAATAAAAACCAATTAAAACAATTAAGTATTAATTGAGCAATAATTAATTTTTTATATGGTTAATTGAGCTCAATAATGCTGTTAATTGCAATAAACTCAATTAGGCTGCATGCCTGAGGACCGCATAAAATGTTTTAGTTCAAGTAGACACTTAAAATCGGGGATGTATAGATTTTAAAAAACTTCTAATAAAACTTTTCAATTAGTGCAACTAAATTTTATAAAATTTCTTTAAAATTATTGCAATTTATAAATGATTGCTGGTGATAATCGCAATTATATTCAACCGTGTTCCAATAAAAATCTCTCTGTTGAAATAGATTTTGTCAAAAACATTTTTTGCGCAAATTGTGATTTTCTTTTCATGCGTTACATTTTAAATTTATTTTCCTTCAACTCCCTCGAAGCTCTAGACAAATTGGCAACACCCCGAAGTTGATAGTCAAAGACACGGATGTTAATTTGATAAACTTTCAACATCGTGTTGGTGTTGATGTTGATGCTTCTTATTTCGCTGATCAATTTAAGAGAAAAATTTTTCTTCGACTGTATTTCCCACCCACCCTCCTCCAGGCAGTTCGTTGCTCATGTGTTGTGCTGTTTACTATCACTTAACACACCAGAGAATTTGTGTCAGGATATACAAGGAGTTTAATAGGTCTGACTGTGTGTGTATGTGTGTGTGTGTAAGCATGTGATTGTATGGTTTCAACTAAAAACAATGAAACAAATAAAATTTATAGAATACAAAACACATGCACGCACTGGAACACACACACACACACGCACACTTACATATGCACACATACCCATGCACACACACACTTGCACACATCCACATACAGACAAGCATTCGCAAAGTTACGAAAAAAGAAATGAAGCGAAAATTACATTTAGAAAGTTTGTTTTAATGGAAATTGGTTTTGTATTTGTTTGTATATGCGTGTGTATGCATGTGTGTGTATGTGTGTGTGTGTGCGTTTTCTATCTAAAAGCAGTGTATTCAGGATGAGGTTTTGTAACTGTTTACACACACACATGCGGGCACATAAAGCGTGTGTACACACACACTCAACACACGCATCCAAAATCTTTCGGATTAAAGCTGAACAGATAAAGTTTTCTTGTTTCGAAGTTTGAGTTGGAAAATATATTTGGGGAGTCATTTCAACTTCGGGTGTTGATAATTGCGACCTGATATTTAAGACTTCTTCCTCAAATTGAAAGGAAATGTGGAAAAATCTAAACGATTTCTGTGTCAGAATGGAAACTATTTAGCTTTTAATTAATAAAATATATATTTTATATTTTAGCAAAAAATTTATATGAAATTAAAACTCCAGTCTGAAGTGAAATAGAGTAAAAAAAAATGTTATAGAAAAATATAAGAAAGAAGTAGGAAATTATTTACAGCATTTCATTTCATTATTCTTATACTTTTGTTAAGCATCCTGAGAAGATAATTTTTCAAATAAAAAAAAACTCCCACACAAACAAAAAAAAAAAGCACATATTGACACACCAACACTAACACCAACCAACCAAAGCCAATATTTATTCCATCTCCAGCAAAGTTAAGCTATAAAAATCTTAAATTTCACTTGCAGTGTAACAAAAAGATGTGGAGTAGAAGGAAAAGGTTTGGGTAAAGATAAATACCACAGAAGGTTCACCCACACACACACACACACACGAAGACATGCAACCATATAGAAAAACTCTCCTTCACTTAACCAAAATTATTGGCTACTTGAACACACATGCACGCACACACACACGCACACATAATAGTCTTATTTTTTCCAAAACAAAAAATAAAAAAAAGGAAGAAAACAAAAAGAAAGTAAAAGAAGTCTAAAAGTATTATAAATGAAACGCAAATGGCAGGAAACGTAAAAATAAAATAAAAGAAAATAAAATAAAATAAAAATCTTCAAGATACCGAGAAATAATCTTAATACTCTGCCACTACAAGTACGGACACAAACGGGATGCTGTTAAAGTGAGAAAATGGCTTGACTTGTGTTGGCCAAGGAACGAAGCCAAGCAGGCAGGCAGGCGGGCAGGAAGGAAGGAAGTTAAATGTGTTTTTTTGAGGAGAGGGGGGGGGGGCAGTATTAAGAATCAGGAGTAGCATAGAAAACATACGAAACCCCCATTTTATCTATTCGTATTTCATACACGCACTCCAGCTTAAGCAGTAGAAGAAGAAGAAGACGACGAGGAAGAAGAGGAAGAAGAAAAAGGGATGATGTTCCAGATTTTGTTTGAGGAAAATTTATTTAACGCAAAAGTCGAAACATACATCCAGATGCTGAGAAGTGAATGCTTAAGAAGGAAAAACGCTTCGATGTTTTAATTTCGTTCTTTTTCTTTTTTCTCTTTTTCTTTTTTTTTATCGCATTGGAAAACCCACAAATTAAATATTGATTCCCGAATTTCTGGGAAATCTACGCAGAAAAACTTGTTGTTAATATATTTTCTTTTTTTTTCTTTTCTCAGCGAATAAGCCTGTTCGCTGTGTGGGGAGGCAGATTAAAAATAAATGAATTGTCCAACTCATTCCACTGCAGGTTTTGTTTAACGTAAAAGAATTCTGTTTTTAAATATGTTTCGCTTCACTTAAAGAGTTTTCTTAAAAAAATTATAACACAAAATTTTCATGTGATTTGACAACATTTTTAAGTGCTTAACAAAATTGTAAAAATTTTTGCCTGAAAAGGAAATTTTATAGTCAACAAAGTTTTCGAATTAAACATTAAAATTTAGTTACAATAACAAAAACATAACAAACAATAAGCAAACCAGCTGTTACTATAGAGCTGCCTGCACATGTACCCCTTTAAAGCAAATTAGTGCAGAAAATGTTGCCCCTTTTTAGAAAAGAACACGATGGCCCAATTGTTGGAGAAGTATTTTTAACTCAGAAAGTCGTGCTAATCTTAAATGAATACTTTTTTTTTGGGAAATCTCGTTTTTAAAACTTCAAATACGCCGGTTCTTTTTTTACAAAAGTTTTATATAAAAATTCACAGTGATCAGCGCTGGTCTTTTTTTTACAAAAATTTTATAAAAAAAATTTAAATGATTAATTGACATGATAAATATTTCAAAGCACAAAGAAAAGTGAACAACAGTTTTAGATGTTAAATTTATAAGCAGAACAGGCCAGTGAGAAGGCCAAGCCCGCAACCCTGTCATGATGAATGGTCCACTTTTTATTAATTTTAACTTCCCGCTATTAAAACTACAAATTTTCCAAATTGGTTCAACACCGTTTTGAAAAAAAATCGAATTATTATCAGATCTCCACTTTCTGGGGTCCCAGGAAGTTTCCCTGACTTTTTCTGAGAGCCCATTCTATGTCTGTATGTATGTATGTGTGAACGTATGTATGTGTGTGTGTGTGTAAGTATGTGACCCGCTAAAAGCTTCTGAACGGCTAAAGCGTTCTGAAGATATTTCTCGAACTCAGATTTTTTGTAAATTTTAACAGATTCGAACCGGTAGATTTCAAAATATCCCAACAAACTTAGAAAAATAAGCATTTTTCACACTGTTTTTTTTTTTCGAATAATTTTGAATGGGCTCCACCAAGAACTAAACAGCTCTTGAAATTAAAAAAATTAAAAAACATGTCAACCACTGTAAACCGGTTCAAAACCACTTAGTTCCTTTGAGAGATACCGTGAACGAAAACAGTGATAGTTTTAACTCCAGAATTGCATATGAGGTGGTGTTCTCGATTGTGTTATAGAAATGGAATGAGTAGCGTTTCTAATATTGGCTTTCCTATAAATTTGAACCGGTTCCATCCAACCGGTAGATTTCTCAAAAATCTTAGCAAAAGCATTTTTGTTTTGGAAAAAATTTTATTGGCTCCACCAAAAGCTGCTAATCGGATCCTGAAATTTCGAAACCACTTCGATCATTATAAACCGGGTCAAAGTCACTTAATTCGTTTGAGAGGTAACGTGAACGAAAATATTCTAAAAAATGTATTCATTTTAAGAACTCTGGAACTATATACCTGATGAGTTGGTGTCCCCGATTCTTTTGTAGTAATCAAATGAAGAACGTTCCTCGACTTCATTTTGCTGTAAATTTGAACCGCTTCAAAACGATAGATTTCAAAATATCTAAAGTGATTTTTTTATATTAACTGTAGATTAACTAACTAATTGTTTAACTTTGGCAAACCACGTCGATCACAGTAAACCGGTTCAAAATTGATTAATCGGTTCAAGAGATATAATGAACGAAAAATTTCGAAAATAGTGATTTGTTTTGAACAAATCCGAATTTATATATCTGATCAGATAATGTTCCCGATTCGTTTGTAGTAATCAAAAAGTTATTCAATCAGGGCTAATCACGTGAGAACCGTGTGATTTGAAAATTAAAATTAAAAGCGCTTTAGCCCGAAGGGCTCTAAAGCGCGGAATATCTCAAAAATCAGGGGACAAGTTAACGCATTCGATAGCGATCGAAATTTCAATAGAATTTATATAAAAATTTCGATCGATATCAACCCCCCTGGTAGCGAAAGTTTAGCTACCAGGGTCAAACATTTTCCATATTTTTTTCAACTTTTTAAAATGTGTGTTTTTTTAATAACAGATTTTCATAAATGAATTGTTTATAACTTGAAGTGACCACTTTTAATTCAGGAGCACTTTATTCAGTTTCAATCGAATATTTTTTCTATTTTTCCCTTCTACTCAAGAAATTTATTTGCGTTAATATTTTAATAATTTCCATTTAATTAACTTCTCAGAAAAAACTTTTGCCAGTAATCAATTGACCGACTGTCCAGTTGAAAATTATGTGCTTCCCTGCCTTCCCTACTCTCTCTCTCTCTCTACACTTTTCCTCTCAACAATAATCCTTTTCCTTCGCATGCATTTTAATGCTGCTTTCACCGATTCATGCAATTTTCACATCCATTTCAAAGTATATAATTTAACCAAAATTACTTAAAATATATAAATTTATAATCATTTAGCACTTGCAAACGTACAATTTTGTAACCAAACAAAACAAAAAACAAACAAAAAAAACAACAACAACAAAAAGACTGGGAGAAGTAAAAACTTTAAAAAAAAAAGGAAACTGTTGGTTCAAACTGCAGGTATAATCGCCAACACATAATGAAGCCAACAACACAAGTTGCAGCCATTTAGAAATTCATTCACAAGTGATTTACTCACATGCACACACACACACGCACATACATATAAACATACACACATACACACACACCCAGGCACTTGAATATGCAACTCTAAAACGTACATTTAAAGTTTATCAGGTAAAGCAGCTGAGAGCAACAGTAAAATACACAAACACACACGCACGCTCACACACATGCACAAAAGCACACACACACACTCACACACACACACGGTACATACTCCATGATTGCGTATACACTCTCTTACACACTCCGTCTGTTACCTGCTGTTTCTTGGATGGCCTTAATACACCTACAAGCACATGAACCCTCACAACAACATACACAATGTGCTCCTGGTGAATGGACTGATGTAACGATAGTGCAACTTATAGCTATAAAGCAGTGCTACCCGAGTCATTAGGAGGAGAATTGCTTCAGCAGAAATTCCTCAATTGATTCTTTTAAGAAGGACAAGAACAATGAAAATCCCTCAGAGCAAAGAAAACGGTCTGCTTGCAAACGCAATTTCAATATGAGAGTACGGAAAATCGTTTCAAGAATTATAAAACACCGAAAATGTTGTAGACCCCCAAACCAGGCCTCCTACAAATCAAATAAAATAGTGAAGATGTCATAATCACTGAAGATGGTTCGCAAGCTAAATCGGTCGGTATAAAAACAAAACTCGACAAGAGATTACGGGGAATAGAGAAGGTTTTGTATTCCCCAAAACCGGTTTATTACGAACCAAATTCGACATGCGATTACGATAAATCGTTTCATAGAAAATAAAATACTGAAGATGTATAACCAAACCCGGTCTTATTAAGGGCCATCATATTCGATACTACAGATATCGAGTACACTGGAAAGGGTTCATTGTCGAAACTGGTCTGTTTAAGAGGCTGATTGCGGACTATATTTTCATGGAAAATGAAACACTAAAATGCTGTATTTCCGAAACCGGCCCATTTATGAACTAAATTTAATGATGAACATGTCACATTCACTGAAGAGCCAGCGCTCTGTATAGAAACCAAATCCGATATAAGATTTCGGAAAATAATTGTGTGGAGAGACACTGAAAGTGTTGTAAAGGGTGTTTTTTTATAGAGTGATACACGGCTGACGCGTACAAGGCGCAATCTGGAAAAACAATTTTCATAATTTTTTCGCAGCATTTGCGGCCGTATATCGCCGATAACTCTTCGAATGTTGTTTTCCAGGTGTTTAATTGTTTGTGGTTTATCGTTGTGCACAAGTGACTTTACATAACCCCAAAGAAAATAATCCAATGGGATTAATGGTATCTTGGGGGCCATTTATTTTTTCGTCAAAAGTTTCCTTGAGTAAAAGATTTGTAGCGCTCGCTGTGTGGCATGAGGCTCCGTACTGTTGGAACCACATATCAGCAAGATTAATTCCAGCTAATAGAGGTACGAAAAAATTTCGAATCATGTTCCTATACCGTCTAAAATTGACAGTAACATTCTGACCATCATGGTTGTTGAAGACATGTGGGCCAATGACTCTGCCAGGTCATAAAGCGCAACAAACAGTAATTTTCTGTGGATAAGAAAGTGTTTCGATAAAAGCTTGTGGATTCTCCTCAATCCAAATGCGACAATTCTGTTTATTTACGTACCCATTCAACCGAAAAGGGGCTGCATGGGAAAATAACATTTTGAATGGACGAAGTGCACGATAAGTTTGACGAACAGAACCATTATTTTGATTAAGAATTTCCACAATTTGCACGCTTTGCTCTGGGTTCAGTCGATCCATAAGGAAATGTCAAAGCAAACTCAACAAAAAGCCACAATCACCTGTTAAATGGGTGGTGAAATAAAGCAGTGATGCCAACTCAAAGTTGTATCGCTCTATAAAAAACAACCTATATAACCAAAACTGGTCCGTTTACGTACCAAATTCTACTCAAGATTGTGGAATCTCTTTTCATGGAAACTAAAATGCTAAAAATGTTGTAGCATCGAAACCGATCTGTTTGCAAGGCGAAATTGATGCGGGATTCCCCGGAGAAAAAATAATGACACATTCCGCACACGGAACTTAATTTATAAGAAACGCCTGTCATTGAACACCCTTTTAGAAGAGACGAATGTAGAATAAAATTTCCAGTCCACAGCACATCATTTCAAACACGGACACGCTGTTGGCTGAAAGGGGTTAACAAGAAAACTACGCCGCCTGACATCCCGTATTCGACTCCGCACTCAGTCATGAATATGATGTTGCATTTGCCCGTCCGATGGTTACCCACCTTCGTCGGTTCCTGTAGCGAAAAGTTCACAACGAAGTAAAAGTAAAAATAGCTTAAATAAATTGTATCTCCACACTGTCCTCTTAATTCTATTTACGAGACAGTGCCCTGCATATTTGAAGGTCATTCCCTGAGCGTTGGTCCCCAAGAAAAAAAAAAACCAAAAATATATCTGATGGGTGGGTATTAAAAAATGTTTGCTGGGTTTCTATACACCATGTACGAGTATTTATGTGTGTGTTTCTGCATATTTTTGTATGTGCGTTGATGTAATTTTTAGTGCTTCACTTTGAAACTCACTTGGAGCAACAACAAAAATGGTAAAACAAAACTTTTCAAAGTTTAACAAATAAAGAGTTCTATTTCATAAAAAAAAAACAACAACAACAAAAACTCTTCACTGCAAATAAAACTTTGAGCTGAAAAAATAGTTTCAAATAGAAATAAAAAACCAGCAACAGCAGATGTGAAATGCCGTTTGACAATCAGCTGATCTCATCAAACGGTAGGAAATCAAGGCACCATTATCAGCCTTCAAATCGTAACGTTGTGGGGCACTCCTTGATTCACATCGCAAGCTTATTATTATTTTCATTAATTCATTATTATTATTATTATTATTATTATTATTATTATTATTATTATTATTATAACCGAAAATGGTCCATATGGTGTAAATTAACAATCATGAAGAGCAGGATTTGTGGTTGCAACAAGACGGATCGACAAGTCAAACAGCTCGTGCCACACTTGATGTATTTTAATACATCCTTCCTTTAGGAAGCGTTTAGTGACCGCATATTTGAACATTTCGGACCCGTAAGTTGGCCTCCAAAATCGTGCCATTCAATACCCCTGGACTTTTTTTCGGTGAGGATATCTGAAGTAGCTACGCCGATAGGTATGAAACGATTGACCACCTGGAGGACAGCATTCGCCACATTATTGTCCCCTATATGGCCACATATGTTGGGAAAAAGTCATCGAAAATCGGACCTCCAGACTAGACTTCGTCCAACCCAGTCGTGGCGGCGATGTGCCAGAAGTCGCATTTAAATTATAAGGCTAGAAGATTATCTTCTCAATTAAGTAATTAATTAATTCAATTTAAAAAGTTCATCTTTATTTTGCTTCATTTCAAAGTCCTGTACCTCTAGAGAAAATACCCTGTATATATAAGTACGTCCAGCACTCACTGTGACAGTGTGTTCGAGAGGCAGCGTTTAATATTTTGCATATATTTCGTTCCAAATGACAGCACAAATGAGATCTCACGAAACACCATAAGGAGCTCTCTGCTTAGGTATGAGCGTGTGTGTGTGTGTATTTGTGTGCGTAAGCCGTTGCATGATTGTTGGAGGTCCTTTTACAAAAATGAAATAGTTTGTCGAATCTTGACAAGAATATTTTCGTACGTTTTACTTGTTGTTGAGAGAATTTGACATCATTAAGATGACGATAATCATGATGAAGATAATCATGATGAAGATGATGATGACACAACTGCGGTTATAAATAAAACATCATCGTGTTTAAGCTTTTCCTCTGTCGACAAACAAAAGTCGGCGACTTTGCGTCAGCAGTCAAATAACAGGCACTCAGTTTAAATAGAAGGACAATCGCTCTGCTTGTGATTAGCACGGCTCAGCGAAGGACTCGTCCTTAAACTAATAAAAGTTATTGATGTTGTTGTTTTTAGATTTTGATATTTTACAGTTGTTATGAATTGTCAAGACTACAGTACAACCAGTTGGCCAAGTCGTTGTGACTTCCACGAAGAATGTCGAATCGACTTCTTAAAGGAAACGGTCTTTCGAAAATTCTTCACCACAGCGACGTATGAATTATTAACGATGAACTACGCAGTGTTATCGTTCATCGCGTCTTGTTTGCCTGTTTGCTGTCTTCAGTATATCTTCTATGACTCAATATTGTCTTGGTCAACTGGGTATAATTAAAGCGTCACACTCATTCACACAAGTGCACAGAGTTACTTGCATATTTATGACACACAAACTTTAACAACAAAATGCTCCAGATGCACACTCACAAAAATAAAGTCACACACAGTTGAGCCTTCAATTACGCGGTTTCGTGGCCACAAAAGATATGCGCATGAATCAAATTCGGGTAACACGAAGTTCTAATTAACAACTAAATGCTTTTGAAGGACAATTAAAAAAGAAATTGTGACCGAAAAATTTAGTTAATTTGAGTTCGCGTTCTATTAAAATCGTGTTAATTATGTGCCGCGCAAATACAGGCTCACGTGAAGTCTAGTGCTGGTCGAAACTAATAAAAGATGTACAGCAGAAGTCAAAATGAGTTGGCAGATTATTCAAGGCAAGTGTTCGGTAACAGGATGGGGAATAAATGAAAAGTTAACCGACTGCTAAACAACAGGCAGATGGAGAAGGCCCACCAGCTAAACAGCGGAAGAGAATTTCGATTCTTTTTTTCACTGTTTTTTATACCTCCAACCCCCTCCATTCCAACAAGAATTCAAGACATGATTTTATGCCTCCCGTTTGGCCTAAAAACTAGACGCATAAAATTATTCCAAGAGTTATTTTTGAATTCTTTTTTCGATTCAAAAATAAAAGTTATTTCCTGAATTTTCTTATTCGATTGAAATATAAAAGTTATTTCTTGAATTTTTTATTCGATTCAAAAATAAAAGTTATTTCTTGATTTTTATTTTTCCATAAAAAATAAGAGTTATTTCTTGACTTTAATTTTTCTATCAAAAAATTAAAGTTATTTCTTGACTTTTATAATTCGATTCAAAAATAAAAGTTATTTCCTGATTTTTATTTTTCCATCAAGAAATAAAAGTTATTTCTTGACTTTTTTATTCGATTAAAAAATAAAAGTTATTTCCTGACTTTTATTATTCGATTGAAATATAAAAGTTATTTCTTGAATTTTTTATTCGATTCAAAAATAAAAGTTATTTCTTGATTTTTATTTTTCCATAAAAAATAAGAGTTATTTCTTGACTTTAATTTTTCTATCAAAAAATTAAAGTTATTTCTTGACTTTTATAATTCGATTCAAAAATAAAAGTTATTTCCTGATTTTTATTTTTCCATCAAGAAATAAAAGTTATTTCTTGAATTTTTTATTCGATTCAAAAATAAAAGTTATTTCTTGATTTTTATTTGTCCATAAAAAAATTAAAGTTATTTCTTGACTTTTATAATTCGATTCAAAAATAAAAGTAATTTCTCTTTTTTGAATTCTTCACATTTTGAGTACTTCACAAATTTCAGTTATTAAATTTCTAATTTGGCCACAACAGTTTGCCAGCAATTACTTTCACAGCAGAGCTGCGTATCAAACCTGAAGTCATTTTACTTGGCCTGAATAAAACTGAGAACACGCAGACTGCAGACATGATTTGTTGGATGCAGGTGGACCTCGATTTCAAATCATCTCCATAAACATCGTAGCCCAAGTCTGGGAAAGCAATATACATATTGAGACAAACAGAAATGATTTCTCACAAACTCCTACTACTACTCCTCTGCGCTAAACAACATTAAGAACAACAACAACTTTCATACTGTTACAAGTGTTTAAGCCGTCTCTTCCAACTATAACAGGGGTTAGATTGATTATTTCGTAGGTATGCGGCCAGCCATTAAGAGCATATGAATGCATTTACAAGGATAAATACACACACACACACACACACACACACACACACATGCACTGGACTGGTATCATGTTGCTTCACTTTTCATGTTTTCCCAAGTTTATTTCGTTTTGTAATTTGTTGGTTTAAAAAATTCATTCCCTGCCATTCTACATAAAACTATGGCCCTGTTGTTGTTGCTGCCTTTGCAACAATATTTGTGTCTTTTGTTGTTTGCAGCAACAACTACGTTGAGTTCATAAACGAGAAAAAAAAATAAATCCAAAAAGTTTAAAAAAATTACGTTGACAATACGTTTCGTGAAATCGTTAAAATACCGTGTAGCACACCATAACCATGAATGTGAGTGTGTGAATACAAGCAGCAAAACAACAACAAGAACAACAACAGTAACAACTACAGCAAAAATTAACAATGAACACTAACAGGGACAACGAAAAGTTTTATGAGTTTTTTACCATCCGATAAAGAGAAAGGAAAAAAATAAATAAAAATAAGCAAATGAAAAGGAGCAGCAGCAACAACAACAACAACACCTTCACCACCACCTCCACCAGCGCCACTCACAAACTTTTTATTTATTTTTTCTTTTGTTAAACCCACCATCAACATGTTAAAAATTATCCCAACAACAACAGTGAACGCAACAACCACCCAACCACCCACCCACTCCATTCTCTTATGCAACCTTTCGAGGACCATAAGAAAATTCCAATAAAAACCCACGCACACACACACACACAGAGAAGCACATACACTCACACGCAAAAGTTTGTCCTTCACCCTCGCGTTGTTAACCTACGAACGAATACATTTCGAGCTTCTGCTGGAGTGAATGAATGTAAAGTTGAGTGGGCGAATGGGAGGGGTGGGTGGTTGATTGACTGACGTCGGGTGAGGAAATAAGTGTAAAGCAGCTGCCATCAAATATATTCGTCCTTCATGGTATTTTTATTCCTTTTATATTTTCTTTTCTTTTATTTCATTTTATTTTTTCACAAGAGTTTTGTGTTGCTGTTGTTGTCGTTGTTGTGTGTGTGTGTGATGTTTTCGTTCTCTTCTTCCCCAATTCGTAGTCGGTAAAAACGACTGTCACCCACCGTTTTAACTGGAACAACTTCAACGCTTCTTTGGCTACTGTTTTGCCGAACGAGTATCGCACTGTAGCGCAAACGGTTGGCGACTACCGCCGCAAGTGAGTGATTTGCAGTACAAAAATGTTGTTGAGCATTAATTTCTGCTTCTTGTTGTTCGTCTTTTACAGTGATTATCGTAAGTGTTTGCAAATGATTGCTGCGGAATCCAAAGATGCCTCTTTTGACGATGTCTACTAAAAACTTGGCAGTTTTGCAGAGAGCAGAATCAGTGTTGCCACCTTGTCAAGGGGACAGAGTTCAATTGTCAGGATGAACTCTCACAGTGAAAAGTGAGACATCATGGATATTATGAATGCAGCCGGGCTAAAAACATGTTCAGACATGTCGAAAGAGCGCAACCTCAAAACGCTTTTTCGATTAGAGTTAAAGGGTTTCTAATTTTGTTGTATTACAAAACAGAGTTACCGTGTTAAGTTTACGTGACGAAAAATGGCATCTCTGCTGTTTTATAATTTTTTTTTTTTAAATAAAAAATGGCCGAACATAGTCTGAGAGGTTTCAATTCTTAATTCCTTTTTTTATTTTATTGAAATTTTTCATTTAAATTCAGTATTTTTTTAAGAAGATTTGGGGAATTGACGTCGACAGACTTTTTTTATTTTGGTATTTCTTAAAAAAAGTCTTATGAAATACCCAGCAATAATATGAATACTGCTGGGCTAAAACATGTTCAGACTTGTCGAAAGAGCGGAAAAACTTAAGCAAACGCTTTTAACTCAGACGTTTTTAATTTATTATATTTGAGAGAACGAGGGAATGACATAAAAATAAATTTGATTTTCCAACTTTCAAAACGGGGTAGAGCGACGGCTACCGGGTTAAAGTTTCATAACAGAAAATACCATCTCTGCGTTTTTATCATTATTTTTATAAAAAATTGGGTGAAACTTGTCGAAGAGGTTTGAATACTTAAAAATTTTTTATTTTTTTCTTATTTAATTTAAAACCGACACAAATTTTATTTTATTTTAATTTCTTATTAAATTTTATTATTTTGTAAAAAAGATTTAAAGAATTGACTTCGACAGACTTTTTTATTTAATTTCAGTATTTTCGAAAAGATACTTGGGAAATTGACATCGAATACTTTTTTATTTTATTTTTTTAATCGAATTTTAAAAGAAATTCGGGGAATCGACACCGACAAACTTTTTTATTTGAGTTTTACTTTTATTTAATTTTCGTTTTTTGTAAAAGAGATTTGTGGAATTGATATCGAGTGACTCTTTTATTGTTTCCGTCCCTGGTATTCGCTGTGGGACAATGATGGAATATCTTTTAGGGTCATCCGGGGAAACCACCCGCTATTTTTCCCCCCAAAAAGAGCAGAAACAAAACAGTGTAACTTTAATGACAGCAGTTTTTTAAAATATAATTTTACTAGAGTTGGTAGGTGGGACTATCCCCTTTTTCCTCCGCCCCCCTATACCCACGCCTAATTGTTTGATAACCACTTAAAAGCATTTGCCTCAATAACTTATTGGCAGGCATTTAATTTTACAGCAGTTAATTGTCAATTTTTTAAATTGGCATCTTAATTTACGAAATAAGTGTGCATTTTTGTTGCCGAGTGTAGCTTAACACCCCTGGTTAGTTGGTTAAATTTATATTTGTGTGTGTGTGTGTATGTGTGCATATTTATATGGATCTCGTGTTGGCAAAATGGTTTGAATAGTTATTTTCAAACTCAATTCTATGGCTGCGTGCTAAATATGAGTTGCATAGTTGTGTGTTGGATTATGAACGAGAAAACACACACACACACACACACTCACACAGTAATTTAAGCATTCAGAGACTTGAACATGCCCCACACTACACCAACAACAACTTGTACTTGTTGTTTGGTTTTTGGATTTTCCACTCTGAAAATGTTCGTATTATTGTGTGCCAGCTTTACTTCTCCTGACGAACACTCCGAGATACAAGCAAATATATGTACGTGTGTGTGTGTCTGTGTGTGTCTGTGTCAACATAAAACGATATCATCATTAACAACATTCACATCTACAGCAAAACTTTCACAGTCAACATCAACGTCCTGCTCATCATCATCGCACATGAAAATCACTACAAACAATCCCGCCACTTGTGAAATGTTTCATCGACTACCCCCACTCCTCCTCCTGCTCCACCCTGTGCTTATAATTTACAAACTTACACAGATAATTTAGTCATGACTGCACACACTCTGACATCAGCTAACGATTTTGTTGTTGGCATTACGCTCTTTTAAAGCCAAGCAGTTGCAATCACGGCGAGTTTTGGTGTCGTAATTCATTCGATGTTTAACTCAATTTTAAGTCAATCGTGCTCCCGCCGTCGAATGTTTAGAATGAAATTTTTTTTTTTGACGACCAGAAACACGACAGGCTTTTTCAACAGTTCACACTACAGCGACACTATTCGATTCGGCACGCCAATTTGTTTGTCTCGTTAATAATTTTGATTCGGGAAAACGGTCAATAAATGCACGAAATTCTGGCTCGTTAAGACGATTACGTTGACCGTAAAATAGATGATCTTCGCGATCAGATATATTTTCCGTAAGTAAATTTCCACAATTAAATCTTATATCTCTCTCTCTCTCTCTCTTTCTCTCTCTTCAAATGATTCACCATGACTTGGCACGCTTTATTGAACCGAAATGTCAACAAATTTTGAAGTTATCAGCTGTCAAACGAAGTCGTTCACACTCATGCAACTGAAAAAACACCCCTAGTTGTTGTTGTTGTTGTATGCACTTAAGCATCGTCATAAGGTTTTGGGTCATCTCAATATACAATTTTTTATAATATCAATCTATTGCAAACTAACGAACTAACGAACTCTTAGGAAAGTCATTTCCCATCATATGCATGCACGTGCATGTTCGTTTATGTATAAATAGAGTGTTTTTTTAGAAGTACAGAACTTTGAAATGGAATAAAACAGAGAAGAATTTATGAAATCGACCTGAAATTTACTTGATTCGAAAGGTCATATTGTGGCATTATAATTTGAATATGACCGCCCATGGCTGGCTCGGACGTAGTCTAACCAGAAGATTAAATTTTCGATGTCATTTCGCTCTTTAAGTATCCGTATACCTGCACTAAAAGGGGGAAATATTGTCCTCCAAATGTATTTCGCGATTGTCGGCTTCACATATCGCGACGTAAAATAGTCTAGCGGCGTTAAATTGCATGATCTTGGAGACCCATTCACTGGTCCGTACCAAACTTTTTTTCCAAAAATCAATTGTGGCAGGAACTGTCTTACATGTTGTGTCGCACCGTTTTGTTGGAACACCGTTTTCTGTACGTCACGGTTGTTCAATTGATGAATGAAAGACAGAAATCGGGGACGTTTGTAACGTTTTGATCAGCATCGTCTTCAAGAAAGCAGGGACTAAAGATTCCCCCAGCCAATAAAGAACATCAGACCAAGTTTCAAATGGTAATGAACAAAAATGGGCATGACTACTGATGATGAAAGTGTAGCGGCTTTCGAAAACAGCTGTACTGCTTTGCAGTGTAAGTCAGATAAATAGAACTGACGTTGACTTATGCTTTGGAATATTTACAATGTCTTTTTAAATTTAAAAACAATTTTCGAAAAATTAATCTCTCATAATTGAATTTAATTCGGGATATAAAAATGTCTGATCGTACACTTGAGGATTATTATCAATCAAAAGTAAGTTTCAACGCTACATTAAATTCGAACGGTACGTTTGTGAAACAGAATCATGATTTCCAAAATAAATTTGCCGGATTTAAAAGCGTGTTCGTTGTTGAGGCGTCAGTTCAATCATGTTGAAATGACAAACCCAAACCCAACATCAATCACTTGACAGCTGGCAAAACGGCTGTCAGTTAGAAAAGTATTGCCAACTTTAAATTTTATACATCTCTCAAAAAAACACCCTTTACATTCCCGTTTATTTATTTCGATAGATAAATTTATGTTCCCCTGCAAAAGGGTTTTCCAACAGGAACTTGAAAACTTTGAATTACATTTCTGGACACGCTATTTCACTGATTCTCAAACCGTTATTTTCCTTTTCTTCCAGCAAACCCAACATTTTCATCACGGCAAATTACACGAACGAACAACGTGGCGAATTTTAAAAATGTACTTTGAAAATTCTTAGACGGTGACCGCAACTTAAAGAGCGTTAACCCTGATTTTCGGTCGTGAGTGCAAAAATTTTAGTCTGAATATTCCAAGTGTGATGCTGCCGTGCCGGTGAGACAACGGGTTGCTGAAAGTGAAAACATCGCTGCCGTACAGGCGTCCGTAGCAAACGTTACAAATAAGTCGATTCAAGAACTGGGCCAAGACCATTTCATGGCGAATTTCGCGCACAAGATAAAAGTGGCTCAAGAATTGAGGCTGATGCACCATTTGACGCGACGTAAGTTGTCGGGACTCTGTCAAGTCCCTATTGGAAACTCCGATATACTCTTATAACAAGTAATCGAATTTCGACCAACGGGTCTTGGCTATAGAAAAAATATCACTGACGTTTAGCTGGTCTTTTACAAACAATCAAATTATTTATTTAAAAATGTAGAGACGGAATTGATGAAAAACATTTTGAATGAAATTGAGAATTCAGACTTACCAGTTTCGAAAATCTGAAAGAGAAGAAAAAAATTATTGTTTTAGTATAATTACAAATATTTTTTGGATTAAATTTATATTTAAATTTGCGAAAAAACGATGGAAAATATATTTTTAAAGTTTAAAAGAATTTGAAAAATAGCAGCTGAAAATAAAAAGTTTAAAATCGAAATAAATGACCAACAACGATAGTCTTTTTAGTTAAGAAAAATCTGAGGGAAAGGAAGATCATGATTCGAAACCGAATTAAACTTAAAGTTTCCGACCCTTGTAAAAAGCACCCTTTTCTTGTGTACTGCGATCTAAATTTACTGATTTCTGTTTGTTAAAGAATGTTTGTGTGTTTGTTTATTTATAACTCTGTGAGGAACCCTCGTCTATTTGTATGTATGTGTGGGTTAATCTCTCTTAATGAACGTTCAGTTATACAGACTTTATTTTGAACAAAGTTGTTGGCACACACAGACGCACTACACACAAGCACACACAGACGCACTACACACAAGCACACACATACACACATATATACATACACACACATATACATATACTTATATCCATATACAAGTACCTATTTATAAGCCCAGCTCTGTACATAAATACCAAAAATATTTGTTGTACTCCGTGTGTTTGCCTGAGTGTGTGTTTGTCTAAGTATTTGTATGTTTATTTCTAAGTGTGTTTGCATGTGTGTTTGTATATGTGTTTGCATGTGTGTTTGTATATGTGTTTGTATGTGTGCTTGTATGTGTGCTTGTATAACTAACAAAAACTATTGTTGGCCAATATGACTGTCTGGTGATTGCCTTGATAGCCCTGTTTCCACTATAGCTCTTTTTGTGTGTGCGTGTGTATTTGTATGTGTGTGCTTGTGTGTGTAGATGTGTGTGCAACCTTAACACATCCATTTATTTTCATTTGCTCGTGCCAGTAGAAATCTATGGAAATTATTGCGATAGTGTTCGGATGGTTGCAGACATAAAACAAAATTCAGTAGTAAATTTTGCTGCGAGTAACAACAGTCAGCAGTTACACAACGTGCAACAGCAACAGCGACCGCAACGATGAAGGTGAAGAGCTGCAAGACGTTGGCTAAATCATGTGCTGCCAGTAGAGAACGTGTTCAGCTCTTTTCACTTGCTGAAGTGCGGCTACTTACAAAATGGTGTCTGCTCTCAGGAATTTATTTCTCCGTACTCTTGTAAGAGATGAACACTGTGAGACCGTTTACACACGATCATAATGTTGAGCCACTCATAACAAATTTGTAAATCTTATTGATTTTTCCTGAAGTCTTAAGAATAACCAAACAATTTTTGTTCATTCAACACACCAGGCTGCCGGGCACTTTGATCGTGTCTACAGGCTTGGGAAATTGTCAAGTGCAGATCGGTAAAAAAACACTGAGAGAAAGATAGTTTTTTACAACCAAAAATAGATTCATTCGTTATATCATATTTTCATAACTTTAATGAAATGTTCGTTGAAGCAACGAATATGTTTCATTGATGCAATTAAATTCTGGATTTTCGTTTATATTTCCAGCCTTAAAGAATGGAACACAAAATTTAATTGTGTTTAAGAACAGGGGCCACGTCCTCCCATTCCACATCGTAGTAAAAATATATTAAAATGCGTAACTTGGCCTCAGATATTGAAATATTTTCAAGCCCCAACGGAATATTTTTGTTTATGTGTGAAGTGGTTTTTAAAAGGTTAAAAAATGTTGTTGCCACACATTTAAAGAATTATTTTTGCGAAACTATGAAAGCCAATGAAGTAAATCCAGTGGAGCTCTTTCACATTCTTCGTTCTACTTTCAATGGATTTGTAAAATTCTCATTAAGTTTGTGAAAAATATAGAATGGCATCCTCTGGACTTATGAAGCAAAATTCTTTCACTGTAGTTCGCGATATTAGAAAATGTATGTTGATTTTAAATCGTAACTCATTTCATTTACGTAACTCGTATCATTTCTCTTCATGGACTCGCCGACCCACTTGTTCGTATGACTGCAAGTATTTTTCTTCTTTTAATTATTTATAGATTTTGCAGTGGGACTGGAGAGTGAGTATTTTAAAAATAAACTGAAAGTACTTAACATTAATTACGTTTGTAAGCGACCACAGCAGGTTCACAAGTGCGTGTGAGAGTGTGTGTGCGTGTGTGTGCGTGCGTGTGTTGGTTCATTAATTATAACCTGGGACGAGGCATTCCATTTTCTGCTATTGTGCCATTTTTGTAGCTCAAATATACTCAATGCAACAATAGCAAGAACAACAACAAAAACAACAACATACACACACATACAAACACACACACAAACACACTTACAGCCAAAGCTGTTTACTCTGAATCCATTTTATTTGTTTAACACACAAAAACTTTAACATTCTCACAACAAACACGCAGGCATTCCGAGTATTTGCAGTCAAATGGAGTCTACACATCCTTCGCCCAAAAGGGAGCTGCACATCCTCTAACCAACAAGCCTACACACATGCACACACATATCCAAATACACATCGACATACATAAATGTGAATTTGTTTGTGCATGCATGTGCATGTTTTATTGCGTTTAGTTTGCAACAACTTTGAAACTCTGTGCAAATATTTTTGTTGTTGAATGTGCATCGCAAAACAAACTCTTGTCTCTGGTCCTAAAAACGTATAGACTTGCCGTTCAGTGTTTATAAACTTGAAAACAATCTCGATGCGAATGACACAAAATGCAAGTTTTATGGAAAGAAATTTAAAAAAAAGTTCTTTAAAATATGATAATAATTTTTGTAAAACTGCCATCTATTCGCCCAGCAAACAATTGCAATTGTCTTCGAGTCAAGCAATTAAAGAGATCCAGAGACCTGCGATTCGCACTTAAATTTGTCGTTAAAAGGAAGAAGGTTTTATTGAATGCAAATTCCGTGAAATCTTTGATAGAAATAATTTTAGAAAAATTAAGTTCTTGATCCGTCTGATGAAGTAGAAATTTTGTATCATCGCATTACAAATTGCAATTCATTGTAAAGCACTAAACAGACTTCCCGCAGCAGGCTGCCGACAACACGCGTTCTCAAATTGAATACAACGACATGGAAACATGTTTGCGTGTAAAATTACTTGCACATTGTGAGAGGATGAGAACATGACTTGCACCAACAACTTAATACGAGTGCAACATGACGTATGAATAACATTATTAATAATATTAAATATACGCGGAGTAGCACAATGCAAAAGGAGAAGCTAATAAAAATCGTAGAAAAATAAAAATGGTTTTAATTTGAGCGGAGCTGTGCCGAACTTCATCAAACGCTCGTTTTTGACAACAACCTCTAATCAAACCCATGTAATTTAAATGGTTTTGATTAGAGGTTGTTGTCAAAAACTAGCGTTTGATGAAGTTCGGCACAGCTCTAAGTTTGAGCAAAAAGGAAAGGCCTCAGCATGGACAACAACCTGCGGCCACGTTTCCATATCGTTGTTACGAGAAAAGCGCTCTCAAATGCCGTGCAACTGTAGGGAGAGTTTGTTGTCGTTGTTTTTATTTTTAACTTCGTCAGTGATTTTATTTCTACGGGTATCTGAGATTTTTCGTTTTAATTTTTGCTACAAAAATTTTCGTTTTTAAATAATCATAAATGGAAACATATTGATGCCTTTTATATATCCTTTCACAGATATCCTTTCAAACCCTTCTAGAGATGCAATTATTTTACTACAAACTCAAACTTCATTTGGTTACTGTTGCAAGCGATTGCATTGCCGAAGACCATGACAAACATACAAAATCATCTGCAGGAAGCCAACAGTTCTGACAACAGAAAAATATTCTATCAAACTTTAGCAGAGTATTAAAGTCGAGACTTGCACCAGCACACACACACACACACACATGTTGAGCTTTTATCATGCCAACGATAAAAGTTTTTATTTTTTTATACCGAAAAAAAAACTGACTTTGCCATAACGCAGTTTTCCAATATGAAGAAGAGCAACAAACATAAAGTCTCACACACGCAGCAACCGACAGCTGGATATTTAAAGCGTGCCTGCGAATATACAAAAAAGTTATACAAAAACATTCCCATGAAAATAGAAACAGACAAACGAAAAATAAGAATACTTTTTGGAAAAGTTCTCAATTTTTCCCACTAAAAATGCTTCCAGTTAAATCATAAAATAAAGCAAGAAGAAGAAATCGTTATATTAACACTTAAATATTTGAATACACACGCACACATTCTAACCAGCAAATAAAAAATAAAAAAAAGCGCTTTACTGAGCTCATGCCCTGCTGCTGATGTGTTTACATATACTAAAAACTCTGGAGTGAAAATACAAGGCGATGAGATGAAAACGAAATCGAGAAGTACGTGACAAACATTTCTGTTAAGGGGTCTGGAAGTTTCTGCGGTTACGATATAAACAGGTATATATATTTGTATGTGTGAGTGTGTGTGTACGGATGGGGAACAGCGCATGCAGACGTCTCATTCCCAGCTCTCGAATATACCAAATTTTTAAAAACTAACAGTTTCGAAATTTAGTGGCGATATACCAGACCCTTCCAGCAATAGATTTAAAAAAATTACTCGATGGGTCCAAACCAAACATTGTTTCTACACTCAGATATCTTAATTTTCCATACTATTTATTTTAAATTTTATTGAAAATAATATTATTATTTATAATAAAAAAAATAAAATAGGTCTGAAAAATACTTCTATTATTGGAGCTGATTTTCGAAAATTACGCTGTTTTAAATCGCCGTGATTTACAGAACAGACGCGATGTTTAAAACAACATAAAAAAATGTATGTATACAAAATTTTTCCACACCAGCCGCAGTGAAAGTTTAGTCCGATCTACCAGACCATTATTAGATTTATTCGGAAAGTTTACTTGATGGGTGCAAAACGTACACTGTCTCTACACTCAGATATCTTGATTTTCCAAACGTTTTATTTCCAATTTTCAAATATAAGAAATTTAGATTGAAAATTAAACAAACAAAAAAATATTATACGGGCCTGTTCTACAAACCACGTCGATTTAAAATCGTACGATTTCTAATGTAAAAAATATATATCTCTTAGAATTTGAAGCGACTTTTTTTAACACCATATCTGACGCTAAATGTTTATAATGGAAAAAATAAGTCTGAACTAGTGGAGCTAGTTTTCGAAAATCATGCGAATTTAAATCGCCATGATTTATAGAAGAGACGCGATTTTAGATCGCTGGGATTTACAGAACAAACGCTGTATATATCAAACTAAATAACAAATTTTTGAAGACCAACAGTATTAAAAGTTTATAAAGACATACCAGACCCTTCCAACAATAGGTTAGGCTAATTCACTCGAATCGGTCCAAAACATACATTGTCTCTACACTCAGATATCTTAATTTCCCCTACGTTTTATTATCAATTTTATTGTAAATAATATCATATGTGACGATGGTTGTTTATAATAGAAGAAGAAAATAAGTCTGAAAATAAATAGGCGATTTTAGATCGCCGTGACAGAACAGACACGATGTTAAAAACAAAAACAACAAAACAAATTATATACAAAATTTTTCCACACCAGCATTGAAAGTTTAATCCGATATACCAGACCCTTCCAGCAACAGATTAGGAAAATTTACTAAATGGGGCCAAAACATACACTGTTTCCACACTCAGATTCTTGATTTTTAGATCTTGATTTTCCAAACGTTTCATTGCCAATTCTCAAATATACAAAATTAAGATTTTAAATTAAAAAAAAAAAAAACTTTCGATGGGTCCAAAACCGACACCTTCTTTGCACTCATTTTATGGAAATATTAAACCATTTACTGAAAATACATGATTTTTAAGCAGCAAAAATAGGGGTAATTTTATTATAGTTGACTCAAGCAATTTGAGCTCGAAGACCGTTTAGAAGATATACAAATTTTACTTGTATTTAATAGCTTCACCAAAGTTTGTATCAATAAAATATTTCTAGAGCCTCGATAGGCAGACTCAAAATGGGAACTCGCATATTTTTCCTTTTTTATTACTATTGAATGCCTTAACAAAAAGTTTTCATTCTCATATACTGACGAATACGTGCATGAATGTGTGTGTGTGTGTGGTGTTTGTGTATTTTTAAGGACTCGTTGTTTTTCCTATTTTACCCAGTCAACACGAAAGGAAATGTTAAGACAGTGTGACTTGAAGGTGCGCAACATGTAACTGAATGAAGGACAGAGTTATTAACAAACAAAAAATTATAACAAAAAAAAAATTAATATTAAAAAAAAGTGAATTAACTTTCTTTATAAAATTTTGAACCAACTCTTCCGCCTGTTATAGGCAAATAAAACTAGAATATAATTCATTCTCATGGCGATGAGGGTCAGTAGAAATATTTCCCTTGAAATAAATCCGAAACAACTATATTTGCGATCCAACTAAAAGCATTAAACACAATAACGACAGCAGACTACAGACTACAACTTGTCAAAAATAGAATACATGTGCGTACATGAGAATGATTATTTTTACTACCACAGACAACACGGCTACTGGTTGTTGTCCCCGCTGTTTTTGTGGTTGTAGCCAAATTAAACTAATTTCTATTTTACTAAGCAACAATGAGTAGATGCAATGTTGCCAGTATAGTATATATTATATATAAAAAAAATTCAATTATTTTAGACTTAAAATATATCATTTATTTAAATATATCATTTTATTTTACAAAAAGCAACAGCAAACTATATTTCCAAGCTAATGAAATGATTTCTTGTCTTATATTGTTGACTTTATATACACATATTTTAATTGGAATAACACTATTTAAGAGTTTTTAATATATGAAAGCGGCTACACTGGCGTTTGAAGAGAATTCTAGCTACACTGGCGTTTGAAGAGAATTCTACTGAAAACAACAACACTTGGTTATTGACTTGGTGGTGTCGTCTTAAAAATCATTAAGTAGCTGACTACGAGGCGACGATTGTAGCCAACGGCTTTTGTAGTTGGTGTTCGTGTAGCCTGCTGTCGTTATTGTGTTTAATGCTAAAGATTGGAACGACTTTTTTTGGAGAAAAGTTCAAGTAAAAATATAATTTGAGACCGTCCAAATCTCTGTCTAAATAACATTTCATGGGACACTCCATAAAAGAAACAATCGTTCTATATAAAAGAAGTAATTTATAGAGGTTTGAAAATTAAAGCTGGCAACACTTTTCTTATTGGCGGCCGTTTTGTCAGCTGTCAAATTATTAAAATTGTTTTTTTTTTGGCATTTCAAAATGAATAGACAAACGTCTCAACAACGAGGCGCTTCAGAATTTTGTAAATTCATTTTGAAAATCATCGTGCGGTTCGAGATACGCTCATTTTATAGTCAAAATAATCTTCCTTCAGAGAAATTTGTTCGATTAACGTGAAACGTTTTCGCAAAGAATTTACTCGAAATAATAAAGCGCATCCACAGAACAAGTCGTTGCTGCTGTAGAGCGTAGCGTAGAGCAAGAACCGAATTAAGTGTCCGTCCATTAATTTTGTGAAAGATTTTGCGGAAAAGTTTTAATAAAATTGTTTATTTCTCAATAAAATTATTTATTTTTCAATAGAATTATTTATCTGAAAATATTATTTAAAAAAATTTGTATCTGCTGCTTAAAATCAAATTGCAAGACGTTGTGTTTGCTGGGTTAATTTGTTTTATTCCATATGGTTGCATTAGTTTGTGTGTGTGTGTGTGCTTTCGTTCATTTAAGCCATACTTGGATATGTTTGTTGTGCTTATTGTTGTTGTTGTTGTCTTCTTGGTAGTGTATCTTTTATTTATGTTGTCTATCTGTTAGTTTTTACGTTCGCATATTGTTTTATTAAAACCGTAAAAACGCAACAAAAACACACACACACACACTCGCGCGCACATACACATTCACACGGTTACGAAACTATCAAAAAAGCTAAAACGGTGGATATGTGGAATAAAAATGAGAATGGGGAGGAGGTTAAAGTTTTATGTTTCATAAAAGTTTGTTTAACTTTTTTTCCACAAAATACACACACGCTCGCATGTGTGTGTGTGTTCTTGTTAGTTGTTTTTGTAGTTGTGGTTTTCTTTTTTACCCGACATTTGCGTCTTTGTTTTTATTTTATTTATTTATTTATTTCTCTTTCTTTTTTTGGAAAAACTTCGCATTTAATTCAATATGGAATAACAGGAAAGAAACTGAAAAAGGAACTTCCGCTGTTAACGTGGCATTTTTATTTGAAAAGAAGAGGGTCCCGTCCGTCATCCATAATTTTATATTAACGAAATGTTGAACATATTGACAGTTAAACGGGCAGGAATTTCAAATATATTCAATTCAATTTTAATTTGAAATTCGTTGTTTGTGTGCAACCACAAGATTTTATTAAAAATCAACCGTCTTCCCGTTGAGACGTTCGTTGTGCAGCTGATTTCGAATTTTGTTTTGCCACGAAAAACAAACACCCCAGATGTATCCACGTCTTTATTGTTGAAGTTCTCATGTCTTGCTTAAGCAAATACATACTCGGAACTTCATTTATGTAGACAAGGCACGAAACAATAGGATAATTCAAGACAATTCGTTTTATGTACGAGGGCTGTAGCCTAGAGAGAAAAGACTAAAATTTTTAAAGAAAATCAATCACTCCTCTACTCAACAAGTTTGGCATTTACTGAACCGACCCTCGCATTTACGAAGAGAATGTAACAACGTATTATGTTTTCAGCTGAACGGAAAAGGCATTGTAACGGCTTTATATTTGCTTGCTCATACACTCCTATTCCAAAGAAGAAACTCCGTAATACTGTCGGGGCATTGGGAGTTGGATGTTGTTGTTGTTGCGTCGATGTATGAGTGTGTATGAGTGTGTGTGTGTGTTTATTTAACACACATTTTACTAGAATGCTGATACATGAATGTAAGAGGTTAATACAATTATATATATATATATATATATATATATATATGTGTGTGTGTGTGTGTGTATACACATATACATTAACCTCAAGTGAGTGAGAGCATGTACGTGTTTGAAGGAAAGTGTGCTGATTTTATGTATCAAACATGAAAGCGCCAAAGGCTGTTGAATAATACACTCTTGTATGTTTATGCATACGAACTACACATATACATATCTATTTCTAAATATACATATACACACATCCATACATAAGTACATACATTCACACACACATATAGAAACGAAACCACACACATTCAAATCACACATGAACTGAAGAACCAACAATATATTGTAGCGAATGCTTTTGATTTTTCTTTTTATTTTAGTATTCCTGCTCATTTTTTGTTGTATAAAGTCACACAGACATACACATACATACACACACATACACACAACCATGCACGAACAGGATTTACTCGTAAACTGTTCTCCTTGTGAATTTTTTATTATTATTATTATTATTATTATCTTTTTTTTGTAGCTCTTGTTGGGTCTACTTTCTTTCTTTTTACAATTTACTTTAACAAAAAAAAAGAACACAAAAAATAAATAAAAATAAATAAAAATAAGAAATAAATAAAAATAATAGTGGTGGAAGCAAAAATCTAGAAACCTAATGGAGCACATGAAGGCAAGACGAGACCAGGAGTACTTTTAATATTCTTTAAATGATGCCATGATTTAGGCACGATTTAGGGCGAATGGCGTTGGGCGCACCATAAATACCCTAAACCAAAATGTTTCAAGTACGGAAAATATATAAAATTTAAGAAAACTAAAAGAGAATATAAAATATATAAAGTTTACAAAAACTAAGAAAACACTTTTTAAGAGAATAAATTTCTAAATAAACTTCAAACAAACTATTTGGTGCAAATATTTGTGAAAAAAGCGTTGGTCGCTTGCAATACAAAAAATAGGACAAAAAGTTTTCACCTTTTTTTCACAATAATCCCAGTATTTTTTTTCATTGTGCTTTTTGGCTTCTTTTGAAATTTATTTTTAACATTTTACCTCGATTTTTTAAAATTTGTTATTTATTAATTTAATATAATTCAAAAGTGTGTAAAAATACTTACACCTTATTAGAATATAAGAACATGAAACACACGAACAATTTGACGTATGAGTAATATATTGTGTTTTTTATAGAGTGATACAACCTTGAGTTGGCATCACTGCTTTATTTGACCATCAATTTAACAGCTGATAGTTGCTTTTTGTTTAGTTTGCTTTGACATTTCATTATGGATCGACTTACAGCAGAGCAACGCGTGCAAATTGTGGAAATTTTTAATCAAAATAATGGTTCTGTTCGTCAAACTTATCGTGCACTTCTTCCATTCAAAATTTTATTTTCCGATGAAGCCCATTTTTGGTTGAACGGGTACGTAAATGAACAGAATTGTCGCCTTTGGAAGGAGGAGAATCCACAAGCTTTTGTCAAAAAAACTGTTTGGTCCGCTTAAAAATCAATTCGTCTGCGAATATAATAAAATTGTGTTCTGAAACCCCTGAGTCCTTTTAGAATTTAATTAAAAAAATTATTTTTGAATAAATCCAAAAAATTTACTATTAATTATGTAAAAAATTTGGCAGCACTGAGTCAATCAACATCAAGTCTCTTTGAAAATTATTTTTTAGGTGATCATTTACTCTCTCTCCAAAATTTTACTTCTCACTCGCACTGGATTAATTTCACAACTCAAAAAACTGTATGGAAAGACATTCAGAAGAATTTTCCATACGTTGTCATTCCTAATCTGAAAGTTCAAGTCGGCTACAGTCGGTCACACAAACGGACAAAATCCTGGTTAACAATAGCGCCGCAATGTCGGTCACTAGTCACTCACTAGTCGGCATATGCGCCCTCGTTTATTGTAAATTTATTTGCAAAATATTTAAAACATCATCTAAAATCAACAACAGTTGGCAGCACTGCTCATAAGTGGTACGTACGTATGAGTGATTTCAATATGTTTGCAAATTGTGTGGCAGCAGGATATTTTAGTTGCGTAGGCCATATGCCCGACATCAGAAACCCATGAGTGTTTTTGTGTGCGTGTGTGTGGGTGTAATAAAGTATAATTTTGTGGATGTAGATGTACACTTTTATTGTTACTGTTTGTATTAACCAAGTGTCTACGTGCCTGTGTGTGTGTGTCTGTTTGTGTGTGTGTGTTCTTCTACAAGGAGTCTGTAGCAAAGCAAACAACGTTTGAAGATGCTGCTTTTGTGACTCCATTCTTCTACGCTTTTTGTGCTCATTTTTTGGCTTCATTATTCGCAAATCGTTTGTTTTGGTATTTGTTGTTGTACGATTTTGTAAATGCGTGATTCTGTAGGTTTTCATTTGATACGAGTAGGGGTTTGTGTGTGTGCGTGCGTGTGTGTGTGTGTGTGTGCGTTAGTTGTTTGTATGCTTTTATCTCATTGTTGTTGCCGTGTTGTCGTCTCAGTTCTTTTATTATTTCTATGCCTTGTGACGTTGTGTTGTTGTTGTTGTTGGTGTTGGTGATGTTGTTTTTTATTTGTTTTTCTTCTTTGTTTCATTGTGTTTTGCTGTTACTGTTGATGCTGTTGTTGTTCTAAGAAGACATTAAGTGTAGTCAACTTTATTTAATACCTTTAAGTTGACAATATGTAACCTCTGTTTGTTTGTGTGGGTGTGTGTGAAATTGTGTGTTACTTTGTTTGTTATGTGTGTGTGTGTGTGACAATATGGGTTGGTGTATTTTAATAAAATATTGAAGACAACTTTTTCCTTTAAACGTCCCATGATATGAACGATTATTTTCATTATAGTTGTTTGGCAAAAACATAAGTTGTATTAAAGGAAGCAAGTGTGTGTGTATGTGTTTGTGCATATGTGTGGGTGTATGTGTGTATGTGTGTGTTTCGTATATTCCAACAGACGTGTATAAAGTGATGTGTCAGTCGTTCTGAGACTTGCAAGACTTCTTCATACAAGCGACTCGCGATAATATGAAATTTCAAGGACTCGAGAAAAGTTTCAAAAAGCAGAAATTCATGAATTCAGCTCAAATAAGAGTCAGCACCTGAGTGCTGATCCTAAACAAACAACAAGTACCTGGGAACAAACACTTTCATTTATCGAGAGATGTAAATGAGAAAGTTTCCAATTATCAAGAGCCTACTGTTTGTGTGTGTGTTGTGTGCATGTTTGTACGTTTGTATGTGTAAGTTTTTTTAATAGGAGATGAAATACGTTGTACTTTAAACGTGTTATTCGTATTAAATTGGGTTGGCAAAATTTACAGATTTCATTTTAAATTGTTTCTTGTAATTTGGCATCACGACACAGAAATGACCGGCAGTAGTCGCACCGAAGACACTCTACACTGTTTTGCGAGAGGTAATTGAACTTGATTTCAGTTGATTTTTGTAAAAAAAAATATTTATTTATTTTTTATCTGACGAATCAAAGGCGTGACATTAAAATGTTACAAAAAATATATCAAAATATTAAATTTTTTTTATTAAAAATCCTTCAAATCAAAAAATATTAAAAATTTTAAATCTATGAACACTATTCGTTGCTTCAATAAAGATTTCATTGAAGTTAATTAAATCTGATTTAATAGATATAGTGTTTTTTATAGAGTGATACAACTTTGAGTTGGCATCACTGCCTTATTTGACCACCCATTTAACAGCTGATATTTGCTTTTTCTTTCGTTTGCTTTGACATTTCATTATGGATTGCCTTACACCAGAGTAGCGTGTGCAATTGTGGAATTTTTCAATCAAAATAATGGCTCTGTTCGTCAAACTTATCGTGCACTTCGTCCATTCAAAATTTTATTTTCCGATGAAGCCCATTCCTGGCTGAATGGGTACGTAAATAAACAGAATTGTAGCATTTGGATTGAGGAGAATCCACAAGCTTTTATCGAAACTCTTTCACATCCACAGAAAATTACTATTTGGTGCGATTTATGGGCTGGCGGAGTCATTGGCCCATGTGTCTTCAAAAACGACGATGGTCAGAATGTTACTGTTTGTGAAAATTGGTGTTCCAGGTTGCGCCTTGTACGCGCCAGCCGTGGCAGCCACATGACCGAAATCATATTTAAACATTAATGTCATAAAATTTTCTATCCAATAAAATCCATTTCATTGATATCAAAAATATATTACTATGTTTTATTATGATATAAACTTGTATCACTCTATAAAAAACATCCTATATTTAGAGCAGTTTTTCAAACAAAAATTTGTTTTGTTTGATCAATGAAATTGTTTCATTATATTAACGATCCAGCTGCAATAAATCAATTACATTGTTTTGTTTTATTTATGAATTAACTTCTCTGCATCAATTAAATTATTACATTGAATTAATGTCATTATTACGTTCGATTGATGAAATAATTTTCTTGTATCATTGAGAGTGTGTCGTTGTTTCAGTGAAACTATTCATAGCATTAACAAAAGCATTTCGTTGTATGAATGAAATTATTTCTTAGCATCAAACAAAACATTTCGTTTATTTGACACAGTTTTCTTCAAACTAATTTCGAAGAAACTGGTTTCGTTAATCCAACGGAGTGTGGCGTTGGTTGAACTTAACAAAACTTTTCGTTAGATTAATGGAGAAGTACATACATTTTATGAGGACATTTTTTTAAATGGAGGAGCGAAAATAATCCGTTTTTTAAATAAACTGTTTTTCAAGAGTGCAGCATAAAAAATAGCAGTTATCACGCCTGGCGTGTATTCCCCTCATATCTCTAACCCAAATGAGTGAAAAATACGAGAATCGTTTAACAGCTTTATAAGCATCTTACAAACGTCATATAACCCACTTGCAAACTGTAGCGCCATGATAATTACAAATACATGAGTGTAGCTCCTTTTACCGTTTACGCGTAGATGTGTATTTAATTTTGTAGCGCAGTATGAGGTAACATTTAATTAAGTTACTTTAACACAAAACGGTGTATGAAGTAGTATTTTGCTGTACGGCTGCTACAAAGTAAACAGAGCGCAAATGAAAACCTTGTAACGCAATCGTGTCTATGCTGATTATGACGATGACGATGACGATGACGACGATGATGATGAGATCTTTCGTACCCCGACTAATTTTACCGCGAGAAAAGAAATACAATTTAATGAAATTGTCGTTTTTAATAGATTTTGTAAGAAGTTACATGTTTTATTCAACAGAATGTTCGCACGTTGTGATTTAAAATTGTTACGAGGGGTTGGGGAGAGGGGAGTGGGTAGAAAGTCATGGGGCGTTGTGAAGGAGGGAGGGTCGAGGGAGCTGTTCTTAGAATTATAAATTGTAAACTTGTGTTTGTTAATGATTTATCCTGCTGCCATGTGTTTGTGTTTTGATGATAATAATTACACACATACACACAAACACACAAACACACACACATTCACACACCCATACACACTTGCATACTTAATTTTTTTCTTTTTAATAATAATGAATTGTTGTTATGAATATCGGTGTGCTGTTCTTGAGAGAAAATATATATTTAAAATTCACCTGGGCTGGAAGCTGAAAAGCAGGCAGGTGTCGTGGTATTAATAAGAATTGTATAATAAAAAGAAATAGATGAATGCAAAGACATAAAAGAGGGGGGGTGGGTTGCTTTGAAAACAACAGAATTTAATTTCTAGTGTCAACTTTCAGCGTCACATTATTAAAGTTTGTTTTAATAAAATTTTTTAGTTAATAGTTATATAAAAGGTTTATAGCAGGTTTATAACAGGTTTATAGCACAAATTGTTTACAAAAAAGGCTTTTATCAGACATTGGATATTTTATTATGAAAACGATCTCCGATCAGACTTCGAGAGGGCAGAAAATCGCAAGTCCACAGTCGTGATACCGCGATAACAAGAAGAAAATGCAACGCAAATATCTGGGAAGTGGCGCTTTTGTTGCTTTAGTAATTCAATAAAAATTTTTTAAATTTCCCCCACGTATTCAGAAACGAAAAAAATTTATATATGCTATTCCGTATGTCGAAAATTTTCAGATCCGATATATAATTTCGGAGTTTTTCGTTAAAATTGCTTTTCCCGTACTTTTTTTGTTCACGATATTTCACCAACGGATAAGCGGATTTTTACCCGGAGTTATTTTTTCTAAGTTTTTTTGTGATTTCCTAAAATCTACTGATTCGAAACGATTCGAATTCACAGAGTCAAAGTCCTGCAAATATTTTCATCAGTTTGGTTTAATTCAATACAGTGTCTCAAGAGATAAAATACTTGCACACACACACACATACATACATACATACATACAGAGACACACACACACACACACGCACACACACACACACACACACAAACACATTTATCCGCAGAACTAGGAAACTTCGTAGGCCCTTAAAACGTGGAGATGTGTTGAGAGCTCGAGTATGTCAAAACAGGTTAAGACCAATAAATTCCTGATTTTTTTAAATTTTTAATTTTTAATTTTCCCAACGTGTAGAAAAAAAAACAATTTAAAAATATTTATTTCTAAATTTTTCAGATTTTTTGAAATTTAACGGCTGGAAACGGTACAAATTCGGCAGAACTCTTTAGAACGTCACATTCGGTTTGTTGCGGTCAAGTCTTTCAAAAGGCACACAGATACTTCCACAGGCACACACACACACATACAAATAAAATTACAAACTCTTAGAAGCAGTCAGGCCGACTTCCTCAGAATTCAAAATATCGAAATCTGATGACAACTCGATTTTAGCAAAACCAATAACTTGGCGATATCTAAAAATTTTAGCTTTCCTAGTGGGCAGTTAAAAATAACAATTAAAATGTAACAATTAAAATACGACTGCGACATACATAATAAGGGGCGTTAAAGGCAAATCGGAGAGCATAATTATTTTTTTCGATTTTATTTTAATTTCCCTTTTTATATTTTAGTAAAACTTTTAATTTAAATAAAAAACAACACGGTTAGCGGTCGAATGAAATAATTTCATATTAAAACTCATTAAATTTGCCGCAATCCAAATTTACCTGGAACAATTGTTGGCTGCAGTAAAAGAGCCCCCGCTAACAAATTTCTAATTAATTATCTTGAAATTGTTAAAGTAAACAGAATTAAGACAAAACAAAACGGAGTTATTGACACTCCCTCTTCCATCAAAAATCATATTTTCAGCAGCCAACAAATTCCATCATCAACGTTCCTTCCAAGTGTTTTATGAATTCAAAGTAAAAAAAAAACAAATAAAATAAAAAAGAAAACCGCTGATATCCCTCTCATCAAACGGACATAAAATTTTGTTCCTTTAATGAGAACAACTTCTGCCCAAAAATTAGAAGAAAAAAACTTTTTACTTTCCAAACTTTGCATACCCACCCAATCACACTCCTGCCACAGTATGACCACAAAGTGAAACAACAAATAATTTTGGCAGCAAAACCTGCCATCGGAATTCGGAGATGGCCAAATTGTTAATGACCAGACTGTGAATTTGTTTCTAAAATCACAGAATCTCAGACGTGAAGAAAAGCTGATGTTTCACTGGTCGGAAAATTATTGTGGAATTGACAGAGAACACAACCGAAAGAGGATTTTGTGGAGAACAGCAGCGAAATCTCTGAAAAGTGTGTGGGAGTGTTTGTGTTCGGTTCTATGAAAGTTGTGCGTGTGTTGGCGGTTGTGTTACTCGCATTTGCCTGTTCTCATAGTGCCTCACGGTAATTGAGGTGGGAAAATTGTAGTAACACAAGACACACACACGCGCACACCTACACGCGCACACACACCTACACGCACACATCCGCTTATGCAAGAATTTATGTTGAAAATTAGAGGTTTTCTTGCATTCGAATTTCTCGGGAGATAAACTGATTGACTGATTTCGGTCATGGAAAAATATTAACGCAATTTTTTTTCTTTTGCGAAATTGAGGCTAAATAAGGCCTCTATAAGGAGGCGTTACTGCCATTCAATAATCCCACGCTTAAACAACTTTCCCGCTAATTTACTATAAGTTTTAAATATTTCCTTTTCTAATTTAATTTTCTTAAATTTAATTTGAACTTTTAGAAAAGATTTATGTTTTTTTTAAATAAAAGTGCTCAATTTGGAAGCGCTATTTTGGCTATAAACGGTTCGCAATGACGTGCCAAACCTCTTTATATACAAACGTCAATACAGTCTGACATTCTTATCGATAACTTTGGCTCTCATGCAGTTAGAAATATCAGCCGATATTAATTTTCTTTTAAATTTTATTTTATTTTTATGAAAATTTGAATGGCGATGCCTACAAAATGCGGCTGCTACCCAATAAAATTATTCTAAATTAAATTCAATTTTGATGCTCGAACCTTTCGAAAAGTGTTTTCAATTCGGAAAAATATTATAAACATTCCGAAACACAACTGAAAGTCAACAGCAGTTTTATATATTCAACTTACACACGAGAGCGGAATAGCTGTTTTCGAAAGCCGCCACATTTTCATCATCAAAACTCACATTTATTATCACTTTTCAAGTGATTCAATTGTATGTGATAAGAGTTTCTTATGGTACCAATTTTATTATGCAAAAAGAATACGAGAATTATATCAAATCGATAGTGTTGCCGTATGACTATTTTCTTGATGTCCATTTTTTTTTAATTTTTTGCTGCATGTTTCTCAAGCCAAACTTTTTTGTGTACACCAGGAACTCAAATTTTGTAGACGACTATTCGAGCAGAATCCTTAACAAAATAAATCCTTAAATTCTTTGTAAATACGTTTGTAAGTGTTAGTGGATTGTCTCAGGATGTCACTAGATAACGTTCAGTCAAATAAACAGATATAAAATTAAAATTTTAGAATTTGTTTTCGATTTAAATTTAATAGATCGATAACACTTTCGATGTATCATCGATAACATCAGAGAACCTAAAGAAGCAACGATATTCATCACTAATCACCAATTTTTCTCGCTAAGCGAATTAAAAATTTTTAAAATTGGGAAGGCTGTTGGTTTTCAAAAATCGAGTTCTTATTAGATCTCAGCGTTCTGAGTTCCCGAAAAGAGTCCTCAATTGCTCTTGATAGGATGCCACCTTGAATATATGCATGACTGAATCGGGCTACTCTAGAGGCGTTCCGAAAACAAAATTGAGATCACAAAAAAAAAAAATTGAGAAAAATTATAATTAAATTTGTTTGTTTTGAAATAAATTTTCAAAGTCTACCGATCGATTCCACAATCTAATTTGCTCTCGGCATTGACCATCGCCGTTAACGGGGTCAGAATCAATTGGGTCGTTAGTATAATTTCGTGAGCGAAATATTTTACGCTGTATTTTTCAAAGTGTAACCCAAAAGGGACTATCACGCTTGTGTAGTTGTTATATCGATTAAAATTTATTTGTTTTTAATGGAGTGTTTTGCATTTTACTCAACGATATACATATTATTAATTTAAAAAAAATAATATTCCTAAAGTTTAATATTAACAATAATTTCTTTCAGTGCACAAAGAAAGAACTTATAAAAGTCCTACTTAGAAATATTTTTACCCACAATATCATGAACTAAACACTACAATTAACTTCAGCATTGAAATACTGCAAAAAGCCATAACAAGAATACAACAACTACAACAACACACACAAACAACAAAAAGGGTAACAAGAAAAGTAACTAAATCTGGGAGAGTACATAAATTCTTTAACAGTCCCTGCCTGGTTCAAATGCATGCAGCCATACACACTCGCACATATTTGTATATACATGCAGCATATAAACATACACACACACACACACTCATGCAAGTAGAATATTTGTAGTGGCCTAGAAGCTTATCTACAGCTGGTAGTTCAAGCCAAAAGTTAGCAGCGACTACTTGTGCTGTGCTGCTGCTACCCAGTCTGCATTACGGACACAACACCACCAACAACAAAACGAACGAATAAAAAAAATATGTGGGGGAAAAAATCAAGAAGAAAAAATAAAAGCAAAACAAGAAAGAAAGAAAAAATATTTAGTGCCAGCCAACATCACCAGCAACAACAACACCACCAACAATGATATCAAACGATTTATGAGACCAGAGACTGGCTGGTGAAACCTGAACGCCTGTTAGCAAAGCAGCGTATTACGTTCGTGTGTGACGTTTACATTTGACGTTCGCCGCATGTTGTGTACACAACATCGTTTCTATTCAAGTCGACATCAATAACAACAACACAATCATCGCCATCGTCGTCATCATCATCATCAGCATTTTTAGGTTTGTCTGTCGTTGCAGTCTCTGTATCATCATCAAATACGACGACTGAGTGAGTGTTAGACTGGAATGGATGGAGCAGCAGCAGCAGATTCTTTTGGCTTGATTTAGAGCCGTAATAGTTTGTCTGTCTGTCGGCTGTCGGTTGTCATCTGTCAACAAACTTCTGACGATGGAAACTGTGTAATAATAGTGTGATGTTTGTTGCTGGAATGGAATTAAGAGGTTGACAGAGCTTAACAATCTTGTCGCTCTGTTGAAGAGGAAGCTGACTTCGCTTGTTGCATGGCCAAACACTAATTCGGGCGATTTTGTTGTATTTTACAAATGCCGTAGTTCATACGTTTAGACTGAAAGCGGCATATCGTAGAATTGGATATCGATCGAATTATCAATTCAAATTGTATTCATTTAGCGATCGTTAATTTGCGATTGCGGTAATTTGACACCGACTGTCACCATTCCGAAAAAAGTCTGGTTCTGTAGAACACAAAATAAACGGAAATATTTTTCAGAATGAAATTATTTTACAACGAACGATTTAATTCCGAATTAGTTCTATTGACGAAAGTAACTGAATTTTGTTTTCATTCCGAAAAAAAAAATTTTCTTGGAAACCAATGGAATCGATTACGTTTCGGAGTGAAACTGATTCCGAATTTCTTTAACAGAGTTCAGAAACATTCGTATTCGGAATTATATAGTTACACTCCGAAAAGTTGTTTCGGTTTTTTTATTTCCTAAGTATCCAAAATAAGCACTAAGTTTCCTTAGCGAAAGGCATTGAATTCTATTTCATTCCGAAAAGAAACATTTAATTTTTTCTGAAAGCAAAATATGGAATTAATTCCGAACGTAACTGATTCCGTATTTCTTCAACAAAAATGAACAACGATCATAAACGCAGCTCCTCACCTATTTTGGTGCTTCAGAAAACGAAACTCCTTTTCGGAATAAAATGATTTCTTTCCGAATAATTGTTAGGGTTTTGTAATTTCTAAGTATATAAAATACGCAGTCGATTTTATTAGCGAATGGCATTGAATTCTATTTCAATCCGAAAATAAACTTTTCATTTCCTCGGAGACCAAAATATGAAATTGATTCCGTATATAAAAATTAACACCGCTCGTAAGTGCAGCTCCTTAAGTATTTTGGTTTTGGAAACTGATTTTCGGAATAAAATGACTTCTTTCCGAAAAACTGTTTCTTAATTCGTATCTATCACAAATCCGCACTAGATTTCATGAGTGAATGGCATTGAATTTTATTTCATTCCGAAAATAACTGTTTGTTTCGTTGGCAATTAAAAATCAGAAATAAAATCCGTCTCCGAACGAAACTGATTTCGTATTCCGGTAACAGAGCTCAATTACGTTCGTAAATTTAATGCATTCCGCATTTTGATTCTTTAAAAAACTGAGCTTTTTTTCGGAATTAAATAATTACATTCCGAATAGTTGTTACGATTTTTTAATTTCTAGGAAACCGAAATACGCACTAAATTTTTATTTTAGGGAACGCCACTGAAGTCTACTCTACTTAACAGTTTTTCGGAATTGAATCATTGTATTCCGAATAGTTGTTACGGTTTTTAACTTTCTAGGGAACCGAAATAAGAACATAATTTTTTTGGGGAACGGCATTGAAATCTACTCACTTGAACAGTTTTTCGGAATTAAATGATTTCATTCCGAAAAGTGGTTTTATTTATTTTTATCTCTGGAGAAGCAAAATTCGGAATGAATTTCGTTTTCGAAACCAATTGAATTCTAAGATTGTTTTTGTTTTAAATAAAATGAGTCAAAAAAATTTATTTAGGGTCTGTTTGTATAAATCACTTTGCGTTGGTAAAATTTATATGCACACAAAAACCATATTTCAAATAATTCTATGCTGCTGGTTCTCTTGTAATTGATTTTCACTTCTTTTTCATATTAAAAAAAAAACAAATAAATTTATATATTTAAAATATTTATTTTTGTTTTCCAATAAATTTTACTCACGCAGAGTGATTTAGAGAACTAAATCCTTAATTTGTGGTCGGTATTGAAATTATATTTCTGCTCGGAAAATATATTTTCAATGTGATAAATAACTTTTGTGAAACAGAGATCGAAATCAAACATTTAAAAATCTTGGATTTCCATGTCTGATTGGCTGCAATCGTTAGTGGGAGAGGGAGAGAGTATGAGAATGAGAATGTATCTAATTGTTTGCCTAACTGGACTTGATTAGTTTTTGTTTTGAAGGTTAGTAAAATAGATTGTTGTTGTTGTAGACAATTATTCCATTAACCAGCATGAATTTTCCAACACTTATACAACCGCATGCCAAAACAAACACGCACACATGCACACATTCGCAAATATCTATGGATGTACATAAAATACTTCATTACCCACCCTACTGTCAGTATTTAGGACAAACACACACGCACACAACGACTCATAATCGCTGATGGGCTGTAATAGAATTTTCCGTTTAGCATTTCCCTTTTGCTGTGACGCTGACTGACTACTCTGCGGCCGTGTCTGTCTGTCGGCCTGTCTCTATGTCGGTGAATTGGTTGTATATCTTTTTTTTTTTTTTTTTGTTGCTGTTAGAAATTAAGTTCGGGTGTGTGGTTGCATGCAACACCATGTCTCAAACTTGGGGCCATTCGAATTGGTTTTAGATTTACAGTTTTATTTTAATGGGAATAAGTTTGTTTATTTATGGACGAAGCCAACGAATGATGAAGAAAACAGAAACAACAAAAAATAAAATGGAATAAAAAGACACAGAGAGAGAAATTTGTAGCCTACAAACATTTTGGGTGGTGTTTATGTGTCTTTGTCGTGTAATAAAAATTGGAAATACTTTTGGACTTTTATGAGTTTCGTTGCACTCAGAAAAATATTGTAGTTGTTAATGAAAAGTTGACAACTTTTTACAACAAAATTTTATAAAAGGGCGCTGCACAAGAATTTCATAATGTAAATAAGTGATCGACTATTATGTCCCTGAGTACATGCCGCTCATGAAAAGTGTGGTAAAACAGCGCACAGTGGGACGAAAAGCTCTGATACTAACTATTTATTAAATTCTCTGTATCCGCTGCAATTCAACGATGAGACCTTCTAAATGAAATGAAGTAAATAAATTTTATGTAGATCAATATGGATCTTCAGACAATTTATTTATTTTTTCCTTCAGTAGGGTGTGCAGTCAGGAGATGACTCCTACTGATGCAGTGAATTTCAGCGGAACTAAAACAGAGAGACAAAGGGACAGTGTTGAGAGTGATAAAAGATGAGAAGATACAGAATTTCTTGTACCAATTTCGCTTCTTAAATTGGCGGTGGATCTTTTGCTACAGGTAGCGACAAAGAAGAGTGCGGTAATGCCCTCTGCAGTACGTGATGAACATCCGTAATGAATAATACAACGTTTAAGCGACCAATTCGGTTGTAAGTTAGTATGTTTTAATTTTTCCCATTTCACCATTTTAGAGCTCATTGTGAAGCCGCTGCCCCAGGCCATGAATACAATGAAAGCGAAGGATTCAGCAGCTTGACTTTTTAAATAAATATCATTAATACCTGAAGTTCATTAAGCGACTGCAATAACAATTTCCATAGAGTTTTGTTGTGTCAAACATGTTGCAAATAAGTTCCTCTCGTACATATTTTCGTTAGTGTGAATATGTTTTATGCTGCCTAAAAATACAAAATTGTGATGGGGTTTTTTTCATGTCATTCGTTATTAAATATGTTTACTTTTATTATTAAAAATACTCTGGGGGACCGAAAAGTTTCTTTCTTTCATGCCCAACACGCTTCCTTTTCGCAATTTGTGTGTACAAACACGCACACACACACACACACACACAAATATATCACATTTATTTTTTGCGTTAGTGTCAGTCAGTCAGTCAGTCGGCATAAAAACGAATATTTTAAGTAGAAAACAACAACATTTTAAGAAGTTTACGATGGCATTAATTTATTTATTCATTTTTATGCTTTTACGTTTCAAAAAGAAAACTTTTCCTTCTCCATGAAAAACTGACGAATATTTTACTCGTTTATTAATAACAATAACAACAATAATAATAATAACGATTTTCATAAGAATGACATGTTTGATATAAGTTTGTTTGGTATGTTGTTGTTATTTGATTAGACTAAAATGTTTGGGGGGAAGTTAATTAATTTGGATTTATTAAACGCATATAATTTAATGTAATACTTTTGTCGAGACACATATTGGAAGGGATATGAATGTGTTTGTGTACACTCACACATACTTAAACATATAATTTTATATACATCAACTCAAAATAATATAGAAAATAGTGAGACAATATCAAGCAAAGAAGGTACTGGGGAAAATATAAAACAATATTGATGGGAATGTCCTTATAAACAGGATACATGTTTTGTGCCCCTCTCCCAAAGGGTTAAGGGCATAAATTGATCTGTCATTCCGTGTGTAATTTGAGCAATAAAACCCTGCACAAAAACTAAAATAAACAAATGGCCCGAAAGCATACCCAGCAATATTTATTCTTACTCTCTCTCTCTCTCTCTCTCTCTTTCTACCTTTATTCCAAATTAAATGCAGAGAAAATTATTTGTTTTCTTTTACGATCAAATTGTTTGAAGAAGAGTACAAAATATCCCAAAGACAATGATGAAGTGATAGGAAAGTGAAGCAGAATAAAAATGAAGTAGAACATCAGAACGGAAACAGAACATTCAAAACATGTTTGAATGTTTTGATGTCAGTAAGAACTATAGGAAACAACAAATCATTATATTCATAATTATTTATTTAATATAAAAGTATTTTTATTTGACTTTAAGTCTGAATTCTAAAGGCGTTTTCTTTTCTGGAGAATGTGTAAAATTTTTTCACATCTTTTCAAAAATGTGGCAGTTGGAAGGAGTTTTAAAATAGAAATAATTTTTCGTAAGGAATGCGGAATTAATTTCTTATAAATTCTTTATTTTCAAATGACAGCATGTTGCAATTTTCTGCTAAAAAGTGTAAAAATGTTGCACTCTTATTTAGAAAAGAAATCAACATAAACTTCGTAATATATTAAAAAGCTTCAGGCCCTTAAACTTCAACAGAAATTGGCGTTCGCTTGAGTAATAAGCAGACTGACTTTTGGGACTTGAGCAACCAAAATATGCTTGAAAAACAATTTTCTCACAAACAAATATTTTACAATACTTTTTTTTATCGAAGTAAAAGTTTTAAAAATATTTTTTAAATATTTTTTTTATATTTTGTTGGAACTAATAATTTATATCCTTTCTTTTTAAATTCATTGAAAAAATATTTTCTTCACTCAAGTGCAATTATTTGCAGAAAAACCTCTGCATCAACAAGAAAGAAAAACAAAAGTTGAGAAAAAAATTTAATTTTGGCTTCACCACTACAAGAGAAATTGAAAAAAATAAAAATAAAAAATATAAAAAGAAAGAAACACTAATTCAAGATCCCAAATATAAAATCACTTTGGTTTGTTGCACAAGTGAGAAATGGCAAATAACAATCCAAGAGTTTAAAATGAAAAAAAGGAACTGGAGAATAAAAAAAGGAAACTTACGGACAAACTCACGGACATTCGGAATTAAAAAAAAAACGACTGCAGCCATGAAGCTGCTGCCGTGTGTTTGAGATAAAAATATAAGACATTCCCACATGCTTAGATATCTATGGGTTCATTCAATTAATCGGTTAACCAGACGATTATTTAAGCGAAAATTTTCTTTAATCGGTTAACCGATTAATAAAATTTTTTCATAATTGAATTACACAAAATATTCGTGCCTTTGAGAAGGAAAAATTCCAAAATTAATACTTTTAAGGGGTTAATGAGATCCATTTCTATATAAATTAATCATTTAAAAAAATTTTGTAAAATAGTTTTAAGAAATAATTATTTAAAATTTGTTAAAAAAGTTACTTTTTCCAAAAAGTACTTTTTCTAAAAAGTACTTTTTCCAAAAAGTACTTTTTCCAATAATCTCTTTTTCAAAAAGTAATTTTTTAAAAAGTAATCTGTTAGAAATATTACTTTACCCGAAGAGTACTTCTTTAAAAAAAATGCTTTAAAAAAAAAACTTTACCCAAAGAGTACGTTTTTAAAAATTCTTTCTCTGAAAATAATTATTGCCAAAAACTACTTTATTCAAAATATACCTTTTCCAAAAAACAATTCTTACAAAAACCACTTTTACAAACAGTACTTTTTCCACAAGAACTTCAAAAATGAATATTATCTAAAAAGTACTTTTTCCAGAAATTTATTTATCCAAAAAGTACTTTTTCCAATAAGTTATTTTTCTAAAAAGTATTTGTTCCAAAAAGCATGTTTACCAACAATCACAAAAGTCACAATACTTTTTCCAAAAAGTACTTTTTCCACAAGTATATTAAAAGCAAATTAACATTTTCCAAATAGTACTTACTCCAAAAAGTTATTTTTATAAGAAGTACTTCTAATAAGTACTTTCGAAAAGCACTTTTTCAATTAATACTCTTTAAAGAAAAAAATACTTTTTCTAAAAAGTTGTTCTTCTAAAAAGTACTTCTTCCAAAAACCACTTTTTCAAAAAGTACTTTCAAAAATGTACTTTTTCCAGACGTTTCATTATACAAAAAGTACTTTTCCCGATGAATAGTTTTTTTAAGAAGTACTTCTTCAAAAAAAAAAGAAAACAATTTTTCCAAAAACCACTTTTTCAAAAAGTACTTTAAAAAAAATGCACTTTTTCCAGAAGTTTCTTTATACAAAAAGTACTTTTCCCGATGAATAATTTTTTTAAGAAGTACTTTTAAAAAAAAAAGAGATCATTATTCAAATAGTACTTGTTCCAAAAAGGTTATTTTTTCCAAAAATACTTCTTCCAAAGAACACTTTTTCGAAAAGTACTTTCTCAATAAGTTCTCTTTTAAAAAGAACTACTTTTTCCAGAAACTGCTTTTTCCAAAAAGTTATTCTTCTAAAAACTACTTCTTTTAATAAGTACTTTCTCTAAAAATCGCTTTTTCAAAAAGTACTTTTACACAAGTACACTTTTTACGAGGAGAATTTATCCAAAAAGTACTTGTTCAGAAAAGAAATTATTTGTAATTTTTCCAAAAATTAATTTTTCCTCGTCTCATAAGTACTTCTTCTAAAAAGCACTTTTTCGAAAAGTACTTTCGCAATAAGTACTCTTTAAAAAATTAACTATCAAAAAAGTCTTTTTTCTAAAAATTATTATATCCAAAAAGTACTTTCACAAAAAAATGATAATCGGTTAACCGATCCAACTGAATACTCCAAAACATAAACAAGCAGAGACGCGAACGGGCCCATATTTTTACTGCTCCTGCAGAGAAGGTTATTTGAAATTCCATAAAATAATCCAACGAAAAACGTTAGAAACTTAAAACAGAAATCAAGTGTTAGAGAGAATGTCGGTTATACAAAAGGAAGAGGATATTAAAATATAAAAAGTGACACACGAGCATTTTCACACACACACACACACTTATATATAATTTTATATGTTTGTGTAATAGAATCGTTGATAAAAATTCATGTTGAAGCATTTCTAAGTTTGTGAGTGTGTTGCTGTTTGTTGAACGTATAAATTTACAACTTCATTTTTATTCACAATACGTTTGAAGATTTATTATACCCCGATACAGCATGTACAGCAAGGATTTGCAGTGTGTGCTTGTATATGTATAAACATATAGAAATGTTTGCGTGTGCGTTTGTACCCCATTAGAAACGTCCTTTTCTCCTTGTTTGGCACTGGTGTTGGCTGGCTTGTATGTGTGTTTGTTTTCTATGCCACATTCGCTATAAATCTGATAAAATTAATGGAATTCTCATATTGTTTGCAAACGTTTGTGCAAAAATCTATTGCATTTGAGGTTAAGCGTAAATAATAATTTCATCTCGGTGATTTATATAGTTCGAGCGAAATTGAAAAATTGTCAGAGAAGATATTTCGTGTTTAATTTGTCGTAGTGGGTGAAACAATTAACCCTTTCCGGCCCCACCTGCACAAATGGAATGGTAGGAAACTTTACTCACGCAGCTGTTCTGGTTTCTTTAAATGTTTTTCGGGAATGCCCGACAGTGAAGCAATTCTGTTTATCGATTTCAATTGATTTTTATTTATTAAAAATATATAAATTTTTTTTCCGAAAAAATTTGTTGGGAAGGTATCCGAAGTTCGCTTTTGCCTTTTCGAAAATTAATCTCAAATTATCCTTTAACTTTTGCTGCTGCAGTTTCTTTTTTTTTCCTTCGTCCTGCTTCTATTTAAGAGCTGTTGTGTTGGTGTGTGCATGTTTGAGCATGTAATTTTTTATTTAGTTTTTTGGCCCCGTATTTTTTATAGATTCTTTTTGCCACATTTTATCATCTTGTGGAAGCAAAAGTGAAATAGAAAAGAAAAAAAAATTTTATAATAAAACGATTGTAAAGTAGCAGGAGTATGTCTTAAAATTTGGGTTGGTCTTAAAATTTTCTCGTCCTTTTTTAAGGATGATGGTTGCCTTTTTTTATTTCATTTTAATTTTTTTTTATGCTGCAGACTTGTTTGCCTCAACGTTTGGCATGCGATTTTTATATTTCCACAAGTCGATTTTTTTCTTGGCTGTTGAGTCTGAATCTGTTCGCTCAAGTCTTTTGTATTTTATATCAGTTTAAATATATTTTTGCGCTTTTTGTTTGGTGAGTAGGGTGTAGAGGGAGGGGAGGGGAGGGGGGATATAGTTGCTCTGTCTTGTAGAAAGTTTGTTTGAGTTTTATTTTCATTGTGTTTTACTTTGTTATAAACTCTTAACGTACCCGAGTATTTTGTTGGCCCGTTTTATTGTTACGGTTTAAGGATATTTTGTATGCTGTCAACGTGGCGAATGTTTCTTTCGGGACGAACAATATTGTAAGAAGACACATTTACGCTGCCATCATAGAATAAAAATCAGTTAATTTTTTTTCTTATTTCTTCGTTGCTTCATTCGTTTATTCCCTCAATTTCTCATTTAGTCATTTATTCCGAAGGGAGTTTCGTTGGGTTAAGAGAATATGTTGGATGAGATAATGGATATATTGTTATAATATTCCCAGCTAAAGACACCCAATATTGGCAGCAGCAGCAGCAGCAGCAGCAGCACGAACAATTATAATGAGGACTACAATAAAAGAAACACACACACACACTCACACACTCACACATATACAAAAGGGAAAGGATATAGCGTATAACCGTTATGGCAAAGTTTTCCGTTTTTTTTTTGTTCTCCAGCATTTTTCATGTCTTGTTCTATTGCTTTTACTGTAACTGATTATACATATTTACGTGTGTATGTGTGTATGTGTGTGTGTGCATGTGTGTGTGAGCAAGTTTGTTCAAATATGAAGTTTAAACAAAAGAATGTTGGCAAAAGTTCTTTTGATTATGAGGGAGCAACAGCAAAATCTATAAGAAATAATAATAAAAAGAAGGATTCAAGCGAAAAAGGATGGCGCTCAAGGTGGTTGGGTGGTGGGCTACGAGAGCATGCACAAGCAGGGTTTGTTTTAATATAAAACTGTTAGTTTGTTTTTTTTTTCCTTTCTCATTGTTATTTTCTTCGTGTGCTTCTTTTGTTTTTGTTTTGTTCTCTTTAAGTGAAATGAAGAAGTTTTATGGATTTTGTGCTTTTCTTTTCTTTTATTTTCTTCCTCAACAATTTTTATTTAATTTTTTTATTGTTTTTTTTTGTCGGTTTGTATGTGTTTGTTTTATTTTACCGTTGCCAACGTGTTTTTGTTTCTTTTTCTCTTTTGCTCCTGCATACAGACTGAGAAGTGAGACGACGGAAAGAATCTTTATTTATAACTTGAATTTAAGTATATTCAACTAAAGTTTTTGGCTACATAATAAAACAGGAGCGTGGCCACCGGGGAGGGAAAAATGTTCCACCATAACCTTTAAAAAAGCTTAAGCGAAAATAAATAAATTTGTTCAATATCCAAGTGGGACTTTAATATTTATTGCGCAGGATTGTGAAGGTCTACCACATGACATTTTAAAGGTTTAATAAATTGTTTATAAAACAACAACAACATAATTGTGGCAGTTAAGACATTTTAAAAAATTGTTAGTCATGAAAAATTAGTAATAAAAAGTGTTTTTATAGATATATAAAACTTTAACTTGGCAGCACTTCTTTTAACACTGTTACCCAGTTTGTCAGCTGTCAAGTGACATTTCGATATGAATAGAACAACAACAAAATAATTGTGACAGTTAAGATATTTTAAGATGTCCTTAAAGATGTTCTTAAATAAAGTGTTTTATGTAGGAATATATAACTTTAACTTGGCAGCACTTTTGCCACAGTTTGTCAGCTGTCAAGTGATTTCTGTTTGTGTTGGCATTTCAAAATGAATAGACTGACGCCTGAAAAACTACCATTTCTGAATCGGTTAATTTCTTATTTATGATTCCCAAGGCGATTGGTAGTGCAGTAGTCAATTCGCCTTGATGATTCTGTTCGATAAACGCATCGCGCGAGTTTTGTTTAGCGCTCAAGGCCACGTTTGTTAAGAATGGATACTGCCATATTTGAACTGACTATACTGCGTTCTCAACTATATGCCGGGACATAACTTTTCCCATTGGAAAAGGTTTACCTGCGGCAACTCTTTTTATGTTGATTTCTTTTCTAGAAAAGAGGGTAACATTTTTTGCACTTTTTAACAGAAAATGGCAACATGCAGTCATTTTAATATAAAGAATTTATTAGAAATTATTCCAACATTCTTTACGAAAAATATTTCCAGTCTTAAAACTCCTTTAAACTGCCACAAATTAGAAAAGATGAGAAAAAATTTTACACTTTCTTCAGAAAAGAAAATGCCTTGACAGTTTGCAACAGGGTTACATCCAGAAGAATCAGTTTTTTGTTGTATTTAATTAAATTATGAGAGAAGAATTTTTCGAAAACAGTTTTTTAAACTCACAAGAGTTTAAGACATGATAAATATTCCAAAGCACAAGGGAAAGTGAGCATCAGTTTTAACTATATGACTTATACAGCAAAGCAGAACAGATGTTTTCGAAAGCCGCTACACTTTCATCATCAGTAGTCGTGTCCAATTTTTGTTTAATACCGTTTGCAAGGTAGTCTGATATTTCTTATGGGCTGGTTGAATCGTTGCTCCCAATTTTTTTAAGAACACTCAATGGGGAGCGCTATTCAGCCCTGACTTTAAGGACTTTTTCATTCATCAATTGAACAACTCTACAGGAGCTATTGTTTCTACAAGGCGGTTCAACATGTCACACTACCTGTGGCACAATTGATTTGTTGAAGGGCATATTTTGTAGCCGTTTTGTTTTAAAAGCGTCCTTTTAATTCAGTGTCCTTTTAAATCAGTGTCCTTTAAAATCACTGTCCTTTTAATTAAAACATGATAAATACTCCAAGGCAAACAGAAAAGCAAAACCAATTTTAAATATTTAATCTACACATCAGAGCAGAACAGCTGTTTTCGAAAGCCGCAACGATATCATCATCAGTACTCCTGTTTCTTTTTGTGCACTATAATTTTTTAAGTGACTCGGTATTGTTTATGGGGTGATGGCATTATTTGTCTTTAGACGGCGCAACATGTCACGCGCCTAAATTGATTTATTAAAGTAACAGTTGGGTAACCGCTTCGTTTCGTGTTTTAGACTTGTAAATCGGGCTCCAGATCGTGCGATTTGACGCCTCTAAACTTTTCTTTATGGGAATATACGAAGTCTGGGGTCTAGTCTGATAAGACTGAAATGAATGACTGCTGGGAGGCCAATATTCGTCACGCTATTGCCGATATAATGGAATGGAATGAGTCATGGAATATTAGACCTCCAGATTAGAGTACACCTGACCCAAGCGTGACGGTGATATGCCAGAAATCTCTTTGATTTATTGTCATTTTTATAATAATAAATTTAAAAGAATAAGAATCTTGAGAGTGGATTATTTTGATTTTTTATTATTTAAAAAGTTCACCTCAATTTTACTCCACTTCCAAGTTCAGTAACCGTCAAAAAAACACCCTTTACAATCTTATTATTTTACTAATGCTAGTTGTTGTTGTAAGTACACCGTTCTTAAGTGGTCCGTTTATAGCCCTGCAGTTTCTGGCGAAAGTTTTCTTTTTCCAAATTGAAATAATCAAATTCCAGCTTAACTCCCAGTTGGCAGTTATAAAAAACTTAAAAATATTTAAAAATTTAAATGCAAAATGCTGTTAAGCTAATGGCGTTTTCTTTTCTAAAAAAAATATGCAACATTTTTTTACTTCTTTCCGAAAAAGTTGCACTTTAGAGGAGCTTTAAAACGGAATTATTTTTCGTAAGTGATTTTGAATTAACTTGTAATAAATTAATAATTTTTAAGTGCCAGAACGGTGCCATGTTGTTTTAAAAAAGTGCAAAATGTTGCATTATTTTCTTGAAAAGAAATCAATATAAAATTACTTTTTGAAAACTGTTTTCACTTTCAATTAAGTCATGCAATCACTTGAAGAAAAATACTTGAGTACTGACGCAAAAGTGCAGCGGATTTCGAAAACAGCGCTGTCCTACTCTGCCGTATAAGTTGGTAATTCTTGCATTAACCATTCAGTCATTTATCGTTTATTTCGAAAACTCTTCTATATTCAATTTGTTATTAAAAAAAAAAAGAATTTCCTTATAAATTCCTAAAAATTTAAATTATTTTCGCTTAATTTCCGTAACTGCCTTGAACACGGCCTTCACCTTTTGACAGATGGTGCATATGAAATTAAATATTCGACTTTCGTTAAAAAAAACCATCTTCGAAAATCATGTCACTTAAGCTTCTTTCGCTGTTAAGGCTGCATATCTCCAGCTGGAAAAGGTATTAAATATGTGTACAGACAAGATCTTGGACCCGCTACGCTTGGACCCGTGCATTCGTTCCCTTTATGGTCTATTACTTATTTCAATAAACATTTTTAAAATTTCAAGCTTCCAGTGTTATAAAAAAGTTGCAACAGCCACCTCCCTGTTGGGAAAATACTTCAAAAATCTTGGTCCGCTGGTGGATGTGTAAAAGTGTTGCGTTATCAAGTTTTTGCGAAAATTGTGCCCTTTTTTCCATTTTATTTCCACGTTGCGAAACATATTCAACATTTACTGAAATTTAATGAAAGCCGATTGCGTGTGTGTGTGTGTTAGTTGTTTTCTGCACAAGTGTGAGTGTGACAAGTCCATTAAGTAACAGCCAAGTTTTTAGTTGTAAATACTTATAAAAAGAAACCGAACCGAACCCAGCAAAAGCATTCAACTTAAAACAATTTTTATCTGCTTTTGTTTAACCGAAATGCCCGTAAATGGCTGGCGCGCTCCTCCAACCCATTCTTTTTATATTCATTTAGGAAAACCAAAAAAAAAAAAAATATACAAAAAAAAGGAAAATAAGTAAGTGAAGAATATCAGCAGGCAAGTGTAGGCATGCATGCACAGACATGCTACAGTGTGTTGGTGTTATTATTAAGCGGCTTTTGTTGTTGTTGCTGGCATTGTAGTTGTTGTTGTTGTTATTGTTATTAACAGCTTTCTTGCTACTTTCCCATCAAAATTTTATTATTTTGTGTTTTATTGTTGTTATTGATTACTTTTCAAAACGGTAATTAACCGGCGTATCGATGATATTGAGGCGGAAAATGAGAGCTAAATAATTCTTTTATTTGAGAAAACAAAAGTTAATTTAATAAATTCTTTGCCAGAAAAGTTCATAAAAAGTTGTATAAGAAAAGAGGGCTGAACATAAACTTTTATCTTTATAAAAAGTTTATTCTTTTGATGTATAATTATGGCGAAGCTTGACCGCCAAAACCGCTTAAGTGACATGCTAAGCGAAAAGGGATTTTTTTCAAAATTCTATTATTTATGATAATCTAGACCATCTATCTGTTCAAGGTCGTGTCTAGTAACGTTAGCGAAATACAGCAACAGAACTTTAAAGTTGCAAAAATTCTTCCTTTAAACGTTTAATTTGTTGACATTTTTTATGTCCCCGCCAGGAGCTAAAATTCTCTTTTTCCATTTAGGCAAAACTATTGCCAATGATATTACAAGAATATCAATGAAACAGTACAGCTTGAGTAGGACAATAATTAATAATTATTTTTATTAAATTAACTGCTCGATTTTTCATGGTGTCAAAAATATCGAAAAATATCTTAACCGCCACAAGAATAAAATTTATTACAAGTTTCACAGTCCACGGGGTGAAACCAATAATTTCCCGATTTTGGGAAATTTTAAATTTTCATAGCGGGATATTAAAAAAAAATAATTTTTCTTAACCGTGACAACCGTTTCTTATTTTATTTAAACTTCCAAATGACCCGCAGTATGCAACGTTCAGTTTAGGAAAAGTTATTTGCAATCGGTTGATTTGATCAGTCAAAGCAGAGAATGTTCCAGAAAACTACCGGGCCATAAAAAAATAGAACGTTGACATAGAAAAACAGCCAAAATGTTGATATTAAATGGGATGGGCAATTTAAATTGCTGGTGAAACAATTCACAGTTTATGCAATCGCTGACGATTTTCTCTCTGAAACAGCACGTGATTCACTTCTCCTACACAATCATGGGTTCTCTTAAATACGGGCATGTGTGCTCAAAATATATGGCAGCCTTGACTAAAAATGACAGATTCCTTTGAAAATCAGGCGATTTGAATATATATACGAAAATTTTAATGTGGAAAACACACTTTTCGAAACAGATAATCTTTTCAAATAAAATTTTTTTTGTTGCACTTTTTGCAATAATTAATTAATAAAAAGTGGCCACATTTTTCGAGTGTATCCACCACCGGATTAAACTTCTATTATAAACACACTTTCAAATACATTCAGAACATTAAAAAAGTTTCATGTTGGCAGCGAAAAATTGAAAAACTGTAACAAAATAAAAAAAGGAAAAAATTATAAGTAGAAAATAAATTTTATGCAAAAATAAAGTTTGACAGTCCACTGCAATCAAATCCAATCAAAAGAAAGAAATACATTTTGAATAAGTTGTTGTAATAAAAATTTTACTTTTTGTTGCTTAAGTCTTTTCGGCAATAAGGGCACGACATAATTATTTTCAAAAACAATTTTTTAAGCTTAAACTTTTACAACATCCATGATTTTAAATATGTCGCAAGAATTTGATTTCTTGATATATAAAATCTTAAAAATAATTTAAAAATTAAAAATCATATTTTTCAGTATTAAAACATCGATCCAACTCATCACAATAAAAAGCATTATTGAGCTCAATTACGCATAAAAAAATTTCCATTAATAATTGTTCCATTTATATAAAATTGTTATAAGATTGAGTACAATTGCAATGGCAACACTGTTAAAAGATAAGATAAGATAAGGTAAGATAAGAAAGATAAGAAAGATAAAAAACTAAGAGGCAATTTTATTAAAAATTTTTATATAAAAGAATATTTCAAATTTAAGTTTAAAGCTCATAAAATAAAAATAAATTTATTGGTTGCCATAAGATAATTGAATTAATTGAAGATAATTATGACAATTAAGTGCATAATTGACTCAATTCTATACATCAAAATTATATTTCAAAATGTAATTGAAATTTACAGACGATTTACAACAAAAAAAACAACATGTTGCTCATAATTTTTCCGCCCGCAACCCACTGTGCTGTGGACTTTTACTTGTTAAAGTAAAATTTGACAAAAAACCAAAAAATATTGTATGAAAAAAAAGGTTGCTGAGAGAAAATACGAAAAGAAAAATATCATAAATTTCCACTGAAAAATATTTGAAAACAAAACCCAAAAAATTTCCACTGCAAAAGGAGAGCGGAAAATATTTCCAAACGTTGGGAGTGAGAGCGGAGTTCTGTTTACGTTTTTATTTTAATTTTATTCTTTTGGCAACAGGCAAAATGCTGCAGGGATTTTCTAACAAAATTTTAAGTACTGCCTGATGTTGTTGGTGTTGTTTCATGCCAAAATTTGTTACTGTTATTCTTGTATATTTTGTGGCATTTTTGTGCGAAAAGATTGCATGCCATCACACACGTCAACAAATATTCTACTGTTAAACAGCCAGTGAAAGAGAGTGGGAGAAAGGGAGAGAGAGAGGGAAATTAATGAATTGTATGCAGATATAAACGGCAGTAATCTGAAAATATTTTTTAGATAAAATATATTATCTTAAATTTTTATTTGTCGCTCTCAGATGTTGCTGTTGCTGCTGTTTGCCAGTGATATTGACTTGAACTGACGTTTTCTCTTTTATTTCTTAATGAGGTATGCCAGTACTGCCAACATACACGATGTTTTCATTTCTTGGCCCACTGTGAATGCTCACATGCGACTATAAAAAAAAGAGTCCTCAGAATATAAGAAAATATTCAAAAATTTTTAACTGTGAATAGAATATGCACACGGATTCATACATATCGTGTGCATGTATGTGTGAAGCTGTCGTTATTGTAGGTTCCCTTTATTTCATATATTTCTTTTAAAGTTTTTATTGCGTGTTTGTGTGGTTGTGTGTGGAGCACAAGTTCAAGACAGTGCAACACGTTTGATTGTGAGCATCATGTTTCTGCAGCTTTTCCATGACAGAATTTATAATAATTGTTAAATCAAAATACTTTCTACAACAACAAAAACTGCTCTGGTATTAAATAATACTCAACCTACTGTGCACCTACTTAAACACACACACCAACACTTATACATTCACACACACACACATTCATTTAGAAAACAGTATAAATTTTATGAGGATGCTTTGTGATGCCATTCGTGTACGTACACAAATTTATGTACACATGCAAGTGTATTTTATAGATGTGAGTGTGTGTGTGTGTGTGTTTGAACATGTTTCATCATGCATTTAGATACACCCACATACACACTTTTACTGTGTACTGTATTTGCAAAAGTTTCGAGTTTTTATCACAATTTTATTACCAGCAGAAAAGAAGAAGAAGAAAAAGTGGCAGATGGAGGATTAGGGTGTTCGATAAAAGTGCCCCCTATTCTTGAACCAACATTCCAACATCCACTAATTTTTTTTATTTTTTATTTTTTATTATAAATCTCATGCAGCAAGAAAATAATAACTGACTTCTTTTGGATACACTCACGGGGAAAATATGAGGAATTTTCAGAAAAAATATTTCAAGAATATATTTTATTAAAGAAAATATTAAAAATTATTTAAAAAGTACTTAAATCTCTACATGCAGTCTTAATTTATAAACACTAAAGCCTCGATTGACGTCGTTAATGGGGACCGGGGAAAGGCGACTTAAATCGCGCAAAATATATTGAAAATTAAAAAAATTTTATTTGAAAAAATTATCTGTTTTGAAAAGTGTGTTTTCCACATTAAAATTTTCGTATATATTTTTAAATCGCATGACTTTCGAAAGAATCTGTAATTTTTAGTCAAGGCTGATATATATTTTTAGCACACATGCCCGTATTCAGCAGATCCTATGATTTTCTGGTGTAAGTGGATCACGTTTTGCACCCGATAGAAAATCGTCAGCGTTTCCATAGACTGTGAATCGTTTCACAAGCAATTTAAACTGCCTATCCCGTTTAATATCTTTTGTCTTATTTTGAAAGAGTTATTTTTTATAATTTGATTTGATCATTCAAAGCGGAGAATGTCCCAGACGTAGAAAAATTGCAAGAAAGTTGATATTAAACGGGATGGGCAATTTAAATTGCTTGTGAAACAATTCACAGTCTATGGAACCGCTGACGATTTTCTCTCTGATACAGCACGTGATTCACTTCTCCTACACAATCATGGGTTCTCTTAAATACGGGCATGTGTGCTCAAAATATATGGCAGCCTTGACTAAAAATGACAGATTCTTTTGAAAATCAGGCGATTTGAAAATATATACGAAAATTTTAATGTGGAAAACACACTTTTCAAAACAGATAATCTTTTCAAATAAAATTTTTTTTGTTGCACTTTTTGCAATAATTAATTAATAAAAAGTGGCCACATTTTTCGAGTGTAGCCACCACCGGATTAAACTTCTATTATAAACAGACTTTTAAATACATTCAGAACATAAAAAAAATTTCATGTTGGCAGCGAAAAATGGAAAAACTGTAGCCAAATAAAAAAAAAGGAAAATATTATAAGTAGAAAATAAATTTTATGCAAAAATAAAGCAGAGAAGAAAAGTTAGTAGCGAAAAAAAATAAATATTTTTCTTTTTTGCTGGAATGGAAATTGTTGGAGGCGTAGAAGAGATACGGCAGCAACTGCAGAACAAGTGGAAATAAAAAGAGGGCACATATTTTAAATACTTCAACAAAATAAAAATTTTTTTTTTTACATAATTTTGCCATAAAAGGAAAGGTACTGTTATATAATACAAACTCTTAGGAGAATAAACGTGCTGCACTGAAAAAAATTAAATGCATAAGAAGAAAAAATTTAAAGAAAAATTTATGAACTAGTTTCGTTTCACACTTCAAGTGTTATTTTTAAATATATTCACGTGGTATCCGTCTTATCAAAAAATTAAGATTTCTTGAGCGGCAACTTTACTGTTACTTCTTCGGACAATTAGTTCGAATTCTCGAATTGTCAGCATGTCTTAAACTTAAAAAAACCGACAATTCATCAGAAAAATTTTTTTACAGCTTAAAAAGTCTTCTCGTTGCCCCCTGTTTCTTTTAAATGATTTTTTAATCTCCATAATTTTTCCAAGTGTATTTTTATATGCACCTTCTCTTCTCCTAATACTCTTCACATTTTTACAACTTTTTCTCATGCATTCTGCTCAACACAACGTCCACATTTTTATTAAAAATAAAAAATTATAATAAAAATATAATTTTCTGTATAAAATTTTGTTATTGTTGTTTCGAATATTTAAAAGTAGTACTCACTGATGGAGTGGTTTTTTTTCGAGTAAAATGTGATGTACATTTTTTCACGGTTTCTTTTAGTAGAAGTAACATTAAATATATGGGCTGCGATAATGGAAGGAAATGTGGGGGGTAAATAATTTTATTTTAAAGCAGAAAAAGGCTGCAAACATTTTTTTACTTAAATACATGATTCTTTTTTTCTCTGTAGAGCTTAAGAATTTTTTCTTAGAATGTTTATTGGGAGTTGTGCGATAGAATAATAACATCTTAGGCATACATGCATGCATGTGCATGTTTTTAAGTGCTTAAAAAATATTAGACAACTGTGTGTTTTTAAATTTAATATGTTCTCATATCAATTCAATATAGAAACCAAATCTCAAAATCATAGAAATATCAACTCTGTTTTACTAAACTACTATATAATATATTAAAAAATTATATTTAACAATTCAATTACTTGTTAAAGTATGGCGAGATTGCTATTTTTCTACAAAATCAGTTTTATTAGTGAAATAAGGCCCTAAAAATACTATTTAAGCTAAGTTCGAAAATTCGAACTTAAGTTCGAAAATTCGAAATTGAGTTCGAAATTGCTAATTTGTTCTAGAACTGAAAACTTTGCATTTCCTTATAAAATATTTAGCTTTTTTTATCAATTCTACTAGGACTTATATGAAATTTTTTTAATATTTTAATTACATACTTTCGATATGGTTCAAGGAGTTGCTATTTATGCACAATATAAGTTTTATTAACGAAAAATGGCCAAAATATCATATTTGTATATCCCGAATACGATTATGAGAACTTAAGCTCGAATTATTAAAATTGCGTGAGAAATTTCTGATTTTTTGTATAAAATATTTAGTTTTCGTAATCAGTACGACTAAGACTTTAATAAAATTCCATTTAAAACTTTTTATTAATTGGTTTAGTGCTGAAAATTTTGTTCTTTAGAGAAATAAAGCCTTAAAAATTATGTCTATGCCAAGTTCGATATGTCGAACTAAAGTTCGAAATGTCGAAATAGAGTTTAAAATTTATAATTTCTTATGGAATTCAAAGCACTATATTTTCGCCAATATTTGTTGCATTATATTCAGCATCCTGCATTATTTAGACAGAACTTTTCGTTATTTATGCCTTGAGAAAAAAGTATTTTATACACGAATTGATGTAAAAAACTTACTAATTTCATTAAAACTATAATACTTTGAATACCATGTAAAATTCAAAGTTTTTGACCAAAGTTCGAATTTTCGAACATAAGTTCGAATTTTCGAACATGGCGTAAATATTATTTTTAAGGCATTATAATCCTAATAAACAACATTTTGTGCACTATATCAAATGAACAAAAATTTATTTAGCATTTTATTAAAGTAAAAGTAGAATATTAAAAAAATAAAATTCCATGCTTTTTGTTTAGGAAATAAACAGCCTATTCCGAAGTTGCTACAGAATGTCAAGCAACATAGAAATACTCTCAGACGACCTTAAGTCATACCCTTTCGCCACTTAATTAAGCGAGTATGAAAAGGAATAGCGAAATGCAAAGGCTGACATAAGAACCTCTTTAATTCAGCCTCCCTAATTTATATTTCTGCAGTAAAAATAATTATTTAAAATAGAAATAAATTTTTTATTACCCACAACCTAAATTTGAGGAAAATTTCACTTTCAAAAATACACAAGAAAGCAGAAGGAAAACAAAGAAATTAAAACGAATCGCAATAAAAAAAGGAGGAGTACGTTTAACCCTTCTGTCGTTAATCCTAATTTTGAAAGGCCCTTTTTGGTAGTGAAATTATGTCAGACAAAAGCCTCTGCGAGCACTGAAGAATAAACATTTTTATTCATAATTGTTATTAACCACTTGACTAAAGACTCTCTTCTTCTTCTTCTTGTTCCCCATCAAATATTTAAGTATTTATGAATAAAAATCATATTGAATGCGTGATGCCAGCAGAGAGTATTAAAATAATTTTTCAACCAAAAATATTTAAATTACCCTCAACGAAAGTTATCATTTTCACACACACACACACACACAAACACCGACACATTTCGTTTTGTTTTCTCTGGGTTTATAGAATCCCCAGATAATCTTCTCCTCCTTCACAATGGCGACGAAGAATATTATGATGCCACACAAAAACGCCACAATAAACAAACACGCAGACAAACACATACAACATACACCCACACTCACACCCACCCAAATACACAGAAAAGCATGAAAATCATAAAAAAAAACTCTTCCTCAGCATCACCAGCATGTAGAGATGGATTCTATACAACAACAACAGCAACAACAAAAAAACAAGAACACCAACATCAACCAACATCATCATGATCATGATATAAAAACAACAATATTTTCGAAATTAACAAAAACAAACAATAGAAACACAAGTAAACGGTACAAGAGGAAAAAAGAACAATATTTTCATAAATAAAATGAAAATCCATTAAATATTAAAAACAAACCCAAAAAAAGAATTTAATTATGCTTGTCCCCCAGTTTTTGTTGTGAATATTCGTTCATTCTACTACTGTTTGACGTTTTCGAAATTAGAAACCGGTTCTGTACAGTTCTCTACAAGCGTGCAGGTGTTTGTGTGTGTCTATGTGTTTGTGTTCCACAAAACTCTAACGTATTTTAAAGCTTAACTACTTGACAGCAATTTTCAAAATGTAATTAACCAACAACAACAGTGTAATACAGCGAAGGGCAATATTTTGCGACCGCTTGATAAGGGTGACATAATTTTAAGGAAATTATAAATTTAAAAAAAAAATACATATTTTACTTAAAATTCATATGGTTAAGAAACGAAATAAACGAGATAAGCCAGGAATGGATGGATACATATTTTTGTAAGTGTAATGAGTTCAAGGTAACAGCTGCAGACTGGCTACCGACATTCGAACATACTTCGAATTTCGAAAACACTAGAAAACGGATTTTAAAAGAGCTACAGCTCCTTAAAATTAATATTTTAACTATTCTTTATTATTAAGCTTGAAGTTCGAAATTTCGAACATATTTCGAATATTTAAAACTGGATCTTAAATGTGATAGGACATCAAATCTAGGATATTCTCAAATCTATATTACTAAACATTTGTTCGAAATTTCGAATAAGCTAAAAAACAGATTTTAAACGCGCTAGAGCCTACAAAATTAATATTTCATCATATTTATACTATTCAAGCTGATCTTCGAAATTTCGAACATACTTTGGAATATCGAATATACTTAAAAACGGAATTCAAAATGCCAGAGCTTTTTAATAGTAACAATTCATCAAATTTATATTATTAAAAGTGATATTCGAAATTTCGAACAGACTTTGAAGTATCAAATACACTAAAAAACGAAATGCAAAATGGCTAGATCTTTTTCAAATTAAAAATTCATCAAATTTATGTTATTAAAACTGATGTTCGAAATTTCGAACATACTTTGAAGTACCAAATACACTAAAAAACGGAGTGCAAAATGACTAGAGCTTTATAATATTAAAAATTCATCAAATTTATGTTATTAAAACTGATGTTCGAAATTTCGAACATGCTTTAAGACAGTATATCATCATTTTCACTCACTTTTCATGGCATTAGGATTATAGTAATGGTTTTTATGAATTTTAAACACCATATATTAAGTTCGAAATTTCAAAAATTATATATTTGTGCACTTAAACTAAAAATTTGCATTTGAAATTAATATTTAAATAGTAGCTGCCACTTTTGGGCCTTCCATCAAGTTTACATGTTCGCAAAGCGTTTTTTAGCTCATGAATGGCTTTTAAGTGTTTTTCATTGCGAAACAGTTTAACTTGATATATAAAAATCTGAAAAGCTACAGATTTTCACGGGATGGGCTTGTGAATACCCTTCAGTTATAAATTTGAAATTATTTTTTCACAAGTTAAAATCGCTTTAACATGTATGGCGGTCACTTATGAGTTTAGTTTATAACGATACTTTTGGCGGGCCTCAGTTTGGTTACACCAAGTATTTTTATTTACCCTAGATGATAATTTACGAAAAGCAACAACAACAACAACAAAAAACACCAGCAAGGATGGCCACGACGACAGCCAGCAAAAATGGATGTGGAAGCAAACATTTTACAACAAGAAAAACCCAACGAGGAAAAAATTAATACAAACAACATGGAAAAAAGGACGAGCACAAGTACATACACACACACATACATACATATTACTTAGCAAGAATAACAATATATTAACGTTTGCTTGTGTGTGTGTTTGTGTGTATTTAAAATATCAACTATTCGTAGACAAAAAAGTTACTCGTTGACATAATTTTTTTTTTGCTGTTTTTTTTTGTTGTTTTTCGCTACACTATTTTCACTGCTGCTGTTAAAAAGCTAAATTTTAATCAGTGATGCCAACAGTTTGCAAATCTTTTATATATCGGAAATGGAATAGATCGTATAATCTGGCAACAAGTTTTGATATTTTCAATAATTCGCCATATTTAAGGAAACTATTTTTATAAATTTTTAATGAGTAAATAAATTGAATTATTTTATTTGAAATTTTAAAAGAAAACCAATTTATTCATATTTTTTGTCTGGCGCAGCTGACCAAAGATAAATTGATTATAAGAAAATTAAATAAATTTTTTTGTTAAAAATTATTTAAATTTTAAAAAATTATCAATAAATTGTATAAGAAAATATGTCAAATAGATTTCCTTATACATAATAGGAAGAGCGCGTTTGTTTGGCGTCAAGTTTGTTTATTTTGGGAAGCATCACTGGGCGTATACGTATTTATGAAAATTTATAAATAACGCATACGCTCTGGCGGTGTTATTTCGAACATGCCGGTAGTGAGAATCAGCATTTTTTTTCTTTCAATTTTCTTTGCATTAACGATTGTCTGATTCTGTAACTTCTTGTTAATTATTAACGTTGCAATTTGCTTTGATGTGGCATGTCTACGAATATTTACGAAGAAGACAAGAAGACAAGAAGAATAGAAAAATAAACAAAGAAAAATAATAATAACCAATTACGTTTCAGACAACGATATGCGAGTATTTGAACACACTCGTAAGTAACTTTTTTCGAATTATGAAGTTTGGAGAAGCACTAAAATATTTACTAAAATCAACCAAACGGCAACACTGACATTAACACACACACACAAATTGAACAACTCACATACAACCACTTCCACTCTGGCGAAGTATGAAAACAAAAAACAAAAACAAATTGAAAACTTTTCCATGAAAAATCCTTTATAATGCTGAACTCCCAATTTGTGTTGTAGATATCTCGGCTTTGTTGCAGCATGTGTATGGGTGTGTTTGAGTGTATGTGTGTGTGTGTGTGTGTGCTCATTGCCTGAACTTTAGCATTATAAATATGTTGGTTTTTATTCTTCTCTTTGCTGTTTTTTTTCTTTGTTTGTTGGTATTTGAATACATCCAAAGTGAACACCGATGCCATCCATTTTATAGCAACAACATAGAAACTCAAATACACACACACACACACACACACACACAGGAACTCACACAGTTATTTCGACAGCACTGGGGCGCTTAAAGCAGAGTATCATGACATGATTGTTAGTTTGTTAGTAGTGTCGTATTAAGCTTTTGACCCAGAGCATTGGTTACCAGGGCTGGAATTACTTTTTTTATAGTTTTTCTTTCCCTCTTTTCTTTTTTTTTTACTTCTCTTTTTCTCAAGCAGATGTTTCAATTGGAAATAGTTATTTAATCTTTAAATGTCTGTATTATTTTATATATTTTAAAAACATGAATACAAAAAATATTTGTTGAAATTTTTCCCTAAAAGTTAAAATTTTTGAGATAAAGAAAATATATATATATATTTTCTAGATCTTTCCTATATGCGCTGGGGTAAGCAAAAGCAACTCTGAAAAGAACTTTCCCGATCGTGTGTATCACATTCGACTTCAAACGAGCTGCTGCACTAAAATCTTCAATTAAATAACTTTTATAAATATTTCAAATGAGAAACCCAAGAGTTTATGGTTAAAACAAAGAGTTACACCTGGCAACACTGCTCTTGCATTAACATAAAATCATTTATGATTACTTTTGTTTTCATACCCCAATTTCTCTCGCTACTTAAAACAGTCTTTTAATACGTTAAAAAGTTGAATGTTGAACAATTCCAGGAACTTAACAACCGACATACAAACAAAACAACAACAACAGCGACAACAGCCAAACAAATAGGCGACAGAGCAAACGAACAGACTGACATACAGCCCATGGATTTGTAAGCAGGAGTAGGAATTTCTCATAAAATTATATTCAGTGTGAAAGAGGGCAGGAGAGAAAACCTCTGCTACGGGTTGCAACGTAAAAGTGTAGCCCTGCCATGATTTCCATCTGAGCTCATTTTGTTGTTGCTGGTGATTTTTGTTTTGTCCCCTTTTCGTTCGTATTTTAATCGTCCAATTCAACTACCACTAACTTCATGTATTCCACATAAATATTTCTGTTTGAAAGTTGAGCATGGCGGAGCGATTATGCCGCCACAAATATTCTGCACATTCAGACATTTAAGCAGGACACAAGGCAACAAGAAAAAAAGCACAACAGGGAAAGAAATAGAAAAAAATATTAAATGAAAAAAAGGACAAAGAAAAATAGCTGCTAGAAAAAATATAGCCAACAGGAGTAAAAGTCGTCTAAAAAGTAGGTGTATGTGGAATAATTGACTGAAAAAGAGAACCGAAAAAAATATACAACGAAACAATAAAAATAATAATAAAAGAAGGCAGCAAAAGGAAAAGACTAAAAAAAGTATTCCGAGATGTTGTAAATAAGACAAATAAACAATAAAAGGATGTCAATTAGTCTTTGAGTGGGTGGTGTACGAGGGTGGTATATAGTCCTGGCTGTCGTGGAAGTGTAATGGCGTCTGGGAATGTGTTTTACAATGAGAGCGGCTGCAAAAGTATGAATTGATTGTCGGGAATGATGATATAATTCAGTCTTTAATAGAATGAAAACATTTTTATATTAAAGCGCTGAACTAATTTTAATTATTATTTTATTTAATCTTTTCCAGGATTTCTATTAACGCAATTCTCTGCAACAGAATTATGAATTGAGGAGATATTATGGAGAGATCAGGAGATTTCGTTAAGAGAGCGATTTAGCGATTTTAGTTTTAAATTCGCTGAGATCGAAAGAGGGTGCTAAAAAAAATTTGAATAAATATTTCGGTCAAAATAATTTATTTTAACAACGAAACTGTTTATTTAGAACCAAAATTGGAGGATTAATTTTGAGCCGCACTGTATGAATTCATAGAAGAGTGTTACCAATAAATGAAATAATTTTGTACAAGTCAAATATCCTGTAGGGGAGTGAATAAAGTAATTAAAATCATCAATATTTCAAGTTATTCGAATATAATATTATTATTCGAGCATATTATTCGAATAAAGTTTGCGAGTATATTATTCGAATATATTATTGAAGTTATTTTATTTTAAGTTATTCGAATGTATTTTAAAATACTTTGTTTGAAATAATTTTATTCGAATATATAGTTCGAGTTATTTTAAGTTATTCGAATATTTTTTAAATATTATAACAACATTCGAATATCTTATTATTCAAACAATTTATTAATATTATTCAAACATATTGTTCGATTAATTTTATTTTGAGCTATTCGAATATTTTTGAAAATACTTTCATTGAAATAATTTTATTCGAATATATTATTCGAGTGAGATATTCGAGTAAAGTTCGCGAGTATATTATTCGATTATATAGTTCGATTTATTTTACTTTAAGTTATTCGAATATTTTATAAAATACTTCTGGAGACATTTTATTTGAATATAATATTATTTGAGTATTCGAATATTTTATTCGAGTAATTTTTTTTTTTGGTTATTCGAATGTATTTTAAAATACTTTGTTTGAAATAATTTTATTCGAATATATAGTTCGAGTTATTTTAAGTTATTCGAATATTTTTTATATATTATAACAACATTCGAATATATTATTATTCGGGCAAATTATTCGAATAAACTTTGCCAGTATATTATTCAATTTCGAGTTATTTTATTTTGAGTTATTCGAATGTATTTTAAAATATTTCGTTTTAAATAATTTTATTCGAATATATTATTCGAGTGAGATGTTCGAATAAAGTTCGCGAGTATATTATTCGAATAAATAGTTCGAGTTATTTTAAGTTGTTCGAAAATTTTATAAAATATTTTTGCAGACATTTTATTTGAATATAATATTATTTGAGTACTCGAATATTTTATTCGAGTAATTTTATTTTGTGTTTTTCGAATGTATTCGAAAATACTTTGATTGAAATAATTTTAGTCGAATATAATATTATTCGAGTCATATAGTCGTATAAGCTTTTCGAATATATTATTCGAATATATTATTAAAGCAGTTTTCTTTTAAATTACTCAAATATATAATGTTGTACTTTTAGTAGAGTGTTTAATGTGAATAATATATTATTCGAATAAATTGTTCGAATAATATTATTCGAACAGGTTATTCGCTTATATTTTTTGAGTAATTTTATTTTAAGTAATTCGAATTTGTTATAATTTTATTAAAGTAAATTTATTTTTGTACGACTTTATTCGAATAAATTGTTCGAATAACTATATTCGAGTAAGTTAATCGAATAAATTGTTTAAATAACTTTAAATCAGGTTATTCGAATATATCATCTAATACTTTTTACTTTAACTCTTTATTAATATTATTTCTATATGATGTTAATGGAAAAAAATATTGAATGAGTTTATTCGAGTAATTCAATCACATATATTTTTCGAATAATTTTATTTTAAGTAGTTCGAATATTTTATTTAAAAGAATGTTACTGCAGCAATTTTATTGAAATTATATAAATTGTTGGAGGACATCTGTTCTAGTAATTTACTCAAATAAGTTATTCAAAGACTTTTATTCGAAAAATTAAATCGCATATATTATTCGAATAATCGTAATCGAATAAATTTATATTCAAATATTTTTCTAATGTGCGTGTGCTTGTCCCTAAACTCTTCCGAAAGAGTAGGATCGTTCCTTATAGATTTTTTTTAGAATACATTTGGGTGACACCCTGTTTGGTTTATATTCACATATCACACCGGCAGATGGCGCTGCAGCCGGGAATATTTATCTATACATTAAGAATATTTTATATTTAACTAAAATTTAACTAAAATTTCGCCAGTGTTCTTCATGCTATTCAACAGTCTGAACTTCGTTCCTTATGAATTAAGAAACTCGCAAGAGAGAGATCCGTATCATATTCGATTTGTAAAAATGATCAACTGACTCCTTTAAATACTCTCTTCAATACCTCGACAATCATGAAAACTGTAACACGAAGCAGAACTCTTTTACTCAGGGCTCATCATTTTCCCCATTTAGTTTTAGTTTTTGTTTGCTCAGCTTTTGCACCCCGTGCATTAGTATTAGTGAAAGGAAAACGTATGGCTGAAGAGCAACCAGCCCGATGATGTGTGTTTGTGTGCGTGCGACTACTTGTGAATGAGTGCTGTGCTCGATTGTGAAACGAAAAAAATCCCTTAAAACGCTGCATTCATTTTGCTGAGATCCCAGTCGTATCCCGCGATTTCACATGCCAGACGGTGAGTAGTGGGCTGACTGGCTGGCGGGCTGGTTGGTTGGTTGGTTGGTTGGTTGGTTGGTTGTGGCTTCGAATTCATTCAGTTTTAACTTGCATATTTGCACTACCCCGAAGTCAACAGACGGACCTTTTGGCTCTTTAAGCACGATAAATACGGCAGCCACTGCACGATAAGACAAGTTGGAAAAAGGGTTGTTTCAAGTATGAATTAGAAAGACGCAACAAATATCGTGACAGCGAAGAGGATGATGATGATGATGATGTTGCTGATGATGATGATGGTGTGTATTTGCCTTCTACAACTTTATTTAATATAAAAAGCAGTTGAATTGCGTTTTTGCAAATAGGAAACAAAGAACTTTTTTTTTCTGGAAGCGCATTATAAAGATTTATCGAAAATGGAACAACCGTTTGGTTTTATTATATTTTTTTTTTCAAAATATTCCCCTGATTTATAAGGATTTTCTTTTCCATATTTTTGATCCCTTAAAAATATCAACAAGTTTAGTTCGCAACGAAATTCTTGTTTCATTATTTTTATTACAATCGCAGATTAATTTTGATAATTCCCCTTGTCAAAATGCCAGGAGTTTTTTGCAGTTCTTTGTTGGTATTCATCACTGGTTTGATTGGGGGTTGGTGGCGTTAAGATTCAAATCACTGCAGGATAAAAAGGACATGTGAAAAAAGAAAGAATTAAACGAAACGAAACGGAACCCTGAACCGGATGAAATGCAATTCATTCAAAAACCATCGCTGCAGTTTAACTTCGATTCAATATATTTTCACTTTATTTGCTTTCCTTAAGCTGTCAAATAAGTGTGCGTGTGTGCGTGTGTGTGTGCTGATGCGTTATGGATTTTTGTTTTTGTGGAGATTTGGAAGGTGTTGTGGTGTGAGTCATACTTTTTGGTGTGAGTAAGTTTTTGCTGTTTCCCAGAATTGTTGGCTTCTACAAAAAAAATTATGTTGCACGTGCGGAAATATTAAAAAGTGTTCGCCCTCTTTTTTGCTAGCGAGTGTTTTTTTTTTTTTTTTTGTTTAGTTTTCTTTTCTTTTTTTTAATAAAAAGGGGATAATACTTATTATACTTGAAAATTTTTATTCACAAAATAAATTAATGCGTTTTTTTCCTCTTCTGCTTTTCTATAATTAAAACAAAAGGCAACTAGAGGAAAGAAAAAGAGGGGGAGAAAATTGAGTTTTAAAAAATAATGTAACATAATTGAAAAGTTTTGTATTTCAGATAAAAAGCTTATGCCGGGTTATAGAAATTAAAAAAAGGAGTTCTTTTCATTAATTGAGAAGTGTTGAAATCATGATTTTAGCACAAAATATCTTCAGGGCTTAATTCTATTCAATTGTGTTTAGCGAAAACGCGTGTTCTTTTGTAAAGAAAAGCAAAACAAATATTGCACTTTTTGTGTTAATGCGTTATTAGAAGTTTTAAAAAGCTTGAATTTATAAGCCACAGAGTGTAGAGAGAGGGACAGCGAAGAAAAGTTTGCGATCTATAATTCCAGTAGCTGCAAGTGAGTCTAATAGAAATAGAAAAAAGGGGGTAACCTAAAAATACAGAAACGAAGAGTAACCATCCAGGTTTAAGGTATATTCGTAAAAGGAAATCAGGCAAAAATATATCAATTCTTTAATTAAATAAATTTTTTTGGAATACAAAATTTTGCAGATATTACATTTTTCTAATCAACAAAAATTCTTTAATTATAAAAATTTCCTTTAAAATGATATGAAAATAATTTTTGAGATAAAATCTGAACAAATTCGGTAATTCCGCGATATTATAAAATTTTAATATACGACAAAACTAACGAAAATTTTTAACTTTTTTACTTCCGCTAGGAAATTTTTAAATAAAATAAACGGGCAGTTATTTTTTACTCCCGTTTAAAAATAAATCGAGCTCCCATTGGCTCTATACGTCTTGAAGTCCTAGAAAAATTCAAATTTGAGCAGATTTAAACCGGTAGACTTCAAGATATCAAAGAAAAAAATAACACAAAGGGTGTTTTTTATAGAGCGATACAAGTTTATATCATAATAAAACTTATTAATATATTTTTGATATCAGTGAAACGGATTTTATTGGATAGAAAATTTTATGACATTAATGTTTAAATATGATTTCGGTCATGTGGCCGTCACGGCTGGCGTGTACAAGGAGCAATCTGGAACACCAATTTTCACAAACAGTAACATTCTGACCATCATCGTTTTTGAAGGCACATGGGCCAATGACTCCGCCAGCCCATAAAGCGGACCAAACAGTAAATTAAAATTCTGTTTATTTACGTACCCATTCAACCAAAAATGGGCTTCATCCGAAAATAAAATTTTTAATGGGCGAAGTGCACGACAAGTTTGACGAACAGAACCATTATTTTGATTAAAAATTTCCACAATTTGCACGCGTTGCTCTGGTGTCAGTCGATCCATAATGAAATGTCAAAGCAAACTAAACAAAAAGCAACTATCAGCTGTTAAATGGGTGCTCAAATAAAGCGGTGATGCCAACTAAAAGTTGTATCACTCTATAAAAAAACACCCATTTCGAAAAGCGTTTTTCAATAAATTTTTAACTGCTTCCCTGATCGTTTCCGCAAACTTATTAAATTTTCACATTTAAAATCCCATCGATCGCCACAGACTGGGAAAAAATCGGTTAATCCGTTGGTGAGATATTGTAAACGAAAATAATTCGAAAGGAGTGATTTTTTTTACTCCGAAATTATAGATCCGATTAATTAGCATTCCCGGTTATTTTATAGAACCCAAAACTACGTCAGTTACTGTGGGAGATGATGATTTAAAAAATTAATATAATAAATTCTTGGCTCGAAGAAGGATCAAAATTTTCCAAAAAATTCTAAATAGAATGAAAGAGATCCTCTGACCGAATTACATTCAAATCGAAAAGATCGTGTCTAACTCATTGTCAATTTGATATGGATTTACCCACATGTTTTATAACCTTTTTAATATATAAAAATTTATTGTTTTTTTCAATAGAAAATTGATGTTAAAACACATTAAATTATAGAGTCCTTTTTGCTTTCATGATCAACAAGTTATATATGAGTGCTGATGATCAGCGTAGTGGCTTTCGAAAACAGCACTATTCTGCTTCAAATAAAATAAATGAAGCTGATTTTTCTTTACTTCTTAAATTGTTACTCACAAAATATACAAAAATTTCGTATGGAATATTTGTTTTATAAACAGCTTATAGGCAAAAAATATTTTTTTATGAATAAGAAATACTGCAACTATGACTCTAAAAATCTTAAAAGAGTTTTAATGTAAATTTTGCTATTTTTTATTAACACGTAAAAATATGTTAAAATTTTCAAAAACACTCCAATATGTTATAGGCCTGAAGTGATAGTCTGGCAATGCCGCGAACATCGTTTTATAATTCTCGTATTGTATCAGAAGTTAAAAAAATTGCCAACACCAGGAAGATTATTTATTAAAGAATAATTAGAAAACTAACATTTAATTAAATCAGCCACCTCTAACAAAAAAAAAAAAACATGCCAAAAAGATCATCTGCAGGATAATGACTTGATTCGCTGTACCCACCCCCCCGGCTCTCGTTTATACAATTCCCATCAAAGTGTTCAAGTGAAAACCAATTAAATATTAAACGAATAACTATTTTACAAAAATTACACATTCTTTTCAATTTATTATCGCAGTGGCGGAAGGAGGAGGAGGAGGTCGTATAAGCGTTCATTTCGATGTATTTTGGCTATTTGAACAATTTTATTATCCTCTCAATTTATGTTCGATACGACACCGCACATGTTTAAGTGGTTTCATATAATTTTCGTTTTTTACTTGTCTGCATGTTTTCAATACGTACAACACCAGCAGCATTATGAGGGTAGAACACGCACACACACAAACATATATATATATTTTACATGCATAATAAAACTCGAGTGTGTGTGTGCGTTTCATTTTTATACAAAATTTTTTTAGTGAACATTATTTTTTCCTGCTGTTGTTGTTGTTATATTGTCAACTTTTTATGGTCACGCTGACATATTTTTACTTTTATCCAACCGACCGACCGACCAACCAACCACCCGCGCTTAAAACACGTCCTCATTTATGGAGTTTAAAAAGTCCTTTTTACATGTTTATTGATTAATAATCAAGATTATGGAAAAATTTGTTATGCTGCTGCTGCTGCTGCTGTTTTTATGTGTCACTTAAAAGCAAAATCTTTTACCAGTATTTTTTCTATATTAAACCACACTTAAGCCTGGATTGACAGGTTTTAAATGAAATAATTTGTTTACAAATTTTCGAGTTCTATTCTATTTAAATAAAAATAATAGACCAGGACTCGTAAAATTGTATATTCAGAAAGATCTGATAAACATGAAAAAACAAGGGCGTATCCTCATAAATTTTTAAAAAATTCTTATTAAAATTATTCCAATAAATTTTAATCGAAGACAAAATTTTCGAATAAAAATTAACTTTAAATTCTGTCAAGATTTTTCTTTAAAAATTTATCAACAGAAAATATTTTTATTCATTCTTCAAATAAAAAAATGTTCTTCGTGATTTTTATTTATTTCTCAAAAAAATAAAAGTTATTTCTGACTTTTCTTTATTATGAAATAAAAAGAAATTATTTTTGATTTTTATTTGTTCAGAAAATTTATTAATTGTTTGTTTTTTAATTATTCTTCAGAAAATAAAAGTTATTTTTTTACTTTTATTATTCGATTAGCAAATAAAAGTTATTTCTGACTTATTTTCCAATCAGAAAATAAAAGTTAACTCCTGATTTTTATTTTTTGATCAGTACATAAAAGTTATTTCTTAATTTTTATATAGAAAATAAAAGTTATTTCTTGACTTTTATTTTTTGATCTGAAAATAAAAGTTATTTTTTGATTTTTATTTGTCGATCAGGATATAAAAATTATTTCTTGACTTTTATTTTTTGATCTGAAAATAAAAGCTATTTTTTGATTTTTATTTGTCGATCAGGAAATAAAAGTTATTTCTTGCTTTTTATTTTTCGATCTACAAATAAAAGTTATTTCTGCCGTATTTTCCAATCAGAAAATAAAAGTTAACTCCAGATTTTTATTTTTTGATCTGAAAATAAAAGTTATTTTTTGATTTTTATTTGTCGATCAGGAAATAAAAATTATTTCTTGACTTTTATTTTTTGATCTGAAAATAAAAGTTATTTTTTGATTTTTATTTGTCGATCAGGAAATAAAAGTTATTTCTTGCTTTTTATTTTTCGATCAACAAATAAAAGTTATTTCTGACTTATTTTAATAATCAGTTAACTCCTGATTTTTATTTTTTGATCAGTACATAAAAGTAATTTTTGATTTTTATATAGAAAATAAAAGTTATTTCTTGACTTTTATTTTTTGATCTGGAAATAAAAGTTATTTTTTTATTTTTATTTGTCGATCAGGAAATAAAAATTATTTCTTGACTTTTATTTTTTGATCTGGAAATAAAAGTTATTTTTAGATTTTTATTTGTCGATCAGGAAATAAAAGTTATTTCTTGACTTTTATTATTCGTTAAAAAAATAAAAGTTATTTCTTGACTTTTATTTTTTGATCAGAAAATAAAAGTTATTTTTTGATTAAAATTTTTCGATTAGAAAATAAAAGTTATTTCTTGACTTTTATTTTTCGATCAGAAAATAAAAGTCATTTCTTGATTTCTATTTATTTTTCAGAATTTCTGGATTTTTATTTATTCCTCGAAAAATTCAAGTTTTTTAATTTTATTGTTCGTTAAAAACTAAAAGTTAATCCTTCATTTTTATTTAGTTTTTTTTGTTCAAATTTCTTATTCTTTAGAAAAGCAAGCGGAGGCCGCAGTGTAAGACTCACTTGTAAATGGCCATCACATAAACTGAATATCTGGTACGTTTAAACTTAATTTAATACATCATCTGTGGCATGAAGAAAAAGTTAACTGTTGTATGACCGATAAACTTTCTCGGCCGAAGGTTATCAAATGCAGTCAGTCCATAAGTGGCCTACAGAAGAAAAGGTCAACTCAGTTTTATGTTTTCAGTACAACGAACGACATCCACACAAAATGTGAAGTTTGAAAAGTTTTCGGGCGGTTTGAGGAGGACTTAGACTTGATGATCTCTGTTCTTTAGCCTGTGGCATTTGGGGGGTGGGGGGGATAATAAAACACTGTTTTCCTAATTTAGCCAAATTCATGTTGGACACTCAAATTATTCACAGTCGTTAGCCTAACTTTTCTTTATGAATAAGTAAACAATTAATTTAAGTTGGCGGGTAATCAAAAACATATTTCAGAGGACATTAAGAAAGTGATTGTATTTTTAAACGACACAGTGCGTTATTGCGTAGCATTTAAAAGCATAATTTTCTCCCTTTTAAAACGCTTTTTATTGGCTTCACTTGCATGTGCTTCTACGCGTATACTTAATGTTATTAATAATGTTACTCATACGTCACATTGTATTAGTTCAAGAGTGTTGTTGTGCCTCATGTTCTCATCTGCTTATAAAGTGTAAGCATTTTTACACCCTTTGAAAGCACTTTAAATTCAATAATAAAAAATATATTTCGCAAACAAACAAAAATCGGTGAGGACAACTTGTGCAATTTCATTTTTCTATCTTTTTTAAAAAATATTGTTTTAAACTCTGAATTCTATTTGCGGTTTTTTATTTAATCTCTTCTGCAAATAAATTCTATGAAAAAATGCATATAAAATCAATACAATCAAATTAAGCTGGAGCGCATAGAAATGCAAATGTTGATATAAAAGTTTTATTTATATATTTAGAAGTATAAAAATGCAGATTATATAAAATAAACTACACTGTGAGAAATACTACTGCATCTTTATCTACAAGCATGAAAATATAACAACGCGTTCACTTTAAATGAAGAAGTGAAATAATTTTATGAAAATAGTGCAGGAAAATTGGAATGAAAATAAGAAAAATTATTTAAAAGCTGAACAGAAAATATTAGGGGGTAACTTTTATCGATTAACGGTTTTTTAATCCAGGCAGCTACTTTCGGAAATAAAAATTTTAATTCGTTTTAGTTTCAGTCAGTCTCAACACGCAGTCGTACTTTTTTCAAATTTGATCTCTTCCCTTTCAGTCGCTCCGAAATTGCTGTTGTTCCATTATCACCCAAATGAACTTCTGCAGATGAGGGAAGAAGCCTTTTAACAGAAAATCGCCTCAGTGTAAGGCCAGCAATTCGATGAGACTATTCTTACTGCCCGGCTTGGGAATACACCCGCTTAATGATAGGATGCTATCGATGAATCAATAGATTGATAAATCGATAAATTGATGAATCGAGAAATTGATAAATTTATAAATCGATAAATCATTAAATTAATTAATTAATAAATCGATAAATTGATAAATCGATAAACTGATAAATCAACAAATTTATAAATCGATAAATTGATAAATCGATGAACCGACAAATTTATAAATCGATAAATTGATATATAAATTAATTAATAAATCGATAAATTGATAAATCGATATATTGAATAATTTATAAATCGATAAATTGATGAATAAATGAAATAATAATTCGATAAATCGATAAATTGATAAATCGATAAACTGATAAATCGACAAATTTATAAATCGATAAATTGATAAATCGATGAACCGACAAATTTATAAATCGATAAATTGATATATAAATTAATTAATAAATCGATAAATTGATAAATCGATATATTGAATAATTTATAAATCGATAAATTGATGAATAAATGAAATAATAATTCGATAAATCGATAAATAGATAAATCGATAAACTGATAAATCGAGAAATTTATAAATCGATAAATTGATAAATCGATGAACCGAAAAATTTATAAATCGATAAATTGATATATAAATTAATTAATAAATCGATAAATTGATAAATCGATGAACTGATAAATCGATAAATTGACAAATTTATAAATTGATAAATCGACAAATTGATAATAAATCGTTATCGAAAAATTTGTCGGGATAATTTCCTAAGTTATTAGCGGAGTTTAAAAAAGCATTTTGCCGTGCTCTCAATATTTTTATTAAGTGATTTCGCAGGTTTGAATTTTAAAAGAACGATATCCATGATTGTGGGTGATTATATTCTTCGTAGTGATGCCACTTGACACAAAGTTGGGCAGACTTGGCATCACTGCAAAGCGTTTTGAAAATTTTGGAATTCAACCGGCATTCAATTACTTTCAATCACATTTAAAATAAAACTAGACTATTCTGCCAGAATTGAAACTAAACATGAGATATGAGACGTGTGCAGTGTAGCGTGCGTCACAGAAAATCAGATTATTATCGTATTCATAAATGATTTCTACTCAATATTCTGCTTTTAAGCAAATGATAAAATTTTTCATCTCTAAATGAAACAAAAACTAAAATTTGCATCAAAATTTTTGTATGGAGCGTCACAAATTAAGGTGCTTGCAATTTTCATTCCGATTTCTTCAATATTCAATTCTAATCACTATTCCTCTGTCCATATCAATTATTTTTCAGTGGGAGCAAAAAAATGAATCGATTCTCCATTTCTGGAATAATATCCAAAAATAGTTATTATTTCAACGGGTTATGCCACAAAAGCGCGTAACGAAAATTGTTTCATATGAAAAGAATTGTTTTGATACAAAGTTTGGCAGACTTGGCATCACTGCAAGGCGTTTTGATATTTTGGACCTCAGCCGGTGTTATTAATATCAGCAAGTTTTTAATCTGGTACAATTTCGTTGCTTTAGTCAGTTGTTGAAATCAATTTTAGTTGTTAGAAATATGTGCTGTTTTAAAATATATACTCTCTTATTCTGTAACTATCCAACGTCGAGGTCAAGACAATGCGAAACCAAAAAACCTTCTGTACTTCATTTCTTCTGCTTTAATACTTTCTAAAAACTTTTGCTATATCGAAGGTCTTAAAGAGAAGTTACAAACTGTCAAAAATACTCCACAAGGACTTCTTTTTATTATTGTATTGACATGACGTTGGGAAATAGTTAGAGAATAGAGAGAACGTCTAGACATTTTTTCTACCACTTCATTTTTTCTACCACAAGCGTTCATCATAATAATAATTAAAATTATGCGCTAAAAAACGAACTGTAGCCTGATCAGAAATCAATTGAAGTGAAACTAGTCGGGAGTAACATTGACAGCACCGATAGTGATCTCTGATCTATCGTTAGATATCGATAACAGAAAATGTCGTCAGTATTCAAGTTTTACATCCAACATATATATGTTAAGTGGTATGAAATTTGGAACAACATTGACGTCCTTTGAAGGTCCTTTAACTCCCAGACAAGCGGATCTCTGTTTCAATTAAACTATTGAAATGAAATCAATTCACTGAGTGAAAGTGCATTTCAAAAATGTTAGACAATCATTTCGTCTGTGTATTGACCAACATAAATTTAAATTCCCAAATGATTACACACACACACACACACACACACACAGACACACACATACCCGCTCCAATAGGACAAATACAATTGTGTTCGGGTTCAGATTATATGTGTGAACAGATTGCTAATTTATTTGTTTGATCGAACCAGAAAAGCACATTAAATTAAATAGAAATATGAAGCCACACAAACACATACACACACATGTCGGTATGCATTTCCTAAGCGTGTGTGTCTGTGTGTACATAAGCAAACAATTTAGGTCACATAGAAAGTATATAAAAGCAACCAAAACTTCGATACATAAAATATTTTTAACCAAAAAAAAACTATAAATAAATTGCACATAAATATGCACTTCGTTTTGGTAATTGCAAGTGAGTGTGTGTGTGTTTGTATGTGTGTAGCAGCATATTTATGCTGAAAAAAATTAAACAAAAAATTTCATATTTTCAATCATGTTTTACTGCTGCAGTTTCATATTTTTATGTGTTTTAGATTTATAGATTCAATACTGCATTTAACTGCAAAAATATTATGGCGAATTCGAATAGTTTAAATAAAATAGAATCAGAATTTATTCGGCCAACAGCAACAACAACAAAAATAATATTAATAATTCAGTGGCTTAATAAGCAAATCTGTTTTATTTTAATTTTTATTTCCAAATAGTTTATTTATTTACGCTGTTAATAATTAATTTTAAATTTGGAAAAATTTTACTGGAATTTTATTACATCACATCCAGATCACATGCTGAAGGGAATTTAATACGTGCATGTGTGTGTGTGTGTGTGTGTGTGTGTGTGTTATATAGCAAGTCCCAGCAGCAGTTTGCAATCGTAAATATATCAACTCAACCCAACTTAAGGCCACTATTATAACCTCATATTAGTTAGAAGTAGGGTTTTAGCGGACGTATAAAAAATTTTCAATAATTAAAATTTTATTCAAATTTAAAGTGATCGTCAAGTGGGCTAAAGAAACGGCTTTAATAGAGACTAATGCCGATTTCTTTTCTACAAAATAATGCAACATTTTTCACACTTTTTAACATAAAATGGCAACATTTTGCCACATCAATATAAGGAATTTATTGGAAATGTATCCAACATCGCTCACGAAAAATTATTTCCAAACCGCCACTTTTTAGAAAATAACTGGGAAAATGTTACGTGTTTTCTAGAAAAGAAAACGCCATAACATTTTATAAGGCCCATCATAATTTCGTGTGAATAGGGACGGCATTCAATTATTTTCAATCTGATTCAAAAAAACTCAACTATTCTACCAGGATTGCAACTAGAGATGAGATAGGAGGCCTGTGCATTGTAGCGTGCGTCACGGATAATCAGATTATTATTGTATTTATAAACGATTTTAACTCAATGTTCTTCTTTTCAGCAAACGAAAAAATTTGGTTTCTAAATTGAATAAAAATTAAAATTTGGATTTCAGTTTTGTAACGAGCGTCACAAATTAAGATGCATGCAATTTTCATTCCGATTTCTTCAAAATTTACTCCCCATCACTATTCCTCTGTCCATATCAAGGCATATATCGCCAGCCGAAATGGAAAAACTGATAATTAAATAATACTTCTGATATTTTACAGTGGGAATAAAATATGTTGTGTATTGAAAAAGGAATGCAATTGCAGATTAATATCAAACGAATTCTCTATTTCTTTAATAACATTAATAATTAATATTTTAGTGACATTATTATTTCAACGGGTTACACCAAATGTTTCCTTCCGAATTCATATTTCCTGCCACAAAAGCACGCAACGAAAATTGTTTCATATAAAGAGAACTAAATTTTCATTCGTTATATTCGTTAAATGAAATAAAATTTCCAGTTTTTAAGTAATAAAGGGTGCTCTTTATAGAGGTATAGTAATTTTAAAGGGAATAAAACAGAGACGGATTTATTAAATTGTCATGAAATTCACTTGATTTGAGAGATCATTTTGAGGCTTCAGAATTTAATTATGACTTCTGGCTTATGACCGCCACGGCTGGTTCGGACGTAGTTTAATCAGGTCCCATTTTCGATTACTTTTTCCAACATATGCGACGGCATATCGTCAATAAGTGCTCAATAGTTTGGAGCTCGATCTCACCTATCCCCCGAGAATATAGTCTCTGGGTGTAAGTCTAGCAAAAACGCACGATCTTGGACCCAAAATGTGAAACTATATGGTTACCAAATTTTTCGTTCAACAAATCAACTGTGACACAAGTTGTCTGACATGCTGCACCGTCTTGTTGAAAGCAGAGCTTCTGCACATCATGCCTCTTAAATTGATGACGACTGTAAAGCTCTGACCACTATCTTTTTTAAAAAAGTGCGGAACAATGATTTTACCAGGCCTTAAGGCACACTCACTAAATCACTTAAAAAGTGTCAGTAAACAAAATGACACAAGAGTACTCATGATGCATGTGTAGCGGCTTTCGAAAACAGCTGCTCTGCTCTGCAGTACAAGTCAAATGGTTGGAACTGATTTGGACTTTCCCTTGTGCTTTAAAATATTTATCATGTCCTCCAGAATTCAAAACAATTTGCGAACAATTCGTTTGTCATAATTGAATTTAATGCACGAAACAGTCAGTTTTTCTGGATTTGACGGTGACTCAACATGCCCTTGAAGGTTATCATCACTCCGAATACGACATCCATCCAAACAAAAGTGAAATTCAACGCTAAAAAAAATTCGCGCGAACAGAACCAGGATTTCCAAAATAAATTTTCCCGATTTGCAAGCGTTCGTTGTTGAGACGAAACAAAAATCACAGTTAAAAAGTGCTGTCAACTTAAAGTTTCATGTCTCGTTAAAAAAAACACCCTCTTTAATTCTCATGCTCTCAATAATTATTTAGCCGAATGTCAATTGTTTTCAATCGACATATATTTCGCATGAGTTTATTTAATAACCAGATTAATTTTTTAAATTGTTTTTTGTTGTTTGTTCGATATCGAAACATTCAATTTGAACTTTCAAATAAAATAATTTGTTGTCGGCACTTTTTGTTTGACCGTCCGAATTTGAGACAAAATTCCCAAAAACTGTTTGAGCAAGAATTAAAAACAAAAGAAACTGAAACCGAAACACGCATATCGTCACACAAAATGCAGAAAGGCATGTCTAAGATTTTTAAGGTTTAACAGGAAACGCATAAAACCTGTTTAAACAAACAAAAAAAATTATTGAAAATTAGCGCAGCATTATAAAATTTCATATATTCATTTCTGTGTCCTTTTTTACTTGAAAGTTTTTGCATTAAATGCAATTTTTATTTAACTCCGTTTTATGTTTGATTTTTAAAATAATTAATAAATTATTTACAGCCTTTTGCGTTTTCTGCAACGATATGTTTGTGTGTGTATATGTTAACAATATAAACACAATATCTATGAACATCCATCCATCTTCTGCATTGACTTGTTATTAAACAAAAGCAGCGACGAATAAATAACGTCTACTTTAAGACTTTTTTTCTTATTTTTATTAAATTTTTTTTATTTTTTTCATAAAATATTCCCCTCAAAATGACTCGTACGAACATGCAATTCCGATCAAAACAGTTCAGGTAACGTAGTCGCTTTATTTCATTAATTTTAAGATTTTAAAATGTCTTCCAACTTAACCCTTTAACGGTCAGCGTACTCACAAGAGGAGGGTTGTTCGCATGTCCTCATTATTTAGTCCGATATTTTCTTTATATTTCAATTCGTTTGACACTCGACAACTGCCATCTTGTTTGAGCTTTCTGTCAAATTGGTTGTCATTTCTTCAGTCTGTTTCGCCAATTCACCACGGAGCATTCAACAAGACGTGCAACTAATAAAAATTTTTTATTCCAAACGGGATGGTGTTCTATTCGTCATAATCATTCTACCGAGACAATTATTCTGGAGATGGATAAGTTTGATTACCCTGGTTCAGTAACAGATCGGCCAACCCTCGTTAGTCGACGAAACTCAAGATCTGCCGACAACATCGCTGCTGTCCACAAGACATCGCTGCTGTCAAGTCGCTCACAAGAACTCGGTCTTTCATGGATCCCTCCTCAACGAATTCAGCTTCGTAGGTGGAAGTTCAAGAAAATTAAGATAAACAACCCTTGAAACCGACGTGTATTCGGTGAATGGTTTCTGGATCGGCTGGAAACTGACCCATATTTACATCAGCCATGATGTCATTTTGAAAGAATGGGAACGTGAACAAACAATTTTTTTCGAGTGTGGGAAAGGAGATCCAATAGCGTCCAAGTCATTCCAAAAAAGTCTGTATTTGATGTGGGTATTAGGCTGGCGGCATGATCGGTCCATCCGCATCTACTTTGAGCTACAGAGGCCGATCATTAGCAACTTCCATTGGCCTGAATCTGGACACCAAGGACAAGTGGTTTCCAGATTGAATATTCAAGACCAAGCGATTTGAGGGCATGGTCACCTCCCCGTAAAGGTGATGTAACCCCAATATACTTTGCTTGACGGGTTTTCTTAAGTCGCAAGTGTATGCGAATTAGCCACGAACAACAGTGGTCCACAAAGCCCATCGGTCATATTCAGCTAATTTTATGAGCCACTGTCATGGAAAATTGCAATTTTCCAATGCGCTACACTAAAAAAACCGTGGCGGACAATTGCACGATCTTATATTTCACACATGATGGCATCAAAAGGTGTTCCAAATGAATAAAAAATTTCGACGGTATCGCACAAAATTTATCTTTAAATTTTATGATACGAACCGGTTAACCCTTCTGAATTATTTAGTTACACGTTGATAAAACAAAAAACTGATACCGATATTGCGTAGCTCCTGATCTGATCTAGAGATATCAAAAAATTATGATAATGAATTATTGTGTAAATTTTTGAGCATCACTGTAACCAGTAACTTAACTACGTTATTCATAACATTTTGTTGTCTCTTTTCTTGTTGTTATTTTTGTCATTTGTATTACGTATGTTGTACGGATACGACTTCCAACGTCATGTCACTACACTGAAAAAAGAAATAAATAATAATAATTAACACATTCATGTGCTCCAGAGCAGGATACAGCACCCTCCTTCGTCGTTCGGTGCATGTAGCAAAAAATTCATCAGCGAAGTAGAAGTAAAACTGGCTACAACAACATTTTCGATCTTCTAATCTGTCTCCATCCGTCCTCTTAACACTATCTCTCGCTCGCTCACTCTCTCTCTCTCTCTATCTCTATCTCTTTCTTTCTTTCTTGTTCCGGCAGAATGCACTGTTTTCTTATATTCTTTTTTAAAATACTCAAGTTTTTATATAAATCTAAACGTTAAAAAAACTCTTTTGATACTCAGTTTTTACTTAATTTTATTTCACTTAATTCACAACTTTTTCTTTAAGTGCATGATTATGAAGCCAACCAGTAATAAGTTAAAGACAATGGAACCTGGAAAAGTACAACGCGACAACAAAAGAAAAAAAGAACAACAAAAAAAAAGAAACGGAAAGTGTGGGTGAAGTTTGTTGTTGTTTTTGTTGCTGTCAAGTCTGTTAAAACTTTAGCAAATATTGTCGTCAAAATTAAACAAAAAAACTAAAAAAACAAAGAAAAATTATGCAAAAACCACTGACTTTCTGATATTTATTTTGTTGTTGTATTTGTTGTCTGCCTGTTTGGCATCTAAATTTGGCAGCACTGCGTATCGTCTTGTTTTTTTTCAAGTTTCCTCCACTTCCTCGAATTGTTCATTTTAATTATGTGTGTGTGTGTAATTTTTTAAATTAAAAAAAACATAATAATAATAAATTTAAGAGAAGTCACGAAACTTTAAGAGACTTCGTATTCTCAGTCTTGCGGCCAAATCAAGTGAAAAAAGAACAAGTTTCCGACATTAATTCGATATGCAGCATTTGGTAATTTTCTTAAGACTTTTTTTAAAACTGTAAAAAATCGCGTTCTTGTAAAACTGTTACGATCTTGATTTATAATTTTTGAAATTGAGGAATTTTTATATAAAATATATAACGAGTATTGGAATATGACACCAAGTCCTTGTCTCTTTCAGGACGTCGAAAACTTCTTTCTATTTTTCGCACAATTACATTTGAAACAACAACAATTTATCAAATTTATTTTTTTTTTCAAAAGTATTTACAAGCTAAGGTACGTTCACACTGTCATATATTTGACACAAAAAAACGTGACCACTATTTATTGAATTAAATAGTTTCCATTAGTTTTGGATTCTATGCCCACTGTCTACTCGTTATGAAGGCAGTTGTTTTAGTTAGTAAACACGTCGGTGAGTGAAAATTTATTTTTCACTCACCGACTTATGTTTAGTGGTCACGCTTTTTTGGCCAAATATGTGACAACTGTGAAAGTACCTTTTATCTATTATAATTTTCCAATAACTTTCTAATTAAGTGAAAATATGTTTCAATTATTACAAGGAAATACCCACCCATTAAGACCCCATTATCAACCAATTAAAAATCAATTATTACAAGGACATGCCCACCCATTAAGAACCCACTATTAACCCATTAAGAACCCATTATTAACCGATTAAGAACCCATTATTAACCCTTTAATAACCCATTAAAACCCATTATTAACACATTAATAACCCATTAAGAACCCACTATTAACCCATTAAGAACCCATTATTAACCCATTAAGAACCAAAAGCTAAAATACGCTACAAAAGCGATTAAAAACATTTTTTTATAATTTCGCCAACAAACCTCAACGTATAAAAACTGTAAAAATCAAACATAGAGAGAATAGAGAATATAAAACTGTAAAAATATTATCGCTGTTGGGTAGTGTAGCCGAGCTTACAAGGACCATTTTCATTTTATTTATAATAATTTGTTGATATTATCACTTTTTTTAGAAAAACTTGAACGCAAAACAAATTCCTGCAGTTAAAACTCACACAAATTTGCAAACTCTTTAGATGCGAAGCATTTTAGATTGTTTTAAATGGAGCTTTTAACTTCTCAAGTGTCAACTTATTCACAAAACAAAAACATTTTATAATTGATGTTAATATTTCTCTTGGCCATATTTGGTTTTTGTAAATTATAGCAAATTTATTGAGGTTTATACCAAACAGTGAGCGCTAAGATTAGACTAACTCAACTATAAATTGTTAATAAAACGAAGCAAGTTTAAAAATTTCATTAACTTCAATTATATACAAACATTTCAAAATAATTATGAGTTTTTTAAGAGTCTTTGGATACAGTCTAACATATTAAGTTGCTTATTCATAATCTTTAGTTAACCGCAGATTATAATTTAACCAACTAAAATTTCTCTTCATATAATCAATTGAACCAAAAACTTAAGCCAACTGAAGATTGAGAATCTTTGGATCCAAAAATCATTTGCAGCAAATTTAGAAAATACTACTTTTGCAGCCCACTGTACCTCTCCAACAAACATGCCAACAAAAAATTATACATTTCAATCTCACAACTTGAGGAAAAAAAAACAACATGAACTCAATGATTGATTTTGTTGATGTTTTTGCCAGAGTTTTTATTTGGTCGAAACTTAACCAAACAAACGTTAACTCGAAATAATTGTAATTTTCATAAAATTTTATTATTAATTTTTGTTTTGTTGTTTTTCTTTCATTTTTGTCGAACATAAATTTTATTAGCAAATTGTTTTTTTTCTCAAGATTTTATTTATATGTTAAGGTCAGTTAAATAATTTGTTTTTATTAGCTGTTGTTGTTGTTGTTGTTGTTGCTGTTCAAACAAAACGAAGTAAACAAATTTAACCTTTTTCCCAAACAATAAATAGTTAAATGCGAAACGGAATAGAAGCAGAAAGAAATAAATTGAAGTGAAATCAATTTAACTGTCAAGTAGTTGAACTAAAAATTGCCGATAAATGCTTAAGCAAATAGCGAGTTACACACAACGTTTAAATATTCAGTGATTATTTTTGAAATTTTAATATTTATTTACTTGGCCGTGGCGTGGCGACACGTGCAATTAAATCTGGCAGAAAATTATACCGCCAACGCGCCGCCACCATCAGCAACAGCAACAACAAGTGCGCTGCGCTAGTTTCCAATAATTTTTATTTGCTTGAAGAGCAAATCGCTAGAGATTTCAAGACGGGGGGTGGTTAAGCGTTCTGCATGTGTTTTACTTTAACACACTTTTAATTAAATGAGGATTATTTAATTGTTATAGAGAGAGAGAGAGGGAGGGAGAGGGAAAATTGTTTTCTATTTTCACTTCGTTTTGTAGTGGTCCTTGGAGAGCTTAAGGCGGTAATTACGTAAATCGCTTTGCGTTAGTGAAGTTCTTAAAAATACAAAAATAAAATTGCAAGTATTTCTACTCTTTTGACTCTCTTTTAATCTAAAAATGATTTTTGTGGAGCTAAGAAATTTTAATCTGGCAACTCTCTTTTAACTGGCAACTACTTTGTCAGCTGATCAGCTGATTTATTTTGGCTTTTCAGCATTAAATTTACTAACGCCTGAACAACATTTCCCAATTGTACAAAATTTATCGAAAATCATGGATCTGTTCGAAATATGTAACGCGCCCTACGTCCCTTTGAGGTGAACATATTCCTCCATCACAGCAATTAATTCAATTGGTCCTGAATATGCCACGATTCTGTGGGGAATCGTAAAGCCGCTAGTCTACGCCGATAGGACCGAAACTATTAACCACTTGGAGGACAAGATTACCCACATTATACCCGATAAAAGGCCACAGATGTTGGTAGAAGTAATCGAAAATTGGACCTGCAGATCAGACCATATGCCCGAGCCAGCGGTGGCGGTGATGTGCCAAAAGTCATATTGAAATTATAACGCCAAAAGAATATCTTTCGAATCGAGTAAATTTCATGTCAATTTAAAAAACTCATGTTTATTTTATTGCATTTCAAAGTTATACACCTCTAAAAAAAGCACCCTTTAAGTCCCCTTAGTTCTGATAAGATATATAAAATTTGTAGCGCAAAGCAACGCTGGAGTTTCATTCCGTTTTGTTTGGCGAAGAAATTAAACAGGAAACAGAAATATATTTTTTTATAAAATTTAATTTAAAAAAAAAATATTACCAACTCCAGGGGATTTACGAAATTGGTGTCTAAATGATTTTTTTATTATATAAATTTCAAAAAACCAACTTAAAAGTATTCATCCATAAACGATAAAAATATCGCTTCACATAGTTTTTAAATTTCGAGACGAGGGCTGTTTGACAGCCGGGTCCGTGACTTTTCCAATAAATTTTTCTTCAGCTTATGAAACGATTTATTTTTAATTGCAAATTTACTGCCTGTCGCACGACGTCATTCGCTATCGTTCTGTTGACAAAAATTTATTTAAAACGAAAACTAAGTCCACCGTTTTGTAATCCTTCCAAATAAAAGGTTTTCCCAAGGACCTTCAAAATGGGAGTTTGTTTCGGTTGTTAACTCCTCATTTGATCCAAATTTTGTAACGTACAACTATTTCAATTTCGAGGATCATGTGGGATCGGGATGCAGCAGTTCGCCATGTTGAGAACAACCATGAGCATTCGTGAGTAGTCTTGATGCAACATGACTTTTTTTACTAGATGTGATCGCTTTTGCTTTAAATCAGTCGCGTTTACATTTTTATTAAAATTCAATAGGTTCTCTGCTTTTAATGGGTGTCATATAAAAACTACCTGACAAACTACGCATTTAAAGTCACAGCGTGGGAAATTCAAAAAGCCAGTATTTTCACAGAATTAATTTAGTTACAATAAATATTGTTCTAAAAATAACAACAAAAACTTAAGCCTTTTGAAAGTTATGCCACAATATTTCCTACTTACAACCAGTAATGCCAAGTTTTGTATAAAAATAGGACAAAAACAGGGTAACAATTTTAAAATAATCGTATATATTTTGTTGTAACAAAAATCCGTTTGAAAAATCTTTGCTCTTCTTATTTCACATCCTATCTTATTTTCATAAAAACGAATACACTTAAACAAATTTTCGAGTGGTCATAAAAATATACTTGGGTCTTTAACACAAATTGTAGGGAAATAAATTGATTTTCAAAATTTTAGTTATCAAAAGAACACTAAATATTTTCAAAAGTTTTTAAAAATCTCTATAAATATTCTTGTTAGAAAAAATAGTATTTAAGAATTTTAAGGGTGTTTGGAAAGAGAAAAAAGCACTAAGATAATTGAGAAAAGCACCAAAGTGGCAACACTGCCTACAACTATGACAACTGCTGCTTCTAGAAGCGTTTTCGAACAAAATTCAGAATAAAATTTTAGAACGAAAATTCATTCAATTATATGATTATATATTGAGCAACTTTCTCTAGGTGTATTTTTAAACCGACCCTGAGGAGCCGATTTTGGATTTGAAAATTCTCACAACATTTGCAATTTTTACAGCACTCAATTGGAGTTATTTTGAAATCAATAACGGGCACGCCTTTTCAATATATAATTTCCCGTTTCTGTTTATATATAACTGTTGGAAAGTAGGCTGTGACACGCCCACACATTATATCTATCCGAACAACTGTGTTGTAACTCTTTTTTAAATATTTGCTTTATTTTTATTTATAAGGGAAAAAAATTAATGATTTGAAATAAAAGAGCTCCTTAAATAAATTTAAAAAAAATCAAAAATGTTTCCACTCACCGCTTTTCTTGCTGTCAAACGCCAAAGAGACTTAATTAATGCCTGCAAAAGAAGGAAAAAATGCATTAAAGAAATAAGTTTTTATAAAACAGAATGTGCTTAAAATATAGAAATTAAATTAAATTAAAATGAGTCCTGGTCATAGTAGACAATTTGATGCCCTAAAAAATGCTTTTAAGTGCTGAAGGCCATTTTGCTGCCTTCAGCACTTAAAACCGATTGTTCTTTTAAAATTAAGAATTTTAGAGGCGCATGGGGTCCGAACTATTTCCCTAGTTCCAGCACACAACTCTTAAACTTTATATTCCCATACATGCTGATGTAGGGTGCCAAGAATCTAAATATTTTAAATCAAAAGAGCCAAAAAATAAAAACAAATACAACACAGCGGACATTAAGTGAAAATAAGGTTTGCCAAAGTAGAAGTTAAAAACAAAAATATTCTTATAAAAAAGTGTAATAAAAGAAAATAAGAATAAAGAGACGGGGAAACTGACAGACAGATAAATGGAACAGTAGTTACAGGCAGAAGCCTGAATGAGTGAAATCTTTACACGAACGTAAGAGAACTACAGTCGAATCTTCTTGATTTTAATCTTTCAACCTCAATATTTAAAATAAAATGTGTTCGATTTGAAATCGCATGATTTAAAAAAAAATATAACTCCAATTATGGACATATTTTTTCCAATATTTTTTTTTATATGTCCATCAAAAACAGCCTCAATTATGATATTTAAAAATAGACTGTCGTACATGATTTGAAAGACGTCTGCAGGACTATTATAGGGTGTTTTTTATAGAGTGATACAACTTTGAGTTGGCATCACTACTTTATTTGACCACCCATTTGACAGCTGACAGTTGCATTTTGTTTAGTTTGCTTTGACATTTTATTATGGATCGACTTACACCAGAGCATAAACAATTTAATTTCAATAATCGTTTCTTTTGATTTCTTCTCATTTTTAAAAGAGAAAAAATTAAAATTTTTATTTCAACAAAAAACCAACTCCTTTAAGTTGCGCCTTTTCAAACTTCACTATCGAAAAGTTTAAGAAAACCTACAAAATTTACAAATAGATTCAACAAATGAACTGTTTTTAGGTACAAGAAATGTTAAGAGAAAACAAAAAACAACAACAAAATAAAACATCAACATTCACCCAAAAAGGAACAGAAAATGGACGTAAAAAATTGTCGGTGATGCTGCTGCTGCTGCTGTTGCTGCTGCATTGGCTGAAGCAGATATTGACTGTAAAAGTTTCTTTCGGAGAAAAAGTAATAAAAGAAAATGCTGTTGAAGAAAACAAAAACTACGACAGTTGGCAGAAGATAAATAGAAGAAATATTAAGGAGAAAATTAAGAGAGAAAAAAAACCTACACCATTTCCCATAAAATATTTTAGCAAACTTGGAGTAAATGACATTTAAACTGGGAAAGTAATTCCTCTCCGTTCTTAACACCTTTTGAACTCTTAAGCCTTTTTTGTTTCAACATCTTAAATTAAAAATTTTTTGCTAAAGAAACGGTGTATTCCCCAATGCCAAAACGAATACATCTTTTAGAGAAATTTTATGAAATTTCTTTTTGGCAAAAACACACAAAATAGTAGACGCAAAAAACACTACCCCACCCCCCCGGGCCTAATTCGATATGGGTTGGGAAGTTTCGCAACATGGTTTGATGTCTGATGAAAAAGCATGTGGCAGATTTGTTGGTAGCAACATTCCAAAAGTTACAGTAACAACAAAACCTTAAGTACGGCAAAAAGAAACAAAAAACAAACAGAAATCTCATGTTTTCGTTAGAAGTGGAGAATATAAAATTTGCTGCAATAATTTTCTTTTTAAAAAGAGTTCGAAAAGAAATGCAGAAGAATCCAAATAAATATTTGGGAAACACAAAAACTTTACTTTTGCAACACTCGAATTTACTAGTTTTTTATTGTAAGAAAATTAAATTTTTTTGTTCACATTATCGACAACATTTGCAACCAAAACGGAAGTTTCTCACAAGTTTTTTGGGAATTCAGCGCATGTGAAACAGGGATGGAATGTGGAGACTTGAAAATTTAAATAAATTTCCAATAAAAACTGAAAGTGTTTAATCCGCCAGCAGGTTGTATTTCATACTATTATTAAAGAGCAGAAAAAAAATTAATTAAATTTTTTTAATTTCCAATGGTCACCCTGTGGGTGAACTTTTACAACTGATTGGACATTTCAGGGGAAAATTTTAAAAGTTATAAAATAGTTTGTGGATTTTTTTCCCCGGCAATTAAATAAAGGGAGTTTGCTATAGAGTGATACAAGCTTAAATCATAATAAAACATATTAATATATTTTTGATATCAATGAAACGGTCTTTTTTGGATACAACATTTTATGACATTAATGTGTAAATATGATTTCGGCCATAAGGCCGCCACAATTTTCACAAACAGTAACATTCTGACCATCATCGTTTTTAAAGACACATGGGCCCATGACTCCGCCAGCCCATAAAGCGTACCCAACAGTAATTTTCTGTGGATGGAAATGGTGTTGCGGCAAAAGCTTGTGGATTCTCCTCACTCCAAATGCGACAATTCTGTTTATTTACGTACCCATTGAACCAAAAATGGGATTCATCGGACACTAAAATTTTGAATGGACGAAGTGCACGATAAGTTTGACGAACAGAACCATTATTTTGATTAAAAATTTCCACAATTTGCACGCGATGCTCTGCTGTAAAGTCGATCCATAATGAAATGGCAAAGCAAACTAAACAAAAAGCAACGATCAGCTGTTAATGGGTGGTCAAATAAAGCAGTGGTGCCAACTCAAAGTTGTATTACTCTATAAAAAACACCCTATAAAAGTGAGAGATATTGAGATCGTTTTGGCAAGACAAGTTTCCTAAGAAATAATTTACTTCTCGATCTCAGAGGCCAAATTTTCAATATCCATCGAAATTTCAATACAATTTACATAAAAATTTCAAGCGATATCGAGTGCCGTAATTTGACCCCAGATTTAATTTCAAATCCCTTAATTCTGTGTAGCGTAATTTTCTCTTGTAAAAAAACCTTCAAAGAAGAGCTACAAAACAATCTCAAGGAACAGAAAAAGTTGCAACAAAAAATTTATTTGCAAGAAACCTGATTTTTGTTTTCGTATATTTTTTTTTTCTTTTATCTAAATTTTTTCATGCTTTTTTTATTTGTTTATTTATTTGTTTTTATTAGTACACGAGCAGTTTCATTGTTGATTTCCAAAAGTCTCGTAGACAGTTTATTGAGGGGCTAAAGAAACAGATACAAGCTGGGAATGAATACAAGTAATCCACACACACACACTAAGATACACCAGGTACACAACACATTTGAGCAATTTTTTAATTTGTTGTAAGTTATTACGCCAATATTCACCGTTAGTTTAGGCATCACTTTGGCCAAAATAATAAAAACTTGGCTGTTTTTTGATGTTTGATTTTTATTTTATTTTTTGCTACTTTTGCTGAGTTGGTACTGCTTATTTATGGCCACAAGTAAATGTGTGTGTGTGTGTGTCTTTTTTTTTAATTTCATACATTTATTTGCTGTAGGTTTTGTTGTTGTTTATAACTTAAGATACATTTAGATTTATTGTACTTTTACCAATTATTGATTTTAGACTTCAAGTCCGTCTCTTTGGCCTATTCCTGCTGTGTGTGTGTGTGTGTGTGTTTGTATCTATTGATTTGAATGTCTTTTGAACCACCAACAGCAACATAAAAGAAATTAACTATAAAGATGGCCAATTTTTTTTAATAAATTGGCTTTTTCTTATAAAAGTAATACAGAGAGAGGCTGCTTTTATTACTTTTTTTGTTTGTTTGTTCAGTTACTCAATAATTATTGAATCATTATTGATGTTGTACTTTACACACACACACACAGACACACAAAAAGATATTATTTCACTTTAATTGGTGCTGATTTGGCGCAAAAGGAAAGAGTATTTTTAATTAATTTTGTATTAAAAAAAATTTTCAAAAGAAGTTATAAAAAAACTTGACACGAGAAATTAATTATAAATCAAAATAAAAAAGAGGCAACATTTTTTATTTCTATTAAAATTTTTAAATGTGAAGGGCCTGCTTGATAAATAATATTTTCTTATTTGAAAAATTTCTAAAAAAAAAAATCTTCAACTTAAAATTTTTTATTGAGTTAAGGCCCCATCGTTAAGGCCTAATTATAACGATTTCTTTTCTAGAAAAGAGTGCAACAATTTTTGCACTTTTTAAGGAAAAATGTCAATTTTGTGTAATTTTGAATTACTGAATTTATAAGAAATGATTTTAAAAATCCTCAAGAAAATAAATGAGTGTTTTGAAACTCCTCTTAAACGCTGCTTTTTACAAAAGAAGTGAGAAAACTTTCTGTTCTGTTGCAAATAAATTGATAGAGTTTTAAACACTTTTGGTTTGTACCTTCGCTATTTAAATTTAACTGCTGAATTTTGCTATTATTATCATAATTTTCCTTTTTTTTCATCGTCAAAGTCTCAGAAATGGTTTCGAAAAATCCCCAAAATCCCAGGCAAATGTATTTTTTTGCTTTTGAAAATATAATACTTTTGAAAATCATTTATTTTGGAAAATACTGCTGAAAAGCCGGGTACTAACAAACGTTTTGTCTTTTCTAAGAAAATTTTTAAAAAGTCGATTTTATTTTGCAAAAGCTACCCCTTGTGAAATTTAAAATTTTAGTTTTTGTTTTATAAAATGACAATATACTTTTAAAAATGATTTGTTTTAATAACAATTTTTCGAATGGGCTTCATGGGAAAATAAAATTTTGAGTGGATGAAGCGCACGATAAGTTTGACGAACAGAACCATTATTTTGATTAAAAATATCCACAATTTGCACGCGTTGCTTTCGTGAAAGGCGATCCATAATGAAATGTCAAAGCAAACTAAAAAAAACCCAACTATCAGCTGTTAAATGGGTGGTCAAATAAAGCAGTGATGTTGTATCACTCTATAAAAAACACCCTATACAACTAGAATCTGTGATATTCTCGGAAAAAAAAAATCGTTTATTTTATTATAACAAATAAAGCAAAAACTATTGATTGAAAACAAATTCAAGAACTTCATATTCGCTTTCGAAAATTTTGCTCCCTGTTATGGACCGTGTCGTCTTAACGGGGCTGTAAGAAGTTATCAGTTGTGTCCACTGGTTCCAACTATTAATTATTATTGACAATCCTCTATTATTCTTCAAGGCGTTTAATATTTTCACAACTAATTGTTGTCGACAATGAGTACACAAGTGACAATTTTTGTTGTCATGTGTCCCTGACATCGAGAAAGACATTCACAATAGGGTGAATTATTTCCATAGAGCCCAAAATACTAATATAAATAGAACATATTTTCGCGAATTTTTTTATATAATGTCGAGTCCATCAAATACAGCAAATCTTTTCTTATATTGTTAAAAAATCTCCCCATTCCCAAAATGAATATCAGAATGTCAAAAAAGTTTCGAAATCTCCCCATCTGGGGATAATTCGCCACATCTGCCAAACATGCTGGCAGAGAAAAACAAGATCGAAGTCGACTTAAGGCACTCAAAAAGTCACGTATTCTTTCAATTAACCAACGACATATTTCTTAAGCTGCCAACTTAAAGTTTTACCTTCATAAAAACACCCGTTATTTCGGTTTTTATGAAGTTTTCTTTTCTGTAAGAAATGCAGCATTTTTTATTTCTTTTGTAAAAAGTTGCACTTTTTTAAAACTTAAAAACAAAAACTTCCTGCCGTAAAATATGTTGGAATAATTTGTAACTAATCGATTCAGTATTTTCAAAGGAAAATGGGGGTTTTCTATAAAAAAAAGTGTAACAAATGTAGCATTTTATTTTAGAAAAGAACATATTTTTTTTGTTATAATAGTAAATTCTTCTAGTTACAGCCCACTATTTGAGCATTTTGCAAAGATTTTGCGGCGACTGTGATATTTAAAAATTTTCTCCAGGTACGCTGTAAATTGATTGAATTAAATATTAATTGATTAATTAACAACTGCACTAACAGCTACAATTTACCATCTCCTAATCGCCGCAGCCAATGAGTGGTAAAACTGACTAAAACATCAAACATTTTATAGAAGATGCGAGAAGCAAATGTTTAGCCAAATTAACGCGGTCATGCAGTGGAAACTAAATATTTTCAAAACGTTTACAAATTCACATTCGCTTATCCCATTTACGCTTATCCATCTCCCAAACGTCACGATCTTACGCAAGCCAGGCATTGATTTGGTTAATTTTTTTGTTACGCATTTTGAGATTCAAAGATATTGATTTCGTTTGGCTCGCAATCATATTTTCAGATTTCGTTTCATTTCCTAGATGAATTACAAAATTTTCAAGTTGTTTCGCTGCCTGCTCGAATGCCTTCCGAACAGAAACTTAAAAGTAAATGGAAGAAAAAATAATCGTGGGAACTTTTGTTGGGCTGCATTCGAAGCTGTCGACAAGCGTTTTCAACTATCGCCGTTTATGTGTCACTGCAGTGGCGGTTGTTTTTTTAATTTTTTTTTTTCTGATTTTATATTTTTCAAATTTTGTTTCTTTCGTTAAACACATTTTATTCGATTTTATTGAATCAAAGCGACTAAAAGGCACCGTTAATATGTGTAGCGTTGCGGCAGTACTACCAAAAAAAAATTAACTCTTTAACGGTTTTTGAAAAACGAAAATTTTTGCCGAAACACTGACATTATCTGCAGCAGCAGTGGCTGGACGGCCGGCTGGCTGTCTGGCTGCTATTGCCGTTATTATTGTGATCGCTTGTTGTTGCTGTTGCTGTCGTCAGCGGCTGGTGTCTCAATCACTTTAAATTCGAATACCAAAAACCCATTCACTTTTATTTTTCGCAACTGTTGTTGTTTGTTGTTAATGTTGCGCATACGAATTGAGTTTTGGAATAAAATCTTTGCAACAGCAGTTAAATCGCATTTCGAGCCCAAAATAAATTAAGAAACACACACACACACCCAAGCGAACAAGGAACCATTTGAAAATATCCAACAACAGCAGCTAAAAGTTATTAACAATTTTTTTTTCAAAACTATTCAGATCAGCGCAGGAATTTTCGTATTGAAAATATGTGTTGCTTGAAATTTAGGGTTTTATCTTTGAGATTTTTTAGATTTCAGTACAGAAAATTAAGTCGTTCGAAAATATTGGAAATAAAAGAGAAATCTTTTAAAACAATATATATATTTTTTATGAAAAAATGCCGAAATTGTACGACATTAAATGAGTGTCACTTATTTTGGAATAGTGTAATACGGAAGCAGTTGTTGGGAGAAACACTTATTTTCCCTATTCTGTAACTATTTATGGACGTCAGTGTCGTCACAATATTAGGAGTAGCGTGCATAGGCACGTTGCTGTTTCCTTTACCATTTAATTATTTTTAGTTATTTATTTTTTTATTTTGTAAGCCTCAGAGAACGATTAAGCGCTGTCAACAGTAGTCGATTATTGTCTACCACGAGTATAAACGTGCTCTATTCTTGACATTCATCCTAATTACAACTGGAGTAAAAACTTAATTCTTGTCTTTAATCTATTACAAACTGCCGTAGTTGTACACGAAGAACGCCAACCGTAATCAGGCTAATTATCTGGACATCAGCAACTAGTTACAGAATAGGGGGAATACGTATGGGAAGTGACTTCCCATTATAGAATCCAACACCGTTTTTCTCAATATTTTTTTCTATTTGAATTTGTAAGATATTTTATACATATTCAAAATTATCTATAACCAGGACCAGAGTCACAAGTGGTGCCAGATTGTTTCGTCTTTTTCCCGGCATCCTCAAAGTATTCTTTTTTAGTAAAACCCTCACAAGCTTTATAAAATTTAACCGTTTTAAATCGAGTGTAAATAAAGTGCTAATAAATAAATTAATTACTTTTAATTATTTAAGTGTCTCAACTTAAAACAAATTTTAAAAAAATATTAAAAGAAAGTGCGTGTGTACGAGTAAAAAAATCTTATTCAACTTCAAATATTTTTCTTTAAGAAGTCAAACAACAGCGCTAAACTTGTGTGTTTTATTGCACATTTCGTTCAGTTGATGTTATAACGCGCTGTTGTCAAACAAGAGACTACAATATGACAGCAACAAACAAACAAACAAGCGGCTTACAAACAAATCTTGGCAATACTTTCAGCACGGCTGTAAGTAATACAAATCGGCACATGCACAAGCATGCATAGACATGCATATAACTGCACTAACAGATTGAATACCAGCCGCACAAACTTTGAAGCATGTTTGACAGTTATTTCGTCTGGGTTATGTCAGTTCATTGCGTTTGTTGCATTGTTTTGTTCAGTTGTTGCTGTTCGCCACCCCAGATGCTGGCGTGTGTTTATAAGTTTGTTATGAACTTATTGATTTGTGTGAACTTTTATTAAACGAATACCCTACAGGTGGTATGAAAAGTATAAGGCAAAATTTCTTAAATGATTTTTGATTGCAAAATGCTGTCAATTTGGTTACCTTGTAAGCGGATGACACCATTAATACAATTGATTTTTTTTTCATCAAAAAAACAACACGATTACAGGTTACTTGTTGTATTTAATGTAGCGCAACACCATGGGAAATCTATATTGTTCCCTGACACATTCCATGGAGTCAATTATTTCGGTTTCGTTGTGACACTCTGGAGCAGTTCTGTTATCATATTAAAAAAAACATTTAAAAAAATATGGAAAACTGTTGATCCTAAAGGTCATTCCTGCAAGCGTTCGCTAATTTTAGCCACAAAACTATCGTGACTTAGTTTTAGTGCCATTCCAAGTTTCTAAACTCTTCGAGTTAAAACACTTTTATTTACATTTTCAAATCAACCGATTCTCACGTTTATGTAATTTTCGATTAATACAACAACAACAGAACCGATAACTTTAACTGATCAGATATATAATTTCAGAGTTTTTTAAAATAAATAACTTTTTACGAATTTTTTTTCTTTCACGATATCTCACGAACGGATTAACCGATTTTTACTCGATTTGTAGTGGCCAACGTGGTATTTTAATCTTAAGAGCTAATTAATTTCTGGGATCGATCAGTAAAGCCGTTTAAAAGTTATTTTAAAAACCCCCTAAAACAATGTTTTTTTAAAGATTTTGTAAAATATTTCGAAATCTATGAGTTCGAATGGGTTCGAATTTATAGAAATTTATTTAGTCGAAATCGGTCAAGCCGTTCCAAAGTTATAAGCGGTCTCAACTTAAATACACACAAACACACACACTAACGCACACTCCCACACATTCACACACACATACATACTGCCATAGTGACGCTCAAAATTAGTCGTGGGACCTTAAAACGTCTCGATCTGATGAGAACTTGATTTTTTTCAAAACGGTGTATAACCAACAACTTCCCGATTTTTTTTTAAACTATTCAATTTTAAATTTTTTACATTTCCAAAAACAACAACAAAAATTCTCAAAATTTTCTATAATTTTCTTTCTCTTCATAAAAACTCCATTTCGATGACGTGGTTAAGGTTTATGGGTATCACAAGAAGTTTTCACTAACACGACGTGATTTACAAAATTAAGGACTTAGTCCTTGACAATTTTATGATAACGTTTATTAAAAATATATATTACAAATCAAAAACAAAAATAAAAACATTTTCTAATTTTTGTCTCTCTTTTTTTTCAAAATGTTGTCAATCTCAGTTTTGGAACTTAAATATCGATAAATATTGTATATATCTTTTATGTCTGGATCATAATTTTGTTGTCCCCATCATATATATCTCTGATCTCTTGTGTTTAAAGTTTTCTTTCTTCTGCTAAATTTTAGTGCTTTTTTCAGTCGTCCTTTGAAATGGTCAAAAGCATTTCAATATTTTTTATTTTCCCATTCAACAGAGTTGTCCCTGCTTTGTGAATATTATAACGAGAGAGAGAGAGAGAGAGAGAGAGAGAGAGAGGGACAAAAATATATATAAATTCCCAACGATATTGACAAACCCAAAAAACTAAATAAATAGAAAAAATTAAATAAAATTAAAAAAAAAAAGAATCATGGAAATAAAGAAATCACACGTTAAGCACTTGCAGTAACTGAACTGCAAATGAGTATGTGTATGAGTGTGTGTGTGAGTAAGATCATGGATATATGCATATGAGACAGTGTGTGAGTGTGTGTGCAGTTATCCCCTCGCATAACAAAAAGTTACAAGAAAATTGAAGTTTGGCCTGTGTGAATATGTGATTGTGTGTGTGTGTGTGTGTGTGTCAGTATTATTTCTACCTGACAGTTTCCCAGCCAGTCTGCCCAACCGCCAATTTATTTGGCAGTTTGTCAAAGTATGACAAAAAAAGGAGAAAAACAAACAAAAACAAAAAATTATATGGCAAAAGACTGACTCCCTGTTTTCGTTTGAATTTGTCTTTGAGCCAGAGCAGATTTTATTTTATTATTTTTTTTTTTTTGTTATTTTTCTAACTGCAAATTCCTTTTCATTTCACAAATCGTGACTCAATTTTGCAATAATTTGTGACTTGATTTTGTTTTTGTTTTTTTTTTGTGTGCTTCTTTCAATATTCTGTTACGATGTTATTTCGTTTGTTTTGCAGTTTCTTTTTAATTCACTCCTTCAATTGCAATTCGATTATTGATGGTTTGTTGGTCGTGTTGTTATTGTTTTGTGGCACCAACTTTGCAAGTAGATATATATTTTGTGGCAACAACAACAACAACAGCAGCAGCAGCAAACTTAAAATACCTGCTCATATTTAATGTCTGTGATTGATATGAATGGACTTGTATCGTTTTAATGCGATCCAATAAAAACTGTTTCATCGTTATTTTCTCAAACGGCACATGACCAACTAATTTCTGGTGGGGGAGTAGCCAACTGTATGTTTGTGGTCACACACTATTCAAACTTATTCATCAAATATATTCGATTGTATTTGATATAAAAAAAATAATTGCTGAGACTGACGTTACAAGACGTATGAATTTCGAGGACAACCAGGATATATAAACTGAAGGACATTTTTTTGTTGGTGTTGACTAACTTTTGGAGGACACTTTCGATACGAGTGTTAGTAAAGAACTCATCAAACCGTGCAACCTGAATCTGAGTAACAATTGTACCAGGAAGTAGATCTGGTTTCGTACACTATTTTTAACTGATTTATCGCTATTCCAATAAAAATTATTGACAGGTTCAAAGCAAGGACTCAAAGGATTACAATGCTTAAGCAAACTATTTCTCGCAATTTTGTATAAAAATCCTTGAAACGCTTTTTAGATAAAATATTTAAGGAATAATTGGTTTCCCCAGCTGTTGCATTATAAAAATGTTCTAAAGAGTTTCTCAAGAATAGCTGATATAAAATGCATGTTTTTATAATTTTATATTGAGAATTTATAAAGAAAAGATTTATTGTGCTCATCTACACAAAATTACCTTTCAAATAATGTCTATTTCACCAGTTTTTGTGTAGGATAAAATAAGCAAAAGTGTACCACAAAATGTCGTATTTATAAAGACTGAAGCGAATTTGAGAAAATTAATTATTAAAAATTAACAGCGCAGGAGAAAAATTAAATTGTAGGAAGTCACTATGTTTCCATCATCAGTACTCGTGTATAGAGTCACTTGTGATAAAATCGCTTTTTACACCATTTCTCGGCAAGTAAAGAAATCGAGTGTAATTACGAACTGAAAAGAATTTTACGAAGAAAATTTAAAGCATTTTTCTCAAACTCAACGTTCTCTAACAAAATAAAGTCTTAGATGAGTGGATTCTGGTTTTAAAAAATTTTATTTTTTAAGAAAAAGAATTCATTTGCAATTGTTTATTTTGAGCTACAACGTTTCTACGAAAAAATTAATTTTATAAATTTATTTAAAAAAAGCACTGAACAACAACTTTAAACCTTCTCGCTTTGATGAATAAAGAAATCGCTAAAAGCGGAGCGAAAACCACCACGTTGGCATTACTGATAGTCAATTAATTTTCTGTTTTCGTCAACAACATGATTTTGAAAGACCAACAACTATTTTGCGCAAAAACCAACTTCAACAAATTGAACATCAAACAATTTAGTAACTGTCGAACATGTTGCTTGTTTTACAACAAAAACAAAATATAAGATTTAAAATAGTTTTCAAGCACTTGCGGCTGGCTACATGACAACGGGCAACAACAAAACAGCGGTAACCTGCTACTGCCTACAAACTGAACAATTTTCGTAGCAAAACGTTTAGAAAGAAAAAGAAAAAAATAACTAGAAAATCAACGCAGAATTAAACAAAACAAAAACAACACAAAAATTTTGGCCATTTACAGTCAAATCCGTTGCAACATTTCGGTGCGTAGATTTGCAACAAACAAACAGACAGACAGACAGAAAGAAGGAGAGACAAAAATGAACGTGTTGACTCGTTGTCGCTGTTGTTTCAGTTGAAATCAATAATTATTGAACCGAATCCCAGCGTATGGGAATATTTTTGTTGAGTTCGTATTTAATTTTTCATTTTTTGTTTTTTTTTATTTTTTCTCATATTCAACAACATTTGCCTGCTACAAATTGTAACAAACACGTACACACACACACAAACAAATTTTTAAATTACATAAATTTATTTGAGTTTGTAAAGTCGTTCGAATTTGCAGTGCTATTTTGTTGTTGTTTTTGTTTTTGTTGTTTTTGCTTTCGTCTTGCACACGAAAATGTGGTCAAATTGATTATTTGATTTGTGGGTTGGGTTTTTGTTCTTTTTGTATTTTTTTTTTGCAGGCCTTTTTCATAAAGTACAACCATAATTTTATTTAAATTCAAATAAATATAGAAATTTGTTTGGCATATGCTTTTCTTGTTCTTGCTGTTGTTCTTATTGTTGTTGTTGTTGTTGTTGTTGTCGCTGTTGTATTTTCGATTGCCAACAATTTGATACAAAAATTTAATTAAGATAATTTTTTGCTGCTCGCGGTCGTAGTGATTTGATTTAAATGGTAATTTTTATAATTTGTTTAAGAATTTGCACGAGCAACTGGACAAAACGTTAGTCATACGGCGTTGGGCAAAATATGTGTATGAGTGGAGCTTGTGGAATAGGTTTTGCGACACACAGCGAGTCAGGCAACAAGTAGTCGACGTAGTGATTGAATTTTTCGATAAAAATAAAATTCTATTTCGCAAACGTTTTATATTCAGTTTAAGAAGAGGTTTGTCATGAAGGCAGTGAAGTGGACATGACGGTTGTTTTTGAAAATTAAGTTTGAACTCAGCATGTCAAAACTATTGCAACTCAGCCAAATAGCAAACAGGTCGTATGAACCACATTATCTGTTAATAAGAAATTATTTTAAATCTTGTTTTTTTTTTAATTCAATATATTTTAAATCCTCCAAAACAAATTTCAAGGTCACACTACAAATTGTTTCCTTTTTTATGAAAATTATATTGTAGCGTGTTTTTAGAGTGCCAACAATTTGAGTTGACATCACTGTTTCATTTGAGCGCCCATTTAACAGCTGATAGTTGGACTTTCTTTGGTTTTCTTTGAGATTTCATCATGAATCGGTTTCCAGCAGAGCAATTTCTTATCAAACGCACTTCTATAGGGTGTTTTTTATAGAGTGATACAACTTTGCGTTGACATAACTGCTTTATTTGACTACCCATTTAACAGCTGATAGTTGGATGGATCGACTTACACCAGGGCAAAGCGTGCAAATCGTGAAAATTTTTGATCAAAATAATGGTTCTGTTCGTCAAACTTATCGTGCACTTCGTCCATTCAAAATTTTATTTTCCGTGGAAACCCATTTTTGGTTGAATGGGTACGTAAATAAACAGAATTGTCGCATCTGGAGTGGGTAGAATCCACAAGCTTTTGTCGAAACACTTTCACATCCACAGAAAATTACTGTTTAGTGCGCTTTATGACCTGGTGGAGTCATTGGCCCATATGCCTCCAAAAGCGAAGATGGCCAGAATGTTACTGTTAATGGCGGACGGTATAGAAACATGATTCGAAATTTTTTCGTACTCCAATTAAGTGGTATTAATCTCTCTGACATGTGGTTCTAACAGGGCGAAGCCACATATTGTTCAGAGGGCGATACAATTGATTTAATCAATTAAACTTTTGATGGAAAATAATTTCTCGTAACAGCCCAATGAATTGCCCATCAAGATCGTGTGATTTAACCCCACTGGATTATTTTCTTTGAGGTTAAGTTAACTCACTTGTCTACGTCGATAAACCAACACATTGAATACCTGAACATTCGAAGAGCCAACGGTGAAATACGGCCGCAAATGCTGCGAAAGTTGTTGAATATTGGTGTTCCAGATCGCACCAACCGTGGGGGTCACGGTATGGTAGAAATCATATTATTCTTTTATTGATATTACAAATATATTTCCTTAATTTATTGTGATTTAAATTTAAGTTACTCTATTAAAAAAACACCCTTTATAAATATTATAAAACTGTGAAAGAAAAAGTTAAATATCTACGGGAGCAGATTTAACATTTAAGTTTTTTTTTTACTTAAAAATTTTTTTCTTTTCCGTTGGCTAATATTGTTCCAAGAGCAAGTCAAGTTGGACGATTTCGAAAAAAAAACTCCCGTGTCTTGTAATTGCAAATAAAAACTGTTGAGAATTCATGCTGGCCAATTTCACCTTCCAGGTCTTCTCAATCACTTTGCTAATTTTCTTTCGCCTACTCTATTTCTTATCTTTCTTTTTGGCCTCTCAAATGAAACTTCGATGTGGAGCTCGATTTGATGGGATTTTCCAAGTCTCAAAATTTATTTGAAAAAACATTCTAAATCCTAAAATTTTTTTCCTACTTCCTTTTCACTCAATCCAGAATCCAGCGAAAATTTTATAAAACTCACAACCCGGCTCTTCAAAATATATTCGTGCAGGGAAGAATGAAGAACTTCTTAATGAGAGTGGAGTCAATGCAGTCAATGCAATTTTGTAGTTCCAAGATCGGGGATTTTTCCCAAAACTCCAGTTTTTTTTTATTTAAAACGCGGTCATCTTCCATGCCTCATTATTTCGCTATCGAAGGGAGAGTGTATTCACTCTGTAATACATAGAGAGAGAAAGAGAGAGAGAAAGAGAGAGAATCCCTTTGTCAGCTGTATGCGCATGCGTATTTCCTATTACTTTGAACAATAAATTAATCAACTGCTGCATCGTTTCCCTCTCTCTGAGACCCCATTTCCGGACTGCAGTACAATTCCCTGCATACTAAGTGGTTTTCCCTGCGGCTCCAAGTAAACCAAACAGACAATAACGTTGATTTCTCATTGACAAGAAAACTTTGTACAGTGTAAACGAAGGCTTCAATTACTTACAACATCTGTTGCTTTCACTTTGAATAACCTTTTGAATAGTCGGTTTAATAAATTAAATTATTTTGAAACACTTTTTCTTGGTTTAAAAATAAGAAATCATATTTCCACTTTTTATGAATAAGAAACTCCAGGCACAACTTAATTAAATAAAAACTAATTGTTTGAACTTTTCAAATAAATTTATGTGTGTAAATTATTATTTGACGAACAGCAAAATAAAGCCTGCAATTTGTTAGCAATCAAAAGTATTAATTAATAAAAATTATAAACACCTCATTTACTTTAAGTAGCATTTGGCGCGAATCCGCAGCATTTCAAAAGACGAACACATTTTTATTGCCAAATATTTTTTGCTATTCAAAACAATTAATACAGTCGCTTGTAAAAAATTGCCAAACAAAACACAACGATGACCTCGAAGAACGGGTATTATTTTGCAGAGATAAAAATAGAAAGAAAAAAAAGAAAAAGACGAAGACGAAGAAATAAACTGAAGCCCATGTAAAACTAACAGCACTTTTAGCTGCTTCTTCTTCTTCTTCTTGTTGCCATCTTGTTTAACCAATAAACCAAATTATGTGTGTACAGCGTGTTGCAATTCAACTCCGCTCTAGACACAAACGAACATGCTGTAGCGTGGCATACCAAATCGAAGCAAAGCCAAGCAAAACGAGGCAAAACTATTTCATCTAACAAAACACCTCCACAATCATACAAAATCATCCGTGTACCGCCGCCATCAGCACCAGCTCCATCATCAGCCAGCCAGCCAGCCAGCCATTCCAGTCACTTCATTTGCGAGTATGAATAAAATAATACAATCGCCTTTCAATCTCATTGACGAGTTCACAGATTCACAATTTCTTGTTTGTTTGTCTTTTCGGCTCTTTTTCCATGTCTGTCTGTCTGTCTGTCTGTCTGTCTGTGCAGGCAGCGCTTGCGAAACGCCCAACCAAAATACACGTCAATGCCAAAAATGCTTTTGCTAATCACGGCGCGAAGCAGCAGAAACGAAGAAACAAAACAGCCAACGACAACAATAATTTTTACAACAAAATATTGAAAAATTATAAAAATAAATCTTTTATTTTATTTAATAACATAAAAATAAGAGAAAAATAAAAAAATTATTATTAAAATGATGACAGCGAGTGTTAACTTTTGGTTTTTGTGCGAGACGAACGGGAAACAAAAACAAACACATTCAAATCAATGTGATCTGCAAGACGTTTTAACTTACACTGGGCAACAGTAGTTGGATTACGCATGCGTAACGTTGCAGAGAATTAAAATTTTGAAATTAATATTGAATAATTAAAACACATGGATGGCGGTGCTTCCAGTCGCGTTTATCTTAGAGACGTTCAAATCGAACGTCCACAAGGACCGTCCTTCCCCCAACCAATTTTCCTGGTTCAGGGGTTATCCCCTGAGTGCTGGCCCGAGACAAAAAAGAAATAAATAATAATATAACATCGACTCCAGACAGTCATAACAGAACCGGCCTTGAAATATATCGATTGAGGATGTCAAAAATAGTTTTAAAATTAAGTCGAGTGTTGAAACAATTTTCCTTAATTATATTTTCCTGTTGGAATAATAGGGAGATGAATATTTCACCTCTCTGCCTTTCTAAAAATTGAATTAAAACTTTGCTAAATAAGTTTTCCCAGCAAAAAGGCGTCTTAGATTCAGTCATAAAGTAGCTCTGAGTCGGTTAACATCAAGTCTCGTTGTTAAATTTTTTTTAAGGTGCAGCCTAATCACTGGCCTCTTGCTCTCTTTCGAAGGTTTTACGTCTCGCTCTCACAAGTTAAAATTGTGCATCTTCGAAAACTGTTTTGATTTGTGATTCTGCTGGGAAATTTTTCATGGTCACTTCTCATGTGAAGGCAAAAGTCTTAAGTACAGTCAGTGACGAAAGTAGAGGAATATACTGGCTACCAATATCGCCGATATATAGTCTGAGTAATCCTTCGGTTTCTGTGTAACGATGTTTTGTAAATTTATTTCCAAAGTATTTTCAAAAATTATCTTCGTTTCTGTTATCGATTTAAGAACTTCTCGCTTCGAAAAAATTCGTTAATATGCTGGTCGTGATTCTGTTTATTGTAGGGCGATCCAGAGAATAACATTTTGATTGTTAAAAAAAATCGCATAAATGTACAGCATTTTGACTCATCCTGTATTTCTACGAAAATTTAAAATTTTCAAAAGTCGGGGAGTTATTAATTTTACCACGTTTTGTAAAAATGATGCTCTAGTCAGATCTCGACGTTTTGAGGTTCTAAGAAGCTTCCCCAACTAATTCTGAGAGCCCGTCACTATGTCTGTATGTGTGTGTGTGTGTCTGTGCGTAAGTATGTGTACCACTTATAACTTTAGAGCGGCTTGACCGCTTGCAGTCAAACTAACAACGTTCTAAAGGGTTCCACCAAACTTAGATTTCCTTTGAATTTAAAACAATTCGAACCGGTAGACTTCGAGAAATTTAAATTTAAAAACTTTGAAACAAAAAACATTTTTTTAAGTGATTCTTTCAAAATATATTTTAAAAGGCTTTACCCATCGATACCAGAAATCAGCTCCCCAGATTAAGAAAAAGCCACGTCTGCCACTGCAAATCGGGTCAAAAGCGGTTAATCCGTTCGTGAACGAATAAATATTTGATAAAATTGATTTTTTTTTTAAACTCCGAAATTATATATCTGGTTCAGTTACTGTTCTCGATTCTTTTCTATCAACCGAAATCGAAATTGAACCGGTTGATTTGAAAATTAGGCCGATAGCACAAAAACCAGGTTCCGAAAGTTTTGTGGATGGCCCTCAGGGTCCACCATTTCCCATATTTTTTTTAATGAGAGAAGTTCTCTCATCAGTTACAGAAACGAGGTACAGGAGGGTAGTAAATTAACCCATGGATTACAATTTTTGGCCTGTTCCTTTTGTTTACACATACAAAATGATTTCAAAAAAATTTCAGATATTCAGAATGCTCAAGATCGAAAGGGACGCATGAGAAAATCAACAACATTTTCAAAAAAGGGCAGGTGATCGAGATCACCTTGAAAGTGGCTAAAAAGTAGCCTCCTAAACTGTTGATGTAGAGGCCACCTGAATGATATTTTTTTGTTTAAATCATAATTTTTTATTTTAATACCAACATCCAGTTACCCGTGTTACAACAACAACAAATTTAATTTCTGCTTTATTTCGTCTGCTTTTACGGAACGCAACAGATTAAAGCTGGCAAAGATTGTTTGTTTTTAATAAAAATATTATTGCCGACCGACCGACAGACCGAATGACTGGTGGCCACAACATAAATTTAATACATTTTACTATTTATTAGACACAACAACAACAACAACATTAACGGTTTGTACATGTAAAATATAATAATAAAAATACACAAACAAATAAATCTGTTGTTAAAGAAAACAACGTACGAGATAAAAACTGAACAATTGTTTGTTCGTGTGTTCCAGTTGGGTCAGGTTTCAAAATGTGGTACGATTGACGGTAAATTTTAGACGACTAGAAAAAAAATCATTAATTCGAATGCAAAATCAAATAAAATTAAAAAAAAGAATTATAAATTACGAAAGTATAAGACTAACCGGCTGTTAGAGTGGACCACCTTGTGAGACCTTCTTTATTTTTTGTTTATTTTTATAAATTTTTTTAATTTTTCATTTAAGTAGTGCAACATCGACTGACTGCATCGCCAAAGACATAATTAATTAACGACTTTTTTTGTTCAGTTTTAAATGAACCTCAGAAATGCACCGGCACAGAAGCCTGTCACAAGCAAAAACACCTGCTTTCAAAAAATGCAAGACTTTTTTGAAAAAGTGCCTCGTAAATATTTTCCCTTCACTTCTACGATATTGTAAATAACGGGCGACAGTAAAACATTTAAAATAATTAATTTGTGTTACTGTTTTTTTATGCAAAAAATTTAACAAACCAAATGAGAATTACACAAGTGAGCTAAAGCATAACAGGCTTTGAAACTGTCTAAAAACATAATAGAAAACTCTATTCGATATGGATATAACTTTTTTCTAAAATCAAACAACTATTTTCGAATCGTCCCACAGTAAAACAAAGCAGGCGGCAAATTACGACATTCGATATCGACCCAAATTTTGTATTGAAGCTTTTCCCAATATCGATTGTGGTAATAAAAATGGCTTCAAACATTAATGAAAATTCATCTTCACATAGAGTGCCCTTGAAAGCAGTGGCGTTTCAAATAGAACCTTGCAAAAAAGTACCTTTTTTAAAATAACATGTTAAAGAAAAATACCTTTTAAATAAAAAGAGCAACTAATAAAAAGTACTTTCTGAACATACATTTTTGAAAATATTTAAATTTTAAAAAGTCTTTGTAAAGAAACCAGAAAAGGTAACGCTTTAAATTTGCATCCATTTTTTTTTGTATCTTGGACCAGCACTCAGGTCTTTCTAGCTAGAACTAGAAAGCAGAGGAGGCCAAATCAGGACAGATAAAAGATATTTGTAGTAGCCATTTTTACTTCGATGAATTTTTTCCCACAAGTACTGACGCTGTTGGTATTGTTCAGCGACCAGTGCTATGCCTTCGTCATTGAAACCAGCCGACAGCAACTGACACATTCTTGCAATAATGCAAACAAAAAGTTCATTTTGAAAAGCTTTATAAAAGTACCTTTTGAAAATCGTACAAAAAGTACCTTCTTGAAAGTAAAAGTACATCTTAAAAGCGCATATCTTTTCAAATAGGTACCTTTTAACAAGTACTTTTGAAATATGTACCTTTTAAGGTATGTAATTTAAAACGTACCTTTACAATAAGTACATATTACTAAATTAACAGTCCATATAAAAAGTACTTTTTCAAAATATGAAATGCCTTTTAAAAAGGGGCTTTTTAAAACAGCATGTTTAAAATATCTTTTTAAAAAAGAACCTTTGCAGTGAGTATATGCAAAATATATTTTTTAAAATGAGTACCTTTTGAAAAAGTACCACTTGGAAATATTAAGTACTATCTTAAGTACTTTTCAAAACATTCCATTTTTAAAAAATGCATTTAAAACAAAAACTTTTTACAAAAGTACTTTTTGAAATAATCAAACTTTTAATCTTTTTTAAAAAAGTTCCTTTCCAAACAGTTCAATTTAAATAAGTTCATTTGAAAATAGTACTTTTCAAAACAGTCCCCCTCAAAGCAGCTACTCTTAAAATATAGTTTTTAAACAAAAACATTTAATATTGAGAAACTTTTAAAAAGTTGTTTTTATGGAAATTTCTTTCAAAACCTATTTAAAAAAAAGTATCGCTACAATTAGTATCTTTTAAAAAATTAATTCTCCTTAAAAATCGCATTTTCTCAAATTATATTTAAAATGGTACCTTACAAAAGGGTACTCTTCCACAGCAGTAACTTTTTTAAAAAGGTACTTTCACAACAGCGCCATTCAAAAAGATACTGTCGCAGCAGAACTTTTTAAGAAGGTACTTTCACAACAGCATCTTTTAAAATGGTACTTTCGCAACAGTACTTTTTAAAAAGGTACTACCACAACAGTCCTTTTAGAAAGGTACTTTCACAACAATACTTTTTCGAAGCTGCTTTCACAACAGTTCCTTTTAAAAGGGTACTTTCACAACATAACTTTTTCAAAAAGGTACTTTCACAACAGCGCCATTCAAAAAGATACTTTCGCAGCAGAACTTTTTAAAAAGGTACTTTCACAACAGCATCTTTTAAAAAGGTACTTTCACAACAGTACTTTTTAAAAAGGTACTACCACAATAGACCTTTTAGCCAGGTACTTTCACAACAATACTTTTTCGAAGCTGCTTTCACAACAGTTCCTTTTAAAAAGGTACTTTTGCAGCAGTTCCTTTTAAAAGGGTACTTTCACAACAGTACTTTTTAAAAAGGTACTACCATAACAGTGCCATTTAGCCAGGTACTTTGAAAACTGTACTTTTTAAAAAAGATACTTTTACAACAGTACATTTCAAAAAGGTACTTTCACAACGGTACTTTTTAAAATGGTATTTTCGAAATAATATCTTTTGAAATAACTCCGCTTAAGAAGTAAGTATCAAATTTTATTTCACATTTTTTTATTTTTATTTTTATTTCCTTAAATTTTTTTAATTTTTTTAATTCCTTAAATTATTTTATTTCCTTAAATGTACCTCTCGAAAAACTACTTTCTAATATCAACTCTGGAAATTGTGTTTATTATAAAAGGACCTTTTAAAAATACCTCTAAACAATACATTTGATCCGTTACAAAAACTTACTTATTAAAAATGTTCCTCGAAAACGTACCTTTCAAATATTTAAGTTTTGCCAAAATGATCTTGTAAATATTTTGCCCCTTTTGCAAATGTACCTTTGAAAATGTTGCCTTTAAAAAAGTGTATTTTCAAAAATGCTAATTTTTCTTCCAAAACCTAATTTCAGTCCAAAGTGGCCATAATTTTTGCTGATACAAACGGAACTGGCTGACATGCGAATACCATTGAAATGCGAGAGCATACAAAATGCTCATAATCTTATTAATTTATTTCTTGCAGACGCAGTGTTTTGCTCTTCAATAAATACTTTTCGGCATCCATATGCAACATCAATTTGCCACACAGCGATTGCAAACATTCAACGGCTGACAACAATGATTGTCAGTATTTCATCAAAAACACTTCGATCCAGCCTCTGCTCAGACTGCAAAAGTGGCGACAGTGTATCACAACTCTACACCAAGGAGGCACACAAACAACAACAACAACAGCAATAGAAGTTATTCCATACAATAGAGGTTACCAACGGTAACTTGTTGTTACACTCACAAACACAACAATAGGATTTTCTTATTTTTATTTATTTATTTATTTTTTTCTCTTAAAAATTTTCTTATTGTTGTTGCAGCAAACGAAAGAAATAAAAAAATTGTTTGTGGAAAAACTGTTAAAAATAATAAACTGCTGCAGCAACGACAACAAACATTTGCCATAAAGTGATGAAAGTTTATGTGGTGGAGTGGAAAGGGGTGAGTGAAAAACTGCAAAAAGAACAGCAAAAAAATTTAAAGCTTTTTGTAGTTGTTGCTGTTGTTGTTTTCTTAAGAAAACTACTTCCTTATGAGATGGATTTGCAATCAGTGAGTGTATTTACAACGCCGTGGCTTGACTTGACTTGAAATAGTCCAAAGTAATTTGAAGCCAATGAAGTCAACATGGCCAAAAAATAAAGAAAATATATAAACCCAACAACAACAACAACCAAAATATATATTAATAAAAAACAGTGCAAGAAAAAAACAAACAAACAGAGGAACAAATAATAGTGGTTGCAGGCTCAAATAGAATTTGTAGTTGCGACTGCATTTTAAGTTGCAGGAAAAATGTGTACAAACTGTTGTTGTTGCCGATGCTGCTGCTGTTGCAAGAAAAAAAAAATTAAATAAATAAATAAGTAAAAGACAATAAACGAATGATTTTACATGCTCAGTTGCATTGATGTTTGGATAGACGAGTACTGAGATGTTCAGATGGACGTTCTAATAGATACAAATGCTGTGGCAGGGTAAATATTATTACAGATACTCCAACTTCATTCACTTGGCAGTGAAGTGGAGATTGTTTGCAGTTACAGTCAAGCAAAAAAAAAAAGAGTTCTAAGATAATCATTATTAAACCAAATAAAAGACTGCATTTCTAAGCCGTTTGTCGCTTTTGTTGGAAGAGCAACAAAAACTTTGTTGATACACAGAGAAAATTTAATACGTCACATCGCGATTTCAAAAAAACAGTAGTAAGTCAAAAATTTTCAAGGGCCTTCAAAGTAAATAAGAGGGCTGTTTTATAGGCTCGTGGTCTTTTGCATTTCACTTTAAATGCAACACTGATGCCGTCAACCACCAGCGATTAAAAATCGAAACAAACTCTATTTAAAAAATAAAGTATCTCCACAATTTATTGCAAATAGTTGCATTTTAGTAAATCATATTTAAAATGGTACCTTTCAAAAGAGTACTTTCACAGCAGCATCTTTTAAAAGGTACTACCACAAAAGTACCTTTTAGCCAGGTACCTTAAAAGCAGTATTTTTCAAGAAAGTACTTTCACAACGGTACTTTTTAAGGAGGTACTTTCGAAATAATATCTTAAAAACAAGAGGACTGTTTTATAGGATCGTGGCCGTCTGCATATTACTTTAAATGCAACACTGCTACCGTCAACCACCAGCGATTAAAAATCGAAACAAACTCTATTTCAAAAATAAAGTATCTCCACAATTAGTGTCTTTTGAAAAAATTTATTGCAATAGTTGCATTTTAGTAAATTATATTTAAAATGGTACCTTTCAAAAGAGTACTTTCACAGCAGCATCTTTTAAAAAGGTACTTTCGCAACAGAACTTTTTAAAAAGCTACTACCACAACAGTACCTTTAATAACAGTATTTTTCAAGAAAGTACTTTCACAACGGTACTTTTTAAGGAGGTACTTTCGAAATAATATCTTAAAAACAAGAGGACAAGAGGGTTTTATAGGATCGTGGCCGTCTGCATATTACTTTAAATGCAACACTGATGCCGTCAACCACCAGCAATTAAAAATCGAAACAAAGTCTTCTTTACTGGAAGGAATTAATATGAATTGGAAGGAAGAAAAAATGGAATAACGCTGGTCCAAAAGAATCTTTCCAAAAGGCGAATTAAACGCAGTTTTACCGAAAACAAATTTTTTAAAACATACACTGAACTATTAAACAACCATCGTAATTTAGAAACTCAGTTTTACCGCCCAGCCGAATTCTGCCCTTTATGCTGTTCTTCCACACAATGGATTTCTGTAACTGTCCCTGAATCTTCAAAATTCCGTTTGGGCCCACATCTTCTCAATTTTTATTGACTTAAAACGCAATCAACAATTCTTATGTTCAATTGCATTTCTCAGTTTCCTCTCTCTCTCTCTCTCTCTCTATTCTTTTTCCCTTCTTATTCGAATCCCAACTTAACGAATTTAAAGTTACAAACAACTCAAGTTTTCTTGTTAATAAAATTAAAAAGGAACAACAAAATTGAACCTTCCTTTTGGGCAGATTTAAGAAGAAAAGCCAAGTAAATAAAAAACAACACAAAACACTCTGTGAAAGAAAGACTATCAATAGATAATGTGCCGTTTAATGCTGCACTGCACAATGGGAACGATTGTAAAAAAAATGCTAATATAACAGGTCCGTTCTATATATTAATTTCGATCGAAAGTTTCTTCAGAAAAAAATAATTTAAATCTTTTAATTTACGCGAAAAGAAATCACTTGATTTCAGGATCGAAGTTAAAATTTTTTGTGAGAGGCCACAAAATAAATAAAATTTAAAACTTTTGATTAAAAAAATCCCAATTTTTAATTAAAAAAAGTACTAAATGTGAAAGTACTTTAAGAAATTAGCAAAATAGTTCAAAAATATCAATAACTCGAACTCAGCGTTGCCATATTATTATTTTGAGGAAACGACCAGTTTGTGCCTGTGCAGCCATCACACTAATAATTGAACTTCCACACACTTTTTGTATGAAATTAAAATTTAGATGCCACCTTTTCTTATGTTCTCTTCTTAATTTTCCACAAGGTTTGTCGAATGTTGCCATATTAACCATAAAAATAACAAAATTAATCGTTATTGAGAATATCTATCAAACAAAGTCTGAGAATGTTTAAACAAAATAGATCGAAACTTAATCTCGCACTCAAAACCGTCCCGAAAAATGTCTGTGACAGGTCTGATGGTACGGACTAGTGAAGTGCAACAAGAAAATTCGTAATATTCGCGATTACGAGTGTCCGAATACGAGTACGAATAAAATTTAAGGACATTTAATTCGAATTCTATTAAAATCTGCGACATAATGAAAAATTTATAACGCATTTTTTGTTTTAAATTTTTTATAACTTTTTATTATTTTCTACAATCGCTCCCACTGTGAATTGTCAATTTATATTTCGTTAGTTAATTTTTTTTACATTTCAGCCTTGTGGTGAAAGATACATTTAAACTGTCGTCAGTGTTTGCCGTTGTTGTTGTTGTAGTTGTTTTATTTTATGCTGATCTCTACTCAATTTGTGATCGTGTTGAAAGCAACGCTTTTAGTTTTATTAATCTGATTTTTTACTACTATTTTTTTAGTTTTTTTTCAATATTTTGGTTTTTATATTTATCTGTAGTTTGCAGTGACTTCCTTCTTTCTTTCACGAATTATTGAGAAAGGAAAAAAGAAAAGTGTATGCGGAAAAATGATCAACTGCTACAAAGAAAAAACTTTCAAATGGAAAAATTATAAAAAAAAACCTCAAGATCGTCGGAAACAAATTTTGGTTTAGAGTGCGATAAAGATGCGCAGGATAAGTTTGATTTAATTCAATATATATAAAAAGTTTTAGTTGATGTCGCACAGTGTGCTTAACGAGGGCACAGCAAACGGTGACTTAGGCAAATTACGGCAGCCTTCCTGGTCCGTACTGTAGCAAAAAAAAAAAAAACCGGCGACAAAGAAAAAAAAAACAATTTCTTTTATTTGACTGCAAATTTTGTTTCCACTCTCATCTCTCTCCAGCCGTCATCGCAACACTTTCTCGCCCTTTTCATAGTTCCAGCCCTGTAAATTGAAGGCTCAAAGATCGTACCCTGAGTGGCAGTATTAATTATTTTAATTAACCTGTAACAACACAAAATAATTCTCCACCTGAGGGAGAGGACATTTATACACACACGGCCACTACCAAATCTGATGAAATATTCAATAATTTCCCGCGTATAAAAACGACACTGCGAAAGGAATGGAAAACTTTTTTTGTCGGCATTGTTTTGACTGCCTTAAGCCAGCTTCCTTGTCAAAGTATGCCAAGTCAATAGATGAAGAAAATAATACGGCCTCTTAACGTCCACTTAATTGTGGCCACACTCTCTTCATCTTCGACCAACAGATTTGTAGAGCAAAATTGTTAAATACGTTCAACATGCAAAATCGAATAAAAGAAAACATTTCTATTAGCCAAAGTAGCGATTTGAGAAAGCAAAAGCAACAAAAAACTATTTAAAAATAGTTGTTGCTGTAATTTCTTTTAACAATTAACAATAATTTATTGCCAATTATGCGCATGCTCGGCTTAAACTCTGTTGCCCAAAAACAAAACCATTCACAATGATGTTCATGTTCGTCTATTTGGTTTTATTTAAAATGTTGTTGTTTTTTTTTGTTATTATTTTTAATTTTGTATCGCTATTTAATGGTAGATTGTTGGCCGGCCGGTCGGTTGGCGATTTAAGCCCCAGTTGTCTTCCAATTCAGCCGCTGCCGTACATCCAGTTTATATTTATTTACTTTTCGATAGCAGAGTATGTCACTGCAACAAATAAATGCTGGTGAAAGTTTTTTGTTGCTTTTTTATTTCGCCAGTCTTCAACTTGCAACAATATAAACAAACAATTGTTGATGGGTGTGTGTGAGTGGTTATGTGTGTGTGTGTGTGTGTGTCTGTTTATCAGTTGCATTCATGTGCTGCTTAAACTGAAGTTGGTAATTACACGAAAACTCCGCAATAACACAAACCGAAAGCAAAAGAAAAATGAAAATGAACAGCAAAAGAAAACAGATTTGAAATTATAGAAAAAAAATTGGGTTAAATTTAACAAACGAAAAATCAAACATTTTTGTGAGAGAAACGTTTACGACAGACAGACAGACAGACAGGCCTGCATTCGAACAGATGCAGAAAATTTGTTGTTATTAATAGTCGAAATAAATAATTTTCACAGATTAATTTGAAAGAAGTTATGAAATTATGGATAACATTTACAGTTCGTGTAAAATGAGACGATTAAATGTTTTTTTTTTTTTTTTTTTGGTGAAATCCACTTTACAGCTTTCGAACACTTGCAGTGAAGAGTTTTAACTTCCCGGTAGGAAAATTTAAGATGAAAAAAAACATCTCGAAATTATGAATTTTAGTCGATTTTGCAATTCATTTCAGTGATTATTAAGAGGGCAAAAATGATCTTTTAAAAATAATAAGTTTCCAAACTCACCTCATGTTTGTAGGAACTTTGAGATTAACACCAAATTAACACACGCGAACCGATAACCGAACCGATAATTTTAATAACATGCAACAGATTAAATACTCAATTCTTTTGTACACTTCACTTCAGCACTTGATGTCCATGAAGATTTGTAATCTTCAAGTCTGGACAGGGACATGCTAATTCACTGCGCCATTAGAGTTAAATTTATTGAATTGGAAGCATTAAATCAAATATATTAAGCTGCGGTCACATTTGCACAAAAAAACGTAACCACTAAATATTAATGAGAGACATTTTAAATAAGACAACGATTTATTGAGTTAAACAGTTTCCAATTATTTTGGATTCTACACCACTGATTATCTGTTATTTATTATTAAACTGTTTTGCTTAAGAAATTCGTAGCCAAATCAAAACGTTTCTTTTTACGGTTTATTGGTTACGTTTTTTGTTTCGGGCATATATTTAACAATGTGATCGTATATTTAAATGTTTTTATTAAGGTGAAAAATTTCTACACTTTTTAAATTTTCAGCAATAATATGTCACATTAAAAATTTACATCATTTTGAAGATATTTACAGCATTTTTTCCAAAGAGACAATTGGCGATTTTTTAAATTCTTTCCTAATACTCTGACGATTAGGTGATATAACTAGCATAAGTATGCATTTTGTATTTGCATATGGAATATATTCTTAAACACATGTTTTGTTTTGTTTAAGTACATCTGCATTTTAATTAAAGCATTTGTTGAATTTTTTTCATTTTATAATTTATTTTTATTTGACTTAATTATTATAATTTGACTTAATATCTCACTAATTATCAATTTCACTTTGACGTTTTAAAATAAATTTGTCTGGCAACACCCCAATTACATATTAATAATTACATATTAAAATTCTTTTATCTTCCTCTCTTCTCCAAAATATGCATGTGCCAATATATTTATTTTAATAATATTAATTTAATGCTTTTTATTGCCTAAAAACATTCTCGCTACCTAAATACATAAGTATGTATGGATGTGTGTATGGCTGTATAATACACAGTGTATATGCTAAGAATACGACGGTGTTTTGTAAATAAAAAAGTACTAAAAATGTACAATTAGTAAAGAGTTCATCTCTGTTATGTAGCAATAGACAATTTACAAAAGCACTCTTCATTAAAAACCATAAACATTTTTTTATTTTCAACTCTCTTAAATATTAATTCCAAATTAAGTTTCATGCAAATTTTTACTTTGAAAAACATCAATAACAACTAGAACACACTTCCAATATGAACACATACTAAACATATTTACAACCCAACGTACTCGTATGCAAACATGCAGATGTATGTATGTTTATATTCAAGTACTTTGTTCCGTATGCACATTCATACTCACATACATAAAAGAGTACACTTTTGAAAACAAACACAAAACAACAAAAGAGTAGGAGAATACAGTTTTCGGTAGCTTAATTTTTTATGCATCTTCTTGATATGATTTCATACATACCAACATGTGCATGAGTCTGTCACATTCATGACTGTGTATGTATGTACTCTCTTATGTATGCATGTATATATGTTTATCAAATGTACACAGATTAGCAATTATAACCGTACTGACATTCTTTTCATATGCTAAAAACAATGACAATTAAGAGAGTGAGAGCAGATTTAAGAACAACATAGATTTTTGCATATACATACTGATACTTTTTTCTTACTTTTTCATATTCTTTTTATTTTTACATTCTTTTTATTGAAACACTATGCACCTGCACTTAATAAATAACTTATTTATGCCACAATTAGATACTATATTTATTACAGAATTATATATGTAATTAAACTTTGGATTGTATATGTAATTGCACTTTAAAATTGAAAGTTAAGATGATCACTATTATTTCACAATTTTACACACAATTAAACGTACGTACGTTGCGAGCGAGGTTTTCAACTGTTGAGCGATTTGAAGACACTGAATTTGATTGATGATTAACGAGAGGCAGTCAGTCGCCTCTTTTCATCAGGTTGGGAAAAATATAGGGATATATGAAATATCCTATGCTGAATGGGGAATTTAGAGGGATTATATAAGTGAGAAATAGAAATAAGTACGCAGCATTATTATATGCATGCAAACAACATACATTCACACATACGCACTCATGCAAAAAAGTAACTTGAGGTATTTCAATAGTTCATTGATGATGGGTGAAGTAAATATGTCAAGTGTGGCATGTTTATTTTTGATATTTACGAAAACGAAGATGATTAGGTATATTATCCGAAATGTGTAAGTATATTAGGGGATTCAATTGGGGACCAATTAAAGTCGGAAATATTATATCGAAATCGGAGAAGTGCAGATATATCCACCAAGTTTTAAATAAAAAATTTTCGACGAGCTTTCTAAGCATTGAAAAACTAGTCGAATAGCAAAAGCCACCACCGGTTTATATTATTCATGCTGTAGTTTGCGCCAAGACCTTTTTCTCTTGTCTTCGACTTTTTTGTATTTTTCTTTACAAACTGTAATGAAAAGCAAGTCAGTCAGGTCCAGCGTTCCTGTAATTGGATGCTCATTGTGTACTGCTTTTTTTAGCTGCCTTAAAACTGGCCAAGTATATAACTATAATTTGATAGCTGAGAATATCAAGCTTAAGATTGTCTGTCCATAATAAGCGCTCCGCAACAAACAATTGTATAGAAGTCCAACAAAGATCGCTTGAAACTCTATAAAATAATAATAATAATAATTATTATAATTATAATAATTTTCACAATTTATAATTCAGAAAGGCAGGATAAATATTTGAAAGCACAAGGAAAAATCAACTTAAGTTTCAACTATTCAGTTTAAACAACAGATCACAACAGATGTTTTCGAATGCCGCTACACTTTCCTAGTCAGTACTCATGTGTACTTTTGTGTTTTTTATGGAGTGATACAACCTTGAGTTGGCATCACTGCTTTATTTGACCACCCATTTGACAGCTGACAGTTGCTTTTTGTTTAGTTTGCTTTGACATTTCATTATGGATCGACTTACACCAGAGCAACGCGTGCAAATTGTGGAAATTTTTAATAAAAATAATGGTTCTGTTCGTCAAACTCATCGTGCACTTCGTCCATTCAAAATTTTAGTTTCCGATGAAGCCCATTTTGTAAATAAACAGAATTGTCGCATTTGGAGTGATAAGAATCCACAAGCTTTTGTCGAAACACCATTACATCCACAGAAAATTACTGTTTGGTGCGCTTTATGGGCTGGCGGAGTCATTGGCATCAAAACGATGATCTGACCAGAATGTTACTGTTTGTGAAAATCGGTGTTCCAGATTGCGCCTTGCACGTGCCAGCCGCGGTGGCCACATGGCCGAAGTCATATTTAAACATCAATGTAATAAAATGTTCTATCCAATAAAGACCGTTTCATTGATATCAAAAATATATTAATATGTTTTATTATGATTTAAACTTGTATCACTCTATAGAAAACACCCGATATTATCACATTATTAGCAACAAGTGGCAGTTATTAGATACTAGTGGCTTTCGAAAACAACTCTTCTGCTCTGCTGTTTAAATTGAGTACATAAGACTCAGGTTGACTTTCCCTTGTTCTTTGGAATATTTATTACGGCTTTAGTGTCACACACTTTACCAACTAAAAACCTGGTGAAACACTTTATTAACGATAGTGAAAAAGAAATATTTATTGTTTTTAATTATTAATCGATTTCCAAATAAAACCATCGGTGGGCGCACAAAAATAAATAACTATCGATAGCTTAAGTGGAAGTTTTCTCTTTTCTTTTTGAAATATATTTCGAATAAAATTTCAAATTATTTGATTTAAAAAAAGCTGAATTTATGGACGTTTTAGTATTTTCATTTCTTATCAGTTGGGCACCAAAACAGAGAAAAAAATGATTTCATAATGAAACAACAACTAAACACTTGGTAACTGATATATTTTGTATCTATGGAAGGCATAATTTTGTTTCTTTTTAATTGCTGCGGTTTAGTTAGCAGACAAACGATAAGAGAAATGAAATGTTTTGGTTTAGATATATTTTTTTTTAACTGTAAACAAACTGATAAGAAGTATGAAACAAAGAAATACAAAAAATTAACATAAATTAAATTATATTATTTATTTATTTTTTTTCTGTTTGAGAAAGTGGTTTTTGTTTGTGTTTAAAATTAAAAAAAAAGTAGGTAACAAAGTTTTTCTTAATTTCTTTGCTGCGGGTTAAAATTTTCGATCTGTCTGGCATTTCATTGCCTCTAAAACGAAAACATCAGTGGACTTGAACTTGATTTTAAAAATAAGAAAAACCCCGCTCAGCTAAAGCCCAAATCGTGGCTCTGTTCGACAAACGCATCGCCGGAAATTTGTGAAGCACTGAAGTCGGCTCTTGTTTGAGTCGAAAAACCGTCAGTGGCCTTGGATTTCAGCAAGATGAAGCGCCACATCTAAACACAGTCGGCCAAACAATTCTGCAACTGCACGAGAAATTTCTCGCTTTGGCGATGTCAACTGGCCGCCTCTATTTTGTAATTCAATGCCGCTGGATTATTTTCTCTGGAACCATTTGAACGACCGGTCTAACGTGAACCAACCGCGAGCAACTCCCTCTCTGAAAGATGAAATTTGACGCTGCATTTCAAAATTTTGTGACAAGAGCGGATGTGTGTCAAGGCGCTAGAGGCAGACATATGCCCGACCATATATTTCGTTCAATCTTCCCATATTTCAATTAAACTGAATTTCAATTAAACTGAATTTCTCACAAAATAGAATTTCCTTTCTAACCTCAAAATTTTCCCCCGCAAACATTTTCCATCGCAGAATAATCTTTAGCGATCAGGGCGGATGATTATAGATATTTTCACCACGTTAGCGCCCTTCGAAATCATGAAGGCATCGTTTTTATTTTTAATTAATTTTAATTTTGTTGCCACTACGAAAGCAGTCAACAAACCAACGATCCCACCTCAATTAATTGCAATCGCACACACACACACAGACACACACACACACACAAGTTTAAGAAAAATATTTCACATTTAATTGTTGCTGCTATCCATCCATCCCTGATGGACACGATATCGATTTTATCACATAAAAATTAGCAACAACCCGCCAACAACAATCAACAGCCACAACAAAGCGGGCGGGGTGAAGTCTATTGATTTTTACTATTAATAAACGAAGTTTTATATTCTTCGTTCGCAGCATTCAATTAACAGGGACGCATTTGGAACACACTCGAGCGTTTATAGAACACACGGGTGAGAGGAGGATAAAACTGCTGGTTGATCGGTGGATATGCTGGTCGCTGAAGTTGGTGGCGGAGGCGGCTGCGACTGCAGTTGCAGCGATCAAAACTTAACAAATTCTAGATTCTAAATGTTCACTGACAAACACAAATAAATTAATTGTTAATGATGGGACTCACTCACAAATGATAATGACCATAAAAGAATTTATACGATCGTTATAAAATGAAACGGAATCATCATGATCATGATGACGATGATGGTCGTTGAGGAAAGTGTGTGTTAAATATTGTGGCATGAAAACGATATTGAAAACTTTTGGTGTGGTCGTTCACCATCATAAAATTTTAATATTTTAATAGTTTCATTTTTGTTCTTTTTTCTTTTCTCTTCCAAACTGAGACATTTTTAAAGCCCATCAAAATTGATTTGAATGTTTTTGTTACTTCTGGTTTTTATTTTTATTTATTAACATTTTCGTTTGTTTGTTTCTTTTCTCTCTTTTCGAGTTCTATTTGTAAAAAATAAAAGGTTTGAATTAATGCGTAACAGACATTCCAAGCCGCCAAGTGTGAATTGAAATGTCTTGTGGTGCACTTTTGCGTTGTGGCGAGTTCTTTCACTTTGACTGTTTGTTGTTAATTATCTTGACGTTTTTCTTCTTCTGTTCTGCTGGCAGTCCCACAAGTTTTTCAATTTGTTTCTAGAAATTTGATTTTATTTTTCTTTAAAATAGAATTGAACGAGTTGAAACCACCTACTTTTTCTATTCTATGATTTAGTGAAACTATTAAGTGTGTGTGCCCTACATTCGGTATCGGTTACAAATTTATTTCGTTTTGAGGGAAATATTTGAATATATAAATTTTAATTCAATTAACCATAAAATATTTAATTTAATTTTATCTTCATTATAAATTATAGAAACTAAATAATACTCTGCCTTTAACAGAGTGTGAGAGAGGGAGAGAGAGGAAGCGAGGAAAAGATCAGTAAATTAAACAACGTTTCTTAATTGATCGTTATTGAATTTATTTATTTCATAAAAGGTAATTAAACTTTCAGTCATCCCACATTAAATGTTGTTTGTAAAAAGGCCAGCATCGGATCTTGAGCCATAAACGTGTTCCCACGAATGCGGTAGATCCCAGAAATAGAAGCAAATCAAATTATTGTTATTGTTAAACATAAGGGTTTCATTTAGTAGAAGCTTCTAATCTGGCGGCCAAATTCTTGGACTTCCAACAGATGAAGGATATCAAAATGCCACATGATCCAAAATTCAGCCCCATATTCCTGACTTACCACCGCATCGAACTCACGACCTTCGGATTCGTCATTAATGCTTTAACAACTTCAGCCACCAGATAAATGATTCTGTTAAGTATGCAACTCTCGTCCCTGAGAGTTATTTGCTCCACAAGGGTAAATATAATTCTTCTGGAGCGCCAGCGAAGAACAATTCAAATATCGAATTATGTATAACAAAACAAATATTTTTGAATATTTTTATCAGAAATTTCAGAATATAATAACAATTTTAAATAATATTAATATTAAATAAAAAATTTTAATTTTCCTCGAAATATTTGCATAAGCTCTCTTAATGAAGTTAATAAGAATCAAATTAAATCATAAAATGTTCCAAGAAATTCATTCAGAAAGTAAATACCAGCGTCAAAAATAAAGCAAAGAAAAGCAGCAGCAACAAAAATAATAAAATGCCACCAACATGTACAACTTGAAAGCACAAAATAGTGCACAATAAATATTGTGGGACACATAATAAAACAAAAACAGCAACAACAACAACAACAACTACAAGAAGAGTACAAGAAACCCACAAAAATTCAGACACAGATTAATAAAATCAAACGGCAGTTTAAAAGATACTTAACAAATGAATCAAAATATAAAAATTTTCATTTGAAAAAGGGAACAACAACAACAACAACAGTAAAAAAAAATCATTTTTAACGCATTAACAAGCCAACAACGAAACGAAATAAAAATTTTCTCACACTCCAATGCAGCAGCAGTTTAAATCTAGAAAATGCAGATGAATGCCACAAAGTATAGCAACAACAACAACAACTTAAATAACAATAAAAATGAATCAGAACCAGAACTGAGAAATAAGTGAAAGAAATAAATTTTAATGAATAAACATCTCCGAAGAATCAAAAATACTCGTAACTCAAATGCAAAATAACTGAAAAAGAAAGAGGTTTTCAGTCTTGCCTCAAATAAAACGTTTGGAACACACACACACACACACACACACACAAAACAAAAACAACAAAAAATTAAACGAAACGATGACAGGAATTCGAACAAAAGAAGAGAACTTTTGTGGAAGAAAAAAGAAACACGTCAGAAATCGATCGATAAAATAAGAAAAAGTATTTGCGGTGAATAAATTCTCGTTTAGGAGTGTTAAACAACGACCCGGTTCAGCGACGATAAGAGGCAAGAAGAATTAACTATAAACGGAGGAAATGTATGCTGATTTGATGTTATTAAAGCGGCACGCTACTGTCGGTATGGAACAAACTGTTGATTGAATAATTCGAAGACGCAGATAACGAGTTCAGCTCCCCACCATGAAATTTTTCTGATCTGCAGTAGTGGATGGTGGTGGTCCACGTTCTCACGAGGAAGTTTTTGTTTCTCAAATTATTTTCGATTCTCTTTTAAAGTTGCCTGCACTTTCACACAGAGAAGTCTGTTTCAGCAAGTTTTCGTTCTCTTTTACTTCCAATTTCTTAAACTTTTAGCGGTTAATTTAATTTTTTTCCCCCAAAATAAAAATTATTAATGATTTGAAGTGAAAAACTTATTATTTTATTGTTTTTATTTTAAGGGCAATTTTTAAAAATTTTAACTAACGCGAGGAAAATTTAATATAAAAAAAAATCGGGAAATTATTGGTTTTACCCCGCTTAAAACAAAACTAGTCCTCCACGTTTTGAGATCCTACGAACAAATTCTGAGAACCCATCACTATGTGTGTGTGTGTGTGTGTAAGTATGTGACACACTTATAACTTTTGAACGGCTGAACCGACTTAAACCCAACTGGTAGCGTTCTGAAGATCGTTACTGAACTTAAAATTGCCTGTGAAAGTGAACCGGTTCGAACCGGTAGATTTCAAGAGTATATTTTTTCTCATAACTTTTAAACGTCTGCACCGATCAATTCCGCAATCAGCTCTAGACATTTAAAACCCATGCCGATCACCGCAAACCGGGCCAAAATGGGTTAATCCGTTCGTGAACGAAAATAAAAACTTTTTTTAACAACTCCGAAATTATGCATCTAATGAGTTGATGAGCGAAAGAAGAGCGCCCTTGAATTTAGATTTCCTGTAAATCTGAATCGATTCGAACCGGTGGATTTCAAGAATGGTTCTCTCTTAGAATAACTTTTAAACAGCTTCACCGATCAATTCCGATTACCGCCAACCGGGTCGAAAGCGGTTAATCCGTTGGTAAACAAAAAAAAAACACTTTTTCAATTCCGAAATTATATATCTGACCCGTTGATCATCCCGATTTTTTTATAGTAATCGAAAGAAGGGCGGTTTTGAAATTAGATTTCCTGTGAATCTGAACCGATTCGAACCGGTAAATTTCAAGATATTAAGAATAAATAAAATAAGGAGCACTTCTCAAAAATTTAATTTTAGAATAACTTTTCAACGGCTCTACCGATCGTTTTCACAAACTCAGATATTTATATATCTGATCATTTAATGTCCTCGATTATTTCATGTTCAACAAAAACTATATCAATTAACTCTTATCGCGTGGGAATCGGTTGATTTGAAAATTTCAAATATTGTTTTCTTTTAGATCGAAGACTCCAAAATCCTAAAAACGCGCAGAAACCAGGTTACGACACTTTTGAGGTTAATATTAGCGCGAAGTTACAGAGATGCTCTTTAGGATCAGAGGTTTTCAAAATTTTTATCACAGGGAAGCAGAGAAAGAAAAGAAATATCGTTTTATAACAATTAGGAATGACGCAACAAAACGATCTTCCCGAGTACAAGGAGCTCCGTACCAAATACCACTCTCCTTCCCCATCCCCACTCTCTCAATCGCTGTCTTTCTATGTCATAAAATCAAAAGATGAGTGGCAAAAACTTCCTCGTGTGAGCCTGGATATACTTGTTGCTCTCAATGACGAAGGCGGACCTGCCACATAATCAAATGGAATTTATGATGGGCCGTGGATTTAAATAACTTTAATTAGCGATCTTTAGAGTACAAATTAGATCGGCAACACCGAATGATAAATTATTTCCAGATTCTTGATGAAACGTTGAGACAAATCGAAGTAAAAAATTTGAAACAACAGCAACACTTTTTATTTTTTTTATTTATTTTTAGATTTAATTTTTTTTTAATTTTTTCTTTCTACTCATTTAAGGTTGGCTTTAATCAATAATGGATTTGGATGATATGCACGAGTGAGTATCTGAAAGTTGTACGAAGCACATAAATAAACATGAAGAAAACGGTGAGATGACGAACTATAAATCGATGGATGGCTGTCTTTTATATCGGCCTCCGATGGTCCGTCCAACTGGGCTGTTTGTGTGGTACCTGCTCTGCTCTTTTGCTTTGAAGTTTTCGTTTAACCTTTTTTTCATTTTAAAAAGGTTATTTGAATATGACTTGAAACCAAATAAAATCTCAAATAAAAAAAAATTGAATAAATAAAATGTAATAAATCAATAATGAAAAGAAGAACAATGGAGGCCTGTTCAAAAAGACCGGGGAAATACAATTGGTGGTGCAACAACAACAATGAAAGAAAAAGGTGATAGAACATGTCTTATTAACAATTAATTTTTTTTATAACAATTTTCTTAATACTAAATCCAAATAATGAAATCGATAAATAAATACTTCCAAATTGTAAACAATTTTCCATAATTAATTGAAGCGAGAACAACAGACCGAAAGACGAACTTGATCCATCAAAAGTAACAGCGGCAATAAAACAACAACAACAAAAACAGACCTGGAATTATTCATTCTTCTTTTAAATCGTTTTTAAAACCAACCTCCATATTCATAAAGAAATAACAGGCATTTAAAATCTATTTTAAGAAAATTTTGTATTAAAATTTTTTAATTGAAACTCTTTTTAAATATTATGAATACAGGGGTAAATATTTGCTCTCTACACTCAACATTTTCTTTTTTAAATTGATTAATTTGTCTGTGAAAAAAATAATGAATAATAAATTTCCCTGGCAAATAGTGAGTAGCTAAGGCAAAGTCCTTCTAATAAAGGGTGTTTTTTATGGAGGTATAAAATTTTATAATGCTTTTACACTGAGAGTTGAAACTTGGTTTTAGCATTAAAACCACCAACATGTGATTTTGCGTTCACACTGCAAATATAATACACTCGGGTTTTAACATACAGTATGTCCAATAAATTTAATCACAATATATTAAAACTGTCACAAAAATAGTTGTTGTATTTTTTGAATTATTTTCATTTTATAGTAAATAATTAATGCACAAACTGTATTGCAGCTGTTTTTATTTGTATGCAAAGATAAATATATATATTTTAATAGCAGCAGGAATTGTTTCTTATTTTGAAAATTAATATTTTAAAATTTTAGAAATCTCTATTTAGTGCAAATAAATGCTTCAGTTTTTCATAATTTCACATAAAATTAAAACGAAACTGTGGCATTTCGCAGGAAAGCAGTCACAAAAGGATTGCCAGATGGGCTTGATTTGGTTCAATTGTCAAGTTCTGTTCGGACCTGTCAAGTTTTGTCCAGATTCAAAACAGAACAGATTTAAAAATATTGTCAAATTATTTTTACAGTTCTTCATATTTTTACAACATCTCTTATCGTTAATAAGAATCTTTAAATTATTTTATGGAGCTAAACGATAACAATAGAACAGCTGGAGGAAGTAGTTGACCAACATTCAGTAGGAAGTCTCAACACTGATAAGTCCCTCCCATACCCAAATTTATAAGGTCTGGTTTGCGTCCAATACTTTGCCTTGAAATTGTAAATAAACAGCTAAACTCAAATCCAGCCCATGCTGATACACAAATTTAAATATTTTTTAATTTTTAAATTTAATTTTTTGAAATTTCGTTATAATAATTTATTCTTGTTTTTATGTTAAAGTTATTGTCAAGTTTTTTTTACTATTAAAGTCGGCCAATAAATTACCGAAATGAGCAAAAGGCTTCGCTAATTATACAGCGTGTCTCATGTAATCATGTACTTTTTAAATTTAGCGTTATTTTTTTCTGCATGTGGCAACTCTTAAACTAATAGAGAGTTGCTATTTCTTAAATACAACTCTGTAGAAGATAAAATAGCATTAAGAGGGCGAGGAAAAGAAAGCAGATTAAAGTTAATGTCAAATTTTTGGAAAAAAATTCAGCTACTCCCACGCTGCTTTTTTTCCGAAAATGTCGATTTCGGGGGTTCAGAAAATCCTTGTAAAATTCTCGATTTTTGTCTGGGATTCATTGCGTCATCGTTGATATACAGCCGACACTCTGCGATTATGCTAGCGAAATTTTCATGAAAATATGTTCATTTCGTCTTTAAAAGCCTGGCGCGGGTATAGGAGGGGGAGAAGATAGTTCATCCCTCACCCTAAATCTCATAAAATTCTGGAATAAATTTAATTTATCAGTAACACCCTGTTTTATTTTATATACAATTTTACAACGTTCATTCCATCCCCCCACAACTTTAAAGTTGGTTACGCGCCTGTTACAATTTCCTAAATATTTTTTTTTTATGGGAAAATGGAAAATTGCCGGCTTTTAATGCAACTGGAGCCATTTATCTATCCAAGACAATCCCACTGTATACATTTTTTGAAGTGCCGCTCTTTAGCGCTGCTGAAGTGACTTATTTATCCAAAACAGTCCCACTGTATCATTCTTTTGATCTGCGCTGTCATTGAAACTGATTTGAACAGAAGTCTGATCAGTCAATCTTCAACCGGTTCACTGCATCTGGTGCAGTGAAACAGAAGAGCTTCTCTAGAAAAATTTTGGGATGGTGGCGGATATATTGCGTACTATTTGAGGTCGAGCTAATTACACCCACATATTCCACACTGTTTCCTTTAAAAATGTACAAAATGTATTCAACTGCTTCTAAACAAATTTATTTCTCAAATTTCATACAACAATTTAATGCGAATAAAAATTTAAATAAATTTTAGTTTAACTAAAATTTAATAGGGGTTTAAAAATCTTTCTTATTCAATTATCAACTGCTAGATAATCTCTAAATAGAAGATAATTATCGCGTTATAAGCCAACTAAAACATTTCCTTGAACTGTACCTCGTATGCTAATTATCAGTCAGTGCCTTTTCGTTTATCTCGGTTATCTCTAATCAGCAGCCACAATAATTTCCATAATAAAAAATGTTTTCATTCAATTATGAATCATGCAGTCGTTATCAGACCAGAAGAGCAGAGGCAGCAGCAGAAGAAGAGAAATAAATAAAACAAAAACTATCTTAAGGAAACATGTGTTTTTATCACATTCGTATTGTTCACCGGTTGGTAGTTTTCCTCTTTTTTTTCTTTTATTTTTTCATCGCGTGCTTTGTGCGTAAAAGGTCCTTTCGAATTGAAGAATGCACAGAAGTAAAAGAAAAAACATCTGTCGCCATATCCTGATGTCACAACTGCCTTGCCATCAATAAACCACACACACACGAACGCACACAGAGTAACAGCCGCCGATATATCAACTACACACATTGTCCCTGTTCCTGTTGTAATATTCAATGATCATATCCAAATTGGACAAAACTGTACGATAGAAACCAAAGAGGAATTAAAAAATTAAATAACAAAAAAAAAGTTAAATAAAAAATATATAAACAAAAACAACAACAACAAGAATAGGAGTTAATATGAAAACTGAATCCCCAATAAGTGTCTCTTAATAATTCCCTAAATACAATTTCAATGCGGCCAAATAAAATATTATGGCAGCTGATCCTTTGTGATGTCAATGATCATGTCGATTATTGTTTTGTCTGATACTTTCGACGAAGCCCCTCTGCAGTTGTTCGTTTCTCTTGTTTTTTCTTATTTTTTTTTTTTTTTTTAATGAATGAATATGAATATATTCACAATCATCATTTAGTTTTTATAGCCGGCCGGTAAATTCTCGTTATTGTTCTTAATAATTTAAAATGTTGTTTTGTGCCATCAATAAATGATGGCCTTAAGCTGTTAACTAAATGACGGCTGTAATTCATCAGAAATATGTGCTCCTGCATTGTCTACACTCTTGTTTAGTATTAATGAAAGACATAATATCGTTTTCAATTCATAACATAATTTATTTTCAGTAACCGAGAATTGAAGAGAAATTTTGAGTGCAAAAAAGTGTTCCCCAGAGCAGTTTCAATATGATTTTTTTCGTGGACTGGTCACATTTTCATTGAGTTTGTAAATTCGAAACTTTTTCCTTAACTTTTTTATACAAAACAATTCCGTTACGAACAGTCAAATTCATAAAAAACTCGTTTTGATTTATAAGCAACTTATAAAACGAATTTATGTATCGAAATCTGTTTTATTAGCCTGTTATAAATCGGAAAAAAATTCTATATTAGAACTGAAAAATTAATCTTACACTAATCGACACATAAATATAACCGAAACAACTAGTAACGGGTGTATTTTTTATGTCAGGGCTAACTTTCAAAATAACTGACATTTACTCTCAGTGTACTCGCGCAAATCGTGATGACCAACGGCACTAATTATCACTCACCAATTCGCAAAATTTATAAACGACTTTGCGATTTCTATGGCGCACATGGTCGCCCTACAGTGAAAAAAATTTCATGTGAAAATGATCATGATAAGTGGATCACTTGCACACACACACGCACATACAGTCATAGTAACGGGTTCTCCGAATAAATTCAGAAAGTCTTGTTGCAAGGACCTCAGAACGTTTAGACCTGATGAGAACTCGATTCTTTCAAAACGGCTTGAAACCATAAACTTCCCGATTTTTTTAAAATCTCAATTTTCAAAAATTAATTTAAAAAAATCAATGTTGAAAATGTCACTGATGGTTCTCGGTCATAAACCCACTAATTGTGCACCTATCGACTGGTTTAACTGGCATTAATAAATTAATTTTTTTAAGGCATTTCTTTCTCTGGAAAACATGCAACATCTTTATAGATGGGAAGAGGGTAAATACCCAACGGGTAAATACCCGGTAAAATAGGTAAATTGGGTAAAAATAGGTAAATACCCAGGTATTTACCTAAATGGTGGGTATAAACTATATTGTAGAAAATTTGGTGAACAAACATTTTGCGATGCATAATTTAGTGTGTTTCATAATAAATTTAATAAAATAGTAATAAAAATACCTACTGAGCAGAAGAAAAGTAACAACTTAAGATAATAACTATATTATATATACACATTTATTGTTGCAATATTACTTTGAGTTAATCTAAATCACTGTCACTGTTACTATCAGTTTCACTCTGAAAATATCTAAAAGAAGAGTTAGGTGTAGAATCGGTGATACCAGTGGAAGTGGAAGGAGCTTCTTCAAATGAATTTGCAGAATTCATGTTATCATCCTCAGTCGGTAAAACGTTTTGGGAAGTACCCTTTTGCCGTATATCTTTATTGCAGAGATTCCAATTATGTGATATAAAACATACTTTTCCGGCATTATCTGCAGTTAATCTGTTTCGTTTTTTTGAATGGATAAAACTTTGGGTGCTGAATGAGCGTTCAGTGGCTGCTGAAGTACATTGAGCAGTCAATATACGAACCGCTATCCTTTTCAATTCTGTGGTCACGCACATACTTTTCCACCATGTACAAGGAGATATTTCTTGTATGCAGCTCCACACAAAATCGTTAGCCCTCAAATCCTCTCTAGCTTTATAGTTTGCTAGGTCCACCATTACATTTACATTGAAATTAGTACCCATATCATAAATAAACTGCATCGCAATTAGATAATCGGATGAAGTTAAATCGTGCCCTTGACTATTGGGGTCAAGGAAAGTAGCTGCCAAATGTATTGGTTTAACAGACATTTTCATCCTTTTATGAAAGGAAGAAAATAATTCTTTTTTGTCATTATCATCAATTAGAGTTATTGCTAAAAATGCATCTCGTAGCTTATTTTGAATATCTTTAAAAGCAAAATATACACGATGAATACTATATTGGTTGGATTCTAAAGTAGTTGTCCATTGTGCCATCGGTTGAAATAGTTTTAAATTAAAGTTTAACATATTCCAAAAGTCTTCACATAGTAACGATGATTTTGTTGTAGCTTTTAGGTTCAATTTTCGTGAACAGCCAAAGCTTGAAGTGGAACTTTACTGTTTATCAAGCTATTTAAAGATGTTACGTAGCTGCCCCATCTCGTCTTAACAGGAAGCTTTAATTGCTCTCCTGATCCTTTCTCTTTGCAGATTTTTGAAAATACTGACGAGAGAACTTGATTGTATTTTATTGTTTTTATTATATCAATAACTAATAAAAAACAGTTCTTTAACGTAGAGCATTTTAAGAAATCATCACTTATTAAATTGGCAACTTATATACAGGTTGCAATTCTTCAAAAAACTCCATCCACAGCGGGTGTTCCACCATTGCAAATGGAGCACCAGATACAATAATAGCCTTGGCCAGTTTCTCATGAAGGTACTCTTTACGCTCATCAGACATTTTTGGGCATAATTTTGATGCTTGGACAGAATCCGATGAGCTAAGAGCATCGCTGAACTGAGTCGAATTTTCTGATGAAGTTGTTGTCAGTTCACTTGGATTCGTTTTATAGGTTTCTCGTTTCACCATAAGTGGACATTTGCCGCAATTAAATAAATGTTTTTCCATTTTATTAACATTTGCCAGTTTATAGACCTTGTCACAGTATCTGCAAAGAACTGATTTGGCGTTGCCTGCGCTTGTTGCAAAATGCTTCCATACTTTTCCATTTTTAGGTCTTCCCATGGCTATACCTAAACGCGACATAAGTTTATTGTTGAACTTCATCAATATTAGCTTCACTAATAAGAACATACCTTTTCCACAATGTTAATTCGGTTTATTCAAGTTTTAATTAATAAATTAATCCGCTTTTTGATTTTTAACAATGCACGTAGTGTTAAAAACATTAAAATAAATTTTATTTGAAATGACGTTTTAGCTGGTTGACAACCATTGATGACATATGCTGCATTTGAAATTCATTTTATAAATACCCAAATAAATACCAAAAAAAGGTATTTACCCGGTATTTTCCCGGTATTTACCTACACATGGGGTAAATACCGGGTAGAATCCCATCTCTAAACATCTTGTCATTTCTTTTCTAAAACGGGGCATTTTCGAGGAGCTTTCAAACAGGAACAAAATTTGTTAAAGATCACAAATTAATTTCCAATAAACTCTGTATTTTCACGGGACATGATTTTGCAATTTTCTGCTAAAAAGTGCAAGAAATGCTGCAATTTTTTAGAAAAGAGCAACATCAAACATTTCGCTTCTATATAAATCGCACATTTTCTTCAATATTTTTTTGTGGGTGTACGATTTTTAAGAAAAACAAAATTAGAAATGTCTTTTATTAAATGATTTTGAAATTTTCTAATAAAAAGTGCAAAAAATGTTGCACTTTTTTTTAAAGAAAAAAAAAACAACGTAAAACATAAGCATTTCATGTAACATTTTATGTAAATCGTTTTTTGTAAACAAAATTAGAAACTTCTTTTGTCAAATTTATGAAGTCTGAAGTTGTTCAACGTAAAATGAAACAGAAATTAGCTTTTCTCACACTTTCTGGAGAACAAAAAAGAAATGAGCACTCGCACAAATTTTTCTACATTTAACGCGCGGGTGTTATTAACCGGTTCATTATTAAAATTCAAAGAATCTTTCTTTGCCAGCAACAACAACAACAAAAACGAACATCGTTGTCATGTAGGCAATAGAAGCGGACAGCAGCCGCAGCCGCAGCGGCAACAGGTTGAACTCTCCGGCTTGTTAAAGTGGTAACATGTTGGGGAAATTTATTTACCGTTAAATTAAGAGGTCAGTGATTCATAACAAGTTCTTCGTCATAAAAACTTACAGTTAAGAAAATACAAAAGCTACAACAACAACAACAAAACACAAACAACAACAGCGCTAATCATGCATATTCCAGGGCGTGTATGATGTGTGATCGTACGCTTGGAATGCTTGGCAGCCCACAAACACTTTCCGATAAATAACAAAGAAGAAGAAGAGACAGAAAGAAAAAAAATCAAATACCAGATTCTTTTGTTAAACCTGAAATAAATTGTAACATCGCTGAATATTTCAAAAGATTAGAATTAAGAAACGAAAAAAATTTCTTTTTCAAATATGCAAATGGAAAGTCGACGAATTTTCTAGTGAAACTTTTTGAAATGTTGTTGTTTAAATTATTTGGAAATTAAATAATTAACATAATTAATTAAATAATTAATATAATTGTGTGTTTGGGTGTATGTGTCATGTGCAATGGGGACAATTTTGCCCGCTGGTTTTTTGAGCCAAAATATCATTCAATTTGCACGTTGATATGCGCGTTGTATTCACAACACGCCTTCAGTGGTCCCAGGAAGCGTAAGTTTTTTTAAAATTGTTTTATTCTAAATTAAGTAGTTCGCCGAATTGTACTTTAAGAAAGTTATTAAATAGTGACTTTTGTTTGAGTTAATTACCTAAAATCAATTTTAATTTAATTATCCAACTTTACGCAGCAGAGCAGAACAGCTGTTTTCGACAACCTCTGCACTTTTATCATCAGTATTCAAGTGAATTTCTTTCGCTTATCACTACTGCCTTGGGTGGCGTAGTTAAATAAAATAAACGTTTTTAGTTTTCTTTCAATTTTATTATGAAAAAGCATACGAGAATTATTACACTGCCAAAATGAGTTAACACAAATTTAATACCTGCTTTGACTTATCTGAATCTTATTTTTCGTATTCCAATTTTCAGGATTTTTGCTGCATTGGAAAATTGTTTTGTACTATCAAATTTTTGTTGGATATTTATAAAGGGATTTCCAATAAGGACTTCCAAATCTTGACAGTTGATAGCAGCCTTCATATGGCAGAAGTCATATTTAGTTAATAATACCAGGAGATTATCTTTCAAAATCGCTAAATTTTTTGTCAGTTGATAAAATTTATGTTAGTTTGATTCCATTTCAAAGTTCTATACCTCTGGAAAAACACCCTGTTTAATACATTGAAAAAGAAGAATTCAATAATTGTGTTTTAAACAAAAACTTAGAGGGAACTCAAACTCCTTGGCTCAATTTGGATCAACGTACATCGGAAATAACATTGAAGAATGCTTTCATTCCGATTTTAAATCTTTTAAGACAATTTAAAAGATTTAAAATCTTTTTGAAATTAAAATAATATCAAATTTAATAATATTAAAAAAACAACACGATTAACATCAATGTTTTTTATTTAATATTATAACTATTTCTTTTTTTTTTTTTGACGCACTGTGTAGATTTTGCAAATGATTTGTTATATAAAAACCTTTCAAACCGAAGGTTTTTTCAAAAAGTAGTATTACAAAGAGGTCACATGAAGGGTATCACAAGTTAGAATAGGGTGCAAACGAGCATGAAAAAATTATTTCAATAAAAGAATTACACAAGAAAATACAACAAGATGAAAAAACGTCGTCACACATGTCCTGTTGCACATGCGTAAACATCCTTAACAATGAAATTAAACGGCAGCTGCATTTTTGTTGTATTTCTTGAGTCACAGAAAAGACGCAGTGAATTACAAAAGTTTTATTTTGTTTTCAGACACTCTTAAAAAGAGGAAACAACAATATTTTACAAGACAACAACAGCAACAACAACAACAACAACAACAACATTAAAAAAAGCACTTCATTTAATAAACAAAACGAAAACAAAAACAAAAGAAAATAAATAAAAAACTGAACCCAAATTACAATTCATCAAGGCAACACTTTTCGTTTGAATTCTCCGGCCAACAACATTCTGGCATTTATTTTTGTTACAGAAATTTAAAAAAAGAAGAAGCATCCTTCCAACCATCGTTGCCTTTTAATCTGCTTTGAAAGCAGACGAGCACTAAATAATTTTTAATTTTACTCTTTTTCCAAAATAAAAACAAAAGAAACGCAACACAAAGAAGACGAGTGGAATTGCCGCTGCAACTCTTAACTTCGAAGGAAATCAACCCTTAAAATATGACGCTGAATGAATTATTTCGAAGAATATTTTCTAGGCCTCAAAACCTTTCAAGTCATATTTCAAAGGCCACCACCATTCATTTTGGTGTGTTCGCATTAATTGTGTTAAAGGCTGACTAAATCTCATTCAATGACATGCACACACACACTCACGCACACCACCCGAAATGTAATTGAACGCTATTAGAAAAATTATTTGGAAACATTTTATTACAGCGCTCGCCTGAGCGCTGCTAAATACAACGACAATTTGTTGCACCTCAACATGACACGAGTCTTGTTAGGGGTACATTTAAATAGGTGTGCACAGTTGTGATCTCCTCATACACGTGTGTGTGTGTGTGTGTGTGCATGTGTTCCAAAAAACAAATTTTCAACGTTTAGGAATTTTTGTTTATAAATAAAAACCAAAAATGCAGGAAACATTCCAAACATTTTCATCTGTATTAAAAGAGCTAAAAGTTAATGCGGCTTGAGCCTACACTCAGAAAAAAAAGAGTTGACCATAATTTGCATAAAAATATGTTATTGGTTTTTTAAACAGCATTGAGCTCTCTGTGACGCACGTTACATTTTCAACTATTCAATAACGAAAGCTATAGGAAATCCAAGCAAATTTGTCGCCATTAGTTTTAATAAACATTTTGTGACGCACGCTACAAAAAACAAGATATATGTGGAGAAGCTATACTATTTTATATGAATCCCAAGACGTTTGTTAATCATCAGGAGTTATAAAACTGTTGTTACGCACGCTACACTTTCGCCTATAAGCTAATCAAAGCAGTTAAACTAGACTAGATATGAAGCAAAAAAAGTTTGACCGATTTTAAGCCATAAACACTTTGTGACGCACGTTACATGTTTCATACCTCAATAATCACATCAGCTAAACGAAATGTAATGCAGTAAAATATGTTTCACAGTCTGTAAAAATTATGGGAACTTTGTGACGCACGCTACACCAAGCACGACAAACTATCTGCAATTCGCTAAAAAAAAAATTAGCCCAAAAAAGTTTTTTGCGTTGATCAAATTACCTGAACGAATATATAAAAATCAAAATAAGTTTAAAAGTTTTTCTTAAAAGTCTGGAGCACTTTGTTACGCACGCTACATCAAGCTCGACAGACTATCTGCTATTCACTGAAAAAAAATTAACTTAAATATCTTTTTTGCGTGTATCAAATCAGCTGAACGAAATAATATAGAGCAAATTAGGTTTAACTGTTTTATTCTAAAAGTCAGGAGCACTTTGTAACGCACGCTACATAAGGCGTGTCAAAAGACTTGCAATTCATTAAAAAAAAAATTTGCTTAAATAATTTTTTGCAGCCAAGCTAAAGCCACAGAACTTTTTCGGTGTGTACCACAATTTAGGAACCCTCTGTGACGCACGTTACATTTTTTTCCTATTCATATAAATATAAAATCAGCTAAACGGAATCATATGAAGCCGAGTAAGTACGTCTATTTTTATGAAAACTTATGAACACTTTGTGACGCACGCTATATAGGGCGTGTCAAATCACTTAAATTTATTAAAATATATTAACCTAAATAATTTTTTTTCCAGCTAAGCAAAAGCCAAAGAAGTTTTTCGTGTTTTACCACGATTTGAGAAACCTCTGTGACGCACGTAACAATATTACCGATGCATATGTATATGAAATCAGCTAAACGGAATTATATGAAGGAGAGTATTTTTGTCCATTTTTATTAAAACTCATGATTACTTTGTGACGCATGCTACATAAGGCTCGTGGAATTGTCAGCAATTCTTTTAAAAAAGTAGCTCAAATAAATTTTTTGCGACCAAAGAAAAGCAAAAGAAGTTATGAACTCTTGTGACGCACGTTACATATTTTTCAATTCATATAAGCATTAAATGATTTAAACTGAAAAGTTGCTCTTATTTTTCTCCGTGTAATTGATGAATTTCGATTGTCTTAATAGAAATTTTCCGCTGCAAAAGATGAAGTCTGATTTTAAGAAATTTTTCTAAACCGCATTCTGCTGCACACAATTGACATCCGCATTTGCCTGTCTGCATTTGCGTGTGTGTGTTCTGTTTGCTACCTACGCAAACGCAGTTGTTTATTGTTCGTCGTTTCCACGGTTGTTGTTAGTGGGGAGAATGCAGCCGAATGTTTTATGTGTCATGTATTCGTCTAATAAGTACGGTTCTTATTAATGATTTCTTTGCAGTTATTGTTGTTTCTTATTCTTGTTTTTGTTACCCAATTCTTTGTTGTCATATTCATTGTTGTTGTTGTTGTTGTTGTTGATCTTTCCATTTTTTGTGTGTTGATATAGAAGAAGTGAAGCTATCAACGGAGGTTTATTATTAGTCAATTTTAATACTTAGACTGGCGTTAAGAGGGCTCCTAATCATTGTCAGCATCATCATCATCAGCATCGTCGTCATGATCATCATCAGCATCATCAGGATTATCATCATCATCAGGATCAGGATCATCTTTAAGAGCGGAATGACGAGGGCTGTTGTTAAATGAAGTAAACAGCATTTAATTTTAAATAAAAATATATTTTTTAGTAAAACGGGACGAAGATAAATGCTGCAGAGGATTTAGTTGCACTCGAATTAATTGGAAATTTTAATTAAAATATTTAAATTAAAAATTTTCGTTAATTCATTTGGTCCGATTTTCTCACACTTTTTACACTTATAACAAACCTTTTTAACCGTAAAACTGGCCCCTGAAAGATTCCCCGTTCTTGGATTGAATAAATACTTAAGAAATTAAAAATTTATTGAAATTTATATTTTGACAATATCGTTTTAGCAAAACAGTGTTGCCAAGTGAGATAAATAAATGCATTAAAATCTTATATGACACGGAGCTCAGAATGCTGCTTAAGAAGTATTTCCTTTTTTATTTCAATAAAAATTTTATCAAAATTGAACAACTTAACAGAGAATAATGGCCGATAAGATTCTGAACTCCCAAAAATTCTCTAAATAGAAATAAATTTTTCATTTATGATTTACTGATTTCATTCTTATTTACAAGTGTTGGGTATCCATCACTTGTCTTCTTCATGCCCATTCGCAGCACAATAAATTCATGTAGGGCGTCGTGATAGTGGGCAGAGAGTGGATTAATCCAACCCAAATACTTAAATAACAACAGCGCATGGAAATGTCAGCTAATTTATTGTTTTTCTTGATAATAAAAATAAATTTCCACAACAACTTTCTATCATAAATTTTTGCTAAAGTCGCCAGAAATTTGTCGAGTTGTAAATTATATTCAGGGACAGACGTAAAAGATTCAAATAGTTTCGGAACAAACAAGTCAATTTCTAGCGAACTTTTCTGCTTCCGTTGGCCATGGAAAATAAAGAAGTGCCTCCTAATAAACATTTCAAAAGAATAAATAAATTTGAATAACAGAAAAGAAAAAAATCACAAACAACTTGAGATGCTTTTCATTCAGTTTTGATAGATTCACTAGATAATTTGATTTGAATAGATTCTTTATAAAATATTTATTATTTTTCAAACTTTAAACGAAACAGCACACAAAACACGTCACACGAATGAAATTGGGCGGAGAGAAGAAACTGTTAGAAATTAAATGAAAAAAATAACAAACAAACAGAAATATGCAAAAGCTATTAAACAGTAGAGGAGTAAACAAAAAAATGCTTGAAATACAAAATCTCAACTTATTAACACAACAATTCAAAGATAAAAATAGACAACATGTTGTTGTTGTTGTTGTTTGTCCAGTGTAATTCAAAGTTTATTTTTAAGTTTGACAAAGAAAAAGAGAAGAGAAACAGACACGACTGTGTGACGATCACAACAACAACAAAGAAAAAGGTGTGTGTGAAGGTGTTTCGACTTCCGGGATGTGTTTTTTTTTTCTCAAAATTTTCTTTTATAAAATATTTCTTTTACAAAAATTAATGTTTACCTGTAATTACGAGGTTAAACTGAAATATATAATTTAGTAAAAATCTTGTTTTATTTGTTTACTAAAATTTATATAAATTAATTTTTGTTTAGTGCCTCCGCTTAACCCAAAATATTTCCTACTTTAATTATCATTAATTAACTGAAGAAGGCTGACAACGAGGGCGTATTTTTCTTTCTTAAATTATAACTCAAGATCCTTGAACGTGTTTTATTGTACAGTTATTTAATATCTCAAATTATATATAATTATGCGTAGTATTTCATGGTATTTAATACGAGAATACTTTAAAATTTTAACTTGATGTCAACACTTGCATACCCGGGTATGTTTTGTGCTTTTCTATCGCTGTATCACAGAGGCTAATAATTTATAATCAGAAATTTCATGATATCTTCACTAGAGTGTTTAAGAAATATCACGCGACTGGGGCCCAGAATGTTATAATATTTTCTTATCGATGCCTTACGTCAACAGCTGCATACCCGGGTATGCATAATGATATAAATGAAAATAGATTAATATGGCATGTTTGCTGCATTAAATAATATAAAATTTAAGTTTAATCACATATAAGTCAAGATGAAAAGATATTCTATCAACAATTTATAAATAAAACTTAAACAGCAGCAAAACAACGCCGCTACAAAGCCCGAGTAAAACCTATTCAGCACAAAAAGTAACTTCGCAGCAAAGCAATTCTATATAACATGTATAAACATACCCGGGTACGCTTCTGTTGATGTATGTACCATATTTTTACTGAATAACTATACTAAAATCCCAAATAAATCACACTACCAGTTTGACAAAGGCGCATTGATTCCATGTTTGTACAAAACTTTGTCTCTATTTAGGAGAGAAATATAGTGAGATTTTGTGAGATCAAAAATTTTGTAATACTTGCTAGACATGTTAGTGAAAATTTATCAGTTTATTTCAAAAATTTCACAGAGTAGAGAAGGAGACCAAAAAACAAAACAAACAAAAATAATAAAAAAGACATGAAAAAATTATATTATTAATATTTAGAGTTCTACAGTCTTAAGTTCAATAATCTGGAATCGTCGTTTTTCGTTTGTATCGATTCATGGTCAAATTATTGACCAAACTGAAGATGAGTGACAGCAACATGTTACACGAAAACAGCTGAGCTGCCAAAAACAGCTGAGCTGCCAAAATCAGCTGAGCTGTCAAAAGCAGCTGAGCTGCCAAAAACAGCTGAGCTGCCAAAAGCAGCTGAGCTGCCAAAAACAGCTTAGCTGCCAAAAACAGCTGAGCTGCCAAAAACAGCTGAGCTGTCAAAAACAGCTGAGCTGTCAAAAACAGCTGAGCTGCCAAAAGCAGCTGAGCTGCCAAAAACAGCTGAGCTGTCAAAAGCAGCTGAGCTGCCAAAAACAGCTGAGCTGCCAAAAGCAGCTGAGCTGCCAAAAACAGCTGAGCTGTCAAAAGCAGCTGAGCTGCCAAAAACAGCTGAGCTGTCAAAAGCAGCTGAGCTGCCAAAAACAGCTGAGCTGCCAAAAGCAGCGTTGCCAAAAATAGTCTTGTAAAAAATCAACTAAATATCTCATAATAATTCCGAAAATTTTTCATATTTAAAGCCCCTTTTTTTACTCCAAAAAGAGACCATAAAATCATATACAACTGAATATTTAATATTATAATTGGAAAAGGGCTCCAAAAACTAGACGAATTTTTTTAAGTGTAAATAATTTGTATCGAACAAACCCATTAAAGCTTGAGTTTTGCTCCAAAATAAATTTATTTCTTCAACTAACAATTAATTGAACAAAAATTTTCAATAATTTTTGCTGTGTTCTGGCAATTATCGTTCCACTAAAATTGTACTAAATTTTCACGCATAAATATTTAATGGCTAGACTCGGCTCCCGCATTAAGGCGCCATATTTGCCGAGCAACAACAACTCGAAAACAAACAATTTATGCACATGAGAAATAAACGAGCGAAAGGAACCTACAAACTCAAACGAACAACCAAAGGAGCAACATTTTTATAAGAAAAAAAGAAAAAGGAAGGAAGCTGACATATTCCCCACGATAACGAGAAAGTAAACTTCACTCATACCAACACACACACACACACACGCACAAACAGAGACACAACCATCAAATTACAACCGATGGTATGCAGCAGTTGTAAGTGCTGAAATTTCGAACCACTTGGCTGTACCCTCAACAAAAGTGCAGCAGGAAAACTGCAAACAAAAAACATTCAATTCCACACACGTTACAATAACAACGTGTGTAAGCAGATACGTTGTTGGTGTTACTGGATACACTACCCTATAACAACAGCAACAACAAGCAACATGATGATTTTTCGAGTTAATAACTAACTCTTAGATGACTTTTTATCTCTCTCTCAGTTTGAGTTTCAATTTACCAGGCTGACAGAAATTCCAAATAGGCGCGCACTGAGCAAAGAACACAAAGTACTCTTTAAAGCACACACTCACACACACACACACACAAACACTAAAAATCGCCATTATGATGTTTGTTCATTTATTCGTATGAATCAGGCTAAATAAAAACAAAAAATTCAACTCAGAAAATATATTTTTGAAACGCATTTCTCCTCAACACCACCAACAACGCCAGCCTCTACTACTACAACTACTACCAACAACAGCAATCAGCACCACCACCACTGCCCATCATCCCATCATCATCGTCATCCTCATCATCGGCATCGTCGTCATCGTCATCTTTGTCAGCAGCAATGAATGGCATACAAGCAACGTCATTTATATCCACCACAAACAACTGCTGCAGCTGCATCAGCAACAATAACAACAACATGGAATTTTTATTATTATCATCATTATCTTCTTCCTCTTCTTCCTCTTCTTCTTCTTCTTCATTATTATTATAATTTTTATAAAAATTTCAAACAACTACAAACGTTTGTCTGTTTGTTTGTTTTGCAAATTTCCTGCAAAAGTACATCGCAGGCCGAGAGGGGAGCGAAATTGCCAGCATTTACTCAATGATTTTTTAATTTGCTGTAGAGCAAAAGCAATTCAAAAGCTACTCACAAGAGTCTTTTCTTCCTCCTCCTCCTCCTCCTCCTCCTCTTCATTCGCGTTTGGCTTTCTTTAGTCGTAAATTATTGTTTATTTCTGGCTTAAGAATAGAGCAGAATGAATGGCCAAAACTCAATGCTCAAAAGTTTTATTACGTTGTTGTTGTTTGTTTTTGTTCGGTTTTTGGCACAACTGTATGACAACAAACAACTACATCAGTTGGAAGAGATGGGGAACCTATACAACAACAACAACTACAAGAATTATTATTCATATTCTTTTTGCTCTGCTGGCAGAATCTCACGATTCGAGAACTGAGTGGACTAACACACAAATTAAATGATTTAAATTAATTTAATTGGAAAGTTTTTCGTAATCACGGGCATTGTGTGACAGGGAAATTTGATTAAGTAAAAACCACGGCTGTTTGGCCTTAATATAATTGGGCTTACAGCGTTTGCGTTTACCAAAACTTCGTATGATAAACTTAAAACATAAAAACTGTTAATTGTTTAACCTTTTTTTAACTCCGCTTTTTCCCCGTTCACACCATCCCAGTTGGCCAAAAATAGCTCTTCAACTTTAAATAGTGAAGGCAACTAAACCAAATGAAATCATTCACAAAGATTAGGAAATATTTGCAACTGAACAGATTTGGTTTTTCAAGAGCAGAAGATTGCGAGCAGGGGTCCAAAGTCGCCGCTTAGGCCGCTTCCAAATAAGTAAAAAGTGAAGAGTGATTACAGACTTGATGTTCGTTGTTCGTTGTTATTTTTTATATTATTATTTTTGTTTTTTTTTTTTTTGTTAGAAGAAGTTTTGAGAAGTAATTTCTTTCATAAGAGCAAAACTTAAAATAAATACTTTTAGAAAAAGTACTTTTCTAAGGGTGCTTTATCAACAACAACTGACTGAATAAGTACTTTTTCGTTTATTAAGTATTTCCTAAAGGTATATTTCAATAGGATACTAATTAAGTTGCTAATTTTTCTTTAGGTACTTTTTCGAATGGTATTTCTTAAAACAATTTTTTCAAAAAATTAGAAAGTAATACTAACAAAAATATTCTGAAAACTTCCTTTTTGTACTTCAGAAAAAGAATTTTTGTAAAGGTACCTTTTCAAAAAGTACTTTTTGAAAGCATTAAGAAGTAATACTAAAAAGTACATTAAAAATATTCCTTTTTTTACTTCAGAGAGGGAATTTTCGCAATGGTACTTTTTCAAAAAGTACTTTTTGATCACATTAAGAAGTAATACTAAAAAGTACATTTAAAGAATTTTTTTTTTACTTTGCAAATTTATTCAACCTTATTTTTTACAATTTATTATATTTATTTAAGCTAGAGTTCAATTATTTTTTTTAAATAAAAACTGACGTTTTTCCAGTGTTTCCCCACTTCTTCAGGGATGTACAAAATTGTGTAATTAAAAAATAAATTAAATTAACAAAAGAAAATCTATTCTAACGACTTTTTGAAAAGATACTTTGTCGTAGAGTACTGGAGGAAAGGTACCTTTTAAAGGGGATGTTTTCCATTAAGTACTTTTGCATTTCGGACTCTTTAAAATGGTACTTTTTCATAAAGTACTTCTGAAAAAGGTATTTGTTCGTAAAATTCTTTCTTAAAACTAAATATTTCTTAAAGCACCTTTTCAATTGGTACTCTTTTACTCAGCAGTTATTGAAAATATTTTTTTTCTTAGAAAAGGTACTTTGACTATGTTCTTTTTGAATAGGAACTTTAAGAGGGAATTGTTGGACAGTTACGTTTTCCCAAAAGAACTTATTAAAAAGTTAACTTTCATGTAGTACATTTCAGAAGGTACTTTTGGGGGTTGTACTTTATAAAAAAATATTTTTTGAGAGAGTACCTTGTTCATAAAGTACTTTTGGTCATAACAGCAGCTGCTTTTACTCGGAGAATTTTTTGAAAACAAACTTTCTATTAAGGTTTCTTTGGAAACGAAGTAATTTTTTTTTTTTTGAAGGATACTTTTTGTTAGATACTTTTTTAATATATCCTGTACTATTGCGAGCTTTTTGAAAAGGTACTGGCGGGTACTTTTTAGAAATCCCTTTGGTAAGTATTTATTTGAAAGTCCTTTTTGATTACAATTTTATCATTTATCAACCTTCGAATTGTATTCGAGATTTCATCTATTTAAAATGTATTGAAAAAGTTCAAACTTACCGGAACCCAGTGGATCGCATATCCTGAAAATATAGATAATAAAACGACCATTAGATCCAAATGAACTAAAAAATATATTAAAATTAAATGCAAATAATAAAAAAAGAATACAATTTTTATTTGAAATTTTTGGATGCATTTTTTTTCGTTTGGACTGGGGACATTGCAAGGCCGCATCGGTGACCAGTTTGCTTTTCATGAAAGGCAATCACTGCTTGTCCAAAAGCGACATATTAATCAATTAATTGAATTTATTTAAAATTTCTGAATATTTACTGAAATAATATAATTTAACCTGCATGGGATAATATTTTCCCCCATCACATGTATCCTGGCGAAAGCCTTCCTTTCTTCCCATAATTTTTTTCTTTCTAAACAATCAAAACGTGTTAAAAATTTTAATTTCTTTACATTAAAACACTCAAGTTTAAGCATTGAAAATAAAACACGTTTAAATTAATTAAGAGAAAAGGAAAAATAACTTTTGAATTGTTCACACTTGAGATAAATATTTCAAGCTTTAAGCCGTCTGTCTGTCTGTCTGTGTGTCTATTCAACAAACAGATAGAAAAAATAGAAGCGAATAAATAAAATTTTAGATAAGAAACACATTCAACTTCCAACATATTTCTGAACGTTGAACAGGTACAATAAAAAATGCTGCTGCTGCTGTTGCTACACTCTCAAAAATCCATTCATACCAGGCAGGGACGGAAAAGTCAGACTTATGATTTTATAATTTTTTTGTGTATTTAAGAGAACATAATAAAATTTGTTTGATTCTATTTTAATAGATCTTATATATTTATTTTTGGACAGTTCTACTCATGGTGAAATTATATACAAGGTGGCAAAGCTGAGACGTTGTTTTAAAAAAAGCACGGTCCACGTCGGATATTATAGCAACAAGTAAAATTAAAACTTTAAATTTTATTTCATTGTGGAAAATCTGGATAAATCATTTTAATGGCGGAGGGGTATAAAAATCCACAAAGAAGGCGAAATGAAGGGTGTTTTTATGGAGATATACAAATTTAAAGGGGCACTACTTTTTCAACAGGCGGCAAATTTTGTTAGTTGTTGTTAATTGATTCATATTGGCGAATAGACTGTCGCCTGACCAACAAAACATTCTAATTTATCCAAATTTATTTTAAAAATCATGGTTCTGTTCGTATCGCTCGAATTTTGAATTGAAAATCACTTTTGCTTGTAAGGCCGCCGTATTCAGGGTGATAATAATATTCAAGTGTACGTTGAGACACCGTTACGCCCAGAAAATTTGACAGTTAAAGGGGTGCCCTAGTCATTGGTCCGCAATTCTTTGAAAGCGATATCGGTGAGAAAGTACGATTCAATAGTGACCGGTATGGGGCCCTGATTACTGATGTTTTCGTTCATCAATTAACAACTGCAGTTTCAACAAGACAGCGCGGCGCTACATGACTTTTGTCTCGGCACACAGCTCGTGGCAGAGTTATTTCTTAAAAAGTGTTTAGTAACGGCATAGTTGTACGTTCGGGAACCGGGAATTGGCTTCCATGATCATGTTAACGCCGTTAGACTATTTTCTGTGGTAATTTAAAAAGTCGCTGGTCTATGCGGATGAACCCAAAGCTATTTAGCACTTCTAGGAGAACATTTTTTGCGTTATTGGCGATGTACGCAGGATATGTTGTAAAAATTAATAGGAAGATGGGCCTCCAGAATAGATTACGTCAGAACAGAAGGACAGAAATCACATTTAAATTATAATGCCGGAAGTCAATCTATCGGATAAAATACATTTCATGGCCATATAAAAAAACTCAGTTCTCTTTTATTCCATTTCAAAATTCTATACCCCCACAAAAAATTCTCTACATAAAACTCTCCAAAAAAAGCGACCTCAACTCAGTTATTATTTCTCATTTAAAAATTATAACAATTTTGTCGTTATGAAGCCTCTGTTGCCTGTTTGACAAAGTCGCAAATTATCGTTTGAGGGTGCAACGACTTCGACTCCCCACTCAGTCATAAATAGTATGACAAATTTTTCTGATCCTCAAAGTGCAAGATTGTGTTAATTTTTGTCAGCTTATCTTAATGACGAAGGCTGGTCGCTGATCCTAACCGACAGCGGTTAACACCATCATGTACTAGAAGAACAGAACACAGCAGCCTCCTTCTTCGGTACCTGTAGCGCCAGATATTCACCGGCAAAGTTAAACATAGAAAAAACGACAGTAAAATTTTCTATCTCCAAATCTGTCTTCAACTATTCTCTTAACACTATCCTCTGCTTTCTAGTGCTGGTAGGGGTCATCCCCCGGGTGCTAGTCCTTAATATTGGAAAAAGGAAAAGGAGATAAAATTTGACACAAAACCCGATTCTATTTTGTTTTATATTCAAGTACAACTTCTTATTGTATGCAAGAAGAACGATTAATTTGTATTTAAAAAATTACAAGTTTTCCATCTCTGACAGAATACCCTGGAGCAGCATAGGAAAGTGGCAACAACAACACTTCCTTGCCACAAAAATACTAGTAGTACTTGCTGTAATAAAACACACGCACACTCAAGCAAAGAAGTACAAACAAAAAGCTACACACCGAGAAAAATTAAAAAAAAAAACAACAAAAACAAAAGCAACTGAATTAAAAGAGACAAAAACAAAAAATACATTCACAGAATACCAACAAAACGCAGGTAAAACTAAACAATGCGATATTTGCTAAAAGCTGCAGTAACTTTGCAATCAGTTGTTGGTGCAAGTTATTGCACGGATAGACGGACGGACGGACGGATGGATGGATGGATGGATGGGGGATGGAGGAAGGCAGTACGTACGTACTCATGCTGTTTACTCCCAGCACTACTCTCGAACAACAGCATTAAGTGTAAATGTTGCTGTTATCCAGTGAAATAATGTTTCCACACAAACATCAGTTGGAAACCGATGAAGAAGATGGAACTGCCACTGGAGACGGGGGGGTGGATGTGAGAGTTGTAAGTTTTAAGCCCTGATACTGTGCCCGAAAAAGGTTGTGTGATGAGATGAGTTGAATAAATGCATTTGGCTGAATTTGCTTTAACGGAGTTTTATACTCGTATATTCTTTTTTACTCCTCCCTCTCTCTTTTTCGTTCTCTTTCCCACTCTCTTTCTGTGTTTGGCTGGATTTAAGCAACCACTTTGGTTTTGTTTTGAAATTCTGCAACGAACAAAAGTTTGCTAAAGTATAGAAAACAACAAGTAAAGAATAATCAGCAACAGCAGCAATGACAACAACAACAACAACAACAACAACAGCAGCAACAACAACAAAGACAACAACGATGACGAAGACAATAACAACAAGAACCGTAAGAACGAACATTGAAAAGTTTAAACAACTTGCATGAACTGTGAAATTAGCGACATTGCCACCATGTAAAAAGAACTACTGCCGTCCCAGCCAGCGAGGGCAACACTTATTATCTGCTTTACCTTGGCTGCTACCACTTCCACTCTCATACCACTCCAGCCAAGCAGCATGTAGTTTAGATTTCGCTGACGGATATCGTTAGAGCGATGAAACAACAAGGACAACGATATGGCACGGTGGCGATGAAGAGGGGAAAATTATAAAAAATAAATTTAAGAAATTATATTTATAAGAATCATAAAGTTGCGTATTTTTGACAGCGTTGTCAAGTCGGGTGCTCTCCCACCGTTTTTAATGCTCTTTCGATTCAACAACGTGAAACATGTTGAAGTTCATGTTCGTTGCTTTCGAATTTCGGGCCCTTTCACACCGTTTTTAATGTTGTTTCGTTCGTTAACGCAAAACATGTTGAAGTTAATGGGCGTTACTTTTTGAATTTAAGCTGTTCTCTTCTCTAAAAAATAATGCAACATTTCTTACACTTTTTACTACAAAAAAAATACTGCTCTTCAGGTTAGCCGTTTAACAATGCGTTAAAATAGAGAGAGCTTATAGGACACCTCCAGGGCATTACGGTCATCATAATCGAGCCACTGTTCCAGTAATTTTCTTAAATTTTTAAAGAATTTTAAGAAGGCTGGAAGCATGGCACAATAAGTCTAGCCTGTGCATCAGCGCAATGTGCTGCGCATTATCGAATATCATCGCTTCTAATAGTGAAAGTGTTTCTCACAGTGCGAATCAGTCCAAACCACGGAGTTCTTATTAGTTGGTTCCGCCTTCGAGATTATTACGGAGAACATCAACGCAGGCAACAATGAAAGCAGGTTGCCCTTTCTCAACGCCACTTAAAACAGCAGATCTTTCGAGCAAAATTCTTATTCCTTCGCTAAAACAAATTTCTCACTGGAAGGTTGCGTCTGCAAGTAAAAATGTTGAATGTGCTCGATGTCGGAAGAGCCATTTTATTCCGTGAGAGTAACTGTTTGATGCGCACTGTATTCTGCAGGTATCCTGGGGCCGTATCTTTGGAAAATGACGCCGTAAGAATCGTTACTGTGAATTCAAATTCTATTTTTTTGTCCTGCAATTGTTGATTACGAACTGGAACTGTTGAGATTTCAACTCGTGCTGTGTGTCACCACGATCAATACAACATGATCGATTTTGACTTCATTCCATGCGGAGTTACCAGAACGTGTGATCTCACGGTTTGGCAACGTGAATTGTCAATTCAAACAATATTTCTTTCTTTAATTGGCGATTATGGACTGGACCAAATGGGGTTTGGACTCGTGTTATGTATCACGATCCCCACAATACGATCGATCATTCTATGCGAAGTTGCCAGAACGTGTGATTTCATCAATTGGCGATTATGAGCTGGAGTATTTAAGATACCAACTCGCTTTCCATATCACGATCCAAACAATAAGATAGATTTTGGCTTCATTCCATGTGAAATTACCACAACGTGTGATTTTACGTTTCGACGACGTCAATTCAAACCATTTTTTTCTCTCTTCAATTGACAATTATTAACTGGATCATTTGGGATTTCAACTCGTGTAGTGTATCAGGATCCACACAACACGATCGATCATTCCATGCAAAATTATCAGATCGTGTGACTTAATGTCTTGCCCGTTAAACTTTTTTAATCCGCTGAGATCCCCAGCGGATTAGAAGCAAAAGAGCCTAAGAGTTAACGCAAAAGCATCGACAACTTTTACTATAATTTTGAAACCGAAAAATAAATAATTCCCTAAAAGAAGGGATTCTCTCTTTAATTCAAAATTTTTATAAAATTTAATAAATAAATTTTATTGTCTGCACATGATTTCTATATATTTTTCTATGAAGAAGAAAATAATTATTTACATCGCATTAAAGAAAATGCAGTCTGGTGTTGCAAATACCAGTCCTTTTCAAATATTTTATATAATTCTCGTATATCGGTTTAAAATCAGTTTCACATCGAAATGCCCCACTGTCATGAAATGCAAAAAAAAACACGGGGAATTAAAAAAGAAACTCACAGCCAACTGAGAAATAGTAACTCGAAAAAGAAAAAATATTAACTGAAAATTAAGCACATGACACACTCTTTCGAACAACTGCACCGTGTCAAGCGATAGTTTTTTCTCGCACTTCGTCCCATGCTGCCTCCATGCAGTCGTCGGTTGCTCGGCTTGGCTTTTTAAGAATATTTGAAATTGGTTTTCGGGTAAACACGGCTGCAATGTGACGCTCTGATGATGAAAAAAAAAACAAAAACAGTAACAAAATCTAACAATAAACAACATAATCATAATGACGATGATGATGATGATGATGATGATTCTGATGCTCCGGCTGCTGACGCTGATGGCATTAGGAAACAAACAACAACAAAAAAACAAAAGCAAAATAGATAAACTGAAACCAACACAAGTTCTGTGTATCGACACGCTGCAGTATTCCAGATGGATGCAACACAACGAACGAACGGCACTGCTGGCAACCAACAAACAGATCAACACCAAACACACACACACACATACGCAACTGCATGCACATCTACACTTTCTAAAAATTGTGAGTAGAAGAAAACTTAAGCAAAAATAATCATTCTCAAGTGTAGAAACGTAGAAAATTATTGCTAAAAACCTGCTTCCCTGATGACAAAACTCACATCGATGCAGATGCAGCGCGAACACTCAAATATTGTGACACGAAAAACACACACGCATGTTGTAAGTGATTACACGCAGTTACACGCCAACGTTATTAGCGTTTGTTAGCCGTAGTTATGCTGTGCGGCGGGACGCGGCGGTAGCAGCAGTTGCATGCATAAATGAAATATTTTCCTGTTCTTTTCCTCTCCCTCTCTCTCTCTCTCTCTCTCTCTCTTCGTTCTTATAAACTCAAGCGCCTTTTCTAGGCGTGCGTATGTACGTTCGGTGAATGTACACATTGAATGGGATAAGTGCAAGCACATGTATGAAGTCGTGTGTGCATGTTCGAGCATGCATGTGCTTGTTAGTGTGTTCCTATTGACAATAACCACGATATGTAGTCTTACAGTTTCCTGATACTTCCGGTACAACGATATCAGCGACAGACGTACTTATGCGCTTTTAATAATTCCCATTCCTGCTGTTTCGTATTCGCACATTCACTATTTACAAGTGTACGAAGGCAGTCCTCGAAATATCTTTAAATTTTGATTTCGATACAATTTATTGAATATTTTTTATTTAAAAATGTGTGTGTGTAGTTTGTCGTTTTAAGTGAAATTTCCACAATATTAATATGTGACCTCTTAAATTACATATCTAGTGGGTTTTTATGAATAGGGAAGTCAACTAAGTCAAATTGGTATTCCGAAGCTCCCTCAAGCGCTACAGAATTTTGTCTTGGATTGTTGTATTTGAAGTAGTTGTATTAAATTTCTAGTGAAAAATCGCCAACATTCAAAATAAGGCTCCAGAGCTGGACAGTTTAATTTTTTTTGTATCCACCAGGTGGCGCAAGTAAGATCAACCAATTTCCTTTTTTTGTTTTACTAAATTAAACTTCGCGTGGCTGAAGTCTTTATTCAGTTTATCTTTTTATTTTCTTAATTGGGAAATGTGGCATCAGTTAAGTGACTGCCGCCAGTATTCATAAAAATTTTTCATCATCCATGTCATTCCGCAGTGTATCTGGTGAAAACTATTCGCATTCCTGTCGAATACGTGAACATAACGGGCTATTTTTCTTATATACAACTAAATAAATACTCTATAAAACCGGTTTCCGATTAATTAACAAAAATGATTCGCTATAATCGTTAATCGGTTATCAGTTTAATCGCTTAACCGAACAACGATTAATTGCTGGAATACCCTAAACATAATAGACATGAAAGTATGTTGTGCTATTTCCACCTGCAGTTTAGTTTTAGCTTAAAATTCCTATACACAACTAACTTTTACGTCGGCCAGCGTATATGTATGAGGATTTAGTTGGTTCGCCTTCTGTTTAATTTTCCATTGTTCTTGTTAGCTGCTCTTGTTACTGCAGTTGTAGTTGCTGTTGCTGTTGTTGTTGCTGTTTGCAAATACTGCTTATAAACGTTGTTGGCTGCAACAAGAGAATTTTGTCGTTGTTGTTCTTATTGTTGCTGCTAATGTAAACTACACAATGGCGGCTTAATTGTAAAAGCGTATGAATGCTCGCGCTTCCTTATATTCCGCGAAGATATTTCTATTACCCGTAATGAATTTAACACGGTTGGAAATTAACGAATTGGGAATAAGATTCGGAGTGTGATTCGAGATAATTCTAACAGGTGAGAGTTTGCAACAAAGTTGTTATTTGTAAGTGTGTGTGTGTGATGCAACAAGAATATGGTGGCAGTTTACGAAAAGGCAACAGAAATCTGCGTTTTAATTTAAAAAGAGTCTTCTCGCACTCTTTGGGTCCGGAAATTGTCCTGCCAAGTTGCGAGTGTTCTATTCCTTTTGTGTCTCGTTCTGTAAATCCTTTTTTGTTGTTCTTATTTTTGTTTTTGCTTCTATCGCACAAGCCTTTTCAGTTTTGACACAAAAACAGCGATGCAAATACGCGAGTCGTTGGGAAAAGTTTGTGTGCAAAAGTTGCACTTTTTGTGCGCTTCTCATAAAACAGACAGAAATCTGTTTCGCGAACACGCAGAAACTCAACAGCGACTGCCAAAGTTTTGTTGTGAAGCGGTCGTTGCCATTTACTTTATAAAACTTCTTTTTTTCTTTTTGTGTTGAATTAGTTTTGAGATGTAGCAGCTATTGTCGTTGCTGTCTCGACAACAACACTAACCCAGCAACATCAGCAGCCAAAACTAACAACAGCAACACCGTCATCATCACCATCATCATCATCATCGCAATCCTCGTTGCCGTCATCACTGACACAAACTCGTGTACAACTTCATCGTCGTCTTCAATGGCAGAGTTGTGTTGTACTCGTACGACGTGTGTTCTGCTGCCTGTTGGTTGCATCAGTTAATATGTGATGGTGGTGATATTAGCGCTGGGTTTTCTTGTTACTGTAGTTGTTGTCGCATCCATTTAACTCATCGCTTTACCCAGGCATGGATGGCATTGCATTCATGCCTTTTAATCTGACAGTAGGAGGTTCTACTTAACAATTTTCAAACGAACAACAACACTGCGAAGAAGTTGAATGGAGTAGAGGCACTGGCTTATCCAGAGAACTCAAAATAAATTACACTGTAGAACAAAAACTTTTTTTTGTAATTTTGAAAAAATTAAAGTCTCAAGTTGGGGCTACTGTTATTGGCTGGAGTAGTTAACACAAGACTACGAAGCATTAACATCCTGATTTCCACCCCGCCCACAGTCCTGAATATGGTAGCGAATTATTGAATTATCCTCAACTAGAGAAAATATTCGTCAAGTAATTCATGTTTTCTATGCGGGACAAGAACAGATAACAAGGGATTTTGAAATAAAGTTTTTGCTGCATTAAAAATTGTGCTGAATTTCGCCAGTTTGAGGCTGATAACTGAAACTGCTGGTAGTCTGAAAATTCTGGGAAATTTTTCATTCATAACGAAATATTTTACCTGTTTAAACTTGAAAAATTATTGAGAAATGGGATGGCAGAGAATTTCTAAGCCAAATCCTATTTCTAAAATTTTAATTTTTTAAATTTCTGAAAATTATTATATTACGAAATTAGTCTTTAATTTTATAATATAAATAATTTGAAGAAATAATTATCTGTTTTTAGTTAAAAATATTTCTGAATTCCAGTCACAACGCAGCTGTCAACATGAACCCTGCCAGAAAATTTACTTTTAAGTGCAGCCAGACCACTAACCACTTTCTATCTCTCGGGAGTTTTGGGCCTCACTCTTACTGGTTAACATCTGCAACTCACATAAATGTTCTTCCGAAGAACTTTTCTTAATTAACATCGTTACTGAATGTGAAGGCACAAGTCAGTCTCTGGAGCGGGTAAAGTTAAAGGATAACTTTAAAGTCACTCTGTTGGCATCTGTGCACCGAAATTTGGCAGAGTATTTTTTTTTTTAATAAATGAGTTCTTCACAAAAAATACTTAATGGTTATAAGCCGTTTATAAGACAAATTTTTTATTTTACGAGGGTCTTTAATGATTATAAAATCCTCTTCGGCTTTATTTAATTTAAGGGTCGATATGTTGCTTATGATGTTTATTGTTTTACTACCCAAAACTGAAAAAAAGTGTTTTAATATTTCGAAATTATTTAGTTAAAAATATTTATCAATTATTTATTCGAAAATTAATCGATTAATAGCCGACTTAGCAGAAATTTCGACAATTTAATTGATTGATCAGTCAATCAGATTGATTGAGATTAACTGAATGAGCAGAAAAAAGTTTGTTGCTGCTTTTGAATCACATTCAATTACTTTTACTTCAGAAATAGACAAAATTTTTTTATAATAAACGTAACTCCATAAAATTGCCTTTTAAAATATATATTTATCATCGATATTAACGCATAATAAAACATCTAAAAGTGTACCACAAAAAAGTGTGTGCAACTAGTTTCTCACTATATACGATTATATAATCGTAGACGCTCTGCTCTCTCTATTAATGTCGAGTAAAAAATTAGTATTAAAAAAGTTAAAAAATATCTATCACAAAAAATATATATGAAATTTATTCATCTTTTGCCAATTCAAAATATTTTGCATTCTTATTTTCACTCATAATTATTTGGCGATCATTTTTTGTTTCTTTTTTTTCTTTTTCTTTTCTTTTACTTTTATATGAAAAGTTCTTTATTGCTTTTTTTTGTCGTGGAAGGAAGTGGCTGGTTTAAAACTGCAGAGGACAACAAGAAATATTTCTGAATTTTATTTAAATTAAAAGCTTTCCCACGCATTTAAATGCTTGATTCTTTTTGCACAAGTATTCGCTATACTACAGCACGTGTGTGAGTGTGTGTGTGTGTGTGTGTGTGTGTGTGTGTGTGTGTGTGTGTGAGTGTGTGTCGTTGTGTCTGTAGCTGCCAGAAAAAGGCTCAGTCAGACGGTTGGCTTTAAATATATTTTTGTAAAAAACAACAACAACAAAATGATGCCTTAAAGTTTTGGCAAATGAGAACAACAGTTATTATTATTGATTTTCCATTTAAATCTTAAATGTTGCAAGAAATTTCTTTCCTGAGAATTGGAATTATTTTCTCCTTCCATTTATTTCTCTGTTGCGTTCTCTCGTTCGTTGTTGCCGCTGATTCCGATTTGACAAAAATAGCTTAAATTTTTAGCAGGCATCAAGCACTTCCAGCAAGTGTTTCGTGCTGCTAAAAATATAATTTCTGCTAAAAAGTTCCCAGTTTTTAGTTGGCTTAAAACTTTTTACAGCTTTTTTGTTGTTGTTTTTGTTTTGGTTTGTTTGGCTTGTTCTCTCGTAAAACAAGAGTGTTTTTATTCTGAAACTTTTTTTAATGCTTTTTGTGATTTAATTTTATTGCTGCTTTTCCTTTTGCTCTTGATGTTCACAGAATTTTTTTTATTTATTTAGTTATTTTTCTTCTTGTTCTTGTTCTTTGGCAGAAGAATAAAAAAGTATCTCTAGAGTGCAATTGAATATTGAGTGTGAGTTAGACTGTTGGGTGTGTGGGAGGGGCAGGCGGTGAAGGTGAAGGTGGCAAAAGTTGTAAAACAGTCAAAGCTGCTGTCGTTTAGAAATGCTTCTCAACTTTGCGCTTTTTTCGTTCTCTCACTTTAAATATTTTTTGTTGTTTGTTAATATTTTAAATTTAAACGGAACGAGAGCAGAGTAAAAGTTTGCAAAGTTTGTTTTTAAAACTCAGAAATATGAACACACAGAAACATACACACACACACTCACATACACATACACATCTTTGAACAGCTCATTTGTTTTGCAAGAATTTTTATAAAGTTTAGCTGAGAAACTTTTAAATATTTATTCTTTAAGAGGGCAACAACAAAATTATGTGCATGCATCTGCCTGTCTGTTTTTTTTTTGCTGCAACATGAGGCATTATGCAAGTCAGTTTAGTAAAACTTTTCCGGAAAATATTAAACCTTAAATAACTTCAAATAATTTCACATGAAATATTTTCGGATATATTGTCAAATAGCTTTCCCGATTATTATAGAATCGAGATCCTCAAAAAGGGTGCAAATAAATTCAAAAAAGCTAAATTGAAATGCATTAAAAAAGGTGCTAAACAGCCTGCTGCTGTTGCCATTCTAAACTACCAACGAAGTTAACGTCCGCAATATCCGATTGTCTGTCGCTGAGTTTATTTATTTATAGCATCCAGTTGCTATAAATAAGTTGAAACACATACGGATGCCGTCATGAATAGCAAGCAGGCAGACGGACGAAAAGAACGAAGCGAGCTCGTGTTAAATGTCATCTGATACATTCACACAACCAAAAAAATATTGGAAACGTTGAGCGAATCTACTTTAAATGATGTTAGCAACTGTTTATCTATGAGTCGCGCTACGGATATGAATATGAAATCTGGCAGTTACAGTTTGTCAAGTAAATTTTTGATTTGATGAAGAACATAAGGAAATAGGGTAAAATATTGAACATATAAAAGTTCATATATGGGTAATTCCATGGCAAATCGACATAGAGTTTGATATGATTCCTTTCGAATTGGATGAAATGAGGGCCTCTTTTGCGTTCTATTTAGAATTTTTAACAACGGCAAAATAAAATTGGAAAAACAATTTTTTGCCATATTCAAGACTTCATATATTCGCCGAATTCGCCGCATTTGTGCAGATTATTTTTTCAATATCTCAAGAACAGTTTCATACAGAAAAATTATTCTTATGCCCTTTTAAAGGGAATATTCAGGGGCTGCAAGCAATTCAGTTTTATATCAGTTGAAACTTTAAAAATGGATTAAGCCAAAAATATTTTTAAATTTAAATTTTTATTGTAATAAAATACAAAAATTAATTCAAAAATATTTTTTTTTTAATTTCTGAGATCCCAAAACTATGAAAAAATTTTTCTTTTCAATATTTGAAATTTTTTCTTTCAAGATTTTTAATAAGATAAGATTAGACCCATGAAAACTTATTTTATGAAAGGTTTTGAAAGAAAAGATATGGATAACGGTTGATCCAAAAGATGATCCCTGTAACTCCCCGCTAATTTTAACCCCAAGATTGTCATGACCTGATTTTTGTGTTATTTTATGCTTTTGAAACCTCGATGTTTCACATCAACCGATTTCTACGTGACAAGCGGTGTTTTATATAGTTTTCAGTTACTGTAAACAAGAAGAGATGAGATATATAAATACGGAGTTTTAAAAATAATCACTTTTTTAAACTATTTCATTCACGATATCTCACGAACGAATTAACCAATTTTGGCCCGGCATACGCTATTCAGCCTGGATTGGAATGTTAAGAGGTCTAAAGAATCGATCGGTGAGTCCGTTTAAAAAAGTTATTCTAAAAAAGCGTTGAAAAATGTTGCTTTGATTTGGTTAAAATTTACAGGAAATCTAGGCTCTTCAGGACGCTGCGAATTGATTCGGTTCAGCAGATCAAAAGTTATAAACCGGTCATATACTTACACTAACATAAGCATGCACACACAAACAAACATACAGATATAGTGACGGGCTCTCAAAATTAGTCAGAGAAGCTTCTCAGTATCTCAAAACGGTGAGATACGATGAAAACTCCATTTTTTTCAAAACAGGGTAAAACCAATAACGTTCCAGGTTTTCGAAAACACTTGATATTCGTCGCCAGAAGTTAAAATCAGCCGAAAAATTTATAGATTTTTTGATTGAATACATTTTAAAAATTTCATAACTTTGCAGACGTTAAATCTTTTAGAAATTAAAAATTATTTTTTATGACCGGTGGGTGCCAAAGTCCCCAGATTTTTCCTTTTTCGTTACGATGGCAAAACGATATAGTTTAAATGGTGACCCCGATAGCCTATGCAACTTTTATCTCTTCTCATGATGTCCGCAGCATTTTAACTGGAATTTTTTCAATTTCCTGACGAATATTTTCTTTAAGATGTAAAATAGGTCGGGGCCTATTCACATAAACTTTCAATTTTAAGAAACCCTATAAGAAAAAATCTGGTGCTGTTAAGTCCGGAGATCTGACTGGACAAGTAGTCCCAGATATAATTTTTAAGATGGCATAAGAAGCAGTTTCGAATATGAGATGATTTTTCCGATATTGAAAAAAGGAGGAAAAAGAAGAACACACCTCCTTCAAGGTATCGGGAAAAAAATCAGAACAAATGGGTTATTTTGTAATTCAATTTTTGACACTTTAAAATTTTACATTTTTCGAAAAACAAAAAATCGTTTATTATTATTTTTTGTAGTTCGGGAAATTCCCTTTAAAATGACATGAGAAAAAAATTTTTTTTTGTACGAAAAATTTCTTGTAATACAGAACAATTTCGACGGTATTATGAATCTTTGAATACGACATGACTTTGGCAAAAATAATATTTAAATATTTTATTGCTTTTAATTAAAAGTAATAAATAGAACGAAATAAAGCTTCTGATTGCATTTCAACCAAATCGAAAGGTGTTGTGTTGTTATGTCTTCATATATATGACATGGAAACACCCATATGAAACATTTTTTTATAAAAAATTTAATTATTAAAATAATATTGAAAAGTTTAGAATCAATAGAATTTAGTAAATATATAAAAGTAAAATATAAATTGAAATTAATTTCTGAACAGCCCATTCCCATTTATAAGCGCTTTGACAACATTTACCTGACAAACTGTATAAACGATTCGATTTTTTTTATGCAAAACAATGTACTCATTCCGCTTCATTTAATGATTAAACCTTTCTAATTGCAGTGACACAACAAAAGCGCTGTTGTAGCGCAACAGCAGCGACAATATTGCACACAAAACACAACAACAAAGCCAACAGCATTTGTCAAAATAGTAAAAGAGAAAAAAAGTACAAAAACTACAAAAGCCAACAGCAGCAGTTGAGAAAATTAAAGGTTTACAATGACAAAAAAGCAAATAAATTAATAATAATAAAAACAATGCTGGCAAATTAATACCCGTCCAATGACGAAAATAAAAGTCTTGTGAGTCTTTTTTTTTTAAGCGATAAAGTACGTGAGCGGCGATCACATGAATTATTTCAGAGCCATTAATTTTGCGTTCTTAATCCAAAGTTCGTAGTCAGAAGGAACGATCTGCTTCGATCACTTTTCATAGCTTTGCAAAGAATAAAAATGACGCCACCGATGTGACACATGCGTTGTGATAAATTTATTTTATTTCGTTTCGATTTCACACTGCAGTTGTCATAATTATTTGTCATGCTGTTAAATACCTGCGAAAATACTCATCGTTGAGATCATTTTTATGAATACAATGAATGGGGGCCCAGTTAATCATTTGAAGGTGGCGGACGATTTTAGATTGAAATATTTATGCTGGCAAATATTCAAAAGGTGTTTCTTAAGCGTGTTAGAAGTTAAGAAAAGTTTAAATTTCAAAGCAGTTGTGATATTGAGGTCAATGTTTGTCCCCTCTGATCAGTGCACGCTGTCAAATCGTGTACTTGAGAAATCAGCCATCAATTCTTTTGAGCTCTTGAGGATGAAAAAATGAATAAAATGAATTTTGAATAAATTAACCGACGCATTTATTCAATTTTTTTTCTTTCACGATATCTTGTGAACGGACAGACCGATCTGGACTCGGTATGTCGCGATTGATGTGGTTTTTCGAAGTTAACAGCTGATAATCTTGTTGAGTCGATTGAATGGGCCGTTAAAGTTTAAATATATTTTAACCTTTTTAAAAATATAATTATCTCAGTTTTTAGAATTTTTTTCATGTGAATTAGAAGCGGCCCGCATCGTTTCCAAATCACAGGAGATCTCAGTTTGACCACCAACTTGATTCGATTCCTTCAGAGTTATACGGGGGTCAGATACTTACCCACACTCACACACAAACATACATACAAACATAATAACAGGCTCTCAGAAAAAGTCAGAGAAGTTTCTTAAAATTTAAAACGCGGATTTCTGATGACAACTTGAGTTTTTCCCAAACGAAGAAAACCAATAACTTTTCTATTTTTGGAAACTTAAAAGTTTTCTAGTGGGCAGTTAAAAGATTAAGGGTTTCTAGTGAAAGTGTTTGGAGATGTTTTTGCGATTTGGTGGAAAATGAAAAAAAAATTAGTTTTGTGATGGTGTCAAGAGGGTTAATTTGTTCCCGAACAACAATTTAATATTTCCTACAAAGTTGCTAAAAATACTCTACACCGCAGATGTCAAGAACACATGATTTTCTGTATCGATAGAATGCAGGAACAGGACAAAAAAGGGAGACTCTTTAGTACGCACCCTTAACCCTGCAATACTAACTCTATTTAAATCTACGCTCATACTAACGTCCTAAAGAGCATCATTTATTCAGGTTATTTCTGTCATTTTCTTTTCGTTTTTATTAAAGATTTTTCGCAAGGGAAATTATAAAAAAAAATACTCAAAAAATTTCCAGGGTTAAATAAAATTTCAAATTGCCTATCGACCACACCAACTAGCGCATGAATTTATTTTGGAGTCCTCATTCAGAAGTCCGCAATTTCGGAAACATTTCAGAATTTCTGACAGACAACCAGCCTGCAATGCTTGGAAAAGTTGTCCCGCTAAGGAGGTCTAGAATGCGTCTTGTCAAGAACAGCCATGACGGCAATAATTTTCAAATGTTAATGTCATCGAAGTGAGCAGAGTAGCAATTCGCCAAGTGCTGCAATAAAAAACGACAAATAAATAATCGTAGTGAAGCGAACTTCGCCGATTTAAACGAAAATGTGGAAAGAGATCGAAATTTGTCGTCGGTCGCTGGAATTGTGTCGCTGGGAACTCATTCTGTGTTTGCCTACAACCATTTATTATCGAGGCTGTTGCTCAGGGGGCAAATTATATCACTCGTTATCGAACGAAATTACGAAATATTTCAATAGAGTTTATATGGAAATATTTTAAAACCTCGAGTCGTATCGATTGCCGTAACTTGCCCCCAGGTTCTAAAGGCAGCTACAAAATGATCTTATCTCTTAATGCAAAATTGTTTTGGATATAATTTTTAATAAAGAAATGTTTCGCATTTGGAGTGAAGCCAACCGCCAAAAATCACTTAGGCTTTGATTAGTTTTTCAATAGAGCCGGATCTCGTATTACGATCGTAAGTGATCTTTGCTGTGCTAGAATAATTTATTATTTGCCATCAGGTGTGGCCACTGTTTTAAGCTGACAAAGCAGCAGCAATTGACATCCTGGAGTCCAAAAATATTCGCGATATTTGTGACACACAGCCAGCCTGCAATGCTTGGCAAAGTTGCCTTGCTCGGGAGGTCTAGAATGCGCCCTATCAAAAACAGCCATGACGGTCTTATGACCGCAATAGTTTTAAAATGTTAATGTCAGGTATTTTATTTTCTAAATAAAAAAGATTTTTCTTTAAAATTATATTTTTATATAATTTGTAACAATTCTAGTATCTATTCTTGATATATGAAACACAAGTTTTGCGCTCCCTTTTGAAATCGCACTGTACGGCCGTTAAGATCAAAAAGTATTGGACTTGAAAGGTTTTTGCTTGAAGATCTGCAGAAAAAAAATTTTTTTAGCATACAAAAAGTTTCTCGTATTATTTTTGTATGCAAAATTTTTGATTTAATATCGATTAATTTCGAAAATTATTATTTAAAATTATAATTTATAACCTCCCAAAATGTACGCTATAGATTAACCCCGGTTTTTATATTTTCTTGACTTTGGCTGACTCTTCGCAACGAATCAGTTGCCACTATGGCTGATAGACAATTTGTCAGATCAATAGTAGTGGGTTCGTTACCATCCCTAGACCCCAAGTCGAACAAGCAACTCGATTCGAGAGGCGTGTTCTGTTCCAATAAAAAACAAATATGGCCCATATCGCAATTTTTTTTTTTCTTTTTTTTAATTAAGCGATCGGACTTTGGCTTTTGGTCTTTCTTTATTGTACAAGACCACCCAGTAATAGTGGGCGGGATTTTTCTTTTTGTTATATCGGGCAATTTTCTTCATATCGGGCTGGTTTTTATGAAATTCTTTCTTCAAAAAAAAAAAAAAATATTATAATAATAACAATAAAAATAGAATAACAATTCTAACAGCAAAAAATGCATGAGAGTTTCTTTTATTAATTTTGAATCCATCAGTTGCACTGATAAATAATATATGAATTTTTAAGGGTGGCCACAATGAAACTTCAGAAACCTCAAGGTTGTTCTTATTATTAAATAATTAAAAGATATTCAGTCTCCATTTACTTTAAAACCATAAAAAACGAACCTAAAAAACACGTTCTAACTAAACGACAAATTAGCAGGCGTTGGAATAGTTTTTTTCGTCTCTTTTTTTTATTCAAAATTTCAACAGCGTATTCAACATGAATTTTACAAATAATTGAAATTTTCAATTCGGTGTATGTGTTGAATTTTATAAAACAGATTAACAATAACGCCATTAAAGTTGTACCCGGTCAAATGAATGAACAATAAACCGATTCCGAAATAGACACATTCACATAAAAATTGTTGTTGTTTTTGTTGTTGTTTTTGTTGTTGTTTTTTCTTTTATGATATCTTGAAGTTTTAAGCGGCATTTATGCTTTCAAGTTGCACCAAAAAACTGAACAACAACAACAAAAATAAAAAACTTCGACAAACGACGGGCGGACAGTCCACAGGATGGACACTCTGTAACCAAAAGAGGAAAATCCGTAATGCAACGAACAACAGATAATCTGCTGGTGTAGTTGAAGTGTATCTTAAACACCAACCGCCGAACAAAAAAGGCAGCGCATTACAATTGTCTAAGGCTGTTAGATGCAATTGCTGCCTGTTGAAGTGTCTGTTGTTGCTTTTGTTGCTGATGTGTTGTTTTAGTTGTTGCTGTTTATCTGTAGCAACCTTGTTCCAAATTTTCCAAAGCACCAGCTAATGCTTGAACGCTAATACAAAAACAATATATGAAAAACAAAACAAATATAACAACAACCACACCAAATTCCAACAACATTATTATCATTATTATTATTAAGTATTATAAACAAAAGTTCATAGATACAGTGGCTACAAAATGTTAACAAACGCTGCTTTTACATCTCTTCACACTGTGACAATATAATAACTTCGTTATTACAGTCATGTAAAACGCAGTGGTTGAGGCCAATTTAGTAACTTATCCACTATTTTTAGACGTATTTTGTGTCAAAAGCGCAAAATTTATTTTCATATGAAAATTCATAACGAAGTTCGAAAATTAGCGATAGCTTATTTGTTGATAAAATATGTGACACAAAAGTTTGTAAGAACTTAGTATTTCTGAAATTCAGTATGTTCGAAAATTCGAAATTAAGTTCGTATATTAGAATAAGCAAATTTATGAGAAGAAAATTAAGATAAGACGTAATATTTTTACTTTTCATCATCTACGAATATTCGAAATCAAGTTCGAAAGTTGGCTGTAATCTATTTATTGACAAAAATATGATAGTACATATTCTAAAAACACAATATTTTTGATATTAGGTATGTTCGAAAATTCGAAATTAAGTTCGAACATTAGAAAAACATCATTGATGAGTAGAAAACATAAGCAGGGCATGGTAAAACGTACTATTTTTAATTTCTATAATATTCGAATATTCGAAAATAAGTTAGAATACAGGAAAATATAACTTATGGATAGAAAATCGAAGAAAAGTGTGCTAAAACGCAATATTTTTATTTCCACTTTATTCGAATATTCGAAATTAAGTTCGAAAATTAACAAGGGCTTATTTATGAGCAGAAAAACTTAATCGTCAACAGCTTCTTAATATATTTTTTTGATTAAAAGTTTACAAAAGCAGTTTTTCGGTAAAAATCATGCTTTTAATCGTTTAAATATAATCAAGTTGAAATATAATCATACAACCCACGTACTTTGGGGCAAAAGCGCAATTTTTATAGAAATATTTAATTGCATACGAAAAATTAAAAAATTGGCAGAAGTTTGTTTATTGATGAAAGTATGACTCTAAATTGTGTAAGAACTGAATATCAACAGTATGTTCGAAAATTCGAAATTAAGTTCGAATATGGGAAAATCTAAGTTATAAATAGAAAATCACAGCAAAGTGTGTTAAAAAGTAAAATTTCTAATTTCTACTATATTCGAAAATTCGAACTTAACTTCGAATATTAGAAAATGCTTAAATATGAGTAGAAAATTTTGCTGGGACAAAATATTTAAAATATTGCTTACAATCGAAAACTCTAAACAATCTTCGAATATAGGAAACAACATTTTTATACATCAAATACCACTGATTTTAATAACTTTTTGAAAATTTTCAGTTATGAATAGACGGGTTTGGCCTTAAAAACAAATAAGAAATCGTTAAAAATTTTAAACTTATTTTATTTTAAAGAACTGTTCAATATAATTCGTAAATCCTTTAAAAGTCAACATGTGATTATATTTTATTAGCCACTGTACGACAGTTAAATGAACAAACTGCAACTGTAGCCACCGCCGCCAATGCAGCCAACATTAAAGTCAGTTACAATCATAATGATTCGCTAAGTTATGAAAAGCAAAAACAACAACAACAACAACAACAAAACCCAACACACAAAGGAAAACAACAACAATTACAAATACAAGATTATGGAAAAACAAAGAAAATCAAATAATAAATAAAACAATACAATCCGATACTTAAACATATACCCAGCAATCCTAATTGTATGTACCCAGCGAACCTTTCTTTTAAAGTGATCGGTCGAAGATCCAGCAGAAAATATGCTGAACTGTGACAGAACAATAAATGATGATTATGATAAATCAGCAGTGACAGTTTTGCGGAACACACTTTTTTGAAACACTAGACAAAAGGAGCGAACATGTTCGCTGGGTTGTATCTATGAGTATGCATATTAATATGTATCTTTTAAATGTCTGAATGTATTGTCTCTCACATCTACTACTCGCAGAAGCAACAAAAAGCTAAATAATGAAAAAAAGAACTGGGGGAAAAAATATTAAATAAAAATCTCAACTTAAAATGTCAGTCAAGTGTACTTCGGTTTATGATGCTAATGTTTTGTTTTGTTGTTGCTTTTTTCACCATCATTTTCAGTCTAATTGTCCGACTGTCTGTCTGTCTGTCTGTCCGTCTATTTATAAGCTTTTTTCATTTTTTCTTATTTATTTATGCGATATTTTTTTGATGTTGCCACCACCGCTGGGGAATGCAACAAAACAAAATGATATTGTATTTTTCCATTAGAATGATTATTTATGCTTCGTGGCCAACGAGACTCGCATTCATTCATGATGCACTTCAAAAATGTAACAAAAAGATACAGAAAATAAAAAGAAAAAGGAAAAAAATGATTTGAAAAACACAAATAAATCGGCGTGTTTGTGGCACAAAAGTAAAATGCGTAAATAAATTCAGAGTTGATTTTCAATGAATTTTCAAAACGGACAGAAAAAAGTTTCACAATTCTCGTCTGCTGCCGTTTGTACTCGAGTTGTTGCCCAATTTCGAGTTTTATAGGAAGTCACACGCACACACACACACACACACACACACACACAGATTTACATACGCAAGCAACTGCACGTGTTTAAGTGTGAAACGAAACGATCTACAAAATATGTACGCTCGTTATTCTTAATTTTATCTTCAGCAGAAATTGTTTTTTAATTCATCTTTTTGGAATGATGAAAAAAAAGTGTCAGCTGGTCACCTTAACTTTCAAGTCACACAATTTCCGAAGCGATAATTTCAAAATTAAATTAATTTTTATAGAAATCAATGACAAAATGATCGTCTATCTGTCCGTGTTGTGCAAACACGATATACGAGCGATGTATAAATTCCGGTGTGTGCCATAAGAGGCACGCCATAAATGGTGCGTTCAGGATACTGAAAATAAAAATCAGAACACCAGAATTATAACAACTCTTACGGCTAAAACTGATCACGTATTTAACTAGCAGCAGGTAAATAAATTTAGCAGCACGAAACAGTGCTAGTAAAGGGTTTTTCAATTGGGGCTTGTGATAACCAAAAGCTGATAACGACGCCCATCTGTCACGACTGACAAAAGAAATCTCTCAGCGCCACGCTTTTTATTAGCTCTGCGGACTCTGCTTTTGTGTTGTGCTTCCACGCGTATACTTAATATTATTAAAAATGTTACTCATACGTCACATTGTGGTTCATGTTGTTATCTTTCCATAAAGTGTAACTATTTTTACACTAAAGGTCTAAAAAATAAATAGAAACACGTTTAAAAATTGAAAAGTTAATTTTTAAATACACTTAAAAAAATATTGAATCGAAATGCAAGTGTTATAGTGAAAAAAGAAGCGGATGCTTTGTGCCCCATTTATGGTATATCGAGCACCTCAAGCTTTTTTTTTACAATAAAACTTGTATTTTTCGATAATTATTTTTTTAAGTTTAAATTAAAAAGTTTTAAAAATTATTTTTAAATTTTAAACTCGATTTTCCTAAAAACTTTTTTTTATTAAATTAAAATTTTTTCACGAAAATCGATTATTTAAGGCGGCTACAAAATTGCTATCAAAACAAAAAAGTTCGAATATGAAGTCTCCTAAGCTTTTTTGGTGAATACGAAACGTTTTGAGCGTAAAAAAAACTAGTCACGATCACTAAAACTCGAAGTCACAGTGAATGAAGGACTTTTAAGACAGAAGAAAGCCGAAGTGGAATAAAATTTTTCTTATTTTTAAAACAAATATGAAGTCCGCCAATTATGTCGTTTAATTTTTTAGCGAAGTGTACTTCATGGTGTTTTCTTTTCTAAAAAAGAATGTAACATTTTTTACACTTTTTAACAAAAGAACGCACTTTTTGTTATTTGAAAATAAAGAATTTATTAAAAATTAGTCCAAGATTCGTTACGAAAAATTGTTTTCATTTTAAAACTCCTCTAAAATGCCGCCTTTAAAAAATAAGTGAAAAAATGTTGCACGTTTTCCAGAAAAGAAAACTCCATCAGTCAAAGAAAATTTGCCCACGATCTCAACTCTGGTTGAAACTGATATTTTCTACTTTTTTGAAAAAATTTTTAATTTTTATAATTGACTGAATGCGAGCAATAATTGATGAGCTCTTTTTTGTAGCTCTTAAAAATAATTAAATTCAATCGGGTTTTTTAAACCTCGATCTCATTCGATGATCGCTTTTGAAGCCGTTTTTAATTTTATGGCGCCTACAATTTTCTCTTCAAACATATAAAAATTAATTTAATTTTTTTTTTCTTTCAAAAACTGATCTGTCAAATTGAAAAGTTCTCATTATTTTCATGTCGTCTCGTCTCGTTTCGTCCTCGTTATCACATCAACTTAACCTTCGAGATAGTGGAAAATCAAATCAGTTGCGAAGTGATTGATTTTTCAAAATAGATTTTAAATTCATGCAAAACAACGATTTGGTTTTTGTTGTATTAAATTTAGTCATAACCTGAAGCGAAAACAACAAATTAAACAACTAAAAAAAAAAAAATTGAAGCAACAACAACAACAACGACAACACAATTTATATTTTGGCGCCACTGAATTGTTTGTCATTTATTTGCATTTCGTTGCATTTGTGATTCCATTCACCTCAATGGTAAATGTGTGCAGGTATTGGCAATTGCGTGTCTGTGTGTGTGTGTGTGCATGTGTGTGTGTGTGTGTGTGTATGCCAGTTGATAGTTTTGTAAATGAAGAATTTGTTGCCTTTTTGGAAAGCAACAAAAAAAATTTTTATAAAAAAATTCGAAAAATAAACTAATTGTGAGTTGCAATTACAAATGAAACAGATTGTGCACACATACAAACAGACAAACACACACATCAACACAAACAAACAAAAAAATACAACATTTAATATTCAAGCGTGTATAAATATTTTTTCACTTGCAAACGTAATTGTCATGAAATCTATTAAAAATGCATGCATGCATGTGTGTGTGTGTGCGTGTGTGTGTGTGTGTGTGTGTGTGTGTATGTGATTGTGTGCACTCAACAGCCAACAGCAATAAACAACAACTAAAACCAAAAATTAAATAAAACTAAAACTAGTCAATGTTGGGAGTACATGAAAGCCTATAATTTGCATTTGATTAAAACAAAATTTAAACTCTTAAAAATTTTATGCTAAAAGCAAAGCATTTAAAAGAGTGATTTCATCAAGAGAAAAATTTTTAAATATATATTATTGGTGTTTAGGTTATTGTTTAGAAGCAGGAGATCTTGGTCATGCGGTGCAGGAATATTTTTGGAATGCTTTTTAACTTCCCGCTAGGAAAATTTAAAGTTTTTCGAATTTCGGGATGTTATTGATTCCATTCCGTTTTGCAAATATCAACATCTCATCCGATCTCGATGTTTTGAGTATTTAAGAAGCGTTCCTAATTTATCTTTAGAGGGTGGCATTATGTTTGTGTGTATTTATTTATGTGTGTATATGTGTGTGAGTGTGCATATGTGTGCATGTATGCATATATCTGTGTCATTTATAGTGTTTGTATGTATGTGTGTGTGTGCAAATTTTTTACTTTTAAACGGCCCTACCGAATCAAACCCAACAGGTGGCACTCTGAAGAGTGTTGCCAGATTTTAAGTGAACTTAAGCCGCTGCGAACCAGCTGATTTGAAGAAATTAAAAAAAATCTTCAATATATTTTTTCCCAGTGTATTAGCACAAGCCTCAGTGATGTGCGCAGAGGAACAAGCTGATAATTTTCACAAAAATTAACAATTTGATTAATGGCGTTTTCTTTTCTAGAAAACATGTAACATTTTTTCACTTATTTTTTAAAAAGTGGCGGTTTGGAGAAGCTTTAAAAAAGAAATTATTTTTCATGAGGAATGTTGGATGTATTTCTAATAAATTCCTTATTTTCAAATGGCAAAATAATGCCATCATCTGTTAAAAAGTGTGAAAAATTTTGCATTATTTTCTACAAAAGAAATCGACTGTTGGAAAAGCTTTCCCGATATTATTTTTTTTTATAAATATTTTCTATTTAGTAAAAAGCTATTGAGAAAAAAATTTATATATAATTAAGGCCCGAAAAAAAATTGATATATAATTCTTGCGGCATGAATGCATTCCTTTAAATGGAGTTTGGCTTTGTAGTGTTTTGCGTTTGTTTCAGTTTTACTTTGAATTTGTTGTTCGCTTGTGATTGTTGTTGGCGGTGGGGGTTGCTGTGCAGCTACACCATGTTGTTGTTGTTGTTGTTGATTTCGCATTTTCCTTTTCTCCTCATTATTATCAGTTCGCATTTGATTATTATTCCATTGCATTTTGTAAGTTGATTATTTTTTCTTTTAATTTATTTAACTAATTTTCCCTCTTTTTTTTCATTTTATAATTTTTTATTTTATTTGATATTCATTTAGTTTTTTTCTTTAATATTTTTCTCTTTTTTTTTTGCGGCCTGAGCAATTATTTTGTTGTACAAGCAGCAGCAGTTGCTGTTTTAGCAGTTCAGTTCATTTCATTTTGTTTGAATTTGTTTTGCATGTGTTTGACTGTTGTTTAAGAGACCGAGAGTGTTCGTTCATGTGCGCTTGGGTGTGTGTGTGTGTGAAGTTGTGTTTACAGCAGAAGTGCACAACACAAAATGTGGTTAAACTGTGTTGTTGTTGCTGATGTCGTTTTGTTGTAGTTTATTTCAAGTTGTTTGCAATTGATGGTGCTGTTGCTGCCGCTACTTTTCTTGTTGTTGTTTGTGTTTGTGTTTGTGTTTGTGTTTGTGTTTTTCTTTTCGCTGTAGTCGGATACAAAATGTTTGATTTACTTATTATTTCACGCGAGTTGCATCATAAATGATTTTGTTTTTAAGTGGGGAAGCAAATTGTTGTGCTTTTTATTGGATGCATTTGAAAATGTAATTATTGTTGAAATATTAACCTGCGAGAATGAATTGTGAGGACAAAGCTGCGACGATGTGCAAGTGAATTTGTAATGCGGCACTGAGACCGTCCTCAATCAGTCATGCTCGAATGGATTGACTTTTTAAGTACTTTTTTTTTCGTTTAATACGAGTAGACGAGTTCTGAGCTGTTTATCTCACAAGATAATGCTGTCATTCATAAGAAATTTCATATATTTATTTTAACAATTTGAAGATCGTTTTGTTTATTTTAATTTTGTTTCAATTAAGAGAAGAAAAGCATTTCCCCCTTTAAAAGTCATTGACATTTTCATTTATGCATGACAACATTTTAGCAATTTCAGTGTTATTTTTTAATTATTTTTCTTTTGCATTGAAAATTAATTTTTGTCACCAAAATAAATGCATAAATTAATTTATTTAAACCAGCAACTTTCCACGTGAACGAGGAAAATAATTGATTTTTTAGTCGTATTTGAAAATTCCAATAATTATTTATCAACAATTCAGCAACTACACCAGGCAACGAGAAATAATTTAAATACAGCAGGTATTTTTCTGAAGTGTCGATATAATTTTAGAAAAATTTATTTATTTCAGAGTTCAATTTAATTTGAATGGGGGTGATTGATTTTCCTTTAATAATAAATAAATTCAAAATGATGAAATTTAATTTGAATTCTTCGCTGTTGTTCGCAAGCATGTAGTATCAATTTAATTTTTAGAAAATAAACCAGAGTAGAACAGAGCTGTTTTCGAAGGCCGCTACACTATCTCATCGGTACTCATGCGTATCTGTTTACTACCACGAGTTAAGTGGTTTGTATTTATAAGAGAACTGCTTCGATACCAAACCGAAGTAGACAACCCCCCCCTCACCATCAATTCACTGTGACGATGAGGACGACATGATTTTTCATGTCATATTTTTTATGAAATTTTTCACTTCCCTTGAGGAGAATTTGATATTTTAAAAATTCTCAGATCTCCACGTTTTGAGGTTATGGAAAGATTCCCTGATTAATTCTGTTAGCCCATTATGTTATGTATGCGTGTGTGTGTGTGAACGGCTGAAGCGTTTCAAAGAACATTCCGAAATTTAAACCGATTCGAAACGATAGATTTCATGACAACAAGAAAAAAAAATTGAGGAAAAACCTTTTTCAACGTGTTTTTTTAGAATAATTTTTTACTGGAGTCACCGAACAATTACACCAACCCCGTCGATCACCGCAAGACGTGGCAAAATCAGTTGGTTGATTCGTTGGTGAGATGAATGAAAAATATTAGAAAAATAATTTTTTAAGGTTAAAAGTAGCGGGGAGTTGGAGGGAAAGCCTTAGGGTCAATCGTTTTCTTATATTTTTACACTAGCCTACTAAGTATTATTTCTTATATATTTTTAAAATATTTTTTTATTCCTTTATTTTATAATAATTCAGTTGTAAACGCTTTTATTTGCGTTCATTTCATACAAAATTTACCAAAGATTGAACCAGAGATGGAAACTACAGCTGTTTTAACAAGTTGTTACTACCTGATACTCGCATAAAAGGATTATATTGCCCACGACGGTGTAGAAGGAGCCTGATTACGAGTAAAATCATCACGAATTTTGCGAATTGGTACAGTAAAATTTTCACCATTTTGATTGTAAATTTTCACAACTAAAATTCTTTGTTGAGGAGTCTAGCGTATCTGAATAAAATTTCCCAGCTCTTTACTAAATAAATAACAAACGATGGCAGCTCAACACTTGACATTTCATCATTTGACAGCCAATTTACTTCCTAACCTCAAATTTGCCCAGAGACAGATATTTTAAGAGCAACAGCCGGACGTCTAGTGCAGATACAGCGGGATGTTTAGAATCACGTGGGGAAGTGATTGTCGATAAATTTTGAATGTGTTTTGTAGAACTGGATCCAAGTAAATTTTTTCTAAAAATTTTCTGAGAGATCCACTATGGGAATCGGTCAAATCTCAGTATTTAAATTTGAAGTCTAAAACATCAGAATTTCTTTCCAGTTTCTATGCCGATGCCTACCTGAAACCTGGAAAATTAAAAGAGTCATAATAGTCAGTCATATTTCACACCCTGACAGTCGCTTAAAGCCAACAATAAGTTGACAAAATAACTTTTAAAAATTAAGGTGTAGAAGCAAAAAAAAAAAATTGAGGAAAATGTTTTTTGCATGTGAGTAACAGATTTTAATGAAATGCGACAACAGCCAGCAGTCAACAACAACAACAACAACTGCAGAAGTAGCAAAAATATTTAACAAAAATATAAGTTTGTGCGACAAACAATTCAGCCATCGATACCACCAGCAACAACAGCCACAGCAACAGCCACAGCAACAGCAACAACAACAGCAGTAGAAGCCAACAACGCGTAGCACGTTGTCGAGAATAAACAAAATTTTGTGTTTGTGGTTTTTGTTGTTCTGCTGTTGTTTTAATATCGTTTTATATTTATTCTCATTTTTTATTTCATTTCATTTTATTTTATTTTATTTCCATTTTATGTTTTTGGTGTGGAAATCGAAAAACATTTTTTTTTTATTAAATATTTAAATTCCGTTGCCCAAAGTTACAAGGTGAAGCAAATTACTCGCAGTGACAAAAAAAAAATTATATAAAACAGCAACAACAACTCATGTCATATATATTTTTGAAAGGTTTAAGAGCAGCGATTTGTTGTTTTCGACTTTTTTTTTTTTTTTGGTGCAAAAAATCTATTTTTAAATATCAAATCTGCTTTAAAATACACCAGAGTTGTTGATACATCAACTGTTTATTAAAAAATTATGCAAAACTGAGCGTGTTCGTCACAAACTGTTTGGGAAAAAACTACTCGTTGATATTAAAAAAAAAGAGTTTAAAATATTGAAATAAATTATTCAAAAACTAACGCCGCACAACAAACAACAACAGATTTAAAAGTTTCGCAAAATGCAAATTTGGCCAAATAGAACAACGAATAAAAATTAATGCAAATTAATTTGGTCTACTCCTGCAGTTACTGGCAGCTCCAAATACGATTTAAGAAATTTTTCAATTAAAAAAATTGTTTTTAATAATGAACAACTTTATAATCGAAAAAGCTCTCGAAAATTGTGCGGCTTTTACGATTGAGGATTAACAGTAGCAACAGCAAATGATTTGTTAGGTTATCATGTTCTAATCGTACGCGCATTTACCCTGGCTGAGGGCTACCTTTTTTATGATTTCAATAGAACACATATAATATTTGTGAGACTCCTTAACCCGCCCTGACTCGTGCGAATTGTAAATTATATCCCACTACCCCTAATTAATTGCAACATATATTTTTCATTCTCTGTTATTTTTAATTTTCCGTGAGGAAAATTAAAATTTTAAAAAAATCGAAAATTTATTTTACCCCGTTTTGAAAAAGTGGAGTTGTTGTCAGATCTTCACATTTTGAGAAGTTTTCCGTACAAATTCTGAGAGCCCGTCCCAAAATATTTATGTATACGTGTATGTATGAGTGTGTGTGTGTATGTGTATGAGTGTGTATATATGTGCTTGCATGTGTATGTACAGATGTTTATATGAGTGTTTGTGTATATGTATGTGTGTGTGTATACGTGTGTGTCACGTATATGAAACGCTTATAACTTTGGAACGGCTGGATCGTATCCAACAAAACTGGCAGCGTTCTAAAAAACGTTCCTTTAACTTACAATTCTTGTGTATTTGAACCGATTCGAAGCGGTATATTTTAAAATATTCCAAAATATTTTAAAATATACAATTACACCCTGCATTCAATTATGTCTGTCCTATTTTTTAGCTTCTTGCTAGGAAATTTGAAGCTTCTGAAAAATCGGGAAGTTATTGGTTCTACCCCGTTTTGAAAAAATCTAGTTCTCATCAGATCTCCACAATTTGAGGCCATAAAGAGCTTTCCTCACTAATTCTGAGAGCCCGTCACTAAGTCTATATGAAAGTGTGTTTGTATATGCATGTGCATGTGTGTTTTTATATGTGCGTTCCTTGAACTTTGATTTCTTGTGTATTTGAACCGATTCGAAGCGGTATATTTCAAAATAGTCCAAAACAATTAAAAATTTATAGTTTTTCAAAATGTTTTTTTTTAGAATAGTTTTTAAACGACTTCATTGATCGATTCCACAAACTAATCAGCTGTTGACATTTAAAATTACGTAACCATTGAATCGGGTCAAAATCGGTTAATGCGTTTCTGATTTATCGTAAACAGAAGATCTGTTACTCTTCTCGTTTCTTTTAAAGTAATGGAAAATGGGTTGATTTGAAAATTAAATAAATGAAGTTTTAGCTCGAAGAGCTCAAAAGCAAAAAATAGCACAAAAACCAGTTGCAGGGATGGCCTTTAGGGCCCACCGTTTTCCATATATTTTCATATCTATCTTGTGATTTGAAAATTTCATTTACCATTAAGAAAAAATTCGATTCTTTGAATTGAAACTTTTTCTGAGACGGTTCCTGATTTTTAAGAACCTCTACTTGCTTGTGAAGGTTGTTTTTTTATAGTGCTATAAGAATTTGAAGCTGGCAACACTTGTTTAACAGAAGGCTATTTTATTAATTGTTAAGGGATTTCTGTTTGGCAGACAAATTTAAACGTTCAAAGGACGCTACATGATTTTTCTACTGGCTGGAAAAGAGTGTGAAGGAGAGAGAGAGGGAGAGAGCGAGAGGGAAAGCAACCGTTTATTTTTATTCTTTCAAAATGTGAAAATGATACAAGAAAGAATTTTTTTTGTAAATGTTATCAGAACCACTTTGAGAAAAGAATCTTTTATACGAACGCATGTCCTTTTTTTACTTGGACCCGCACACAGGATGTGAAGCCTGCAATAACGCAGATAAGGAGTATATAAATGCAGAGTCCAACCGGGGAGATAAGACTTCGTAGTTCAAAACTACCAGCAAAAAAATTTACTTCCTCTTTAAATTTTGCAAAACACCTGCTAATTAATTCAATTTATTCGCCATAAATTTGCTTAACAAAAACAATTAAATTGATTTTTATTGTTTTCTGACATGCTGTTTGTGTGTGTGTGTGTTGCCAGCTCAACATCATTTAAAAAGGCGCGCTGTTAAAGCCCGACTTTAATAATAAATAATAAATTTATTTCTCTATTTTATTTATGTTATTGCCAGCATGCAGCGGTGACTTGTCGGGTTGGTTGCATTAAATTTTATATTCGGTAATAAAATTGACACCCAATAAAAATAAATAATAAAAATTATTCGCGGAAATAAATTAATTCTACATCGTAAATTAATTGATACACAAAAATTGAATGAGTGCTAAAAGATTCGCAAAAACACTTGGAAGACATTAAAATATTTGCAATTAAATTTAGAAAAAAATTATTTACATTTTCATTTTATTTAGTGAAAATGTAAATAATTGAAAATATTATTTAATTGACGGCAGGGAGTTGCAGGCTTTAGAATTTTGAAAATATGTTACAGCGGCGGAACCGGCCTATTTTGAGATATTTTTCCAAGTTATTGTGTCCCGAAATTATTGTTTTTTTTACATTTGATAAATTTTATCAAAATTTCTTTATGTGACGCTCGTGATATTTTCTTAAATTCTTTAAATATGTCAGCGCTGCGTATGATTCGGGACCATGGCATATCTCATTTCTTACTTTTACTTAAATTATCCCCACAATGAGGGGAATTTTTTTCACTATATATAAAAAATTTCTTTAGAAAACCGGTGTGTGACGCACGTGACATACTCCTCAATTCACTAAACAAATCGTGTAATTTTTTAATATTTTGCTACACTATCGACAAGGAAGATATTTTTCGTTACATGCTTTTTTTTATTTCTGATAGAGTTGCCAGCTTTGGGAGATTTTATGTCATTTGGGGGTTGGAATGTATGGCAATTAAATGGCATTTAGTTAGAATTATTATTTAGATTTTAATATGCAGGAAAAGTTTTCGAAAAAAGCATTTGTTTTTCTAAATATATTGTTGTGTGACGCACGTGACATGTTTTCTGAATTTGGTAAGCAAATCACGACAAATTTTATAACTAAATTTTGCTATAACATCGACAAGGTGGAAGTTTTTAAGTACATTCTTGTGTCAATCTTTGATAGAGTTGCCAGCTTTGGGGGATTTTAACTTATTTAGGGGTTAAAATGTATGCCAATTTTATGGCATTTAGTTAGAATAATTATTTGAGCTTTAATATTTAGGAGAAGTTTTCTAAAATAGCTTTAGTTTTTCTAAAAATATTGTAGTGTGACGCACGTGACATTTTCTTCAGTTCCTTAGAGTTATCAGCGCTTCGTACTAAAATTGTCCACATATTTAGGGGAGTTTTTTCAAAATATCTATAATTTTTTTAGAACACCGTTATGTGACGCAGGTGACATATTCTTTAATTAATTAAACACATCGTGTAGTTTTTTATATTTAAAAATTTACTACTCTACTGATAAGGTGAATTAAATAACTTGCATTAAAAGAAAAATTATGTAACAGATTCTGAAATTTTAACAAATTTTATCTTCCGCCCATAAAATTGAGTGACAAAATGTCTAATTAAATACATGAAATCTGTTGATTTGGTTATAAATAAAAACTCGACTTTGCTGCCGTTTCTTCAGGTTTTATTGGTTTTTTTAATTCTTAAAACAAATCATTTTAATGTTATTCAATTAATATTTTATCTCCATCGCTGGTCGCTTTAAATGTAGTCTGGTTTGTTTAATGGAAACATTTCAATTTTTGATTGCCAATTTAACTTGTCACACAATTCTTAATGCAGCGTTAGTTGGTGTCTTAACAATCTATTAACTCTTGCAACACGTTCTTGGCATTTTTTGCGGTTTGCAATTGTTCGTTTGTTTGTTTGTTTGTTTGCAAGTTTTCAAGACACGACTTTTCGTTATTTTTTTTTTTTTTTTTTTTTGTTGCCGCGAAGCCCAACATCACCACCCAAAACTTTGCTGCCGACTTGAATGCACAAAACATGCGAGTTGTTTGTGGCAACCAGAAACAAACAACAACAGAAAAAACCACAAATTTTAAAATGGCTAAATTTAACGAGCAAATAAAATATCCAAAATAAGCGCCCGAACTGGGAAAATTAATTACTTTTTCAATGTAACCTGAACTCGTATTTGAGTCAACGACATGCTTCCGTTTTGTTAGTGAACCGTTTTGAAATTTCTTTATTGTTTCGCTGGCAAACAAACAAACAAACATGAGAGGCTTTTTTTTTAAATACACATGGCAACAAAGTTAAAAATTGCACTTGCCTGCCACTTTCATACATATTTTCTTGCAACAATTCATACCAAAAACAGCTAAATGGAAACGGCAAATATTGAGAGCAAATAAGGAAAAAAAATATTAAGCAAAAAAAGAAAAATTAAATTGAACAACAAATACTTGGAGATCGTGTAGAAAATCATGTTTGTTCACATGTTTATTGGCGGCGCAATGAGATCGATTACAACACACGGCTGCTGCTCGCCGTCGCCGCAGCTGCACGGAAACATACACTCACGCTGGTGATCATTGAACAGACAAACAAATAAACTCAAATAGAATAAATAAAATCTAAAAACAACTTATTGCTAAAAGAAAAGAAAAAAAAAGTATGAAGAAGAACACACAAACAAGCGAAAAAGAAAATATGCAACAACATCAGGAAAACAAAAACTTAAACGATCAAGATCAAAAACATTGATCGTGTGTTTGATTAGAAATCTGTGCAACGAAAGAGGTGCAACAATGAAAGGAACAAGAGATGCCACAACGGCATGTGTTAGTGGCAAACAATTTTTGTAGTTGTTGTAGTGTTTGTTGTTTGTTGTTAAATTGTTGTGGCCATTGTGTTTCTGTCTTTAAAGAATTCAATGATCTTTTTATATAAAAAGTGTGTGTGTGTGTGTGTGTTATTTTGCAGAGCTGTTTTATTTCTTCCACTTCAAATCGTATTAATAATGGGGACTGACTTCATTTCGCTGCTATAAATAAAACGCTTATGGTTTTATTGCTTCCGTAAGTTTTAAAAGGCAAATGTGGATTAAATTTTCAAGAGAGAGTGTCTGAATGCCCAGACTTGCGAAAGTCAGTTACTGTTTTGCTTCTGATTATCAGAACTACGGGGTGAAATTTAATGTGGTCTATGGCTCCTAGTTAAGGAGACAGAAGAAAAGCCGCCAGACTTTAAAACAATGAACCAATAAAACAGATCAAAAACGATCGAAAATTTAATACAATTCGAGAAAAAAAAATGTCAATCTATAATTACAAAGACATACAAACACACACGTATAGATGTCGTGACACCCTCTCAAAATTACTCAGGACCAATTTTTAGGGACTCCGATCTGATGAGAATCTGATGAGAATCAGATTTTTGCTAGACTGGATAAAACCAACAACACCCCGATATTTTTTTAAATTTAAAATTTTCCCAGCGGAATATTAAAAACTTTTAAAAATCAGGCTCTTAATTAAATAAATCATTTATGAAAAGCAAAAGAGTGTAAAAATTTATTTTTTTTTGTTTTTGTATTCAGTTTGTTGCCCTCAAAAATGAGCTTTTCAAAATATAAAATTTTTAAGATAAAAAATATAATTTTCTTGAAATTTTATTGAGGTTTATTTTTATTTTCTCATGTGAAATTCACTTTAGCGATGTGATTTAAGCACATGGGCTGATTCTATGAAGTGTTAAGGGTGTCTCTTTAAGAAATCAATTTTTTAATTTCATACAAAAACTCCTACTCTTTTGAGTTGAGATTTTTTAAGGGATTGAACAGGATACTTCTTCCGATTAAATTCGGAATAAATTTCTTATCATAGGCGGGTACCGGCTTCTTTATTTTTATATAGAAACTGCATAAACTGTGAAGAAGAAAGTTTCGATTAATCGACATATATTTTTCTAATCATTCGTGAAGCAAAGATAAACAATTTTATATCGTACGAATATTTAATAGCAAAAAAATTAATCGATTAATCGAACAATGGATAGTCGTTTGAATGCCCTGGTATTAACAACCTATTCTTACTACTTCTAAAAAAATATACTGTGAAAAACAAAGCTTTTCGATTAACCGATTAATCGACGTATATTATTCAAATCATTCGAAATCAAATATAAACAATTTTATGTAATAAAAACATTTAATGGCCAAAAATAATCGATAATTCGAAAAATGGATAGTCCTTTGAATACCCTACTATCAGCAAACGACTTTTATTATCTTTAAATATAATACTGCAAAGAAAAAGTTTTCGAATAATCGATTAATCGACCTACATATATTATTCAAATCAATCATGAATCAAAAATCAATCATTTTAATACCCCGGTATCAACAACCGATTTTTACCGCTTCTAAAAATAATACTACGAAGAAAAACGTTTTCGATTAATCGATTAATCGACATTTATTATTCCGATCATTCATTAATGGAATATAAAAAATTTTATATAAAACGAACAGTGAATCGCCGAAAATTAATCGTTTAATTATGGCCGTCTTCGATTTAGTCGAACAACGGATAATCGTTTGAATACCAAAGTATCAACAACTGATGTTTAACGCTTTTAAAAATTACACCGCGAAGAAAAAAATCTTGATTAATCGACATAAAATTAATAACAAAATTAATTGATTAGTTAAAAATAATATAATTTTTTGAATACCCTAGTATTAATAACCATATATATCCATCATAATTATATGATGGATATGCCCGAACCGTCTGGTTTTTTTTTTCTATGAATATAAAAGAAAGTAACGCAATAAAAACTTCAAAGAAAAAAGTTTTCGATTAAACGACATATATTATTCATATCAATCGTTAATCGAATATTTACAATTTTATATGAAACGGAAAGTGAATCGGCAAAGTTAAATAAATTAATCGATTAATTGTGGGTGACAAATCGATTATTCGAACCACGGATAATCGTTTAATTAACTACGGATTCTTAACTCTTTTAATAATATGACGGATGTGCATGTACCGGCTTTTTTTTATATAAAAGCAAAAAGCAACAAATACCTAAGAGCAAAAGGTTTCCAATTAATCGATTAATCGACACACTGTTCGAATCATTCTGCAATCGAATACAAAAAAAAATCGTATCGTATGAATAGTAAGTCGGCCACGATTAATCGATTAACCGAACACGGGTAAACGTTTGACTAACAGTTTTAATAATATGACGGAAGTGCACATACCGACTAGTTTTTTATAAAATAAGAGAAGAAAACAATAAATAGTTTGAAGAAATAAGTTTTCGATTAATCGATTAATAGACACAAGCTATTCGAATCGATAATTTATTATATATTATCGAAATTATATCATACGAACAGTTAATCGCGCAAAATCAACCGATTAATCGAACAACGAATAACAGTTTAAATACCCTACTATCAACACACTTGCATTGAACATTTTACTTAGTTGCTGTCCCCCTTTAAACAACAAAAATGTATAAATATTTTTTGCAAATCATCGTTTTGCATAAATATTAAAGACGAGCGAGCAACTGAAAAGAAAAATTGCAAAATTAAACGAATAAAAGACGTTTAAATTAATTACGCTCCAAATGGAAAGCCAAAGTAACACTTCACTTTGCCGGGTATCTCTGTGGAGAATATTAAAAGCAAAAACAAAAAAAGAAAATTATAATTTTCTTTTATATAATTTTTGTATAAATGCTCTTCTAATAAAGAGCACTCACATAAAACTGAACACCAGAAAGAAATTGGCTAAAAGTTGCAGCCAGAAAATTATACTTGAATTGAATGCACGAATGCGTTTCAAGAATATGGAATAAATTCGTTGGCATTATAAAGTCATTTAGGGAAAATAGGGTTATTTCCTTTTGCACTTGTTTTTGTTGCTGTTCTCTTTGTTTGTTTTAAGCACACAAATTCGCTTACACTCCGGACCCTTTGAATGGGCAAAACAAACACCTTCAGAAGTGGCAGGCAGTCGATGTTTTGTTGTTTTGCCCTTTTCATTTCATGTTTCAGCTTTGAACGGTTTCAATTGAAGAAACCAACGACACGTCGAGCTTTTCAAGAGAAAAATGTTTGAGCAGAAAATGAAAGAAATATGAATGAAGTTTTAAATGAAAGAAGCGAACTGTTTGTAATAAGCTGAGTGTGTGTGTGTGTGTTTGTGTGTGTGTGTGTGTGTGTGTGCTTGTGTGGCTAATAAAATATGATTACAGCCAATAAACTCTTTGTTAACCTGTTGAATATTTGCAGTTAATAAAGCAAAATTAGTGGGCAACAACGTGGGAAAGCGGGAATTAGCCGCTGATATAAGATTTGGAGAGAAAATGTTGCAAGATTTTTGCATTTCAAGAGGTTTCGGAAAATGTTTGCTTTCAATTGTCAGTCAGTTATCGGGGCCTGGAAGGCTTCCTGCCTTATTTCTTTTTTTAATTAAATTTCTTTTTTAATTAAATTGAAGTAAAAATTAAATTTTTTAATTTTATTTAAATTTGTTCACAAAAAAAAATATTGTTGAAAAAAGGTCGCAGTTAAAGCGGCCTTCAAGTCAATACCGTGCCGATCTGCTGATTCCATGATTGTAAAAAATATTGAAAATATTCGACTTTTAATAAAATTAGAATTTGAATAAATTCAAAAAATATTTGGCAGAATTAAACCTGTTGAAGGCGTTATTTTCAACTTAGTAATTAATATTAATTAATTTTTTGTAATCAATTTGGGTAATTTAATTTTTGAATATTTCAATTAATAACTATTAATAATTATTAATTATTAATATTATATTTGACAAGCATAATTTTGACAATTAGCAGTGGTATTTTCCTTTATAATGTTGCTCAGATGGTTTGTTGTTGCCTATCAAGCAAACTTATTAGGCCTTAAGGCACCACTTTTTTATTGAAAGTTTTAAATAAACTTTTTATTATTTATTAAATAAATGTTAATTTATCTTAACTGACCTTATCAGTTTCTTATAATATTAATCAAGCTTATGGTCGTTTTTTATTAAATTATATTTGGTCTAATTTTTATTCGATATTTCGTTAACATCTTCAGGAAATAAAAATTATTAAATATATTTATATTGAGCATTTTAAATAAATTTTTTAATTGTGCTAATCTACACAAAAATACCTTTCGTAAAATATATAATTGATAAATATTCGTGGCTGATAAGATACTTAAAAGTGTACGCCATTATTGTGGGGAATGTTTCCATACAATATTTTACACCGCCAGGGTAGTTTTTAAGTCCAACAAAGCAGAATGCTGTACGGCATAAAAACAAGAAATTATTAAAACTCCTAACGCTGTAATAATTTTATGAAAATTTCGAAAAATTATTTTAACTCAAAGATTGATGAATGGAAAGTGTTTAAAACATTAAACCAGCAAGACAAGCTATGACAATATTTTGATGCTCTGACGGCGCAGTAACTGATTTGCTTAATCGTCAGGCACTCTAGAATTTCATTGAGAACATTTCGCAACTATTATTTTACCACAAACCTCTCAAAGTGTTAATTTTTATGTGTTCAAAGTGGCATGATTTCTTATAACCAAAAACTAAATGAATAATAAAAAAGAATTATTTTTAAAATATTAAAAAAACTGAAATTAAATGTTCTCTCCTTTTCGCTCTCTCCCTCTCTTTTAATACAATATTAATTTTTATTTCGTTTTGCGACTTTTACAACTTTTTCTTTAATTATGTTGCACGTAAAACATGCAGAACACCACCAGAACACACATTAAAAGATATGAAATGCATTATTTTGAATTATTTGAGACCAAAAAAAAAAAAAACCAAACGAAAAGAACTCGCGATTACAAGACGGAATGCATAAATTAGAAATGGTTTGGTGGGTTCAGCGAAGAACAAAACAGCGAAGAAGACACTCACTCGTGTATGCGAAATGTAATTAGCAAATTATAAAAATTACAATAGAACATATTAATCAATTAATAGTTGAGAAGAAGGAGCCCAGCAAACATTTTCGTAACGAGTTGGTAGAGATCAGAAAATTGGGTAGCTGAAGGCGTATGATGAATATTAATTAATTAATTTTTATGTCTTTTAATTATTCGAAAGAAGTCAAGTGTCCATGATGCGTCCTAACAGGACTGCTATAATTTTTCCTCGTTTGCCTTAGTCTCCGAAACGAACCGGGTGCAGAGAATGAAATGAAAGCGGCGTTTCCATGGGTCTTCACATAATTTTATAGCCGAAAGATGGCGCTGTTCTCGAGGCATAACAGCTTTGTGATGTCTTGCTAATTTTGATATTGACCCCGAAATTACAATTCATTCTGCGGTTCTCCCAATCGCCCATGTTCTGAGAAACGAATATCCCTTGAAATTGGCGATTTTAAGACGCCAACAAGATAATCTAATAATGAAAAACACCAGAAGTCGGGCGTTTGGGAACCGCTATGATACACTGAAGTGATCGGGTCTATTTAATTTCAAATCCATAGAGAAAAATATTAAATAATCCCTAATTTAAAATTTAAAAAATTTACTTAAAATTTTTCAAAACTCAGTCTATTTAACAGCGTGATTTTTTAACGTCAATTTAGTATTCAGGAATGAAGCAGGTATTTTTATTAAAAGTTCAAGAGTTCGTTAATATACTTCCGAGATGAAACTAAAATTTATACGAAATTCTACGAAAAAAAAGAAAACGCCTAAAAAAATCGGGTTCAACAAACTCGGGTTCAACGAGCGCAATAGCGAAGTGCTTTGTGGCAGCTTCGTTGCAGTGAAGTGGAGAAAACTCTTTGATGTGAATCGATCCCTTGACTCACATCGAAGTAAATAATAACAAAATCTCATTATAAACTTCACAGCTGGGATGAACCCTAAACTTCTTGCATCTTCACGCAGTGCCGCGCAGGCTCTTGAAACTTCCATCTCAAAATTTGAACGCAGAATGCTAATTCTTTTCAAAATAAATAGATTTAAAGGGGAAACAATCGAGTGTTTGATTGTTTTAATTATTTTAGGGGAAAATGTAAATTTATCTTCGGTACACTGCGTCAATAAAGTGTTGGCAAAAGGAAAATAGTTCATATACATAATTATACAATTATGAACTAGACGACAGCCGCAGTATACGAACAGACAGTAAATGGAGGGTCATGCTACACAAGTAGATGTTATAATTGTGTCGATTTTTACACGTCTAATAGTGCGGAGGTGTTAGAGCAGCGTTTATTTCAACGTCATTTTACTAATCGGGTCTCGTCAAGTGGGTAAACATTCTGCCCGTTAGCTATTCGTCTCTAACAGACAAGAATTATTTTTATGTGCCATGATAGGCACTGGACTAGTCGTCCTGTCGACAATAGCGCGACGGAGGCTGCCGGTATCGCCAGATATCAACCAGACGACATTCCACGTAGTAGCAACAGTTCGCAAGACTGCGTAGGGGGTTATCGTTCATCTTGTTATTTTAAGCGACCTGTCCGATATGTCCGAGAAAGCTCTTCAATACAAACCCACTATTTGTACGAGACTCAGCATAAGTCATGGATCGTATAGAATGATATCTCAACTCCTGCGAAGTATTTAATCTTTTTTATCTGCCAAGAAAATAAAAAATTTTCCATAGTCGGAAAGTTATTGGTTTTATTTCGTTCTCAGCAGATCTCGAGGTTCTGAGTTTTTTTTTGCCTTTCGATTCCATAGACTTTTGACAATTAAAAACCACGTCGACTGCTGCTAAGCGACCGCATCAAAATCGCTTAATTAGTTCGGGACAAAATTCAAAAGAAGTGCAGTTTTTTAAATTCCATATTAAATATCGGGGACAACATTATTTTCGATTCTTTTATAGGACTCGAAAAGGTCCATCGATTGTCGGTATTCATGCAAGAATCGGTTGATTCTTCGGGTGTTTTTTATAGAGTGATACAAGTTTAAATCATAATAAAGCATAGAAATATATTTTTGATATCAATAAAACGGCCTTTATTGGATACAACATTTTATGGCATTAATGTGTAAATATGATTTTGGCCATAAGGCCGCCACCGCTGGCGCGTACAAGGCGCAATCTGGAACACCAATTTTCACAAACAGTAACATTCTGACCATCATCGTTTTTGAAGACGCATTCGGGCCAATGACTCCGCCAGCCCATAAAGCGCACCGAACAGTAATTTTCTGTGGATGGAAATGTTGTGGATATTTATGTACCCATTCAACCAAAAATGGTCTTCATCGGAAAATAAAATTTTGAATGGGCGAAGTGCACGATAAGTTTGACGAACAGAACCATTATTTTTATTAAAAACTTCTACAATTTGCACGCGTTGCTCTGGTGTAAGTCGATCCATAATGAAATGTCAAAGCAAACGAAACAAAAAGCAACGATCAGCTGTTGAATGGGTGGTCAATTAAAGCAGTGATGCCAACCCAAAGTTGTATCACTCCATAAAAAACACTCTATATCAGTTGGAAAATAGAAACAAATTGAAAATTAAACAAAATAATGAAATTCTCAACAACGTTTTTTTTTAATAAGTAGGACCAGCACTCAGGGGTTGACCCCAACCTATGCGGTGCAATGCCATGGATTAGGGAAGGGAGCCGACAGTGTTAAGGGAACAGATATAGTCAGATTATTTGTTTAAAGTTTTATAAACGCATTCCTAAAAAAAAATTTATAATATATTTTTGTGATTTATAACAGGTTAATAAAGCGAATTTTTATGCTTATGAATAAATTTAAATCATATTGTAAATTTTAAAAAATGTCATGGATGTTGTTAAATCCCCTCTTCCATTATTCTCGTGGAAGTTTGTCAAAACTCTTCCAGCTTTTTTTAGAATCAGTTGCAAAGTTTGTTGTTGCTTGTGCAAACACTTAATTGACACTATGTACTATATAATATTAACAACTGTTGAGCACATGTTTTAATTATGGCCCATGACGCTTGCACAATGGGGTTGTTATTATTATGTCGAACTGCATGTGTCTCTTGTTAGGCTGATAATAATTAACTGAAACATTAATTTGACTCTGTGAAATGTTTTTCCATTTTCTCTAGGATTCTATTAATTTTGTTGTTGTTGTCTTTTTAGTGAGTTTCCCCAAATACTGGAGAAAGTGCAGTAGAAAATTCGAGTCAATTGATTGATTGACTTTCATGCCAAGTGAATGTATGTGCGGTGACTGGCTGGCTGGTTTTGGTGTGAGAAGTGGGGGGGGATCTTTTTGTGATAAATTTCTTGTTATAAATACCAGGCATTTGTAAAAATATCCGAACGCTATAAATAATCGTGTTCGTGCGTGTGTGTGTGTGTGTCTCAAGTAAATACATCGATGACAGTGAGAACTTTGTTGCTAATGAATTATAAATATAAATTTTATATCTATTAAAAGATTTGAGTTTCTTTTTTTTTGGGAAATTTTGAAAGTTTTTTTGGTGACTGTTTGGGGGTGCCTGCGATGTTTTCAATTTAATAATTTTAAACTATAAAAAAAGTGTTTGGAAAAAGGGATTATTTGTTATACATTTTCAAACAATTCTAATTCAATTAAATTGATTTTTAAAGTGGAATTGTTTAGCTTTTAAGTTGGAAACTCTTGTTAAAGTTTCCCAACGTTATTTTGAATTTTTTCTAAGGAAATTCTAGTCCAACTCGATTTGGCAATTTAAAATTTATAAAAACTCATTTAAGTCGTACATAAAAGAGAATTATATTTCATAACGAATTTCAGAATTAATTCTTTTCTTTCTCCGTTATCCTCCCAACATTATGGCCTCCTTTCTACAGCTCCTATACAATTCATGGCACATCTGGCCTCTCTCCTCAGATTTTTTTTATAGAAATATATCCAGTCTGTCTTATAAAATTTGTTTAAATTTTGATGACTACCTAAAAAGCATTTCCCAACCCACATAACCAGCAAATTTTTTCAAAATCCATGTCTTGTTTTTACCCAATTCACCGTGTCGTGTCACATTTAATTTAAAACCTTAAACGTATTCACAACTTTAATAATTTATAACAACTCAAACATACAAAACAACTCGTTGGCCTTCGGAAACGTGCAATTTAAGGTCATTTTAAATTCCAGCATTTTGTAAATAAATTTCTTTAATATTTAATTTTAATAGCAAAAGAAAAACAACAAAAAAACAAACAAAAAGAAGCAAAAAATTGGAAACAAAATCACAATAAATGCTTCGAAGTGAAATATCACAAATCGTGTGATTCTCAATCATTTAAATGATCCATTCGAACTTAAATAATTCATGCATTTGACTCAGCCCAGTCACCAACCACAATTATTATCGCATGCAGAAAACAGCAACAGCAACAACAACAACAGCAACAACAATTAAAATTTATGCATTTGAAATAAATTTGCCACAAATTAAAATTACATTGAAACTAAAAATAAATTAATTCCACAATTATTATTATTAATTTCTATTGCATTTTGTATTGCAATACACCAACAACAATAACAACAACAACACTCATTTATTTGTACTGAACAGATGCATTTAATATGAGTTTGAGGTGGAAATTAAATTTTAAATATTCGCACTCGTTACAAACGATGTGTCATCAATTTATTTCTGCAGCCAAATCAATCTAATGGAATGTGAAATTCAGAAAAAAATATTATAAAAATACTTGTAAATAACCCCGGTAATAAAATAAGTAGCAACGGACAAATTATTATAAAATGAGAAGCCACACAAACAAACTATTCATTCAGATTGCACGTGATGTTCGTGAGGAAGAATGGCGGAAATGGGCGACCTCTTCTTTCGATAGGAAATTCCATTGAGACTTAATATATATTTGAAGGCATAAGGAAAAATGTATTCAAATTTTCCAAACTGCAGAGCAGTCTAACTGTTTTCAAAGGCCGCCACGAAAATTTCCCCTACACAATCCAAGATAACAGCAACATGACAAGAAAACAGTTTGCGGCTGCTGAATGATTTCATAGACTTAATAAATAATTAACTGTTCTCTTTCTTTTATTTATTCTAAAGCCGATTTCTTTTCTACAAAATAATGCGACATTTTTCACACTTTGTAGCAGAAAAAGGCAACATTTTCCTATATCAAAATAAGGAATTTATTAGAAATGAGTCCAACTTCGCACACGAAATTTAATTTCTGTTTTAAAACTTTTCCAAACCGCCACTTTTTAGAAAGCAAGTGAAAAAATGTTACATGTTTTCTAGACAAGAAAACGCCATAAATTTATAATAAATTATTTTTAAGGAAACTTCATATAAAAAAATCCTACTATTTTGAATTTTAATTAAAACAAATACCGTGAAAGCTCTCTTTGTGGGCAGCTCTTATAAGCGGACATCTCTTTAAAACGGACAATTCTTTAATCTCCAGAGCCGATTTCATAAAACTTTAAATATCATTGTTTTTTATTTCGTTCCAATAACCGGACATCTCTACCTCGCGGACAAAATCTTCGTCGACGGAGGGTGTCCGCCTATGAGAGCTTTCACTCGTTGTTGAGCGGATTACAACAGGTTTAATATGTACGGCACGGCACGTCTATGCCTGAATGAAGAATATTTGAAATTTCTCTGGTACTTCAATCACTTTGAATTTGAATGATCACACGGGCTTTGAGGACCGCCGTGGTTTGTGGCTTATTCGCGTAAAATTCCGACCAAAAACCCCATGAAAAAACGTCTAACGGGTTCAAATCGCAACAGTCGCGGTTTCAAGTTCACTTCACCTCCACGTGATATGACGGTATTGTCAAATTGTTCGCACACAATATCGAAAGTGACATGAGATGTGTTGCAGGTGCCCCCCCCCCCGTCCTGTTGCAACAACATGCCGCTTATGATCATTCAAGGCAGTTCAGTGGAAGTTGGTAGCGATCGGCCTACAGCGCTCGCCCTTGATTCCCAAAAACCGATCATGCTGGCAGCTCAATATCCACTTCAATCACAGACTTTTTCGAAATGTATTGGCCACTCCGGGATCTCCTCTACGGAACTCGATAATATTGTTTTTTCAGGTACCCGTTCACATGGAAAACGGTCTCAAGGCTAATGGAAATTTAGGTCAGTTACCAACTACTCAGAAGACCGTACACCGAATGGTTCTTTGACCTTCCGTTTTTGAGATAGTGAAATGTGTACGGGTGCAGATCCAAGTCAGGGGGCAAATTACAGCACTCGTTATCGAACGAAATTACGAAATATTTCAATAGATTTTATATGGAAATATTTTAAAATTTCGAATCGTATCGAATGCCGTAATTTGCCCCCTGGACTTAAAAGCCGCCAAATTGTGGTCTGCGAACGGCAGAGTTCTTGAGAGCGTCTGAAACTCCACTGACTCTTAATTTCCTAAATATGCTCGCGGGTAACGGCACTGGTACGACATTCCCGGTATTGGAAGATCGGTCAGGACGTTAGGCTCATCATCATGATCTTTAAGTGGGCGAAGTTTTGAACGGAACAGCCATGGCGAGTGAGAAGACATCGCTGGTATTTAAATGCAAAATCTGTTAAGAGATAAAATATATTATCCAACAAATTTATGATGCCTGAAGATGTTGGAGAACTCCAGCGAGTTCTCGGATAATAAATTAATGAATTTAGGACCCGGTTTAATATAATTTTTTTAAAAACATCTCATCTGCCACTCTTAGCTTCAACAATAACACGTTCTAAACCGTCAAAGAGCGGGAGTCCTTATTGCAGGAGTTTTGTGGTACACTTTTAGATATCTTATGGCACAACAATAGCCATGATATATATCTCTTTGGAAAGGTATTTTTATAGAGATAAGCACAAAATAAATATTTTAAAATTGCAGCCCTAAATATGCATTCAAGATTCAAGCAACAACATAAAGCAAAACGGTAACCGAATATAAGTACCACCCCCCCCAAAAGTTGAAAAATATCTCCTTATTTCTCAAACAGACCTCGTATGTGGCATGAAATCTATTCAAAAATAGACGAATGCTTCTGCAAGCTGTTCAAATTAATGTCTGAACTTCAAAGTGAGTCCGTATAATCTGGCAAACTTTTTTATGTCACGTTCCATCCACGATAATTTGACATGTTATACTAAACAGAAGTCAAGATATGAGCGCCCTTGAGAGTTAAAAATTTTCTAAATGAGATCGGTTTTGTATAAAAATCAAACTTTTATTAAAAAAATTCATATTTACAACAACATATTCTCGACTGGCTGCAACACAATCGCAACGATTTTCAGTGGAATGCCATTAAAATGAATGGGTTTGAAAATAGAGCAGCAATTAAATTGATCTCTCCCGTTTAGAGATTTTATGGAGTGTTAAACATCTTCACTTTCTAATCTGACAATAGATTTTAATAATAAAAACAAACATTTTTATTGTTTTCTATTTGCGTGAGCCCACAGTACAGCATGATGAATTTGAGGAAGGGTGTGCGTTAAGTGTGTGTGTGTGTGTTTGTCTGCACTAGGCATATTTATTGGCATTTCGAAATTTCCCCCTCCTTTAAAACCACAAATTTATTGTCTGTTATTTGTTTGGCAACATGCAGAGTTGTGTGTGCGTATGTGTGTGTGCGTGTGTGTGTGTGTGTGTGTGTGTGTGTGTGCCAGTCTTTCGATGAATAGAAATTAAATTAGTGTAATAAATCGATAAGTTGTCGCCAAAACGGAACGATCCCTCTCCCTTCCTCTCTCTCTCTCTCTATCACTCTCTTACACTACTCTGGCAGTGCAACAACTTAACAAAATTTGTAATTGTAAAATATTTTATTGTTTTTGTTGTCTGCCATATTGTTACGCGTTATAAAACTCCGACTACGAGTAGTCAATCAGTCAGCCAGACATCAGTCAAGTAGTCATATAACAACTTAACACACGCACACACAGATCCGCACACACACACAAAAACACATGCATGTGCATGCATTCGCTATTTTACACATTCACATGCGGAGTGTCATGCTGCCTGCCATTTCAATATTTTATTTATTGAAAAGAAAAATTTAAATTTATTTTTAGCCACCAAAAAATATCTGGTAATTTGGAATTGAGTTTTATTTTTATTTTTGAATTTTTTTTTTGTTCAAAATATATTTACACACGTACAATATTTTGTTTCTTGTTGGTACATTGAACTTTCATTGTTGTAGTAGTTGTTGTTTATTTGACGTTTGTAATAAGCTGTTGGTTATGATATTGTTGCTGCTGCTGCCGATGATGACGATGTTGTTGCCTCCCCCACTCTTTTTTCGTGCGATTTTGTTTTAATCAAATCAACCAAAGCAAACACTGTGAGTCTGTTTTAATGCTTCTTTCATAATATGTTTGTTGTTGATGTTGTTGTTGTTGTCGTTGTTGTTTAAAAACAAATTTCATATAAATGTTGCAGTACGAAACATGTTTTCTGTAAACGTCTGTCGAAATTTGAAAGTCAATCTGGCTAAAAAAAAAATTATTTTAAAAATGCGGCTGCAGTGTGACAATTTTGTTAAACATATTATGATCAGCTCAACCATTTTGTGACTCATTTAGTGATTGCCACACTGTGCTATCAATCATTCAATATTTTTTTAAATTTATTCCAGAGATTTAAAATTTATAAAAGTGTATTTGATTCTAAAGGGTGTCTCAGTAAAAATGCACTTTTTAAATTAACAGTTTTTCTTTCTTGAATACGTATTCCACAGGGTGGTCCAACCATGAGACACTATATTAATCACTAAATGAGTGTCACACCTTAACGTCAAGTTTTTTTTGGGCAATTTCAACAATTTTATAAGTCATTGCCACACTGTGCAATCAATCATTCAAAATTTTTTTAATTTATTATAGAGATTCAAGCTTAAAGGGTGTCTCAGTAAAAGTGCACTTTTCAAATTTAAAGTTTTTCTTGAGTAGGTATTATACAGGGTGGTCCAGCCTTGAGGCACTATATTAATTATGAGTCACATTTTAACGTCAAGTTTTATGAGCAATTTAATATGCAATATTTTTCTTTCAGTGTTTGACAAATTCAGCAATGGAAATGTGCACAATGGAGCAGCTCTTTAAGATTTTTTTTTTGCGAAATAGGGAATTCACATGAAAAAGCATTTCGCGCACTTCGTGATTTAAACTTTTGGTCATCGTAAACGACCAAAAATGTGTCCACAATCGGGAGGCTGTTCTCGTCTGAATAGTAACTACCGCTGGTAGACTTTTCTCGACCACTGTATGCGCTGTATTTAATGCTGCTGTTCAAATGTGTTGATTACAAGACAAGTTTTCAATGTAATTTGAAAAGATTTTTTTCTTTCTTATATTTTGAAAAGTGATTTTATTTTGATTTTCGTTTCCAAAGTTGCTATTTTTGGCTTGATTATGTTCAGCTACTGCTGCTGCCGCTTAGATTATGTCACACGTTAAAGCCAACAACAACAACACCAACAACACCAACAACACAATAATAATGATACACACTGAAGCATTTTTTGTTTCACTTTAGCTTTGGGCTGCTGCATTTAGCCGCGTTTCAACATAAAACAATCTATTGTAAGTTTTGGGAATAATAAAAAATTATCTGTTATTGTTGCCATTTTTTATAATTGAACAACTGAAGTAGAAAAAAAGATATATAATTTATATATATTTTGTTAATTTTTTATGCTCAAGTTTGTTAATATTATTTGTGAGTTTTTTGGTTTAATTTTTTTCCTTTATATGAGTGTATGTGTTTGTGTGTTTTTTTTTTTTTTTTTGTGGCTGCCACGTAATTTGGTGTATCTCTGGTGTACGAATTTTGTTGCTACCACGGTAGTATCCGTGATAATGTCATGCCGTAACCCCTTGAGGCTGGTGTTTAACAGTATTTTGTATTCTGCTGCTCACTTATTTATTTATATATTTTGTTGTTGTCGGCTCGGCTGTTTGCAGTGTTTAACAAATTTTTAATTTCATTCAACATGTTGGCGAAACCAAAGTCTGACTCATGTTTTTTTTTTTGGTTTATCTTTTTAATATTGAAATATGTTTGCTAATATGACAAATGCAATATTGTTTGTTGCTGTTGTTTTTGTTGTTGTTTTCCAAAGTAGAAGGGATCTTAAAAGTGAGGTCAAATCATTAACACACACGCTGCAAGAATCGAAGTGAATGAATAATTATTCCATAAAATATTCTGCAATTTATAATTAATTTCAAAGCCTTGAACGATGTTAATGGCAAAAATTATGCAACCAGATATATAACAACGATATATTTGTAACGAATGCCCACTCGAGTTCTGCTGCAAAAAAATTATTGAAAATCTAAATTCGAAGACATTTTTAAATGCTTTAAAATCTTTTCGTATTTGGAACAGGCCTCTTCTTTATTGGACCTGTTATAAAAATTTGAGCACATCCTGTGAAATTTTGTCGTGTCAGATTGGCCTTGAAATACAGACACTGGGAGTGTTTACAGAATCCAGGCGTTTAAGACGCTTAAACAATTTTTATGTTTTTTAATTTTAATTATGTGCTGACTTTTTTTCCCAAAATTTTACTAAACAATTCAAAGTGATCAATTTAAATAAGATAAAATTTAAAATTTAGAATACAAGCTTTGGAAACATTAAAAATATGAGCGCATTTTTTTAGTGAAATTTAAAGTCCTTTCAGGGTCTCTGTTACAATTATTTTATCACTGGAGTAATTAATCCTCGTTTTGTTTTAAGCAGTTAACAGTCCTTAACAACTGGATTAAGTATTAATCGATTCAAAAAGGGTTCATGCTATCTAGTGATGTTCTTTTCTAGAAAAGGGGCCTACTTTTTGTGCACTTTTCTATGAAAAATGTCTCTATTTAATGTCTAACAATCCGTAACAACAGTATTAATTATTCATCAATTTGAAAAGATTTCTTATAAACTGCAGATGTTCTTTTCTAGAACAGAAGGCTACTTTTTTCACTTTGCTATAAAAAATGCACTTTTCTAAGCAAAATGTCTCTATTTAATGTCTAACAATTCTTAACATTTAGATTAATTATTAATCGATTTAAAAAGATTTCTCAGAAACTGCAAATGTTCTTTTCTAGAAAAGAAGGCTACTTTTTGTGCACTTTTCTATGAAAAATGCACTTTTCTATGAAAAATGTCTCTATTTAATGTCTAACAATCTTTAAACTCTGTATTGATTATTAATCGATTTAAAAAGATTTCTCATAAGCTACAGATGTTCTTTTCTAGAAAAAAAAGCTACACTTTTTGCACTTTTCGATAAAAAACGTCTCTAATTAATATCTAACAATCCTTAACATCTGGACTAATTATTATTCGATTTAAAATAATTTCAAATAAACTAAAGATGTTCTTTTCCAGAAAAAAAGGCTGCACTTTTTGCATTTTTCGATGAAACATGTCACTATTTAATTTCAAATAGGAATAGTGAGTTGATTACAAATTAATCCACTATTTCTTATGACAAATTAATTGTAACGATGCCGAAAAATTATCTTTCGATTGAAATTGATTTCATGTCAATTTAAAAAATTCCTCCCCATTTTATTCCTTTTCAAAGTTTTATACCTCCTTAAAAAACACCCCAATTTGTTAAGAATGATTAGGACTTGAGAAAACGTTTGCCCTCTTTTCTTCTGAAATGCAAATAAGTTTTTCTATTTTTTTTTTTTTTTTTGTCCGCGTTTAAGCGATGCCTCAATAATATTTTTATTTTCATTTTATTTTTTGTATTCTGATTGCGTTGCAGCCTACTTTTTTACTTCTGATGTTCTTTTATAAATTTTCATTATTTAATTTTGTTATTATGTCGCCGTATTTGTTGTTGCAAACAAACGACAAAATGTTCGAAAATAGATTTTCGCATTCAGCGTTTGTCAGTTTGACATGGAAATTATGCTTTTTAGAAACTTTGCAAAGTTATGCGGTCATGAAGTCATGCGCCAATAATTGTTTACTTTGCTGTTCGCCTTCTATTCAATGAATTGTGCGCGGTGCGCGGCAACTGAGCGACGACCTGCTACTGCAGAATAGCAACAATATGCGCTTGTTAGTGAAGATGGCTTTTCACAATTTTCGAATCACTGACTCAGCTGACGTTTAAAGAATTCTAAAATATTTTTAATTTTTTTTTTCTACTAAAGAGGCCAGTGGGGATTTCAGATTGAGAGCTGAAATCAAACAGCTGCGTTTGATGTGTCAAAGCGGCTTCAAATTAATAGTTCATTATGAATTGAATTTCTTAAACGGTTCGCCGTGCATTTGAAAACATTTCCAAACGGCTTTTGCGGATACTCCCGTTGAAAGTCAAATAATAAAATAGAAAGAAAATTGAATACTCGCAAAATGAAGTGAAGAAACCACCGTCTAATTTAATATTTACATTTGAACACTCACTCCACTCGATACATGAAATAAATGCGAATACAACAATTGAAAAACAACAACAACGAAAGAACTTTACAGTGAATAATGGAAATAGTGAGGGTATGGGCGACGACAAGGTGATTGTAATGCCATGTAAATGGTTGCATGTTTGTGTTTGTATGAGTGTGTAAGTACAGATTATTAACGTTTGTAATTGGAGTTACAGTGGCCAACAAAAGAGTGGCTGCCAAAATATGTTGGCTTTACTTCTTAATATTAATTTATGCAACAGCTCTTGCCACAACACGATCTGAGAACAAAAGAAATATATAATTTTGCCTAATATATTTTCCATATGTATTCATTATTTTGCCCTCCACTGTAATAAGCAATATATCGAATCGGCGTATACCTTTTATGCTAATGAGGTCAGTTGCAAAGTAATTTCATTAATAGATTTATTAAGACAAATAAAAACGAACGCAAAAACAAATAGAAGTTCATCATCTCCGTCATTTAAGCACACAATCTCTCATACCAAATAGAATGAGAGAGAGAGCGAGCGAGCGAGTGAGTGAGTGAGTGAATGGAGTGAATGACTGTTGAGGTAACGAGTTAATTTATTAAGATCGGTATCATCAACTGTGAGTTGTTAAAGGGTGAGTGGCAAGAATACTGAATTAAACTATTTCATTGTTACGCCTCATAGTTCTCGTTGTGTTGTAAGAAACGCATCTAATAAAATAATTGCATGCTTTATGACTTTCAGTGTCGTAAATACACATGTACACTCATACGCTGTTTTATTAAAATTGGGGTAAATGTTGTGAAAGTGGGAGATAATGGAACGGCTATAGATTCTTGCCACAGAAGTAAAATAAAATTTTATTTGGAAAATCAACGATTTTTGTTGTGAAAATCAGTTCGAAGTTTGTATGGTTATCGGGTGTTTTTAATAGAGTGATACAAGTTTAAATCGTAATAAAACCTATTAATATATTTTTGATATCAATGAAACGGTCTTGGATAGAAAATTTTATGACATTAATGTTCAAATATGATTTCGGCCATGTGGCCGCCACGGCTGGCACGTTCAAGGCGCAATCTGGAACACCAATTTTCACAAACAGCAACATTCTGACCATCAACTTTTTTGAAGACATATGGGCCGGGCCAATAACTCCGCCAGCCCATAACTCGCACCAAAGCGTAATTTTCTGTGGATGTGAAAGTGTTTCGATAAAAGCTTGTGGATTCTCCTCACTCCAAATGCGACAATTCTGTTTATTTACGTACCCATTCAACAAAAAATGGGTTTCATCGGAAAATAAAATTTTGAATGGACGAAGTGCACGATAAGTTTGACGAACAGAAACATTATTTTGATTAAACATTTCCACAATTTGCACGCGTTGCTCTGGTGTAAGTCGATCCATAATGAAATGTCAAAGCAAACTAAACAAAAAGCAACTATCAGCTGTTAAATGGGTGGTCAAATAAGGCAGTGATGCCAACTCAAAGTTGTATCACTCTATAAAAAATTCCTATAAAAGGCCTCAATTAAGGTATGGATGGGTGATTTAAACAAGTTGTCATTTCTAGGGCAGTTTTCCTTCACTCCCTTTTTTATTATGAGACCGATTCCATGCCGTCCACTGATATCTCCAGGATCGGGGGACTGAGGAATGATAGGAATCTTGCACTCAACAACGACCTAAAGAAACTGCAGCACTAAATCACATGAATAGGGTCGATTGGAACGCATAAAAGAAGAAGACGGTATGCTGCGTACTCAAATACCGAAGCATGCACGATCATGCTGCGTACTTAAATACCGAAGCATACACGATCATGCTGCATCATCTGTAACACTGGAATTGAGCAAGCAAAAGCTCTCAGTCTTCTTGGAATTCAAATTCAGTGCGATATTTGAGGGTTACCAAAAATATCATTCCCAAAAAAATTCAGTTACCAAAAGAAGCATTCGAGAGCCTTGGCTTTTGTGAGGAGTTGTAGGACACACTTTACTCTATCTGAACTGCTCATCACTTAAAACATTTTGCCAAGTAGATTTTCTGAATTTGGAAGCATTGTTCTGGTGTTAAACGATTCTAAGCCGAATTTGAAAGCCGGGATCGAATCGATAATTGAAAATGTTCAAAAATCGGAGAGCTATTGATTTCACTCCGCCCTTGAAAATATCAAGTTCTGATCAGATTTTGAGGTCTTACGTTGCCATGATTGTGTGTGTATGTGAAGCGAATCAAAAAGCGCTCTAAAAACCGTTACTGACTTAAGATTTCCTGTGAAGTTAAACCGATTTGAATCGATAGATTTCTGAAAATTTTACAAAATTTTATGGCGTGTTCTTTTCTGGAAAACATGCAAAATTTTTTCAATTATTTTGCAGAAAGTAGCAGTTTGGGGGAGTTTTAAAAAAGAAATTACTTTTTGTAAGAGATGTTGGATTATTTTTCAATAATTTTCTCAATTTCATATACCGGAATGTTGCCGTTTTCTGTTGAAAAGTGTAAAATATGGTGCACTCTTTTCTGGGAAAGATATCAGCATTAAAAGAAAACGTTAAGATTTTTTTTTATATAGAATGAGTTTTAAACGGCTCTACCGATATTATAATCCAGACACTAAAACAACGCCGATCACTTTAAGCCGGGTCAAAATCGGCTGATCCGTTCATAAGACATCATGAACATGAAAATTCGGAAGGAATTTTTTTTTTTTAAACTCAGAAATCATAAATCTGATAAGTTAATGTTCTCAATTCTATTACAGCTGTCAAACACTCCATCGATCACAACGTGAGAATCGGTATATAAAATGATAAAGATTTAGCTCGAAACCCTCAAAAGCATACACCAGGTTACGACAGTTTTACGGTTAAAATTAGCCGAAAGTTAGCGGGGCTTTTTTTAGGATCAACCGTTTTCCCTATTTTCTTATAATTAAAATCTCAAATTTGCCCATTAAATTAATATTTTGCGTACGAAAAATTCTGATAAATTTGTATCAATAAATTTCTCTTCATCATGTGGCCTCATCAAGTTTTTTGCCCGTTGCAACAGCGCTGTTGGTATGAGATGTCAGGCCATCATCATCCATGTTGCCTTTTGAATGACATGTTGTATGAAATTGTCTTATTGTGTGATTGTTTTTCGGTCGATCCATGAGATACACGCCAGCTAATTTTTCACAAACTGTAAAATTGTATTTACAGGTTCACAAGTCAGCGCAAAAGAAAATATACAAAAAATCTTAACCGCAACCGCAGCCGCAGCCGCAACCACGTTTAAGCCAAGTAAATGAATGTTTTTCCCCCCCTCCCTCCACTTATTGCACAAAAAAGTGTTCGTTTGCATGGATGTTTGTTTGTTTGTTTTTGTTTCGTCTACATATTTATTTATTATAATAAAGTGTGAGTACAATTATTTAAGCAGCCTTGCCTCTGGTCACAGACAAATAAACAGCAACAAAATATGTTCAAAACAAGTCGAATAAAATATGATTTAAAGTGAAGAAGAGGAAAAAAGAGATACTTTTTATTAAAGAAAAATATGTTAAAGAAAAGTGCTTATCGCTGCTTAAAACATTCAAACAGCAACAAAGTTTTCCCTCAGCCCAGCTTTAGCGGTCCCATCCATAGATGCCAAGCAAAGCGTCAGTTAGTCAGCCAGTCAGTCAGTCAGTCAGCCAGCTACTGGTTACCACTGAAGAATACCAGATTATAGTCGAGTGAATTTTACTTGTTTGTATTTGCAATTGTTTTATTTATTTAAAATGTTTGATAATTTGGCTCGCAAAGTCTATAGCAACTTAAGGCCAAGTTCAGTTTCAAGCCAAGCGTAAATAATATGAAATGTAACACACAATGCTTGAGATACGAGCACACACACACACACACATAAACACATAGATACACACTACACAAGTAGTACACGACTTCTTTAATCGTTGTACTAAGCCCAACACTAAATAAACAAGCCAACAACCAAACAAAAATTATTGTTATATTTTTCCTTCAGTTTTCAAAACATGACATTTTATGTGAAATTTTTCCCTCTTTTTTGTGGCGGATTTATGATAAAAAGTCATTTGCAGCTACTTAAAATATTTAAATGTATTTCGTAGCTTCAAAGTTAGTAGCGGGTATCTACAGCATGTTGTGGAATCTACAATCTAGAGACGGACAGACAGACGGACGGCCAGAGAAACAAATAATTTTACCTTCAGCTACACACATGAAAATACGTGTAAACATTCCGCAAGTACTCATTCAGGTATAATTCTTTTTCCTACGTTTTGATTCATGAATAAATATTTTCGTTTTATTTTTCTTTTTTTTTTTCTTTTTTTCTTATTATTCTTTCATCATGAACTGGATGAATTGTTTCGTTGGCTTGATGGTTATTTTGAAAGTTGAACTAATTTTAAACAGCGTTTAGAGTTGTTCAAACATCTGTACACAACAACAATAACAACAACACCACCGACAGCAACAACAACAACAAGTTTTTGTTTTAAATTATTTTCTACATACATTTCAGTTACACACTCCAACACAAGCGCAACAATCTTGTGCGGTGGGACAGACTCAAGACTTGAAACCCCTCTTCTTCTGTTGAGAAAATTTCCCATCCATTGTTTAATTGAGGAATTCTGACTTTAAGTATGAAATAACATCCACCAGTACGGCCACCAACTATTATTCGATTTGAGAGACAAGAGAAATTAAGTTGTTTATAGATGACTGGGAGAAGAGGAGGCGGATGTGGGGGAGGGTTCTTCAGTGTGTGTTTTTTAAAAGGCCTCATCCCTAAAAGCATTTATTTATCCCTCATGTAAAAATTAATATTTAAATTATTCGCCCATATTATGAATGACGACGTCGACGTCACATCAACACAACAGCAAAAAATGGTTACTTGTCATATAATTGTCGACAATAATTAATTATTATTAACATCCTTTTGGTATTCTTTAAGACGAGTAACATTAATAGAACATGCTACCAGAAGTCAATTTCTATCGACGATCACTCGAGAAGCAACAATTTTTTTGCCGTCGTGTTGATGTGACGTCGACGTCGTCATTCATAATATGGGCGATTATTCAAACTGAGGAGGAGGATGTGAGGGAGGGAAGTTGGCGCAGTGAGATATTGAAATTCTTGGATTATCCAAAGTTGATGTCATGCACAACTACACTGTGCTACAAAATAATGCAGTTATTTATGTATGTCTACTTCCATGGTTTCGAGAGCGTATTTTCATTTTGTCAGGAAGTGATCCAGATAATTTTAAAAATTCATTAAAAATAAAAACAACTCCTTAAATTTTGTTTTTGTTTAACCGCCTGTTTGCCGGTGTCGCGAGCTATCGTTCGATCGAATAAATTACATTTAAACAAGCAGTTTGTCTTTAAACGAAATCGAGAGATATGAAGGGCCTGGCTGTATATGTAAAAAAAATTGGGACGCTTCGTTTGACAATAAATCCTTTCGTAAATTTAATGGAAACACTCTCATTGAAAGCGTTGAAAAGTTATAAATTTTTTTCGATCACTGTAGCTAGGGCACCATCCCAGCCAAAATTACCGTCCACTGCGAAGCAGCTTTGTAAGCGAAACGCAGCCAACTTTAGCTTAATAACCTGCTTGGGCATCATTTAACTTCCGTTGGGCACTTTGCTTTAGATATCGCGTGACATCATGGGCCAGGCAGTAAACAAATTAAGGCGCTTCGTTTGACATAAATATTTTCGTAAGTACAATCGGGCTTAAAGGAAACACTCTCATTTAAAACGATCTAAAGTTATACATTTTTTTCGATCACTGTAGCTAGGGCACCATCCAGCCAAAATAACGGTCCACTGGGAAGCACGTTTGTAAGCTAAACGTAGCCAACTTTCGCTTAAAAACCTGCTTCGGCATCAAATAATTTTTATGGGAATCTTTGCTTTAGAAAAAAGTTACTCCCTAAATTAATTCCATCCTCCTCAGAGAGAGAGAGAGAGAGAGAGATAGAGAGAGAGGAAGCGCTGAATATATTAAAAATAAATTTATTTATATATCAACAACATCCAGCAACGCGCTTCAGCACAGCAATTCCGTAAGACGTGATCCCTTTTTATGGGTTGCTGGCATCTTTTGGCTTTAAAGCGAACAGGTGACAGAACAGGACACGCACTGAAAGCACGAGCAAAAGGAGAATACTTTTTTTTATTTTAAGAATTTTTCGCACATCCCAACACTTCTGCGTTCAGTTTTAATTGCGTTGCTGTTAATAAGAGTTGACCGCCATATTTAAGCGAACGCGCTAATGACAACAAATACGCCACAGTAGGAATACAACCGTTCCAGGGAACCAAATAAAACCCAAATTGTTCTTGCAAAGTTTTAATTGAACAATTTTGCGATGTGGGACTCGCACACACTGAATAGTATCTCATAAATATTTAAGCAACTGTATTCTTTAAGCATTTTTTTTTTAAGTTCATATTAATCCTGTATAAAATAAATAATCCAACATATTCCTTTTATTAATATTTGAAAAGTTTATGGTCTTAATCAAAACCATGACGTTATGACTACAATAAGCATCCTCATTATGACTAATAAAATTTTGTTAGAAAATTCTATATTAAACAAGAACAGGCAGACAGACGGACGGACAGACAGACAGAGAGAGAACTGACTCTAACTCTGACTGACTATTTAGTGGCACAATGATGAAATCTCAATGATGATTTTCAATATTCTACATACTCACAGTCAGTCATGCTTCCAAACAGCATACCAACGAAGTCTGCATACACACACATACACACAAAAATACATACATACATATTTATTTATATAGAAGCCAGATCAACAAGAAGAGGACAGACGAACGAACAGACAGACAGACGAACAGACAGACAGACAAACATTTATTTAGAGAAAAATAAGCAAAGAGAAAGATACAACATACAATAAAAATTTTTTAAAAGTTGATGAACTTTCCTCAACAACAACAACAACACTAACATTAACGAAAAAAAAAAAAAAATTTAAAAAAGTAAAATATATAAAAAAGTAAAATATAAGAAGAAGAAAAAAATGTATAAGAATTATCCACCGGATTTATATGGTAAATATAAATACTTCATACACTCCGTTACACACTCATACTTATGTATTCAGAGTGCGTTTACATGGAGTGTATTTTTCGGACGGCCATCCGAACACTCATTGTAGCAACAAAGTAGCAACTTGTTGTTAAACCAACTGCAGCATTAAAGGTCTGCTTGATCGCCAGTTGATCATGTGTTTTATAACCCATCAAACAAATTATATTTTCATTCAATTGCCAACTAACTTGACTATCGAATTGCTACGTGTGATGGCGATTATATGTTTCGATTTCTATAACAACTTTTCTATTTGACATTAACCTCAGCTGCCAAAATGCATGATAAATTCTGGTGCACATCGTGTAAACACGCATGTGTTAAGCTGTTTACGAGAGCAACTATAAGTTACACCACACTCTGTTGCTGCTACACAACTCCAACTCCAACTGCTGCTGTTGCTGGAAATACTTGGTCTTCAGACTTTTCCATCTTTTTGTGATTTTTGCTTCTCGACTACTTAAATGCATCTTAAATAACAAGTGCGGCAACAAAACAAAACCAAAACAAACAAAAAAGCAAAATAAAAACAAAATAAAAAAACAAAATAAAGAAGACATAACCCGTGGTCTTATGAGTTCTTTCTTCTTCAATTCTTTAGTTGTTTTGTTATGGTTTTATTGTTGTTGTTGTTCTTGTTATTGTTGCTGCTGCTGCTTTTACCATTATTATTGTTGTTGTTGTTGTAAATTTATTTGGTTGTTGTTGATTTCATGCTGGCTAACTAACAACAAAACGAATTATTGCTCTGTGAGAATGTGTAAACGAAAGATACAGATTGAGACTTTAATTGAATTCTTTTGGGGTTAACAGCAACAGATACACCAACAACAACAGCAATAGTATAAAATAAAAGAGTAAATAAAAAAGAAAAACAATAACTACAACATTGGCTAGTAAGCAGAGTAGCAACAGCAATAATAACAACAACGAAAACTGCTATAATATTGCGGCAAACAAAAGATACATTTAATTCTAAATATCTACTATAAGAAAAATCCACACTAAACGTCAAGTCAAGCAAACAAGCGAATAAACTGAGAGACGAACCGACGGACAGCCAAATAACTAACTGAAACTAATTGACAGTGGGCCATTCAGATGGTTGTGGAGAATACATCGATCGGTATTATATTTGATCCACTGCTGCATGCTTACGCATGTTCGATCATGCTGCATCGTCTGTATCTATGGATGGCGTAGGTGCCATGGAGTAAAATTTGGGTGTGTGAAAGAGAGAAGAATCATTCTGGCAGCTCGACATGCACAGTTGATTGAAAAATCAGAGGTTCTTGATTTTTTTTTTAAATTAAAATTCAGTGCTCTGTTCGTAGGATAGAGTTCATTTTCCCTCGTCACTCCATCTTATCATATCAGATTTTATGTCACTCACAACTGGCCCAAAATTAAATACAGCTCTCATGTGGATCTTAATAAGAGCTCAGCTTTGTTAGAATAATTCCCAATCTATTTAAGTTAAAAAAACACCAACGTGGGTAATGTCCTTTAAAGCATCCTTATAATGTTGATCATAGCAGGCATTATCAGTGATCGAGGAAGTGAGGCAAAATATGACTTTTGCATTCAACAACGTCCTGAAAAATACCATAATGGGTTCACACGAGTAGGGTCGATTGTAATACTGGAAAGAGCGTGCCAACACAGCGGTACATGCCCGCTCATGCCGCATCGTGTTAGCTGTAGGTTGGAATGAGGAAACCATGAGTTCTTGATTTCCTTAAGGAATTCAGTGCGATAATTCGCAATTTTCTTGTACCATAAGAAGCATTCAAACGCCTCGTTGATCTCCTCATTTTTGATAACACTTACATCCGAATGGAAATGGAACAGAGGTATAATGTATAGGCTGGTGCCGCAAATTTTGTGTTAAAGATTCCCGAAAGGGCGATGAAATTCATTTGAGACAGAAGAATAACCGAATCTCTTTTTAGCAACGCTGCAAAAAAAGGTGGGGTTTCGTTGTTTTATTGTTACTATAATGGAATGTGCTGTAATGAAATCTCCAATATCTTCCCAGAAAAGTGGATTTTTTTCCCCACAACGCATCCTATATTTAGACCACGCCCATTTGCCAACGATCCACCAGCGAAAAGCTTCATGCACTACAGAGAGAACTCCTTTTTTAATGAAACTCCCAGCGAGGATCATTCCTTTCGTAATGGAAACGTTGATATAGCATACCATTCTCCAAGTTCTACAAACTACTGCGTAGGGTATATCCCCCGATTGCTGGTGAAAAACTAACTGCCTTTTCCACGATGTCACTTGATACCGTTCTGCCGAAAATTCAAAACAAAAATAATATCTAAAGATATCGAATAACATCGTGGGACAGCACACGATATTGAATGTGCCATTCAACAAGGAATTACCCTCTAAATATCAAGAGCAGGCGAGCAGTTTTGATCAACACAATATAACTTCTGAAATAATATTATTTAAAATATTTCATGTAGGGGTTATGTGAAGCCCCAAGTTCTCAATACTATTGAGTAGGGTTCTTCCCCTGAGTACCGGTGCAAAAATAACTAACTGCCTTTCCCACGATGTCACTTGGTATCGTTCTGTCGAAAAAAAAAAATACATTCAAAACAAAAACAAGATCTAAGGATACTGAGTTACATCCTTCAATAATATTTTTCAACAAGGAATTGGTGACGAGATTTGTAAAATGTTGTTTAACCCTAAACTAACGGCCACCCTCTAAACACCGCGAGCAGGCGAACAGATTTGATCAACACAATGAAACTCCCAAAACAATATTTTAATATATTAAATAGCACTGGATTATCAAATTCCTAAAGTATTTCACGTAGGAGTCATGTGAACCCCCCTGCCAAACCACTGTCCCTTCATAGTCGTTCGTATGCGAGTGTTTACTCGTACATTCTGCTTTAGTTTCTTCTGGAACGTTACGAAACGCTACGGTTGGACAGAGAAAGAGCAAAAAGTATACAAACAGACATACCCACAAATGTATGGACGGACGGACGGACGGACGGACAGACGGACAGACATTTAATTTCGGAGAACTGGAAAAAGAACAAACTTTAATTTAATTTCTTATTTCCATTTTACTGATTTTTATACACATAAATGTTGTATGTAAAATATAAAATAAAATTAAGAGAAATAAAACAAAAATAATAAAAAGAAATTACAGAAAAGAAGACACTCTGCAGAAAAAAATTAAAGATAAATTATAAAAGCAGAGTCTTCTTTTTTTATTTTTAATATTTTTTTTTTTTTCGTTTTGCAAGTTTAATAAGAATTTCACAGAGAGAAGAAATTAAAATGCAAAAATGAAGCATTAAAATACAAACAAAGTGGAAAAAATATTATAAGAGAATTAAAATTTTTACTTATTTCCATATTTTGTGAAATTTTGTAAAACAAAAAGGAAAGAAGAAGAAAACGAGAAAAATTGTTAAATTGCACAAAAATTATGTATGAACTCAGAACAGGAGTGTGAGTGTTGTGCGCCCATAAAAGCTTTTGCACAAATTTCTGCCACGTAAAGGGTGATTTTTTTGGTGTTGTGTTTAATGTTATTTACAAAAAAGGCCAAAATGGCAGAAAATTATATATTTTTAAAATTATGCAACGAAAGTTGTAGACCGTCTTGTGTAAATCATTTTATAAGTTTTATATTTCTAATTTGTTAGCCTTAAAAAATACCACCCGTTATAAACTACTTCAATGAGAACATTCAAACTTTCACAGAACGTTAGTCGAAAAATTTGAATTAAAATCTTAAATCATTAAGAAAAGAATAGCAGGAAAAGAAGACTTAAACAACACAAAATTGAACACAGAATCCTGGGGGTAGAAGGAACTCTGCATTGAGGGAGCTTTTCGTTAAAGGAGACATTTAATTCCTTGATGTAAATGATAAATAAAAAAAATTGGGAACCTTCTCTCTAAAGTGATTTCCCGAATTTTATTATTTCAAGATCTTTAAACTAGAAAGTGTTCTGAGAATTTGATTAAAAAAAACTCCCATTTTCATTTTCTAACTGCTTTAACTCTTGTATGAATTAACTGATTCTCTCATGAAACCCGTTGATTGATATCGATAGTTTTCCGAGTCCTACAGAAAAAGGCAGAAATAATTTCTATTTAAATTATTTTTTGTCGAATTTTTTCGTTGACGATACTTCTCTAGAATTCTCGATATTGAGCCGATCGATTAGCAGCGGTCGACGTGATTTTTCAAACTGAAGAAATAATTATCGATCGTTATGCGCGCTCAAAAGTTTAAAAAACCCATTTGGAAAAAATCTATTTTAAGTTCTCAAAATTCATGGGTCCACACTGGTCAAAATTCATAGGAATTTTAAGTTTAATAGAACTCTTTGGTGCGATTTGGTTGAGCCACTCAGAAGTTATAAACGTTTCCCATACTTACACACACATGCATAGTGGGGTCCTCTGAGAAGCAGTCAGAAAAGTTGCCAAGAGGCTTAGAACTTCGAGATCTGACGGCATCGTCATTTTTATCAAATCACGTAAAACCAATAATATTTCAATTAATATTTTAAAATTTTTGTTTTGGCGGCAGGCTGAAATGTTTTTTTTTCAGAGTAGCACCAGTGTGCAATTGATGGGAGTGAGCAGAATACCGAACCCCCGCACTATGATGGACTATTAAAAATGTTATTTCTCTTTGAAATTATATTTCTATTTCAAAATAAAATTTCTTGTTTTTTAACATCATATTTTCTTGATCCCAATTTTTTTATCTTTTCCTTTGGAATGCCACTCAAGTTGCGAGTGAACTCGACTCAAGCAATAGATTGAGCCGGAGTTGTGGCAGGAAGGTACGGTGTGGAGTGGGCATATAAAGTGAGGTGGGAAGGTAGAGATTTTGTTGTAGTTGTACTATTCTTTACTCCGTCGGTGAGTAGCAACGAAATTGAGTGTTGTGATGTGATCGTTGATATATGATCGTTAATTTATGTCGGTAGAAACATCCTACTTAAAAATGGTCAACAAAAACTAACACAAAAATGCTCTAAGACCAGACCAAAAAAAAGTTTAATACGATACTCCTGACTAAGCGCGGAGTAAAAGGCCGCATTGAAAGCCACAATCCCGATTACGGTAACAGATCTTGAGTGAATTAATAAAAATTTACATCTCAGATGGATTTTCAGGGTCATTCGTAACCCTTTTCAGTATTTTCTTTTTAATATTTAAAATCTTTAAATAACTATTTCAGGAACTAATAAAAATCATTGATGTCACTTACCACTAGCAGACGTTTGCTGAAAAGATAAAAAATAAAATATTTGTTGTATTAAAAATATCAATTAATTAAGCTTTTTTATATTCTATTCTTATTTGAAATCTATAGATGCCGTAATCATGCAACATTACGTGTAATAAAAGTGTGAAGAATTTTCACAAGAAAATCAATATTAAATATCATTTTAAGTTCACATTATTTATTATGAATACGACGTCTACTCGAAATAAATATGTTAATAATTTAATTTAGAAACCATGTCTCGAATTCGAACCAAAGAATGCCTACTAAATACAGGGTGTTTTTTATAGAGGTAAATGTAATAAAGGAGAGATGAATTTTTTCAATTGACACGAAATTTACCGAAATTAATCAGTTTAAGGGTTAATAAGCAACAGGCGATTTTAAATTTGTCGAACAGTTGATAAAGCAGCAATTAATCGGTTTACCGACTTAATACCACAGTAAATATAACCCAAGAGTTTTGAGGAAAATTCCCTGATACCACGTTGTTTCGAAACGTCTGGGTGTTAAACTACAGCCAATTTCTTTTCTAGAAAATATAAATAATGCAACATTTTTCACACTTTTTAACAAAAAATGGCAACATTTTGTCATTTCAAAATAAGGAATTTATTAGAAATGAATCCCACATCTTGCACGAGAAATAATTTCTATTTTAAAATTTTTTCAAACCTCCACTTTTAGAAAATATGTAAGTGAAAATATGTTACATGTTTTCTGGAAAAGAAAACGCCATACATATCGCTGGGATATCAACTTTTAATAGTCCACTAATTGAAATTCCAGCAACAAACCTGAAAATCTGTTTCCATAGAAAACATTTCCCTTCTCCTTGAAAACTATAATAATTTCCTTGCGTTTAACACAATTTCAATTTCCATGATTTCCTACGAACAAAATCTTACTTTCAATCTTTTAAACTCTTCAGATCTCTGGCGTTATTATTTTAATTACAAATTAAAAAACAATGATTATGCAGAAAATGACTAAATAAAAAGTTAATGAAAATGTACACAAGACAAGATCTCGACTCTGAGATCAAAACAAATAAACAATAATAAAACAGAAGATAAAGGAGATGAAAGAAAACGAAAAAAAAGAAAAAAGTCCAGAAGAACTGTAAACAAAAGAAAAAAAAACAAAATTTTCAAGTGCTTCACCGATTGCCAGATCTTGGCCAGATACTGTCAGCAGTACTTAAATGTGCATTTGTTCTGCAAGCGCCAACATTAAATCGCACGGCAGCAATGACAGGCAGTAGCAGCAGCAGCAGCAACGGCAACAGCAGCAAATATTTAAAGCTAAAACTATGACTAAAGCAGCAACAATTCTTGCAGATATTCTCAGAGGAATATTTACTTGCTGCAAAAAGATTCAACGCAGATATTTTTTGTAATCGCAGGCAGAACATCAAAGGAATGCAAAACTCTTACAACTGCCACAAAAAATAAAACAAAATGCAACTGCAACTACACGGAGTTATTTCAGAAACAATTAACAGCTCTTTTCTGTAATAAATAACAAGTTAATTAGAAACGAAACCGATCTGCCATGATGGTTTTTCATTCAAATAGATGGCAGTCCTCGACAGCTCTGACATTTCAAAATTATTCAAAATATAGACACATCAGATTGATTTTTTTTCAGACTTGCTGACTTGCTTATTTGCTTTATATCAAATCTGCATCTGCATGAATATTTTTAATGGATTCCATTCATATCCATCCATCCATCCATCCATCCACTTGTCTAAATGAAACTCATGGTAAAATAAAAACAAATTAAAAATAAAAGTCGTATTCATTTAAACTTGGCATACAATCGAGTAGTACCTGCGATATGAAACTCTGCAATACGTTTAAGTTTAATAAGACAAATGATAATCGTTACAGAGATTAACAAACATTAATTAACAACGTGTCAAAATATGCAAATCAAACTGACGAAAATTGTTTCACCACAAAATCAACGACAATTTGATTAATTACTTCGTTGCCGGGCAAACAACAACAACAACAGCAACAACAACATGATAGAGAAAAAAGAATTCGTTATAACATTTTTCATGCCACAATTTAATTCAAATCTGGAGTTTTTTTTTTTTTAAATGAAGTCAAATCAGATGAGGACAACTGTCAAGGCGCATAGAGAAACGCGTTCAAGGTCAGTCATTCAAAAACTAAAAAGTTTCTCATCCAATTTTGCACTTCAATTTCTACTTCTTTTTTTATTTATTATAATACAACTAAAAGACAATTTGTTGTTATAAATTTATTTAACACGAAAATTATTTGGGTCAGTTATTTATCAATTTATTAATGGGGCCAACACTCAGAGGATGAAGTGTAGCCATGACATTCTTTGTTCTGAAACTGTGACGAGAAGGACCAATGAAAAATAAATGACCAGGAACAGTATTTAAACAAGTGTTTTTAGTTCTTAATATTTCACTTCTACAGTAACAGTTAATTTACTACCAGAATTGGTTAGATTAACCAACAACAATTTTTTGGGTGTAGTTGGCCAACAGCACCCTGTTCAGCACAATATTTTATGAGCATTGTATTCAATGTAATGTGTGTTGCACGAATAATTTTATTCGATTAAAATTATTTTCACAATATTAATGGAATAATATTCGAATAATTATTCATTAATTCTAAATATATGTTTATATTAAATATTTAATTTTTCATATCACGAATAATTTTATTCGAATAAAATTATTTATATAATATTAATCGAATGCTATTCAATCGAATATTATTCAAATAATTTTTTATTAATTCTAAATATATTTGAATTAAATATTTAATTTTTACAAACCACGAACACTTTTAATCGAAAAAATTATTTTCATAATATTAACCGAATATTATTCGAATAACTTTTCATCAATAGTATATAATTTTACATTTAATGTGCGTAGCACGAATAATTTTATTCAAATAAAGTTATTTTTATAAAATTAATAGAATATTATTCGAATATTTCACAATATTAACCGAATATTATTCGAATAGGTTTTCATGAATGGTAAATAATTTAAAATTGAATATTAAATTTTTGCATATCAAGAATAATTTTATTCGAATAAAATTATTTATATAACATTAATCAAATGCTATTCAATCGAATATTATTCGAATAATTTTAAATTAAATATTTTATTTTTGAGAAATATTGAATCAAATAGCACCCTGTTAAGCACACAATTTAATTCCTCTTGTATTTAATGAGCACAACACGAGTACTTTTATTCGAATAAAATTATTCTTAGAAAATTAATCGATTGTTGGGCGAATAATTTTTCTTAAGTAGTAAATAAATTAAAAGTATATATTTTATTTTTGTATAGCACGAATACATTTAAACGAATAAAATTGTTTTCATAATATTAATCGAAAATTATTCGAATAATTTTAGATTAAATATTTTATTTTTGAGAAATACTTAATCAAATAGCACCCTGCTAACAAACACATTTTTATTAGCACTGCATTTAATGTGCGTAGCACGAATACTTTTAATCGAATAAATTTATTTTCATAATTTTAATCGAATATTATTCGCATAATTTTTCTTTAATGGTAAATAAATTTATATTAAATTTGCATAGCACGAATACTTTTAATCGAATAAATTTATTTTCATAGTTTTAATAGAATATTATTCAAATAATAATTTATGAACAGTAAATAATTTTAAGTTTAATTTTTTTGTGCTTGACACGAATACTTTTATTCGAATAAATTTATTTTCACAATATGAATCGTATATTATTCGAATAATTTGTCATGAATATTAACAATTATTTTAAATGAAATATTTTACTTTTAGAAAATATTTAGTCAAACACACGACTATTTGAAAACGAAATGATTTTAATCGATTGCGATTAACATCGTCAAGTACTAAGAGCAAGACAACCAAATAGATATTAGAATCGAATAAAACGAATAAACAACTTTTTACAGTGATGGTTGTTGATTTGGAAAAATGTTTTTTAAATTTTTTGTCGAACTTCTTTTATTTGAATTTGAATTTATTTTCTTGAAAAATTTTTTTCGAATAGTTTTAATCGAATACTTTTTTTTAGATTAACTTTATTCGAATAAAATTATTCGAAATTTTTTATTAAATTGACATCATTCAGATAACTTTTATTTGCAATTTAACAAGGTGTATTTGACTTTGTGGTGGCAGCAAATTCTATAATCTCTGAGCACCCTAAACCAATTGATATCGATAATTGCCGGCATTTTTTGTTCAAGGTCATGAAAGCAGATTTTGCGCAAATGCGATCAAACATCACATCCACGTTGTATGACACCTATTTGAGGGTAACGCAGAACTACTTAAAATTCCGAAATCGAATTTTTAATAAATTTCCACATGCCGAATTCAGTAGACGACAATCGTTCGTCTTTTGAATTTACGGCCTTCGAATTGAATTCCACGATCATCTCTAGTCTCTAGTCTCCGCAATAGACCAGCTGACCGCCCTTTCAAAAGGAATTTTGTTTTTCATTATGAAAGTCTGTAGTCAAAAATGACTTTGAAATTTTTTCGCTTATAAAATCAGTTTCTTTCGTAAAAATAATGATTCCAAAATATCTTTTATGTGTTCGTATTTACAGTTATTTAATTTTTTTCAAACGTTTCATAATTTTTATTAAATGTTTTTTTTTTCTACAATATTTTTCGGCTCTAATGCGAGGGAATGTGAACAACAACAACATTCAAGTAAAAAAGTAGCGTCAAGGTTTATTTAATCATTAATTTCAACTTGAAATTAATGGAGACACCAGCGACCGCCGCTTTGAAACAGTTAAATAGAAGAAGAAGAAGAAGATAGGAAAAAGCACGCAGTTAAAGTAACACAAATAAAAAGAGATAATAAAATTAACATGAAATGCGGTAGTACGAGTACAACAAAAAAAATTTACAAATTACCAACTTTTAATTTGTTGTTTTTTTTTTCTCCAACGATCATTTCAACTACGCCCCAAATATTCGTGGGTAAATAAATTCTTATTAATGATTTCACCAACTGAAAAATATGGCCAAACAAAGACGTCCGTCCGTCCGTCCGTCCGTCCGTCGTCTTCTTTTTCTTTCTATTTATTGTTGGATGTACAATTTTGTCTTTTTGCTTTTTCTGAGATGAAGTTTAAAAATAAATAATTGTTCAGTTTTTTTTTGTGCTTATCAATTTGAAGTCGGCCAAAAACCGTTAACACTTAAAGAGGTTAAAAGCTGATGAAATGAATTGTGAGTGACTGTACTATTTTTGATTTGTATGTGAAACAGTACAAACTGTTGCCGGCAACAGAAGCTGTTGGAAAAAATTTATTTGTGAAATTTAATGCCAGAGGAGTTGCAAATATTTTGCAAAGAGATTCGCGATCTTGAAATTTTTATGAAATTAAAAAAAAAATAATTATTTCATCTTCTTCCAGACTCTCAAATTTAGAGTAAAAAATGCGGTGTTTGTTTTTCCAGCGATTTTCTCCGTGAAATTAAACAGAAATTCAAAACCCTTATTTTGTTTGGCGTTTTGCGACTTTAAAGTCGGCATATTGTAATAGATTGAACATAAATTTTGCTTTTTGTTTTTGATAATTTAAAAATTATCGTATTTTGAAAGAGAACAGGGTATATGACAATTCGGAACGACTTGCTATTGTCAGCAATACGTTTCCACATCGCCAACAGCTGATTGAGCAACAATTGTAGGATTTTCACACTGAAAGTAAAAATCTGGTTCTTAGCATGTGCAAGTTTTTCAGGCTACTTTTATTTCAAAGTCCTTTTAGGTTTGCCTAAAAATGTTTAAAACTTGTTTCATTTAATTTTAATCACTGCAGAACGTGACATGCCGCAGCATGACTTGCTTTGTTTTCTAGGCTCTTTTGACGAAATTATAAAGAAGTGGGCTATAACTGGAATATTTCTTACATTTTTGAATCGGTACAGACGGATGAAATACATTCTAAGCCCCTGCGTGGTTTAGTCTGCTTATTTATACATAAATAGACGATTGAAAGTGGCGGGTCGACATCTCATTTAAACTGGGTTTAGTTAACCTGAAGACAGATTTGGTCCACCTGTACCCAGTTTGCTGGCAATATTTTGAAAACCCCGCTTAGTTTGGCTTAAACTGTTGGTAACCAATAAAATAATACAAAAATAAATCACATGTCGCGGACAAAATTAATTTCAAACTACGTATGAAGTTAAACTAAGTTTGAAATTAGACCTCATACCAAAAACACGGCCTTAGCAAACGCTAATGACGTTTGATTGTGTCATTAATTGCACAATTCTGAAATAAAATACTTTCAATGAATTGAAATAATATTTAATATCTGCTATTGAATCATAATATAACTCACACAAACACACACTTACAACACAAAAAAATAACACACACACACACACACACACACACACCTCCTAACATGGTTAAATCGAAGTGTTTAAAACTCCAATAAAGAAGTGCAAATGCCATAAAGTTACTTTAGCACTTGCGGAACAGCCCTCCCCCCACAACAACATTCATGCCAACTTCATTCGACATAAAAATCATCAAACCATCAGTCTCATCATCGTCAGTTTAAACGATGATGATGATGATCATCATCAGCATAATCATCGAAACCGTCTCAAAATCATTCGACCGCATAGTTTTAACTAACCAACCAGCAAAATAACTTTAAAAGAAATCTTTGAAGAGAAAAATAAAACCAGAATCGTATTGAAAAAAAACTTGAGCAGAGTCGGCTCAATTCAACTCGCATTTATTAACTCGTACGTAGTCGTACAACCATCGACACAACTGACTGGCTGGAGAGAACTCCCCATTGAAGTGATCGTAACGAGCTGACGTTGTTGTAAACACTGAGGCTGATTTGTTTCGATGTGCATTCGAGTAGATGATATCTTTTCGGCTATTTCTTCTTCCTTTCATCTCTTTAATTTAACTTTATTTCATTTGCGCTCCTGTTGTAGCGAACAAGAGTGTAAAGTGGCCAATAAATGGCGTGGAGATTATTTGTTTGGTCTAAGGCGCAAACGCAACGCACATCAACAACCAAATGGAAAATTGTTGTAACAACAGAACAGTTTTTAAACTTTAACGTAATAAATTTGGGCATTTAACTGGCCCCACAATTCTGGGCTGGATGTGGACCCAACAAAACGAATTTCAGTAAAATCTATATAAATTGATTTAGATCAGATATTTATCGGATCGGCCAACTATATATTCAAATTTTAGGAACTCAAAACTAAACTTCCCTCTAACTTTTAATCAAAACAAAAAGGAAGAGGTTCCACAATTCTCTCACTACACGAGTCCATTTCACTGCTGCCAACGTACAAGTGCTAAATTTGTTGCTGTTGTTGTTGTTGTTGTTGTTGTGCATTTGTAATAGAATAAAGAGAATTAAAGAAGATCCATGATTTAAAGTCAGATTTAAAAATAAATTTTTATTTATTATTTTTTTGTTTCGCTTGTTTCTATTTCTATTTTGTTCTCTTCGCAGTGTTCTTTTTTCGTTGCTATTTTTTTATTACAATTCTTTTTTTTTTTTTTGCTATTCTTTTAAGCCAAGTAGTAGAGTTAAAGTTTGAAAAAGATATTAAGGAAAAAAGAAATATGTATAACGTCTAGCTACGCAGCACACTGCTAAATGTAACGCAATACACGCCCCACTTAATGACTTAAATTTTATTTTTTCTATTCACTTGTCTACAGTGAGAGAAATGGATGAAGATACTCCTCAACGAAATGAGTGGCGTTATTGTTATAAATATTACTCCGGTATTCGATTAAACTGTAGAGAAACAAATCACCCGACGTTATATCACATGATGCGATATCACGTACAAAGAGACCGACATTTCATATTCGCCTTCCTTATTCATGACACGGAATGACAAACCAATCAATGCACTAACTGGGGCAACCCTTTATAACCCCGAATTTCACTGGCTCGCACACCAAATCATCAGGGGACCTTATTGCAGTATATAAAAAAATTCTCAGCTTGTGCACAAACTCTCACAAACCAATTGAGAATTATTTAAGAATAATTGCACGCTAAACTTTATAAATTTAAAATATATACAACAAATAGATTCTATTTAATTTAAATCTACTTTAATTTTTTTATATTTAATTACTATTATTAATTTTTTTTAAGTTCCCGCTAGGAGAATTAACATTTTCAGATATCGGAAAATTATTGGTTTCTGCGCATTTTGAAAAATATCGAGTTCTCATTAGAAGATCTCAACTCTTGGAGGTTCCAGGAAGTCTGTCTGCCTGATTCTGGGAGCCCGTCACTATTTCCGTGTGTGTGTATGTTTGCGTAAGTATGTGGCTTTTGAGCGACTGAAGCGTATTAAACCAAAGAACATTCCTGAACTTAAATCTCTTGTGAATTTAAACTGATTCGAAGCGGTTGATCTCAAGATATCACAAAACACATAGAAAGAACATTTTTCAAAGTGAGTTCCTTAGAATAAAATTCCAACGGGTTCCCCGGTTTGCAAAATCAGTGAGCTCTTGACATTTAAAAACCATGTCGAACACTGTAGAAATCTGTTAATCTGTTTGTGAGGTATCGTGGACGAAAAAAAATCGGAAAAAGTGAATTTTTTTGAGAAACTCCGAAATTATATATCTGATCAGAAAAGTATATAAATCTCCACTTGTCACATGAGCTCCAGTTGGTTTGAAAATAAAAATAACAGCGTTTTAGCTCGAAGAGTCTAAAACCACGTTACAATATCTTTGCGGTTAAAAGTAAAGGGGAGTTGCAGGGATGGACTTTAGGGTCAACCTTTTTCGGAAGTTTTTATTATTATTTTTATTATTATTATTATTATTATTAATTTTTTTTTTCAAAATATATTACATGATTAGAAACTCGAGATTCGAAAAGAATCGAATCGAATTATTTAGAATTACCTGTTATAAAAAGATTATATAGATTTCGTTTTCATTTTATTTAATAGTTTTCCGAGACACTGTAAAAAACTTTTAATTATCAAGATGAGGAAATTGAAAAGTTTGAAATTGTCACAAGTCGACCGTGTTTCATGAGAGAAGAAAGTACCTTTTGAAAACGGCCTATTTGCAATCTTTTAGAAGTTCTTTTTATTAAAGGACATCAAAAAGATATCTCTTTTGTAAATTAATAGCTGTTTAATAAAACATTTTATAATAATTAAGGTCACTGGAATTTCCGAAATAGGCTGACTTTAACCGCCTATTTTTTTGTAAATTAAATAAAACTTATTAATTGGAATTTTATGGTTCAAGCAAAAATAAATTTGAGTTTCTTTTCAATATGAATTCCCAAAGGAATACGTTTAATTGGTTTACAAAAACAGTCTGTAAAGAAAGTATTTTTACAAAATGAGCGATTTTCTAAAAAAGTTTGAATAAGTTTGATTACCCTAAAATAACTAGAATCTTTAAGAGCGAACCTTAAAAAACTCCCTTGTAAAAACTATATCTCAGCGTGTGCCCTTAAAACTTGTTTGTTCTAACTTGAAATTCTTCTCAGTGTATTTTTTGAGCTCTAACTTTTCTTACCATTATTTTTTTTTCTCTTTAATTTTTTATTGAATTTCAGTTCATGTGCTAAATGCACAAGTTATTTGCACATCTATTGCACACATTCGAGGGGCGCAGTAAAGTAACATGATGTCGGTTAAGTTTTTCTTCGCTGTTTGTGCAAATAAAATAAAATTTAGAAAAAAAAAGGCACACAACAACGACAAATATATACGATTATATGAAAAAAAATCAATGTTTTTGACGACGACTGTAACAGCAAGAACAACAACAACAAGAAGAAAAGCCTTAATATTTTTCTGTACTTCTGCTGTGCCACATACACGACGCTGGTAGTTTTTTCTCTACGTTAAACACAATCAGCCACAACAGGCTGCATTCACAATTTCAGCAACAATTAGAAAAATTTGCACAATCGGAAATCATAAGATCATATTCAAAACTTTAAGATCTACTTATTCGATTGTGGGAGAGAGCGATTAACACCCAATTTAAAAAAGTTTGAATTTTCATTTAACGTTTCGGCGCTTTCATAATTGACCTTAAGGATATACTTGACGCAGAAAGTCGTTTATCACGTTTTTGTCGCTGTCGCCCGTGTTGTAGCTGTTCGCTAAGAGCAATCGTCATCAAGAATATTGCTGATGACGACGATGTTGGAAATCTGTTTGTATTTAGTGGAGTAGAAAATGAAGTAGTTGCGCGTTAAACATAAAATCAGTTGACCTCCATTGACCTCGTTTCGCTAAAGTTTGCTTATTTTATTATTATTATTATTATTTTAGTTTTTTTACAATATTTTCTTTTTTTATTACCTCTTCCATATTTTTGTGCACTCTTCATGAGTGTGTACATTTTCATTTAATTTTTCTTGGTATTTAAAAAAAAGTTTGCTGTTACGTTAATATTGATCGTTCGTTCTATTAAAATTTTTGTTAAGTAAATTAAAATAATTTTTATTTCAACAATAGCAATTTCTTTTTAATAAATGCAAACTGGTAGGTATCGTCCTTTTTAAGGATACTTAAAGGACTGGCTAATTCTAGAAGTAAAAAAAAAAATAGATTTCCATAAGGACCCAACGACTGGAAATAGGTAAAAACAGCGAGAACATCATATTATATGTCTTTGTAGCGATAGTCACAAAAAAATAACTGTTTTTCAACCAGTCAATAATTGTATAAGAGAACATATTACGTGCGTCACAAAGAGTTCACGACTTTAGAAAAACACCGACAATATTTACTGTCTGCAAATAAGTTATTTTAGTTAATTTGATTAATTAATTGAAGAATTTGATATAAAACATATTACGTGCGTCACAAATAGTTTATTAACTTTGATAAAAACTAATAAAAATTTTTTCCCTGCAACGATTTTATTTTACCTATTTGGATTAATAATTAATTGAAAATAATAATATGTAAGTAACGTTACGTGCGTCACATAGTTTCGAGGTTTTGATGAAACCGAAAAATCTTTTTAGCTGTGAATATATTATTTTAGCTAATTTCAATTATTAATTAGAAATATTTTGATTTAAGTTACGTTACGTGCGTCACAAAGGATTTAAGACTTTAAATAAAACGACGAAAAATCGTTTCCTAGATGTTTATGATTCTCGCTAGTTGGAGTTACGAATTGCAGGATATAAATGTAAATCGCGCCACCTGCGTCACAAAGCTGTGGTTTTTTATTATAATCACTGAAAGTATTTCCCTACAAATAAGTTATTTTAGATTATTTGCTGAACGCTTTAGAAACATCATAACGTACACTACGTTACGTGCGTCACAAAAAAAGTATGGCTTTTAATAAAGATTGAAATAATTTTTGTATGTAAATTATATATTTAAGTTAAATTTATTAATGAATTCGATTAGGTGTAGCGAGCGTCACATAGATTCTGTGACTTCTGCTTCCGATTATATTTTTTGGCTGCAAATAAGATATTTTAGATAATGTAAATACTAAATTGTGCAAAATGTTATGTTAGGCAAGTTAGGTGAACTGATCTTTATGTAGCGTGCGTCACAAAGAGTTGACTATATTTAATAACAAGCGATCAAATTTTTTTTGCTCTGATTTTATGAAGTAGTTGGAGATGAATGTGTAGTACGTCCTGTTACATGCGTCACAAAGACCTTCCGTCCTGGATAAAAACCGATTGATTTTGCTACATTGAAGTTAATTTAAACTCATGCCAAGACGACCTTCCAAATGCTACCAGTAGAACAGTTTCTGCAAAACTTTTTGAGTTTAAAAATCGATATTCTTTTCGATGATCGCAAATCATGTTTCTAACAAGCGAAACTAAGGATTTTTTCTCTCTTTCTCTCTCTCTCTCTCTTTCTATCTAACAAACCTACCCTGAAGGTAAATGTTTTCTTAAACAACACGATCGACAATTTTCTTAAAACAGGTGCCCTGAGGTGAAATGAAATTTAGTTATTAAATAAAAACTTTACAAAATTACCAGAAACCTCAATTCGGAAGTAGTTTCGTAAATTCATGTATTTCACAAACAATAGAAATTAGAAAAAAAAACACACTTTAGAAAAATATTTAAGCTAAACAATTCGAAATATGATTACAGATGTGAAATGAAAGCAGCAAAACAAAAACACAACTGTTTTCATGACAGTCGACTTATTTCCGCCTCCATCACAGCCAAGTAATAAATAAAAAAAATTTAAAAAAAATTAAAAAAAAATAACAAATATAAAAAGTACATGATTGTGGTGGCAAGTAGTGGGTACCACAAATCTAACACCTTATGAAATACAAACTTTCTATTAATGTTTTCGTTTCTTCAACTTTTTTAAATGGTTTTTTTTGTACAACAAAACAAAACACAATTTCACTTTGAATTCAAAGTGAAAAAGTTAAAATAAAAGTAACGAAATTATTTACAAATTAATAAATTTAGAAAAAAAAATATATCAAGTCGGTTGTTTTCATAAGAAAACAACAGCAAAAACAAAAATTTTAAACAATAAAAAGCTGGATTGATGTAAAATTGAATGAACGAATGAATGACTGAATGAAAATAATGTCAGTTAAATGTGTGTTTGTATGTGTGTGTGTGTGTGTGTGTGTGTGTGTGTGTGTGTGTGTGTGTGTGTCTGTGTGTGTGTGTGTGCAACAGAAATGCTTCCAAACAAACTTAATGTGTGTTAAGTTTTATGAATAGATACGGATGTTTGCCAGTAAAAGTTAAAGATGTTTTTAAGACAAAAACTATAAAAATTAAAACGCCTACTTATTTGACATGGCTGACAGGTAACGAATCCACAAAAACAAAAATAAAACAACAACAACAACAGCAACGCACCAACAACCAAACTGACATGCAATAAAACTGTTTGAACCCACCAACACCGCCAACTACAACAGCAGCAGCAACACCACAAACGATATCAACACGAAAAAAAAAGAAAAAACCAGGTGATGATCGCAGGGAAAAGTTAAACGTGACAGAAGCAACACCAACAACAACAACTCTCTCACATGCTGTGGGAAAAAACAAGAAAACGCTGTAGCAACAACATCAGCCAAAAACAATTGAATCAAAATAAAAATAAAATTAAAAACAATTAATTAAATTTGAAAGAAATGATTAACGAAATTGAAGAGACATTGTTTTTGTCTCTGACTTTTTTTTTGGATAAACAAAAACAAAAGAAGTCATCGTTTGGCAGCAATTAAAGGCGGACTTTAGGGAGCATATTTTTAAGGCCCGATAGAATTAGAAGTTGTAATAATATTAAAAAAAGTTTATTTTAATTCAAAAATTATTTTATTCCAAAAAAACCAATTCGTGGCATTTACTTTTGAAAATAGTGTCGAACATGTCGCTGCTGCGGTTGTTGTTTGACAAGTTTGAGCGATACTGCAGGCCGTGTGTTATGAAGAACAGAAAATAGGCGACAATTGTCGCTGGTTTACCAGTAAAATCCAGTGACTGCCCCAGTCCCCTCAGCAAATTTAGAAGGAATGTCGAAGCTGGTCGAGTTGCACTCACTGGGACATCTCTTGATAGGGTCGATGTTGCGGTCCCCATACGGCCCGTAACGCCAACTTATTGATAAGCCCTTGTCGCCCGGTTTTGTGCCATTTATATTTCGAAGCCAAAAAATTATTGATCAGGGTGCTTCAAAAATCAGCATTGACCTCTAGCCAAGTTCCGTTTTAATTTTTTTGAGAAATTAAATCCAATGATGCCACCTGTCTGCAAACCGTACAGTGTGATTTTCTTTATATATTTTAGATTTCCCGTGGGATTTGTTGTGGTCTTGTGTCACTCGGTTTCCAACAATTCAGTTTATTAACGAACTCGCAACAAGACAACGGAGCAGTTGCCAGTCAATCTACAAGCTAAAAAAACACGCACATGATGATCGCGTGGCATTAATTTCTGCGCCAACAGTATTAGCAACGGATGTAGGCCAAAACTAGTACGTAAAATTAGGCACATCGTAAACGGGCGGTGGCCCAATTACTATTGGCGATTTCTTTTCTAGAAAAAGTGCAGCATTATTTTTACTTATTTACGAAAATGTGGCCGTTTGGAAGAGTTTTAATATGGAAATAATTTTTCGTGAGGGCTGTTGGATTAATTTCCCATAAACTTCTTATTTTCAGATAACAGAATTCGGGCATTTTCTGTTAAAAAGTTCGGAAAATGTTGCATTCTTTTTTAGAAAAGAAATCAGTATGTGACACATTTCTAGCACATGTTGAGTGTGAGATACACCTATAATTGGACAGTTGCCAGATCAGATCAAATGATCTGATCACGTCGTCTGATCTGATTTTCCAAGTATATTGGAAAAATTTTGCCGAGTTGTTCACAGACATTCGCATACTGACAGCCTCTTAGGAGTAGTTAGGAACGCTTCCTAGGAACTCAGAACGTCGAGATCTGATGAGAACACGATTTTTTCAAACCGGAGTAAAACCAATAATTTCCCCATTTTTTCAATTTTTAATTTTCTTAACCGAGATCTAAAATGTTACCGAATTAATATGCAAGCAGTTACCCATATTTTATAATGCCCACTTTTAAGTAAAATTTTTGCTGGGTAGCAGGGCCAATTCTCATGAGAGGAGGATATCAGCGAATTTGATTTCAAAGTGCCCTAGAATCTGTTCTCTTAAAGTGCCTTCAAATTGGAAATACTCAATCATCAGTGAAAATAATTATCTTCTACGCGGCCTCAAATAAATTTTCTCAATACGATCATTTACGATTTATTGTCGTTTAAATGATATTTCACTCGAAGAAAAGAATAAAAATTAAAAGAAGAACTGATAACCATAACAAATTATTCATTCATTAGCCAGTTATTAAATGAAACACACACACACACACACACACACACACACACATGAAACACATGCAAACAATAATAAAAGAAAGAAGAAAAGTCATCGTTATTTGTGTATCTAAATAACGAAACGTACTTGAAAATATCAACGTGTACGAAGTTAAGTTGCACTCACACTCGCTCGCGCTCATGATCATGGAGCTTTGCCAAAGTTGTTTGTTATTTTAAATGTTTTGTTTATAATTGTTGTTGTTGTTGTTGTTGTTGTTGTTGTTGCTGTTTTATTTATTTAGTTTCGCTTTATTTACTAACGCTGTGTTTATTGCTTTAGTTGTATTATACCCAGCATTTCTTAAAGTAGCCTACATTTTATTGTTTTGCACTTGTTTTTGAAGGGCAACAAAATTTGTTAAGAAGTGTCTTGTTTTAATAAAAAATCTTTTTATTGCAAGAGTAAATAAAAAGTTTTCAAAGAGACATTCCAGCTGATTATCTATGGCAGGAGATATTTGATATACAACATTTGCTGTGGGGTTTTTGGCAACAAACTAATAAAAAATTGTATAAAGTTATCGGCTGAAGTAGTTAACGAAGACGAAGGTCGTGAGTTCTTTTCCGATAATTATAGGGAATTAGTTTTGTTACATGTTGTCGGAATATTTGAATGGGGAAACCATGGCCCTGACCACTGCAAAGTACCAAATATGATTGTAAATAAGTGTACATATATTTTGTGGTACTCTTTTAAATATGTTATCGTCAACTTAAATTCATTAAAGATATATAATTCAAAAGGTATTTCGGTGCTGTTGGGCAAAACGTTAATAAGTTGTCGGAATTCTCGCCATAAGATATATAAAAAGCTGTTATATTTTGTTAGAAAATAATCGACTGCCCCTGACTTTTCTTTCCACTTATTGAAAAAAAATCCATCTTATTGAAATTTTTTATAAAAAACAAACTGCCAATTTTAATACATTTTCTTGAAACGAGTTTTACTTTATTGTAACAGACAGCGCAAGTAGTATTGCTTTGTTTTTAGGCGACAGTTAAAAAGCCAATAGCTTGTTTTGCCATTTTATTTGTAACTCCAATTAGTTCCAATAGTTTAAAACTTATTTACACGTTAATAAATTAATATCAAAATGCTTATGGATAAAAAGAACCACCCCTGACTTGCATTGTGTGAACGACTCTGAAAGTTTATAGAAGAAAAACTGTGAAATTTAGAATAGGAATTTTGCGGAATGAATTGGATCTAAAATGGCGCAGGTCCAATTCGCACTTGAACACTCTTGATGCCACCATAAGCCATTAAATATGCAGATCGCACTGCGATCAGTTGAATTAAATTATTATTCGAAATCAAACAAAATCAAAGAGACTATTCTGGACAATTGACACATTCTGGACCAGGGCTGGACAATTGACACTGATTTTGTTACACAAAATTAATCAACTACAAAAATTGTTTTTCTTTTCTTTATCAACTAAATATATAGGGTGCTTTTTATAAAGTGTTACAACTTTGAGTTGGCATCACTGCTTTATTTGACCACCCATTTGACAGCTGATATTTGCTTTTTCTTTTGTTTGCTTTGACATTTCATTATGGAGCAACGCTTGCAAATTGTGGAAGTTTTTAATCAAAATAATGGTTCTGTTCGTCAAACTTATCATGCACTTCATCCATTCAAAACTTTATTTTCCGATGAAGCCCATTTTTGGTTGAATAGCTCCAAAAATAAACAGAATTGTCGCATTTGGAATGAAAAGAATCCACAAGCTTTTGTCGAAACACTTTCAAATCCAGAGAAAATTACTGTCTGCTGGGCTTTATAGGCTGGCGGAGTTATTGGTCCGTACGTCTTTAAAAACAATGATGGTCAGAATGTTACTGTTTGTGAAAATTGGTTTTCCAGATTGCGCTTTATACGCGCCAGCCTTGCCGGCCACATGGCCGAAATCATATTTAACCATTAATGTCATAAAATTTCCTATCCAATACAGGCCGTTTCATTGATATCAAAAATATGTTTCTATATTTTATTATGATTTGAACTTTTATCACTCTATAAAAAACACCCGAAGAATCAACCGATTCTTGCATGAATACCGGCAATCGATGGACCTTTTCGAGTCCTATATATATATATATATATAGTTACTACGTTTTATTATGATTTAAACTTGTATCACACTATAAAAAACACCCGATATTTGAAAGGAATTAAATGGCCGAAGGGACAACTGCAGACCTGGACAGTTTGTAATTTTTATTATAATTATTATTTTTTTATATTAAAATAACTAAATAGAAAAATTTTTTTTGAAAGTCAAACATATTTGATATTTTAGAAAGGAGTTCAGTGGTATTAAAAACCAAACAAAATCAAAATAAAATTCCCAGGGTTGGACAATTGAAATTTTATTTGCTACATACTTATACGTAACAGACGTGCGTTACAGGGCATATAAAATTCGGCACAGCCGAATACAACGCTTTTAGTTGTCTCTTTTTTTCAATTTAATAATTAAAAAAACACTTTCGCTAAAATTCTAGGAACGGCAGCAACAGCAATTGCTAAGCGAACAGATAGATAAGAGACCAATTTTGTGTTTCTAACATCAGCAACCTAAAAAGATTATTTAATCTGAAATAACTTTTATGATTCAGTATTTTCTAATTCACTAAAACATGGAAACTTTATTTTACTGAAATTTCGGCTGACGAGTCAAAAGTCTTAAGGATGCTATAAAATCATTTTTATTGGGGACAATTTTCAGAAATCAAATGGGTTTGAATTATATTCAATTGTGATAGACGAATTGTTGAGAAATTTGTTTTTAATTCAGATAAATATTCAACATAATATTTTTACTTAGTTAAATTTAATAGCAGAGCAGAGCAGTGGTTTTCGAATGCCGCCACACCGTCATCATCATCACTACTCATGTGTTCTTTTGTTTATTAATAATTATTGGGTCACATTTTTATTGCGATGGCATCAGTATTTAAAAAAAATTCCAATAAAATTCCATATAACGGGAACGAACTTGCGAATCGCAGCACAACTAAAATCAAAATTTGCTATTTCATAATAATTTGTTTGATGTGTTGCGACCTTCGAAAACAATATATTTAAATAAATTTTTTTTAGTGCAACGAAACTTAAAACTGGTATTTTTTGATCACTTTAATTATTTCAATGAAGGGAATTACCTTGGGAGTAACAGCTCAATTTAAAAAAAAACTTGCTATTCAATTAAAATTTATTTGCTATGTTGCGACCTTCCAAAACCCCTTTTTTGTATTTTTTTTCGTCGACAGAATATAAGTAATAAAACTTAGCCAATTTAGAATTTTTTTTTTCAAATAACTGTAGTGGATAAGCAGTTTATCATTTTCGTTATCAACATTTAATGAAGGGGCTCATAAAAGCGTATTAAAGCCTGGTGACTAATTCCTTTTATGAAATGAATTTTTAGTTAAAATACATTTTTGTTTAAAAGAAAATCTTATTTAAATTAATTGCCAACAGTAGTGAAACGTACCGTTTTTTTTCAATTCTCAGCTGCCAATTATTTGTACGACTGGGCACTTACAGTCGGTCGGTTTCATATTCACTGCACAAATAATCCGTATTTAGATATGGACTCTTCTTTCGCTATCACACTTCATAACACTTTTGCCGACATTTAATGAAGTTGGTTGGTGGTGGCCGCATTAGATGCCAAAACAATATGAAAATAAACTTTGAAATAATAAAAAATTTGTTTTGAAAAAAAAAAAACAACAACAACAAAAGACAGGCAGACACCCAATAACGGCAAATAATACGGCTGATGATCATCACTAGAAGGAGATACAAAAAGAATAAAAGCAAATAATCGTTCGATTGGATTGAGAAATGAACTGCAAACAACACCCGTTTTCTCAGTACTACAAGACGATTTAAATATTTAAAAAGTTATTGAGTATTGAAAATTATTAATTAACACTGAATTGATATTTTGTTGAATAATAAGAAATTCATTTAAATTAGATTTACATATTCTAGGGGCATGGGGAAAAAGGATCAATTATTTTATATCTGCCCCGCCCCAAATTAAAACAATTTAGTGAATTCTGTTAGATTCTTGAGCGAAGACTCTCAATATCTTGTATTTGCAGAGGCGGGAAGGAAAAAAGGGAAAGTCAGCATAAATTTGCTTATGGAACTCAAACAGTACAGCAGCATAGGAAGGCCGCTACGCTCCCTTCATCAGTACTCCATGTCCGTTTTTGTGGGTCCTTAATTATTCGAAGGATTATTTATATAAATTAAATTCGATATTCTACCACAAGCAAAATACTATTCTGGGCCTCTCAGTCAAAATTTAATTTTTTATTAAAATACAAGCAATAGTTTTTTTTTTGGAAATCAAACCATTTTCTATGGGCTTATAAGTTACTGTAAAATGTCCCTCGCAGCCCTAATGAATGCCAGCACCATTTTCACAGCGATTACCGATGACGCCTTCAGTATCGGAATTGAGATCAGCAATTCCATCTGAGTTATTGGCCTAATTCGAAATTTTACAAAACACCAAAGAAAAGATATGGAAAACGGCCATTCCAGTAACTTCCATCGAATTTTAACCGCAAAATTATCGCAACCTAATTTTTATTATATTCCATACTTTCGGGCTCTTCCAGCTAAAACTCCATTATTTTAATTTTCAAATCAACCGATTCTCACGTGTCCAGTGGCGACTGATATAGTTTTCGTCTACTCTAAAATAATCGAGAACAGTAACTCATCAGATAGATATATTATTTCGGAGTTTAAGATAAAATCACTTTTTTCGGAATATTTTCGTTCACGATATCTCACGAAAGGATTAACCGATTTGCGGTGATCGACGTAGTTTTTATATAGGGTGTTTTTTATAGATCGATACAACCACCCATTTAACAGCTGATAATGGCTTTTTGTTTAGTTTGCTTTGACATTTCATTATGGATCGACTTACACCAGAGCAACGCTCTGTTCGTCAAACTTATCGTGCACTTCGTCCATAAAAAATCTTATTTTCCGATGAAGCCCATTTCTGGTTGAATGGGTACGTAACTAAACAGAATTGTCGCTGGCGGAGTTATTGATTATCGTCTTCCAAAACGATGATCGTCAGAATGTTACTGTTTGTGAAAATTGGTGTTCCAGATTGAGCCTTGTACGCGCCAGCCGTGGCGGCCACATGGCCGAAATCATATTTAAACATTAATGTCATAAAATTTTCTATCCAATAAAGAACGTTTCATTGATATCAAAAATATCTTAATATGTTTTATTATGATTTAAACTTTTATCACTCTATAAAAAAACACCTTTTATATCAAGAGCTAATTAGAGTTTACGCAATCTATAGATGACGCCGTTTAAATGATATTTAAAATAAAACTTTTCGCAAAAGGCTTTTTCTAGTTTTTTCAAAATATCTTAAAATTTACCGGTTCTAATCAGTTCAAAGTCTCGGGAAATCTAAGTTTAGGAACACTCTCTTGAACGCTATCAGTTTTGTTTGATTCGGTTTAGCCGTTAAGGAGTTAAAAGCAGGTCACATAATTACACACACACATATATACGTACACACACTCGCATACATGCAGACCTAGTTACGGGCTCCCAGAACTAATCAGGAAAGCTTCTCAGGAGCCTAAAACATCAAGAACCGAAAAAGAAATCTATATTTTCAACACGGGGTAAAACCAATAACTTCCAGATTTTTTAAATTCACCCTGAAATAAATTTAAAAAAAGAATATTTAATATAAAATCATAAAAACTATAATAGAAAAATATGCAGATGTGGAGTATTTTTCGTTATTAGATGTTTCCAATATTTAACTTGGCAGCACTCGATTTAGCACAGACAAAAACAAGGAAAAGCAAAGTTGTAATTCATAACGCTCGTATGGAACCAATTCCATAACATGGTTTTAAGTCGGTCTTAACGATATCGTTTTGTATGGTAAAACCAGGTTTTAGTGTTAAAAAACGGTTTATATATCCGTTATAAAGAGCTGCCTTTAAACAGCTGATGCGAAGAAATATTGATGGAAAATGTTCCCGCTAATTTTTTTAGTGGTCGATATTATAAAAATAGCGCCCGAGAAATGATCCCAACATTAAATAAAGAAGATCTTCATAAAACAAAAAAAATCTGCCTAAAACTTTCCAACAAGCAGCCGCTATTTGCCAACTAAAGCTGATGTATGTGTGTGTGTGTGTGTGTGTGTTTTCATATGCACGTGCCTGTCAAATGTTTCGGTATCATTTTGCCACTGTTTTTGTTGGCAGGTTTTTTACCTTTTTTAAATTTCTTATTGTGTTTTATCATCATATTTTTTTTATCTTTTAATTCAGTTATTTTTATCTCTTATTTGTGAGATAAAATTTAAAAACTTTCCATTTTTTGTTTTATTTTTAGTTTTATTTAAAGTTAATTTCATTTCATATTTTTGTTTGCAGTACGAAAAGAAATTAATTTTAAGTAAAATAATGTTGGTGATTATGTCGGTGGCATCGCAGGTAAAACTAATGATACAGTGAACATAAAAAGTGTACGTCGATTCATAATGAAATTGCCAAGCAAACTAAACGATCAGCTAAAACAGTGATGCCAACTCAAAGTTGTGACCCTCTAAAAATATGTATCCTTTCCATTGTTATTTCTTCAATTCATAATATTGCAGATATTTTACTGAGGAACACATGATTTTGAAAAGCTTCCAGAGAGAGAGAGAGAGAGAGAGAGAGGGAGAGAGAAACAGAGAGAACGTGACAGAGGTGCATAGTGGCGATTCCATATCTTTAGCCCTATGCCACACGTCACCACAGCAGCGAGGAATGCATACTTTTGCCCCTCACTGTTGCTATGTGTGAATGTACTGAAACTTTTATCTTCATGTTTTTGTTTTTTCTAAGTATTACTGCCTTCAACTGAGAGCTATAGTTTTGTTAAAAATTATTGCTGTTGGTGTTGTTAGTTCGTACACGTTTTGTGGTGGTGGTTTCATTTCTGTCCAAACTTAAAGTTAAAAATTAGGATCATAAAAATAATCGCAAACTGAATAAGCAGCAGCGAAAAATGTATAACAAAAAACTTTCGTAATTAAAATTTAACTTGAAAATTTTATAAAATTGTTTCTATAACGTCAAATATGAGTGAAGATGATTTATTTTTATCTGTTGCTGTACATGTGCTAGAGATAAACGTACAGTTAGTTGCTTAAGCAAATATACAGTTAATAATTTTATGTCTACGAAATCTTAATTGGTTGCTGACTACTTAAAAGGTAAATTTATGTTACCAATTTGTATCTCTTTGGTAGTACATATAAATTTTACAGGGGTTTTAAATTGTTTATGACATTTGACACGAGTTCTACTCTCTTGTTCTATGCAATTATCATTTGAAAATTATAACCATCGTATTATGAGTGTATTTTTATCTTAGTTTTGTAATTTATATCCATATATTATTTTTTTAGGAAAATCCGAATTTTCGAAGTTTCGTTCGAAAATTCGACAATACATCTAAAATCAATATTTTTGTTTTTTTGCGTTAACATTTCAATAGGCTTTTGTTTTCGACCTTAATTCTAAGGTTCGAAAACCATTTCGAAATTTCGAACATACATTTAAACGCAATATTTTTGATATTTTTCATTAATATTTCAATTGGCTTATGTTTTCAATCTTAACTTTAATGTTCGAAACCCATTTCGAAATTTCGAACACTCTAAATTATCGATTTCTTGCATAAAAAATTTATATAATATTCGAAAATTATTATGTGATTTCGAACATACTGTAATGAACCGCTCTTGATGAGAAACCATAATTATTTTAATTTTTGTTATTCGATATTATTGAAAGAGACAGTATTTTAGTGCAAATCAAAATGATTGAATTAATTACTTGGCATCAAATACTGATATTCAATAACTAAAAGTGGATCTGGTATTTATTTTCGTTTTTGTTAAGCCTCGCCCAAAATATATATCCTATTAAAAGTTGCACAAGACATAAAAGAGAGTATCTACGAGCTTTAAAACTACATACAACAACAAGCCAACGCTTAACAATTTCAAACGTTTAGTTTTGTTAAACTTTCCACGATGAAAATTATAATAAATTTGGAAAACTTTTCAATCTTCATTTTATGCTCGGGGTGGTGAAAAGTAATTTTCATATTTATTGTTAAACATCAGATTGAAGTGGAAAGATTTAAATAATAAAAAAAATGTTTAAAAAACTCAACACCTCGTTGCGATTGAAACATTAAAAGTGCAGACAGACGGATTTAACAGCATTCATGGACAACAGCGTCATATACGAGGGTCACCACTTGTGCTGTGTTGGCAGCAAAAATGTTTTTAGTGTTTATCTAATTTTTTCGACATCATTTTTTAAGATTACTTTTTTTTATGTTCGTCTAGAGCGCTCTTTTGAAGAATCCTCTGGATTTCTTTACAGAGAAGAAATCCTTTTTATATATTAAGAGTGGGCAAATTTGAGGTTAGGAAGTAAATTAACCTAAAAACACAGATATTTTTTGGCACTCTTAGTTTTTTTTATATCAACGTAAAGTAGAAACGTGGGATTTAATAATGAAGTACGCTGTTGGGCAACTGTTCGCCTCTAGCACTTTGGCAGATACCCGCTCTTTTCACAAGATTTTAAACCCCATTTTGATACGAGATTTCGCTTGTCTCGTGAATGCAGCCCCGAATTTAATCTTTCAAGAAGTCATTTGTTTGCAGTTGGTTCAAGTAAGCCCGGCCTTTCATATGGCCTCAGAACAAATGATGCAACAGATTTTAATTCTAAAAACGAGGTGGCCAATTGATTTCCCCAAATCGAGAAATTGCGATACCGGGATAGTTCTCCTGCAATAATTGAATTATTTCCCCGACTGAACATTTTCAAAATGGTTTTTGTGGCAACAGCAGCTGCAATTTAACAACTACTTGCGAGTATTAAGACAGTAAATTATTGATAGTAACCCTCGTAATCGTATTTAATGATTTTACAAACTCTTAATAAAATATTAATACTTCACATTTATAATAAAAAAAAACTTGTATATTTAACTCTATTAATTCTGTTCTCTTTCATGCTGACCAATGCGATAATTTTCAGTAGATTTCAAGTCTGTCAATTAAGTTCGACATGCCGTTTGACACACAACCGCAAAACACTTTTAATGAAGCTGAAAGTCAGGCTACCTCATTCAAATATTTCCCAGTGACTAAAGTAGGCCTAACTGTTTTATGTGCTTTTTTATTTAAAAGGAAAGTTTTTCAGGACTCGGCTGGGGTTCGAGGCCATTTTATGCCTGAAGACCGACTCTATGAGCTACGAATTTGTTCTCTCAAGCGAACTTATTTTCAAACTAATTATTTGCCATTTTATTTTAAATCGGTTTCTCTGGAGAGACTTCATATACGAGTTCAAAATGTGTAGAACGTTCTCGCCAGCTGGGGGAAAAATCGCTCACAAGAAAACTTAACGAGAAGAGATCACTTTAAGAGTCCAACAAGACTGTCATGAAGAGCGTTTTTAGTCGTAAACGGATGCCTTCTTATTCGTCGAATATATTTCGCTTGAGAGAATATATTATAACCACGAAAGACGTACATTTTATTTACAAAAGAAATCATTTGAGATTCTTGTAAATATTATCTAACGAATTTTTCATTAAGATAAATTCAAAATTTGTTAAGAGTATTAATAATTATTAATAATTATTGGTAATTACCAACATGATCTCATCACTTTTAATCTACTATATCTGTCTTAATATCATTAAAGCTACATCTGTAGGGTGTAACATTTCTGTTACACCGAGTATTCTGTTACAACTTTAACTGTCTTTTATAAAATAATTCAAAAGAGATTTCAGCATTTAAATGAAAAGTGGCCTTAAACTGTACAGCATCGATCATCTGGTTAAGTTTCTTGCCATTTTCTCTAGCAAAACTAACACTCATTTTTTTTTCTTTTCTGTTTTATTTTTTCCTATAAAATTATAAAATGTGCTTAATGCTGCACTACACACACACACGTACAATATTTGTTCCAGTATGATGGCACTGCCGTGGGGTCATTTAGTTGCGACTTTTACTGAACCAATAAAACGTTATATTTTCCTGCAGAAAAGTAAAAAAAGTAAATGAATTGAAAAAGAAATAAAAGAAAACAAATGCTTTGGGACTAGAAATGGGAAATGCCTTTAACTACGTGTTAATTGTTGTGCACATCAAAATACAGTAGAAACATAAACATTTTTGAGGAGAGATTCGAAGGATTAGCCATAAAGAAACTGGAACAGCAGGTGTTAACTTGATGACAAAAAAGTCAGTGGCTAAAGATTCCAGCTTGAGAATATATATGAACTAATTGAGAGTTGTAGTGGCTTTCGATTGAGGTGAAAGGGATCTCTAAATTGTTTCCAATCGATTCAAATGAGTGTCTGAGAAATAGCAGAAGGAGTTGTTAAAAATCAAAGCGATTTATTGTTGCCACTTAGTGGGAATGATATATTTTTCATAACGTTTTGAGAGTAACTCAGAAATCGCAGGAGTCGTCCTGCAGCTATTTTAGTACTTTAGTATCGGAGTTTTCATATATCGAAATATCCCTGGATTTTTATGAACAGAATTTCAATAACAATTAAATGCTGGTTAACAGTTTATAAGAATAAAAAAATATTATTTTTGTTGCCTGGTGTAATTATTAGTTTATGGTCATCACATGTGTTGTTATTTGCTATTAAATATTTTTACATTTTTCTTAGAAATATATATCAAAACTTTTTTGAAATGATTTTATGATGCCTTTTCATTGTTGTTGCATTTCGGATATTTAATGCAACTAATAATTTCTGTTTCGTTGTGGTGAAAGTAAGAAGCGTTAAGTTAACTTCAACTCAAAATGTAGTACAACGCAAACAAATTATAAAAAACAACAACAACACCAACAACTACAACACAAAAAAGCAATAACATACAAACTACAAGAAAATTGTACTTTTTCATTCACTTCACTGACCGCAAATTTAGTGGCAGCGGCTCAAACACAATTTAAGCTTTGAGAAAAACGAGCAGCGGCAGCGGCAGCAGCAGATCGCACATTCAAAGTTTTATGGGATTTTTGTTTTTTTTTTTTGCTTTCGGTCATGCACACATGAAACGGACCCTGTTGATTATTATTAAACGATTAAATTAATTATTCGATTAAAATTTACATGTTACAATTCGCCACTGGGATGTTCATTAACTCAACTTTAATCCTGCTTAAATTAAATTTTTGGAATTTGAAAGTTTTTCTCTTTTTGGGAGTCCCCTAAACATCCCGGTTTCTTTTAAGAGGCATCTCCAGTGTGGAAACCGATTTGTTGACAACCCAAATTTGACGTGGGATTACAACAACTCCGCTTGCTAAAGCGACTATTTATTAATTGACTCTTGCGAAACTTTCTTCCGCTTCATATCAGACTTTTCATTCACTCCTGCCATTTTGGCAATGATTTACACTCTTGACTATTTTTTATTAGCCGTACCAGCAAAACGATTTGCCTTTTCAAAATCAGTTTGCCAATTCGAATAAATTTCTTTGTAGATTGGCAAAACTCTAATTCAGTTTGAAATTATATTACAAAAAAAAAACAAGCAGCTCACATTCACAATTTTGTGTGTGTGTGTTTTTTTTTTCTTTCCCAACAGCCCAGCCGAAAGATACCAACAAAAAGAAAAAATTAAAATAATAATAATAAATAAACATAAAACTCCAACCAAGACTGGCTGGCTGTCAATCTCCGGCTACTAAACGTCATTTCCAACTTGAACATTTTCATAAAAAAATTGGCGTAGAAGACAGAAATAAAAATGTTAAAAAATTATTAACTGAAATACAAAATAATTTTACTAAAAAAAAAGAAAAGAAAACCAAAAGTTTTGTTTAATAGTTTCATGCTTCCAATGAATGCAGCAAATAAATAAGTTTTGCGAAACAATTGTGGGTAAAAAGGCAGAGAAAATTATGGAAAAAATCATGGAACACACACACACACACACACACATGCAGTCGTTTACCCGTCTGTAAGACGTCCCACCGTCTAATAGGCTGCTGTAACTGATATTTCGTATTTCATGCTGTTGATCAGGGCATTCAACTTGTGGAATTATTTTCCAACAAAATTCGGCAACATTTTTTTATACACAGATTTCTTAGCCTCAAACATAAACTTTTATCGAACCCGATCATTCGCTATATTTTGACAAAAGCCTACAATCCAACCCATTGAAGTTTCGATCTCATTCTAAAATACGAACGAGTTCGCTACAGTTTTCATCGTTTCTTGGAATTTCCGTAGGGGAAAGAAAACACGTTTCTGATTACATTTTGTAGAACGTTTGTAACTGCAGGAGATCGTCTCAAACCGCTTCTATATAAATCTGTTTACAGCATGAGTCCAACAATCCTCTTGCAACTACTTGACTTAATTCATCCTGGAGTATAAAAAAAGTACCTCCAGTTTTGGCAGCAATTTTTACAAACTTTTCGCAATATTTGCGGCCGTATCTCGCCGATAACTCTTCGAATGTTGGTTTCCAGGTGTTCAATGGTTTGTGGTTTTTCGACGTACACAAGTGACTTTACATAACGCCAAAAAAAACTAATCCAATGGGGTTAAGTCACACGATCTTGGGAGCCAATTAATTGGGCCATTTCGTGAAATTATTTTTTCGTCAAAAGTTTCCTTGAGTGAATTAATTGTAGAGCCCGCTGTGTGGCATGTGGTACCATCCTGTTGGAACCACATAGCAACAAGATTAATGGCAGCTAATTGAGGTACGGAAAAACTTCGAATCATGTTCCTATAGCGTCCACCATTGACAGTAACATTCTAACCATCATCGTTTTTGAAGACACATGGACCAATGACTCCGCCAGCCCATCAAGAGCACCAAACAGTAATTTTCTGTGGATGTACTGGTGTTTCGACAAAAGCTTGTGGATTCTCCCCACTCCAAATGCGACAATTCTGTTCATTTACGTACCCGTTCAACCAAAAATGGGCTTCTTCGGGAAATAAAATTTTGAATGGATGAAGTGCACGATAAGTTTGACGAACAGAACCATTATGTTGAATAAAAATTTATAAAATTTGCACGCGTTGTACGCGTTGCTCTGGTGTAAGTCGATCCATAATGAAATGTCGAAGTAAACTAAACAAACGGCCACTATCAGCTGTTAAATGGGTGGTCAAATAAAGCAGTGATGCCAACTCAAAGTTGTATCACTCTAAAAAAAACACCCTATATTAAATTCGGTTGTGCAGAATCTTATATATCCTGCAACGATGAAGGGCTAGACTACAAGATAACCGATTAATCGGGGTTTTTATTAATCGATTAAAAAATTTAATCGAATAATAATCGACCATTTGTATATTATTTAAGTTTAAGAGTTTATAAATAAAACTTTAGACTATTTTTGCTTAACGATTTTATTAAAAGAAACAAAAATTTAACAAACGCTAGATGAGAGCACTTTTTAATGTTGATTTCATTTCTAAAAAAGAGTGTTACATTTTTTTAATTTTTTTTATAGAAGATGGAAAACATCATGTCATTTGAAAGTACAGAATTTATTAGAAATTAACACAACATCCGTTACGAAAAATAATTTCTGTTTTAAGCTTCTCCAAACTGCAACTTTTTAGAAAAGAAGTAAAAAAAATTTTACCTTTATCCAGAAACGAAAGCGCCATAGATTTAAAAAAAATGCATCAAAGTCTATCTAACCAGCTGACCAATAAGACACTGGATTTCTTTTTTGAAAAATATTTTAAAAATATTTTAATATATATTTTGTAAAACTAAAACAAGACTGAATTTTTGTGAGGGTGTAACATTATTTTGTAATAAAATCAAACTCATTTTTTATATATTTTATATAAAGAATTTATAGAACTTTATTACATTCTGCACATCTACAGCAAAAAACCTCAGGATTAATATAACTTTTAATTAAATCAAAGAACGATAAGATATTTAAAGGGGTACCACAAAATAAATATAAATTTATTTAATCATTTTCAGGGCAGTGCTGTATAATAGAAATGTTGGGAGCGTTAAAGTGAATTCTACACCAAAATGTTGTTGGAACACAACAACATATTGCATATTCACTTTCATCTTCTTCTAGCTGAAAATAATAGAATTCTCACTTGTTTTATTAAAAGAACCGTAGTAGAACTAGAATTTAATTGAGACTAACGCAGAGTTGCCTAAGAATTAAAAAAAAATTTATTTATAAATTTTCAGGGCAGTGTCCTGTAGTAGAAATGTTGGGAGTATTAAAGTAATTTTTGAACCAAAATGTTGGAATACAACAACGTATTATATATTCACTTTCATCTCAAATAATAGAATTTTCATTTGGTTTATTAAAACAACCGAAGTAGAACTAGAATTTAATTGAGATTAACGCAGAGTTGCCTAAGAATTAAAAAATATTGTATTTATAAATTTTCAGGGCAGTGTTCTGTAGTAGAAATGTTGGGAGTATTAAAGTAATTTTTGAACCAAAATGTTGGAATACAACAACGTATTACATTTCACTTTCATCCTTTTCTAGTTGAAAATAATAGAATTCTCATTTGGTTTATATAAAAATCCGTAGTAGAATAAGAATTTAATTAAGATTCGCACAGAGTTGCCCACGAATTCGTAATAGAAAATTACATGGTGGCTGTAAAAAGAAAATTAAGGCAAAAAAAAGTGATATCTATTGAAACTATTGTCGTTCCGTATGCATAAAACGATCCATGGTAACATAAGATTGCTGCAAAGATAAAAATAATCGAACACAAAAATAGTCTGATTATTTCGCAAATAATAATAATTGAATGGCCAAAATGATAACAAAAATTCATGTTTTTTTTTATTAAGTCCTGCATTTCTGAAAAACAATTTAGATGTCAACAGTATTTGAAATTTTGTGTGAAAAGTCTACACACATTTTTTATGAATACGACAGTCAGTCCCACAAATTTTTGAAATTAGTTCTCTTGTTTTAAATTTTTTCGTTTGTCAAACATCTTTTATGGGGATGTTGGCCCGGCAACAAATAATACAAATTTTATTCCATCATTTAACCGCCGTTTGTCTTTTGGTCGCTTTATATACTTCCTTTTTGCGTCATTCAGCCAATTGCCGTCTGTCGCTTTATCATTTAAAAACGAAAATAGCAACAATAGCAACAAGCAACAATGAAAATGAAACCGTGTTGAAAATTTATGATAAAACACACACACACACCTACACACGGATTAATAATAATAAATTTTTTCTGTTGCTTTTTTCCTCCACTGGGTGTAAACGAGCGAGCGCGTGTATTTCAACGTATTTTCGTTTAAATGAATCCATAATTTGCATGCACACTTTTGCATATGCAAAAAGCAAAAACAAAAAAAGAATGCGGTGGCACATGATCGTGTTTATTAGAGATAAACCGACAAAATAAGTCCATGATTTTCCGGCATAACCGCTTATCTCTATTTTTCTATAAACTGTATTTTCTTTGAAATGGTCTTTAACAGGAATTAAAATATTTCGGAATGCCAGGTACAGAAATAAGAGACAAACAGAAATTATATGGAATACGGTTGACCCTAAAGGTCCCCTCTATAACTACCTGCTAATATTAGCCCCAAACTTGCCATAACCTGGTTTTTGTTTCATCCAATACTTTTTAGTTGTTCGAGCCCAAACGCTGTTTTTTTTTATTTTTCAAGCCAACCGGTTCCCAAGTGATAGATGTAGTAAGTAGAAAGTGGAAACACTGACTGATCAGATAAATAATTTCGGTGCTTTTAAAAGGAGATCCCTTTTTTCGAATTTTTTCGTTCACAATATCTCACTGAGAGAGTAACGGCTTTGGACCTGCTTTGCTCTGATCCACGTGATTTTTTAATATTAACAGCTGATTTGTGGAATCGATCGATCGGTGTAGAGGTTAAAAAGTTATTAAAAAAAAAATAACTTTGAAGAATATTTTTTTTTTTGAGATATTTTGAAATTTCAATTCAAAACGGTTTAAATTCACCGAATATTTAAGTATTTGGAATGGCAGTAGTATGATACATTTCGTTTCGCTATTTGAAATTTACAAGCGGGTCACACACACACACATACAGACGTAGCGACGGGCTCTCAGAATTAGTCAGGGAAACTTCTCAGGACCTCAAACCTTAAGAGATCTGATGAGAACAGGTAGGACCAGATTTCTTTTTTTAATTTTGAGTTTTCCCAAATAAAATGAAATATATTTATATAAAATATATAATAATTAAATAAAAAATGGTGAAACAGTAATTAATTTTATTACTATTCGAGCTTCTAGGGTTAATTATTAAACTCAGAAGTTCCAGCCAACGAATTCAAATATAATTTTAAATTTTAAAGAAATTCAAATTTTTTATTAATATATTTATTATAATCGAAATCGTTACCGATCCCTTCTGCTAGTGATTATAAATAGTGATTAATTTAATCGAGTCAAATTTGAATAATATTTCTGATGACGTGTCCCATTTAAAACAAAAATAGTTGAATGAAAATTTAATATCGGCCTTCGTTTGTGCGCTGAATTTGTTGCTCAAAATTGTATTCACAAAATCTTAAATATAACACATGAGCCGTTTTTCTTGGCAACGGGAAAATATTAAAACTCATAAAGAAAGTTTAACAAACTTTAAGAGCGCGTACGTTTACAAGTTTTTATGTGGGAGTGGGTGAGTGTTTGTTTGTGCGTTTGCATTGAGTACGAAAGTATTTAATTTTCACTATTTTCCCATCTTTTTCTTCAATTTACGTTCCACATCCTTTTTAAAGCAAAAGAACAACCTTCAAGACTCTGAAGTGAAGTTTTAAGAGCGCAAATTTTTGAAATTTATTTGAAATGTTCTGGAACCTCCTGCCGTGTGTGTGTGTGTGTCGTATTTTGTAAGTTTTATTAATTTATGGCCTTAAATAAGTTAAATACAACTTAATTGGGTTAAAGTTGCTCAAAGAAATTTGAAATAACACCGGCTGACTGCCTGGTAAATCGGTTGTACGGCAACAAAATAAATTTCATTTTCGGTACGTCATTTTATTAAAATCACATAACACTAACTTTAATTACAGTGTAAAATTATTATTTGAAATGGATTTCCACCACAAGCAAATTTATTTGAATGATTTTCTCAAGATATTAAAATTTTTTTTTAAATTTTGTAAATCAAATTTTTAATTATAAAAAAGTTTACTTAAGAATATTTACAGTTTCAAAAACCACTTTGGCTTTGAGATGAAATTAAAATAAGAAAATTTAAAATATAATTATATATGGGTATTTCCACTGAACCCATAATATAGGGTGTTTTTATAGAGTGATACAACTTTGAGTTGGCATCACTGCTTTATTTGACCACCCATTTAACAGCTGATAGTTGCTTTTTGTTTAATTTGCTTTGACATTTTATTATGGAGCAACGCGTGCGAATTGTGGAAATTTTTAATCAAAATAATGGTTCTGTTCGTCAAACTTAGCGTGCACTTCGTCCATTCAAAATTTTATTTTCCGATGAAGCCCATTTTTGGTTGAATGATGATGGTCAGAATGTTACTTTTTGTGAAAATTGGTGTTCCAGATTGCGCCTTGTACGCGCCAGCCGTGGCGGCCACATGACCAAAATCATATTTAAACATTAATGTCATAAGATTCTCTATCCAATAAAGACCGTTTCATTGATATCAAAAATATATTTCTATGTTTTATTATGATTTAAACTTGTATCATTCTATAAAAAACACCCTTTATTAAAAGAACTTTTTGCTAAATTTTATTTTATTAAGATTTCATCAAGTTTTGCATATTTTTATATGAAAAACATTTCATATTTTTATCGAAAATTGTAAATTCAAAAAAAGTTTTCAAATAACTTTCTTAATATATTTTATTGTGATGAGGGGAAGTATGCGAGAACACCAAATAATCAGATATAGAATTTCGGAGTTTTTCAAATAACCACTTTTTCGAATTTTTCTCGTTCACTTTATCTCGAGTATGGATTAACCGATTTTAACCCGGTTCACGGTGGTCAATGTGGTTTTGAATTGTCAACAGCTGATTTAAAAGTTATTCTGAGAAACGCTTTAAAAATTATCTTTTTTCGAAGTTTTTATTTGAGGTTTCTTGAAATCTACCGGTTCGAATCGGTTCCCAGAACTTCAAGTTCAAAAACATTCTTCAGATTCGGTTCAGCCGTTCCAGAGTTATAAGCGGATCACATACGTACAGACACACATACACAAGCACACACACTTAAATACAAAATTATGTTGATTTCTTTTCTGGAAAATAATGCAACATTTTTTACACTTTTTAATACAAAATTGTTGCCATTTTGTTATTTAAAAATTAGAAATTTACTAGAAGTTAATTTAATATCTCTTATGAAACATAATTTCTGTTTTAAAACTGCTCCAAACTGCTATTTCTTTGAAAGGAACTGAAAATTTGTTACATGTTTCCTAGAAATAAAATGCCAATAGTGACGGGCTCTAGCGATTGGTCAAGGAAGCTTCTCAGGACCTCAAAATCTCGAGGTTTGATATAAACTCGATTTCTCTCAAAACTCGGCAAAATCAATAAAGTCCAGATTTTTTTAAATTTCAAATTTTCTAGCGGCAACTTAAAACCACCTGCCGATAGAGTGGAGATATTTTCCCTTATTTTATAATCGATGTTGGAGGAAAAAACTACTCTTCTGCTTCATGTCCTTGCAAAAAACTTAATAAAAAATAACGCGCTTTTCACTGGAAGTGGCCGCTTCAGAAACATTTTTTTAACTTGAAATTGTTGTCAGGACCGTTTATATTCAAGAAAAAAAATTATATTTATTTCATATTCCCACAGATTTATTTAATATTCAGCGATAAACAGTAAAAATTGTTTATTTGCTTTTCATTTTTATCTATCGATTATTATTATATTTTTTTGTGCCTTCCTTCTACTGTTTTTTTCCTTTTCTCTTTATAAATTTATTATTTTGCATTCCCCTAAATGACAAAAAATTGCAACAATATGTTCGCAAAAGAGCAATATGTTGTTGTGGTTTTCAAAACTTACCACTATTTCATTTTCAATATTTTTGTTTCTTTTTTTAAACTGTTTTCTTTTTTTTCATTTCACCTTTTCGTTTTATTTTGTTAATTTTGTATGACTTTTATTCATGCGCGAATAGTTCCAATAATTTTTTGTGGCAGCAATTTAAGTGCCCAGCAAACTTTCATGTTCGATATAAAATTTGTAATCCTGGGTGTTTGAAAGTGTTTGTAATGAAGTTGCCTAACTCTTTTATTCGATAAAATATATTCTGGTGGTTTAATTAATAGAAATTGATTAATTTCAAATATCACCATTTCGAAGAATTAATAATACAGGAATAGGTCTATTGTAAATTGTAAAAGTGAAATTAAATTGCAGTCCGCAAACGTAATAAAATAGCCAATAAAAAAGTGGAAATAAACGGAAAGAAACAAGAGTACTGGTGATAAAGTGTAGCGGCTTTCGAAAACAGCTGTTCTGCTGCCCTGTGTAAGTTGACTATTTAAAGATCTGCAGTTGAATTCTCTTTGTGCTTCGGAATATTTATCATGACTTTCGGCTTTAAAAACACTTTTTGCTCGGTAGGCCTATTCAAATTAAATTTAAAATAACAATAAAATAACATCAGGAGATCATCTTCCAGCAGATCATATTTTAGCAGACCATCGTTGGATTTCTAAAATCGCTTGATTTGTGACCGATTGGTATCCATCCCATATAGAGACAGCTGTTGACTTATGCAGTGGAAGTGGAGACCAAGATATGGACATAGATTCTGAAGTCAATTATGAATAAGAGATCGAGTTTTTCTTATATGCGATCGTGCACGATCATGTTAATTGTTGTCGGCCTGTTTTAATGCCGCATGCTGGAACTGATCACTAAAAATTACCACCAGAAATTGACACAATTATGAACTGAACAGCACGAAATAAAACACAAGTTTCTTCTGTTAAATTTCTCACTCTTCTAGTAATTCTCATTTGGTTCTTGAGAGCTTTTCTATAATCATAAACTTAACTGATATTCAAAACCACGCAACCAAAGTTTTTACTACTTTTGCAGTAGAAACAAAATATTTTTTATTTAAAAAAAAAAAGTACAAAATTAGGCACATATTTAATTAACAATGAAACTGTTTTAATTTGATAAAAATTTCAATTGCGATCAAAAGAAAAGCAACGGTTAAATGATGGAATAAAATTTGTATTATTTGTTGCCGGGCCAACATCCTTATAAAAGATGTTTGACAAACGAAAAAATTTACAACAAGAGAAATATTTTCAAAAATTTGTGGGACTCACTGTCGTATTCATAAGAAATGTGTGTAGACTTTTCACACAAAATTTCAAATACTGTTGACATTTAATTGTTTTTCAGAAATGCAGGACTTAATAAAAAAAACATGAATTTTTGTTATCATTTTGGCCATTTAATTATTATTATTTGCGAAATAATCAGACTATTTTTGTGTTCGATTATTTTTATCTTTGCAGCGATCTTATGTTACCGTGGATCGTTTTATGCATACGGAACGACAATAGTTTCAATAAAGATCAAGTGATTGATCTTAATTTTCTTGTTACAACCGCCATATAGTTTTCTATTACGAACTCGTAGGCAACTCTGTGCGAATCTTAATTAAATTCTTATTCTACTACGGATTTTTATATAAACCAAATGAGAATTCTATTATTTTCAACTAGAAAAGGATGAAAGTGAAATGTAATACGTTGTTGTATTCCAACATTTTGGTTCAAAATTTACTTTAATACTCCCAACATTTCTACTACAGAACACTGCCCTGAAAATTTATAAATAAATTTTTTTTTAATTCTTAGGCAACTCTGTGTTAATCTCAATTAAATTCTAGTTCTACTACGGTTGTTTTAATAAACCAAATGAGAATTCTATTATTTTCGGCTAGAAAAGAATGAAAGTGAATATGTATTATGTTGTTGTATTGCAACAACAATTTGGTGCAGAAATTACTTTTATTATTTCAATATTTCTAATACGCATCAGTGCTGTGAGAATGATTATATACATTTTTATTTATTTTGTGGTACCCTTTTAAATATCTTATCGTCCTTTAATATTAATAAAAATTATATTATTGAAGTGGTACTTTTGTGTAAAAATGCACAAAATAAAGAAGTTTCCCTGATTTCTGATAGAAAATACATAAACAACTGTCTAATTTTATTAGAAAACAGTCAACTACTGTTTACGAAAATTTACTTTTCTTTAGAAAGTTCTATTTTTTGCAAAGAAATGAAATTTAAATATTTTCTTCGTGTTTTTCTTAACAGATCTCGTATATCATAATCTGTATTATGATTTTTAAATAGCAATAAAAGCCAAGCCTCACTGTAACTGAAACAGTTGGTTTTCTAGGCTGCAAATCGGATCCCTAAATCGCACACTGGTGGATTAACTCCAGAGCACCAAAACAAACAAATCAAGTCAAGAATTCCCTTGCAATCACGATTTTAAGTTTGCTGGCAAACTGCTGGGTTCACACACACACACTTATACCTACTCACATGTACATATATGCAAGAGTGTGTGTGAATATTTAAATATGTGTTCATGTATTTAGTAAAAATATTATTGAATTTGTTATAAAACGTTTATCAGACCCAACCATTTACTTTTATAAATTCATTTTAGTTTTTGTTGTTGTTGTTGTTGTTGTTTTACGTTTTATCTCATAATCGAATTTGTGGCACAACAACGGCAGGCATTTGTAACAGTATCGGTATCCACGTTAACAATACGCTTGTATGAGGGTGTTTGTATGTGTGTGTGTATGCTCATGTAAATACATACTTGAGTATATTTGTTTGCATGTGTGTTTGTGTAGATGTGTGCATGTGTATGTGTTGCTACACTATTGATGTAATTTGTTTGTTCGTTGGTGCGTTTGTTTGTTGGTTTTATAAACTGAAAATTTATTTTTATGATTTTTTATGTCTAGACACATAGACAATATGTTGTTGCTGGTGCTGCTGTTGCTGTCGCTGCTGTGTTGTAACTAAAATATTGCTAATATTATTACTATTTTCAAACAGTTTTGTTATTGTGTGTGTGTGTGTGTGTGTGTGGGTGGGTGCATTTTATTTGAAAATTTCTGTTTTATTGGATACTTTTCGTTTAAACGGCACAAAAGTTTGAATAAAATCAAACAAAAAGGGTTTTCTGAAAATTCGATTCGTTGGTTTGGTGATTTTGATTTTTTTCTTTCGTTTTTATTTTTGTTGTTGTTGTTATTTGCTGATTTTGAGGTTTGTTTTATTTTGTGAAAGATTTTTTTTACTAGACCATTTTAACTTTTTTGAAATTTTTGTTTTTTCGTTTAACTTTATTTGTTGTGTACAAAATTAAATAAATTAGATTTTTAGTTTTTATTGGTTATCAGATATTTACTAATACCGCGAGGATTTCAGTTGTGTGTGTGTGTGTGCGTGTGGATAGTGAAAAATCATTCACTTTAGCAACGGTGCTATTGATTTTTTAAATACTTTCTCAACCATCAGGGAATAAATATTGAAAACATTAAGTATATTTATAGTGTTTTAAGTTTTTAAGAAATGGAATTACTATGGAAAATTTTTCATAGCGTTCATGGGGGGATAAGAAGCAAATGGAGTCCTGGCTGCTATTGCAGGCCCAAAAGGGGGAATTATTTTCTTACTTCAGAGTCTTAAATACTACAGTTCTTAAATCTGAAAGGCTGAGAAAAAACAAATACATTTTGGAAAGAAATCAGTGTCAAATCCAGCATATGTTGTAGAAAATCCCAATTTCGGGAATTTCTAATATATCTTCTGGGAATTAAGGGGATCTCAAAAATCATATATTTTTTTCTACACATTAATTTTATCATATTCTTCATGAATAAGTATTTTAAGCAAAAAATATTGATTTTAAAAAAATAGTATGACAGTTTTTTAGACTTTTTAATATTAATTTATACAAAAAGGAAACTTTTTCCCTACTTTTACTAAAATATCTAATCCGGAAAAATGTTAAAAAGTTTAATTATTATTAAGTAGAGTCTAAAGAATTACTTTTATTTATTATGTTTTTGTCCCTCATCCACCTTCGCGATCGCCTCATCCACTTATGCGATCGTAAACTTCTATAATCGCCAGTAGAACCGATTTCGTGTTACGTGGCTCTTATAACAATTGTAACATAGAGTTATCGAATAATCAGACAAATATTCTTTATTTTCAGAAATAGAAGCATAAAAATTATAAACGAGAACACTTTTCGGAAAACAAAGAATCACAGGATTTCGAGAAAAAACTTCCGTTAAGAGGGATGAGAAAGTTGTACCATCGATCTTTCTTTAAAGTTTTTCTTCCAAAACGGCTTAAACACAACATTTCAATGCAAAATTGTAATGAACGGATTCATTTTAATTTGCAATTTAAAATACGATAAAACGAACTAAAACTACAACAAGAACAGGGTGTATTTTTCATAACACTTTTTTCCAAACAAAAGCTTCACATATAAACTGCAAGTGGCGCATGAGAAATTGCAAGTATTTACATGCAACAGCAGCTCAATAAACACGGACTCATAACAAACAACATTTGCAAACTGACACTTTAACGAAAAGCAAGAAAAGGAGCTCAGAAATGAATGGCAACAGTCAGCAGCAACAATAATAAATACACTCACTCCATCAGTGGATATTAAAATGTGAAATAAAAAAAATCAAACGAAAAGAGAAAAATTAACTAAAATAAAGAAAAACTTTTTTTAGTCCCACAAAAAAAAAAACACTGGAAAATGAAAGAAGAGGAATATGCAAAAGAGAAGAAGTGAAGTGTTCACTACTGGATGCTTTAAAGCTTGTAAACGAAATTAAATAGAGATGAAATATAACAACAAAAAAAATAAAAAGAAAGAAAAATAAATAAATAAACTTGTTTTTCCTTTCGCGAAATAAGTGGACGGTCACAACGACATCATCACCAACCAACCGTCACCGTAAGAGTAGAGTCACACAGAAAATCATTGTCCTTCTCATCAGCATCATCATCATCATCAGCAGCATCAGCATCATCATCATTATTATCCAAAAAAAAAAAAATACTCGCAACTGCTGCCAGAATAATCTAAAGCAATTGGAGCTGTTGCAACAGAAGCAGCAACAGCAGCTGCAACAACAACAGCAATGCAAACTCGCTATTAAAACAGCATTTATGTTACCCGGTGTATATTGTGTGGCAGGAAGGACTCGTACACATCAAACATAATCATCATCATCATCATCATCATGCCATTAAACTAATGCAACCATTTCATACCACATATTTAGAATTAATATATTTAACAAAAATTATATTCCCCCAGCAGTTCTGAGGCAGTTGTCATCATCAGTGATCTCTACTCGCAACGACTGATCGTCAGGCAGACTAAATTAACAACGTTTTTATTTAACAAATTGCCGCTGAACTACAAATGCTGCGCATTGCAAGGCAACCCATTACCTAATTCGTTTCTAGGTAACAGTGAACTGCATGACTCTGCTCTTGCATAAGAAACAGAGTCGTCATAACGACACTCAAAATCAATGCAGTCATTTTGTAATTTCTTAACAAACAGAACTGCTGGGTCCTCAACCAACTATTCCACACAGTCCCTCCTAAAAGGTGTGAGTATGTATTACCTGTAACTATGTGTGTGTGTGTGTGTGTGTGTGTGTGTGTGTTTGCTTGCCATGATATTATAATAAGTAAATATAATTTCGATATACGAGTAGATGGCGCTTTTAATGTTTCCTTTTTGGCGCGCATTTTACCAGGCTCACTTCACAATTTCATTGCAAAATATTTACTTTATTTTTCATTCGTTTAGTTTTATTTTCTTTTTTTCCTTCCAACTCTGTGACAAACGTTCGTTGAATGCACGTTATGGGCCAAAATAAGTACAACATAACCTTAACCACGTCGAACGGTGGAAAGAGAGGAAGAGAGAATGACAGAGCTAGAGACTGATGGTCGGATATATTAAACAACTATACAGGCAGACACAGTCACACACACATACACGCACACACAAACATTCTCGTTCAACCGACAAACTTTACAGATATTCGCACCAACATACCGATGCTTTTAGAATCCAATTCAGTATCACAAGGTTTTGCAGTGCCAGTGGGAAAATTATGGCCGACATATAAACTCGAAAAATATATACGGTCTGATCGAAATCCATGTTCCTATTCATTTATTCAATTCGGTTCAATTTTAGTAGGAGAGATTTTGATTCAACTTGCTGTAGCGTGCGTCACGGAAAATAGGAATATTTCTTACTGAAATTATTTCTTAAGTGGTCCACAATGTCACATCAAATAATATATTAAAGTTGTAGAATATAATGTAAATAAATGCATATTTCTGTAGCGTGCGTTACAATGTTAGTTTTAGCAAATATTGCATTAAAAACCGCAACAATTGTTTATTTGTTTTATTATATTTCAATTTTAGTAAGAGAGATTTTAATTTTCCACTTTTCTAAAATTTTAATTTAACTTGCTGTTGCGTGCGTCACGGAAGATGGAAATATTTCTTATATTCAAAATCACATGAAATTGTTTTGCAAGAGGTCCAGAATGTTAAATCAAATAATATATTGAAATTGTAAAATAAGATCTAAAATAATATGCATATTTTTGTAGCGTGCGTCACAATTTTTGGTTTAGCAAATATTGCATTAAAAACCACAACAATTGTTCATTTGTTTTTTTATATTTCACTTTTGAGGATTAGTTGCTTTTCTTACATTATATATATGCTACACTGCAAGAAAATCTGGCAATTTTATCGTTTAGCTTTTGAAATATTCATCCGGGCTCTCAAAAACTATAGGCTATGGAATCAGAAATTTCGTAACAACAGACAAGGACGTGTGAAATTATCTACCAGGGTCAAGAGATTTGTTACTTTTAAATAACTTTAGCAACTGCTTTTTAAAGAGTTGTGGTGCAGAGAGGCTGCGGAAGTTTATTTGCCACAAACGAACGCAAGAAGTGCATTAATTATCTACTGCTTGGAAGTACTTGAAATCGGAAGATGGACTCGTGCTTTTCAGTCATGAAAAGGGGCAAACAGCGGATTCAATAAATGATTTAGAGAAAATGTAGCGTGCGTCACAAAGATTTCATTGTTTTTAACAAAGAGCCAACAATATTTTCCAACTGCAAATGAGTTATTGAAACTACTTTGATTAATGAATTTCAGAAAAGACAATGTACGTTTTGTAGCGTGCGTCACAAGGAGTTAACGGCTTATAATTAATACTAGTAAATTTTTTTATATATAAATAAGCTGTTTTAGAATAATTTTTATTTTATAAATTCCATTTTTTTCCTCTATCTCGCAAAACAGCAAGAGCTCTTTCCCTCGTTCAGTTGCATTTAAAACAAAAACAAACCTAAACAATTTAGTTTTCATTTCGTATGCAGTCACACGAAAGAAATAACTTATACATCATAGTAAAATAGGCAGTTTGTAAGTTTTATAATACAAAATGCTATAGAAATTAAAAAACCACTGCAACTTAACTTATAAGGTTTTTTTTTGTAGCGTGCGTCACAAAATTACCTATTAATTAAATCTTTCCCTAAAGAAGTGGCTGATAAGGAATTTTGTGCTTGGAAAGTGCACTTAAATATGAGTGAAAACTATCAAGGAATTGAAAATATCTCTCGAAGAGTTTACAAATGTCGCGTTCGTCACGCAAGGATTTGCTTATTTGATTTTTTCAAAAGTAGTTTTTCTCACAGGGTTCAGCTACAATTCTACCAGAATCATCTCTATTCCATATGACACGGATAATGGTTTAACTAGAGAGGATTGGGTTATAATATCCGAAAGTGTGGCTGTACGCCCAATACGAACGTGTAGTGTGTTTGTGTATGTGCGGCGTTGCATGTTGGTATTGTGTGTTTTGGAAATGTATTTCTACTTCTCTACTCGTACACACACTCACACACACACACACCAACATCAGAATGTGCAGTAGTTACGGTCTTATGGGAATGCATTTTTGTTATGGTTGTGTGTGTGTGTGTGTTATTTTTCTATTTTTCAGTTTATTTTTTTATTTAAAGTTTTGTGTTGAAGCAGAAGAAAAAAAAATAGAGAAAGAAATCACAATATTATGGGGATTTTATGCCACTGCGAATATGCACAAGCAAACGTACCTGCAAAACTGAGAAATTAAAATAAAAAAATCAAATAGAACTGTGAGTAGTGAATAAGTGTTAGTGCCAACAGTGGGTGGTAAAAGTTGTATAAGCAAATTATCATATAGGAAAAATTCCAAGACGTATTGAACAATTTTTTTAATTTCTTTTAAACAAAATAAACTTTTTAAAAAGTTACACAAAAAATATTCAGTCTTTCAATTATTGATTTCGTGACACTTTGAATTCAGTTGCGGCAAAGGAATTTTATTAATAATAAATCGTGTAAATAAATTCTATTTCACAAGACTATTTTAGTTTTTCATTTACTTTGCAAAAGTCCTTGCGGTATTAACACTTTCACCGCCCACTGTCCATATCAACACTCTACCTGACTGTTACTCTATGTCAACGACTACAATACTCTTCTGCCACAGTAAATTCAAGTCTAGTAGTGCAAAAACAACAAAAGCTTAAAACAAGACACATAAAATAATAAAAAGCAAAACAAAAAACAAAAAATAAAACAAAAAAAGAATATGGAAAAATAAAACATTGAAAAAAAGGTTCTGAAAACTCTTATTTAAAGGCATTCATGTCAGGTCGTCTAACTTGCAGTACGAACACATTTTTCCACCAATACACACAAACACGCACACACACACACATGCACATACATAAAGAATATTCTAGTTGTTTGTATGTTAGTAGCTGCATGTTATAGAATAAAAGGAATAAAAGAAAGTTTAAATATTAAAATAGTAAAATTTTTGCTGTTGAAATGAATTTAACGAAATTCAAGTTATTTCGCAACTGGAATATGAAATCCTTTTCACAGCAAATTTTTTATTTCCTTCACTAACGTCGGGTGTTTTGATGTATTAGTGTGCTGTGCATTACCAATTGGAATTTGATTATTTCATAACGTGAGAAAAAAAATACTGAAAAATATTCATCAGAACACGGCAGTAACAAGTTTGGTCGAATTCCAAAAGATCAGTAGCAAAATGCTTGGGGTCCATTTAATAGAAAGATCTTCGAAAGAGATAAATCTTTTAAAATTTAAGTAGTCTCTGTCACATTTTGATGACGTCATCAAAAAGCTGCTTTCATAAAAAGTGACAGAAACTTTTTTTTTAATGGGTTGACTATCGATGGCAACCGAATGTTAACTGGATTGTCAGTTGCTGAGACCGATTTTATGGATGACATTTAAAATTTTATTTTTTAATAATTGGTACTATTCTGGTAACTAAAAATTCTCAGTTGACAACCGGCAACGCAACTTAAATTTCATTCATAGTATTTACATGAAAATAAAGAAACTGCTTTCACAAAGTGAGAGAGATTTTTTTCAATAGGTCCACTATCGATGTCAAGTTTTTCAGGCCCATATTATGGATGGCAACCGAATGTTAAGTGGATTGTCAGTTGCTGAGACCAATTTTATGGAAGGAAATTGTTACTTCAAGTTGATAGTTAATACTGTTCTGACAACTAAAAAAAATCAGTTGCCAACTGGCAACGCAATTTAAATTTCGGTTGCCATTCATAGTATTTACAAGAAAATATTTAAACTGCTTTCACAAAGTGACAAAAATTTTTTTTTCAATAGGTCCCCACTATCGATGGCAAGTTGTTCAGGCCGATATTATGGATGGCAACTGAAAGTAGTTTACTTTAGTTGCTATTTAGTAGTATTTTACCAACTGAAAATTGCCATTCATATTAAATCCCTCAAGTTAATGAAACTGCTTTCACAATATATGACTACAAATTTATTTTCAATAAGCCGATTATCGATGGCAACCGAATGTTAATTGAATTGCCAGTTGCTGAAACAGATATTATGGATGGCAACTGAAAGTTGCCATTGCAGTTATTAGTTAGAATTATTCTAGCAAATAAACATTTATAGGCAACGCAATTGCAAGGCGGTGGCCATTCACAGTAAATCTATAAGGAAAATTAAACTGCTTCCACAAAAAGTATCAGCGATTTGCTGATGGCAACCAACTTTTAGCTGGACCTACACTTACTGAAACCCTTATTATAAATGGCAACTGGAAGTATTTCATTTCAGTTGCTGGTTAGAAATATTCTAGCAACTGAAAATTTTCAGTTGCCAACTGGCAATGCAACTAGAACTAGTAAGTCCATTAACTAAATGATAGTATATCAAATACACCAAAATTATTGCTGCTAATCTTTTCACGGCCAAGTGACAGGCAGGTACATATTTATATATTACAAAATCGGCCGTGCCAAGGCAACGCATAAAATTATTGGTGGCACCCTGGACACATTCACCACTATCATGAATTTTGTGGAATTCAGTTGAATCGGAAAAAGTTTGCATTTTCATTTCTAAAAATTTTTTATGGTCAACATTTTGAGAGTCAAATTTTTTATTGTGAATTATTCGTAAGAGTTTCTATTGTGAATAGTTTTCCAGTGCCTTATAAATACTTTTTTAACTTGCTGTTAGTAAAATTTTAAATTTTCTAACATCCAGAAATTATAAACCGTTTAAGAAAAAATCGAGTTCTCATCAGATCTCGACGTTTTGAGGTCCCTGACTATTTCTGAGAGCCCATCACTATATCTGTGTGTATGTAAGTGTGTGACGCGCTTCAAATGGTTTGACCGAATCAAACCAAACGGGAAGTATTCTAAAGTGCCTTCTTGATTTTAGAATTCCTGCGAATTTGAACCGATTCGGAATCGTATACATCAAGATATCCCAAAAAAATATTTAAAAACGCATTTCTCTAAGTGTTGTTTTTATAACTATTTAACGGTTTCAGTGATCAATTCCAAAAGCTAAGCAACTCTTGACATTTGAAACCTTCGTGGACCACTTTAAACCGGGTCAAAATCGGTTAATCCGTTTTCGAGATATCGTGAACGGGAAAAAAATCTAAAAAGTGATTTATTTTTAAAGACTTGAATTTATATATATCTGATCAATTAGTGTTCTCGATTATTTTATAGTAATCGGGAACTACACATTTCAATAACGGCTAATAACGAGGGAATCGGTTGATTTGAATATTGAAATCATAGAGTTTTAGCTCGAAGAGTTCAAAAGGCATGAAAAAGGATGTTCTTTAAGGACAACAATTTTCTAATCAAGATATCATATGAGGATTATATTCATGAGAACTGTCCAGTATTTCGGACCAATTTTCGGTTCAATTTTCGCATGATTTCCAAGATGAAAAAAAAGAATTTTATAAAGACTTTCTGGTTTGATTTTTGCACGCTTTCGCAGAGACAAATCCCTTAAAGACCAATTCTGCCGTATATAGAATTATTTTAAGGAACAAACTTATTTTGAAGCGAAGAGTGTAGAGTGCATATCGCTCTTGACTATATAATTGAATGAATAGTAAAAAGTTTCTAACTGACAACTTCCACAAGAGCCCTGAATATTTAAGAAATTTAAAAAACCAAACCTCACAGAAAAACTAATTTTTACAATAATTTCCTTCTTTGAAAAAGCTTAAGATTTTTTTCTAAATCGAATGCCAAACGCAAATTACTTTTAGTGGTAACAAGCAAAGGAACACTAACGAGTTTCCACTTGCGTGTCGTTTATTTATACGAGTATTAAATGCCATTTCTAATTCATTTGCACATGCAAATAGTTTTTAGTTAGAAAAACAGAAATTCAACAAAACAAACAAACGAGAAGGAATAGTTGGAATGGCCACCAAACGTGACTAAAAGATGCGCTACAAAATCAAACAAAATTAAAAAAAAATTCAACTAAAAAGTGCAGGGAATACAGCCGTTATAAGATGTTTAATTTGGGGAGGAATTATTTAAAGAGATTTAAAACTTGAAGCTGAAACTTTCCTTTTTAAACTTAAAACGGTTTTCTAGCAAAAAAAATACAAGTGTTTTGCTTTTTAATTAGTTGCAATCTAAATCCCCTGCTAAAAGTAACCAAAAATCAATTATAAGCATTTCGAAAGCAAAGAAGCTGAATTCTTAAAGTGGCCAAAATGAATAAGAGAACAAAATGGGACTCAGCAGCAACAACAACAATAATAATAACAATATTGGAAAAAAGGCATTCCTTTAGTATTACGTTGACCACAACTGTCAATCAATAAACAAAACTGACAGCCGTACAATCTAACATGGAGCAAAAATTAAAGACAACAAATAGAAGAAGGAGCCACAGAACAACAAAAAGGAAAAGAAAAAAGAAAAAGGAAAAAGGAAAAAGCACACAATACAATTGACAACCAACTAAATAAACAACAACTTTGTTGGCTCTAAGCGAATGGAAAGGAGAGAAAATAATAGAAAAAAAAAGTGCGGGAACAATAATGACAACTTTAGGGTAAAATATATCGAAATGCATTTTACCAGCAGAATGTTAAACTCCACCAGTAAAAGCATTTCGAAATCATAGATGTACATGCACTCCGACAAAACAGCAGAAACTCTTAATAAAGTAGACAACCGTAGACGTTTTAGAGTTGGAGAAAATAAAGCAGCAACAACGGCAGCAACAGCCAGCAATAGCAGCAGCAAAAGGTTTTTGTATTTAACAAAAATCTAAAACCAAAGTGCAAAAAAATTTACCCAACAAGGACAAATGTAATCCACCACTACGAAGAAAGAGGCAATAAAGCAAAAAGAAAAAAATTAAAAAACATCAAAAAAAATTGGAAGCAAAGCCAACACAAAGAAAAATCATTTTATTGCAGATGAAGAGGAAAAAAAACAGAGGCAACAACACAACAACAACCTACAAAATATTGCGATGTAATGGTTCCAAAAGTTATCCTACAGTTCCAAAGCTAGACTTTAGTGGCATGATGTTTATAACAGCAGCAACAACAATAAAATTCTATTTTACCTTTCTACCTTTAACTAGAACACACAGCGCACAAAGCCAACAGCAGCTCCCAGCAAAGAAAGAACAATTTTGTAAACGATAAGCAGAGTATTGAAAGACTGCAATCACTAGCAAAAAAGATATGTTTGCTTTCAAGTCAAAGTTAGTACAGCTTCTGCTAACTTTATTAGCTGGGACACAAACCCTGCTACAGAGCACGTTTTGATAGGCTGTTAAGAGCAGAAACAAATTTTCGGATCTAACTCTCATTTTGGCATTTATTCTATTTAAATTTTCTGTAGAAACTTGAAACGCTTGAAATCTATTTCCAAAACAGAGACAATTGGTCGGCAATCGCACCGAAATGTATAGGGTGTTTTTTATAGAGTGTTACAACTTTGAGTTGGCATCACTGCTTTATTTGACCACCCATTTAACAGCTGATGGTTGCTTTTTGTTTGGTTTGCTTTGACTTTTCATTAAGGATTGACTTACACCAGAGCAACTCGTGCAAATTGTGGTAATTTTTAATCAAAATAATGGTTCTGTTCGTCCTGCTTATCGTGCACTTCGTCAATTCAAAATTTTATTTTCCGATGAAGCCCATTTTTGATTGAATGGCTCCAGAAATAAACAGAATTGTCGCATTTCGATTGAGAAGAATCCACAAGCTTTTGTCCAAATACCATGTCATCCACAGAGAATTACTATTGGTGCGCTTTATGGGCTGGCGGAGTCCTTGGCCCGGCCCATATGTCTTCAACAACGATGATGAGCAGAATGTTACTGTTTGTGAAAACTGTAGTTCCAGATTGCGCCTGGTACGCGCCAGTCGTGGTGGCCACATGGCCGAAATCATATTTGAACATTAATGTCATAAAATTTTCTATCCAATAAAGACCGTTTCATTGATATCAAAAATATATTTCTATGTTTTATTATGATGTAAACTTGTATCACTCTGTAAAAAACACCCTTTATTACAAAATTGGGTCGCAGAGAAGTACCAACGGTAGCGGGTATACACAAGTTCGTGAAACTGGTCGTGGTTGCACATCGCTGTTTAGGCTGAGAATTTCACTAAAAATCCGCCAACATTAATTTGCCATCCTTCCCGAGAATTGAACAATACAAAAAAGCTCAAAATTTGGTCCAATCAAATGGAGTACAGTGCCACCAAAGGAAATAGTTGTTCTTCAGAGCAAAAGAAAATAAGAATAATAATAATAAGAATAATAAGTACAACAATAATAATAATAATAACAATAATAATAATAATAGTAATAATAATAATAATAATAATAATAAATAAATAAAAAAAATTTACAATATTTAAATTTTTGTTTGACATTTTTAAATTTAAGCTTTTCAATGTTGCATATTTAAACCCTTAAATTTTCTTGTTGGCCGCTGTTTGCATTTTAGAACGCACTGCGCATAACGCGCAGCACCATGATGGGCTAACGAACATTTTTGGCAGAAATAATTTAGAAATAAATTAATTAAAGAAATTGATAACATAAATTATCATTATTTTCTCAGTGAATTAAAAACATAGAAGGCGCCAAATTTGAAGGTCAAAATTTAGTTACGAAATTTCCGTCGATATTGAGTACTGCAATTTGCCACCAGATGGCGACAACTCAGGACCTAAATTTCATCCCGAGTACTTAAAGTATTTCTATTAAATGAATGCACTCCTTGAAGCTGCTTTCCCAACCATGATGACTGGCTTGGTGTTTTGTTAGTTTGGAGCACATGAATATACAACACATAATCCAACAAACAGCCATCCGAACATGCCAGCAAAGGCAACCACCACCCAGTTGCTAAGTACTGGTATATTGAGTATGAAATGCGTATCCTTGACACAACCTGTAAACTGCTATAAACACACGCACACACACAAACACATATGCCGAGCTGCAGTCATTTTCGTACATTTTGAGTCAATATTTCTTTTTGCAATTTTAATCTTTTTTTTTTGTAACTTTTTGGGTGTTGTTTTGAGTTTTATGTCTTTTTACTGGTTGCACTTTTATAAATTGTTGCATATTCCTTTTTTTCTTGTTGTTCTTTTTCGACTAAACAGCCATCAAAATGTGTGCATTTGTGTGTGTGTGTGTGTGTGTGTGTGGTAGGGGAGCCCTTTCAATGCAAACACAATGTTCGCTTTGTAGGAATGTGTTCTAGATGCTGCAGAGCACAAGTAAACGAAAGTGTGACCGACCAGCCAGCCGACTGACTATCCGTCCACATATTTTTAGAGATTTTAGATTGTGTGCTTAGATGGAAATTGTTACCAAGTCTGCCTTGAACAAAAAAAAAAGAAAACAGAAAAAGGAAAAGAAGAGGCAGGGAGTTCGAATAAAAAAAAGGGAATATCCTCAGTTATGTGGGTACGGACGCAGTAAGTGATTTACCACAAAATTGCTAAATTACAAAATGCTGTACGTATTTACATAAGAGTATATATTTTACAAGCACGCACACACACACACACGCACACACATCTCTGCATTAATTGGTGGTGAATTATCTCATTTACAAAACATCAATTTAAAAGTGTTTGAAAAACGTTTTCAAACAAATTAATTTTCGAAAATAAATTAATTCGAAACTCTGAAAATAAGTTTAAACTTCATGCTCTACTAAACCTCTCTAGAATACAAAATAAGATTTAGGAATTTTGCGACTTAATGCAACTGGAATATAATCCCTGGCATGTTTGTGATAAAATTATATATCCTGCGCCTAACAGCGGCACGCCCAAGGCTCCTGTGCCTTCTAGAAAGTTCAAAGTTAATGAACGAGTTTGATATAGTGGATAAAAGCTCGTAAAACATGCTAATTCATTTAGGGAATAATGCAGGAACCAACGTCAATTTACTTCTAAACTCACACTGCAGAGTAGAACAGCGCTATTTTCAAAAGCCGCTACTTCAAAACTCATGCGTATTTGGTTTTTATTACGGTTTAAGTCATTTTCATTCATCATTTTATCATTTTTTATTCATTCATTTCATTCCGCAAAGCTCAAAAGCTTGTCTGCAGAAGAAAAACTTGTCTGCTTCCACGAAAAAAGGCCTGTAATAATGTCTATTGCAAACAGATCTGTGAGGGAAACTTTACTCCTCTCGCCAACAGTTCCGAATTAAAATCGGTGACTATAAAAAGTGTACTAAATTTTGTATCTCTTATGAAAATTGTTACAACTCACCTGATGTTTGTATGAACTTAAGGAGCAACACTAAATTAACACACACGAACCGATAACCGAACCGATCGATCACTTTGCTTGTATGCAACATATTAAATACTCATTATTTTTGTACAATTTTTCAGTATTTGGACGCCAGGCCAACTTGCTATTTGGTTTTTTTTTTAAATTTGTTATAAATTCTACTTTCACTATTATATGGCAAATACTGTAAGTCCTAATTTACCAACTACCGCTCTTGACTCTATGCCATTATATGTATCTAAATCTTTCGAATGGGAGACATGAACTGCTTGTTCGCCAATGTCGAAAGTTATCGTTCGTTCGAATAAATAACATTTAAAACAAAAACAAATTTCAGAAATTTTTGATAAATTTATTAGGTTTATTCAAGCAAAAGGTCTATTATTTTTTATTTTTTATATAAAAATTAAGTTTTTATTCCAATATTTCGCTACTTCTTTGTGTAGCTTCTTCAGGGATATGTAATTTAAAATTTAAATTACCTATACCTGAAGAAGTAGCGAAATATTGGAATAAAAACATAGTTTTTATATCAAAAATAAAAAATAATAGACCTTTTTCTTGAATAAACCTAATAAATTAATATAAAAAATAAGGTCGAATAAGTTTATAAAATGATATTGTTGATTTTTTCAATGTTATTTATTCAAACAAACGATGGCTTTCGACATCGGCGATCAGGCAGTAAAATAATTATTTATCCATTTTTTACAAGTGTGACACTTTTTCTAACTGCCTGCCGCTGGTTTTAGTTTTTAGATTTCCATTAAGGCGTTAAAATATTTAAAACTTTGAAAGTGTTTTATGCAAAACATTATTTATTTACTATAATATGAAATTTATTTGTTGGGTGGTTAAGCAATGTCTACATGCATTTCATTGGCGCTTTTTATCAAATCGTCAGTAGACTTCATCCACAGTTTTGAAAAGTTTCAAACTTCTCAACTTATAAAAAGACTTTCATAAGCCATCTGAGAATTATGTTAATAAATTAACTATAAAAATTCACAAATGATTTAAAAAAATCACATTATAATAAGTGTAGTAGGCTATGAAACTTATACAATAGAGTCATATCGAATAAAAGTTGTTTGTTGGATTTTGGTTTCATATTATAATTGTACAATGACAGTATGTCAAATAGTTAATTTATTAATTATTTATTTACTTGATCTCTTTTTTTTTATTTATGACTCTATTGAAGTAAACGAGCGATATATATAGTAATATAACTAGTTTGCAAAATAACACGTTTGAAAAAAGTGTGGCAACACCCCAATTAAAATTCCTAATTACATATTTTTATTCATTTGTCATCCTCTCTTCACCCACATGCATCTATTGTATAGATTCTATGCAGATTCATTAAGATGTACCTATTTCTTTTAATGCTTTTCACTGTCCAAAAAAAAAAGTTCTTGTTACCCACAGACGTAGGAATGTATGTATGTATGTGTGCATGCTTAGACTACAGCGGTGTTTTGTAAATAAAAAGTTCTAAAAAATGTACAATAACTAAAGAGTTCATCTCTGTTATAAACTAGTAGACAATTTAAAATAAGCACTCTTCCACAAAAATATTGTATATTCTCTATAATTATATTAATGCGTTTTGCTCTGCACTCACTCTCTTTCAAAATATTTGCGATTGAATTTTATGCAAAACTTTACTATGCAAAGCCATCAATAACAAGTAGACAAGTAACACACAATTCCAACATACATACATACATACATACATACATACATATATAGTTCCGTAAATACATTCATTTCCAAAAACATAAAAGAGTACTCTTTTGAAAACAAACACAAAATAACAAAAGAGTGGGAGAAAACCATTTTCGGTAGCTTTATTTTGAATGCATCTTCTTTAGATGATTTCATAACAACAAATGCATGGATGTGATACATTCATGACCACGTATGTATGTACTTACTTGTATATGTATATATGTATGTATGCTTGTTATAAAAATATATACACACATATTAGCAATCACAACCGTACTGACATTCTTTTCATATGCTAAAAACAATAACAATAGAGTGAGAGTGCTTTTAAGAGCAACAAATATTTTTGCATATTCACACACACGCTGTATTACTGAGGCCTTCTTTTCTTTTTTTTTCTATTCTTTTTATTTTCACATTCTTTTTATTTGCAAATTCTTTTTATTAAAACAGTATGCATATTCACTTAATTAATAACTTATTTATGCCACAATTAGATACTATATTTATTACAGAATTATATATGTAATTAAACTTTGGATTGTATATGTAATTGCACTTTAAAATTGAAAGTTAAGATGATCACTATTATTTCACAATTTTACACACAATTAAACGTACGTACGTTGCGAGTGAGGTTTTTAACTGTTGAACGATTTGAAGACACTAAATTTGATTGATGACTACCGAGAGGCATTCGCCTCTTGACATTAGGTTGGGAAAAATATAGGGATATATGAAATATCCTATGCTGAATGGGGAATTTAGAGGGATTATATAAGTGAGAAATGGATTATATAAGTGAGAATGGATTATGAGTGAGAAATAGAAATAAATTCGCAGCATAATTATATGCATGCAACATACACACACACACACAGAAACATACATATAAGTAAAGCAAATGATTACATACTTGTTTGAAATGTTGCATACCAATTTTTTATACATACGATTCCGAATATCGTACGATTATTATTGTTCTAACATTTCATGACATTTAATTGTAGATCTATTGGATCTACAATTAAAATGATATTGACCTTCCCTGGCGTTTTAAAATATTTGTCATGCCTTTCTGAATTAAGCAACAGTTTTGGAACAATTAGCCTATTCAAATTTCTATTTAATAGAGAATAATTTAGTTTCTTTGTTGCGGCACAGTGGAACAGTGTTTCTCAACATCAACATCAAGTCCTGCGAAAGAAATATAAGGAAAGTAATGCTACGTTCCTTGCAAATATTGTAGACTCCATCAAGAATCTGTTTTTCAAATTGGCGAAAAGGTTCCAAAATCTAGGGTTGCGACACTTATCGTTCAATAACTGCGGTAACTATTATCTGATCTTCAGTTCCTTAACAGATTTAAAAAGCATAATCGACAATTTTATGACACTGTATGTATATATTCACACACATGTATATACCCCATGTTGTCTTCAATAAATCCTTAGCGACACTGTGCAACAAATTTAGCATTAATTTCGTGATTTTATTTTCGATTTTCAGAATTTCAAACTAAATTAAACAAAAGGAATTTGTGCGTTTAATACAATTTTGTATTCTTAAATAAAACAGTAGTTTTGCATGCATCGATCGAATACGGGCAGGCACTACTTGTATTTCGGTTTCATATCTGAAAAACAAAAAGAGGATTCTTGGAAAATTCGCCATAATTATATCGGAAAAAAGTAAATAAAAAGAAAATAATAAAACAGTCAAAGAACTTTTAAAATACGCAACAACAACAACAATAACACATAGCCAGCCGGACGGAGCGACAACAACCTACAAAGAAACAATTTTAATGCAAAAGAACAAAATAAAAAATACAAAAACAACAAAAACAAATGAAATTAAAAGCTAAACGGGCGAACAACAAACAAATTATGTCTGTATGAAGCACTAAAACAAAATCGAAGAAAAATTAAGCAAAAATACATTTTAAAAGGTATTAACCGAATGAATATCATCCATCCATCCCATCCATCCACAATTCAAAACTGAAGTTAAAATCTTTAAATACAAAAACAAATCAGGAATATTATTTTAGTTCTTTTTTTTTTTGTTTTCATATAAAAACAAAGAAATTAAAAAACAAAAAATATAAAAACAATTTATTGTGAGCTAATTTAAGCGAGGACGACACCTCAGCAAAGACAACATCAACAAGGCAACATCATAAGCAGCACCAGCAGCAACAGCATTGATTGCATGCAAGTCATATTTGCAGCCCAGGAAGGAATGAAGCACCAAAATACAAAAATTATAAAAAAAAATTAAATAAATATATAAACCAACAACCAAAACAGTGCTAAATCAATGTGTCTTTGTGTCTGGCGGCATAATATGAGGAGACTGAGACAGACAGACACTCATGGAACTTAAGTAACTGAAGTACAGTGGGTCAAGGGAAAGAAAATTGTGCAACAGACTTTGAATATATTATTGGACAGCATCTGAAGATCTTTAGAAAAAAAGTTCAGCTTAATGTGTTTGTAGAAGTTTGTGTGATTAACTGAATATTTAATTACACTGTATAACAAAAAAAATATAATATTAACAATATAATTGGTTGACCCTAGAGATCACACCAGCGAATTCCTGCTAATTTCAACCGCCAAACTATCGTAAAATTGTTTTTGTGCTATTCAACGCTTTTGAGTTCTTCTCAACGCTTTCATTTTAATTTTGAAATCTGCCGATTCCCGATTGATAAGCGGTGGTTGAGGTTCATTTTTGGTTTCTATAAAAATGGGAGCATAAACTGATCACATACTGCAGGTTAAAATTATTATTTTTTTTTTCAAATCTTTCGTTTACGATATCTCACGGAGGGATTAACCGATTTTAATCCGAATTGTCGGTTTTTATAAGTTAAGACCTGATTAGTTTTTGGAATCGATCGATGATTCCGTTTAAGAGTTATTTTCTAATTTTTTTTTGTTGAGATTTCTTGAGATCTACCGGTTCGAACAGGTTCAATTTTATAGGAAATCTAAGCGCAGGAACGTCCATTTTTCAAACGCCATAACAAAATCGAGAACCGGTCAGATATATAATTTTGGAGTTTTTCAAATATAAAAGTTTTTCCAATTTTTTTTTGCGAAAAAAAACGAAACGATCAACCGATTTTGACCCGGCTTGCGGTGATGGTAAAGATTTTTAAACGTTAAGACTTTTTGGAATCAATCAATGAAGCCGCTGAAGAGTTATCCTAAAAAAAAACTACTTGTTTGAAGATATCTTGAACTCTAGCGGTTCGCACCGGTTCATATTCATAGGAAATCTCAACTTAGAACCACTTTATAACGCTATCAGTTCAACTCGGTTCATCCATTCAAAAGTTATAAGTGGATCTTTTACTTACATACAGGCACACTCACACAAATATTTACACACATGGCACGGGCTCTCAGAATTAGTCAGGGAAGCTTGCTGGGACCTCAAACCGTAGAGTACTCGATTTTTTCAATACGGGGTGAAACCCATAACTCTCAATTCATGAAAATTTTCTTTTTCTAGCGGGAAGCTGGAGACTCAATAGAGTGACTCTGGAAGCCAAGAAGAGATTTGATTATGTAATTTATTGCCAACAAAGAGCAGAAGAGAGTCATAATTTATTTATTCATAATTTCATTATGAGCGACAAGTGCTACCATTTTTTTTTTTATAAATTGGTGAATTGCTTGTGTATTTGCAATGTCGCACTACATCCATGCCCACTGTAGTAAAAGAAGTATTGCACAGATAAGCAAAACAACAGCCTGACAACAAACACTCCAACAAAACAACTCTGCTTTAAACACACAAAAAAAAAAATTGTTCTTTTTTTTTGTTTTGCTACGTATAAGAAGTATCTGAAATAACAAAATGAGCAATTGACTAAACTCGACAACGACGACGACGACGACGACTTGATGGTTGTCATGAATGTGACCACAAAAACGCAAACAAACAGCAACACCAACAACTGTACAAACTGTAGTCAAAAGTGCGCAAAAGAAAAAAAAAATTTATAATACAAGCAAAAGTTAAGCACGACCGCCCATGAAAATATAAAGCAACTACAGCAACAACAAGCACAATATTGCAACAATTCAACGCATAATAAAGAATGGATAAATATGCTGCGGCTGCTGCTGCTGTTGCTGTTGCTGTTGCTCCTGATACGTACGTACGAGTACTTAAAGACTCACACATGCGAAATTGACTAAAACCGAATGTTGTTGCAGCCATTTAAAGAGACAATTTAGGCAACAAACCTTAAACACAAAATAGACACCAAAGAGACACTTACAAAAACAAACTGAAACAAAAAAAATCAGCCAGCCAGGGCCCAGCAACGATTGACTGGTAGGGCAGGCAGAGATTAATCAACTAACTAGAGAAGCAGCCAACCGACGACCATCAGACAACTAGACACAGGGGCAAACACACAATATAATCAAGCCATGAAAAAAAAGCAGAAACAAGAAATAATAAGACAGACAGACAGACAGACAGAGAGACAGACATGTGGATCTATGGCAAAGCACACACTTACACCACTCATATGACCGCATTAACTTAAACTCAGTTTATAACTTTTTGTCTTAAACGCTTAACACTGCCATGGGTTCTTAGCCGATGCCCAGGCGAAGTGTGTGTGTGTGTGTGTGGGGAATGTTGAATATATGAAAAAAATATATATAATCAGGAAGCATGAATAAAGCAACCAAACCGTAAAACAGTCAATAAAGTGACGACAACAGTAAAGCGATAAACTCTGCCAAAATATGAAAAAAAAATTAAAATAAAACATAAGACGCAATAGCAGCAACAACAACAAAGACAGTACCAGCAAAAAACCACAACAACAACAACAACAACACTAAACTGCGAAAAAATTATTGCTGAATAACAAATTAAAATGAAACCTTTTAAAACAGGCCACGAAAGACACAAGCAGCACACGAAACAATCTCAATATTAAATCAACAAAAATTCTGATGATCTTCAGCTTCATCATCCTGATTTTTATAATGCGAGTATTTTCAGCGCAGTTAAGCATCCGGCACTCACGGCCACCAGCAATTGAAAAAGCAATTTGAAGAAATTTCTTGGTCGCTTTCATTTTGTTCAGACCTTAAAGAAAATATTTACTCAAGTCGCTGTCAAAATACTTCTCTGCGAGTCTTTAGAGCCCACAGATAAATATTAATCGATTAATTTAATTATGCTGCAGCTGACGCCGCGAGCTTTGCCTTTTGACTTGTCGTTCAACTTTTTTAATTTTCTCCTCCACACACCTGAATTGAAATCAAGTCTGCCAGATCCAAATTCTTGTAATTGCCTCCAATATTCGTATTATCGGATTGTGTTTTTCTTCAGCTGCCTAAAAACTATCGATATCGATAACTATGATTTGACATCTGAGAATGTCAAACTTAACATTATCGGCACACAAACCACGCTCAAAAACAAACAACGGCACGAAATAAATTTGGATAAAAACACTATATGAAAAAATATCTAAAACTTATTTTAGAGAAACAGTACTTCTTATTCTGTAACCAAGTGACAAAGTCACGTCACGACAACATCAAAATCAAATCAATTTTGTACTCCTTTTCTTCAGCAATTGGCAATTTCTAACAGCGTCATTACATCCAGGGCCTTAGAGCCTGGTTCCATCATGGTATAAACAAATATATATTCTTTAACAAACCTGACAGAAATTCCTCGACGGTGGTTGTCCTGTTATGAGTGGTGTCACTGTATAACGAAGTTATTTTTCATTTCTTTTTTAACCCAATTAATTTTGTCAATCAATAAAACATTTTGTAATTTTTTAAACGGGGGGATCACGTCAATTAAAACTGTGATAATGCATGCGGTTACATAAATTGTCATGCTAATTGAGAGGCAATTAATGTTTTAATTGAAACCACAATTTTTATAGTTGAATCTTGTTTTTAGTGTTTCTATACAAGCAAATTTCGCGAGATGTTGTTGTCACATATGACCGAAAAAAAAATTGGTATGAGTCAAATACATTTTCTACTTTCGCTCACTAATTTGCTTATATTAAAATATGACCTAAATATCAGACATCCATGACTGAAATGTTTTTTTTTTTAATATATTTTTAAAACCTTCAAGTTTTAATTCTGATCTTAATTTCATTAATTCATTATTCTATTAAATCATTATTCCCAAATAGCCTCCTTCGGACTATTTCAATTTTCAGAAGTCGAATTAGTTGTTGTTGTCAATTATATCCAAAAATTTAAAATCATGGAGTTTTTCTTATGCAAATTTTGGTAACTTTTCAAAATGTTATTAGACAGGAGCAACACGGTTTGAACAACAACTGATTTATCAGTTTGTAAAAGCATATTTTATTGACGTCAACTTCATTATTATTGTTAACATCGTTATCGTCATCATCATCATCATAATCGCTTTCGTCTCGCTTGCAGTTTTTATTGCGCCATCATTATATTTTTGAATATCGTTTAAACAACTTGTACGTTAAGATCTCCTGCGCTCTTCATCCTTTCTGACGATTTGTTTGTTACTTTATCACATGATGGACTGACTGCTCCTCCGCCAAACTCTTCTTCTAGTTTTGCTGTTTTCCCAATTCGTATAAAAAGATGTGGCAGGGGATCTTTAAGACAACAGCGAACGAAAAGCTAAACGCAGCACATGACGGCAGCAACAACACAGCGACTGAGCGAGCATCGGGGCAAAAATACACGAGTATTAAAATATGAAAAACAAAAACAAAAATAAAAACAAAAAAAAGAATCAATTGAGCGATCAAGTGTCTTAAGGCGAAACAGAAGGTGGAATAAATGAAACAATAATGATGATAATGAAGTTAAAGTGAATTTTTGATGAACGTTCTTTTTATTAAACAGGGTTTTTTACTCTTCTTTTTATTAATTCCCCGGTAAGTTTTTTTTCCACGATTTTGGTGCGTCTGGTTCGTCGTGTTGTGTTCGGTTGTGTTGTCAATGGGGGGAGATCAGTTTATTATTATTTTTTTTTTGTAGTCTGTAGAGTGCAGCTGTATTTATTTGTGGCCGGTTCGTTGCTTTTTTTTTTGAATTCTGCAAAAATGGAATGCTTTTAAAGAATGTAGCAGACATTTTTAAATGTTCATTTAAATGAATGTAAAGAGATTTGTTTACGTTTTCATCTGCCTAATAAAGCACTGATGCGTCTTTTATGTTACCAGTATTATAATGAAATTGTTGGTTAAACAAATTTTGTTATGATCAGCGTCGACATGTTGAAGACAGGACGTGATTTTTTGATATTTTATTAAATGATCGCTACAAGTAGAACGTTACGACTAGCGCAACTGATTGATTAATTGATTACTGATGAATGAGTGCATGAATTTGTAATTTCAAGTGCAATTCAAAATGTACAAACATTTTTCATGACACTTAAACGGAAGAGCTTCTTAAAAAACCTATTGAATCTGAGGTTTTTTGTTTAGAGATTCATAACCATGGGAACTCAAACTTAGAACAGTTTAAAAATGAATGTGAGTTTGTCATGGCTGCCATGCGAATGCAATTCACAATAATTATGCAATTCACAATAATTGACACTGTTTAGATTAAATCTTTGATTGGAATGCTATAACGAGCATCGACATGACAATTTACACTGATCGGAATTTTTAAAATTATCTAAGAGTGAAAAATTCATCTGTTGTGTTTGTATTTTTTTTTTTTTATCAAAAAGTTAACACGCTGTACCTATTTAAATGAACATTGAACTATAGCAAATACAAAAAAAAATTGTCTGAGGTGATTAAGGGTATTAGGGGAAGGGTCCCCACTCAAGCAATGCAGGTAAAGGATCCATGGCTCCATAGATCAATTTTTCTTAATAATATATTGGAAAGTTGTTGTTTTTATTACGTTTCTCTTTTATGTGTGTATGTATATGTGCGTGTGTGTGTGTTAATTACATAAAATATATATATTTTGGAATTTATGCGTTCTCGATATATCGCCAACGAGCTCACTGATTTGATGCGGTTTCAATATTTAGAGATTCCAATCAGAGAATCGGTTGAAAAATTATTTTAAGAACCCTCATTAAAAAGCGGATGTGTGTGTGTGTGTGGATTTGTGTAAGTATGTTCATGTTTGTGTGCAAGTAGGTGACCCGCTTAAAACTTTTGAACCGCTTTAACGAATCGATCGAAACTCATGGCATTCTAAAGAATTTTAGCTCTGAATTGGAACTGATGTTTTTTTAAGTATCCTTAAATTCCTGCTGGGAAAATTTTGAATTTTGAAAATTATAAAGTTATTTACTCCGCTGTGAAAAAATCGGGTTCTTCACATCTCCACGTTTTTGAAGGCTTAAGAAACTTCCCCGACTAGTTCTGAGAGTCCGTCGTTATGTCTGTGTGTTTGTGTGTTTGTGTATGTGAATATATAACGCGCTTATAACTTTTGAACGGCAAAACCGAATCAAAGGACGTTCCTGAATTTAGATTTCCCTTGGACCGATTCGAACTGGCAGAGTTCAAGACATCTCAAAAGAACTTAAAAAAAGAACTTTTCAAAGAGTTTTTTTAAAATAATTTTTAACCACTCGATTTCAATAATTTGAACGAGTTGATGACTGATCTTCGACGCAAATCTAGATAAAGTGATGGCGTTGCCAGATCACTTTAAAAACGCAGCTCAATAATACAATTCATAAGGACAGTAAAAGCTTTCGCCTTTCCATCGGGCCTTAAAAAAGCACGTTTGAGACAACACCGATTAAAAATTACTCCTAAAAAAATGTTTTTAAAAACAATACCTCTAAAAAATCCCTCTATGTTTTTGTAACTTTCAAGAAATTGGAGTTTTAAAAAATAAATAAATTAAACGTGCAAAACTGAAGCCCTTTAGAGTTGTTTTTATCGATCACATTTATTTTAATTACAAATCACACACAAAAAACAAACATGTCGAAATCAGATCAGATAAACGCAAATAACGAGACATGCAAAATCGTGGTAATTGGATTCGAAATTTTAAATGATAAAAAGCCAAACAAGTGGGCAAAGCGCACAAGTCCCGGAGAGAGTTTAATCGAACATGTTGAATATAATTTTCCTAGTGATCGCAATAGCGGGCGGTGTAATAAATTTTTTACATTAAAAAAATAGATAAATTGAATTAAGTATTTTTTTTTTTTTGTTTGTTTAATTTTAAGGGTCGCGCTCTCATGTTTAAATATGAAGTGGAAATAAGCAAAGAAGAAATATTGCTGCCTTGCGAAGAATATCCAGACAATTTCTTCGACAAGTTCTTAACTTTTCCCGAAAATATGACTCTGCTGCCAGACGATACTCTCTACATATCGGGTGATATGGTTTTGACGTTTGACTTTGAACCAACAAAAAAATATCCTGTAAATTGAAAATTTCTTAAATATTTTTAAATACATTTACGATCTGCCAAAAAAAAAATATATTCCAGCTCGATATTGAATTTTTTAAATGGCAGCGCGGCGCTTGGCAAAAGACCACATACACGATCATACGTGACGATTATTGCACCAGCCTGTTTGATCCCACCGAACCCTGGAGGCCGTTTGTGGGAAATTTTAATGCAGATCAGCGCGTATGTCCATTTAAAAAAGGCGTAAGTTTCCGCACACGTTTCGTTTAAATGAAAGGTTTTTTTTATAAATTTTTAGAATTTCATAGAAATATAATTTGTCCAAAATAATGCGGCATAGTTTCTTAAAAAACAGTGTAAAAGAGTCCAGATACGATCACGGTGATTATCGAACAAAAATTTCTATTTCGTATGTGTGATATTTTTAGTGTGTGTGAAACCAACAACACTTGAAAATCATGACGTTTAGTTTTTTTTTTTTTTTGGCATGCTTGACAACATCTGTTGATGTGTGCACGGCCAGTGTTGCAACAAGCCCGAATAAATTTTAAAATTTTTATACTTTCGTTGCGGGCACCAGTTTTTATTAAGATTAATTTCTATATCTTTTAACGACACGATCAACACGATTTCCTCATGAAAATCAAGGCTTGACGGTTCATCAAGCATTATAATTTGACAAGAAATAAAGAAAAAGAAATACAAGCGCTCGTGCATGAATTTGAAAATAACCATTTTGATCATGTCTGGATATCAGGGATTGTTACTGTTAGAATTTTTAAATCAGATTTTAATTATTGTTTCCTGACTTTTATTTTTCACTTAAACAACAAAATTCTGTTCTAAAATTTTTTAATTCCTCAGAAAAAAAAAGAGTTAATTCGAGATTTTTATTTATTCTTCATGAAATAAAAGTTATTTCTCTACTTTTATTTTTCGACCAGAAAATAAAAGTTATTTCTCGACTGTTTTCGATCAGAAAGGCGAAGTTATTTCTGGATTTTTTTTATAATTACAACAACTAACTTTCAAAGTAAAAATATATTTTAAAAAATTACTTCCTTTTTGCGCGGTATATATCAATTTTAGCAAAATAAAGGCCAAGCAATAAAAAGCTGATAAATAACTTTTATTTTCTGATCGAAAAATAAGAATCAAGAGATGACTTTTATTTTTTGAAGAATAAATAAAAAACAATAATTAATTTTTTTTAAATGATCGAAAAAAAGTCATGATAGTAAATTTATTGGAATTAGAAAATGCGGCGCTTCGTACACGGGCTTGATAACAAAAATTTTGATCGTGTGTGTCGTTCTTAAATGTTGATTTTTTTTGAAATAATTTTCGTTTTGAGGAAAAAGATGTGCATTTGAATTTATTAGAATACTTTTCACTACTTTCAGCAAGTTTTTAGCTTTAAAAACTATGTGACAGACAAGGAATTTGATTTGCCCTTCAAGTCATTGGAGGGTGAGTACTGGGTGCGTTATACAGTGGGCAAAAGCAGCGATTTAAGTGATTATTTATGCGCGAATATCTACTTAACATTATATCGATTATAATCAAGTAAATTATCAATGTGTAATTATTTAATTAACAATAATTTAATATGATTTACAATATATAAGAAAACAGCAAATGGGTTTTTATATATCCCGCATTTATGTTACGCACTTTAAGAGAGCAAGCACTTGTTTCTTTGAGCTGCTAATAAAAATATATTAACAGAAATCTTTGAAACTTTATATTTTAAATTAAAGCAGAATGTTTTTGTAGGACCAATGCTTAGGGGACTAGCCCTATATAGAATTAGAAAGGAAGAGAAAGTCTTGAAACTAGAGACGATAAGATCTTGTTACTATTTTATTCTCTACAACGGCGGCAAATTTTTGCTGCAGTATATGCTGGCTAAAAATTTAAATTCAAACCCCAGCTATATTGTGCAAATTTACACAAAAATACCTTTTGAATCATATATCCTCTGTTAGTATCGAAGGAAGTTACGATGCCTAAACATGTACCACAAAATATTACATATAAAAATAATGATGTATTTTGAAGGACTTAAATATTAGAAAAAAAAATTATTCTTGTCTAAAGTAAAATCATGCTGACGAATCGTTAAAAAATATTAATAATTGGGCTCGATAAGACTTAAAAATATTATGCTCTCTGCAGTTTTCGAAGGCCACTATACCCAAATTGCAAAATGATTTGTAGGGTGCATAATTCATTAAATAAATATATAATAATTTTTAGATTTTCGATGGGAAGGAGGATAAAAGGATTTGAAGGACATTTTTAAACTGAAGTTCGATGTTTTCATTGCACTGAATATTTAAAATTATAATTTTTTTAAATTAAATTTATTCACTAAATTTTTAAAAATTATTTTTACTCTACGAAAATATTTATAACATTTTTTGTTATTTTTTTTCTGCTTCAAATATTGTTAATGTATTGATTATTTCTAAGATTGCCTCTTTAGCGTTAGCGAAACTTATGGAAGTTTTTCAGCACAATGGGACAACAGCCAGGCAGACAAGTCAAACTCAGGCATGCGAGTACAAGTACATTGAGAATTTAAAATTTCTGGCACGTATTTTGGTTTATTCAATTCTTTAATATTAAATATTAAGGCTTTTGTTTTTTAAGCTGAAGACTATGAACTGCACAAAAAGTTTACATATTTGCTCGTATATATCAAACACTGTGACATACACACATACGCGTATATAAATTCTCGCACATTCACACACGACTCCGCAGGCAGGCAGTTCAGTCAAAGATAAATTTTATACAAAATTTCATACATCATAGATTTAAAGTTTTTATGTTTCTATAACATAAAGATATTATATAATGTTGTCACACCCGTCACAGGATTTTGTCACGACCGTCACGATCTTACAAAAAAAATTATATAAATTTATTCGATAATTTTTATACATAAAATTTTATATATTTAAGATTTTAAACTCTTATCTAACATTACTTGCAGAAATATTATAACTCTCTTACACCCGTCACAAGAATATGTCTCAATCGTCACGATTTTCATAAAAGTTTGACTTTTGCTTGGTAGTTTTTAGAAATAGAATATCATATGTTATATCTCTATAAGAAATTATATATCTCTTAAGGAAATTATATAATTTTGTCCCACCTGTAACAAGAAATGTGTCTGGATCGTCACGTTACTGGAAAAATAAATTTATATTACTTTATTTGATAGTTTTCATAAATAAGACTTCATATCTTATAAGTTTTAAGGTATTATTGCGCTATTGCATAAGCAAATTATATAATTTTGTCACACCCGTCACAAAAATATTGTCCCGACCGTCACGATTTTGGAAAAATAAATCTATATAACTTTATTTGATAGTTGTAATATCAAAAATTTCGCTCGCACGTTATAGATTTAAAAATGTTATTTCTCACATAAAGAAATTATACAATTTTCTTACACCCGTCACAAAAACTTGTCCCAAACGTCACGATATTAGCAAATAAGTTTATATAGCATTATTTGATCATTTTTAAAATGAAAAATTTCATACGCCATGGATTTTATCTCTCCTTTGCTAAAATAAATTGTATAATTTTGCACACTCTTCTCAAAAAATTGTCCCGACCGTCACGATTTCAGGAAAAGTTTTATTTGAGGATAAAGATAAGTTAATTTCATTTTTAATAGATTTTAAGTTATTATCTTTCTATTTAATGATTTTATCACACCCGTCACGAAAAATTGTCTCGACCATCACGATAAAAAAAAATTATTACTCGATTTGATGTATACAAAATTTCAAGTTATAGATTCAAAGTTATTATCTCCTTATTGCTTAAAGAAATTATGTAATTTTGTCACACCCGTTACAAAAACTTGTCCCGACAGTCACGATTATAAAAAAAAATTAATACAAATTTATTTGATAATTCTGATGTATAAAATTTCATATATTATAGATTTTTTATTAGATATTATGTCTCTATTCTTAAATAAATTTCATAGTTGTGTCACACTTGTCACGTTGTCTCGATCGTCACGTTCTTAGAAAAATAGATATTTATAATGCTATTTGCTAATTTTTATAAATCATGTTATAGATTTGAAATTATTATGTGTTTATTTTTAAATAAATTGCATTGTTGTGTCACACTTGTCACGTTGTCTCGATCGTCACGTTTTCGAAAAAAAAAGTTTATATAGTTTTACTTAATAATTTTTATAAATAGAATTTCATTGTCTCTATTCTTCAATAAATTTTATAGTTGTGTCACACCCGTCACATTGTCTCAATCGTCACAATTTCAGAAACAGTTTTATATTACTTTTATTTGAAACATATTATTGAAATGTATTGATATTTTAGAAATGATCATTTCAAGCCTCTGCAATTAAGGCATGAGTGTCATGATGTACGTTAAGTACACATTTGCTGCAACGCACAGCGGCAATGACAGTAAGAATACGTTGGTTTCAAAAGTGTCCTTGAAATAATTGTAAATTATGCATCATTGAATGGAATTTGTTTTTATCGTTAATGCGGCTGTCGTTTTTTCTTTGTTTTTCTTTTATTATTATTTTTTTTTTCTTTTTTTCCCTCATTTTTCGTTGTTGCAGTTGTGATCACTTGATATTATTTTCTGCTGTAGTTGTTGTTGTTGTTTTGCAAGTATCTTATGGATTCATATCGACTGGATATAATAACTGCAATCGTACGAGTACTTAAAACTTGTTTATGTGCTGCAATTGTCACTGATTTTTAACTCTGTCTGCGGAGTGCTGCTCCTCATTGTGTTTATTTATGTCCCAACGAGTGGGTGTTTGACAGCAAAAATTGTTAAATTAATAAGAAAAGGAAACAAATAGGATTTATGGAGAAGCTCATCTCAAAAGAATATTGAAAAATATGCAAGTCTAGAGATAATTAAACTGGAATTTTTTATTTGACTCTTTTTTGCAGAAACTTGTGAGATATTTTTTATTAAAAAATTTTAGCTCTTTTTATATGAAATTTCTGTCATATATTTTTTATATCTTCAATACTTTGCAGGTCATAAGGCTTCTGCAGGAATTTCAAAAACCAATTGTTTTTCTTTTCTTTTTGCAAAACAATTTTTTCTTAATTTCAAATTATTTAAGATTTTTTTTTACAAAAATCTTTTTGAATAAATAAAAGCTAAAAAGCATTGGAAAACAGTTGAGCAGAAATGCTAAAGCAGGTATTTATTTCAGATGAGTTGTTTTAATATTAAAAAAATACAATTTAAAATATTAGCTTTTTCTGCATATAAAGAATTTCCTATAATTAAAATCATGCACATAATTTAATTTATAAAAAAATATTTACAATTAATAAATTATATTTATGATACAAATCAAAAATTCTTCAGTATTTAAAAATAAAAATAAGTCCATATTTATTTAGGTCTTCATTAAAAATAATGTTGCAAATAATAGAAACATTTTTCTTTAATGCTGCTCACACACTCACACACACACACACACATTTAAGAAAAAAGTGTATAAAAAATAAAAATAAAGCAAAACAATTTAGAAACGAAAACCTCCTCGAGAATGAATTTATTATTATTTAAAATGCCACAACAATTTTATTGCGCGGTGTGCATTTTTATTTATTTTCCTGCAAAGATTTATAAGCCCGAAATCAAATAAAAAAATTTTTTTTTGAAAAAATAAGTAGAAAAGCGCTCATCTGTTGATGGCCGGTGTAACAGGCAGACGCTGTAAATGACCAATCGACGAACTCACTCAGCCAATTGAAGGCAAAAACTAAACACACATTCATTTGTACACACACACACACACACACACTTACACACCCATATTCAGATGTTGCATTCAAATTATTTGTTGTTGCATGCAGCACAAGTTTTTCTCTATTCATAATTCAAAATGATATGAAAATTTGGTTAAACTCGTTGCCACCGCAACTATCATTCTGATGGCTCGCGCACAGTGTTTGCGACCGTTAAGATAGTGGGCATAAATATATTATTACGCAGAGCATAAAATTTAAAAAAGACGCCTCTTAATTCCCAAAACCGATGACCTTAAGATGTGCCCCTGCAACCGACCGCCCAACTTGGGTTTGTAAATACATCAGAGCCCTTTTATTTACTTCATTTTTAAACTCTCTTCTTTCAAAAGGCTGATTCAACTGCAAAATGAATGAACAAGAAAGACGCGGTGATTTACAGAACCGGAACAGTGAAATCTTCTACAGCTTCCTATTCTAGGTTTAAGGTCTTTCTACTAAAAATTATATTAAAAATAATACTCTGGATGGAAACGAATATCCCTGCTGCTTCGCTTCAGGTTACAGAGTGGGGTGGGACTCTTCTTCCGCTTCAGCTGATCCTGCGTCAAGTGATCCACTGCAGATCAAGCATTTCTGCGCAATAAAGAAACATAGAAAATACAGGCCATGTCCAACTCACCATCAGCAAGAATGCTGCAGTCACTCTACACACGCCACTTTGCATACGCGAGCAGTGTTCGATTAAATCACCCTAAACTCTTTTTCTACACCAAGTCCCGAAAGGTTTGAAAAGCATTTCTTTAGAATAAGTACCTTTTATAAAAAGTATGTTCTATAAGTCAAATGAATAAAAAAGTACTACTCATAAAAAGTACCTTTAAAAAAAGTTGTATAAAAGTAAATTGCTTCATTAGTAACTTTTGAAAACATGATCTTTTTATAAAAAGTACCTTTTGTAAAAGATACCTGTAACAGAAAGTACCTCCGATCAATATGAGCTTTTATAAAAATAATTATACTGTATAAAAAGTAACTTAAATTCTTTATACAAAGTGTCCTCTCTAATAAATATCTTTAAAAATTACATTTCGAAAAAGTACCTTTTAAAAAGTACATGTAATTAAACAGTACATTTTACAAAAAGTACCTGTTATAAAAATTGCGATTCCTAAAGAAAATCCATTCCATTTTAAAATATATCCCTCTTGAATAAGTACCAACAAAAAAGTACCTTTTTTAATATTAGAAAAGGTAAAAGAATTTGTTATGCTCGAAAACCCCATATATTGGGGACGTGTGGCATTCACGTGTGCTTGAGAGCATAATAGTAACACAAATATTTAAGGAATTTTTGTTCCTTTTTAAGCTGAAAATAAGAAAAAAGAATTGTATAGTGCAAATCTGCACGAAATGAACTTTTAAATCCTATCAAATTCATTAATTTTGATAAACGTTAAAATACCTAAGAGTGTACCACAGGCCAAGGACAAAAGTGTATTGCACAGAACGAAACAAAGTCCTTGACTGAATTTCATTCAAATCGAAAACGGTCATGTCTAACTCTTTTCCAATTTATCTCAACACACTTATAAAACGATTTTGGATATTTCAAAACTTCAGCAGAGTTGCAGCGTTACCGGACTTTCCATAACCCTCACAAAAACGTTCGACTAAGAATTCTTAAAAATATTATATATTTTATTACAAATTTGCCACCATTTAAAAATAATAAAAGTTAAAAATTTATAAGCAAACATTTTGCGATTTAGCCCACTGTGCTGCACGGCCTGCTTGCCTTCTTGTATACCCACTTAATTTACGCTATTTGATTGTGAATTATAAAATTATTTGTTGCGAAAGAAAATTTCAAATATGAAAATGCGTCAATTTTTCAAATGCAAAATTACTCGCTAAATAATTTGCCTTAATTTTGATTTAGATAAATTTAACTAACAGACAGACAGATAGATAAACACATGCATTTAGAGGATGCACCACAACTAACACACACACACACACACACACACATACATGTAAAGTGGCATGTGGTTAAGACGACAGTTGGTTCAATTCTTAACAAATTTGATTTAAGCAAAAATTAATTAAAAATTTTTTTTATTTACAGTTTTATTAGAATTTTCAGGACTGATTCTTAAGTCGAACTTAATGTTCGAGCTGAAGCCCCTGATTATGCAACTAATTTTGAATTTTCATTAAATTCGATTCTGCTAATATGACGATAATAATACATACTCTGAGGGAGGGATGATGAAGCCTATAAATTTATATTTTTTTAATAAAATTTTACATTAAAAGTCTATGCACACCAAACGTGAAAACGCCCCTGCCATGGCGGAATGCACTTCATATATAAAATTTTCTATTTTTAAAAAATTTCTATAGACTTCAACTATTTTGTTAATTAATCCTTTTTTCAATAGAATAAAATTCTCTATACGATTCTATTATATTCAGGGAGACTTGTTAAATATACCCCATAGTGAGGAAAATCAAACTAAATTGAATTTCCCAACTTGTACAGCAGACCAGAACAGTATTGTTTTCGAAAAGCCCCGCACTCTCATCATCAGTACTGCTGCAGGTCTCTGTTTCGCTCAGTAACAGCCAAATAACTCACAAGTGATAACAAACAAACAAAAATCTACAGGAATACTGATAATGAAAATGTAGCGGTTTGCGAAAACATCTGTTGCGCTCTGCTGTGTAAATTGAATATTTAAAACTGGTGCTGACTTTCCCTTGTGCTATGGAATATATAACATGTCTTTCTGGATGAAAATCACTTTTCGAACAATTAAATTTAATAGTTCAAGGGATTTAATGTCCCTACTTGATTTTAGACGAAAAATTCTTATAATAAATTATTTCAATTTGGTAAAAATTAGTGTTCATTCAAATATGTCACTTAAGTTGTTTTGGCGCTTAAGGCTTTGTTGGTCACCGAATAGTTTATGGTTTAATTTATATTATTATTTTTTTAAATGGACACCAGCATTCAGGTTATGAACTCTAGTCCTGCAACGCATTGTGAAGGGTCTATAAAAGCCAGGGAAGATAGTGTTGAGAGGCCAGAAGCAGAAAGATGAGAAGACAGATAATTTGTGAAAGTCTTTTTAATTTATACTTGGCCAGCGAGCTTTTGCTTCAGTACCGATGAAGGAGGGTGCTGAAATGAGCTCTTGATAGAGTCAACTGCTTTTGGCCTTGATCAGTACCCAGTGCCATGCCTTCGTCTTTAAAACAGACTGGCAACAATGCTCTGACGCAGATCACAAAAACTCTTAATTTATTTATGACTGAGTGGCCGGGGTCTTAGACTTTATGAGTCCACCATAACAGCAACCTCAAGGTCGGCCGAAAGGTTTTCGAAGTATGGAAAAGTTTACTGATGAGTTTCAGTATAGAAATTAGCCTTCAAGGCGGGGGATAAAGGTTTTATGTTGATTTCTTTTCTACAAGAAAATTCAAAATTTTGTACACTTTTTTTAAGAAAAGGGCACCATTCTGTCATTTGAAAATAGAGGATATATTAGAAATTAATCGCTCATTCCTTTTAAAAATAATTTCTGTTTTTAAATTCCTTCAAACTGCCACTTTTTAGGAAAAAAAAATTAAAAATGTTGCATGACTTTCAGAAAAGAAAATGCTGTTAGTTTGCAACTACCATAAGGGCGACTCCCACTCGATCATGCAGATCAGAAAAGTGCCATAATATTTTCACCCCTGAGTGCGCAATCGCACCCAGACTTCATAGTCTTAGAACTAACTAACTCTTCTAGCAGATTTTAATTTTAAAAATTTTTTTAAAAAGGAAATTATATACGAGAATTGTAACAATACCAACCCAATGTTAACTGCAATTAAATCCCTCTGTTTTCATATAAAATAAAAAAAGTGATATAAAGTTTTGTGTAGGCCTTATCTGCAGTCTTGCTTGCCGCCTTAAAATTAAATGCAAGAAAAATAAGAAAATTGCAGAAAAGACGAGCGAAATTTTAGAAGTAATTTACGAAAATAGTGCAGCATTTATAAGCTAATCAAAATATTTTTTCACTTATTTTCTATTTTCTTCAAAATTTTCAAATTGAATAGATAAACGGCGGATAGAAATAATCACGATGATGATCAGCATGTGAAATTGAGTGCCTAATAGTTGATGCTCATGATAATACCGAAGGAAGGAAGACGATTATGACGATGATGATGATGATGATGGTGGTGGTTGTGATGGTGGTGGTGGCGGAGCAGGTGGCAGTGCTCACATCATGAACGTTGGGTTGGAATCGCAAATCGCAACTAAATTTATATAAAAATCTATACGTTTGAACTGAATAGAAAAATTATCGAAATAAGTTGAACATTAAACAGATATATTTTTGGTTTTTCATTCTAGGCAATCACATGTGTATGTGTGTGAGTGTGTGTGTGTTTGTGTATCGCACTGTTTAATGAGTACATTAACGAATAGTTTGAGTTTATTTTTAGCAGCGTTTACCTAAATATTCCAATTTAATTTGAAAAATTAAAAAAGAAACAAATAATTTGATGCCAGCAAAAACAACGTACGAAAAATAAACATCTTGGAATGCGGTAATAAATAAATGATTGACGGCTAAATAAACTCTAATGAAATATTTGTTTAAATCAATTAAACATTCAGGTATTTAACTGGATTTCAGTTCAGTTTCGAAATATTAATAATAATGAAATGCTTAAGATCTCATGTATTTGTCACATTATGAACGCTTCAGTGAATGCATTGCGCTAATAGGGTTTAAATTATTGTTTACCAAAATTACACTGTGTAACAAGGAGAAAATTATATATTAAAATATGTAACCAATTGAGTTTGACTTAAGTAAAATGGAACAGAATAGAATGGATGAGATATGACGACTAATTATACGCTAACAGAGGCACTTAATTTCAGTTAACTTCAATTTAATGTTGTTAAAATTCTCGTATATTATTTTTTTAAATAAAATTTATAAAACTAAAATCTGCTAGAAGAATTAGTTAGTTCTAAGAGTAGGAAGTCTGGATAAGATTCAGTACTCAGTGATGAAAATATTGTAGCAGTTTTCTGATCTGCATTATCGAGTGGGAGTTGCCATTATGGCATTTAAAAAGTTTAATTTTTACCAACCGCCTTGAGGTCGAATTTCTATACTGAAATTCATCAGTAAACATCTTCATACTTCCAAAACTTTTCGGCCGACTTTGAGGTTGCTGTTATGGTGGACTCATAAAGTCAAGACCCCGGCCACTCAGTCATAAATAAAATAAAGAATTGTTGTGATCTGCGTCAGAGCATTGTTGCCAGTCTGTTTTAAAGACGGGGGCATGACACTGGCCACAAGCAAGTGACTCTATCATGAGCTCATTTCAGCACCCGCCTTCATCGATACTGAAGCAAAAGGTCGCTGGCGAAGTATAAATTAAAAAGACTTTCACAAATTATCTGTCTTCTCATCTTTCTGCTTCTGGCCTCTCAACACTATCTTCCCTGGCTTTTATAGACCCTTCACAATGCGTTGCAGGACTAGAGTTCATAACCTGAATGCTGGTGTCCATTTAAAAAAATAATAATATAAATTAAACCATAAACTATTCGGTGACCAACAAAGCCTTAAGCGCCAAAACAACTTAAGTGACATATTTGAATGAACACTAATTTTTACCAAATTGAAATAATTTATTATAAGAATTTTTCGTCTAAAATCAAGTAGGGACATTAAATCCCTTGAACTATTAAATTTAATTGTTCGAAAAGTGATTTTCATCCAGAAAGACATGTTATATATTCCATAGCACAAGGGAAAGTCAGCACCAGTTTTAAATATTCAATTTACACAGCAGAGCGCAACAGATGTTTTCGCAAACCGCCACATTTTCATTATCAGTATTCATGTATATTTTCTGTTTGTTATCACTTGTGAGTTATTTGGCTGTTACTGAGCGAAACGGAAACCTGCAGCGGTACTGATGATGAGAGTGCGGGGATTTTCGAAAACAATGCTGTTCTGGTCTGCCGTACAAGTTGCGAAATTCAATTTAGTTTGATTTTCCTTCACTATGGGGAATATTTAACAAGTCTCCCTGAATATAATAGAATCGTATAGAGAATTTTATTCTATTGAAAAAAGGATTAATTAACAAAATAGTTGAAGTCTATAGAAATTTTCTAAAAATAAAATTTTTTATAGTTTAAGTGCATTCTGGCATTGCAGGCGCGTTTTCACGTTTTTTGTTGTAAAATTTAATAGAAAAAAATATATTTTTGCAGGCATATAATTGCTGCGTATGTGACGAGTTTGTGCTTTTCCTTGAAAGTTTCATAACAAGTTCCTCAGTTTGTGCTATTGAATGATAATAAACGTTTTATAAAACCCTTTCACGCTTTTTATATGGTGAAATGCAATAATTGTCAGGTAAGTAAATCCTATAATTTCTATAAAAAAACAAATTAAATTAATTGTTATAATTTGCCTTAAAGTTAAACAGTCTACGATGTCCTTAAGAAAAGACAACAGAAACTGGCGTTAGACTGTTGGGCACAAAATCCTTTTAGACTCTTCACATCCTGTGCTGTGGCACGAAAATAAAATATTCCTCATCGCAACTTCCCCTCAAATTTTTTTTATTTTGTTGTTTTATTGATATTAAATTGATGTTTTTAACGATTCACAAACACTCCTCTGGTGGCAGTATTTCTGTTTCAAGTTTATTTTTATGATTTTTTCTTCGATATTTATGACTTTTATTTTACATCTGTTGTGCTCCACGTTGTCATAAACCAATAAAATTATACTTATTTAAGATTAATATTTTAATATTTATTATAAGCAAATTAAAAAGTTTTCATTACGCCTTTTTTATGTTAATTTAATGCAAAACCGATATCATTAATAAGATTGTCATGGAACATGAGATGGAACATAAATCATGGAGAGATGATGGAGAAAAGCGAAACTAGTTTAAGTCGTTGGCAGAAGAAGTAAAATCGCATCTCCCCTTTGAGATACGAAATGGAAAATGGCAAACTATCGTTTTAATATTGAGGCGATTGAGGTCTTTTGAAAGTATGAAGAAATCAAATTGCTTATGAAAGTGATACGATGAGAAGGGATTTGAAACGTATCTCATATACGGGAGTTGCTAATAAGTTTTGAAAAATAAATTTCTTTGTAAAGAAAGTCTTTGTAAAAAGTTTATTCTGTTAAAAATTAGATTTAAACCTTCTTAAATTGAAAGAGGCGGAAAAGAGCTTTGCAGGTACTTTCTTCCATGTACAGACTGTTCGTCCAACAAGCGAATTCGCTCTGTGATGAGTAGTGCGATTCGTTGGGATAACGAAAAAAAAGCTTGCGCTCTGGCTGAGAACCGGGAAAAAGTTCCCTAATTTTATTAGAGTACATCCCATTATAGTAACGATAATACGACGAAAAGCAGCCCACACTGCGCCCACATTCAAGAGAGTTGGTTACCCCACCATCTCTGATGAGCATTTACGGCCTCTCCTGTACACGATCGAACAACTTCGAAATAGACTTTAAAGCACCGGATTGTTATAGATTAAAGAAAATTTTTTGTTTCTCTTGTAACTACTTTTATAAAAAACATATTTTATAAAAAATACTTTTCATAAAAACAACTTTTTATAAAAAGCATATTTAATAAAAAAAAACGTTATTGAAAAATATACCTTTTATAAAAAGCACTATTGAAAAAAGTACTTTTTTTAACAAGTAACTTCAAAAAAAGTACTCTTAATATAAAAAAATACACTTTATAGAACAAGTACATTTTATAAAAAAATACTTTTTATAAAAGCAACATTTTAAAAAGTACATATAATAAAAAAATAATTTAAAAGAGTACCTTTTATAAAAGCTCACTTGAAAAAAGTACTTTTTAGCAAGTAACTTAAAAACAGTACTCATTATATAAAAAATACCTTTTTAAAAAAAGCAGATTTCAGAAGAAATATATTTTATAAAAAAATACTTTTTATAAAAACAACATTTTAAAAACAGCACATATAACAAAAAAATTATTTAAAAAAGTACCTTTTATAAAAGCTCATCTGAAAAAAGTACTTTTTTTAACGAGTCACTTTAAAAAAAAAGTATCCTTTACATAAAAGCTGCCTTATTTAAATATTACCTTTTTTAAAACGAGTACCTTTTTCAAAAAAGTACGTTTTAGAAGGAGCGGGTTTTATAAAAACTATCTCTAATGAAATGAACGTTTAAAAACATTTTTAATGATAAGTACCACTTATAAAAACCAACTTTAATAATAAGTACTTTTAATAAAATAGTACCGTTTATGAAAAAGCACCTTTTAAAAAAGTTTGTATAAAAGTGAATTATTTCATTAGTAAAAAATTACTGCTATAAAATATATTTTACAATAAATGGCTTTTACAAAAAGTACCTTTTGTAAGAAACACTTGTAACAAAAAGTACCTCTGATGAATATGAGCTTTCACAAAAATAATTATATTGTTTAAATAGTACCTTAAACTCTAAGTACTCTTTATACAAAGTCCCTTCTATACAAAAAAATAGCTTTTAAAAAGCACCTTCCAAAAAGTACCTTTTTAAAAGTGCATGCAGTTAAACAGTACATTTTATAAAAAAGTACCTGTTATAAAAAACTGCCATAAAGAGTATCCTTTACAATAAGCAACTGTTATAAAAAATCATTCCATATTAAAAGCATCTTTTAAAATATATCCCTCTTGAATAAGTACCGACTAAAAAGTACCTTTTTAATATTAAGTTTTAGGAGTATTTTCAAGATGTCATTTTATTCACACTGAATTTGTTCTGCTCGAATTCCCCATATATTGGGGCCGTGTGGCATTCATGTGTGCTTGAGAGCATAATAGTCACACAAATATTTATTTTTGTTCCTTTTCAAGCTGAAATTAAAAAAAAAAATTGTACAGTGCAAATCTGCACGAAAGGACCTTTTAAATCATATCAAATTCCATCATTTTGATTAACGTTAAGATATCCAAAAGTGTACCACAAGCCAAGGATAAGAGTATTTTTTACTTTTAATTATGGGAAAACAAATGGGACGATCGATAAATTTTTCGCAGCGATTATTCAAAAACAAAAATTAAATATATTTGCGTATATGAAAGTGCACACAATCAGGGCTTTGGCGAAATTCGTCTTATGGCGCGGAGAACGGCGAATATTTTATTACCTCCATGTTTCGCTTAATTTGTTTATGTTTCCACACATAAAATTTTTTTTGACTTTAATTAATGATTAATATTTATTTCTTAGATTTAAAAATATATTTACAAAGTATTTTGTGTTAATTTTGATTTATTAATTTTTTTTTCATTTTATTAAAATTTCTTTGAAATGGTCACACTAATTTTATAGAATTCATATTTAAATCAAAATGCCATTCTTTTTTTATAATGTTTTCACAAAATAAAATTGCAATTATATATTTCTTCAAAAAAATAATCATAATTCAATTTTAAAAACCTTTAAACCATTTTAAATAATAATTGACACGGCCGGAGTTGCAGCCTGGCGAAGAAAGAAGTAGTCGCGGAATTATCAACAAACAATCAAAATTTTAAATTAATCATACGTCATGTGCAACCCATAATTTACAACACAATAAACGGACGTGCATATGGATTTAAGCATGTGCATGTGTGTGTGTGTGTGTGTGTTGGCAATAATAAATAAAATAATTTAAAAATAAACTGAAACAGCAACCAAACAACAACAACACCAACCAATAAATCCCCTTTTACACCAGCCACTTATTATTAAATGACCGCAAACATATAAACTGACAGACGTCGAGCAGCAGATATATAAAATACTCATGAACGAAACAACGAAATTAAGATCTTAATCTTGGCAAAAGCCATGAAGCAAAAACAGCAACAACAACAACAACAGCAACAAAAACATGCACATTTTAGAATCTTACATGCATGTGAATATAAAAATTATTGTAATTATATAAAATTATTAACAATTTACCTCAAATCTGCACTACAAAACTTTTTGCACAATAAAAAACAAACAAACAAACAAATTCGTAAAGACGTATACGTGTGTGTGTGTGTGTGCAGATATATCAATTCACACATAAAGTGATCCACAAAAGCAGCAGCGGCAGCAGCAGCAGCAGCAGTGCAAACAAGAAATCAGTGAAAATCAGAAAATTCAACCAGACAAACGATATTTTTAGCTGGTCAAAATAACAAATTGGCAACAATAAAGCAAAAGCAACAACAACAACAATAACAACAACAGCGAGTGAAACAAATAAAAACGATCAAATGAATTAAATAAATAAATAATATTTTTCAGGCAATAAAAGTGCAACAACGTGTGCAAAGTACACACACACACACACACACACACACACACACACTGTGGAAATTCACAAACCATAAATTCACTAACCATTCTAGAGGTGCATGAATTATTACCATTAAACCGATGTACAGTGACGGAGAAAAGTGAACGAACTTCTTTCGTTCGGTACATCACATGCTGGAATTAAATGTTGTACAAAAAGCTGCAGTTTTTATTGCTTGATAAGTAAATTCTTTTGTAAAAAATTCTTTCTGAAAAAATTAAAAAGAAAAATTATAATCGTTTGATATTTTTTCCCTTTTATTTGTGCGTACCTTTTTAAAAGGAACTTTTATGAATTTAATCTGAAATGCCCATTTGCTAAAGAGTTTTTTTCAAAATATATATTTTCAATAAAAATTTTCTGAACACCTTTTTTCCTAACGACTTCATTAAAGATTCGCTGTGGCGGCCTTCTATGCGGGGAAATCCCTTTTTGAAAACTTCGGAAGTCTATCAGTTATAGTGTGGCGTAGAAACCGGGGTCTGGAAACATGTAAAAGTGTCAAATTGTGCTTCCCTTCTATTTTAATATATTTTAAGAGCTCCACCTTTTCCTTATGTAGTTGTAAGCATTTGAAAAAATAATAAGCGATTGGTACTTTTTGCGAAAAGTACTTTCTAATAAGACAATTATAAATTTTGGGGATAAAGGCTTATATACAAACGTAATTTGACAACTGACCACCTATTTCTCGCAGGTACTCAAATACAATAACATTTAAGATACTTTTTTTAAAGGTACTTTTTTGCAAGTACTTTTTTGAAATCAGCTTTTACAAACTATATGTTTGTGTAAAGAGCATATTTTTTTTATCTAGATCGCCTATTCAAAATTATTTCGTAAGAGGTATTTTTTTCAAGTATTTTATGATTTTTTTAAGATAGTATTTTAGTATCTTATTAGGTACTTTTTTCCAAAGTAGTTCTTTGAAAGGCACAGATGAAATAAAAACATTTGACAAAAGGTACTTTTTTTTTAAAGAGACCTTATTAAAAGCCACTATATTAGAGCATTCTTATTTATAAAAAAAACGTTTTTAAGAGATATTTTTTTACTTTTTTTAAAAAAGTACTTAAAAAAAGTACTTTGATATGTTCTTTTTGGTAAGGTGATTTTTAAACGTGTTTTTATAAAAGTTGCCTATTTCAAGTTGAAAATTTTTTTTAAAGGTACGTTTATCAGAAGGTCTTTTTCTGAACGGTCGTTTTAAAAAGTTACTTTTTTAAAAACGCCATCTCAAAAGGTACTTATTTGAACATACTTTATTTTAAATTAATTTTCTTGGCAGCTACTTTTGAAAAGAACTTTTTGTAAACTCCTTTTTTCAAAGATACTTCTTTCAAAATGTGCTTTTTTGAAATCAATTTTTTTTTTTCGGAGATATATTTTTGAAAAGTTAGTTTCTCTAAAAGGTGCTTTTCTCAAAGGGTGATACTTTCAAAAGGTACTTTTGTAAAGGGAGATTATTTAAAGAATACGTTGTTAAAAATTTATTTCTATTATCAGATAAATTTTTTTAAAAATACTTTTCTTAAATGATACCATTTCCAAAATACTTATAACGGAAGGTACTTTTCTGAAAGTACTTTTTTAATTAGTATATTTTTTAAAGAAATTTCTAAGAGTTAATTATTTTTAAAAAGACGTTTGTAAAAAGGGTTCGCTGCTTTAGAGGGTTCTTATTTAATAAATTTTTTGAATGAACGTTTTTCAGAAAGTACTTTTTTAATTTAAAAAAAAAAATATGCTTTATTAGTAAACGATTTTTTGAAAAGGCTCATATTTCTTAGGGTGCTTTTATAAAATATAAATTTTTTAAGAGCTGTTTTAACACTACTTTCTTGAAAGTGCTTTTTAGAATGTATTTTTTCAGAAAGAATAACTTTAAAGGGTAATTATTTTCAAAAAGATATTTTTAAAGGTACTTTTTAACAGGGTTCTAAAATTTTTTTAAAGGTGCTTGTTTTGAAGCACATCTTACTTTCAAAACGTACTTTTTAAGAGGTACATTTTAAATGTATTTCTTAAAAGGTACTTTTGTAAAAATATAAAGTTTTAAGAAGTGATTTAATGAAAAGCTGCTGTTTTGAGTCACATATTTCAAAGGGTATTTATATAAAATACTAATTTTTTAAATAGTACTTTTTTGAAAGTACTTTTTTATGGATGTATTTTTCAAGAGGAGTCTCTTTAATAGGTATTGATTTCAAAAAAAAGGTATTTTCAATGGTATTTTCAAAGGTACTAATCAAACCCTGTTTTGAGGTTATGTTTCTCAAAAGGTACTCTCTTTAAAAAGGTATTTTTAAGGTACTTTTTGAGAGGAACTTTTGCAATAAACTTTTTCAATAACCGATTTTTAAAAGGTACTATTTTAACGTACATATTTCCAAGGGTTGTTATATAAAATACTAATTTCTTAAAAAGTGTTTCCTAGTACTTTTTAGAAAGTACTTTTTTAGAATTTATTTTTTCAGGAAGAATTTCTTTAACAGGTAATTATTTAAAAAAGGATATTTTTAAGGTACTTTTTGTACAGGCTTATTGAAAAAAAATTTTTAAAGTGTGTTTTTCAAAGCACGTACTTTGAAACGTGCTTTAAAGGTACTTTTTAAAGGTATTTCTTAAAAGGTACTTTTGCAAAAATTTCCGTTTTTAATAAGTAATTTTTTGAAAAGTTACTTCGCTTTTTTTAAAAAGTACTTCTGGAAAAAATTTAATTTTGAAAGGTGCCTTCTTGAAGAGGTTCTTGTAGTTTCTTTTTTCAAAAAGGAGTTTCTTTAAAAAATTTTTATTAAAAAAATTCTTCGTATAAAAAATCTTTTCAAAATTTTCTGTTTTAAAAATAATTTTCTTGTTGAGAATACAGTTTTGGAATTTAGTAAATTTTCGTTTTGACCTTTTGCGCTTCCCTGTATCCGCTGTGCCTGCACGCGTTGTCGTATGGAGTGCATGTGGCTGTTTGGGTTGGCCAAAGGCTGCTGTTGCTGTTGCTGTTGCTGCTGTTGGTAAAATGTGTTAAATATTATTTTAAAATGCCTGATATATCTCTTTATTGCAATTTATATATATTTTTGGTTATTTAATTTGGTTTGTTGTTGTTATTGTGTTATTATTATTATTTTGCTGCTGATGATGGTGGTTTTATTTTATTTGATTTTTTATTTATTTTCTTCTTTTTTCTTTCATATATTTTTATTTAGTGGCACTATTTGCCGCCTGCAATCTGTTTGGCTATTTGGGTATGTGTGAATGTGTGAGTGTGTGTGTGTGTGTGTTGTTTTCAACATACAGTTGTGCGCAGTTGTTGCCATTTAGTAGCGCAGCGACGTGGTGACGACTTTTGGTGATGGTGGTAACGGTGGCAAGTGCCAAAACAATTTGGCGCATTTTATAAAATAAAAATGAAATTTATCATTTTTAATCACGATTTCAATTAGATCTTTAAGGAATGCCACATAAATGTTTGTACATACACACACACACAAACACACACATGGCTGCATACACAGACACATGTATGTGTAGTGTGAATGCAAGTGTGAGTTAATATGTCTATTTGCCCGCCATTGGGTTGTCAGTGTGTTTTGCAGATGGCTGTTTGTATGTGTGTGGTGTGTGTGTGTATGTGTAAGTTTGTAGGTTCAAACATGGCATTTATGTGAGCGAATACACTCAAATAAAATACTTTTTTAAACATTTCAATCACTCACAGTTTGCGACTGATTTAAGTAGAGAGGTGGCAAGATTTTCTATTGCTGGTTGCAACATGCAACACCGTTGCCTCTTTATATGATTTCTTTAACTCAGAAACAAACAAAAAAATTAAATCTGTTGCTACCACTATCGTGTGTACGAGGTGATGTAATTCTATATAAATACTTGTAAATTACATTGAATTTTTTTCATTATTTTTTATTTTTGAATTTCATAGTTTATTTGATCGATTACCAGCGCATTATTGTGGCAGGCAAAAAAGTGTTGGATATGAATCTGGCAAAATATTCGTTTCAATTGTGATGCAATAAATTAATAACGAGTAAAAATTATATCGAAATTGTTTGACTACAGCGTCAAAGCAGTTCTGACTCCTTTTCCTTGTTTGAGAGCGGATTTTTATTTCACACGAAACAACTAGAAATTATTTCCTAAATGGAAATAAAATTTTGATAAACAATCAAGAGTCATTAGAAATATGTAATTGAAAGCGATATTTATTGTTGTGATGAAATCGAGTTAATTAATTGTTTTGATATCGAGAAATAGTTCCAGAGGAATCCATTTTGTACTGCAAAAAACCTGTACCGACAACCGACTATCGGATTGAGAATTTTTCAAATAAAAATAATGTCCTTTTAACAAGGACTCTTCCATACAATTATATCATATTTACAAATCATATTTATAAAAAAAAAATTATATTCATAAACCGACAACCGATTATCGAATTGAGAATTTTTCAAATAAAAATAATGTCCTTTTAACAAGGACTCTTCCATAAAATTATATCATATTTACAAATCATATTTATAAAAAAAATTATATTCATAAACCGACAACCGATTATCGAATTGAGAATTTTTCAAATAAAAATAATGTCCTTTTAACAAGGACTATTCCATAAAATTATATCATATTTACAAATCATATTTATAAAAAAAATTATATTCATAAACCGACAACCGATTATCGGATTGAGAATTTTTCAAATAAAAAATAATGTCCTTTTAACAAGGACTCTTCCATAAAATTATATCATATTTACAAATCATATTTATAAAAAAAATTATATTCATAAACCGACAACCGATTATCGGATTGAGAATTTTTCAAATAAAAATAATGTCCTTTTAACAAGGACTCTTCCATAAAATTATATCATATTTACAAATCATATTTACAAAAAAAATTATATTAATAAACGATATAAAAACACTTACCAGTTGCCTTTTTAAGGAATTTTAGAGCGCCTGAAATGAAAATGTTATACATTTTAGTAAAAATATATCTGAATTAGAATTTACAGCAATTTTAAAAATAAAATTTATTAAAATTGATAATCAATATAAATCTGTTCTTCAAAATGATATTGTAACAAAAATTTCTTTAAAATTAGTCAACCCGAATACAACAAAAAATGTTGCAATCAAATATTTCTAACTTGAACTACAAAGTAAATCTTTTTAAAACCACTGTAAAATCTTATATCTTAAATTGAGTATTTAAAATATCATCGCCTTTCATAAAAGTTATAAAGGAATTTGAAGTTCTATAAATTTTTTAAAATAAATAAGAGGCTGATGATTATAACTTCCCTATAACGATATTCGAGTTTCGTGGCAGTTTGAAATTTTACTATCCAACAATTTTTGCTGTTTTGCTTTGTTGCATTTTAATAATAAAATATTAAATTATGAAATCAATTATTTGCTGCATTAGTTCCAGGTTACCCTTCTTTGGCTTCTGAGAGTATTTAAAACGAAGTCCACTGAATCCAATTCAGCTGCAGGCAAACTTTTCTGCTTCTTATATATTTTGATTTAGTTTAATATTTGTTTCATTTGATTTCATTCGATTAATCGAAAGCTTTATTCGATTAATGGAAACACTTTATTCGATTAGTTGAATAAGTGTATTCGATTAATCTAATAATTTTATTCTATTCTAAATATTTTATTCTATCATAAAATACTGAAAAACCAAATTCTGTTGGACTTTTTGTAGAGTTGTTCGCATAATCCGGTTATTCGAATATAAAGTAATCGATTTACACTTTATTCGAATAAAGCAATTCAATCAGATATCAATTCGACAAAGTTTTTACCAAATTTGAACTTTTCGCTATAATTATAGATTAAATCGATTAATCGAAAACCTTATTCGATTAATGGAAAAACTTTATGCGATTAGTTGAATACATTTATTCGATTAATCTAATAATTTTATTCTATTCTAAAGATTTTATTCTGTCATTTAATACTGCGCAATCAAAATCCGTTAGACGACTTGTAGAGTTGTTCGCATAACCCGGTTATTCGTATATAAAGAAATCGATTTAAGCTTTATTCGAATAAAATAATTCAATAAAAAATCAATTTGGCAGTGTTTACAAAATTTGAGCTTTTCACTATAATTATGGATTAATATTTGTTTGAATTTATTTCATTCGATTAATCGAAAACTTTACTCGATTAATAAAAAACCTGTATTCGATTACTCGATTATATTTTATATTAATCTAAGTATTTTATTCTATCATTTAATACTGTGCAAGGAAATCTGTTAGACGCTTTGTAGAGTTATTAGCATAACCCGGTTATTCGAATATACAGTAATCGATTTACACTTTATTCGAATAAAGTAATCGAATGAAAAATCAATATGGCAAAGTGCTTAACAGGCTTGTATTTTTCGCTATAATTATAAATTAATATATGTTTCATTTGATTTCATTCGATTAATCGAAAACTTGAGTCGATTAATTGAAAAACTTCATTCGATTAGACATGGACTCCCACCTAGTTAGGGTCGGAGCGTACTTAAAACTTCTACCGATCTTTTGGTGGCAGCACCCGGTCCCAGTGCAACTTCAAACCGAACTCACGTCCTTTCCGCGATTTGGATTTAAGGCACAGCTACCAGGAAGCTTCCCAAAGGGCCGCATCATTGCCAGACTGGATACATGGTCCCAGGGGCAACCCCGTGGTATCAGAATTAAGTCTCCGGTCAGACCCCAAGCCGAGACTACTCCCAGTTTAACCCCAAATTGCTCGGGACTGGTGGCCCATTCCCTGCCTTATATCTACAATAGAACATAAACCCAGATTTAGTGTTGCACTCTTTTTAAAAAAATTTAATATATAAAGATTTGATATTGAAAGAGCTTCCTGAGCCATAAAATTGGATCTGTGTAGGGTATTCAGGCCTTCGCTTTAAGAACAGTCTAACAACCTTAAGATCGCACTCCTTTTCTGTCAAGAATCTCAACGTTAATATGAAACAAAATAATTAAAATTTATACGCAACTTTTTTCAGACTATTTAAAAATAAATATTTCATCAAATACTTTGTTCGACGTCCGCAGTAATTTATAGAAAGAAATACCCGAATAGCTCACGAGTTGTAATTAAAATTGCGTACGAAGCAAAAGAAAACGTTTTTTTTTTCTAAAAATAAGAAAATAATTTCATTTAAATGACAAGTTGCAGCAGCAACAACAACAAATTGTCTGGCACTATCAACACAATAATAAAAATACCACACCCTCAGTTTAATAATGACACAAAAGTGAAAAAGAGATCATAACGAAAAGAGAAACGGTGGCAACTGGAGGCACTGATGGTTTTGAGAGTTCACTACGGCAACAAATTTATAATAATAGTAATAATAATAATAATAATAATGCACACACGGCTGAAAAGCTGTAGAGACCAACGAAAAAGCACTGTTAACAGCATGAAACATTCTTAACCCTTGTGTTACCAACTCTTGATAGAACCCCAACTGCCTTCTCCTGTCTGTCCCTCAGTCGCGTTTACTTGTCATCTAAATGAAGCAAAAATTCACTCTGCGAATAATATTTAGCAGCAGATATAAATCTGCATTTAAATACAAATAGAATTGAATTCGTTTTATTTCCACGCAAGTTGGCAATATCTTGTCATACATCATGCAACGCCTGAGCGAATGTGTGCGTACCCAGTTCATTATGGGCTCACGGATAATTTTGCATTTAGTAAGCTGAACAAAAATGCATAAACTAAAAGTTATTGTACTTAAACGTACATACTTTGTGAAAGTACATGATTTAATATGAGAATGTTGCTGCAGTCAGAGTGGTAAAAGAGTGAAATGTCCATTGGCAACTGCTTTTGTTGTAACACTAGGCTGCAACTATTACCTGCAATGTTTTGAAGCGATTGAGATTTATTTTTACTTTGCAACTATTTTAGGACTCTGCTAAATTTAATCAACTGCAGAAACACTAACACACACACACACACACACACACTTTAACAATTTATACGAGGCCGTAGTGCGGCTGGCATATGAATAAATGGGAATATATTTTCCTTTCCCATTTTCCTAAGTATTCACTTGCCTTTCGGCTCTTTGTACGTCGCACGATGTATGTGTATGAGTAAAACTTAAAGAAGCTGAAGATGTAAATGATGATGCTGGTGCTGGTGCTGATGATGATGACTATAAAGAGATGCAACAACAAAAACATCGCAACAAACTATTTTGCACTTTGCCAGATACCTACTTAACATAAAAAATATTTACAAATTCATGCTGTTTGCCTGATTCCAAAGCAAATTGCCACACATATTAAACGTCTCAACGACAACAACAACAACAACAGCAATAGCAACAGAAACAGCAACATCAGCATACAAAACAACAATATGAACAACATAAAGTCAAGATATCAACATTCACGTAAATGATTTGAAAGTATAAAGAAAATTCTACTCTAGATGAAGATGATATTTTTTCATCTGTTTTCTTCTTTTTTTCTTCTGTTTTTTTGGTTTTTTTTATTTTTTTTATTTGTTTTTGTGAATTCTCTTATTCAAAGTTTCCTTTCCGTTGATGTTGTTGCCACTCGCACATTAAATATTTTGTGTAAATTTTGTTGCAAGACTTTTTCTTCGTTTCTTTTTGCAACTCCTCAAAATGTGGCAGTATAAATAACTTTTTCAAAAGTTGTATGTGTGCATGTACAAACATGAAATATCATTTGCAGCTATACGAGGGTTGCTACAATAGCATTTGTATTGGAATGTATAGGGTATTCCATTAATCGGTACGTTGGTTTAATCGGGTTTGCACTTAATTAATTAATAGGAAATTTGCTTTGATCAGTTATTAATCGATTAGTTTTCGATTAAACGTCTGACCGATTAATAAAAAAAATGTTCACAAAATTTATCAATTTCTGTGTTTATTTTCATTTTGAGATCAGCTGTTGGACTAAATAAAGTAGAAGAAGAAAGAATTGCAAGTCTTTTTAAAAAATATGTCAGATAATTTTATTAAATATTTTAATAGAATATCAAAGAATTTTAAAACAGGGACTGAGATCTGTAATTGTTTTCAAATTTTTTAAAAATATCATAAGGAATAATCAGCTCTTAGCAAGCGGTTATAAAGACAAATACACATGAGCTCTAATGACAAAGTGCGGTGGCTTTTGAAAACAAGTATTCTGCTCCGCTGTTAAAGTCGCTTATTTAAGACTAATTTTGTTTATCTCTTGTGCTTGGGAATATATATCATGTCTTTTTGAATTCAAAAAAATAAATACGCTTTTCCATTTATTGGCCTCTAAAAACAAAATTTAATGAAACAATAAATACTTCGTTACAACATCAAATTTGGCTTAATCGGCTAATCAAAAGAAATCAGCCACTAGTCGACAATATTCAATTTTAAATGAATCAAACAGTTCATCGGATAGTGCTTAAGCGGTTAACCGATTGAATACCCTAATAAATGCATTAACTGATAGACGTCCCGGTGTGTTGCCTGAACTTCAGATCGTTCCAATTTAAGTTTTCACTATCAGTAACGAAAATACTGAGGAGACACACCAGTGTGTTATAGAGTTACAAACAGGTGGCATCTTCCAATGCAGCACATGGGCGAATCGAGTTGCCAGATCTTTTTAACAGTCTACCCTGTAATTTTGATCTTGATTTGCGGTAATCGACATGGTTCTTAAATGTCAAAAGCCGATTAGTTTGTGGAATCCATCGTGGGGGGGCTTTTTTGAGAATTTTCTTGATATATTTTAAAATCTACCGGTTCGAATCGGTTCAAGTTATATCTGAAATCTTACATCAGGAACGCTTTTCAAAATGATACAATTCGGCTGAGCCGTTCAAAAGTCATTAGCGGGACCCCTACTCACCCACACAGGCTGAAATAGTGATGGGCTTTATGATGTGATTTCAATTTTTTTTTCAAAACTCGGCGAATCCAATTATTTCCCAAGCATTTGAAAATTTTCCACTTTCCTAGCAGAAAGTTAAAACAAACTGCAACATATTGACGGACAACAGGAAAAAAATTATCTCATAAAAATGTCACATTTCATATAGCAAATTTTATACGTACTGCCGGGCATTCTTGCAACCCTCGTATGTTAACTAAATTGCATATGTATTTATTTGCAGTTATCTACGAAACTTATAGGCCTGATGTTATTCTTCATACCAATTGCATTTTACACTGATTGTTTTATTTCAACTTAAATGCTTAAATGCACTTCTTTACACTCGACTATTAAATGTTGGTTCAAGTAGACTAATTTTTATTTAAGGGACAAAGCAAAAAAGAAAAAATATTATTATAATGATGAGAATAATATGAGACCAATTAGATTGGACAGTTTATTTTTTGGGCCAGATTTCAGTGATCAAAACTTGTGATAAAAGAAAGCATAAGACTGGCAGTAGCGTACTTAGCAGATATATAACGTAGAAAATATATAGAGATTTAGGCAGCAGCTGTTAATCAATTTTGAAATCTGTTGATTTATTTTCTTTTGATTCGTAATAAAGAAACTGACTGAAAGTTTGAGGCTTTTCATTATTTGATGTAGCGATTTTTTCGAGTGTAATAATTCTTTCTAAATTTAAATCTCATTCCACAATTTCTTTCTTGTTGCGATTATAATAATAATAATAACGTTGCACTGCTATATATACCAAATAGTTCTGTGTCTATCCGTCTCTAGGCACGGGAGTCGTCCGTCCCAAACATTTCTATGCCCGCTGCCTGCTGCCGGCTGCTGGCTGCCTTCCTGCCAGTCTGTCTGTTTTTGTCTATCTCTTTCGTTGTAGTTGCAGTGATTTAGTACATGTGTAATAATTTTAGTCAGAGTACTTGTACTACCACTAGTTAAAACATGGCCCCCATAATTCCCCTTTTGAATTATTTTAAATGCAACCAGAGACAAATTTAAAATTTGTGGTGGCAGGCAGGCAGCGTGTAGTCAACCAAGCCAGAGACAACCCAACAAACAGGCCGATAGTCAAACAAACAAACAGCATACTTGTGCATGAATAGAGGTGCATGTGTGTATGTGCCTTATGTTTGTGTGTGTACATGTGTATGAACATGTGGCAAACAGGCAATTGTTGTTAATGTATGTATTTAAGCTAATTTTCAACGCATTGTTGACAAAACTGTCAACAAATTTAAAAAGAAAAAACAAGGAAAAAACAAACATGAACAAAAAACAACAAAAAAATAAGAAAATAAAGCAAAACAAGACGAAACAAAACGGGCGTATAAATACTCGTACTGTGGCATGTACGCTCTGAAGAAGTGAAGTACCAGCGTTTTATGTTGCCTCAAGTGCTTATGCGTGTGCAACAACATTTGCAAGTATAAATAATTTCAAAATGTTACGGCAGATTTATCAATTTCAAAATATTAAACATCAAAATAAACGAGCAGGAACCGAACAATCATTTTGAAATAATCGTGTTGAAATTGTAATAAATATGGAAATTAAATTGAGAATTGAATATCTGGTTGGTGGTAGCATTTCAGTTTTAGTAGAAAGTCTTTTACAAAAGTGTGATTTTAAAAGGAGTTAATTTGTTAGGGGCACTTTTTAAAAGTACTTTTCATAAGAGGACCATTTCGTCTTGAAGTTTTACATTTTGTGTTCCTAACTTTTTTAAAAGGTTTTTGTTTTTTTTTTAACAGGGACCTGAGACTACTTTTTGGGGGGCTCCTGATCTCTCAAATTTTATAGGAGGGTTTGTAGGAGGTACTTTTTTTGAATGGCACTATTTTAAGGGACACCATTTTTATAAAAACATGCACTTTCAAAAAGTACATTTTTCAATGCCTATTCTTTGAAAGATACCTATTGAAAATGTACTTTTGCAAATTGTCTTATTATAAGAAGCATCTGCAAAAGGTACTTTTTAGAAGGTAACTTTCTATTTGGTACTCTTAAAATGTACTTATTTAAGTTTAATTTATAGAAAGTACTCTCATGTAAAGTACTCATTTGAGAGGCAATTTCATAAAAAAAAACTTTTTGAAAAGGTACGTTTTGATAAAGTACTTTTTTAAGTGGTATTATTATGAAAGGTTCCCGTTTATATGAGGTACTATAGGATGTACTTATGAAAGAAATAATTTTTCAAAATGTACCTCTACCCAAAATATTTAAGATAAGATATTGTTTTGAGGGAATTGAAATTTTCTAAAATTTTATTTATGCAATAAATTTTTTAAAAGGTACTTTTTAAATATAATTTTTTATAAAGTACTTTTTTAAAAGATATTGCCTTAAGAGCTAATTCTTTAAGCGATTTTTCTAAAGTTACTTTCTTAATGGGTACTTTTTGAAATGACTCATTTTTAAATGTTTTCTTTTTAAAGGTACTTTCTTAAAAAGTATTTTTTTAAAGAGCACGTTTCTCAAGGTTAATTTTTTAATGGATATATTTTCAAAAGTTGTCACCTCACACGTTACTTTTTTTTTTAGAAGGTACGTTTTTAAAGAGTACTTTTATAAGTCTTTAGAGAATAGTTTTTAAGAGGTACTTTTTTTAAATATATATTTTCCTACTTTATTGTTTAAAAAGATAATGCTTTAAATCAACTTTAGTATGTACTTGGATAAAAGTTACTTTGCCAAATGGTACTTTATTAAAAGATATTTTTTATTCGGTACTTTCTTAAAAGTTCTCTTTTTATTAAAGTAATTTTATCATGTATAAAACATGTATATTTAACATGTACTTTTTGAACACAATGTTTTTAGAAAATATATCTTTTTCAAAGGTACTTTCTAAAAAGTACTTATTTAAAAGCTACTTTATAACATTAAATAAATTTTTAATGTACTTTTTGAATAGTACTTTCCTTTTGAAATGTACTTTTTCGAAAGGTTACTTTTTTAAAGGTACGTTCTTACAATGAAGTTTAATTGTGTTTTAAGAAAGTACCATTTTATGGAGTTCCTTTTTTAAAAAGTACTCCTTTACATGGTGCTTATTAAAACGAAATGTTTTACAATGAAGTTTGATTGCGTTTAAAAAAAGTACCATTTCAAAGAGTTACCTTTTTAAAAAGTACTCCTTTGCATTAGACTTAATAAAACGGAAAGTACATAACAGTTACATGTTGAAGAGAAACGCACTGGAAGGGACACTTTTTGATATGTGCCCTTCACAAATCGTACTTTTTTTCGTAGCATTTTTTTTACATCTGCCTTTTCATAAAGACATTTATTTATATACACACTTTTTGAAATTTTTATAATGAAAAAATTTAAAAAAAAATTGGTCCCAGTAACGAACTTTTTTGTTTTTATATAAATTTTTTAATATAAGAAATTATTTAAGATTTAAATTAAGATATTATTTAAGAGATTGTCAAAAGTACTTTCTTAAAAGTATTCTTTTTAATTAAAATTTTTTGAAGGATGACATTTAAGTCCTTTTGGCCACAAAAAGGGGTTTAAATTAATAAAAAGTACCAAAATTTTTCATCAAAGAAGAAACAATACAATTTGTTCCTGTCCAGAACAATAACAACAATAAAGAATCTTAATAATATTCAATTGCTCGAAGTTTCAATATATCATTCATATTTTTAAAATTTAATTTAGTTGCTACTCATTTTAATGGCCTTAATTGGCTGCTCCATTTGTATTTATAAGATTTGCTTGAAAATATGCTACAGAGCAACCGAAAATAATTCACACAATGAAATAATATTTTGGGATCCCAGAGGATCATATTTTGTTGCCAGCATTAAAGTATTTTTAGATCCAAACTTTTAGTAGGAATCGGATCATAATTGATATGGGTTTTATAGAATTGCAGTTCCACATGATTTTTGCTCATGAAAATATTTTTAAGTGCCCATAGTTTGTCAAGCGATTCTTGTGAGTCATTTGCAATTATAAGTTTCATAATCTCAAGTCAATCAGTTTTTTTTTTAAATCCGCAAATTATTGTTGCATAATTATATTGTTGGGATTGTATTTATTTTATACGAATTAATGAGATATTTTCAGCATTTTTAATAAAAAAAAACTAAGTGTATTTTTACCTTTATTGTAAATTCTTTTTTATTTATTTTTTCTTCTAGCAAACAAAACAATGAAATCTTTTTTTCTATTATTCTTACAACTGTTTATTCTTTTTTTTTATTTTTATTCTTTTTTATATTCTTATTCAAGTAATTACCAGTATTGCAGATTTGTTTGCTCTGCATGTTTGTTTTGTGCCTGCTGCTTATCTGGGCTCTCAGATCTTGTGGCATTACAAATATGTTTAAACTTTTGTATGTAAATATGTGTGTGTGTGTGCGTGTGTGTGTATGTGTGCAGAGGTACTACTCATTCTTGTGAATTTTATTAAAATACATATAATCATTTTTAATATTTTGAAGAAGAGTTTGCTGTCATAATTATCGCGTTACTTGAGCTGTTTGAATTTAATTTCAAATAAAAGTTGCCATTATTTTTATGTGAAGTTCAATGAACTGCCAAGAGTTTTATTGTGGCAGGTCGTTTTACTAAATAGAGAACAAATAAACTACATACAATCCTCGCTTTACGTGGTAAATGTTTCTATGATAGCTAAGTGATTAGCAGCCATATTAAAAATTGTTGTAAAAAAAAATCAACAAAATCAACGTCCTTTTGTTGATTTTTTTGATATATTTTCAATTTATAATGTTTACTCAGGACTTTAAAACCCCATTCAAGTGATATGATGATATTTAATCCTGCTCTTAAGTCACACATGTTTAAAAATCATGATATTTACTCATGCCTTTGAATCATCATGTTTACTCAAGACTTTAACAGCCCATAAAAATAGCATCATGATATTTTTAACTGCCTTCAAATCATGATATTTGCTCAGTTTTGAAAAGCTTATAAAAATATAATATCATGATATTTACAAATTTAAATCAAGATGTGATTTTTGCACATGTTTAAAATCATGATATTTACTAAGGCTCTTAAATCATGATATTTGCACAATTTTTAAAAGCTCATAAAAATAACATCATGATATTTTTAACTGCCTTCAAATCATGATATAATTTTTCGACATGTTTTAAAAACATGATATTTACTCAGGCTTTTCAATCATGATATTTGCTCAGTTTTTAAAAGCTCATAAAAACAATATCATGATATTTACAACTGTTTTTACATATATCATGATATGACTTTTCCACATGTTTTGAAATCATGATATTTTCTCAGACTTTAAAAGCCCATACAAATAATATCATGATATTTACAACCTTAAATCATATTACGATTTTCCCACATGTTTCGAACCTTGATATTTGCTCAGGTTCTTAAATCATGATATTCCACCAAATTTTCAAAGTCGATAAAATTTGTATCATGATATTTTCAACTGTCTTCAAATTGTGATAGGCATACGTACTTTTTATATCATGATTTTTACTCATACTTTTATTATCGATTCAAAATCTTAACTAAATGCTTATATATAATTGGCTCAGTAATCGGTTTCATATAGAATTTCAAAAAAAAAATTTACAAATATCGAGTGCCGGCTGTCCATGGTACAACTTTAAAAGAAATTAATATTCCTATTAATTAATTTGTTTCTCACTACAATTAATCCTTTTTACCTTAAACACACACCAGCCACCGATTATGCAAATAGAAATAAAGAAATTGTGAATTTGCATGGAAACTATTTAAATATAAATTTAAAAGCTCCTTTTAAAAGAGCAGCATTATTAAAATAAAACAAACATAATTAAGCCAATCACTGTGCGTATAAATTAAGTGTTTATTTTCACTATAATAATAAATTCATAAATGAAATTAAAAAAAAAATAGGAACATAATAAACAAAGTCACAACACTACGCCCGAAACTAAGAAAATTAAAATTTATAATCGTTTGAAATTTAAAAACCTCATGAACACAAGCAAACACGTTTGGAAAATGCTACAAGCAGCCTTGGCAGCAACAACAACAACAACGTTATGAATCAAAATATTTAAAACCCCTACTCTATCATCATGTTACGCCTCATTGGACAATTAAAACGACAGGCAGCTCACTCACACACACATGCAAATAGCTCAGCATGCACTCCGATTAATAAACATATTAAAATTGAATATGTTTTGTTGGGTAGTGACAGCACTGGACCCAAAAGTATCCCCAATTAATAGATGGCAAACTTGGAAGTTAATGAAAACATAAATTGTGATATTTCATCTGATTTTTTCATATATTTTAAAATCATGATATTTATTGAAGACTTTAAAAGCTATTTAAACCTGCTCTTATATCACACATGTCTACACATGTTTAAAAATCATGATATTTACTCATGCATTTAAATCATCATGTTTACTCAAGACTTTAACAGCCCACAAAAATAGTATCATCATATTTTTAACTGCCTTCAAATCATGATATTTGCTCAGTTTTGAAAAGATTACAAAAATATAATTCATGATATTTACAACTTTAAATCATGATATGATTTTTGCACATGTTTAAAATCATGACATTTACTAAGGCTCTTAAATCATGATATTTGCACAATTTTTAAAAGCTCATAAAAATAATATCATGATATATGCAACTGTCTTTAATTCACAATATGATTTCTACACATGTTTTAAAATCATGAAATTTTCTCTGGCTTTTAAGCCATGATACTTGCCAAATCTGTAAATAAATCATGATATTTTCTACTCTAACAGCCCATAAAAATAGTATCATGATATTTTTAACTACTTTTAAATCATGATATTTGCTCAGTTTTTAAAAACTCTTAAAAATAATATCATAATATTTACAACTTTAAATCATGAAATGATTTTTGCACATGTTTAAAATCATGATATTTACTCAGGCTCTTAAATCGTGATATTTGCGCAATTTCAAAAAGCTCATAAAAATAACTTCATGATATTTACAACTGTCTTTAATACACAATATGATTTCTACACATGTTTTAAAATCATGACATTTTCTCTGTATTTTTGCTGTAATTTTTAAGGAACCATGAAAATAATATCACGATATTTTCAACTGTCATGAAATCGTGATATGCACACATATTTTTATATCATGATTTTTAATCATACTTTCATTATGGATTCAAAATCACGACCAAACATCATGTTATATGTCATGTTGCTCATGTTTTATTCTGCCTTTCCTCATTCTCGTTCTAGATCCTTTTCTTAATGTTTTACTCTGCCTTTTCCCTCAAATATATCATGAAACTTGCAACATAATATTTACTCAATATGAAAAAATCATGGGAAACATACTAAATAGTGATATGTGATATACTTCTCTCATATTTGCAGGTCAATAAAAATAAAGTCATGATGTTTGCACGGATTTTTAATCGTTCAATTTAATTTAAGTCGTTGATTAACTCATGACATTAAAGTCAATACATTATGATATACTGAGTACAAAATTATGTTTTAATATTAATGATTAACTGTTATGATCTTAAATCAAACATGATTTATATCATGATACTTTTACTATTATTAATATAACATCATCTAGAACGAGACTGAACATGAGGGGAAATGCAGAGAAAATCATTCACTATGATTAAAATATTTGTCCCCCTTAATCTGGCAGCTTTGGAAAGCAGGACTCCGAATCAATTCCCCCCCGAAAGGACCATTAATAAATAGTCAACTTTCACAAGCAACCAACAACAACAAACAAATTTATTAAGATCTCTAAGACTCAACAACAGGCGCATGCCTGACTGTTGCTCGCTTGCCGACACTGTATCCAGCAAAACGCGAGGAGGTGCCAAGTTTGTGTCGCATTAACGGTAATTAATATGTGCATTAATAAACACAATAGCAACAACAACAAAACAAGAGGGAGAACAGCAACAGCAGCAGCAACAGCATCTTGCAGCCAACAACCACCATAAACGAAAGAGGGCGTAACTGCTAAGCACTTATCAAATCAACAGGAGTGTGTGTTAGTGTGTACGTGTGTGTGTGTTTGATTTACATTTTAATTTTTGCTTCTTTTCTTGCCACGATAAAAACTATGGAGGGGTTAGAATTGACTAGATCTGATCTTTATTGTGAATAATTTGAAATGAATTATGGCGCGCTTGAGAACAACTTTGAAAACTTGTTGGAAATTATTTTTGTCAGTTATGGCCATTTAAAGTTATTTATGCGCGACTAAATTTAATCAGTTTTGTTGTTTTTTTTTTTTTTTGTTCATACAAACCGACAAACATGCTCGCACATGTTTGCCACTGCTGAGATTTTTATCTATTCCGTTTGTAATTAATTATTTAAAATAAAACAAATTAATTGTGCTCTAGAGGAGTTTTCATTAAGACTAAAAAATTACTGTTTCTAATATGTTTGTTTATATCAATTATATATATATATATATATTATTTATGGCCATATAGAGTTGCCAGTCCAGCCCCCCTTTTTTTATAAAGACGAAAAGTTATTTTTCTTTTAGTGTTTAAGACAGATTGTGTGTTATCGGAATTGCTTTCAGTGTGATTAAGATAAAATAAATTTGAATTGTTTGAAATGTTAAATATTTTGAAAAATAACAATGAAAATATTTAGGGCCATACTGATTCATTATCGTTGGATGGTACTCGTACCTTTTGAAAAGGTGAACCTTTGAAAAATGTTTGCAGTTAACACAATAACTTTTAAAATTTGAACTTTTTCAAATAGTACCTTTTATTATAGTACCTCTTAGGAAGTGATGTCCTACAAAAGTACCTTTTCAGATACTTTTAATAAGAGCACCATTTGCAAAGGTACCTCTTCAAACGGTACCTTTCATAAAACCACCTTTTGAAAATTTAATTTTTTTTTAATATCTTGTAAAAAAAATTTCTTTAAAATTTTTATATTTATATTAGTACTTTTTAATAAAGTACCTCCTGGAAAGGTACCTTAAACAACAGTACCTTGTTCAAGTGTTTCTAATAACAGAACCTTTCCAAAAAATACATCTTCAAAAGGTACCTTTCGTAAACCGCCTCTAAAAAACATACCTTTTGAAAAGGTACCTTTTAGTATACACCTGTTAAACTTGTATCTCTTAATATAGTACCTCTTCAAAAAATACCTTCTACAGAAATACCTTCTTCGGTTACTTTTAATATTAGGATCACTTGCAAAGTACTTCTTCAACATGTACCTTTCATATAACTACCATTGAAAAAGGTACCTTTTGAAAAGGTATATTTTAAAATACATATTATATATGTACCGTTTAATATAGTACCTCTTAAGGAGGTACCTTCTACAGAAATACCTTTTTCAGATGATTTGCATAATAGGACCATTTCTAAAAGTACCTATTCAAAAGCGCAACCCTTCATAAATCTACCATTGAAAAACTTATCTTGTGAAAAGGTACTTTTTTAAAAGAATGCCCTTTACATATTATAATATTGTAATCTAATATAGTATCTCATAGAAAGTTACCTTCTAAAAAGTACCTTTTGCAGATACTTTTTATAATAAGACTATTTGCAAAAGTACATTTTCAAGAGGTACCTTTCAAATAATAACCATTGAAAAACGTACGTTTTGAAAGAGTACCTTCTACTATACTACTATCTTAAAAAGTATATTTTACATAAGAACATTTTAAGAAAGTACCTCTTAAAAGGTACTATTTTCAGGTATTACCTTTTCGCAAACGATTCTTTCAAAATTGTATCTACGTTATGAAAGAGTATCTTTTAAAATTCTATCTCTCCAAAAAGTACTTTTATGTGGGTATCTTTCAAGAAAGTACTTTGTAAGTGGGCACCGTTTATAACAATATAACTTCAAAAAGTACTTTATTAAAACGTACCTTTTCAAAAAGTTTTTTCATAAAATTGCCTCTCAAATTAGTACTCTACACGAGAGTACCTTCTATAAATTTTAAGAGTACCTCATAGAAAGTTACCTTCTAAAAAGTACCTTATGCAGATGGTTTTTATAATAAGACAATTTGCAAAAGTACATTTTCAATAGGTACCTTTCAAAGAATAACCATTGAAAAATGTACTTTTAGAAAGGGTACCTTCTACTATACTACTATCTTAAGAAGTATCTTTAACGTAGGTACATTTTAAGAATGTACCTCATAAAAAGTACCATTTCAGCTACAGATACTTTCAAAATATTACGTTATGCAAGAGTATATTTTAAAAATGTATTTTTCAAAAAAGTACCTTTTATATAAATATCTCTCAAGCAAGTACTTTGTAAACGACAACGTTTTATAATAGTACCACTTAAAAAGTACTTTATCATAACGTACCTTCTCAAAAAGTCCTTTTCATAAAATTGTCTTTCAAAATAGTACTTTACACGAAAGTACCTTTTATAAATTAAACTTTTAAATAAGTAAATTTTAAGAGAACACTTTCTAGAACAATTATCTTAAAAAATTACCTCTTCAAAACAGCACTTTTTAAAATATGTTTTTGTTAACTTTTCAAAAAGTACTTTTTAATGCAATTATCAAAACAGTACCTTTTTGAAATATGCTTTTGTAAAAAACATATAATTTTTCAAAATGTGGATTAAGAAATAAATGTTTCGAAAATTTGCGTTTCAATTTATCTTAAAGACGTATCTTTTGAAAACAGCAATTAAAAGAAAAACCCTGTTAAAAAGTACCTCTTCCGATGGCACGTGTTAAAAAATTTCTTCTAAATAATTAAAATTAGCCGACAGCACAGTAAAAATAATTTAGCTTATTATATCATATTCAGCCGGCCTTTTTGTGTTGGTCGGTTCGATATTTATAGAACAGGGTGGATTGACAGACTGTGTATCAGAAACCCTACAAGCAAATCACCATTTCAACAACTTCCTATTTCGACCGTAATTCTGAAAAACAACATTAAACAACTCGGAAGACTTTCACTAATTAATTGGCCAGACTAATTGACCGAATTACAGGTTAAAAATGGTGTAAAGAAATCAAAATATTTACTATTTCCCAAACTAACAATTAAAAACTATTTTAAAATATTAACTTAAACCAGAAGGAAATTTATTTTAGCAAAACCATTAACATAAAATCGTATGAAAAACTATTTCATAGAGTTTTAGTTAAAAAAACCATAAATAATATTTAATTAGTTTTACACCAAATTCAGTTAAGCAAACAATTATTTATATAAAATTTACGATTTATTAATTTCCATTATTCTAATTAGCAGCAGCAAAAAATAAATTGAGAAATTAATTTGACTTGAATACAAAAGCTAATTCGAATTTAATACTCATTTACACGCTTAATGTGTCACACCGCAATTCAAGATCTCTTTTTTAAACGCCCAACCGACTAAATTATAAGTCAAAACATAACACACACACACGCACACACATATAGACAAGAGATCTTTTTCAAAACTATAGAAAAAGTATGAAAAGCCTTTAAGCACATAAAGAAACAACAACAAACATTTCGTTTCAAGCCAACAAAAATGTTAATCGAATAAAAAACGTTGCCACCAACAAAATACGCAAATCAAGGAACAAACAAACACCCAAACAACAGCAAAAGACTCGTAAATTTCAAACGCTGCATAACAGAAAAAACATTAGAAACACAAGACAGACGAACGGACGGACAGACGGACAGACGGACGAAAGTCAGCCAACAAAATATATGACGTTGTTTAAGCTGCTCCAGTCGAACATATAAAAAATGATGACAAACAACAAATTAACGAATTAATAAATTTCAATCTCATCTTGTTGTTGTTTTTCGTTTTGTTCTGTCCGATTTCAATTTAACGCGAATTTTAAAAATTTGATTTGAATGGGAAGAAAATAAATAATTTAGATAAAGATAAAAAGCAAACAAAATGCGGGAGCTAATGAATTGAGATATATAAATTATTACCCTCCGAGTGAATGACAGAAGTATGCGAATTGCGCGAAATGGTTTTCGAACTGGAGATGAGTTATTCGGTGAATTGAGTCGGTTGGAAGGTGAGTTGACACGTGCCAAAGCCATAAATTATTAACGAAAGATAGAAAATGGTGGCCAGTTATTGCGCCAAAAAAGGTAAAATCGAGATTCAATTATCCAAATAATTGATTCAATTAATTTTTTAATTGATTCAATTTCACTTTGTATTCAATCAGTGAGGCAATTTGTTGCATTGGCCTTAACGTTACAATTTAATTAATTTTTGTGTCAACAACAACTTATTAAATTCGTTCAGCCCGTAAAATTTTTTATTCTATCGTATCGGTTATTTTTTCCCAACAGAAATCCCTTCAGAACCCCTTTTCCTAACAGAAATCCCTTCAACCCTCCAGTTGTCGTAACGTGGTTTCGTCGTGCTGTTCTATGCGCTTGAGCTCTTCGAACCAAAATTCTATTTTTAAAATTTTCAAAACTGTGTAACTTTTTATAAATCAACCGATTCGATTTGAGATTTTTTTCGAGGTTTCTCGAAGTCTACTATTTCGAATAGTTTTCAATTCACAGGAAATTCAACTTCAGTAGAACTTTTTGGGACGATCCAATTCAAAAGTTTTACGCTGGTCTTATACTTCCACGCATACACACACACACACACACACACACACACATCTACACATAAATAGTAGCGGGATACCAAAATCAGTCAGGGAAGCTTCCTGGAACCTCAAACATCGACATCTGATAAGAACTGGATTTTTTTTCAAAACGTGGTATAACGAACAACTTTCAGACTTTTCAAAATTTTGCTATTTTCCTAAAGGGAAACCAAAAATTAAAATGATCATTGAGGAAAGAGACTAAAAAAACTAAAGAAATTATTTAAAACTTCTACTCAATTGAATGAGAATTTCAAACACGACAATTTAACACGGGATACCAACTTTTCCGAATCTAACGAGCAGCATTTCGACAAATGTCGAACTCGTTTTATATAGAGCAGAGCTGTTTCAAAAAATAAATTGTTTCACAAAACACAATCCACCGATTCCACTCGACATATGGGACCTGGGAGAAGATTTATTTCATAGGAAAAGAATATCGAATCTGAATTTATTAACAAAATTATTTGCAGTGCAGCGATTAAGAGAAACTCTTAATGCGTTCCTGCCAAATGTCCCTTTAAGTAACGCCCATTCGACTGAGTCTCAACTCAACTTCATTAAATGCTTTAAGTGTCACCGCGAAAGAGAAAAATGAAGCAGATGATCTTGTCAAAGCGTGATCTAATGAGATGATACCTCAACCAAAAGGTCATTGAAACAACGCGGTGGGTACGTGAACTTTTTAATCTGCCTGCGAAACGTTTCCACTGACAACTTCAAGAAAAATCTTATAAAAAAATCTGTTAATTTTAATATTCACATAAAAAATATTGTTTTTGCAAATGGCGCCAAAACATTTTCTGGCAAATTATATTAAACGTCTATTGGCATTCACTTTGCTTTTAATAGTGCACAGTGGGGCCGCTAGCAAGAAAAGTGGCAAGGTGATATATCATTTACAATGACAGCTAAAGGCCATAATGCGACGGCAAGAGTACATCTCACATTCGGAAAGCATGAAAAAGGTATGACGTCTTACAGAATTGCTTGGCTGAAAAGCTTCGACTCTCGTTTACGAGGGTGCAATTATTTTAGGAAGTGACTTTTTTTCTTAAGCAAAGAACTTATCGACTGGGAAATCATGTGATACCAAAATAGCTTGGTAAACGAGACTTGGTTGTCTTTCGCTAACAAAACTGTTTCATTGATGGGCCATCGGTTAGATACACTTCTCGTATACTTTTTCATAGTAAACATTTTACAAATAGAAGCTGTTATTATATTCAATTAAGCCACCCAATAAGTGGTAATAAATAGAAAATACTCATGAGTGATGGTGAAGAAAGTGCAGCGGCTTTCGAAAACAGCTGTTCTGCTCTGTGGTATTAGTTGAATGTTTAAGACTAATTTTGAATATTTGTCACTTCTTTCTGGATTTAAAAAAAACACTTTTCGAATAATTAGTATTTAAAGTTGCGTTCGATATTGCTTCCAACTTCCACTTAAATGAATGAGAAGTTTCAGACATATCAAAGTCATAAAAAGGAATCGTTGATGACTTTTTGTCATATTTTTAAATAATTTTTTACATTTTCACAATTTAGAGAAGTTTTTCAGCAGCCAAACAATTCACTTGTCACATCTGATTGAACAGAAATGTCCACAAATTTTGACATTCCCAGCTGTCAGAAAATAGTTATCGATGTCAATAATTTTTATGCGGCGAGAGTTGGTTATCTGTCGCTTAGAAATCTACTTCCCCATGGACTCTAATTTTTGTTGGGTCACTGTCCTACCCAATCGCGCTAGACATTCACTAAAAAATCTAAAAGAAGTTTGAGCGATTTAATAATAAATCGTTACAAAATGTTGTTGTTTCGACACACTATTAGGCAACAATGATGCCAACACATCTGCTTGATCAGACACCACTGTGCAACATTTCAATGTTGTTGGTCATCTACTTCTCGGTGGACTGTAATTTTTGTTGGCCCACTGTCCTACACAATTCTGCTAAACATTCACTAAATATCGAAAATAAGTTTGAGCGCAACAATGATGCCAACACATCTGTTGGATCAAGCACCACTGTGCAACATTTCAAAGTCAGCCTGTTATTATTAAATAAATAACTTTTTTATTTGCAGTTTTCTGTCTAAATATGGAATTTATTTATATTTATCGCTTTACATTAAATGTTTTTGCTGTTGTTGTTGCTGTTGTTGCTTTTCATTTCAATTCTTTCTTCTTCTCCGTTTCGTTGCTTGTGAAAGAAGAAATGCCGACCCGACACTGAGCGGTGGTTCTAATGCTTTTAGACTGGCAACATGACTTCCACTGATTTCTTTCATTTACTTTTGTTGCAGGTGATTAAAACTATTTGATTTATGACCGTATAAACTTCAACTTGTAGATTTTCAAAGATTATTTTCATGTTGGCTTCCCGAGAGATGTCTAGAAGTGAGCGCGCGAGATATCGCAAAAAGGAGGATTGTTAATTAATTGAACACATGTTTCGTTGAGATTGTTGCAACGAAATCGAACGAAGAAGAAGAAGAAAAAGAAGACGAAGAAACAAAATTGTTAATTATAAATATGAAAATGAAAATGTAATAGGAGTTAATTATTGAGGAGTTGGTTGGTTGGCTTGGCTTGGCTGTTACAAGGAAGTATTTCGGAATGATTGAAGTAACGATTTAATGAATTTGAAAGGCATCAATTGTTTATGACGATCACTTGAAGGAGAAAAGTCAGTCCATGTAAAATCAAACTGTTTATCATGTTGCGGCACAACTTCAATTCTTTGATCGCTATACAACTCGTATTTTTATTGAAACAGTAGTTTTTACGTCTGAAATTAATTTTGTTTAAATAAATCAAGAAACAAAAAATCCATATAAACGTTATGCGATACAAAATTTAAATATCTGAAGATCAATGACCCAAAACGACCAACAACATAAAACAACTTAAACAACAAATAAAAACTTAAACATCGAGAACAGTTCAACCGCTCACACCAGTTGAAAAAAAAATTGGTTTAACAGCATTTTGAAATATTTTTTAATAAAAAAAAAGATCAATTGATGCAGAGATCTCTTACAATGAAAGATACACACACACACACACACACTCACACATTTACATAGAAAAAACCCAACCGTATAACAAAACCCATAATATTAAAATACACGCTGTAAAAAAATTTATATTTAGTGGAGAATATAAAAAACCTTAAAATATTATAACGGGTGTTCTCTTTTACAGAGAACTTAAAATAATCAGACATCTTATATATGAAATTGAGAAGAATTTTTAACTTCCCGCCAGGAAAATTGAAAATGTTCAATAACCGGGAAGTTATTGGTTCGACAACATTTTGCCAAAATCGGGTTCTTGCCAAATCTGGACGTTTTGAGTGCTCAGAAAATTTCCCTGAGAGAAAGCCAGCATGTTTGTATGTGTGTGTGAGCGTGTTAGTATGTGAACTGCTTATAAGTTTTAAACGTCTCGACTTGATCGCAGCAAAGACTTCTTTCAATCCCACATTTCTTGTGAATTAAAATCGAGTCGGTCCAATAAATCTCGAAATTTTATCTTGAAAAATAACTGAGAAAAATATTTGTTTTTGTAGAAGTTCATTTTTTACAGCAGCATAAAACTTTAAGCCGGCAACACTTTTTCAAACGGCGGCCATTTAAGCAGCTGTCAAGTGGCATTTCAACACACATAAGCTGACGCCTGGACATCGGGAGCTTCCAAATTGTGTAAATTTGTTCGGAAAATCCTGGTTCGGTACTAAATACGAATCGCGCACTTCGTCTATTTTATGTCCAAAATAGTCGTCCATCAGAGTAATTATTTCCATATGGAACGTTTGCGTTTACTCTAAATTATAATACGCATTCTAGTACAAGTCTTACAGTGCGTTCTAATAAAGATATGCTGCCATCGATTCGATACACTTCTCGTATTCTTTTTCATAATAAACTTTTTTTGAATAGAAACTGTAATCACATTCAATTACGCCACCCAACAAGTGGTAATAAATAGGAAACACTCATGAGTATTGGTGATGAAAGTGTAGCGGCTTTCGAAAACTATCGTTTTGCCCTGTTGTATAAGTTGAATATTTAAGACTAATTTCGACTTTTTCTTGAGCTTCGGAATATTCATTACGTTTCTTTGGATTAAAAAACGCTTTGCGAAAAATTTGCGCATCAAAATTTAGTTTTATATTTTTCCAACTTCCACTAAAGTTAATGTTTTTTTCGATACACTTCTCGTATCCTTTTTCATAATTAACTTTTTGCAAATAGAAACTGTTAACACTTTGAACTAGGCCACCTAACAAGTGGCCATAAATAAAAGATACCGATGACGAAAGTATAGCGGCTTTCGAAAACAGCCGTTCTGCTCTGCTGTATGAGTTGCATATATGACTTTCCCTTGTGCTTTAGAATATTAATCATGTCTTTCTGGATTAAAACACACTTTTCGAGATATTAACATATAAAAATCTAATTTGATATTTTTTCCAACTTCCCCTTAAATGAATGAGAAGTTTAAACTATATCAAAGTAAACAAAAATCGCCAATTAATTTTTGTTTTAATTTTTTGTATCGTTTTATGTAAATTTACACAATTTAGAAGCGTTTTGATGCAGTCGCACGATTAATGATCAGTTGTCAAACCTGACTGAACAGAAATGTCCAATACAGTTTGACATGCCCAGCTGTCAAAAAATAGTTATCGATATCGATAACTCTTATGAGGCTAAAAAATATACCCGATAGTTGGCTTAAAATGAAAAGACACCACAAAATCCATCTAAATATCGCTGATTCTATTCTTTTACTGACACCCATTTGCCAAGACAAGACCAGCAATAACAACAACAACAACAGCGGCAGCATACAGAAAAGCGATAAAATAACAAGAACCGACAACAAACCATAAACATCAACAACAACACTTTACGACTTCTTTGACTACAATAGAAAACATTAGAATTTCATCAATAGTTATCGTGCTGCTCCGTACATTCGAGATATTAACCATTTCACACACACACACACACACACACAGGCACACAAATACGTGTAGTGTGAGCATGTATATGCTCGCATCGTACTAACAGTTTAATCTACAAAAATTCATCTATTAACTAAATGTCTGTATAAAAGTCTTCTTATTTTTATATCCACTTTTTTTAATTTAATTTTTTTTTTTTTTTTTTGTTGTCAATACGCTGAGACAGCGTTTGTGTCTCTATGATTTCTTTGCTGACATGACTTTGATGAATTGATTTGAAGTTGTCATGATTTCTTTTAATAAGAATCGAACAAGACTTGAAGATGAAGTTGAGAAAAGAAGTTAAACATGTCGTTCACAAATAAAATGAAAAGCACATGAGAAAATGATGTGTATGTGTATGTGTGTGTGTGTGCATGCAATTTATTTACACATAAAAATTGATTTTTGAGGTTAGTGCCAACGGCCAGGACATGCAGATGGCAAAAGCAAACGCATTTTCTTTAAAAAAAAATTATCAATAAAAAACTAACGTTTTATAAAAATTTCTCAACATAAAATTCTAAATTCCCTGGAGTATTTTAAAAATTTGTAGATTAAGAAAAAGAAGTACATTTTCCTCCAGAAATATCCCAGCAAAAGGGATATTCCAAGAGACGACACAATTTAAAATAAATTTATCTTAAAAGCACAAGAACGTGTTAAGGGCAGAGGTTTTAGAATTTTTTCTTAAATTTTTGTTTTTGTTTTTTAAAACGCTTGTGATTTTTATGAACACTTTTATGATTTGCTGATGGTGTCACTTTTTATTGGCGCGTTGGCTACTATTTTATGGATTAAGTTTATTTCAATTAATTTGCATAAATATTTATTGTTTTCTTAATAACTTGAAAATCTGTTTGTTATTGCCTTCTTGTCACAAGCTCCTCACATTTGGCCACAACAGAGCAAAATTTATGACATTTTATTGCAAAAACATGAAAGACTTGATTTGGTTTGAACTGAAATTCTAGTTTTTGTGAAATAGTGACGTCTGCGGATTGTTTCAATTAAAAAAGTTTTCTTGATTTCTTTCTGCTGTTTCTGGGATTTAAGAAAATATCATAATCGAAAATGAATTATAGTGGAAGCAAACTGAATGTCAAAAAAAAAAAAAGAAATTAACATAAATTAAATAAAAGTTTGCCTAGAAAAAATTTTAGTAAATAAAACAAATTTTTTTAAATAAAATTCTTTACCAAATTTATGTAAAATTTATCTCTATTTAACGTATGAAAATCTAAATCAAAAATCGTTGCGTAACGGCGGTCCTTTAATATGTATTAATTTTAATTATTTTAATTTCTCAGCAGGGCTGGAAAATGGAAATTTTTATTTTAAAAGAAGTATCACAACACTATGAGCGCTTTGAGGTATAAATGAAGCTCTTCCTTTTTAAAATTAATTAGCAGTAAAACGTAAAAATATATATATTTTACACTTAGAATAACTATTTTAAACAACGTAAATACACCACTTATTTAATTGTGGTACAATTTTAGGTACCTGATCGTCTTACGATATTGATAAAAAGTGTGCGTTTCAAAAGATATTTTTGTGAAGATATGCAAGATATCATTTTTTTCAAAAACTTTGCCAAAAAGTGATTAAAAAATAAAGTTTTAAGGTTCATGTGAAAAACGCCAAAGTGTAGAGGGTGGCTCAAAATAGCCCGAGGGTGTTTTTTATAGAGTGATACAAGTTTAAATCATAATAAAACATATTAATATATTTTTTATATCAATGAGACAGCCTTTATTGGATAGAAAATTTTATGACATTAATGTTTAAATATGATTTCGGCCATGTGTTCGTCACGGCTGGCGCGTACAAGGCGCAATCTGGAACACCAATTTTTACAAACAGTAACATTCTGACCATCATCGTTTTGGAAGTCATATGGGCCAAGGACTCCGCCAGCCCACCCAGCGCACCAAACAGTAAATAACAATTCAGTTTATTTACGTACCCGTTCAACCAAAAATGGGCTTCATCGGAAAATAAAATTTTGAATGGACGAAGTGCACGACAACTTTGACGAACAGAACCATTATTTTGATTAAAAATGTCCACAATTTGCACGCGTTGCTCTGGTGTAAGGCGATCCATAATAAAATGTCAAAGCAAACTAAACAAAAAGCAACTATCAGCTGTTAAATGGGTGCTCAAATAAAGCAGTGATGCCAACTCGAAGTTGTATCACTCGATAAAAAACACTCTATAATTATATTAAGCAACTGGTTGGGTGTGTGGTAAAAACATAAATTCACGCTTATACGAAACATTCATGGGCAGTATGTGTCTAGGGACCCCCTTTAAATAAGAAGTCATAATGAAAACAAACCCTTTCAATCATATTGGGCCACCTTGTGCCAACTTTCAGAAGCCAGTGCTTTGACTTCTTACCAAGTAAGCGATATAAAATGATATATCAAAATAATTTTGTTTCAATTGATATGGGTGATTCCATAACAAATCGAAAAAAAAGTTTGACAAGAACGCATCCAATTTCAATGAAATTCAGCCAGAAACACCATTTCGTTCCAGGGATATATATTTAAAAAAAAATTTTTTTGCCAAACTTTTTATAATAAAAACTTCATAATGTCGCAGAGTTTCTTCAGTTTATATTTTCAATATCTCAAACACTATTTTTTTTTATATTTTATTTTAATTTTTTTTTTATGTTTACAAAAATGATTCGTATGAAATTTTGAAGCGAATTTTCGGGGCTACAACAGTCTCTATATTTATTGAAAGTATTTAATATCGCAAAGTTTTAATATTTTCAAAATTGGATTAAGCGTAAATTGTCTTTTAAGCTGAACTCTTTTTTTTTAGTAACGATAACTGTTGCTTCAGGATCCTGAAATTTTGAAAGAGTTGTTTTTCCCCTGCTCTACATAATATTTTTGATTATGAAAACCTTCAATAATATATATAAGTCGATTTCACATGGAATTACCCATATGAAACATATTATTATTGTTAAAAGTAAATCGCAAAGCTGGTGAAAAATAAAACCAAATAAGTAGAAAATAAAAATAAGAATGACAAAACGACAGCAGAGCCATATTCAAAATAAAATACCGAAAAAGAATATATTAAAAATATTTTGCACAAGTAAATTTTTATATCCAAAATGTATGTACGCATGTACACACCACGTTCGCTATTTATGTGTACGAATATTTGCGTATGTGTGGCTAAGAATTGATTCTATGGTACGGTTATGGATAAAGCCACTTTACAAAAAAAAATTCTATAAAAATATAAAAAATTAACACATAAAATATAAAACTGACAAAAAAAAACGAGTACAAAATATAAAAATGTTTTATAAAAATACAATATGTGGATACGAGATACATCTGAACGATGTACGATATTCCTACTCTCACATAAATATCGCTAAATATCGTAGTCATACAAACAAACAGGGAGACAGACAGACAGACAGACAGACAGACAAATAAACTGACGACGTCATACGAAACAAACATACAAAAGAATTTTGATGGTCACACAATAAAAACGACAGCAGCATTTCATGTGTTCAGCACAACAGACAGTCATGTTGGACAAACAACCATTTAAACATTCAATTTCATCCATCCATTCATCCATTCCAGCAACAACAACTACTCCTCCTCTTCTGTCTTGACTTGAGTTATTCGAATGTATGATTTTTTTTTTCATTTTTAATTTTATTTTTTTATTTTATTTTTTTCATCTGCACGGCTACAAATATGGATTGAATAAAATTGAAAGGAGAAAAAATTAACAAAATATTTTGTGAGAATAAATGAAAAATAAAATTAAAAATAAAATATCAACACAAAATATTATTTTTGCTTTATTTCATTTTGTATTCGCTTAAATTTGCGTACATCGTTTATGGATTTCAAAACAAGTATTTCGATTTATGTGTTCCCTTTTTTTTTTTTTTTTTGGTTTGGCTACTTCTTCTATTAATACTTGATTATGAAGAGCGTGTATATTACGGATAAATTCTTAATCGAACGAGGGCTGTCGTAAAAGCTAACAAATTATTATTGCAGTCAAATTGGTTTAAGCGAGAGTAGTAAATGAATAAAAATTTTGGTTGCTTTTATAAGACATTTTCAATTCAGTTTTGTTGAAATTGTTGTATTAAACATATAAACTTTAAAGGGTCTTCCAATAGGGACTTGCAAAGTTTGACAGTTAGTAATAATAACCGTCTTGTTAGAGATATTTCCGCCAAATGAGTTGTCATTTCTTCTGTCTGTATATAATAAAATTGTTTCATCAAAAGGGTGGTTTTGCGGTCGCCATAATCGTCTTACCGAGAAGACTATTCCCAATGTGTTGAATTCGAATCCACTAGTGGTTCAGTAAATCACCAAGACCCGTACGTCAACGAAACGAAAGATCTGTCAAAAAAAAACTCGCCGCTATTTGTGAGCGTACTGGAGAATCCGAGGAAGTCGTTGGTCGCAACAACTCATCTTTTCGCTGACCACAACTTGGCGAGTGTGGCATCGTAATTCGGGGAAAAGCCCGTACCAAATTCAACCGAACCAGCAACTGTCGGTAAGCGACAATAGACAGCGAAGGGTGTTCATTCAGTGGGCTCTGGAGCACTTGGTAACTGACCCTTTTCATTGAAATATTATCTTTAGCGCTGACGCTAATTTCTGGATGAATAAGCGCGTGAAAAAAAAAGATTATTCGATTAATCGGTTATTCGATTAATCGATTAAGTGACATAAATCATTAGAATTATTCGTTAATAGAATATTAGTGATATAAAATTGTTTGGACAGTTAATCGCTCAAAATTAATCGATTAATCGAATAACTGTCAATCAATTGAATACCCTACAAACTACTTTGTGTTACCGAAAAAAATAAATCTTGCAAACACTGGCCTACTTTGACAGTTAATAATCGCCATTTTGTTGAAATTACTTCCATCCAATTAGTTGCCATTAATTCCGTCTGTTTGGCTGAATCACCACGATGGGGTGTTACAATTAACAACACGTCGAAATAATAAAATTGTTTCATCAAAATGGATGCTTCTTTTCGGGACAAGTACCGTGTCCATTTTATGTCCGCTGTAATTGTTCTACTCAATTGACTACTCTTTCACCAAATCATTTACCAGAACAACCATCGTGAGTGAGTTAGTGAAAAAGTTGTTCACGTTACCATCTCCCATTTTAATAAACACAAATTTTTTTTTGTTTGTAAGTGAAATGCAAACTTTTGCATTTCATTGAAAATAGAGATGATTTTCTTTTCTATTTATTATTTCAATATGTTCGCTTATTAATTTACGTCATTAATTAATGAGCAACTGTCCGTCAGTCAACGGAGAAAAACTGAAAACAAATACGGAAATTATTAACAAACGATTTGAGGTTTTAAATTGTATTGTTTTGTTTATAATTTAAAAAAAAAAAACTTTTTCGAATATATTGAAAGCGGAAAAAACTAAAATAATAAATTTAGAAGCAGAAAATAATTTCTCCACAATATTTGAAATAAATTTTGCAATAAACAAATTTACGTTTGAATATATTTTAATATCGAAAGTAGATTTCAATTGAAATCGACTATTTAGAAAAGTACAACGTAATAAATATTTTATAAGAATTCAATGTACCTGAAACAGCCTGAATATTTCAGATTTACAAGGTGGAAATTCTTTAAGAATTTATATTTTATTTCGCTATTCAAATAAATGAAGTTTTGCGAAAAGTTTTTTCCTATTCTGTAACTATTTGTCAATGTCACGTCGAGACAATATTGAAAATGGGATTTATTTCGGCATTAATTTTCTTCAGATTCTTGTAGCAGCCTTTTGCTATATTTTATGTCTTGGGAAATAGTTGCAAGTAGGCTGGAAGTATTTAATTGTTGTTCACTTTTTGATGTCGTCTTGACGTGACGTTGACAAAGAGTTATGGAATAAAGGAGTTAATTATTTTTTTAAATTTATTTTATTAAAATATCAAATATCTGGATTCGTTTCTTATCTTTTTTTTTGCTTTCGCAACGCTATATCGCAAACATTTCAGGCGAAAATCTCTTTCGCACGACATTTCTAAAAGATTATCGTTCTTAATATTTTATAAAAAATCTGTAGAGCGAAGTCATACCCAAAATGCAAGGATGGCAGGGTTTCCCATTCAGCTGCAGCATAACGAAAAGTATCGGGAAACAATAATATAGGGTGTTTTTTATAGAGTGATACAAGTTTAAATCATAATACAACATAGTAATATATTTATGATATCAATGAAACGGCCTTTATTGGATAGAAAATTTTATGACATTAATGTTTAAATATGATTTAGGCCATGTGGCCACCACGGCTGGCGCGTACAAGGCGCAATCTGGAACACCAATTTTTACAAACAGTAACATTCTGACCATCGTCGTTTTTCAAGACTCATGGGCCAAGGACTCCGCCAGCCCATAAAGCGCACCAAATAGTTAATAACAATTCAGTTTATTTACGTACCTATTCAACCAAAAATGGGCTTCATGGGAAAATGAAATTTTGAATGAACGAAGTGCACGATAAGTTTGACGAACAGAACCATTATTTTGATTAAAAATTTCCGCAATTTGCACGCGTAGCTCTGGGTGTAAGTCGATTCATAATAAAATGTCAAAGAAAGCTAAACAAAAAGCAACTATCAGCTGTTAAATGGGTGCACAAATAAAGCGGTGATGCCAACTCAAAGTTGTATCACTCTATAAAAAACACCAGTGATAAACGACTATAATTTTCTTTTCTTTTTATTATTCGATGCCCTCTGCCGTAATCAATCGTTAAAATGCTATTAATTTCGAAAAAAAAATTGTTGCCCAGTGTTCAGTGTTATAATAGAACACACATGACACAAATTATTTTGAAATAATTTGACTCAATTTGTAAATATAGAAGAAGAAAAAAAGTGAACATAATAGAAATACCCGTCTTATTTTTAGATACTTTTTTTTTACTGTCCGCTGCCGCGAAACAACAGACGGACAAACGGACACATTTCGTGTTCTGTGTTGTGACAACATACATATTTTTTATATATAATTTTTTGTTTAACAAATTTGCTGTTTGTATTGTTGTATTTCAAATAAAAGAAAGATGACAACACGGCAATTTCTTGAACATTTAAAATCGCAAAGTCTTTCAAATAAAAATTATCTTTTACATTTTAGTCGAAACGCACAAAAACAACAATAAAAACAACGACAAAAGCGATTTCAACAATTTGTTAAAGAATCTGTGAAATTGTTAATACACACATAATTAATAATGTCATCATTTCATTTCATGTCATTATATCATGATACACTCGGTTTGCTTATTTGCGAGTGTGTGTGTGTGTGTGTGTGTGGTTGCGTGTTCTAGGAAGCGAAATTTATACGAAAATATGATTGAAGTTTTATTTTATTTAATTTTTGTTCTTTTTTTGGAAATTTTGAATTATTTTTTTATTTGAAATTTAGAAAACGTACTGATCTTCGGCGTTCGTAGAACAAACATGTAGGCGTGGCTAAATGGGTGTTAATTTGTTTTTTTTTTTGGGCTACAGGAGAACAATCGGCATGGATAACTACTATTGATTGCCAGCGTAGAATGTAAGCCAGTGTTAGGGTATTCAATTGATCGGACTTTTGTTTTAATCGGTCAATCTATCGGTTTATCAATCGGTCGTTTTGACTAATCGGTTAATGATCTACCAATTTAATGTTAAAAAATAAATGACATGATATTGTCTGATAGTATTATAATAAAATGTCGTCCTATTTTGTATTATAATAATTAGCAGCATGCTGAGAAAGCACCCGTTATTTATGTACTGTTTACTAAATATGATTGCATGTGTTGTGGTGTGACCTAAATAATTTATTTTATTTTTTAATCTCACATATTTCGCTGTCGCATAAACTATTTTGTAAGTGTGTAGTTTTTGATAAAAAAAATATGTTCAGTTTTTTACACAACAAGTCAAACACGCATCCAAAATATTCATTTTTCTTTTTCGGTATTTAAAGAAAGTGTTATTTCAAAGCAAATAAATCAGCAATTTATTATTATTTTCTAATTTATTAAGCACTGGGGTCAGCATTTCTTTTTTTATAAAAAATATTTTCGTGTAACTTTTTTTTTTTTTTTGATAAATTGATGGTTTTTGTTAACAAAACTGTCATAGAAAAATAAATTATTTTAAGTAAAAATATATGAAATCTTTCAGACAGATTTTAGTTATCGTATCAGATAAAAATTTTTACTCTAAATTTAATTACGATTGAGAGACAAGTTTGCGTAACGTGTTAAATTCAGAAAAGACATGATAAATATTCCAAACTGCAAAGGAGAGCGAACATCAAATTTAATTATAAAACTTACACAGTAGAGCAGAACAGCTGTTTTCGAAAGCCGCTACACTATCATTATCAGTACTCATGTATATATTTTTTTATACCCACTTATTAAGTGATTTAGTTTCACGTAACATTTTAGTTAAACAAACTTCATTATGAAACAGTATACGAGAAGTGCAGCAATAGTACATACAACAACAATTTGTTAAAGAGTCTTTGATATTGTTAATATACACATAATTAATAATGTTATAATTTCATTTTATGTTTTTATTTCGTGATACACTTGGCGACTGAATTTAGCGTGAGTGTTTAATTAAACATATTTTATTATGAAAAACAATACGAGAAGTATATCAATAAAACACAAAAAGTTGTTTCCTATCATTTTTTATAAATCCCTAACAAAAAAAATTTAATAAGAGAATAACTTTATTTTCTAGTAAAGGGTGTTTTTTATAGAGTGATACAAGTTTAAATCGTAATAAAATATTTTTGATATCAATGAAACGGTCTTTATTGGATAGAAAATTTTATGGCATTATTGTTTAAATATGATTTCGGCCATGTAGCCGCCACGGCTGGCGTATACAAGGCGCAATCTGGAACACCAATTTTCACAAACAGTAACATTCTGACCATCATCGTTTTTCAAGACACATGGGCCAAGGACTCCGCCAGCCCATCAAGCGCACCAAACAGTAAATAACAATTCTGTTTATTTATGTACCCGTTCAACCAAAAATGGGCTTCATCGGAATAAAATTTTGAACGGACGAAGTGCACGATAAGTTTGACGAACAGACCCATTATTTTGATAAATTTCCACAATTTGCACGCGTTGCTCTGCTGTAAGGCGATCCATAATGAAATGTCAAAGCAAACTTAATAAAAAGCCACTATCAGCTGTTAAATGGGTGGTCAAAAATAGCAGTGATGCCAACTCAAAGTTGTATCACTCTATGAAAAACACCCTTTACTAGAAAATAAAGTTATTCTCGTATTAAATTTTTTTAAGGATTTATAAAAAAAATATGGGAAACTACATTTTGTGTTTTATTGAATTTCTGCCAGTGTAGATGGAGCAGCTATTGCGGGGAAGTGTTGCCACATAGCGAAAATTTAAAACGTTATTACGTCCAATGGATTTGCACTTTAAAAATGGATCTAATCGGATTAATTTTGGACGAAATATGAAAAAGAAGTGTTGGGTATTCCAGGTGACGAAAAATTGAACTTTCTAAAAATTCTAAAAAAAAAATTTTATTAAGGAATTTTTTCTACAAAACGATATCACGTGACGTCGTGAGCCAGTTATTAAATTTTATTTGAAATTTTTTCAGCTTCAGATATTTTATTAAAAATATTTTTAGTTTTTCAAAATTTCGCCGAGTTTGTTTTAGTTTGTCTTATTAATAATTGGAGGGAAAAAGGAGTTCCCCGGACTAGTTGGAACAGGCAGTTGTATTATTCAGATTAACAGATCAATTTCTATATAAACGGAGTACTGACGCTCCTTTATTGTGCCCCAAATTGACTTTTCGTTCCACAACTTTTCCATGCAACTTATTGAGGTTAAGTATCACGCTTCACAGTCTTTCGGCAGAGTGTAAAAGAAAGTTTATTTTCTAAAAAAAATCATTGCAACACACAACTGCTTGAAATGAATATAACGTCTTAATATTTATAGTGCCACCGATTGACAGTTTGTTCCATAACTTTTCCACAAAACTAATTGACAAGGTTGCATATCGTGGAGGAATATTTTTTCGAAAACACATTCTATTTTATACAATTTCGTTTCATTTAAATTTCCATTTAATAAATTGCAATAGCGGGAGACTGATGTTGCCTGTCGTGTCAAGAATTTTAATTATGCAATAATAATTTATTAAATTCTTATTACTCGAGTGAGAGTGCGGTGCATAATTGAAATTAATTTACGTTTTTCGTTTCAAATCCGTTTATAATAATTTTTTTTATATTCTTCTATTATCATTATTATTATGTTCATAACTAACTTCACGACTATGAAATTGCTAACAAAACAACAACAACAACAACAACAAGTGCAAAGTGTTTGCAAGATTTGTTTCTCTAACACACGCAGCAGTTTGTCATTTCGATTAATTGCTGCTGTCGTCTGATGTTTTGACATCCATAAAAATGCATGAATAAAACTAAAAATAAATTGAAAAAAAATTAAGAAAAAATATTGAAATAAAACTGATTCAATTTGAAATAAAAATGAAAACAAACTGCTAGAACTTCATTAGCATTGAAAGCACATCATTCATTTATTACGTTCATTAAATACTATTTGAAATTTTTATAATTCCTTTTTTTTATTATTTTTATATATTTTTTTATTTATGAAGTTCTTTATCGAAACTAGTAAAACGTTTGTATTTCTATGCGATTTGTTTATATTCTATAATGTGAGTAGTTAACTGATTTTACAAAGTCGCGTAAAACGTGTGCGAGGGTGGTAGGAGAATTATCTCAAAAACATATATCACTTAAATACACAGTTGATTTATCTATTCATTTCCAGGGATGATTAAACATCCAACGACAGCAGCAATTAATCGAAATGGCAAACTACTCATACGGTTACAGTTTATAGTAATCGATTAATCGTGACAAACTAACCCTACAGTTACAGTTTATATTAATCGATTAATCGTGACAAACTACCCCTACAGTTAGAACTTATATTAATCGATTAATCGTGACAAACTACCCCTACAGTTACAACTTATATTAATCGATTAATCGTGACAAACTACCCCTACAGTTACAACTTGTATTAATCGATTAATCGTGACAAACTACACCTACAATTACAACTTGTATTAATCGATTAATCGTGACAAACTACCCCTACAGTTACAACTTATATTAATCGATTAATCGTGACAAACTACACCTACAGTTACAGCTTATATTAATCGATTAATCGTGACAAACTACTCATACAGTTACAGTTTATATTAATCGATTAATCGTGACAAACTACACCTACAGTTACAACTTGTATTAATCGATTAATCGTGACAAACTACCCCTACAGTTACAACTTATATTAATCGATTAATCGTGACAAACTACACCTACAGTTACAGCTTATATTAATCGATTAATCGTGACAAACTACTCATACAGTTACAGTTTATATTAATCGATTAATCGTGACAAACTACACCTACAGTTACAACTTGTATTAATCGATTAATCGTGACAAACTACACCTATAGTTACAACTTGTATTAATCGATTAATCGTGACAAACTACACCTACAGTTACAACTTGTATTAATCGATTAATCGTGACAAACTACCCCTACAGTTACAACTTATATTAATCGATTAATCGTGACAAACTACACCTACAGTTACAGCTTATATTAATCGATTAATCGTGCAATATATTATTCCAGGTAACAAATTCAATCTAAAAATAATCGAATATATTCATATTGTCTACTTAAACGAATAACTTTAATATTGTATCGTGTAGGGGCTTAAAATAATACTAAATATTTGATTTTTTTTTTATAACAAAATTTTGTTAAAAAAAGTAATTAAAAAATATGACAAATTGACTTCTTGTAATAAAGGGGGAACATTTTTTTTTTTTTTGTAAAAAATATTTTTAAAGTTTAAGTGAATCTTTTAAAATAATCTTTCCAAAACAGATTATGAAACTTAATTGTTTAAATTTCAAACGATTTATTTCTGTTGGTTTAATGAAACCTTTTGTAAAAAAAATTCCTTCACTTTTTGATGACTTTGAAGAAATTGAAAATAAATCCTTGTAAAATTTTTCTAAAAATTAATGTCTTCCATTATACTGCTGGCATGTCTTTTTGATTTTATAACACTTGAATACGATGGGCATAGCAGTGGGTAGCTTGTTTATTAACATACAAGAAAAATTAAAATTTCATATTAATCGATTATTCGATTAATCGGCTAGTCGCTTAATCGATTAAGCGTTATAAATCATTCGAATTATTCGTTAATGTAATATTAGCGACATTAAATTATTTGGACAGTCAATCGCTCAAAATTAATCGATTAATCGAATAACTCTCAATCAATTGAATACCCTACAAACTACTTTATGTTACCAAAATAATATATCTTGCAAGCACTGCCCTACTTTGACAGTTAATAATCGCCATCTTGTGAAAATTACTTCCATCAAATTAGTTGCCATTAATTCCGTCTGTTTTGCTAAATCACCATGATGGGGTGTTGCAATTAACAACACGTCGAAATAATAAAATTGTTTTACCGCAAAGGATGTTATTTTCAGGAAAATTATCGGGCTCATTTTAGGGTTTTCATAACCGTCTTACCGAGAGGAGTATTCGCAATGTGGTGGACAAATTTGGGTCCACTGGTACACTATATCATGCACCAACACCCGTAAGTCGATGAAACATAAGATCTGCTGTAAATATCCCAGCTGTGCTTAAAAGAAACCAAAGAAAATTAAACATTTCGGATGCGGTCCATCTAAAAAATTCATGACAGATATTTTTATACGATGTTGTATTCCACACAGAATGAAATCGATAAGCCCTTTCGATCCAACATATTAAAATAAATCGGTGATAGATCACTCAGATTTTTTTAATATAACTTTTAAAATTGGCAACACTTGATAAAACACCCTGTAGATAAAAGAAGTAATTTGCCGGCCGATGGTAAAATAATTGCCACCTGGAAGGATCCTGATGTTTTTAAATTTGTTATTGTTTTTTCCCACCGTTTTGTTCTTGTTACACCAGCCTCGTTTATTGTGAATTACGAGTTTAATTCTGACAAATCAAAATTCGTTTATTTTATTATATCAAATAAACAACTCTAAATCGTTTGCTATTTTTCTATAATTTTTTTATAATCTTTTTTATTAATTTGTTTTTTTTTTGTTTGTTTTACAGTCGCTTTTTAGTTGTTGTTGTTTTTTGCGCTGGAATATTAATAAAACAAATTTAAAACACGCAAACGTTTTAATTTGTTTTAAAAATGTTATTGTTATTATTTAAGCTTTTTTAAATTCTTAATTCGAGTTGATTACTGTCTGTCCGTTTTGTTAAAAAAAAAAAAACTCACACACGAAACACCATAAATAGATTGTTTTTTTTTTTTTCAATAGTACGAGTTGCCGCCACACACTCACTGCGTACAAATAACGATCGTACAATTCCCACCGTATTTCACATGATCTCAGTCATAGTGAAACCTCAAATGTTTCATTTTATTGTTTTTTGTAGCTTCTTTTGTTGTTGTTGTTTTTCATAGAGATTTTTAAACTTTTATTTTATTCATGATACTACGCTTTTAAAAATTGAAATTTCGTTTTCTTTGCCCTTCACCCCGTCGGGTTATTATTGTCTTTCATAACAGTTTTAATTTTTACAATTTTCAATTGAGAATGTTTTGACATGCAGCAGCAGGCATTAGGGTTTGTGTGCGTGTGTGTGTGTGTGTGTTGTGTTATTCTTTACCAGCATGTGGAAGAGATCAACATTCCGATTTGACAACAGAATCTGAATCACAAAAGTTTCAAATATTTATGCAACAAGGAATATAAGGACTCTGTACTTTGACATGTTTTGAATGAATATTATAAAAAGTCGAGTTTGAAAAATGCTGCAACACAATAATTTCTTTTACTGTATTATCAGGTATTTTCTGTAAATCACGGTGATTTAAAATCACTTGAATTTCAATAACTAGCGCCACTAATAGAAATAATTTTCAAATTTTGGTTGCCATTTCTATTATATAGTACATATAGTGTCAGATAGGATGTCTAGAAACAGTCGTTTCAAAATTTTTAGAACGTCTTCAGGATCATTATTTACATTTTAAATCACGTGATTTTAAATCACCGTGATTTACAGAACATGCCTCTTGGTTTTAGGATTTATAGTTTCTTCTTCCATAATATTTTTATACTCCATGGGTTCGAAGATACGAGGGCTGTTCTTCTTAACTCTTTGAATTTCCCTCTAATGCCCTCTAAAAGGTCTTACATTAAGCGTTTCCTATCTTTATACAAATTTGAGGTTAGGAAGTACATTGGCTGTCATATGATCATATATCAAGAGCAGAGATATCATCTTTCGAAATGTATTGAGTCATAAAGTAATTGGAAAAACTCGCGACCTTTGTTTAAATAAGCGCGGTGTAATTTCCGTTTCGAAAAATCGCTTGTCGCGTCTTATGTGCTTCAAAAGCATTTACAGAAATCATATCAAATCTATATAATAAAGAAATCTATTTTGCATGAAAAAGTTTCACTTAAGTGAAATGGACCAGAAAATTCAAGGAAATGGGACATGAAGAATATTATCAAACGGCAACATAAATCAATTTAATATTATTATACTTCTCGTATACTATTTCTTTATAAAAATTTTATAAAGAAAAACTTTTATTCAATTCAAGCCAGCGACGTAAAACTATCAAAAACGAAAATATAGTGGCTGCGTAAAGTCGGATGTCGACTGTCAGCTGTAACTTGGAATCTTTCATCGTGTTTTTCTATATAAAAACGCTTTACGAATAGTGGACCCATCCATCCCTATTGAATTTAATAGAAAAAAGAAACTTATTTTATGCACGCTATATATTTGGGAAAAACTTTTATTTGTTTCCAATTCGCAACAAGTTAAATTAAATTTAAACAACCATTTAAACAAATTTATCCAAGAATTTTAAATTTCGTGGGTTTTTTTATGCCGAAAAAGAACTTCACAAAAAAAAAAATGAGGTCGTTATCAGGTGTCGTTAAAAAAGATGTCTTTTTGCTGCGTGTCGTTATTTAACTTTGAAACAAATTTTAGGCAATTGGCCAATAAAAATCATCGTTAACGATCCAGTTTGTGTTAAAATCGCTTTTAATGATCTTTCGATTGTCAACAAACTATTTGGACGCTACGATCGACCTTCAATTTTATGTTAATTAATTTTTTTCTCTTTTTTCAACTTCGCTCAACATATTTATCTGGTGTACTTTTCAAAAAAGCACGTGTTAAGAGCCTACGCTTGTTTTTTTTTATTTGCAACATTTTGATTTACTGCCGGGAATTACGTGTTTAAAAGAACTCTTTCAAATAAATAAATTTAAAAAAATGTTTTTCAAAAATTTATCAAACCAAAATCAAGTTTTAAAATCAACTCCAAAACAATTGAAGCCATACAAAAAAAAAGCCTTGTAAAACATATTTTTCACAGGATCTTCTGATTTTGGAAAACTCCTTTTTCCAGTTTGCCAGCGGTGCACCATTCAGAATAGATGCTGTATAAAAGAGCAGAGATGTAAAAAGAGTTGAAACGTTTTCAATTCTGAAAAAGCCTGTAAAATTTTTTTACTGCCGTTTTAAAAAGTTTCAGTTTGTAGGAGTTTTAAAACGAAAATTATTTTTCGTAAAGGATCTTGGTTTAATTTCTCATCAATTCAGTATTTTTGAACAACATAAAATTGCATTTTTTGTTAAAAAGTGTAAAAAATGTTGCATTTCTTTCTAGAAAAGAAAATAAAACTACAAACTTCACTCTTGTGCTGGTCATCGATTGTTGTTTTATAAATCTTTTATTAAAGAGATTTCCATTTTTTTTCTTAATTATCCTGAATGTATTCGTTCTATGACTAGTGAAAAGAAGAGTGGTTCGCAGATCGCTGGATGGCTGTCGAGAAAATGTTCGCGGTTGATATCTGAAGTTTTTTCATCAATTCAGTATTTTTGAATGACATAAAATTGCCCTTTTTGTTAAAAAGTGTAAAAAATGTTGCATTTTTTAGAAAAGAAAACCAAATTGCAAACATCACTTTTTTGCTGGTCATCGATTGTTGTTTTATAAATCTTTTATTAAAGAGATTTCAATTTTTTTTTTCTATGACTAGTGAAAAGAAGTGTCGAGAAAATGTTCGCGGTTGATATCTGAAGTTTTGCTTTTTGGGAAAGAAGTTTTAGTGCGATAATTAATTTATCAGGGGCCGGATTACCCTGTCAATATCGAGTATAATTTAAATATAAACTTCGCTCGATAATGAATGCCGCAATTCAGCCCCCGGTTGAAGTTCCCCGTCGCTGCAGATACATTTCAACAATCATCCATTCCTTTGGAATTCGCATTATAAATTTGAGGTTTTGGGCCTCTCCTCCTCTTCTCTTCTATTAAAATAATTTCTACAATTGTAAAATATGACAGTGGCTATTTTGACAAAAATTATGCTGAAGTAGCTCCTTGTGGCAGCCAACTTTTAAGATTTTTCCTGATGTTTTATTCATTGACCAGGAGCACACGAGCATAATTTCAAAAGCCGCACAATTTTTTTTCTAACCAAAACACACGAGACTAATTCATTTGCCATAATATATAAACGCATAGAACGCTTTGTTTGTATTGGTGTATCTGGTGCACTTGTTGTTGTTATTGCTGCTAATTCGAAGTTGTTGCCGATAGAATAATGATGCCAACATAAAAACCACTCGCCAACAACATGACATTTTATGGCAGCATAATTGTGATCATGAGATCTGTACAATTAAGATCACAAATTATTGTTCTCTTTTCCGTCGGTCTATTTCTTTTGATTGTTCTAGACAACTTCACTTTCGATTTTTGAGCCCAGAAGATGTATTCAATTCACAAAATTCAACCTTCACCTTGAGTAAGAACTTCCACTCAGTTGCAGCGTCCAGGTTACTTGAACTTATCTCTGCTATCAACCAGGATGTTGCCCAATAGAAAATTGCGCAAAGCCAATTCCAATTCCAATTTCATTCATACTTGTTTGAAGGCTGATTAAACTCTTTGGAGCAGCGTGCGGTTAAGCACCCAAAGCAAAAATGCTGCTGCAGTGCCAACAGCCTGAATGCAACAGCTAAATAATTGTAACAGAAATTCCACAAGACTAAATAAAGAAATAACAGTTATTTCTAACAATTAAACAATTCACAAACATTTTCCCACACACCAAAATATAGCAGAAGAAGAAGAAAAAGGAGAAGAAGAAAAAGAAATACCCCATCCAACTGGCAGCTAAAAACTATTAACCCCGCGATTTGATATCAAATTAAAACTGATTTGAAACTATTTTTATAAAATAATTAATCGTGCATCTGTTATTTGTTACACATTTTTCTCCATTTGAATGGGCTGTTTAGCCATCATTTTAGCCTTTCAAACAAATCGTTTATCTTAACGCATCGCATCGCATCACATCACCACGTATCGCAACGCATTAAGGCATATCATAACGATATCATAACACTATCATAATACACACGCTTACAACCTGTTAATCGGCAAGTGTGAGAGCGAGTGCAAGTGTTTGGCTGAAAGACATGCCTATTAATCGCTAATTAAAAGATTAAACAAGTGAAAATTAATTATATTTATTAAGTATTTAGTTGCTGTGCCATAAATAGATTTCTGTCCGCAATTAAACGTTTATTTCCCTGTAGAAATATAATCGCACTATTTATAACACAAAACCGGTTTAATAAAATCCATTCATACGAACGAGTGCAAAACACGACACATTTGGATGATGGTATACATTTTTATTAATTATTTCTCTTTTAATCTCATTCTCTCCCTTGTTTAAGTTTAAAAACCGAAAAATAGCTTGTAATTGATATTGTTATGGTGATAATGAGAATACGTGTACACGGAGAGAAATAGTTGGAGTGAAGGGAGCAAAAGTAGGATATTACAGTCGGCTAAATAATGTTTCCTATTTTTAATTTTCTTCCTATTTTTAAATTTAAATAAAATTAATTGCGTGTATGAGACATCATAAAAGTTTTTTAATCATTTGAAGGACCTATTGATTCCATTCTGAGTGGAATACAACATCATTCAAACGTCCGCCACGGCTTATATGGGTAGAGTAAGTCCCTCAAATCCGGTTCCGTTTAAAATTATTAAAATTTATAGTTTCTTTTTTAATGCAACAATTTTATTATTTGCAGATGTTGTGGAATGCTGCGTACAACCGTTTATGGTGATTTAGAAAAACAGGCTGAATACATGACGACTAATTTGACAGATGTCAAAGTTTGCAAGTCCCTGTTGGAAGAGCCTTTAGAACATAATTTTACAAACTTATTTTTTTAATAAAAAAAAAAGCATCAGCACCTGAAGCAGTTGTAAGAGAATCGTATATAAAGTAAAGTGGGCGGCACCACGCCCTTATAATTATATAACAACATGCAAATAATTTCAGTTGATTTGAGGGTTTGTATACAAAGTAAATATTCCGTTATTTGCTGTACTACCATAATATAAAAAGTAGGCAGCGACACGCCCACATTAATGATATATGAAAGTTCACCTCCTTCTATTTAGCCTCTCTTTTGTTAAACCTGGCATACTCAGTGGGTATCTTCCCTAATAGCATGTTTTATATAAATAGTTTTTGTGCAACTGCTATGAAAGTAGGCAGCGACACGCCCACATTAATGATATATGAAAGTTCACCTCCTTCTATTTAGCCTCTCTTTTGTTAAACCTGGCATACTCAGTGGGTATCTTCCCTAATAGCATGTTTTATATAAATAGTTTTTGTGCAACTGCTATGAAAGTGGGCAGTGTCACGCCCACATTCAATACATATTTCAATTAATAACTACTTTTTATTAAATGATTCAGCTAAAGTTGTGCCCAAACATTGAAATGACTTGAAAATCAAAGAAAGTGATCATATTTATAGGCATTGACACGCCCACATTAATGATATATATCTTCCGATTTCAGTAGAAGCTCGATCCTGCTTTTAGATCCGCTGGCAAGACGATCTGTGATATAATCCGGTGCTGCCACGCACCTACATATTTTATTTTATTACTTGCAGTTGACAACAACTTCTTTCTCGTTTTGCGCACACCAGCAGTTAGTCCGGGAAGCATGAGTTTCTTTGAAAAAAGTGGGCAGCCGCACCGCCTTATCAATGAAATATTGTTAATTACTTGTGCTTGCTAAACATGGCATTAGAACTGATTTTTTTAATATTTTCGGCAGTGCCACGCCCCTAAATTTTTTTATTTCATAAGATTCACATGAGTATAAATAAGCTATGCCACGCCTAGTAATTCAACATGCATTTTTAGCCTTAATTACCAAAACTGTTGCAAGGAAATTTTAAAAACTTATATTTTTGAAATCAAAATTTGGGAATTAGTTGAATGGGCAGCGCTGAGTAAATGAAATGTGATTTAATATTTTTTCTACTCCCGCTTAAGTTATTGTTTTCACAAGATTTTCTTAATAATAATTTTTCTTGTGATCTGCTATGAATCATATGAGAAGTAATTGCCTAAATACTTATTTTTCGCAGTGTACCAGTCGATCGAAACAAAGTTGACAATCGTGTTTGGTTTTGCTTACGCTTGTTTTAGTTAACCGAATGCATTTATAAATCTGTGAATGTTCAATGGATGGATGGATGGACGTTGTTAAGAAGTATGGAACCAAAAATGATCGCGTGCAATACAAAATTGAAATACAGAAGAAGAAGAAGAGAAAAAAACTGTACAAAACCAGTCAGTTGGCTTTGACGAATGCAAAAATGAAGGTGGGGGGTTGGGGGGGGTAAGAAAAGAGACTTGATATCCAGTTTGTAAAACATGCTGAAAACAGCACAGCTGATAGACGCCCTGCGACAAAAATTTGTACGCGAGCATGTTGCCTTTTTTTCTGTTTCTTGTCTTATTTTATTTTCTTTCCTCGCCTTCTTCATCTGTAATTTCATTACGCTCATAGACGATTAAATACAATTCATTCACTTCACTCTGAAAGCCAAAATTGATATCAATATAAAATGGGAAAATTGGAAAAATTATATCAACATAAAACACGCACTTTTTCCATTCCCACTTCGTGCGAACGGGGCAGAAGACCGTTTGACAAGGATCTCGTGCGCATAGTCGTCGCATTATTACTGCCGGTTGTTAGTTCGTTCGCTGATGATCATAATTATGATGGCAACTGTCATAAATGACAAATTGCAGATTAGAGTTTCTTCAGTTCGCAAGTGCTTTTGTATTGTATTTGCCAGCTTGTTGGCAATTAATTAACTGCGACGCTCTCGTTATGGCAGGCACTCGCAGTGAGTTGTAGTTGAGTTTTGAAACATAAAAGGAATGAAACTCAAACTCATTTAATTTAATTTACGAGTATTTCTTTCCACCGCAACAAGTTTTGCTGCGAAGCAAGTGGCCACAATATTGTCACCGCCGTCGCCAGCATTTTGTCATCAACTGGCTTTAAATGGCTGCTGTTGTCGTGATCTTTTTCTTCCAATTTTTTGTTCAGTTTTTTTCAGTCTTTTTTTTTTAGGTGGTTAAAGTTAAAAATGTGTGAAAATGTCGTTTTAATAGTTTTAATAGCGAAGTTTGTCACTTTTTCTATTGCGCATGCTTAAATGCAATTTTGCCATTCATTTTTTCTTCTTCTACTTCTCTCTTTCTGAAAGTTTTATTTGGTATGAAATTCGAGCAGATAACGACTGCGACGGACGGCCAAGCAAACATGTGGCGAATATGTTCGCATGCAATCTATCACTTTGGCATCGTTTAAATTTCATTATGAACAGATTTTTATTTATTATATTTTATTTTTGGGCGCGCTACACTTTTTAGGGGAGTTTGAACAGTTTGTTGATGCGTTTGCTGGCTGGTGATATCAAAAACTTTTAGGTTGGGGATTTCATTCTGGGACAAGTCTAGTTAGACAAGGCAAATCTCTCTCACATTTCCCTCTTCACTGTCTGGCCCAAGATGTCCATGGATATCGTTTTCAATTTTTTCCCGAATATAAAAAAATATGTAGCAGATTTCTTGGAAATAAATGTTTGAGATCGACTTTGTTTTTATATTTAAAAATAATTAGAAATTGTATTTATTTTGTATATAAAAAAGAAAGTGGAAAAGAACAGACTTCATATTAACTTTCCCCCGGTAGGGTGACAGCAATTCGTTTCATGCCAACTTATCAGTATATATATTGAGTCTCTCCCATTTCCCTGCGAAGATTCTCTTTTCACTTTCTGGCCACAGAGGTCCATGGATATCGTTTTCAATTTTTTCCCGAATATAAAAAAATATGTAGCAGATTTCTCACAAAAAAATATGTTTAATTATCCTAATTTTTTGAGCAAAAGATCCACTTTATTTTTATATATTAAAAAAATAATAAAAAGAAACTGGAAACATTAACTTGCCCCCGGTAGCGTGACAGCAGTTCGTTTCATGCCAACTTATCAGTCTATATATTGAGTCTCACTTTCCAACAAAAGATTTATAATTTATTTGTGCGTTAAATAAGTGTGACAAACACTATTATTTACACTTGTGAAACGCAACAAGCAACACCTCAAGTTGCAGTCTCAGTTGAAACAACCAGCGTGTTTAATGCTGCAGCAGTTGCCGTTACAGTCGTTTTAGCAAAATTGTAGCAACATTTTTATTTACATCGAAAATTGCATGTTAATTGAGCATTAAAATGATTTAGATTTATTTAAAATAATTCTTAAACTGCCCTCATTTCTTACACACATATTTTTTTATCTAATTTTAAAATAATTGTGATTCGCCGTTTAGGCCATCACAATTTGAATCTAAAGAGCAGAACCGAGAAATAGATGAGTTATTTCTTGTAATTTCAGCTGGTGTGTAATTAACACTCAATTAAAAAGAAATTAATTAAGAAACATGATACGCGCGATAATGATAGCGATCGCGATAGTTTGTGGTATTTGTGTACTCACTTTGAGTTCAGATTAAAAATTGACAAAATATTTATTTAATACTGATTGACAACTTAATTGCAACACGCAATAATTTATGGAGTTTTTTTTTTGTTGTTGGTTTCGTTTTTGTTTTCAGTGAGTTTTTTTGTTGGTAGTAAAATTTATTGAATGCGATAATTAAGTGAATAATTGCCAGTAATTAAAGCCGATGATGTGACGTAAAAATTCCAAAAATTTTTGTTGCATGAAATTTAATAATCGCCCTCACAGCGAGTATTGCACGTACTCTACACTGAGCACTTTCAATACGACTGAAAATATATCGAGGAGGGAATCAAGTGTTGGGAATGATTTCTCATCATTCCAACTTCAATATTGACTTGAAAAATATATCGCTTTCTCCTGCTGTGTATTCTCAAGATGCTTTTAGTACCGTGAGAGTCCGATTTTTTGTGAGAAATGTTTTCTTTTTTCAATAAAATTAATTGTTTTCTGTAGTGGAATTTTTTTTGAGATATTGTCTGAGTTAATTCATTCAATTGTTTAATCGCTAATCGATTAATTAATCGGATACTATCGACTGTCCGACTACTCTATTAATTAGCCAATCAAGTAATCGATTAACCGATTAGTTTACCGGTTATCAGATTAATTTATTAATCAAATAATCGAACAACCGATTGATGCGTCGATTAACCGATTGATGTATCGATTAACCCATCAATTTACCGGTTAACCGAGTTAACTTATTAATTAAATAATCAAATAACCAATCGGTTAATAGATTAATTAATCGAATATTATCGATTGACCAACTGCTCTATTAATTAACCAATCAAGTAATCAATTAACCGATTAGTTTACCAATTATTTGAGTGAATAATTAAACAAATAATCAAATGACCGATTGATGCATCGATTAACCGATTGATGTATCGATTAACCCATCAATTTACCGATTAACCGAGTTAATTTAGTAATTAACTAATCAAATAACCAATCGGTTAATCGATTAATTACTCGAATATTATCTATTGACCGACTACTCTATTAATTAACCAATCAAGTAATCGGTTGACCGATTAGTTTACCGCTTATCCGATTAATTTATTAATTAATTAAACAAATAATCAAATAACCGACCTATGTATCGATTAACCGATTAGTTTACCGGTTATCCGATTGATTTATTACTTAACTAATCAAATAATCGATTGATTAATCGATTAATTACAGTTTGAATAATTATCAATTACTTATTGATTAAGTTGATTTCGGTCGATTAATCGATTAACAGTGTTAACCGATTAATTTTTAATTAACTAATCAAACAATCGATTAACCGATTGGTTAACCGATTAAGTACAGTTTGAATAATTACAAATTATTGGTTAAGCCAGTTGATTTCGGTCGATTAATCGATTAACCGTTTATTAAAACACAAATAAGTTTTCTAACATCCCGCTAAGAAAACTGAAAATTTTTAAATTGATTTTACCCCGTTTTAAAAAAGTCGAGTTCTTATAAAATCTTGACGTTTTGAGGTAATACGAAGCTTCCCTGAGTAATTCTGGGAATCAGTTTCTACGTCTAAGTATGTGGTCCGCTTGTAACTTCTTAACAGCTGAACCAAATCAAACCATGTGAACATAGACTTTCTGTGAACTTGAACCGATTCGAACCGGTCGATTTCAAGATATTTAAGAAAAAACATCAAAAACTCACTTTTCATAGTGTTTTTTTTAGGAATAACTTTGAAACGTCTTCATCGATCGTGAGACTTTAGGAAGGAAAACATTCGAGAAAAGTGGTTTTATTTTTGAGTCACCGTAAACCGGATCAAAATCGATTAATTCGTTCGTGAGATATCGTGAAGGAAAAAATTCTATTTTATTCTGATTTTATGTTTGAATAACTTTGAAATTACATATCTGATCTGTTAGTGTTTCCCTATTCTTATACAGTAATTGAAAACTACATCAACCCAAAAAAAGGCACCCGTTATAATAGCACACCCTACACCAAGAGATATATGTACGTGTGCAGACATCACTTATTCTTTCTTAATGTAACCAAAAATTTTATAATTTTTATTGTTTGAAAAAAAAGGCATCGTTAGCGAACATCCGAATTTATCTGAAACTGTTCATTTTCATATCTCGTCATATTAGAAAAATGTTCTTTCTTGTTGGCACGAATTTAATAATTGTTCACTTCATTTCATGTATTTATTTATTTTTTGTTTTACAATCTTGTTTGCTGTTGTTCTGTCCCCCCTTCTTGCTCGCAGTGCACTGGCAAGAATATGATGAAAGAAAAAAAAAAGAACAGTTTCGTAAAAGCTAAACGTTATTTAAAATGACATTAATTTGCGTTATATTTAACGTTAAGTTGTCAACCAGTATTTTGCTACATGTCAGACTTTGATTGTTCTCAAAATAATGTGCAGAGGACAGATAATATTTGTGTACATGATGACTGAACTCTTAAAGAGTCTATAGACATTTTCATAACGAAATATGCCTAACAGGTGCGGATACAGAGAGAGGGTCCATGGAGAAATATTATATCATTGTGCACAAAAGTCACACGGGCTGTTGCATTAAGTCGTCAGATATCGGGGTGGCCCATATTTGTTTAAAGAAAAAAGAGAATCTTAGGAGTTGCTTGCAAATTTTACCAGAAATGCTCTCTCTCTCTCTCTGTCTGGGTAAAAGTGGCTTCCCCAATTTTTTATAGAATTGCATTGCGATTCTCTGACTTATTATAAATTTTTTAAACTCAAACCACTGTGCGACAGTGAGAAATCGGTGTGAAAAATACCTAAACTTGGTCTTTAGCACTACCAATTTCTCAGCAGTTTTCAAAACAGCACAAGTACAGAATTTAAAAAAATCTTTTGTAACAAGGTTTTCAAGTCACTTTTAGCAGGAACCCTAAAAGAAAATTTTGAAAAAGAAAAGCAAAAAAAAACAGGCTCAACGCATAAATATTTTTAAAAACTTTAAGTTCCATTTAACCTTCAGGCGCACCCCTCACGAAACTTTCAGTGTGTATCCGCCTCTGTTTCATACATTCATAAATTTCCATACAAACACACATGCATATGCATGTGCATGTGTGTGTGTGTGTGTGTGTGTGTGTGCCACAATGTCAGACAGTCAGTTAGTCAACCCATTTAGCAGCATCAACAAAGACGAATAATATTAAGAGTGGAAAGTTTAGATGCGATGTTGTGTTGTTGTCTAGCGGAGAGGAGCGTTGCTTGCGAAAATATTTGCTTAAGAAGACTGAAAGAGGAGCATGTGAATGAATGAATGACTGCATGAATGAATGACCTCTCCCGCGTTGCATTCTTGTCTTAATTTAATTAAGAAAGTTGATTACAATTATTTAAATTTGCAGGATGCGGCGGTACCACATATTCTGGTTTATGGAATTAGACTTGGGACTGCCAGCGCTGGTCTGTGTTTTGTATTAATTGATAATTTTTTCTCTATTAATTTATGTTGCATTGAAATTTCAGTAATAAAAACTACAATATTGTAAGAAACGAATTGAAGATGTCATCGGCAACAGACTGTTTGCTGCTTTTTCACTCTAAGGGGGCTAATAGTCCCCTTGGATTTATCAAAGTTCTCCTGAAAATGATTTATTCTAAAAAGCATTGCAGATGGATAAGCACAAAAATTAACAGCCAGCGGCTTTCGGAAACAACTGTGTTCTTCTCTGCCAGCTGAATAATTAACGAGTTTCTCTTGAGCTTTGCCGTTCTGAATTAAGGCCATGTTACGAACTGTGGCCTTTTAATTTTAATTAAATTCAATATAACACAAAATAGTTTGAAACAAGTATGATCCCTTATATTTGACCATGAAGCCGAAGGATGTTGGATCAATTTCGTTCTCAATATGGGAACGAATTTTTCTCTCCCGCATGAGTATGTGGGTTATATCATGAAGTCGTAGTACCGGTTATTGGACGAGGAAAGCCTTCTATTATTTTATATATATATTTTTTGTTGTTGTAAAAAAACAACTCCCAAAGTGATTTTCAGACGCTAATCCAGGCCACGACCGTTGGCACTGGCAGGGTAGCATTCCTACCTACCCTTCATAGTGGAATTATAAATAACTAAAATCTCCGGTGAGCTCAGAGAATAAATAAATTGACTCTTATCCACAGATCCCATAAAATCTTTATTTTAATTTCAAATATTATTTCTAAATTCCCGGATTTTTATTTAATAATTCCGGCTTTCAATTGGTCATGCTGGTGTTTCAATTAAAGAAAAATATTATATAAAAAATAAGTATCTTTAACCCTACTGTGCGCTTTTCTAGCCCCCCCCCCCCCCCCCCCCCCCTCTCTCTCTCTCTCTCTCTTTCTCTTCTCGACTCAATACTATCCGCTCTTCTTCACAGTTCCCATAAAATCTTTATTTTAATTTCAAATATTTTTTCAAAATTCCCGGATTTTAATTTCAATTTAGTTTCAACTAAAGAAAAATTTACATAAACAATAAATATCTTTAACCCCACTGTGCGTTTTTGTAGGCCCCCTATCTCTCTCTTCTCGACTATCAAATATTTTTTCTAAATTCCCGGCTTTTAATTTAATGATTCTTGTTTTCAATTGGTCGTGGTGGTTTTACAATTAAAGAAAAAAATTATATAAAAAATAAATATCTTTAACCCCACTGTGCGCTTTTGTATGGCCCCCCCCCCCCTCCCTCTCTTTCTCTTCTCGACTATCCGCTCTTCAAATATTATTTCTAAATTCCCGCATTTTAATTTCAATTTAGTTTCAATTAAAACAAAATATTGTATAGAAAATAAATGCGCTCTAGCCCACTGTGCGCGCTTTTGTAGGCCTTGTATTCTTGTATAGAAATGTGTGGCACGCTAAATGCGATAAATGTGTGTATTAATCGTTTTATAAAAACTAAATTTGTTGCTATTTTTCGCTCTCATAAATCACTGAGTCAATGAGCTCAAACGACAACGCGTCGAGCAAAATGTTGTGTTTTATGCGTACGCGCATATAATTATTTCAGAGTACATATTTTTGTTGATGCTTAAAAAAAAAAATACCAACAAACATTAAATACATAAATAATATTTTTTATTTTTTTATTTTTATTTTTATTTTTCTTTCAATAAATTCTGTTCAGTTTGTGTCACATTTTTGTGTACAATAAGACTGACGGCGAGCATTGAAACTTGTCATTTTCGACTCCTGCCTGTACTTTCAGCGCTTTTATTGTTGTGAATATTTGGCGGCGGGTGATTATAATTTGAGTGAACAAAATCATTTTATTCGGTCGATCGGGTAGGGTTTGTAATATAGACGACAATTGACTTGGAAACGAGTGCATATTGAAATTTTTGTTTGCTTTTTGCTATTGAATTTCTTTAGCTGGAATTGTTTCGCTGTCAAAGTGGAGACAGAGTGCTGTTTGTTGTGTGGTGGGATATTTCAGTCAGTTGTCTGTGGCCTATTATTCTTCTTGTTAATGTAACTCTTTTCTCTGGCTCCCGGTCTGTCTGTCTCGCTGTCTGTTTCTCTTTCACACATTCTGTGTCTTGCTTTTGACACATCTGATTAAAACGATATTAAATGGATTGTAGTGCTAATTTATAATGGAATAATTTATTGTTTATTAACACACACACACAGACACACACATTTAGTTGAGCTTCTACATGCGAATATGTAACAAAATTGAAACAAGTATTTTTTATGATCAATTAATTAAATTAACATGTTGTACGAGCACTTTTGCTGGTTACTGCAAGATATTCGTTTTGAATTGCCGTTAAGGATTAATAAGATTTCAGAATTAAATGTGACATAATCAAGTTTTATGGCGACTTTATCTTCTCAGCTGTCACGCATCTGGCATGCAAGCAATTTGACGTAGAGAAATTTTTTCCAATAGCAGAACATTATCCAGTGCTTAATTAAAGGGTGTTTTTTATAGAGTGATGCAAGTTTAAATCATAATAAAACATATTAAGATATTGTTGATATCAATGAAACGGTCTTTATTGGATAGAAAATTTCATAACATTGATGTTTAAATATGATTTCTGCCATGTGGCCGCCACGGCTGGGGCGTACAAGGCGCAATCTGGAACAACAATTTTCACAAACAGCAACATTCTGACCAACGTCGTTTATGAAGACACATGGGCCAATGACTCCGCAAGCCTTTAAAGCGCACCAAACAGTAGTTTTCTGTGCATGTGAAAGTTAAGCTTGTGGATTCTCCTCACCCCAAATGCGACAATTCTGTTCATTTACGTACCCATTCAACCGAAAATGGGCTTCATCGGAAAATAAAATTTTTAATGGACGAAGTGCACGATAAGTTTGACGAACAGAGCCATTATTTTGATTAAAAAATTTCCCCAAATATTAAGAAATAACTTTTTTATTATTCAGATCGAAAAATAAAAGTAAATAAATAATTTTTGTTTTCCGATCGAAAAATAAAAGTCAAGAAATAATTTTTATTTTGTTTCAATTCAGTTACTTTAAAGGAATCAATTCATCTATTTCAAAAATTTCGGTTGCATAGCAAAAGTTCAGAACTATTTTTTTTAAATTGCCAAAAGGACAAGACTTATTGCTGAAGGTTGCTGAATAGAATCCGATTTCAGACATGGAGTGCAATCCACTTGCTTTCGATACAGGTAAATTTCAAATTAAATTTAATAAATAAAGTTTCGCATGCATTTCCCCAACTTGCTCGCAACGTTGCTCTGGTGTAAGTCGATCCATAATGAAATGTCAAAGCAAACTAAACAAAAAGCAACTATCAGCTGTTAAATGGGTGGTCAAATAAAGCAGTGATGCCAACTCAAAGTTGTATCACTCTATAAAAAACACCCTACAGTGTTGTCATGTGTGCAGATTAATACGCACACACATCTTGAAATCTTAACGCATGTAGCGGAATCAGCGTACTATTTTCGTGCTGTTTGGGTGGGTATATAATTTATATAATTATTTATTTAATCGGTATATAACCAATTAACTCGCTAACATATTCTTTACAATTCAACTGTGGCAGCACTTCCCACACAATGAAAACAACAACAAACAAAGATAAGCAAATTAAACACAAGATATATATATCGCTACGAAATCATAAGAACATCACAGAACGTAACAATATTGAGCTGAAATTTTTATATATTTCCATTAACAGAAACAAACCAACATTTTCCAAATGAAACATTTGAAATGAATGCCAGCGCGGGCACACGGTCACAAGCCAAGAATGCAAGTGAATGATTTTAAATGTTGATGCAAAGGAAATCCAAAAACAATATTTAAAAACAAGATTGAAGAGTATTTACTAAATAAAAATGAAAAAAGAGCAACAACCCAAGAGAATGTTTTACGTAGAGAGAGAGAGAGTGTGAGAAACATATTCAAAGATAAAGAGAGTTTAAGCAAACCGAAACAGAAGCGTTACTTTAATTGAGAGCACATTATTTATTGAAGAGTAAATATTATGATTTTTATTTAATCATTTAATTTAAAACGTGCCAAAAGCGAAACAATAAAACGAGCACGCACACCCAAGCAAACAGTCAAACAGGCATGACAAAGGAAAATTAACAAACAGCTGATGAGGTTAAATAAGTTTTATAACAAACCTGACAACATCAACACCTATTTGGAAATGTTGCAAGCAGCCAGTCAGCAGTCATGCAAGTTGAAGTCTCACAACCAACAAGTTTTTTTCACGCATGTTGCAACTAGCATGTCGCAGGCTACAAGTTGAAATCACACACAGTTGTAACGCAACATGCTGTCCAAACCTGCTGCATTCACATGTGTGTATGAGTTGCATGACACACAGCCAACGACCTACAAAAATGAGCTTCACATTTCTTTATGTTTTTGTTTATTTGTTTGTTTTCTGCACAGTGACAAATGCTCTCATTTATTAAACGCCATCAGCTCTCACTAACACTACTACCACATGACGTTTTGAGTATGTGTATGTGAAAACAATGTACTACTATATTGGACAACAGTTTTCTAGCCAGCATTTAGTTATGCCTCTCATTCTCAATCGTCGCAGACGTCACGCCAGCGTTTCTTCCACGAAATAAGAGGAAGATAGTCTAGTATTTTTATCTTAAAACACAAACAAATTTTAACTCAATTTTATACCTGCTACTTGTGGTAAGTGATATAAGCATTTCAGAACATTTATTCGTAAAAGAAAATAAAACCAAATAAATGTTGCCGACTTCACAAATTTGTGTTTGCCTACACACGCGCATATACAGAGTTTTGTCTTACCCAGCGAACATGCAGGTTGTATTTCAAAACTAGAGTGATTTAATACTGAATACTTTTTATTATATCAAACGTTTGAATATTATTTGGTATTTTCTGAGCTGAAAAATTAAATCGTGCTAATTTTTCCTTGTATATGTAAATGCAATCATTTATTTTATTTTATTTATCAAAAATTTAGCCGTAACCATTATGTTTTATTTTAAAAATCACATTTTAATAAGTATTATCTGAGTTTTATTTTTTCGTTTAGGAAAAATTTATGTAACTTTTATTATTCCTCAATAAAAGTGATATACATCTTGACTTTTATTTTTTGATTATAAAATAAAAGTTTTGTCTTGATTTTTACTTATTCGCCAGGAAATAAAAGTTATTTCTCGATTTATTTCTTAATCAAAAAATAACTTTCATTTTGCTAAAAAATCGAGGAATAACAAGAAATAACTTTTATTTCTTGAGGAATAAATAAAAATAAGATCGAATTTTAAGATCGAAAAATTAAATTCGTGAAATAATTATTATTATGAAAGAATAAATAAAAATCAAGAAATAACTTTTATTTTCTGAGGAATAAATAAAAATCAATAAATAACTTTTATTTCTTGAAAAATAAATAAAAATTAAGAAATAACTTTTATTTTCAGATCGAAAAATAAAAGTCGAGAATTAACTTTTATTTTGAAAGAATAAATAAAAATCAAGAAATAACTTTTATTTCTTGAGGAATAAATGAAAATTAAGAAATAACTTTTATTTTCAGATCGGAAAATAAAAGTCGAGAAATAACTTTTATTTTGAAAGAATAAATAAAAATCAAGAAATAACTTTTATTTCTTGAAAAATAAATAAAAATTAAGAAATAACTTTTATTTTCTGATCGCAAAATAATATTCCAGAAATAACTTTTATTTTCTGAAGAATAAATTAATATCAAAATAATAACTTTTATTTTCTAATCGAATAATAAAAATTAAGAAATAACTTTTTTATTATTCAGATCGAAAAATAAAAGTAAAAAAATTATTTTTGTTTTCCGATCAGAAAATAAAAATCAATAACTTTTACTTCCGTATCGCAAAATAAAAGTCAAGAAATAATTTTTATTTTGTTTCATTTCAGTTACTTTAAAGGAATCAATTCATCTATTTCAAAAATTTCGGTTGCATAGCAAAACTTCTGAACTATTTTTTTTAAATTGCCAAAAGGACAAGACTTATTGCTGAATAGAATCCGATTTCAGACATGGAGTGCAATCCACTGGCTTTCGATACAGGTAAATTTCAAATTAAATTTAATAAATAAAGTTTCGCATGCTTTTTGAAACATTTAGCAGATCTTGCAGGCGATAAAGCTTTACGAATTAAATTTCATTACGTTATACTCATTATTCATTTAAATATCAGGAGGGCAAATTAGAATCTATAGAAATTCAGAATAATATAAAATTGGATAATTTTAATCGCAACTCGAACTAAAACGCTATTATTTTCATTTTCAAATCAACCGATTCTTTTTTGAATACAAAAACAGACCAAATGGACGTCAGTGTCACGATGTATCAGATCTTGGAAGAGGTGCGTTCCTTAAAGTACAACCTGGAGAAGAGCGACGAAGAGAACAAACAATTATTAGAAAGTCTTAAGACAGAAGTTAAAACCCTGAGATCCGAAATAAAAGAAATGAAAATGTATGCGGATCCGGAGTTCAAACTGCTGCCCAACATGCCCTTCGATACCATGGAGGAGCTGAGAGAGTTTGATGAGAAGTTGCCAGAAGATGATGCACTGAGAAGCGATTTGGTGAGTCCAAAAAATATTTATTAATTTTATTCCCACTTCTAATAAAATTCCAATTATTCACTGTGTTAGAAAGCATTTTTAATTAGACTGGCTGGAAAGGATTATACCACATTTCTGAGAGCGGCTTTGAGAGCAGTAGTCACCGATGAGTTGGCTGTGAATTTGACTTGGCGCGGCACTCCAGAGAAGCCGAGTGTACAAAGTTTTACCGTTTTTGTGCTTTTAAGAGGTGGGTTTTGTTAGAAAATTTGAAGACGCTGAAAGATCAGTGTTTGTATGTGACAAACTTCTTTTGCCTTTTGGTGTAGAATTGTGAAATAACAATTTGGAAAGTTTTTTAATTATTCATGTCGACATAAATTAAATTAGTTTTGATAAAAGTTGGCGTGGAGGTATGTAAATTAAGTACTGAGTAGGCAAAGAAAAATAAAACTAATGGCGTTCTCTTTTTTAGAAAAAGTGTAACATTTTTTCACTTATTTTCTAAAAAGTGGCGGTTTGGAAAAGTTTTAAAAGAGAAATTATTTTTCATGAGGAATGTTGGATCTATTTCTAATAAATTCCCTATTTTTAAATAACAATATGCTGCCATTTTCTGTTAAAAAGTGTGAAAAATGTTGCACTTTTTCCAGAAAAGAAATCAGCTTTAGTTTAAAGTTACGCTACTGGAAGTTGCTACCAGGGCTTTTTTGAAAATTTAGTATTGAAATTATAAACAAAAAAATTTTATTAGTTACTTGCAGTGATAAACTGATATAATTGATCTTGGAAACTGCATTATCTATATTTCTAAAGTTGGTAGCACTGCTTATTTTTTTAAAGGGGATATGAGACAACATAAGACAATTTAAAGAAGCAAGAATAAATTGGTGTAAATAATATTGGAAGCAATATTTTCTATATTTTTTACTGTTGGCAGCACTGCTGATTTTTAAAAAATATAATATTAGAAATTATTTAAAGAAGATTTGATAGAGACTCACAGTAATAAATATATTTAAATTATCTGAAATATTTTTTAGTTTTCTCAAGTTGGTAGCACTGCTTACTGATCTAAAATGGTATATAAGACAATATAGAAAAAATTGTAGAAACAGTAAAAAAATTGGTGTAATTGATACGTGCAGCAGATTTCTTATTGTTGGTAGCACTGCTAATTTTTGACAATGTAATATTAGCCAGTGTTTAAAGATTTGACAGAAAATTACCATAAGAAATTGATTTAAATTAGCTGGTAGTATATTTTTAATAAAATAAGTTGGTAGCACTGTATTTTTTTAAAGAGAATACTAGACAATCTTTAAAGAAACCTTTTAGTTAGAAACTTACAGTAACAAGATGATATAAATAGTAGTGGAAGCAGCATTTTTTTATAGTACCAATGTTGGCAGCACTGCTTCTTTACAAATTGTTTTAACAATATTGAAAAAAAGCTTTTCGATAAAAACTTTCGCTAGTAAAAACTACTATGAATGATACTGAAACCAAGATTTAATTTTTCCAAAGTTGGTAGCACTGCTTGTTTCTTGCAAAAGGAATATATAAATATAAAGATTTTTGACTGTCACTTGCAGTAATAAATTGTTACAGTTTATATTAAAAGCAGGATATATTTCTTTAATGTTGGTAGCACTGGTATTTTTGACAACGGAGTATTAGACAGTATTTAAAGATTTGACAGAAAGTTACAATAATAAATTTATTTAAATTATCTGGTAATATATTTTTAATATTCTAAAGTTGGCAGCATTTGTTTTATAGTACTAATGTTGGTAGCACTACTATTTTATATTTTATTTTTCTTAAGATATAAAATCTTGTTGACAGACATTTAAAGTAACAAGTTCATATAAATGAACTGAAAATAGGAGTATTTTATTACTCTTAAGTTGGTAGCCCTGCCTACTTTGTATGGAAAACGGAATGTCGCACAATATTTAATTAAAGCACTGGATAATTTATTATAATTCAATTAAATTTTTTCTCTTACCAGATCTTTGCCATGCCCGATACACCAATTCCAACCATTCCGATATCAACCGAATTTGTCAGCAACATTTTCTGCATGCCAAAGACAGGGTTACCAAGAAGCTAAAACCGAATGGTTGTACATCTCAGGCGTTACAGTCGATAAAGAGAAGTTCATCTCCAGCGAGAAGTGAGTCGCCGATACCAACACCAACACCGCCTCCCATGTCCCGTTATTTATTAATTTTGCCCCCTTTGCCCATCTCAACGCTGAAGGCGTTGGAAGAATTCGATGAGAAATTGTTGGCTGATGCGAAATTGAAAACAGCCCTCGTGAGTTGATTGAGGATTTCTTTTCTTTCAATTAATTTTTTTTTTAAATTATTATTATTTTTTTTTTTTTGTAGAAAAAGTTTGTGGGCAGCATCAGTGGGGCGGAGTATTCGGCATACTTGCGTTCATCCTTTAAGGCTTTGATAACGGACAATGTGGCCATGGAAATGACTTGGCGCGGCACAAAGGAAAAGCCGAGTATTCAAGATTTTGTGATTTTCGATGTTATAAAAGGTGAAGGGAAGTGAGAGAGAAAAACGTATAAGAGAAAATAATTTGATTTCTTTCCAACAGACAATTGCCAAAAGATTTACACTGACGTTTCGGAATCGGATATAAATCGAGTTTGCCAACAGCATTTCCTTCATGCCAAAGACCGCGTCAGCAAGAGAATAAAACTTTATTAGACATTTAAGATTTGGATGCAGTCATTTCACTTAGTATTTTAATTCATTTCGGCACATCTTTTTTATTTGTTAAGGGTTACACGACGAACTGTAGTTTGCAACCCGTTTTAAGCAGTTTATGTCAAATCATCTGGATTGCAAACCGCGGGAATTAAAAAAACTTTTTTCAGTTAAAAGAAGCGTTTCTTAAAAAAAACTTTATTTAGAATAAAAAGTTTTGCAAAATAAAAATGTAATTAAAAATATTTCAATTTCAAAATTAACAATTATTATTTAATAAAAGAGGCTCTTAAAAAGAACTCACAAGATCTTGTATTATTAATGGGAGTGGCACCTCCCACTTTTTATAACCACAAAAATTAATTGTCATTGCAAACGTTTAAATTGAAGCCGTCACAAAAATTGTGCAACTCTTCGTGGATGTGCTGCCGCCCACTCGAAAGCAGCAGGAGCACATGATGGTCGCCAACTCTTTCGGCTTTTTTTTTTTTGGTCAAGTTTTAATAATTTATTATTATTTTAAAAGGATGATGATGAACATGGCAAATATTATTAGAAGCGCCAAAATAGCAGTAGTAGAAAATATGAATGATAATTTTAGTGGGCGTGGCATGGCTCACTATAAGTAAAAGTGTTGTGAAATTTTTTCAAAACTTTGAGCAAATTTAAAAGTGTCTTTTATTTTCAAAACAGGGAACACTTTCCACTTTTCTTGTGTTAATGCTACAATGCACAGTGGGAGATTTTGGGGAAAAAATGGATATTATTCTGCATTTTGCAAGAAAAAAAAGTCTTGAACAGATAACAGATGTCTCAATTAGATGGAAAATAGTGCAATTAATATTATGTAGAGATAAATAATAAAGATTTGTTTTCAAAATCCCCGGAATTCCTAGGAAAAATTTTCAAAATCCCAATATTGAGAATTTTTTTAGTGTTTTCACTGGCTTTTTTACATATTTGCCAAGCGCAGATAACTTTTTATAGAAACTGACTATATATAAATTACAAAAAAAATTTTTCCAAAAATACACTATTTTTATTTATTTTAATTTTATTTTTATTATTTCAAAAACTCATTCAAAAGTTTCTGAACTCCATATATAAAATCAGAAATACCTCGCCAACTGCTAAATGAAATTTGATTTCAATCGGACTACCCGTTTAGAAACGGCAGAAATATTTATTTTTGAAAATCCCTCTTCATTATACCATTGCGCTTTGCCGCAACCCGATTTTCAATATCAACGATTTAGATGAGGATCATGTCTTGGACTTTCAATCGGGGGTCATCAGTCTGCTGCAAAACCTACGACAATCGCAAAGAGAAAAAGCTAAATCAAAATCAAACTACGTCCCTGCTCGTTCTTCATTTAGGGGGGGAGCTTCGAAAACACAAATTGTCAGTCTACCCTGGAAATACACCCGTTTATAATTCCGAGTCCACAAGAAAATCAATGCGACAAATGTCCGATTCCACAGCACCGGGGGTAGAAGAAACGGCGATGGAATATCTGGCAGATAATTAATTTTAATGTAAAATTTATTTTCACATTAAAAAAATTTGGAATTTTTTTTCGAAATATTCAACTGAAAACTATTTTTACAAAATATTTTCTTTTTTCTTGTGCAGAAGTTAAAATATCTCTCCCACAGTTTCTTGAAATATAAAAAAATATTTCACCACTCCTCTGACACAACCTGAGATAATGACCATTAATTAATAGCAACGAGTGTGTGTGTGTGTGTGTGTGTGTGTACAAGAGTGTGTGTAAAATGTGTCTGATGAGATAAAAAATATCAGCACATCATTATCATTCTGTACGTTTTATTATTGGGGTGCCAGCATGTTGGAGAACGTCCTTAATCTGTAAACAGGACATGAAAGAGAAAAAGAAAAATTGTTTTTTTGTGTGTATCAGGATTTAAAAACTACTCCACTGAAAACCCCCGTAACAGTGCACTCACCCACACGGCCAAATACTCACACGATGCATTTTTATTTCATTTTTTTTTTCTTCTCTCTAGATTTTCGTTTGCCTGCCGGATTTTATTGGCGCCTGTTCAAATGCCGTGTACATTTTCACACATCGAAAGACTGCGTCTCTCTTTCGTTGTATTTTTGTGCTGGAGCGTGTGTGTGAACGCACACTTTTAACACTCAACTTCAATGAGATGCAGTTTTCAAGAGTTAAAATTCTGGTTCAGCACACGCCCCGAGAAACTAAGCAAATGTGCAGCCTTTATTAATAATCGATTATACGAGAAAAACCTGCGTGACGCACGCTTCATTGATATTGGTTTTTTTTTAATCCGATTATTTGAATCCTTTAAAAGAAATACCGGCAGGAAAAGGACTCAGTACTGAATTTGGTACTTTTTTGCACTCCATAAATCTGCTAGGCCACAGTAAAAAAATGTGAATATGTTGTGGCACTTTTTCAAAAGTCTTTGTTACAAAAGGAAAAGACCCCTTTTTGGTACTTTTTTTGCTAAAAATAATATGCTAAAGCACAAACATTTAAAAAATAACGTGGATTTTCTTAATAACGCGTTTTATTTTTCTTCAAAGAATAAATTGAATATGTTTTGGTACTTTTTGAACAGTTTTAGTTATAAAAGAAAAAGTCCAAAAGTCCCCTTTCTGGTACTTTTTTTTGCTAAAAAATAAAGTACTCAAGCACAAACATTTCAAAAATTACATGGATTTTCTATCGCTCAGTAGCACTAACAAGGAATTTATGCAAATTCAACAAGGAATGGGGGTAAAAAGGGGCAAAACAGTACAAAATCTTTGCCTTTATATCTCGGCAACTATAATAAATAGATTAGAAATTTCTAAAGCACACAACTGGTGCTCAAACATATTTTAAAAATGTATTTGGTACTCTTTTTACATGTGTACTTTCAGTTATTAAAAAGGGTTCCGATCTAAGTTTGGTACCTTTTTTGCACGTCATACATTTGCTCAGCTTTTGTGCTAAGCGCAATACTTTATAGCGGGTTTTATTTTTCTTAAAAATAAAACTCAATTATATTTTGGTACTTTTTGAAAAGTCTCAGCTACAAAGGGGTAAAATCGTACCCTTTTTGGTACTTTTTTTTTGTTAATAATAAAATACATCCGTGCGTACATTTAAAAATTAATTCGATCCTCTGCTACTCAATAACACCAACACGCGCATGTTTTTCAAACTCAATTACTATCAGGGTAAAAAGGGGCAAAATAGGGTAAAATGTATATCTTTATATCTTGGAAACTGCAATAGATACACACATAATGTCTAGAGCATGGAAACAATGTTCAAATATAATTCGTAAAGGTATTTGGTACTTTTGTGATATGTGAACTTTTAGGTATTAAAAAGGGACATGAATTGAGTTTGGTACCTTTTTTGCACGTAATACATTTGCTCTGCTTTTGTGCTAATCGCAATGCTTTATAAAGCGTTTTATTTTTCTTGAAAAAACTCAAATATGTTTCGGTACTTTTCGAAAAATCTCAACTACAGAGGGTTAAATCGTACCCTGTTTGGTACTTTTTTGTTAATAATAAAATAAAAAAGGTGTGCATACATTAAAACATAAATATGACTCTCTCTCTCTCTCTCTCTCTCTCTCTCTCTCTTATCTAACAACGGGGGGAATTTCCTAGAATTCGATTGCGAATGAGCTAAAAAGAGGGACAAAACACGCTAAAATCGGCGACCTTATATCTCGGAAACTACGAGAGACACACTCAAAATTTCAAAGGCATCAAGGGCTGCTGTAAATTAAGCAATTTTTAGCGTTAATTGAAAAAGCGTTAATTAAATAATTAATTGAAAAATTAATCGGTTATCAAGTAACCAACGATTTCCCTAAATCAAATTAAGAATAATAAGAAGAACTCAACACCCAAAACCCAGCAGGAGGATACAAATAAAAACGCTAAAAGCAAATTATTCCCATCGATGTTGTTGTTGTTGTTGTTTGAGATTTTTGTTGTTGTTGTTTGAGATTTTTGTTGTTGTTGTTTAAGATTTTTGTTGTCTTTATTTCTTTGCTACTCTAAAACTATTTTAAAACATTTTATACAACACACACACACACACACACACTTGAACGTATTGCACGCTATAACCCAACAAGCAAAACTTCTGTTTAGTTATTTGATTCGCTGCATTTCAAAGGATATTTACACCGACTGTCGTTGGTGTTTTCGGTGGCAGCTGAAAATATTTCTCTGCTTTTGATATAGAAAAAGGAAATCTTTAGTTTCATTCCATTTGCCAAATTGACTGTGTGTCTTTCACTCTGCTGCTTGTCTGGCTGCAGTTTTTGGTAGTTGTGTTGAGTTCCTAATTTTTTTTTCCTTTAAAACTTTTGTCAGCCAACAAACAACATGCAACGTTAAAAACAAATAAAAAGAAATTGTTTTGCTAAGTTTTTCCTCTATCAACTACTATTTATTTTACAGAAGAAGTAATTTAATTCCTTCTTCAAAAAAAAAAAAAAAAAATTATAAAATCAAATAGAAATTATATATAAATACGAGGGTTGCTCAAAATTTCAGGTAAAATTTAGTTTTAAGCACTTTGTATGGAATTCTTATTTATTTAATTGTTGGAAAAATATTTTTAATTCAGAAGAACCTGATAAATACTCCCAAATTTTATATATTGGCAGCACAGCATAACAGCTGTTTTCGAAAGCCGCTACATTTTTATCATTAGTACGCATGGGTATTATCATTTATTACTTTAGCTAAGAGACTTAATTGAATGCGATAACGGTTTCTATTTGCACCGATTTTATTGTGAAAAGGAATACGAGAATTGTTACAAACGGATGGCAGCATTTAAGTGCCTATTTTGCAGTTTAATTATTCTTTCTTTATGCTGTAGTTTTCTGAATTTTTGTTTCCTCTTTCTTAAGCCAAAATTTATTTGGTTAGAGTTTTTAAACATCTTAAGACAATTCAGCTTCAGGAAGAGCTGAACGAATGCAGAGTCCCTGTATGGGCTGAAGGAAGTTTGAAGAAGCCATAGAAGGTTTCTTAGGTATTTCAGCCTTCTACTTCAATATATTGGCTTTATGGCATATTAAAGGAAATCTTTGTTTATGGCCCACTGTATTTGATGAAATATCCACTCATACGCCCTTTGGTCTGCCCAAAGTTTCGCAACAATTTTAATGTCTTTGATAAACCGCAGGTATTTTTTTTTTTTTGACTCCATGAAGAGGAATACAAGGAAGAAAAATTCTTTTTTCAACAATTTCTTTAAGAAATAAAACTTCAAAAGTTATTTCCACTTTTCTGCTACTCCTGTTTCGTTTGAAGTTTTTCCTTTTGGAAAAATTATAACAAAAAGAAGTAGAAGCAGAGAAATCAAGCATGATTTTATTGAAATGAAATGCTGGAAAAGTTTTTAGGTTTTTATTTTATTTTATTTTTTTTTTTGTTTAAATAAGAAATAGAAAAAAGGAGCAGGAGAAAATGAGGTTTTTTGCACTTTTACTTACGATGACTTTGTTTTGACCCAAACTCCTGCCAACGACAACGTCTGTCTGCCCCTCCGTCTGTCTGACTGTCTTGTCATTGCATGCTAAAGAGTTGAGTCTACAAATTGTTGGCAACGAATTCTAGAAACTTTTTTCTTGTTTTTTTTTCTTCTTTTCTCCTTTTAATAAGTTCTTTGTAAAAAGTACAAACAATTTCATAAACAACTTAAATGTCTGGCATTAAAAAGCAGACCATAAAAGAATATCCTGCTCATAAAAAAAAAGTGTAAAGGAAAGAAACTGATGAACTAAATAATGCAAGAGAATTATTTTCCTTTTTTCTTCTAAGAAATAGAAAAGAAAAAGAAAAACAACAGCAATAAAAAGGGAGTATTGGAGTGCACACACTCACACTGACACTCACACATCTGATATAATTGTTGTTGGTAAAATGTTTATAAATAGTTGGCTACTTGTACTTATATTAATGCCTGCCACTGTAAAGTTATCGCACTTCGTTCTCAACTGAGTGCCAGTTTTATATTTCTTTAATGCGGGTATAATGAATGGTCGTGCTGGTGTGTGTGTGTGTGGGTGGGTGGGAGGATGGTGGCATAAATGTCTCATATCAATGAACTGAATTGAATGGAAATAATTAAATATTATTTTTAATTTAACTGCCTGCTATTAAGAAATTTAAATAATTGATTGTGAAAATGGAGTTATTGGAAAAGCATAAAATGAGCTATTCAAAAAGGAGTCATGAATGAATGAAACCCTACCCTGCAAAACTTATAGTTAAATTTATATTTTAGGGAAATTTTGTTGTAGTTTGTGTTGTATAGGGTGTTTTTTATAGAGTGGTACAACTTTGAGTTGGCATCACTGCTTTATTTGACCACCCATTTAACAGCTGATAGTTGCTTTTTGTTTGGTTTGCTTTGACATTTCATTATGGATCGACGTACACCAGAGCAAATCGTGCAAATTGTGAAAATGTTTAATCAAAATAATAGTTCTGTTCATCAAACTTATCGTGCACTTCGTTCATTAAAAATTTTATTTTCCGATGAAGCCCATTTTTGGTTGAATGGGTACGTGAATAAACAGAATTGTCACATTTGGATTGAGGAGAGTCCACAAGCTTTTGTCGAAACACTTTCACATCCACAGAAAATTACTGTTTGGTGCGCTTTATGGGCTGGCGGAGTCATTGGCCCATATGCCTTCAAAAACGATGATGGTCAGAATGTTACTGTCAATGGTGGACGGTATAGAAACATGATTCGAAGTATTTTCGTACGTCAAGTACATGGCATTAATCTTGCTGGTATGTGGTTCCAACAGGACGCAGCCACATGCCACACAGCGGGCGCCAAAATTAATTCACTCAAGGAAACTTTTGACGGAAATATAATTTCACGAAATGGCCCAATTAATTGGCCCCCAAGATTATGTGATTTAACCCCGTTGGATTATTTTCTTTGGGTTTATGTAAAGTTACTTGTGTACGTCGATAAACTACAAGCAATTGAACACCCGGAAATCAACATTAGAAGAGTTATCGGCGAGATACGGCCGCAAATGCTGCGAAAAGTTTGTTAAAGTCGCTGTTCCAGATTGCGCCTTGTACGCGTCAGCCGTGGCGGCCACATGGCCGAAATCATATTTAAACATTAATGTCATAAAATTTTCTATCCAATAAAGGCTGTTTCATTGATATCAAAAATATATTAATATGTTTTATTATGATTTAAACTTGTATCACTCTATAAAAAACACCCTTTACAACGAACTTAATTAATGTGGCAGTGAAAGGGCGGCAGCATCTTTAAGCAAAAGCCACAAGGAACAGTACAGTAACTGAATAATTTTTTTTTTTTTTGCAAATTACTCCCATTTAATATTAATTTTTTAATAAAATATGAATTTAAAAAATTTTTATGCCAGGAGTGAGTAAAAACATTAACATAAAAGTGTTGAATAAAAAGAAGAAGATAATCATTTCCGTAAACATTCTCTCAATAAAACACACTCTCCTGCTCTCAAGTTACGGAAAAAAAAGTTTTACTTTAATAAAAATATACATTTTCATGCCTGGAGTTAAAGAAAAGTTAGTTCACCAGGAAGTTTTTCAACTAAAAAATAGCATCAGTACCTTCTAAAAACAAAACACACACACGCACACACTCTCACACACACACACATGCAAACAAATGCACTCCAGAGAAGAAAAAACTGTTACTACGGCAAATGTAACAGCATCTAACGACAGTTTTTATTTTTCTTGTGCTCTTAAGCAGGAGCACATTTTGTAAAACTGTGCAGCTCTTTAAAGTGTGCGTATTTATGTGTGCATGTGTGTGTGTGTGTGTGTGTGTGTAACTTTTCGGTGCATTTGCCGCTAAACATGATGGAGAGTGTTTAAGTGTACGTGAAAACAGTAACTGCGGCCAAAATGAACAGGCCAACAGAAATATTTAACAGCATTTTTTTCAGACTTATTTTTTGTATCCTTCGTCTTGTTCTTCTTTTTCTAGCCTCAGAGTAACAACATTCTTAATTCGGTACATAAACAATTTTACAAAAATCTAGCAGAGAGAGAGCACAGAAAACTAAACAAAATAAACAAAAGAAAATATGAGAAATAAAAAGAAATAGAATATAAAAAAAAATAAATTAAAAATTTAAAAGTACATTCGCCAACAGCGGGGAGCCAACGGAGTGAGTATTTGAAACACGTACACACTCCACATTTAACCAGCAGATACATTTACAGCTTTCGAACTTAACTCCGTTATAAATGCACACACACACACACAGCCACACACAAGTGATAAAATAAAACACTTAAACGGTATTAACGAGTACAACAATAAAAGCAAAAAATACAAGCAGCAGAGCCAAGAAGTTGGAAAATTGTTGGCGAGAGAGACTGACTCGTTTGCAGCAGGACTAAAATTGAGTCCACAAATTGAAAGTCTAGATAAGTCCGCTGCAGCAGAAAGAGGTCGTAGGAAGACGATCTTGTGGAATAGATATTCCAAAATTGGCTGACTTGGATGTTACATCCACGATCGCACAGGATGTACTCCCCGACAATTTAGACATGGAAGGGCCCAACACTGCAGTCGACTGCTTTTAGGTAAAGGGTGTTTTTTGTGGAGGCAGAAAAGTTTGAAATATAATGGAACAAAGATGACTCTTTTAAAATGCCAAAAAAAAATTTACTTGATAAGGGTGTTTTTATGGAGTGCTACAAGTTTAACTCATAATAAAACATATTAAGATATTTTTGATATCAATGAAACGATCTTTTTTGGATAGAAAATTTTCACAAACAGTAACATTCTGACCATCATTGTTTTGGAAGACATATGGGCCAAGGACTCCGCCAGCCCATAAAGCGCACCAAACAGTAATTTTCTGTGGTGTTTCGACAAAAGCTTGTGGATTCTCCTCACTCCAAATGCGAAAATGATGCTTATTGACGTACCCATTCAACCAGAAATGGGCTTCATCGCGAAATAAAATTTTGAATGGCCGAAGTGCACGATAAGTTTGACGAACAGAACCATTATTTTGATTAAACATTTCCACAATTTGCACGCGTTGCTCTGGTGTCAGTCGATCCATTATAAAATGTCAAAGCAAACTAAACAAAAAGCAACTATCAGCTGTTAAATGGGTGGTCAAATAAAGCAGTGATGCCAACTCAAAGTTGTATCACTCGATAGATAAAACACCCTATAATTTCAGTCGTACCGATTCGTTTTGTCTAAATTTTATGACTATTAAAAATTAGAAATTGACCATGGAGAGAGTTTTTATGCAGTTTCTATGCGTCGTTTGCTTCGTAATAAATTTTTAATTTCGATGGCACGAAGTATGCGTGTCTAATGCACGTGGAACCATGCCAGTCACTCATAACCACCGTATGAGGCGTGGTTCATACTAGTGATATTGTTACAGGAGAATGCGGTAATAAATTAAAATACAGTTGATGATGAAAGTGTAGCGGCTTTCGTAAACGGCTGTTCCGCTCTGCGCTTTGGAATACTTTTTATGTCTTTTCTTATATAAGAAAATGTCTTGCCTTTTTTTGTGGTACACTTTTATATATTTTCTTGTCCACCATTATTTATAAACTATATATGGTTTGAAAGGTCTTTTCCTGTAGATTAACTTTATATATAATTTTTTGTGTTAATATTTCACATAAAAATAATGAATATATATATAAAATTGTTTCATACATCATATAACATAAAAGTAATTTTTTTTCCTACTTGCAAGCACTTATCGACCAAGAATTTTTATATAATTATTTTTCTGAGTGTTATAAAAAAAATGAATTACTTTTGTAACTCCCTAGAGGAGCTGCAATTCAAGGATCACTGAGTGCAAAGTTCACACGCATAGTCCTTGTTTTTTACAACAGAAGTTATAGAATTTAATATTTTATAAATTGAAAATTAAAATGCGTATTTTTTTAATTTATGCTTTTCCTACATTTCTTTGTCCTGTTAATCCTTAACAATTCTTTGAATTGATATTTCGCAACACACCTTAAATGGAAATAAAATATTCCCACAGAGAAGAAGCAGGAAGAGGAGCAACCAACCCAACGCCGTCTTAATGCAATAAATTGATAGAAGAAACAAGAAAAAAGAAACGTTTATGTTTTCTAATATTTCGTTGTGCACCATCACAGAACAAGTTGAATGCAGCAACTAAAGTCGCATGCACCCATACATGCACATCTGAACCATGCGATGCTACCCAACAAACAATTAATAACGAATGTAAGGTTTCAAAGAGATGCTTTTGTAAAAGATATTTTTAACTTAAAACTTTACTAAAGAGTTCTTAAAAATACAAGAATTTTCACTGCCAACGTTAAATGAGCACTACAGTGGTGGGCATTTAAATCTCATTGAAATTTTAATCGTAAAATTTTTTAGTATTTAAAAAGTAGAAGAACACTTTCAAATCCAGCTGATAAAATCTTGGTAGAGCTGCCCAAATTTGCTAATATAAAAGGGAATTCAATAAATCAGTCTCTTGTTTGAATCGGTTAATTGTTTCATTAATTAATTAATTGAATATGAGTTGAAACGAACGCTTAAAATACCATCAATTGATCACTTTGAATTTTTTAATAATATTTTGGGAAAAAAGAATCGGCATGAAATTAATAATTACAGAGGGTTAAGTGTTTCACTAACTAATTAATTAATTAATTAATTAATTATGAGATGAAACGAGCCCTTAAACGCTTAAAAACTGAGATAAAACTTTACAAAAAAAAAAAAAAACAGAATTTTGTTTAAAAAGTGAATCGCTTTAATGACTCAAAATAAACTGGTTTAACAGTTGATGTAAAACAGCCATTTTTAAATTAATCGATTAATCGATTAACAGCGAACACAGTGAATGTCTTATGGCGTTTTCTTTTCACAGATTTAAATGTGATGGAGATGTTGGATAATGTCTAGTAAATCCACATTTTCAAACAACAGAATGTTGACCATTTTCTATTAGAAAGTGCAAGAAATGTTGCACTATTTCCTAGAAAAGAATTTTTTTTAAAGTGTAAGAAATGTTGCACTATTTTCTAGAAAAGAACTTTCCAAATTTTGAAATGACAGAATGTTGCCATTTTCTATTAAAAAGTGCAAGAAATGTTGCACTATTTTCTAGAAAGAAATTCATCATCAGTAACCGATGGGGCAGAGCTACAATCTTCAATTCAGATATTATGTTTCTTGGGTGTTCTGAGGCACATAAGCACACACACACCCACACACATACATGAGTAAATAATTGCATAAGTATGCAAACAAGCACTATATCACATCAACTGCTCGCTAAGTAAATACATTTAGCAACTCACACACACAAACACTCCCACAAACATACGCCATAAAAATTTTAAACTTTTATGAAAATTTCAATGCAAAAGTGTGTATGAATATGAAATGCGCACTTTTTTGTTATTTTGTGTTAAATATGGACATGCATGTGCATGCACGTGTGCTCGCATTTAACTGAAAGCGCCACGATATTTAACACATCCACCAGGTGCGAGTGCAAGTTTTAGTAGTTGTCTTTCTTCCTCTTCTTCTTTTTCTTCTTCTTCTTTATAAATCAGTTATAATCTTTCTCTTTTATATATGTTTTTGCATAATTTTTCACTTCCTGTTTCCACATCGGAGGGGGTTTGTTTAGCCCCCTAAAAGTATTAACTTTTAAAAATATTAATTTGTTTTATTAAAACTAGAGTTTTTAATAAAAAATATTCTTTGAAAAAGAAATGTTGCTTGAAAGTGATATATTTTTAAGGTACGAGGACAGTCCAAAAGGCCTGTCACTCTGTGAATTGATCCGCAGGTTTTTATATAAAAAATTATTATATTTTTTTAAATAGTCTGCTTTGATTTTTGTAGTGCAACGTTTCTCTAATTTTTTTTGTCCCTTCTGAAAAATATAATTTGAGGCGGTCATCAAAATAGGCCTTTTTGGAAAGATGCTTTCGTTGTTGGAGAGTCCCACACGCGAGGTTTACGAAAAATAGGCCACAAATCTCCCTGCGCTTTTTTGACACCAAGACTTGCAGTTCGGTTTCAGTTTTGTTTTGAAGTTATTTTAAAACTTATTTGAAACCTTTGGGTTCGTTTTTCTTAAAAAGCGTGTTTTTTATATATTTTAAAAACGCGTTACTTGTTATATATTATTTAATTTAATTCGCTTCGAAAGGGTGTAAAAATAGTTGCACATTTTGAGAAGATAAGAACATCAACCACACCAACAGTCATGTGCAAGTACAATGCGACGTATGAGTAATATTATTTATAATAATAAGTATACGCTTGGAAGTGCAATACAAAAGGAGAATCAAATAAAAACCAACATAAAAGTGAAGCTAATAAAAAGCGTTTAAAGAAATTGTCTTAAAGGGCCCACAGACACAGACTGCTGGCACATACTGCCGATGAATGTTTCATACACGTGGGACTTTATGATCCCTGATCAGTTGCAAACTTCAATTTCTTTTTTGCTCCAACATGTTTTTAAAAATATTTTGTTCTTTTTCTTTGTTAATTTTATTATGAATAATAAATTGAAATTTTAAAAAACTATAGAAATAATTAATAAATTATAATTGATAAAATTACAATTAATAAAATTAATTAAAAATTTAATTTTTATTAAAACATCCAGGAAAAGGTTTTCACTTCTTTTTTATGAAGTGACAGTTTGAAAGAGTTTTCAAACAGAAATTATTTTTCGTTGCAGCTGTTGGATGAATTTCTAATAAATTCCACATTTTCAAACAACTGAATGTTGCCATATTCTATTAAAAAGTGTAAGAAATGTTGCACTATTTTCTAGAAAAGAATTCAACGTCAGTAACCGATGGCGCAGAGTTATAAATAGTAGAAAATCTCATGATGAGAATCGTTAAAAATATTTTTTTAGTTTATTCATCGGCAGCATGATTTCATTTTAATCAAAACTATTAAAAACTTATCTATTCTATTGTGAATGATAAGTTTTAAAATTATGGGAAAAAACCTAATAAATTATAATTAATAAAATGATAACTAGCAAACTTAATTATGAGTTTTATTTTTATAAAAATATCCAGGACTTATTAAATCAAAACTATTAAAAATTTATTTGTTCTATTGTGAATGATAAATTGAATATTTTTTTATTATGGGAAAAAACTAATAAATTATAATTAATAAAAAGATAGTAATTAAACTTAATTATAAATTTAATTTCTATCAAAATATCCAGGACTTATTAACTCATGATGAGAATCGTTCAAAATTTTAATCTAATTTGCTGCATTGTCGGTGTGACACATACATAAATAAAAATCTAAAATTCACCAACACATGCTTATGGCAAGAGCGTGAGTATTTTGTGTCCATGAGCCCCCTTCATCTAGAACCGATTTCCCTACAGTATGAAATTCACTATTCGAATCCTGAATACCCGATAATTCATAAACTCTGATAATCGTCCTTTTCATTTTTTTTTTGCAAATATTAATTTAAATTTACACAAACTTGTTGTTGTTTCCTCAAGCATTTTCACAAACATTTGAAAATAATTTCTTAGAAATTATATCGAAATACACTCCTGATATATAAAATAAATGTCGTTTTTCTGCAAACCGTTTCATTCTTCAGTCGCACTATTCTTATTCAATAACCCTACCAACACACAAACACACACACACACATACACACACACACACACATACATTCAAACACAACTATTTATAAATAAAAATGGAACAACAATTTCGATTGTTATCAGCAACACTCGTATTGTACCCAACGTACGTACATCCCTACGAAATTAAATTTTCACTATTCAAGAGAAAGAAAAAAGAAAAACATAAAACTGCTGCCGTCAATGCAACAACATGTTTCTGTTGCTACAGACTTAAGAAGAGACCCTCTACTGGAAAACAAATAAAAAGAAAACAAAAAAATCATTTTCACAAAAGTCTGCTTAACAATTTTGCATGAGCTCCTGTGCCAGAAAGCAGAGAAATGAATGTTGTTTGAATTTTTGCTGTCAGCAGTTGGAAATAAATTCGCATAAAACTGCAGGATTTCACTGTAACTGAAACTCAGTTGCTGAGCAAAGAAGCCGGTAGAGATTGAAGTTTTAGTTGGCCCATTTTGGATCGATTGTGTATTTGATAAAAGGAAACAAGTGGTTGCCCTAATAAGTCAAATAACAATTCAAAATGTTCTGTCGTAATTATTATGAAATTATTAGTTTCATTCAATTGATGAACATTTTTAATTGATTCAAACAACAATTGGATTTTCAAACAATAATTGTAATTAAGTACAAATTAAAAAGTACTTTAAATTTTATTTACAATTAACAAGTACTTGTTTCTAATTTCTAGACCTTTTCATAATAAATAAATAATTTTTTAAAAACTTAATTTTTAATATTTTTTATAAAAGAAAAAAAATCGATTGACATGTTCGGGATATATAAAAAATGCTTCCTGAAGAAGTTAAACAATCGGTTAATTGTTAATTCCACGAAATATTAATCATATAATAACTAAAGGGTGTTTTTTATGAGGGTCTAAAAGTATAAGCTGGCAACACTTTTTGTAACTGCCGGCCGTTTTGTCAGCTGTCAAGTGATTCATGTTTATTTTTGTTTGGCATTTCAATATGCAGAGACTGACGCCTGAAATTGTGGAAATTTGTTTTGAAATTCATAATTCTGTTCGAAATACGTATCGGGCGAATTCGGTTTAGCGATGACGCTCACTTTTGTGGAATGGATGGAGGCGTCAATAAACAAAATTTTCTCAGAAGCATTTAAAGTGAAGATAATCCTCAAGTGTATGTTGAGGCATCGTTACCTGTAGAAGGACTGGCTGACTGGATGGTGTTCTCCATGGCCTTGTAGAAATCACTAGCCCGATGCCGGCCAGAAATTTACAGTTAAGGGTGACCGCTATAGTGCCCTGATTACTGACTTTTTCGTTCGTCAATTGAACAACCCTGATGAGCAGGATCTGCTGTGGTTTTAACTACACGGTGCAACATGTCACACAACCCGTGCCGCAATTGATTTATTAAAGCAAACGTTTGGCAGCCGCATATTCCCACGTTTCGACTCCATGAATGGGGTTGCCAGGCCGCGCGTTCCAACGCCCCTAGATTATTTTCTGAGGGCCTATGTGAAGTCGTTAGTCTATGCCGATGAGCATGAAACTATTGGTCGCTTGGGGACAACACTCGCCGTTTTGTTGCCGATATATGATCGAATATGTTGGAAAGCACCGTCTTAAATAGTGAAAAAATTAAAAAAAAAACTTTGATTTAATGGCGTAGCGGGCTCGAACTCAGTAGCGAACCATTCTGCTTGTTTGGCGATTGTAAAAAGATATTCAAACTATTTCACTCCTAATAAAATTAGGATTTGAAAATATTAAAAAAATTTGCAGATTTAAACTTGAAACCTGTTAAACAATTTTCAACTCAACTCAATTTAATGGTGTTCTCTTTACTGGAAAAAGGGTAACATTTTTTCACTTTTTTCCCGCAAAGTGGAAGTTTAAAGGAGCATTAAAACAGATATAATTTTTCACAAGAAATGTTGAATTAGTTTCTAATAAATTATAAATTTTCAAACGACAGAATGTTGCCATTTTCTATTGAAAAGTGTAAAAAATGTTGCATTATTTTGTAGTAAATTCTAAAATTTCAAACGACAGAATGTTACCATTTTCCAATAAAAAGTGCAAAAGAGGTTACATTATTTTATAAAAAATTCTTAATTTTCAAACGACAGAATTTTCTAATTTTCTATTAAAAAGTGAAAAAAATTTTGCATTATTTTGTAGAAATTTCTTAATTTTCGAACTACAGAATGTTGCCATTTTCTATTAAAAACTGTATTTTTCTGTATTAAAACTGTATTTTTCATTATTTAATAGAAAATTCTTAATTTCGAAACAACAGAATGTTACCATTTTCTAATAAAAAGTGTAAGAAATGTTGCATTATTTTGTAGTAAATTCGAAAATTTCAAACGACAGAATGTTGCCCTTTTCTATTAAAACGTGTAAAAATGTTGCATTATTTTGTAGAAAATTCGTAATTTTCAAACGACGGAATGTTGCCCTTTTCTATTAAAAAGTGTAAAAAATGTTGCATTATTTTGTAGAAAAGAAATCAACAAAAAAAGTGCAACTAATAAATCACAATTCATAATAAAAATAAAATTTGTTGACACAGACTTCTCTGTGTGAACATTCAGGCACCTTCAAGCGGGTGCTGAAAAGTATTTGACGAACAAAAACTCTCCGGTGTAAACCGGGACTCACTTCCAACTCCTACTGAACAGTTTATTGTGCAGCTTTAAAGTTTAACGAAAAACCCGTGAAGCAACCGCTTGAAATTGAAGAAAAAAATTGAATAAATAAATGAAAAGTTATTGTGTTGCATGTGCCAACTGTGTGTACGTGTACGTACTCACTCACACATGCACTCACTGACTTGTGTTGCAAAAATAAAGTGACAGCGACAAAATGCAGCGAAAAAAAATATATAAAAAATAAAACGCAAAACTTTAACGACAAAAAAGCTACTCTGACAAACTTCTCTCCATAAAGTTTTTGCATAAACGTGCTGCTGAAACAAAAAATTAAATAATTTCGAAGCAGAAAAGAAAAGCAAAAACTAGAAAATGCTTTATAATTTTTTTTAACAATTTTTTTGTAGGTTGTGTGGCACTCTGCAGGCAGAAATACTGTAGCAACTTATTTTAGGATGCGAGTGAGTGTGTTGTCGTGTGTGTGTGTGTTCGAGTGTGATTGTGTCTACTCGCTACAACGGCAACTACAACTGCGACTACGACTTTTTATTATGTATGAGCTCCCATTGAAACAGTAGGTGGATTTCTCTCAATTGTTAACAAATTATATTTGCAAACTTACTCTTTGGGACTCTTTAAAATGTATTTTGCTCGTGTCTACTTTTTGCTGCTGACATTTTTCCATTTGCTGTACTTTGCACAGTGGCGCAAAAGTGCCAAAAAGAGAGGCAATTTTAGCTTTTATATTAAAATCACTTTTAGTTTTAAGTTTCCACTTATTGAATCACTGAAAGTTTTTCATGCAAAACAGAAATCATTGTGTAGCGCCCCATAGTGCACTAAACAAGTAGTTGATGTATTTAAGTATTTTATGAGTAACAATAACAACTACTCGTACTCGTATATTCTAGTATTTATCTGAACTCATTTACAAACATACAACGAGCACAACGCACACAATCACACAGACGGTAGTTGTCATGCATACTAACGGATAAATAAAGAGACGGACAGAGAGGCAGACAGGCAGAGAGACAGTCAGTTAGAGAGACAGCACGGGAAACAGTCACATTGACAACAGTGGCAAACAAAGAAATTTAAGAAAGTGTGATGTTGCAGTCGGGTCACACAGCACAAGGACGTTCATATAAAAATGTTTATGTAAAATAATTCTGTGTGTGTGTGCGTGTGTGTGTTGTGTGCAAACTTGTGTACGTGTGTATGTTTGTGTTATATAAATTATGTAGTGTTTGCTTGTATCTATGGAATTTAAGAGTTTGTGTTGGTGTGAGTGGAAAAGTTATGTTGGCTTATACACACACACACACAAACACACACTCATATATCTGTACATAAATACATCTATGTGTGGCAGCAGCAGCGTGTTTTCTTCATTTTGTGCAAATATATTTTGATAATTTTTTCTTTTCTGGATTTTCGATACTTTTTTTTTTTATTTTTTCGTAAAAAGTTCGTTTTGTTTGGCTTAAAGTACAACAACAAAAAAGAGGAAAAAACAAAACGAAAAAAAGTGTAAAACCTTTGGGAAAGGATGTGCAGCAGAAGGTTGCTTTTTTGTTTGTATCACTTTTAGTAACCGTTTTTTTTTTCGTCCTTTTCTTCTTTATTTATTTATTTTTATTTTTTTTCTTGCACACAAAAGTTAAACACATTTTAATAAAAATGTGTATAAAAATAATACGGAATGTATGTACGAAATTTATATGAGTGGGTCCATGTACCAACACCCACACAATAATATTTAGATGGGCCAGTGTATACACTCACCTACACACAAAAAGGTACATGTACAGACATGCATGAGCATGTACAAACATGCATACATAAGTATGTATTATGTATGTGTGTGTGTATATATGAGTGTGTATGTGTGTGTTGGTGTGTGTGAATGTGTGTCTAGTATGTGTGGCAATTGTGCACATTTAGAAATACTTAAATACATATTCATTTACATGCATGTTGGGAGTTGTTTTTTTTCCTTTGTCTCCCTCTCTCTGTCTCTCCTTTTCTCTTAACATGTGTGCCGTTTTATGTTGCATGCTTGAGTGTGTTTGTTTGTGTGTGTTACTTTGCTGTTAACGCTTCTTTCTGTCACAATATTTTTATCATAATCATGTTGATTTTTTACATCTTTTTTACATTTTATTTGCATTTTTTTTTTGTCAAACGTTTGAATTGTTATTATTATTTTTGTTTTTTTCTTTCTACACAAAAAGAAAAACGAAAAATCTTCTGCACATAAAAAGTGTAAAATGTGTATGAGAGGATAGAAAAGAGTTTATTTAAATATATAAATATAATATATTATTTACGATACGTGTATGTGTGTGTGTGTAAATTATACAAGTTGTAAAGTATTTCTCAAAAAATGGATTTTAAATTCTTGGCTTTTATACAAAATAAATGCAGGGTTTAATGGAAACTGGCAGCTCCTTAAATGTTTTAATTAATTCGTCTTGTTGAGTTTGTCTAAACTCATATTTAAAAGTTGTTATTCATAGTTTGTGAATAAGTCGAACTCGATTTTTTTAATGGAATAAAACCAATAACATCCCGATTTGTTGAAATTTTTTAATTGTTTAGCGAAAAGTTAAAAAAAATTACTTTCAACTAAAAAACCAGCGAAAATGCTGAAAAGTTCCAAACATGGGATTTTTATATATATTATTAGGAGTTTCGGGGACATCAAATTTATTCTTTCAATTCAAAAAGACATGGTAAATATTTCAAAGCACAAGAGAAAAACAAAATCATTTTTAAATATTCAACTTACTTAGCAGGGCAGAGCACATGTTTTCGAAAGCCGTTACACTTTTATCAACAGTACTCTTGCGTATTTTCAATTTTCTTAGCGAGAAGTTAAAAAAAAAATTACTTGCAATTGAAAAACCAGCGAAGATGCTGAAAAATTTCAATCTTGGGATTTTTAAATATATTCTTAGGAATTTCGGGGACATTAATTCAATTTATTTGAAAGTCAAAAAGTTATGAGAAATATTCTAAAGCACAAGAGAATGTCAAAATCATTTTCAAATATTCAACTTACTTAGCAGGGCAGAGCACATGTTTTCGAAAGCCGCTACACTTTCATCTTCAGTACTCTTGCGTATATTTTTTTTATTACCTGTCGCTAAGATACTTAATTGGATTGTGGAACAGTTTCTATTTGCTCCAGTTTTATTATGACAAAGAATGAAACATTTCACGAAAAATTCAGAAAATTGGACACGAAGACATAAATCGAACAGCAAACCAGGAACTCAACAAAAGCGTGCTACCATCGGTTTGATACAATTCTCGTATTCTGTTTCATAATAAAATTGGTACAAATGGAAAAAGTTGGCACATTCAGCTAAGCCTTTTAGCAGGTAGTAATAAATTAAAATACATGTAGCGGCTTTCAAAAACAGCTGTTTTGCTCTGCTGCGTGAATTGATTAGTTATGAAATGATATTGGTTTTTTTTCTTACGTTTTGGTATATTTCGAAAAAACACTTTTCGAACAATTTGTCTACTGACAGTGTTGCCAACATGGTTTTTTTTCTAGTTCTACAGAAAATTTATTATTGGGAAATGATTTTGTACTTTCAAATTAAATATAATTGAGCTGTTTATAATTAATTATAATTGTTATTTATTTTTTAGGGTTTTTTTCACGATATTAAAACATTCATAATGATTAGCTGGTGTTAACCGATCGTTAATTTTAAAAGGAGACTGCCACGGGACAAAAAGTTATTTCATCAGTTCTTTTGGGCTTAAAATATATAATTTCGCGCATCGCCTGAGTGAAGTTTGTTAAGAGAACAGAAATAAATTTAGTTTCAAAAGTTTTCAAATTAACTGTCAATAAAAATATTAAAAATTATTGTTATTTTTTCATATTATTTATTCGATCGAATGAGATCTGCCACGCAAATACTGCTCCCACATTATGATTTCTGCTTTTGGGATTTTAATTTAAAAAAATATTTTTTCTAAGTCCTTCCAAATTCACTGCAAGTGGATGTTTCACAAAAGCTTTTGTATATTCCAGCCGCATAATAATTCAGTTCCCGCCCACGTTCGCCACTGTCGGAGGCTGTAAGAAACTCAGCATGATTGAGTGGGAGTTCATAATAATCCTTAAGGAAATTTTCTAAGAACGGACTTTCAGAAACGTAGATAAAATGTCAGAGTTCTTTTTTTTTTTCAAATAAAATTCTGGGAATCATGCCGCAAAAAAAAACACAGTGTCATTGAGTTCAATTTACGTCTGGAATACAATTTTTGTGTTCGTTCAAGCGACACTTCAAACAATTTCTGTATTGACAAGAATTTTTTCTTTTTAAACGAATCAAACGCACCGAAATATTATTGAATTATTTTTAGAATTCTTTGAGAATTCCAGAAGAAAGTTGTTATTCGCAATAGTGATGACGTATTCGAATTCGAGTATTCGAATATTTTAAAATTTTCAATCAAACTATAGTATAAGACTGATAACAGGAGACGTTCTGGCGACAGTAGAAAATATACAAAATAAAATTCAAATAAATTTAATAAATTTAGTAAATTTAATCCACTCTTTTTTGAGGTCTCGATTTTAATGTCTGGTTTCCACATCTGTGGATGTGAAAGTGTTTTGACAAGAGCTTCTGGATTCTCCCCACTCCAAATGCGACAATTCTGTTCATTTACGTACCCCTTCAACCAGAAATGGGCTTCATCGGAAAATAAAATTTTGAATGGACGAACTGCACGATAAGTTTGACGAACAGAACCATTATTTTGATTAAACATTTCCACAATTTGCACGCGTTGCTGTGGTGTCAGTCGATCCATAATGAAATGTCAAAGCAAACCAAACAAAAAGCAACGATCAGCTGTTAAATGGTTAAAGTTGTATCATTCTATAAAAAACACCCTATATATAATAAAAATCGATAATTTTGCGAACGATAACACTGCTCTGCAAAAAATAACTTTTTTTCCAAAACGATAAGAGATAAAGAAAAACTGTATTTGACTCAAATAAAAACAATTTTGTTACACATCTTCTGGTGTACTTTTTAAAATCGGATGACTCGTTCCCGAGTTAGGGTGAAATATGTCTACGTACCTGGGTAATTTAGGGGCGGAAAATTGCCATGCCCATAAAAAAAATCAAATCAAAATCCATTTAGTCCACATAGTTGTATTCAAAGGCGGATTCGGCTGCTGAGCAGTGTATTCGTATTCGTATTCGCGAATATTATTTCCGCTACTCGTATTCGCATTCGTGTTTTAGATATGCATATTCAAACATCACTAGTCCGCACTCAAGTATGTGTCTGTGTGTGTGTATGTGTGTTTATCACAAGAAACCATCTGCGTGCATGTAATTAATACACCCCACGTATACGCAATATTTCCAACATCATCATCATGATATTCGTCATACGTCACCAGCGTTCATGTGAATTTGTAAGACGTGGCGTATACGCATTTACTGCCGCGTAACAAATAATTGGGGTGCCAGTTTAAGTCACATCGTCACAATCACTTGGGACCAACGTTATTGAGATTAATATTTTACTTGACGTCATCGTTAGTTTCTTAACGCTCAACCCAACAGACATTTTTGTGTTCAACTCTCTTGTGCGAAGATGGTAAATGAATTAACAAACAATTTCCAACTCGAAATTTCCAACACGAATACGAATTCAATGTTATCTGAATAATCAAAAACATAATAGTGCTTTCACACGGACACGGTTTTAATCGATTCTGGTTTTTCTGATCCAAAAATAAAAGTCAAGAAGCAACTTTTATTTTTTGATCAGAAAATAAAAGTCAAGAAACAACTTTTACTTTCCAATCGAATAATAAAGATCAAGAAATAACTTTTATTTTCCGAGGAACGATTAAAAATCAAAATATAAATTTTATTTTTTGAGAACTGTAAATAAATAAAATAATAACTCTTATTTGTTGACCGAAATATAAAAGTCATAAAATAACTTTTATTTTCTCATAGAAAAATACAAGTCAAGAAGCAACTTTTACTTTCCAATCGAATAATAAAGATCAAGAAATAACTTTTATTTTCCGAGGAACGATTAAAAATCAAAATATAAATTTTATTTTTTGAGAACTGTAAATAAACAAAATAATAACTCTTATTTGTTGACCGAAATATAAAAGTCATAAAATAACTTTTATTTTCTCATAGAAAAATAAAAGTCAAGAAGCAACTTTTATTTGCGGGCCAAAAAGTAAAATTCAACATATAACTTTTATTTCTTAAGCAAATAATGAAAATCAAGATATAACTTTTATTTTTTGAAGAACAAATAAAAATCAAAATAATAACTTTTATTTTCTAATCGAGTAACAAAAGTCAAGAAATAACTTTTTTTCTTCTTGAGGAATAAATAAAATTCAGAAATTAATCGGTAGAGCTGAGTTTTATAATGAGACTTAAAGAAATAAGAATTAATAAATCTGGAGGTAGCCCGTCCCTGTAGCAAAAATTGGCCTCCAGTTTGATTTTATTTTTTTAAGCTAAATTTTCAAAATAATCATTCAATGCGGTCGGTATTTAAAAATTTATTTATTAAATGACCAGAAATCCAATGACTTACTTTCATGAATCAATTGAAATCTTAAAATATGAAAAATATAGTTTCAAAGTGCATCAAATCAAAACTATTTCTTTAAGTGTACGCAGTCCAATTGTTTCAAACTAAAATATATAACGACTATTTCATAATGTTGGGAGTGAAATGTCTGTGTTGCTGTACTCTGTCAGCCTTTTTTGTTTTTGTAATTTTGCAACAACAAAAATCTAAATCTGTTAGACTCGTATTAACGTGAATGTGAGTGAAAGAAAGTCACTTAAGAAACCTCGACCCATTTTGTTTTTCTTTTTTTTTATATATATAAATTTATTATATACAAAATAGCAAAAACAACAACAACAGCAGCAGCAGCTAAACAACCTTGTTTTTAAGGTTCATATCAAAATGTTACAACGACGTTTTAAAACACAAACAGCAGTTCCAACTACGAAACAGAAAACAAATAAGAATTTTTATTAAGAAAGAGAAGCAGCAGAAAGAACCTTTAAAATTCAGTCGACACTTATACACACACACACACACACGCACAACTAGCAAACACTTGTCGAAATGAAAATAGAATAGAAAATCGGCAACGAAAAAAGCCACCCTCTCAAAACTCAAGTTAGACCTCCAGTTTTCTTCACACTCTCAATAACTGGCCTTGTCAATATGTCACTGGAAGAAGAAGAATAAGAAGAAGAAGAAGCAGTTGAATAGAGAAGGAAAGAGCAACAGAAAGTTGGGTGCGTTCACATTAAACGAATACGAGTATGAAAGTAGTGAAAGTAGTGCCCAGCCACACACACACACACACACACATACGACAAATATATTACATGTGTATCTTTATTTAGTTGAAATTGTTGTTGTCTTTGTTTTAGCTGCTTTTTGTGAAAAAAAAATTTATTAAAACAACAATAACAACAACAAAAAAGCAGTCAAGGTTAATATCATTTAATTTAGGAGACCGAAAGAAAATGCTTTTTTGATTTATAACAGACTCAACGAAAAAAATATTTTTTTTTTGCTTCGAAATTTAGTTAAACAAACAAAGAAATCTGAGAACTATAAATTAGCATCCACTGCACAAGGGGACGGTAGGAACAAAACAGCAACTGTAATATGTTTCACATTAAAGATATAGAGATTTTAAACGGTTTTGACCTGAGAGAGAATAAAAAAATTGTTGTGCCCAATCCACTGCACAAGGGGACGGTTGCAACAAAACAGCAACTGTAATTTATGAAACAGTTTTCAGTCCAACTGAAATATGTTTTGCAATAAAGATATAGAGTTTTCAAATAGTTGCGGACTGGAAGGGGATAATAAAAATTGTTGTTACTTTTTTTAGATGAGAAAATACTTTGGAGTCTTAGACAGACTTTCAGCAGGAAGCCTTTTTATTTTTAATTGTTCTCTTAAAAATTGAATGATGCCTTTTTAAAAGATATTTGGCATTTTAATATCTCGCATACAATTGAGCCGCCCACTTCTTTGTGGTGCACTTTTAAGTGGTTTAACGATTAATAAAATTAATGAAAGATACATAAATTGAAAGGTATTTTCATGAAAGTGTGCAAAACATAAATAATTTTACCAAATTATTTGCATAAAAAATAATATAACGTTTTGAATTCGCTTGAATATCAAAAATAAAATCATGGAAAACTCAAGTAGAAAGAAAAGAGCCTCTGCTTCGTCAGTACTGTAGCAAAAACTCTTCGCCGCAATAAGAAGTAAAAAAATAGCTACAACTCCATCTTTTTATCTCTTCTCAGCTGCGCTTCTGCACTATCAGGCACAATGCTTTGCACAAGTAGGGACCAACTCCTGAGTGCTGGTCTTTTTAAAAATATAAAAAAATATAATAATAATGAAAACGGTTGACCCTGAAGACATCCCTGTAATTTCGGCTAATTTTGACCGCAAATTTTCTTAACCTGGTTTTTAGGCTGGTCTATGCTTTTGAGCTGAATAAGTTTTCGATGACTATAAGGGAATTCGGAACACCAACTGATCTGATATATAATTATGGATATTTTTTCTAAGCTTTTGTTTTTGCCAATCAAATCGTTTTAATTTCACAGGAAATCCGCATTAAGAAACGCTACCAGTTTGTTTTAATTCGATGCAGTCGTTCAATATTTATAAGCCCGACATATACTTACACACACACATGCACGCACACATGAAGACATACTTGAACTAGTCAGGGAAGCTTAAAGTTTTAAGAAATAGAAATTGAGTTACACATTTCTGCCCTGTTCTATCGCCTTTTTCATAACGTTCCGCGAAATTTCCGCTGATAACTCTTCATGTCACTATCAAATATTCTCGAAGCAACATCTGCTGCCAGGGTTAAATCGGTTAATCTTATGCCCCATGGGAAATCAACTATACGGGAAATTATGCAGCCCCCGCCGTTGTTTAGTGCCCCAGAAACGTAACTTTAAAGAATTTTTTTTATTATGAAGACTATTTATTATAATTTCATGTCGTCGAGTCCTGTAGGATTCACTATAACCCAAAATCTAACATTAAGAGTATCAGTCAAGTTTTATGGTTATTTTAGAAAACAGAAGAAAAATTATCTTTAAGAAGACTTCTTGGTCTTAGGCGATTTTTCACAATTTCGTCTGGCAACTCATGAATATGGTGACGAAATTTTCTAAACTGCATTCTTGGCGAAGGAATAGCACCTGGCGCCTCAAAACGTGGAGATCTGATGAGAACTCGATATTTTCAAAACGGGGTAAAACCAATAACTTCCCAATTTTTGAACATTTTCAATTTCTCTAGCGGGAAGTTAAAAATTGAAATAAAATATATCGTGGCTGTAACTGCTGATTTTGCTGAGAACGAATATTGATCAACCAGGCGCTTTTGCATCAGCAGACGTACTCCACACCCAACTTTATTAAAAGCCTGGCTCGAACTCCCATTAAAGCCCTGCTGACGCTCAGTCTCTTGCTAACTGCTATACAAAAGCTCTCAATCTCGATAACGAAGATGAAAATAAAATATTTCACAGTCATTATAAAATTCTCAGTTGAAAGAACAGTTACAGTCTCCGTGTTGCGTAACAACCAACCCATCAGTCCTGCTCGATTTGCAACAATAGAAAATTATCCCAGAAAAATGTGTGAATGTTTTGTTCCCTTTCAAACGAAGTCAAATTAAATACAAAATTTTAACAAATAAAATGCTGCTGCCATGTGCGACAAATACCTGCGAGAACGCCATAAACGTTGGAGGCCATATTCGAGGGCAACTCATTAAAATTGTACGCATCAAATTGTTTCGCGTTTCTGGCTCCGCTAAACTGAAACAAAAAGTAACAAACTTTTGCCTAAAAGCCCACACATTGACACACAACTTGGCATGTGTATGTGTGTGTGTGTGTGTGTGTGTTTGTATAAGAAATGTGTCACAACACAACAACTGCACTTCTCTCTCATGCCACATTATCATGCCACGCGCCTCACGCGCGTTTGAAAGTGTGTGAAAGCGTGAAAAACCAGGATATTTAAGTCCGTAATAATATTTCCGCTTCACAACAGTGAAAATTATAACTTAAACGACAAGAGTACAGAAAAAAGCAACAATGACAACAACAGCAACTGTAGCAGCAATTACACAAACACAAATCCAATAAAATGACTTCCAGCCTGCCCGCCTGCCTGCCTGCCTGCCTGCCTGCCTGCCTGCCTGCCTGCCTGCAACATCAACAATAACAATCCTGGCGGCAGGAAAAATATTCGCAAAAGCAACAAACAATAAAAGGAAAAACTGTTAACATAATCAGCATCATCAGCGCGGCGTCAACGTTGTCGTTCTTATCATTAACGCCATAAGCTACGGCAGAGCAGTAAAAGTATGAAATCGTTTTCTAGAAGTTCCACTGACAATTTGGCACAAGACGGGAAAGCCCTAAATGAATTTACCCCGAATTTCAGAGCGATTAATGCTGGGATTTCGGGTACAGTGTGGAGCAAAATAGTTCGCCCAAAAATTATATAATTTTTTTGTTGTTTTTCTTAAACCAGCACTTAGGGAATGACCCCCACATATGCGATGCATTGTGCCAGCAAAAAAAAAGGAGGGGACAGATGAGAAGATGAAGACTTTTGTTGTAGTAATTTTTACTTTTTACATCGCAGGTGAACTTTTTGCTGCAGGTAGCGTTGAAGGAGGGGTGCTCGACTCTGTTATTTAGTACATGACGGTAGCAATCGCTCAAGGCAATACTCAGCGACCAGTTGTATGACTTCGCCATTGAGTGCAGTTCAGAATATTTCGTCACCATATTCATGAGTTGCCAGACGAAATTGGGAAAAATCGCCTAAGACTAGAAAGCGATTTTAGAGATTATTTTTTCCTTTTTTTCCAAATAGGACTTGACGATATAAAATCACTAAAATAACATTTCTGGGGCACGAAACAACGGCGTGGACTGCATAATTTCCCGTATAACCGTTTTGTCATGGGCGATAAGATTAACCGATTTAACCCTGAAAGCAGACCTTGTTTAAAGAATAGTCGACAGTGACATGAAGAGTTGTCGCCGAAAATTTTGCGGAACGCTAAGAAAACTGCGATAGAAGAGGGCAGAAACGTGTAACCCAGTTTCTATTTCTTAAAACTTTAATCGAGTCCAAAATGGCATTAATTAATTCGTTAATTAATTAACTAAGTAATTTACTAATTCATTTATTATTTTTTTATTTATGAATTTACTAATTTATTAATTTATTTATTTATTTATTTTTAATTAATTTGTTAATTTATTAATTAATTAGTTTATTAATTTGTTAATTTAACAATTTATTTATTGTTGATTTATTAATTTCTTAATTAATTAAATTATTTATTTATTTATTAATATATTAATTTATTAATATATTATTTAATTAATCAATTAATTACTTAATTAACTAATTTAATGATTTATTAATTTATTAGTTTTTAGTTTACTAATTTTTTAACTAATTTATTTATTTATTATTTATTTAATTAATTTATTAGTTATTAATTTGTTGATTTATTAATTTCTTAATTAATTTATTAGTTTACTAATATATTAATTTACTAATATATTTAGAATTAAATAACTAACTTATTTAATAATTCATGGATTTATTATTTTTTTAATTTATTAATTTTTTAATTTATTAATTTTTTAATTTATTATCAATCAATTTGCTTATTAATTAATCAATTTACTTATTAATTAATTTGGCATTTTATTAAATTATGAATTTATTAGTTTCTTAATTTATTAATTTATCAATTTTTTAATTTATTAATTTGTTAATTCATTGATTTATTCAGTTTTCAATTAATTTATTAATTTGTTAATTTAGCAATTTATGTATTTATTAATATGTTGATTAATCAATTTCTTATTTAACTAGTTTATTATTTTATTAATACATTAATTTATTAATTTAATCATTTATTAATTTATTATTTATTAATATATTAAATTTTTAATTAATTTATTTATTGATTAATTTATTAATAGAAATCTAAATTTATTAATTAAATTATTTGTTAATTTATTAGTTTATGAATTTATTAATCTATTAGTTTAATAATTTATAAATTTATTAATTTTTCAATTAATTTATTAATTTATTTATTAATTTCTTAATTTACTAATTAATTAATTAATTATTTAATTATGTAATTTTTTAATTTTGAGCCACTCCCTACAAGCTGAACCGCTTTGTTGCGTTACTTAACAAGAAGTGGAATTTTCTGTGGAAATGCCCATAAGTGAAATTGTTTTCGTATTGAAAAACTTTTTATTAATAAACGCCAAATCGAAACATATTTTCCTACATATTTTCCCTTTCATTTAAATTCCTTAACGTGCCTGATTAAAAACCACTTCAAGCGTATTTTCGGCAACGATAAATAAAAGCTGAAAGAGACGCCTCAAGGCACCGCCGTTTGTGAAGGTTTACAGTTTCGCATAAATCCTTTAATAAGTGCAATAATAATTTTATTAAAATAAATATTTTATGGGCACGCTTTGTTACATAAACGTATTTACGGAAGTACATATGCTACTGCGTCTGTAGTGGTGTAAATAAGTACAAGTTTATGTATCGGATTAAATATATTCATGATGCATTAAATCCAACAACAACAGCAACGCAGCATTAATAACTGCTTTGAGAATAGTTGTAGTGTTGTGTAGTGCAGTAGCACATACACACACACACACAAATACATGCGTATAATGTAAAGGACTATGTGAATCTGTTTATAGGCAGAGGCGCAACAAATTTATTGTTTAATGTTCAAACACACACTCGCAGTTGTATTTGTATGCGGGTGTATTAGGGCGGCTCCCATTAGAAAAAGATAATATTTGAAACTGCACATGAGAGTTTCAGATCATATAAAACTCTGAATTAGAATACGAAATTTCGTTATTATAAAATAAAAGTACTTTTGCGAACTTAAAGAATTCGGAAAGCCTGTTGTCCTTCCTCTATAACAGGCTACCACCCTTATGTATACACACACACACACACATGCTCACATCTACAACTGCCAACATTTAAATAATCGAGGCATTCATGTGTTTTGTAATTTGCTTTCCAACATTTTGAAGTTCGTTTGTGTGTTTGTATGAGATGGTGTGGGTGTATTTAATGTGAAAGAGGTGACATTATGACATTATCTGGCATATATATAATAATTATATGTACACACACACGCACATGCAGACATAAATTCCCTACATTTGCAAATGAGGCTACACAATTACACCAACAACAACAACAACAACTGCAAACGAACATTCTTACAAATAAACACTCCTTAACAAGCGAAAAAGGTAAATATTTTTAGAGAATAATTTCAGAACTAAAACTCTGTAGCGTTTTAAGAACATAAAAGACCTTCTAAAGTCGAATGCGGTTCAGGTAAAATCAAAATTTATACACGTTTTGTCCCGCATTTGCTGCAGTTATAGGAATTATTTTATAAGGGCCTTTTCTTATTGCATCATCCAGTAAAATCATTAAGTCTGTTTCTTGTAGTCGTCAGCATATGAATTTGATTAGTGAATGTATGACTTCTGGTCCCACTGTGCAAGGGGTCGAAAATCAGAAAGAGTTCTATCCACTCTTTTTAAATATATTAATTATTTATCGGCCTTCTGCAATGCACATCAATAATATTCGATGTACAATTTCGCTTTTATATCCAGGCAGGTGGCGCAAAAATCAATGTAAAAGGAATGGAGGAGTGGGTGGCGATTATATAACACCCCCTGTACATAACCTTTTGCTAAATACATGCAAGCATAAATATTTAATGAATCGGTATACAAATATTTACATCCATGAATATGTTATGCGTGTGTGTGTGTGTGTGTGTGTGTGTGTGTGTGTGTGTGTGTCTGTGTGTGTGTGTGTGTGTCGTAAATATATTTCAATCAGCCATTGTAATGCTTGTTTATGTATGCACGTGTACACATAATATGAGTACGTGTGTGTGTGTGTGTGTTTGTTGGTGTATTCGCATGTGTATTACAGACGTGTTGTTTGTGTTGTAATTTATTTGCCAACATCATTCCAATGGCAAAAGCAACAAAAACTTTATTATTTAATTCTCGTGTATTTAATTAAGTAGCGAAATGTTGCCAGCACACACACACACTTATACACTTACACACACATATATAAACAACAACAATCTGCTAATAACGCGTGTAAATGAAGTGTTAACTAAAGTTGAAAGTTTTACTTGAGTTGTTCACGAAAGAATCGAAATGATATTTAAATATTCCAAAAATTATTCATTTTAATTTAAATATTTTTTTATTTCTTTAAGATTTTATAGGCTGGAGGTCGTAACACTAGATGCCGAAAGTCATGATCCTTAAACGAAAGGAAGTTGATTTCCCTGGTTTCTTAGAATATTAATTTTTCCTTCTTCTTTTGAATATCAATTGCTTGTTTCTGAATTTGATATTCCGAATTTCAGTCAATGAAATCTGAAGTCTATGAAAGTTTTTTTTCAGAAAGTGTGTCTTCATGGAAAGAAGAATGTGAACAAGTAAATATGGGCCGGTCAGAAGGAAGAGAAAAACACTCTTTTATGAACTTTGAAATTCTCTTGTTTTTTTTATATCCGCAGTCATGAACATGAAGTTGGCTGCACTTTATTTAACATTTTCTTTAACTTTTTCTTTTGCAATTTAGATGAAATAAAATTGTGCACAAAAAAAAAATTAAAATATTTAAGAAACTATAAAAATATTATAGAAAAGAGAATTCAAGAAATTTTCATATATAAAACTGTCACATCTGTGAAATATTTGACGAAATAAGCTTGACCAATAAAAATCTGCTTTATTAAATAAAATTTTTATAGACTAATTATTTCAAAAATTTTTTTTTAATTCACAAATACAAGAAAAATTTTTTAAATCACCAGGAAAAGTCCACATCATTTTCACTTATTCAACTTACACAGCAGAGCGGAACAGCTGTTTTTATAAGCCGCCACAGTTTGGTCATCAATACTGGTGTGTAGTTTTGTTTTTTACCACTTGCTAAGAAACTTATTTAAGTGTAATAATAGTTTCTGATTTTAACAATTTTATTATGAAAAGGTATACGAGAAGTGTATCAAATAGATGGTACTACATTTTTGTTCTACTGTGCTTTGATATATTAATCATGCCTTTCTGAATTAAAAATACTTTTCGAACAATTAGCCTACAATTATTAAATTTAATATAACAATTTAAAGTTCGACACAAATTAGTTAATAATAACAACTACTTTAATTTTTTTTTAATTTTTGTAAAAAAAAGTTTTAAAATTATATTTTTTTTAAACAAAATTATATATCATATAATTATTTATCATTTTATTTGTCGGCTATTTATACGACATATTAGAGAAACATTTGTAAAAAAAAAAATAGTGGTTACGCTTATTTCATCAAATATTTGATAGATGTGATCGTATCTTAAGTGAATTTGAATTATTCATTATTTAAGGAAAATAATTATTTGTAAATATGATCAATGTTTTGTTTGTTAATACAATGAAACTTTTAATTGAATTTGAACGTACAAGGCAATTATTAAAATTTAATAGCGTTTTCTTTTCTAGAAAACAGGTAACATTTTTGCACTTATTTTCTAATAAGTGGCGGTTTGGAAAAGTTCTAAAACAGAAATTATTTTTCGTGAGCGGCGTTGGATCTATTTCTAATAAATTTTTTTATTTTTAAATGGCAAAATGTTGCCAACTTTCTGTTAAAAAGTGTGAAAAATGTTGCATTATTTTCTAGAAAAGAAATCGACAAAAGTTTTTGATTTTATTATTTTTTTTAATTTAATTAATTAATTTTTTTTTGTTTTAGTTTTATTTAATTATTTTAGTTTTGTTGTTATTTTGTTAAATTCCCTTTCCCAAGAGGTTCTACTGGAAAGATGCCACAAAACCTTCCCTACCACAATGGGAAGGCATGTGGGATATACTGCGCCAATATGCAATAAATATTCATCTACGAAAATCTAATGGCGTTTTCTTTTCTCGAAAAAATGTTGCCTTTTTTCAATTGTTTTCTAAAAAGTAATAGTTTGGAGGGGTTTTAAAATACAAATTGTTTTTCGTAAGGGATGTTGAATAAATTCGTTATTTTCAAATGACAAGAGTTTGGCCATTGTCTATTAAAAAGTGTAAAAAATGTTGCACTCTTTTGTAGAAAAGAAATCAACTTTAATTGGTTTTTCTAATCAAAAATGTTTTTTAACAAAAATTGTATTTGATTTGATTGCAAATAGTTTTGATAAAAATTTTCAAATACAAATACACCCGCTTAATGACTCGGTCAAAATAACCTGTTGAATGTATTTCGCTCTTACAAATTCAATATTGAGGAAAGTTTTGCCGGATGTTGCTGTTGGATAGTGACGCACTATCCCTGACGTCATTACGGAATAATCCTTTTTCTAAGAATATCCTAACAAAAAAAAGTTTTCGTAACACGCGTAAATGCTTGTGGGAAAGTGTTTAAAAGAAATATTCAATTCTTTTTTTCTTTTCCTTTTCAATGCAAATGTCAACCGGCCCACACACGAATTAAAAGGGAATCAAATACGCTCGACCAAATAAAGAAATGAAAGTATTTCAAGAAAGTGATAATACCAACAACGAATAACTTGTTAACGTGTATTCATACAAGCGAAAACATGGTGGGTGTTAAAAGTTTTTTTTTTCTTATCATAATTACTGGGAAAATTCCTTAGAATTCAGGAGATATTTGTTATAAATTCTATAGAAATAAAATAAACAGCACTCACCGTAATAATTTGTGTCCTTTTGATATCTGCAAATAGAGAAAATAAAAAATATTATAAAAACCAGGCCAATATGTTAGAGCTAATGAGGGTCGGATTATGTTTTCTATTAATATAAATAAATAGACAAACACTAAATCAAATAAATTTAAAAAGGGGTCAAAGGTTATTTTCCCATGTCCAGCGTGATGCAGTGCATGTGTAGGTGTCTTACTCTGAGAGCTGGTTCTATTTATTAAAAACTTTATTTTAAAAAATTCACAACTCAAGTCGTAAAACTGAATTATGTTATCCCGGCAAACTGGTTAACATCTCTGTTAAAATAAATCGATTATATATATTCGAATAAATATAATCGAATAATATTAATCGAATAATATTGATTGAATAAAAATATATTAAATGAAGAAAACTGCTTTATCCAGGTATGTTCGAAAATTCGAACAAGATTTTATAGCACAAAATACTAATAATATATCAATTGAATAATATTAATCGATTAAAAATGCGATAATTATATAAAATTAATCGAATACAATTGTGATGGAAATGTAAAATAAAAAATCATGTGGGAAAAATTACAACGAAAAGTTACTAAAACAAAAATTTAGTTGGAAATTATTATTGGAACAAAATTAATCGAATATCGATTGAATAGTATTAATCGATTAAAAATAGATTACTGATACATAAATAATCGACTACAATTATTCATATAAAATAACAAAAAGTTGTTAAAATAAAAATCATTGAGTTGGAAATTATTATTTGGATAAAATCAATCGAATACTAATCGAGTAGTATTAATCGATTAAAAGTAGATTAATAATATAAAAATAATCGAATACAATTGTTCATGTAATATAAGAAAAAGTTGTTAAAATAAATATTATTAAGTTGGAAATCAATAATACAATAAAGCCAATCGAATAATATTAATCGATTAAGAATGCGATAATTGTATAAAATTAATCGAATACAATTATTGTGATGGAAATGTAAAATAAGAAAATCATGTGAGAAAAATTACAACGAAAAGTTGCTGAAATAAAAAATTATTTAGTTGCAAGTTATTATTCGAATAAAGTCAGTTGAATATTAATCGAATAATATTAATCGTTAAAAAATAGATATAATAAAAACTATCGTATATAATTATTCATATAAAATCAAAAGTTGTTAAAATTAAAATTATTGAGTTGGAAGTTATTATTGGAGCAAAATCAATCGAAAAGTATTAATCGATTAAAGAAAGATTAATTATACATAAATAATCGACTATAATTATTCATATAAAATAAGAAAAGAATGTTAAAATAAAAATCATTGAGTTGGAAATTATTATTTGGATAAAATCAATCGAATACTAATCGAGTAGTATTAATCGATTAAAAATAGATTAATAATATAAAAAAAACGACTTCAATTATTCATATAAAATAACAAAGAATTGCTAATACAAAAATTATGTAGTTGGAAGTTATTATTGGAACAAAATTAATCGAATATTAATTAAATAGTAATAATCGATTAAAAATAGATCAACAATATAAAAATAATCGACCACAATTATTCCTATTAAATAACAAAAAGTGGTTTGAGTACAAATTTTTGAGTTATAAATTATTAATCGAATAATATTAATCGATTAAAAAAAGATTAATGATATTAAAATAATCGACTAACAATTATTCTTATAAAATAACAAAAAGTGGTTTGAATACACATTTTTGAGTTGGATATTATTAATCGAATAAGGCCAATCGAATAATATTAATCGATTAAAAGTAGATTAATTACATAACATTAATAGAATATTGTTATTGTAATTAAAAGGTTTAATTACATTTCACAAGAATTTTTAAGGAATTAATGTTCATATAAAACAACTATCAAGTGAGAAAAATTACAATAAAAAGTTGTTAAAAATTAATTAATTGAAAATTAATCTTCAGGTTCAAATCTAAGAAACTTTTTAATAACCAACAGTAAATTAACTTAATTATGAATAAAAGAACTTCTCATAATCAATATCCCTTAAAAGTGTTGGTTGGTATTCCAGCGGACTGGAACCACCTTCAAAAGTGAACAAAGAGCGCTGATGAGCTGGTGTATTGGCCTCAAATATTTTGAATGTTTTATCAAAAAAAAAAAAAAAAGTATTCAAAATATTCCTCTTTTAATAAAATTAGAATTTGAACAAATTCGAAAAAATAATTTGGCATCAGATTTGAGTTAATTTCAAATACCAAAAAGTTCAACCAACAAATTTCAGTCTCAAATTACTTTTTATATTAATTTAGCGCCTTAAATTCCAGTGTCTTATTAATAATGGAATATTGAGAATATTTCTAACTGATCGATATGGATTTCGAGTCCTCTGCGCCATATCACCCGCGTTCTTTGTTCAGAGTTTTAATTTTCGAAGGTCACATGGCGTTGCGACTTCGAACTTTAACCTTTTCAAATTCATCTCTTTCAAAGGATGCCTCTACGTCAATTTGTATCCTTATAGAACGACGTACTGCTACAAGTACAACAACAACAACAACATGAAAAACAAAACGATAAACAAAAACCAGTATAACAGACAATAAAATTTAAAAAGATTAAATTCAAATAAATCGACATAGTCGCCTGGAAATGAAAACATTTCACATGTAAGTAACTTCATCACCGCCATCAACTTCATCATCATCATCATCATCATCGCCGTCGTTACCAAAAGCAACAAAAACAAAAACAGCTACAACTACAACAGCAACAAATACAAATCGTCATCAACTCCTTATCCTCAATATGACGCTCAACTGCTGCTGCTCATATTCTTTAAGGCATCCAAGACAAAGACCCACAACGGTCGGTTGTTTGGTCGCAAACAAGTTGTGTGCAGAAGCATGTGAAGATCAACACCAACCAGGAGGCTAAGAGAATGTTTATACACACACACACACACAGACACACAAGCACACATACCCAAACTCACATGCTCACATGTTCATGCATTTAAGCACATTCACATTAACTGCACACACCAGCCATGTAACCACTAGAGCGCGGTTCTTGGCCAGTTGTTTGACGTATTGACTGGTGCACCTTCCCGCTTGCCCGAACGCCTGTTGTTGGCTGCTTAACTTACTGAATGTCTTTGACTGCTGAACAACTGTGACTGTTATTGTTGGTTTAACTGAAGAATACGAAGAAGTCAGATATTTTCAAGTATAAATATGACTGGTACTCGTACTTGTTGTGTATGTGTGTGTGTAAGCATGTGTCTGTGTATAATTTTCATTGCCAAAACATTAAAGCCGACAAACATTCAAATTTAGTGTCTTGTGTCTTAAGACCTTAACACTGCACTAACAACATGATGCTTATAATCGTACGTTATAGTTATTTAACATGGCAGGGGTAAAAAGGAAAAAGGACCAGGCCTTTTAAGGGTCCTTATAAAGGAAGCGCATACATATTAACGTCCCTAATTATTTTTAACGAGCTCTTTAGAATCTCATATAAAACAGTTTAATTTGTCTTATTGCAATTTATTTATATAAAGTTATCAGACTTGAGTGGAATCAGCCCTTGTTCCCTCCCCCTTCGACGCTGTATCCGATACGTAATTTAGGACGGAGGCTACGTAGCTTAGAAAACACATCTTACAAATTGGATAGTTGAAGGTTAAGGGTAAAATTTTAGAAAGCAACTTATCACCATTTTACAGAAAAGAACATAAAATTGCACCTTTTAATAAAACAAAATTCCACTATCAGCGTTAAAAATAGTTTAATTCAATTATTTGAATTAAAATATAAGTAAAATATTTACAAGGATATGTCTTTTTCCTGTTCGAAATGTGTTCGAAATCGGAAGCTTTTTTAAAAAATATATTCCAGAGAAGATATGAAAAGGTGGGGTGCGTTAACACCAACGAAATTAGCTTGACCCATAACAAATAACGAATATTAAAATATATAAACTCCTGAGAATATCTAAAATATATTTTACAAAAGAAAATATCCTTCCCAAATCAAGAAATTAATTAGAATATAATTTTATTCGCAGGACTTGCTTAAGAAGGATATTACAATCGAACTTGAATATTATTTTCTTTAGAGAACATCATTTCTAAGACTCAATCAAGCATGAAAAATAAACATTTTAATTCAAAATTGTAAAATTTTCCGATGTTCGAATTTTCGAACTTGTGTTCGAAAATTTCCGACAGCTAAATTCAACGTCCTGATTGGATTATACATGCAAAATAATTATTAAGGAATCGAAAATCATATTTTGTTATGCCTAAAAATTCGAACAAGATTTCGAAATCGAATAAACTCTCAATTTACCTATTTCGTAGTAAAAATATAGCATAAGCAGCTAATTCTTAAAAGTCAAGGCCTTTACAATTATTCACTACAACAACTCAAAACAGACGTTCTCTTTATGTGTAAGAAAATCGTTTTGAACAGAAGAAGCAACGGACTAGTGTTAGTGGGAATGTTGCATGATATTGCGGTATTGAGCCTGTGTGACCAACTTGCAAATATTTTCCTTTCAATAGTTTAGAATAAAAAATAAAAAAACTGTACACAAATTAAGGGATGGATAGCTCCCAGCGGTATTTGAAAGCCAATGTGAAATATATATAAAATGCTTGTCAACTAATTAATTGCTTATTAAAAAAAATTTCAGTAGAGAAAGTAACCAAAATTATGCCTTATATATTTGCAAAGCTCATAATAAATCATGGTATGAGAGCAAAGTAACGCAATTTATATGCTAAATGAAGAAAACTGCTTTATCAAAATATCTTCGAAAATTCGAACAAGATTTCTGAACATGGAATACAAATAAAACATTAAGCCTTATGTTTATACTACAAAAAATTTAAATGTTTCGGCAAAAATATGAGAATTCGCGAACTTCGAAATCTAGTACAACGCAATATTATTAAAAATTTAGCATCAGAAGTAAATATATGTTAAGACAGATGTTAAATCGCAAATTTTTTTTTATGTTCGAAAATTCGAAATTAATTTCGAAAATTCGAACAAAGAAAATTTAGGTCAAAAATCAAATAAGGCATCTCATAGACACAAAAAAAGTAAATTATTAGTAAAATTTAATGTAAACTACTCTCAAATATTGCACTGCACAGTCACACATACACCTGCGAGTATGGATGAATTCCAAAATTATAAAACATCTTGAAATTATACTAGTTAACAATACAATACATTATGATATTTTCGAACTCAGCCTATTCTAATGAGATTTCTTTTCAATAAAATTATTTGCCCATTATCTCAGGCATACCGTCCCTCAGTGATATGCTCGTACAACTGGCAAACAGATCATCGAAACGATCTTATTTTCTTATTAAGCATTTGCTTATTTTCGATTCGTTTTTTATTCTTTCATTCGGCATAAAGTTTCCATAGTCCAGAAGCACTTTTTCAAAGCGTCTGTATTTTCAAGATTGTGTCTTTGAATTCCATGTGTATATAGAGAGCTCATGTAAATAAATATTAACGGACATTGACACAGGTCATACCTGGCGATGCATAAAACAAAACCATATTATCAGTAATAACGAAAGCAGCAACAACAACAACAACAACAGCAACAAGCAGCAGCATCAGCTAGAATTAGCTGGAGCTGATGATCATCATGATTATCGTTATAATAATCGTCATCATCATGGCAGTCGTCGACTTGAAAAATTTAAACTTGATCGTTATTAAAATGATCAACAACTGCAAGCAGACAGCGGCAACAAACGGCATTGGCATTGGGACAGCCAGCCCGAAAGCTCTACGTCGCCAATTCCAGCAAATACACAAACGAAAAGAAAAATATGGTTTAAAACCATATAAAAATAAACATAAAAAATCAAATTTAAAAAAAACAAAAAAAAAGCAGAGCGCTGCTTTTACACGTATTCGTATCAAAATCCATTTTGTTATTAAACTTCTTCCCATGCGTCGTCGTGTTGTTGTTGAATTTGTTGTTTTGAAAAGGCGCGCAAATGCATGTTGTACGTTTGTGCGGGGCATTTTAATTTTTAGTTATTTTTTCTTCTTCTTTTTTTTTTTTCTTCTTCTTTGTAATTTGTTGTCTTTGTTGTTTTGTTCGACTGTTGCTTTACATTCTTGAACATCCGCATGTTGTCATCATCTTCATACTGATCCACACATTTGATCATCGTCATTATAATGATGATCATCATTCATCCTTATGAACACGATCAACCTCCGCATAAACGGCTGTATGTTTACCATTCAATACCACAACAACACCGCCATGACTGCACAGTGGGGCTTGTCATTTAATTTCTAAAGTGTTTAATTTCAGCTTTCATTTTCGTAGCATTCGATTTAGGATTTTCTATTTCTACAACGTGAATGTCCTCTTAAGATAAATTATTTGCAAAAACGCCCCATTGTGTTATACATTTTCATCTTTATAATTGCAATTATTGCTGTTGTTGTTGTTTTTTTTCTTTTTTTCTTTAAATTTCTTATAGTCTTCAATGTGTTGGTGCTGCAGTCTGCTGACATTCGCACGCACATGCAGACCACTGAAGATTCCATCAGAATAAAATGTCTCTTTCGAAATGGTTTGTGTTTTACTGAACTGATCAGTTTGTATATTTTGATCTTCAATCTCTTTTACAGGTGTTTGTCTTTACGATCGACAATTTAAAATAAGTTAAGTTCGAGACACACACACACACACACACACTTATGCAACGCAAGTTTAGTAACTGCACAGTGGAATGGCCCAAAATAAATTGTTGGTCGCGATTAAGAGGAAACAATTTTTTATTAAAGAAAAATCTTGCTTAACATCTTTTAAACTGAATTTTTTTAAAAGTGATTTCTCAAAATGGTCCATCTCACTATTTTTTATTAAAATAATTTTTTTTAAATTGTTTGATGTGTTTTTAAGAACAGATAATTTTGCCAGATTTAAAATGTACTTTTTGACATGGTACTTTTCTCAAAATTAAGTATTTGATAGGTACCTTTTATATTGTGTACCTAATTGAAAACGTACTTTTTTCAAAGTTATTTATTTTAAAAAGTACCTTTTTTGACCTGTGCTTTTCTCAAAAGTAAGTATTTAATAGGTACCTTTTATATTGTGTATCTAATTGAAAAGGAACTTTTTTCAAAGTTATTTATTTTAAGAAGTACCTTTCTTGACATGTACTTTTTTAAAAGGTACTTTCCAAAATCTTACCTTTTAGAAACTTTCAAAATATTTTATAAACGCCGCGTAAAATTTTAATTTTTAAGATCTTTTTTAAAAGGCTTCATTTCAAAGGTACTTATTTCAAAATGGTACTTTTTAATAAGACTACTTTTTATAACTGGCACTTATTGAAAATATATTTTAGCTTAATATTTATTTTTTTTAATTAACTTTTTTCAAAAGTACCTTTTTACCAGTTGGTTTTTTTTTTTCAAAAGTACTTTTTGCAGATAATATTTTGAAATTTACTTCTTTAATAGGTACCTTTAAAATGGTACTTCTTTAAGCAACAATGGCTTTATAGAAGCAACTTGTTTCAAAAATATTTTTTTATGTTTTTCAAAAGTACAAAAGGTACTTTTTTTAAAATACTTCCTTAAAAGCTACTTTTTGGAAAAATATTTTTCATTATATATTTCTTACTTTTTGATATATAAATTTTTTAAAAGATGATTTCTTAAAGGGTACTTTATGAAATGGTACTTTTTTAATAAATGCTTTTATAAGAGTTAAATTCTTTATCGGTACTTTTTCAGCAGGTACTTTTTAATACAAACCTTTCCAAAAGGTACTCATTTAAAGTGCACTTTTTAAGGGTACCAATTTCAACAATTTTAAAGTACTTTTTTGTTATAAAAAATATTTATTTAGAGGATTAACAGGATTTTTTTTATTTCTGTTAAGAAAATTTTAAGTTTTCAAATATTTAACCCGATTTGAAAAAAAAAATCGAGTTGTCATCAGACCCCAGAAAGCTTCTCAAGTTACGACAAGTTTTTTAACAAAAATTGGCAAGAGGTCACAGGGATGGTTCAACCCTTTCCCATTTTTTTTTTTTTGTTTTTTTTTTTGTTACTGTTTTGGACTCTATTTTTTAAAGTACTTTTTTAAGAGTTCTGTTTTTAAGGGAAGTTTTAATAAATACTTTTTTAATTTATCTTTTAATCTCAACATTTTTATATAATTTGTGCTAAAATAGATGTGAAACTGAATATTTTTCCAAAACATGCTTTTCGAATGAAAATGTTTTTAAAAAAATATTTTTTTAAGTTGCTCTTCTTAAAATAATTTATTGGAATAAATATATTCAAAATAATTTTTTAATGGTACTATTTATAGAGCGTACTTTTAAGAGACTTTAAAATTATTCTTTCAGAAGGTACTTTTTCGATAGTACTTTTGTTTCATATATTCACTTGAGGAATATATACTTTGAAGTCTTTCTCTTTGATCAGACAACTTGAGATGTGCAACGCATCCACTGAAATCACTTGAATTTGTATGAAACGTACACTGTGCGATATTGTGTGTCATTTAAAAGCCAATAATAAACATCAGCGGCATAATAAACTTTTTTGTTTTTTTTTCCAGATATTTGAGCTTAACTTTTTTAAATCAAAATACGTATAAAAAATCATTTTTCTTGACGTTGGATTTTGGTCGTACTTCTTTTTTTTTCTGATCATCTTCCACTTGCACATACACACTCACACATAAATATGGATGTGCGGGGGGAAAGAACTTATAACACCGGCTTTACTTTACGCATATAAATTAAAATACCAAATATGTCTAGGGAAAGAAGATGTATAACGTGGGGTAATGGCGACTTAAAAGAACTCTACGGAATTTTTGAAATTTTAATAAACAAAAATAAATTCATAAAACTAAATTCGAGTTTGTTTTAAATTCGAAATAATTTTTGGATATTAAATTATTAATAAAAATAGATCAGTCATAAAAATGATAAAGTTTTGGTCGCAGGACTTGCTTAGAGAGGCAAGTAGATTTTGAAATCGGAAAAGTATTTTCGAATACAATAAAAAGAAACATTTTCAAGTTGAGAAATTATTATTTGGACCCAAATTCAAACCCACGAGATTACAAAACAGTTGGAATTTTTTTTTCAAATATTCCAAATATTGTACTCTTGATAAGAAAAATTTTTAATTGAATTTAAATTAAGAAAATTATTTGTAAATTCTAGGATTTCAACTTGAACTCAAATAATAATTTCTTATTTCAAAATTCTAAAAAGTTCGGTTACTTATTTATGTTGAAAAACATTTTTATTCAACAATTCCAGAATGTTCGAAATTTCCAACTCAGTTTCGAAAATATATATATGAAGAATGTTACTATTTTTTTTAAATTATATCGTGCTTAAAATTTCGGACTTGGGGCTATACAAACATCCATCACTAGAAAGTGTATTAAATATTCGTTGTAGCTGCACTCTTTTTATTTTTTTATAAATATCACCGCCAGTTGTCTTAGAGATGACATGGTGAGTAACTTTGCTCTCGACCATTTAATCAGTCCTCTTCATCTTTGCAGGTTAAGATGAGTAGAATAATAATAAGTTTCTCATGAGCGAAAAGAATTTGGCTCCTGATACTTTCAAATTTAATATTTTTTATAGGACCAGCGCCAAGTAGACGGTCCATACAAATGCAAAACATTGTGCCAGCATTAAAAGTGATCGTGAGGGGGAAAAATATTGAAACTTTTGAATTGTTTTACTCACTTTATTTATTTTTTTTTTACTTCGCTCACGATGCTCGCGCACTAACAATGAAGGAAGTTTAAACCTGTTCAACGGCTTGAAAAAATTGTCTTCGCCTTCGTCAGTTAAACAGTAAGAAAATAATTTTGATAGTCACCAGCACCATTCGCAGATCAGAAATAACCATGATGCTGTTGACAATCTTCAAACAGCACCAAGCCCACGCTTTTCGATCATGTAGACCAGTTTCAATGGACCACATGGCAACAATGCAGTATTTCGATTTGCATTTTCAATTCAATTGGAGACACTTTTTAATATTTTAAGAATTTCGGTTTGAAGAAAAGTCTTATATTTTCACACTCGTATTAAAAAATGATAATTTTTTTAAATTTCATTGAAGAAAAAGAGGGGCCGATAAATTCAATCACTACCGGTCGACTAGACACGTGAAGTTTTTAAACTCTTTAAATTTAATTATGTGTTAGTTCTTTTTCCTCAAAATCTTATTAAAAAAGTTGTTTATTTCAGTTCAATTAAATGGCCGAAAGAGAAGAAAATATTAACATCAATTTAATCTTTCAACTCTTTCTCAGCAAAGCAGAACAGCACAGTTTTCGAAGGCCACCGATGATTGCAGTGTAGGTCCATTACTAGATATCAAGTACATTTTTATTTCCATCACTTCATTGTGTGGCTTAAATGAATTAAACAACAGATTTGATTTGTGCAAATTTGATTACAAAAAATTGCATACGAGAATTGTATCGATAATAAGCTGATATTAACACAAATTAAATTGCTGAGCCGCCGTCTAATAATTTTCTTCTTGACACAATTTTTAAAATTTCATTGCACTTTTTTCAAGTGATACTTTTTGGACTGAATTTGTTACTATTTTAAAGACTCGCTCTTTCGCTATCTGCCAGGAGCTCTCTTCTCTCTCCCTCGAAACCTCTCGCTTTCTCTCTACAACTCTTGTTCTCTGTCGCTTTCTCTCTCGCTTAAATCTCTATCGCCATGCGATGAGAAGCTTAAAACTCTCTGCCTTTTCAACGAGATTTGTTTTTGGTTGTACATGTAATTTTTGCGATCAAGCGATAGATTGCGATATCGCTGAACAGGTAATTATTGTTGTAGGCTCAGACTTCCACACGTAATTTAAATGTTCCAACAGAATTGTTTCTGTACATTTTTTGTATTCTATTTTCTAGTTGTCTGAGAAACGATCTAATTTATTTTAGGCCGGTTCCTTCTTATGCTCTCACTTTGTAGTACAAAACAGTGTTACCATACTTTTACTCAACATCATACATTTTGCAAACAGAACCACAACAAGAAAAGAAAGTAAAGAAACAATTTGAAGGAGCTTCCTACCATCGATTTAGTCATGGGATTTACTTATCTGACAGTTATTAACTGAAGTTGCAAACATAATCTGTTAAAGAAATATGTGAACAAGAAATTTAAATATATGGCAACGCTAATTTGTGAAAGCGCTCTCAAAATGACAGGAACGCTGGAAAGTAGCAACGCAAGAACAGCAAATTAAATTGCAATTTAACAGAATTGTCCCCGGCACTCAAACGACTACTTGCGCTTTTTACGAAATGTATGTGTATGCGTGTGTGTGTGTGTGTGTAAGACCATGTCGTCTATTACACACTTGTGCATGATTATGCCTGATTCACACCCATCACGTGAGCGATGGTGTCCATCTCCAGCTGGAAGGCATGCAGACATTGAATTAAACGTACTTTGCACAACAAAGTCTTCTTAACTCAAAAAGGGTATCATTAGTAACGTGTTTTTTTTTCCTTTCCACTACAAAAAACTTAAGCGTCGCCTTATTTTTGATAAACTCCAATAATGGTGACCAAATGAATGTGTACCAAATGAAATACAAAACAAACAACAACAACAACAAATAACTAAAACAGAAACCTTAAGAAAAAGAACAGCAACGAAAAAAATTAAAAGTCCACAGAACAAAGATTTTCTCATCATCCATCGTCTGAAGTAGAATACAGAAATTGCAAACAAACAAAAAATCAAATAAAAATTATATCAGCTGCAGCAACACCAGCGCAATGCCAACAACAACAACAACAACAACAACAACAACGAAGCAACAGTGATCCATTAAGTTGCCCAACCAGCACACAATCGTACCACCACCATTCCGGGGCTGTTGCACACAGACGTTGTTTTGCTTTTCTTGCGGAAAGCTGCAATAAAAACAAACAACAACAAAGACAACAACAAGAACAACTGCAAAAGAAACCTTCCAAGTTAGCAAACAAAAAGGACGTTTAACAGCAGAAATTAAAGGCCAAATAAAAATTATTTACGATCATTTTGTCAGCGCAACTTTTGAACATTTTATTATACGAAAATATTCATCGTCATCACTTTTTTGTCTTCAATTATTCCCTTCTTTCGCCAACTTCTTTTACTTCAATTTTTTGTTTTCTTTTTTTGCTTTTATGTAAAAAAATAACTGTTTTTTCTTTTTTCAATTTTTTGTTGCAGACTTTTTTGTGTGTAATTCATGCCCCAGTGTGTGCATTTTATATCATTATTATTGGCCCTTAAGTCGAGTTCACTGTAAAAAATATCAATTTCCAAAAAAAAAATTATTTTTGCTGTTGTTGTTGTTGTTGTTGTTAACGTTCCACATCATGTGAATGAACAACGTTGGCGGAAATGTTGTTGGCGAAATTTCGTTTAAAAATTAATTTGAATTTTTATTTGAAAACCGGAGAGCTGAAAACGTTCTTGCCAACTCTCAAACTCACGCTGCGAATGGTGACGTGCAGTGCAGTTTCACAGAATTTGTATTTCGTTATGAAAGTTGTGAAATTGAAGTTTCGATTCCGGCAAAAAGAATCATGACTTTTAAGTCACGATTTTAAACACGTTTGACATCTGTGGGAGAGATTCCTCGTGTTGTGGTTTATGGGGAAAATGGGATTTCGGAGCCTGAAATTTTTCCAAATTGTGGTAAAACAGGGCGTGGCAATATCCCGAGGAATCGCGGTTGTCTGCTGCCGTCTGGGTATGGCAGATGCTACTGGTACTCCACATTTTAGATATATAAAATCAGAAATATTTCTGAATTCATCTGAAGTTATGGGATCCATAATTATTTTCCCCCCGGGGACCAGCACTAAAAAGAGTAACGCATGCATTTTTATTATACGACTGGCTAATTAATTTTCAATAAATTTAACGTTATAAATAAAAGCAACAGGATGTCAAGGAATTCTTTGCCATTACACAGAACAGCTGAAAGGGATGTCATAAACAGGGTTGCCAAATAGAAAGTTGCCGCTGAAAGTGTCGCTGAATTCCCAGCCAGTTACAAAAAAAACAGATTTTTCAGCAACTCTCAGAGGCACTCACGAGGTGTGAGATAATTTAAAATTAAAAGCATAATCTTATTAGAAGCAGTCACGCAGACTCACGTGTATCAAATCGCAGCATTGCCACTTTTCTAATAGAAAAATGGAACACGGTTGATTCTAAATGCCATCCCTATAACTTCCCGGCAATTTCAACCGCAAATTTATAGTCTTCAAGTTAAAAAACTATTATTTTAATTTTCAAATCAACCGATTATCACGTGATAAGCGGTCACGCAGTTTTCGATTACTATAAATGCAGCGAGAACATCAATTGATTAGATATATAATTTGGAAGTTTTCAAAGTAAAATCACTTTTCGCGAATTCTCTCGTTTACGATAATTTACAAACCGGTTAAACCGATTTTCAACCGGTTTATGGTGATTAATTCGTGATGCCATCGGTGGAGCCGTTTGAGAGTTATTCTAAAAACACTTTGCAAAATTCCTCTTTTTCTAATTTTTTTCAAACCGATTTAACCGATTTTCACCCGATTTACGGTGTTTAGTTCTTCTAAAAATACTTTACAAAATGTTTTTTTCTAATTTTTTTTTATATCTTGTAATTTACCAGTTCGAATCGGTACAAATTCACAGAAAATCTAAATTCAACAACGTTCTTCCGAACGCTACTGGTTTGGTTTGGAGCTGAATCAGCCGTTCGAGAGTTATAAGTGAATGACATACTTACACGCACACACACACACACACATTCCTGCAGACATAGTGACACCCTCTCAAAATTACTTAGGAATGCTTCCCAGCGACTCAAAACGTAAAGATCTCATTAGAGCTCGATTTGTACAATTCGGGGTTAAATCCGTAAATTCCCGGTTTTCGAAAATTTTAAATTTTCCTAGCGGGGAGTTGCAAATAATAAGGCTTTTTGTTGGTGCCAAACTTAAGGCGTGGGGCGATTAAAAAGCGACATTTTATCAACTTTCTATTTGGAACCCTGTTTGTGACAGCTCACTCAGCTGTTCGGTGTAACGACAAATAATTCCTTGACATGCTGTTGCTTTTATTTATAACGCTAAATTTATTGAAAATTATTTAGCAAATCATATTATAAAAATTATTCTTTTGAATGAGTCATCTGTAGGCTACCATTTTCTCACAACGGGAATAATTGAACTCATATACCATTCATTCTAATCCTTTTCTAATCCAGCTGATTAGAAAAGGATTAGAATATGAAACAAAATGCTAGCAGGGCATGGGCGTTCGCGTGTGTGTGTGCGTGTGTGTAAGTAACTTTTTGATCAGCTTGAGCGAATCTTTTCCAACAGTGAACTTGAGCCGATTCGTGCCTTTAGATCCTGGGAAATCTCAGCGAAAAAGTACACAGAAAAAAATTAATTTTTTTACAAACTTTTTGATGGCTTTGCCGATCGATCCCAACCAGCTCTTGAGTTGTATTTGGCCCAAAAAAATGTGTCATGGATTGAAACAAAATGATGATAAAATTAACACAAACATTCTTACACGATCTTGACGACTGATCAAAGAATGCAGTGCTCTCATGATCATTCCAATTTCCAATACATTCAATTTGGCTTTAAGTAGTTGTTATTTCGCTCATAAAAATTTAATTTTAAATACTAAAAGTTTTTTAATTTACACAATAAATAATTACACACACACACGCACACAACCAATTAGACAATTTCCAACTCCTTTTTCATTCTTCAGGATCAAATCTAAAACACATTCGAAGTTTACAACCTCTTCCTTCATGTCACACATTCACTTCTAACTCCTTGAGAAAAGCAGAAAAAGAGAAATCTGAAGAAAGAAGAGACAAACAAAAAAATACTTCATCATTAACCACGTGTAATTTGTTGGAATTTCCGCACCAAATCAAGCCTGAAGCCATCATCATCAACATCGTCAGCGCTAAACTCGAAATGCGTATAAAAATGCATTTTATTTATTTTTCTTTTTTCTTTCATTTTTTATTTCTTCTCTTTCTCCTTCTCAGCCATTCTGTTTTGTTTTTCTTCTTTTTTTATGACTGCAATAAGGAAAAAAAAGCTCTTTGTAGACATAAAAAATCGTCTATGATTTATTTTATTTAAGTGAAAAAAAACCCACCAGTTAATGGCTCAACACCAACACCACCGGCAGCAATCACTGGATCAGCGTCCACTCTGAAGCAGGAGGCAGCAGGAACAACAAGAGAAATAAAAAAAAAACTTTTCAACTTAAAAACAACATTCAATAAAATTAAGCAACAACTGCCTAGACTTTGAAGAAGGCTTCTTTTAAGTAAATCATGGCTCAGGGAGCGATGGCTGGCAAAGTGGGCATCGCTCTTTGGGAAACAAGTCACTGAGAAGTGCACACGATGAACGATACTTTCAGCCATGAATTTTCGATATTAAACTAGACTTTTTCATTAAGCTCGATATTAAAAATTATTCTCAAAAAAATTTTTTCTATAATTCCCTGAAAATTTCCCTAAAATTTTTCGACAAATTTTCAAAAACTTTTTTAAAAAGCAGTCTTAAAAATGTCGTTTATAAAAACATTTAGAACATGTTTTTAAAATTTTATAAATTTTTCTTTCTTTCTTTAGTGTTGAAAATATTTCTTTAAAAATATTGAAAACATTTTTTTATTATGAAAATATTTTTTTTGGAAAATATTGAAAATATTTATTTTTATACTGAAAAAATCTTTTTGAAAATATTGAAAGTATTTTTTTGAAAATATTGAAAATAATTTCTTCTTTTTAAATATTGAAAAATTTTTTTAGAGAATTTGGAAAAATTTGGCTTTATTTTCGAAAACTTTTCTAAAGGAAACCATTACAAAATTTTAGGAAAAATTAAAAAAAATATTTAAGAAAGTTTATTTCAAATTATTTGAAATTCAAATTATTTGAATTTTATTTATAAAAAACATTTGGAACATGTTTTTAATATTTTATAATTTTTTTCTTTTTTTTAATGCTAAAAACATTTCTTTAAAAATATTGAAAATACCTTTTTTTAATATTGAAAATATTTTTTTTTAAATATTGAAAATATTTTTTGTTTTGAAAATATTGAAAATATTTTTTTAAATATTGAAAATATTTTTTTAAATATTGAAAATATTTTTCTGAAAATATTGAATATATTTTTTTTAAATATTAAATATATTTTCAAAAATATACTGAAAATATATTTTTTAGAGAATTCTGAAAAATTTGTTTTTATTTTCGAAGACTTTAAAGGAACCCATTCAAAAACTTTAAGAAAAATAAAAAAAAATTTAAGAAACTATTTAAAACTTTAAAATTTACTCCACAAAAGGCCGTTGTTGTAAAGAAGCATTTTGCAAAATTCTGTTCATGAAAACATTTCGTACATGTTTTTAAAATTTTATAAATTGTTTTTCATGTTGAAAATATTTCTTTAAAAATATTGAAAATATTTTTTTTAAATATCGAAAATATATTTTTTGAATATATTGAAAATGTTTTTTTTTAATATTGAAAAAATTTTAATTTTTATATATATTGAAAATATTTTTTTATATATCGAAAATAAATTTTTTTTAAATATTGAAAATATTTTTTTTAATATTGAAAAATTTGTTTATTTTTATATATTGAAATTATATTTTTAAATATTGAAAATATGTCCTTAAACATATTGAAAATATTTTTTTTTAATATTGAAAATAATTTTTTTTTTTAATATTGAAAATATTTTTTTTAATATTGAAAAAAAATGTCATTTTTATATATTGAAAATATATCTTTAAATATTGAAAATACTTTTCTAAACGAAACCATTCAAAGACTAGATAAAATTTATTAAAAAATTCAAAAAAGTTTACTTAAAATTATTTTAAATTTTTTTTATAAAAACATTTAAAACCTGTTTTTAAAATTTAATAATTTTTTTTATGTTGAAAATATTTTTTTGGAAAATATTGAAAATGTATATTTTTAAATAATGAAAATATATTTTTTAAGAATTTTGTAAAATTTTCTTTTCTTTAAATTTTAAAAATTTATTTAAAACTGCTCAAAATTTATTTCATAAAAGGCCTTCTAACAGGGCCTTGCAAATCATAAGAGTTTATAACGGCCTTCTTATGGAACCGAAATCTGTCAAATTAATTTTCATTTATTCAGTCTGTTTCATCGAATTTCGGTTTTTGAAAGTTAAGAGGCATCTCGATTTCCTTGTAGGGTATGCAGGCGCCCTTAATCCGAACCTAAAAAACTGATGATGGCAAAAAGTTAAAAACTATGTTTTCTATTGCAACAAACCCAACATGCAGTAAGTGTGTGGAATAAGCACACACACACACACACACACACACTTGGAAAATAATATATGAAACCCAGCCTGCACCGTCTGGTGCTTAAGCAACTGCGAGTGATTCTAAAACCAGTAGATTAGTGGCAGTTTTAGTTTGATGATACAATATTTTCTTCTTCTTCCTCCTTCTCTTCTTCTTCTTTTTCTACTAGACCGTCCAAATGGAGGGGGGAAAAATAGAAATAAATGAAATGAATACAACAACAACATTTTGCCAGAGTAACTAAATCTTGAAGACTCTTTTTTATTTTTCAACACTTTTATTTGACTCCGTTCCTCGAGAATATCGGATATATTTTTGTTAAGAAAATCACACATGACGACTGACGACCGACTGGGAGCAGGTTTGTTAGTGTGTTTAAACGACGTTACATGCATTTTCCTTTTTTTTTAAAGAGTTTTCTTAACTAAAATATCCAGCAAATAAAATATTTGAACACACTCGCTTATTGGCACAGAACGAACATACAAGAATGCCAGCCAAGCAGTGGTAAATGGTAAATTTGGCTGCATGTGCATTAACCCATTATGGGGCAAACAGTTTATATATGTTTTTCAAATATTAAGTTTTTATTTATTTTACTGTTTGAAAAAAGTTCACATCTCTTATCAGGAACAAATCGCCCGTATTATGATAGTTTAGCACCACGTTTGGCCTTTAATGGGTTAATATAAGACAATCAAAGTTCTAAACAGTTTTCGATATTCGTTCTACTGTTTTCTTGCCTATTTGCGCTACAAGAACGTTTGCCTCCCTGTCGATGCAGTTCACTTTGGTTGCGTTTATTTTGGTCTGTTGCAGCAATTGCCGTTGCCATTGCCGGTGCTGCTGCCGCGGCTGCTGGTGCTGTTGTCCATAACGATGAGTTGGTTAACACCAGCAGATTTAGCTAAAGGACAAATCGCTTTGAAAAGAACATATTTTTCGTCGTTGGGCTTAACAGCGTGTGTGCTTCTTGGCATCGTATTTAAAAATGCTGTTGTTGTGACTGTTGCTGCTGCCGTTGTTGTTACTGCCGTTGTTGTTGTTGCATTTTTCGTTTAATTTTAAATTTAGTTTGCGTCTAAACTTAAGGCTTTTTTCTTTCTTTCTTTCTACATTTTTAATGTCTAACTTTTTATGTTTGTGTATGTTCGGATATATTTTTTATTTTATTTTTTTCAAGTTGTTATTGTTGTTCTCCGTAGTTATTTGTTTTTTTTCTCTTAATATTTTTTTTAAATTTATTTTTTTTTTACTTCTATTCGCAAGTTAGATAAATGCAAAGTATCGAATTCCAATAGTTGTATTGACCTCTTCTACTTTTACTGCCTGCTCAAGCATGTGTTTGCATGTGTGATCGTGATTTTTTTTCTCATATTTATTTTTTACTTTTTGCTCTGGCTTTTGTTGCTGTCGCTTCTACTGTCGCTACCATTTTGTGTGTGTGTGTGTGTGTGTGTGTGTGTTAGTATGTGCTCGTATATGTTGCACACTTGCATTTTGTCTGCCAACGAATTTTATACTCTCGTCGCACACACCGTAACTTGTAATGATCAGTCTTAAATTTTTATTTTATTTTATTTCATTTTATATTATTTTCGTAATTCTTTGGCTGGTATTTTCGCTGTTTGCGTATGTATTCCTAAATCTAATGCTTTACAGCATTTCTATTTTTTTTTATAAAAATATTTCTTTTTCAAGTCTTTATTAACTGCTTAAATGCAAGGATACAGAATTGTTATTGTTGTTGTATTTGATCTAGCAGTTCTTGAGAACAATAAAATTTTATGAGATTTTGCTGTTGTTTCGAGTTTTTTCTTCCTATTTGTTGTTTGATTTACTCTTAAGCTGCTCTTTTAGCCAGAAGATATTCACTTTTTTACACGAATCATATTTTGTGTAATTAATTTAAAAAAATTAATTGCACATCCACACATATTTGCTTGTGTTTGTATACATCGTGTGCTTGTTTAGCTGCTTGAGAATTATCGGTATCGATAAAAATGGTTTGACAGCTGAGAATGTCAAACGGTATTGACATTTCTCTTTGGTGAGTTTTGGCAATTCATTATGAATCGTTTAACGTCAGAAAAGCGGCTTCAAAATAGAGGAAATTTATTGGGAAAAACTAAATAAATATTTTTGTGGAAAGAATTGGTTTAAGTGCCTGGGATCAATAAATCCATTAACAACGACGGGTTCAGTGAACGGGAGGGATCACTTCTGAAACAACAAAAATGTGTAAACAAATTGATTTTGTAATAAATCCATTTCTAAAAGTGCTGCATGGCATTAAGCAATATTCATGATGACGTGCTAAGCCTTATTGAAAATACACATTTTCAAAACGGTTTGACATTATCAACTGTCAAATTATAGTTATCGATACCGATAGTTCTCATGCAGCTAGAAAAAAACACCCGATAGTTGGCTTAACACGGAGAGACATCAGAAAAGCTAAATATCGCTGATATTATTTTTCATTAAAATAACACATTCACCTTTTTTAATGACAGTTATCGATACCGATAATGTTTATGCAACTAAAAATAAAGGCCCAATAATTGACTTAAGACGAAAAGACATCATAAAATTCATCCAAATATCGCTGATATTATTTTTCATTAAAATAACAAAACGGGTTGACACTCCCACCTTTTTTAACAAAAGTTATCGATATCGATAATTTTTATGAAGCTAAAATAAGGACCCAATAATTGACTTAAGAGGAAAAGACATCAAAAAATTCACTCAAATATCGCCGGATCGATTTTTTACTAAAATGTCAAAACGTTTTGACAATCTCAGCTGTCAAACCACAGTTATCGATATCGATAGTTTTCATGCAGCTAAAAAGAAAACACCTGACAAATTTCCATAAAACATGATAATTGTTTGGAATGGTGTTTTTAATTTAGAAATACATGATAAATATCTCAAAGCACAGGGGCAAGTATACATCAGTTTTAAATATTCCACTTATACAGCAGAGCAAAACGGCTGTTTTCGAAAGTCGTTACACTTTTACTATCAGTACTCTTGTTAAATCACTGATTTTATTTTTCAATGATATATAAAAAGAGTTTGAACTTGTGTGCTCTCAAACCAAAATAAGGGTTATCGATAACTCTCATGCAGCAAGAAAAAACACCCGTTACTTGGCACAATAAAGTCCATCTATCCCTGACTTTATATTTCACTGAAATGTCAAAACAGTTTTACATTCCCAGTTGTCAAATCAAAGTTATCGCTTTCGATGGTTCTCATGCAGCTAAAAAAAAAGCACCCTGTATTATAGCAAAATTATATTGTTATAGAATTTCTGTTTTAATACAACTTTTGGCAATGAAAAGCCCAAAAGCTAATTTTTAACAGACACTGTAGTATTTATTTACATAAACACTAAAAATAAGTCCCCCTTATTCTGTAACTATTTGGCAACGTCTCAATAAGACAATATTAAAAATACTATAATTTCGTATTCATTTTCTTCAGCAGTTTGCCTGTTGCTATTTTCTAGACCGCTGGGAATAATCAGATAATGTTAAAAGAATACATAAGAATTGTAATTTTTATGTTGTGTTCACGTGACGTCGACCAAGAGTTACGGAATAGGAATATAAAATAGTAAATGTTGACTGGTTTTGTTACACACTATTTTTATAAACAGATTAAACTATTTCGCGAATTGTACTTTTAAGGGCTTATTCAGAAAAATATATTTGACACTTATCAGCGGCTTATAAAACAAATTTCATATGTGTTATAAGCAGCTTATAAGCATGACATTTTTTTATGAATAAGACCGTCAGTGTCTTATTTAGGTACTTATTTTTTGTTTACTAAAATCATATTTCAGAAATTTTATAGAGAAATTTGTCGAATAAATAATTCAAAAACAAACGAAAATCCTGACTTTCTTCTACTTGTAATTTTTAGCGATTGTCTCCTCAGCTGCTCTCGACTGTCTTTTGAAAGAGTATATGAAAATAATTTCAAAACAATTTATTTCAATTATACATAAACACCAACTTCCTTCTTGATAACTTCAGCAAACGTGTTGTACGATTTTCCTCTTCAAATCTTTGATCCACTTTTTCAATATTTTGGCAATATTTGATCGGCTTCTGCCGCCTCAAGATAAGTTTTGGCAAAAATTCAATTGCAAAAAAATAGGCTTCAAACTCGTTTTAATTAAAATTCCTCCAAAACAAACAAAAATTCACAATAATTTTATGGAAAAAAAATATATAAAGAAATACAATATAAAAAAAACACGAAAACCAAAAAAAAGTTTCTTTTAAATTTTACAAAAAAAAATATATAAAAATCTCTCAGTCTCGCACCAGAGTGGAGCATTAAAATAAGAACTCGCACGATAAACGCTGCATAAGAAATATGTTTGTGTGTCAGTATTTACCAGAATTTGTTTTTGTGCCATGAAATTGATGCAAAAGATAAATAAATAAAAAAGGTTTTAATAAAAATCTTGGTAAAAAAAATCTACAAAAAAAGAACAGGAGATGGGACAGAGGAAAAAAATTCATCACCGCATTGATGCCTTTTTTGAAAAGGTTCTTTTTCTTGCACTTCTGCACTCGTCGTGGGTACCGCAGCTTTCCATCAAACGAAAGCATTTTGTCGCAATTTAACTTTGTTTTATCTTGATGTTTTTTTTTTCAATATCTTTGAGATAAAATGCTCAAAAATTAAAAAGCAAATATTCAAACAGTTCAAGTTAAGGAAAGAGAGAGAGAGAGAGAGATGAGAGATACACATGAAATATTTTATGAAACTTTATACGTTGGTAAGCGTGTGTGTGTGCATGGGTTCTTTACAAACACAAGCACAGCGAAGGACTGTGCTCAATCAAAGCGGTGGCTGGGATTGAAAGAAGCCTCAGTTTAATTAAACATATATTTTATTAAAAAATTATTTAACAGAAGCATAAAAATTCCCTGGAAATTTATTTGTTACGGGAAATATTTTGCTCGGGAACAAACATTTATCCCAGGATTTATAAGTGTGGCATCATTAGGTCGTCAAAAGCACAGAGAACTCCTAATATTTTTTCCCCATCACACGGAATTTGAGAAATCTCATCAAGAATACGAGAAATAGGAAAAGGGAAAATATTTACAAAGAGTTTTTATTTGTGATATAAAAGAATTTCAAACATCAACTGATCAGAAATATAATTTCAGAGTTTGCTTAAGCAAAAAAAATTTTTTTAAATTTTTATTCCCGATATCTCCCGAAGGCTATAAAAGATTTTGATGCGGTTCGCAGTGGTTTTTCAATGTCAAGAGCTGATTTTTTTTATTGAAAAACACTTTTAGATATATTTTATTTCTTAACTTTTTTTGGGGATACCCCGATATCTCCGAGTCGAAGTGGGATCTAAAACTATTAGAATTCCTTAAAACGCTGCTATTTTTGTATTATTCGGTCAAGCCGTTCAAAAGCTATAAGCGGCTCTACACACACTACACATAGGCATACACACACACACACACGCACATACACATCCACACACTCGCCCAAACATTGCATACATACGCCCACACACACGCTCACATATCCACGCACGCACAAACACACACAGATGTACAGGCATAATGTTGGCCTCTCAGGAGTAATCAGGGCAGCTTCACAGGATCAGATGAGAGCCCAATTTTTGCAATTACACTGATTCTGCTTTTTTGACAGACGCCTAAAACGCGTCGATTTATAAAGACTTGCAGCAGTTTGATCGATTTCCGTCTTTGAGCGCGTTCATGTTTTATAACTTTTTTTTTTTTTTTGTTTCATAAATAAAAGAAGCAAATATTCAGAACAAAGTTAGTCAAAATGTTCTTGTTCTTGCTGCTGTTATTTTTGCGGCCGCTATTAACGGATTCGCCTTTCATATATTTTTCACCGTGTACCAGCAGCATGGAGAAGCGAATATTTGAATGAATAATTGTGTGTTACGGTTATTTTTAATGCATCGATATATAAACGTGTATGTATATGTGTATGCATGTACATGCATACATACATGAATGTGCATGTATGCGTTGAACGAATATTCAACAATATTATTTGCCAAAAGGAATTTATTTTTATTTTTTAAAGCATTAAAATATGTATGGGACTATATCCATATAACAATCGATTTATATGTGTGAGTATATATTCACACACACTGTCACAAAACATATGTACTTGCACATACATAAAAAATGTATTTGTATATATTTTGCTTACATTAATTGTGCAATTTTATACTTATATATCGGTGAGTGTGTATGTGTGTTTGTATGTGTGTGCTTGTATGTGTGTCGTTGTATATGTGTTCTTGTGTGTGTGTCCTTGTATATGTGTGCTTGTATTTGTGCTGTTGGCAGTTAAGTGGCTTTTCATTTGTTTAAAACTATTTTGAATACAAATAAAAAAGGGATTTGTATACCACACCCAATTGGCCAAATCATGGAGAATTTCCCTAATTTTGTCTTCAATGAAATCATCGTGGGAACAATCTGAGTGACAATTTAACTCAGTTTGTCTTCAATAAAGTCATGTTGGGCGCAATCTGGTCGACAATTTTCCTCATTTTCTTTTCAACAAAGTCTTGTTGGTAACAAACTGTGTGACAATTTCGTAGCCATGTGGCACAACCTGTAGTCATTTTGATATTCAAATATTTTCCTTATCGAAGTTATTTTATAATAAAAGAAAATATATTTTCCCACAATGACTTGAACTACCCTAAGAAATCGTTGACATGCATAAACATGCATGACAGTACTTATGCTGCATTTTATAAGATGATATTTTTTAAATAGATACACTGCTAATAAAATCTACGTTTCGCTTGTTAATAAATCGAAGAATCAAGTTTTTCAAATTGTGTTTGGTTCTAATTATTAGTTTCATAACTTCGAATCATAATAATCCCATTCATAACGTTGCTTTCCTTTAATCAACAGGTGTTATTGAACATGTCCATCATCTTGAATATTTTTGTGGTACACTTTTAATTATTTTAACCTGCGCCATTTTTAATAAAAGATATTTTATTTGAAAGGTAGTTTTATGTAGATAAACATAATAGAAATATTTTTGCACATTCCTTGCTTTAAAGTATTAGAAGACAACAGGTACCATACAGCTATAAGTTTTGTTTTAAAACCCACATTTTAAGAAATATTCCCTGAGATTTATTTTTCGCTTAATTAATTAAGAACTATCTCTTGGTTTTTATTAATTGAGTTATTATTCTTAAGAGTTATTTCCTGCTCTTTATTTTACAGAAAATAAAATTTGTTTCCTAATTTATTTTTATTTTGCCTCAGGAGATAAAAGTTACTTTCGGAGTTTTATTTCTTTCACAGAATATAAAAGTTATTTCTTAAGTTTTATTTTTCGCTTAGAAAATAAAAGTTATCTCTTAAAAAGAATCAATAAACATTAAATATTTTTGACTATTTAATCTTTAATTAATCTTATCTTCCTCATATTTCGAATAGCTTCGCTATTCATCTTCAGAGGAACAATGTAAATTCGTCTGTAGTCCTTTGCTGCGAAAACTGATTATCTCTTTACTTTTTTTATCTGTTTGTATTTGTCGCGTTAAAAAACTCTTAATATGATTTAAGACAATAACAATTTTATTAATCAACTGATATGACTTTCTTGGAATATTCTTGTCTACAGTTTTTTCAAAAGGCTGTAACCAAACACTTCAATAAATTCACAATAAAAGAACACCCTATTATAATACAGCCTGGTGTCACCAATTCCCAACTCGTGCGCTGAGCAAATAGTGTCCAACAGCGTTACGCTTTAACATGGCTAAATGACCAAAACTCTACCGGAAGCACTTGTTACTTTACAGTCTTGCAAAAACAACTCACAGTTGATGTAAAACAAAAGTAATAAACTCCCCTACACTCTCCTCTATTTAAACACAATTTCTGTCACCTTCAAACATATTTTTTCCTCTTTGGCTGCATAACAAAAACCGAAACAAAGAAGTGAAAACACTTTACGCAAGAGGTTAAACGTTTGCGATCCTCAGCAATTAGTAAGTGATATATTATTCACGTGTGTGTCATTCCCATTGCTCTGGCATGCCCATGCACGAACATGCATGCATGGAGCAGCAACAGCAAACGCTGTTAATTACTTTTTATAAAATTTTAAATTGCGGTAGATTAACGTCTGCAGCAGCTCTCAAATGTAGAGTGTGATCGGTGTAAGCCAACACCATTAATGTTAACATTAAGATAAGACAATTATGGCAACAAGTAAAAATATTTGCAGCAAAATAAATAAATTAAAAAGAGAAAAGAATACATGTACTCCGTACGTATTATTGGCAAGTGCTATTTGAAATAAATTTCATAACGAGACGTGTTGCAAGCGAAAGAGAAAAAGAAAAAGAAAACGAAATAAACAGACACACAGAAAGAGATAATTTTTTTTTTCTTAAGGAAGTTTAAAACCGGAAAATAAATACTTCGCTTCAACTCTTCGGCAAGACTTTTGTTTCACCGTTTAATGATAGAAACGACTATCTGCAGCTTCTTCTTCTTCTTTTTTATTCGTACTGAAGGCAGATGATTTAAGTAACTGCAGGTGTTGAGGAAAATGTGAGCAGTTTATTAAATAAATATTTGGACTGTGAAACACTAAAACAATTCGCTGGAAGATGGATGGTTAGACAGGAATATGTAGGCAGCAATGGCAAAGCGTAGAGAGCAAGGAGCGCTAATGTGGGAGCTGTGATGGTGTCTGCAATTTGTGGTTTTAGTTTCTGCCAACGTAAATTATGTTCTCTAAAATGTTTATATTTTCACTTCTTTTTTAAATTTAATTAAATTAAATATATTGAATTTCTTTAATTATTTTCTTAATAGAACTCTAAAATACCTTTTCGAATAATTGTACTCGAACAATTTTATTGAAATAGCGGCATTCGAATTACTTTATTCGAATGAATTTATTCGTATAATTTTATACGCCTGTATTGCACTCGTTTAAATTTTTTCTTTTATTAATCACAATTTTTTCAATTCGAATCGAGACTACTTTAGCTATACTTTCGATTAATTCTACTCGAATATATTTATTCGAATAATTTCCTGTAAACAGTTTCATTCTGCAAATTATTATAAGCGATTAAGTGTTTGCGTATTAATTTGTTTTGGTTTTTTTACTTCATATCATGGCCACCCTTCGATTATTTGTACTCAAATAGCTTTATTCGAATAATTTTATGCGAATAATTTCATTCGAATAACTTTATACGTTTGTATTGGACTCGAATAAATATTTTTGTTTATTAATTTAAAATTTTCCACTTCAAATCGCGACTACTTTTGCTATACATTCGATTAATTCTACTCGAATATATTTATTCGAATGAATTTAATCGAATAATTTCGTGTGAACAGTTTTATTCAATTTCATCCCGCTTTTAAGTCTGCGTGTTAATTTATTTTGTTTTTTTTTTCTACTTGGTATCATAATCACCCTTCGATTAATTGTACTTAAATATTTTTATTCGAATAATTTTATACGAATAATTTTATTCGAATAATTTTATTCGCCTACATTGGACTCGAGTAAATTTTTGCGTTTAATAATTAATATTTTTCCACTTCGATTCGCGAATACTTTTGCTATACATTCGATTAATTCTGCTCGAATATATTTATTCGATTGTATTTATTCGAATAATGTTGTGTGAACAGTTTCATTCAATTTCATTCTGCTAATTATTATAGCCGATTAAGTCTTTTCGTGTTAATTCATTTTGGTTTTTTACTTGATATCATAATCACCTGTCGATTAATTGTGCTCAAATAGTTTTATTCGATTATGCTCGAAATAGTTATTTTCACAACACAAAAAAAATTTTTAGTATTTATAAATTTGGGTCAGTCTTTCGTATATTTTAGCATTCATAAAAATCCGAGCCCGGTTAATCAGTCATTTATTTTTCCTTTAATTTTAAATGGCCTAATTTTATGAAAATGTTTGCACTTGCAAATAAATAAACGTTAAGAGCAGAATACTTTCACCATGTCAACAGCTGCGCCATGACTTTTTTTTTATATGAATACACTCCAACATAATTTATGATCATAATTAATTTCAAATGCATACAAAATCGCTTTAGAGAAAGAAAAAAAGAAAAAAAAAAATCAAACAAATCCATTGAATTTTAGAAAAATAACAACAAATCTAAAATAAATAAATTTTAATGAAGCGAATGAGGAGGAGATGAAACGGTGGTGGTGCTGCATCCAACTATTTACTGAAATTCTATTTATGAAAATGTCACAGCAAAACGTTAATAATAATTAACACTAAACCCACATTCATGTCAACAGTCACTTAAGCCAACACCAACCAGGCAACCAATCAAACAGCCGTTCACACTCAATCGATATTTGAGAGCACAAACTGCCAGAGTTTTAAAGGCTGCAAAGATTTTTCACTCATAAGAATCTGACACGTATTCTCACGACAACTTGGAAGTTAATATTTTAGGAGGCAGAATTAAAGAAAATTTCTTTGTTAAGAAAAAAGAGGAAAAAAGTTATTGATAAAAAAATTTCCCAACTACTCTTTTGAATAAAAGTTATTTCCAACAATTTTTGTTAGAAGTTATTAAATTCCTAGCGGGTAGGGCAGTTTTTGAGGAATTAAATGCGGTCCTGTTCTATTCCAAATATTCTTACTTCGGATGAAGTTACTAAACGATCAACGATCAACTGCTCCTAAAAGAAACCCGTTTAGCTGAATGCCCTAGTTTTTTTTATAAATATATTCGTACAATTTTAATCGAATACTTGTAATAAAAAAAATGTTGATTTATTCTAATTTTTAATAATTTTGTTTGAATATTGTGTTCCAATAATTTTCTTCAAACAATTTGGTTCGATTAATTTTGTTTGAATAATTGTATTCCAATAATTTTATTCGAACAATTTTATTCGATTAATTTTGTTTGAATAACTGTATTCCAATGATTTTATTCAAACAATTTTATTCGATTGATTTTGTTTGAATAATTGTAGTCCAATAATTTTATTCAAACAATTTTATTCAATTAATTTTTTTTTAATAATTGTATTCCAATAATTTTATTCAAACAATTTTATTCGATTAACTTTGTTTGAATAATTGTATTCCAATAATGTTATTCGATTAATTTTGCTTGAATAATTGTATTCCAATGATTTTATTCAAACAATTTTATTCGATTGATTTTGTTTGAATAATTGTATTCCAATGATTTTATTCAAACAATTTTATTCGATTAACTTTGTTTGAATAATTGTATTCCAATAATTTTATTCCACAATTTTATTCGATTAATTTTATTTGAATAATTATATTCTAATAATTTTATTCAAACAATTTTATTCGATTAATTTTGTTTGAATAATTGTAGTCCAATAATTTTATTCCACAATTTTATTCGATTAACTTTGTTTGAATAATTGTATTCCAATGATTTTATTCAAACAATTTTATTCGATTGATTTTGTTTGAATAATTGTATTCCAATGATTTTATTCAAACAATTTTATTCGATTAATTTTGTTTGAATAATTGTATTCCAATAATTTTATTCAAACAATTTTATTCGATTAATTTTGTTTGATTAATTGTATTCCAAAAATTTTATTCAAACAATTTTATTCGATTTTGTTTGAATAATTGTATTCCAATAATTTTATTCAAGCAATTTTATTCGATTAATTTTGTTTGAATAATTGTATTCCAATAATTTTATTCAAGCAATTTTATTCGATTAATTTTGTTTGAATAATTGTATTCCAATAATTTTATTCAAACAATTTTATCCGATTAACTTTTTTTTAATTATTGTATTCCAATAATTTTATTCAAACAATTTTATTCGATTAATTTTGTTTGAATAATTTTTTTTAATGATTGTATTCGAATAATTTTGTTCTTTTATTCTAATAACTTTATTCAAAGAATTGCATTCAAATAAATTTTTGTGTTCATTAATTTTAATGTCCACTTCATTTTGCATAGAATTTCAGGAGCTTAAAAGTAGCGAAAATCGTTTAGGATTAAACAACTTATAAATAATAATATAATTTTCTTAAAGGCCCGATTCATAAAAAATACTTCAGGTTTATAACCCTCTTATTTGACAAATTCCTGTACAAAATCTGTCACATAAACTGTTCATAACCAACGAGAATTTTATTGCATCCGAAGTGAATTAAATTTCATAATTAATCCCGAGTTTAAATCTCAAAACTTCAGCAGCTCCAGCACAGGGAATAGATGCAGCCTTGGCCTTAGCATGTGCCCGAATTAATTGTGGAGTTTTTTTTTCGTTTCGCTACCGTTTAACTCACTGCCCCAACGTGTGCAAGTTGTTGGATAAAAATGCGCGTAAACATCTCCTCCGTTTCAGAATCATGTACTCACTCGTGTTTGATGGAAAGCACTGCACTCACCATCTACGGCCTGTGTTTCACATAAATGCACGGATGCACGGATGCACGGATGCACGGATGCACTTAAACATGTACATCTGTTTATTAGCAGTTAACACAGCATCGATGCTATAGAGAAACAATCAATCATTTATAAGGCGCTGTTCTGTACTGAGTTGCAGTCAGATGCATTCAGCAACAGCTACTGGCACTGCTGCTGTTTGTTACATACTGACGTACAGTCTGATCGATGGCTGAATACAGGCTGCCTAGAGCTGGGCGCTACTACTCATATTCATAAGTGGCCAACACGCGTGACGTCATAATGAAATAGCAAGTCAACAAATATTCAAAATATTTTGAACGATATTTAAACGGTGGCTGAGCTATCAAAAACAGTGTTGCCAAAGAGAAAGTTGATTAAAAAAATTACTTTTTATTACAGACTATTTTTTTCTTTACGCAAAACGGAACAGCTGATTTATCGTTGCACAATAAATTATATAGAGTCTTAATAGAGCACCCAAAGAAAAAAGCATTTCACTGTGCCATCTTCAATAGCGATCAAGTCTCATACAAGTTACTTTAGTCAAATTGGCAACCACTCGTACCACGTTAATGATACGTTCGTTTCAAGACAGACTGGAAACCAGTTTAAAAGCGATAAATTATTAACAAAACAAACAAGAAGAAAAAATCTTTAAAAAAAAGCAAAAATAACAACTGCAATTGCCACAGCAAGTTGCATTAAGTCAGCTGCAACTCATAAGCAACAACATAATCTCAAGTCATAACACACACTCCTCTCTCTCTCTCTCTTTTTTTTGTCTTAAGAGCGTTTGTTAGAAAAATTTCAATTCAGTTTGAGCCGTTGATGTTTTCAGTGCAAAATGACCAGCCAAAATAATGCGAAATATTGTTGACAATTTCACAACGTTTACGAACGAAGGCAAAACGAAAAGGTTTTCTATCGTTTAACAAATTCAATAATTATGGATTTATAATCTCGATTTGAATTTATGTCGTCAGCAGTCGATTTTACAAATTAACTTTAATTTCTCTGCTTGCTTTTCCACGTAAAAAATATCACCCTTTTAAGAGGGGCATGTCTGAAATATCTTACCCTGTAATAATTCAAGGGGCTCTTCCAGTAGAAGAAAACACAATTTATGAAGAAGTAGAGTCCCTGTTTTTAACAGCTGAAGTTTTTACTTTAGGAAAGTAAATAAAGGGTGTTTTTATGAAGGTATAAAGTTTTAACTTGGCAGCACTATTTTAACTGACAGCTAATTTGTCAGCTGTTAAGTGATTTATATTAAGGTTCGTTTGGTATTTTAACATGAATATACTGACACTTGAATGACGAGACTAACGCTTCCGAAGTATGCAAATTTATTTTCAAAATAATGCTTCTGCTCGACAAACGTATCGCGCACTACATCCGTTTCACCGTCATACATAATCGTCCATCATAGCAATTAATTAAATTATATATGAATTGGATTTATTTATTTAAATTATTTCCTGTAGGGGTATGTGAAGTCGCTAGTCCGATAAACCCGAACCGGTTGACCACATGGAGGACAACCTTCGCTGCGCTGTTACTGATATACGACCACATGTGTTGTGGGAAGTAGTCGAAAATGAAGACCTCGAAATTAGACCAGTCATAACGGTCCTAAGCCAGAGGTCATATTTAAGTTAAAACGCCAATAAAAAAGTAAATTTTTTGTCAATTTAAAAAATATATATATCTTTTTTATTCCACTTCAAAGTTCTCTTTAAAAAAAACATCCTTTTCAACATATTCGTGTTTCACTTTGTGAAGAAGTGCTTTCCATTAGAATGATGTTCCGTTGCATGGCCGTATTACTTACCTAAAACGTATTGCACTGCCCCATATTGCGGGGTGCTTAGACATATATTTTTAATTGAGTCAATATTTAATTAATTGACTTAATTAGTTTCCTATTCACATACGGAAAATTTAGTTAAAAAGCAAAACCGATTACATTCATGACAGTTTTTTATAAATAATTTTTGTAAATAATTCTTGGACCAACAGTCCAAGAAATTAAACATCAGTTAGAGAAATTTAATGGTATTTCCACAAGCGAAAAGTTATATATCAGTCCCCAATTAAAATGTTCCGAATCGATAATTACTTTAATGACAACATCTTCGAATATCTGCCACTAACGAATTCTAATCAGTCAAAATAACCGTCAACGCACACTTGCAGCCAAATTGATTCATATCAAAACTAAATGATGTGCTTCTGTCATGCTTCAATTAATTTTATAAATTATATTTCCCCATCCGTCACCGATATCCATTCATTGATATGCATCGCATAAACTGTAATCAAAACAATTTAAATCAATTTTTCTTTGCATAAATGAGAAAAAGAAAAGTAAATTAAAAGGAATGAGAAACAGCCTGCCGCGAATATCTAACAGAATGAATGATGACAACTTGTAGAACAAGCAGCGATTAAAATCTTTTACGCATGAAATTGAGCAAAAAAAACAAAAGAAAAAAGAAATACAACAACAACTAAAGGCCAGGTAAATGACAAGAGCAACGCTTCTGCGCACACGTTTCGCACATGACAAGTGTGTTGTTGGAAGTACGCGAACATTAAGTACATGACGAAAAGTAGCAGCAAGCAACATCAACATGCAACAGCAGCAGTAGTGGCAAATGCGGTCGCAAAACATCTGCTTCAAAAGAGAGAGAGAGAGAGTGAGAGAGAGGGGGGAGAAACTAATTGATGGCAAAATCAACATGTTGGCCAATTAATAAAATCGATTAATTAAATTGTGCCTTCCTGTTGCCAACTAAAACAGCACTTTGAAATTAATTCAAAGGAAAGTAGTTGTTGGATTTATCATGGTATTGAATGTCTTAAAGGATTTGGATGTTACAATTAAAGTTATGATATATTTACCAGGAAAAGCGTGACCACTAAACACTAATGAAAATCGCTTTAATTTAGACTAGAAATCATTCAGATGAATAGTTTCAAATGATTGATTCTGGGACTCGGTCTATGGGTTGTGCTTGAAATTGTTTTTTGTAAGAAATACGTTTCTGAATAAATATATTTTTAATTAATATTTAGTGGTCACGCTTATTTAAACATACCTTAAGAGTATAAGAAATGAAAAATATTCATATTTTCTAATTCGTGGGGTTTTGTATCATCAGCGTTTAAACATTTTTTATAACAAAGTCCGAACAATTTATTTATTGTTTAAAATAATTAAGTATTTTAAAGTTGTACAGTTTTTACAAGGACAGGGTTTTAACAAATTCTGGTTTTAACGTTAAAGCCAACTGTTAAAAACTAATTTTGTTTTACAAAAAGTTTTTGTTAAATTAAACTGAAAAACATTTTTGAATTTAATTTCAGTAGGTTTTATGAAATGGCGCCTTGTTTTTGCCTTTTTATGTCTGTGCTAAGTTGAGTGCTGCCAAGTTGTTGTTGGAAACAACTGTCGATGATTTTTATATCAATAAATAAAATGTTCAGACATTTATTCGCTTTTTATAATTATTTTCATAATTTTAAGATAATAATTTACAAAAAATAACAGAATTTCTATTTTAGAATTCAGTAAAAAAAATCTAATTTTTGTTTACAAACAAAAACAGCTGCAGTACAGTTTGTGAATTAAGTGTTGTCAAAAGGGAAGAAAACACGTACAACGAAAGCATGTATTTCTTTGAGAAATTTGATTATTTGTGATGAAATTTATTGCTCAACATGTTTGTCAAATTTGAATTTATTATGTCTGCAGTTTGTTGTTGTTTTTGAAATGGCTTTTTCCACTTTTATGTTAAAAAAATGTTAATAAAATTTATATTGTGCATATTTACACAAAAATACCTTTTAATTTATATGTATTTCAGCTTTATTTTGGAAAGATGCTGTACCTAAACATGGACCACAAATGTGTGTTTCATTTAAAAAATCTGATTTTACATAGATTGAACTTGGATATATAATTTATATGTCATCACATAACGATTAATGCGATATATTTTTCAGTCTCCATGAGTCATTTTAAAGTATCGATTTTCGATAAAGTGCGTTAACAGCGAGTTTTGTTAAAAGAAATTGCTGAATTTTGACGAAAAAAATTATATTTTTTATGCCAAAAGCAACACTAGAGTAGGACCTCAACCACCCTATTCAGCAGATTTAACCGCCTGCGATTGCGCCAGGTTCCCCAAGATTGAAGAGACTTGTTAAAGCTTTTAGGGACGGTTGAAGAGATAAAAATTAAGAGAGCTGCAGGGCATATTAAAAAGTTTTTCCCAGAACAATTTCGAGTTAAGGAAAAAACGTTGCCAACACAAACATATTGGGGAGGGTCTATTTTTAAAAATATATATATTTTGAGAAAAAAAAATTTAAACAGACCTGCTGCATTTCAAAGAAGTAAAAGATGAGAAATTTTAACAATACAAATAAAAACAATAAAACATTTTTAATGAAAAAGTTCCCACTGTCATTCCAAAATTCTATTTCTGTACAAGAGCTGACAACTTCTTTTTGAATTATCTGTTGGAAAAAAAGGTTATTGCGAATATTGCAAATATTAAAATTAGTTTAACAATATTAAAAGATTAAACTCAAAACTGAAATGATGACTTTTCTCTTTAAGTCCTTCCTATTTGCAAGTCTTTTTTTTTGTTTCACATAATCAAACCAAAAGTTAAATTAAATTTTCGTTAGTTTTGAATAAGTTTTTGTGTGACAAACGCAGATGTTGAATATCCTTTAAATATAAAAGGCATTTGCAGTAGAAAAAAAAAACAGTACCAAAATCCATATGGACTGCAGGAAAAGACAAAAAAATAAAAATAAATAAATACTTTAAAACTGTCAAACAATAAACAAAAAAATGTTTAAACGTATTTAAATTATGATTTACACACACAAATAAAATAATAAACCAGAGGAGTAGCACAAAATTACAGATGAACTTTTTTTTTCTTTAAAATCTTACACATATAAAAAGGGTGTGTGTGTGTGTGTTTTTAAAAAATAAAAACATTTATGTTAACACATACACAAACAACCATCGACTCATACTACTACACAGCAACAGACGCGGCGACAACAAATAAACAGCAGGTGACAGAAACACCAGTTAATTTCGATGTTGCAACTTTTGCATATACGAACAATTGAGATGCGGGCCAGTCACTGGGTGGGCGTGAGTGCGTAGCAATTGCTCGGTCACTAATTGTCAAGGATAACTTCAACTGTATTCAGCTGCAAGAGAAATTCCTGTAGCCACAGTTTTTAAGTTTCAGTTTCAAATCGATAACACAAACTGGCTGTCAAAACTCACTCGAACTGTCACGAGTGACAGGAGTTGCATTTAAATTGATAATCAATTTCATATAAAAAATTACATCCACAAAGAGAAATACAACTCTATCAACAGCTAAACATTCCCGGACTTTTTTTTACACTTTTTATTACCTTCACTTGCGTGTTTGTTTGTATCGAATTCACCTTTTGTATTGCGCTTCCACGCGTACACTTAACATTATATTCATAATGTTACTGATATAGGGTGCTTTTTATAGGGTGTTACAACTTTGAGTTGGCATCACTGCTTTATTTGACCACCCATTTAACAGCTGATAGTTGCTTTTTGTTTAGTTTGCTTTGACATTTCATTATGGATCGACTTACACCAGAGCAACGCGTGCAAATTGTGGACATTTTGAATCAAAATAATAGTTCTGTTCGTCAAACTTATCGTGCACTTCGTCCATTCAAAATTTTACTTTCCGATGAAGCCCATTTTTGGTTGAATGGGTCCAGAAATAAACAGAATTGTCGCCTTTGGAGTGAGGAGAATCCACAAGATTTGTCGAATCGCTATTAAATCCACAGAAAATTTGTGTTTGGGCTGGCGGAGTCATTGGCCCGAATGCGTCTTCAAAAACGATGATGGTCAGAATGTTACTGTTTGTGAAAATTGTTGTTCCAGATTGCGCCTTGTACGCGCCAGCGGTGGCCGCCACATGGCCGAAATCATATTTAAACATTAATGTCATAAAATTCTCTATCCAATAAAGACCGTTTCATTGATATCAAAAATACATTAAAATGTTTTATTATAGTTTAAACTTATATCACTCTATAAAAAATACCCATTACATCACATTTTACTCGTACAAGTTTGTTGGTGTGGTTCACGTTCTTATCTTCTCATAAGGTGTAAGTATTTTTACACGCTTTCAAAGGACCTTGAAAACTATATAATAAAAAACAAAAAACACGCTTTTTGAGAAAAACCTACTAAAAATTTGGAGCGAAAACAATAATGAACCAAAATGGGTTAAATGAAAAAAGCGTCAGGAGCTCGATACACGACATAGAGAACAAAGAGCGCCCTTTCAAGGTCTTTGAACTAAAATTACTTCCTTTTCAAACTTCTTTTTCGCTTTATAATTTTATAATTATATTATTCTCATAATTTTAAAATAATAATTTACAAAAAATAACAGAATTTCTATTTTAGAATTCAGTAAAAAACAAGTGTCATTTTTGTATACAAACAAAAATAGCTGCAGTACAGTTTGTGAGTTAAGTGTTGTCAAAAGAGAAGAAAACATCAAAAAACAAATTCCTTTGAGAAATTTAGTTTAAAGATTTATAATTATTTATTCTGTTATGTTTGTCAAAATTAAATTTATTAAATCTACAGTTTGTTATTGTTTTTAAAATGAGAGTTTTCCACTTTTATGTTAAGAAATTTTAAATAATATTTATATTCATAAGCCAGCCGATTCTTACGTGATAAGCGGTAGAAGAACCGAGGACACTAACTGATCAGATATATAAAACCAGACTTTTTTAAGAAAATCGCTTTAATTTTTTTTTCTCGTTCACGTTATCTCGCGAACGATTAAATCGATTTTGACCGTTCTTTGAGCGGGTGACATGTTTTTCCAATGTTGCGAACTGCTCAGTTTTAAGAGTCGATCAGAAGCTTCCTAAAACCTCAAAACTTCAAGATCTGATAGGAACTAGATTTTTTCAAAACGAGATAAAACCAATAACATCCCGATATTTTTGAAAATATTCAGTTTTCCTAACGATAATAAAAAAAAAAAATTATTCGAATAATTATATGGAACAAAGATCTCTATGAATGCGCACGATGCTTCTTGACGAGTCAACGGAAAGCAACAATTAGTTCTACACAAAAGCAACGCTTCCGAAACAGCTTCACCCCAAAAACAAAATACATTCTGAAAATAACAATGAAATTATTAGTCGCAAACACTCGAGTACATTAAAAAGGCACACGTGTGAAAAGTTTAAATAATGATCCCATCTCTAATAGCAACACATATCGCCAGCTGCAACGTCTAAGGCTATAAATATATTTTAAAATTAATAATAATAAATCAGTCTATTTGTGTGTGTCAATTAAATTAAGAATGACTTGTAATCGACAGAAAAAGTAATACGCCTCAGACAATTGCTTCACTGGGGTGCATTCCGAAATGATGGAAACCAGAAATGTTATCTAAGTAAATTCTTGAAATACGAAATGCTTTCTCTCTTGCTTACGAGGGTTGACATTTTTTTTTTAACCAGAGATAAGCCAAGTGTAAAAATAAAACTCGTCAAATGAGATTAAAGTAAAACTCCTTAAAAGAGCTTTATTTTATGTTGGCAACTCAAAAGTTTTTAAAGAGTTTCGTTCGGCGTTTTTATTTTTACGTTGGAAAATAACAATAACCTCGAGTTGGCATCACTGCATCCATTTAACAGCTGACAGCCGCTTTTTGTTTAGTTTGTAGAGCAACGCGTGCAAATTGTTGAAATTTTTAATCAAAATAATGGTTCTGTTCGTCAAATGCATCCATTCAAAATTTTATTTGCCGATAGAGCCCATTTCTGGTTGAATGGGTACGTAAAAAAGCAGAATTTTTGCATTTGGAATGAGAAGAATCAACAAGCTTTTTGTCGTCCACAGAAAATTAATGTTGGCTGCGCTTTATGGCCTGGCGAAGTCATTGGCCCACATGCTTTCAAAAGCGATGATGGTCAAAGTGTTACTGTCAGTGGTGGACGGTATAGAAACATGATCCGAAATTGTTTCGTACCTCAAGTACATGTCATTAGTCATGCTGAGATGTGGGACCAACAGGACGGAGCCACATGTCACACAGAGGGCGCTACAATTGATTTACCAAAAGAAACTTTTGATGGGAAAATAAAATTTCAAGAAATGGCCCCATTAATTAGCCACCAAGATCCTGTCATTTAACAACACTGGATTATTTTCTTTGAGGTTATGTTGAGTCACTTGTCTACGTCGATAAACTACAAGCAATTGAACACCTGGGAATCATTAGAATTATTGGCGAAATACGACCTCAAACGCTGCGAAAAGTTCTTGAAAATTAATATTCCATTTGGAGCCTTCTATGCGCCAGCCGTGGCAGCCACATGGCAGACATCATATTTTATTCGCTCATATTATGAATGACGACGTCGACATCACATCAACACGACAGCAAAAAGTTGTCACTTGTCATTTAATTGTCGACAATATTTAATTATTATTAACAGCCTTTTGGTATTAATAGAACATGTCCCCAGAAGTCCATTTCTGTCGATAAAGGCTAGACAATTGAAGATTTTTTGCTGTCGTGTTGATGTGACATCGACGTCGTCTTTCATAATACGGGCCATTATGAATTTCATAAAAATTCTCTTCAGAATTAAATCTCTTTCATTGATATTAAAAATATATTTCCTTGTTTTATTATTATTTAAACTCGAGTCACTCCAAAAAAAGCACCCATTATTCTATTCAAAATGTTTCAAAGAAAATTTTTTTTAAATTTACTTCAGATAAATTTAATTTTTTTTAAATAAATATGAAGACCACTTAAGGTCTTCTGCATTGTAGCTGACGATATTTTACAAATAGTCAACAGTGTGAATAGGACATTTATTTCCATACACACACACACACATGCAAATTTGCAAATGTATTGTAAATGTTTATGTATATAAAACTGAAACTGTAGTAAATTGTTATGCAACATTTTAACCATTTTGACCGCACTCGCCACGGGTTGGCGGTAAACGAGCTCTAACTGAGTGCATAAGCATGTGTGAGTGTATTGCATATGTATTTTTCTGTGTATATTTATACAACTGTATTTACATTGGTGAGAGTAGCGAATGTATTTTGTAGTTAAACACGGCAGGATAATGCATGACAACAATAATAAAATATAATAAAACAAAAAAAAACAACTAAAAGGAATGGAAAATAAACGGGCACAAACAGTAGAAAAAAACTCAACGACAAAAATTACAACACAAATTTAATTTAAACATATTGTTATAGATGGCCACACACACACATAATCATCTATGCATGTGTTGTGTAAATAATTCATGGTTGCACTTTACAAGCACTTGCACACACACACGCACTCACACACGCACGACAAGCACAGTTCGTATAAATGCAGTCAGTTGCTCGGATTAACACACACACACACACACACACAACACACACATACACATTCATATCTAATACAAATATCAGTTCGCAGACCTTCCCAAGGACAGCATCTGCTATGAATTGATTTTTTCAACTCTATTTCATTTGGCTCAAGACTGGCTGCGAAGTGGAATTGTAATTTTTTCAAGATCGCATGGTCCAATTTCGCTGATGTCATGGAGCCTGAAAATGAAACGATGTTGATGTTGATGGACTATTTTATCACAAATCAATATGGCTGGTAAGAAACTGAAGAGATATTTTGGTACACGGTTTCATTATTAATCGAAAAATTTTATTCGAATGAAAAAGTTATTTTATTATCGGGTGTTTTTTATAGAGTGATACAAGTTTAAATCTTAATAAAACATAGTAATATATTTTTGATATCAATGAAACAGTCTTTATTGAATAGAAAATTTTATGACATTAATGTTTAAATATGATTTCGGCCATGTGGCCGCCACAGCTGGCGCGTACAAGGCGCAATCTGGAACACCAATTTTCACAAACAATAACATTCTGACCATCATCGTTTTTGAAGACACATGGGCCAATGACTCCGCCAGCCCATAAAGCACACCAAACAGTAATTTTCTGTGGATGTGAAAGTGTTTCGACAAAAGCTTGTGGACTCTCCTCACTCCAAATGCGACAATTCTGTTTATTTACGTACCCATTCAACCAAAAATGGGCTTCATCGGAAAATAAAATTTTGAATGGACGAAGTGCACGATAAGTTTGACGAACAGAACTATTATTTTGATTAAAAATTTTCACAATTTGCACGAGTTGCTCTGGTGTACGTCGATCCATAATGAAATGTCAAAGCAAACGTAACAAAAAGCAACTGTCAGCTGTTAAATGGTTGGTCAAATAGAGCATTGATGCCAACTAAAAGTTGTATCACTACATAAAAAACACCCTATACACTCTATTTGAAGAACACTACGCAATTATTTTATTCAAATAATTTTTATCAAAATATTTTTATTCGATTATTTTTATTCGATTAATTTTATTCGATTAAGAACACTTGACTAAATTTGTTCGAATAAGATTTTCGTTCAAATATTTCATTATATTTATATTAAGTGTTTCCAATAAAATTCTATTTCCATAATTTTGATACGAAAAATATGTTTCCGAATACTTTCTATTCGAATAAACTTCACACTAACTAATTAATGACATTGTGCTCTGAATGAAAATAGCTCATGATGTTAAAGAAGATTTTAGCTCGAAGAAAGTTTTCCTTTCTTGTTTTCTGAAGAATTTAAATTTCCGAAAGAAATCGATTTCGGTATGAACCGAATAATCTTTATTCCTAAAAACTCTATTCCAATAACTTGTATTCGAACCTTGAAAAATATAAGTTTTCATTTTATTCAAACAATTTCACAAGATTTGTTTTATTCGAGCCATAATTTTCATCCGAAAAAATTTTTTTGAAATAATTTTGAACACAAAAATTGTTTTTTTTTTTTAAATTAATTTATACTCAAACATTTTTCTTTGAAGTTCGTTTTTCATTTTATTTGAACAATTTTACACGATTAATTTTATTCGAGTTATATTTTTTGTAAGTAATTTTCATCCGAAAACATTTTTTTGAAATAATTTTCAACACAAAAATTTTTTTTACTTAATTTATATTCAAACATTTTTCTTTAAATCTTATTCTTTATTTTATTTGAGCAATTTTATGCGATTAAATTTATTCGAATTAAATTTTTTGTATGCAAATAATTTTTATCCAAAAATATATTTTTTTCAAATAGTTTTTTGCACATAAATTTTTTTTTTTATTAGTTTATATTCAAAAAATTTCTTTATATTTAATTTTTCATTTTATTCGATCAACTTTATTCGATGAATTTTATTCGAATCATCTTTTTTGCCAGAAATATTTTAGATAAATTTATATAAAAATTATTTTTATCCGAAAAAAAATTTTTTTGTAAATTTCATTTCAAAACATTTTGTTTTAATATTCGAATATTTCTTTTTAGTTTCGTGTTGCATTTATAATTTTTATTTTTCTCGCCAGGAGGTTTCAGAATTTATAACAGTAAGAAAGTTATTAGCTTTTCCCCGCTACGCAAAAATTTAGTTCTCTTCAGATCTCGACTGTTCATGACCAATTTTGAGAAGGTGTCTTTATGTCTGTATAATGTGTGTGTGTGAGTGTGTATTTATATGAGTCTGTGTGTAAGTATGTCACCCACTTATAACTTTTGAACAGCTAAACCGCATCAAAACAAACCGATCATGTTCTTGAACTTAGTTTTCCTGTGAATTTGAACCGGTACGAACCGGTAGAGTTAAAGATATCTCAAAAGAACTTGGAAAAATTAGGATTTTTTTAAAAGTGGTTTTTCGGAATAACTTTTTAATGGTTTTACCGTTCGATTCCACAAACTAATCAGCCAGCATTTTAACTTCAAGCCGATCAAGGTCAAACGGGTTGAAATCGGTTTAAACAGGTGCGTGAGACATCGTGAATGGAAATATTTGAATAAAAGTGATTTTATTTTTTAAGCTACGAAACTATATATCCCGATTCTTTTATGGTAATCGAAAACTACATCTATATTGGAATCGGTTGATTTGAAAATTTTAGATAGAACAGCACAAAAACCAGGCTACAACAGTTTTGCGGTTAAAATTAGCGGGAAGTTATGGAGGAGGCCTTTAGGGTCAATTGTTTTCTATATTTTATTTTAAATATGGCAAATAGAATTCAGATGAGGGTCTCTCTTCGCTTCCCACTGCTTTCGTATTTATTCAAAATAATTTATATAAAAAATTTTATCCACAAGAGATTTATTTGTTGAATTTTTGTATGAAAATTTCTTTTCTTAATCTGTTATAAAGAGGATAAATATTTTTTGAATTGGGCCAATTATATTCAACCATATTTTCAATTCTTAAATCTCAATGATACTTTTCCAGTTGAAATTGTCCTGGAATCTGTTGTGCCACTTTCGCCCACATCAAACAGGATTACCCAAATAACTATAAATTTCATAAGCCGATATGTTTGTCGGTGTGTAGGTGAAGTGTACAGTCAGGTTGCCGTGTTGTTTATATTTCAAAGTCTGTCTGTCTGTCCGAGTACGTGTAAATGGAAATGAGTTTAAAAGCATTTTACCGTTTATTGACACAACATTTTAAGTTCGTTCGGTGCTACATTAACTTGTGGGTGTGATTGTGAGATGTGCGAGTATAAAAAGGGTTCGATTGCACATGCATCTGCATTTATATAACTGTTGCAATTATTTCTGAAACACGCTAAGTGGACTTAAGCTGAATGCTTATGGTGTTTTCAAAAAGAGTTTAAGTCTGGTTTTAACTTTGCAACCATAAACATGTGATTTTATGTTCACACTGTAGATATAATAAATTCAGGAGTGAACACACAGATTGTCCTAAAAATTTCATTTTAATAAATTGAATTCCTTAAAGAAATTAATGCATTCGTTGTTGTTCTTTTCTTGTCCTTTTATAACACTTAATTTACAAACTGTACTGCAGCTGTTTTTGTTTGTATTTAAAAAGAGGAAATTATTCACTGAATTCTAAAATAGAAGTTCTCTAATTTTAATTCTTATTCACATAAAACACGGTAGGTCAGTAGCTAATTAATTACTTCCAAGATCGATTCTCTAATATTTTGCAAACGATTATTTAAATATTATGAAATTAATTATAAAAAGCGAATAGATGTCATGCAAATTCTGCAAGAAAAGTGCAGATGTGGTGGATTATTCTGTGATTTTGTCAAACATTATCAGCTGTTTCCACTGTCAGTATAACTTGGCAGCACTCGACTTAGCCCAGACAAAAATAAGGTAACGTTTCGTCGATGTCTCCATTCAAACAAAAAGGTTGTCATTCAAAATTCAAACAAAAGTGATTCTCGTCGCAAAATCGAATTCGCGCGATACGGATTTCGTTTAGAATCATGATTTTGAAAATAAAAATTTTGCCCGATTATGTAGCATTCGTTGTGCAGTTGTCACTCTGTTCATGTGAAATGTCAAAACCAAATTATAAATAAATCACTTTGACAGCTGATAAAATGGCCACCATTTGCCAGCTTAAAGTTCTATACCTCTCTGAAAAACACCCGTTATAACAAAGCAAAGTATTTATTATGTTCAAAGAAAGGACAACCTCAAAAAATTAACTGCCAGTTCACAAATGTCGCAAAGTTATCGTTCGATCGAATAAATGATATTTAAAACAAATTTTAGAAATTGTTTTTGTTTTAAATTATTGATAATCGATCGATCGATAGCTTGCGGTAGCGACAAACGGGCACTAAAAGTTCCAAAAAATTTTAACAACTTTTAAATTCAATAAAACAGCTGAATATTTTTTCAAATGAATATATTTTGTTGTAGACCTTTTTGAATAAATTTGAAAAGGACTTGAAAAGGACATCACAAACAAAACATATTTTTTCAAATTATTATACCCACGACTGTGATCATCTGCCACAGGATGTAACAAAGGATCAGACCACATCCTTGATGAAACTGAATGGAGAGAGCCTCCATCAGCTGTGCCAAAGGATTTTACTACAATAGTTTCCTAAAATCGGGTGTTTCTTATAGATTGATACAAGTTTAAATCATAATAAAACATATCAATATATTTTTGATATCAATGAAACACCCTTTATTGGATAGAAAATTTTATGACATTAATGTTTAAATATGATTTCGGCCATGTGGCCGCCACGGCTGGCGCATACAAGGCGCAATCTGGAACACCAACTTAAACAAACTTTTCGCAGCATTTGCGGCCGTATCCCGCCGATAACTCTTCGAATGTTGATTTCCGGGTGTCCAATTTTTTGTGGTTTATCGACGTATACAAGTGACTTTACGTAAACCCAAAGAAAATAATCCAATGGGGTTAAATCACATAATCTTGGGGGCCAATTAATTGGGCCATTTCGTGAAATTATATTTCCGTCAAAAGTTTCCTTGAGTGAATTAATTGTAGCGCCCGCTGTGTGGCATGTGGCTGCGTCCTGTTGGAACCACATACCAGCAAGATTAATGCCACGTACTTGACGTACGAAAATACTTCGAATCATGTTTCTATACCGTCCACCATTGACAGTAACATTCTGACCATCATCGTTTTTGAAGGCATGTGAGCCAATGCCAATGACTCCGCCAGCCCATAAAGCGCACCAAACAGTAATTTTCTGTGGATGTGAAAGTGTTTCGACAAAAGCTTATGGATTTTTCTCACTTCTATGCGACAATTCCCATTTCAACCAGAAATGGGCTTTATCGGAGAATAAAATTTTGAATAGATGAGTTTTGCGAATCGAACAATTATTTTGATTAACAATTTCCACACTTTGCACGCGTTCCTCTGGTGTAAGTCGATCCATAATGAAATGTCAAAGCAAACTTAACAAAAAGCACTGATCAGCTGTTAAATGGGTGGTCAAATAAAGCAGTGATGCGAACTCAAAGTTGTATCACTATATAAAAAACACCCTATACATTCTATTTGAAGAACACTACGCAATTATTTTATTAAAATAATTTTATACGATTATTATTTTAATTCGATTATTTTTATTCGATTAAGTTTATTCGATTAAGAACACTTGACTTAATTTATTCGAATAAGATTTTCGTTCAAATATTTCATTATATTTATAATAAGTGTTTCCAATAAAATTCTATTTCCATAATTTTGATACCAAAAATATGTTTCCGAATAATTTCTATTCGAATAAACTTCACACTAACTAATTAATGACATTATGCACCCGATACTATTTCTCGACTTAATCATTTTTAAACATAAAAGGTAATAGCAAACGTGCATGTGTTAGTGCTCATGAATGTGAATGTGTGCACAGATTTTAAAATTATATGATTGGAATGTCATGTATATAAATAATGTTTATTTATTATTTTATCACTTGTTTTATTTTACAATTTTTTTTGTCTTATTTAATTAATGTTTTATAGCCTTTTGTAATGTGAGTGTGAATGTACACACACATGCAAACAAGCGTTTGGAATGTGTACTGCAGGCATTGAGGTGCACATGCATGTGTAGCTGTTTATTTATAGCAATTTTTATATCGGTGATTAAATACGCACACACACACACACATCTGTATGGTTCTATTTATGTACATAAGAATTTAATTATTGTTATTATTATATAGACTTTGCTAGGCTTTTTGTTGTTGTTATATATATATATTTTTTTTGTATATTTTATTTTATTATTGCAAATATTTATATTTATTTAAAAATTTTATTGCTTTTATCGTGTGTGCCTTTCATTGATTGTCTATTTGTGTTTATTTAATTATGTATTTATCTGTATTATATTGTACGTGTATGCACACAAAATCTTTTTGTTTGTTAAAACATATTATTTATTAAATTAATGCAAAACTAATTTTGTTTCATTAGTTTCAATGTTGGCAGCCAAAAGTGTGAATATATAAATGCAAAAATAAATTGTATATTTGCGTTATAAATAATTTGTAAAAATAAGTGAAATAAATTGCAACAAAAAAATTGATTTGCCTACTGATTTAAAAAAAGAAAATCAGTGGGCTTTTTCAGTTCGATTACACTGCGGGTGAGTTGTAATTGCACCCGTACCCGTTGCAATAAATACTTGCATTTTTTTCTTTGCCTTTTTATGCTTTTTTTTACTGCATTTTAATATTTTATATTTCAGAAAAACATAAAAAATTTATGCCGTTTGTTAGCATTAATTAACCTTTTAATTACAATCCCTCAAAGTTTAACCTTTTCTAAAAATTTATAATTAAAATTGTAAACACACAATTTTATTAATATTTAACTGCTGTTATTTCCTAAACAGTTACACAAATTAAAAGTATATACAAAATTTTTAGTCCATATTTAATAATTATAATTGCCCAAAAAGTTATTTTATTTAAGAAGGACATAATAAATATTCCACAAGAGAAGGGCAACATCAGTTGAAACTACTCAACTTACATAGCAGAGCAGCACAGCTGTTTTCAAAAGCCGCTGCACTTTCATCATCAGTACGCGTGTGTATTTTCTATTATTACCACCTGCTGAAAGGCTTAATTGAAGGTGGAAGAGTTTTTATTTGCACTAATTTTATAATGAAAGAGAATACGAGAAGTATAACAAACAGTTGTTGCCGTTTGATTATTTTCTTCATTTAATATTTTCAGACATTTTTATGTCTGACTTCCTACGTAATTTAAAAGCAAATTAAAAAATTTTTTTATATATAATTGAGCTGTTTTTCCCAAGTTTTGAATTAAGAAAAAAAAATACGAAATGGGGGCCAGTTCCGGCACCCGATATAGATCGAAATTTGTGTACAAAATTATATTGAATTTTTAACCGACATCGAATGCGGTAATTTTTCAAAAGAAGTTGGTAATCATCGAGCTAACGCGCTCGCAGTTGACAGTGATGGGCTGGCCAACGTTATTCTCAAGGAAATATGGATCTATGATGGTTTAGACGCTTTTAGATCTTATGGTATCGTTGGGCCTCATCACTGAAGATAATATTTCGATGAATATTTTCGTCAGTTGTCAACTGCTCTACAGCCCTTTTAATGAACACACTCGTTGTCACTGGTCTCTAACTCTCAGTTCGCACTGCTGCAGGCCCAACTGACGAAGCGATATTCACCAAAAAAAAATTTTTCTGCGAAAGGTCAAGTTCATGTGAGCGAAGTGAAATCGACTGCCTCCTATTCTTCTGCACACTCTCAAAGATAGCTGCGAAGTTTTCGACAGTTTTTTCAGTTCATCGCTGCCCGGGTGTTGGTCAATTTTCTAGTGGACCAGTGGACTCAAATATATCCATCAGATTATCAATACTCATTCCGGTAGGGCATTTATAACGACCGAAGAAAACAAACATTTTGATACAACAATTTTATTATTATTTAAAAGTGTTACAGGATGCTGTTATCCGTCCGAAGTGATCTCGCAAAACTCCCTAAATAAATGACAGCTAATTTGACAGCTTTTAGCTTCAACAAAATGGCCGCTATAAACAGTCAAATTACAAAAATCCCTATTCGAAGACACTTTATAAAGATTCGAAATTCAAATAAACCAACAAATTCTAATAAAAACAATTTTCTTCAACTTAAAGTCAACAATTTAATTATCATCTACTGGTATAAAATAAAGGGTGTTTTTTCTAGAGTGATACAAGTTTAAATCATAGTAAAACATATTAATATATTTTCGATATCAATGAAATGGTCTTTATTGGATAGTAAATTTTATGACATTAATGTTTAAATATGATTTCGGTCATGTGGCGCGTACAAGGCGCAGTCTGGAACACCAATTTTCACAAACAATAACATTCCGACCATCATCGTTTTTGAAGACATACGGGCCAATGACTCCGCCAGCCCATAAAGCGCACCAAACAGTAACTTTCTGTGGATGTCATGGTGTTTCGACAAAAGCTTGTGGATTCTCCTCACTCCAAAGGCGACAATTCTGTTTATTTACGTACCCACTCAACCGAAAATGGGCTTCATCGGAAAATCAAATTTTGAATGGACGAAGTGCACGATAAGTTTGACGAACAGAACCATTATTTTGATTAAAAATTTCCACAACTTGCACGCGTTGCTCTGGTGTAAGTCGATCCATAATGAAATGTCAAAGCAAACCAAACAAAAAGCACCGATCAGCTGTTAAATGGGTGGTCAAATAAAGCAGTGATGCCAATTCAAAGTAGTATCACTCTATAAAAAACAGCCTATATTATAAACAATTTATCCATAAAAAAATAAAAAACTCCTCCTACAAACATTTAAAATTTCATTTAAAATCATTTTCGAAATGAAGAATATTTCGCACAACAGATGAAGGGAGTGAAGAATATTAATCCGAATGCACAAAATGTACTTGCTGAATCTGGTTGACCGCAAGATTACTGGCCACTGCAGCAGTAGTGGTTTGTTTTTGTGACACTTGTTTGTCAACACGATTTCCATTGTCATCTTCATTATCAGCACCAACATCATCATCGCCATCACCATCATCGTCATCATCATCGGCAGCAATAATTTAAACATTAACAAAATAAATGCCCTCGTATCTACGCATAAACGTCATTATTCTGTGTCAATGGATGCAAACAGATAAGAGCACGCACACCAGCACAACTGCATATAAGCATTTCTTATTTCTGCATTTGTGTGGGTTTTAATGGGAAGTCAAACAAGCTTATGGCTGATGAAAGGACATACCAACGAGTGTATCTGAGAATGGTTACGAAACACCCGTTGCAACTGATTATGAATATGTTTCACTTGTTACTTCATAATAATTTGCATCGATTCACACACACATACACGTGCTGCTGCTTAATATTAATTTTCAACCAACTGGACTTAATGAGAAATAATATATTTTCTCGTTTGCAAATCCCCTCATTTAAACATGAAATTTGGCGTGACTCGTGTACATGAAGACGTGTATTTTTTTATTAATTAAATTGACTAAATTTTAGTTCTTACACACCGCATTTATGTATATCAACTAATCTATCAATTTATAATCAGCACGCTACAAATGCTGCTTATCTTCTTACACAAACTCTATTTGAGTGTTTAAGTGCACAGTTACAACTCTAACGGCAGGCGACAAACCACTTAAAATGGAGAGCAACTGTGCTTAAGCCTCATAAGACGGTGTTTATTAAAAGAAAATATTAAAGAAATTTTTAAATTGTAATTGCTGCTCAGCCTGAAACATTTCTAAAAATTTTTTGTATTCGAATTGAAGGTACGACACAAGGCTAACTCATTTTATATCGTTGACGGAAGTTGTCAACTTTGTGACACTACAAAGTCTAAGATTGCAGGTTCGACTCCGCTCTCAGGTCATTATTAATACGGTATCGAATTTTTCTAATCTGCATTAGCGCACGGTTAAGTTTGTTATCACCCGCCCGTTTCAACGACCGGTCGCTGAGCATTTCCACTAAAAATGGACTCTTATCATCTACAGGGTGTTCCAGCCGAAACTTACAATGTTAATTGTGAATCGCATCTTAACGTCAATTTTTTTGTTTCAGTGTCTTTGACAAATTCAACCGCAGAAATGTACTCAATAGGGCAGCGCGTTAAAATTTTTGAAACCTTTTACGCAAATGGGCGTTCAAATTAAAGTCCATTTCGCGTACTTCCTGATCATTTTAACTTCTCACTAAAATAGTTAAAATAAAAAAAAATAAAAATAGGGAAATTATTAATTTAATCCCGTTTGAAAAAAATCGTGTTTTCATCAGATCTCCACTTTTTAAAGTCGCAGGAAGTTATCCACACCAGTTCTGAGAGCCCGTCACTTTGTCTGTATGTATGTATATGTATATGTATGTATGTGTATGTGCAAGTATGTGTTTATATATATGAGTGTATGTATATGTATGTATCGATATGTGTGCATGTGTGTATACATGTATGTGTGTATGTATTAATACGTATGGATGTGTATATGCATGTATGTGTGTATGTATATAAGTATATGTATGTATATGTATGTATGTGTATATGTATGTATGTGTATATGTATGTATTTTTATATGTACATATGGATGTGTACTTGTGTGCGTGTGTGTAGGTGTATGTGATTATGTGGCACACATATAACTTTGAAACGGTTGAACCACATCAAACCGTATTCTGAAGAGATGTGAATTTTAACCGATTCGAACCGGTGGATTTCAATATATTCCAAAATACTAAGAAAAAAAGTATTTTCAGTGGTTTTTTTATAACTTTTAAAGGGCTTCATCGATCTATTCCACCAACGTCGATCATCCGTGAACCGGCTAAAAATCGGTTAATCCCTCCGTGAGACATCGTGGAAGAAAAAATTCTAAGAAACAGATTTTTTAAACTCTGAATTTATATATCCGATCAGTTAGTGTTCTCAATTATTTTATAGTAATCGGACACCGCATCAGTCACCGCTTGTCACGTGGGAACCGGTTGATGTGAAAATTAAAATGATAGCGTTTTAGCCCGAAGAGCTCAAAAGCATAGAATAGGAAACCAGAAATAGAAACGATAGCTGTTCAGTTGAAATTATGGGGGAGTTACAGGGATGACCTTTAGGCTTAAGCGTTTTCCATATATCTTTTTCTATGCTTGTGATCCTTAAACTTTAAAGGACTTTAAAGAACTTGTTGCACAACAAGCTCTTCTTTAATTTTATAATGCTTTCCGCCTCTTATTTTTTTGTAAATTATATTTCCATCGATTTATTTAAGCTAATGTGGAGTTCTTTTCTAAAAAGAGTGCAACATTTTTCACACTTTTTAGCAGAAAATGTCAATATTCTGTCATTTGAAAACGAAAAATTTATTAGGAAAGAATCGAATATTCGTAAAAAAAATAATTTCTCTTTTAAAACTCCTCCAAACTAAAACTTCTTAGAAAACAAGTTCAAAAATGTTGCATGTTTTCCAGAAAAGAAAACTTAATAATTCTTTTTTAAATCAACAGACTTTGTGTGCAGCAAAGACAGTGGTTCTCAAACATTTTTCCTCAAACAAACATTCTATTTGTGGAACTTTACTTATTTGAAATTTTGTCGTATTTAAATAAAAATTTAGTTTTCTTTTGTTCAGTTTAAGAAACGTTTGCACTAAATCGAAAACGTTTTCGAATTCTTCTAAAAAAAACAATGAAACCGGCGACGTATGAGTGTTTTTAATAAGATTTTATAACGCATACGCAACCTGAACGCAATGAAAAATTGTGTTTCCCTTGTCAAGAGTACAAATTTTGCCCTCACGGCGGCCACATGGCAGAAATCATATTTCAACATTCTTTTCATAGAATTTTCTTTCAAATAAAATAGGTTTCACTGATATTGAAAATATATTTCCTGGTTTCATTATGATTTAAAGTTGCGTCGCTCCATAAAGAAAATACTTATTATTTACAAAATGTTGTTGTTGTTGTTGTTTCAAATGCAATTGTACGAAAGAAAGAATTCTGGCCAATTTTGGAATCAAAATAATTATTTTGCTAAATAAATTTCAATGTATCACACATACCCATTTACATGCACACATGTACGTGTACATGTGTACAATTATGTAGTATGTGTGTATAGGTTTTAATGATTATTATATTAATATTTATAAAGATTTATTTGCATAAAATTCCATCTGATTGTTCATAAAAACAATTAATTCAATTAAAAACCTCTTGTAACTATTTACAAGTGACCGCAAGCGGCACTTTATAAACATGGAATTTAAAAAGGATATCAAAAATACAGAAAATCATATATTCTACAAATATGCATGTGTATTATGGTCATTATGTATATCGCTCGTTTGCCGGCATAACGTCATATCTCAAAAAAAAAAAAAAAAAAAAAAATTCAGTAAAATTTAATTGACCAAAAATTGTGCTCCGCTTGTGCAAGACTTTCAATAAAAGCAATCCCTGTAACTACCCGCTGTTATTAACCACAAACCAATCGCTACCTTGTATTTTGAGCTAAAACGCTGTTATTTTAATTTTCAAATCAACCGATCCCCACGTGATATACGGCAACTGATGTAGCTTTCGATTACTATAATGAATCGGGAACAAACTGATCAGATACATAATTGGGAGTTGAAAAATAAAAGTTTTTTCGATTTTTTTTCTTTCACGATATCTCAGGAACGGATTAGCCGATTTTGAGCCGGTTTACAGTGGTCGACTTAATTTTTTGATCTTGAAAGACTTTTTTTTACTGTTTTTTGGAGATTTCTAGAAATCTACCGTTTTCAATCGGTTTTGGGAAAACCCTTTCGAATGGATTATGCTGACACACCCACACATACAAACACACACACACAAACACACACACACACATGCAAACACGCACGATAGGCAACTTGGTCAGTCGCACGCCTTGTTGCAGTGCTTTATGGGGAAAAGATAAGAAATACAAGTGGAAAGATACCTGGGTCCCGCCATTACAAAGGATCAAAAATGAATAGTACTATATTGGTTTCACCTGCGAGGCGTAACCAGTTTCCTTATACGGGTGCCACGGGATCTGGTTGAGCCCCATAGATAATGTTTGCTCGGGTGTCGAATTTTTCTGATCTGCACTACTGCAGGAATGTGTTGATTGCTGTCAGCATGACGAAGGCATGGTCACTGGGCAATACCGACAGCGATTAACATCGTCACGTACTATAAAATAGCAGATTATGGCACCCTCCCTCGTCGGTACCTGCAGCACGAAATTCATCGGCGATGTAAAAGTAAAAAGAATTTGCAAATCTGCCTTCCCCTGTTCTCTTAACATTATCCCCCTATTCCTAGTCCTCTTCATCATTGCATAGTCTACAGAAGTCGTTGTATTCCAAACCCATCCGTCTTGTATGGGTCCCAAAGTCGCAATGTCCAAGAGCAGACGCAGTCGTACCTTGTTGAAGTTAAGAAGGACACGTGTTCTGCGTGGGCCATGTGGCTCTTGCCACGCGGCAGTCGGTCACGTTTACCCATCTTAATTGGGCGAGTTTGTATGATTCACATTGAACCAAAAACTTGCAGTGCGATAGGGGAATGCCTGTGAAGTGACAGATCATAGAGTTGTCCAGCTCTGCCTGTCCCTTCGCTGGGAATTCCCTCAGCAATGAGGTTGCCAGGACGGTCGGAATGTCCCGGTACTCACCCTCGAATGTCTCGCTATCTCATTTAAAGATATCGGCATTGTTATCTCCGAGATTTTTTTACTATCGCTATCGGCAACGTAACGACCAAAAGGCGTATCGTTACTTCCCTTCATTTAACGTTAAATGCAGATTTCAGGTGGCGATGTGAACGCACAATAAAAGCAGACATTTTCGACTTGTCACATTCTCCAAGCAGATGAACAACGTTCATAAATATTTCTATGTATGAGTGTAAATGTCGGTATATGTAATAGCGTATATACAAACAACATAAAATTAATGTCCATGTGTCAGCAGGGGTAAGAGGTTACAACTGTTAAACAGATAATTAGCATTTCGTTATATGGACACTTCCAGCCACACGCAACGAAATGTACGACGACTATGACGATGATAATGATGATGATGACGATGATTATGACAATGATGTATATCTGCTCAATGAAATACTCGTACACACACTTGCGTACGCATATTTATGTCCACTTCTACGCACACAACCATGCATACAGGACATTCGTTTACATCCTTAAACCGTAAGTGAGTGTGAGTGGCGAATGGAGATTGTGAATAAACTGGATCATACTGGCGCAAACACAATCATAAAAGAGAAACATACAACCACACTCGTTTGACTTGCATATGGAACATATTATTTACTCGTACGTCCAACCAGTCGATGATGGAGATTGTAAATATTTATGGGTTTTTGTAGCTGTTTTTGTATGCGGTGTGTGTACATGTATTTGTTTCAATGTATTGGTTTGTTTGCTTTTTTTTGGCATATTTAATACAATCGTAACAATGTTGTATTATTAACAGCAACAACAACAACAACAACAACAATATATTGAATGTATGAGAGGCAACAACAGGATGCTGTTTAAATATGACTACACTTGCTCATAAATATTTGTTGTTGTAAACATTAGGCGGACACAGTAAATGACGTCAGAAATATGATACAACAGATTTCTCCGAGTTTTTAGTTCATCTATTAACACTTTCAATTTTATTTTTAGAAAGAAATCGTTTAATGAATATATGAAAATTTTAATTGAAACAGTAAAAGGAATAACTTTTTTCATTATCTTGCAAGTAAATATGGCACACCTTTTTTCGTGGTACACTTTTGCATATCTTATAGTTCAACAATATTGATGAAACTTGTGTGATTCGAAAGGTATTTTTATATAGATATGCACAATAAAAATATCTTGTCTACATTCTCAGCATGAGAGTGGTGGAAATCCGTTTTAAATTTCCTTGAAAAGTAACTACACTGATGCACATACAGCCTGTTTTTTTAGAGTGTCCCAGCTATGAGTTGGCATCACTGCCTTATTTGAGCACCCATTTAACAGCTGACAGCTGCTTATTGTTTAGTTTGTAGAGCGACGCGTGCATTTTATTTGCCGATAGAGCCCATTTCTGGTGGAATGGGTACGTAAAAAAGGAGAATTGTTGCATTTGGAATGAGAAGAATCAACAAGCTTTTTGTCGTCCACAAAAAATTAATGTTGGCTGCGCTTTATGCCCTGGCAGAGTCATTGGCCCACATGCCTTCAAAAGCGATGATGGTCAGAGTGTTACTGTCAGTGGTGGACGGTATAGAAACATGATTCGAAATTTTTTCGTACCTCAAGTACATGTCATTAGTCATGCTGAGATGTGGGACCAACAGCACGGAGCCACATGCCACACAGAGGGCGCTGCAATTGATTTTCTCAAATAAACTTTTGATGAAAAAATAAAATTTAAGAAAATGGCCTGGCAAATAATTAAAATTAATTATTAATTTAAAAAAAAAAACAAACAAAATGAGTACGACTTTAGACGGCAAAATAAAGCTCCTCTTAAAAAATATAACTCTTCAAAAAGTTTTATTTTATAACCGACCGCTCAAGGCATCGCACATGTGGGGATCATCCCTTGAGTGGTGGTCCAACAAAAATAAAAAAACCTATTAAAAAACAGGGGGCCGGTCACTGTGGTGTGTTTGTTTGCCATACATGTTGCTATTGAAGTGGAAACGGAAGCCGAGCAACAACATTGCGTATACAGGAGTATGAGTATGAGTGTGTGGGTGTGTGTGTGTATGTGTGTGTAGATGCTCCCATGGCTAAACTACAGACGAAGAAGTGTGCTCACGTTTTGCCTTCCACAAACACTTAACGCTCCCATACATACATCTCGTATGTACACAACGAAATGAGTCAACTACTGGTAAATAAGTGAGTGTGTGTGAGCGTGGCTCCGACCCGACCCTTGTGATACATTGAAATTATAATTATTGGAAATGCGTGCTTGTCATTTGGTTTCCGCATGTGTTTATTATCAACAGCAACAATAATGTAACAAGAAAAAAAAGACAACAATATCCAGGGTATAATTGATGTTCTCATGACGAATATATACATACATATCGTCACATTAAATGCAAACGGACGTAACTACACAAAAATTCAAACCGATTTGATTCATTATAGTTCTCTATATATCATACGATAATTGAATTAACAAAGTTTTATATTTGTAAACACGACAATAATTAAGTCAATAAAGTGAATATTGATTCAATTAACAATTAGTTGTATGTAACATGCTGATCTCCAGCACGTAAAATAATAATATTAAGGCTCTAATTTTATAAATCACATCAAGTTGGTGAAATTTGTATGCATGCAAAAACAAAATTTCAAATATCTTTTCTCTCTTTTACTCAATTTAATTTCATATTTCATATCAATTTTAAATTTTGAATTCTGTACGTTTCTTTAATGAACAAAACTAAAACTTTTAAGAAATTTGTTTTTGCTTTCCTATAAATTCCATTGACGCAAAGTGATGTACAAAATTAGCGCCTAAATTTTATAATAATTTGAACATAAAAAAGTATAATCAGGTTTGAGCTTGTTCAAGGCCCCCATGAATAGTTTGAGCACTCTTTTGTTTTGAAGAATAAATAAAAATCATGAAATAACTTTTATTTTATAGGAAATAAATAACAATCAAGAAATAAGTTTTACTTGCTGATCGAAAAAGTCAGAAATAACTTTTATTTGTTGATCGAAAAATAAAAGTCAAGAAATTTACTGAACGAAAAATAAAAATTAATAAATAACTTTTATTTTCTGAAGAATAAATAGAAATCAAGGAATAACTTTTATTTTCTGAGAAATAAATAAAGCCCAGAAATAACTTTTATTTTCTGAAGAATAAATAGAAATCAAGGAATAACTTTTATTTTCTGAAGAATAAATAGAAATCAAGGAATAACTTTTATTTTCTGAAAAATAAATATAAATCAAGAAATATCTTTTATTTTCTGAAAAATAAATAAAAAACAAGAAATAACTTTTATTTTCTGAAGAATGAATAGAAATCAAGGAATAACTTTTATTTTCTGAGGAATAAATAGAAATCAAGGAATAACTTTTATTTTCTGCGATATAAATGAAAATCAAGAAATAACTTTTATTTTCTGAGAAATAAATAAAGCCCAGAAATAACTTTTATTTTCTGAAGAATAAATAGAAATCGAAGAATAACTTTTATTTTCTGAGGAATAAATAGAAATCAAGGAATAACTTTTATTTTCTGCGATATAAATGAAAATCAAGAAATAACTTTTATTTTCCGAGAAATAAATAAAGCCCAGAAATAACTTTTATTTTCTGAAGAATAAATAGAAATCGAAGAATAACTTTTATTTTCTGAGGAATAAATAGAAATCAAGGAATAACTTTTATTTTCTGCGATATAAATGAAAATCAAGAAATAACTTTTATTTTCTGAGAAATAAATAAAGCCCAGAAATAACTTTTATTTTCTGAAGAATAAATAGAAATCGAAGAATAACTTTTATTTTCTGAGGAATAAATAGAAATCAAGGAATAACTTTTATTTTCTGCGATATAAATGAAAATCAAGAAATAACTTTTATTTTCTGAGAAATAAATAAAGCCCAGAAATAACTTTTATTTTCTGAAGAATAAATAGAAATCGAAGAATAACTTTTATTTTCTGAGGAATAAATAAAAATCAAGAAATAACTTTTATTTTCTGAAGAATAAATAGAAATCAAGGAATAACTTTTATTTTCTGCCAAATAAATGAAAATCAAGATATAACTTTTATTTTCTGAGGAATAAATAAAAATCAAGAAATAACTTTTATTTTCTGAAGAATAAATAGAAATCAAGGAATAACTTTTATTTTCTGAGGAATAAATAAAAATCAAGAAATAACTTTTATTTTCTGAAGAATAAATAGAAATCAAGGAATAACTTTTATTTTCTGAGGAATAAATAAAAATCAAGAAATAACTTTTATTTTCGGAAGAATAAATAAAAATCAAAAAATAACTTTTATTTTCTGAAGAATAAATAAAAATCAAGATATAACTTTTATTTTCTGAAGAATAAATAAAAGTCAAGAAATAACTTTTATTTGCTGAACGAAAAATAGAAATAACTTTTATTTTCTGAAGAATAAATAAAAAACAAGAAGTAACTTTTATTTTGTGAAGAATAAATAGAAATCAAGAAATAACTTTTATTTTCTGAAAAATAAATAAAAATCAAGAAATAACTTTTATTTTCTGAAGAATAAATAAAAATCAAAAAATAACTTTTATTTTCTGAGGAATAAATAAAAATCAAGATATAACTTTTATTTTCTGAAGAATAAATAAAAGTCAAGAAATAACTTTTATTTGCTGAACGAAAAATAGAAATAACTTTTATTTTCTGAAGAATAAATAAAAAACAAGAAGTAACTTTTATTTTGTGAAGAATAAATAAAAATCAAGGAATAACTTTTATTTTCTGAAAAATAAATAAAAATCAAGAAATAACTTTTATTTTGTGAAGAATAAATAAAAATCAAGGAATAACTTTTATTTTCTGAGCAATAAAATGCTGCCTCTGCTGTTTTCTTCATGTGAACAGCCCGACAACAATTAAGAAACCACGCCCTGAACCAGATCAGATGAATATCACGACTTAGTGTGGGATCCAAATCATGATCTTCTGTCAGTTGCAACGGAGTTGTTAATTTTTTTTCGTTCTTGTAATTAATTTGAAAAGATAATACTGGTAATAACAATTACCACTATAAAGTTGACTTGTTAAATTTTTAAAAATTGTCTCGACAAACGCTCTGGTTCTTTGTAACCCCAATAATGCATTATTTACTTACTTGGCCGCAGAAACTTAAATATCTACCTTCACTTACTTAATTACAGTGTAGCTAAAAATAAATAATTTGGATTTGTTATTGTTATACTTTTTTTTTCTTTTCCTCGATTCAAAAGTAAAATAATTTATTGTTGTTTATTTTGTAGTTTATAAATTTTTACACAGGAATTATGGTTGTTGTTGTTTTTTGTTTTCATTAATATCTTTAGAGTTTATATTTTTTTACAATTATTTTTACATTTATATAAGTGTTTAGTTTAATAATTGTTGTTCGTTTTGAATTAATAATATTTATAAAAGTCTAGAATTTTTTCCAATAGTTGATTTCATTTGCATAATTTTGATGTGTTGATAAGTTTTAGATTTATCAATTATCGATTGCAAAACTTGCACAGCATCGAAACATATGAAATTCTAAAATAACAATTGTCTTTCTAAATTTTGGTTAAGATTTTTCTTCTTTTTTTCGTTAAAATTGCGTTAATATTATTTTCTCTTTGTTTAATTTTTTTATATAATTTTAGGTTAAACGATTGAATTTTATTTAAATTTCCAAAGCATTCAACCAATTAAAACCGAAATTTGACTGTTTTTTTTAATTTACAGAAATATTAAATTATTTGCAAACAAAATCTTTTTCTTTAAATTTTATATTTTATTTATTTATTATTATTATTTCTTTTTTTTGTGCATTTCAGATGAAGCCAGCAAAGTAGTCAATTTTTGACGGCAGTTCGGCACTATTCGTTAAGTGTGTTTTGTTGTTCTATAAGAATATGATGACAGCATATGGTTGGCCCATGTTCGGTCGGTTCCATTGTAGTTTTGTGTGGAATTGTGTTTTTATTGTGAAACTTTATAAATTTTTTGGAATGTATTATTGTTGGCTCTATTTGTTTCATCGCAACTTGTGTGTCCTGTTTTATGAAGTTTATATCGTGATAACTTGTTTGGCAAATAATTTTAATTGATAATAATTTTCAATACAAATTTTGTTGCCATCGACTAAGAATTACTCTGCTTGGAGAGTTAATTCATTCAAAATGAATGTCATTGTGGCAGCATCGAAAAAGTTACTCAATCAATCTTCTATTTTGAAGAGATCATAAAATTAAGGCTGTTTGAGTAAATTGACGATGGAAGGCTTTGTGGTATCACAGTTTTAGCCACTACGTAGACCAAAATCAAAAGTTTATCTTGTTTCTAATTTCAAATATAAATTTTGAATTTCACTGAATAGTTGCAACATAAATTATGTGGGAATTAAATCAGTCAATAAGGTAAAGCATAAAAGCATCTAAAACAAAGAATTTAAAAAGGAGAAGAAGAATCGCTGATGCTATCTAAAGGCATTACAAAATTACTCCCGCAATTGCATCAACTGAAAATGCAATGATGCAACAAAATATATCAGCCAAACAAGTTTAAATGTTTATGTTATAGTTTTTCGTTTGCTTTATTTGTTATATATTTATTTTTTATTTTTTTGTGTTTTTGCAACCCAAATATTATTTTATTGTTAAAGTCTGCATAGTTTATATTGGAAATATGGCCGGATTTTAAATACATTTTTTTACATGTTTAATACTAAATAATTACTTTTAAAAGATGTTTATTTATTATTAATATTTTCTTTACTTTTGTACTTATTCAATATATTGTATACATTTTTCTTAATCTCTTCCATAGACAAGCGACCCACCATCATTTCTGGTTTGTGTGTGTGTGTTTTTTTTTTTCTTTTTCTTTTTTGTTATATCTTAGTTTAAGTAAAAATGCTAATTATAATTAAAATTGTTGTGATAAGAGAGCTATTGTCTGTGAAAAGTTGTTTGTGAACAAATAAAAATTCTATGGCTTAAAAAATTTGTTTTAGCAAAAGCCTTAACTAGAGTTGTTTCAAATAACTAAGAAAACTGCATAACATAATCGAATTGAAAACCAATAAGAAGAAATGGTTAAATAAAATATATTAGAATACATATTTTTAAAACATGACCTTAAAAACAACGTACATATTTATTTATTTATACATACTATAAATTTAATTTATAATAACAATTGATTCTTAAGATGTCTTTTCTCTAAGTACTTTTTTTTTCATTTATACTCGTACTTATAACAAATATATTATTTTCATTTCGAATAAAGCAAAGTTACAAGAAACCTAAAAAATTTTACTGATACTCATCATCACTGCTTAACAACATGGACTTTTCGTTATAATTTTGGCTTATTGTTGCCACCCTTTGACCGCCAGGCATAAATTTGCGCTGATTGCCCAAAGTTTTCGATGCCACACAACCTAATGTTGAATTTTGACTGCCCTGTGTCAAGCTGGCATTAACGTTGCCTTGACTGGTATTATTAACATCATCTGGATCATATGATGATACACGTATGCCTCGGGAATTTTTACCTAATTGCAGAATTATTGGTTTTTAAAGACTTCTTTTTAGCCATTTTAACATTTTGATAAGAAAAAGAGAGAAATGCCATGCAACAATGAACCAAAAAATCAGCAAATTATAATTGGAACTGGGAAAATTAAAAATCACGTACATACGCACTCATGCTTTAGTTAACGGCATGCCATTTGTGTTACATTAAAGAAACGAAAGTATAGCTTAAGGAGTTAAAATAATAAAATTTCCGTTATACTTAAAATAAAGCTGAAAGTTCTTAACACGCGTATCACGCATCAACGCCTTGTAGGCGTGTCAAAAAAGTAGAATCAGTACAAATGTATGTGACAAGTCATACAGCACAACGTGTAGAAATCTTTACGCGTAAAGATGTATGATTGGACGAAGTTTTCCCAACGATGAAATCTTATATTTAATTTCATTATGTTTTTTCTCTACTCTTGTATCAAAAATTTTCGTTTGTGAGGAAACAAATATTTATGTCACACCTAAAACTATTCATCATATTTTTCTTCACTAATTTTTTTTATGAGTTGTCTTTTTCTATTTTTTAAATAAGAATGCAATGAAAATACACCAGGTTCAGACAAAAAAGAATTGCTGTTTGTTGTAATCAAATGGACATTGACACATTTGAAATATGCCCCTTTTTATGTATAAGGCATGAAGAGATGACCAAATGGGAGAATAATGGAGTTCCACACAAGTCTAGTTATGATTGACACGGCATTTATTGTATGAAGTTTTTGATGTTGATCCTTTGTATCAAAAATATACATATATTGCCACAATATCTATCGTGTCCCTAAATTATACAATTTTATTCTAGGCAGAAAAAAACACAATAAAATAAATCTGTATTGATCATAATAGAAAGTTAATTATCAACTTGCTCCTAAAATCGTTATTTGTGATAGTGTCGCAGTAAATTTTTGTGACCAAGTGTATTTTTGTGTGAAACGTCTTGGAATCACTGAAAAACTCAATTTCATAATATATACGACTTAGGGCCTTTCTTTTCTACCTGATGATGATAATGAGTGTATGCTAAATCTCTGACGTATACGAATTGTTTATCAGCCGTAGTTGCTGATTTAAAAATATGATTTTACGGATACTTGAAAATTCTTGTACTAACACCAGCATTGCTATATCACTCAGAAGAAAAAAGAATAAATATTATATATAAAATAGGCTCTATATCAGCGAAATTTCATTTTTCGGTTTCAGGAGTATATAAATTTCCTTAAATTCCTTGTAGGAGACAATCAATGTTACTCCATTATGCGTTTTATGTTTATTTGTATTTCGATTTTAGCTTAACAACTTACAAATTATAATGATAATATTTAATTCAATATCAATTAAAATTAAATTAAGACAATAATTTGTAAAGTAATTATTGAAATATTTCTTAATAGCCTTATCACAATCGAATACATATTCAGGAATGTATGGGGAGGATTTTGAAAAAGTGAAAGTGTTGATTACACTTATGGCATTTCACGTCTAACAGCATGCAAGTTGAAAACAATGTTAAAAATTAATTATTTGGACAGGAAATCAGAAATCAATTCAATATTCAATACAAATATTAAAAATTGTACGGAAGTAAAATTATTGCGATCGTTTTTAATTTTGTTTCAGGTTTATTATATATAAATAATTTGAAACTGAAAATGTAGGATAAAACAAACTGATATATGGGCTAATTTTAAAATTTTTGAGCAATTTTTATGAAAAATTGTTAACCTGTTTATATTTTATATGTATTCAAGTGTGATTAGTCTATTGAGTTTGTTGTTTTACACATAAAAATTAATATAAACTTATAAAGAAAATGCAGCGAAAATTTATAATAAAACCTAAAGTAATTTCAAGTAAAGATAATATTTAATATTTTACAATATATTATGAAGGTACATATATTTGGAAATAAAGGGAGAGAAACGTAATATAAAATAATACGTAAATTATTTTACAAATATCACGTAATTTAAGTACAAGCTTGAGGAAAATCTTTCGTTTGTATATAATATATTTTTGTATATATGAAATAATAATAAAAAAAACAGGCTTTTTTGTAAAAACTACAAAATAAATACATATAAATCAAATGCATTGAGTACAGAAATTATTAAATGAAACACTAACAAAAATATTTCTAATGCCTGTTAATCGCTTAAAAATTAAGTTTTACCGACAGAGGCAGGCACAGATCAGGCATAGATGTTATGACTGACAACATTTTAACAGTGTAATATGAAAGGCTACATTTAATCCTTACGTTCTTGTTTATTGTCTAAAGTGGTGATCAGAAGGTTCAAGATAAACTTAATTAAAGTTTAGTTTTTACAGGTTTTATGTTCAGAAATTTGTTTTATGAAGACTTGTAAGGCTTTTCTTCAAAGGCAACTATGGTAGTGTTAGTTTTTAATATTATTTTAGTTTTCTTTCTAATAAAACTTAATAATATATAGGCATTATACTAAATTTAATTTTTCAATTTAACTTAAGAATTGCTAATTGTCTTTTACGTTTTCGTCTGAGTTGAAGCAATTGTTACATTTTGAAAGCAATTAAAAACAAGTTTTCGTTTTCTATCTGTTAAACTATTATTTTGTGTTTAGTAAAATTTAAAGTTTTTCATAACGTTGTGATGAAGTTACTTCTGTAAAATGTGGAAGAAAAAACAATAATATTGTCAATTTGTTGCTTGCGAATTTATATAATATTTTATTGTAATTGATATGGATATATGCCAAAAGCCATTAAACGAGAGACAATTGTGATGGTGAAAGAGGTTTTCTTTTTTAAATCTAAACACTGTATTATTAGAAAATACGGAAATATTATTGGGTTGAGTGTCATACATGTGAGAAAGACCAGGTTACGAAAGAAGTTTTGTGAATATTAATTAAATGAAAATAATAAATAATTAAAATATGTATACATAGAATAATAAATAATACACAGAAACCAATGAACAGGCAGAGAGATGAATATTAGAGCTACTTAATATAAAAATGTCATGGTAGTAATAATATATTGGTAAAAATAAAATAATTAATAAAAATTTATTTATAATATTCCATACTATGAAAAACATGACAAATTTTTTTTTGTGTATATTTGATTTGAACTTTCCAAAATTGAAAGAGACAGTGAGGAACTCTAAAGAAAGTTTATTCTATACACAAACTATTTGGCTAACCAACGAATTGATTCGAGCTTTTCAAAATTGAATGTGAAGGGCAAGAACTCTGAAGGCAGTTTATTAAGTTTGGCTAGAAAAATGTGTTTTCTGTGTTATGCGTCGTGCGATTCGCTGGCATATCGAACACAAATTAATGCGCACTTCATGAAACAAATGTTGTTCGAAAAATATTCGCGTACATCTTCATCTATTTCATTAGAAAATTTTCATTGAAGTAAAGATAACTAACAAATTAAAATCTGATTTAATAATTTTAATGAACCTAATATCGAAATAAATTATATAATAAAATATATAATAATATATACAAAATGATAAGAAAAATACATAATTGAATACACATGCATACCAGAAAATAAACAAATAATAAGCATGTGATTAATAAATAGAGTTTGTGGTTAACATATTGATTATATTGTTAATTAAATAAACAATGAATATTAGCAAAAATAAAGTCAATAAAACAAAAGAAAATAAGTAAATAATGCATTATAAAGGTTTTCTTGAGCGTGTTAGAAATAAATTTAAAAAAAAATGTTTCAAAACCCCCTTTTAATTAAGTGCAATATATCAAAAAAAAACTAACATCGAAAAAATGTCTATATGTAAAGCAATGAAGCAACACAACCATCTAATGTTATATACAACAAAAAAGTAAATAAACAGTAAATATACAAAATTTATTGACTTACCGGAACTGTATTGAGTGTACTGTTGATACTGGGGGTGGAAATTGTGTATAGCGTCTGTCATAATATCTTTCGGGTTCATGGTTTCCTAGTTAAAATAAAATTATATATAGAAATATTATTGGTTCAAAAAAAGTGTTTATTGATTTTGAAATATATACTTTTAAACTGCTGGAAATTGATTGCATTGTTACAGAACGGCCATGCCCATCGCCAATACAACTGCGAGCGTATACCTAAAAGAAAGATGAATTTTATGATATTATTGAAATTACTTAATTTATTTGTAGCTAGTAAAACCCAGTTTTTCAATTGCCGATAGCGATAACAATATAACTTTTTTCTTTATAATTTTTAACTTCCAGCTAGGAAAATTTTTAGTTTTATTAAATCGAGCATTTTTGAAGTGGGGTTTTCAGAATAACTTTACCGATTAATTCCGTAAAGGAATCAGCTCTTCACATTTTTAAGCAAAGTCGATCATCATAACTCGTATCAAAATCCATTAATACGCTCGTGATCGTGAACGAAAACATTCGACAAAAATGTTTCTTTTAAAAACTCGGAAACTATATATGATCAGTTAGTGTTCTACACGCTTTTATACATTAATCGAAAGCTACATCAATCGGTTGATATAAAAATTCAAATATTTCGATAATATAAATTGGAAGAGCTCAAAAGTTTATAAAAGCAGAAAAACTAGGTTGCGATTACATCAAATATCATTAAGAAGAATCGCTCAAAATATTGTTATAAAATTGATTTTGTATATCCTATTAGTTTTTAAACTTCACAGACTACTTCGTATAACAAATTTGAATTATAATCAGCGAATGGTTTTTTACTTTTACTTATTTTTTATGTATTCAATTTAATATGCACAACATATCGTCATCCTGAAAGATTTTATTTATTTCAATATTATTGTTGAATTCTTATTTTTAAATTATCCGTGTTTTATTTGAGTTATTTCACTAATTATAAACGGCTCTATTAAAAGTTATTTTATTGTTTAATTTTCTAAAAAAAAAACAACAAATTACGGTATGAACTTCGCTTCTAAATTGAATTCAGTGAAATTCCTTATACATAATTTGATTACATCGCAAACAAAAATCAATCTTTCTGTAATGCATTTGTAAATATGCCTGTATGTAAAAAGTTTATCTCTTACCTGATAAGGAAAGGCATAACGTAAAGCAATTGCTGCAAACAGCATTTCAATACAAATAAAAAAATTCTGATAACCAGCTGAAACAGTACCAGCTGAAGTAACAGTGCCAGCATTGTCAACAATTGGAGATATTACATTGGCCTTTTCTAAAATAGCCAAGCCAACACCTGTTGTGTAAAAATAAAAAATTAAATGAATGCATATAAATTTGTTTGATTTTATCCGTCAATACCATACAAGTATGATTGTTCTTTGTACTCACCTTGCCAAAACGACAAGAAAATTACGGATTTGATGGTGCAGAATTTCAAAACTGGTTCAAAAGGAGTAAGTAAATCTCGAGTTGCGAAATAAAACAAATACAAGCCGTATAATGCTAATGAAACCGAGATATTATAGATTACCGTGATATAAATATAGCCACCATCGGATCTAGGGTTAGAAAGCAAAAGTGAGTGACAAATATACATTGATATTTACTTTTAAAAGATATAAAAAAAATTAATAATTACCTCCAATCGCCATCGTGGTAATGGCCAAAAATTTGCAAAAATATAATTATAAATGCCACCAATGGTTTAACCAAACAGAACTGTAAAGTCGCCTGTTTACAGAAACGTAAAAAGCCTATTGTATAGGTTTTACCCTTTAAGCAACATGTGCCATAGAGACATGAAGTCTTTATAGGCTTGCCACGGATTTCAGACATTATATTGCCCTCGCCTCCCAAATATTCGTAGCATAGCGAAAGAAAATTGTAAATGACAAACGCTTTAAAGAAAGAGAATTAATTGAAATAGCATTTTTATATGAAAAGGGATAATTGACATCAATCACGCTTCCTTACCTTCATAGCAATCTCGCACGGTAAAAAAGTATACATATACATTGTCTGAATTGAAAAATAGCAAACTTATCCAGGAATATGTGGCATATATGGGTACAATGAATAAAATTCGTACGATCCAACGTTGCTCTTGGGGATTTGTGTACCAACGTAAATGCTGATAAATCTGGCAAGTAAAAAGCAAAACAATGAAAGTGTATATATACATGGTATATCAAACAATAAGGACAATTAAGAAGAAGAGAAGTAAAAATATAGTCGTAACATAAACAAAATCAATACACGACCACCTACCTGTTGGCATGTTATAAACAAAGCAGCCCAAACAAAAATTCCAGCTAAACCTTGAGCTGTTTTTGTCTGTAGAAATATACCGTCACCCACATGGCTTAAGGGATCGATGGGTGCGGCAGCGGCGGACATTTGTGGCATGAAATTGTATTTTACTGTTGTTGATGTGGTTGTTGTAGCATTTACCAAAGCACTTACTGCGGAGTTTTCTGTAGTGACATTTAATGCCCTGTCAGTCAAACTACTGGTGCTTAACGATGTGCTCATACTTTATTTGTGTTGTCCAAGAAAAAATCTATAACAGAAAGATTGCATTTTAATTATGTACACATAAGCCGAACGTCATAAGAACGTAATCACAAAAAGACTGAAAATCAATTTTTTCCAATGCTAATACGTTTTTAAATTTCGGTGTAGATCTAATCACAAATATTGTCCAGCAATTAATTTTGTTTCATTCACTCCGTACACAACATTTTACCAGACATTTGGGAAATACAAGGAACAAAAGCAAATTATCACACCAATACTTTTGAGCAATTCTCGATGTGGTGATTGATAAGACAAAACTTTTTCATTTTTTTATTTTTGTTTTACTTTCTTCCAGTTATAGATAAATAATAAGCAATACGTTCGCCTGTCAGCGAAACCTTAAGGTTATTGGGAGCCATGCGTTGGTTATTTTAATATGTATTTGTCGGCTTGTGTTACATTAATAAATAAATTTGCAGAAATATTTAAGTTATCTAAACAATTTTAAAAGATTTTTGTATTTATATGTAAATACACGTAATTTTGTTTTACGTGTGACATTTATTGCTTAACTAATAATGTATGCTTTTTTTAATAATGCATTATTTAATATTGTAACTTAATAGCTGTGAAACAGTCGCGGTGATATGATTAGGACCACCACTTGGGAATGCTAAAGTTCCCAATAATTAATAGGTACGATAGCTTTTGTCATTATTACAACTGTCTCATAAAATAATATATATAATTTACATATATATTTAGATTTTTTACACATTCTTCTATATGTTTAAATCTCCCAGCGCTTAATGTGCAGATAATTTTTGTAAATAAGAAGTAAAAACATACAATCTTCATAACATCTTTTTGTTTTATTGTTGAAAAGAAAAGACTAAGGATCACATAAGTAAATAATAGTATTTAGTTACTCCTAACAAATAAATAGATTAAACAACGGGTGCTATTGGAAATGAGAAAACAATAAGACACATGAAGTATGTGTTAAAATCTAAATTGTACATAATGCATGAAACTATTTGATGGAGAGTAAATAAAAAACTGATATACATTCTAAAATATATTTGTTTTGCCACAATTGAATAAAAACAAGCCACAATTAAAAGTAGTGTGTTTGAAAGTATGCGAACGACAATGATGTTACTAAATTTACTTACGGCATGTAACAAAATTCTGCAGACAGACGTTCGGTACAAATAAAGATCCCCCAAAGTATGAGAGAAGCTAGACAACCGAACTTATGAAGCAAAACAAAGATCGAATTATTATCTATTTGTAAAAGAAAATGCAGAACATTGAAAGTACAGAAAAGAGTAAATCGTAAATCAAACAATGCCATATATTTAGGTACAAGTAATGTCCGAATATTCGCATTTGTATTCGAATTGTTTTAGATGTTCGTATTTCAAAGTTTAATAAAAAATTTCACCAAAATATAACAATCGCCCGTAATATGAATAACGATGTCGACGTCACATCAACACGACAGCAAAAAATTTTCACTTGCTTGGTTTTTGTCAACAGAAATTGACTTTTGGTAACATGTTCTATTAATATTATGTTCCTTAGAGAATAGCAAAAGGCTGTAAATAATAATTAATTGTTATCGACAATTAAATGACAAGTGACAACTTTTTGCTGTCGTATTGACGTGACGTCGACGTCGTCATTCATAATATGGGCGTATATGTGGCATAAGATTTTTTGTGTAAACATTAAGAAGATATCTTTATTTCAATGCAGAGAGCAAATAATATTAACTGATTAAAACATTAATTTACTACAAAAGCTTATTTATATATAAAAATAATATATTGTATTGGATATAATCCGTTTTTTTTTTGTTTTTTTTGTTTTGATGAGCGGCTCACCCATGTTTGACTTTTGTATGTACAAAACTATCTACTAAAAACATTTAAGTTTGTTATGGAGCGTTGATATTCATTTCTTCCACAAACTAGTTGTTTTAACTTCTAAATTTTTGAGAAATTTTTATTTCACATGAAAGTCTTTAATATACTTAAGTATAATCGTACAATATTCGCATTCGTATTCGCTAATATTGTTTCAGATACTCGTATTCAAGTGTATCACAAATTAAAATCAGCACATCATTAATAGGAATATATTTATTTTTCGAAAGTCAACGCTATTATTAATATAACATTAATCCTAAAGTATATACTTTATCGAAAATTAAACAACTGTGATGCATGAGTCAAACACGTAACGATATAAAATTTTTACCCGGATATCTGTTATTTTCATTTCACAAAATTTTATGTGTTTCATGACGTATTAAATGAAGTTTACAAATTCCGAAACATATTATTGATAATAAATTTTATTTGCTTCTACTTGAGCTAATATTAACAGCAGCATGTAAAATACTAACGATATACAGAATTTGTTGTATGTACGCTTATCGTTTATTAATCATACTCAAATATTACGGAAAAGAAAAACACAAAAAGGAGAATAAACAATTAAAAACAGGTTATAATCTTGTTTAAAATGAATGGCCTATTAATATTTTCAAACATTTAAATTTAGTTTTACATTTTGCATTTGAACTTGTTGACAAAAGCTTTGCAAAATGATTTAAGCCAAATGCATTTGTAACCCACAGCGTTTACCTATTTGTCCTTATTGCATGCTTAACATAACTGACATTAAATCTTTGTTTTGCATGTAAATTCTTTTTCGGAAGTAATATTTTAATATATCTAAACGTGCTTATTATCTAACGCAGCCAAAAATCTTAACGTTTCATCTTTAAGTGGCTACGTATTTATAATTTTATTATTAATATTTCTAGTCGTGTTTTCTCCGTTTAAGACAGTTTTAGTAACATTTTCAAATGGGTCTAGGTCGAATGCCATCATCTGTAATATTTAAAACTTTCAGAGCAACTGCAGAACCTTGCTGGCGTAGCACGTACACAAATTCTATAAAACTACAAAAGTGCATATATAAGCAGACGATGGAATACGTGAACGGTTTTGAATGTATGCTATACATCTACAATAAAATTTTAAACACCAAGCAAACTCAGAAAGCAAAATAAATCACTTTTTTACAAACTAAGTTTTACTTTTAAAGAATCCGGAAGAGAAACAAACCATGACAGTATAATGGCAGAAATAAGTATATAAATATAAATTGATGCAAAAGAAACTCGAATAATTCCAATATATTCATATATAAAAACACACAATCCAAAGAAAGCCTAATGAAAAATTGCAATAGACACAAAAAAATGTAAACATACAGATAATAGATGGATGTGTGATGTGTATTAACCCAATGGGGTGGATAAAGCCTTCAAGTAAACAGCTGTCTCGCTAGCTTCCATAAGTAAACATTAATATTTTTCACAGTTAATTTTACTAACCTTTTGGATATTCTGCGAAATTGCTTGTTTTTAATTGATACTGATAATATAATTACTTAATTTATATCTTTATTATTTTTGAAAAGAAACAAACTTCAGTTTTTTTCTTTCTTCTTTTAAGCACTAACGTATGTTTCTATCTCCTCTTTGCTTTTCTTCTTGAAATTAATGTGAAACTTTTTATCAATTTCGTCACTTTTTCGTATTCACTTGATGTGTGCAAATATTTTTCAATAGCAAAAATTGTTAATGTTAAAGGCGTATTTCATGAAAAACTTATGCAATTCTATGAAATAAAAACCAAAATATCACTTTTTCATAATTTCACGGATGTTTTATGCATTTTGAAATGAGTTTTATCAAAAATTAGTTAGAGTGAAAAAATCCCGAACAGACGAAGTTAAAAAAGAACTACCGAATGAAAGAAAATTATAATAAACCTAGTGCTGCATTTTCTATTCTCTTCGTTATCAGCGCCATCTATATATCGAACATGTTTAGAAATCACATAAGCACTAAATTTTGAAATGAATGTTCATCCCGCCAACGAATATTTAAAAAAAATAAATTTCATTTTTTACTGTATTAAGCAAAACAAATCGATTCTATATAAAATTCCCACAAGGTTTCGTGCTTTACGTAAATATACATAGTTTTTCAATTTGACTTATTTGATGTACTCTGCAAATTGATTAACGGATATACTAACTAAAAGACTAGTCAGTTCTTCTGAGTGTTTTATTGGAATTTCGGAGTTATAATATCCAAGCTAGCAATAGCAGCGCCACCTGGGTGCCATTCTCTTTGGCGTGTCCACTTATTATCCACTGGGAACACTAAATGCTTAAATATTGGCGGGAAACGAATAACAACACAAAAGAAAATGTTGAAACACCTTTCGTTGAGTTAGATAAATTAATAAATTTTTTTCTAGAAAACTAATGAAATATTCACGCAATTAAAGTTCAGTAAATGAAAGAATTAAACTTTTTAACACTATTTTTGCGATTAACACGGTTTTACACTTTCCCCGACCGAATTAAAGGTATTAAATGACACCGAAAAATGCTAGCCACTTTTGTACGTCCGACTGTATCGAATTCAGCAAATAGACTAACAAGAGAATGAAGTAAGTAGGTGCTTTTTTAACGAAGGCGAAAATGTGCTGTCAACCTGTCTAATTGGTATTTTTGATCGGCAGTGGAATTATTTACAAAATTGTTCGTCAAGTTAGAAACTGATTAATATTGTCGGGAAACGTAGACAATAAAAAATTTTCAAAAATCAAATATGCAATATATATTGTGATATACGTACAAAATTTCAGTTCACTGAGTGAAAGCACTTATTTGAACTTAACAGAGTTTGACAATTTTCACAATCGATGTAGGATATATATCCAATCACCAGCGCAAGTCTGGCTAATTGTATTTTCTGATTTGCTGCCTTGATATGAGCTGAATACATTTTTTTGGGGCGGCATACGGAAAAACGTTCAGAAGCTGCCAGCTACGTAAGTTAAACGAGAAAATATTTTTCAATTGTATATATTTAGTTTTTACGATTTAGAGCTCTTTTAATACTTTTTATGTTATAATAAACATATATCTCTCCTAAAGATTTGCAGCCGGTCGAATCAGTTCTCTAGAGGTATTTTATTACAACACAAAAACATACCTGAAAGAGTGCTTTTATTTTATAACTTTTTTATATGCAGCACAAAAACAATTTTTTTAAACTAGTCTAATATATTAACTTTATTACAATATGACTCTATCGAACTAGGTATGAATACCTCTTATATAAGTAACATTCGGCTATTATGCCTAGTCCGGTATTATTTCACTCGGAGATGCCACATTTTTAAACTAGTTTGTGTGTTATACAACTCTGCAGATAGAGTTGTAGAGTTTGTAGTGGAACAACGCTGTTGTAGTGTAAAAACGCTAAGTATAATCACTTTTTGCAGATTTTGCTGCACAGAAAAAATTTGTGGAAGAAAGAATTCCTAATACATTGCACTCAATAAAATAAATTCTAAAAAAGTAAGATAGGCTAATTCTGCCATTATTAATAAATAAACTATCTTTTAATTCGCAGTTTTTGGGTAAGTTCTTAAGCTGGAAGAATAAATTGCCTAATTTGTAAAGGGTTTTTGATTAATTCAAGGTGAATGTACGCTTTTATTTGCAAGTGCTAGAAAAAAACTAGGCGGAGAGAAAAAATGTGTGACGGGATTACTGTCTAACCACATTGAAAAATAATAATATATTGATATTTAAAATTGGGAATTTGTTAAGGCACTGTCTGCTAATAAGAAGGTGGTGGTTATACACATAAGTATATATGCAAGTGTATATTTTACAAGATGCTTATTGCCCCACCATTTCCCACGCCAACAACAAAAATCATGGTCGCTTTTGTCTAATTTAACTCGAACCGGGAATGTTTTAAATTTTTTTTTTTGCCATGTCTGTGTACGTGTTTTTAGATATCTTCGGGAATGAGGCACTTCACATCAGAGTTCGTTTTTGTGAATGTATAGTATAGAGTTTTGTATATGTGTGAATGTCGTTTTTCTTTAATAAGGGTAAGACACAGTACTTCCGGTTAAGGGTTATCGATAGAAATGTAACTGGCAAAGGATTTACATACACATATAAATATTGTGTATATACATATATATATATATATATATATATATATTATAGGTAAATATATATATATATACATATATGTTATGGATAAAAAAAAAAATATATATATATATATATATATACATATATTATAGGTATATATATATATATATATATATATATATATATATATGTATGTGTATACACATATATATATATATATATATATATATATATATATGTATGTGTATACACATATATATATATATATATATATATATATATATATGTATGTGTATATATACACATATATATATATATATATATATATATATATGTATGTGTATATATACACATATATATATATATATATATGTATATATATACACACACATATATATATATACATATATATATACACACACATATATATACATATATATACACATACATATATATATATATATATATATATATACATATATATATATACATATATATATATATATATATATATATATATGTATACATATATATATATATATATATATATATATATATGTATATATATATATATATATATATATATATATATATGTATATATATATATATATATATATATATATATATATACATATATATATATATATATATATATATATATATATATATACATATACATATATATATATATATATATATATATATATATGTATATATATATATATATATATATATATATGTATACATATATATATATATATATATATATATACATATATATATATATATATATATATATATATATGCAGATACATCGTAATTTCTCAAGTTTGTGACACGAAAAAAAGAACTACGAGTTTCACTTGGTGTTAATTTATTTTGACATTTGCTCCCTCGATTATATGGAAAATTGTAGCTCACTTGCGTTAAAAGCAGCCATATAATTAATTTGCCTTGCTCCCACTTTATAGAATTAATATCATGTGTACCCTGATTTTCATTTACTTTTTATTATTAAATACATATATTTTCTATTAAAAAAATTTTGACAGACAATTATTATTCTTTTTATTTAAAAAGACTACTATCATCTACACAGGTGAAAATAAATCACTTAAACAACTTCAAATAATCTAACATTCAAGCAGAAAAAAAAACTAAATAGTTAAAAATGACGTGGGAACCACAAGCGGATGGCTTACAGCAAATTATAAACATACTCAAGGAGTCGCAATCTCCTGATACAGCTACTCAAATGGCTGTACATATGGTAATTATAAATACCTATCATGCATATCTATATATGTGTGTACGTATGGCTCATTTGATAGAAAATGGTATAAATATTTTGTAGGAAAATAAAATTTTCTTTTTTTAATAAACCCAGTTTAAATAAAACTAATTTATTTAAGTTAGGACATTGTTGCAGCAAATGAGCGATATGTATTTATTTAAAGCCAATTTTAAAGATAACTTATTTATTCAATATTATGTCATAATTCTCCTCATATATTTTTCGGACGATCAGAAACTTGAAGAGTTAAATCGTTATCCAGATTTTAACAATTATTTGATTTATGTTCTTACTAAACTTAAGTCGGAGGATGAACCCACACGGTCTTTAAGTGGTTTAATACTTAAAAATAATGTACGCACTCATGGCAATAATTTGCAGCCTGAAATTGTGGAATATATCAAACATGAATGTTTGCAAGCTATTGGTGATCCATCGCCTTTAATAAGAGCTACTGTGGGCATTTTAATAACCACCATCGCGTGTAATGGAGGTCTTCACAATTGGCCTCAGTTGTTGCCATCACTATGCGATATGTTGGACTCTCAAGATTATAATGTATGTGAGGGTGCATTCAGTGCCCTCCAAAAAATCTGTGAAGATCATGCCGAAACCTTGGACTCTGCATCTCTCAATAGACCACTCAACGTTATGATTCCTAAGTTTTTACAATACTTCAGCCACAGCAGTCCCAAAATTCGCTCACATGCTATTGCCTGCATCAATCACTTTATTATAATACGCTCTCAAGCTTTGATGTTGCATATTGACACTTTTATAGAAAGTCTATTCAATTTGTCATCGGATGATGATCATGAAGTGCGAAAAAATGTTTGTCATGGATTGGTTATGTTATTGGAAGTACGTATGGATCGTCTTCTGCCACACATGTCGCAAATTATCGAGTATATGCTAATGCGTACTCAAGACTCCGATGAGGGAGTTGCTTTGGAAGCTTCTGAATTCTGGCTGTCTCTGGCAGAACAAAGCATTTGTAAAGATGTTCTTACACCCTATTTACCGCAATTGGCTCCGATATTAGTCAAAGGAATGCGCTATTCGGATATTGACATTATATTGCTTAAAGGCAATGTAGAAGAAGACGACATGGTGCCAGATCGGGAAGAAGATATTAGACCACGTTTTCATAAATCTCGCACACATACAATTAAATCGAATGAGGCTGGAGGTGGTGAGGACGATGATGACGATTTCGACGATGGTCTAGATGATGACAATTCTTTGTCTGAATGGAATTTGCGAAAATGTAGTGCTGCTGCACTAGATGTTTTGGCTAATGTTTTTCGTCAGGATTGTCTACCTATTCTATTGCCCATACTAAAGGATACGTTATTCCATCAGGATTGGGTTATAAAGGAGAGTGGAGTTTTGGCTTTAGGAGCTATCGCAGAAGGTTGCATGCAAGGAATAATACCGCATTTGCCTGAATTAATTCCCTACTTGATTAGTTGTTTGTCTGACAAAAAAGCTTTAGTCCGTTCCATAACTTGTTGGACATTGTCGCGTTATGCCAATTGGGTGGTTACTCAGCCGCACGACCAATATTTAAAACCTTTAATGGAAGAACTGCTCAAACGTATATTGGATTCCAATAAAAGAGTACAAGAAGCAGCTTGTTCAGCTTTTGCTACACTTGAGGAAGAAGCATGCACTGAACTAGTCCCGTATTTGGAATATATTTTGCAAACACTTGTATTTGCTTTTTCAAAATACCAGCATAAAAATTTACTAATTCTTTATGATGCTGTCGGTACATTGGCAGATTCTGTGGGGCATCATTTAAATAAACAACAATACATTGAAATTTTAATGCCACCACTCATTGACAAGTGGAATCTATTAAAAGATGATGACAAAGATCTGTTTCCACTTTTAGAATGCTTGTCCAGTATTGCAACAGCTTTGCAATCAGGTTTTCTACCTTACTGCGATCCGGTCTATAGAAGATGTATATCTTTAATTGAACAAACTATAAATCAGGAAATGGTAATGAAAACATTTTATTTTACCTTAATCGGAAGTATATATTAACTATCGAAATTTTTCTATCTATTTGTAGGCTTGCAAGCAAAACCCTGGTATTGATCATCCTGATAAAGAGCGCATGATAGTAGCTTTGGACTTACTATCTGGCTTAGCTGAAGGTTTAGATTGTCATATTGAATCACTAGTTGCTAATAGCACTATTATGCAATTGTTATATCAGTGCATGCAAGATATATTGCCTGAGGTAAGAGCTCAATCTTAAATAAAAAGTAATTTTATTTTGATTAAATCCATTTCTCTAAAGGTACGCCAATCTTCTTTTGCATTGTTGGGTGACTTAACTAAGGCCTGTTTTCAACATGTTCATCCCTTCATGGCTGAATTTTTTCCGATCTTAGGACAAAATTTAAATCCCGATTATATATCAGTTTGCAATAACGCTACTTGGGCAATTGGTGAAATTTGTATGAAATTAGGTAAGTCGCACACTGTACTTCATTGTCCTATTTGCGTTAATGTTTGCTCTTACCAATGCGTTATAATACAGGTGAAGAAACTCGTCAGTACATCCATCTTGTACTTAAAGAATTGATTATAATAATTAATCGACCGAATACACCAAAAACTCTTTTGGAAAATACAGGTAGGTGTGGGTCAACACGTAAAAAAAACTTATTTAATTAGAATTCTAGAAATTGTGTGCAATAATTTTTTTTAGTAACGCGTGCGAAGTTTTTTTTAATATAACATAAGCACGAAAAGAGCACCAGATATGATTGACTTTGTATTTTAGCTTTTATTCTATTTTATGTTGGAGGATATTAACTAACTACAATAAGATTTTGATAGAGTTGTTGCTTGAATATGTATTTCTGTTTGCTTTACATGTCGCGAAAATACAGAAAATCTACCGCCTGGGATGATGTTTGAGAAAAACTATTTTCAAAAGAGCCAGAGCCAATTAGTTGGCATTAAGAACATTCGTCAACGACTAACGGTATTTTGAATGACACTCACTACAAACAAATAATATGTATATTTTTATTAGTAATAATATCATACTTGGAAACTTATGAAATCATATAAATTGAATTTCATAGCTTTTTGAGAAATTCAAAATTTTTCAATCTTTACAGTTGTTCGCAACTAGTCGGATACAAAATCGAAATTACTCAAATGTGCACTCAATTTTCGCACACTAATTTTCAGAGTCAAGCAAAATATTAAAGGAAATATTTTCTTGATTATACATCAACCTTTTGATTTTTCTCAGCACTTTTATTCAATTGTATCGAGTATAATGTTTTTTTCCCCCTTATAAGCTTTTTAATTTTTTATATTTTTTGTATTTTATATGTCCCTTGAAGGTATTATATAAATATACGATATTTAATATTTTTAATACACATGATCCAAAGTTTACGGATGAGCTGGCATATGCAACAGCGAAATGCACCCATGTAGATTAGTTTGTAATCTACAACAAATAGTAATTAATTGAAAGTATACCTCGTACTCACAATAAAAAAAAGTTATTTTTGTTTAACGAAATGTATGTTTCCTGGCAAAAGGTTTTAAAAACGTGAATGTTTACTGATACGTGTACTGTAAATGATTGTTTTATGTATATTAAATAGTTTTTATAATTTTGTGTATCAAATTTATGTCACAAAAATTTGTTTTGTGGACCTTAACATAATAAAATTATTATAATATGAATTAAAAAATAATAATAGTAAAAAAAATAAATATATTTTAATGAATATGTTAAGATCCATTTGGAAAACATTTGTATTTTATTATGTCTGTATAAAATCATATATTATGATTTTTTAATTTATTTATATTTTTAATTTTTGTTTTCCGTTCCTTTATAGCAATAACTATTGGTCGTCTAGGTTATGTGTGCCCAGTTGAAGTGGCTCCTTATTTGCCAGAGTTTGTACGACAGTGGTGTGTAACACATTTAATTTGGTTTATAATTCTATAATTTATTTTTAACGATTTTATGTTTGGAAAATAGCTTCTTATTGATCATTTTATGTAAAGCAATTCGTTAAATGTTTTGGTTTACTTATAAAATTCTGTTATTTTTGTTTATTATATTATTATTATTATTTTTTTTTTTCTAAAAAGAAAAAGAAACAAATATTGAATTACATTCCAAACCGCTAACAAATAATTTTGTACTTTTAATTTTTTTCTGGAATAGGTGTACTTCTTTGCGTCATATAAGAGATAATGATGAAAAAGACTCAGCTTTCCGTGGCATGTGTCACATGATAACCGTAAATCCTGCTGGTGTTGTACCTGATTTTATATTCTTCTGTGATGCCATTGCATCTTGGGTGAATCCCCCGCAAGACTTGCATCAAATGATACAAAAGGTGATTAAAAATTTCTATTGAGTTTGTGTTGATATAAAAAAATATATATCTTTTTTTTTAGATATTGCTTGGTTTTAAAACCCAGGTAGGTGAAGAAAACTGGCGTCGCTTTGTTGATCAATTTCCACCTATACTATCCGAACGTTTGGTTCACATGTACAACATTTAAACATTTGTATTGCCTGATTGAAAAAAGCAAAATATGAAAATTTTGCGTCATTAGAAAAAAATTATGGCGAAAAACAGGTTATATAAAAATAATAGGAATCAATCTGGTATGAAACAAATGAAGACAATATGTTTTTCAGTTTACAAATTTAATACATTTTTGTTAGGGATTTTTGTTTTATAATATACCGCAGAACATGTAGGTCATTAAAGTAGGGAACACAGAGCAAGAAAAAAGATTAAAAAAGAAAATAAATTCGTAGACAGTTTTAAAAATGTATTAGACAGTCTTTGGATCAACAAAAATTTGTTTCTTCAAATAGTAAAGGTAACGGTCCTCGACAGAAAACTCAAAGTAGCTCATTTGATATTTTACCAATTGTAAATTGTTTTGGTAAAAAGATATTTCAAGTTGAGATATTAAAAAAAGGTATAACCTTAAAGACATTTCTTTTATAAATATGAATACATCAATACAAATACAATTAAATTTATAAAACAGTATGATAAAAAGTAAAGCATCTTTTCAAAACAAAACAAACGAAAATTTCGTACATAATGCAATCATTACATACAACTTATTTTTTAAAACTTATAACAAATTTACTTTTTACAAATAAGCATCTATTGGTAAGATGCTTAAAATAAAATTTTCGATAAAAACAACTAAAAAATGCTATAGTGGCCATCAAATTATTTTGACTTCTTTTTAATCAAACATTTGTATGTGTATGCAGTAACCATTTTAACTCATTTTATTCTTTACTATAATCAATTATTTACTAAATTTATGCAAAATTTTGAATGTTATTTGTACTTAACATTTAGCCATCGTAATTATGAAAAGATATAGATGTTCAGTACAACATTTAACAGAACTACATTTTTTATATTTTTATGAATTATTATTTTATTTTGCATGAAATCAAATTCTTTTATTTTTTAGTGTAAAAAAGGTGTATTAATAAAATAAATCGTTCGGTTCGGTTCGGGTCGTCTTCGCCGCGTAAAATATTCTTTAAATAATTTAATTAAACTAAACGTATATTATAGAAAAAAGAAATGTGTTTTATACATTTCCTAAAAAGAATTGTATTAGAATATTTGTTAATTAAAAGATATGTAAAATATTTCGTTCAAACTAAGTTAATCATATGTACCATTAACCACTGCAAAAATGTAAGAATCTCTATATCCCCTAAATAATATTGATTTGTGTGAATTCTAATAAAGGAAGGTCAGCTCACAGCTTTTCATTATACCTATTGACGTTATATAGCATCTCATTTATAATAATTTATCAGTGTTTTATAAAAACAAATTTTATATCAGCAAATACATATATATCTGTAAGTGCTGGTCGATCTTATACTCGGAGTTGATGTTTAAATTTTATTTTGATATTTAGAGCTGCTTTCAACAAATACTAGAGCTATTGTAAATTTCATTCATAAAATGAAACAAAATTCAAATGGGGAGAAAGAGTATTAGGCATTTACTGCAGTATTCATAAAAAATAATGCTTACTTCAAGTATATTTTGAAACAATATCGGAATGAAATTTATTTTAAAGTCCTCCTCAAGTTCGCATTATTATTTATGAATATAGCAGTAAATTTTTATGAGAGTAATCAAACTTGAACTTTTCTTTTTTTAAGATTTTTGGTAAATCCATACAAGTATGTTTTGTTGTTTCTGTAAATATCTTATAATTTGGTATTTTATTTTAACTGAAGCTTATTCTAACATATTTTTCAATTCCTGTCACAAATATGTAGACAAACCTGCCAGCTAGTAATGCAAAAACATTTGCAAATTTGAATAAGTTTTTTAGTTTTCGAATCGAACTACACAGTAACCGTTTTATAAATATCGAAAGATATCGAATTGTTGAGCACACCAGCCTATATGAGAATTCAAACCACACCATTATTATAATATTTCGTGTTTCATATAGAAAACCTAAATACGTAAATGTATCAGGTTGTTTAATTTTGCTGTCATGTTGGCGCACGCTCTGGCTGGTGCTCTGATACGGTAATTTGGACTTCGTTCCATGAATTGAGTGATTTCGAAAGAAACTGGAAAACATAATGTTATAAACATAAATCAAAAAATAATAAGAATCTTTTAAGATTTGCATTTTATTTACTATGCAACTCGAAATCAATGTGCTTCTATTCGAATTGCATAAGGCTGTCTCCTAGTTTTAGTTATCCAGGAGGCAGCTCTAATTGATTTTTATTTTTGTTACAGACCTCAAAACGCATAAATATAAACAAGTGCTTAAGCTTTTATAAAAAAAAAAAACATTTCTGTAATTTTGCCCTTTTTTCTCTCACCACATCTACACAAAATAATACGCCTCATAATTAACATTATTGACATAAGATAAAATGCAAACAATAGAAAGAACTTTGGAATTAATGAAGCAGCAACAAATTCATTGTTTGCTTTTAAACCGTTCTTCGTTACATAATTGATAATATAAGATTCATTTCATTATTTGACAAAATATATAAACGGAAATTAAGAAATTCATAAATTATTTCTTTTAGGTTAACAAATATTTCAATACTTTTCTTATGAATTAAATAAAATCGTCGCGTTTCGGGGTTTATCGGTATCGCGTTCGCGTTTAATCTTTCGTCGTTCGTTTGCTCGTAAGTTTGTTTAATTTAAGCTCTGCTCGGTTATCGTCGTTCGTTTTCGGTACAAAATAAATTAGAATTAGGGTTCGCGTTATCTTAAAAATACAAATAACAATAAAGGATGTTTAAAAAAAATTTTAAACAACAAAAAATTGAAAAACCAGGAAAACAATAGTATTAAAAATATATACATATATTTTTTTATTTTTAATTTTTTAAACTTTGCTAACTAAAAAAAAAATCCTATAGAATAATTTAATTATTATTTATCTTACAGTCTCATGAGACTATAACATTAAACAATTTATTAAGAAAAATTTTAATAACGGCTGGATTATTTATTTAACTCGTGCAAAGACAAACTAAACATACTATATTTATATATGTAAATATGTCCACCATTTTCTTATGTTCTAATGAAAATTTGATAGATTAGAAAAATTCGGTTTAAAACTGCATTCCAATCCAATAAATATATGCTACAATTGCATAGTATGGGTTCATGCATACTGTATGTCTACTAGTGATGTGCCGATTGTCAATTTTTGATGTTCGTGAATTCGAATGCTAGTGTCTGAAATTTGGGGTTTTTATCGTCTTCAATGAAATTTTTTGTATAAAACAGAATTTCAAAATTCTTTTCGCATAAATTAAAGTTAATAAAAAGCTTAAAAAATGTTAAGAGAATAAAAACGATTTTTTAACAAATAGAAATCACTGTTCCATACAAAATTACTTTTCTTTTGCGGAAGTCAGCTTATAAAAAAAATAAAATTTTGGCAAATTGTATTCAGAAATGGGTTCAATTCTTTTACTCGCTCGATGTATACAAAGCCTTATAACCAATCCAATCTAATATTTGTAAATGGGTTTGATCTCAGGTTTTTGTCTAAAAAGACCGAGTTAAGGAGTGCTACTCAACGAATTCTATTTATCCTCAACGTGGTTTCACGGAATTACATTTTTAGACCTGTTTATCTTTTTATAGCATTAATGTCGTGATAAGTTAATATTACTTACTCTTTGCATTGAAAGAAAGAATGCGAATATCTAACAATGGCCGAATATTGGTTATTTCGAATACGTATATTCGCACATCGCTAATATGTATGTATTTATGTACGTAAGTACATAACTTTTAATGAAAATAAACAGAACGAAGAAAGAAGTTCATGACTGTTTGTAGCAATGTAGAAATGTATTGGAATGCTTTAACGAATTTTATAAATAAGTCAGTCGTCTTCTCAACTTTTCGTAAAGTGTCGCACTGTAGCAATAATTTAAAGGTCAAGTACAATGAGATATATTTTCCATATCGTAAATATTAAAAGTGTGAAACAATTACAAACACATGTATCTAATACATATAAAATTTGATATGCACATATCAAATTTAATATAATTGTTTACTTAATTTTCCTCAAAATATAAAAAATTCATAAAATTGTCTATTTTTAATAAAATATTTAATGTTGTAGTTCTTATTATGCAGCAACAAAAACTAACTATAATTAAGAACATTAATGTGATGTCTCACTATAAAAATGTAATCCTTATACGATAAATTTTCGATCTGATTTTTAACATAAAGAAGAAAAATTGCAAACAAAAGACTTATTTTTTAAAATTAATTATTATAAACATTAAATAGCAAGTGTAAATTAATATAAACAAAAATGAATAGTACTATAACAGTTTTTTCTGTTTTAACAAATATTTACCATAAGAGGGGATTAGTTTACCAAAATTAAAGAAAATATACGTGTGATATTAAATTAATATTTCGGTTTCGCGTCGCGTGTCATAATAACAAAATAAAATACAAATGGATCTCCGCCCTCAGATCCCAAACTTAATAAATATATAACTATAAAAATAAATACAAAGTAAAATAAAAAACTCGTCGCACATTTGTATATAATAATATAAAGTAAAATTAGTATAATAAATTTATCGTGATTTCGTAAGTACCTAAACTAGATTCACCGCGGAATCTGGTCGCGTTCGCGTTTATCTCTCGGGTGATTATTTAAATTTAAGATAATAGTAATTAAAACTAACAAATAACAAAGAAATAACACTATTTTCGTAAAAAATTTATCAAAAAAAAAACTAACTCAAATAATAATATATAATTTACCATAAAATACACAAATAGGGAATTTTTTTATTTACATATATATAATATTTTTTTTTTTAACTTTGTTAACCGATATTTTTATTTTTTTATTTTTTTTTTCAAACTATTTTTTTGAATAATTGTTAGAAGTCGCCGTTGATTTGATTTGCGTCTGTTTTTTTTTTTATTCTATGAAGTAGTTATCAACGATTTAATTAAATAAATGTCTGCATACACCTTATCGTTTTGTTACGTTCAATATACTATACAAATTAAATAATATGAAACACTAAAACATAATACATATGTAAATCGTACATGCATATACAACATAGGTATATGTATTTATATATATATATATATATATATATATATATTGAAGTAATTCTTAATATACTAGGGTCATCCTTTTCATATGAAATTTTAAAGAACACATTTTGAAAACTAAAAACATTAGAAAAGTGAAACTGAAAATTATAGAGTTTGATATTAGATATCACTAGTAGCGCTATATAATTAAGTATTTATAATTAAAATTTGATCTTACAAATAGATATTAAAAAAATATATATATTATCACTACTGTTAGCTGTCAAAAACTTTGTATAAAATATCTTATATCCTCTCTATATCCACTATTAAAAATAAACATACATAAATATTTAAATGAAAACATATTGAAATGCATATATAATTTTTATCACCACCATGTGTATGTATGTATATGAATAATAAATATAATTCTTTAAATAAAAATTATATGCCATATTCTTTCATGTTTTAGTTACACATCGTGATGAATCAGGATTATAATATATCGTGAAAACCCTGTGAATTAATGTTTTCTATTCACCATAAATATGTCCATAGATCATACTGCTGATGAACACTGTCCATATACATATGTATGAACACAAATTCGTCCCTGTTTTACATTTTCTTTTTTTTAATTTTTTCAAAATATTTTGTGATTTTCAATTTATCTTATTTTGAACAACAAATTGAAATGATCAAGCTCATTTTAAAATCAGAACCGATGTGTTGTTGCAAACTAAAAAATTACATTTTGTGAAATTTTTGTTTATGTATGCAGTTTAAAAAGCGAAAATAAACTCATGCTCCTGAGGCTATTTATTTAGGAACTAATTTTATAAAATTAAATTCATAGGAAAGGAAAACCAAGTTACAAACAAAAATTTGAAATTGCTTGAAAAATTAAATTAGAGCATATGAGATTAAAAATATTTGGAAGTTTAGGACCTAATTTTGTAAATCACATTGCTGTTTTGTCAAAATCTGTAAAATATTTATTAAAAATAAAATTGAATTAAGTAAAAGAGAACAAAGAGAGTAACAATATTTGAAGTTTTGTTTTTGAATACATACTACGTACATACATACATAAATATTTCAATAACGCAACTTGATTCAGAAAATTAGAGGCTTAAATATTTCATATATAAATAGAAAAGAAAAATATTTTAAAAACATTTTCAACAAAATGCAAAATATTTGAAAATTTTTCAAAAATAAAAGTTGGTGAGTGCATGGCAAAACCCTAAACCGTGTTCATCGGCAGTATGGGTCTTTGAAATATTGATTTACAAAAAGATCTAAACGCTTTTTATTTATTTTTTTTAATCTTAAAATGTATTTGTTTTTACTTAAAAGTCATATTAAAGCAATTCAAGTACTTGGCGAACAGGTGTTAACACAAAATGAATCAGTATGAGTTTTAGTTTTGAAAGATAGATGAGTGGATGTGCTGTTTTGTAAAATAGTTCTAAGTATATACTAGTGACGTATGGATATTCATTCAGCTATATTTAGAAACAAAAAATAAACGGTAAATACATGTCATAAAAAACTAGTTACGAAAACAAAACATTATTTCAGTTCAAATAATATAAAATGGTTACAATTTATTAAAAAAATTGTTGTATTAAAAAAATTTACGGGATATGCAAAAAGTATCCTGTAAATGCCGGTGTCATTATGGATACAGAAATCCGTTTCGTTTAGAAAGCAACGGTAAACTGATTTAAAATCAGTAGAAAGAGCAAAGCAAGCATAAACCACATTAAACCTTCCAACATAAACCACATTAACTGCCTGTTCGCCGATGTCGAAAGCTATCGTTCGTTCGAATAAATAACATTCAAAACAAAAACAAGTTTTGAAAATTGTTTTTGTTTTAAATGCTATTTATTCGAACGAACGATAGCTTTCGACATCGGCGAACAGGCAGTAAATCTTCAGATATTCGTATTCTCAAATCGGCACATCACCAGTGCATACAAACATTTGTACATGCCTACACAAATAGTTGAGATATTTAAATAAATTGATGTTTCACATGAATGTGATGTTTGTAGTGTATCTAAGCCAAAAAAGATTCATATCAGTTATATGGAGTTGTATCAATAATTTCATAACGAGTTCGGTTGATCCGAGTCAATCAAATTTATGGATAACGGAAAAAATAATTAAAGAGAAGTAAATGAATTATTTCCCATATCACAATAACAATAAACAAATAATACTTTTACGATAACGCTTTTAAGAGCACGCACATGCTCTTACCTAGAAGAGAACTTTGGTAAGATTTGTAAGCAGTTAATAAAAACATGTGTGTACATGCTACTATACTGCAATACCGAATCATATACACCCCGCTAACATGTGCATTGTAGTTTTGTCATTCGAATAAAAATTCCTGGAATATTCGAACACCTTTTTTTAATTTTTGTTCAATTAAGAATAAAAATAATTTGATCAGTTTTTCAAAGACTGGTGTAAATATTTCTGCATGTACAGATAGCGAAATCTCATTGCCATCTGATTTGAAGGCGTAAAACTTTAATTAATGAACGACATATCAAATTATAAATATGTACTTGTTATTTCTTAATTCAAGCAATTTTCCATACAGGAGCAACTTTTTCAAATACACGAGTCTGGCTACATTTTAATTTCTAAATTATCTTAATTACCATCAAGTTAGGAAATTCCTTAGCTTAAACTAGTTTGGTGTAAATCGTATTTAATGAGTGTCAATCTTTTTTGAGCTGAATGTTTTAATTGGATTATGTGTGATCGCAAGTGAAAATATGTTTTCAAATATGAATATGTCGACTATTTTAAATTTTTTTCGATTAATTGAAAACAGTCATTCAGGGTCCAAATCATCGTATTCGACATATATCGAAATTTTCATATAAATTATATTGATATTTCGATTTTAAGGCATCTTAAATGACTTGCATTTAAAAATCATACTGGATGATATGCACACAATATAATAAAACTAAAAAACATCACGCCCTTTATTATTTTTAAATTGCTTTCGTGTCTAAATCTGTTTTTCATCACATCTGATTAGTTTTCATTGAATTTTTTAATATGTACATATCTACTTCTGGTTTTAAATAATAGGCAAATTTAAATTTATCTTTATTTTATTCTTTGATGAAACTATATTTCAATTTCGAAATTAAAGATGAAAAACGAAACCAAAAGAAGTAAATAGGTATTTTTTTGCGAACTTCATTCTGTTTTAGCCAGATTCAGGCACACCTATTCAAAATCTAATTCTAGAATAAGTACATAAATTGGCTATAGTTTGTAAAGATTGTGTTGCTATACTTATAAATAAATGTACATCGCATAAATGTAATGAAAAGCATATACCATGTCTATACTGGGTGCAGGGTATAAAAAGAGAGGACATATTTACAATAAATAGAGTTCGAACGAATGTACTTTATCAGACCGAAAATTTAACGAGTTCATAAAAACACCCAAGTATCTTTGAGAAATGTCTTTCTCATAAATTTACAACAGCATTTTTGCCCAAGTAAAATTTAATAGTTTTTTTTTCCATATCTTTTAACAACATTTGAAATTAAATTAAATTTCTGTACTTAAAGATTTTATTTTGTCATCGTTGAACTTTCTCATATTAATAATGTGTTGCGAATATTTTCATATACTCACATGATTATAAATATGTAATTTAATGAAAAATAGTTCGGTTTTCGGTGAAAATTCTGAACACCGAACCTTGGTCGAACGTAATTTTTCGCCGAACCCAAACATTCGGTTGGACACTAAAAATAAATGTATTGTCTCGAAATTAATAATAAAGACCCCATCAGCATAACACAATAATGAAACGAGATAATAAAAACCGCTCAAACGAATACAAGCAAACAAAATCAACTTTTTTTAAATAAAATAATTAAAATTTACAAGTATTTTGTATGCTTGTACTAATAGAAATCGGACTGTGTTATTAAATTGACCTGTTATCAGTAATATGATTAAATAAAATCTAGTGGAATTAAACGTATCGTATAAACACTGTTCGAAATTTCACATTCTTTGGAATGTTAAAAGATATGTATCTAAGTTAAATGCGAACTACTTTTATTTGCCAAGGAAATTCATTGCATACAATCATACATACATATGTATATACATAAATAATAAGTACACATGAATTATATTGCCGCATTAGATGTGGGAACAACAACAGTACGTTGCTTTGTGCTAAATGAAAAATGTGAAATTAAGGGTTCGGCTGTGGAAGCGGTAAGAGAAATAATTTTGTTTCATATTCAATAGGAAGAACAGAAAATTAATGAATAAAGTGTCTTGGTTTATTTGTATATTTATATGACAGGTGGAATTGTTAAATCCAAATCCGGGATACTTTGAAATAGAACCAGAAGGTTTATGGCGACAAATAGTACGAGTTATACAAGATGCTGTTAAAAGTAAATCAATTTTAATATGCTACTTCGATTTAAATATACTTATACAATTTGGTTTTAGATTCTCAAATTTTGCCATCTCAACTGTCATGTATGGGCATCAGTTCTCAGCGTTGCACCTTTTTGTCTTGGAATCACTTGACCAACGAATATTTTCATAACTTTATAACCTGGAAGGATTTACGCTCCGACTCTTTGGTTGATAAATGGAATGGTAGTTTAACTTTAAAGACTATCAACATGGTGTCCTATATTTTGTATCTCATAACACGTAACAATCGATTTTTAGCCGGCAGCGTGTTGAAAATGATGAATGGACAAGTTACTTTACGTTTGCTGTACGAAATCCGAAATAATTTAAGATTAAAAGAAGCTTTAAAAGCAAAGTTAGCGAGATTTGAACTATTGGATTCGTGGATTTTATATAAATTGACATCTGGCAATGGAAATAATCCTAAAGTGCAACATATCACCGATATAACATCTTGTACGGCGACAGGTTTATTTGATCCTTTTATATTGGATTGGTCGCCAATGGTTAAATTCTTGTTTGGTATTGATGTAAGTATGCAATAACAAAATATGTATTTTATTATTTGAAAGAAAAATGTTTCGAATGGGAACATATTGGACCAGACAGTTAATTAAAGCTTATTTTTTACTGGTTTCAAATTCATTGTATTACTAATATGTACTTCCAACAAGAAAAACCTCTGGATTTATACATACATGCCCTTATATATTTTTAAATTTACTATGTATATATATTTCATTTTGTTCGTTAGATTTCATTACTGCCTAAAATTGTAAATAATTCGTACAAACATTTTGGACATATTAACCCACTAGACTTTGGACCAGAATGGAAAAATTGCAATATACCTATAACATCTTCGGTTAGTGATCAGGCGGCAGCATTATTTGGCTCACAATGTTTTTTGAAGGGAGATGTTAAAATCACCATTGGTACGGGAGCCTTTTTGGATTTAATAACTGGCAATAACTGTTACGCCTCTTTAAAGGGCATGTATCCTTTGGTAGCTTGGCATTTTGTTGACCCAATCTATTGTGTTGAAGGTGCTGCACACGATATGGGTACCGTTATAGCATGGGGTCAAAATTGTGGACTTTTTACAGATCCAAGTGTCACTTCTGCCATTGCAGAATCAATAAGAGACACAAATGGAGTTTATTTCGTACCTGCTTTCAGTGGTCTAGGAGTAAGATGCTGCAAATGTTAAAAAAAACTCGGTTTAATTTTGTATTATTTTATATTTTTAAGGCACCCATTAACGACCATAAAGCAGCAAGCGGTTTCATAGGTATAACACCGTCAACCAAAAAACAACATTTGATAAGAGCTCTATTAGAAAGCATAGTTTTTCGTTTAGTGCAATTAAGTGAGACAGCTCAGAAGGAGACCGGTCAAAAGCACAAGATTCTGAAGTAAGAAAAGTAGTAATTCCCTTCTTTAACTTTCCTTGAGTCCTTAAGCATGTAATGCAACAAAATTTATTTGTATACTTACATATTTCAGAGTTGATGGTGGAGTCTCACGTAACAATTTTGTTTGTCAGTTTTTAGCAGATGCTAGTGGAATAGATGTTGAGAGGGCACGCAATCCCGAAAGTAGCATAATGGGCGCAACTTACGCAGCTGGAATAAACTTCGGGCTATGGAAATCTTTCAATGATGTCAGTAAATTTCGTGATATAGAACGTGTCTTTCAACCAAACAGAAAAAACTTTAAAAAAATTCGCGCACATATGAGCGTGTGGCTCAAAGCAGTAGATCGCTTTGGACATTGGTATTAACAAGATTGTCTTGGTATTGGTTATGCATGTTACATATTCATTAAACAAGTACTATTTTGCTTAGTACGTAGTAAAAAAATAGACAATTTATTTTCAATCAGTTGTTTGTTTTTCATATTATTCATATAGCAAGAGCTCAATAAAAACAATGCTAAAAATATACTGACGTCTGTCTGCCCAAGTACACAACGTACGTAAAAAGATGCAGTTGTCCAACTTTCATACAATATTTAGGAATGTGAATAACGCATCGGTTGAAGTAGTTATCTAGTTTTACAAACATATTTATTTGTAGGAGGGAATATACTTTTCAATATTATATATTCACTTCGTCATTTCATATGCATCATTTAAATTAATGGTTTCTTGCTGGGATAAAATGCTAACATGAATTTTCCTTTCAATAATAAAAAATTTACATATATAAAGTAAGATAACCGGAACATAGGATTATTACATTCAAATGGGAACATAAACATCTTGAAATTACTTCGCCAAAAGCAAACGTTTTAACTTGTGGAGTTTTTATAGTAGAGCTACTTACATACCGGTATATCTTGGCTTGGATATTGATTTCCTATCACTATTTTACTGGAACTTCACTCAGCCAATACTTTTGAAAGGCATTGGATATAAGCATGCACGTATAAAAACAATTATATCGGTCATACACTATAAAAGTTCAATGCTTAAATCTGACACGGTTAATAAAGTGTCGCGAATTTATTGCGCTCTTTAAATAATCTTCCAAATTACGGATTCTATGTTCCAAATTGTAGTTGGATGATATTCACACACGGTTTTATAAACAATAACTGTTTTTTGTACAATTCATTGGGTCATGACACAAACAAATTTATAAATTTTTAGTGCACCCTGTGCTTAACTAAAACACCGTGCCATGCCACATGTAAAATTGTCCCTTTACTATTTGGAAAATTTCCCAAAACAAATCTTAAAGTTAGCTCTTATATATTAAAAATATTGTTTAATTTAGTTATTGCAGCCATGGGCAAAGTAAAGAAAAACAATATTAGAACAAAATTACTTCGGAACAAGCCAGGAAAGAGCAAGCTTGATACCGAAACGAAATTTAAACATGGCTCCTCAGACGAGATGACTAAAGATAAGAGTAAACTCGCATTGAACAAAACTATTACCATAAAAAAAAGGACAAGCAAAAAAGAAAAACATCTTCAAAAACGTAAAAGTTTGATGAACAAATTCTCCCTCTTAAAAAAACAACAGAAAGAGGAAAGGGCACGCAAAAACCGTGAAAAGACTGCTGTCATAGGTGATTTGAAACCACTGAAAGATGCTCTACCTTCCTTGGATGCTATATTCAAACTGTCCCAAGAAAAAACTGAGTTAAAAACTGGAGTAAAAGAATTCGATGTAAAAGTTGAAGAAAAACATTTAAGTGCAAAACAAAAGATTAAAAAGAAGAAAGACAAGTTCATACAGCAGGTCAAATCCTTTCACTCTGTTTTGAAAGATCCCGAGTTCAAGAAAAATCCACGGGAAGCGATCAGATATCATATAAAATATACGCATGGCTTAATAGAGGAATAAAATTGTATAAACCATGGGAAACAATCTTTGTTTTAATCATTTATTTTAAGCGATTAATGGGTATTAGGTAATTTATATATATATATACATATATGTACATCATCAACTCTTAAAGACAACCAAAACAAAATTTTAAAAATTTTCAAGTATGGTAAATATCCATTTCTTTTGATACTTTTTCACAAGCGAATTATGTGATAGGCAATATAGAAAAGCAGGATTTACAATGATGGATGCCGGTTCTGAAGACTTGAGACTACCTTGGGCTAGAGCTTTCCTTTGTCTCCCTAATGAACCCAATGTTGGTACAGCGCAAAAAGATGGTGCTATGTAGACACGTGGAAGATTGCTATAAAATGTGTCCTTGCTACAATAATAGACGCTCACTAAAATTAATAAGTTGGAATCATCTGGACATCTAGGTTCGACGTAGTCGTGACGGGATACGAGAGGATCGACGGCCATGGCCGTGATGAAGTTAGAAAAGAGAGTTTTTCACTATGTGAATGCAGATTTATCAAAGATTGATTTGGGACCCATAATCAGATATCTTAATACGCCAGGTTGTTTATAGTACCAAAAATAGGATCCGTACCTCAGTGCAGAATGCATAGGTTGATACCGACGTGTAGCATAACCATACATAACAATAGAAGTATACGAATTGCTTTACCTTTCAAAATGTTAGTTTTCAAAATCATTGAAATGTTCAAGTATACAAATACGTTTTTTTGTTGCGAGTCAAGTATAAGTAGAATTTAAATCAATTTCTGAAATAACAGAACCTCTTAGCTTATGCACAAACTTTGCATTGGTAAAGACGTACTTAAGCCACAACAATATCTCAAATAAATTACAAAAAGTCCTATGAAATATTGTTTTCCACATAAATTTCACCTTGGTGAAGTGATTGACAGTGCTTGAACATTTATAAAATTTTCCATATATATTTTATTCCACATTTTTGGAAATGTGTGTAGGGTTCTTTTTCATTATTTGTTTTGAATGACAAATTGTAATTTTCAACAAAAACAAAAGATAAAAATTAATGCAATTGGTCATTTCAAAATCTGGGACTACTCTGTAATACGATAAGAAGGGAAATCACTGCGAGAGTGATCACTCCTTTCGGATAGTTTTACAAAAATATTTGAATTTTTCATAATGTGCCTCACATACAACAAAATTTTCAAATTTACCAAAAACTGATTATGATCGCTTAGCAATGAATTTGTTAAAAAAAATTATTACTTTTGTCTTCAGTTAAAGAACAAATTCTTGTTTCATAATTTAAGAAACTTATCTAGGTCAATAATAAATACTGGCCCCTGTTCAGCAAGGATATGTTAGTGTTTTAATAACAATCGAAATGAAATGGGCTTTCTTAAAGCTACACGAGTTATGGAAATTGCTTTTATGATTTACGGTAAATGTTGTTGAGCAAACAGAAAGAATTTTCGAAAAAATGTAAATACCCAAAGTAAAACACTCAAAACATATGGAGATCTGTAAAAAATAAGCTATATTTCTATTTTTGTAAAAAAAAATTATTTATTCATTAATTTATATTTTGTTTGCTTCATATCTAATACAATTGTGCCAGTTATTTTTTCTAATCCTTGAATCAGTTCTGATGTGCACTTTTTTGTATGCATTTGGTGCGATTCGGTTTTTATCGATTCATATGGCTTTCTTGAATCTTATGAAAAGAAAGAAGTACTTTGTAGCACTCAATTCTCCAGACAAAATTTTATGGAAATTTTTCGATCCATTTTAGCTTTTTATGACTTACATGCAAACAAACTAAATGTTCTAATGGAATGTACATGGCCCACGAAATTTGAAAATTCACCTTATTTTTCACAAACCTCTTTTTATACCATCAAAGTTGCTAATATATTTTATTAGGGTAACTTATAATTAGTGCTTTTTTATTTTAAAATAAATCAAGATAAGAATATATACGTAGCTTATTAATAGAAAGAATACATATTGCTAATAAAGAACTTTGCGTATTTTGTAATAATAATTTACCTAGCATTTGAAAAAATTATATATATTTTTTATATATGTATGTGTAATATGATAAATACTTAGGGCTAAGTTATATTTATGTTTAACCTTTCATCTGCAACTGATAAATGTATATAGTTATGCACAATTATATGTACATTAAACTGATTTTTACTACATATAATTATACAGGAGTTTGAACTTTATCATGATGTAAATTCACCAGTTGTAGACATTAGGTTATATTAAATAGGTGTATATGATATATATTCCATGAATTTAATTTGTTATATAATTAATGAGAGTTTATTGTATAAAATTATTTTTAAATTATATAATATTGAATATATTTATATCAAGTAATTTAAAGATATTTATATGACTTTTATATTTTATACAGTTTTAAATCCATTTATGAAGTATTTTCTCACTTTTGATGTCTTTTTTAAAGTAATTGCAAAATTTTTTAACGACAACTTTAATTTTATTTTTCCATTATATGTATGTATATTTGAAAATCTGGAACAATGTGCTTAGACCCTGTAAATTAGATGCATTTCCTTGAAAAAAAAATTAATACTGGAAATTTTTATACATAAATCAAAATATAATAGGACTCAAACGCTTCCACCAAAATTAGAACATAATATATTCAAAGCTATTTTGCAAATTTTTTTCATAAGACAATCTAAGAAGATATATGTATATAAATATATTGTATATGAATTGGTTTTGGCTTAAATTATAAAAGATTGGTGTTGTGTCTTACAGTGTTAAAGTAGCCATTTTGATTGATCAATTTTTTGGTGTCAAGATATTCTTACAGTGAAATAGATTGAATATTTTTTATTTTTTAGATTTAAAATTAATTAAAATATTTGGTAAGAGCTTATTTATGTCTATTTCAATAAGTTTTGAGATCTACATACTTGTTGTTTTAGTTAAAATCTATTACATTTGGATTTTTAGTTTTGTTAATTAATATGTTCATAATATTTTTACATAAATTACAAGTAAATCTCAAAACTTTGATAAATTTTGTTTGAATCGGCATTAGTTCTCTATCAGCAATATAATATATTCATTATGTTAATGTCTTCAAATGATGATATTAACCTACTTATGAATGACATTTTTTATAAGATTCAATAGATACTTATTGCAACAAAATCATTAACACATGTACGTAGGCTAATACTTTTAAACTTAGCTCTAGCTTTCCTCTCTAAACTCATTATAACCCAGTATAAAGCCATTGATAATTTACTCATATTTTTTTAAACTAGTTCGAACAATTTTAAATTCGTTTCCATTTTTTGTTTTTAAATGTAGCAAATTGATTTTTATGTTTTAATTTTTTATTTATGTTTGTGTTTGTTTCTAAAAAAGAAAAATATGAGTTTGTTACTAAAAATTCCAACAAAAATTATCGATGAGCCAAATAAAATATGCATAGACTCCAAAGAGAAAAGTTTCGAATATTAACATTTTGATATTTAAATTATATTTATTTATTTGGATAAATTTTACTGTATGAATACAAAGAAATTCATAGCAAGGTCTGGATACTTCTGGTTGTTTACATATCGGAACAAAAGTTTGCTTGATGCATAATCACTAAACACTAAAGAAAATACTTTAAAACAGTTTTATACTAGAATTCCATTGAAATTGTTTAGCTCAAGAAACACTTTTGTGAATTAATATTTTTTCATTAATATTACGTTTTTTTGGGCCAGTATTTACCCAAATGTCACCGTATCTTTAGATAAAGAAATGTGTGTCGTAGAAATGGGATTACATTATTGAATCAAACTTGGACGAAAACTTAAGGATTCAAACTAACTTTTTCATGAAATCTATATTTCCATAGGAAAATAACCAGTACCGTCTTGATTATTGTTATTATTATTTGTTTGTTTGTAAATTATTTGGACATTTTTGCATATTCAATATTGTTGGGCTATTGAAAGAGTCAAATAATATTTGTGTTATATTTAGCATTATAAAACAAAGTGTTAATAAAAATAAATTAAAAAATAATTCTTATATATATATATATATATATATATATATATATATATATATATATATATATTAATATAATAATAAAATTAATCTAACCTATTAAACATGTCATAGATTTATTTATTAAGCAAAAACATCAACAGACTGCAATAGAAAGAAAAGCAAAATTATAAAATTAATTTTACACTATGTATATATGTTTGTATTTAAAAACACAGATTATGCAATTTTTATTGACAATTTTATTTTAACAAATACTCACCGAAAGTTAATGCCTTTATTTGACAACAAACGATTGCATTCATTGCTATCGGGTAAGGGTAAGGTATAATATTCACTTTCGGTACTCTAAACACAGAAAGAAAATTTTAAATTGACATCGAAATATTAAAATATTTCTATGTTTGTTCACCTGTTCCGTAAAATCATGTTTGTAAATTTGTGTTCCTACTTTCATATCAGAAAATGGTCCTTTCAAAGCAAAAAAATGTATGCTCATAGGTGTACTTGTTTTTGTTTTTAATATGAGCTGAAATTAAAAGATATGAAATATGTAAAATCAGGGCATCACTTCTGAAATTTTCTTTTATGTTACTTGATAAGTTATAGTTCTTTCATTTGATTGATGAGGATCTCTTTGGCTATTATTTATTCTAGCCTTAACAACCCATTGATGATTAAATGCTGAAAATCTAGCGGTTTCATAGAAAAGTTTATGAACATATTCATCGGTACGATAGGGCTTCATTTGCAAATCTATAACGAAATTGGAATACTGAAACGTCTTTTTTATTATTACCATTTAATATAGTTACCATTAAATATAATTTTTTCATAGCTCAAAAGATCAATAAGGGTATTAAACATCTTCTTTTCTTCTTTAATTTTAGCATCATGAGCCTCTAAAGCTGACATTACTTCATAGCCAGATTTCGTGGGATGTAAACAACTACGTTCATGTTCGGTTGCTAGAATAATAAATAATAGTTCATTTAGAACAGATCAACGGAAAAGCACTTTGGGCAAAAAAATAGGAGTTGCGAATTTATTACCTAAAACTTTTTTATTGTTTCGGTAAAAAAATGGGAATTTTTATTAACTTACTTTCATGATTTGGACCACGCCATTGACAACCAATTCTAGAATATTTACATTTGGTGGGCCTTTCTTGACACTCATGCTGTTCATGACGATCTAAAGATTTATATGGAAATTCTTTGCTGCAAAACTATTTAAAAATACAACTTTTAAGCTTACATTTTATATAGCACGAAATTACTTCTTACCTGACATTCACTAGGTAGTTCGGAAGCAGCTTTTTCTACAGCCAAATTGCGAGAAGCTGTGCTTTTTGATATTTCCACACGACAATTGGGACAAGTAGCAATTTGATCACGTAAACTAAAATATACATAAATAATTTAATATCATTAAATTTAAAAGCTCAGGAGACGTTCACATTTATGCGTATAAGAAATGCGCATGATCATGAACAATTTCATTCTGCAATTAGGTTAGTGAACGCGATTATGAAAAATTTATAAATTAAAATCTTCTAAATTAATGTTCAAATAGTTTTTATTTTATAAATTGTTCTAAAATTCCATATCGACTTAATACATTCTATCATATTTCAGGGCATAGAAAGAAGAAATGTGGTTCCGAAAACGAAGTCTATACATTTTCGAGCACAAAAAGTATTAAATGTAGAAGACATCATATTTGCTGAGCTCGACGTGTAAATTCACGGGAAGTCTGATATTCAGGTGCTTGCTAATTAAAAAAAAGTAGTGAACGTGAGAGTTCATTATGCATAAAATCTTATTAGTCTCTTCAAACAAACTTCATCAATAATTCTTATTTGTAATAAAGTACATATGTATGTATGTCGATAAGGGAAAATAACTTTAAATACAAATTACTTAAACGTGTTTAATTTTCACTTTCCTATACAAATTGACAAATTATTTTATTAACACAACTGTTTTCCATATACATAATTTTTATTTTATTTTTTTTCATTGAGACAATTTCTTACCGTCCATCAGCTAATAAATGTGTAAAACAAGCAGCACACATTAAATGACCCATTTGACACTGCAAGAAAAAAAATAAGAAACAAATACATACATCGTTAATAATAACCAACCAATTTTTTCAAAATAATTAAAAATTATTTTAATTAGAAAAACTTTTTTATTGATCACCTGTGAATGAAAGAGAAGAAAAATATTAAAATAATTAGTTAATGAATTTAATAAATTTTCATAGCAGCGATATAGTGTTGGTGAATGGGACAGACGGATTTTTTAGGATGGACGAGAGTGATTGTTTTGAAATGAGAACTAAGATCGAATGCTTTGTTCTATATGATTTTGAATACGATTTTAACCAATTATAAGTGAAAATAAAAAAGACGCAACTTTAAGTTTCATTTTATTTTATAGTAAAATACTTTATTGAGCAATTAATTGGTAAATTTTTTGAACATAGTTATTTTAAATACTCAGTACATTTTAAACATTTTGTAAAACTAATCTTACTATCAATTAATTAATTATGCATTACTAATAAAAATTAAAAATAGTTATAAATGGTTATTTTTACAAAAACTTTAGTTTAAGAAATAATACTTTTTTGCGAATCAATTCAACAAGTTTCTAACTTTGTTGTTCTCTACGCGTAAGCAGTAAATATCATAAGTAATTCATTTTTTATTACCAAATCATTTCGTTTATACAGACTAAACATTATAAATAATTTAACTAAGAACTTGCATTATTCTGCTGTTGTTTACATTTTTAAGCGTATTAGCAATTTTTAAGTCTATTGGTGCTATTTTCAATTACATGTCTTTCCTAAACACTTGCAATATGTGTGCATGACATTACATTAAATTTCTTTTCTAAATTTTATATATTAAAAAATTTATATTTTATGTGACTCATTTTGCTTCTTTTAAAACTTGACTTTTAATTGATGATTTAAAAAATACTTTAGTTTACAAAAATACTTTAGTTATCAAAGATATGCATACATGTATAATTTCCAATTCGACAGAGCCGAACTAACGTTAGTTTTGGCCATCAAGAAACCGAGTGGGAGTTAATTCGTTTGGACACAACGAAATTATTTAACCGCAGAGAATTTCACTGTTCTTTATTTAATTTTGCTCCTTTTTAATATACATATATATATATATATATATATATATATATATATATATATATATATCGTCAATGCTAAGTACCCAAAGTAGTTTCACTATTCTATTTTACAATTTCGTGAAGTAGTAAACAGTACCGGAAGGAAGAAAGTTCGAAAATATTAATATTCGATTTTCGCTAACCATTTGTTAGGTTTGAACCTAAAAACTCAAACAAATCTATTAATTATTAAAAGAAAAAGTTAAATAATAAAACACAAGAATCATGTTTATAGAAATATATGTACATATGTATGTGGGTACGGGATTAAGTACCCTTATATGAAATGGCAAGTATATACAAACATATATATGTGCATACACACACTTATACATATATATATATATATATATATATATATATTCATGCAACTTTTTATATTTAATTACATAAAAAGTTTGCAGAAAGAAAAAGATGTTTTCATTTGCGATAAATATTTTTCCCCCATACTTTTTAAAATTTTCCTCTCTTTTTTGTAATTTTTTCCTCTCTAAATTGTAATTTACTCTCATTTTAACAGACTGTGAAAATAGTAAGAAACAGGTTTATTGACGCAATTAGTAACAATTAATTTGAAAATTTTTAAATAGCACCTTAATTTAAATACTGTACCGAAAAAGGTATAATTGTACACCTTTATCATCACTGGTAGATAGTCATCTCAAAAGAAATACATAACGTTGTGGCACATCTGATTTCGAAAAATTTCGCATTATTTATACAAGAGGATGTTGTATTTAGAATGTTTATTTTATAATTTCTAATCTATGTGGTAATGTTGCAGATATTTACTATCTCCACAAAAGTTTAAAAACAATGCGTGAGGTTCAATTCCTCAAATCCTTTTTGTTGAGAATACTAACTATATATGCACATACATACAATTTAATACGTTGTTATTTATATATGTATATACACACCCATATGTCTATACATCTATAAAGTATGGTGATAGCAACCATAAAACAAAATGTGTGATAAATATAAAAACGAAAGAATAAAGTCATTCAAAACAATACTTACGAATATGATGTTGAAAATAAAATAAAAACAAAAATAACCACAAACTTATACTTATGAACTCGTCGTATTTTAAGACATTCAATAGGATTAGTATAAGTGCACTATAAAAAAAATTTACCTAATTAATGGATTGATTAGTTATTTATGTACAAATAAACCTATTATGGTGTTTAGTTAATCGGATTTCTATATTAATCGATTTAACATAAGGTTTTCGTAAAATCCCAGCATCTTTAGAACTACTGATACAGATTTAATCTACATATCGTCCTTCAAGTAAATGAGCGATATGTACTTATAGGAATACACAAACCTATACCTAAATATTAATGTGTTTAACGAATTTGAGATTTATATATCCTGTTTGAGCATATTGCCATTTTGTAAATACCACAAAAATTAAAAACTGTATTATTTTTATGTAGTAGTAGATAAATGTGCCATGCTTGGATTGATTCTTACTTAGGTTGTGAACAACCGAATTTTTTAAAATAAAAGTAAACTGCGCATTTATTATTTTCTAATCAGGGGATTTTAAGGGGTTGTAAATTTTGATTGAATAAACAAATATTTTCTGGTAAAGTAGCAAAATATACTAGAAATAATCTAATTTATTGGTACTTGTATGCAAAACAAACATCAGGCATGTACGTGCACACACTCTTCGTAAATACATATGTGTGTAAGTATGTACATTATTACATGCATATGCATGTAACTACAAACTACGTCGCAATAAACACAGACGCAAAACAACCTACATACGTACTTTTCAAATATATGAGCATGGACATGTGTGCCTACATACATATGAATGTTTGAATGTAAATATTTATGATTCCGTAAACATAAACATACATATTTATACGTTCATATGTTTATAATAAAGAGAAATAATATATTTAATACATAAGTAGGTATATGTATATATATATATATATATATATATATATATATATGTATATACATATATATATATATATATATATATATATATACATATGATTCCCCAGCATAAAAAGAAACATTTTATAACTACTTACATACATACATACGTATGTATGTATATACAACCATAAACATGAATTCGTATACACATTTTTATAGGAACGGAACTTAGATTTTGATGAAACTAATGACGCATTAACTTTTGTTATTAGGCTTAAAACAATATGATTTCTTTATTTTTCATTTATATATATATATATATATATATATATATATGTATATATGTATATATGTTTATTCTATTTCACCCTTAAGAAACTCCTAAGAACCAATCTATCATTTGTTAATATATATCTTCTTAAAACTGCATACATATGTATGTATGTATGAACGCACGCATGTACATACACGTAGTCTTCTCAGCCCAAAAACAATTATGTTCAAAAAATTACATTTGTATATATGTAGATCTTGAATCAGTTTCGTATAGCGATTCAAGTGTAATCTCGTTAACTTAACTCACCTGATACATAGCGGTTTTTGGTAGATCCAAACACACCGCACAACATAATATACCACCCAAACGACTTTCAAGTTTTTCATAAGCAGCTGATTGCACCGTCAATGAGGACGATGTTGACGGATGATCAAGCTTTTGCTTTTTTGCTAGTGGTTCATTGGCATCAGCATTTGTTGTTGGTGTAGTTGAATTATTGGGAGAATTAGTACTAGAACCGTTATCGTTTGATGATTGGCTCGTCTGTGACAAACTTGCAGATGTTGAGGCCGACGAAGCCCTTATTAAAGCGGAGGCTACACCAGATGACGTACCAGTAGCTAAGGAGATTGTGGCCGATTGAGCCACAGATTGTTGTTGCTGTAGCACAGCATTGTCATTTAAAATTTCGGCTGCAGCTAGTAAGGGTATGATATGTCCACTAGTTGTGGATGAAGGCGGCTGTTGAACAGCACTTGAAGATTCAACATCAGCCATGTTCTCGCTTTTTCTTTTATTGAAAAATGTATTTAACACGATCCAATATTTACAAAACTATATGAATGAATCTCCACCCAATATAATTTTTCTCCTCACACTGCACGTACAGAAGTATTTGGTTTTTCTTCGTTTGTTTTGATTGTTTTATTTCTTTTTCTTTACGTTATTCTAAATCGATTTTTCCTTGAATTTTTGTACTTCTTGCAAAGAAAATATGTATGTATATACACTTATATTATCTACTTCTTATGACAAGGTTCTTCTACACCAAGTAAATACGTATAAAATAAACATAGGTAATTTTTAATGGTTATCACGATAATTTGATAATCGTAGCCATTAAATTATATATATATATATAAACACTGCACTTTTTCAGATTTCAGTTAGCGTTAAAATTCCCAGAATTCAGATTTTTCCGTCAATTACGTCTTCCTCGTTCAGAGAATGTTAAGAGAATGAACAAAGAAAATTCATTCAATTGTATCTGCAAATTAAACTCGCCAGCAGATTCATCGTACCAGACCTGGAAAACTGATATATTACAAAACCTGAAATATATTAATCAAGTCAAAAGCACATCTTTTGGTGGCGAGGGTTGGCCATGAAATCACTTAACTGTCAAAAAGAACTTACGAGTTTATTAAAAGGTTTATGGAACAACACGAATTTTGCTCTCTAAGTGGAAATTAATTCCATTTCCAAGTTGAAGCAATATAAAATGTATGTTTGTATACGAGTTCGCAAGAAATATTGAAAAGTAAACACACACACAAAACGAATAAAATCACCGTTATCGTGAAGAAAATGCGATCTATTTTCGTAAAATATTTCGTATGAATGGAGTATACAAATAAGAAATCGTTTAATAAAGTATTACACACGAAGTCTGAGAGGGATTACTTCTATAAGATTAGAAACAAATTTATATTGGCTTTCAAAATTTTATACATATACTCAGCAGTAATGCGTTGACGGATAGTTCTGTACAAACAAAAATAATGACACAAATATGTGCTTCCAATATTCAAAACTATGCTCAGATCAAGATATTCAAACATGCAGTTTCATTTACCTTTTTTCGAGTGAAGTTGACATCATCAATATGGACATAAACATTCAGAAGGTCAAGGACATCAAGAACACAGAATATGAAAACAAGGCCCAAAAAGAAATATCAAGCAAATTTTGCTATTAAGTACAATTTATTCTGATATCGAAAGAAAAAGTTGTGCTTTGTTCACGGATGCAACAGTTTTATACAAATTCAACGTTACTTTAAACTGCATCTAATTTTATACCCCTCCCTAAAAAAGCAAAAACTGTGATTTGTCACAATAATACGTGCAATAAAAAGATTTCTGATTTTTGTAATTACGACTACTAATTATGTAATTAAATTTTAAGTTATCTTTACTTAAGATAGAATAAAACAAAATTGTTTTAAAAAAATATTTATGCTGCAAAAAATACACACAAAATTATATGGAGATATATAAGAAATTCTGCAGTTAGAATGTCAATTAAAGACAAAAAGAGAAGTGTAATGTAGACTGTGATTTCATAAATTATTTTAAAATAAAGCAGAAAATAGAAATAAAGAAATACATAGAATTATGTTCATATACTCTTGCAAGCTATTTATATTCATCATGGTGAGTTTGAAATATCCATGTTGTCTGATTTTTCGACACTGACAGATTTGCGAGACTTTGAATCAACACTAGGTCTTGTGCTCTTGACATCAATATCTTCAGAAATTGTTTTAAGTTTACGATCAGCTGGTGTACGTGAACGGTTTTTGGAGGAGGAAGAGTTATTGGTTGATTTTATGATGGGTGGTCCGATATCTTTGCTGCGACTGGAACGCGAACGTACAGAAGCTGGTGAGGGCGATATGGAGCGACGCTTGCTATGAGAACGTGACGATCGTATCGGACGTTTTTCTTCACGGTTACGATGTGAACGTTTACGATCACGGGAACGGGAACGCTTTGTGCGTGAGCGTGAACGACGCGCTCTGGAGGAACTACGACGATGACGTGAGCGTGATCGCTTACTACGGCGTTCACGCGAGCGGGAGTGTCGTTTTGATCTGGAACGGGAGTGGCTTTTACGTCGTGAACGGGAACGTTTACGCGAACGAGAGCGCTTTCGTGATCGAGTGCTGCGAGAACGAGAACGTGAGCGACGTTTTGACTTACTTCGAGAACGCCTACGTGTGCGTGAACGGGAACGTTTTCGTGACCGTGAGCGGTGAGAACGTGAACGGCTAGTGCGTCGGTCCCTCGAACGAGATCTTGATCGGGAACGACGTCTTTTATCCTTAGCTAACATGCCAATTACTGGATCTATAGCAGCGGATATCATGTTTTGCGCCTCCTTAACGATAGTCATAGCCTCCTCAATTTCCTTCTGAGCCGCTTCATTTGACTTTGCTTCCGGCTTTATAATAGCATCCGTCGAATGATAAACGCTTAAATATCCACCCTTAAATTCTTGACCATGCATTCTCAAAGCATTGATGATACTGGGCTGATCACAAAATTCAATCATGCAATACGTCTTGTTATCCTTCTCTGCCCAGCGTGCATACTTCACCTCACCAGCTCGTTGAAAGCAGTCCATTAGATCATCTAAACGCCACTCGTTTCTCACATCACAAACAATTATTGTACGCCTTATTTCCTCAATTTTTCGAGCATCATAAAATGAAGGCAATGCTGGGTATTCTGGTAAATTATTTTCCACTAATTTTGGGTCATATGTTTTTATAACCTGATGTAGGGAAAGTAATTAATTTTTTTTTTTTAATATACCTATTTACGTATTTGAGCCTGCTTACCTGTTGGGGCGATTGACCTTCGATGCGATTAATGACTTCCGGTGGTAGTTTTGAGTCCGGCTTTTGCAAGCCCGGTACTATAGTACCATTCTTCGACATTTCCAAGGCCCAATATTCTTCAGGTATAGCCAATACTGGTATAACTATTAAAGCTCGGTCTATGAAAACCGTGTTCGTCAAATGTTGTGCCACTGGCACACAAGTACTATCAACGTATTTCACATAACATATACGAGACTGCACTGGGCATGATACATCCCGTACGGTTGGATACAAACGAATTTCTTCGATTTTTCCAATATTGCCAAACAATGCCTGCATTTGATCTTTTGTGGCTTGTGGTGCAATATTCGTGATTTGTATCACGCGTGGCGCATTGCCACCAGCCATGGTTTGCTTTCGGGAGATTTCTCTAATCTAAATTTTTAATGGTGGGAGTAAATTGTATTATCTTCTTTTCGAGAAACGTTTTAAACTTAACTGCAAATCAAATTGATAATATTATATTTAAGAATCTTTTTCAATAAACAATCCTATAACTTATACTTTTTAATTTCTATACACTTAAAACGATAAATTTAACATTTGCACGATTTTTTCACTCTCGCAAATAACGCCATCTTTAAAGTGTTTTTTCGGCATTATACACCAGTGTCGATAGCAAAATAATTTTGAGGCGAACATATATCAGTTCATATTCAAGCGATTTTATATTTTAACATCCACCTTATTCAGACGACAGCGATTTCAATCCGCACACTACCCTAAAGGCAGGGGCACATAGAATCCGTCATACGTTGTGCGTCAGCTTTTTCAGCATTTGTTTTGTTTTTATATTGTATACGTTATATAATAGTTTGTAGAAGAATATTATACAATAATTACTTAATAAGCAGCTGGGAAGCTTAAGCTCAATATTATTATGTATTATATTCATGCATTTATATATGTTTTATATTGAAAACTATAATAATTGCCATTGTAATATTAAGAAATAAAATTTCTTCTTATGGTCATATATTAGATTATGATATGGATATGTTGTATAACTAAAAATTAGTTACAATAGAGAGAACAGATTAGCTTTTATAATAAAATGTTTCTATTAATTTTGGATGCATTCATTACTCTCAGTAAATCAGTAAATTAATCTTGCAACATGTATGAAAACAGCCTCAGCATTTCAGAAGAGCGATAGCTTACTTTCAGCTGGTACAATGATAGTTGAGGTCTGAACAGCTAAATTCGGTTTAAGACAACCAATATCTCCTTAGGCTAATAAGGCTACCTGGTTTTCATTCGCCTTAACCACTTTATTTAGCTGATATGCGAGAGAGGAGAGTGGAATTTGGTACAGAGCTGCTTACACTCTGTAAGTTGGTTTTGTAAAATTCGGTAGCAAATGAAAAAATATATATGCTGGATACATCTCTGTGTGAGGCAAAAACCTCCTCGTGTGAAGCTGGACTAAATCATCTGATAAAATATGTGAACATATGTACAGTTTTGTTTGTTTTAATGTTTGTACATATCTTATCTCTGTTAAGCCTTTTTGGAGCCTTTGTCAACAACACACTATTGTACCATAGCTAGCCGCAATACTGTGCTGATATACGAACATATATATTGGGAGTATTATTGCAGTAAATAGTTTTGAGCTATCAATGGACAGAGGAAGAAAAACACGAAAAATAGCACGCGCTCTTGCATTTACTGTTCGTACCCTCATATTTATAAGAATCTGTCATATTGTCTCTAAGAATTTGTTCAACTATATGTTAACATATGACATAAAAGTTTCTGTCATGGCCCAACTAACGAGTCATTATAATGCAATGACAACACAAGCCTTGAATTCCGAAACGAATTCGCCTTGTATGCTCTTACAACTCTGTTTTAATCGTATATAATAAAAAATACTCAGTAGCGCAACGATGTTCTTTTAATCAAATTGGTACAATGGAGAGATTGGGGTGAAGATATTTTCTTAAAAGGAAAACGTTAATAAAAAAAAGAAATGAATACAGTAAAAGTAATTAAGTTAAGTTTGCACATAATCCATATTTCTGAATAATATACTATAAACATACTTAAAAAAGTTTGAAATCAGAAAGAGATTTTCCCTCAAAATTTTGCATTGATTTCACAAGCAAAGTAAAGATGAGAAAGAATCTGTAAAAGCAAATAAAAAATTTTATAATAAATTTAATGTATAAAATAAATATTCATTTACTATATGTTAATTATTATGCTTATAAGTTATCAATATAAAATTTCAGTTGGAAAAGAAAGCTGATTTGTGACAGTCCAAAACATAAAAAGTCTAGTGTCCTTGAAGTGTGTTCAGCCCATAAGAAAAAATACAAAAATCACACCACACAACAAATTATTTGATTTCACTTTGGACATTAATTGAAACTCCAAGAAAGTTTTATATACACATATAAATATATAATTCATAGATTATATATAATATCTTGTTGAACAAAACATGTCTACAGATCATGTAGGCAAGCGAATGGCAAAATGTTTAACAATAAATAATACTGTTAAAACTTCACCAACAACGACAACAACAGCATCCACGTCAACAACTGATAATCAAGCAACGTTACCTAAAACCCAAATACAACAAAAGCTTCAAAATGAACCATCAAAAACAATAACACAAACAACCAATAGTGGAATAAGTACTAACAATGTGTGTGCAAGCAGTAATAGACCTTTTGTTGTAATGCGAAAACTAAAAGGTACCAGTAATAATAGCGGCTGTAATAATGGAGTGTATTCTACTGATTTGACAAATGATTCCAGTAATCGAACATCTCCATGTTCCTTGTCATCAGTTTCTCCTACTTCACCATCTGGAGGAGATGCAGGATCAGCGGAACTTCGTCAGTTGAAAAAGGAATGTGACCCCCAATTTTCACGTTTTGCTGATTATTTTGTAATATGTGGTTTGGACTTGGATACGGGCTTAGAACCCGACCGCTTCGCTGGTATGTTCATAAAAGAAAAATCCTTCTCTATTCTATATACATACATACATACATATGTATTACATATATACATATATATGTATACTGTTTATATTATTATTGGCATACCTAATGATAATATAATAAAGTGCTTACCTAGAACATTTACAGAAACCACAAGCAAAACTTCAATGTCTTAAATTAATTTGTTACCTTTCAAAGAGTGGCCCCCTACATTTGCCAGAATAGCAAAGCGGAATAAGTAGTTGAAGAAATACTTTACTTTAGGAAAAAGAAAATTAAAAAAATTTACAAAGTACTTCTACCAAATTTATTTATTATTATTTCCTAATTTAAAAATAAATATTAATATTGTTTTGATCATTGCGCGTTAATTACAACAAAACAGTATAGTCCGTTCTTAATTCGCAGAAAATAAAACAAATCTCAAATAAGTGTCATTAAATAATAATTTAATATAGTTTAAACGTGTTAATAATCAAAATAAAATCAGGTGCTACAAATTACACTTGGGCACTTTCTAAGACCATTTAAAATAAACATTTTTGAAATACTCGTGGCAATTATTTTAAAGACTTGCAGAGTAAAGTTGACCGTGGCAAGCCTTTATAAATAAAATAATTAAAGGGCGGCACTTTCGCTATTCATAGTTGATTTTACATATTGAATTTACATATGTTGAAATTACATTATGTTGAAATTACATTGTTTTGGAATTAGGTAGAAAGAAAGAAGTCTGCCTACTAACGATACTTAAATTATTTTACGAAATTTAATTTAATATAAATTTCATATTTCATTAACGCAAAGTGATTTATAATATTAGAAAATAAATAAATGTTCTTGTATGGTCTTCTATATGTATGTAAACAGTCGCGTGAGTAAAACTTATATAGAAAGTAAATATAAATACTTAAAAAGTTTAAACGAAGGTTTTGTTTATCAATATGATGATTCCCAATTTTTACAAAATCTCTCATCTTCACAAACTAATTTGAAATTAATAGTCTTAACAAATAAAACAATATTAATTGAAACAGAATCTGAAATAAATTCCACCGGATATTTTGTTATATTTTAGGTGATAATTTACATTGCTCTCCATTGGATCGAGCTTATAAAAGTAAACCTTTGGCACATTATCCCGAAAATGTGCCATGGAATCCGTTTGATTCGCATGGTATCTGCATGGTAAGTAATATTATTATTGATCTTTTTATAAATAAGTACCGATTTTGCGCATTATTGCTAAAAAATATTTATAAAGGCAGACATTATTTTCATTCTAACTGAAAGCATACTATAATAACCCAATGAAAACTATTGTGTAGTATTGTATTTACTGTATGTGTGTATGTATGTACTTATATATACGCAAGTATCTCATCATCAGTACTAATAAAATTCACTTACAACTTTAAGATGATCAATTGAGTTCAATTAAAAAAGGGAAGACAAAAATAACAACAATAACCATAAATGTATACTCCCATATGCATGGTTCTTATTCAGACGTTGTTTCATTCGCACATTTTCATTTATTCTTTTTTATAATAGAAATCCATATGTACATGCATATATATGTACATCCATCCATATGTACGTATTAAACATTCAAATAATTTTGATGCTCTAGCCATATAAAAGAGATCAAAAACATAATGCTTGGTTGTTAAATTTCTTGGTTGGGTTAATTATTGGCGACCTATTTCAAAGGCACCGCTCGCTGAGCGCTACCGACAATAATTGACATTGTCATATTTAATACACATTAACGTATTTGTATTTTTTAGCTGTCTTTACCACAGGGGTTGAGATTTCGCACTCAAAAACATAATATTGAACCAAAATTTCATTCATTTGCTACTACTAGAGAAGATGGTAAGCGATGTTACGGTTTCAGTTTGGTATTTTATGAGGAAATACGAAATCGTAATATCTGCAGTGCTATGCATACATTACAGGTAATATAAACATATAACTTTAATTAGAACGAATTCAAATAGAATTAAATAAATATTTACATTTAAAATAAAGTCTATGTTTATAACCGAACTCTCTAATGGCCAACAAACGCATTCATTAACGCGAATTAAAGATAGTCCAGTTAGTCGTTCATTACCACGACATTTTAAAGTGGCCGGTCAAGCGCCACAATCAGCACAAAGTTACTATGACATCACTAAGGATAAGCTCTACGTTGCCAAAAGTATTACATTAATTTGTCAAATACCATATGCATATGCAGCCGAAATATTTCTAACAAATTTGTTTAGGTAAGATCGGAAATAATAGATGAAAAAATTCTATAATATAAATTATATATCTTAAATTGTTGATTCCTAAATCGAAGGTTAATAAACAATTAATGCAAATTTTGATTTAGTAAAAGATACTTAAAATTTTATAATTGATTCAACTTTTTAAACATTCTTAGATGTCTTCCACGCCAGCCTGGCCCAGGTATAAGTCTCGAATCTTACGTTTATAATATACTCTATGAAGTAATCCTACCTCAGCCCGGCAAATCAATACGTATTTACTTGCCACCGCCAGAATCACATTTGCCAGCTTTAGCTTTAACCTTGCAGAGACCAGATACACGCACTGAATTATCATTGCTAGATTTTCCATTGCGTTTGCTTTTCACCTATTTGGGTGTTGAATGTGTAATACAATTGTTAACGTGCGTTCTGTTAGAGAACCAAGTACTATTACGATCAAATGGTATAGTTTTAATGTTGATAATCAAAATATGTATAAAATATTTCACAATTTTCTTTTAATTAAATATCTTTAAAGACTACCAAAAATTAATGATAGTTGGTGAATGTATTACATCTATATTATTCCCATTTGTATGGCCCCATGTATATGCACCTATTCTGCCAGCGGCTTTGCATCATTTTTTAGATGCCCCTGTTCCTTTTGTTATGGGTTTGCATGCTGACTGTGAAGCTGCCAACAAAATTGGCTCAGAAGCTACACTCTGTTTTGTGGACATTGATAAACAAATTATACAATTGCCTGAAGAACTTCCTGTGTTTCCACACAAAATCGATTTTATGGCTGAAATAATTTCAATATTAGATAAATTTGAAATTGAACGCGATCGCTTACATGAGCCTAATCTTGGAAATGGCTATTCTTCACGTGATCATGATGTTATGATAAGCAGCTGCACATTGCCAAGTGGTGTACAAGCAGCAAGAAGAAGCAAAGAACGTTTCCAACAATTACAGGAAACAGTTTACACTCTGGGGTCGTCGCCGGACGGCAACTTTCATAGTAATTTACATTATCAGCCCTTAGTAGCTCATTCCTCGAAAATTGATCATGTTCCACGCATTGCTGATTTTCTAAGACGTAAAGGAGTACGAACTTCGTCACCTGTAGCAGGTGGTGATTGTGTTGATGCAACAGTAGTAGTAGCCACATCTAGCATGTCGCCTACTAGGATCCGTGCTAGAGAAATCAAAACAATGCCAAAGCTAACACCAGAAGAACAATATTATCAAGATCTACGCATTAATAATGCCTTACGAGAGATTTTCTTGAATCGTTTCGTCCATATGTTTTTCGCCTATGAGTTTTTCGTTATTTATCCAAATCAGGATAGAGATGAATGGTTAAGTAACCGTGAGACATTGCAGAATTTTGACAAGTCTTCGTTTTTGTCCGATCAACCAGAACATCATCGACCATTTTTATCACAATTTTTAGAATCTCAAATGTTTGCTACACTAGTGGACAACAAAATACTCTCCGTATGGGACAAGGAACCAGAATCGAATTTAAAACTTTTCGACCATCGAATTAAACTTTTAAGGTAATTATACTTGTTCTTTTTACTAAGACAGTAGTTATACAAAACCCGGAGTAAAATGAAATGGAATAAAAGTAAATTATGCAAGTTTACTGCAGTTTTTCCTTTTCAAACTTACTTTTGTCGACAAACGCAGGCAGGCATTCAGGTAAAAATTGATCATGAAAAATTTCAAAATCACTTTATTTATGAAAAGGATAGCCAAAAGTTCTGCAAACGGAGAAAAATAGTTATTTCATATTAAAATTATCCTATCCAGTAAGACTTACACAATAACAAAAATATCAATGAGATTTGATAATATATTTCAGAAGATAAAAAACCAAATTGCTGAAAGAGCTCAGGGTTAAACAAAATTTTTGTCGGAACTACTGCGATTACAAATCAAAGATGCTGCTGTTAAGGGTACAAAACAGGAATTAATGAATGAATTACTTTTTCGTTCGTTCGAATAGATAACATTTAAAACAAAAACAATTTTTAAGATTTGATTAAAAGGCAGTAAGATTCTCTTTATATTTTGAACAGACCTCGTATATGTCATTCATTTATATAATACTTCAATAATAAAACCTTAATTTGTTAACATATTTCAAATACATAATACAAATACATATCTACATTTATTTTAGGAAAAATTAATGCAAAATGAAAATTGGGATTGTGATACGTAATCAAATTAAAAAGTTCAATATGAATAATATGTATAACAGACACATTTTTAGATAAAACAGTAGATACATTTCTCTTTTTAGAAAACGTCATGGAGAAAATATGATATGTGCTACCAGCTATGAACCGTGTGTTATTAATCAGGAAGCTCAGCAAGTTTTTGAAAAACGTCTTAACTGTGTTGATATTGAAGTTACACCACCCAGTGAAATACTATCAAATCGTCCAGCTTACTTCCGCAGCTTCCCCATTCTTGAAAAAAGCGTTTTGAATCAAGAATGTGCATCGAGGTAGATTATAATTTTCTCTTTATACATATATTGTATTTCTCAGAAATTTTGACTCAAACTAAAATATACCGATGTATTTTCTTATTTATTACAAATAGTTATAATAGTGTAACTAAATCAGTTAAATTTTATTCTTGAAAATAGAAAATTTGTTATTTAAAACAAAAAATTAACTACTAAATTTATACCAAAACGATATTAATCGTATCGAATATTAATTCAATTTAGTTTTTACTAGTGTGTTATTCGTATGTGTGTTTGATATTTTTATTTTATTTATAAATGTATTTACAAGTATAGTATAGAATCATATTTTTTTATAAATATAAACCAAATATAAATGTTGACTTTTGTTTTTGAATATTTATTTAAATATTTTGTCTTCCTCACTAATGAGTTTCCAAACAAGTTTTTTTGTTAAGAAAATACATATTAAAATAAAATTTTTAAGCACTTTTAAATAAAAAAGTTTTATTTATTAAAATAGACTATTAGTCAGTAATTATTAGATAAATGTTTATTTAAAATTTATTTAAAGCATGCTTTAGTTGTAAATAATTTAATTTTATAAAAATTCATTTTCGTGTGTATGTAAATATGTATAACATGTCAGATTTGTAGGGCGATCACTGAATTTGTAAAAAAGGTAAGGGTAGTTTTTCCAAATAATAACCTCGTCTTCAATATAGTTAAAATAGTATAAATACCCATGCAACGTGATCTACTATTCATTCTGATATAAGAGTGGTTTTACCATTTCTATCACAACAAAATGTTATCGAATTGCAAAGCAAATGTTATCGATTTAAAATCCAAAGAGATGTTAGACTATATTAAAAAAAGACAAGTTTCAATCTGACTTGAACCAAGTCTGTAACCTTCTACTCGTATTTTCTCTATTCTTCCCTTTTTCTCTCTCCCTCCTTAAAAATTCGGTGAAGAAAACTTATCGTGTGTATATATGGCCTTGTGAAATGTTGAATGAAAGTTACACTGCTACATACGTACGTTGTAGGAAAAATGATGGTCAAAAGTTAATCGATTCGGCATTCTCGATTTCATTTAACAATTTCAAGTGTATAAACAAAAAACTGTGTTACCTTACAAATCTGACCAGTAATACTAACAGACTTTTTAAAATTTAATTTTTTATATTTTTCTAATATCAATAACGGCTTTTTTCCAGTGACTAGTTTTATAGGATAAATTTTTTCATTAACATTGTTTTTAGCTAATAATATACGTCTCGTAAAGCTAGCAATTCACTTTTATTAAACTTATGAAAATAGTCCACAACCAAAACAGAAAATCTTTCTTTGATAAAATGAAAATAATTTTTTAAAAGTTACTATGAAATTGGAATGTTCTAAATTCTGAAATTATATAATAAACTTTGAGCTAAATTTTATAGCTTTTAATGTATAAAATTCAATCTGTTAAATTATTTTTTAATAAGAAGTAACTAACATGTGTAAAAAGGAAGTAAATAGATTTTTATATAACATTTAAAAATAAATTTCTCAAACCTTATACCGTTTGAATGTACAAGAAGTTACAATTTCCAAAAATCAAACTTATATATCAAAAGTTAAAAAAGGACAATTTCATTCAGAAAAATTGAGAATGATTTCAATTCTGTATTTTCTATGACAAATAAATGTTTTAAAAATGTCATATGAAGTCAGTATATGAAAAGTGAATGAACGAAAATTAATTTAGTTTGTAAGTTGCTGTACTAATATTTTTAATTTGAAAAAAAAAAACAAAATTGACTAAACTCGCATTTGCAAGATGCCACACAACAAAATGTTTTCTCTTTTTTCGTTTGTTTTTTTTTTTAACAGAGGTAATAGTTTGAGACGTGTTAAAAATGGCAACAAGTGGAGAGCCAAAGAAATAAATTTCGATCAAAAACCCTCAACAAACGTCGCTTTAAACAGATTATCGGCTAACTTAACAAATACCGAATTAAGTCCGGCATTGATCGCACAAGCAAATTGGACATTTGTAGAAAGATTGTTAAAGGTAATACAAAACAAATACTCGTACATAAATATTTGAATAGGAATAACAATTGCAAATTTTTAGGATATCAAAAGCAAAACAAAACGCATGCTATTAGAAAAAATGGGGAACGAAGCTGTTGCTTTAGGATTAAATAAAAATGATGGCATCGAAGAAAATACTTTAATTGCATCACTTTGCGATTTATTGGAGAAAATTTGGTCACACGGCTTACAAACGAAACAGGGAAAATCAGCATTATGGTCCCATTTGCAAAAATATGTGGAACTACAAGATGCACGTTCTTCTAATGACTCTACAACTAACAGTCCGATCTTAAATGTCAGTGGTGGTTCGCCAAAGTCAAGCAATAAAGTGTCTGTGGCAAGCAGTTATGCGGTAGCGGCTCCAGCACTAGCTTGGAATGTTATGCGCAAGCGTATGGATTGTAAGTTATAATATAAAAAGAAAATAATTGCTCTTAAAAGCAAATGTTTTATTTTTATCATTCAAGACTTATCTAGTTTTCAAACGGACTTTGATAATCCTCCTAGCCCAAATCGTAGTCGATCTAGAGATCGTAATAAATTTGTGGGCCTCGAACAACTATGTCCGCTGCCAGAATCGCTGGAATTTGATGTCAAGTGAGAAAATTTATATATACGATGTTTAATTAATTCATATGATATATTTCGTTTTACTGAGTTTTATTTATAAAAAAGTTTTATAAACAAAATATTTCAAATTGGGCAATTATGTCATGGGACAGATACGATATACATACATATGTATATTTTAATGTATGTACATACATACACAGTATAATTGAAATAATTTTTTTATTTTTCAGAAATGTTATGGCTATGGCTGATATAAAAACGCATATTGGTTATACTAGAGCATGGGTGCGTTTATCGCTTGAAAAAAAGATACTTTCAAGGCATTTTCGTACCTTACTATCAGATGATACTCTATTGCGGTCCCTTTACAAACGTTCAGCATTCTTAAGATGTGAAGAAGAAAAGGAACAATTTTTGTATCATTTATTAACGTTAAATACGGTCGATTATTATTCGTTTACGAATACTTATCCAACAACAAGTATGCTCTTATAATTTCACTTAAACAAAAAATAATTTTTTTTTTAACTTTTAAAGAACTTCCTTACCGTGTCGTAATTTTTCCATCGCGAAAACATGGCTCATATCACACAACTAGTAATGTATGGATTATAGTTTCAGGCACTTCAAATGAAACTCAAAGAGTACCAGTGCCTAAAGGTTCCTTAGAATTTATATTTCACGTAAGTTTTTTTTTTGTCTAACTTCACTCTTTTGTCTAAAAAATTGTTATTGTTTTAGTATAAAAATCTTGGGCTAATAACGACCATGCGTATTGGTCACGATAACAGTGGAACTTCTAATAAATGGCTAGTTGAACATGTAGTAATGCGTAATGAAGTTACCGGTCACACGTACAAGTAAAATTGAAATCTGCGCCATTACATGTCGCCAATACTCTGAAAAAAGCATCGCTATATTGACTTTGCTACAATTAATAGATGCTCAGATAATTGACAAACTTAAAGACAATTTTTAAATTGCATATTTCTTCTTAAAATTAAAAAAAAATATATACTGTTTCTTAAAAAACATAAAATTTATATTGTAAATCATTTTATGTTTCCTTTACAGTGCATTTTAAATGCAAGGCTCTAAATTTCTGCTGTTTTGATTTGTCAGAAAATCTGCTTTTAAGCGATATGCGATTTTCAGAGCTTGGACGTAAATTCATACAAAACATTTAACATCTTTTATTTCTCTTATAGATTTCCTTGCGGACGATGGTTAGGTAAAGGTGTGGATGATGACTCTACGGAACGTTTGTTGGTAGGCCATAGAGTTTCTACTAATTTAAAAAATGCCGAATTGGTTCAAGCTTCTCATACACCACCCCGTACTCGTAGCCCTAGTGTTCAGCGTGCTCAAGATTTACCACCACCCTCAGAAATTCAGCATAAATTGGGTAATTGTGTTAATATAATTGTAAAATGGCATTACATGCACAGTCGTGATCGTGATGTTGGTACCTTTACAAATCTCTTATGTGGTGATGACGGTTTAGTAAAATGTTTGGAAACGGTATTTCTTTGTGGTTTTCGTTCAACTCGTTTCTTTGGCAGAAATCTATATATATGGGACTATTTTAGTAGGGCATTATGAAATAAAATTAAGAACTAACTACATTTATTTTATCATTTTGTTTTATAGTTAAAATAAAAGAAGCATTTGAACAATATTTATTGCAAGATCAGCAACAGTTAGATGATTCTAGTTCCAGTCTAGATTCATCCATAAATTCAAATAGTGCAAACAGTCTTCAAAGAAGAGAACTATGTGCTATATGGCGTTACTATGTACATCTAATGGACGAAATCACTAAAGTTGGGAATACTCTAGGAAAAGATGGAAAATTTCAATTGCTTATATGCTTAAGTCTAAGGTAAAAAAAGTTGTAAAAATTCTTAACAATAATTATTAAAATGAAAGTTGAATTTTTATAGAGAACATTTACTAACCCGTATGATACGTCCAATGGCCATGTCCAAAGTTACACTGGAAATGTATGAAGAAGAAAGTTTTCTTAGACGCAAAAATCTTTTGACATTCCTCATACAAATATTAGAACCTTTGGATGAATGTCATATCGTTTTAGAAAATTCTATAACTCAAGGCATTTCATCACAATGTTAAAAAAAACAACAATAACCAAACCATAGAATCTCTTTGAAAAATACTCATTTTTCGGTTTAGTTCATAAGTTAATACTTAAAGACAAAATAAATCCCTAACATACTTGCCCTCCAGAAACTACAACATAAAACAAATTCTTGCCCTATTTATAGGAAGTAACAAAAAAGTAAAAAAAAACTAAACAAAAATCCCTAAAACCAAAACAGTGCAACACAAATTCTTATTTTTAAATAAACGAAAACCAAAGTAATTCTAAATTATAAAAGCAAATATTAATTTAAATCCAAAAAGAAAAATGAATTTGTTGCGTGCAATTTTAGAAAGGCAACTTACTGCAATTATATATACATATATTTATTTACATATTTTTTATATTTGTTATTTTTATTAATTAATTTTAATATTGTGAACCAGTGGGGTAATAAACAGATTTATTTATGTATATGTACATAGATGTATATGTATGTATGTAGATGTTTTCGGTACATTGAAGTTTTTCTCTAAAAAAAAATATGTACATACATACATGCAGACATATGTATACACTAAACGTACTTTATTTTTGCCAAGGTAGCTTTAGTTTAAGAGTAATTTTAAACCAAAGATATGTTTCCTTATTTTTATTTTTATTGTTCATAAGTTAATACATATTACATAATCTTCCTTTATTTCAATTTCAATTTGTTTGTTAGCAAATTTTGATTTATACAGATATTTTAGTTTTTTAAAATTAATGTTCAGATGTAATTAGTAACTACGTACTTTACATAAAATGAATATATTGCATATCTATACATACATGTATAGAGGTTTTAAAAAATATATTGATTGCAAATAAAAAGTTTTATGTTAAAATACAAAAACCTATGTATGTGTCTATGTCGTAAAATTTATTATATTTCGTAGTACGATTGCTTCACTTTGTTCCTGAAAGACAAATTAAAGCAATTTTTGTAACCAAAATTATATCTACCAAATATGAAGATGTATAGACACAATTACAATAGAGGATGTTGTAAAAATAGTTATAATATTAATCCGCATTGTGAAGTGTGCCCTTCACTTTCGTTTTTTTTTCACAAATTTCTTCAAAGCGTTCAAATCAATGGCACTAAAACGCCCGAGAGAATAGTCATTATAAAGCATTACACTAAAGTTGGAAGGTTTTTAAATAAACCTTAAATGTTTTAACAGCAGGTCTTCAGAAAATAATGCCATTAATACGTAAAAAGCTTACCGGAAGCGAATTAAGTTTTTTTTTCAAATAAAATTTTCTGTATTTTGTAAACCTGGGGCCAAATTAACGCATTTGATATCAATCGGAATTTTAATACAATTCATTTGCCGTAGTTTGCTCCCCTGCTTTACGGCATCTGAATCTTTTTGGAAAAAAATATGCCTAAAATATCAATCCTGTTCTCCCCTATTCCTAAGAAGTTTCTTAGGAATGTTAAGTAAACTAAGAAATGGTAAGTAAGCCTTTAATAAGGAACGAACGCACATACTTATTATCCTTATGTATATCGACAACATATTGAGTCTTATTCAGCTATGGAGTCGACGTTACTAATATGGTTGCCGAATCGACTAAATACTTTGTTTAAATAAAAGGTGGGTGTGCATATTTATAGCATTTTTACACTGAAAGTTCAAACCTACTTTTTTAAATATGAAAACAATGGCACTATCAAGAATGATAAAATATTATAATATATGATATTATTTTATAATTCCTGGGCACAATTACCTTTAGATAGCTGCAAAACTATAACAAATCAACAACAACTTACACAATGGGGCGTTATTTATTAGGTCCGTTTCTTCATTTTTTGGTCAAAGCCAATATGAGACAAAAATGCCCAAAATTACGGGAACGCCAAAAACAAAATAATGCCTATCAATCTAAAGATTGATAGGCATTGCGTTTTCTTTTTTGAAACTTATGTAATCAGTTCTAAAATTAAAAATTTATTTTTGCTTCGTTCTTTGTTTAAGCAGCTAATAGCTTTGCTCTTTGTCCAAGCTAGCCTGAAGAAGAAGCATGGAATTTCGCCTATTCAAAAGAGGACTAAGGACCAAAAAACCACACAAGTGGTTTGACAGCATACATTTTCATTTGCCCACAGACTACACAAAACTCATACTTACAAGGACTACGTTTATTAACATGAAATTTTGTAGATAAGGCATTAGAGATGTAGGGTGTTTCGTACACGAAACAACAACAAACTTAATCTCTCTGCCCATCAACTTCGTGCTTGTAAACGCAGTACAGCATAGATTTTTCTTAGTGACTTGTACCGAATTCGATATTTCGCCCGAAACATCTTGTCAAACACAAAAAGGCCATAAAACAACGCAAACAGACTGTACAAACGGGAAATATCCGTTTATTTGGCAAACAGCCCTTAAGTACTCGTGCCGCTTTAGTACAACGCAGTTAAATGAACACAAGCAGATTACTTGTAAAAAGAATACCAACTACATCAAAATGCTATAACATTTAGCTGTAGCCGATAAGGTTAAATCATCAGAGTAGCTGATTAAAATCACCGGTTATTCAATTTGCATTTGACAGCAGTTTATATTTTACACGTATGCATTTTGACATTTACACCACTCTGAAAAGGTATTCGTATGTCAAAGAGATTATCTCGTTTGATTTTTTAAGCCTTGAACTAACAATATTTCTGCCTCAGTTGTGAAAAAGTGCGAAGTCGAGAAGAAATGTGAAAGCGATACTGCTTTCTTGTTAAATGTATTAAAAAAGTGCAAAAATTTTTGTTCCAAATACAATAAAAGAATAACTGTACACTTAAATAAAAAAAAAGATTATGTACTGTGAATAATATTGTTAATGAATAAATAAACTAATTTCTAAGATTATTGTTGGAATCGATTTTTAGCAAAAGACAACATTTAATAAAAAACGAAAATATGTACGTATGTATGTGTGTTTGTTAGTTAAATTATGACAGCAAATTAAGTTTATACCAAAGTGATTGTATAACGTAAAATATTTAAGTTTGGACAGCACAAGAACTAATTTTTAAAATAATGAAACAATAATGTAGGTATTAAACTAATGCGTGAATATTATTAATTCTCTCTATCAAGTTCTCACCGTCAGTTGTTTGCAATTTTCTATAATTTGTTTTGTTCCTTGAATAGAAGATGACGTGACGATTTAATGAGATGTTTTTGTATTTATTTACTTATTTATCTTTTTAATCTTAAAGTAATGAAACTACGTGGCTAATTTTTGGTTTGAATGACATTTTTTTTTTATTAGCTGACCTTTTCTTTCAAAATCTCAAATCTAGGCCAGCACTACAGTTCATCGGTTATCTAAACATTATTACTCATATTTCAATTTGTAAAAGAAAAATATGCAAATAGTAGGTGTGTTCGCGTTCATTTACTTTTTCAGCAAAACTGGTTAGGAATGAATGAAGATAAAATCAAGTATGTATGTTCAAAATAGTTTAGAGTTATGACAAGGGATGCGTAAATATATATACATATGATGTCTCAATATTAAATTAAATCACAACTGTACTATTCCATCATCATCGCAATATAAAAACGTATGTGGGATTATTGAATTCCTCAAATATTCTAATCGTTCTGGTGACAACCGCCTTCTTTAAGGCATTGCATCAATGAAAATGGTTTTCTCAATATGAGCACATATGTTCCTATGTATGTGCTAACTTGTACACCTATTAAATTCAATTGAATCTTAAGTTTTTCCAATTTATTATATCGAAACACATTCCATTATTGTTTATTCTTGTGTGCTACTAATTTTAATGCACTAATTCTAATAAAAAAAAATAAAACCTGTACACATCCATATGTACATATACAATATGTGTAGTACATACATAGTTATATATATGATCAGCCATAAAAAGTGAATTATAAAAGTGGCGTGATAATGCTATGAAATCATCAAACGTTTCTGCTGTTTTTAATAAGTTTAACATTTTTCATTCAACGTTGATTTTTTATTTATATTCACATAAATCGAAAGACCAAGTACCAACTATTTTTCTTTTAAAATTAACTGACAAATAGATAGAAGTAAAACTTTAGGCCATCCACTCATAATTAAACATATAATGCATTTCAATTGAATTTAAATAATCCTGATTGTTCTTACAAATGCTGTGAACCATTTTCATTAGTTCTTCGATTGAAATACAAAATGTAGAATTTCTTATGAAACACTTATAATTTTTATATTAATTTCGACATTAATCATTAAATCAAATTTTTTTACATTAATTAAAAACACTATAACAATTGATATCTCTTATTACAATTGCAGCTTATATAATAGTCAACGCATAAATATGCATACATGTTCTCACACATATATTTTGGCTGAAAAATATTTGTTTTAAATAAAGCAAAATTGTATGACTAACGAGAATCTTCATTCTAGAGTAATCAAAAGAAAATAATAAATATTTACATAAATAATCTCTAAACCATTTAATTATTCATTTTAATTGAATAAAAGTAAAAAAGTAAAACAACGGAACTCGAAGATTTAACACCCTTTTTCAACTCTACACTTCGTTATATAATTATCATTTAAAACCTTTATTTACGCTGCAATGGCATCAACCTCCATACTCGCCAACAATCCAATTACAACACATGCAACAACGAGGTTATTAAATGATACAAATACTGATGCAACAAACACAACAACAACAATAACAGGAACACGCAAAAGAACATATGAAACAGCTTTAACTTCTTCATCGTCTATTAACACAAAATTGTCACAGTCGCCAAATCTAGCTATTGCCAAAGAACACAACAAATCGATGTTGCCGCCTGCATCGCCAACAACTGCTACTGATGAATTGATGTCTATTAAAGGGAATGGATCTCTCAGTTCATCTACTAATAAAGATTACACGCGCACAATTTCAGAAAGTAAATCTGTTGAAGGAGAAGGAGCTGTTGCTGTTTTAGCAGTAGATATAACTGCTAATAGCACCAGTCCTGTCAAAAAGAAATATGCTCCACCAAAAACTTTGGACTGTGGTCCTAGTGTAAGCAGTTGTAGCTCCGAGATAATGGTAAGTACTTTTCAAATAAATTTTACTTGAAAATTCAATATTTTTAAAAATAGTTATTAAACTTTCCATTTGGATTACTTTGAAGAAATTAAATAATACAATATATATATATATATATATATATATATATATATATATATTTATATATGAATATATATATATATATATATATATATATATATACATATATATATATATATATATATATATATATATATATATATATTATAAATTTACCGTCTGATCCATTAATTCGAAAGAAAATATTGATCGTGCAATTTATACATAAAATTGTATAAATTCTACAAACGAAAGTTTCTGTCGACTTAATGGGCATGGGAACATTATTTGTAAAAAAACGTTGAAAAGCACTTCAGAGTTTTTTAAAACCTAAAAAAGCAATGTCCGGGGAAAATAGTAACACTTAACAAATATGTAGCAGTAGCACCTTTTCTAAGTTTATATAGCGATATATATAGATATATAAATTGTTGCAAATATGCCTATGTAAATTCTGCATCATCACGCCATTATAGTTCAATTTTATAATAGATGGTTACTTAATTGTTTACAGTTTGTCTTTTCTTACAAAAATACATATATCTCATATAAACATAGATACTCACATATAAACATGTTTATTTGCATCATCCGATCACTTTTCTCTATACACAGCGGTAGTGAAAATATGTAGATAAAAAAGAACAACAAACACTTACGTATATGTATATCTGTTCAGACATCTTCAAATTGATTATTGTTTTTGGGAAAGGATAAATTCAGTAACTAAAATTTTCATTGGCGTTTACTAATATGTGATCAATAATAATCATCGAAATAATAATGCTAGGGGCTATCTTGAATTCTATTCGGATAGAAATTTGTTCGAATATTAAAACGTTTGCTTTCGATTCGAAATGAAGAAACATATACATATTTTCATTTTCGAAATCTTTAAAACCCTTTTTCAAAGATTTCATTTAATCAAACGTTTTTGATCTTTTCAGTATCGTTAAATAAGTTAATTATTCTATCAAGAATAAAACTTAAAAATATAAGCTTCAGTTCACATGAGTATATATACCGAATCCCTGTGACTTTGTTGCTCTCAAGATAGTTGATGAAGCACATTATGTCGTAGTTTTTAATAAAAGTTAAACAATTATATATATATATATATATATATATATATATATATATTTTTTTTTTTTTTTCCTTTAAGGCGGATTATCGCAAAATTGAAATATCATTACGAATTAATGAATTTGCTTAAAAATGGCATCGATTTGTTAGTGCATGTTTTGGCATATTTTGATGAAAATGCTTATTTTTGTTATAAATTCAAATTATTGTGTCATATATTGTTAAATATTAGATTTTTAGTGCATATTTTGATGAAAATGTATATTTTTATATATTTTTGATATAAATGCATGTTATTGTGTCATATATTGTTAAAAATTCAAACTTCAACAACAGAAATATTTTTGAGAAATTACTACTTGGATATCACTATTTAAAAAAAAAATATCCTGATGTAAATCTTCCTGCAGCTTATTACGCAAACTAAAGACTCAATTACAGAAAAACGTAATAACAGATGCAAATTTTTGTGCTACAATATGCAGAGGTGTAGTGTTTCAAGACAAAACAAATTTGCAAAATCATACATACATAAGTACGTATCCAGACGAATTTCAACGAATAACACTGTAGTTATAAATCAGATTTAAAAATAACGTACAAAGAAATAAAGCAAATATTAATAAATTAAAAATTTAATAAAGTGAGTTATCTGTCACAGTTGAAAACGTATTAAAATAAATTTGTTGTTAAAAATGGCTGCTATACAAATGTTACCTATACACATGGATTTTAAAGAATACGTAATAATATTTGCATATATACAAATATGTGTATAACAATTTGTAAAACTATATTGGCGAAATTTCATTTGAATTTTATTTATGTATTTCAGACAATTTGCAAACCAGCACCATTTTCCACCGATGAAGAAGCTGTACATGAACGTAATCGATGTGACTATAACTATAAGATAACGTATCAAATGGCTCGCAGTGGTCAAGCGTCTAGAAGAGTGCGTGTTTATGCTGATGGTATCTATGATTTATTCCATCAAGGCCATGCTAGGCAGTTAATGCAGGTAAAGTGAATATGGATATTTTTTAATATTCTGAGCAATGTAATATCAAAATTTTAGGCAAAAAATATTTTCCCTAACATATACTTGATAGTGGGTATTTGCAATGATGAACTTACTCATGAAATGAAAGGTCGCACAGTAATGAATGATTTCGAACGATATGAAGGTGTACGCCATTGTCGTTACGTTGATGAGGTAAATAAAATTGTACTATTATGTAATTAAAAATTATTAGTCTTTATTATAGATTGTAGCAAATGCTCCTTGGGCCTTAACTGATGAATTTATTACTGCCAACAAAATAGACTTTGTTGCCCACGATGACATTCCATATACTGGTGATGGAGTTGATGATATTTACGCTTGGTTAAAAGCTAAAGGCATGTTTGTTGCTACCGAACGAACTGAAGGTAATAAGTGATGAAAGCTATTTAAATTGTTTCGCATTCTGTCTAATTTCGAAAAGAATACGCACCATATTTCATTTAAAATCTAATTGTATATTTTCGATATAGCATTGGGAATACAAGAAGATAAGAATGAATTTGCAGTATCATAGAATTTTCTACAATACCTACGGAGGGGGGAGTGTGAGTTATTTTCAGTAAAGGCGACTGACGAAATCGATTAAAGCAACATATCCGGTTATTTACCAAAATAGTGATTTTGAAAAGTAAAGAAATAACTTAGTTGAAAACTATTTTCTGAACTTGTTCATATGTCATCAACGTTCTGTGTTCACTTTTTCTACTTTTGAAGTCAGGGGGAATTTATACTATTTAACCAATGTTTTAGCGAAAATTTAATATAAGAAGTTCTTATATTAATTTTTAAGCTAAATTACTTTTGGTTAGAGCGAAATTTATCACTTCTGTTGAACAATATTCCATTTTCTCCTTGCTTTTTCCAGAGCCAATCTGATATGTAAAGATTTTTCTTATTTACGTTGCAGTATTTAAATGTAGTAATAAAATACACAGGTAAACAATGAATGTAATGAATTAGCTTTCTCCAATTTCGGTATAATTTTAACCATAATTAGCCGTAATTGGAAGACACAAGCACAGTGCATTATTATCATGGAGTCCTATCTTTAAAGTGCTCAAAGTTGTCAACATAGTACTAGTGCTATCAAACATGTTCTCTATTTGGTTTCTATGGGCTATGGAATAAACATTAACCGGTATACTTTCCTTTATATGCGGAAACACGGGAAAATGCTTAATGGGATAATTGTTTTTCTGTTTTAAAAAAAATCTTGTTCAAAAAAAGCAAGAAAAAATAACAAAAAAGTATGCGTTATTAAAAAATTTAAAAATATGTATGAGATATTTAGTTTATGTTGATTTGAGGTCAACGAAAACAAAAATGTATTTGCGTGAAGTTCTGGTATCTAATGATAATATATGGTTTGAAAAAGTTTTATTTTAATTATACGTTTTCTCCCATTTCAGGTGTTTCCACATCAGATATTGTAGCACGCATTGTAAAAGATTATGATTTATATGTGCGTCGTAATCTGGCTCGTGGTTATTCGGCAAAGGATTTAAATGTTTCGTTTCTTTCTGAAAAGAAATTCCGTTTGCAGAATAAAATGGACGAATTAAAAGATCGTGGTCGTCGCGAGTTGACCAAAGTCAAAGGTGATATCATAACAAAGTGGGAAGAAAAATCACGTGAATTTATTGACGCGTTTTTGTTGCTTTTTGGACGTGAACGACTTCATCACTTGTGGAACGAATCAAAAGGAAAACTTATACAAGCATTGAGTCCACCTGGCAGCCCAAGTGGTTCAGTGAATGGTGATTATATCGACTTTGACGATAATGACGATGACGAAGATCTCGACGATGATGAAGTGGCATCAAGGGGGTCAGGTGATAATGGTCCAGAATCCAACATTCACATGGAACATTCGCTTCGTGGCAGGCGTACTTATCATCGACGAGTGGTTGATAGTCCCACAACAGTAAGCAGAAATCATCAGTATTTACCCGAAGAAGACGACGACAATGAGGGGGAATTTGTGCGAAGAAATAATTAAACTTTTAATTCTTTCTATGGCTGCTCTGAGACTAGTTACTTGTAATTATATTTATTGTATCGGGTATAACAAACGTTTATAAGAAAAACTAAGTGATTTTATTAATGGTAATAACAAACCATTTGAATTAGAATATAAAAATCTTTTTAACATGTTTGAAAAATTAAAATGTTCACACAAACGCTATGCATATATTTTTAGTTAAGCATATTGAATGTAATAAACCTTTGCGTTGATGTATAAAACACGATTTTCATTAGGAACAAAAATAATAATTTAACATTAATATTTTTTATGCCAAATAGAAGTCGAATTATAATTTTCAAACGAGGGAACCACCAAAAAATTACCCTATAATCTCACCTAAATACTTTTGTCTGAATTTTTCAAAAACGAAAGAAATTCGGCCAGTTAGTGCGATTGCTCAACTGGTTTGTAATATATTTTATTTACTGTTTTATTTACTAGCTGCTTATTTCTAATATATTATTAAAACAAACGGATCTTTGGAATATAGTAAATGTGTTGGTTTATTTCTATAGTCGAACATAATCAGATACTCGTATCTTTCACAATTTTCGATTTGAAACTCGCAGAGTTCAGGATTTTTTTTAACTTCAAATTGCAGCAGTATACTTTAGTAAACTGGTGCGGTTTTGTTACACTAGGAATTAAAGATGAAATAATACGAGGCACAAAGTTTAATCACTTTTTTTACTTAATGGAAAAGTACGCAATTTTAAAGATATCTAATTTAAATTGTACTTGTGTTTCGTTTAGTATATGGGATTATAATTTCAGCAAATAGCAATCTAAGAGAAACATCAGAAGCAGGATATGATGATAATCGTGCAAATATTTATAACATTTTACTGTTTTCACATTACACTCACATATACTCACATATTTTGTTATTTAATTTGCTATAATTAGATCTTTTATTTAAATATTACAATCATATTGTACTCCTCTACAAAGAGCAAAAAAAATTTTTTTTTTTAATTTACTGTATAACAAACAAATTTTTGTTGTAATCTTGTATATGAAAGTTATTTGTTAGTGGATAAGCAATGGGCATATGCATTTTATTGGCGTTTTATTAAAATCATCAGTAAACCAGGGTTTAGAAGTTTAAAGCCTCTTATCTATGCAAATACTTTTATAAACAATTTCAGAAGTTACTAATGATTTTTAAAAATCCCAGAATAAAGTAGGCTGTGAAATTTATAAAGACTAGTAGTTAATTTTTATTCGATATTCATCTTTTTCTCTTTACCCTTATACAATTAGAAGGCATTTATAAGGCAAAAATTAAAAATAAAATCTGAATTGAATAATTGTATAGAGGTGTAGCAAAATAAAAATCAGCTGTAAGTTACCAAATAGTTTATATGAGATGGATGAGAGAATTGAAACTTTTCAAAACTGTGTTTTGAAAAGTTTCTACCGACGATTTGGTAAAGCACAAAGGAAATTTATATACAAAATACTTAACTACCAACAAATAAATTTCATTTATAATAAAAGTACAACAATTAGCTCAAATAGTAAATTTTATAAGTATTGTAATCGCTCGTGAATTAATTTAAATTACAAAAAAAATTAAAATATGATAATTTTGTAATTTATTCAGATCTTGCCTAGATATTAAATAAAAACGTCAAGGTGTTATACAATTTTTTTGCAGTCTTAATTGGAAGTTTTTCATTTTGAGAATGAAGAAAAACTTAGTTCCTAGCTCAAGAAAAACATTACTTTCGCTACTTTTATTAAAATTTATGAAAGGAAATTTTCCTAAATGTATGACAACCGTACTGGCACCATGTTTATACAATAAAATAACGTAGTATGTGTTAACTTTCTGTTCTGTTCACACACAATTCCTCAATCTTATTAAAACAACTGCGATGTAAATTGGGTATTTAAAATTTTATTTTTAATATTTACCTGATTTTTCAAATCAATAATTAGTCATATATGTATGTATTTAAGAAGTGAAACAAAAATGTTTAATTGGCTATAAATTAGCTTTTAAAAACTAAAACAAAGAAAAAAACAAGAGTTCTCGCCACCAAGTTTAGTTACCACTGAAGTTCATTCCGGTAGAATAAAGAGGAAGCATTTTTTTAGATTTTTTTGATTTCTTGCTTGAATTGGTATTGGCTTTGTCCTTAGTTTTCGTAGATGATTTTCTATCCTTTTGTGATAAAGCTTGAGCTAAAACATCTCCTAAATTAGTATGTATAGCACTTAAAATGGAAGTCTCCCCATCATCAATTGCCGTTTGGTTAGCAATTGCTGGTTTTGTTTGGGCTGCATTAAGAGTAGACCAAGGAGTATGTTCCTTTTTGCAATGTATAGCAATAGCAGAATAACTGCAACTTCCAGTGCTACTTGTACTCACTGTTTTTGTACGACTACCTCTAGATGTTGAAGGAACATTATCAGCCATGTCGTAGTCATTTGATGGTACTAAGGATTCTTCAAAACCGCACTAAATTAAGAAAATGAAAAAACAATATAAGATTTAGCAAGCTAAATACAATTAAACTTACCGTTGGAAATTCGTTGGATGATGTTAAATTTATATTTGCTGCACTTGCTATAATTTTACCCATTTTACGTTCGTTTATATCATTTATATGTTTTTCACGTTTACGCTCTTCTGTAGCTTTTCGTTGACGTTCTCTTTTACGAAATAGTATATCATCCTTAAAGGCGTGTATTATATCCATAGTAACATAAGGGGGTTGCAATTCTATTTCCACTACAGCAAACTGACATGTCAGTGGTAAGTGGCCTAAACATGTAAATTTACGTCGATGGTTTTCATCCATTGAATGCTGTTCTTTTTGTATTATTCGAGCACTTATGACAGATGGAGCATCTACCAGGCTGCCATAACAAGCTTGCAACATTTTAACGTTTAATGGATGTAAATAAATATTCTGCCCATCGTCAGACTGATAAAAATAATAGAATTTAGTTAAGGAGTTTTTAACGGATGAAAACTGATTATATGAAGTATGGTCTGAATTAGACAAGGTTTCAGATGATCGTCCATCAATATTTCCTTGATTTATGTCATTAACACATTTTTCTGCACATGCTGTAACATTAGTATTGACATCAGTTGTCACAAGTTCGCAGTTCTCAAATTTTTGTATTTCTTTGCCTTTTAGCTCTATCTCACCCAATTTTTCTATTCTTTCATTAAATTCATTGATTTTATCATCAGTAGTATTTTGTACACACCCATCAAATTTTATATTTCCATCGCCTCTTAGTTCGATCTCGCCTAATAGTTCTGTTCTTGCTTTCAGTAACTCGATGGCTTGTTGAATGAATATATATTCTGGACAAGATTCATCGACATTAGTTAGTAGTTCCTTCTGCTCTCGTGCTAAAATATCAGCCACATCATTACGTTTTGCTAATATAAATTTAGAGAATAGTTTTTCTTCAATGGGACTACTGGCATATGGGTACTTTTCAGTAATTTCCTCATTTTTTGTGTTATCATATTTTTCTATAATTAAAGACCCTTTCTTCCGACGCATTAATCGAAAGGAGATTTGTGAATTAACACCTAATTCTTGTTGCTGAACGATAGATGCACTTTTGAGATCCCCAACATGTATAGCATCGTAACAAATTGGACATTTACGCCAGGTTTTGTCACTTAAGGAAAGATAGTGTAAAACACAAGGCCAACAATAAATATGTCCGCAACGTGTCACTTTAGCTGCAACTGGTGGATATAAGCAAATTGGACACTGGGGTTCATCAGATGTCTGTATGTTGATCTGTTCAATTAAGGACCAATCGATTAGAGTATCAGGAGAGTCATCAGTTTTGCCTTTAGCAGATTCTTTTATAACAAATTGAAAACTGGAAATAGAAATCGTAATTTCAAGATTTTAAATAACATTGAGTTATTTCAATTAAGAAAAATTGTGTAGAAAATTGCTAAATAAGTGTGCAGGAACTCTATAACCGTACTTTTTATTTTGTATTATTCTTTATATAAACCAAACGGAAACCAACAAAATCTTTATTGTATTTTTCATAAAACCAACGGCAATCAATGGCGTTCCATGAAATAAAGCCACTATATCATTGTCAAAATATGTATTCCTCAATAGTACTTCTCTTTTTCTCACTGCATTTAGAATTATTTATCTCGACCACATATTATTTATAAAATTATGAAACTAAGCCTTACCTTATTAGTATTTGTTTTTAAAGCGCATAAATTATCAGACTTTTTAATATTTCTTTACATAGCAAGTGAGAGAAACTTATTTAAGTTGTATCTTTCTGCGTAAAAATACATACGAAGAAAATTTTTGTTTGATTATTGAGAAAAGAACTGAACACTGGCATACCGTGATCTCAAATACAGTTTTGAGGAAGTGATTTTTATATCACATTCACAATGTCAAAAATAATCTCATTGTACTACCATAGAAGTACCAATAGAAGTCTGGGAATAAACCTGATTTTTCATATGCAACTCCGTTATGTAAAAAAATTTATTTTATTTTACAAATTTTTAACTATGGTAGCAACAAGAGAATTTCTTTCTGAATATTCTCTGCATTTGTTAATATAAACATACTTTTGCTGAGTTTGGCAAACAAATACTGCAAATGATTGCTTGATTGATTAATTAATGCTTATAATGCTACAAATTTGACTTACTTAGCTTGCAAAAAATTTTCCTTATTGTATTTATTTTTTTTTGCGTGGTTATGGCGCTGGACATAGCCATTATTGGTGCGACCATTATTTCCACCAACATTATCGTAATAATCTACTTCGCGTGGTGCATAGCAAAAGTTTAATAAATGATTTAAGTTCTGTTTCTTGCGCCCAGCTGTGTAAACAGAATTAAGTTCATGGTCAGTATTTTCAAAACGTTCTACATCCGAAGAGGAGTCAGAGAACGTCGTATCTCCAAACCCTAATCCGGAGCGGGAAGTAAAGTAATCTTCGTTAGCACCACGATATGAGCCGCCAGTACTGTGGCTGTTACTCCCGCGGCCACGTGGCCTTTTGTCCACATTAGGACGTACTTTTGCTGATAGTTGTTGTTTGTTATTTTCGCTATTGTTGTAACGTGCCGACGTTGATGGAGTTTCCCGACGACGCGACTTTTTTGGCCAATTCTTGGTAGTTTGAATATCTGTAAAGATAAATTGTATAATACTTAATTACGAAATATTTAAAAAAATTCATTTTTCAATAAATTTAAAATTCTATTTATAATATATGTGCGTATAATGGAATTGACTTTATGAGAAATTAAATTCATTTTTTGGTAGTTAAGCAGTATCTATATGCATTTCATTGAGCAAATTTTTAAACTTCAAACCACTCTTCTTATGCAGACATTTATACCCTACTTGAGAAGTTACAAATGATTTTTAAAAATTACAACACAATAAGTACGTTATGAAACTCAAACAAACCAAGCCCAATATTTACTTAACGCGTTCTATTTATAATATTGATGGATCGGGATCCATATCGCAGAATTGCCTAATAATAGAAAACATAGATTTAATTTTAAACCTTTTTTAGATTTCCTGATCATATATGATGTGTTTAAAAGAGAGAAAAGTTATTATAGTTAACCCTTTAACCAAACAAAAAATTAATTGCGGTAGAGAGGATACTTAAAACTCAAGGGTTAACTATTTAATTAGTTAAATTCACTATAAAAAATATTCCAATAATATAAAATCGTACTTATCTTACCTGAATTTTTTTGACGATTAGAATCAGTTGTTAGACTGGAACTTTTTGAATTGCCAGTCCCCGAATAATTTTGTTTCTTGCTGTCCATTTTTGTTTTTGTTGAAATTAAAGGAAGATAAAAGTATCAGCTGAGCAATATCCAGCTCACAGTGATGAAATATTAGCGAGTCCTTACAACCTCCTGCCTTCTTCGATTTCGAAGGTTTAATGCGACGAACTTTGTCTCCACATGGAGCTTTCACTTTATACAATTTTATTTTAGACATTTTTACTGAGCCATGTTTACAAATATTACCCAAAGAAAAATAAATTCTCTTTGATATATCGAATATTATTATAGAAACAATAATAAAGAACCTTGTCCTTTTTTTAAAGGTTATGAATTGCGACTTTTAGTTGTAGGCACCAAAGTGTCGTTCGGCACTTGAAAGTTATGACGTCAACTTTTTTGGTAATTGCAAATTTTTATAATGCTATTTGTTGCCTTGTTTTCGCCTCTCGAAAATGGATATGTTACTAAATTCTCGCTTTCCGAAAACCTTTAAAAAAATATGTACTTATTTTTGAAATGAAAGTTGAAGAATTTTTCCAATAAAAACACGAAAGATTTTACGACCGACGACAAGTACAAAAATGGCCTCCAGTTTAGAGATGCCAGCGACTATTTTATGATTCCATTTAATACACAGTTACCAGACCTGAAATTTTTAGTTATTTTGACTTTAGTGTGGTGTTGTAACGCCCTATCAACTTCTTTCGTTGAACTATGTCCACACGTCATAACAAAACAGGATTCATATATACGCAACCAATATCGCAAAAAGTAACTTCGAACAGGATCTCATATATATTTGATTACAAAAAATAAAAAGATACAATGGAGACGTTATACCATCAAACCAATCGCCTATTGCAAGATATTGAAAAAAGTTTCCAAAAACTAGTACAGACAACGGAGCAATCCAACAATTATGATGTGGAAAACGAAATACAAATGAGAATAACACAAGCCAACACGTAAGTAAAGAATTAGCAGAATATAGAAAATGAATATACAATATTGGAACTATTATAGAAATTGTGATCGTTTAGATGTATTGCTCTATAAAGTACCGGCATCTCAAAGACAGAGCTCTAAAATGCGTATAGATCAAATAAAATATGATTTGCGACATCTACAAAGCAGTCTCCAAATGTTTAGAGAAAAAAGAGAAAGAAGACAAAAAGAATTATCTGAACGAGAACAGCTTTTGAGTCACCGGTTTGCTCCCAATAACGCTGAAACTTGTTTGGATATTGACTATGCATTGCAACACAATAGCCAACTTGGAAGTGCACAACGGGGCGTGGATGATATGATAGTCACCGGCAGTAATATACTGAATAGTTTAGTAAATCAAAGAAGCACGTTAAAAGGCGCTCAAAGACGTCTTATGACAATTGGTAGTACATTAGGCTTATCAAACCATACTATGAAATTAATTGAAAGACGTTTCGTAGAAGATAAATATATCATGTTTGGAGGCATGTTTGTAACGCTTTTTGTTATTGCTATGGTTATCTACTTTATTGTTTTATAGTTGCAACATATAATTCAAGATATTAGTGTTTCTCATTTTATTCGGAATCGTTATTAGACACATGTATGTTTACAAAGAATAAACGTTGCAATCAAATAAATAAAAAAATTTTAATGTATAAATTTATTATAAGAAGAAATGGATAAGCAGATTTTATTAAACCAGTTTTGTCTTGGTTATACTTATTAAGTCAGCCTAGTATGCCGCGCATCTATTTAATGACGAACGATGCCGCGGCCGACCTCTAAATCATCGATGTCGTATTTTTTTGTTAATGTGACCGCCTTTTTTTGCAGTTATACTTGACGAAGGAAGTTTACTTTTCGTTGATGTATTGACACTGACCGTACTGGGCTCCTTACTTGGTTCTCTATGCGGCGTAGTCGCCCTCTCAGGCTTATCTTCTTTACCAGAGCTTTTAATTGTGGTTGTGCCATCATGAGCGGTCGTTGTGTTTTGGTTCAAAATAATTTGGTTATCGCTCGAATCTTCATTCGTTACAGAATCAGATTCACTTGCTCTTTCAGCTGAAAAGTTTTTAATTCTTTTGTGTAATTGCCAGCTAATAATTTACCAATAATTTACATACGATTACATATTGCCATTGAAGTAATTGAGGACTTAGAAAACAATCTTTCAGCTTCCTTGAACTTCCGATTCCTTTTGTCAGCTTTGGAATTAGTTGCTTTGTTTGATGTTAAATATCTTTCCCAACCGCGTATGATGTTGCCGCACAGTTGGGTGTCCTCAAGGTATGATCCTTCAAAAGCGTATATCTGTCGTTCCAGATTGGCCAACTGTTCCTAATTGTTTGAGTTATTAAAGTTTAATAATAAATTTCAATTTTATACTGAAGAACTTACAGAAGTTTCCGCCTTTTTTTTAATCAAATCTGCGAGTTCTGCTCTAGTGTCCAGGTTGGTCGATTTCATCGTTGAACTAATTTTTGTGGATTTACGTTGTTTGTTATTAATTATATCATTATTTGACTTTATTGAAGGAGAACTCATTTTGCCACAATTTATGTATTTGTATATATTTTATTCAATGTTGTAAAAGATTATGCGTTTTCTTTTTTATCGTTTACAAACAATATAATAAACAGTTGTTTTCAGTGATGCTAACTTCAATATAACTCCACTAATCTACAGCTTTTATATTATATCGCAAATAGTATGATAACTTTGTTGTATATATGTACATATCGGGATAATTTGTGTCAAGCGTGATCGTGACTGTTTGTGACTGTGTAATGCGTATACGATTCCCGCACTCCACACATTAAATTAAGCTCTTTTAAATATATACATCTAACCAAACACCAACCACCATATATATATATATATATATATATATATATATATATATCGATATATGTATATGCTATAGTCGTACATATATAGTTACGTCATAATATATTGAAGCATATATATATATATTATGTAAACGTGCGCGAAGTACTTGTATTGCTTAGTGATTGATACTAATTTTATTCACGTGTACATCTCAGCTTATGTTAATTTTAAAGTGCTGTCTAGTTGGAACTATTTTCCTACTTTGTTGTGATAATGGATTTCGTTGGGATAGTCCAAAATGCTGGCCAAAGTTTAATTACATGAATGCATACTAAGAAAAGCGAAATACATATTATAAAAAAATGCAAAATATACATCAAATAAAGACTCATTATGTTCCCAGAGTAAATCAGGTAAATATAAATTTAACCGCACAATTAAAAAATGTATATTTTTATAAATATTCTTGTTTTATCGTTCGGCTATAGGCCTATAGCCGAACGATAAAACAAGAATATTATTATAATACAACAGGTCAATGATCAAACTAAATATATATACATATTTTTATAAATATTCGCAGATTGATGCCATTAATTTGAACCAAGACATATCAAGGCTGATAAGGGATAACCTGTTGGAAAATATGCAGGCAATATCGGTGTGTGAAATTAAAATTTATCTATGCTGTTTACTAATCCGTTTTCATCTAGCCAGCATTCTTTTTAAAAATACAGCCTGAACTTGATCTAATTATTCAGTCAGCTATATGGTTTGGCTCAGTTGGTAAACGCTGTTCCACCTTTGGCCAACAGCTATTAGTATTAGCCTACAATTCCGAACAGTTGTCATTATATAGGATGATTCTGCATTTTAGCTTGACAGTTCTTCCCACTTACATGAAAAGTGTCTCACAGCATAGGCTGAGTAAAAGCCTTGAATTGTTAAAAAAAGTTGTTGATTATGGAGAGACTATTGTTCTTGTTTTGTCTATACTTAATTTCTTTCGTTTTTTGAAAACTGGAAGAAATCCTACCTTGGTTGATTTCCTTTTGGGCTTAGATTATGTAAGTTTACAACATAACCAACGTAGGGATATTGGATATAAATACTTAACAAGAGAATTATTATGGGGAGGATTTATGGTAAGATAATTTATATGCATATCAAATTATAAGTAATACATTTATTTTAAAGGAAATTTTGGGTCTGGTGCTACCTGTCATAAATTTTCGGAAGCTGCAACGTATTTGGAAAAGCATTCCTGAAGGCTTTAGAAAGCGATCAAAAGATTACGATTTAAAACTTCCATCAACAATTAAACCTAAACTGTCCTTTTCAACAACTTGTGTGTTTTGCGGAGAACGTCCAACATTACCCCATTATATGGGATGTGAACACATTTATTGTTACTATTGCTTGTCTGCTAATATATCAACGGATTCTAAATTTCGCTGTGTCGTATGTGACAATCCTATAACAATTGATTGTGTCCGTGCCTTATATTGCAATTGACTAAAGCCAGTTTACCAAATTTTTATTTATACCATGTATCACTATACCCCAAACTTTATCAAAATGCACATACTGTACATTTATCATGTGTAACACCTCTTTTGACACACCAGAAGAAAGTGAAGGAGAGAGTGGAATTTAAACTCAACATCTCAGTTGAAAAGAATTAAAAAAAGTGCTCTTTATAAAGATGTACTTAAATGCATACATGAAACTGTCTTAAACATGGCTGTTGGTTAAAATTTGGCGAAGCATTTGAAATCAATTAGAGATAAACAAAGTAATTACTGCTTGAGTCTGCGATGCAATGGGTCTTATAATAAGAATTGATAAGATATGTACTTTAATTGAGAGGAAGAACAGGGGAAATAAACGAATACACTATGAATGAGTGTCTACGTTTTGCTTTCTCTTTCGTAACGCATACATACATACGCACAACCAAGGCAGTTACATATGTATATCAATAATGTTCCACCATGATTCATATCTGAATATAACATACATGTAGTTAACATTAAGACTTGTATTACGTGATAACCGAAGAGGCTTTAACGAGGCACATATAAATATCACCAATAGGAATTACATTGTCTGAACACCGAAAAAGGTGATAGTTGTTTGGCAGAAATGGTGCTCTCATACCATTAGTTTAATAAAAGTACCACAGCTCAAATATATTGTCCGAAAATAGTATTTTTTATACCATCTCTTGAGTTTTGAACAATCGCTCAACACTTGCATTAGTGCAGCCAGCTTTATTTGGTACATAAGTGATTACCTCCCAGGCGTTCGGCAAGTTATCAAATATACAGTGAATATATCTTATAAGTAAATTTGTTTGCTTAAAACTACCCGAATCGTAAATAAAGTTTCAAAATTGAAAAAGCAGTAGTCCATATATAGAAGTAAGTACATATACATCTGTTTGATATGCAGCTTATTTGCGCCAAAAACAAAAATTGTCTACATGTGATTAAGGTACTACCAAGTCTGTTTCTCTCAATAGTGTCCATTTTAAATAATAATCATCAATCAGCTGCTTGGTATTTTGATTTTTGAGTATTTCTTTCTCTTTGTTTTCATTTTTCTCTACAAATGATTGAGTGGCTTTGGTTGTGAGTCTTTTCATATGAAACGAAATACAGAAAAAATAAAAATTAAGACGACATAAACAAACTTTTTACGATATTATAAGAAAATTTTAAGAAAAAGTTAAAGAATTTTGATAAACAGGAATACGATAATTAGTGAAAATTGATTGCTTATCAAGTAAAAATAATTTATAAAAAAAATTAAGTTTGTGAGAAAAGTCATTAAATAATAATTACGTTTCAGTTAAACAATAGGAGACCCGTAACAAAGAAAAGCTAGAACAGTATAAATAAAAGCAACAAAAATTAACTAAATTTGCTCATATCAGGGTCAATCAACAGACGAATATTATTATTTATTGAAGACCTTGCAAAATCAAAGCAAATTGATAAGGTTTTAGAAGAAATCCAATCAAAACACTGCCGCAGTCTGCCAACCGTTTGTTTTATCTTGTTATTTTCGGTGTTTGTCTTTAGAAAGGAGGTAATTATAACTAAATAGTTTTGATGAGTTTGATGTGCATTACGAAAAATGTACAATTGTGTATTTCAGTCGTTGAGCTATGTTGGATTTGGAAATAGTGCCTGAAATCTCTTTGGGATGTGATGCGTGGGAATTCGTTCTAGGAATGCACTTCTCGCAAGCAATTGCAATAATACAATCTCAAGTGGGTATTATTAAAGGCGTTCAAGTATTGTACTCCGACACTAATCCCTTGGGTGTGGACATTATAATTAATTTACCACAAGACGGATTAAGATTGATTTTTGATCCTATCAATCAGCGTTTAAAAATAATTGAAGTTTGCAATATGAAACTAGTAAAACTAAAATACGGAGGAGTATATTTTAACTCGCCTGAAGTATTGCCATCGATTGAACAAATCGAACATTCATTTGGTGCTACACATCCCGGCGTATATGATGCTGCAAAGCAATTGTTTGCATTACATTTTCGAGGACTCAGTTTCTACTTTCCGGTAGATAGTAAATTGCATGCTGGTTATGCACATGGATTGGGCTCTTTAGTTTTCTTAAGCGGAGCTTCGCCTGTTGTCTCGAAAATGTCTTTATATGCTGGTAATAATGTTGCAGAAAATAAAACCCCACCATTACCACTATCATGTTATCACAGACAAATCTATTTGGAATCGGCCATTGTTCTACGTACTGTTTTAGGTAGTACTAAAGGTTTAAAGTTAAAGCTATTTACGGAAGGCTCAGGACGATCTCTGGAACCACGCAGGCAATGTTTTTCAAAAGAAATACTCTTTGGCGACAGTTGTCAAGATATAACTACTCAACTTGGAGCACCTAACCGCATATTCTTTAAAAGTGAAGATAAAATGAAAATACATTCCTCCAACATCAATCGTCAGGCTCAAAGCAAACGCAGTGATATATTTTTTAACTATTTCACTTTGGGTATAGACGTTTTATTTGATGCCCGTACCCAAACATGCAAAAAATTTATTTTGCATACCAATTATCCGGGACACTTTAATTTCAATATGTATCATAGGTGCGAATTTCAGTTTCAATTGCAGTCAGAACATTCTGTAACGGATAGCGTTTCTCGTGCTTCCTACGGAGATATGACTGCAAATTATGTTACGATAAACGCTTATTCTAAATGGAATGAAATAAGTGCTGCCATGGCTCCTTCGGAAAGACCTGTTGTTCTACATAGAGCGTCCTCCACTAATACCGCTAATCCCTTTGGTTCTACTTTCTGTTATGGTTACCAGGATATTATATTTGAAGTAATGCCAAATAATCATATTGCTTCAGTTACGCTCTACAGTACGGGACCCGCAAAACGTTCGGAAGACCTTTGGCAACAACATAAAATGCAAGACATACGCCTGACTGTTGCGTGAAAAGTTGTTGGTATATCATTAATTGTAGGTTTAGAGTAAATCATCACAAAAAGCACAAGGCTCATATGTATTTTGTGTCGACGTAGGATAGCTTTTGTGTAATGGGAGCATACATCCTACCGCAAGCATGATGACCATGTTTAGTAATGTAATTATTCTTATTAACATTAATGTAAATGGGAGAGAAAATTAAAAACTCCTTTAAAGTATGAAACTTAATTTCTTAATCTTTCTTTAAGTATGTTAAACTGATACTTTTAGATATCGATCATCGCATATGATAACAAACTTTTTAGCATACTGAATTATGTATCAGAATTTTAATAATTATACACATACTAAAAAATATTATATTTTTGTCATTCTTTAATGTTTTATTAACATATAAAAACCCGATAAAACCAAAATAATTTAATAAAAAAAGAACTCAAACAACTGGAACAGCGTTTTATAGTTTCTTTTGCGTCCATAAAACTTTGAATTATTATGGAATGTTATTTGAACAAATTTTTTTATAAAATTGTATGAAAGTTATTGTAATTATATGTACATATTGTCCTCAGAATAACGGATATGGAAAACATCGCAGAAGAAATGAATTTAGACCAGGAGCAAGAACATAAACAGAAAACGGCAAACGATGTGTTCTATGATCCTGCTATTTTGCCTGATATGTTACCTGTTTACTACAAGCGTTTATTTCCTCACAAGCCATTTTATCGGTGGTTGTCGTATGGGTTATGTAAGTATGAATATAAATATACATACGTGTCGTTGGTCTCATTTGGACAGGCCTTAACTCCAATAATTGTAAATTTACTAAAAAAATACAATGGACTTTGATATAATATTAATAAACATTTGTTACGAATCTTAAAAAATCAATTTAGAAAACATTTATTTAAGTGCTTTCTACATGAGCGGTACGACATGTAAATACACATATGTGTTTAAATTGCATGAGAATTCTTACATATGGATTTGTGTTGAGATAGGCACATATCGGATATTTATTTTAGTATATTTATTCTCTCACGATAACCAAGCCTGTAGGCCATAATCGGTCTTATTATTCAACTCAAGCACTATCTACTACTATATAGGATCCTAATTTATAATGTTAGAATTTAATTAACACAAGTAATAACAGCATATATACTAAAGTATAACTTCATACTAGCAATGATATTACCGTTATATGTATGTTAAATTAATAAATATTTAACACTTTATCGAAAACTTTGAAATATTCTCTTACTATAACTATATGCATAGTATTCAAACGTTATAAAAGCTGGTGGTAAAATATTGAATTCCCTAAATACCTCACAAATAATTTAATTAAATAATCCTAAATATTGCTAAACTTTATAAAATCTGCAAAGGATATACATAACAATTTCAAAAATAACGAAACTGAAGGGAATAAACGTGCATATTTTAGTACTAAGTCTTAGAGATTTAAGTTATCAAGTCAGAATTAAAAGGAAAATAAATCTAACCTTCGAAGATTATATTCGCGAATATATATTTAGCCTCAGATACTTGAAATTTACTACGTAACTCAGGACTGGATTACAGTATGATAGTCAATGGCCTTTTTTGAAATTTCGTAAAATATATCAATACAATAGTTCTTTTTTTGTTTGTCCTGTAAATTTTTTTTTCTAACTATATGTTAGAAGACATCGCACATGTTTCTGTATATCTTAATTATTTCATTTACTCATTTAAAATGCTTTTCTTTTATATTTTTAGCGGAGAATGGCATATTTTCTAATCGTGAAATTTCCTTTACCCTGCATGATGATATATACATACGTTATTTGTGCTTCGATTCGCAAGGCGAATTAGAAAAGGAATTATGTTCAAGATGTCCATTTAAAATTGATATTGGAGCTGTTATGAATACAAGGTACATACATACATGTTTTTACTATAGTAAGCATTCTGTTTAGCTCGTTGATCAGACCGAAACTTACTGTTCGTAAAAAATTTTAACATCTTTTTTAAAAACAAAAAGGTAATTACGGAAATTAAAACAGTTTATACTATGGTTTTTCCTTGTAGCTTCGATTTAAGTTAATTTTAAAATTATACCAAACAACATGTATAAGAAGAGTAGTTAAAACAAAATTCTTTTGATTTACACATTTACATATGTATCCATTTCAGACCTAGAAATAATCGTATCTCGGCAGCCGCGATGGCTCCAGTGCAGCGTGAATTGGTATTTGATATCGATATGACTGATTATGATGATGTGCGTAATTGCTGTAGTGGTGCAGATGTATGCCAAAAGTGCTGGAAATTCATGGTTGTCGCTGCTCGTATTCTAGATACAGCAATACGAGAGGATTTTGGATGGGAACATATACTCTGGGTCTTTTCGGGACGTCGTGGTATTCATTGTTGGGTTTGTGATTATGACGCACGTCATTTAGATACGTCTGGCCGATCAGCAGTAGCTGAATACTTTCAACTCGTTACGCATGTCATGGTTGAGGGAGTAAATGTTCCAAGAGTGTATATAGGGGAAAAAATGCATCACAGTATTAAAAGATCGTTTAAGATAATTGAATCCATGTTTGATGATATTATTTTAAACGACCAAAACTTGTTTTGTTTCCCAAAAGGAATAGGAAAATTGTGCCAATTTATTGTGGACGATGTTGCACGCAAAGATGTCGAGCAATTTTTGCTTAATAATATACAAAATGGTGCTTTGGCAAGAGATGTCTGGGAAACCTTTAAGCGTTATGCCAACTCGATGCGTTGTAATTCAACAGCTTCAATATGGTCACGTAAATTAAAAAATATAATTGAAGAAATACAATTGGCTTGCTTATATCCTCGTTTAGATATCAATGTCACTAAAGGTTTCAATCATTTACTGAAAGCTCCTTTTTGCATTCATCCAGCTACAGGTAAAGTTTGTGTACCATTTAATGCAAATGCTGTTGGTAAATTCAATCCAACTACTGTACCAAATATTGCTCAACTATTGCAAGAAATTAATGCATTTGATGAAAAAACCAAAAGCAAGGAAGAGTCTGATGAAAAATTGCGTATTAAAGATTATAAAAAAACAAGCATGTTCAAAGGAGTGGTGGTATTTGAAGAGTTTCTGCGTAAAATGGAAAGTAGTTTGAAAACAAAAGTTATTCAAATGAATGATGAAAGAATGGATTTTTAATAATATATATTCACATGTGTATTTAACTAAAGCAACTTCTAAAACTTGTAATTTATAAAATAGAGACAGGTATCCCTTTTTAGAGAAAAGATTTTCTATTACATTTTTTTTGTTGTTCAAAGTTTATAATTTGTTCAATAAAATAAAAATGTTTCTAAAAAGCATTTTGGAGTTGGATTTTATTTAACAAAATGTTTACTCTTTATATATGTGTATATATACTTTTATCAATCATATACATCTTAGTCGTACGAGAGGCACTCTGTTTTCAGCCTTTTGTATTTCTGCTTCAAGACGAACGAAGCCCTCTTCAGGTATACTGCTGGCGGCCTTCTTGATATGTATTTCATTGATTTTTGATCCATAACGCAGTTGAAATACCTCAGAGTCTACCGATGATTCTTTAAGTTTAATATTTAAGACAACAGTTTTTGGTAAAACATCTCCAGGATTTAAAAGTTTTTGAGCATTTTCGTCATCTTCAGCAGATCCGTGCCAAATGGTAACTTCCTCGGCGACACAATCACACACTTCTGATGATTCTAATACTTGTTTTTCACAATCCTCGAGGAAAAGAGTTTGACGTGCACATCCCACAGCTACAACCTCATCGGCAGATATTGAACTATTTATTTCAACATCTGGATACTTATTCGAAATTGCCGTTTGCAATTTTGGTATTTGAGTTGTAGCTCCCAACAAAACAATATTATCCAATTTCTTAATCTCTGGATGATCATTCAGCGCCTTCTCCACGCATTCATTTAAAATTTGCATAAATGCATTTATAACTGGCTGTATAAGACTTTCAAATCGAGCACGACTCATTTGATTATTGAAATCTATACCATCCATTAGAGAATCTATATAGAGTTGAGTGGAAGGTAAAGTTGAAAGGATATGTTTACAGTTTGCAGCTGCTGTGCGAATTTTGGCTAAAGAACGTCGACTTTCGTGAGGATCTAATTTATATTTCTTTTGAAATTCTACACAAATAAACTTCACCAATTCCTCTGTGAATTGATGACCGCCTATCGGAAATGGCCCAAAGCATTCAATTTTTGTATATAGACCATGCTTAACTTCGTACAAAGCGAAATGAGAGAAGAGCCCACCACACTTGACGGTTAGCACATATTTGGCATCATCACTAGAGACTTCTTCGCCAATACCATATGCTAAAACTGCGGCAGTTGGTTCATCAACTACTTGAGCGACATGAAATCCTGCTTTCTCAGCAGATTGTGCCAGTATTGCCCATGACTTTTTCGGATAATAGCTGGGTATAGATAGAACAACAATAGGTTTTTGTGAAGCATCACTATAGTATTGCCTGGCTAGTTCCAGTTCGGTTTCAAAGAGTTTGACTTGCACTTCAAATGCTGAGATCTCTTTTGTAACCTCTCTGTCTTCGTCATCATTTGAGGCAAACGTGGCTTTCAATAAAAATTTATGTTTTTCAGAATCATATTCGCACGGTATAGTTTTACTGGCTTTTGTCAAAAATTCACCAGTTATATCTTCTGCTGCTCTAAGATATTGGAAGCTATTTGACACCGCCTGCTTTGGTTTTGATGACATTTTTTGTTTTGCTGTAAGCCCACACTCGATCTCTTCCAAACCATCCCATATCAAACAGGCTTGGGATACACGATCACCCTGTTTGTTCGCAATAACATCTGGTTTTGTATCAGAAGGTTTTACATGTGCTATACAAAGGGTGCTATTACCCACTTTAACTCCAAATCGGGGCCACATTTTTAATTTATTAATTTAACAAATAAAATAACAAGATTCACTTAAGAACAAATTAACTAAAATACTATATAACCTTTTATTCTCGTATGGTTAACTGTCAAAAATTACGCGGCGTGCTGAATGATTGACAAGTAAACAAAAGTAATGATGCCATATTAATGAATTGGAAACAAAGGCGAACAATTGAAAGAACAACTGCTAAAAGATAGCGTCAAAGTATAGAAAAAAAGTAAAAATAGAACAAAAAATAAATACATATTTCTCTGCCTTGATGAATATTAAACAAAAAGAAAAAAGATTTAGAATTTATAAACAAAAATCGTGAGGAACAGCCATATACATAGAATGTTGAATAATTTTATTAAACATAAAAACAAATCAAAACAAATATTAATAGGACTTTGTAATAATGAAAATTTCTGCACGTAATATGTATTGAACGTTTTACAAACCCCCCGAGGAGGTAATTGATTGTCACATCATACCCCAGTTAAAATTTTACAACTTGACACAAGACTACGGAATATAATAAATTTTAACAATAGGAAGTCAAGTGATTCGTCATCGATTTACCAAAAAGGTTGAAAAAAAGGAATATAATGTAAAGTTTGTACCATTCTCTTTCTGTACATAACTATGTGAAGTAAAAGCAATAAATAGAAAATGAAAATCAAACAAAGATTAATATATATATGTATATAATTGATTTTAAAAGAGTTCGACGAAATAGATTGTGCGATAAGAACGATTTTCCAAGAAATAGTTATTGCCATAAATTTGATTTCCTTAACATGGATGATAACTTAAGTACGAAGTCCTCGGAATCCTCTTTAACCACAAGTGGAGAATATGAAATCGTCACGGATAGTAATCTGACAACACCACTTGACATACAACCATCATTGGATATTGCTAATGATTTTAATATTTCCGACATACAAAATGCCATGTCTGAAGCTCTCAAAGAGTTGGAGTCGGATATGGCGGGAGAAGGTAAATACCCAGTTATTGAAAAAGTTATGTATGCCATCTAACATCCGAAGGATTTTTATTATAATTGAAAGAAAGAGCTTTTTTCTCAAACAATTATTTACTATTGCACATTAATATTTTATTACCCTGAATATTTAACTTCAAATGAAGGATATGAAGTTCATACCAATCATATCTTTACAAACCCACATAACACTCAAAAGTAGTTGGACTTTTATATTTTAGATAAGCGAATGATTTGAAAGAAACCGCTTTTAAAGCAACAGGGAAAATGTTTTGAAAAATATTACACTTCTATCTGTATGTTCATATTTATGTATATATCTCTAGAAGACATTTTGTAATCAAAATGGGTCGTTTTTGTGGGTGGTTTGTTTTATGAATGCAGCGTCACTTTTACGAAAGAAAACACATAACAAAAATCAATATCAAAGCTGAGTTGAACATATATTTTTTCTTATTAAACATATAGAAATGGCTTTATTTATTGAGTGTTAAGTATTTCTATATGCCTGCAGCCAATTTGTTCTCACACCCAATCATCGGTTCCAAAACTACTTAAACTGTATGACCACATATCAAATGGATTCCGTCAAAACAGACCAATTGTTGGAAATTTTCACTCAATAAAATGATTTGATGAGCCAGATTGATATGTGGCCTTGCAGCTTCAGCATAAGCACAAACTTTATTCCTAATTTCAAATTAACAATACCACTCAGCTAATACACATATTTAAAGAAGCTAATTGAGAACTATTTAAAAAAAGATGAGTTAATATATAATAATAATTATCAAGTCTATTTTATTGATCTACCATTAAAAAAAGTAGTTTGTCTTTGGTAAACAATAAAATATAAAACAGCGGAAAATAATTATTCAAAAAGTGTAAATAAGAAACAATCCAAATGTTTTCAGAAAGCTATGCAGAATTTAAAATACAGTTAGTAATTGTAAATAGCAAAAAAGTTGGACATACATAATATGAACAACTCGCCGTTAGTACAGAAAATTTCGGTGATAACTTAAAAAAAACAATGTGAGATTATTTTATAATATGATTATAAATTACATAGATATTCTGTTATAACTGGTTTCCAATTTCGTTCAAAATTACTTTATGTCAAATGATGGACAAAGTTTCCTTGTTATAACATATTTTCCCAATATATCTTGAGATATTTCATAAAATTTAAAAATAGATTTATTATACCGGAATTTCGAAAACAAGGTTTGAATATTTTTATTTGTTTTTTGATTTGAGCTCGTCATTGATGTTATTTCAATCATACCATTAGATCCTCATCCATGAAAATAAAATTTTAATTTTCATGGTAATCAATCCTAATATGTACATACATATATAATTTATATAGAATTAGTAATATTTTAAATAAAAATGCTTCTATGTAAAGCTGGATAAAATTCAAATTGTCGAAGTTTATTTCCATAGGTTATTCGGCCACTTTTCTTTCAATGTTTTATGAAATGGTAGAAACATCGTCTACTCCCAAATGTACATACATTATATGTATATGTAAGCATCAATGTACATCATTCATTAAAATTTGCGTTGTATTTTGATTTTAGTTAAATGTTTTCCACTATGGTAGAGATATTTTTATGAATTAATTATGTTCTAAAATCGAATACATATACATAGATATAAATAATATAAAGTTTTGAGAAAATGCCGAATATACATACATACATATGGAAGTACAATTTTTATTTGTTTATATAAAGAAAAATATCAGTACGTCATAAACAGCACAGTGCTATGGTTACAATAAAAGTGAAATAATTTTGTAATCAAATATTAAAATACGCCCATCTATAATAAATTCAAAGAAAGAAGTTCTTTATTAGAAGCTTTATTGTGTCTATAAACATATATTATGCACTTTATTGTTGTTTACTTTTCATTACAGGTACCTGTTCTGTTAATACAAGTCTTAAAAACAAATCTCTCACATTGCCTTTAATGGGTACAACAACTCCAGCCCTGATGGTACCCCAAGACAAATCTGGTGTTGTATCGTTGAAAACTCGAACAATACCACGGTTATTTGTAAAAAATGCCACGAATACACCATCACCGAAAAGTGGTGAATCAAACTCTGAATTAAATCGCGTTGGTCAGTCAATTTTTTATGATTGTGTAGATGCAAACGCAGGAAATGCGCCAGTTGAGACGGTAATGCAGACGGCCGATGGCATTGATCTTGATGAAAAACAAGATATAATGAAGCCAGAGAAAAATGACACAGACGAGGAAAGTAAGTACATGAAAAGCTAAAGGTCAATCAATGAATACTATAGTATTCTGCGAAATAAGTTTTATTTCAATACTGATGCATTCGAATAAATATAGATAGATATTCTAAGATTTAGATTTATTTAAGATCTTAATTAATAATTGCATTGCTACTCCAGTATCCGAAATAGACCAAGGTTGCACCATATTTTCCGGTGTCACTTATTTGGGTGCAGCAAATATAAATGCTCCGAAATCAGAACTAGATATTTATCGTATAATGAGTGAACTTAATAATGGTACAGCATCGAACGGTCTAAAAATTTCTGTGAGTATACCAAACTGCTCCGACGGTTTGGTGGTATTACATGATGCGGATACAAATTCAATTATTGCCACTTATGAAATACAGAGTATAATTTTATACTTTCGTGGACCGATAGAAACAGTGGAACACGGCTGTTTCGCTTTCACATGGTTGCATGGAGACTCTCTGTTTCAATGTCACGTGTTTCGTTGCCATATACCAGAAGCTGTAAACCAAGTTAGCGGTAAAAATACAATTCAATTAAAACATGTAATATTGTCTAAATAAAATACTTTTATTCGCAGCTTGTTTTCAAAAGGCTTTCCAAACGTATCCTCCAAGCATGACTTGCAGTCTTACCTCAGCTGTTGACAGCAATATGTTGAACTCTATTACATCGGATGTAAGTGGAAATCCTCTTAATACGGCAGGATATGAATTTTTAGTTTCTTTGGAAATACGAGAAAAGGTAGCTAAGAATTCGTATAGTCCGGTTCCACGTGATCGTCATTGCTTTAAGTTACGAGCTAATACAGATAAAGAAGTTTATATAACAGTCAAGCAAACTGCCTCGACAGTTTTGCAACCTTTATTTATTGAACGTTGTTTTGGTGTTTTGTTAAGTCCAGGAAAGTTAGTCAGACAAGCAGACATGCAGTTAATTGATATGATAACTATGGGCTATGTACAACCGACAGTAGCTGCTAATACAAGTACAATTACAAGTGGAAATAGCGGCATTGTTACTGCGACAGCTGGAAATGCTGATATCCCAGTAGCCAGTGCACCATTATGCTTAAATCCCTATCATATTCGAGCGGAATGGAAAGCCACTGAGAGATCATTCGAACAATTAAATGTAGAATCATCGAAAACGTTTTTGACGGTTGCAGTTGACATAGTCATTCGCGGCATACAAGAGCCGGTTAGATTTGTCATGGAAACACCTGTAACTATTCAGTCCGCTAGTGAATTGCGCATAATGGACCACTTCATTTCGAAACGCCCAATGACTTTGCGTTTCTATTTGCACTTGAAACGAACCACAGATGAGTTTAGCTGGAAAGTAAGTTCAATAGATCCTTCGGAAGAGATAATAGAGCCTACTCAACAGTCTACATCTTCATCATATTTACTTAAATTTGGCATGAATAACCTGTCGCGTATCGTACGTTCAGCTTCAATTGCATCGATTGACGATGAGTGTCCCACTGATCCAGAAGAGCTATCAGATAGCGACGAGCCGTTATTAAGTGGTACTGGTGAAGTTTCGAAGGATTGCTCACAAGATACTTTAGATGAATGGGATCCTGTTCTTAAAGAATGGGATGGTGAGAAAAGGCCGAAAAATTTAGCTGCCTTAGTTCGTTTAGGAGTACCGGAAGCACTGCGTGAAATGATTTGGAAAAAATTAGCTGGGGTAGATACAAAAACTGAAATGCTTGATATGTATAAAAACTTAATAACCAAAGTAAGTATGAAACATAAAGTATATACGTATATAAATAATATTGATATAATCGTAATCATAGCTATAATGGCCACCCAGTTAGTAGTTATAATCTGCACCTAGTTAGTACAAAACTCCTTGTATCATATTTATATTATGGTTTTATATATTTGAATTTATTTTTAACGATTATTTTATAAGAATAATAAATGTTATTACTCTCAAATCGTGTTTGTAACTACAAAACTTTTTATATTATTAAGTATTTTTGTTTCTGTAAATTTTTAATACTGCTAGATAATTTTTCATTTTCTGTGACGATAAGAAAGTAAAAATAATTGTATTTTTAGGAAACTAAGTGTGAGACAGTTATTCAACGCGATATACATAGAACATTTCCAGCACATAAATGCTTCAAAGAAAGTGGTGGCTCAGGTAGAATATATATGTCATATAGTACAAAAATAATACGTAATTGGATTTACATATAAATACTTTTGCAGGTCAAGACTCACTTTTCAAAGTATCCAAAGCTTATGCTGTTTATGATAGTGAAGTTGGTTACTGCCAAGGCTTAAGCTTTATAGCAGCTAGCTTATTGCTTCACGTAAGCCAGTTGATAATATTCAATTGATTATTAATTTTATGTATTTTTTTTATTTAAGATGCCCGAGGAAGATGCTTTTTGTGTTTTAGTTTCGCTTATGTACGATTATAGCCTACGTGATTTGTATAAACAGGGATTTGAAGTTTTGTATTTACGTCTTTATCAACTGGAGCGGCTTATAAAAGACCATATACCAAAACTCTATGAACATTTTCTGAATTGTGGCATTGAAACGCATATGTATGCCTCGCAATGGTTACTAACTCTTTTCACAGCTCGCTTTCCTTTGTGCTTTGTGTTTCACGTTCTCGACGTATTTCTTTTGGATGGCATTCCTCTTTTATTTCAGGTTGCCCTCACATTGCTCTCGATATGTGAAAATGATCTTCGCCAATTAGATTTTGAGGGTATATTGAAATATTTCCGTGTTACATTGCCCAAAAAGTGTCGCAGTCCCAGCCAAGCCAGACGCATTATGAAGATGGCATGTGAACGAAAAATTAAAAAGTTGAAACAATACGAAGATGAATTTATGGCTAAGAAACAAGATAAGGAACGTCTAGAAAAAGAAACACAAATTTACGAGAACCGTTTTGGTGCCGAAAGACGTAAGCTACAAATGGAAATTAACGATTTACAACAAAAACTAGCAGATGCTAATGAACGTGCCATTGAAAAGGAAAAGAAACATACTGGTATTATACAAGACTATAAGCAGATAATACAACGTTTGGAGCAAGATATGACAACATTAAATGAGGCTTTGGTAACAGCGATGGTGAGTCGATTAAACCATGACAATTAAAAAAAGTTTTTATACAAATACCACATATTTTGTTTCAATAGAATACTGCATCCAAGTGTCAAAATTGTTGCCAGCATATTAAACAAGATAACTTGAAAAATAGTGTGACGACATCTATAATCGATAAGGTTGTCATGATTAATACCAAGAAAAATTCAAACGAGGCACCTTTGGGTCCCCTTGATCCTTTACATTCAGCCCAACATCGAATACGTGAACTAGAATTGGAATTAGCACAGGCAAAATTAGCTCAAGTTGAGGCTGAATGTAAAAATCAAGACTTAAATCATCAATTGAGTACCACTATAACAGAAATGCAATCGAATCGAAATAGTTGGCAGCCATGGTTTTCGAAAACTCTGAATACTCTACAGGAAAAGGTCACAACACGAGGCAGTAGAGATGCCCAATCAACAGCTACTTTTCAATCATATATGTCGGCAACCGGAAGTGAATCGAATTCACCATCTGGTCATCAGGTATCTTAAGTGTAAAAACTTAAATTCCCAACCTTCCTTGGCATCATTATCACGAAAGAGTCTTTTTAAGTTCATTTTATACTTTATGCACAAAAAATTTTTTTCATTTGAAAAACGTTTCTGAAATGGCTGATATAATAATTTATAAAGTCAAATGAATAAATAAGTATTTTTTCCATCATTTTCAATTACTAGTCCAAGCTTTAATAATTGCTGGCAAAGTTTGGATTTAAAACTGGTTCTTTAATTTTATTTCTTGAATTTGAAATTAAATGATTTTATTTTATTTCTAAGACAATTTTTTTACATCCAAAAAATAATTGATTAAACTAACAAATTAATTGAAAATAATTTCTTATAACTCATTGAATGATTTCGTTTTGAATAAAATTAAATTTACATGATTCATAAAGTTCGATCCACGAATCCTTTTTTTCTATTATTCATACGTTTTTTTCGTTATATATATCATAAAATTAATATAATTTTTCCTATTTACTTCTTTAATATTAAGTTTATACTATCATGCATATATGATAGTTTTCTTTTAGTTTGTAATCATTTTTCTTTCTTTGTTAAACAGTTAAACGAAAAGAATAAAACCATAACTGATGACAAATTTCTATATTTTATTTTTAAAAATTTATGTTTCTATACAATTTATTTACAGGAGTTTAAAGCATTTTCAGTAACCAGTTCACCTAAAATGCCAGTCAAATTTCAGACAGCTCGTCTGCGCAATAGTATTGATAGTTTACGTAATATAGTGGTTCCTTTAGAAAATTCTGGCAAACATTTATTGAACGAAACATTAAAACAACATCAACAATAACAGCAACAACATCAAGATTTAATAGTAATAACAACATAAAAAGAAAAATTATAAAAAGCATTCCACAAAATACATGAAATAAAAAAATAAATAACGTAAATGTAGTACCAATTAAGGGCAATATTTAATAAATGTGATTAAGAAATGTAATTCTCTCCAATAAGCAGTTTAACATAAAAGAATGATAACACATTTAATAAACATTATTCATAAAGAATATATACATATACGCATGCTTATATTGTATATTCTTCCTTAAATGCAAAATTGACATATATACCTACATATATGCATATGCCCTTTTTCTCAACGTATTGTTTATTATTGATTCTTTTTAAGATTTTTATAATATATAGCTTCTGTATCACTTGAGGACTTGTACTATTTTATTTTATTTTGTAATTGTTTAGGTAGCATTCTTCGGCCCTAATTTTGCTTTAAAGAAATTTTCGCGAAAATAAAAACAAACTTCTAAGAATCTTATAAATTTACAATTATTTGATCAAACAAACGTATAGGAATTCATAATATTGCTTTCGAAATGTTTAGAATCTGCATGCAAAATAAAATTTAAAAAGAGTAAAATAAAGTAAATATAGTAAAATTATTTGAAATTTTGTGTACGTATAAATTTCACTAACGCTAAGTAATTAAAAAATAATGTCCTTATTTTCATAATTTAAAAATAGTAATGTAAAAAGATAAATTTTGAAATAATTTTTCATACTAACAACACAGTTTTAATAAGGTGGCCTTAACTTGCATGTAAAATTGCAGTAGCATTCATTTTGTATTATGTTTAAAAGAATGCTTTGAAACTAATCTGTCAAATGCAATATCAAAAGAATAGTTTATATAAAAATTTTATATTTATATTGTGAGAAAAACGCCACCTATTTGGGTACATCTTGAACTCTGAGGCATAATCTTCTTAAAATGTACTAAAGTATCCAAATTTAACGGTTCGCGTTCAATTAGAAAACCAAAAATGATTTTCTAATATTTTTGATGGTGATAATGCTGCCCAATTTACTTGTAGATATTCCTAGAATAGAAAGTAGAAAGGATCTAACTCGTATTTTTTACGAAGTTGGGATTTTTAATAATTTCAGAAATAATGATCAGAAATAATGATCAGTACAGTTTCTGTTATGTTGTTACTTTCTCCTGCACAGTTACAATTATTTGACGTACTGTCTTTCTACTCGAGGCCAATACATACATATGTATGTATATGTATGTCGTGTTCCAGTGCTGGCATAACTGTACATTGTTGTTTTATTCGTAGTAGAGATTAACAAAACCAACAATTAATTGGAATAAGCGAATTTAATTATAAATAAACGGAAAAATATAGTTTTCAACAATTACTCTTAAAATGGAGTTTCTAAAATCGATACAAGCTCTAAAATCCGACTGAAGAAATAATTTTTCAATTCACAAGATCATATTAACGTCTTATACGTTGTTTAAGTATAATTATACAGTTTTGTGTATTTGAAATTTTTATAGAAAAGTGTTTTAATCATACGCTTGAACTCTTCTGAATAATACATACATATATATTTGATTCATTTTAATTTAGGTCAACTATTTTAATCATCTATATCGGTATCGTACTTTGCATCCCTAATTAAAACTGTGAAATAGTTATGAAAAAAACACTTATTTTAAAAAATATTTCCCTAACATTTTCTAAAACCTTGAAAGGTGAAAAATACAACGCTGTATTAGTTTTTTTTTAACTTTCCTATTTTCTTTTATAAGATCTTGTTCAACACTATAAAACAAAATAGTATTCACATTAATGAACCTTTTGATTTAACCATAAACAGAATTTGCAGAAATAAAGTTAATAAAATAATATAATGTAAAAAAAAAATTGAATTCACTGTTTGATGTTATTTTAAGGTTTGGAGAAACGGAATCCAAGTGCTATTTTATTTTAGTCTGCCTTAAGTTGTGAATTGCCTTTTAAGGCCACTGTGAAAAGTAACGCACATATAAAATATAACTTTCATCATGTCTTTATATAACCAAAAGTACTAAAAATCCAAAGAGAAACTTCGGAAGCTTCCACAATATTTCATTTCTTTGAAGTAAACAGAGGGAGCCACGGTGTAAATTTCTTCTTAGGAAGTGCAAAATCTATGTTATGTGCAATGTATGAGTGATTTTTGTTATAGCAAATATTGCTCATACGCAGGGAAAACTGCCAATTAAAATGTGTAGTTGAGAGAGAGAATTATTAAAATTGCTAAAATTAAAATTAAAAATTTTTTTTTATTAATATCAACGTGTATTTTCAAAGTTATATATGTTTTAAATGTTGTTTGTGCGCTCAAACGATAGCTTGTGACAAAAATAATTATTATTTTTAACTTTTATTATTTTTAACTATTATTAAAAATAATAATTTATTGTTGTTTGTGAAAATTATTACTTAAATACGAATTTGTACGATAAATTCGCATTTTATAATAATAAATTACATTTTTCTAAGTCGATACACTATTAATGTCCTCAATATTCTTTGCTGAATGCATTTTACCTTCGAAGATGGTACTAGTGGTATGTGAGATACAGCGTGCTAATATTTTGGCGACTTCGTTAAAACACATTTTGCGGAAATACATTGTATTTTAAAAAACAATTTCAAACAAAATTTTCAAATACAGACATTTTGTATGAAATTGTCTTTTCGAATACAACTTTAAGCTATACAACAAGGCTTGTGAATGGAGCAAATATTTTACAAAAATGTAATACGATTTATTCTTGCACATTCATCCGTTTATACAATTTTTACTTCCCACGTTAGTTCTATTACTCTTTAAAAAATGTGCCAAAATTGGAACACTCATTATTAAATATTGAAAAATGTCTTTTTGTTAACGTTTATCATGATTTAATTTGGATTTTGTCTAGCCGTTCGTCGCTGTGGTAAGTTAACGTATTTGGTCCGAAAATGTTTCTCTCTTGTTATAAAATGTAGGCAAATCAAAGAGAAAAAAACAACATTTTATGTATTTCATATTCTTTATTAAGATTTTCTTAATATCTTATTGCATTTGCATTAGTTGTTGAATAATAATGTTTTGTTCACTAAATTAAATACAAATTTGCTTTCCTATTATCACTGTAGAAAATATCACTAATTGGTCTAAAATTTAACAAGAAATCTGCCGAAGAACTGCGCCTCATTGTATTATTAGAACGTGCATTGCCACTGTTGCTAAAGGATCTACTGCGAGCGTGCCTCCTCCGTACATGAGTGCGGCCAACGGTTGTGTATTTGATTTTAGCATTTCCCTTAAACGGATTGTTGACTGTACCAAAACACGAAATATTCTGCTCAGCGCCATCATCGCTTTCCATTTCAGACATTAGCAGCAGTTGCGTGCCACGATCTGATTTCTGTACACCAGCTGATGTAGATGGCAAACTGGAAGTGTCCTCTTCGTATAGTGTGATAACACTATCATTCGTTGTGTTATTGTTGTTACAACTGTTTGTACTATAAGTAGCACTTTTCAGCCTTCCTTTCGAGCTTTGAGAATCAATACTATTAGCTGATGGATCTCTAGATAGATCCGATACAAAATTGCTGGTATTATTACTTAAAATGAAACTTTTTTCGTGTGGCAATATGGAGCCATAATTCTGCGAGTCACCATAAAAAGACCAATCGGGAATAAATGATTCTGGTGACGAGAAAGTTGGTCGCAAACGTTGTACTTTGTAAGTTTGGCCGCCACTGTTCACAACGATCCAGGATTTCTTTAGGTATGTTTGTTCAGTACAGTTAACTGAGCTTTTAGGCCTTGACACTATAAATTTTAATATGTATTGATTACTGTTGACATTTTAAATTTATAGTATTAAATGATCTATACCATTTTCGTTATTATTATCATTTACCAGTCCAGTGTCTAGCTTCGGTAGTCCCAGAGAAAAGGATATATTCAGTGTGTCATCGCAAAAATCATGGCTACATTCTTCTAGTTGGGTTGTGGTATTGCAACTAAAATCAATTTTATTAAATTAACGAATTTATAAAATTTAAAGCAATTATAAAGTGGATTGAAACGCTCGTTTTGAAATAAAATAATTATAATATTGAGATGTAAAGAACAGTTAAGCAGAATTGTGCACCAAATTTCTAAAATATGTTTTACTACATACGCAAATATGCATGTGTATTGGCACAGCCCATTGCCCATTTTTCTAATCATAAGGACTTGTATTCAATACATGTGCAGAGTTTCATATGAATTAGTGTGAGATATGATTAGATATAAAACTTTGAATAAACAAAAGTTAAACCAAACGAACACTATTCGTGTTAATAAAATAACAGAAGTTTCATTTTCATGCAATAGACTAAATTGATTGATTTACTTACGAGTTAATAGTTTGACTTAAGTTTTCTAAAATCGGTGATGTTGCTAAAAGCTTTCGCATATTTTCCTCGGCTTTACATTTGCAACGACATTTAAACTTCGCTGACGTTGCCTCTGGTGTTTGAGACGCGCCTGTAATACCTGCAAACGAGAATCTTTGTTCATGTTAAAACTTTTGCAATATAACAATTTCTTGCACACAATAGTCTTGGTCCAGTACTTTCTTCAGTAAAAGCAGCTAACTGGCTATACTGGACAAGATACTCGAACGTAAACATTGTAAAATATGTATAGAAACTGATTGCAAATATATAATTTTAGTGTTATAAATACAACTCAAATAATGTTAAGTATTAAGATGCCGGAATAACATTGGAATCAAAAACTTTTAAGTTCAAGATATTAATAAATTTACTTTAATGGAACCTAAAAAAGACAATTGAATGTAAAGTGCTCACCAGAAAATTTCGATTGATTTAAAATGATAATTTCATTTGCTATAAAATTTTACAAATAGAAAATTTCTGGTATGGAAGCTAAATGAATAGTGTATTTTTAAATTATTATACATATTTTTGTTGAAATATTTCTTTTCTTATGTGTCTTTTAAATAATTAGATTTCACTAGTAAAAAATTATCTAGAAAGAATTTATATTTGCAGAAAACGCTTTGCGTAGTAATTTATGCTAAACTGTATGTATGTGTATGTACGTTGATGTATATAGTATCAATCATACTATTTGAAAATATAATAGGAAAACCACTCTGAAAAGTCTTACCACAATTTTGAGTAGCTGTAATAATGTGTTGGCTTATATCTTGGCGGACACCGCGCTCAACTTCACTTAAAGTAACTGTTGGAGGTACAATACTCTCAGCCGCTAATGCTAAGGCTGCTGCTGCTGCTGCTGAAGTTGACGGTCTATCGCTGCAATTATGAATTGGGGCAGTAGATGAAACTGTCGCATTACTGGAGGCTCGACTGCAATCTCTATGACGTCTGTGGTGTTTGCGATGCCGTTCACGCGGTTCACGCATTTCGTGATCCATGCCGATTTTGATAACTTCCTCATAGTCTGGAGGTGCTTCATAACTAGGCGGCTCATCAGGTGTAGTAATTTCCTCTTGACGATCTGCGAAAAAACGAAATATAATTATAGTTAATACAACTATTGGAAATAAACTGACCTAATAATTCACTTATAGTTTGCAAATGGTTTTGCAATTCTCTCTGGTGACGAGCTCTTACTCCCATGCGGTAGAGAATGACCATCCAACCAGATAGTACAGCAAATATGCCCAAAGTCGAAATAATGAAAATACCTGTGGCTGTTTTCAAGTCAGGATATTGTTCTATTTTAGGAAAATAATAGTTCGGTTTGTGGGAGTACCATCTACGATCATTTTGCAAGTGGGCCCAGTCATCTTCGCAAGATTCGGGTTCATCACTACCGTCACCGCAATGATCGAAACCGTCACAGTGCAAGCGTATAGAGATGCAATGATTGTTGTTGCACAGAAACTCGGAACCGATGTAGCAATCTGGAAAGAGACACCTACAAGGGTAACTCGACTGAAACGATTTCGTTTCGTTTCGTTGCAGTCAAGTCGACTTACTTAAGTAGTTGAAAACACTATAAACTATGGCCAGTTTGGAAGACATGCCAAAAACTCCTCTTAAACGTATATAGTAACCGGTAAGAACGGGAACAACATGAGTTTCTTTACTTACACCATTGTTAGGCCATACAACATTTTCGATTTCTTGCGAATCGGATGTTGTACCTTGTCGAATAGTGAGATCTGAACGGGATGCCATGCCATGAAATTCTTCAATTCTCAACGATATATGGGTCTTCATCATCATATAGTTATTACCGGGCTTAATAATCCAAATGCAATCGAAAAACCGCACGTCAGTGCTATTTTCAATCATATTCATCATTGTAATAGCACCGCCAGGTCCAGAAACCAGTCCACCACAATCTGCAGCCCAGTCAATAAACGAAATGATAAGGAATTTATAAAAAATGGTCAAACATTTTTATGTATTTAAAATAGCCCACCTGTATAAGGCATAAGGCGATCCTCCTTCACTTTCGGCGACACAAATGTAACTTCGGCCCGAAAACCACAGCCTGTCACGCCATTGCCACGGAATTGTAATAACAACGATTTTCCTGTACTGACTATAATCGGAGGCCGAAAATGTTCGCCATTGTACGAATCCACCATTTGACCATTCGAATCGAATATTTCCAATGTGGACGTTAGTCCCAACAAAAAGTCGGTAAAATCTAATCGGACATTACAGTTGTCAGCTTCACAGGTCAAAATTTGTTCCGTCCCATAATCTCGTGGATAATTCATGGGAAAATATGGTGTCGATATGATTTGCGGCATATCATCGTTATGTAGACTTTGAAGCGGTGAACCGCTAACGATTTTCACATTACCTTCAGATTATTTTGGAAAAAGAGTGAAGAACCATCCATGGAAATTTTGAAAAAAAGGAATCAAAACAATTTTGTAAGTTATAAGTTTCGGCAAATGGTTTGATTTCTACATATAATATCAAAGATCGGAAAAGTTATAGTCTCTGTAATATATATAGAACTTTTGTTTCAGATATCAAACATTTAGAGGCCAGGGATCAATTTTACCGCGTTCGATATCGATCAAAATTTCAAAACGTGTAAGTTGAAAGTGAAAAACTATATTAAAAAAACCAAATAGGGATTTTTGAATTTATGGAAAAATTGCGAAAATCGAAAATTTCATAAGGGGTACGTACCTCTTTGTTCAAAAAATCGATTTTTTTTAAATTTTCTTAGAAAAGGCTAATTTTTTGTCAGCAACCTTCTTTTTCCCAGTATTTTTCAAAATAAAACATTTTAAGTAATAAAAATGGGGATTTTTGAATTTATGGAAAAATTGCGAAAATCGAAATATTCATAAGGGGTACCTCTTTGTTCAAAAAATCGATTTTTAAAAAATTTTCTTAGAAAAGGCTAATTTTTTTTCAGCAACCTTCTTTTTCCCAGTATTTTTCAAAATAAAACATTTTAAGTAGTAAAAATGGGGATTTTTGAATTTATGGAAAAATTGAAAAAATCGAAAATTTCATAAGGGGTACCTCTTTGTTCAAAAAATCGATTTTTTAAAAATTTTCTTAGAAAAGGCTAATTTTTTTTCAGCAACCTTCTTTTTCCCAGTATTTTTCAAAATAAAACATTTTAAGTAGTAAAAATGGGGATTTTTGAATTTATGGAAAAATTGCAAAAATCGAAAATTTCATAAGGGGTACGTACCTCTTTGTTCAAAAAATCGATTTTTTAAAAATTTTCTTAGAAAAAGCTAATTTTTTGTCAGCAAAATTCTTTTTCCCAGTATTTTTCAAAATAAAACATTTTAAGTAGTAAAAATGGGGATTTTTGAATTTATGGAAAAATTGCAAAAATCGAAAATTTTTATAAGGGGTACCTCTTTGTTCAAAAAATCGATTTTTTTTAAATTTTCTTAGAAAAGGCTAATTTTTTGTTAGCAACCGTCTTTTTCCCAGTATTTTCCAAAATAAAACATTTTAAGTAGTAAAAATGGGGATTTTTGAATTTATGGAAAAATTTCAAAAATCGAAAATTTCATAAAAAAATAGATTTTTTAAAAATTTTCTTAGAAAAGGCTAATTTTTTGTCAGCAACCTTCTTTTTCCCAGTATTTTTCAAAATAAAACCTTTTAAGTAGTAAAAATGGGGATTTTTGAATTTATGGAAAAATTGCAAAAATCTAAAATCTCATAAGGGGTACCTCTTTGTTCAAAAAATCGATTTTTTAAAAATTTTCTTAGAAAAGGCTAATTTTTTGTCAGCAACTTTCTTTTTCCCAGTATTTTTCAAAATAAAACATTTTAAGTAGTAAAAATGGGGATTTTTGAATATTTGGAAAAATTGCAAAAATCGAAAATTTCATAAGGGGTACCTCTTTGTTCAAAAAATCGATTTTTTTAAAATTTTCTTAGAAAAGGCTAATTTTTTGTCAGCAACCTTCTTTTTCCCAGTATTTTTCCGAAATAAAACATTTTGAGCAATAAAAATGGGTATTTTTGAATTTATGGAAAAATTGCGAAAATCGAAAATTTCATAAGGGGTACGTACCTCTTTGTTCAAAAAATCGATTTTTTAAAAATTTTCTTAGAAAAGGCTAATTTTTTGTCAGCAACCTTCTTTTTCCCAGTATTTTCCAAAATAAAACATTTTAAGTAGTAAATATGGGGATTTTTGAATTTATGGAAAAATTGCAAAAATCGAAAATGTCATAAGGGGTACCTCTTTGTTAAAAAAATCGATTTTTTAAAAATTTTCTTAGAAAAGGCTAATTTTTTGTCAGTAATCTTCTTTTTCCCAGTATTTTCCAAAATAAAACATTTTAAGTAGTAAAAATGGGGATTTTCGAATTTATTGAAAAATTGCGAAAATCGAAAATTTAATAAGGGGTACCTCTTTCTTCAAAAAATCGATTTTTTAAAAATTTTCTTAGAAAAGGCTAATTTTTGTCAGCAACCTTCTTTTTCCCAGTATTTTTCAAAATAAAACATTTTAAGTAGTAAAAATGGGGATTTTTGAATATTTGGAAAAATTGCAAAAATCGAAAATTTCATAAGGGGTACCTCTTTGTTCAAAAAATCGATTTTTTAAAAATTTTCTTAGAAAAGGCTAATTTTTTGTCAGCAACCTTTTTCCCAGTATTTTTCAAAATAAAACATTTTAAGTAGTAAAAATGGGGATTTTTGAATTTATGGAAAAATTGCAAAAATCTAAAATCTCATAAGGGGTACCTCTTTGTTCAAAAAATCGATTTTTTAAAAATTTTCTTAGAAAAGGCTAATTTTTTGTCAGCAACCTTCTTTTTCCCAGTATTTTTCACAATAAAACATTTTAAGTAGTAAAAATGGGGATTTTTGAATCTATGGAAAAATTTCAAAAATCGAAAATTTCATAAGGGGTACCTCTTTGTTCAAAAAATCGATTATCTTAAAATTTTCTTAGAAAAGGCTAATTTTTTGTCGGCAACCTTCTTTTTCCCAGTATTTTTCAAAATAAAACATTTTAAGTAGTAAAAATGGGGATTTTTGAATATTTGGAAAAATTGCAAAAATCGAAAATTTCATAAGGGGTACCTCTTAGTTCAAAAAATCGATTTTTTAAAAATTTTCTTAGAAAAGGCTAATTTTTTGTCAGCAACCTTCTTTTTCCCAGTATTTTTGAAAATAAAACATTTTAAGTAGTCAAAATGGGGATTTTTGAATTTATGGAAAAATTGCAAAAATCTAAAATCTCATAAGGGGTACCTCTTTGTTCAAAAAATCGATTTTTTAAAAATTTTCTTAGAAAAGCTAATTTTTTGTCAGCAACCTTCTTTTTCCCAGTATTTTTCAAAATAAAACATTTTAAGTAGTAAAAATGGGGATTTTTGAATTTATGGAAAAATTGCAAAAATCGAAAATTTCATAAGGGGTACCTCTTTGTTCAAAAAATCGATTTTTTAAAAATTTTCTTAGAAAAGGCAAATTTTTTGTCAGCAACCTTCTTTTTCCCAGTATTTTTCAAAATAAAACATTTTAAGTAGTAAAAATGGGGATTTTTGAATTTATGGAAAAATTGCAAAAATCGAAAATTTCATAAGGGGTACCTCTTTGTTCAAAAAATCGATTTTTTTTTAATTTTCTTAGAAAAGGCTAATTTTTTGTTAGCAACCGTCTTTTCCCCAGTATTTTCTAAAATAAAACATTTTAAGTAGTAAAAATGGGGATTTTTGAATTTATGGAAAATTGCAAAAATCTAAAATTTCTTTGTTCAAAAAATCGATTTTTTGAAAACTTTCTTAAAAAAGGCGAATTTTTTGTCAGCAACCTTCTTTTTCCCAGTATTTTCCGAAATAAAACATTTTGAGCAATAAAAATGGGGATTTTTGAATTTATGGAAAAATTGCGAAAATCGAAAATTTCATAAGGGATACATACCTCTTTGTTCAAAAAATCTATTTTCTTAAAATTTTCTTAGAAAAGGCTAATTTTTTGTCAGCAACCTTCTTTTTCCCAGTATTTTTGAAAATAAAACATTTTAAGTAGTCAAAATGGGGATTTTTGAATTTATGGAAAAATTGCAAAAATCTAAAATCTCATAAGGGGTACCTCTTTGTTCAAAAAATCGATTTTTTAAAAATTTTCTTAGAAAAGGCTAATTTTTTGTCAGCAACCTTCTTTTTCCCAGTATTTTTCAAAATAAAACATTTTAAGTAGTAAAAATGGGGATTTTTGAATTTATGGAAAAATTGCAAAAATCGAAAATTTCATAAGAGGTACTCTTTGTTCAAAAAATCGATTTTTTAAAAATTTTCTTAGAAAAGGCTAATTTTTTGTCAGCAACCTTCTTTTTCCCAGTATTTTTCAAAATAAAACATTTCAAGTAGTAAAAATGGGGATTTTTGAATTTATGGAAAAATTGCAAAAATCGAAAATTTCATAAGAGGTACCTCTTTGTTCAAAAAATCGATTTTTTAAAAATTTTCTTAGAAAAGGCTAATTTTTTGTCAGCAACCTTCTTTTTCCCAGTATTTTTCAAAATAAAACATTTTAAGTAGTAAAAATGGGGATTTTTGAATTTATGGAAAAATTGCAAAAATCGAAAATTTCATAAGAGGTACCTCTTTGTTCAAAAAATCGATTTTTTAAAAATTTTCTTAGAAAAGGCTAATTTTTTGTCAGCAACCTTCTTTTTCCCAGTATTTTTCAAAATAAAACATTTCAAGTAGTAAAAATGGGGATTTTTGAATTTATGGAAAAATTGCAAAAATCGAAAATTTCATAAGAGGTACCTCTTTGTTCAAAAAATCGATTTTTTAAAAATTTTCTTAGAAAAGGCTAATTTTTTGTCAGCAACCTTCTTTTTCCCAGTATTTTTCAAAATAAAACATTTTAAGTAGTAAAAATGGGGATTTTTGAATTTATGGAAAAATTGCAAAAATCGAAAATTTCATAAGAGGTACCTCTTTGTTCAAAAAATCGATTTTTTAAAAATTTTCTTAGAAAAGGCTAATTTTTTGTCAGCAACCTTCTTTTTCCCAGTATTTTTCAAAATAAAACATTTTAAGTAGTAAAAATGGGGATTTTTGAATTTATGGAAAAATTGCTAAAATCGAAAATTTCATAAGGGGTACCTCTTTGTTCAAAAAATCGATTTAAAAAAAATTTTCTTAGAAAAGGCTAATTTTTTGTCAGCAACCTTCTTTTTCCCAGTATTTTTCAAAATAAAACATTTTAAGTAGTAAAAATGGGGATTTTTGAATTTATGGAAAAATTGCAAAAATCGAAAATTTCATAAGGGGTACGTACCTCTTTGTTCAAAAAATCGATTTTTTAAAAATTTTCTTAGAAAAGGCTAATTTTTTGTCAGCAACCTTCTTTTTCCCAGTATTTTTCAAAATAAAACATTTTAAGTAGTAAAAATGGGGATTTTTGAATTTATGGAAAAATTGCAAAAATCGAAAATTTCATAAGAGGTACGTACCTCTTTGTTCAAAAAATCGATTTTTTAAAAATTTTCTTAGAAAAGGCTAATTTTTTGTCAGCAACCTTCTTTTTCCCAGTATTTTTCAAAATAAAACATTTTAAGTAGTAAAAATGGGGATTTTTGAATTTATGGAAAAATTGCAAAAATCGAAAATTTCATAAGAGGTACCTCTTTGTTCAAAAAATCGATTTTTTAAAAATTTTCTTAGAAAAGGCTAATTTTTTGTCAGCAACCTTCTTTTTCCCAGTATTTTTCAAAATAAAACATTTTAAGTAGTAAAAATGGGGATTTTTGAATTTATGGAAAAATTGCAAAAATCGAAAATTTCATAAGAGGTACCTCTTTGTTCAAAAAATCGATTTTTTAAAAATTTTCTTAGAAAAGGCTAATTTTTTGTCAGCAACCTTCTTTTTCCCAGTATTTTTCAAAATAAAACATTTTAAGTAGTAAAAATGGGGATTTTTGAATTTATGGAAAAATTGCAAAAATCGAAAATTTCATAAGAGGTACCTCTTTGTTCAAAAAATCGATTTTTTAAAAATTTTCTTAGAAAAGGCTAATTTTTTGTCAGCAACCTTCTTTTTCCCAGTATTTTTCAAAATAAAACATTTTAAGTAGTAAAAATGGGGATTTTTGAATTTATGGAAAAATTGCAAAAATCGAAAATTTCATAAGGGGTACCTCTTTGTTCAAAAAATCGATTTTTTAAAAATTTTCTTAGAAAAGGCTAATTTTTTGTCAGCAACCTTCTTTTTCCCAGTATTTTTCAAAATAAAACATTTTAAGTAGTAAAAATGGGGATTTTTGAATTTATGGAAAAATTGCAAAAATCGAAAATTTCATAAGGGGTACCTCTTTGTTCAAAAAATCGATTTTTTAAAAATTTTCTTAGAAAAGGCTAATTTTTTGTCAGCAACCTTCTTTTTCCCAGTATTTTTCAAAATAAAACATTTTAAGTAGTAAAAATGGGGATTTTTGAATTTATGGAAAAATTGCAAAAATCGAAAATTTCATAAGAGGTACCTCTTTGTTCAAAAAATCGATTTTTTAAAAATTTTCTTAGAAAAGGCTAATTTTTTGTCCGCAACCTTCTTTTTCCCAGTATTTTTCAAAATAAAACATTTTAAGTAGTAAAAATGGGGATTTTTGAATTTATGGAAAAATTGCAAAAATCGAAAATTTCATAAGGGGTACCTCTTTGTTCAAAAAATCGATTTTTTAAAAATTTTCTTAGAAAAGGCTAATTTTTTGTCAGCAACCTTCTTTTTCCCAGTATTTTTCAAAATAAAACATTTTAAGTAGTAAAAATGGGGATTTTTGAATTTATGGAAAAATTGCAAAAATCGAAAATTTCATAAGAGGTACCTCTTTGTTCAAAAAATCGATTTTTTAAAAATTTTCTTAGAAAAGGCTAATTTTTTGTCAGCAACCTTCTTTTTCCCAGTATTTTTCAAAATAAAACATTTTAAGTAGTAAAAATGGGGATTTTTGAATTTATGGAAAAATTGCAAAAATCGAAAATTTCATAAGGGGTACCTCTTTGTTCAAAAAATCGATTTTTTTAAAATTTTCTTAGAAAAGGCTAATTTTTTGTCAGCAACCTTCTTTTTCCCAGTATTTTTCAAAATAAAACATTTTAAGTAGTAAAAATGGGGATTTTTGAATTTATGGAAAAATTGCAAAAATCGAAAATTTCATAAGAGGTACGTACCTCTTTGTTCAAAAAATCGATTTTTTAAAAATTTTCTTAGAAAAGGCTAATTTTTTGTCAGCAACCTTCTTTTTCCCAGTATTTTTCAAAATAAAACATTTTAAGTAGTAAAAATGGGGATTTTTGAATTTATGGAAAAATTGCAAAAATCGAAAATTTCATAAGGGGTACCTCTTTGTTCAAAAAATCGATTTTTTAAAAATTTTCTTAGAAAAGGCTAATTTTTTGTCAGCAACCTTCTTTTTCCCAGTATTTTTCAAAATAAAACATTTTAAGTAGTAAAAATGGGGATTTTTGAATTTATGGAAAAATTGCAAAAATCGAAAATTTCATAAGGGGTACCTCTTTGTTCAAAAAATCGATTTTAAAAAAATTTTCTTAGAAAAGGCTAATTTTTTGTCAGCAACCTTCTTTTTCCCAGTATTTTTCAAAATAAAACATTTTAAGTAGTAAAAATGGGGATTTTTGAATTTATGGAAAAATTGCAAAAATCGAAAATTTCATAAGGGGTACGTACCTCTTTGTTCAAAAAATCGATTTTTTAAAAATTTTCTTAGAAAAGGCTAATTTTTTGTCAGCAACCTTCTTTTTCCCAGTATTTTTCAAAATAAAACATTTTAAGTAGTAAAAATGGGGATTTTTGAATTTATGGAAAAATTGCAAAAATCGAAAATTTCATAAGGGGTACCTCTTTGTTCAAAAAATCGATTTTAAAAAAATTTTCTTAGAAAAGGCTAATTTTTTGTCAGCAACCTTCTTTTTCCCAGTATTTTTCAAAATAAAACATTTTAAGTAGTAAAAATGGGGATTTTTGAATTTATGGAAAAATTGCAAAAATCGAAAATTTCATAAGGGGTACGTACCTCTTTGTTCAAAAAATCGATTTTTTAAAAATTTTCTTAGAAAAGGCTAATTTTTTGTCAGCAACCTTCTTTTTCCCAGTATTTTTCAAAATAAAACATTTTAAGTAGTAAAAATGGGGATTTTTGAATTTATGGAAAAATTGCAAAAATCGAAAATTTCATAAGGGGTACCTCTTTGTTCAAAAAATCGATTTTAAAAAAATTTTCTTAGAAAAGGCTAATTTTTTGTCAGCAACCTTCTTTTTCCCAGTATTTTTCAAAATAAAACATTTTAAGTAGTAAAAATGGGGATTTTTGAATTTATGGAAAAATTGCAAAAATCGAAAATTTCATAAGGGGTACCTCTTTGTTCAAAAAATCGATTTTTTAAAAATTTTCTTAGAAAAGGCTAATTTTTTGTCAGCAACCTTCTTTTTCCCAGTATTTTTCAAAATAAAACATTTTAAGTAGTAAAAATGGGGATTTTTGAATTTATGGAAAAATTGCAAAAATCGAAAATTTCATAAGAGGTACCTCTTTGTTCAAAAAATCGATTTTTTAAAAATTTTCTTAGAAAAGGCTAATTTTTTGTCAGCAACCTTCTTTTTCCCAGTATTTTTCAAAATAAAACATTTCAAGTAGTAAAAATGGGGATTTTTGAATTTATGGAAAAATTGCAAAAATCGAAAATTTCATAAGAGGTACCTCTTTGTTCAAAAAATCGATTTTTTAAAAATTTTCTTAGAAAAGGCTAATTTTTTGTCAGCAACCTTCTTTTTCCCAGTATTTTTCAAAATAAAACATTTTAAGTAGTAAAAATGGGGATTTTTGAATTTATGGAAAAATTGCAAAAATCGAAAATTTCATAAGAGGTACCTCTTTGTTCAAAAAATCGATTTTTTAAAAATTTTCTTAGAAAAGGCTAATTTTTTGTCAGCAACCTTCTTTTTCCCAGTATTTTTCAAAATAAAACATTTCAAGTAGTAAAAATGGGGATTTTTGAATTTATGGAAAAATTGCAAAAATCGAAAATTTCATAAGAGGTACCTCTTTGTTCAAAAAATCGATTTTTTAAAAATTTTCTTAGAAAAGGCTAATTTTTTGTCAGCAACCTTCTTTTTCCCAGTATTTTTCAAAATAAAACATTTTAAGTGGTAAAAATGGGGATTTTTGAATTTATGGAAAAATTGCAAAAATCGAAAATTTCATAAGAGGTACCTCTTTGTTCAAAAAATCGATTTTTTAAAAATTTTCTTAGAAAAGGCTAATTTTTTGTCAGCAACCTTCTTTTTCCCAGTATTTTTCAAAATAAAACATTTTAAGTAGTAAAAATGGGGATTTTTGAATTTATGGAAAAATTGCAAAAATCGAAAATTTCATAAGGGGTACCTCTTTGTTCAAAAAATCGATTTTTTAAAAATTTTCTTAGAAAAGGCTAATTTTTTGTCAGCAACCTTCTTTTTCCCAGTATTTTTCAAAATAAAACATTTTAAGTAGTAAAAATGGGGATTTTTGAATTTATGGAAAAATTGCAAAAATCGAAAATTTCATAAGAGGTACCTCTTTGTTCAAAAAATCGATTTTTTAAAAATTTTCTTAGAAAAGGCTAATTTTTTGTCAGCAACCTTCTTTTTCCCAGTATTTTTCAAAATAAAACATTTTAAGTAGTAAAAATGGGGATTTTTGAATTTATGGAAAAATTGCAAAAATCGAAAATTTCATAAGGGGTACCTCTTTGTTCAAAAAATCGATTTTTTAAAAATTTTCTTAGAAAAGGCTAATTTTTTGTCAGCAACCTTCTTTTTCCCAGTATTTTTCAAAATAAAACATTTTAAGTAGTAAAAGTGGGGATTTTTGAATTTATGGAAAAATTGCAAAAATCGAAAATTTCATAAGGGGTACCTCTTTGTTCAAAAAATCGATTTTTTAAAAATTTTCTTAGAAAAAGCTAATTTTTTGTCAGCAACCTTCTTTTTCCCAGTATTTTTCAAAATAAAACATTTTAAGTAGTAAAAATGGGGATTTTTGAATTTATGGAAAAATTGCAAAAATCGAAAATTTCATAAGGGGTACCTCTTTGTTCAAAAAATCGATTTTTTAAAAATTTTCTTAGAAAAGGCTAATTTTTGTCAGCAAAATTCTTTTTCCCAGTATTTTTCAAAATAAAACATTTTAAGTAGTAAAAATGGGGATTTTTGAATTTATGGAAAAATTGCAAAAATCGAAAATTTCATAAGGGGTACCTCTTTGTTCAAAAAATCGATTTTTTTAAAATTTTCTTAGAAAAGGCTAATTTTTTGTCAGCAACCTTCTTTTTCCCAGTATTTTTCAAAATAAAACATTTTAAGTAGTAAAAATGGGGATTTTTGAATTTATGGAAAGATTGCAAAAATCGAAAATTTCATAAGGGGTACCTCTTTGTTCAAAAAATGGTTTTTTTAAAAATTTTCTTAGAAAAGGCTAATTTTTTGTCAGCAACCTTCTTTTTCCCAGTATTTTTCAAAATAAAACATTTTAAGTAGTAAAAATGGGGATTTTTGAATTTATGGAAAAATTGCAAAAATCTAAAATTTCATAAGGGGTACCTCTTTGTTCAAAAAATCGTTTTTTTTTAAATTTTCTTAGAAAAGGCTAATTTTTTGTCAGCAACCTTCTTTTTCCCAGTATTTTTCAAAATAAAACATTTTAAGTAGTAAAAATGGGGATTTTTGAATTTATGGAAAAATTGCAAAAATCGAAAATTTCATAAGGGGTACGTACCTCTTTGTTCAAAAAATCGATTTTTTAAAAATTTTCTTAGAAAAGGCTAATTTTTTGTCAGCAAAATTCTTTTTCCCAGTATTTTTCAAAATAAAACATTTTAAGTAGTAAAAATGGGGATTTTTGAATTTATGGAAAAATTGCAAAAATCGAAAATTTCATAAGGGGTACCTCTTTGTTCAAAAAATCGATTTTTTAAAAATTTTCTTAGAAAAGGCTAATTTTTTGTCAGCAACCTTCTTTTTCCCAGTATTTTTCAAAATAAAACATTTTAAGTAGTAAAAATGGGGATTTTTGAATTTATGGAAAAATTGCAAAAATCGAAAATTTCATAAGGGGTACGTACCTCTTTGTTCAAAAAATCGATTTTTTAAAAATTTTCTTAGAAAAGGCTAATTTTTTGTCAGCAACCTTCTTTTTCCCAGTATTTTTCAAAATAAAACATTTTAAGTAGTAAAAATGGGGATTTTTGAATTTATGGAAAAATTGCAAAAATCGAAAATTTCATAAGGGGTACCTCTTTGTTCAAAAAATCGATTTTAAAAAAATTTTCTTAGAAAAGGCTAATTTTTTGTCAGCAACCTTCTTTTTCCCAGTATTTTTCAAAATAAAACATTTTAAGTAGTAAAAATGGGGATTTTTGAATTTATGGAAAAATTGCAAAAATCGAAAATTTCATAAGGGGTACGTACCTCTTTGTTCAAAAAATCGATTTTTTAAAAATTTTCTTAGAAAAGGCTAATTTTTTGTCAGCAACCTTCTTTTTCCCAGTATTTTTCAAAATAAAACATTTTAAGTAGTAAAAATGGGGATTTTTGAATTTATGGAAAAATTGCAAAAATCGAAAATTTCATAAGGGGTACCTCTTTGTTCAAAAAATCGATTTTAAAAAAATTTTCTTAGAAAAGGCTAATTTTTTGTCAGCAACCTTCTTTTTCCCAGTATTTTTCAAAATAAAACATTTTAAGTAGTAAAAATGGGGATTTTTGAATTTATGGAAAAATTGCAAAAATCGAAAATTTCATAAGGGGTACGTACCTCTTTGTTCAAAAAATCGATTTTTTAAAAATTTTCTTAGAAAAGGCTAATTTTTTGTCAGCAACCTTCTTTTTCCCAGTATTTTTCAAAATAAAACATTTTAAGTAGTAAAAATGGGGATTTTTGAATTTATGGAAAAATTGCAAAAATCGAAAATTTCATAAGGGGTACGTACCTCTTTGTTCAAAAAATCTATTTTTTAAAAATTTTCTTAGAAAAGGCTAATTTTTTGTCAGCAACCTTCTTTTTCCCAGTATTTTTCAAAATAAAACATTTTAAGTAGTAAAAATGGGGATTTTTGAATTTATGGAAAAATTGCAAAAATCGAAAATTTCATAAGGGGTACTACCTCTTTGTTCAAAAAATCGATTTTTTAAAAATTTTCTTAGAAAAGGCTAATTTTTTGTCAGCAACCTTCTTTTTCCCAGTATTTTTCAAAATAAAACATTTTAAGTAGTAAAAATGGGGATTTTTGAATTTATGGAAAAATTGCAAAAATCGAAAATTTCATAAGGGGTACCTCTTTGTTCAAAAAATCGATTTTTTAAAAATTTTCTTAGAAAAGGCTAATTTTTTGTCAGCAACCTTCTTTTTCCCAGTATTTTTCAAAATAAAACATTTTAAGTAGTAAAAATGGGGATTTTTGAATTTATGGAAAAATTGCAAAAATCGAAAATTTCATAAGACGTACCTCTTTGTTCAAAAAATCGATTTTTTAAAAATTTTCTTAGAAAAGGCTAATTTTTTGTCAGCAACCTTCTTTTTCCCAGTATTTTTCAAAATAAAACATTTCAAGTAGTAAAAATGGGGATTTTTGAATTTATGGAAAAATTGCAAAAATTGAAAATTTCATAAGAGGTACCTCTTTGTTCAAAAAATCGATTTTTTAAAAATTTTCTTAGAAAAGGCTAATTTTTTGTCAGAAACCTTCTTTTTCCCAGTATTTTTCAAAATAAAACATTTTAAGTAGTAAAAATGGGGATTTTTGAATTTATGGAAAAATTGCAAAAATCGAAAATTTCATAAGGGGTACGTACCTCTTTGTTCAAAAAATCGATTTTTTAAAAATTTTCTTAGAAAAGGCTAATTTTTTGTCAGCAACCTTCTTTTTCCCAGTATTTTTCAAAATAAAACATTTTAAGTAGTAAAAATGGGGATTTTTGAATTTATGGAAAAATTGCAAAAATCGAAAATTTCATAAGGGGTACGTACCTCTTTGTTCAAAAAATCGATTTTTTAAAAATTTTCTTAGAAAAGGCTAATTTTTTGTCAGCAACCTTCTTTTTCCCAGTATTTTTCAAAATAAAACATTTTAAGTAGTAAAAATGGGGATTTTTGAATTTATGGAAAAATTGCAAAAATCGAAAATTTCATAAGGGGTACGTACCTCTTTGTTCAAAAAATCGATTTTTTAAAAATTTTCTTAGAAAAGGCTAATTTTTTGTCAGCAACCTTCTTTTTCCCAGTATTTTTCAAAATAAAACATTTTAAGTAGTAAAAATGGGGATTTTTGAATTTATGGAAAAATTGCAAAAATCGAAAATTTCATAAGGGGTACGTACCTCTTTGTTCAAAAAATCGATTTTTTAAAAATTTTCTTAGAAAAGGCTAATTTTTTGTCAGCAACCTTCTTTTTCCCAGTATTTTTCAAAATAAAACATTTTAAGTAGTAAAAATGGGGATTTTTGAATTTATGGAAAAATTGCAAAAATCGAAAATTTCATAAGGGGTACGTACCTCTTTGTTCAAAAAATCGATTTTTTAAAAATTTTCTTAGAAAAGGCTAATTTTTTGTCAGCAACCTTCTTTTTCCCAGTATTTTTCAAAATAAAACATTTTAAGTAGTAAAAATGGGGATTTTTGAATTTATGGAAAAATTGCAAAAATCGAAAATTTCATAAGGGGTACCTCTTTGTTCAAAAAATCGATTTTAAAAAAATTTTCTTAGAAAAGGCTAATTTTTTGTCAGCAACCTTCTTTTTCCCAGTATTTTTCAAAATAAAACATTTTAAGTAGTAAAAATGGGGATTTTTGAATTTATGGAAAAATTGCAAAAATCGAAAATTTCATAAGGGGTACGTACCTCTTTGTTCAAAAAATCGATTTTTTAAAAATTTTCTTAGAAAAGGCTAATTTTTTGTCAGCAACCTTCTTTTTCCCAGTATTTTTCAAAATAAAACATTTTAAGTAGTAAAAATGGGGATTTTTGAATTTATGGAAAAATTGCAAAAATCGAAAATTTCATAAGGGGTACCTCTTTGTTCAAAAAATCGATTTTAAAAAAATTTTCTTAGAAAAGGCTAATTTTTTGTCAGCAACCTTCTTTTTCCCAGTATTTTTCAAAATAAAACATTTTAAGTAGTAAAAATGGGGATTTTTGAATTTATGGAAAAATTGCAAAAATCGAAAATTTCATAAGGGGTACGTACCTCTTTGTTCAAAAAATCGATTTTTTAAAAATTTTCTTAGAAAAGGCTAATTTTTTGTCAGCAACCTTCTTTTTCCCAGTATTTTTCAAAATAAAACATTTTAAGTAGTAAAAATGGGGATTTTTGAATTTATGGAAAAATTGCAAAAATCGAAAATTTCATAAGGGGTACCTCTTTGTTCAAAAAATCGATTTTAAAAAAATTTTCTTAGAAAAGGCTAATTTTTTGTCAGCAACCTTCTTTTTCCCAGTATTTTTCAAAATAAAACATTTTAAGTAGTAAAAATGGGGATTTTTGAATTTATGGAAAAATTGCAAAAATCGAAAATTTCATAAGAGGTACCTCTTTGTTCAAAAAATCGATTTTTTAAAAATGTTCTTAGAAAAGGCTAATTTTTTGTCAGCAACCTTCTTTTTCCCAGTATTTTTCAAAATAAAACATTTTAAGTAGTAAAAATGGGGATTTTTGAATTTATGGAAAAATTGCAAAAATCGAAAATTTCATAAGGGGTACCTCTTTGTTAAAAAAATCGATTTTTTAAAAATTTTCTTAGAAAAGGCTAATTTTTTGTCAGCAACCTTCTTTTTCCCAGTATTTTTCAAAATAAAACATTTTAAGTAGTAAAAGTGGGGATTTTTGAATTTATGGAAAAATTGCAAAAATCGAAAATTTCATAAGGGGTACCTCTTTGTTCAAAAAATCGTTTTTTTTTAAATTTTCTTAGAAAAGGCTAATTTTTTGTCAGCAACCTTCTTTTTCCCAGTATTTTTCAAAATAAAACATTTTAAGTAGTAAAAATGGGGATTTTTGAATTTATGGAAAAATTGCAAAAATCGAAAATTTCATAAGGGGTACCTCTTTGTTCAAAAAATCGTTTTTTTAAAAATTTTCTTAGAAAAAGCTAATTTTTTGTCAGCAACCTTCTTTTTCCCAGTATTTTTCAAAATAAAACATTTTAAGTAGTAAAAATGGGGATTTTTGAATTTATGGAAAAATTGCAAAAATCGAAAATTTCATAAGGGTAAAAATCGATTTTTTTAAAATTTTCTTAGAAAAGGCTAATTTTTTGTCAGCAACCTTCTTTTTCCCAGTATTTTCCAAAATAAAACATTTTAAGTAGTAAAAATGGGGATTTTTGAATTTATGGAAAAATTGCAAAAATCGAAAATTTCATAAGAGGTACCTCTTTGTTCAAAAAATCGATTTTTTAAAAATTTTCTTAGAAAAGGCTAATTTTTTGTCAGCAACCTTCTTTTTCCCAGTATTTTTCAAAATAAAACATTTTAAGTAGTAAAAATGGGGATTTTTGAATTTATGGAAAAATTGCAAAAATCGAAAATTTCATAAGAGGTACCTCTTTGTTCAAAAAATCGATTTTTTAAAAATTTTCTTAGAAAAGGCTAATTTTTTGTCAGCAACCTTCTTTTTCCCAGTATTTTTCAAAATAAAACATTTTAAGTAGTAAAAATGGGGATTTTTGAATTTATGGAAAAATTGCAAAAATCGAAAATTTCATAAGGGGTACCTCTTTGTTCAAAAAATCGATTTTTTAAAAATTTTCTTAGAAAAGGCTAATTTTTTGTCAGCAAAATTCTTTTTCCCAGTATTTTTCAAAATAAAACATTTTAAGTAGTAAAAATGGGGATTTTTGAATTTATGGAAAAATTGCAAAAATCGAAAATTTCATAAGAGGTACCTCTTTGTTCAAAAAATCGATTTTTTAAAAATTTTCTTAGAAAAGGCTAATTTTTTGTCAGCAACCTTCTTTTTCCCAGTATTTTTCAAAATAAAACATTTTAAGTAGTAAAAATGGGGATTTTTGAATTTATGGAAAAATTGCAAAAATCGAAAATTTCATAAGGGGTACCTCTTTGTTCAAAAAATCGATTTTTTAAAAATTTTCTTAGAAAAGGCTAATTTTTTGTCAGCAACCTTCTTTTTCCCAGTATTTTTCAAAATAAAACATTTTAAGTAGTAAAAATGGGGATTTTTGAATTTATGGAAAAATTGCAAAAATCGAAAATTTCATAAGAGGTACCTCTTTGTTCAAAAAATCGATTTTTTAAAAATTTTCTTAGAAAAGGCTAATTTTTTGTCAGCAACCTTCTTTTTCCCAGTATTTTTCAAAATAAAACATTTTAAGTAGTAAAAATGGGGATTTTTGAATTTATGGAAAAATTGCAAAAATCGAAAATTTCATAAGGGGTACCTCTTTGTTCAAAAAATCGATTTTTTAAAAATTTTCTTAGAAAAGGCTAATTTTTTGTCAGCAACCTTCTTTTTCCCAGTATTTTTCAAAATAAAACATTTTAAGTAGTAAAAATGGGGATTTTTGAATTTATGGAAAAATTGCAAAAATCGAAAATTTCATAAGGGGTACCTCTTTGTTCAAAAAATCGATTTTTTAAAAATTTTCTTAGAAAAGGCTAATTTTTTGTCAGCAACCTTCTTTTTCCCAGTATTTTTCAAAATAAAACATTTTAAGTAGTAAAAGTGGGGATTTTTGAATTTATGGAAAAATTGCAAAAATCGAAAATTTCATAAGGGGTACCTCTTTGTTCAAAAAATCGTTTTTTTTAAAATTTTCTTAGAAAAGGCTAATTTTTTGTCAGCAACCTTCTTTTTCCCAGTATTTTTCAAAATAAAACATTTTAAGTAGTAAAAATGGGGATTTTTGAATTTATGGAAAAATTGCAAAAATCGAAAATTTCATAAGAGGTACCTCTTTGTTCAAAAAATCGATTTTTTAAAAATTTTCTTAGAAAAGGCTAATTTTTTGTCAGCAACCTTCTTTTTCCCAGTATTTTTCAAAATAAAACATTTTAAGTAGTAAAAATGGGGATTTTTGAATTTATGGAAAAATTGCAAAAATCGAAAATTTCATAAGAGGTACCTCTTTGTTCAAAAAATCGATTTTTTAAAAATTTTCTTAGAAAAGGCTAATTTTTTGTCAGCAACCTTCTTTTTCCCAGTATTTTTCAAAATAAAACATTTTAAGTAGTAAAAATGGGGATTTTTGAATTTATGGAAAAATTGCAAAAATCGAAAATTTCATAAGAGGTACCTCTTTGTTCAAAAAATCGATTTTTTAAAAATTTTCTTAGAAAAGGCTAATTTTTTGTCAGCAACCTTCTTTTTCCCAGTATTTTTCAAAATAAAACATTTCAAGTAGTAAAAATGGGGATTTTTGAATTTATGGAAAAATTGCAAAAATCGAAAATTTCATAAGAGGTACCTCTTTGTTCAAAAAATCGATTTTTTAAAAATTTTCTTAGAAAAGGCTAATTTTTTGTCAGCAACCTTCTTTTTCCCAGTATTTTTCAAAATAAAACATTTCAAGTAGTAAAAATGGGGATTTTTGAATTTATGGAAAAATTGCAAAAATCGAAAATTTCATAAGAGGTACCTCTTTGTTCAAAAAATCGATTTTTTAAAAATTTTCTTAGAAAAGGCTAATTTTTTGTCAGCAACCTTCTTTTTCCCAGTATTTTTCAAAATAAAACATTTTAAGTAGTAAAAATGGGGATTTTTGAATTTATGGAAAAATTGCAAAAATCGAAAATTTCATAAGAGGTACTTCTTTGTTCAAAAAATCGATTTTTTAAAAATTTTCTTAGAAAAGGCTAATTTTTTGTCAGCAACCTTCTTTTTCCCAGTATTTTTCAAAATAAAACATTTTAAGTAGTAAAAATGGGGATTTTTGAATTTATGGAAAAATTGCAAAAATCGAAAATTTCATAAGAGGTACCTCTTTGTTCAAAAAATCGATTTTTTAAAAATTTTCTTAGAAAAGGCTAATTTTTTGTCAGCAACCTTCTTTTTCCCAGTATTTTTCAAAATAAAACATTTTAAGTAGTAAAAATGGGGATTTTTGAATTTATGGAAAAATTGCTAAAATCGAAAATTTCATAAGGGGTACCTCTTTGTTCAAAAAATCGATTTAAAAAAAATTTTCTTAGAAAAGGCTAATTTTTTGTCAGCAACCTTCTTTTTCCCAGTATTTTTCAAAATAAAACATTTTAAGTAGTAAAAATGGGGATTTTTGAATTTATGGAAAAATTGCAAAAATCGAAAATTTCATAAGAGGTACCTCTTTGTTCAAAAAATCGATTTTTTAAAAATTTTCTTAGAAAAGGCTAATTTTTTGTCAGCAACCTTCTTTTTCCCAGTATTTTTCAATATAAAACATTTTAAGTAGTAAAAATGGGGATTTTTGAATTTATGGAAAAATTGCAAAAATCGAAAATTTCATAAGAGGTACGTACCTCTTTGTTCAAAAAATCGATTTTTTAAAAATTTTCTTAGAAAAGGCTAATTTTTTGTCAGCAACCTTCTTTTTCCCAGTATTTTTCAAAATAAAACATTTTAAGTAGTAAAAATGGGGATTTTTGAATTTATGGAAAAATTGCAAAAATCGAAAATTTCATAAGAGGTACCTCTTTGTTCAAAAAATCGATTTTTTAAAAATTTTCTTAGAAAAGGCTAATTTTTTGTCAGCAACCTTCTTTTTCCCAGTATTTTTCAAAATAAAACATTTTAAGTAGTAAAAATGGGGATTTTTGAATTTATGGAAAAATTGCAAAAATCGAAAATTTCATAAGGGGTACCTCTTTGTTCAAAAAATCGATTTTTTAAAAATTTTCTTAGAAAAGGCTAATTTTTTGTCAGCAACCTTCTTTTTCCCAGTATTTTTCAAAATAAAACATTTTAAGTAGTAAAAATGGGGATTTTTGAATTTATGGAAAAATTGCAAAAATCGAAAATTTCATAAGGGGTACCTCTTTGTTCAAAAAATCGATTTTTTAAAAATTTTCTTAGAAAAGGCTAATTTTTTGTCAGCAACCTTCTTTTTCCCAGTATTTTTCAAAATAAAACATTTTAAGTAGTAAAAATGGGGATTTTTGAATTTATGGAAAAATTGCAAAAATCGAAAATTTCATAAGGGGTACCTCTTTGTTCAAAAAATCGATTTTTAAAAAATTTTCTTAGAAAAGGCTAATTTTTTTTCAGCAACCTTCTTTTTCCCAGTATTTTTCAAAATAAAACATTTTAAGTAGTAAAAATGGGGATTTTTGAATTTATGGAAAAATTGCAAAAATCGAAAATTTCATAAGAGGTACCTCTTTGTTCAAAAAATCGATTTTTTAAAAATTTTCTTAGAAAAGGCTAATTTTTTGTCAGCAACCTTCTTTTTCCCAGTATTTTTCAAAATAAAACATTTTAAGTAGTAAAAATGGGGATTTTTGAATTTATGGAAAAATTGCAAAAATCGAAAATTTCATAAGAGGTACCTCTTTGTTCAAAAAATCGATTTTTTAAAAATTTTCTTAGAAAAGGCTAATTTTTTGTCAGCAACCTTCTTTTTCCCAGTATTTTTCAAAATAAAACATTTTAAGTAGTAAAAATGGGGATTTTTGAATTTATGGAAAAATTGCAAAAATCGAAAATTTCATAAGGGGTACCTCTTTGTTCAAAAAATCGATTTTTTAAAAATTTTCTTAGAAAAGGCTAATTTTTTGTCAGCAACCTTCTTTTTCCCAGTATTTTTCAAAATAAAACATTTCAAGTAGTAAAAATGGGGATTTTTGAATTTATGGAAAAATTGCAAAAATCGAAAATTTCATAAGAGGTACCTCTTTGTTCAAAAAATCGATTTTTTAAAAATTTTCTTAGAAAAGGCTAATTTTTTGTCAGCAACCTTCTTTTTCCCAGTATTTTTCAAAATAAAACATTTTAAGTAGTAAAAATGGGGATTTTTGAATTTATGGAAAAATTGCAAAAATCGAAAATTTCATAAGGGGTACCTCTTTGTTCAAAAAATCGATTTTTAAAAAATTTTCTTAGAAAAGGCTAATTTTTTGTCAGCAACCTTCTTTTTCCCAGTATTTTTCAAAATAAAACATTTTAAGTAGTAAAAATGGGGATTTTTGAATTTATGGAAAAATTGCAAAAATCGAAAATTTCATAAGAGGTACCTCTTTGTTCAAAAAATCGATTTTTTAAAAATTTTCTTAGAAAAGGCTAATTTTTTGTCAGCAACCTTCTTTTTCCCAGTATTTTTCAAAATAAAACATTTTAAGTAGTAAAAATGGGGATTTTTGAATTTATGGAAAAATTGCAAAAATCGAAAATTTCATAAGGGGTACCTCTTTGTTCAAAAAATCGATTTTTTAAAAATTTTCTTAGAAAAGGCTAATTTTTTGTCAGCAACCTTCTTTTTCCCAGTATTTTTCAAAATAAAACATTTTAAGTAGTAAAAATGGGGATTTTTGAATTTATGGAAAAATTGCAAAAATCGAAAATTTCATAAGAGGTACCTCTTTGTTCAAAAAATCGATTTTTTAAAAATTTTCTTAGAAAAGGCTAATTTTTTGTCAGCAACCTTCTTTTTCCCAGTATTTTTCAAAATAAAACATTTTAAGTAGTAAAAATGGGGATTTTTGAATTTATGGAAAAATTGCAAAAATCGAAAATTTCATAAGGGGTACCTCTTTGTTCAAAAAATCGATTTTTTAAAAATTTTCTTAGAAAAGGCTAGTTTTTTGTCAGCAACCTTCTTTTTCCCAGTATTTTTCAAAATAAAACATTTTAAGTAGTAAAAGTGGGGATTTTTGAATTTATGGAAAAATTGCAAAAATCGAAAATTTCATAAGGGGTACCTCTTTGTTCAAAAAATCGTTTTTTTAAAAATTTTCTTAGAAAAGGCTAATTTTTTGTCAGCAACCTTCTTTTTCCCAGTATTTTTCAAAATAAAACATTTTAAGTAGTAAAAATGGCGATTTTTGAATTTATGGAAAAATTGCAAAAATCGAAAATTTCATAAGGGGTACCTCTTTGTTCAAAAAACTGATTTTTTAAAAATTTTCTTAGAAAAGGCTAATTTTTTGTCAGCAACCTTCTTTTTCCCAGTATTTTTCAAAATAAAACATTTTAAGTAGTAAAAATGGGGATTTTTGAATTTATGGAAAAATTGCAAAAATCGAAAATTTCATAAGGGGTACCTCTTTGTTCAAAAAATCGTTTTTTTTTTTTAATTTTCTTAGAAAAGGCTAATTTTTTGTCAGCAACCTTCTTTTTCCCAGTATTTTTCAAAATAAAACATTTTAAGTAGTAAAAATGGGGATTTTTTAATTTATGGAAAAATTGCAAAAATCGAAAATTTCATAAGGGGTACCTCTGTGTTCAAAAAATTGATTTTTTAAAAATTTTCTTAGAAAAGGCTAATTTTTTGTCAGCAACCTTCTTTTTCCCAGTATTTTTCAAAATAAAACATTTTAAGTAGTAAAAATGGGGATTTTTGAATTTATGGAAAAATTGCAAAAATCGAAAATTTCATAAGGGGTACCTCTTTGTTCAAAAAATCGATTTTTTAAAAATTTTCTTAGAAAAGGCTAATTTTTTGTCAGCAACCTTCTTTTTCCCAGTATTTTTCAAAATAAAACATTTTAAGTAGTAAAAATGGGGATTTTTGAATTTATGGAAAAATTGCAAAAATCGAAAATTTCAAAAAATCGATTTTTTAAAAATTTTCTTAGAAAAGGCTAATTTTTTGTCAGCAACCTTCTTTTTCCCAGTATTTTCCAAAATAAAACATTTTAAGTAGTAAAAATGGGGATTTTTGAATTTATGGAAAAATTGCAAAAATCGAAAATTTCATAAGGGGTACCTCTTTGTTCAATATCGATTTTTTAAAAATTTTCTTAGAAAAGGCTAATTTTTTGTCAGCAACCTTCTTTTTCCCAGTATTTTTCAAAATAAAACATTTTAAGTAGTAAAAATGGGGATTTTTGAATTTATGGAAAAATTGCAAAAATCGAAAATTTCATAAGAGGTACCTCTTTGTTCAAAAAATCGATTTTTTAAAAATTTTCTTAGAAAAGGCTAATTTTTTGTCAGCAACCTTCTTTTTCCAAGTATTTTTCAAAATAAAACATTTTAAGTAGTAAAAATGGGGATTTTTGAATTTATGGAAAAATTGCAAAAATCGAAAATTTCATAAGAGGTACCTCTTTGTTCAAAAAATCGATTTTTTAAAAAATTTCTTAGAAAAGGCTAATTTTTTGTCAGCAACCTTCTTTTTCCCAGTATTTTTCAAAATAAAACATTTTAAGTAGTAAAAATGGGGATTTTTGAATTTATGGAAAAATTGCAAAAATCGAAAATTTCATAAGAGGTACCTCTTTGTTCAAAAAATCGATTTTTTAAAAATTTTCTTAGAAAAGGCTAATTTTTTGTCAGCAACCTTCTTTTTCCCAGTATTTTTCAAAATAAAACATTTTAAGTAGTAAAAATGGGGATTTTTGAATTTATGGAAAAATTGCAAAAATCGAAAATTTCATAAGGGGTACCTCTTTGTTCAAAAAATCGATTTTTTAAAAATTTTCTTAGAAAAGGCTAATTTTTTGTCAGCAACCTTCTTTTTCCCAGTATTTTTCAAAATAAAACATTTTAAGTAGTAAAAATGGGGATTTTTGAATTTATGGAAAAATTGCAAAAATCGAAAATTTCATAAGGGGTACCTCTTTGTTCAAAAAATCGATTTTTAAAAAATTTTCTTAGAAAAGGCTAATTTTTTGTCAGCAACCTTCTTTTTCCCAGTATTTTTCAAAATAAAACATTTTAAGTAGTAAAAATGGGGATTTTTGAATTTATGGAAAAATTGCAAAAATCGAAAATTTCATAAGGGGTACCTCTTTGTTCAAAAAATCGATTTTTTAAAAATTTTCTTAGAAAAGGCTAATTTTTTGTCAGCAACCTTCTTTTTCCCAGTATTTTTCAAAATAAAACATTTTAAGTAGTAAAAATGGGGATTTTTGAATTTATGGAAAAATTGCAAAAATCGAAAATTTCATAAGAGGTACCTCTTTGTTCAAAAAATCGATTTTTTAAAAATTTTCTTAGAAAAGGCTAATTTTTTGTCAGCAACCTTCTTTTTCCCAGTATTTTTCAAAATAAAACATTTTAAGTAGTAAAAATGGGGATTTTTGAATTTATGGAAAAATTGCAAAAATCGAAAATTTCATAAGGGGTACCTCTTTGTTCAAAAAATCGATTTTTTAAAAATTTTCTTAGAAAAGGCTAATTTTTTGTCAGCAAAATTCTTTTTCCCAGTATTTTTCAAAATAAAACATTTTAAGTAGTAAAAATGGGGATTTTTGAATTTATGGAAAAATTGCAAAAATCGAAAATTTCATAAGGGGTACCTCTTTGTTCAAAAAATCGATTTTTAAAAAATTTTCTTAGAAAAGGCTAATTTTTTGTCAGCAACCTTCTTTTTCCCAGTATTTTTCAAAATAAAACATTTTAAGTAGTAAAAATGGGGATTTTTGAATTTATGGAAAGATTGCAACAATCGAAAATTTCATAAGGGGTACCTCTTTGTTCAAAAAATCGTTTTTTTTTTAATTTTCTTAGAAAAGGCTAATTTTTTTGTCAGCAACCTTCTTTTTCCCAGTATTTTTCAAAATAAAACATTTTAAGTAGTAAAAATGGGGATTTTTGAATTTGTGGAAAAATTGCAAAAATCGAAAATTTCATAAGGGGTACCTCTTTGTTCAAAAAATCGATTTTTTAAAAATTTTCTTAGAAAAGGCTAATTTTTTGTCAGCAAAATTCTTTTTCCCAGTATTTTTCAAAATAAAACATTTTAAGTAGTAAAAATGGGGATTTTTGAATTTATGGAAAAATTGCAAAAATCGAAAATTTCATAAGGGGTACCTCTTTGTTCAAAAAATCGATTTTTTAAAAATTTTCTTAGAAAAGGCTAATTTTTTGTCAGCAACCTTCTTTTTCCCAGTATTTTTCAAAATAAAACATTTTAAGTAGTAAAAATGGGGATTTTTGAATTTATGGAAAAATTGCAAAAATCGAAAATTTCATAAGGGGTACCTCTTTGTTCAAAAAATCGTTTTTTTTTTAATTTTCTTAGAAAAGGCTAATTTTTTGTAAGCAACCTTCTTTTTCCCAGTATTTTTCAAAATAAAACATTTTAAGTAGTAAAAATGGGGATTTTTGAATTTATGGAAAAATTGCAAAAATCGAAAATTTCATAAGGGGTACCTCTTTGTTCAAAAAATCGTTTTTTTTTTTAATTTTCTTAGAAAAGGCTAATTTTTTGTCAGCAAAATTCTTTTTCCCAGTATTTTTCAAAATAAAACATTTTAAGTAGTAAAAATGGGGATTTTTGAATTTATGGAAAAATTGCAAAAATCGAAAATTTCATAAGGGGTACGTACCTCTTTGTTCAAAAAATCGATTTTTTAAAAATTTTCTTAGAAAAGGCTAATTTTTTGTCAGCAAAATTCTTTTTCCCAGTATTTTCCAAAATAAAACATTTTAAGTAGTAAAAATGGGGATTTTTGAATTTATGGAAAAATTGCAAAAATCGAAAATTTCATAAGGGGTACCTCTTTGTTCAAAAAATCGTTTTTTTTTTAATTTTCTTAGAAAAGGCTAATTTTTTGTCAGCAACCTTCTTTTTCCCAGTATTTTTCAAAATAAAACATTTTAAGTAGTAAAAATGGGGATTTTTGAATTTATGGAAAAATTGCAAAAATCGAAAATTTCATAAGGGGTACCTCTTTGTTCAAAAAATCGTTTTTTTTTTAATTTTCTTAGAAAAGGCTAATTTTTTGTCAGCAAAATTCTTTTTCCCAGTATTTTTCAAAATAAAACATTTTAAGTAGTAAAAATGGGGATTTTTGAATTTATGGAAAAATTGCAAAAATCGAAAATTTCATAAGGGGTACGTACCTCTTTGTTCAAAAAATCGATTTTTTAAAAATTTTCTTAGAAAAGGCTAATTTTTTGTCAGCAAAATTCTTTTTCCCAGTATTTTCCAAAATAAAACATTTTAAGTAGTAAAAATGGGGATTTTTGAATTTATGGAAAAATTGCAAAAATCGAAAATTTCATAAGGGGTACCTCTTTGTTCAAAAAATCGATTTTTTAAAAATTTTCTTAGAAAAGGCTAATTTTTTGTCAGCAAAATTCTTTTTCCCAGTATTTTCCAAAATAAAACATTTTAAGTAGTAAAAATGGGGATTTTTGAATTTATGGAAAAATTGCAAAAATCGAAAATTTCATAAGGGGTACGTCTTTGTTCAAAAAATTGATTTTTTAAAAATTTTCTTAGAAAAGGCTAATTTTTTGTCAGCAACCTTCTTTTTCCCAGTATTTTTCAAAATAAAACATTTTAAGTAGTAAAAATGGGGATTTTTGAATTTATGGAAAAATTGCAAAAATCGAAAATTTCATAAGGGGTACCTCTTTGTTCAAAAAATCGTTTTTTTTTAAATTTTCTTAGAAAAGGCTAATTTTTTGTCAGCAACCTTCTTTTTCCCAGTATTTTTCAAAATAAAACATTTTAAATAGTAAAAATGGGGATTTTTGAATTTATGGAAAAATTGCAAAAATCGAAAATTTCATAAGGGGTACCTCTTTGTTCAAAAAATTGATTTTTTAAAAATTTTCTTAGAAAAGGCTAATTTTTTTGTCAGCAACCTTCTTTTTCCCAGTATTTTTCAAAATAAAACATTTTAAGTAGTAAAAATGGGGATTTTTGAATTTATGGAAAAATTGCAAAAATCGAAAATTTCATAAGGGGTACCTCTTTGTTCAAAAAATCGTTTTTTTAAAAATTTTCTTAGAAAAGGCTAATTTTTTGTCAGCAACCTTCTTTTTCCCAGTATTTTTCAAAATAAAACATTTTAAGTAGTAAAAAAGGGGATTTTTGAATTTATGGAAAAATTGCAAAAATCGAAAATTTCATAAGGGGTACCTCTTTGTTCAAAAAATTGATTTTTTAAAAATTTTCTTAGAAAAGGCTAATTTTTTGTCAGCAACCTTCTTTTTCCCAGTATTTTTCAAAATAAAACATTTTAAGTAGTAAAAATGGGGATTTTTGAATTTATGGAAAAATTGCAAAAATCGAAAATTTCATAAGGGGTACCTCTTTGTTCAAACAATCGATTTTTTAAAAATTTTCTTAGAAAAGGCTAATTTTTTGTCAGCAACCTTCTTTTTCCCAGTATTTTTCAAAATAAAACATTTTAAGTAGTAAAAATGGGGATTTTTGAATTTATGGAAAAATTGCAAAAATCGAAAATTTCATAAGGGGTACCTCTTTGTTCAAAAAATTGATTTTTTAAAAATTTTCTTAGAAAAGGCTAATTATTTGTCAGCAACCTTCTTTTTCCCAGTATTTTTCAAAATAAAACATTTTAAGTAGTAAAAATGGGGATTTTTGAATTTATGGAAAAATTGCAAAAATCGAAAATTTCATAAGGGGTACCTCTTTGTTCAAAAAATTGATTTTTTAAAAATTTTCTTAGAAAAGGCAAATTTTTTGTCAGCAACCTTCTTTTTCCCAGTATTTTTCAAAATAAAACATTTTAAGTAGTAAAAATGGGGATTTTTGAATTTATGGAAAAATTGCAAAAATCGAAAATTTCATAAGGGGTACCTCTTTGTTCAAAAAATTGATTTTTTAAAAATTTTCTTAGAAAAGGCTAATTTTTTGTCAGCAACCTTCTTTTTCCCAGTATTTTTCAAAATAAAACATTTTAAGTAGTAAAAATGGGGATTTTTGAATTTATGGAAAAATTGCAAAAATCGAAAATTTCATAAGGGGTACCTCTTTGTTCAAAAAATCGATTTTTTAAAAATTTTCTTAAAAAAGGCTAATTTTTTGTCAGCAACCTTCTTTTTCCCAGTATTTTTCAAAATAAAACATTTTAAGTAGTAAAAATGGGGATTTTTGAATTTATGGAAAAATTGCAAAAATCGAAAATTTCATAAGGGGTACCTCTTTGTTCAAAAAATTGATTTTTTAAAAATTTTCTTAGAAAAGGCTAATTTTTTGTCAGCAACCTTCCTTTTCCCAGTATTTTTCAAAATAAAACATTTTAAGTAGTAAAAATGGGGATTTTTGAATTTATGGAAAAATTGCAAAAATCGAAAATTTCATAAGGGGTACGTACCTCTTTGTTCAAAAAATTGATTTTTTAAAAATTTTCTTAGAAAATGGCTAATTTTTTGTCAGCAACCTTCTTTTTCCCAGTATTTTTCAAAATAAAACATTTTAAGTAGTAAAAATGGGGATTTTTGAATTTATGGAAAAATTGCAAAAATCGAAAATTTCATAAGGGGTACCTCTTTGTTCAAAAAATCGATTTTTTAAAAATTTTCTTAGAAAAGGCTAATTTTTTTGTCAGCAACCTTCTTTTTCCCAGTATTTTTCAAAATAAAACATTTTAAGTAGTAAAAATGGGGATTTTTGAATTTATGGAAAAATTGCAAAAATCGAAAATTTCATAAGGGGTACCTCTTTGTTCAAAAAATTGATTTTTTTAAAATTTTCTTAGAAAAGGCTAATTTTTTGTCAGCAACCTTCTTTTTCCCAGTATTTTTCAAAATAAAACATTTTAAGTAGTAAAAATGGGGATTTTTGAATTTATGGAAAAATTACTAAAATCGAAAATTTCATAAGGGGTACCTCTTTGTTCAAAAAATCGATTTTTCGAAATCGAAAATTTCATAAGGGGTACCTCTTTGTTCAAAAAATCGATTTTTTAAAAATTTTCTTAGAAAAGGCTAATTTTTTTGTCAGCAACCTTCTTTTTCCCAGTATTTTTCAAAATAAAACATTTTAAGTAGTAAAAATGGGGATTTTTGAATTTATGGAAAAATTGCAAAAATCGAAAATTTCATAAGGGGTACCTCTTTGTTCAAAAAATTGATTTTTTAAAAATTTTCTTAGAAAAGGCTAATTTTTTGTCAGCAACCTTCTTTTTCCCAGTATTTTTCAAAATAAAACATTTTAAGTAGTAAAAATGGGGATTTTTGAATTTATGGAAAAATTACTAAAATCGAAAATTTCATAAGGGGTACCTCTTTGTTCAAAAAATTGATTTTTTAAAAATTTTCTTAGAAAAGGCTAATTTTTTGTCAGCAACCTTCTTTTTCCCAGTATTTTTCAAAATAAAACATTTTAAGTAGTAAAAATGGGGATTTTTGAATTTATGGAAAAATTGCAAAAATCGAAAATTTCATAAGGGGTACCTCTTTGTTCAAAAAATTGATTTTTTAAAAATTTTCTTAGAAAAGGCTAATTTTTTGTCAGCAACCTTCTTTTTCCCAGTATTTTTCAAAATAAAACATTTTAAGTAGTAAAAATGGGGATTTTTGAATTTATGGAAAAATTACTAAAATCGAAAATTTCATAAGGGGTACCTCTTTGTTCAAAAAATCGATTTTTCGAAATCGAAAATTTCATAAGGGGTACCTCTTTGTTCAAAAAATCGATTTTTTAAAAATTTTCTTAGAAAAGGCTAATTTTTTGTCAGCAACCTTCTTTTTCCCAGTATTTTTCAAAATAAAACATTTTAAGTAGTAAAAATGGGGATTTTTGAATTTATGGAAAAATTGCAAAAATCGAAAATTTCATAAGGGGTACCTCTTTGTTCAAAAAATCGATTTTTTAAAAATTTTCTTAGAAAAGGCTAATTTTTTGTCAGCAACCTTCTTTTTCCCAGTATTTTTCAAAATAAAACATTTCAAGTAGTAAAAATAGGGATTTTTGAATTTATGGAAAAATTGCCAAAATCGCAAATTTCATAAGGGGTACCTCTTTGTTAAAAAAATCGATTTTTTTTAAATTTTCTTAGAAAAGGCTAATTTTTTGTCAGCAACCTTCTTTTTCCCAGTATTTTTCAAAATAAAACATTTTAAGTAGTAAAAATGGGGATTTTTGAATTTATGGAAAAATTGCAAAAATCGAAAATTTCATAAGGGGTACCTCTTTGTTCAAAAAATCGATTTTTTAAAAATTTTCTTAGAAAAGGCTAATTTTTTGTCAGCAACCTTCTTTTTCCCAGTATTTTTCAAAATAAAACATTTCAAGTAGTAAAAATGGGGATTTTTGAATTTATGGAAAAATTGCAAAAATCGAAAATTTCATAAGGGGTACCTCTTTGTTCAAAAAATCGATTTTTTAAAAATTTTCTTAGAAAAGGCTAATTTTTTGTCAGCAACCTTCTTTTTCCCAGTATTTTTCAAAATAAAACATTTCAAGTAGTAAAAATGGGGATTTTTGAATTTATGGAAAAATTGCAAAAATCGAAAATTTCATAAGGGGTACCTCTTTGTTCAAAAAATCGATTTCTTAAAAATTTTCTTAGAAAAGGCTAATTTTTTGTCAGCAACCTTCTTTTTCCCAGTATTTTTCAAAATAAAACATTTCAAGTAGTAAAAATAGGGATTTTTGAATTTATGGAAAAATTGCAAAAATCGAAAATTTCATAAGGGGTACCTCTTTGTTAAAAAAATCGATTTTTTTTAAATTTTCTTAGAAAAGGCTAATTTTTTGTCAGCAACCTTCTTTTTCCCAGTATTTTTCAAAATAAAACATTTCAAGTAGTAAAAATGGGGATTTTTGAATTTATGGAAAAATTGCAAAAATCGAAAATTTCATAAGGGGTACCTCTTTGTTCAAAAAATCGATTTTTTAAAAATTTTCTTAGAAAAGGCTAATTTTTTGTTAGCAACCTTCTTTTTCCCAGTATTTTTCAAAATAAAACATTTCAAGTAGTAAAAATGGGGATTTTTGAATTTATGGAAAAATTGCAAAAATCGAAAATTTCTTTGTTCAAAAAATCGACTTTTTAAAAATTTTCTTAGAAAAGGCTAATTTTTTGTCAGCAATCTTCTTTTTCCCAGTATTTTTCAAATTAAAACATTTAAGTAGTAAAAATGGGGATTTTTGAATTTATGGAAAAATTGCAAAAATCGAAAATTTCATACTCTTTGTTCAAAAAATCGATTTTTTTAAAATTTTCTTAGAAAAGGCTAATTTTTTGTCAGCAACCTTCTTTTTCCCAGTATTTTTCAAAATAAAACATTTTAAGTAGTAAAAATGGGGATTTTTGAATTTATGGAAAAATTGCAAAAATCGAAAATTTCATACTCTTTGTTCAAAAAATCGATTTTTTTTAAATTTTCTTAGAAAAGGCTAATTTTTTGTCAGCAACCTTCTTTTTCCCAGTATTTTTCAAAATAAATCATTTCAAGTAGTAAAAATAGGGATTTTTGAATTTATGGAAAAATTGCAAAAATCGAAAATTTCATAAGGGGTACCTCTTTGTTAAAAAAATCGATTTTTTTTTAATTTTCTTAGAAAAGGCTAATTTTTTGTCAGCAACCTTCTTTTTCCCAGTATTTTTCAAAATAAAACATTTCAAGTAGTAAAAATGGGGATTTTTGAATTTATGGAAAAATTGCAAAAATCGAAAATTTCATAAGGGGTACCTCTTTGTTCAAAAAATCGATTTTTTAAAAATTTCTTAGAAAAGGCTAATTTTTTGTCAGCAACCTTCTTTTTCCCAGTATTTTTCAAAATAAAACATTTCAAGTAGTAAAAATGGGGATTTTTGAATTTATGGAAAAATTGCAAAAATCGAAAATTTCATAAGGAGTACCTCTTTGTTCAAAAAATCGATTTTTTTTAAATTTTCTTAGAAAAGGCTAATTTTTTGTCAGCAACCTTCTTTTTCCCAGTATTTTTCAAAATAAAACATTTTAAGTAGTAAAAATGGGGATTTTTGAATTTATGGAAAAATTGCAAAAATCGAAAATTTCATAAGGGGTACCTCTTTGTTCAAAAAATCGATTTTTTAAAAATTTTCTTAGAAAAGGCTAATTTTTTGTCAGCAACCTTCTTTTTCCCAGTATTTTTCAAAATAAAACATTTCAAGTAGTAAAAATAGGGATTTTTGAATTTATGGAAAAATTGCAAAAATCGAAAATTTCATAAGGGGTACCTCTTTGTTAAAAAAATCGATTTTTTTTAAATTTTCTTAGAAAAGGCTAATTTTTTGTCAGCAACCTTCTTTTTCCCAGTATTTTTCAAAATAAAACATTTCAAGTAGTAAAAATGGGGATTTTTGAATTTATGGAAAAATTGCAAAAATCGAAAATTTCATAAGGGGTACCTCTTTGTTCAAAAAATCGATTTTTTAAAAATTTTCTTAGAAAAGGCTAATTTTTTGTCAGCAACCTTCTTTTTCCCAGTATTTTTCAAAATAAAACATTTTAAGTAGTAAAAATGGGGATTTTTGAATTTATTGAAAAATTGCAAAAATCGAAAATTTCATAAGGGGTACCTCTTTGTTCAAAAAATCGATTTTTTAAAAATTTCCTTAGAATAGGCTAATTTTTTGTCAGCAACCTTCTTTTCCCCAGTATTTTTCAAAATAAAACATTTTAAGTAGTAAAAATGGGAATTTTTGAATTTATGGAAAAATTGCAAAAATCTAAAATTTCATAAGGGGTACCTCTTTGTTCAAAAAATCGATTTTTTAAAAATTTTCTTAGAAAAAGCTAATTTTTTGTCAGCAACCTTCTTTTTCCCAGTATTTTTCAAAATAAAACATTATAAGTAGTAAAAATGGGGATTTTTGAATTTATTGAAAAATTGCAAAAATCGAAAATTTCATAAGGGGTACCTCTTTGTTCAAAAAATCGATTTTTTAAAAATTTCCTTAGAATAGGCTAATTTTTTGTCAGCAACCTTCTTTTCCCCAGTATTTTTCAAAATAAAACATTTTAAGTAGTAAAAATGGGAATTTTTGAATTTATGGAAAAATTGCAAAAATCGAAAATTTCATAAGGGGTACCTCTTTGTTCAAAAAATCGATTTTTTAAAAATTTTCTTAGAAAAAGCTAATTTTTTGTCAGCAACCTTCTTTTTCCCAGTATTTTTCAAAATAAAACATTTTAAGTAGTAAAAATGGGAATTTTTGAATTTATGGAAAAATTGCAAAAATCGAAAATTTCATAAGGGGTACCTCTTTGTTCAAAAAATCGATTTTTTAAAAATTTTCTTAGAAAAAGCTAATTTTTTGTCAGCAACCTTCTTTTCCCCAGTATTTTTCAAAATAAAACATTTTAAGTAGTAAAAATGGGAATTTTTGAATTTATGGAAAAATTGCAAAAATCGAAAATTTCATAAGGGGTACCTCTTTGTTCAAAAAATCGATTTTTTAAAAATTTTCTTAGAAAAAGCTAATTTTTTGTCAGCAACCTTCTTTTCCCCAGTATTTTTCAAAATAAAACATTTTAAGTAGTAAAAATGGGAATTTTTGAATTTATGGAAAAATTGCAAAAATCGAAAATTTCATAAGGGGTACCTCTTTGTTCAAAAAATCGATTTTTTAAAAATTTTCTTAGAAAAAGCTAATTTTTTGTCAGCAACCTTCTTTTTCCCAGTATTTTTCAAAATAAAACATTTTAAGTAGTAAAAATGGGAATTTTTGAATTTATGGAAAAATTGCAAAAATCGAAAATTTCATAAGGGGTACCTCTTTGTTCAAAAAATCGATTTTTTTAAAAATTTTCTTAGAAAAAGCTAATTTTTTGTCAGCAACCTTCTTTTTCCCAGTATTTTTCAAAATAAAACATTTTAAGTAGTAAAAATGGGAATTTTTGAATTTATGGAAAAATTGCAAAAATCGAAAATTTCATAAGGGGTACCTCTTTGTTCAAAAAATCGATTTTTTAAAAATTTCCTTAGAATAGGCTAATTTTTTGTCAGCAACCTTCTTTTCCCCAGTATTTTTCAAAATAAAACATTTTAAGTAGTAAAAATGGGAATTTTTGAATTTATGGAAAAATTGCAAAAATCGAAAATTTCATAAGGGGTACCTCTTTGTTCAAAAAATCGATTTTTTAAAAATTTTCTTAGAAAAAGCTAATTTTTTGTCAGCAACCTTCTTTTTCCCAGTATTTTTCAAAATAAAACATTTTAAGTAGTAAAAATGGGAATTTTTGAATTTATGGAAAAATTGCAAAAATCGAAAATTTCATAAGGGGTACCTCTTTGTTCAAAAAATCGATTTTTTAAAAATTTTCTTAGAAAAAGCTAATTTTTTGTCAGCAACCTTCTTTTTCCCAGTATTTTTCAAAATAAAACATTTTAAGTAGTAAAAATGGGAATTTTTGAATTTATGGAAAAATTGCAAAAATCGAAAATTTCATAAGGGGTACCTCTTTGTTCAAAAAATCGATTTTTTTAAAATTTTCTTAGAAAAAGCTAATTTTTTGTCAGCAACCTTCTTTTCCCCAGTATTTTTCAAAATAAAACATTTTAAGTAGTAAAAATGGGAATTTTTGAATTTATGGAAAAATTGCAAAAATCGAAAATTTCATAAGGGGTACCTCTTTGTTCAAAAAATCGATTTTTTAAAAATTTTCTTAGAAAAAGCTAATTTTTTGTCAGCAACCTTCTTTTTCCCAGTATTTTTCAAAATAAAACATTTTAAGTAGTAAAAATGGGAATTTTTGAATTTATGGAAAAATTGCAAAAATCGAAAATTTCATAAGGGGTACCTCTTTGTTCAAAAAATCGATTTTTTAAAAATTTTCTTAGAAAAAGCTAATTTTTTGTCAGCAACCTTCTTTTTCCCAGTATTTTTCAAAATAAAACATTTTAAGTAGTAAAAATGGGAATTTTTGAATTTATGGAAAAATTGCAAAAATCGAAAATTTCATAAGGGGTACCTCTTTGTTCAAAAAATCGATTTTTTAAAAATTTTCTTAGAAAAAGCTAATTTTTTGTCAGCAACCTTCTTTTCCCCAGTATTTTTCAAAATAAAACATTTTAAGTAGTAAAAATGGGAATTTTTGAATTTATGGAAAAATTGCAAAAGTCGAAAATTTCATAAGGGGTACCTCTTTGTTCAAAAAATCGATTTTTTAAAAATTTTCTTAGAAAAAGCTAATTTTTTGTCAGCAACCTTCTTTTCCCCAGTATTTTTCAAAATAAAACATTTTAAGTAGTAAAAATGGGAATTTTTGAATTTATGGAAAAATTGCAAAAATCGAAAATTTCATAAGGGGTACCTCTTTGTTCAAAAAATCGATTTTTTAAAAATTTTCTTAGAAAAAGCTAATTTTTTGTCAGCAACCTTCTTTTTCCCAGTATTTTTCAAAATAAAACATTTTAAGTAGTAAAAATGGGAATTTTTGAATTTATGGAAAAATTGCAAAAATCGAAAATTTCATAAGGGGTACCTCTTTGTTCAAAAAATCGATTTTTTAAAAATTTTCTTAGAAAAAGCTAATTTTTTGTCAGCAACCTTCTTTTTCCCAGTATTTTTCAAATTAAAACATTTAAGTAGTAAAAATGGGGATTTTTTAATTTATGGAAAAATTGCAAAAATCTAAAATTTCATAAGGGGTTCCTCTTTGTTCAAAAAATCGATTTTTTAAAAATTTTCTTAGAAAAGGCTAATTTTTTGTCAGCAACCTTCTTTTTCCCAGTATTTATCAAAATAAAACATTTTAAGTAGTAAAAATGGGGATTTTTGAATTTATGGAAAAATTGCAAAAATCGAAAATTTCATAAGGGGTACCTCTTTGTTCAAAAAATCGATTTTTTTTAAATTTTCTTAGAAAAGGCTAATTTTTTGTCAGCAACCTTCTTTTTCCCAGTATTTTTCAAAATAAAACATTTTAAGTAGTAAAAATGGGGATTTTTGAATTTATGGAAAAATTGCAAAAATCGAAAATTTCATAAGGGGTACCTCTTTGTTCAAAAAATCGATTTTTTAAAAATTTTCTTAGAAAAAGCTAATTTTTTGTCAGCAACCTTCTTTTTCCCAGTATTTTTCAAAATAAAACATTTTAAGTAGTAAAAATGGGGATTTTTGAATTTATGGAAAAATTGCAAAAATCGAAAATTTCATAAGGGGTACCTCTTTGTTCAAAAAATCGATTTTTTAAAAATTTTCTTAGAAAAGGCTAATTTTTTGTCAGCAAAATTCTTTTTCCCAGTATTTTTCAAAATAAAACATTTTAAGTAGTAAAAATGGGGATTTTTGAATTTATGGAAAAATTGCAAAAATCGAAAATTTCATAAGAGGTACCTCTTTGTTCAAAAAATCGATTTTTTAAAAATTTTCTTAGAAAAGGCTAATTTTTTGTCAGCAACCTTCTTTTTCCCAGTATTTTTCAAAATAAAACATTTTAAGTAGTAAAAATGGGGATTTTTGAATTTATGGAAAAATTGCAAAAATCGAAAATTTCATAAGGGGTACCTCTTTGTTCAAAAAATCGATTTTTTAAAAATTTTCTTAGAAAAGGCTAATTTTTTGTCAGCAAAATTCTTTTTCCCAGTATTTTTCAAAATAAAACATTTCAAGTAGTAAAAATGGGGATTTTTGAATTTATGGAAAAATTGCAAAAATCGAAAATTTCATAAGGGGTACCTCTTTGTTCAAAAAATCGACTTTTTAAAAATTTTCTTAGAAAAGGCTAATTTTTTGTCAGCAATCTTCTTTTTCCCAGTATTTTTCAAATTAAAACATTTAAGTAGTAAAAATGGGGATTTTTGAATTTATGGAAAAATTGCAAAAATCGAAAATTTCATACTCTTTGTTCAAAAAATCGATTTTTTTAAAATTTTCTTAGAAAAGGCTAATTTTTTGTCAGCAACCTTCTTTTTCCCAGTATTTTTCAAAATAAAACATTTTAAGTAGTAAAAATGGGGATTTTTGAATTTATGGAAAAATTGCAAAAATCGAAAATTTCATACTCTTTGTTCAAAAAATCGATTTTTTAAAAATTTTCTTAGAAAAGGCTAATTTTTTGTCAGCAACCTTCTTTTTCCCAGTATTTTTCAAAATAAAACATTTTAACTAGAAAAAATGGGGATTTTTGAATTTATGGAAAAATTGCAAAAATCGAAAATTTCATAAGGGTTTTAAAAATTTTCTTAGAAAAGGCTAATTTTTTGTCAGCAACCTTCTTTTTCCCAGTATTTTTCAAAATAAAACATTTTAAGTAGCAAAAATGGGGATTTTTGAATTTATGGAAAAATTGCAAAAATCGAAAATTTCATAAGTTCAGTTTGTTCAAAAAATCGATTTTTTAAAAATTTTCTTAGAAAAGGCTAATTTTTTGTCAGCAACCTTCTTTTTCCCAGTATTTTTCAAAATAAAACATTTTCTTAGAAAAGGCTAATTTTTTGTCAGCAACCTTCTTTTTCCCAGTATTTTTCAAAATAAAACATTTTAAGTAGTAAAAATGGGGATTTTTGAATTTATGGAAAAATTGCAAAAATCGAAAATTTCATAAGGGGTACCTCTTTGTTAAAAAAATCGATTTTTTAAAAATTTTCTTAGAAAAGGCTAATTTTTTGTCAGCAACCTTCTTTTTCCCAGTATTTTTCAAAATAAAACATTTTAAGTAGTAAAAATGGGGATTTTTAAAATTATGGAAAAATTGCAAAAATCGCCATGCCATGGTATATTCTCGGCTGTAGATGAAATGGAGTACATTCACTTTTACATATTATAAACCTGCTAATTACCATACTTACGTTCAGAAAAATATTGCAATGAAAAAACATGGGTGTTGGTGGCTCGGTAGAAGAATTTCAGTAACAAAGCACGTGTTTTACTACGAAATACTTTCCCATCGCCACAAAATTCCTTTCCTGAGATTGTAGTATCATAAGGAGGTTCCGAGAACTGCATGTGCTCGCAGGGGCACATTGAGGATTTGCCCAGAGCTGCATTACCCACACGTTCGCAATTTTTAGAGAAATTCGCATAAGTAAATGTTATGCGTATAACACATTCTGCACATGTGACCAACTCAAGGTTACACTGGTACCAATAATCCAAATGCGAACGATTTTTCAACGAGTTGCCATTGCCAGAGGATGGTGGGAAGAGTGTAGTCTATAAAATCAATATTAATTAATTTAAGTTTCATAGTTTTCTCTCCAAATTCAATATATTGTTTTACATTTCGTACACGAAATGCTGAATTAGTAACATTACGAGCATGTAAATCTCCACGTTCACCCAATTCTAGGAAATGCCGACGGCCATTCCAATGATTGCAAATATCCAAATCACGATAAGTATTAGGGGGATATGACGCTACGAAGGAGTTTAAGAAACACAAAATAAACGTTACTTTCACGATCGCGAGATTTCGAACAATATTAATATTAAGTCTTTGAAAGGATTGCGAAATCATATCCGCGCGATCCAACGATAAGGACAAAAACCAAAAAGACTTATGTAGCTTATGTGTGGTACGGTTATTTAAAATAAAATAATTTTTGTACTAAAATTTCCACTTTTAAAATTTAACATGTTGTCTTCTCGTTAGATACGTTTTGACTGCAAACAATTAGAGAGCAAAATTAAATAAAACCAACATTTTAAACAACATATTCAAAAATAACATAAGAAACCTCAAAAATGTTTTTATTGTAATGTATGTATGTATGGATGCATACATATATATTATAGTTAGTACGTTCTTAGTTATTTACCAAACACGCGAGTGTATTCCCACTTTAGTACATGTGAGTAGTTCTAGTACTACAAGTGCATTTGTATAAACATAAATGCATGTAGGTATATGTATATTCGTATTTTAATCTAGTAAAAATGAGGGTTTCCTTGCACCCTAGTCGTCTTAACAGTTTATTTTTGCATTGAGGAAAAGAAAGACGTCAGAGAAAATCCAAACTTTTGTGTTAACATATGGGTTAAAGACCTTTTAAATAAACTATATATATGGGGTTGTTAAAAGGCCAATTTGATTGATGTTGCTTTCATTGTTGCTCAATTTTATAACCTTGAATTGGAATTTTATATTTGTTAAAACAAGAATGAAATAATTTTGAATAATTCCATCGAATCAGTTTTAGAAAATCGAAAACGTGATATTGCAAATACTAAAATAAAATTGAAGAGCAAACTTTTTGATACACAAGCAAATATTGTTTTTTTAGCACACATACACACGTTATATGATTATATCCATTAAACAAATTTGTAAGCTAAACTTATTATAAAATCTTTTCTATAACTTTTAATAAACATTTCATTATTTGCTTATTTATGTAATAGTTTTCTAACAATGCGTATAACAAGCTTGTGTTAATAATAGCTTAACAAAAAGAATTGAAAATTACATATGTTCACTAGTTTTGTAGGTTTCTCTATATGAAAAAGTAAGTTTTTTTTTAAGATTTTTGTTCTTTTTAAGGAGTTGAAATAAAAGAGTTCAAGACGACAAGAGAATTTATGTTGGCGTGATTCACGAAAACCACTCAAAGAACTTATCCGCACAACTATCTGTTACATCACCTGCAACAAATATTATTAAAATTAAATATAATAAAGAAATCGTACAACTTAATAAACACATATATACATAATTCGGTGTGTAGAAGTGCCACAGCAACTAATATTAAATAATATTAACAATCATTTTCGTTATTATGAGTATAAAATTTTTTATTTTAACGTTTCTTCAACTGCAACACCAATCACGTAATAAAGTTTGGTTGTCCATGAGATAAAATTAAACATAAAAATGCAAAACGTTATATTATAAACATCCACTAAAAATAATCTAGAGATGGGACTTCATATCTTTTTGATTATGTAGTCAAGCCAAGGCCTTCTTTAAGTTTTCAGCCAATTTATCCATAAATTCAAAGGTTTCCATATAGTCACTGCGTTTAACATTATCTAGACCCTTAATACATGCGGCCAAGTCCCTAGTCATGAAACCAGATTCGATGGTGTCGATACAGACTTTCTCCAAAGTTTCAGCAAATTTTTTAAGTTCAGCATTGTTGTCGATTTTAGCACGGTGCAATAAGCCACGAGTCCAAGCGAAGATGGATGCAATGGGGTTGGTTGATGTTTCCTCGCCTTGTTGGTATTTACGATAATGGCGGGTAACTGTGCCGTGAGCAGCTTCAGACTCTACAGTTTTGCCATCGGGACATAGCAAGACAGAAGTCATAAGACCTAAAGATCCATATCCTTGTGCAACGGAATCAGATTGGACATCACCATCATAGTTTTTGCAGGCCCAAACAAAACCACCATCAGATTTCATGGCATATGCTACCATATCGTCGATTAAACGATGTTCATACCAGATACCGGCTGCGTCATAGTCTTTTCTATATTCTTTTTGATATATTTCTTCAAATATATCTTTAAAGCGACCATCGTATTTTTTAAGAATGGTATTCTTTGTGCTCAAGTACAAGGGCATTTTACGAGAAAGTGCATATTTGAAAGAGGCATGCGCAAAGTCTACAATAGAAGCGTCGGTATTGAACATACCCATAGCAACGCCAGCGCCCTTGTATTCATTTACTACATGTTCAATTTTTGCGCTGCCATCAGCGGGAACAAAGGTCATAGTTAAGGTACCAGCACCAGGAACTACAAAGTCGGTGGCTTTATATTGATCAGCATGGGCATGACGACCAATAACAATGGGATTTTTCCAAGTGTTTACCAAACGGGGAATGTTTTTGCAAATGATAGCTTCGCGGAACACAGTACCGCCCAGAATGTTACGAATTGTGCCATTTGGACTCTTCCACATTTTTTTCAGCTTGAATTCTTCCACGCGCTTCTCATCAGGAGTTATTGTGGCGCACTTAATACCAACATTATACTTCTTGATGGCTTCAGCACAGTCGATGGTGACTTGGTCTTCGGTCTTGTCCCGATGTTCCATTCCTAAGTCGTACGTGTGCAGCTCAATGTCTAAGAACGGCAAAATCAATTTATCCTTAATGGATGACCAAATAATTCGGGTCATTTCATCTCCCAAAATGTCTACAACAGGGCCAGCTTTAATTTTAGTTGCCATCTGAAATGAAATTAATGCTTTGGTTTTTAGTATGACATAAGTAGTTTGAAAAAAAAACAGTCATAGTGTACATATATCATTTATGTGTGTGTATACTCATTAGAATTAGGTATCAAAAGAATAAAAAAGTACAATGTATGTGCCTACCAGAGATCAGCAATGGGCAGTGGTTTTATTGTTTAAACTTATTCATCAAATTTTAAATATGAGTATGAATTGATAAATCTGAATTGCAATGCATATGAATCCCACATCATTATGTTGAGATGTATATATACCATGAGTACATCAAAATTTTGGAAGTGTTTTGGTCTCTAGAGCATTCCAATAAAAATGAATGCGTATCAATCAAACATAACTCAATGTTCAGCTCTATCCGATTTCTCAGTACCCGTTGCTGATCCCTGGTACCTACTTGTTTCAGCTTTGATTACTTCACATTTTTTTGTTTTTTCTTATTTATGGAAGTTATTGCCAAATTAATTAAATGGTATTCTGTTGCTTTTATGTATAACAAACAGTTACTATTATAAATGCACTCAAGTACAAAGGAAGAGCATGTTGTGTTGAATTGTTAAACTTCTGTCCATTCTACCAAGTACAATAAATAAATATTTCTTTGAAACTATAAAAACTTAAAAACACTTATTGCAGAGGACCAAAATTATTAAAAGGATTTGTTTAATTTTAGGCATTACTAACAGGAATAACGATATTGGAAGCAGTATTTAAGAAATCAATGAAACATTTATCAGTCAAAAAATTGCATTTGATATCGCGTCACTTCATTTGTAAGTCGGTTAGCCACACAAAGCTTCTGATAACGATGTTGCAGAACCTTATCGTAAACTTTCAATACAAAATTTCAATTAATGCTAACTTAACGTGTACTTTTTATATATAACCAATATCAGCAATATTAATGGCTGCTAGGCTTTCAAAAATTTTCCCAGACGAATTTTAACGCTTTTGGGCAACCTCTTTTAAAATGTACATTTAAAAATGTCTTACCCCGGCATAAATAATAGTTCTACTATATGTATTATTTCTCAAAAGCACTGGAGCTGCAGCGGCATTCAAACAGCGAGTAGCTAGACGAAGTGAGAACATTTTACCAACGCTTTACTCGCTAATTTCTGGATAAACGTATTATTTGCTACAAGTTGCAAATTTAGTATATCAACAAACTAACAAAATTTTTTGATTTCTAATGAATATATTAAAACTATGGACTTTACTCCCGTTTTAATCTTATGCAACCTACACATATATAAATGCAAAAGCAACTGAAACAGATATTTAGCACAGACCAGTCTTACGATGAATGGAACAAAAATCACACACTGATAATATTGATAAGATTTCACAAGGAAAATATTAAGATTGTAAATTCATTAGAGTATTATAATATACATAAATAAAAAAGGCACACACACTTCCTATGAAAAATATTACAAAACGGCACTTGTATTGTCAGCAATGGAAGGTTGGAAAACTGATTAAATAAAAACGAAATAGAAACTTAAAAACACATATGGTAGTCAGTGTTGCCAGAAAAAAAAAAAGCAGGTGTATATTTCAATATGTTATATCTATGACTTGCAAACATAATCGCATCAAAACTTGCTAATATATATACGTAAATAAATTTTGACATATACGTAATTTATGGATTTTCTTTAACATTTTATATAATGTGGGTTTGACTTTTGATATAATAGGGAAGCCGCGGAAACATATGTTCCACACTCAAGACTGTGGAAGTCATACATATACATACATATATGTGTATTTACATACATAATTTCCAATAGCAAGCGATATAGCTTTTTATTTATATTAAGTCACAACCATTGACATCGAATTGTTTTTTTTTTTTATTAATTTTCAGTTCACAACAGGGTTTCTTTACCTCAGAGCATAACCTTGCACATAAACATATTTGTGTTATAGGTCTGCCAACGTTCGGTCATGAATATTGCACGTGGAGACGTGCTACTATCAGCACATTCTTGATAGGTTTTTTAGCTTTCTTACAGCTTAACTTTTTTTATTAGTTTAGTTTATTTCACTGATTATTGTATATTTTTAACGCTAACATATTGCTTTTTACATACGTATATGATCATCTGCTTCGGCGTCAATCCCAAAGACTTACAAAATGCTCGAATCAAAACTTACAAACGCTGCCATTTACTACACAACAGGATTATATAAATATAAATTTCGTCTTGTTTGCCAAACCGCTTGTGTTGTTTATTTTGCTCTTTAGTTTGGCAAATGTTTAAAAGCACGGGTCCGGCCATCAGTTATGGAAGTATTGATATAGTTGCACTTTTCTCGATACATAATTGTAACTGCCGTGAAGTACTTGCTACAATTTGAATATCTGAACGATTCAAATAGATGTAAATGGCTTAATATAACAATATTAGAACAAACAATTTTGTAATACTAAGCCAGCGATAGTCAACGTATTTTTTGAGCATTATATTTGTATTTTATTATATAGCATCCACCAACTTCTATTCTTGTTTAGTTTCTGTTTTTACTATATAATTAATATATGGCATCTTCATGGTATAAAACGTACTACTTTGTTTTCGAAATCTTCACCACTTGTTCAAAGCCATTTTCGAATACGCGATAACTTACCTTTCCGCAATAATCAAAATTGGCAACGCCTCGTTATTGCAACCGGTCATCCATGCGCTTGTATGCATGTGTAAACATATGTTTTTACGCACATGCATTTACTTACTTAGGTATATAGCACATCCCAGCAAACATGCGGGTTATGTATGTACATATATATCAAGGATCTTCACAAATTTGAATAGCATGTACCACATACATACATATATATGATATTATGTAGAATAAAAATGTGACCCGTCAGCTGACTGCAATGTGGGCCTGATTTGTCATATATTTGAATTAGAGTAGTTAGAGCACATTTCAATCTGAATTGAACCGTCCAGGGTGGGTATTTTCAGTACATTTAAGGTATATTTTTGTCATCAAATGCACTGTATATGCGTACCCTGATGATAGCGGTAGACCAACTTTTTATACGCCCTATGAATCCTACTTTTAGCCCACATGACGAAGATAAAAATTTATTATTTTCAAAAGTAAGTTAGTGAGCAGGTTGACACAATATCCCACCAGGTCTCTAATATGTACACTATATTGGTTCATATGAAGAGGAATTTCAAACTTTTGTGCTTCTTTTAATTGGGATACAATTCATGCCTGAACGTACTCAGTTACATTGTACGCATAAGAATCTGTGTATGTATGCATGTACGGACACACATACATATATACACGCCGAATACCCAACATACCTATCACAAGTTAATTTTTAATAGACAGGCATTGTATTTTAATTAGCTTTGAATTGTTAATTCAAAAACTTTGAGTTCATGAATGGACTTTGGCAATATATGAATAGATATGTATATGTGCATAACATATACATATGTGTGTAAACATATTTATATAAATAATACGCAAACACATATTATGTAGGTATTTGTATAAAATATTATTTTCATGCTTCGAAATGTATGCATATGCATGCAATACACATAAATCCAAAGTTATTATCTTTGTATGTATGTATCTTTTTCAAAATTTGTATTTTTAGTGATAAAACTACGGATAAGTTTTTACATTTGGATGTAAATAAAGCAAAATGGCAATAACTAAAACCGAATGTTTATGCATTATGCATGTACATTTCTGTACTCTTTATCATTTCTATTTTATTTCAAACTGCAATTATGCACGAAAATTGATAAGCAAAAAAAATATAATTTTTTCAACAAGAGATAAGGAATTTTTATTTATAACACAAAACATAAAATTTAACTTAGAGATCAACTCACCTTAATTAGACTTGTGTTTCTTAACTAAGTTTAGCAAAATTATATAAACAAAAACTTGATATGCAACCACTCCCAACGACACAAGGTAGAAGACTGAATAACGCCACACAACTTGTTTGATTTAAGTTAGGAGAAAATGTGTGTGAAATAAAAGATGCAAAATAAGAACTTAAAACAATAATAAAATATGATAACACAATGTATTAGGTATAGTAAACACAAACGTACGTACGTACGTATAAACCAAACATATACCTTTTAGACAGAGAAAGTATTCTTTGTAAAGCCTTGAGTTTATAATGGGATTTATAAAATTTCTTCTACACCCAAATCCGTTGTGCTTTCCCTTCGTAGTTTATCGTGAAGTGTGCTGCAGATAAATTTATGTGTATTTGAGACTCAGACAATGTAAAACATCAAAACAACATTTGCAAAACAAAACCTGCTACATACTTTAATAAATAGGTGACCAGCAGAATTACTTTTTGGAATTTTGAATTTAACACTTGACATATTTTATACCAACTAAATGCCTTGAGTGTACATTGACATTTATATATGTATGTACATATATCTTTTCAATATCCAAAACTGATTGGTTACTGTCTGATTCGATTCGTAAAGGAAACGGATCTGATTTGAACGTTATTAACATTGACATTCAAAGGGATTGGATTTAATGGGTTTGTCTTGACATATTTTATATCCTTAATTTTTTGTGATGTTTCTAATGCTCAAACATTTTAAATACTTCAACCGTATCTTTTAGCTAGGTAAGAAAACTCTGCATTCTGAAAGTACGGTCACCCCCACACTAACATGGTTTTAAAACCAGCTGTTAGTATATAGATTTACCATACAAAATTTTAAATTTTGTTAAAACCATTTTTGCAATTAAGTTTTTGTCTGCGCTAAGTTGAGTGCTGTCAACGTGCATATTGAAATCATTTGTTTTTTTTTTCTTTCATAGTTTGTATGAATTTATTTGTTTTGAAGAATTTATTCGTAGTTTAATATATTCATTTGTGCTGAATCTGATTTTATTATATCTGCAGCGTGAAAGCCAGATGACATGTTTACGGTTTCATTGCTAAAAGCGGATTTTAACTTTCAGTGTAAAAACATAATTATATTTCTGTGAAAATATTTCATTGTGATAAGGCAGATTTCTGACACCCTCAAAGTATGCTATCCATTTTATGATAAACAAACCCGAACAGAATTTTGAACGTGGCGCCATATGAAAAGAGTGTTATCTTATTTTTTTTAAGTATCTGACGTACATATTTTAAAAAGAATGTAATATTCGCCAGTTGTTACGTTTACACATTAAGGGGCTAATTTAAAATCTATGAATTATAACGTGTTAATAGAAAAAATATTCATATAAAAACTAATTTTATAATAGACTCTCATGCATAAATTTTTTAAATTTGTTTTTAAGTGTTTTACAGAGGGTTCGTCAAATTTCCCAAGTTAAATGTAAAAGGCAATTTTGTTCTGTAAATTTTAGCCTGTTCTGCAGCGTTGCCAAAAGAGCTGTTTTATTTTACTTCAGTAGTTTTGATAAAAACAAGTAGTATTTCGTAAATTGCACATATTAAATAGTTTTTATATAAACATTTTTTACTTTCAATTTTATCGCTTCAGTGCCATTTTATAAGGCCTATAATATTATAAATTTCCTAAGTTCTTTAGCGGTTTTAGCAAATACGATGTCACATAGAAAGTGGCATAAGAAATTTAGCACTTTCACCCTTTAATAATTCTAATTTTTTAAATATCAGCGAATATATAGGCTTTTCTACTTCAGACATCACTTTCAAAATATTTTTAATAATAAATTTGTTTATTTTTCTTTAAACCAACTTTTTTACTTTTCAAACATGCAAATTAGTCTTCTCTCTAGTTAATATTCTTTATAAATTTTTCTAAGTTAAACTTATGAATTTTATGATAAATTATATATTAACCGTTTTAGCAGTGTATATATGAATATATAAATAAAAAAAATGTCTATTGGAATATGTGCGAGCATATACAAATATTGCAGCAACTGCAAGTGTTACCACAAATAAAACATATTTGCTATTTATTAAATAATTTAAACCAAACGAGAATAAATCGATCAAAATCTAAGTTTTTCATATCATAAAAAAAGATACTTTGAAATAAACTTTAATTTCCTCGCTACTATAAAGAGAAAATTGTTGTATATACCGATATTTAAAGTACACAAGCTAAAAACTTTTTCTATTTATGCTGGAGATATTACGATAATTTTTTTTAGTTTGAATCTTAACAATATGAAGTTTTATAGGTTTTTCTAGAATTTGTTCCAATTCGTTAAAATGTTTTTCTTTTTTGCTTTTTTAGAAATATTTTCAATTTGTTAAAGCTTTGAAATTTTAGGTGTCATTTTTATTTTATTTTTCATTTGCGCTTTAATATTTTTTATAGTGGCTTCTATATATTATTCGCTCCTTATAACTTAAATTAAATTTTAATTGCCTAAACGATTTGTAAAAATTAAAATATAAATACTTATTTCTGATTAAAATGGAAAAGATGGCACGTGCCAGATATTAGCAAAGCGGCAACATTGGTAGCTACATAATTTGTTATTGTTTACAACATCAACAAATATATTAATTTCATTGAAATATTTGAAAGTATATTAAAATCAACTTTCAAAGTTCTTTAGTCATAAAATAGAGTAGAGAGAAGCAAGCACAGATGTTTTTCAAAATCTAAACCAATACGTTCTTATTCACAAACGATTGTCAAAGTTATTGTTAACCTTAAAGGCGTTTTTGCTTCACATAATTCATCTTTAAAATAACTTGAAATTTAATAATTATTATGTTACAATTTTATATCTATTATATTCCGTATCATACAAATTTTTAGCAGACTTAAACATTTTCTGGTGGAATTGAATTTTTGGAAATTTTAGGATATAAAAGTTTTGTTATTGGGCAACAATTTCACTTACTGAACCACTGTGCGGTGGATATTTATCTATTAAAATTTTTTTATTGTTATTATATTTTATTCAATTAAAGTTATAACGTAGCTGGCGTGTTATAAAGTTTTCAAACTTTTTATTAATATTATATTCAGTTTAGATTATAGATATCGTATTATTATATCCAAAATTGTGTTTAAACTTTAAACTATTGAATCATGATGACAGAAATAAACTTAAATGTTTGTCTACTTACCACAAAAGCTTAGAAGTATTAGCTGAAATAATAAAAGAGAAATGAAAATTTCATTAATTCAATATTTAAATAACAATAAAAAGTTGATTAAAAAAACATAAAAAAGTTGTAAACATTGAGGAAATATTTTTTGATTTAAGATACAAAATCAAAAGATGATTAGATTAAAACTCTTTTCATCAAACATGGATCAATTAATTGCAAGTTCAACGAAAGTAAATTTGATTTTAAAATTTATATACATATACGTTTAGTTGTCTGTGTGGACGTGTATGAATGTGTGACATGTTTATGTACGATGGGATAATATGGGATTTATGAGATAAAAAAAAATAAAAGATGTTGAAAATCAATATATTCGGAGTACTGTAATCGGATATTTTATATAGGAATTAATTTAGACTTTCTCTCAATAAACACAATTAAATGCTTACTTTTGTTTTCTAAAAGGCTTTATTTAGTTGTTGGGTATTATTTTTCAATGTGAGTTTGCTTAAAATTGATTTGTTATTATTTATCTGTTGAGTTTTACTGAAATCCTTATTTTTTTAAATTCGAATCTATGTGCTCCAAATTTTTTTATAAAACAGTTGCCCAAGAAACGTAGAGATAATTCTAATGCTCCGCTAAACTTTTGAGTACTTCTCAATCGTAACGCTTGTTCGTTTCCTATAGTCAACCTGCTGTGTTTATGCCTGATCAAATAGATTTATCGCATATTTTTTTATTAAATAAATATTTTTCTTTATTAATAAACTAATTTTTTGACATATTGTCATTGTACTATTAAAATATGAAATTTATTTGTTGGGTGGTTAAGCAATGTCTATATAAGTTGAGAAGTTTGAAACTTTACAAAACTGTGGTTGAAGTCTACTGACGATTTGGTAAGAAGCGCCAATGAAATGCATATAGACATTGCTTAACCACCCAACAAATAAATTTCATATTTTTCTTTATAATTTTATATTGAAAACAGAAATATTGAGTTTTTATATTACCAAACAAAAATGTCTATATATTTTACAAAAACAGGCAGTTGATCCATTTATCAATTTCTAAGACGTAAATATGGGGTTACACAACTGCCAAAAGTTTCAATACAGTTGAGTGAGGCAGCCAATATTGCGCCTTCAAGAATTAGTAATTTCATAAGGCATGTATGAATATGGTAACGTATTTCCATAAATATTTTTATATTATTCCAGCTTATGGTTGTTTTTTATAAAATTTTATTTACTCTTAATTTTTATTCAATATTTCGTTCGTAACATCCTGAAGATGTTAACAAAACCACAAGCTTGATTAATAAATCAATCGCCCATATTATGAATGACAACGTCGATATCACATCAACACGACAGCAAAAAATTGTTATATCTCATTTAATTGTCGACAATAATTAGTTATTATTAACAGCCTTTTGGTATTCTCTAAGGCATATAATATTAATAGAACATGTTATCATAAGGCAATTTCTGTCGACAAAGGCTAGAAAAGGGAAAATTTTTGCTGTCGTGTTGATGTGACGGCGACGTCGTCATTCATAATACGGGCGATTATTTGCAAAATTAATGTTTATGATATACTATTTTATATAAGCATTTGATCTGATATTTTATTGATTTTTTATACGAAAGAAAAAATTTATCTTTTGCTCAAATTATTATTTTTTTATTATTATTGTTTCTCTAATAAATCTCCACGCGTTTGTTGCAACGTAATATTTTTAGTATTAAACAAGTTACTAGTATTAATTCAATAATAATTCAATAAATATTTAAGTCGAATTTAAATATTTTTTTTTTAATTATTACAATTCACATTTCATATCAATTAATTTTCTTTAGTACACCAAACGCTACCACACAACTGATTGTTATATGAAACTGCAATCTAAATATGTCTCTTTTATTTGATGCTTATTGGCCAAATTTGCAGTGGAAAAGAACAAAAATCTCATCAGAAGAAAACGTTACTTGATCCAAATATCATTTTGGTCGCCACCATAAACAACAAAATACGCTAAATACGAGCACATATTTGCTCTCTGCCTGACAGTACAACAGGCAGGCCAACATCTCTTAAAGATTTCGACATTTTAAAACGTTTCTTCAGCATTCCTTCGTCGTATGATGAACGAAGTATTTTCATATTTATGTACATGCAACATGTATGGAATTGTTTAAAATTATCTATTTGATTTATTTTTATTGCATTTAAATTGTTGTGTATGTGTGTGTGCGGCAGCACAAGTTTAGATTATCAGGTGTAACCGTCATTATAAAATCAGCTCTCTAATTGCCGTCTGTGGCACACGTTCTGTCTATGGAGTATTAGATTAGTTGGGTTGGAGTGAAAAAGTGTATTATGAAATATTTAAATATTTTTAGATTTTATAGACTCAAATTTAAAGACATTAATTGTAAAATTTATTTCTTTTTAATTGAGCTAAAAGAATTTACTTATGGCGTTTTCTTTTGTAGAAAAAAGGTAACATCTTTTCACTTATTTTTTAAAAAGTTACAGTTTGGAGGAGTTTTCAAGCAGAAAAAAATTTTATGTAACGAGTGTCGTATTACTTTCTAATAAGTTATTTATTTTCAAATGACATCATGTTGCCTTTTTCTGTTAAAAAGTGTAAAAAATGTTGCATTATTTTGTAGAAAAGAAAACGACATTAGAAACACGTAAAAAACATTTTAATCACTAGAGCTGATTATGCGCTGCTTTAAATGAACGCTATAAATTCATTATAGACAAAATTCGTTTAATTTTTGTCAACATTGTGAATACTGAAACTCAAGGAATTGGCAACATCATCTCATTAAAAATATTTGGGATATTCAGACAGCGTGGTATTTAGAGATATTCAGGCATGCTTTGTCATAAAATAGCTGTAGAAATCTAAGTCGACGGAGTGTTCACACTAGTGATATTTTTGTGTGCTATTATTTTATGACATATGACATTATGACTGCAGTTTGAGTTCCCCCAATTGTGTTACAATCATGGCATCTGTGTCTTGAAATAAATGTTATAGTATTTGCTTTTCATAATGAAAATTTGTATTTCTCATAGATACAATTTCTTACGGAAAGTCTTGAAAAAGTGTTCATCTATTGTCAGACAAAAGTGACATTTTATGAACACCCCTCAACATATAAGACTTCGTTTCGGAATTTGTATTGAAACAGACAGAGAAAACTTGAATTCATTTTCGTTTTCAATACAAAATTCCAAGCATAAATTTGCATTTTATATACAATAGCAATCAGTCAATTCATTTTTTTTGTTATATATTTTTTAAAATCAATATTAATGAATTTTTAATTTGTTGTAAAAATATTATAATTCAAACTATTTCTTTTATGTTAAATAAAATATGTATTTTTATGAGGTTATAGTTTCTTTATTAATAATATTTTTGTGATAATTTTTACAAGTTTTTATTTATTGAATTGGATTTCTTTCCATTAAGAAAATATGTTGCTTAAAAATGTCGATAAAATACTGTTTTTTTATGTATTTTAAATAATAATTTCGAGCTTAAGGCTTATGGTGTTTTCTTTTCTGAAAAACATGCAGCATATTTTCACTTCCTTAATCAAAAAGTGTCAGTTTAGAGAAGTCTTAAAACAGGAATTATTTTTTGTGAGGAATGCAGGACTCATATCTGATAAATTTTTTGTCTTCAAATGACAGAATGTGGCCATTTCTGTTAAAAAGTGTAAACAATTTTAAATTTTTTCTAGAAAAGAAATTAATAAAAAATATATAAATAATTTTGTATAAAAATAAGCCTTAAGCTCGTTATTATTATTTAAAAAATATGAAAAATCAAGAGCTAAAAAATTAGAACAATTTAATACTCTTTTGTGCAATTAATTTAAAATGATTCAAATTAATTTATCTTCATGCACCTTGACATCGTCAAGAACAAACTTTTATTTGAAAGCACTTTGTTAGTCTGAATTATTGTTTATGAATACAGCAGCATAACACTCAACTATGACCGACATTCTTCTAAAACTTATGCAACTGCGGTGTTATGCAAGTCCTATAAATAATTGTGGTCTGGGGAGTCATACGATTTCCACTCACCTTAAGCATATAACTGTCTTCCAGCTAGTCCTTGTTAAAAATATATTTAATCGCCACAAGAGAAATAAGTTTATTAGCCGCCACAATTCTCATTTAATATTGAAAATATCATGAATAATATTTCATATTTAATAGCAACATTTACAACATTTGGGACAAGAAGCACGTTACTTTCATGATAAAAAGACTTGACATGCCATAAAAAGGGCGTTTATGGTACAATTGATTATAAATATTTACAACGACAATAGCAATTGTGTTTATTGGTGGCACAGACAGTCATGCAATTTCACATGCCTTAATTTTCCTATTTCAAGCATTTTTTTCTCATATTCTATTGTTATTGCGGTGGCTTGTTTTTTTTTTCTTTGCCAACCAAAATGCGGATACATGTTGTTAAACTCTATCAAATATTTTCAAATGAATGTCAGCAGGAAGATACTTGAAGTCGCACACAGCACAACAATACGACTGCAACGAGCGTTACAAGAATGTAGGTGGCATTTTCATTGGCATTGAATGTTTCTCTGCCTCTCTGTCTGTCCGTCCGTCTGTGTGTGTCTTTTTCTACGTCTTGCTTTTGTTACAAGTTCCAACAACTAACCGCACACAGCCACACACACACACACACACACACACTCAGTTACTACCTGCCAATAAGCCAAATATTTTATTTTATTTACCACATGATAGATGCTTTCGCACATAATAATGCAATTGTGCCATTTAAGATCTAACCATGATGTTGGTGTTGGTGGCGGTGGCACACAGCGGTGGTGGAGCTTCTGGCTGGTTAAACTGGTGGTTGTGGTACGTTGGCTGGCAGTATGGCTGTTCGAATGGTGCCTTATTTCCTAAATATAGTTACAAAAAAAGTAGTGAATAAAAATAAAAAAAATAAAAGAAAAAAAAGAAATGCGTTTTTGGTCAATCCATGCACACACACACACACACACACAAGATTATATTCGGAATACTATATCATTCCAAACATTTTCAATAGGAATATCCCGCAGTTGCTTAAAGCATTTAAAGCGTTGTTGTAAAAATGTTTAACTTTATAATAAGAACTGGTTCAAAATTTTTACAAAAATTTAAAAAAATGTTTCAATTAATTTTTTGCAAAATTCAGTTTTAAAAAATTGCTTTTTGAATTAGTGTCCTTTGCAAGAAGTGTTTGAAAAAGTAGTGCGCAAAAGTTGTTGTATAGAAAAACACTTTTTGGAGAGTTTCTACTAAAAAGTTTCTTTTGAAAAGTACCATTTGGACAGGTACACAATTTTTTAAATTAATATTACAAAACTACTTGTGAAAAGTATATTTTAAGAATAAAATCATTTTAAAAGATTTTTATTGAAAAACATTTATGTACGTGTATGTCTGTTTTTTTTTGCCACAGCAACTTTTGAGGAAGCACATTTTGCAAAAGTACGGTATGAAGCTTTAGTAACTTTGGAAAAGTGCCTTTAAAATACGTTCATTTAAAAAATAGATTGTATAAAGTACTTTCTAAATAAGTACTTTTCAGGAAGGTACATTTCAAGAAGGTACATTTTAAAAAAGTACTTTTTAAAAATAAGTTTAGAGAGATGATTTACTGACTGCTTTTGTTACTTTTATTAAAAATTGTTTTTACTTTCTATATAAAGTCCCAAATCAAACTAAGAAAATGCTTATTTTAAAACGCGTGTTTCTATGAATTTTTAATTTTTTTGGATATTAAATACACATATTTTTTTGAAAACTATTTGTTAATAAATAAATTTTGAAAGCATATTTAAAAAGATTTCGCTTAAAAAAATTTTAAGTATGTACGTGTGTATCTTTAAGAAAAGTACCTTTTGGAACAGTAATTTTTGAGAAAGTAACTTTCGAAAAAGTACCTTCAGAAAAGTGCTTTAAACTAAAAAGTTGTGTCAAAAACGTTCACTTGAAAAACAACCTTTTTCAAAAAGAATAAAACCGATTCTTGTTCACAATAAAAATGTCTTTAAAAAATACATGTTAGAAGTGTCTCTTAAAACTTTCATTCTTAAAAAAAATTTATTTAGAAAATATTTTATAAAAAATCTAGTTTTTGTCATTAACATAATCGCCTTTAAAAAATTTATTTCAAAACCCATCTTTTGATACAATTGACCTTTTTATGAAAGTTTCAAAAGCAGTTTTGAAACACAAATAAATTTAAAAAAATTTTCGTAAATATTTGCTTTTTCAAACATGATCGCCAAATATCTGTTCTACATGAAATATCCCATATTATTGCAAGTTTATGCGATCAATATGTGAATGTGAAAGCTAAAGTAAGTCAAGTTGTGGGCAGAGATCTTCGCCGTTCGCTACACTCAACATGTTCAACAGCAAACACTACTTTTCAATTCTCTGCCTGTTTTTTTTTCTTTTTGGTCGGTATTTGTCTATTATCTCCAATAAAAAGGCAACAATAAACAAAAAAGTCAAATAAAACAATGCAAAAAGTTTTAAAACACGATTGTTATGCTAAACAGGCTGAAATAGAAAGAAGCAAAAATTGAATGCCAACACAATGTGATCTCCATCTAGCGAATGGCAGAAAACTACCTGCCCTTAACTGTAACAGTTCCAAAAACAACAAAATATTAAAAATAAAAAACGAATGTTCTATCATAATTTTGCAAAAGTTTTAATTAAATTAAATATTAATTAAGTATCAATTCTTGAGCTCTGGAATTTGATCTTTCGAGTCGTAGTTTTTTGTTGTTGATAATTTTGCTTCCATTTGCGGAATCAATGAATCAATTGTCTGTCCGCTTTTAAAAATAAAACGTTAACACACGACCAATAAAAGCCAAAATATTTTAATGCGAGCATGTCATTTTTTGTTTTAAGAAAACATGTGCATTTTTTTTTATAATTCACGCATTTTCGTATGCTGCCGTGACCACATTTACATCTTCCAATTTAACTTTCGATTTTATTTGGGGAATTTTGTTACATTTCTTTATAGGTTTTTACGGTTATAAATTGTGTTTTATTTTATATTCAACTTAAATGTTTTTTGTTTGTTTATACAGTGCGTCACATTAGCATTCGAATTTCCATTATGTATTGAGCGATTTAGTATTCATAATATTAAGATGTCAAGAGCCAATTGAGTTCGAGTGATGAACAATTTTAATTGGTCTTTATTGAGCGTGTTTGACGTAACTTGGACTGGCACAAAAATTTCAATTTGCGACAAAAGAGGTTTTTTTGTTGTTCTTTGTGAAAGAACTCCTAAGCCTGCCCCCACATTTCCAATATGATTGACCACTTTATCGTTAATGTTACATATGAAATGTTTCTGGCAACATTTTATCAGAGCTGTGAAACAAAGCAAATGAGTTTTATTTCATGCGATGAACATATGAAAAAAATAATTGAAATTTCACATTTTTAACTTCTATCAGCTGCAAAATGTTGAGACCACAAATTGTCACGTGATATAATTGTTCAAAAATTCGAACAAAGTCCCAGCCGTATATCGTATTTGTTTTTATTTGGCGGCTTTTATTGCTTGAATCTATGCAACATTGTTTTAGGTGTATAAACAGCAACAGAAAGCAAGTGTTGCCACAAATTTTTTCGATGGAAAAAACAAGCTGCCAGACTCATTTCGCATGTTTTGAGATAACGCGAACTGTTTTTGCAATACTGTTGCACAAGTATTTCATACGAAAAGCTTTTATTTGTTATTTGAAAGCATTTCGCAACAAATCTTGAACAGAGCACGAGTTTTAAAACGATAAACCACTCAATAAGAATCAAATGCCATTAATTGAAGTAAGCGGAAATGTAACCAAATATATTAAGAATTTATGCAAAACAATCTTAACAATTGGAATATTTCGGTGTTAGTAACAATAATCCTATTCTCAAGAGAAATATTTAAAGTATCAACAGGTGAAAAACTACCTTAAAGTTTGACAAAGGAAACATTACAGAAAAGGAGTACATTTTAAATTAAAAATATTAAAGCTTAAGCAGGAATTGAAAAGCAGTTGTTCCACAAGCTGGCTGGCATTTAATTTTTTCAACTTGTTTTTGGCATTTTAATATCAACTGACTGAATTTTGATATATTTTTTCGTTTCATTATTTTTCAACTTATGACTTTATAACTACAACGTGAATTTCCCAACTGTTTATAAGTCTTGGTTATTGAACTTGTTTGATAGTTTTTTATTATTATTTATAAACTTATGTGAGGTACTGTAAAATATATTTGAATTTTTTGTAAAATGCAACATGTTATTTATTGATGTTTTGTTGAACTCGGGCCAAAGTAAAAGAAAAAATGAACGCATTTTACTACAACCATCGTACCTATTTTTGCTGTCACAGTGTATTTGAGTAATTTTTATGCGTCATTTAAATAATTAAATGTTTTTTTATTAGCGCTATTAATTAAAGTTTAGTTTTATTTTGTTTTTAGTTTGTTTAATTTATATTCGCATTAAATACAATTTACGACAACTACGCACTTGCACATGTACTCGTACATGCATTTCAACGTGTGACTTATTTTTGAAAAGTGTAAATTTGTGTAAAATTTTTTTTATATATAAAATGTTATTGTTGCATAACAAGTTAATTAAATAAAATCAACTACCTTTCACTATTATTAATAAGAAAGAAACGTGTCGCTTAATGAATTTAATTGCAAAAATCATTAAATTTCATTTAAATGGACGAGCGAATTGATTGCATAATGAAAACTAGTTTATTGAATTTCCTAAAGAATTGATTTCTCGCAATGAAAGTATGTATTTACCAAAAACAATTTAAAGACAAGCGTGTAACGATTTTTAAATTTTGGTTGATTTTAATTTCAAAAGAAATTCATACAGTAATTCAAGGAATTAATAATGTAATCAATAATGTTATCAATTAATTTGTAATTAATTAGCAACATTTAAATTTAATGACCCGTACTTTGATGTCGCAAGCTGCTGTTGATTAAACAACATTTAGAACGAGAGTAAAACAGATTTAGAATTTGTTATCGTTTTAAATGTTATTTCGTTGTACAGCCATTAAGTTTACAAATTCTAATATTCTTAATAACATTAAATTTTTAAATTTAGATTAATATTTGTCTTTCATTTAATAAATCAAAACTTAAAAGTATTACAATTTCTGAAAAGCAGATATCACACGAACTGAACACAAAAATGTGTGTACGATTGAACTTAAAGCTTTACCGCAAGCCTTTTTCTAACATTCCGCAATTTGATTATATTATTTTTATTATATTTCTTTATTTTAATTTTATGTGTATGTGGATACGTGCAATTGTATTTATCTACATATTTCTTAGCCATGATTTTCACAATCGTGTAGTTAAATTTGTGAAGCAAAAGAAAAAGTCTAAATAACATTTCAATCTTAAGGCACAATTACTTTCTGTTTAGAGATCTACGCAAAAATAGTTGATTTTTTATTTCCAAAGAAATTTTAAATGTTTTCAATTGATATTAACCGTTTGAAGTTGGTAATAAGAAGTTATTAATGTGCAAAATCAATTATAATTATTATGATGACCGTTAAATTGTTTTATGTACGAGTACGTTTTTAAAGAGGAATAGACGAATCGAAAAGTTCATTTATTTCTTCGAATAAAAACGTTGGAGTGAAAGGTTTTCATTTTTTATGTTTCTTTAAAAAAAAATCATTGAATTATATAAATAAAATTTGCCACAATTAGAAACATACAATTTAAGCTAGTGGCCTTTTCTTTTGTGGGAAAAAAGTTTGCCTCATAAATAGTTGATACTTTTTACGTTTTACTCCCTCAACTCCTCTCATTTTTATAATTTTTTTCTTTCCCCGCTTAAAATTCAAGAACATGAGGGGTTTTTAAAATAAGTTTGTGCATTAATAGCCGGTATCGAAGTGGGTGATTTTGAAAGAGATTTCGGAGCTGTTTTTTATTAAGTCACAACACAACATTTAGAAAAATATATGACATCTTTATCTGAATCGACAAAACGTTATATAATTCAGATGGTTTATACGTTGGGTCCAGTTTCGGTGTACTGCCTCCAACATATTGGCCGACGTCTCAAGAATATGTTCTTCAGTATTGGCTTTCAGTGTGCGCTTGAGTCTATGGACATGAAACTTAACATGGCCCCACAAAAAAATAGTCTAAAGGCGTTAAAACGCACGATGTAGGCCGCCAATTAACCGACCTCAAACGTGAAATAAGCAGCACCGTGGGAGACAACTGCGATATTTTCCTCTGTCCGCACTCTCTACTTAAATGTACTGATGGTTTAATGTCCCATAGTTTAAATTTGGTACGATATTTAGTCACAAGATGCCGAATAGACGTCTGAGAAGGCCACCCGAATTGACTATCAAATTTAAAAAGAACACGATGCACTTTCTCAGCCGATCATGAATTTTAAAAACTATTTTAAATAGTCTACAAGCGTTTATCGTTTGTAAATCTAATCAAGGTTAAATTATAGATCAAACGGAACACGTTTGACGGTAACATGTTGTACGTAAAGAGCTGAACTGTCAAAAACAGTGTTGCTAAAAAATAAAGTTTGCTAAAATATAACTCTTTTAATAGTGTGAGATCAGTGTCACACATTTTGCTCCTCTAGAAGTGAAGCCTTCCGTGGATTATATCATACTTTCCTCTATTTTTAATCCCGATGAAGACCTATTAACCAACATCCCACCGGAAAATGTTTTAGCTCATATCATTAACTAACACAAAATTAGGCGTTTTACCGTGTCGAAATCAAAAAGACATCATAATTCCAACCCTAATACCCAAGTACTTTTTGTAATTTTTTGCTCATATTATTTTTAGTATCTTTAAAACTATTTTTTCATCTTCCAACACTTGTTGTATTCACACACACACACATCATCATACACACTATTGTCTTACAAATGTTTGCTGGGTCAAGCATATCCATACAATATATTCGATTAATTTTTGTGAATTATTTTCGCTTATTTCTTTTCATCTCCTTTTTCGTTCTTCTATGAAAGTGTTAATGCAAAAAAGAAGTGGAAAAAGTGAAATATTAACAAATTAGTACAGCTGTCATGCGGTGGACCATAATAGAAACTACTTTTTCTACTTGTTTCGTTTTCTAAAAAAAAAGTAAACGTTTTATTTAGAAGAAGAAGAAGAAACAATAGATATCAAATAAACAAATAATGCTTCGTAATCCAGATGATGGTTAAATGCTTTAAACGCTTGTAATGCTGCACAGACACATGTTAAGGTTTTGGAACGGGATGTACGGGTTTGTAGTTGGGCAAAAGAAAGTAAAATCTTGAGAGATGATTTTCTTATTAAAAATATAATGCAGGCTGGTCTGGTCTTTTCTGGTTTATTATTTGCATGAGGTGAAATGATTTAATCTTTTAATATTTTGAAAGTTTTGGCTTACGAAGCGTGTTCTCCAACACACAGAAAACCTGATAAGTTCTCAAGATTTATATATTCGTTTTATTTATTGTTGTATTATTTGAAACTTTTTGTAGTTTTATGTACATATATGAAAACTTGGAACATTTTAGCTTTACACTGAGCACAAATAATCGCTAATTGACTAAACAAAATCATCAAGACATGGAGTCTTCGATTTCCATACTGAAGTTACTTATATATTATTTTGGGAATATAATATGTTTATATATTTTTTTGTGGTACACTTTTAAATATCTTATCGTCTATCAATTTTGATGAAACATATATTATTTAAAAGGTATTTCTATGTACATATTTGCAATATAAATATTGTTTCTATATTCGAAACATTAAAGTTGTTAAAAGGCATTTTAAATTTGCTTGAAAATCGAAAATAAAATTAATCCAGTTAATTTTTCTTTTTCAAACAGGCATGTACATACACACACTTGCATATATCAAAAGTCAAAGGTTTAGGTATAACTTTTTATTAGCATATTTTTTTTCCGTGCAGAAAGGTTGTATAAAAATTAAAGGACCTTTGAGTGCTTCCTTTAAATTTCAATATACAAAATTGTGCGTGAGAATTAGTTGATATATTTTTTTTATTTGATACCATTTTGTGTGGAATATAACATCATTCAAATGTCTGCCACGGATTCACTTGGTGGAGCACATCTGATATATATAATTTCCCATGACTCTGGCCCATAAATGAGGCTAAATTTGAAAAAGTCGAACAGCATCAAATCGCACGATCTCAGTAGCTGAATATTAAATGTGGCAGAAACCCTGACCTGTTGAATCAACATTCCGTTGGCATGCAGATAGAACAATTCGGTCAAAAAGAAGTTGGTAATCATTGACCCATAGCGATCCCAGTTAACAGGAATGGCCAAGGCAAAGTCGTTGTCAAAGAAATGTGGACCGCTGACGCGACCATCCCAATATTCACACCAAACAGTTACTCTTTCGAAATACTTTGAACGATCTGGGTTTTCATCTAGACAATTTTAAATCTTTACGTACCCATTCATCCAGAAATGGGCCTCCCTGCTAAAGATAAATTTTTCGATACAACAATTTTATTATTTATACTTGTTGTTTAAAATTGTATACGCACATGGTGATTTCCAAAATAGACTGAATAAATGACAACTAATTTGGCAGATGGGGCTTTAACAAGATCAATTGTTACAGATACGAAGTCTCTATTGAAAGACCCTTTAAACGTTTTGAAATTTTATTGCACTTCTATTTGAAAGCTACTTTTTCGATTAAGTGGCTGAACAGCAAATTTGTTTTGAAGAATAGAATAAATCTGGACTATATGGAACTAATTGGCACCAATATTGTGTTTATCAATCAAACTATTAAGACAAAAAAACAAAAAAATCCAAAAACATAGAAATATTTTTTTAAACAACAGTCACAAAATTTTATTCATAAAATATAAAAATATTATTACCACGGAATACTGGATTTTAGTTGAACATGAAAATAAAAATGGAAGAGTTTACAAAAAACCTTAAGCCTGAAAATTTGAATATTTTTTTGATGCCAACATTTTCACCTGCAAGCGAACTAAAAAGAAAAAATATTTTATTCTTGTGTGCTTAAAATATTTGCAGACACAAAATACTGGCACAAAATTAAAAAGCATCATATTTTTTAGACAGACAATTAATTACTGCTGCAATAAAAATAAAAAAAGTTTAAGGAACAGACAAGACAGGTAAGCAAACGACCTGGCTGACAGACTTGTAAAAAATAAAACTGAAAACAGACTTTTAAACTCTACAAACTATTTGGATTTGAAGGCGTGTTTGTTGCCAGCCACTGTGAAAATATGTAAAAAAAAACAAAAAAGTTTTACACAAAATAAAATAATTAATAAATAAAAGTTTCTAAAAAATGATTTATACGTTTTATGCAATTCACTGACTGCTTAACTGAAAATTATCCATCCGCACTTGGGATTTGTATGCGTAGACAGACCGTGGATGCGCACGTGTACAGCATGAATTTGTACGCGATGTTGCGTTTTGTAACTGCACATCTTTCTGGGGATATTTATTATTATTTTTTTTATTTTTATTATCACTATCGCCAGTAGCTTGAATATGATGTAGCAGCGCGTGTGTGCTTTATGTGAATGCTTCGCTTTCAGCGGTTTTATTATATATATTTTTTCGTATATTTCTTGGAGCGTATGTTGTGATGTCATGTTTTCATAACATTTCGTTGATTTTGAAACCGATATGGAAATATTTGGAGTGTTCACACAGTGTGCTATTTAGTCATAATATTATAATAATTTATTATTGATTCTCAAAGTGTGCTTTTAAGCAAATCTAGTTTCTAACCTACTTCCATAATTGGATGAAATAATAACATAAAGCCGGCTTAAAGATTTGCTTCTATTTGCAACAGACTCAATACAACTTGTTAATCGGGCTTTATTGCGTTGTGATTGTAGTTGTAATTACAAGTTTCAAACAATGATTCTCTATTGAAATTAATTATAGTGTATTCGCGTGTACCAACAAATAGAGATATAAATAATAATAAAAAATATCTCTTTATCCCATCTAATCCTCATTTCGAATTTGTCCCATCTAAAAATAGCATTTTCACCAACTACTCGAGTTGGATGCGCGATGGGTTTTAGATACAGAAAAGTTTTCCTACGAGCATACAAACATGCTCATCACACACGTATTATTAGTTTTGAAGGCATGTTTTCACCACAAACAACAACAACGACAACAAAAACGTTGGAACTTGTGCAAATCTTTAATGAGAAAAATGAATGTGATTTGAAAAGAAATGTTGTGCGCAATTGTGCACATTTTCGGGCGTTCCTTAAGGCGGAAAGTGAGCCGAGCCATGTCAGACCAGATCAAGCTCGTAAGCTTTTTTATTTAAGCATACAAAAACAACAACTAATAGAACTGACTGACACACATGCACCACTCAAATCTATTCATATTCATGCTACACATACATGCAGACACACACACACGTGTACTCATAGATAAGCCATGCCACCATACTCGCATTTCTAAGTGGCGTATGTACTTAGACTTTTTCTCTTATCTTTTTGGCCAACTAGCGACTTAATTACGACGTTTGTATGTCTATACGTCCGTCTATCTGTCTGTTGCTTTGCTCGATTGTTATGATCTTGTGCAGTTTCTATTATTAAAGCGCCGGTAACGCAGACAATGTAACTCAAAAATTCACATTGACTTGAAAGTGTGAGAGAGAGTGTGTGTGTGTGTGTGTGTGTGTGTGTGTGTTGATTTTCAATTTATGAAAGATTTATGCCCGCAGCTATTTTTCCAGCACATTTTTATAAACTCGTGCATAGAAATATTTTCATATTTTTGTGCTTTAAAATCATTTCACTTGCTTTTGGCAAAAATAAAAATACATAACAATAACAATAACAACAACAACAACAAAAAAACAAATAAAAATTAAATTTAATAGTTAAACAAGGATCGAATGCGAATTAGAGATGCCAGATGTGGAAAAAAGATTCCGATAACTCTAGTATTTTTGGCATTTATTGAATTGTGATTTATTTACAAATAAGACATATTTTAAAGCCATTGAGCTACTATATTAACCAGCTCAGTAAAGTGAGGTGGGCTGATAAGAGCAGCCAGCTAAGTGATTTGAAAAGCTCAGCTCTAGGAAGCAGTAATAAGTTACAGCATAAACAAATTAAAAACAAGTAAATTTAAAGGAAAATAAACAATTTTTGTTTAAGTAAAGATTTTCCATTTTATCAAATAGAACTGACTAAAGAAAAACGCTTAAGGTTTTGCAAGAATGCTTTTTAGGATAATAAAAGAAGAAGAGGTAAAAAAAATTATAATGAAGGCAAAACATAATGTATTAAAAGTATGAATACACAACACTGAAAAAAAAAATCTTCTAAGAAGTTGATTTATTTATTTGGCTATGGGCGTATATGTAAATGTATACTGATGATGGGAGTGTGTTAACTTCCGAAAACAGCGAAAGTTAATTGAAATCAGTTTTGGTTGCCCTATATTATTAAACATGCCTTATATATCATGTCACCAACGCAAAACAGAACCAGATGATTCGAAAAAGAAAACATTCAAAGAAGCAGAAAGGGATATTTTAAAAATTATAGAGTTTGATTACCACCACTTGTACGGTGTGGGAAATATCCTTCAGCTTCTGACTGTTGGATTAAATTTCAATCATGTATACGTTATCAAAAAGGTTCCCTGATGACCTGCATTAGACCAAGTGAAATGCTCATGGGAATTTTCAAATACTTGAAAAGAATCAGAGCCGATAAAAATTCAAAATTTTAGTGTCAAAAGATATGATTTTGCATTATTAATTTTTGTTATTATTATTTTGAAATCCCAGTATTGCTGTTTCCCTTTTAGGAATTAAAAAAAGCAATTCCTGCTGGCATCCCAGCAGCAGTACACGTTGCGGCAGAGCCTGTTAAGAGGGGAGAGGACCATTATTATTATTTTTTCTTATTATTGTTTATCAAAACTAAAATCTGTTTGTCTGTCATGACAGTATTTTTTTTTTACTAACTGCTTAAACACTCCCAGCTCTGTTAGCGTTAATCTAATTATAGCATGTCCGGTGGTAATATTATATTAATGTTCGTATTAGAAAACATTTTTAGAATATAAAATATTTTTGGAAATGAGAAAAACATGAATTTGTCAAGAGCAGGCTACAATAAGCAAAAATTTGAATGTATTAGATTTTATATGACGAGTTTAAAAAATATATTAATAGGAATTTTTATGTTATTTACAAGGAACATACCATAAACTTCTTGCTGTATGAGAAAATACGTTGTAAAGTAAAAACACAGACAGATTCATTATTATTTAATGTCCTCCCTCGAGGAACGAAAGAAAAATATTTGTATATTATTTTACATTAAATGAAAATATAAAACTGGGTCATATATAAACATCATAAAAAAAAAACGAGTTAGAACCGAAATATTTATAACGTGGCAAAAGATTACGCAACATGGTTCCATCCAGGATCGAACTGGAGACCTTCTGCGTGTAAAGCAGACGTGATAACCGCTACACTATGGAACCTCTTAGCATTTCGCTGAGATTGCAAATATTTCAATCACATGCGGTGTATGTTGCACCTAAAATAAGTTTTCATGTTTGTAAAACTATTGATCAATTAAATTATTTTTGATTTAGGGATTTGAATTGTCAAAATTAAAAAAAATTTGAAATGTCTGCGACCATAGGATTGGTGAGGGGAATAGGGCAACATGACATTTATAACGGTAGCGTGGCCGAGCGGTCTAAGGCGCTGGTTTAAGGCACCAGTCTCTTCGGAGGCGTGGGTTCGAATCCCACCGCTGCCATGATATTTTTATTGTGGCCTTGAAAATAATTAGACTATCGATTTCAAAGATTTCCAAAAATTTCCTTCGCTTTTCAACAATAATTTGTTGTAGTGAAAAGGGTGTGATTAATTTTTTTGAATTGTTTACATCATTTCTTCTGCCAACAAACTGTTGTCCAATTCTTCCAATTAGTTTTGATTGCAATTAATTAGACTGGCAACAGTTCAAATACATATTTAATTTTCTAAATATATAAATTTCAAAATGTTTGATTTTTTTAAATCTAAATCAACAATCAATGAGACCAACTGATAATTAAACAAGACATTAGCGTCAACAAAAATGTTAAGAGCAACAAAAATTGTTTACGGTGCAAGTTTAATTTCAAATTCTTTCAAATATTTATTTAGCCCCATTTAATATTTAGCCTCTTCTCCTTTATTTTCTCCCAGTTTACATGCATTCTAGTCACACGTTGAACGCACACAACGTTAAGCAAATACCGCAACGTACAAGTATTTATTTAAGAAGGTATGTTGCAGCCAGCAACAGTTGGGTGTTTGTGAGCCACTTATCGGTGTTGACATCATATGCCACGCCATGTTACAGCGGCTTATAAGTCTTGTATTTATTTCTCTCTACTCTTTTTTTTAAACCAGGGAGTTGTTGTTTTTGGCAGGGAAATATTTGCTGGTGCATTTCACATCACGTTTGTGATGCTAAAAATAAAAATTGTTCCAAATATATTTACAAAAAAATATTTCATATTTTTATGAAAATTTGTATGTTTAGAATTAGAGGTAACATGGTCAAGCCAAATATATAATGTTCCTTATTAATATATACCACTGTTAGAACAGAACAAAACAAAAATAATAATAAAATAAAAAAAATAAAACTTCTTATTAAATCGTAGTTCTCCATGAGTTTGGGTTTTAAGTTATATATAATTTTGAAAATATTATGGACTGATAATCACGCACTTTATTATAAAATCATATTTACGATGTCACAAATATATATTTTTCATATTTGACGAGTCTTATGCCTATAAAGTTCAGTATTTTAAAGTTTCACTGAATGCTCATGCTGAAAAGAGACATAATGAGAGCGTGGTTAGCTCAACTGAACTATGGTTGTGGTAAACAATGTATGATTGTAGCAAATATGCTATGTTTGCTTTTATATCGCATTTCAAGTTTTAGTTTTATGTCTATATTTATCATTAATAGAAAATTCGGACACATGCCGATATTCAAACAAAATATGGTTACGAAAGTTATTATTTCCGGTATAGTTTTCATTATTTTGAATAATTTTCAAAACTGTTTTATAATTATTTAATGATTTCCTTTATTTATGGGAAGTTATTCGAAGTTGTTATTATTTTGAAGACACAAAGATTTGACCAATTATTTCGATAACACCAGAGGAATAGAAAAATATGAAACTTTCAGAGCTGCAGCCTCCACTAAAAATAAATTTTATATGAAAATTTTACTTTAAACTGCCATCACTTCTAATGAAATATCACATTTCGAATGAAAGTCCATGGAAATATTAAACAATTGTGTGTCAAACAATTTCATTCCCAGCCAAAAGTCACACTTATTGTGCCGAAAATTAAAAACCAAAAATAGAAAAAAAAATTTTTGTAACAAATTTCTTTGCATGAAATATAATTTTATGTGTGTTTTTATGGTTTCAGCTGAAAATTGAGAAAATTGCATGCATTTCTATGCTTTATTGAATGCATGGAATGGATGGATGCAAGGAAAAGAATGCATTTTCTCTTTCTGCTTTTGCTTCATTTGTTTCAATGACAGCGAATGTCACATGAATGCAGTCAAGTCATTTAGCCAACTTTAGCAACTTTATCCGGTATATGTGGACTTTGCATGTTTGACTGTTTTCAGCTTATTTTTTCGACTTCTCGTTTTTTGTTGGTTTTTTAGATTTATTTTTGCACACTTTTGATTTGGTTAGCGTGTTGATGCCAATTGTTTTTCTTGCACTGGATGTGTGTCTCTGGTTGTTTTCTATTTCTCATTCATTCTCTATACAATTTTCTTCTTTATTATTGTTATTATAAGTGTTTGAATTTTTGTGAATAGAAAAATGTATCTAAACAATAATGAAATTTTGGTTGTACTAAACATATAATGTTCACTACAAAAATATACTCAATATATATGACAAATACATGGCAATTTTTCAAAAATTTAATTTCAGTTTTTAATTCTCATTAAATAAGAGAGATTTTTTAAGCCAATATTTAACCTAATCATGAACATCTTTTTAATACAACATTTTGCTCTGTACCAAAATTCGCACTCGGGAAAAAATTCCTCGGGAATAAGTTCATGCTAGATTTACTCCAGCGAGCTTTGCACTTTTCTTGTTTAATTTACTCACTTTTTTGTCTGGGAAACAGAACAGAACCGATCTAGTAAATAGTTCTTCTTAGTCTACACAATTTATTTTAAGGACAAGATTCGTTTTTGTATATTTTTATTTTTGTTTTAATTCTTTTGTATCGTTGAGTTTTTAAAATTATTTTTTTTTAATTGAGACCCCGGCGGAATGCCCATCATTTCTTGTCTCTCTAACAGTTAGATTTTAGTAAATTAATTTAACTATTTTTGTATATTTCAAGGGAAAGATTGGAGATGTTGCTGATAATTTCCAAAACTATCTTTCTATTGAACAGATAACATTTAAAACAAAAACAAAAAGTTAGCATTTGGTTTAGATTGAAATGTTATTTGTGAGATAAATTTTCTTTAAATTAACTTTTAAACTTCATAATATAAAAATAATACCCCTTATTCTGTAACAATTTGTCAACGTCACGTCAGGGCGATATCAAGACTCGCTTTTCTATAGCAGCTGGCAATTTCTAGTGGGCTGTTGTTATATCCATGGCCGCAGGGAGTAGTTGCAGGATGTCAGAACCCAAGAAGGAGTAGGAAATTGTCTTATATTTGATAGCATTGACATGGCGTTGAAAATTACCGACAGCGACATGGCGACTGACACCTTCATTTAATAAAGACTAGACTCTTTCGTGCTCTCCTCTTTCGTCGGCATCTGTAGCAAAAAATTCACCGGCGAAGTAAAAAGTAGTCACAACAAATTCTATATCTTCTAAACTGTCCCCTTTTTTCTAGTTTCAGAAAAACACTCTGCATATGTAGGGGCTGGTGTTATTCCCTGAGTGCTGTTCCAAGATGAAAAATATATAATAATAACAATAATAAATAATTACTATTGGGTCCATTTGCAGATCTGATTTATATATGTTGAAGGACTTGTTTGTTGACTGGCTGTCCGGGCTATACAATTCTAGGTTCGATTCCCAACTAGTCCTGCATTTGACTTGTTCCACTACAACCGGGGGATGTATCGGATGTATTGCATTCAAATTAAATCACAATATAACTTTCATTTGCAACATTAAAATATGAATTTTCCAGAGATGTTTCTGTATAAAAAATACTTTAAATTACTGCTTTTCAGATTACAGTCGAACTTCTCTATGACGTAGTAAACGATGTTGCCCAAATTTCTATGCTAAAGAAAAAAGAATGACTATAGAAAAATAGCGAAAAAAAACAGCAACAATGACAAACACGAAGTAACATGCTGCTTGACTGCTTCAACGATTGTCTTGTATCGTTCTCAGCTTTAAAAAAATTACGATCTGTTACAAAGAGTATAACAAATACCGTCTTACCCTTGTCTGTTTGATGTATGAAATAGAAAACAAAAATAAAAAAAAAGATAAATAATAGTTTTAAACAGTAGAATTGCAGTTACAATTGGTAACCAGAAATATTGAATTGGCATGTTGCAATAGCCTGTAAAACAGCCAGCCAGCCAGCCGTTTGGCCATCGAGCTGCAGCAAGGGATCGTAAAGAAACTAACCAACAACAACACCAGCAATAACAACAAATATGTGGCAAGAAAAGAAAAAGGAATTTACAACGTTTTACCACTTACAACTTGCGTGGTCATAAACTTCACCTCTTTTCCTTTGTTTATTGTCAAAATAAGAGAACGCATTATAAATCATCGCCAGCTTAAACTGATGTTGCCGCTTAAAATAAAGTTCGCTGTCGTGTTGTGTTGCCGTCCGCTACAGCTGCGGCGGCAAGTAAACAAGTGTAATTCCTGGTTTAAGTAGGAAAATGTGTTTAATATTTTTACACCATTCGGTTGGGTGGTATTTTATTGAGTCTTTGTTTTTATTTATTTATTATTATTTGGTTTTTTTTGTTTGTTTGTTTTATTGTTGCCAAGAGAGGCTGCAAGAATTTTAAGCTGCTAGCAGATTCTCAGTCAAGGAAATAAACTTCAGAATAATTTTAGAAGATCCTGTGCAGTCTATTTCGATCATTTCTAATGAGCTATTGCATTCAATGGATATGAAATCGGTCCGTGGGTGATGCGTGTCATATGGCGATCTCAACCACACAAGTTCAATTAAAGGGTCTTTCGACCCTTTAATGGAAAAAATCACAAAGCCGAGATTGACAAGTAACAATTTCTTAAAAATGCCCAAAATCTATATGACGTAAAATTGAATATGTCAGTGATGGCAGTTAAAAACGTTTTCAACTTACAAATTGAATATATCATGACGTAACCTCTTACGTCAAACATTTAAGTCGGCATATTTATCGTCACACACACATTAATAATTCTATAATTTTGTGTATTTGAATAATAATTAATTAGAGTCATATATTGATTAAGCAAATATATTCAATTTTTTTATCATTTGTTACCAGTTACACATCTAACAGGCTTAAAACAGACACCCTGTTTGAGTTAATCAATCCAAAATTTGCTACATATTCGTCAAATTAAATCTAATTGATTTGTAGCATAAGTAAATTGCAACAACGATTGAAAGCAAATAAAAAACAACGTTTGAATATCAATACCGGATACATATTCAAGTTTCAAACGTTTGATTATTGAATGTTACGGCGACAAATGAATTATTTTTGATGGATAAATTCCAAGACAGCGTTTCACTCTCAAAACAAACGTCTTTGTTGTTGCTTCCGTTTCTAGTATTTTTGTGTGTTTGTTTGATTGTTCAGCATACAAAAGCTTTGATGAATTAATAAAAAGTGAAAACGCGCAAAACTACACTTGTGCATACATACTTTCATACATGCCGTACATCCAAACATACATCAGACGTTCATACATTCAGTACATGTCTCACAAATTACATATTCATGCATGTACGTACGTAATAGTACCAACAATAATGTACCAAATAACACACAAAACAACAACCACATGCAACACCACACCACACAAGCCAACATCATATTGTGTTTGGGTCAACAGCTGAACAAAAAAAAAAAAAAAAAAATCAAGCATAAACTACATAAATCAAATAAAACTCACAAAAGTGCCAAGAAAATTTAACAAAATTGTTTAAATAACGAAACAAAACAATTAAACGTAAAAAGAAACACTTAAACGGGAAATGCTTTACAAATCGTCATAATTAAGACACAAGTGAAAACAACAAGATCAACAACAGCAACAGCAACAGCAGCCGCAGCAACAGCAACAGAAATCTATAAAATATGCGTACAATTTGTGGGAATACGACACGCAATCTATCAAACATATGCGTCCAGCGACACACACACGACAACAGAGTGAATTAAATGAGGTTGTCCGAAAGTACACGCAGAAAAATATTGTAGTTCCTCATTATTTTGGTTTTATTTTGCAACAATAAAACGCAATTGTTTCCGTTTTAAGAAATGTATTTGTTTTTGGATTTCAAATAGTACTTTTCTAAAGATGTATCTTTACGAATAACAATTATTTGCAAAAAGTACCTTTTCAATAGAGTACTTTTTTTAAAGAGCTTTTTTAAAAGAGTACTTTCTTTAAATAGTACCCTCTTAAATAATACCTTAAAATAAAACATTTTTAAAATTTATTTTATTATAAATATTATCTTTTTATAAAAGTTCCTTCTTAAAATAGTATTTTTTAAGATTCAGTTTTCAAAAATTACTTTTTTAAAGTACTTTCTTAAAAAGTACCCCGCTTAACAGACATCTTAAAACAAAACATTTTAAAATTTATTTTATTATAAACATACCTTTTTGTATAAGCCTATTTTCTAAAAAGTACTTTTACTAATAACAATTATTTCTAAAAAGGTACCTTATAAATAGAGTACTTCTTCTATAGATTACCCTTTTAAAAGCGCGCTTACCTTAAAGAGTTCATTTTTAAAAAATTACTCCACTAAAAATGTATCTTGAAAATGTATTTTATTATAAAAGTACCTTTTCAAAATATTCTTTTAAATAGAGTACTTTCTTTAAAAAGCGCGCTCTTAAAAAAAGTACCTTATTAAAGAGGTGCATTTAAAAAATTACCCTACCAAACATGTATCATAAAAAAAACATTTTTTAAATGTATTTTATTATAAAAGTACCTTTTTGAAATATACAATTATTTTTAAAAATGTACCTTCTTAATAGACTACTTTTTTGAAAAAGTGCCCTCTTTAAGAAAGTACCTTATTAAAGAGGTACATTCTCAGATATATCTCTATAAAAAAATATTTGTATAAAAACAGTACCATTTTAAAAAGGGCCTTTACAAATGCCATTTTAAAAATTAAACTTTTTAATAGAATACTTTCGTAAAAGAATAGCTTCTTGAAAAACACCTAGTTTAAAATGTACCTTCTTTGATATGTATCTTTTCAAAAAGTACCTTTATAAAACTGCCAACTTTCTAAGAACAACCATTATAAAAAACACCTTTTTAAAAAAGTTTTATTTTAAAATGTTACTTAATACAAAAGTACCTTTTTACAAAGTACCTTATTAAAAAGGTATATTTTTAGCGAAGCAATTGTTTGAATATTGCGACAGATTAAAAAATAAGCTAAATGCAATTTTAATATAAATAATTGAATAGCAAATTAACGATTGTTTAGTTAATTTGAAAAATATTTCTTCAAGTGCAGCAGACACTACGAATTATTTTCTTTGTACCTGTTCTGACATCGCAATTGAAATTAAAAGCAACAATAACACTCATTAACATTAATTTAAAAGTTAACATTTGAAGTCTTTAAAGTTTTAACTGATCACACACTCCAAAGACAACGAGTTTGAAAATATGCACAATAGAAAAAGAAGGCCCAGCTGTTGTGGCATACACGAGGGTTAGCATGCTGTGGCATTGTTGTTGTATTGGGCCAGTGTCCGGAATGTTCAATGAATTGTAATGAACTAATAAATTGGCACTTGTTGGAATCTCTGGTTGTTTCACTTTTATCTACGATATACTTTTTCTCTTTTTTTTTTTTTTTCTTTTTTGGAGAGCAGGTAACTGCCACCAGCTAATTCGTATTTACAAACATGCCTCTGCCTCTAGAAAGTATAACAAATGAAATTTCAATCAGCATTTTCAACTCGAAGACAACAAAAGCCAAATAAAAAATTAACTAACGAAACTAAGCAAATTTTTTAATTATAAAAAGCATCATGAAGAGTCATGACTCATGAGTCACAAGAGCGCAAAGTAGCTGGAACAATTTATTAATAATATATGCTGCTGTTCAAATACTATAATTTTGCGGGTCAAATAGAATGAAATGAAAATTGAAATTTCGAATATATTTTTTTCTTTGTCGGCAACACCGTCTTTGCATTGTGCCGACAAAGAGAAACTTTTAAATTTTTTTGCGAAAATGTAAAAATTTATTTACCCTTAAATATTTTTATTAATTCTCTAGACACTAAGCAAATTTAAATCTTGAATTTATTCAATTCTAAAAATTCCTCCGCTTATTATTTAATATTTTTTGTTTTAATTTCATTCGATTTTAACCACGAGTAAATAAATTGGGCAATTATTGTCTGAAATTGTCAAACAGCCTTTCGATTTAAGTTTATGCTTGTGTTTTGCCCACAGGAAACTCTGAACAAATAAGTGTACGACATTTTTTTCTTAAGATTAATATATTAAATATTAAATAAAGTGCTTTAAATTGTAAATAACTCAATCAAAAGATTATAACACACAAGCCAAAGCAACATATTCAGCAGAGACGACTCTTTTATACCCTTCATTTTGCAGCCTTTTTTTGCATTCTGTCAAAGCGGTCGCCATGCAGATACACTGAAATAAACGCTGGAAACGACGTGGTAATTTTTAGTAAAACAATATTCGACATTAAGCGAGCAGGTAACGGAAAATAATTGGGAAACAATTTAATTTAAGAAAGAGAAAACAGGCTGCAGTTCGCAACGTATTTTGATGCAGAAAGATATCAATTTAATTGTTGAATTGAGACAGCACAACAGATCAGCTGTTTTCGCAAGCCGCTACGCTTTCATCTTGTAATTTTATTTATCTCCACCTATTTATTAAGTGCAGTTACAAAAATATTGCCTTTTGAAAAAGTTCATTTGAGAAAATAGAATTAAACAAAATTTTGTTTTTCACGAAAACATCGTTTAAATAATTTTTAACAAAAAAAAAAAATAAAAAAATTGACTCCGTTGCAGGTCTATCCCTGCAACTTCCTCATAATTTCAAGGGCGAAAATATCGTAGCGTGGTTTGTTGTGCTGCCCTACGCTTTCGAGCTCTTCTTCACAATTTTTATAACTCCTATAACTTTTTAATAAATCAACCGAAATTTTGAAGTCCTATAAAAGAATCAAGAACATTAACTGATCAGATACATATATAATACAGGAATTTTTTCAAATCACTTTTTTCGAATTTTTTTCTTTCACGATATCTCTCAAACGGTTTGACCGATGTTTAACCGGTTTGCAATGATTACCGTGGTTTTCCAAGAACTGATTAGTTTGTGGAATCGATCGAAAAACACCTATCAGAAGTTATTTAAAATAAGCACTTAAAAAATTCAATTTCTCGATATCTAATAATTCGAAATGGTGAGACAAGTTTGCTTTGATTCTGACAATCCATTCAAAAGTTATAAGCGGGTCAAACACAAAAAAACACACACACACAGGCATAGTGACAGGCTCTCAGATATTAGGGAAGTTTCACAGGATCTCAAAACATCGACATCTGAGGAGAGCTGAATTTTTTTAAAGCGGGGTAAGCCAACAACTTCTCCTATTCTATTCAAGTTCATATCCAAAAACTTCGGCCATTAAAAATATTGAGATTAAAAAAGTTAAAAAACATTTACTTTCGAGTCAAACTTCCAATTTGGCAGCCCTTTTTTCTCTATGGTTTCTCCAATATTAGAAAGACAAGTCTGTAGTTCGTTATTAGACTAGAAAAATAGCAAGACAAAAATTGTCAAGTTAGAAGTTTGCCTAGAAATGAGATCAAGAACCTGGCCCTCTTCATGATCCCAATATCTTCAAAGGCCAATATATTTGGATAGCAGTTCGGTTTTATTTTTCTTTGGCCCGGGGGCAATACCATACGCTTGGATCATGTTATGGAGCAGAGTTTTATAGCATAACGACAGTCGTATATGTATGTATCTCCATATCATACAAACATACACACACACACATAAAAACTCCCACATGTATTGCTTAACTGCATAGTTTTATTTTTGGCAATTGTTGTCGAGCTTTTTAATAAGAATCGCAGATCTTTTTCTTTTTCATTTAACTCAATAAAATCTGTCATGATTTGATTAAAAAGACGATGCACATGATCAAGTCAAGAGATTGTGATAATGCCGACAAGCCCCACAATTTGTAGTTTGAATATTTGAAGCAACAAGAGAATTAACATCAAACAAGTGTACGAGTTCATAAGACAACAAACGATAAGCGGCAGTTGATTTGAATGCAAAACTTTTGTTGACAGCAGCAGTCGTATTTGCAGGCCGCTTAAAATTAATTAAAACTTGTTGACACTAAATGAATGGCTGGGCTGTTTGTTGTTGTTGTACGATTCAATTTCACGAAAACTGGCCGTTAGCGGAATAGAAAATGAAATTTTTTAAATACACGAAATGTTTTCGTATAAAAGAAAAATTAATAAAAGGTGAAATAGGAGATATTTACAATTGGAGATGTCAAAGGAAAACAATAGAAATGGAATGCAGAAAAGAAAGCAGAAAAATATTTATTTACTCTCGTACGTTACAAATTTCTACAACGAGATCCGTATTTTGTTTGGTATTGAACTTAATATTCGAACTGAAAGCCTTACAGATAATCGTACTTTCTTCCATTGAGGAGTTGTGGAGTTTTGTGTCATGCATGAAATGGGAGTGATTATAAATTTGCTACACGTGCCAGTACGTTTTTGTTTATTTTGTTACACGTATCGTCATGCCGCATATAACAATAAATAGTTGTATGTTGGATCAGTTAACAACAATAAACATTTATCTTTGTCTTTTGCAGAGGCGTTACCCAGCCACTTCTCACTTCTTCTTCTTCGTCTTGTTTTCTTTTCTTTTTTTTTTTGCTTCTTTCTGCAGTCTAAGAGATTTTGTAAGCGAAGCAGAGTTGCTGAAAAGATCAAAGGAATGATAAGAGATCTACAATCTCGTTTGGCTTTAGAATTGGGTACGATTGGGAAGAAAAAAAAATCAAGTTTATTAAGAGATCATTTTCAGTACTGATATTGAAAAATTAAAAGCAAGATTCTAAATATTTTTTTTTATTAATTTTGAATATGACAAGTCTGGAATTTTCGACTTTTAAAATTTTTAGCACGAAATTAATAAAGAACTTTTCCACGAATATTTTTGTGTTTTTAATAATTTATTTTTTTTTAGCTACTCATTCCGATTTGAATTATAACTTTCTGAAAAGTTCTCCAACTCTTCTTCTTATCAGTACCTGCTGTTTTTTAGGTCCGATGGAACTTTAAATTGTTAAAAAATAACAAGCAGAATTAAATTTCAATGCAAGAATTTTTTTCAATTCTGAGGACCAATTTAAGTATAACAAGCGGACGGGCTTCACCAAGAGTATTTTGGACCGGCAACTTCAATCCATTTTCCCGAGCATTGTTGGTCGTGTGTCGCAAATAACCAAAGCATTCTCTGCCTTCAAGCCGTATACTTTGTTGATTTATTGAAATAAAGAAATATTTGAGAGATGACAAGTGGCTCGGAGCTGGGTCAATTAACAGGCTCATGTTCCAAAATCAATACGTAAATGGCGATCACCGTATGCCACGTAGCGTTATCCTCTTGAAACTGCACATTTTTAAACAAAAAAATATTAATCGTGAATCGCAAAACAGCTCTGCGACAGTCAACAACAATCCCCGTTGGCCTTTATTTTTTAAGTTCAGTCGGACCCCTGATAGTAAAGATATTTGTAGAGGATTACATTTCCTCTGAGGAGTTTCCCGTAGTTAACTACGTTGCCACTTCTCATGCGAGTTCATAAGTCGTGTTATATAAACGAATCAAAATATTTATTAATAAAATCGCCGATTTATGGTCCGAGTCAAGGTAGAAATCATTAATCATGATGGACTTACGATCTCCATTAATTGTGAGGTGATCTCTGGCCGTATTTTTGAAGACCCGTATTTTTACCTTTACAAGACTTATGCGTTCATATAAAAAGTGGCAACGCAGTTTACCACAATCCTATACAGTTATCTGAGCTGTAGAAGTTAACTAGTGCGAGTGCGAGACAAGACTCTCGAAAGAGAGTGAACGATCGGTGGCCTGGCTGCACCTAAAAAATAATTGCCAACGAGGCTTGATGTTGGCCAACTCAGAGCTGTATTGCGTTTGTTTATTTTTGAATTTAAGACTTTGGACATTTCAGTATTGTCAGACTTTACCTACGCACGGTTTAGCATATCGTTACCTAAAATGCAAAATAGCGTATCATCATTTTTAAAAAGTTTCAATAAGAAGCAAAAAAGGTTGAAAAATTAAAACTACTTGGAATATTGAAGCAAAATTTTCAAGTCTAGATTAAAATGTTCCAAATAGTTGCCATTTCTTACAGTTTTTTGCTTCCCATCTAAAGTTTTTAAAAATTATGATACGTCATTTTGCCTTTTAGATGACGATAGGAAACATTTAGAATTGCGATTTTATATATATCCAGAAGTAATTTTAAAATTTTCAGCACACAAACGTATACGTCTCGATATCACAACTTGTATTTCTGACATGAATCCGATTATTTTAGCTGAAAACCGCCTGGTCTTAATAACATTCCATTTTTCGATACAAACAAGTGCACCCTTTTTCAAAGCACAAAACTGATGTGACAAACGTCTCTGAATCTATTTCAAATATTAATTTAAATATGCGTTAGTAGCTGCACTATTCAGGCGTATTCATTTACTCGCTCATTTGCTTAAGCCAAAGTTCAAACTTTCGTTAATTTCATTATGGCTTTTTGTTGTTTGTTTGTTGTTGAAATGAAAGTGCAAACAAGAAGATGAAATGGAGTCACTTTTGAGCAAGCAAATAATGATAATAGTAATGAAAAAATAAAAGAGAAAAAGAAAATAAAATAAATAAATATGTGAACGAATAAAAGTTGAGGGAATTGTACTCGTAGACAAATAGATAATAACGCTCGTATGAACGGGGGTAATAAAAAATTTACTTTTATTTGCATTTCGCCAGCACGTTTTCACATAGAAAAGTTACACGGGAGTAGACGTGGACGTAATGGCAACTAATTATTACTCCACATACTCTGCGAGCACATACTTATCTGCATCATAATAATGATGATGGCAATAATAACAGCAACAACAGCAACAGCAACAAAATCACTAATAAAACAGTGAAAATATTAATCATGATCGTCATTGTGGTTGTTATTGTTGTAGTGATACAAATAATTTCAAAGTTAATATTTTCAGAAGCAACGAAAAGAACCGAAAGGAAACCAAACAGCAACCATTTAAGCATCCAACCAGCCACACATCCATAATTCTCAAAAAAAAAAATAATGCAGCTGCAATTGAATTAATAAAACAAAAGGAAATAAAAAAAAATATTCTCATGATGAAGAAGTTGTTTTCTTGTTCTTCTCTTTTTTTGGAAATTAAATGTAATAAATTTTGAAATCTTTATTAAAGTGAACAAGTTTAAAGTCAGCGACAACAGCGAGCAGCAGCAGTTGGCATTCATCGCCCCTCGTTTCGTCGTATTTATGACTATTTCCTCACAATTGTTGTAATTCCCTTGATGATGCTGGCAGATTTCTGGCGACTTTCGCCATATTTTTAATGTGTGCACTCTTGTTGTTGTTGTTATTATTATTGTTATTTTCCTTCTTGTTGCTATTGACCTTGTATCAAAGTCAAATGCAAGAGGCATTTAACCAAGTTAAAACGAACTGACAAAGTAACACAAAATATTCAACATGTGCATTAGGTTGGCTCTTACGGGGAGTTCTTTTTTTCCAAAACAGATCTCGAATTTTTTTTTCAAAATTAAATTTCAAAGTGCTTCTACAAAATGTTTTTGTGGGACCATGTTAAGGGTCATGTCTACAAGGACAAGTCCGCAACAGGTGGCACACTGGCAGCCGATATTGAAGAGTTATTTTTAGGTGCAGCCAGATCGTTTACTCTTTTCCGAGTGCCTATTGCGTCTCACCCGCACTATTTATCTTTTACACGTCAAATAACTAAAGAGGATTATGTTTCTTTTGAGGAGTTCTCCGTGCCACTTGCTACGTGATAAAAGACGGGTTAACAATATCGTTAAAGTCACTAGTCGGCATCTAAACACCCCGGTACTTCGTAAATTTATTTGTAAAATTAAGACTTGCTCCCAGTTACACCTCTTTCTCTAGTATTCTTTTAAAAAATCTAATCAAAGACGAGATCTATTTGGAAGCGAAACTGCATGTGTTCGAATCAAGTTGGTACAATTGTACTTTCACTGGTACAATTCCCGGCTCAAAGGCACCAGTTGCCTATTTCGTGCAATTGACGAGCTTTCTCAGCTGATGTTTTATAACTTTCCGCTACGAAAATTTAAGACTTTGAAAAATCGGGAAGTTATTAAAGGAGGGTAACTTTTGAAAAAATCGAGTTCTCATCACATCTCGACGTTTTGAGGTGTTGAAAGCTACCCTGACTAATCTTGAGAACCCGTCGCAATGTTAGGATGTGTGTGTGTGTGTGTGTGTGTGTATGTATGTATGTGTGTATGGCTCTGTGTAAGTATATGTCCCACTTACAACTTTGGACCGACTTGATCGATTTCAACCACACCTTCTACTGAACTTACATTTCCTGTAAAACCGATTCGAAACTGTAAATTTCAAGATATTAAAAAAAAATTAGAAGAGATAAATTTTTAAAGTGATTTTTTAAAATAATTTTTAAACGGCTTTACCGATCGATTCCAGAAACGAATCCACCCACTCTCAAGATTAAAATCGAGTGAAAATTCGTTAAACCGTTCGTTAGATATCGTGAACAAAAAAACTTCGAAAAAAGTGATTTTATTTTTGAAAAACTCCAATATTACAATGCGCTCAGATTCTTTTATAGCAATCGAAAACTAAATAAATCAAGGCTTATCACTTGGGAATCGGTTGATTTGAAAATTAAAATAATTGCATTTTAGGAGGAAAAGCTCAAAAGCATAGACTAGCGCAAACGATTGGAATTAGCGGGAGGTTACGGGGATGGTCTATAGGGTCAACTGTTTTCCCTATTTTTTTTTTTTTTTTGGTGCAATTGGGGTCGAAAGTGCACAGTTTTGATATTCTCATTTTGACTATTGCAAACACAAAAATTTCCAAATTTATTTACATCATGTGAAAAGAGATAATTTTTAAAGGACTTGTAAGTTGAACCGAAACAAGATCGAATAGGATGCATGAAACCATAACGCGCTTGCAAGTACTTCAAATGCAACAAATTAGGTTCGCCCTAATAAACATGCATGCAAAATTTGCCAAAAAAAAGGAATATAAAAAACGACACAAGTTAAAATTGTATATTTTACCGGATCAAATTTAAGAAAAACAACAACTCATACCAAAATCATTTTTAAAAAAATCTTCCATCTCCCAAAAAGAGGCAGTTGTATTTTATTTTTAAGATTTTTTTTTTTTTGGTATAAATTTTTAATTTCGCCTTTCGCTATTTGTACATGCTCCAACATGTTTATGGCTTTTGCAGCCTTCTTTTAAATTGGGTTAGATCTGCCCATAGGTCAATCAACTGTAACAAAAAAAAAAAAAATTGTAATAAAAATCCAAAGAATCCAAAACAAACCAATTCGAATACGAATGCGAGCGAATACGAAACATAAACAATATTTATTTTTCTTGGCTGAACATGTTCCCATAAAAGAAAGGTACTCATGCGCTTACGAGTAAACGGTTGCTTGTTTGGCTGGCCATGGAAGAAGAAGAAGAAGAAGAAGAAGGTATGGAAAACCTTTCAGCTGGGTAGCAGTACCAGCAAGTACTCGTCTTTTGGCCAGTCGTTAAAGTCTGTATGTTTACATGGTCGCCGGCTCGTTTAGCATCCAGGCAACTTAAATGTCTACTCGTACTTTTTATATGGGTGTAGTAAATGTTCTTTTTTCGAAAAAACCTTTTTATGTTTCCAAACATTTTTATTTTTATTTTTATTTTTATTCCCATTTTTATGTTTTTATTTTTGGATTCTGGCGGAAACATTTACATCCAGTGAAAAGGTGTGTGCACTTATTTTTGAAGTTCCAAATGTGTGTGTATTTTTTTATTTTCATTTATTATTTTCTGATTTTTTTGTTTGTTTTGGACTTCATAAAAGTTATTTTGTGGCATCCTGGGCATTTGGCATGACTGTTGCTTTGCTGGTTGGTAGGCGACCGACCATTCCATTTTATATTTTGCGTGTTTAAAAATTCTTATTCTGTTGTTTGGTTTTGATTACGTTTAAGAGAAAGTTAAAATTTCTCCTGGCGATTACGATCAACAATATTTTTTCCTTTTTAATGTTCAGCCACGCCAGAGGAGTGTACGTTGTGAGATTGTTGGTAATATAATATGGAATATAAATCTCTTTCCTCTGTATGACTTTTTTCCTTCTGGCAAATGGGTCAACATACAAATAATGGTTGCAATTATAATGAAAAGAATTTACAAGATTTTTATGGTGTTTGACTTGGAACTTTTGCTGTTAAAAGAATTAAAAGTTTTTATATATATTTTTTTTTTTGGAGGATTATTAATCAAATTTCTGTGAAATGGCAGATATTAAAAGTTGATTGGAAACATTTCAGGTACAGAATGTTTTCGCTTTGTATTTCATAGGGAGTTATTGAAGAAGAATGGAGTTTGTTTTTTTTAGCCCAGAAGTATTTTTTAATTTTTCTTTCATATCTCAACAATATGAATCTTAATGTAAACAAATATGCCTGCTTGTGGCTAGTGATGGCACGAAATTCATAATCGATTAATTATTGTGTTCATATTGAATCGAATCGAGACAATATTGATGGCGAATTCAGCTAAGATTGAATTTAATCAGGCAACATAAATAGATGTTTTTAGAATGTTGTTGTATTTTATAACTTAATTGTGCAAAAATAATTTATAGAAAATATTCTTAAATTTACGATGTTATGCCATGTCAAGTGGACTAAGAGTTAGACACTTTCAGTTTCAATTTGGGTGGAATTCGATCAGAGGCTCTCTTCCATTCCATTTAAAACTTTTACTTTTAACTTTAAACCCAACGGTTCCAAATATTATTTTGTGGAAACCAACTTAAAAGCATTTTTGCATTAATTTTAAGTAGGTCTTATGAAATGCAACCTTGTTTTTGTTATCTGTGATAAGTTAAGTGCTGCCAAGTTGTATGTTAAAAACATCTGATAATATTCAAAGAAAGCACAGAAATATGTACCAAATCTGCATTTTTTTTTTAATTTCCATGATTTTTTTAACAAAATAATGTAATTTAAAAGCCTCTATTCGCTTAGTGTTTTAATAATTTGAAAATATTCAATTATAAAAGATTTTTTTTAACAATATCAGCTGCAGTACAGTTTGTGAATTAAGTGTTATAAAAAGTACAGCAACAAATACGCTTATTTACGTTTAATTCTGTGATAAAATTTATTGGATATTCTGTCTGAACTTATCAAACTTGTAGTATTAAAGTTTTTACGTTAAAACCAGATATTAATTTTCAGTGTGAAAACAGTATTATAGTCACCTACTGTCACTATAAATTGATTTCAAGTATATCTTCTCGTAATTTGTTATAACAATAGGAAACTTTGAATTAGTTTCTATTGAACAGTGTGATAAACACCACGTTTCCATTACTAATATTGTGATTAAGTGAAACTATTTTATTTTATTAGTCTTAGATAAAGACAAGCCTTTTAGTGCCTGAAAAATATGTACATATCGAATATCTTTCAATAATGAAACTCTCCACGAACCACCCTTTAATGATACAATGTTTCTTTTTGTTAATATTTATCAGTTGCTCCCATATAAGTTTGTATGCATTTCTAATAAAAATTGTTTGCTTTTTTGTTTTAACAATAAAATATGTTCATCTACTGCCTTGGCAATAACTAACGGTTCTTTTGTTAAATATCCACTTGTCCACTACAACAACATTAAGTACAAAAATAATAAAAAAAACGATAATAGGAAAGTAACAACGTCAACCGCAACAATACATTCTTACTTCAGACTCGTATTCTAACTTCAACATATTGTCTGCTTAGATGCAACAAAATATCCATTGAAACAGCACACATACACTCTAACCAATGCAAATGTATGTACGCTGCACCGTGGAGCATAATGAGTGTTATTTTGTACCACTCGTATACTCCTTTACTAGAGACGTGTTAAGGCAGAGTTAGTAAAATCCTAATGTTTCACTTCACTGCTCGACGTATCATTTATTTTTTGTTTTTCGATATATCAGCTGTTGGGTTTACTATGCGGCTTCTTTTAAATTTTCAATTTGTACGTGACAAATGCAACGCTACGATTTCAGTAGACAGCAACCAGGTTTGCTTATGTTACGCATTTTAACAGCTGATGCAAACGAATGCAATACGTTTTTATTAACTTTGTGTCTGATTTATTTCCAGGATTCTTCACTTCTGGCCCACTGTGTTTTGTATTTGTTTTGCTTAAGATACGCTGTCATCGTTAGCAACATGTTTGCTGTTATACTCGTACTTAATGTCTAGTTATATTTACTTAAGATGTAAAAAAAGAAGAATATAACAAATCCGCTGTTATTTTATGTTTAAAAATTGTTTCAAAGAAAACTCCTCTTGCAGCTGAAACTATAAAGAAGGGATTCTTCCATTGGAAATATTTTTTAAAATTGGTAACAAAACTATATTTATGGATGTTTTAATTGCATACATAATCGTATTTTAAATAAGGACAGCAGCAGAAAAACATTTTGCAATAATTACAAAAAGATTTTCTTTTAAAAATGTACAACCGTTTGGAAACTTGCAGCAGCATGAAGTGTAATTTGTTTCTTTTTGCAACATAAAATCTAAATGCTGGTAACAAAATTTCAATATGCATTCTTTTTTGGGCTTCTTTTGGTCATGGTTGTTTGCGAAAATTAAAAAAAAAAATCTCTACTTTGAGTGTGTTCGCTTTGCTTGACATTCACATTCGGTGGTTGGTGGCCATTCATGATGATGAATTGAAAATCCAGTCGTCATCTTCTTTGTCATTATATTCATGATTTTGTATGTTTTTATTTATTTATTTTATTTTATTGTTGCTAAAATTTTATTATTTTCAAATAAAATTTTAGCATTATAAAAAGCCCTTCTTTCAGATTTTAAGCGGAAAAACAATGGAGAACAAAATGGAAAAAATTAAAAGCAGCAGTAGCAGCAGCAAAATAATATGAAGGCAAGAACATGAAAGTTTTCTGACCTCAACTTTACCAGCACAGAAAGAAGATGGATGGAGCTTGGCAATGATGCTCAAGCATGGACAAACATGATGATCATCACACCAACAAACAAACGCCTACATTTGCCTTTTTAGTTTTAGTTAATATTTGAGCAGCACAAATGCAAACTAATACAATTGCGCATGGTTACATTTGGATGGATGGATGTGTGCATGTGCAACATGTGCAACATGATAATTTTTCTTTTCTATTCTAAATAATTGAATACTACCCGGCAGTTCTGGCTGCATAACTTTGACATGTGATTCTAATATTGTAAGAAGCTGGTCAGCTTTGTTCGATAAAGTAATTGGGTTGGAAGATGAGAATATCAAAATTGTACTTTTGCGACAAAAAACTTATTTTATAAAGTTCCAAAATATATAAAAAATTTCCTCAATTCCTCAGATTCCATTTTTTAAGTTATAGAGGCCAAATTTACAAAAACCTTTTTCCGATTTTCAACCGGCGAATAAAACAAATTTTGATACAAAAACTTATTTTATAACACTGGGAATCACAGTTTTGCTAAAATTAGGGTGTACTAATTGTAGTAGAAATTGCAACAGATCAGACATATAAATTTCGAAGGTTTTTAAAAAATTACTTTATTCGTTCGCGATAGCCCATGAACGGATTAACCGATTTTTGCAGTGGTTGACAAGGTTTTTTAATTTTAAGGTTAGAATCGATCGGTTGGAAAGTTATTAAAAAAAAAACACTTAAAATGTTTTCTTTTCTAAGATTTATGTAAATAAATCATCTCGGATCGGTTAAAATTCAAATGAAATCTAAGTTTTGGAGAAGCCTCTGGAATGTTACCAGATTGGTAAAATTCTGTTAAGCCATTCAAAAGTTATAAGCGGGTAACATTGAAGGATATTTTAATTTCATACATAATCGTATTTTACATAAGGACAGCAACAGAAAATCATTTTGCAATAATTACAAAAATTTTTTTTTTTTAAATGCACAACCGTTTGGAAACTTGCAGCAGAATGAAGTGTAATTTGTTTCTTTTTCTAACATAAAATCTAAATACTCGTAACAAAATTTAAATATGCATTCTTTTTTGGAGATGGTACAGACTTAGTGACGGCTTCTCAGAATTAGTCAGGGAAGCTCTCTAAGACATGAAGCTCCCATAACGTGGAGACATGACGACAAATCGATTTTTTCAAAATATTGTAAGACCAACAACTTCCCGATTTTTTTTTAATTTTGAATTTGAGCCGAGATAATTCTCAGCTAAATAATTAATATAAATTAAATTTATTAAAAAGAAGAAGGACATTTGTATTCTTATCATTTCTATTCTTAAATTAAACTGATATCTTCCTATTTTTATCGCTACTTCGCTACTACTCATGCCAGATCTTGCGATATGCTCAGCGGAATTATCACTGGAAAAGAAGCGACTGACTTGGTGCGACCGGGTAAAACATGTCTTTTAAGAACGCGTGTGTTAACACACAAAGTGATGATCCAAGCGGGCGTGCTGTATCTACTGACACGTTGTGCAAATTATTTATTCTACTGCTCTTCAAGCATGACACAATCTATTACTTTTGTATTGTTTATGACGTATTTCAGTTGCGTGTGTCGGTTGTGCATGAGACCAACCAAAAGAAAAATGGAACACGTTTTAATTGAAATTTTGTCAGACGTCTTTAAAATTGACTTTTACGAAAGAAGGCCTTTAAGGGGAACACAGGACATGTACCTGAGAAATATGACATAATTCACTGCATCTGATCCTCTTACTTTTTATACCACTTCCATCCGGACGCAAATGGAATACAAATCTGATGTTGTTTCAACGTCTATTTCGAAACTACTCCGAGAAATATGAGACGTATTTCTCTGTATTATTTATATTACAACGCGTTCTGACGGCTGATATGTGAAATGTTTACCGAGTTTACTCCGAAGCTGAAAGTCGGGAATTCGTGCCACGCTTAGCAATCAGTGCGGGACCAAACTTTTTTGCATCCGCATTTTTGTGTTAATTGAAGGCCTCTCATTTAAATGACCAGGAAGCCACTGAACTTCATATAGTGGCAACGATGGATTCAATCATGTTCTAAAAGACACACTGCGGCTGCAACAAAGTAAATATAATTAAAAAAGATAAAAAATACTCTTCCAACTGAATCACGAAACTCTCTGAATGCTTTTTTTCTACACACACTTCCGATTGTGACCGTTGCGGCCACGAATCGCATTACGCACCAGTAATGCCAACTCTTCGTACACGAAACGACTCTAAAATGAAAAATAAATATGTCTACGCGTGAAGAGACATTTTTACCCCTCTCTAAAGTAAAACAAAACAAAACAATTTATTAAAATAAAACATCATTTGATATTGATCTTCAGCCGATTTAAAATTGTAGCTCTCCTTAAATATCGCATTTAAACTTCTGGATCAACGTCGTCTTTAAGCCATAAATCATTCACTTTTCGATCTCTGGATATACAAGACAGCCCTTAACAATTTTTCTATTTAAAAAAAGTCCTCCTCTTCCATAACAACAGGGCATGAACAATATCTTTTGGCTAAATGTGGATGGATGTCCGCTTATGGGTGTGCACTTGTGCGTTGTGCTCACGTTTGTTTGTCAGCCAGCAAACATTTATTGTCACATTAAATGTTGTTTACATATTTGATTAACACTAAAAGATTTTTTCTTTTCATTTTTCATAATATTTTCTCCTCAATTTTAATTTTATTTTTCAAATATTTTGAAAATGAAGTGTTTTGCTTTTTACTACCTGCTGACATTCTTCGTTTAGCCGACATTCTTTTGCCGTGTTATTCATATAAAGTTTACAACAATTTTAATCAATAAACATGTATTTTTTTGAAAACATGTTAATGATCTTGATTATAGGCGGCGTAATTGCTGCTGGAGTTGATTCGTTAAAGATTTTATAGCTTTTGTTACCTGATACGCGTTGAGTTATTAATAATTTCTTTTGTGAAAGAGCAAAAAAAAAAAGATTTTTAATAGATTTTGTTAGACGCTCGAACATAAACGACAGACAGTGTTAGAGGATGAAAATATGCAGAAGTACTAAAATTAAATAAATTCATTGAAGAGTATAACTTTTGCTAAAGTTTCGGTCAAATGGCAGTGGGACGAAAGTTAATGGTATGATAATAAAAAATTATGTATAAAATCGTAGAAAATTAATGTTAGGAAGAGGTGAATTTTTTGTTTGTTTTACAAATCCAATAAAAACATTCACAAATCCAATTAAAGTTTCACAATTATCAAGAAGGAGTTCCACTGGAATTGTTTTATTGTGTGTCATAGTTTTGTTAGAGTTCTTCACTGGATTTAAGACAATTTCCTGTACAAAATAATTCGTATCGAACTATTTGTTGCCACATTAAATTTAATTTTGATAGACTAGTTGTTCGTTAATGTTTTTAGTTCAGATAGACATAATAAATACTACAAGGCCAAAGGGAGACTTGAAATCAAATTTTTATATAATCAACTTACACAGCAGAGCAGAACAGCTGTTTTCGAAAGCCCCTACACTTTCATCATCAGTACTCATGAGCATTTTCTTTTTATTAGCTTTTATTAGGTGGCTAAATTGGATGTGATAACAGTTTCTATTTGTACAAAATTTATTTTGAAAAAGGATACGGGAACTGTTGTGTCGATTTTCTTCATAATAAACAGGCGGTCAAGGGCAACTATGCGATGAAAGAAGAACATCCATGTCTACAATCACACAAGATTTCTTTACTTTTATTGTGCGGAATCTGTTTAACAAGCAGTGGTAATGCGTCCATAAGCATACGAGCACTGATGATGGGAACATAGTGACTTCCGAGAACTGAACAGTTTCTATTTGTACCAATTTTGTTACGAAAAAGGATACGAGAACTATATCAAATCGATGGTAACACACTTTTTTAAGTTTCTCTGTTGCCGTTTACAACAATACGACAACAAGAAATCGTCACTCTTTGTCGACAACAATTGACTACTGTTGATATGCTCTATTAATATTGTATGCTTTAGAAAATACCACAAGATTGTCAATAGTAATCAATTGTCTTGAAACAATTCGCAGACGATTAGAAAATTTTTAGCTGGTTTACATGATGTCGATATCGCCATTCATAATAGAGGGCACTACATTTCATTGAGTAGTCAATTGATTGCCTTCATTTCTAGTCTCAATCTGTTCCAAATAAATAGAAAAACTTCAGCAACTATTCTTGTAATTCGTTTGGCCTCTTTAATCATAAAAAAAATTATGTCTGATAAAAAATATTTCACTTCCTTTATGTGAAAATTTGTTGTAACCATAAATGAAAACTGGGAGCTTTTTTTCGCACAATTTTTTATCTTCTTTAGGAAATGAAGAAATTAAAAGCCACACATTTTCTAACATCTTCTAAAATATGGAGAAAGTTCTTGGATACAATCTGTCATTGGAAGCAATTTTTGTCATTGTCACTTTTTTTTTTTTTTTTTGAGAAAATAATAATTTTTTTAAAATATAAAATAGCCATTGAAGAAAACGATCGTGGACAAATAAAAAAGAATCCTACTACAAACGCCATAATACGAGTAATTTAAGGAAATTAATAAAACGGAAAAGCCACTACCAAAAGAAACTGCTGTCACTTGACAACAATTCATCACAGATTAATAGAAAAATTACAGAAAAACACACATTCTCCATATTTAGAACATGATGAAAAAAATTTTAAGTATGTTGATTATCGCAAACTACTCTCTCATATGCGCACTTGTGTGGATAAAAAGTCAAATAGACTGGCTAATGGATTAAAGTGCAATTTTAAGTAAATGTGCTCTCTGGCAAAGAACTTGCCATAAATAGCAACCCCATGATCAGCAGCAGCCGCAGCAGCAGCAGCAGCTGTAAATGTTCTCTTCTTAAACTCCCAAGTCTTGTGTACTCTGTCTACTCGGCTTGATAGCCTACTTAGTAATGAGATGATGATTAAGAGCGCCAGTGCAAGTGTAAATGATGTTATTAATGATCATCAGTGGCCTAAACACCATAATGATTTATCAAGCTAATAATGAAGTTCACAGGCTTCTTAACGATGTTTGAAAAGTTACTTATTTCGAAACTTGCTTTCGTACTCAAGTACATACTTGCACAGCATGTTATCGTCGTATGGCAAATGTACGGTTGTCTCTCGGTATGTCTGCCCATAAAACTCTCCGAATGTGTTGGCAAGTATTCAAATACGAAAATTTACTTTTAGTTAGGAGTAATGCAGAGTGATCTTTGGATGAGGGTATGTGTGTGTGTATGTGTGTGTGTGTGTACGGCTGGTCATTTCTTATTCGACTTTGGCAGTGACTTTGTTTTTGTAAGATGCGATGAGATGCCGGCCACCACAAAATAAATTTACAAATGCAACAGCCTATCAGTTGTCCGAAATGAAGTCATACAAATTAATTCTTTATGAATTCAAAAGAAATGGCACTTTTTAGTAAAAATCCGTTCTAGCGAACAAGTGAATTAAATAAAATTCACTCTTAATGGTAGAAAATAAATGTTAGGACAGTAAATAAAATAAAAGAATGATATAACACTTGAAATCAAATAAATTGATAAATTAAAATAATTAAATTAACTCTCTATATGAAAAACAAGAGTAATTTTGATAATCTGATTATTCGTAAATGTTTTTAGTTCAGACAGACATGATACATACTTCAAAGCATAAGGGAAGTCAATATTAGTTTTTTAAGTATTCAACTTACACCGCAGGGCAGGGCAGCTGTTTTCGAAAGCCGCTACAGTTTCATCATCAGTACTCACTCAAGTGCATTTTCTTTGTATTACCTTTTATTAGGTAACTGAGTGGAATGTGATAACAGTCTCTATTTGTAACAATTTTATTCTGAAAGAGGATACGAGATGTGTTTTTTCGATTTTCTTCTGAAATTTTTTTCATTTCATAATAAACAGGCGGTCAAGTGCAACTATGCGATGAAAGAAGAACATCCATGTCTTTAATCACACTTAATTTCTTTGCCAGTGTGGAAGCTTGTTAACAAGCAGTAATACAGCAGCATTAAAGCACGAGCACTGATGATGGGAACATAGTGACTTGCGAGAACTGAATTGAATGTGACAACAGTTTCTATCTGTACAAACTTTGTTACGAGAAAGGATACGAGAACTGTATCAATATACTTAATATACTTAAATACAACACATATGAAGTGTATTTATGTCACTACGGCATTTTGTGACATCACAAGCATATACAATAGAGTCTACTAGCGGCAACATTTGCCATTTTCGGGTATCATCTATATCTGTGTATGGTAGATTGTATATAAAATAGTTTGCAAATAAATTTACAAATTAACGCTGCACAGATGCCGACTTTATTTGTTCTTCACATTTTTGGTATTTAAATTTGAAAAGTATTTCGAATGAGTTTGTGAATTAATCACGTGGCGCAAAATTAATCATCAAATTGTGTTCTGGAATAGCTTTTTTTTACTATATAATAAAAAAAATCATTCTTGAGATGAGTGTGGCGAATTGAACTGCCCAACTGCGGCAATAAAACTCGCCGCACTCATCTCAATAATTTTTTTTACTTAAGAAAAAATTTATTAAAAAATACAATTGAATGATTAATTTTATGTCTGTATTAGCGAGTATAAAATATGAATAAATTTGGATGAAAGTAGTTCTTAGTTTCTGTTAGTGTGTTTATGTGTGTGTATTTGAGAAAATAATTTTGTTTAATCAGATTTGCTGCTGGTTTAAGTAAAACTGAAAATGAGAGTTTAAATGCTGAAGGTGCAAATTTTCTATCAAGAGTGGCTCCCATAGATAAATCAATTATTAATATTTATTGAAAATTCCAAAGTAATTTTAAGGCACGCTAGCCTTCAAATATATTTTAAAGCCAGCGAATATCTTAATAACTTTTTTTAAGAGACCGCGATCCAATATAAATTCTTTAATCTGCAAGCGTCTTCATTTGTAATTCGATTCATGGTTATATCATAGACCAAACTGAACATGTTTAACAGTAAAAAAAAAACAGCTGATCTGCCAAAACAGTGTTGCCAAAGAGAAAGTTGCTAAAATAACATCACTCTTTACAAATTGATTTATTTGTTAATTGACTTATTACATATTAAATTGAACTCAATTAGTGCTTCAATTGCTCGAATTTCATAACTTCACAACTGGGGTGAGCGTCTCAGCACGGCATTACACTTCAGAAGAGTAGTGATATTTTTACCGAAATAACTATAACTTCTTGAGCGATTTTGAGTCATTTCCGAATGATCAGAAATAGGAGTTCCATCTGAAATGCTCCTCTGAGTATACGTTTTATAGAAACTATTCCCGCTTGAAATTTGTAACAGCCTCTGGGGGAAGAGAAATACATATTAGAGATGATATGGTGAATAAAATATGCCAGAAAGTGCACATTCGAAAGAAAACTTTCATATTAACGAAACATTTTTCAGAATTTCACAGTTTTTGTATTTCGAATTATTTAAATTTTAGAAAATCATTTTACGATTTGTGAAGATTCAAAAGGAACAATATTCAAGTTTAAAAACATCTCATTTGCGGTCCTGTCACAAACCGTTTTAATATATTGAAACTCCTTTAACACAATTACAGCTGGAAAAAGGGTCGCTTGACTGGCTACAACACGTTCACTATAGTTCACTCAAATTACTTGTAATCGAACATCAAATAGAATCTTTTAGATTAAATTCTCCGATACAATTTTCAAATCTGTTGTTTCAAATTTCTTTTTTAAATTTTTTGCAACTCATAATAAGCCGCTTGTCAAGTCCAACTATGCGATGAAAGAAGAACGTTCATTTCTGTAATCACTCTCAATTTCTTTGCCTATTTAACAAGCAGTGGTACCGCGTCCATAATCATACAACCACTGATGATGGGAACATAGTGACTTCCGAGAACTTAACAGTTTCTGTTTGCACCAATTTTGTTACGAAAAAGGATACGAGAACTGTATCAAATCGATGGTAACACAGTTTTTTAAGTTTCTGTGTTGCCGTTTACAGCATTACGACAACAAGAAATCGTCACTCTTTGTCGACAACAATTGACTGCTGTTGATATGCTCTATTAATATTGCATGCTTTAGGAAATACCACAAGATTGTCAATAGTAATCAATTGTCTTGAAACAATTCGCAGACAATTAGAAAATTTTTAGCTGGTTTACATGATGTCGATATCGTCATTCATAATAGACACGACTATATCTCACTGAGAAGTCAATTGATTGCCTTCATTTCTAGGCTCAATCTGTTCCAAGTAAATAGAAAAACTTCAGCAACTATTCTTGTAATTCGTTTGGCCTCTTTAATCATAAAAAAAAATTTTATATCTGATAAAAAATATTTCACTTCCTTTATGTGAAAATTTGTTGTAACCATAAATGAAAACTGGGAGCTTTTTTTCGCACAATTTTTTATCTTATTTAGGAAATGAAGAAATTAAAAGCCACACATTTTCTAACATCTTCTAAAATAAGGAGAAAGTTCTTGGATAGCGCTACAGGTGGACAATTTCACTAGAAAAATAAATTAATAATACTAGCGGATATTTAAGACACCACAAACCACTCAACGCATGCGTCTCCACTTGCCGTGCTAATTTGCGTGATTAGATAAATGGATTACTAACGATCACGCATCCATCTCTGGCCAAGAGCAAGAAGTGCTCGCACTAGAAGAAGTATTTGTGTATTTGACTCTTTGCCTTTTGTGGTTACCGATGCTTTATTTTGTTTGTTTTACACAAGAAAAAAAATTATATATTGAAAAGAAAAAAAAAAAGAAGAAAAATGCAACAACCACAACTTCGTTAACAGCTTTTATGATTGTGTTTGAGTTTGGCTTGGTCTCCGTCTCGGTCTCGGTCTCGGTCGGTCGTCTTCGTCGTTATTGTCTTAGTTTGTAGTCAATAACTTTAAGCTGCTGTTAGTTGTGCTTTTGTTGTTGCTGCTTCTGCTGCCGCTTTTACTGTTGTCGCCGCTATACCACTTCTGCTGTTGACTTTGTGGCAATTTGGTATTTTTAACCATGACCGTGGCTTTTAACTGATGTTCTTAAGTCCGTTGTAGGTCTGCATCTCTTCAGTTAGTAGCTGACCATCGTTTCGTGCAGACGTGTTTTGGTAAAAAGGCACAAAAGCGAAAAATAAAGTACATGAAACATAAACCAAACGTCCGCAAAACTTTCGGATTTCTAATATTCTCTTTTTTGTTTTGTATTAAACTGAAGTTTATTTCAAACTTGGTTTCAATTTTTGTGCATTCAGTGTAAACGATTTCCAAAGGGAATTGAAGTGTTTTAAAAAAAAATATTTATATAAAAAATAAGTGGCCATTTGCTGTTGTTTAAAAACCCTAAAAATGTAATTAAAATTATTTTTTTAAATTCATTTGTAAGCGGTGTTGCAAAATTGTGTAAAATTATTTTACAAAATTTACAAGGATAAATTGTTGGAGAAAATTAAATTAATTTGAAACCTAAAGAAAGAACAGGGGACAAAAGTGTTGCAAAACTATAAAATAAAAAAATCTTTCGAAGCTCAAAAAAAGAAAATTAAGGATTTGTATTATTTTTATATTTCTTATGATATTTGAAGTCTTAAATTTAATAATGGCCTCCCAGTTAATTTTATAAACTCTATATAATAAACGCTGAGAAAATCCGAATCTTCATCGGGAAAAGTCAGGAGACTTAATCTAAAATATTTTATTTGTTTCAAAAAGTATTTCATTTTCAATTGTTAACTTTAATTGTCATACGAAAGGTTTTATAGGTAAATTTATGTGGAAAAAATTGTAGATTCATAAAGCTCGGTTTTTGAGATGCGGATTAATTTTAAACTTAGTTTAACGTAGCCTGAAGCTCTGATTTTTTCAGCGAAATGTGGTTTATTTTTAATATTTCGTTAAACCCAACATTTTTAACAAAACTAAACTGTTGCTTAAAAATTTTGTACCCAAATGGAGGCGGAAATCTGTTTTCAGATTAACTAAACTTCGTTTAATTGAGATCTGAAAAACCCAGCCTAAATATTCAAATCAGTTTGCAGTCGCAATCGTTCAATTCACAAGCGCAGTTGTATCGTTTAAACATCAAAAAAGCGCGCTTGTAAACCCTCAAATTTGTTGTATCGTCATATTTTTAAAAGTCATAAATTTAATATGTTAAATCAACACTTATTTAAATCAGGTATGGGAAGTCTACTTTGATGCTAAATAACTATTTAATAAGTTTGCCGCGATAAATCATTTTGATTGAAATTTAAATTGAAATAAATTCAATGCATTTTTGTCATTGACGAGATTTTATTTTCTGCTTTAAGTTATAAAATATATTAACAAATTAAGTTAACAAACAGAATATTCCCATACCTGGCCTGAATACAACTACTTGGAAAACATAAAATTAAAAAGTATTATTGGAATACAAATTCCCATTAAAATTACCAACAACATTCACTTAATATTGTATAATTATACGATTCTACAACGTATACAACGTTAATGTGGGCTGATGGATTGATCAAATTGAAATAAAATGGTTTAATTTAAATTCTTATTGTAATAATTGTTTATTTATTTTAAAAATTGTCTGTGGACTTGAAGAGTGCTTTGAAATAAACCTTCAATGAAAAATTTACACACGGCATATACGCTTTAATTTTTATGAATAGGGCTGTAGTAATCTGCCAATTTATTTTCAAAACTAAAAAGCCGCAACTGTACAGTATTTTAAGTTTTATTTAGTATAAAATCAGCCCAGAATTCTCTATGATGAAGATTTATAACATATTTCACAGAAATATGAAATCCCCCACATAAAAACATTCATGGCCAAAATTATAGTTCCTGTTTTTACTATTTCCCTGCAAGCCGGGTGGGTATCTGCTACTTTTAATTGCGTTTTGTTTTTTAGAAAACAAGTAAGCATTTTTTCACTTCTTTTCTTATCGCATTTGGAATATTTCGAGTTTGAATTTTACACTTTGTAATTATAATTAAATTCACAAACAAAACACATTTTAAAGTATCAATAACTTTTTAAAAACAATCGCACACAAATCAGCTGATTGAAATACCTGCGGATGTGTATTTCTCAGGTTGAGATAAACGTTAAACAGTCATCACTGTCGCCATCTTGTTGTAAAATGCAACATGTTTATTGAATTGATGTTGACATTGCGTTAAAGTTACTTTGTGGTCAACGTCAAATGGAATAAGGGTGATTAACTAGAAGGCATCACTTGCCCAAACTGGTTTTCTCTTTTACAAAAATATTATATTTAAAATCCCAGAATAGTCAATCTATTTTAGTATTAATCAAATATTTCCTTTTTTCTTCTTTTCAATACTACAAAAGCTTTCCGTTTTAATTATAAAATCTCTCAAGCCATATAAATATTAATACAATTTCCATATCCTGCAAAAACGTTTCAAGGACACACACACATAAATGTCAATCAATCATAAAAAACATTTTTAAAATTAACTTTTTGTTCAGACGTTGCCCTAGACAGACTTGAAGACATGTGCACATGCGCACATTCATACATTCCCATAACAATAACAACAAGTCATATTTTTCATCATCATGCCGCAGAAGAAAAAGAGGCAAATAAGAACGCCACAACACGCAAATAAATATAGAAAGAAAAAATTTTCAAATAAATAAAGATAAACACATGAGTGTCGGTATATTTTTTCTATTTTTGGGTCTTGAGTTGAGGTTAGAGGTTCTGAAATGTTTATTTTTTTAAATTCAGGAATATTTTTAATAATTTCTTCAAAGCTATTTTGTAAATCGTTAATGAAATTTATAAAAAAAATTATTATTTTTTTGTTTTGTACACAATTTATTTACCTTTAAATTGAATAAAAATTGGCAAGAAGGGAGTACATTTTGTTTTGAATACATATAAAATTCACTAACGCAAAGTGATTTACAAAATTTGAGCCCTAAGGGCATGACTCTTTCCACTTTTGTAGCCATAAAATTATATTAGCAGAGGAGTTTAAAATGTGTGCAAAATTTTCACAATCGTTTGAATGGAAATAATTAAAGATTAACAGGGCGTGGCGCTTCCCACTTTTGTATGCTCAATATTATGTTGCTGGAGAAATTTCAACTAAAACTAAATTTTATGAGAATCCGTTTAGTAGAACTGATTCAAAAACCATATTGATGTGAAATGGGCGTGGAACCGCCCATATTTCATTATATTGTATAAACAAAAGAACTACGATTATGTCATGTTTCCTAAGAAGGTATCATGCTATTGGAAATACTTATACATCTTTATTTTGTATGAGCGTGGTAATGCGTGACTCTTTTAGTCACAAAGATTACTCGATTTATATGGGCGTGGCATCGCTCAAAATCCTTTTCAGTTAGTGTACTTTAAAGTTATTACGAAGTTCTATAACAAACGCTTGAGAGGAATTGATTGTACATCAATATTTACTTTGAAAGGCGTGGCACTTCCCATATTTATTATATAATAATATCGGCAAGGGTAAAATATATTTAATTCATGTGGGTTATCTTTTCTATATCGTAAGAAGTGCTACAAAATTATCTATTAAAAATCTGCAACGTTTTATAGGAAAACATATATCACGCGGTCGCGGAACAAAATTGCCACGACAATCTATTGCACGTGCAAAGTGCAACATCTGAAAACTGGTGAAAATTATGTAACGAAAATAAAAATTTTTTATATGAGAAAAGTTGATAAAAGCATTTTTGTCGGTAACTAAAATTAAGTAGCAGCAATTTCTAAGGGACCGCCATAGATATTCTTCTTCCAACAGTTTTGGCTTTGCTGCGGCACAACGGCAAGACTGCTAAAATTTAATATCGCCAAATGTTGGTTTTGCAAACTTTAGAAACAAATCTTTTTACTAGAAATGGGGTTTTCCCCTCAGATCAGTCATGCGCGGCAGTAAACAAAAAATTAAATAAATCATGCACAACCAAGTACGACCTTGAGTCGTTTGGATCACGCATGCTCACGTGGTCAAGAAGATATGATGTAATCAATGTCATGTAGTAATAGAGACAAATAATTATGTAAATTATAAAGCGTTTACTTTACTTCAATAAACAAATTTTGGTTCGTTAAATTATCTTGCTACACCGTTTCCAAAGAAATTGCTAATTAGGTTTAGTTATTTGTTTAATTGTGGAAGTGCAATTTCTTTAAAACCTGCAGCAATAGTCGCAGAAGGGGAAATGGGTTTTGAGTTTAAATGCTAACATTTTTATAAAATATATCACACCCTCTTCAAAAATTTCTGTTCAAAAGTAGGGGAGTCACTGAATTTCAGTTTTTACTTAACCGTTTAAATTAATTGACATGTGCTATATATTTCCTCTTAAGTGTATCTGTGGTTTGAAACTAGCATTTTTTTGTTGCCAAATTCCACAGTATGAAATTTTATTTTTGCAATTTTAATAGTTCTGAATTCTACATCACAAATTTCACCGAAAAGTTAACAACTCCATGTGTTTCTCTTCATATTAACAGATTTAAAGCAAAAGAGAATTGCAGAGAACATGAAACCCTCTCCAATCTTCTCATCTCACTCACCAACAAATTGAAGAATTGCTGCAACAAAAATTGCAAGTCAGTCTGGACACGGACCTGATTTAAAATATTTTAAGCCAAATTACATTCTTATAAACAATTTCAAGAGAATTCTAGAAATTAGGGGATTCCAATAATCGGATTAACATTTTAATCGTTTAACAGCTTGATTATTTAATTGAGGCTCAACCGGTTAAGCGATTAATTTTATTAAATTTTTTATTTATAATTCTTTTCAATATTTTTAAACACAAAATTTTGCTTAAATCTCAGATTTTATTGATAACGAAAATAAAAATTAACACACTAACGCAGATCAGAAAAATTCGATATCATATTCATAATTGAGTGCGGAGTTAAACTCTGATGTGAGGTATCTCGGAGTATAGGTCTTCTAATATCTGAAGCGATTTCAGGATTTTGTACGTTCACAATATTTTGGACCAACTCTTTCGCCATGTCATGCGCAAGTAAAAGCCGATTATTATTTTTTTCTTTCATTCGAGGAGACTTAAAAAGTATCCTATCAATTGTCCTTGAAATTAATCTATAACAACCAGATCTGGGTTCCACATCACAATTTTTTATGAATTCAATCCATGCATGATTTGCGACATCATCAGTCTTTAAGCCGCCTTATAGCTTGGAGTGATTTTTGACAACCACACATGTGATCTATTTTCAATCAGTTTCGTTTCCTACAGGATACTGTTAAAAGTAAAAAGCAACAGTTCAAACAATAATTTTAAAGCAGTTACAATTTAACTGTCACTAAGTAAATCCATAATCAATCGTCTTAAATTTGGATACAAATTGAAAGCAAATCATTAATTCAATATTAATTCTAAATTCAAAAAGTTCTTTTCTGTTTAATGATACGAATAAAAGACTTACAATAATTTGTCGAAATCCCTTTCTTTCCCGATACTGGCTAACGACAAAACCCTTGTCTTAACAAAAAAAAAAAAAAAAAAGGTAAAACGATGACGACCCACCGACCGAAAGACCCAGCAAAAATATTAAACAAATGAAAACTACAAATTGAATAGACAACTGCAACAGCAACAACAGCAACAACAGAAAAATGAAAAACGCGTTGCACGAAAAACGTTTTTATTTTATTTTATTTTTATTTTTATTTATTTTTTTTGCCAAAGGAAGATGTAGAAAATAAGAAATTGATATGAAAACAGCTTAAAATAGCTCTCGCAGCCAAGAATAAGGAAGGCGCTGCTGCTGAAGCTGCTGCCGTTCTTTCTGCTATTTTAAAATAAAAATATTTCTTCTTGAATTTATTTTTACACATTCATAAAGCGTAAGATAAACACCGTTGTTTTTGAATGTTTTACAAACTCACTTTGATTCATTCACTTCACTTGTGGTGCGCCGTTCCGTACAGTATCTCTCCGTCCACTCCAGTCCAATCCAGCACTCATTTGCTCAAACTCTTTTAACTTTTTAATATTCTGCACAATGTTAAGTGGATCTTTTTTTACTTTTAATTTTTTTTTTTAATGTAGTTTCCTCTAAAAAACAATATAAAAATCATTTTTTGAGTTCGCACACATTCGCACACACATTCATAAGTGTGTGCCTACTTTCGTGTGCAAGAGTGCCAGTGAACGTGGTGTATCTCTCCTCCCAACTTTAACTGATCGATTTAAGTGTAACAGTTTTTTTTGTTGCTGTTTAAATTTATTTTAATTTGTATAATGAATGGTTACGAGTATGAGTATGAGTGCGTTTATTTAATACTTCCTCTGCTCCGTCTGTTGTATTGTTGTCTGTTCTTTTCTGTTGTTGTTGTTGTTGTTTTGTTGCTAAGATCATGGTTTAGTAATTTCTTTTGAAGTTTTTATCAAACAGTGGTTGAGATGGTTCCATTTTTTGCGATCTTTTTTTGTGTAAATTCGTTCTAACTTAACAAGATTTGCGCAATATAATTTCTTTTATATGATCGCCACGACCGGGACTAATCTAGAGGTCCTATTTTTATTACTTTTCCAAACATATTAACCCGTATATCGGCAATAACGCTGAGAGTGTTGTCCTCTAAGTGGTTGTAGAGTAGCGACTTCACTTATTTCCATAGAAAATGGTCTAGAGGCGTGATCTTAGACCTCAATTCCCTTTTAATCGAATTGATTGCGCTGATGGACCATTATATTGGCCGTAATATGGACGTGGTGCGCGTTACGTGTTTCGAACAGAGCCATGATTTTCAAAATAAATTTGCATTATTCGGAAGAATTATTATTTTTACTTTCCAATTAGGACCACTGTGCGTGTTGTATGCGAAAATTATGAGAAAACTTTTCTTCATAGTTTTGCCAAGACGGCAGGTATTTTATTTTTCTACATTGAAGAAAAAAAAAGAGGAGCAACGGATGCCCTACAATGCAAATTAAATTTTTAAGCACAAGTTGGAATGAGGTTGGTGCATTGATGATATACAATCTACTTGTGGTTTCTCTCCCCTGCCATAGAAAACAAATGAGAAAACTATTTAAAATGCTCAACGTTCAACGTGTGTTCTTGTTTGGCGCTTGGCCATTTTAATAATTGCAAAACGATGCTGTTAAGAAAATTATAGATCCATGGGATCAGGTGCACAGCATCCATCCAGCCGTAGTCATAAATTGCTAACCGTATATTATAATTATTATTACTTTTTGTTTACGTTAATGTTTTCCTAAATAGACAATTAACGCTGTTAATTTGTAAACATTCGAATTAATTAATAAACCGTTCATGTGCGCTGTTGATCACACAAACGTATTACATTAAAGCGCCTATTAAACGGGAGAAACGTCTTATTAAATGGGTTTCTGAAAATCAATAAGTTAATTAAAATTTAATTTTCACGAAAATTATTTCGAAATCACAATTTTTATGCCGGCGATTTCATTAATTTTCTATGTGCGAGTGAGTGTTTTAGGAAAAAAAATTTATATAAAAAGTTATTGCATCTCTTGGCCGCTGCCGCTTGTTCCTATTTTTTGTTTTGTTGTAATTATTTAAAACTCATAAAATTTAAACATTTGCAAGACTAACGGGTTTGCCGATCTAAAAGGTGCACCTGCTGTTTTCTTTTTTCTTTTTGGCATCATACAACAGATTTCCGTTTAGATTTGCTTTAAGTGTTTTAAAAAAAAACTGCAAGGAAATTTTTCTCTTAATGAAAACTCGAATTTTATTGATTTTCTGATAGGGGAAGTTTAATTTTAGCAGTTTTGAGCATATTTTTTACATCTCTGCGGTAAATACTCAATCGAATTTTATTAATTATTTCAAGCAAAAAATACTTTCGGCAGGAAATAATTCTAAGTCTTTTTTTTGAATATTTCAAATATGTTTAGCTGATTTTTTATTATTAACAACAGAATATAAACATTGGAAAATAATCAGCACAATTAAAATTACATGGAAGTGCTAAACAACGATTCCCAAAGGATGACCATCCGTTTCATATGCAAGTATTTGTTTGTTGGTACTTTTTGTTTTTGGAAGTCAAAAACTATAAAAAAAGGGTTTTTAGATGTACAAAACTTTGATTTGGCAGCACTTTTCTACTGTCAGCTGTCAAGTGATTTACGCTTAATTCGGTTTAGCATTTCGAAATAGACAGACACGAGAACAACGCTTCCGAATAATGCAAATTTATTTTGAAATTCACGCCTCTTTTCGAAATACACATCGATCACTACGGCCAACATAACCGTCCATCAGAGCAATCTTTTCGATTAGCCGGAAATTTACTTTTAATTTCATGCGATTGTCTGTGACTATTGTCTGTGACTATAAGTCGCTACTCTGCAACGATAAGCCCGAAACGATTGACCACTTGGAGGGCAACACTCTCCGCATTAATGTCGAATATACGGCCACATATTTTGGAAAAATTTATCGAATATTGAAGCTCCAGATTGGACTATGTCCGAGCCCACCGTGCCGGTTATATGCCAGATATCATAATTATATTATAAATTTCTGGTGAATTTATCTTATTCCATTCAAAAGTTCTAAACCTCTATAAAAACACCCTTTACCAGGCTTAAGCGATTTTTGTGATTTTGCCAAATCTCAAACTTCTTTTTGCCATTTAAAAATAAAAAATTTATTAAAAATCAATTCAAAATCCCTTTAAAAAATATTTTCTTTTCAAAACACTTCGAAAACTACCTACAACTTTTTAGAAAAGAAGTGAAAAAATGTTACATGTTTTCCAGAAAAGAAAACGCCGTTGGTGCTCATATCAAATGAAAGAAAAAAGAAGTTGCCAAAGTTGTGTCATATTCAAGACTCCATAACTTCATGGAAATTGTTTACATAATTTTTTTAATATTTCAAAAAACATGCCATTTTAAAGACAATATTTGGGGCTACAAGATATATAACAACACAAGTTAAAAATTTCGAATATTTTACGTCCGCCAACTTTAGAGATTTTAGGAATCGATTTTATCAGAGTACAGTTCTGGAATTATTTATTATTTGTGCAAATAATTTGAAATTTTTCTAGCATTTCTGCTACGTCCTAAGAGATGTCAAATTTTTTTTTATTAGTTGAAGTTTTAAAGGAATGAAAAAACATTAATTTTTATATATTAAATAAGCGTATTGAAAAATTTAATACATTTTCGCTATATTAATATTTGTTTAGGCTAAATTGTTCTAACTTAGTTCAAATCTCAGAAAGACATGATGATAAATATTCCTAGGCATAAAGGAAGTCAACATCAGTTTTATTCAACTTACACAGCAGAGCCACCTAAACAGTGGTGATAAACACAATATACACATGAGCACTGAAGATGAAAGTGTAGCGACTTTCGAAAACAGCTGTTCTGCTCTGCTGTGTAAGTTGATTAAAACTGATGTTGACTTCCTTTGTGCCTAGGAATATTTATCATCATGTCTTTCTGAGATTTTAACTAAGTTAGAACAATTTAGCCTATACAAATATTAATATAGCAAAAATAAAAATGTTCAATTAAAATAAAATTAATACATTTTCATTTTAATAAATACACAAAATTATTGGAATTAGAAACAGTTCTAGCAAACTTGATTCAAATACAAATATGTTGTGGACCATCGACTGCGGCACAAAAGTGCGACACAAAAGTGCGACAGCGGTGCTTCTAGTGTTAAACCACCATGTCCAGTCATACTTAATCCTACTGAATTATAAACAGATTTTTTGTGCTCAATATTTCCCATTCGTTTGCAAAGCAAATAAATCGTTCGCACACATGTCGCAATTATTGCGTATAAAATGAAACAGTTTATTACGGTTCCAGTTGGTCGTATAAATCAAGTCTTGAGTCTTGAGTCTTTCGCTTTTTTGTTTTTTTTTGTTTAAGTAACAAAACTTTGAATAATAAATCTTTAATTTTCTTTCGACATGTAATTTTTTTGTTTCTTCCAACTACTTCTCAACATAATTTTGCAACACAGAATTTTCTGCTTAAAAATGAAATAATAACAATAATCTTTTTATCTTTCATATGAACTTAAACACATAAACAAAAAAAAAAATTGTTTTTCATTACTCTTGTTAAATATATTTCATTCTTGTATTCTTTTTAATTTCTGTTCTTTTTGATTTTTTTCTTTATTTTTAGTTGGTTTCAAACGTGAGAGCGTGTGCGCGTGTGAGTGTGAGTTCATATATGAATGTGTGAGCGGGCATAATATTTTTTTTTCTGTGCTTTTACCCTAAATCTTAATAAGCAACATTATTTTAACATCAACATCATCGTCATCATCATGGAATACAACATAATGAAATACATGCGACAAAGTCATCTACCCACACCAACAAGACTTTTAACGGTTCAATTCTACTTAGCGGTAAGTGTCTGGCCTTTTTCTTCTTCTTTTTTGTTCTTCTTATTTATTCTTTTAACTTAATTTATTCACTTAAAACGTCTATAAATTTGGACTTTTATTTGTGGGATGTCACAAGCGAAAATTGTAACGATTTTAAAGTGTTTTATTCGAAATTCCTTTTCTCTGTCTTGGATTATATTTTAGCAGCTAAACGAATTTGTGACTTGCAGTTTTTAAATAAATATCTTTGTTTTTAAACAAAAAGTTTTTGAATAAAACAAATGAGTTTTGCACATGATGTAGCAAAATTTTGCTTTTTTATTTTCATAGAATTTTATGTGCAAAACGAAAACGTATTGGGGGATTTTTTTAAATATTAAAATGGTAGTTTCTTTTTATAATAACAATATATAATTTTTAATGTATATATAATTCTTACAACTGCTGTCGAAATAATCAAACCTGTTTATTAAATTGTAAAAAAAAATCTTGCAAATAGTAACTCGAAAATATTACAAAATATTAAAAAAAAATTTTTTTTTGCCTTCCACTGGTGGAATCTTCCTGTTGTCATATTAATTTTAAAGTATTTACAAAATCTGTACGAAAATATATTTCTGTATCAATAAATATTAAAACATTCCGATAAAGTTTGCCGTGGCAGGATTTACTAGATAACAGGCAAATTTTAAAACACCACAATTTTCTTAGAAGCAGCATTAATTTTTACACCCAATAATGCTTTGCTTAAGTCGACTTAAGCACTTAATTGTTTTTGTCACAGATCTGTTTATTTAGGTATATATAATTAACCCTGGAAGTTACTCTTCATTTAGTACATTCGTTGAAACGAGAACAATTTTTAATAATATTTCCAGCGGATTAATGTTTAAAGTTAAAAATAAACAAAAATATATTTAATGAAAAAATTTTTAGTTATAAAAATATAATAAAAAAAATAATAAATTATAACATAAAAACTTGCTTTTCTCTCTTAAAATTCGATACGAATTTGAGCAAAATAAAAAGAGTTCAATGATAAAGAGTAAATGAGCTTCGTCGATTCGAGGAACAGTAACCATCCAGGGTTAAAAATTATATAGTGAATGGGTAAATCAGAATATATATTTTCGATATTAAATTTTAATTTAAAGCAGCTATTTTTTCTGAGTTAATAATTTCAAAATATCAAAATGATCTACGAACAGCAAACCTCCAGGGTTAAAAATTATATAATGACTGGGAGTGTTAATAATTATTCGCAATAAATCAGAATATATATTTTCGATATTAAATTTTAATTTAAATCAGCTATTTTTTCAAAAAATTAAAGTGATCTTTTTAAGGGTTTCCAGCCGGTTCCTATTTGAATTACACTGGTCCAGGAAACTTTTTACACAAAATCTCTTAAAAAAAACTTGAAATATTATTAAAAATCAATTGGAGATCTAGAAAATATATCAAGAGCTGGAATAATGAGAAGACCTTTTATTTTCTTGCTTTGGCCTTGAGTCCAATACTTGAGTTTACGAATTAACGTGATTATATTTATCGTATACATTTTTTAGTTACAAGTAAATTTCCAAATTCATGTATTAAATCCAAGTCAAGGCTTTATTTTTTAACAGGACAATCGGCACAAAAGCAGTTCACTGCGCATTAACAAGAAAAGAGGGGATAGTGTTGAGAGGACAAATGAGAAGACAGCAGTTTAAACAAATTCTTTTAAATATTCATGACATATAAAAACTCATTAAATTTTAATTGAATTGTAAATTGAATAATTAATATCAATTAATTTGCTATCCTGAGAAGAAAAATATTTAAAGAATACCGATATATTGAAAAAATAATGAAACAAGAATTTCAATGTCATTGTTTTATTTAAAAAGATCTGGAGCTCAATATTATTCCGTTTTTGCAAAGTTTCGAGAATTTAAAAATAACAATAATTAATTTTTTTTTATATAAAAAGAAATACCTAATGATACAAGTGTAGCGGCTTTTGAAAACAGCTGATCTACTCTGCTGTGTAAGTTGAATATTTAAAAAACTGATGTTGTGTTGGGAATATTCATCAGTTCTAACAGAATTTAATAAAACACTTTTCGAACAAAATTAAATTCAAAGCAGCAATAAATAGTTGAATATAAATTATGTACAATTAATAATAATAATTTTATTTTGTAAACTTTTCCTGTGAAAATGAAACGTTTTATTATTTCCACAAACAGTGCGGAAAGCACTAAGTTGACAACATTGATTATATATTTCAATTCTTTTCTAAAAACTGCCACTTCGGAGGAGTTTTAAAATAGAAATTTTTTTGTAAGAGATGTTGGATTAATTTCTAATAAATTCTATAATTTCATATATCGATATGTTGCCGTTTTCTGTTAAAAAGTGTAAAAAATTTTGCACTTTTTTCTAGAAAAGAAATCAGCATTAAATAATTTACATTTTTTCCCAATTTCGTTTAGGTGAATTGATTCTATGCGATAACAGTTCTTACAGATTTAATTATTTCAATAAGAAATTAAATTTAGAATTCTGCCTATTTTTAGTGACCCCATGACGGTTGCCAAAAATAAATACTAAATCAATTTTAAGACTTTCCACTTCGATGAATCGAAAAAAGCACTAAAAAGGGTGTGATAAGCGCCGAGTTGGCAACACTGGTTATATATTAAATAATTAATCTTTTTTTGTCTAATTACATATGCCAGTTATTGTGTAGCACTACTCCAGCAATTAAATTTTTTTTCGAACACAATAACGAAACGTTTCCTTTCCCACAGATATCGCGTATCTTTTTTTATAATTCTTTTTTTTTTGCGAACTTTTCTTTTATTTGCATACAATTTCACACATACATACTCCACATATGCTGATGAAGCTTAAAGCTCCAAACTCTTCTTTAGCAAACCGCTCTGCTGTTCAGTTGAATTTGTATTCCGTTCCGAGGTGTAGTTATTTAGACTTTTTTTCCTTCTGTTCTCTTGCACAAAAACTCTTAATTATAATGTCAGCCACACAGGCTGCTACAACAAATACAACAACTACAACAAATACGTATATTTCGTATATATCAGATCATGATGCATAAAAAAAGTCAATCGCCCAAAACAAAACAAAAAAAAAGAAAATACTAAAAAAACTTTTCAGTTTTCGGTTCTCCACCGACCGACCAGTCGTTCTATTCGCTGAGATGGTCGCTGAGCAGGTGCTCTATAATTAAAATTAAAATGTTGTATTAAAAAAAAAAAAAAAACAAATCAAATAGAAGCGGTATTTGTGTGAGTTATTTGTACGTGTAAGAGATTTGTTATTTTTCTTAAATTAAGAAATAATATGAGCGGCATGGCACGGTTTTGTTGCTTTTTTTTCAATATAGAAGTTCAACGACCCCCAACGTTTTGTTTTTTATATATTTCGTTTTTATTACGAAGAAGTTTTAAGGCCTGCTATTTCTTTTTATTTAGTAGCATTTCGTGTAGGAAGTTCATAATTAATAATTTAGTTAATACGCCTGAAACATGAACAGTTTACGACCAGATGAAACTAAAACCAAAACCAAAACCGAAATCAAATTGCAATTTATTAAAACAAACAAAATTTAAATAGATTTCTACACAAACGCACATTTGCATAAGCAACCAATTAAATATTTATGATTAAAAACCTAATTCATCTAAGAGCCTCATAAAATCTTTAGCGCTTTTAAATGGGTTAAATTAAAAAAGAAAAAACAGAAAAAAAGAGATACAAATTCTCACCTTCATGCGGAATTGTTCAAGATTTCTTTTGCAAAAGTGTGTCGAATCATTTAAAATTTTAATTGATTAATTTTTAAATGGGATTCACTAAATTTTGCACATTTTTTGTGGGTCATTTTTATCACAAAAATATTTGAATTCTTTAATAGAAAATAGAATTGAATTCTTTTCTTTTGCTTTGAAAAGCGGTTGTTGCTTAAGTCTTTCGTTTTGTGGCTTCACCTCCAGCCGAGATGTTAATTGTGCAATTTCACGTTCACGTTAATGATTTCGTTGGATTCGATATCTAAATATGGGCGTTTTAAATGCCATGAGAAATTTAATGAACCATCATAACGAATAAAAAAAAATAATAATTTTAAAAATAGTCGGGGCAACAGGAGTGGAAATAATTTTCTTAAATTCTTAAAAATCGCTGCTAAAAGAGGGAAAATTTTTCTCTGCTAAAACAGAGAGAAACTTTTCTTCTTAAAATATAAAGAAAAAAGGCGGGCATCCATGATTTAACATCCTGACCAGACTCGTCTTATTCATTGTGAAGAATAAGTGAAATATTTGCTTCCAAATAATTCTTAAGGACATTTACAATGACATCGTTAATTTAAAAGTCCATGAAACAATTTGTTTTGTAATATTTTTTATGGAAGAGGAGCAGTTGAATTTAACTTTTGCAAAACAGTTTCAAGTCTACATCAAAACCAAACGGTTTCATTTCAATCTGGGCCCGAATCACCTCATTCGATATCATTGAAAACATGACAAAACAAATTGTTTCAAGAACTTCTAAATTTACGATGCCGTTGTAAATGTCCTTAAGGATTATTTGGAAGCAAATATTTTACTTATTTTTGACAATGAATAAGACGAGTCTGGTCAGGATGTTAAATCTTGGATGCCCGCCTTTTTTCTTTATATTTTAAGAAGAAAAGTGTCTCTCTGTTTTAGCAGAGATATTTAAGAATTTAAGAAAATGTTTTCTATAGAAAAATGTTCGCTCTTTTAGCAGATATTTTTAAGAATTTAAGAAAATTATTTCCACTCCTGTTACCCCGACTATTTTTTAAATTATTCTTTTTTTTATTCGTTATGATGGTTCATTAAATTTCTCATGGCATTTAGCACGCCCATATTTAGATATCGAATCCAACGAAATCATTAACTTGAACGTGAAATTGCACAATTAACATCTCGGCTGGAGGTGAAGCCACAAAACGAAAGACTTAAGCAACAACCGCTTTTCAAAGCAAAAGAAAAGAATTCAATTCTATTTTCTATTAAAGAATTCAAATATTTTTGTGATAAAAATGACCCACAAAAATGTGCAAAATTTAGTAAATTTCATTAATAAAAAAATGAAAAATTTTCTCTAGCCTGGATTTATTTTCGAAATTATTTATTAATAACAATTCTGAGAAGTACGTGGCAGCTGTTCAAGATAAACTGAGAAAAGGAAAAATATTTTGTAGTCTCATCTTGGAATAGCGCTAAATATATTATTTTATTTATATGAAATTGTTTTTCCCGTTGACCTTAATTCTCATTTAGTACAAAATATTTTTCAGGTTTAACTGGACCAGGACTAGTAAAAAAAGTGTAATTAAATAGAACGCTGTGAACTCGTGTGTTGTAAATGAAATTTTATAGTAAAAAAATCATAAAACAGTAAAATTTTGCTTTAACATTAAACTATTCTCACTACTGATCCAGCAATTAAGTTAAAAAAAAAAAATTTTATAAAAGTGAAAGACAGACGCAAAAATAAGAAGAGAAAAATATAAAATTCATGATTTAAATTAAAACCAAGAATTTGATGACTGTCAAGTTTTCTTTGCTCGTGCACTGCAGCCGTTTAAAAGCGGTGATCGTTTTCAAATAAAAAAAAAGTGTTTTAAATTTAAAGAACTCATCAATCAACTGGGAAACAATAAAAAAGCTATAAAAAATAAGAAATTTCTAATGAATAATTGAAGCAAATGAAAACGTTTTTAGATGAAAGTGATACGATCGGCAACGATCGCGGCTGATCTGTTTTTATACAATTTGCACTCTTAAAGAGAACATATTTTTAATATTGATTTTCTTGATCTTTGAAAATCAAAACGTCGCCTTTTCAGTTCCAGCCAAAAAGCCAAACGGCTTAACTCTCACAACTCCACTTGCTTTGCCGCCAGCAACAGCGGCAAGTGGCGCACACTCGTGCACGTGTGGGCATTTAATAATTATTCGACTTAATAAATGCTTGATTGTTTGTTTTATTCCCGTTGCTAATTTAACCACATTTTGGTTTTCCAAATAATTTATCTGCAATTTTTAGTGTGTCATGTCTTTCGTATTTTCGTATCTTTTTATAGAAATTTTATTGGCCAACCAACAACAGCCATTCAGACAACGCGCAACAGGGTCGCTGGTAAAACTGAAGTGGTAATAAAAACCCGGTTCATTTGAGTGGAGTTTGAAAAGTTGCATCTGTTTTATTGGTCCGTCAAACATTTCGTAGAACTGCGTTTGTCATTCACACTCGTCTCTTATAACAGGCCAGTCGGCCGGTCAGTCAGCCAGTTGGCCAAACATTAATCTGACCATCTCAATTCGTGGCCAGTGTAAAATGTCTAGTAGTTTGCTGCCGTTTGTTGAGTACATCCATGGATCTCCCTTGTCCGTCCGCCTGTCCATCTGTCTGTCCGTCCGTCCGTCGTCTGTCTCTGAAACACATTTTAAATATTGATGACTGTTTGCGTGCTTTTTTATTGGCTGCCATTTAATTTGACTTAATTGCTTTTGTAGTGTGTTGGTTGAGTCTTAATTTTTTTTTTTCTTTTTTTTTGTATCTCAAAGATTTCTTGTTATTGGTTTTCTTATTTCTTAATCGTAAATACCAAAATTAGGTTTCGTTTAGAAAGCAATTGCAAGTGCCAGTTTTATTTATTTGTTTTTTATCTTCCGCTCCTTCTTAACGTTCCAGTAGTTGGTCGTCTTAAGATGGTTGGTAAGAGATTTCTATTTGATGGTGAATTGCTTAAGTATCTGGCAAATTTAATATCATTTATATGGATTTGGGTGTATGAAGTCATTTAGATTCTTTGTACAGCTGAACTATAAATTTATCTTGCAAGACAGTTGGCTAATAAAAATAATAAAATTTGTATTAAACTTGTAATGGCAGACACGTACCACAGGATTTGGAAATCAACTGCTTTCAACGAAAAGAAAAAGAAAGAAAAAAATAGAAGATTTTAAGAAAGTAATTTTAAAAAAAGTTACTAGTTTTGCTTCCAGGAAACAAAAAGTAGGAGAGACATTAAGAATTCTGGCTAAAGCGGCACAGAAAACATTTTATCTGGGGGACTCAATTAGTGATCTAATAAAAAAAACATAAATTTTTAAATTTGTTAATCGATTAAATTTTATTCGATTTGTTTGAAATGTTTTGCTTTACGATTAAAACTATTCATTTCAGCCGATTAAACAATTCATCATCATCTATTTTTGCTCAACTTTCCCGACTATTTTACTTTTATTTATTTCTCTGAAAATAACAATTATTTCTCGACTTTCATTATTCGATCAGAAAATAAAAGTCAATATTTAAATTTCATATTTCGATCACAAAATAATAGTTATTTCTTGATTTTAATATTCTTCGGAAAAATAAACTTATATTTTGACTTTTATTTTTCGATCAGAAAATAAAAGTTAATTCTAAATATTTCTTTATTCTTCAGAAAATAACAGTTATTTCTTGACTTTAACTTTGTGACAAAACAAAAATGTTGGCTTTTATTTCCCGATCAAACAATAAAAATCACTTTTTGACTTGTATTGTTTGATCAGAAAATAAGAATTAATTCTAGATTTTTATTTATTCCTCAGAAAATAAAAGTTATATCGTCCTCATAAAAAGTAAAATGGCGTATCTGCAAAATATTACAGGAAAAGCAAGAAACGTTATAAAATGACAACTAAATGGAATATTGAAAAAAAAAAATCCAAACGGTTTCATTTCAATCTGGGCCCGAATCACCTCATTCGATATCGATCGAAATTCTGATACAATTTTAATACAAATTTCGATCGATATCAAGTGCCGTAATTTGCCTCCCGGACTTGAATATTTTGCAAGTAGTTGCCATTTTATAAAGTTTTTGTCTTCTTCTATAAAATTATCAAAAATGATGATACGTTATTTTGCATTTTAGGTAACGATATGTTTCAGAAGAGTGAACGTGACTGTAGTCCGTAAGGATTTTTTTGTCCAGACTTATATATACTTAACAGAAAGTTGAAGACAGTTTCATTTTAGTTGTTGCAACTAAAACTTAAGGTTCTATTTAAAGAAACAAAATTTTAAGAACGTGTCTTTGAAAATATTCAATTTGAAAATATACAATTTCCGAAAATAGTAAATTAATATCAATAATAAATAATCTTATTATTATTAATGAATTGATTATAAATTTCTAGATGCCATCTACTTAAAAAAGCATCTATTTAAAAAGTAATTATTTTTTTATAAAAATTGCTTTTGCAAATAAATTTTCTGAAAATTTTTTTTCAATCATAAAAACTGAAATTGATATTGATTTTGACTCACCGTTTCTTTTTTTCAAAAAGTGTTGAGAGCTGCAAAGAGAAAAGAAATTAAACTTTAAATTATATTTGAAATAAAGTTAATTTTATAAAATTAATTTTTTAATAACATTAATTTTTTTAAATAAAATAATTTTTTTTAATAAAATTAATTGACTAAAATTAATTTAGTTTTATTTTGATTTTTTAAATAAAATTAATTTATTTTAATTTTGATTTTCTAAATAAAATTAATTTATATAATAAATAATTTTTTTATTTTGACTTTTTAAATAAAATTAATTTAGTTTTATTTTGATTTTTTAAATAAAATTAATTTTTTGAAATTAATTTTTTAAAATAAATTAATTTTTTAAAATTAATATTTTAAGTAACATTAATTTTTTAAAATAAAATTAACTTATTTTTATTTTGTTTTTTTTTTAATAAAATTAATTTATTTTTATTTTGATTTTTCAAATAAAATGAGTTTTTTTAAATTTATTTTTTAAATAAAATTAGTTGATTTTTATTTTGATTTTAAAAATATATAAATTTTTTTATTTTGATTTTTTTAAATTAACTTTTTTTATTTTGATTTCTTAAACAAAATAATTTTTTTTTTAATTTTATTTTCTAAATAAAATTATTTTATTTTTATTTTGATTTTTTAAATTAAATTAATTTTTTTTAAATTAATTTTTTAAGTAACATTAATTTTTTTTAAATAAAATTAACTTAATTTTATTTTGTTTTTTTAAATAAAATTAATCTATTTTTATTTTGATTTTTCAAATAAAATGAGTTTTTTTAAACTTATTTTTTAAATAAAATTAATTTATTTTTATGTTGATTCTTAAAATATATAAATTTTTTTTATTTTGATTTTTTTAATTAACTTTTTTTATTTTGATTTCTTAAACAAAATAATTTTTTTTTTAATTTTATTTTCTAAATAAAATTATTTTATTTTTATTTTGATTTTTTAAATAAAATTAATTTTTCTTAATAAAATTAATTAAATAAAATTAATATTAAATAAAATTAATGTTAAATAATATTCAAGCTTAAATTTAATCCAGTCATTTCGATAAAATGATTGTGTTTCGTTAAAATGGTTAATATTTAAACGCCTCCAGCTGGGGCGTGCCGAAACAAATAAAAAAAAATAGTGACATGAGATTTTCACTTTCAACATCAACAAACAAAATTTTTGACAGAAAAAATATCCATTCAATTAGTGCTTGTCGCCTAAGTCTTTTGATTTATTTGTATTATAACGTTTGTTGCTTCAGTCTTTTGATTAATTTCTGTTGCTTTTAAATTAAATAACATTTTTATTCAAATAAATTCAAATCGTTTTCAATTTTATACATTTTCCAATAAAATTTTCACCCGATTTCTATTTGCTTTTATTTTTATTTATTTTTTGATGCTAAACAACAACAACAACAATTTGTTTTTTATCTTCTTTTTTTTGTATTTATTTTCACAGACAGTGTTAATTACGACTCTACTCAGCAGAGATGTGTCAGGTTCGACACTTGGCTCGAAATGTCAACACGATATGGATTGTACGGATTTCATAAAGGGCTCATCGTGCTCGGCACTGGGTTACTGTGAATGTGCGCCCTATTTTGTTCAATACAACACAACAACCTGCTTGTCTTGTAAGTAAATTTTTGTTTTCCTGTAACATGCAAAGCAAGTTTTCTATTTATACAAATGTCGTGAACACACACGCACACACACATATTTATTGATACGGACATGCACAGACATGTACAACAATTAGCTAAATATCTTGAAAAATCTCTCAGATTTCTATAAATAAATATTTACAGAAAAAGCAACAAAAAAAAACTTGAGGAAAAAAGGCCAGATCTATAATTTTTTAACACTTTTATGACGGGTTTCCGTGTTTATATTGGCTTGTTTGTTTGTTTGTGTATGTGTATGTGTGGCTAATTGTCAATATATTTATTTTGCATAATTAATGAATGAATGAGAATTTTCTTTCTTGCAGCTCAACTTTTGGGTGGCGATTGTACGCTGAACGAACAGTGTACCATGAAAGTGGCCAACAGCAGTTGTCTGGATGGTGCCTGTCGTTGTGTGGAGGGTTTCTTGCAATTCCGCAAGCACACATGTCTCGGACGTAAGTACGCAGATTTTTATAAACTCATAAACTACAGCCTAGATCGAGTGTAAGCGAATGAAATTAAAAAATTAGATAAAATAAAATGAAAAAAAAATAAATAAAAATAACTGGCTTCGCAACGAAGATCAAGTTGATAAGGCAATTGAGAAATTGAAATCCAGTTGATTTCAAAGAAATCACAGCACGAGGAGAATAAATACCTGAATCGTTATTGATCTGCGTTAACTTCCTATTGAACAAACAGTTCGAAGCTGTACGAGATGTCCAGTTTTATTTGCAATTAAAAATACTCGCACTTGTTTAATGGCGCTTTAGACTTTTTAAATTTCAAATGGAATTTATATTTCGAAAAATGTTTTCATTTACAGATTTTATAAAACGAATTGATCAAATAAAATTTTGTGTTTTAGTATTTTTAAACAACAACAAACACACAAATAAATAGAAAAGATAATAGAACGCAACTGTTCTTTATTTTAGAATTCCGATTAGAATTCGTAAATATTGAGGGTACACAAGCAGCTTCCATACAGTAGATTTTAAATAAAAAAATATAATTTAACAGAAACAGATTCTTATTCAAAAGAATTCGCAATTTTTGGTTATTTTTGTAAGCATAAAATCAATAGGAAGGGTGTCCGTTTCTTAAAATCTTAAATTTGTTTTGCCGCTGCGCTTAAGACGAACTTTTTTTTATTCATATAAAGAAAAAAAACTTCAAATATATTTAGAAATTATTCGCTGAGCGAATAAAATTTATGATAAGAAGAAAATTGTGTGAAAAGAGTTTTGCAAGAAAATTATTAATTCATATACAAATTATTCGAATAAAAGCTTTAGAATTATATTATTACAGCAGATGTAATTGATGTTAAATTATTCACAAAACTTTTTTCAACAAAAACTACACAAATAAATTTTATCAAATTACAGATGAAGACGACTAACAAGCCTTTATTCGTAACTTAATAAATTAATCGAGCTTGAGCTCTAAGATTTAAATATATATTTTTTGTATTAATATAATTGAAATCAAAAATAAGGAAACTAATGAAATAAAAAATTATTCAAAGTAGAAATTTAAAGTGACAATTATTTTCGCAAAGAGTATTCGAACAAAAATTAATCGATTAAAATTTTTGTCAGCCAGTATTATGCGAGGAAGAATCCAATTAACCCAAAATATTTCGTAGTAGGATATTAAAATACAAACTAGTTTGATTAAGATTATTCGAATAATATTTAATCGAATAAAAATTTGATAAGCAACATTAAACAAATAACTATTCGAAGTAGAAAGTAATGAAAATAAAACTAATCGATGTAGGATATTAAAAACATAAAAGAAAATTTCAACTATTTTATAAAATATTATTCGAATAAAACTAATCGCATAAAATTTTACTGAGCAACATTAAAAGAACAATTATTATTCCAGGGAGAAACTAACAAAATCAAAATGATTTGAAACAGAATATTAAATTACTAATTATTTTATTAAAATTTATTCGAATAAAAATTAATCGAATAAAATTTCTGTAAACCATATTAAAAAAAAAAATTATTATTCGAGGGAGAAACAACTTAAAGGCAAAATTATTCGAGGTATGATATTGAAATATCAATTTTTTTCATTCAGGTTATTCGCATAAAAACTAATCGAATAAAAATTTTGTGAACAATAATAAAAAACGTTTATTATTCGAGGGAGGCATAACAAATACGCAAATAAATATTTTCATATACGATTGAAATTAACATTATTCGAATTAAAATTCAATAGCAATTGTGTTATTAAAGATTATTCGAATATTAAAAAAACATTTATCATTCGGATGAGAAGCTAATCAAATCAAAATTATTAAAATAACTATTAAAATAACAATTCTTTATTAAAGTTCATTCGAATAAATATTAATCGAATGAAATTTTTGTAAACAACATTATAAAAACAATTATTATTAAAGGAACAATTTACCTAAAGCAAAATTATTCGAAGTATGATATTAAGATATCAATTATTTTCATTTAGGTTATTCTCACAAAAACTAATCGAATAACATTTTTATAAACAATATTACAGAACAATAATTATTCGAAGGAGACATACAAAATACGCAAATAAATATTTTCATTTATGACTGAAATTAACATTATTCGAATTAAAATTCAATAGCAATTATTTCATTAAAGATTATTCGAATAAGACTAAACGAATAAAAATTTTGTGAACGACATTTAAGGAACAATTATTATTCGAGGGAGACACTAATTACACCAAAATTATTTCAATCAGGATATTAAAATAACAGTTTATTATTCGAACAAAATTAATCGAATAAAATTTTTTTGAACGACACTTAAAGAACAATTATTATTCGGATGAGAAGCTAATTAAATCAAAATTATTCGAAGCAGACTACTAAAATAACAATTATTTTATGAAAGTTTATTCGAATAAAAATTAATCGAATAAAATTTTTTTTAACGACACTAAAAGAACATTTATCATTCGGATGAGAAGCTAATCAAACCAAAGTTATTGGAAGTAAAATGTTGAAATAATAATTATTTAAAAAAAAAATTATTCGAATAAAACTTATCGAATAAGATTTTTTTGGACGACACTAAAAGAACAATTATTATTCGGATGAGAAGCTAATTAAATCAAAATTATTCGAAGCAGGCTACTAAAATAACAATTATTTTATGAAAGTTTATTCGAACAAAAATTAATCGAATAAAATTTTTGTAGACAACATGAACAGAGCAGTAATTATTCGAAGGAGACATATCAAATGCGCAAACAGATATTTTCGAATTAAGTTATTGAAACCAATATTATTCGAAATAAAATTATTCGAATTAAAATTATTCGAATTAAAATTATTCGAATTAAAATTATTCGAACTAAAACTATTCGTGTAAAAGTTAGTCAAATGCAATTGTTGCAAGCAAAATTATATGAACAATATTATCCAAACGGAAGTTCTTGGAAAAAATTCTGCCACAATCGATTTAATCGAATAAAAATTATTCGAACAAATTCGTTTTAATATAAAACTTAATTGCACTTGCGTTACTGGAAGAAAGATTTTTTGCATAAAATTATTAATATAATATTATTCGATTATATGTGTTCATATAAAAATATTCGAATATTATTCGAACCAAAATTATTCGATTAGAATTTTTTAAGAAATTTCTTAAATCCAGCTGAACGTATAAGAATTATTTAAATAAAAATTGTGATTTGTAGCAAAAATATTTTCGAATCAACCGCAAGGGTTTCCGCTTTTTATGCTAGAAACAATTCCCCTTTATTCTGTAACTACTTTTCAAGGTCACGTCAAGACAATATTAAAAAAAAACTACTCCTTGTGGACAACAATTAATTATTTCTGATAGGCTGTGACTGCTGTCTAGAGCAAAAGGCCGTTCCATATTGTCAATTGTTGAAGAGAGGGAGTGCGGAAGTATTCTATTTTTGATATGTCTCCTTCGAATAATTATTGTCTTATTCGATTAGTTTTTATGCGAACAACCTAAATTGAAATAAAAGATATTTCCATGTCATACTTCGAATAAATTTTCTTTAATTTGTTTCTTCCTCGAATAATAGTTTTTTTTATACTGTTGACAAAAATTTTATTCGATTAGTTTTTATTCGAATAATCTCTAATGAAAATAGATAATTTAATATTCTGTTTGGAATTATTTTGATTTGATTAGTTTCTCCCTCGATTAATAATTCTTCTTTTAATGTCGCTCAAAAAAATTTCTGTGCTTCTTCTTTTGCTTATTCGACTTCAGGCTCGGATACAGGGGGGAGGGATAAATCAAACAAGTTGCTTGAATAAATTGCAGTTGGCAATAAAACGGTGTTTTGATAACGATTTTTATATATAATAATTTTTTTATTGATACAAATTTTTATTCATTTAAAATCTGTCAGGAAAAAGTATACGAGAATTGTATCAATAGTAAACTGCTGGTAACACACACTAAATGCTTGTGTTGTCGTGTGATTATTTTCTTTATGTCCTACTTTTTCAGAATTTTCAAACTTTTTTTTAAGTTTGATTTTTATATTCGATTTCATTTGCACCGATTTCAATTTCCTTTCAATGTCATCAATCGATTTTGTAGCTTTTTTTTTTATTATTATTCTTTAATTTAATACAGACTTAATTGAATGAGCGTAAAGAAATATTTAATTGAAAAACTCGAATCTGACTTTTACTTTTTTCTGCGCGCCTTTAAGGCTTCCTGTTAACTATTTCTCATGCCACCAAAGAAGTCAAATTAACTTTACAAATTCTCTTTTATATTTTTATTACTCCGCCATCAACCCATAATTCCAATTAAACGTGTCAAATTATATACTTTCAACTTCATAAAATCGGAACAAAAAAATTTATCTTTATAAAATTGATAGATTGTTTATTTAAGTGATTAAAGTGTTTGAATGGCGCCAAATTGTAACAAGACGTTTCTTCGTTTGTGTGTGTATGTGTGTGTGTGTTTCAAGCGCAGCCCAGCTAAAAGTTATGTGAAGTGTTGGCTGGAACTCTAGTCAAGTCAGCGGAGTTGCATACATTTTTCACCAGCATTTTGTTTGTTCTAAACGAAAATTTCCTGTCCATAAACGACACACGAAACTCTATCGCTTCATTTAATCATTCACTCAATCAAGCACAAACTATCTGCCAACAAGTGCCTGACAACAGATCGAATAAGAGTAACAAAAAAAAAAAAAAAACAACAACAAAAAATTGTATTAAAAAGCCACCATCATTGATCGAGCGGGCTGGTTGTTTGTTAAAGGTGTGATTAAAAGTAGTGATCGGTCGTTCCATCGTTCGTTCGTTTGTTCATTCATATAGATTCGGTGATACTTTAGGTTGCGGACATAATTATGCTGATCATGATGATGATAATGATTGTACTGGCGTTGGTGATGACGATGATGTTAATAATGTTGTTGTTGTTGTTGCTGTTGCCTTTGGGTGATTGTTTGTTCAAGAACCTGTTGAAAGAGATTCATTTCATGTGAAGTTGACGTTTTGTTTTACCCTCTCACATCAGTTTTAGCTTTTCTTTTTTGTTTTTGTTTTGTTGGCTTTTTTAATAATTTTATTTTCTTGGAAATTAACCAATTACCATGATAATTAGTTGTTTGTGACTGTTCTCACATGTGAAAGAAACAGAAAAAAGGAGTATTCAGATTTAATGGATTGATAAAAAGAAACCGTGTGGTGGTTTACATTTTATTTGTTTTGGCTTTTCTTCATTTTTTTTTTTAATTTTTTATTTCTCTTTCGTCTTTCTTTTCTATTCTTGTTTTCGAACAATGCAATTAAGTGGCATGTTCTCAGATGCAGATGTTGTTTGATGTTTTCATTCACAGCAGCCACTGCCAGCCATAGACTGGGAAAATAAATTTGCCTGCTAATTTCCATGGCAGTGTTGCCAACACTTTCTAGCTAAAAATACTAATCGCAGGTACAAAAAAATGCTTTTAACCCTGGACGGATCACATTTGCTCTTTATCATTTAACTCTATTATTTTGCTCCAATTCCAGTCGAATTTTAAGAGAAAAAAATAAATTTATTTGCTTTTATTTTTTAAATAAAATACTTAACTGTTGTATCTAATTTTTTAAATATTAAAAGATAATTTCCTGAAGAAGCTAACCGAAGGCTAGCGAAATATCGAAATATATAATAATATAAAATAACCTCAAAACTTAAACAAATCTATTAATTACTAAAATATTTATAATATGAAATTTATTTGTTGAGTGGTTAAGCAATGTCTATATGCTTTTCATTGGCTTTTTATACCAAATCGTCAGTAGCCTTTAACCACAGTGTTGAAAAGTTTCAAACCTCTTAACTTATCAAAAGACTTTTATAAACCATTTGAGAATTGTGTTAATAAATTAACCATAAAAATTCACAAATGATTTTTAAAAATCGCATTATAATAAGTGTAGCAGGCTATGAAACTTATACAAACCAAAACCCAACAAACAACTTTTATTCGATATGACTCTATTTTATTTTCTACAATGACAGTATGTCAAGTAGTTGATTCATTAACAGTTGAAAATATTTTTGTTTATTTCTAACTTCAGAAATTGTTCCGCTGGAACTATTTTTAAAAATTGTTCATCGATTCAGAGTAACCTTAATGTACAAATATGAAGAGCAAGCATCCAGGGTTAAAACAAGCCACTCATAAATCGTTTGTCATTTCATCTGTCAAACATGTGATTCATAAGATAAAGGAAAAGCTTTTTAAATGTCAGCTGCTGGGACTGCAAATGCTAAATTAAGAAGATTAATTTCTTTTGCAATGCAAAATAAATTTCAGTAAAATTTATAGAGAAACTCATTCAGCAAATTTAGTAAAAAAAAATTTTTATTAAATAGTTTTCAACTTCTTTAGTAATTGTTGAAATGAAAGTATGTGTGCGAACTCTTTCTTAATTTCTAATTTTGAAAACTTTTCTTTTAATTTTATATATTTTTTTGCTTTGAAAGGTTTTGGGTTTGTTCTTCTCTTCCTGGACAAAAGAATAGCAGTTTTCTTTTTTCAATTTTAATACAATTGTTTTGTAGTTTTTATTTTTATTTTTTAGTTTCGTTTGAAACCTCATTTAAAACAGTAAAATCTTTTGCGTGAATGGCTTTCACCAGGCAACAACAACATGTTCATATAGAATACAATACGACAAGAGCACACAAGAAGTAAGAAAAAGTCATACAGTTTTACAGTCATTTTGGAAATGTGAAAAGTTTTATTTCTTCTTTTCTTCGGTATATTTTTTTGTTGTTGCCATTTTTCAAAACAATCATTAAAAAGTAGCAATAAAAGTAAATAAAATAAAATAAAATAAAAGTAACATTTTCAGTAGAAGGAACCTTTCACTGCACGTAACGTCGTCGTTTATTGTTGAATAAAGAAAAGAAATTAAATTAAATTAAATTAAAGCTTGAAACTGTAAAGATGGGTCCTGTTCGATTTTAATGATGTTGGGGTTGGCTAAATGTTCGACTGTCTTAAATTCACTTGATTGCTTTTATCTATTATTTCTTCCTCTTCTTCTCCTTCTTCTTCTTCTTTTTCACCTTTCAGTAATTAACTGAAAACTTTTCTTACGTTTTAATTTAGCTTGGCAATAAACGATTTAAATCTATTAGAATGTCTGATTTAAGGAGCAGAACAGCGAAGGTTCTGTTAAAAATTTTACGAGGGAGCGAGAGATCAATTCGTTTGCAGAGACAATTTGGAAATTTTCAACCTGAAACTCAACTGCCACGAATGACGAACTTCTCTGATAAAAATTCGTTCTATACATTCGTCTCGTATAACAAATAATTTTATTTCTAAAGCTTGTTTTGTCAGGGTGGCCATTGAACAAAATATTATTCCCAAACTTAAAGCGCTGACAGGGAAAATTTTATGTTGCACAAAAAACAAAAATTTCTAAAATTTTAACTTCTACTTGACATAAATTTTCAGACATATTTGAAACATTTTGAAAGGCCAAGCAACGCGAAACAAATTGTGCATAATATATTATATAATTTTTTTAAATTAATTTATTTTTTTAAATTTATTGACTCAACTTAATTTGCAAAATTATTTTAAAATTACTAATAAATCACAGCCATTAATAATTTCTATGAAATAAAATAGTGAATAAAAAGTGAAAAGTTACTTCATTAACCCTGGCTGGTTGCATTTCATTCTTGTACATCAAGTTTATTCTTTGTTTAAGTGACGAACAATTCTTAAAAATATTTCCAGCGGCACAGTTTTTAAACTTAAAAATAAACAAAACTATTTTAAGTTCTGTATTTTATTCAAAACTTTTTTTTAATATTTGAATATTGACTTTCCGTTGCGCCTTGGAATATTTATCATCATGTCCTTCTGAGATTAATATATTCAAAATATAATTGAAAAAAAAAAATAAAATATATAAAAACTTATTTTCTCTCTTAAAATTCGATGCAAATTCGAGCAAAATAAAAGAGTTAAATCATAAAGAGCAAATAAGCTCCATCGATTCGACGAACAGTAACCGTCCAAGGTTAATTGAAACATTTAACAACCGAAATGGTCACCCAGTAATGAAATACTGCTTATGCGCCAGCGTAACAAATAAAAATAAATATGTTGCATACTTCGCAGCGTATGACGAATTTCGGTGACTTGGATTTTCATATACGTAAATAAATTGTTTGACAAGGAATTTGAAAAATTTTAAAAATTCATCCAGTGTCCATGTTGTTTTTACAGCATAAAAAGTTTTTGTCCAAACTAATAACTTTAGAAAAATTTACCCGGGAAAACTTCCAGCAACTTAAAAAAATTTTGCATTTCATTGATTTTTTATAATTCTTTTTTTTGCCATCTAATTTGTCGGACTCATGTTCTCGAGTTAATTAAAAAGCTTTAAGATAATTTTAACTCAAATTTATCCAATTTTTATTCAAGGTCTGGTTCAAATCTGTCAGTTTTTACAATTTAGTTTCTATATATATTCTTTTATTTTTATTTAAATTCAATATTTAAAATATTTGATATATTTCATAATTATCAAACTAGCAGAACGTCACCAGACCATCTCCTCAGCGTTCTTTGTTTAAATTTTCCACTTTTCAAGGTTAATCAATCGTTTCAATGCAAGACAATATGATAATTAATTGTTATCATATTCAGTTTTAATTTAATTCAGTTTTGATTATAATAAATATTCTAAATATTCCACTCTTAATAAAAGAAAATTCGAATTTAATGCAGATTAAAAATATTTTGTAAATTCGTGGGTTTGAACTTGAGCCGGAATAACTATTTTTAGTTTCATAATTAACTCTAGAAGTTCGAATAATAACACACACACACACACTCTCACGTTTTATTCCACAGAAAATAAAAGTTATTTGATTTTATCTTTTGATTTCCCGCTGGGAAAATTGAAAACTTAAAAAAATCGTAAAGTTACTGGTTGCACCCCGTTTTGTAAAAATCTAGTTCTTGATTTATTCTGACATCCCATCACCACGTCTGTAAAATCGTGTGTATGTACGTGTATGTGTATGTGAATCGCTAATAATTTTTTAATGTTTGGAGTTTCTAGGAAGCCTTTGGGACCACTTCTGAGAGACTACCACCTTGTCTATATGTATGAGTGTGGAACAGCCTGATCGAATCGAACCAAACTGGTGGTGTTCTATCAAACTTCGTTCTGTAGTTCCTAAGAAGCTCTGCGACTACTTGGGAGAAGCTGCCACTATGTCCATATGAATCTGTGTGTCTGTATGTGTACGTATTTGTGCATGTACTTTCGCGTGTTTATGTATGTGTGTACGTGCATTGAACGGCTTGACCAAATCGAATCAAACTGGTGGCGTTCTAAAGAGATTAATCAAACTTCGATCTGTTAAGATTTCAGGATGACTCTTAGGAGATGAATTTTTCGCAATTCGTACACAATTGGCTTGTTGTTTTAATTAACTAATTCATCGAGTAATTAATGGAGGATACTGTTTAATCGATTAAAATCTGTTTGCTTTTGGACTGAGAGCTTAAACAATTATTTTCAATAACTTGACTCTAAAAAGATATCTCACATGAAAAAGTATTAGCGCTAAATTCTATTTTTAATTTTTGTCCCAAATATTTTTTAATTTTTGTCCCAAATATTTTTAATTTTTGTCCCAAATATTTTTAAATTTTTTTCCAAAAATATTTATGCCAATTTTTTTCCTAAAATATTTATCCCAAAATTTAATTCATATATATTTGTCCCAAAAGGAATTTTTCATCAAGATTTTTGTCCCAAACAAAAACCTTTTAACAATATTTGTTGATTCCCTGACCAAATCTAATAATCCATGGAAATGATAAATTTTTCCACTTTCAAATTTGACTATCAAACGTTTGCTACCTTCTCATGACTGCTAAACCCTTTAAAGAACTGGAAAGCAGCTTTTGCTTAGTTCATAGATAAAAATAATTAACAAGTTGATGTTAAAACAACTTGAGGTGTCAATAAAAGTACTATTAAAAAAATTTTGTTCGAAAGCGGAAGCTTAATTTTGTGTACTAAAAGTACAGGTTTTTCTGAAACAAACCGGTATTGAAATCTTAATGTCTGCTTATAAAAAGCGAAAAGAAACAGAAACAAATAAACCGACAAGATTAGAAAATAAAATCATAAGCGTTTTTAATGAAAGTAACAGTGTGAAAATGCTTTATTGTAATTTTAATTTTTGTTTTTATTTTCAAAACTCGAGAAAACACCAGCCAGCATTTATGAACCAGTAAATGAATAAAATATTTTTATATGAAAAACAAAAAAAACAAGTTGAGCCAAAAGTATGCCATTAAGTCATGGCGCATTGGAAAGTGCATTTGAATGAATGAACGACTGCCGGAATGGGTTGGCAATAAAAACTAATACAAACTAACACTTTTACACTTCAAAGCAACAAAAAAAAAGACAAGAAAAAAAACTGAAAGAAAAGTGATACACTTACCCCGTGATACCACAACACACCTGTCATAAGTCATAATAAATATCTTGAAATCTATAGAAAAAATAACACTCCAGCAGACAGCCTCGCCAGATATCAGTCGCATTGTTGCAAGTTCATGATTTATGTGTTCCTCTCTTCCTCTCTCTCTCTCTCTCTGATATTTCTGTAATCATAATTACTAATGAACTGCTGGCTGGCTGGGGCCATAGAAAAAAGCAAAAGTTTTATTTAGTTTTTATATTTCCATAGAGTTTCATGAATATTTTTACTTGTTTTCTTTTTCCTTGTGTTTGAAATAATTCATCGGAATTTGTTTTATTGTTGAGTATCAGTTCATATTTTTTCCGCTTCTATATTTTATGACTTGACCTACATCTCAGCCTCTATCTCAAAATGTATGCATAAAAAGTACAACAAGTACGAGGGCGGTTGCAGCAAGAAAAACGGAACACATAAAATTAAGGCAAAATTCCATATCAATTTTCCACAAAACATGTCAATGGTGGGGGACTTGTCAGTGGTGGGGGTATCCGCAGTTATCGTTTTTGCAATAAAGTCGACTCAATACGACTTGTCACCATCAATACGAAGTGTTGCCACCATCACGACTACAATTGAGGATGCTCTTGGCTGAAGTAGTTGAAACAGGGACTACGAAGCCGTTGATCCCGGCTTCGATTCCGCACTTTATCGTGATATGATTTCAACTGCTTTAATGACACGATTGTTTCACTCCTGTTTTAATGACCAGGGAATAGTACTAGACGCCTAAAGCGGTTGACAGTAGCACACGCTGAAGAGCCTACTGTGCGGTAGTGCAGTGAAAATTCCCTGGCCAAGTCGGGAATAAAAAAGCCTTAACAAATCCCCTATCTTCTCATTTTTCTTCATGTATTCTCTCAACACCATCCCCTCCGTTTACAGTTCTGGCGCAATAAATTTTATAAGTGCCGGTCCATGAAAACGGATATAGTTTTTGAATAAATCAACCGATTCTTGCCTGACAAGCGATGTTTAAATCAGAAAAAATCCAGAACACTAATTGATCAGATACATAATTTCGGATTTTTTTATATTATAATCAATTTTTGAGAATCTTTTACGTTCACAATATCTCAACTGAATAGACCGATTTTGAACCGGTTAAAGGCGATGTACTTGGTTTCTCAATGTCAAGAGCTGATTTGTGCAATCGATCGGTAAAGCCGATTCAAAGTTATTCAAAAAATATATTTTCTTCTTTTTAAGATTCCAGGATATCTAACGAATCGGTTCCAATTAACAGGATATATAATTTTGATAGAACTCTTTGGTTCAATTCGGTCATGACACTCAACACTTATAACCGGTTCACACACTTACTTACACGTCTATGCACACATAAACGCACGTTCATATATACATACACAGATACTGACACCTTCTCAGCAATAGTGAGAGAAATTTTTTAGAAACTCCGAGCATCGAAATTTGAAGAGAGCAAAACGCGGCAAAACCAATAACTTCACGATTTTTTAACATTTTCAGGAAGTAGAAAAATTGATGGGATCATAGATTTTCAGGTTGGAAGATGTTCCAAATTACAATTGAAAAACGTCAGGATAACCGATCCGCTCCAGTTTTCTGTATTTCGCGCATTGCAAAAGTATTCACATGAAATGTGGAACCGGAAATTTAAGCGTTTCTAAATGTGCGATATAAACTGTTGTTGTATTTCAAAGTGAAAAGTTCGCTCTTTAGAAAAATTGCAATTTAATATTTATTTTCAAGGTCGTTAGAAAGAAAAAAAAAATATAAAGAAAATATTAAAAACTAAATCTTCTGATATATGATTTTTAATATTGGGAACGCTTCCACACACACACTCTCACAATTATACGGGTATTTATTAGTACGTTTTCCACATCCCTCTTTCCCGTTACTTCAATGCAAAATGTAAAAGTTGCCGTTAAATGTTTGTTCAAAAGAGAACGAAGGGAACGACTGGAAAGTTGAAGAACTAAAAATCAATGTTGAAGGACTAAAACTCAATGCTGGTGCGTTCTGATGGTAACAATACATATTCGATATATTGCGCTGTTAATAAATAGCAAATTCGAAATAAAATAAATAAAAATTATTTCTAAATACGCGGAGTTGCACTTAAGACTAAATAATAATTCTTAGCTTAATAATGAAGGTCGAAAGTTTAATTAGTTATAAGGAGTAGGGATAATAAATTAATAACAACAATAAAAATTCAAAATTTTCGGAAATAAAAATAGAATAAACTAAAATGTTTTCAAAAAGAAAAAACAAAGACTTGCTGAGAATAAAGCTCAAGCTAGACATGACTTAAGCTGAGATTAGACGTGACTCAAGCTGATATTAGACGAGGCTTAAGCATAACATCTTAAACAATAATGGTAATGCAGCTCGAACCAATCGTATGGATAACACTGTATAAAATTATAGTCAACATAACTATAACTATAGTCGAAATAACTATATAACTATAAAAATCAAGTGCATTTTGGTTACCTTAATTTTTTGTAGCGTTCGTCACACACCACTGTGATCAATTATTTCGCAGCGAATTCCATTTTTCGAAGAGAATCACACTTAACACTATATCTAAGTTGAAAATATATGCGTTTGAATAACGAAATATGTTGATGTATTAATTCGAAAAAGAGAACGAACGTAGCGGTCGTCACACTTGGCAATTTATCAAGAATTATTAAATAAAAAATGTTTTGACTTTTGTTCAAAAAATAAATAATATATTGAATTAAATAAATTAAAGACCGCTAATAACAATTATTTTGCAATTTTAAACAAATAAAATAAAACCAAAAATGTAACACACGTGCTTAAGCAATAAACCCAAGTACTCGTGACATGGACTACCTGCAGATGCATTAACTTATACTTCTTTGAGTTTTATTAAAAAAAAAATAAATAAATCATTTTCCGATTTTTATTTCTTCCTCTGAAAACAAAAGTTGTTTGTTGGCTTTTATTCATTCCCCCGAAATTAGTTGACTTTTATTTTTCGATCAGCAAATAAAATTTATTTTTTAACTTTTTCTTTGCAGGAACAAATATTCGTTTTCTTTTACTTTCACGTTTTTACCATTTTTACAGTTCTTTTCATTTAATTTGTGTAAAAAAAGAATTTACGACGGGTTCAAAGTGAGAAATATATTTCATTTTATATTGTTTTTGTTTAAAAAGAATTTCGCAAAAGTCTGTTTCTTTTCAAGTTATTGAAAATTTTCTTCACAGCGACGCAGAGAATGACTAGAAATTGCAAATAATAATAATTACGAAAAGCAAAATGAACGTTCCCGAGTACGAGCAGCTTCGTACCACTCTCCTCTCCCGTCCACCCCCCTTTTTCTTCCCCCTCACTCTTTTCCTACAAACTTAAAAGATGAGCAGCAAAAATTTCCTCCTGAACTTATTAATGGTTTTAGCAAAATTAAATTTTTATAACTTCCCGCTACGAAAATTTTAAGTTTTAAAAATCGGAAAGTTATTGGTTTTTGCACGTTTTGAATAACATCGCGTTCTTATCAGATCTCAACGATTCGAGATCCTGAAAGCTTCCCTCACTAATTCTGAGAACCCGCCACTATGTCCATATATATGTGTGTGTGTTTGTGTATGTGACCCGCTTATAATTTTGGAACGGGTAAAACGATTTCAACCAAACTGATGTTGTACTAAAGGGTGCTACTGAACTTAGATTTCCTGCCTCCGGTAAATTTCAAGAAACTTTGGTTTTTTTTAAATAACTTTTGAACGACTTCACCGATCGATTCCAGGAACTAATCAGCTTAAAACCCCGCATTGGCGAATCGGGTCAAAATCGGTTAATCAGTTCGTGAGGTATTGGGAACGAAAAATATTAAAACCAAATGATTTCTTTAAAAAAATCCGAATTTATGTATCAAAATTTATATATCCAATCAGTTAGTGTTCTCGATCCTTTTATAGGACTTAAGAAATTACATCAGTGCACACTAATCACTTGAAAATCGGTTTATTAATTCAAAAGTTATAACATTTTGAGAATTAAATTATTATTAAAAATTAGACAAAATCGAAGATTCTAAGCCGGACAATGAACACTTTTGGTCCAACTAAATATTTTTTTTATTTTTTTATTTATAAATTAAACATATTTGAGTGAAATTAATTAGTACTTAAAATGGGAACAGTCAAAAAGGAGCTACAGAGTTGCATCAGGTTTTGATAGCTTGGCGGACAAAATTTCGGATGTAGGGATGTCCTTAATGGTCAACCGTTTTCCGTATTTTTTAAATGAGTTTAAAATAAAAGAATACAATTTTTAAATAATTTTGCTACAGCCGCCCATACACACAAGCATGCAATTGGATAATTATGGAACTTGCCTCGCATTTTATATTTGGGTTTTGCTTACAAACCAACATTTCCTTTAATCTCTATTCACCAGCTCTTAACCGAGCAACAGTTTCTACGGATGATGCTGTTGTTCTTGCTGCTGCTGCTGCTGCTGCAATTGTTGATCACGAAGTTGATAATAACAACTAGTTTTTCCTGCAATTGCAACAGAGTCCACCAACTTACCAGAAGGTATTTCAAGACCACAATAAAACAATTTCCATGGAAAATTCCAAACTGGAGTAGAAACCTTCTGCGCCTAAAACAAATGCACTCAATAACTTTGAATTGCAACATATTTGTTGCCTATTAGAATAAGAATAACAACAACAGCAAGTCACAGCTGCTACGTTCCATTGTTGCTGCGGTTAATAGCAACAACATGCGTGCAACGTTCGTTTTCTTAATATGCAGCAAAACATCAAATTATGGGCGGTTGCATTAGCGAAATTCCTGGAAGAACAGGGAAGAATGTTTGCCACAAATGGCAAATCAATTTAGCCAATTCCAGCGTACAGAAGAGCATGAATAATTAATTATGTTTTGCTTTCAAATAACTCAATTTAAATTTAATTTTTCCTAATTAGTATTTTTAAAACGAAACGTGTGTATGTGCGTGTTTCCAGTATTCCTTCAAAGCCAGTGACTGACTGTTTCCTCTCATGCCCAACTGCTTCACATTTAGAAAAAATTATAAAAAAAAGCAAGTCGTAATTTGTGGCATTAGATTTTAAGATTTTATAATTATAGAAATATCAGCAATTTTGTGCAATTTGCTGGCAACCATAATTTTTGTAATTTAAAAAAAAAATTAATTTAATTTTAACTCTCATGTAGTCATGGTCGTGGGAAACTGCAATTAGCCGCAAGCGTACGAAGTTTTGATTGTAGTTGGCGTCATGTGCATTTGGCATGGCTAAAGTGGACTTTACGTCCACTGTGTGTTAGTAACACACCAGATGCATAAAGTATTTTGCACTTTTAAGGATGATAATTCGGTGTGATAACTGATTTTAAATAAAATCAAGGCAGACTAACAAAATGTCTTATCAAGTTATGAAATTTACTTCCAAATATTTTGCAACCATGTCAGCATCCAAAACAGATTGAAGATCGTTACGTCAACTGGAGGTAATCGACGAATAGCCCTGTATTGTTAAAATTTCTAATGGATGGTTCAGTTAATGTCCTGTCACGATTTTAACACATCCTTTGAAAGAGAGAGAGAGAGAGAGAGAGTTCAATATATCGGTCTCAATAACAGATGACAGAATTAATTTAAGATCAGTTTCAGTTAATTTATTAAAATCATTATCGAAATTCCCGAACAGTAGCACAGTGGTCAACTTAAGTGTCCTCATGGCCGCTATGCCAAGACTTAAGTTCGTGTTCCCAGTGTGTGTTCTCTTCGATCACACTCCGTAAACCGTTGTCAAACGTTAGGTGGCGCAGCCTGTACTTTAGCTAACACGCTTTAAGATGAAGCCCCTGTACATTCCTCGCACTCCCAAGTTCTAAGCAGTTACAACTCTTAAGTACCAAAAAAGATTTTGTCACTAAAAAATACCAAATCTAGGAGCCACAGGGAAGGTGTTTGAAAGACTTTTCCTATTCTTCACTCAATCATAGACACAAATTGAATACGTGCCCCTCTACCAGAAAAAAAATTGCCCCATCAGTTATCTTCGTGTTGTTGTGAAGGAAATCGGCTGCCACAATCGTAAATTAGGTTAATCCTTTATGATGTCATTTCGTAATGCGTAAGTCCCAATGACAAAGTGACAAACAAGATCAATCAATCAGTTAGTCAGTCAATTTACCACATGAAAAAGGAAACTCGTTTTCTTTCTTCTACTTCTTCGTTTTTTCTTTAATTTTTTGCTCGGTGTCTTCGACGACTCTTTTTAAAACATTTTTGATTTGGAAAAATATGTGCAGAATTTTGTTTTCCGTTTTGTTGGCCATAATTTGTGTCTTAATGTTGCTGCATGGCTTACAACGAGGAGACAACCACAACAGCAGCAGCAGCAGCAGCAGCACATGCATGTCGCTGTTGCATTTCTTTGAAATTCGTTCCATTTTTTCGCTTGAATTTATTGAATGATGCATGTGACAAACGTTGTTGCTTACGAATGGAAACTGGTTTCCCTACAGTCGCCTCTAACTCGGCTCCATCGTATTCAGTTTTTATTTTCCATTTTTATGTGTTTTATATTTCACGTGATCGCCATAACGATGAGGACCGTCATTATCATTATTATTATTAAACTATTATATCAATACAATTGCAACAAGTTGCATTCGTTGTAATTTCGTTTGTAATAATAAAGAAATTGAACAGAGAAATAGCAGACGAAACAGCGGCAAATTTTTTACAATATAAAAATATTTTATTTATTAAAATTGTATGGAGTCAGTCAGCAAGCCAACCAGCCAGCGAATGGTTTGCCTCAAAGCCGCGGTGTTTGCCGCGAAAGTAGTTTGCAGTGGAACGGCACTTGAATGTCTGCAAATGTTGGCTTACGAAAGCCATTGACTTCCTCAGTCAAAGCTGACTCTTGGCCAACACTAATTATGATCACAGTAAAGGCAGTGATGATAATGATGCTGCTCATAACGATCATCATGATCGTGATGCTGTAGCATGTCCAAAACAAAACTGAAAGACAATAACAACAGCAACAACAACAAATCTTGTTGCTGTTTAACCAACATCAGCCAACTACAAAACGGTAGATATTTGGCGTCTATGCCACAACACATTCTCTGGCGATACAGCAGTGCCGTGCTGCACTAAGTTTGCAGAAAATGCAACGGGAACAACTCTACCAGCTAAATGACTATTTACAACAACTACTATGACTTTAACTACTACTCGTGTTTTCACATTCACTACCACATACGAACAGGCACTTCTACTTGTGGCTAAGACTGACTAACCAACTTGGCAAACCAGTGGAAACAGGTTGAGCGGTAAATGGGTATTGCAAGTATATTGTGATGTATCATGCTTGATCATGTTATTGATGGCTCTGTGCAGGTTTCTGCTGGCTGCTTCTTGGCAAAATCTCCTCTACCGAAAAAAAGTGTGTCAACCGAAGATTATTTTCTTAAAGGCACACGAAAAAAATACCAAAAACAAAATAAAATGTAGGAAAAAATCAGGTGTGGATAGTAACTACCCAGCATGTGAACAATGCTTGGGAATTTGTTTCCATATTAAAGCAGAATGCACTTTTTGCAGGGCACGAAATAAAAAAGAAGACAAAATAATTTAGAGTTTTTAAAAAAGCTTCCTTCTTATAATTGACATTAATTCTGAACAACTTCTCATTGATTGCCATCTCTAAATTTTTATTTACTTGCAGCTGCTCCACCGGGTTCTGTCTGCTACAGTCATGCCCACTGCCAAATGTTTAACGCACGCACCCACTGTGATTTCCTAATACCCAACCTATTCGGCCGCTGCCAATGTACAGCACCCACTAAGCTTAAAGCTGGTTTGTGTGTGGACAATACTATTGAAGAAGCTCCTGCCTCAGTTCCTGCTGCCTCCTCTACAACATCAACATCAACATCAATAACAACAACAGCAGCAGCTACGACACAAGAGCCAGAAAGGGAAAGGGAGACTACTGCCAGCAGCGCGCCAGAAGAACTGATTATGACTACTCAACAGCCAATTCTAGCTGATCCTTTAGAGGAAGAAGAGCACAATACACAGCCGACTGAGACACAACAGGAATTCGAAGAGAGTTCCAATGCCTCAATAGAAGAACAAGAATGGCAAGACGATAAGGATGCTGTGCAACCAACAACCGAAATTCCTTCCGAAAGCGAATCCTTAACTACGGCACGAGTTGATGAACAATACCAGCACACGGCTACAGAGAGTACAGACACCCTGGATGTTTCAGTTTCTACCGATGATTATCCCTATAAAGTAGAAGAAGAAGAAGCTGATCACATGCAGCAACAGGAACACCATGAACATCTTGAACAACAAGAAACAATCGTGCCGGACGAAGAAGAAGAGGAAGAAGAGCATGCGGGAGAATATGGTCATGTGGTGGACAACACAATGAATTTTGATTATGAAGCAGCCCAAGAAGAAATTGAAAATTTCCTAAGTGGGGAAAATGCTGCAGAGGAAGTGACACATGAGCCAGAGCATCTAGATGTTGAAAATCATGAAAATGAAGTACAACAGAATGCTGAAGAGCCACAAATCGAAAGCCATACACAGGAACATGGCGAGGAAGTTGAGCATGCTTCAGTTCCAGAGGAAGCTGAACACGAACAAGAAATAGAGAACCAGGCTGAAGATTTAACAAAATCCGAAAACCCTGCAGAGCAGAATGAAATAGAAAAATATGATGCACAGCATCCACTAGAAGATGAGTCAAAGCACGAGGAGCATGTGGAACAACACACCACAGAACTATATGAAGCTGAACATCAAGCAGAAGATGAGTCACAACCGGAAGAGGAAGCAGAGGAGCACAATACGGAAGACTATGAAGGACATCATAAAGAAGAACATGAATCCAAGCCAGATGAGTATGCAGATCAGTATAAAACAGAAGCATATGAACCACAGCATCCAGTAGAAAATGGGCCGAAAACCGAAACCCATATCGAACAGGATAAAACAGAACAAAATGAAATACAGCACCAGCCTCAAGATGTATCAGAGCCCGAAAGCCTTGGCCATCAGCATAAAACAGAAGAAAATGAAATACAACATCAAGTTAAAGATGGCTCATATCCCAAAGAAGATGTAGATCAGCATAAAACAGAAGAATATGAATCGCAGCATAAACCCGAAGAGCCCGAAGAATATGAAGCGCTGCCTCAATCGCCAAATGGATCAAAATCCGAAGAGCAACAGCAAACAGAATATGAACAAAAGCTTCAACAGGAATTCGAAAAAGTTCAGGAACCTCAGATAGACAAGGATCATGAAGAAACTTTGGAATCTGAACAGGAGCAAGATAATAAGCAACAGACCCAAGAAGACATACACGAAGAGGAACATGACCAAATACATAAAGAAGAACAGATTGAGCCAGAGAAAGAGTTGCAGCGACCACAAACATCAGAGTCAGAAAATGAGGCAGAACAAATTCATGTGACAGATCCAGAGAATGTTGAAAATATCGATACAAATAATGACCAAAAACCAGATGAGGACCGTGAAGAAATCAACAAGCCACATGAGGAACAAGAGTATACAGAAAGTCATGAATCCACAGACTCTCAACAACTTCCTGAGCACGAAGAAACGCATATTGCTCATGAGGCAGAGCCGGAACAAACTCATGAACTGGAACAGCAAACAGACCAAGTAGAACATCATGACCTGGAACAAGAGCCTGAACATCTCCAAGACAAAGAGCCGTTACCAGAATATGAACAAAGTCTGGAATCTTCAGAGGAACAAGAGGAGGTACAGAGTCACGAGCAAACGGAAGAGCTAGAAAAAGAAGAAAATACAGAAGTACCAAATAAGCAAGAACCTGAGCGGGAAAATGAAATTCACGAAGCTGAACAGGAATCTCACGAAGCTCCAAATGAACAAAAGCTGAAACACGAACAAGAAATACATGATCCAGAACATGAACAGCATCACGAAAATCCCGAGTCTGATGAACAACCAGACCAAGAGAATGATGAAGTTAAAGAACATACTGAAACTGAAGAGCTACAAGCAGTTCAACAACAACAACACGAAAACACAGAACATAGTCATGATGATAACGCAAGCCAACAACAACAACATAATGTACAAGATAGCATTACACAACTGGATCACATCAACCCTGACAACAATGAAATCATCAACACACCACCCATACAACAACAACAACAGCAACAACAAAATAGTCAAGAAGAAAATTTAAGTGAATCGTTAAATTTACAATCAATAACAAATGAAATTCATCATGATGATCGGACCGATGAAGTTGCGGCGGAAAATGAAAGTGTTCAAAATGAAAATGAGGCAACCACACAACAAACGCCTGAAGCTGTAGTGCAAACAGATGATGAAGTTATTACCACACAACCACCGCTACTAGAGAATGAAGATAAAAATGAAGAAGCCGAAATCGAAACCGGAGCCGAAGACAGCAACAACGAAATCGATATTAATAACAGTCAAGAGCAGCAACAATTTGTTGGCGGATCTACTATCGCTGAGACCAACGTCAACGAGGTGAATATCGATGGCAGTGCGGAACATCAAAGTCTAAGTCAACACGTTGATGAGAATAATAACGACGAGCAAATAGAACAACATGATGACGAATTGTTGCAAGTAAATACAGAAAAAATTCCTGCAATCGAAAACCACATTGACGCAGATTCTGAAGATGTCAAACATTCAGAAGAATTCGAAAATTCTGCAAGTCAAAATGAAGAGCAAGAAAGTGAAGCTGCAACCGAACAACAGCCCTTAACACAGCCCGACGAACTTAGCCAACATCTCGATAACGTTGACAAACAACCAGCCACTGAAGAGTACGAACAGAAACCAACTGCTTTGGGCGAGGAAAAAACGGAAGAACAGCCTTTAACTGAACGTACTGTAGAAGAATCTGTAGACTCCAAGGCTGAACAGCAACATTTTTCGGAGGAAGAAAATCTTAATGAATCAATAATTGAGTCTGCGACAGTGCGTCCTGATCAAGATCAAGATAATAAGCCCGAACAGTCGCAATTGTTGGAGCAAAACGAAGATGCTGAAAAGCCAACAAAACAAGACAGTGAAGAATTACTGAATTCAGAAGCTGATCTTCTGAATGAATCTTTGCCGGAGGACTCCCAACCTGTTAGTGAAGATGCTGACCAAGTAAAAGAAAATCAAAATGGAATTCATCATTTGCAAAATGAAGAAGTGGATTCAAGTCAAACCAGCGAGGAAATATCCGAAATTGGAGACCATGAAACTGATGATGAACATCATGAGCAACACGAGAATGCGATGAATAACGAAGTGGACAATGTGTTCGAAGCAACAACGCTGGCGTTACCACAAGAGCAACAAGAATCTGCTACTGAAGCTTTAGAAAATTCAGAAAGCAACCAAGAAGACATTGTGGAAGACGCACAAATTGCAGAAGGTGCTGGATCACAATTGGCCCAGGAGACTGATCCTTTAAATATGCCCGATGAGCAGCACATACACGAAGAGCAAACTTCAGCAGTAAACAAAGAGGACGAAAAAGAAGTGGAACCAGAGGATATAAATCCTGCACCACAAGTCCATGATAATGTGAAAGCAGATTCAGCTGAAGAAATTCAACCAGTTACGGAAGCTTTAGAAATTAATAATTTACCCTCCGATTCTAATGAAAACGATAATGAAGATCAATCGCAAAATGCAGTAGCCGATAATGATGAGGAAGAAGAAATTCAAAACAAACTGGATACACCTGGAATCGAAGAAAGTGTGGAACAAACTGAAAGCGAAGAAAATTCGTACGACAACCAACCCGAAAACCTCTACTTTAGCCAACACCAAATACACGACTTAGACACGCCTGAAGATAATGATCATGATCATAATGATGATGAATTCAAAGAGAGCGAGTCAATAAGCGACATCCTTAACAATTTAATGAAGGACGATATTACTATACAACCAGAATATGCCCAGGAGTCAGACTTCAACAGCCATCTTCAAAGCATGCACGACACTGATGCAGCCGATCTGTTAGCAGAAGACAGCAACATCTCAGAAGAAGCGGTTATGACGCAACATGTACCAACTAAAGATGCTACCGATCCTCCAATAGATCCTGAAGACAAACTGATCACATTCTATCCGGACATGCAAGAACTGCAACCAGTGCAACAATCGCCCATAACCAGCCAGCAAGAGCAACATGAACGTGAAGAAGAAGCATCTGGAGATGATGAGAAACTCCATGTAGCAGAGAATGAAATTCGAAAAACTGAAGATCATCACACATTATCTCCTTTAGAAGTACCTTTCGACACCTCGATAGATTACGAGCCCCAACAATTTGAGTCTGACAATTTGGTGGTGGAAACCACAACGATCTCAGCTAATCATTTGAAGTCCTCCGATCATATTGAACAAACCGAAACAACTACCAAAGCTGGCGACATTGAAGAATTGACCACGCAAACGATGTTGAATTTAGCCAGTCGTATTACTCTCATGGAGCCAGCCGCACCCATATCAACCACACTAAAACCTTCGTTACAGTCCAACACCAACGAAGAGGTCACACCATCACCCTCCATTGATGCTCCCATAGTGGAAAGCATATTGGCTACGAAGCCTACCACAGGTAACGAAATGAGTTCACACATTTATTTCAAACACTTTCCTTCATTTTAATTATTTATTTTAGAAATCCGCAAACGTGTTGAATTAAGTTTGGAGGCCGTCTCTTTGGGTCTGGACTGTCACAATGATAAACAGTGCCAATTGGCCGATCCTTATACGGTCTGTAATTCTCGCGGTGTTTGCGATTGTGCAGCTCACGATTATTCCGCGCAGGCACAAGGCGATCTCCAATGCAGTGCTGAAAGAAACGGCTGTGCTCCAGGAACTTTCCAGGTAAGTTGAAAATTGCTTGATCAGCGGTGATCGTTTAATTTTTTCCTTCGATTAAATTTTAAGTAGAATTTAAATTATTTTTTGAGAAAATTCCGTACAAAAAATTCGCTTTAAATAAATTTTCAAATTACTATTAATTTTACCGACTGCAGCAGCGTGAATTAAATAATTTTTATAGGTGAAATTTAATATATCTTTTTGAAATTATTTCTTTCAAAAGTAATTCGGAAATGAGGGTCTTCTTTTCGGTCCTCTGTACGAAACTTCTGGTGCATTATGCCCAGTCAACTGAAAATAATGATGCATATTTCCTGTTACGCATATATTTACCAAAAGTGTTGATGATTCAAAAAAAATTCTCAAGCTCGCAAGTTAAGAAATTTTGTTGTTTCACAAAGTACGGAATAGGGCTATTGTGTTGACCAAAGGCCTACCCCTTCATCTTTAAAAGTTTTGGAAGAAAATTTTATAAAAGCCTGTAACTCCAACTTTTATTCGAACTTTAGAAGCTGCAAAGTTCCTATTCTATTATGCGAAGTCCAAAGACTCTCCCCAAGTGTAATTGCACAGAACCACTTTCCCTAGCGCCCACTTCTCTATTATATTTTAAAGCTTTACAAAGATGTTAATATATCTTCATGACCCTACTTCGTTCATGGCTGAGTCAGATCTAGTCCAAAGACTCTTAGACACTTCGCAAATGTTATTGTAGAGTACCACTTTTCCTAGCGCCCACTTCTCAATTATATTTGAAAGCTGTACAAAAAGAATGACGTAAACATATCTCTTCGTGGCTTTACTTCGTCAAATTAGGAAAAATTATTCATGAATTCTTGATATGACTTCAGTATTTCACTCTCTCCTTCTCTCTCTCTCTCTCTCTCTCTCTCTCTCTCTCTCTCTCTCTGTCTTTATATGAATGTACATTAAATTCCAACTATTTCCTTTCGTACAGTGTCGTTCCAGTGGCGTTTGCATTTCTTGGTTCTTTGTTTGCGATGGCCGTTCCGATTGTAACGATGCCTCTGATGAAGAGTGTACCGTCAATCGTCGTCTGAATCATACTTGCCCCAGTCAAGCCTTTCAGTGTGGTGAAAGCGGAAGGTGTATTTCAAGAGCAGCTCTTTGTGATGGTCGTCGACAATGCCCGCATGGAGAAGATGAAATCGGATGTAATGCTTTGAAAAAGGAAGACTCCTGTCCGGAACACACCTTCCGCTGCAAGAGCGGCGAATGTTTGCCAGAATATGAATATTGCAATGCGATTATATCGTGTCGCGATGGCAGCGATGAGCCACCACATTTGTGTGGTTCCCGTTCGATGCCCAATTTCTTTTTGCAACTTTTAAACGCTGGCGGTTTAATGAAAAAGAATGTTGACAACGGCGCCTATTGTCCACACAGATGTAGCAACGGCAGGTGTCGCTCAACGGCCATAGTTTGTTCGGGTCGCGATGGCTGCGGCGATGGTACAGATGAGCAAACCTGTTCCGTGTGTAGTGAGTATTTAACATAAAATCTTTTTCAAGAAAAACTTATTTATATTGTTTTAAATTTATTTAAGGATGCCCTGCTGTAAACATGGATAGACCTGCCATTAATGTTTCCCAATTTTTAGCCAGACATCGTCCCATGCCTTTGTGGTAGACAGTTTAGTTTTATTTCCCCGCTTATTGAACAATTCCTTCTTGGACTAAAATGCATTCTTCGTCCTTTTTAAAAACAATTTCCTAGTTATAGATTTATTTATTCTATATCTGAAGTATTTCCACACACATTTTATTATTTATTTAATTATCTTCACACTCTTATTTATTGAAAATTCTCTTTAAAAGAAAACTTGAAAAAATTGTCTCCTTGCCAGCAAAGGTTTCGTTGGGAATTCGTTAGTAAACTGAAAAACTTTTATTTTTTTTATTTAAGTTGCACGCAAACCTTTGATCTAGCGATGCTTGACAATTGAGTTAAACGATCAAATGTCTGTCTCACTGCGCTCCATTTACTTTAAAATATATTATTTTTATTTATTTATTTTTTCATCTTTTTAACTATTTATTTTTATTTCATATAATTTATAAGATTTTTTAATTCTCTCTCTGTCCATATAGGAACTTAAAAATTTAAAAGCCACTTGCATGTTAAAAAGTGGACAATAAAGTGAACATGAATTTTTTAAAAGAATTTTAAATTGTATATTCTAGAATATTAAGGAATTTTTTTTTTAAATAAACAAAATAAATATTTTTTAAAGCAACACAGCGCTTTTGTTAATTTTAATTTTTTTTTTCATTTGGAAATGAAGATCTATTGTGTCATTAAAAAATTACTTCAAATTAATTTATAAATTGGGCAATTAATTCTTAATTGTTTCATATATGCTCATTGACAATAAACAATAGCAAAATTAAATATTTAAAAATGCAAATAAGAATAAGTAAATGCGGCAGAATATTTTGTTTGCAGTCAATTAATTTCTGCACAAAATGTCCACATCATTGTGTTTAAGCCAGCAGACAAAATGCGACATCCTTTTAGGGAATATATAACGAGACCTCTTCATTCATAAGGGTATTGTACAGCAAACAGCTGATAAAATGGGCTGGTGTTTGAAAACTTAAAACGTTTGTAATATATTTTAAATATTTACACTTAAAAAGGAGCACGCAAAAGGATATACAATATTATGAAGGAAAAGTAGAGTTTGCGCTCTGCTGTATGAATGAATCCTTTTCAGTTTTGATTTTATATATTTCTAATAAACATTTTATGAATTTGCTCTTTTACTTTGAAAACAAAAGAGAGCACAAGTGCTGCGGCTCTCTTGTAAAATTTTTAAAAACTCTTCAAATTTTCCTTGGCAACACTTTATTTCTTTCTCAACCCCTGTGGGTTTAAAGGCGACCACAAAATTCATTCAGTTGTTAACTATTTCGCCAAACGGTGACGAGCGTTTTTTTTTCCTTTAAAAACAAATACAAACAAGTTTTTGTTATTTTTTCTTTTGTTAAACTTTGCAAAATTTAGTGAATATAATTATTCAAAGTTGTGTGAAATAAGTGAAAAGCTATTTTGTGAAAGTGAGTGAAGAAAAGCAGGTCCTGTGAAGTATTTATTCACAAAGAACGCCAAGTCATTGATTAAATGTGCCAATTAAAGTCAATTAAAAAAGTTCCTTTGCAAGGATATTAATTGCATGTGTGTGTTTATACACATCCTTGCTTACATTTACACACGGACACACGTTCATATGGATGTATAATAAATATAAAAATTTATTTTTTCACACACATGAATTTATTGATTTTTGTTTTTACTATAGAAGTACACGCTTGTATGCGTGAATGCATGATGGAATTATTTATAGAAACTGTTAAATTGTTGGGAAAGTCCTTTTGAATATTTTCATTATTTAAAATGTGTATTGAAAGCATTCACTTGAAAAGGAAAATAACTTCAGTGCAAAGGATTCACCAAGTCTCCAGTAAGCAGCGCTCAATTGTGTCAATTTGTGAGATTCGTTGATTGAAATTACAAAGTGAATGTCAAAACTTTATGTTCTGAATATAAATTGAAAACTTGCGAGGATTAAGTGTGAGATGGAGCTAAAAATTTCCGACGTACAAAACTAATAAATTTTTGTTGTAACAAACCGATTTAACTACTATTTAGTTATTTTCTATAAAGTGATATACACCTGCTCCTGTTTTTACGAGATTTTGATTTCAAATAAATATTTTCATTCAAATAAATATTTCATTCTGTTTCTAAGCGACCTGATTCGATTAAATGCGATCTGAGAATTGATGGACTCATGTAATATGAATACTCTATCGTTTTTTACGCGCTTTTTTTACGCGAGTTTTCGAGGAACGCATCTATGGCGTAAAAACAGAATTGTATTGAGATAACGAAATACGTACAAACAAAAACTAAATTTGAGTTTCATGAAAAATAGTTTCCAATCGATTAAATAACCATTCGTTACATGGTTTTGAGAATTGTCGTTTTAATACTCTTTAATTTTTATTTTCGTGCTGATTCTTCTTTCCCAAAAGTTACATTAAAATTAAAAATGATCAATTGATCGTTACAATTTTAGAAAATTTTTTTGTAATTAAAATTTTGTTTCGACTATTGAATATGTAATTTTTTTATAATTTATAATCACTGTGGTAATTTATTTATAATAAATATTTTGATTCTATTATTTTGTTACACTTGTGTCACTTAAACGAATCAATTGATAATATCTGTACACAAAGAAACAATTGAAAACAAATAACAAATTTTCCTATATTTATAAACAAATTAAGAAGCAAAAAATAAATCGTTTTCTTAGTTCAATAATTTCTTCTTTGTGATAGATTTGCAAAAATAAAATTTATCGATTAATTTCCTTAAATTGTTGTCCTGGAGAAGTTACGAAAACCGTAAGTAAATATTGGAATACAAATTATTTATATAAAGTTATTACAACAGTGTTAATTGATTATAAATTACATATTTTTATATTCATTCGAAAACATTTTATTCGAATATTTTGATTCGAATGATTTTCACTTAAATAATTTTCATTCTAGTAATTTTTATTCGAATATTTTTTATTCGTATTGTTTAATAATTTTAATATTCCAATAACATTTGAATGTTTTATTTAACTTGAACATGCCCCAGGGCATGTCTAAGGTTAAAAGTCTAACTGTTAAATGAGGGAATAGTGTTGAAAATACAGACTAAGAAAGATGAGGAGGGCACGAATTTGTTGTAGCAGACGAATTTTCACTGCAGTACGTGCGATGTATGATTTTTATTATAAAATAAAATCAGTTGTAATAAACATGTGAAAATTATTTTTATTCGAATAATTTTAATTCGAATAATTTTTTTAGAATTAAGTTTTAAATGTGAGATTTTATTTGAACAATTTTTGAGACACATAAGTTTTGCACGTATATTAAAGTATCTATTATTCGAATAAATTTATGTTTCAATTTTATTTGAAAAATAATACAATAATCAAAATCTTCTTTAGAATTAATTTTCTTTCCAATAATTATAGTCGAATAATCTTCAAAATTTCCAATTATAATAATTCGATCAGAAGTGATTTTAATGGGATGATTTTCTTCAATAATTTTATTCGAATACATTAAATTTATTCAAGATATTCGCTGATATTTAAGAGTCAGGATTGGTTATACGTCTGCATTTCATTTGCGCTTAGATGAATTGAATGGCGTATTCAAACACAATATTAAATTGAAATAAAATATTAAATTGAAAAAAACACATACAATTAACTCCACATATTTTATTTATTCTTATTTTTATAACTTCACTTGCACAATTTATATGCGAATAATTTTATGCAAACGATTTCTCAAATCGAAAGGAATTGGTTCCACTGTGCAACCTGCAACTATCATCTAATAATTTTTGACAATAAGCTGAGAATATATATATTTTATTTCAAATTTTTATTTTTTAATTCAAATGCTTTTAAATTTAATACTAAGCTGATTTCATTACATTTCTAACTTCAAACAGGACTGCGTTTAATGGTATTGAATATTTCTTTAAAAAACCGCAGTAACCATAAACACTTTATTGACTGCTTCGGCCCAATGTGCATATGCATATACAATTTTTTATATACTACAAACATTAATACATTATGTACGTATTTATGTTGTGTGTATTCGTATCATGACAACCTTCATTCAATCTGACATTTTAAAGTCTCAAACTATTTTTATGCAATTTTCGCATAAATAAATATTTTGTTAAAATGTTTACGCAGATAATTAATTAATGAAGAGGCCAGAGTGCTTTTAAACAAATAAACAAAATATGAAAACTTTGTTGATCATAAACATGAGCGTAATAAAAAGATCAGCGTGCGCGTGCAACTTGTGTGTTATAATTTGATACCCAGCAAAACTTTTCAAAATATTTAACATTAAATGACATTAAAAAAAGACATTTTTATTACATACTAAATTTAATTTCATAGTTTAGTTATTCAAAGAATGTCTTTAATTCAGAGACACAAGATAAATATTAAAATAAATATTTGAAAGTATAAGGAAAAGTCAATATCAGTTTTATATATCCAAATTATAAACTAAAGCAGAATAGCTGTTTTCGAAGGCCGCTACACTTTCATCAGTAGTGTATATTTGTAATTTAATACCTTTTATTAGGGTAAAAGCTTCAACTTATCGTTCAGTTTAGGCTTAAGTAAAATTGGAATAATGGAAAGCTTTTTATATGTCCCATAATATCTGGCTAAAATAAAGTCATAATAATCGCCCACGTATTTTATAAATTCGGTATCTTTCCATTATTAAAAATCATAAAGTCCCATCCCTGTTATCTAACACGTGTGTATATTCAAAATGATTTGAGTTTCTCATAAATTAAAAATAAATGTAAACGTTCAAAAGCATTGAGAGAGAAGTTGCAAATTGTAATTTTTGCTTTATTTATTTGCACAAAAAACAAGCTCTTGCATTGTCTTTGCAAAGACAATGAGCGTGTTGATAATTTGTTTCAAAAGAACAACAAAATAGATCGTTTTTATATTAAACAACGATGCTAAAAGTTTTCGAATAACAATTTGATTCGTTTAAATCTTGGGACTATATTTCTAAATATTTGAGCATATCAAGAGGTTCTTTCACAGAAATAATAAATACACTTTTTCAAAACTTAAAAAATTTAACCCTGGATGGTTATTGTTCGTCGAAGCTCATATAAGAGAGAAAACAGGTTTTTATGTTATATTTAATTTTTTTATGATTTTTCCAATAAAATTATTCCGCTAGAAATACGAATTACGAAGCGCAACCTTAATGCACAAAAATGAGGAGTAACCATCCAGGGTTAAAGGCTTAAAACCGATTTGTTTGATATATATAATAATAAACAGGTGCCCAATTAGATTTTTTTTTTTAGGAATTACAAAATTTATAATTGCGCTGATTAGTTTCCAAGTAGTGTAATAATTTAGTAAGTAGCCCCAATAATACAACATATCAACATTTTATTGTTGTATGTGAGTATGAACCGTTAGCCAGCAGACAAATCTGTCAGGTTGGTTTTTAACATGCCGTGCCAACTAACGTACAACGAATATTTTCAAAACCAGAAACAGATTTTAACATTTTAAGAAATCGGTAACCTTCACAATATTATTAAATAAAATATGTATGAATTGTTTACGCAATTGTTTGTTATTCGTTTATAAAAAGAAATATGTAGTCATGGTTTGAAACCAGAAGCGCACATTTTTATCTTGTAAATTTTGCGGATGTTACTAATTCTGTTGTAAGAAACTTGTTTGAATTAATATTTTTTTTGTTTTTGTGCTTAAATGTATGCTCGTGTATGTATGCGTGTATGCTAAAAGATTAATTTGTTTTTATTACGCATAATGAAATTAAAAAAAAATTTGTGTAGATTTTTTTTTTCTAGTATTAAGATTTTTTTCGGTGCATGAAATAATTTCTGGCACCACTGTGCACCAGTACAACAACAAACCAACATGCTGCCGTGATGAACCGAACGTAAGTTTTTGGTATTCGAAAATAAGTACACGAGTATCCGAAACAATATCCGCAAATAGGAAAATTATATTTAAGGCTGCAAAATGTTTAAACATTTTAAATAAATAAAAATTTTATAAACTAAAATTCACCTGATAGTGAAAGATTTATTTTCGCGAATATTTTCTCTTAATTTTTCTGGAGAAAAGAACCGAACCGAATACGGAATACGTGATAAAGTTTTATATATATCAACTTTCTTTTAAAATATTATATAGGCGTATAATTTTTGTTCAAAGTTTCTCTTATTTTAACTTTTTACAAACAAATTTATTCGCAACAGCCCACTTGGCGAACATTTGGCCGACAAAGAGCAACCACTAAAAACACGAACGAAAAATATTTTGATTCAGCTAGAATCGAATTAAAACGTTTATCATTAATATTTAGGTGGTTACGCTTTTTGGGCTAAATATTTGTCCAGCTGTGTAAACAATATTGGAAGATTTATTAATTGCTTGTGTATCACAACAACAATGTAAATAGTTTTAGATTGATCAGAAGTTTCTCATTTTTAATATTTCATGAAGGACGTGTTAGTGACTAACAACTATAGTTCGTGATCCCACAGTTATGGAAATCACAAAACGTTAAAACATCATAAAAGGAAGCAACGTCGCATTATATATTTAAAAAAGTGTCACTCATGCAGCGTTTTTTACGCAAATAAAATGAAATAAGTTTTAGAAAAATATAGAAGCAAAAATGTACATAATTAACGAAGTCCTTTAGATAAGGATTTTAGTAAATCTGCGCATTTGCATACTTTCCCAATTGTTATGACATGTTTCATGTGCAAGTGTTGTCAACAATTTTAATGTGAATAATATATCGTTGGAAACATTTCTATGGAGAAATTAAATGGCACAACGATTACTTGAATAATCTCGAGGGGTTGATTGTTTCTTGTTGTTTTGTGGTAAGAGTTTGTATAAAAATACAAGCGCTCGTGCTGTTTTTCTTGTGTTCTTTCGTCTGCTAGTTGACGGTTTTTTAAATTATTGTTATGTTGTATTATTAAGGCTACCTACTAAATCATTACACCATGTGCAAACTAATCAGCGCAATTGTACATTTTGTAAATCTTACAAAAGATATTGAATCAGGCTTCTGTTTATTTTATTGATTTTTTTTTTTCAAACAAACCGCTTTTAAGTCTTTAACCCTGAATGGTTGCTCTTTATTTTTGTACATTAAGATTTTTTAAAGTTAAAATAAACAAAACTAGTTTTTGTTAAGTATTTTATTTAAAAAAAATCTATTACATAAAAATGTAACATAAAAACTTGTTTCTCTCTTAAAATTCGATACGAATTTTAGCAAAATAAAAGAGTTATATGATAAAGAGTAAATGAGCAACGTGGATGCGACGAGCGGCAACCATCCAGGGTTAAAAAGAGAACTTTAAGCCAAGTTTATATATGCGTCATGTAGTTACAAAATATTTATGGCAAGAATTTTTTAGACATATGGATCTTTTGTGGTGATCAATTTATATTATTTGCACTTTGCACTGGAATAGGGTAACTTTTTCGATTTCCACAAAAAAAATTTTTCTTGGCGTATGGTAAAAATTTCCAATCGGCTTTTAATATTATTAATATTGTTATTGTTATAATTATTATTATTGTTAATAAATGAACTATTCGACATACTGTCATTGTACAATTATAATATGAAATTTATTTTTATATAATTTCTAATTATATAAAAATTTATATAAGTATATATATATATATATATATATATATATATATATATATAATTTCTAATTGTATAAAGGTGTAGAAAAATAAAATAGATTCATATCGAATAAAAGTTGTTTGTTGGGTTTTGGTTTGTATAAGTTTCATAGCCTGCTACACTTATTATAATGTGATTTTTTGAAATCATTTGTGAATTTTTATAGTTAATTTATTTAACATAATTCTCAGATGGTTTTTGGAAGTCTTTTAATAAGTTGAGAAGTTTGAAACTTTGCAAAACTGTGGTTGAAGTCTACTGACGATTTGGTAAGAAGCGCCAATGAAATGCATATAGACATTGCTTAACCACCCAACAAATAAATTTCATATTATAATAAATTTCAAATTATTATTATTATTATTATTATTTTTTATTTGCTTATTATATATTTTCGAGAAACGATTCGAATACGAATATTCGCACATCACTAATACGCTGAGACGTGTGATGGCTCAAAATTTCCGCTTAAAGCTTTACAATTTTGATTGTGTTAAACATAAAGATTCACACGTAACAATAATTTAATAAATCGAAAATAGTTGCGATCAGATGTGCCGATCTTCGTACATTATTTATGTTGTGATTAGTGCGAGTGTTTAAATTTAAAAATAAAACAACTGAATATAAAAATATTAGCACACGTTTATTTATCACACAAAGAAACACTGGCAAATTCAATGTTTTCATAACTTTTGATTGCTTGTTTATTTTTTTTAAATTTTATTATAGTTTTTTCCTTCTTGCGTATTCAGCAATTTTTAGTTGAGTCTACTCAGATTCAAATTCATTCAGTTGCAATTAGACGTTTAAAGCGTTAATAGTGTTCATTTGCTAGCAACGGTATTTCTCAATTTTTGATTTTTTTCTGCTTGGATGCAAAGATTTATTGCAAAATTCAATTAAAAGAAATAATAAATAAATTCATGTAACCACAAAAACTTAAATGTACATACAATATGTGTGTATGTATGTGTGATTGAATAATTGTGCTACTAATTGAGTAAGACCAATTACAGGGAAATATTAATTTAAATGCTGTTTGGTGCCAATTGAAATTGATTAAAAGAATTATTTCAAATAATACCAAAAAATAAGATATAAAAAAAAATAACATGACGTACTAAATAAAGCATCAAGAAATCTTCAATTGATTTTATTAAAAATTCAATTCATTGACAAGAATCGAACAAAACAACATGTGAAAATGTGTAAAATTTTAATGGCTTTTTGTGACGTATTTGAAAACTCTGCGATGTAAATTTATACACGCGAAGTCAGTGTTTGCCATGGCACATACTCTTGTAAATTATATACTTCGTCCACGCTTTCAACTTCCAACTGTTTATTACACTGTGTTACAAAATTACTCAATTTGAAGTTGCTGTTGATATTTATTTGAAAATTAAACCACATTGTTTGAAGGCTAAAAATCGATCATAAAACCTGGGTTTTTGGCTTTTTGTTTTAAAAGTTTTTTTTTACATCTACAGGAAAACGTAAGTAGAGTTAAAATTATACAACGATGTGTTGTCATATTGTTATAAAATTAAATGTTCTACTAAACGTTAATGCAAACAATTAAGTCGTCTTATAATAAAGCGAAAAAAGGTAGGCCTCACTTAGCACGTCCTCCTTTAACCCTCGACGACTGATGTGGTAGTCTAACAGACACCAATAAATATAGTTTTGTCCCGAATTTCAGTTAGTTGTTTGTGATGTGTTCACGCGAACCCGGTATTTCAAATTGTTCCAGAGAAAATAATCCAGCTGCGTTAAATCACTAGAACGAGGCGGCCAATTGACATCGCCAAATCGAGATATTATGCGACCGGGAAATTTCTCATGCAAAAGCTGAACGTTTGTATGGCCTGCAGCGTCGTCTTTCTGAGACCCACTTCAACATGGCGTTTCGTTACTCATTTTCGACTGACTACAAACTGCGCCAAAAGGTAACGGATGTAATTCGAGGACTGTTTGCAGATTTTATGAGCCCCATATACGAGAATTTTTTTCGTTTATATAACCGCCCTCTTCACTAAAGACGATTGACTCGAAAAACGCGCTATTTTCGTCGAGTATTTCAAACAGCCAATTCACAGACGACTTTAAAAAGTAAAACTTTCCCTACCTGTGACTAAGTAAATGTCAAGGGATGACAGCTCAGTTCTTGACAATTTATCATTTGACAGCAAATTTATTTCCTAATCTCAAATTCGCCCTCTCAGTTTATTAAAGCCTATTTGAGCAACTCCCATAAATGCAGTTTAGACACGAATCCTGACTTGGGAAATACAAACTGACGAAATAGTGTCTAACACAATACCAAGTCAGTAGAATTGTCACAAAAAAGTCACGTCAGTCGCAGCGGGTTAATCTCGACTTTTTATATTTTGTTACATAATCTTATTTAACCCTTTTTAAGCGTATGGCGAAAAATAAACTTCACATATCTTTTGACAGGAAAAGGTAATAACACGAGAAACTGTGATTATCAGCTGTATGTTAAATTGTTATTTTTGATTTGTTGCTCTAAATTGTTATATTCGATAGTTTGTAAGTATTTTAATTTTATGTGTAATTTTAAAAACAAAAAAATTAACATTAACAAAATTAACATTTTTAATCTGGTGGGCCGGCTAGTAATGGGTTAATTATGTGTGTGCACCAGTCACAGTCTCCAGTTTCTTGATAAACATTAAAAAACAACAAAATTTACATCAGAGACGTTCCTGCTCAATGACACACATTTTTGCTGCGCTGTTCTAAAATATAAAGGGTGTTTTTCATAGAGTAATACAAGTTTAAATCATAATAAAACATGGTAATATATTTTTGATATCAATGAAACGATCTTTATTGGATAGAAATTTTTATGACATTAATGTTTAAATATGATTTCGGCCATGTGACCGCCAAGTCTGGCGCGTACAAGGCGCAATCTGGAACACCAATTTGGGCCAATGACTCTGCCAGCCCATAAGGCGCACCAAACAGTAATTTTCCGTGGATGTCGTGGTGTTTCGACAAAAGCTTGTGGATTCTTGTCACTCCAAATGCGACAATTCCATTTATTTACGTACCCATTCAACCAAAAGTGGGCTTCATCGGAAAATAAAATTTTGAATGGACGAAGTGCACGATAAGTTTGACGAACAGAACCATTATTTTGATTAAATAATGAAATGAAATGTCAAAGCAAACTAAACTAAACAAAAAGCAACTATCAGTTGTTAAATGGGTGGTCAAATAAAGCAGTGATGCCAACTCAAAGTTGTATCACTCTATAAAAAACACCCTACAAAATACGATGCACGATTTGGCTGCGCTTTTTTGTGTTTCAGTTTGTGTGCGGCAGATACACTCTACAGTAATAATCCAAACTATATCATTCTACTGAGAAAGACTTACTAAAACTATTTGTTATTGGTTCCAAGCTATTGGCATGAGACACTAGTCCCAGGAGAAGCAGAAAAATCAATTTGTTTTACGCGTTTAATTCGACAGATTTCGGTAGATCAAAGAAAATGTCTGCGTTTTGTTTTTAATCTATTACAAATTGTCGAATTTTAAAGGTGAATATGGCAAACACGATGAGTGCGCATTAATTACAAGGCACACGGCGGAACTTAAGCCTTTTTGGTCACAGTTCACATACAGACATCAGGTGTACTTCACGAGTTTTTTTTTTAATTTTCTTTTGGAACCCGCCGTTATTTTAATAAACGAAAATTTTGTTTCATCAAATTTGATGGTTTCTGAGCTGAAATTTAGACACGAAACATGCTGCAGCCAACTTCATGCACAATTATTCTAAAACTTGACGTTACGCAAATATTTGTAACCCTTTAATTTTCTTCGCCACTCTCTCTCTCTCTCTCTCTCTCTCTCCTAAAACCACAAGACTTGCCCAACCAAACCTGATGTGTGTGAATTAGCACTTCATCAGAGGCTGTAAAATATATTCATAACTTTAAGCAGCCACAAGGACTTTGCAATACACTTAAAAAAAGGACTGTTCATGTAACGAAAATTCATATCATTCCTTTTTTCTTAAATATCTCTATTAAACAAACGCCCATTTAATAGTAAAATAATCGAAAAAATAACTAAAACATTGAAAATAATAACAAAACTAATTAATTACAATGTTTTTAATATTTCCAGTTGACTATCAGTTAAGTGAAACGAATTAAAACAAACAAAAGGAAATAAATATAATCGTATCATGTCTTCAACATGACGGACTCCGATGTTGATTTGGAACTCCTACTGGAGGACACGCCCACCAAAACCGAAGCTCTCGATAACGCTAAGTACAACAATCATACGAAGAAGAAACGCAACAAACTATGCGACGAAATTAACCGCAACGTGGTGCCCGAACGTCGTTCATCCTTCAGTAGGAAATCGTTTAAATTTCGTTATTTGTGGAAACGCAAACCTCTAGTCTACATAATAGCGACTCTGTTATTAATATTTTTAGTTAATTTAGCCATAAATCGTGACGTCGATGGTAATGAAAACGACAGTTTTTATTTTAATTTACACTCCCATGTGCCGGGCATGAGAGGTGAGTACGATGGAAGCCATTGATTGGCATGTTGTGGTTCATTTGCACGAAGTATTTTCAATTCACTATTAAATATTTATTTATTTGTGAAAATTAAATTTTTTTCCCCAACTGTTTAGCTGCAGTTGTTCTTATGAGTAATTCTTTGTTTTTAGATTTCATTTGCATGCTGCCATTGAATAAAAATAGAACAGCAATTGGATTTTGAATTCGATAAAAGCTTTAAGAGGAGTTTCACAGTTTGTCGTGAGAAGTAATAGTGGGTGCTAATAATTATAAAATAAAAGTTTTATTAAAAGGATTGGAGTTGTATTTTGCATGCATTCATAAAAATATGTGATCTGATGTTCTCTACGGAGTCTTGCTCTTATTTTACACCATCAAGTTTTTTTTTTCTCTGGTTTGCTACAATAACCGATGGAGTAATCTTGTAGTAATTGGTAATTTTTAACCCTGGATGGTTGTTGTTCGACGGGGCTCATTTAACTCTTTTATTTTGCTTTAACTCGTAACGCGTTTTGAAGGAGAAAAAATGATTTCATGTTACAATTTATTTTATTTTTAATATTTTTTTATAAATTTCTTAGCTAAAAATATTTTTGTTTACTTTTATATTCAAAAATTGTTCCGCTAGAACTGTTTTAAAAATTGTTCGTAAATTCAAGAAGTGTAATCTTAATGTTTTAAAATGAAGAGTAACCATTCGGGGTTAAGGACCACTGCTATGCTTCCGCCATTTGCAAAGCCTGACCGTTATTAACCGAAATGCACAATAAAATATATCAGAAAGATTTTATTACATGACTTTAGAGAGTACGGAATCGAACTCACGATCTCCGCCTTCGAAATCAACGTGTTAACGCTTTGGCAGCGGACAACACTAAATTAAATTATTTAATAGTGTTGCTTGATTTAATAATTTAGTTTAATAATTTAACAATTATTAATAATTTGGTAGGGACAGGTTGTATTCATTGATTTTCCCCTCCCAGGGCTAATAATAATCACCCCTATCGGGTGCTGATGGCTTAAGTAGTTGACACAGGACTACAAAGCCAAATATCCCGGGTTCTACTTCGCGCTCAGTCATGAATATGATGACGAATTTCCCGGATCTGCATTAATGCAGGATTGTATTACTTTTTGTCGTCTTGTCACAATGACGAAGGCATAGCACTGATCGCTGAACATTAACGGCCGCGAATGACACCGTCATGAAGTAAAAAAAGCAAAATACAATATCATCCTTCGTCGGTACCTGTAGCAAAGAATTCATTATCGAAGTAGAAGGGTAAAAATAAACTCAAACAAAATTTTCTATCTTCTAATCTGTCTTCATCTGTCCTATTAACCCTATTCCTTTCCTTCTAGTTCTGGCACAATGTACTGCATTATGTAGGGGTCTTTCCCTAAGTGTTTGTCCAAGACCAAAAAACACTAAAATGAAGCATGAATTTAAAGGCTGAATAAATATAGTATTTAGCTGCCACTAGACCTTAACCCTGCACGGTTAATCTTCATTTTTGTACATAGAGGTAGCTCTTCGTTCAATCGACGAACATTCATTAAAAATAATTCTAGCGGAAAGTTTTTTAAACAAAATATGATATAAAAACTGTTTTTCTCTCTTAAAATTTGAAACGAATTTAAGCAAAACTAAAGAGTTCAATGATAAGGAGGTAAATGAGCTTCGTCGATTCGATGAACAGTAACCATCCAGGGTTAAATAAACTCAATGGCCCTAATTACGCTTGTCGTATTGCTTTCCGAAATAAATGACACCAATATTTGATTTCTTTGCCATTAAAAAAAAACAAAAATAAAGAAATTATTAGAAATTAATCCAACATTCCTAAAGAAAAATAATATGTGTTTTGAATCTCCTCCAAAATGCCTCTCTCTAGAAAAGATGTGAAAAATGTTGCATGTTTTTCAGAAAAGAGAACACCATTAAACATACATTTTAGCCAAATTGCCCACGACTAGGGCAGCCATGCATTCCCAGCAAAAATTGCAGTCCAGCTGGAAGCAACCCTTGTTTACCAACTTGGTTCGGCATCACATTATTTTTATTCACAGTGTCCCACTTGGCAGGTCTCTTTGCTTAAGCAAAAAGTGACTCCCTGAAATATTCTGTAAGACGTGATACCATTTTATTGCTTATCAAAGTGGGACGTACTTATGCTGGGTATTAAGACTGACTATAAAAAAAACTACTTGAAAAAGAATCTACTTTCGAATTGAATTGCTTTTCTATTTAAAATAAAAATCGCTTCATTTCTCATTTCAATTTATATGCATTTAATTTAACTCTTTTCATTTATTTAATTAATTTCTCTGTTATATTTTTCGAATCTTTTCTTTTTCTTTTTTTCCTCCGTCTTTTATGTCTGGCAATAAATTTTCTTTTAATTGTAACATGTAACGACGTTTGCTTGTACATATTTTTCGTTAATATTTGCAAAAATTCAATAACACAAAATAAATAGTTTTCAAGAATTTAACATCATTTCCTAAAGTGAAAAAGGCCGGCATTAAAATGCAGCTTAAAAAGCAACATGGCACAGCTTTACCGAAAATATTATCCACCAAAAAAAGTGATAATAAAAGCCATAAGAAATTGTTGAAAGCTAAAAGTTTCAAAGAAACACAGAACCCAAACACTTCTTTAACTTCTGAATCTCATTCTAACTTTTCCTATCCTGCCTCTGCCACACCTATCGGATTGTTTGATCAAACATTGACACTTTCTTCGCCGCCACCAAAAGGCTATTTAGTATGGAGCGAATTTTGCAAAATGCCCAACCTCGATCCGTACTTGCCGGAAGTTATGAAAAACTTTCGTCGGGAAAAATATAAACCCTGCAAACTGCTCTCGCCTTTAACCAGAGTTGAGTTCAATGTGACAACGGAGCAGTACGAACTTTCCGTTGATCAGGATGTGATATTGTCGTATAGCAAAACGGGCAAGTTGGACTGTTGCTATCAGACGATAGTGCGCAATGGCACGGCGGAAAAGGCCGACAAAGATGTGAGGTAAGGTAAGGTTTTATATTGATTATATAACTGACACACACACACATACACATATTTGTTTATTAGGGTTTCCCTAAAACATATTATCGTCTAAATATCCTCAAATATTTCTCTCCTTTTCATTTATGTTACAACATGTGCAGCTTATCCGAATGCATGAGTTTTGTTGATAAAACTTCTTTATCGCCGACAATTGACAACATTCTGGTACGATGTCGTGCCCGTAATCGTCAGGTGTACATCAATGGCTACCCATTAATGCCGGAGCGAAAGGATATTCGCCAACGTTTGGAAACTTGGAAAAAATATGATGCGCAATTGAATAGAAAAGATAGGCCTCCTAGTGTCTTAATGCTGGGCATTGACAGCATATCCAGGGTGAACCTTGTGAGAGCCATGCCGAAGACGGCCAAGTATTTGTACGATAACGAATGGTTTGAAATGAGCGGCTTTAACAAGGTAAAGAGATAAAGTTTGGTCAAATTGTATTGTTTTCATGCAAATCAACTGTAGCTCTATAGCAGAGAGAATAAAAAAGCCTACGGACAAACAAGATATAGAAAAATATATAGAAAAGACCGATATAAGCTGCACAATAACAGGTGTAGAATATACATTGGCTAAATACACAGAAGACATGATAATATATCTCAGTTAGAAGGGCAGTAAGTCGTACTTTTTATGAAATCGGGTTTTGCCGTGATTCCAAAACATTTCACACAAAATTTTGTGATATCAAGAGTCGCCATTTTGTGTGGAATTAATAATTACAGTTTCTATTGTGATCAAAACAGTTTCTTTCATGTTTTTATCTTCTCCCGTAAAGTTACAAACAATTTGTTCCTCCATTCCAGCCTCCAACTATTATAGAAAATCGCCTTAATAATTTTACGATGGACGAAAAACGATCGAGCAAGACACTCAGTGATTTATACTTCAAAAGAGTGTTGTAATTAGCGCAATGTCGATCGTCGCTAACCGGTTGATTTGTTCGTGAGATATCGTAGATTAAAAAATTCGAAATAAGTGAGTCTATAGGCCTCGAAATTCTGCATCAATTACCCCCAATCACGTGAGAAACAGTTGATTTACATCATCATAATTTTTATGGAATTGCAATAAATTTTTTTGACGAGGTGTATTTGTGTGAAATGCCGTGGCATCATTGAAAACTAAATTTCGTAACATATACGACTTAGAGCGCTCCCACATGAGACCGTAGATGTCCACAAGGCATTTGGATTATGCCTTGACAAGGCCCCAAAAACACAAAATGTATAACTAAATTTAATCAATCCCTTTCGTTTTCTTAATTTTTCAGATAGACGACAATACATTCCCCAATTTAATGGCCGTACTAACCGGTATGAATCGAACAGCTGTAATGGAAAAATGTTCTCCCTACACAATCGGTGCTTTAGATAATTGTGATTTTATATGGAAGACCTTCCACGACCATGGCTATGTGACGGCTTATGCCGAAGACGAGGCCAGTATAAATACTTTCAATTATTTAAAATTGGGCTTTACACAACCTCCGGTAGACTACTACCTCAGGCCGTTCTTATTGGGCGCCGAAAAACATTTGGAAACTAAACTGAAATCCAATTTAATTGATTGTTTAGGCTACAAACATTCGGCCGATTTTGTTTTCGATTATGCTGTCGAAATGGCCCAGCGCTACAGCAATGATACATTTTTTGGACTTTTTTGGGCCAATACGTTTAGTCATAATGACATTAGCGACTGTTCGGCCATGGATGAACACATAAAGGACTATTTAAATAAGTTTAAACAGATGGACACTTTGGCGAATACCATTGTGGTGTTTTTCAGTGATCATGGCATGCGCTATGGCCCCATACGTAAAACTTATTCGGGCCATTTGGAAGAAAGATTGCCTTTTGTGTATTTGTGGTTGCCACCTAATATTAAACAAAACTATCCCAGTTTTGTGAATGCCTTAAATGTCAATAAGAATCGCCTGACCAACCCCTACGATACGCACATGACTTTAAAACATATTCTCAGATTAACAGAGAGAGTAACAAATGAGAATCTCTTGGGTAAAGCAGATGCTTGCGAAAAATGTCAATCTCTGTTGCAGCCAGTACCTCAAAATCGCTCCTGCCAAGATGCCGCAATTGAACCGCATTGGTGTACTTGTCTGCTATACCAAAGTATTTATAAGAATTCTAAAACTGTCGTAAATCTGACACATCTGCTTGTCGATTATATCAACGATTATGTGGTGACATTTCATAATCGATCATTGGCAAAACTGTGCGTTCCGTTAGTGTACGACAGTGTGGACAGTGCCTATCGTACCACACAATTGCAAATAAATGATGACGGTGAAACCACCAGCACCATAAATATTTATCGCGTAACATTTTATACTAAACCAAATAAGGCCCTGTTCGAGGCCACTGCTATTTATGATCCAGCGCAGAATTTTTTAAAAGTCACTGGCGAAATAAGTCGTCTTAATACATACAGTTCAGATTCCGAATGCGTTTCGGATGGTGGTGCCAAAAAGTATTGTTCGTGTCGCAAGAAAATTTTCTAGCACAAAACTCCAGTAGTTCATAAAGTAGTTTTGAAATTACCCAAAAAAGTGAAAAAGCATTAATCCAATCAAATTGTAGAATAAGTAACAAAGAGAAATCATATATTTTTATACTGTCCGTAGAGGTATTTAATTAAAATTTTCAATACAACATAAATACATGCATACATACACTCAGTTTAATTCAAATAGCGTGTTCAGACAACTCCCTTAAGGATTTATACGTAAGCAAAGCCCTATTTGCCACACAGTAAATCAATTAATAAATTGAACAATTAGTACTTGATTGTTGTATATATCGAATCAATTTTTCCTTGCAACCCTTGAGAAGTATGTTCAGCGAGAAGAATGAAAAAAATAATTTTTTTAAGATCTACTCATTTTGATTAAGAATAAAGAAATACAAATATCTATCAATTTGTATTCCGCTATCTCTCTCTCTCTCTCTCTTTTAAATAAAAAATTTCTGAGATTTTTAGTAGTACGAACCGAGACTATAATAAAAAAAATTAAATATTATGAAAAGAAAAAAATTTTATAATTACAGGTTGGAAAATTTAATAAATTTTCTACGGAAAATATCTACCAGTTTGTATTTCTTATCTTTTTCTCTCTCTCTCTCTCTCTCTCTCTCTTACTCTTCATCATTATTAAATAAAAAATTTCTGAAATATATTTCTGGTAGTGCGAACCGAGACTAAAATAACAAAATAATATGAAAATAAAATAAATTAAATTGATGGCTAGAAAATGTAATAAAATTTCTACCGAAAATATCTACGATTTTGTATTCCTTATCTCTCTCTCTCTCTCTCTTCCTCACAATTAAATGAAAAACTTCTGAAATAGATTTTTAGTAGTGCTAACCGAGATTTCAATAACAAAATTCAATGTTATGAAAACAAAAAAAAACTTTAATTTGAAAGTTAGAAAATTGAATAAAATCTAACTGATAGTAGGGTGATTCACACCGGCCTTGTTAATTCGTTAGTCGTTATTCGATAGTTTTTTACGTGTATTTTGTTTTTGTAAAATTAACAAATTATCGAACTGCCGAGTAACAAAGTACCAGTCTGGCAAGCTTGGTAATTTTCTTGTTACTCGGTAACAAAATTAAATTTCATAAAATTCAATTAAATTTTTTACTATTTTTTGTTTTCGCACTTTCTCGAGGCATTTTTGCTTTTTAATAAATTTAAATAATCTGTTTTGTAGCAAAAGTTACCGCACTACTGAGATAGAACAAAAAGTGTGTTCACAGTAAAGTGTTTCAACAAATTACCAACTAACAAATTACCGGATTAACAGACTCGGTGTGAATACCCCCAGTGTTTTTTTTTTAATTTCTTGCTTGTTTGAATGTGTCTTTAAAAGGTACTTTTATGAATGAAAGCATTTTATAAACTTTCCAAAGGCACTTATTTAGAAGGCACTTTTTAAAAATATACCTTTTTCAAAAGATACTTTAAAAAACCATTTCAAGTTATTTTAATAATTTACTTTTGAATTTCTTATACGATCTTCAGAATTAAATAATTTTTTGAAATATCTTGAAATAAGTTTACTTAATATAGCTCGTGACAAAAAATTTTCAATTATTAATAACTCTATAGTAGCCAAAATATACTTCAAGCAACTCAAAAGTAAATATTTATATATTTATTACTCTTTAAATGTCCAACTATCCAATATTTATACTATAAACTCTTTATTATTTTTATTTTATTTTGCTATTTTCACAAAAATCCATTGTCTGTAAAAACTTCAATATCGAATATCTTTCGAAGCGAATTTTCGCTTGTATTTGTAAATAGTTCATATAACCTGATAAGCAAGGATACATTTAATATATTTCAAATATATTATAATGCATTAACACTCGTGTTCTTAATCTGTTATGTCAAATCATCATGAAAATACTTTAAGTTAAGGGTCAGCGCACAGTAAAGAAATTATATAAACTGTTTTGTTTTCGTGCATAAATGAATTTCTTTTGCAAAACAGCGCAATGATTTATTTCTGAATTAAAAATTTGTTTTTATTAACTAGTATTCGAACTATAATGAAATAGCTTTATTTTCGTAATACGATAATAATAAAATGTTTAAGCTTTTTACAAACAAGTTCTTATTGAAACTTAATATGAACGTAAGTATGTCTTCAAGAGCGTTTACATGCTATTGTGTTTTATGTTCCTCTTTATTCTGTAAGTATTTGTTAAAATACAAAAATAGGACACTTAACTACTGCTTGTGGGACACAATTGGCTACTTCTGGCAACCAGTACGAAATTGTTTAAGAAAAGGACTACCGAACGAAGTGTTATATTTTTTGTATTGTTTGGAAGTGAAGTAGCCAAATAGCTACAGAATAATATTATTTCACATTTACTTACAATTACAAGATGATTAGTCGTATTGGTTTATACAATAATCGCTTGTGGACTCACTGCCAATTTCTCTCTGTCAAAACATTTATCTTTGTTTAACATGTATTTTGGCGAAAGAAATAGTTCTTTCGATATTGTGAAATAGGCAGTTAATTTTTACAGCAGTAATCTATTTGTAAGTTATTGAGAACGAAATTTTCAGCAATTTTCATTTTATTGAGAATAATAAATGATTGATATATAATATTATAGAACTACAAATCAATCTAAAAAAAATCAGTAAATAAAGAAGGATTTCAATATATTTTAGTTCATTTTATTACGAAAACAATGAGAATATATGTACATGTGCATTGTATGAGTGTTAAAATTATAATACACCTCTGTGTTACAAAATGAGTTATTTGAAATCAAGCGATTGCGATTGCAGCATCCTCTTAAACACACGACATACTTAAGTTCGAATAAAATACGTTAAAGAATAGAAGCGACTAAGCAGAAAATACGTAACGTAAAATATCTTATTTGATATACTTTTTAATTTACGATAGGTCGTCAAAAAATAAAGTTCGAAAATTATGCCGGTTCAGATTTTATGGAGATTATGTTACGAAATTTCGGGCATACTTTTAAATAATTATTAAAAACTAAAATTTGTACAAATTTTATTGGCTATCAGCACTTGATGTTGTTATTACAGCATCTTCGACTTCGGTCTCACTATTTTTAGTGCTGGAGTCATCGGTATTGAATATTTCTTTAAAAATAAAACTTTGTAAGTTATTCTTAAAATTGTTAAAAAACTTTCTCAGAGGACTCTTTTTATTGAGATTGGAGCCTTCGCCTGGCTCGAGTTGTACATTAATGCCCATATAATTTGGTAAAACATGTAAATTTAAAATACCATTTAAAGTCACAGAGAATTTAGGATCTTGTCTTCTTAAATTATGCAAACGTTCAGTTTGCTCTAGTTGATATGACAGAAAAGTTGTTTGCAAATTTTTCTGAAAGCAACGATTGCTCCATAGATCAACGGTGCAAAAGATAAGCCACGTCTGGTTGAGTTCTGCGTCCGCTTCGTCTTTATCTAGCTTTTGTTGCTTTTGTTGAGTTGGTACCTGCTTTTGCATATCCATGCGATATAATTTTGTTATAATAGTAGCAATTGCATCCATATAATGTTCACACCAGTAACGTAAAATTTCATTGCCAGCCGTAATATCCGGATAGTGACCAGCCACTGTACGCAAATCCGCTTTAGAAGGTGTTATTACATAAGTTAACTTTCCTTCATTATTATTAGCTTTATTGCTGTTTTCAACTATAGATAGTTGAAAATTTTTCAAACCCGCTATTATTTCGGTCTTAACATTTTCTTTGGTACCCGTTGCACTTATTTTGATGGTCTGGAACAAAAGCTGATCATACAGCTGAGCAAGTTTAAGTTTTTGCGGATTTTCACATATTTTTTTGGCATTCTGCAGACACAATAATATATATTCCTTATTTATTGGTGATATATTCTTGGCAGTATTTTGATTGAGACAAAAAGCATCTTGAACGCACATGCAAGTGTCGATTTTTAGGTTGTTTGCAGGCTCGCCTTGCAAATATTGTGTTATTGTCCTTAACTGCTTGTGGTATTCGTCGCATATATCCGGTGTTAAATTACTTTTCGACACTAGTTTGCCATAGTAGGGCGAAATTACATTACGTTCGAAATCAATATTTTGATAAAAATCGAAAAATTGTTTAATAAGATCCCATGTGGTGACCTCAGCCGATATTTTTGGTCTGTTTTCTTCGCTAACTAAATCGTAGGCGTAATTTACTCCTTGCACTATATGAAAACGTAGATTCGCTTGTAATTCTTTAATTGATTTTAATATACGATTATCATTACAATCGTTTGTTTGTGTTTCAAATTTATGTGGCTGTTGTAAAAAGAATATCACCATGGTTATTAAACAATAACTGGTCATGTTATCTCGACCGATAATCCGCAAATTTTTGGCCCATATTTTCAGAAATAACATCAATTCGTGTATTCTTTCATCACTTTTAACCAAATCATTTATGAATTGAGTATTTTCTCGACTACTAGGGTATGAGATATTTATGTCTATGCTAAAACCAGTATCTTCATGCACGCACTTTATTATTGGCACTCTGGCTCTTCGTATTGGAAACACAGCAGAGAAATGTGTACTTCTATGTAAGAGGTTACTAATACGATTGAATATTTTACGCTTGTGGGACCCATCAGTTTTCTTTTTGTGATGTTTGTGTATGGGTGTTGCATATAGGCCGGAGACATCCAAATATATATCAATATCACAGTCTTAAGAAGAGTGCAAAGAGAGTAGAGAGATCGATATTAAACGCAAAAAAAATTATTCTTATTTAAGTGAGAGGCAAACAAATTATATTCCAACCTGTCTATTTATATGTATTTTCTGAAATCAAATATTTATTTTTCGAAGTAAAATATAACAACATTTAATGGAACGTAAATAATTAACAACTGCTTTTCTACCCACATTCTCTAAGAAGAAACCGTTTCCCAACAATTTGCTTCACCAAAGTACTAATTCGAATTATCAATATTTCAATCTCAAAATCAATCTTGTCTATAAAATTGTAGAAAAACGTTACATTTTCCAATCTCAGAGCTAAACTAGTATAATAGAAATGCTATTTGCCATTCATAAATTATCATAGCTTTCCATGAAGAATTTTAAAAGATATCAATAAGATTGTCAGAATGTGATTTCAATATTTTTGGATAGTCTAACATGATATGTATTAAACTCTACTAATTTCAAAGTTTACTCTAAATCAGCATTTTTATAAATTTTGTGGGACTTACCTCTTAATGCCAAGCCACTTGCTATTGAACCAAACGGATATATGCGCGCTATACCCGCCGATCTTAATTCCTTTTCCAGGCATGTCTGTATGCGCGTGAATATTAAACCTAAATTGTCATTTTTCATGCAATACATGTCAAAAATTGTACGTAATTCTTGCCCTTTGTTGCACTTGTTCAAGTTTTGTTTTAAGCGTTCACGTTCAGTTACTTTATCTTGAGCATTTAAAAACTTTTTTGTAGCATTAATTCTCTTTTGCACTCGGTTCTGAGGACCAGATTTCTTTGCTAAACTGTGTTTGATTAGTTCGTGTCTTAAACATTCTTGCGAGTTTGCGAATTTCTCACCACATACACTGCACTTTGTGGAGATTGCACTGCCTTCATTGTCAGAAGCCATATCGGCGTGATCTGAAAGATGGGTTGAAAATAAGCAATGAAATTTGAAGGTTAAGATAAATTAAGTATTTTATTAACAAATAGAAATTTGAAAGATTGCACACACTAAAAGTTTATCAATTTGCCTGAATGCCGTTCAACGACTTTTTTAAAATATTTTGTTGGTATTGAACCGTCCTTTAAGCCAGTGCACAGTATTACATTATTATCCGAACGATATAGTTGAAGCTCGGAAGTCTCAAAGACTTTTTCAATATCAAGGTATATTAGAATCTGGCAATCGCTGCGGAAGCCACTTATATTATTTGCCCTATCATCCGATGTGGCAAAGTGAACGTGATTTCTTGACGTTCTCCTCAAGCCTTGAAGTTTTATTGCTGGCCAATGCTTTAAATAAGTTCCATGCACGGCTAAGGGAACTTCATCGGCCGATAATATTCTTTTAAGACATGCGTCATCCCGTACCTCTTTTAAAGTGTGACCTTGATTCGCCCGAATTTGGTAATCCATCAAATTGGTATTGTATCTCAGAGTGAACCTTTGCTTTTGATCAGTTTCAACCAAAGTTTTTAAAATGTCTAAACTAAACAAGTTTTTGAAATTGGGATGCTGCAGTATGTCTTGAAGTTTTATAAAACCATCCTCTTGTATGTGCAGACCTTCTCTAACAGCTCCATGGCGCAACAGCCAAGACAGTTTTTTACTCAATATGATCTGCTTTTCCAAGCATTTAGATTGTTTCATATGCATTTTAGTGAATTGATTTATCTTTTGAAAACACTTACTATTGCAATAAAACGAACAACTATTGTTTAATATAGTTTTTATGAGAATATTAGCACGTGAAAATAAAACATTAACAAAACTTTTTCAATACAAGCTTTTTCTTCTTCTTGACATGAACAACGAACAGTCACTACGAAATGGTATCCTTGGTGCGGGGATGGACTCTTTATAAGTTTAATTTTTATAAGACCTCTACATATATGATACTTTTATATGCACAATAATTCTAAGCCTTTATATGCAATATTTGTAATTCAGCAACCTTTTTATTGTTTCTACTCTAATAATGCAAAAATCTTTGATCGAAAGCATATAGACTTTAAAACATACATATGTTCATTGCGTTGCCAGATTCAATAAGTTAAATAGGCGACTTTTACCATCTCGTTTGATATACCCAATTGCTTGCTCTTCCTCTTTCTTAACCCGTTGTGCGTATCAAATTTCAAATTTTGTTAGTTTTATTTGGTGTTCAGACAAATAGCATTGTCAATTTTCTATATAAAACTTCAATTAATTAGCGCACAATATATGAAATTGTTTCAATATTGAGTAAAATTATAAATGCATCACTGTTGAACAGTGCAATTTGAAAACATAATATATATTCCCAGATTTGAACTACCGGGTCTATATTTTTAGTCGCCTTCCGATAATCGAACAGGCAGATAATTATTTGAATAAAGTGAATATTGTCTATAAAATAAATTTCCGTGTGAGCTCCATATGATAAATGCTTGCAGAACCAAAGTTCGTAATAACGATTTTGTGATTGTGTGATGGTGTTATTGACAAAAACAATATTAAATTTAAAATTGCTTTGAAGTATAATATTTGTATTTTCAAACACCATTAAAGAATTCATTAACTCTAAAATTTTTTTATGAATAAGTACGTAAATAACAAACTGTTAATAATAGAATATTGCTGAAATAACTAGTTTATATGTGTCTTATTTTTAACCCTGAATGGTTACTGTTCGTCGCATCGATGGAGCTCATTTAATCTTTATCATATACCTCTTGTAGCTTGCTCAAATTCGTATTTTTTTTATAAAATACGTAGTTTAAAATATTTATGCTTATTTTTAGCTTTAAAAATTGTTCCGATAGAATAACTTTTAAAAATTGTTCGTCGATTCAATTCAGACTAACCCTAAGGTACAAAAATTAAGAGGTTAAAGTATACATTAACATTTTAGGGTTAAATTATACTTCGCCATGAATATGGGTTAATGTTTTTACCAAACTTCTGTAAACAAACTTGGCGAGTTTATTGAAAATAAAGTAACTGCATAATTGAACTTGAGCCTGAATAAAAGTTGTTGTCTTATTAATAAAAAAATAAGCTTATTAATTCAATGAGAATTTATATGAAATCAATCAAAGTATCGATATGCCGACTTCCTCTCTCATGTCATATCAGAGATAATCGCAGTTATAAAAGGGAAATATTTGATAAAAAAAACTTTACCGACACTCTTTGATAAGAAACTTGCTCATTAATATATAAATAAAAAAATCAGTTATCAATTTTATATTGTTATCAGAGCAAAAAACCAAAAATTTTCTGTAACGTATAATTATTTATATCGAAGGCGTTTAAGTCAACAAGAGTTCTTGTACAAAAATAATTCCTATCGAACCCCCAACTTAAAGTAAACAGTACGAAATCGATAGAGCAACGGGAGAGTATAAAACGGTTAGAAAACTAATTTATTTCAACGAAAAGTTTTCCAGCTAAATGAATGGCTACTGTGTGAAAAAAGTTAGAAAAAACGTATAACTTATATCTTAATTGTTTGAATTTAATTAAGCAGAACATTTTATTAATGCAATTTGTCCCGGCGGAATGAAAACTATTAAAAACTTTAATAAATAAATCAAAAAAGTGCAGAGATTAATCAACTTAAACCCATAATTAATTGCTTTACTACACGCACATACACATTTTAGAAATAATTGCAGAAATAAGTGTGAAAAGTTAGTTAACTTTTTTGGATATGACCGCAGGTTTTATTTATAATCCAGCGGGTTTTGTTAAAAATTTCAATTCCCTTCGAGCTGTTTGTTTTTGGGCGGGCGGTCTTGGTTTGGTAAGTTGTCGGTTTTTTTCATGAAAATACTTTTTGCTATTTTGTCATTCAGAATGTGATCATCATGTGTTTCTGTCTTATCAATCTTATCTAATACATTCAATTGATTAAATATCTACAATGAAATATCTATTGTTTGTGTGTATGTACTCTGGATACAAAAAGAAAAACAAATTTTTAATGAATTCAGTTAAATAGACAAAAGTGATTCACCCACATTTTAACCCTCAGTTGAATGGTTCGATCCCATCGAGCCCTAAAAAAAATTTGATTGGATTTTGCTAGAAGACAACATTTTTGCTCATAAGATCTAATGCAGTTGATGCACCGGCGCATGCTCAATCACGTTGCAAGATCTGTGACTATGGAATCCATATTTATACCATCTATAGTATGAATGGTATAAATATTGAGGAATCAGATTTTATTATTGTCCTTGGCATGAAAATTCTGAGCGATGTTCGATGGAAGCATATTTCCGATGCATCAAAAGATATATTAAAGTGACTCGGCTTGTTAAGGTGCTGTAAGACATACTTTACTGTATCTGGTCTGCTTACTATTTATTATCGTTGGCTTTGAATTCACAGTCTTGAGTTAAATAATCAATAGATTAACGAAATAACCGTTATTACCGAAACCAAACTTGGTTTACCAGGGACCATGAATTAATTGGCTACTAACTCTTAACTAGAGAATATTTGACTGTTTCCTAAAAAAAATGTTTTATCTTTTTGAAATATTTCAGATTCAATCAGCGATATGGATTGCTTTAACATTAACCGGCATTCTATCCTACACCTGCATAATAGGTGTAGAGGGCACCCTTAATTATGGCAGCCTGTTTCCAGTTGTATTTCTACAGCTCTACTTTATGGGAACTTGTGACAACTCTATTCCTGCCTACGACAACAGTATTCTGAATGATGTGAAAACCGTCTTAAATCCACAAGATATTGTCATATGCAACAGTGTATATTTGGCTGTGGCCGCATGCTGGCTCTTAGCCTCTCTACTCCTACTGACGTGTAAGTAGCCACAATTCCAACACACAGAAATGCTATTTTATGTTTAAGATTTATATGGAACAGGTCTCAAACAGAATCAACCACGCATGGTTAGTGGTATATTATGGACCTGGATTTTGGTGACATTCTGCATTTGTGCGATGGACCTGGCATTAGGTATCATTTTCGGCATTGACTATGGCCGTTTTAATCGCAAGGCCTACAATTATAACTTAAGCGGTTTATATGCGGGCACTATAAACCCAGATGCTGCTCAATTGTTAGCGGGGATGGTGGTCTCAATGTCCCTGATGGTCTTGTCATTAAAGGGATTTGTTTTATGGATTATGAATGTTTGTTTTTTACTTTATTTAACAATGCGTGCCATATTTATTGGCCAAGATAATAGCGGAATGGTGAGTAGAGTTTTTGATACCTCAATATTTATAAGTTTTTAATTCGCACAAATTTGTTAAGCAACTAATTTATGGTAACATAAACTTTTATGACATCATTTATAATTTAAAAACTAAAAATTGGCTTTACAACAAGTTCGTCTCGATGTTGAAATTGTATAACACAAACGGTGTTTTAAGAAGTATTACAGAAATTCTTGTAATCAGCCTTGGGAACATTTTTAAAACTTCGTTTTATTTAAAAGTGGGCTTTTGTCTGACGTATTAAAAGTTTCTGTTTCATCCCACCTGGTGTGTTAAGGAAACTTTTTATACGTTCTATAAAATCCTACACATAACTAACACGGAGTGTTAACAATGGCCCTTTTATGTTTAACGTTTTTTGATTTTAAGTTCGAAATTTTGTCAGAATTAATTTATAAGGTCGAAATTTTCTCATAATCAGCCTGATTACGGTTGGCGTTTTTGACTTTCTAATTTGACAATTTGTCGAATTTGAAGGCGAAGGCGCTAATCGTAATCAGGCTTATTATCGTGGTAGCTCTTTGTCAACTGTATATATACAAACGACGGTCTCTATGCATCGAGTTTCATCTTCTAAGTTACCTGTGCTTTGAGAAATTGACAGCTCTTGTGTCGACAAAATGACAAAATACAATAAAACCAAATTTCAAGTGTATTTTGTCAAAAATAATTAATACATTCTATGCTTCAAGATATTTACATAAGTACATGCTTTCGGAAGATAAGACAAATTTTAAAACGTGCTAAAATTCAATAGAACTTCTTTATGAATTTTGAACTTTGAAAAACTAACAAAAAAATAGCAAATATGTAAATCATTTAAATAATATTTTGAAAGTAATATTTATCAGTTGAAATTTCATCGGCAACAATAAAAACCATTTCGTCAGTTTGCGTTCTGTGTGCTGATAAGGATTTGTAGTTATGTCTATCACTTCTGCGATATTTTGAATAATTAATCAGTTAATATCATTATGATATTTTTTATTGTTTCGTTGTTGTTCCACTACTATTAATTGATAAGAAGGAAATACTAGCGTATTTCAAAAGTTTCCAATCGGCATACAACAACGCATGGGAATTAAATTCTATTCCAATCATACCTAGAGTTGATATAATATCACCCAGTGACAAATTAAGTTCTGAAGGATACTCCTGCCATATTTAGGTGATTTTTATATTCTACAATTTTATTTATTTGTTAGTAATCGACATTAGCCTTTTACAGAGGTTTGTCTAATTTAATGAAATCAAAATTGTTAAAGTATTTCTTAATAAATTAATTAATTAGCTTTTCCAAAAATACTTTCTACAAAATATACTTTTAATAAAAAGTATTGAAATACATATGTAAACAGCCATGTCACAGAGTTCGATTCCGTTCGCAAAGGGAATTCATTTATTATTTTCGTTCCTCAGAAAACGACAAGAGAAAATATTTTTGTAATATTATGAAAAGATATTGTATGCCGAAATATACATATGCGAGCTAGAGAATTTGTACATGAGACCAACGCTATATGCATACGTACATATACATATTAATATGTGTACATAACTATGGGTATACATAAGCCTATAGGAGTGATCGTTAGTCTTCCATAGAAAATTTTAATCTTTGATAATTAATTTAGTGATATATAATCAACATAATAAAAATATGCGCAAAGCTTTAGCTCATTTGACAACCTTCAAGATGTATGTACGTTTCGGTAAACTACACCGGAAAAATAACAAAAAATCTATTTTCCTTTTGGACATTATTCGTATTTCCCTAATATGAATGACGATATTGACGTTACGTCAACACGACAGCAAGAAATTTTAACTTGTCTACTAATTGTCAATAATAATGAATTACTATTGTTGATATCGTGCTATTCTCTAAGTCGTACATGCACATAATATTGATTGAACATAAACAGTTCTTGACGACAAAGATAATTTTTGCTGTCATGTCGACACCCATAACACTGTAGAATGTTGATAAAATTATTACTTACTGCAGAGCAATCTTTTTATGCCTCATAAGGAGTCCGATGATATTCTGGCCACCAGACCACCAATCAATGCCTACCACGAAGAAGAACAAAAGTGAGTTAAATATTATTATATACATAAATCCAACAACTATGAATACCATATTGATAATTGTGTTTCTTTCAGGCCAAGCGTTTTATCGACCATGTTTGCCAATGAAGGTTTTGAGGAGGAAAACAGTGTCCAGAAAAATGCCGCTGTCATTAACAGTGAAATAATTGCTCGCGCCGCCCGCCTCTCCAAAGATCTTTCGCTAAAAGATATATGTTTCCGAAATTTAGATAACTTTCAGCAATATCCAATGCGATTAAGGCCCGAATCTATTCCTGATCAGCCACAACAACAATCAACTCCGCCCATTATAGTGTCAGCGTTCCCAGCACCTGATTACACGCCGCCCATGCAGCGTACAGCACTAAATCCCAATCGTAATCAACGATCCTAGTTTCTTCAAGTGTGTGTGTGTTTTTTTTAACTTTATATTTTTTAATTTAAATTAATTGTTGCCTTAAGAGACAGTCGTTATATACTTAATAAAATGAAAAGATGATTTGTGTCACTAGACAGCGATAACACCAGAGAAAAAAGATTATTTTTATTCGCATCGATGTTCTTGGACCCCAGCAGAGAGTTTTGCATCGTGTTGTTTTTATATTGTACACAAATGATAAGACAACGTTTCCTAACTAAACATTTTGTTTTTGAACGTAAAATATATTTTTTTACTGTAATAAATACTAAACACTGTGATAGTATCAATTACGTGAAAAGAAGCGCGTTTCTTTCAAAAGTATACGGTTACATTTTTCTTTGTGATCTCTATTTACAACCTTTTCATGCATGCACAAATACTTCGAATAACCATGGCAGATGATACGGTGCATGGTGTAGCAAAATAAAGTGAGTCTTCAAATAAAACATGAAAGAAACATTACACAAACTATGTTAGTGTGAAGGAGTGGCAGACATCACAATTACAACAACAACGGAGAATTATTGTACACAACTGTGTAGACAAAGGTTGGTTGATAAAAATATGGTCATATGCAGCACCCAAGGCAGCAGTACTACCACGTTATATCCTATTAAATACCGCTACTATCACCTAGTAATAGAGAGTGTATTTCTTTGGCGGAAGTGATAGCACAGCTGATGTATATCCATAGAAGTGAAAGGGGCACATCTCACATGATTTTCGTACTCTATTTATATCTGTCGCATGTTAACATGGTACAATAATTACAAGGAGGTCTGGGTGTTACTTATCTTGTACATAATTTCTATGTTTTCCTAGCAGCTGAATTGAAACTTTGCAAATAAAAACTATCCAGTGTAAAAGGATTATAAACTTTTCCTGTGCAAAAGTGGTCGGTGTATGTATGAGCGTCCATCAATTCATATATAAAGGTATCGAGTAACCGAAGGAATTGCACTGAGTACTGCTCAGTTGTAGAATTCGCAATCACTAGTGCAATACACACATAATAGTTCTTTTTCAATTATTATTTCTAATATTGTAATCATTTGTAAAAATATAAAAACAATTTTCGAACAACTTTGATCACATTTAGCATCTATTACTGCATGTTTAAATTTTCTCGATAACCTCAGTCACTTTTAAGATCAACAATTATACGTTCAAAATATTGATAAGAGGCCAGATGAAAAAACAACTAACCCACGGCTGTTGGTTGAGCAAATCGTTACTTGTGTTTTAAACGTAGACGGGAAAGTGCGCTCAAGTGGAATTTGTTAAAATAAAAAAAAGTTAAACAAAAACATGGTTTCGATTGTTAAATTCGGTCGTATTTTGCAGCATGGTTCGTGCCTACTGAAGGAAACTCCTAGTGCTTTACGGTATTCTAGACAATTAAGCCTATGCACAGTGTATAATGCAGGTAAGACACGGTATCTATAAAAAATTGGAAAATAGATTTGCAAATGCATATATGTACTTTACGCAACAAGTAAAAATGCCGCAGCAACAGCTGTTCAAGCAATGCGTCTTAAACCTAGTGAAAAGATGCCAGAAATCTTTAAAGAATTCTTTTTACAGAACGACGTTTCACTGAAAAACATGAATGGGTTTCTTTCGAAGGCACCTCTGGTACAGTTGGCATTTCCACTTATGCTCAAGAAGCTTTGGGTGATGTAGTATTTGCTCAATTACCCGATCCCGGAACGGTGTTAAAACAAAATGATGAATGTGGTGCCTTAGAAAGTGTAAAAGCCGCTAGTGAAGTTTACTCTCCCGTCAGTGGAGAAGTTACGGGAAAAAATTCCGCCGTAGAGGAAACGCCATCTCTAATTAATACTAGTTGTTATGATGATGGTAAAATTAGTCTTCTTAATATTCTTTGCTTTCTTACAATCAAAATTTCTTTTTTAGGCTGGCTTTTTAAAATTAAGCTCTCCAACGCCTCGGAATTGGATAAATTGATGACCGAAGATCAATACAATGAGTTTCTTAAAAATGCAGATCATTAGTTCATAATTCTTATTTAATTTGTTAAATTATCAATCCATATGCTGTTTTTAAAGTTCAAAATATCCCCTTTATGCACTTGTGAGCTCATTAAGTATATAATTACTTTATATTTATCTACGTACACATAAAACACAATACATCATTTTAGCTGCTACTTAATATAGAAAGTTAATATTTAATATATGTAAATTATAAAATTAGTAAAAGAGGAAATATTGCATATACATGAAAATATAGACGATCGGTTTTATGTTAATGAAAAATCACGTTTGTCTTGAAATTGAGGGCGGGTGTGTCAGTATATTAATTAATTAGCCTTAAAGCTTTTTCAATTGCTTCATTTCTGGATTCGTTTCCCAAAAAGCAAAGTCTATGGCAATTTTATTTTAAAACCTGATACGAACTATCATCGGCTGTACACAGATTGACATTCAACCATTGCAGGTGTTTTTGTATATGAATATTTTCCACTTTTAAGCATACATCACTATGCACCAGAGTTTTATAAATCATATTTCGTTAGAATTTGGGCTTACCCTTAACAGTTCTAATTTCAGTTTATCCACTCTTAGACTATGTTCAACCTTTTTTTGCATTACTAATAGTTCGTTTCTTCTATTTTGTATGTTGTGATTAACTTCCAAGTATTTCATTTCCAGCTCCTTATGTTTAATACTTAAGTCCAGCAGTTTAAGCCTTTTTGAGCTTTCGGTCTCTAAATCACACTGGCACTTTCCATGTTTTATTCTTTTGGTATTTATTGTTTTATTTCTGTCCATAATTGGTGTATCATCTTCAGTATTAATGATTTCATCATCCGTTGTTACTGGTTCGTTTTGTACAATAACATAATTAGCAGGTAAGTCTTCAATCTCTGTATCACTTATAGCTGATTTGTTTATTTTCGCCATTGACTTGATTTTACGCCAATTTTTTTCTATTTGAATCAAAGTTCTGTTGTGATTGGAAACCTCGTTGAACATGGTATGCACTATATTCCACGCCTGCCTCTTCCTTACATTTGTATTGTAGGCAATTTTAGGATTTTCTGTTATATCCAACTGTTGCAATACCAAGTTATGCATGCATGTTGATTTCATACAGAATGGACATTGCCACTTACTTCTTCGGTGGATTCCCAGTTTGCAGACCTTCGTTTTTCCATTTCCTACGTTATTATTTTATAGTGTAAATAAATTATCAGTTATTTATGGTATAAAAATTAATTTAATTTCCAAACAAAAGTTATTTATTCCAAATATACAACAGAAGAATATACAATTGTCAAAGTGATTAGCGAATACCCAAACGTTGAAATCATTATTATCGATTTAGTTGCGTTTATATATGGAATGCTTACGGACGTAAACAAATCTAACTGCTATTTAAGATTCATGTATCACATCGAATAAAGAAGTTCAAGAAAGAACTTTTCTAGCATACTCTCTTGCAACATACATATATGCAAACACAATATGTGTTACATAACTATGGATCAGCTGAAACGAGAACTCACATTTACGTTTACATCAGGTGGCCAACTTCCGCCTTAGCATTTCTTAGCAGTCTGGTAACTATACAACAACTATCGATAACACCTCTACTGTGTATGACAACAAATATGTGTGTGTATACATTGTTATGTATTCTTTTATTTCCATTTTTAATAATAAACAAAAGCAGAAACATCTAATGCAAGACAGATAATAATGGAAACTTTAGACATTTTAGATAACTTGGATTATTTAAGAACCCGTTCTCGAATTAGAAAAGTTTACAGGAAAAGAAGAAACCCTTTTGTGGAATATAGCGAAGAGGAGTTTCGCATTAAATATAGATTTTCAAAAGAAAATAGCAAAAAATTAATAAGGTTAGTATTATCCGATTTTAAAGGTGAAAAGAGAGGCGGCAGTATTCCACCACACATACAAGTATTGGCTGCCTTAAGATGTTGGGGCGTAGACCATGCACAAATTGATTGCGCGGAATACCATGGATTCTCCCAATCGACCATGAGCAGAGTCTGTGCTAAGGTTGCTTTGGCTTTTTCGAAAAAGGCAAGTTCTGTTATTAAAATGGCAACATTACCTGAGGAACAAATGAAAGTAATGGAAAAATTTGAACGAATTGCTGGTCTTAAAAGTGTGATAGGTGCAATCGGCTGTACCCGGATTGATATCCACGCTTTAGGGAAGTGCTTCTTTTCTCTGAACGTCCAGGTATTTTTATAAATAAATATTATAAGCGTCAGAGCCATTTTCTATTTCCAAAATGTGGATGTATGTGCATAGGTTGTTTGTGATGCATCATTAAAGATTACCGATATGACTGCCTGTTGGAAAGAAAAAACTCACGACTGCAGAATATTTAGCGAAAGTAAGATTAAAAAGCTTTTTGAAGAAGGTGCATTTATGGGCCGATTAATAGGAGACTCTAGTAATAAGTGCAGGGACTATTTATTTACGCCAATAAGGAACCCAAAGAATTCAAAGGAAGAAACCTACAACGAAGTTCACTGGAAAACGAGAAAAGTTGCAGAAAGAGTTATCCGAAGTTGGAAAAGCAGATTTCGAATTCTTGCAGATAAAGTCCGAATTTCTAGAGCAAACGGAAGAGCTTTAATTGTGGCTCTAGCTGTTCTTCATAACTTGGCTGTAATATACAATGATCAAAGTTTTGGTAAATAAGCAAAATGTTTGAATTAAACGAATTGACATTAAACTCCATGTTAATTTTGTTAGATGAGGATGAAGGTGATATTTCGGAAAGAGATGCTTTACTCGATGATACCGAAGATGAAAACGTTACTCGAGATATTTATATTCAAGAAAATTTTTAAATTATAGAAATCATACTTCCTTTTCATAATTAATAGATTAATTAACTTTTACCGTACACTACGTGCCCGTACACTAAAAAATCTAAATAAATTATCGAACAAATAACTCATTTGGAATGTATTTAAAGAACACTTTTAATTGGAATTATGTTTTAAATTCTAACTCAAAACTAAATTACTGTTTAATCTATGTAACACCCAATTATTTTTTGTTGTTGTTATTTTACATCAAATATTTTTTTTTTCATTGTATGTATGGGATTTCATTTTCCTTGTAAAGGCAAGCCTTTCGTACACATACGCAGGAAGAATGAGTTGAATAAAAAAATACTATTTATGGAATAAATCTATTTCTAAATAAAAAAAAATATTAATAATAATAAAAATATTAACGATCGAATTACGTTAAATGAATTAAGAGAAAATATTCAAATATTAAGAAAAGCTTATATAATAGCATTAAGTTTGTTATAATGAAACTATAAAAATAATTGTAATTTTCATATGAAATGCCAAGTGTACAATGAGGCAAAATTAGTTTAGAAAACCGTACATATATAAATATGTACATAAGGTAATACATACATCATGTTTCATAAATCATATTTCGTTAGAATTCGGGCTTGAGGAAGTACGAAATCCACTTGCCTTTAACTGTTCAATTTCTAATTTCAGTTTCTCCATTCTTAGATTATGTTCACCTTTTTCTTGAATTGCTAACATTTCGTTTCTTCTCTTTTGTATGTTGTGATTTTCTTCCGAATATTTCATTTCCAGCTCCTTCTGTTTAATACTTAAGTCCAGCAGTTTAAGCCTTTTTGAACTCTCGGTCTCCAAATCACATTGGCACTTTCCGTGTTTTTTTCTTTTTATTGGCTTATTTTTGTCCCTAATTGATGTATCATCTTCAGTATTTAGGATTTCATCATCTGTTGTTACTGGTTCGTTTTGTACTACAACATAGTTTGCGGGCGAATCTTCAATTTCAATGTTTGTGTCACTTATAGGCGAATTTCTCATTTTCGCCAATGACTTGGTTTTACGCCACTGGTTCTGTATTTGTTCCAATGTTCGGTTGTGCTTCGAAACTTCGTTGAACAGAGTATGCACGGTATTCCATGCATCCCTCTTCCTTACATTTGTGTTGGTGTCAATTTTCGGATTTTCTATTATCTCCAATTGCTCCAATACCAGGTTTAATAACAAATCCTATAATTACGTGGACACAAAAATACTCGGGTTGATTTTATATACAATTGGACCTGGTTCTACTTACTTTCTCAGTCTGATCCCAATTTGCAGATCTTCGTTTTTCCATTTCCTATATTATTTTGTGGTGTGGATGATTGTGTATTTATGGTAAAAGGATTGCTTCAATTTCTAATTGAATCTATTTATTTTTAAGATATTTTTTTAATTGGATATACATTTGGAAGATACAATTAATTAAATGTCAAAACAAGGGATGATTTATAAATACATGGTTGCGTTTTGGGATTATATTGGGACAATATCAAAGAGAACTGTTGATATCTATATGGCAACTATATAATGTGCTCCGCATATATATCTTTAATTTAATAATTCCTCGATCTTATTGGAGTTTTTAGCGAAGTAATTACTCTGGAGCATGTATACATATATTCACTCATATCATCAATAAATTTTCCTTCGAGGTTTGTCCCATTTCTACAAATTTCAATGATATCAAACTTAAATAAAATTCCCCTGATTGTGAGAGCAGAGGTTCGAGGAGCAGAGGTATGCTGGGAAGCAAAGCAGAAAATAGTGAAGGAGTTCCACGTATGTATATCGTGCGTAAATAAAATTTCCCCGACTTCCCCGCAAAACCAATGGCAGCACCCTTTTTTTAATGCAGCACGGCAACGCCGTCCACGGATGATTTTGGAGGGGTGTACAAAGTTATTATGTGGTACAAAGAGTTAACTGTATGTGTTCCTTCAAATAGAAATCAGAAAAATTTTCATCAAAATTGTATTATCTTGAATCGAGATATCGTGATCTCTAGCCAAGACACCTCAGCATGTTGAAAAGGTAGTATGAAGATAAACCACTTATCAGATTCAACAACAACGAAGCAGATACACCAACCCCTTTTGGATTTCTAAACAGCTTGATCGAAGTCCCCAAAATCCCCAGAGTTCCCTGCCACTTCTCTAAAAAAAAAAAAAAACAATGGCATCACACTGCTTAGAAATCCTACCCGGTAACGGAAACTACCCTGACTAATTCTGAGAGCCTGTCGGTATGTCTGTATGTGTATGTGTGTGTGTGACCCGCTTATAACTTCTGCACGATTAAGCCGAATTAAACCGGTAGCGTTGTGATGAGCGTTTCTCAACTTATACTTCTTGTTAATTTGCATCAAACTGGTAGATTTCAAGATTTCTCGAAAAAAAATTAGAAAAAGTGCATTTTCAAAGTCATCGATCGATCCTACAAACTCATCAGCCCTTGGCATTTAAAAACCCCGAGTACCGTAAACCGGTTCAATATCGGCTAATGGGCTCGTGAGATACGTGAACGAAATAATTCAAAACAGCTGGCTTGTATTTCAAAAACTCCGAAATTAAATGTCTGATCATTCATGGTAATCGAATATTATATCACTGATCACTTATCACGTGGGAAACGCTTGATTTGAAAATTAAAATAATACCGTTTAAGTTTGAAAAGCTCAAAAGCTAGAATGGAATAAAGACCAGGTTAGAGATAGATTACAGGGATGCCCTTTAGGGTCAATCGTTTCTCATATATTTCTATTACAAAGTTGCCATATTAAAAATTTCATAATTTCGCCGAGTACACGGAATTCGTTCAGTTAATTTTTTCAATATCTCGAACACCATTTTAACAGGCTCTATAATTATCAAATAAAAACTTTAGTGCCTGCTCTTGTATAAAGAGTTCTCTGACTGGATTTTCAATGTCCTCGGCTACGGGACTGTTGAAAGCACTACGGCTTGACTTAAGTATGGATGATATCTTCCTTCCATTGAGAGTTAAATAAACTTTATTCTAAAAGTTAATTGAATAAAGTCGACCTATCGGAACACCTGGGAATACTTTTATTTCCCTAAGACACACACACACACACACATAAACATGTAGTTGCTAATTGAGAAATAGTATATCTGCCAGAACTCTCTTGATGTTTGTCACTCAAGTGAACGAACGGTGGCCATCTCTAATTTTGACTACAACAAAAAAGTGCTCTACAAATAAATAGATACGAAAACTTTTTGGAAATTCAGCAGCAACTTTAGATTCTCACAAACAACACACCATAGGAAATTGATTTGAGTTAAAACGAGGGTATAAACATTTTGTGTAAATGGTGGCTTTCAGTATGTGAGAGTTGTTCCGTGGGCCAAGACGTGCTACAACAATTCACAGCACAGTTGTGGAAGAAAACATACATACATAAATATATTAAAACAACAACAACAAATATATAATTATTGAAACAACATTTAACAAATTTTAATTGCTAAAAGAAAAATAAACAAATAAAACTTAATGTTATGAACATTTGAAATTCGTGTATTTTAAAAAAACGGTCCATTTGAGGAATTTTTGTAGCTCAAAATTTAAAAAGAAAAATATATTGATAAAAAAGAAAAATGCCATCGGAAAAATCGATTTATTATCCCAATCCGGCCATTAGCCAAAATGCTTACATATCCAGCATGGAAGAATACAAAAAGTTCTATGAGGAATCTTTGGACAATCCCGAAGAATTCTGGTCACGTGTGGCCAAACAGTTTCACTGGGAAACGCCAGCCGAACCAAAGAAATTCTTGCAGTACAATTTTAATATTACGAAAGGACCCATTTCCATTAAATGGATGGAAGGAGCCTCCACAAATATTTGTTACAATCTATTAGATCGCAACATTCGCAATGGACTAGGAGATACAATTGCTTATTATTGGTAAGTTTAATCTGATTTCAGTTCTCACAACTTTTACTTTTTCCCAATGACGCAGTTCGTGTGTGCTTTTCCCCCCCCTCGTTACCACTGAAAAAGGACATGCTGCTTAAAGTGTTATTGATTTTTTTCCACTGCTTTTGTGATTTACAGAAGAAGTATACGAATATGAATGCATGTATGTTGCATATAGTAAATGTACTTAAAGAACAACAACAACAACAAGACTTTTGTTACGACATCAAATGTAAAAGTTTACGTTTAGGGTAGAGGACAAATAAGTACCCCTCGTGCGTACGTACTTAAAATAGGCATTTTGTATTAAAGTTTAAATAAACAAACAGCACATGTTACTTGGAATGTTCTGCTGTTTGTGAAATGTGTATGTGTGCAGGTATTTAAATAGTAAAAGAACTACCACAGTGGTCGAATGTAAGACACTCTACATAAAGTGAAAGTATATTCAAGTGCAAAGTTATTTATTTCTATTTTAATAACTTGTATTGCTTTGAAGATTATTTTTCCAATTCCCAACTATTCCTAAGGCCATAAACTTATTCACAAGGTTATAGGAACACACACGCATGCACACATACATGCTTATGTGATGTAGTGTTGTACTGTTGTAGGGATAGTGTGTGTTGCTTTCGCAAACTATTGCAGGCATTTCGTCATAAAATTTGTAATCGGTATTATCGAAAACAATTTTAAAACATTCGCACAAATAATTAAATCAAATGTGCGACAGCTTTTTTTTGGAATTTTAATATATTAAAATCTAAGGAATTTGTTAAACTTTTCGTATACAACATACACTTAGAACTCTCTTGACGGCCTTTGAGGCATGATTCGCAGGCAGGCACCTTTAATAAGGGATATAGAAACAAACAGGTTTAGCAAGAATTATTTTTCAATATATTCGCTTTCAAACAATCAATTGAAAATTAAAAGTTCTCTAAAGAAAATTACAAATAAAATAAAAAATATGTCTTATGAAACAGGCCCTTTCAAGAGATCTGAAGTGTCCTCTAAAATAGAAGCTTTTAAAAAGCTAAGCTTTTTAAAAGTACCTGTCCAAGTATGTATTGAAAACCCTTTTTAAAAAGTAACGTTGGAAGTACATATTGAAAACAATGTCTTAAAAAGTACCTGCCAAAGTATATATTAAAACGTACTTTTTAAGGTGTAACGGTTAAAGTATACATTAAAAAGTACCATTTAAAAAAGTACCTTTTATATAAAATATATATGAAAATTTTCGTATAAAAAATATGCCTGTTAAAAATTGAAAATAATAAAAAACTATTTGTAAAACAATTGATATCAATTTCAAAAAGTACCTATTAAAAGAAATACTTTTTCAAGAAGTTCTCATTAAAGAAATACTTTTCCAAAAAAGTAGCTTTTGCAAGAAAATCGGTCAAGGAATTTAAATTAATGGAAAAAACGCCATCTAAAAATAGTGCCTTTTAAAAAATTAACAATGTGACTCCTAAAGTAAACATTAAAAAGTACCTGATAAAAAGGAACTATTGAAAAATATTATTTTAAAAAAGTACCTGCTACAAAATGCCTTTTAAAATGAGAACTTTTTCCAAAAAATACACTTTTAAATAAGTAAATTTTTAAATAAATTGTTTTCAAAAGGATTAACTGCTAAAAAAAATTCACCGATTAAAAAGTACCTTAAGAAATATCCCTAAAAAGTACATGTTACAAAAAGTATCTTTTGAAAAAGTAGTTTTTGAAAAAGTAGTTCCCGCTGGGAGAAAAAGATAAAAACCTCCAGCTCATGGGGGTTATATATGGTCCCTTTGTGTTAATTTAGAAAAGAATATACTTTTCAAAAAGTATTTAACAAAAAGAGACTTTTAAAACAAGTGAGTTTTAAAAATAGTACATGTAAAAAGTATATTAAAAACACACCATTAAAAACACGACCTTTTACAAAAATTATCTTTTGAAAGAAACAAGTTTTTTAAAGAAGTACCTTTTTAAAGAAGTACCTTTTGAAAGAAGCAAGTTTTTTAAAGAAGTACTTTTTTTGAAGAAGTACCTTTTTAAAGAAGTACCTTTTGAAAGAAGCAAGTTTTTTAAAGAAGTACCTTTTGAAAGAATCAACTTTTTTAAAGAAGTACCTTTTTATAGAATTACCTTTCGAAAGAAGAAAGTTTTTTTTAAAGAAAAAGGTACTTTTGTACCTTTTGAAAAAAGCAAGTTTTTTAAAGAAGTACCTTTTGAAAGAAGCAACTTTTTTAAAGAAGTACCTTTTTGAAGAAGTAGCTTTTTAAGGAAGTACCTTTTGAAAGAAGCAAGTTTTTTAAAGAAGTACATTTCTTGAAGTACTTTTTTTGAAAGAAGTTTTTTTAAAGAAGTACTTTTTTTTGAAGAAGTACCTTTTTAAAGAAGTACCTTTTGAATGAAGCAAGTTTTTTAAAGAAGTACTTTTCTTGAAGAAGTACCTTTTGAAAGAAGCAAGTTCTTAAAAGAAGTACCTTTTTAAAGAAGTACCTTTTGAAAGAAGAAAGTTTTTTAAAGAAATACTTTTTTGAAGAAGTAGCTTTTTAAAGAAGTGCCTGTAAATGAAATACCTTTTAAAAGCAGTACATATTAAGGAATTCATTCCCAATTTTCCCAAGAATCTGTTAAGTTGAAATATTTCAAAAATAATAATGAATTTAGTATGGACGTGGCGTCACCGACCTTTTTAAGCAAAAAGGAGTATTAAAAAGTTTTAGGTCCAAAGTGCCAATTTGCAATGCTCGTTCCTAACTGAACAGCAGTTCTCCCAATATTTACCACCATGTAAAACTAACCATTAAAAAAACATCCCAAAACAATAAATACATTTCGTAGTGGGCAAGGTTGCGTATAAGAAAATGAAAAAAAGAAAATTACTTTGAAGGATGTGTTGAGACATGCGCACTGCCAACACAAATATTGAACAGGCGAGAGTATCAACAAGAAAAAGATGACGAATAAAGAGCTGCACATAAAAGGCAGGAACTAATTGACAGTAATTAAAATGTTTTATATGATTTTTTGTTTAATTATTATTTTTTAAACAGTTCATTGGCCTTATTTAAGTGCAATAATCATTTAAATTTAAATAAATTTATGCATGCAAATGTTTCATAGACTGAACTACAGCGGAGACACATCATAATTTAAAAATATGGACAGATGAATAAAACAGGAAGTGTCGAAAGATTGATTTATGTTTTCTGATGCAGCTGATATATTGATTTTTTATTTTCTTTGTTGTGATAAAAAAAAAACAAGATATAAATATTCGCCCGTATTATAAATGACGACGTCGACGTCACATCAACACGACAGCAAAAAATTGTCAATTGTCTAGTCCTTGTCGAGCGGAATTGACTGCTGGTATCATGTTCCATTAATATTATACGCCTTAGAGAATACCAAAAAGCTGTTAATAATAAGTAAATATTGTCCCCAAATAAATGACAAGTGACAATTTTTTGCTGCCCTGTTGATGTGACGTCGACGTCGTCATTCATAATATGGGCGGCGATTATTTTGTATTGTATCGTTTGATATATCGGGCGAAATTAATTATAAATAATAAACTCTGTTGGCTGAAATGTAGTGAATACAAGACTACGATGCTTTAGATTCCGAGTTCCACTCCCGCAGTCAGTAGTCATGAAAAGGGTGTCGAATTTCTCGGTTCTGCATTAATGCGTGGTTGTGTTAATTGTTGTCGTTCTGTTGCAATAACGAAGGCCAAAACTGGTCGGTAAACATTACCAATAGCGCTTAACGCCGTCATGTCCTATAAAAGACCAAGAAACAGCACCCTCCTCCGTCGGTACCTGCAGCAAAAAATTAAGTTTAAAAAAAAAACAAACCACCAGTGAGGTAAAAAGTAAAAATTAGCTACGAAAAATTCTGTCTTCTCTCCTCCTAACACTACCCCCTCCTTTCTAGTCCTGGCACAATGCACTGCATATGTAGGAGTCATCCCCATAGTGCTAATCCACGACAAAAAAAAAAGAGAAATAAATATGTATGAAATCACATGTATGTGTGTGTATGTATGTATGAGCAGTACATTCAAGGTCTGTCTATAATATGAATCAACCTTGAGTCTCTTCTTCATATTCAGATGATACGAGTGTCCTGCAAAAATGCCTGTTGTTTTTGTTGCCGCTGCTCTGCCATTTTATACAACCAACACGAACTGCATAAATATTTAAACTTGACTTTGTTCTATTTTCCATAAGCGCATATTGAAATAGAAAATATAATTAAAAATTTGTAATTATTAATGCACGAATTCTAATTTCTCTTGCTTGAAGCCGCTGCTATTCTTGTCCTCTGGAACTCCAGATATATAATTATACAATAATTACGCAACAATATTGATTCCTCCACTTTAAGTTCAAATGGAAATACTGTTTTCTACATTGAAAATAAAGAAAAGAAAAGAATACCTGGAGAATACACCAACAAATAAACAACAACAAAATTTCATATTTAGAAAGGTTTTGACAGAAATTCTTATGTTAATGCGCAAGGCAGCGTGAGAATAAATGAATATATTAACAAATACGCCAATTTTTGTCACCATTATTTTACTCGATAATATGGAATAATAAATTTTATGAACAGCAGCAGGGAACGGAAATTGTGTGTCTGTCAAAATCGATTATTATTGCAACTCTTGTATTAAATCTTTTAAATGGCATCAATAAACTTAAACTAAAAATTAATAATTATTGTGCAGTCGTATAGGAATTTTTACAGTATAAAAATAAAAATTTGGCACAAAAAGCCGAATATTTACGACCCCTGACAAACGTAAAATAAAACAATAATAGAGCATTTATATGCACGTAATTGAAAATAAAAAGTGTTTGTTTAAAACAGTTTTAATTTGTACTTAATTTGCAATTTACTTTTGTTTCTCAAATTCCTTGCAAACATGGAATTTAATTAAAGTAACGAAATTATTTGTTGTTTTTACAAAAAAAAAAGAACAAAGAAATTGACATGGAAATCAAAGAAACAAGGAAACAAGGAAACAGTGATAAAAGGGCGCGTTTTAAGTTTGACAAAAGAAAATATTTTATTTAATCTATTATTTTTATATCTGTTGCAAAAGATAATTTTATGCCACTGATGTTGGCTTATAATACCGTGCACTATGGGCCTCGAATTGTCATACACTTTTTAAGATAATTTCGGCTGGAGATCATCAACTACTCGTCGCTTGTTTTGTTTTTTTTTTCTTTTGTGCCCAAAAGGCTCTTGACTTATCGCTCGAAAAAATGTGCAGTTAAATTTTATTAGATGTGAAAAATATCAAATACAGTGTGTACATACAATTCTGCAAAATCCTACGATTAATTTACGTGAAAATACTGTTGACATATTTGACAGATCACGCGATTGTGTATCTTGAATATATATTTGATCAACCAGGATCGATCGAAATCTTTATTTAAATTACATTATATTTGGACCCAGCACTCTTGGCATGACCTCTGCATATGTAGTGCATTATGCCGGAACTAGAAAGGAGAGGAAAGTGTCAAGAGGAGAGATTAGAAGGTAAACAATTTTGTTGTGGCTTTTTTACTTTTTACTGCGCCGGTGAATTTATGACCGCAAATACCGACGGGGCAGGGTGTTGTCTTTTGCTCTTTCTTGGGACATGACGGTGTTAAGCGCTATCGGTGATCTTTACCAATCAGTACCATGCCTTCGTTATTGTAACAGAGCGACAACAATTAACACAACCACGCATTAATGCGGATCCGAGAAATTCGACACCCTATTCATGACTGACTCCGAGGGTCGAACTCGGCATATAAGGTCCCGTAATCTTGGGTCGAACTCGGTATCTAAAGCATCGTAATCTTGTGTTCACTACTTCAGCCTCACTTTGAGTTACCATCGATGGTTTCAAGTGACTTGACCCATTAATAACTGGATCGGCATACTAGGATCAGATCTTGGCTTTATCTACAACTCAAATAGAATCAAAATTGTACTTTTATAGCTGAAGTTGGAGGGCACCCACGCAAACTAACCAATCAACTATAGCAAAATAATTTAATGTGAATTCCTTCAACAAACAACTGACAACGAACTAACCTATTGTTAAATTATATGATTCATTGTCTTCGTGTTATTGGAATGTTTTTTCAAACCAAAACAACAATATGATTAGGCCAATAATCTCTTCAGCTGATGGTGCAAAAAAAAAAGAATTTCGCTCGTTTATGTTAGAGACGAGCACTATTCAAGCCGGTAGTGCATCACGCATAACGCTCACCTGATCGTGACAAACTTCATTCCTAAATCAGTCTGAATTAAAATTATAAAACTTTGTAGCAAATAAAATTCAGAGATTTCGGTATAACTGGAGTTAACAAAAAAGTTTTAAAAAGTTAAAAGAAACTTATGGAATTGATATTCTCCTGACTAAATATTTTGTGACAACGTTTGTCATTTTAGTATAAGTCGTTGTGTGGCATTGTCTGCCAATCTGTAAAATTGTAAATGACAGCATAAATGCGATGGCAAAAATTGTCATGTGCTGTTCCCAGCTTTAGCAGAGAGTTACTTTTGCTCTGCACACATTTTGCATTTATTTTAAAATAATTTCGTGGTGTCATTCTCAAATTTGACAAATTATTGCGACACCGTTTACATTGGACAAGTTAACAGATTGTAAGACAATGTCACACAACCAACAATTCTTATAAAACAAAACTCCCCACGAGTTCATTTTATGGGGTTTTCTTGGGGTGTCACCAAATATCATGAAGTGCACGAAGCTTCACTCAGTATTCCATCGTTGGCTTGTATTAATATTAACAATTTTTCTTGTATTTTCTTTTACTGATAATAATAATAATAATAATAATAATAATAATAATAATAATAATAATAATAATAATAATAATAATAATAATAATGATAATAATAATAATAATAATAATAATAATAATAATAATAATAATAATAATAATAATAATAATAATAATAATGATAATAATAATAATAATAATAATAATAATAATAATAATAATAACATGAACATGACGTGCATGATATTGTCACTGATTGTGTAATCTGCTAGACACATTTCAAATTCTGGTAGCCTATTTATAATATTTGTGTGTATGTGTTTGTTATCATCAAACCAACTCTCTCCTCTCCATTGCCAAAAGTGATCAGTTATTTATTTAACGATAACCATCAACTTCAAAACGAAAAATAATTAAATTCATTATTCATAGTTAAGTGCTGTTGCTATTGTTCAAATCATCTGATTGCATTATTAAAATAAATACGAAAAATACAAAATTGTTTATACAGTAAAACTCGGTTATAACGAACACCATGGTATCAGTATAAATAGTTGGTTATAAGAAAAGTTCGTGATAAGCGTGGTGATATGCAAAACAAGTTTTGGCTGTGAATGTACACAGAAATTCTAAATTTCCTTTATTATTGATGAAAAATAATTAAATTATGTAATTAATATTAAATTTAATTTAATTTCGTAGTTAAATTATTCGAAAAATGTTTTTAATTCAGAAAAATACGATATATATTCCAAAACGTAAGGAAAGTTCATTATCAGTTTTATATATTAAACTTACACAGCAGAGCAGAACAGCTGTTTTCGAAAGCCGCTACACTGTTGTCATCAGTACTCGTGTGTATTTTTTTGTTTATTTCTCCTTTTTTGGTGGCTCAATTGAATGTGATAACAGTTTCTATTTGCGCCATTTTTGTTATGAAAAAGAATACGAGAATTGTATCAAACCGATGGTAACAAACTTTTGTTAAGTACTGCCGTTTGATTATATTTTCATTTTCTATTTTTCTGAAACTCATTAACTGTTTCATTGTTATTATAATGCGATGTGTCCCAATGCATTCAAGGATCTCTTTTCCGAAACGCGCTCTTTTATAAGTTCAACGTAGTTTTCATTGAGATCACGCCCACTTGTCGTGTATTTTACCCACTTGTCGTGAACTCGTACTACGCATTACCGTGAGAGCTCATTCCCTACCCGAACAGGGAGTATGGGAAATAAGCTCCCTGCGGCAGTGTTTCCTATTACGTATTTGACTTGGAAAATTTTAAATCCAACCGCCAGAAGCAGCACTCCTATTAACCTCCTTCCCATAACCAATTTTTCTAGTTCCTATAAATTAAAATTTAATGTAACAATTAACAGTTCGATACAAATTTACTTACAATTAAAAACATAATTTTTTTGTATAAAAAATAAAACAGCAACACAAAATTGGAACTGATTTAAATGGATTCAACACACATTTTTATGAGTCTGCTATAAAGGAGTAAAAACGTAAGGAATTCGTTATAAACGAGGATTCGTTATAAGTGTGTTCGCTTTAGTGAAGAATTTTCGGCAGAAAATATAACCAAAAGCAGTGGGACTTTGAAAGTAGTTCGTTAAATCCGAAAGTTTTGTTATGAACGAGTTCGTTTTAAGCGAGTTTTACTGTATTAATGAATTACTAAAGAAATTGTTGTGCAAGTCATGCGATCGCTATCTTATTTAGAATAGCGCCACTTCTGTTTCAAGTGATTTTATTTTTATTGTGTATTTTTTCTACTGCTGCATTATCTTTAATAATGCCAATACAAATTATGAAAGTCAGATCGGATGGGTCATACGACTTAAAGAAAAATCTGTTGTCCTGAGTTCGTGAAATCTACAGATTACAAAGAGAGCAGATTAAAGTGCTCGTATTTGTTTCAAAGTATTTCACATATTCTGTATTGATTGATGTCGAAATAAATTGTCATCTGAGACCGCAAAATCATGTGGTTACACCCAACGTGTTATATAGACCAGCATAAGACTTCAGATATCGGTGCAGTGCTCCAATACGAAGAAACATTTTTGAATAGGCTGTTATGCCAAATAAGAGAATTCCAAGTGGAAGTACTGACGCACCTGAGATGTATCTTGAGTTTAAATTTCCTTGAGCTACAATTTATTTTCAATAAATTAAAACGCTTAATGGTCACATAAAATTCATAACAATTTAAAATCCATCCACGTATTCATGACTCTTTGCTGAGCACAGTTGCCACTGTGGTACAATTGAACCAAAAATTGTTGTTTTTTTACACTTGGTTCGCTGGTTCATTTTTTTTTTATTTTTATGAAAAGTTAACGAATATAATATAAAGAAATTTTGAAAGTTTTATCATGCCTGTAAAAATGTATTTACGAAAATTATTACTCTTCACATAAAGTAAAAGATTTGATTCGTTTACAACACTTGATAGTAATCGATTATTACCTACCCACAGTAGTAAATCAAAAAACTATATTGGCAACACTGATCGATTGTTACTTTTGTTTACAAGTCAGAAATTGACAACTTGACTTCAGTGTAAAAAGTATTATTGTATTATGCTGGTATGCAAATAGAATTGAAAAAATTGGTTCTCCTTTTTTATGGATTTTGGTCCCGAAGAAAAATTTAGGCTGGCAACCGTGTTACTGAGAATATTTCGTTTTCTCCAACTGTTTGTAGCAGTCAGCAGATTTTCTAAACATCGTATGTTTGATTTATGCAGACCAAGTCTACGCTTTTATTGGCCGTTGGTATCAGGTGATTACCAAAATTTATCGCGCGACTCTCTTGTAGTGAAAAAAGTTAGCAGTAGATGATGTGATTTTGGAATAAAACAAACAGAGATTCAGCCAAATGTTTGTATGCTTTTTTTTCACTCAATTCACACAAAACTATTGTGTGATTCGAGCACACATCAGCCAAATAACTCAAAACAATGACTATGAAAGGGCTGTTTCTGTAACACGCCTGAAATACTCTTCTACAAAATGTATGTTTAGAGAGTTTTAGTTTTGTTGTTGTCAACGCCAAAACATGGTATGATAGTACACTGGGTAGCCGCACAACTACAACAAATTAACAACAGTGGGGACTTTTGCTTCATTTATACGCTTGTATTTCGTATATATACATATAATTTCTTTTTTCAACACATTGTTGAGTAAAAGTCGTCACAATATGCCACTAAATATTTTGCATTTGTTGTTTTTTATTAGCATATATTTAACATTCATAATTATAAATTAAGCCATTAATTGTGTAAATTACTTTTGGTTGGTGAAATTGATATTAACACAAATACAAAATTTCAAATTCTCTTTCTACTTTTACTCTATTTGCTTTTTGTGTTTCATACAATTTCTAAATATTTATGTATGTATGCTGAAAGGCAAGGCAAAGCATAATCAGAACATAATTTTTTAAAATTTTTCACAAAAACTTGTTGTTGTATAAAATTAGAAACTTAAAATATGCATAATAAAAATTTAGCAAATTATGAATACGAAACAGTGAACATGCAGATGCTTCGTGGGTCCGTCCAACTCTTTCATCATTTTCTTTTCACAAAGTTCAACTAACTGAGTTAGTTGTTGAAATTTAAATAACTAACAAAGAATAATTATTTTTAAGAAGTCCTAAGCGTTTATTTTCACTTAATATTTCAATCAGCATATAATAGGCGAAACCGTCTCTTAAATATACATATCGTTGGTCTCAAGCAGAAGGACTCTAACTCACACAATTGTGACTTTACAAGAGACAACAACAACAACTGTAATTACAAATTGCACAGAAGTGTATTTGTGTGATTTGCATTGAAATCACTGAAAAACTCAATTTCGTGAAAAATTCGATTTAAGGTCCTTCTAACTGATACCAACGATATGTGAAATGAATAGCAGAGCGGACAGGTTCAGAAGATTTTAAAGTTTCTATTTGTTCTTTAATTAAATAGGGGACAGTTTTAATTACAACTTTTAATAAAATAAATCTAAAATCATTTGGGGTATTCACACTTCGTGCTATTTAGTCATATTGTCATAAAGTCATAGACCAGTTTACAAAAGTTGTTGTTGTGTTGCATACTAAAAAAGTCATAAAATAATAGCACTCTCTCAGATATGTTTTTGTGTTGTCATAAAATGCTCTAGAGATCTGTGTCGAACAGCTTAAAATCTTTAGGCGAGACGGCGATAGTATATGTTTGCCGCCGTTACTTATATATGATTCACGACTACAAAGCGGCTAAAAAATTATTCATACTTATATGTCTGTACATCAAATCACATTTTTATAACATAAAAAATATTAAAAGAGCACTAAATCGCAAAAACTAAATATATACAAGTGAACAATTTTTCTCGTTTAACTTACGTAGCTGGCAGCCACTGAACGTGTTTCCGTATGTCATCGCAAAATAAATGTATTCAGCTCATAACCAGGCAGCAGCTGTTTGAGTTTATTTATACAAATTTATTTAGCAGACCAAGTTATGACGGGTTGTTCACACTTGTCATATTTTTCGTGCTATTATTTTATGACTTATGACTTTATGACTATAGTGTGAATCCCCCAATTATTTCTTACTCAAACTAATGGATCGATTTTCTAGGAAGATATGAATTCATAAAATCCCCAAGTTATATATAACAGTTGTCTAGTGTGAAGAAAATTCTCTAAGAGTGGCAACGTTGGCCGTATATCTCGCTGTGACAGCACAAATGCTGTGGCCACAGTGTATTTTCGGTTTCTTTTTTTTGTGGATTGAACCAGCACTCAGGGAATGATCCCTACATATGCGGTGCATTGCGTCAGAACCACAGTTGCCACTGTGGTACAATTGAACCAAAAATTGTTGTTTTTTTACGCTTGGTTCGCTGGTTCATTTTTTTTCTTTTATGAAAAGTTAACGATTATAATATAAATAAATTTTGAAAGTTTTATCATGCCTGTAAAAATGTATTTACGAAAATTATTATTCTTCACATAAAGTAAAAGATTTGATTCGCTTACAACACTTGATAGTAATCGATTATTACCTACCCACAGTAGTAAATCAGAAAGCTATATTGGCAACACTGATCGATTGTTACTTTTGTTTAAAAGTCAGAAATTTACATTTTGACTTCAGTGTAAAAAGTATTATTGTATTATGCTGGTATGCAAATAAAATTGAAAAATTAGTTCTCCTTTTTTATTTTGGTTCTATTTTTATGGATTTTGGTCCCGAAGAAAAATTTAGAGTGGCAACCGTGGTCAGAACTAGAAAAATAGGTTGCAGGAAGTGCCTGTGGACGCTTGGTGTGAACTTCCCCAAGTTAAAAGTGCCAGACACAACGACCTCTGTAGGAAGTTTGTTTTGCAATGCCTGGTGCGGTTCACTAGAAAATTGACCACGTAATAAAGCACCCTGTGTGAGGAGCGTTTACAGTATATGATACAGTGAGACAATAAAGTTGTTTTAAAATTCTGAATTAAATAAAGTGTTTTAAAAATTTAATTAAAATTTTTTCTGGGGTTGGCCACGGCAAACATTTGAGCTGGAAAGGCCAACGTTATGGAACAATTAATGAAAACAATTCGTTGTTGAAGATTTGAAAGTGAAGTGAGATGTAGATGTGACAGTTGCAAGGACAGCGTGAGAAATTTATATATTTCTTTCCTTGATACACATTTTTTACAAGGAAATGACTGTAAACTGGGAAGTCAAAAACTGCTGGAATTCGTATAAATAAATCAGAATTTTAAAAATAATTGCTCCAATTTGTTATGACATTGTAAAAAGAGCGTATTAACAAAAAGCTTTCACTTTATAATATGACAAAAAAAAAACAAAGTTGTTTTGTTAATCTTATATTTTGTTTGCTTGAAAAGTCGTTTCAATGCGCGGTTCAACTTGAAGACACGTTCAGCTTTTGTTTCTACTCCCAGGTAATTCATTTAGAAATGTGCACTGTTTGACCCCCAACCAACAGAATCGACAAATCATTTGTATTGAATATTATTTAACATACAATTAATGAAAAAGCTGTCTGCAATGTCACGATTGTTATTTGCTAACAACAATAAGAATAACATTAAAAAGTTGACATCGACAAAAATTGAATGAAATTCTAATAAAATCACGACCATACACGGCCATTAAGTGAGTTGAGCCTGCGTCAAATCACCCTATTTATGGATGAGGTGTTTGTTAATATTGAAAAAAAAAAAATATATATTAATTTGGTCCAATTTAATTGTATATCCTGATGCCACAGCTGTTTTCGAAGGCCACTACACTTTTATCAGCAGTTCTCGTGTGTATTTTTATTTATTATCAAATGCAGTTAAGAACATTCAAACCAAAAAAGTTGGACTTAAGAAACATGCAACGAGAAACTCAAGAAATAGGACAGAAAGAAAAGTGTGTTACCATCGGCTTGATATAATTCTCGTATTCTTTTTCATAATTAAATTGGTACAAATACAAACTGTTGTCACATTCAACTGAGCCACCAAAAAAGTAGAAATAAATAAACACACACACACACACACACGAGTACTAATGGTGACAGTGTAGCGGTTTTCGAAAACAGCTGTTCTGTTCTGCTGTGCTGTGCAAGTTGAATATATAAAGCTGGTGTTCACTTTCTCTTGTGGTTTGGTATATTTATTATGTCTGTCTGAACTAAAAAATTTTTTCGAATAATTAAACTATAAAATTAATTAGCCCATGAAAATTTTAAGAGACATTTGCGAAGTAACCTGAAAAATTTTTAGCGCTTTTCGTATTCTATTCAAAAAAAGGTTATTGTTTATATTACAAATATTCTATCCCAATCAGAAATTCCAGATTTGTAACCAAAACAATTTTATTTCGCCCCACTGTGCGGCGGAAATGTGTTATTGTGCTTTTACTATGTGGCATGTGATGTATTAGTTTTCATATCATTAAACATTCTTTCATTATAAAATGCATAAAAATGTACAAATTAATTAATTTGCGAAAGCTTTTGAATCGCTGTCAGGCATACTCTGGTCAACTACTAAATTGTATGTTAATTAGCAACGTAAAATGATTCCAACAATCATATTTGCCCACCGTAAAAAATTGCTTAATTTGCACAAAATATCGTTTGATTTCTGTTGTCAAGCACGTTAAATGTTCACGATTTACTTTTCGTTTTTTTTTGCAGGGAAGGCAACCATCCCGATGATTATTCCAGAGGTCTGACATATCGCAAGCTGCTGGAAGAAGTCTGCCGTTTCGCAAATGTGCTAAAAGATCATGGCGTGGAAAAGGGCGATCGTGTCTCAATTTACATGCCCATGATCTTAGAACTTCCCATAGCCATGTTGGCTTGTGCCCGCATTGGCGCCGTGCATTCCATTGTTTTTGCCGGCTTCTCGTCAGACTCGTTGGCCGAACGTATGTTTGACTGTAAGGCCAAAGTTTTGATTACCGCTGACGGCGCTTGGCGCGGCGAAAAACCCTTGTACCTGAAAGCTTTATGTGATGTCGCTTTAGAGAGGGCCGAAGAAATGGGCCATGCAGTGGAAAAGTGTATAGTTGTGTCGCATTTGAAGAGAGTTACCGCCTGCCAAGAGAATCATGTGGAACAGGATATACCCTGGACTGATGATCGTGACTTCTGGTGGCACGAGGAAATGGAAGACAAAGAACCTGCCTGCTATCCCGAATGGATGGGTGCTGAAGATCCCCTGTTTATGTTGTACACTAGCGGTTCGACTGGCAAGCCCAAGGGCGTTCTGCACACCACCGGCGGCTATTTGTTGTATGCGGCAACAACTTTTAAAATCGTATTTGATTATAAGCCGGGTGATGTTTACTGGTGTACTGCCGATATCGGCTGGATTACTGGTCATACGTACGTGGTGTATGGGCCTTTGGCTAATGGCGCTTCGTCGGTTATTGTAAGTCCCTCCTTGTTTTTTTCCTATTACAAAAGATAATTAAATTCTATTTCTTTTTCAGTTCGAAGGTACTCCTTTCTATCCGGATAATGATCGCTTTTGGTCGGTTGTGGACAAATACAAAGTTAATCAATTTTATACTGCGCCCACGGCTATCAGAGCTCTTATGAAATTCGGTGACGGCCCAGTTTTGAAGCATAAATTACAGCATCTGAAGTGAGTTTAAGTTTGCTTTTTGGAATCGAGCATAAAAATATAAAACACATATTTTTAAAGAAAACTTCTCTTAACGAGAAACCCCTTCGGAGGTTTCATTATGAAAAAGTTTAAAAATATAAAAAACATGTTTTCATTGGAGAGAGGGAGAGAGAGAGAGGGAGAGAGAGAGATTGAATTATTTATCCTTCTTGAAGAACAAAATAAATTTAGTTAAAAAACGTTTTAAGTACTCTAGAGCAAGATTTGCCATGCACAAACATGAAATTCTCAGATGTTATTGTTTTCTATATCCTTAAGGAAGTCGTATTCTCCAAAAAAAGTTACGATATTAAAAATTTATACGAGTTACTTTTTTAAAAACCACTTTCCCAAAATATTTCTATTTTTTGAAAAGTGTTTTCTTCAAAGTACTTTTTTAACAGACACGTTTTAAAACGTATGTTTTTAAAAAGTACTTTTTGAAAATGTGTTGTTTTAAAATGTGTTTTTCAAAAAGGAATGGATGGCGAGATAGATCCTCATATGCAATGTTAGGCAAAAAGGTACTTTTCATAAGTATCTTTCTCTGACGATACTTAAAAAAATTATCTTTCAGAAAAGGTACATTTGAAAAGTACCTTCAGAAAGTGCTTGTCTCAAAATATACCTTTAAAAAGTATCTTTAAAAATTAAATTTCTCAAAAGGTACTTTTGGAAAGGGCTTTTCAAAAAAGATACTTTTGGAGAGGGCTTTTCAAAAAAGATACCTTTGAGAAGTATTAAACAATACCTTTGAAAAGTACCTTTCTCCAAAGGCACCCTTTTTTAAAGTATCTTTCTCAAAAGTTACTTTTAAATAGTACCTTTCTCAAAATATGCCTTTGAAAATTGCTTTTCCCAAAAGGTACCTGTCAAAAGTACCTTTTTGGAATGTATCTTTCTCAAAAAGTACTTTAAGAATGTACCCTTCTCAAAAGGTATCTCATAGAATTACCCTTCTCTACAGGTAGCCTTAAAAAGTACTTTTCTCACAAGATAGGTACCTTTAAAAAGTACTTTTCTTAAAAGGTACTTTTAAAAACTACCTTTCTCAAACGGCACCTTTTGAAAATACCTTTCAAAAAAGATATCTTCGAAACGTATTTAAAATCACCATTCACTAAAAGTGCCTTTGAAAAGTACTTTTAAGAAGTACCTTTTTCAAAAGGTAACTTTTTTTTCAAAAATTAGCACAATTTTAAAATTCTTTAAAACGTACTGTTTTGAATAAGTTTTTCTGAAAATGCACTTCCATAAAAAAGATTTCCGAAACTATTTAAAATGGTCGTATCCATGAAAAATTTAATTTATTTAAAATATAAGGAAATTTTGATCTTTTTTACAAAGTATCAGTGCACTTTTTTTAAAAATAATTTAAGAAAAATTAACCGGGAGCAAAAATTGTTATTATTTTTTTGCAGAGTCTTGGGCAGTGTCGGTGAACCCATCAACCCCGAAGCGTGGCTGTGGTACTATCGTTGTATAGGAAAGGAAAGATGTTCTATTGTGGACACTTTCTGGCAAACCGAAACTGGCGGCCATGTCATAACACCCTTGCCCGGCTGTACACCCATGAAACCCGGCTCAGCGGTAAGTTTTGCAAAAACCGATTAATCATGTGAATAAAAAATTTCTACAAAAATTTTTTCTAAATTATTTTGTTCAGTCTTTTCCCTTCTTTGGAGTGAAGCCCATTTTGCTGGATGAGAGTGGCACAGAAGTTAAAGGTGAGGGCGAAGGCTATTTAGTATTTTCGCAACCCTGGCCTGGTATGATGCGCACCCTGTTCAACAATCACGAGCGCTATGAAGAGACATATTTTTCCAAATTCCCCGGCTATTATTGTACCGGCGATGGTGCTCGCCGTGATGCCGATGGTTATCTATGGATTACCGGACGCGTGGATGATATGCTAAATGTATCAGGACATTTAATGTCCACCGCCGAGGTAGAATCAGTATTAACTGAACATCCTCGTGTAGCAGAGTCTGCGGTAGTGGCCCGACCTCATCCGGTCAAGGGCGAATGCCTGTACTGTTTCATTACGCCCAACGAAAATGAAACATTTGATCCAAAATTAGTGGCGGAGTTGAAAAAGCTTGTGCGTGAACGTATCGGTCCATTTGCTATGCCCGATGTCGTGCAACATGCTCCCGGTTTACCCAAAACACGATCTGGTAAAATAATGCGCCGCGTTCTACGCAAAGTAGCTTTAAATGATCGCAATGTGGGCGATACTTCCACTTTGGCTGACGAATCGATTATTGAGCAGTTGTTTGCCAATCGTCCTCAGGAAGGAAAATAAATTGGCTGCAGTTTCGTGTCACATTCCAAAAAAAAAAAAGAATTTATTTAAAAAAGAAAACAATGCAACCAACCAACCAACCAGAGGCTTGAGGATAAAAATCAATATATAAAAATATTTACACTGGGCAACAAAAAAAAAAAAAAGCTGAAGCATCATAAGGACACACAAACACAAATACACTCAGACACACACACACACACACACAATTAGTGACAAGAACAAAAACGATAGTTCTTTATGGGAATTTTCCTCATTATCCCCCTTTTTATTTATTCTTTTTTGTTCCCTGTAAATCTCTGCAATTTATTTAAGTTAAATAAGTTTTAATTTAAGAAGAAAAACTAATTCCTCTAAACTACTTTAGAAACCGCACGCGCAAACAAGCTCGCCCACTGATAGACACGTTCACTAGGCTCAAACAAACCGCAATGTTAGACCTCTTGTGTACCCTACATTCCCAAGTCCTAATTTATTATCTATCGTTCAATAACATCTAGTGAATTGTAATTTTGTTTATTGATTTAATCAAGTAGTTTCTTCAAAGAATCATTGTATACGATGGAGTAGTTAGTTTGTTTTAGAGTTGGGTGCAACTTCTTCAAACAATCAGTTTTGCCAAGAACCTTTGGTCAGACCCATTTAAATTACATGGGTTTGACCAGAGGTTTTCGGCAAAACTGAGCGTTTGATGGAGTTCGACCCAACTTCAGTTTGTTTACACCCGTACACGATTTACGATTATCTATCGTAAACCTTATCGATATATTATTTATGTTTAATGTATCTTGTAGATGCATGTAGTTATTGTTTTTTATTTGTATTTCTTATTTCTAATTATCTTAGTTGTTATCATTTGAGTTCTGGTTAATTAGTTCGATCCGTTTATGTGTTAAAAAAAAGGAAACTATTATTTTAAAAATAATAAAATTCAAATATTTTTTATATACGTTTTATCATAATATTAAGTCATAAATAAGTACACAAATTGATTTTAGATGTTAATAAAAACTCAAAACTTTATTCTAGTAAAAAAATTAACAAATACCAAAATTAGTTCTTGTTGTTGTTCTTAATGTTTGGTTTCGTTTCATAAGTAGGGGTTGCAGTTGGTATGCATTAAATATTGTTTAATAGTTTTTATTTTAATTATTATTTAATTTCATTGCACTGGCACTCGCTTTTTTGTTGGAAATGAAATATAATAATTAATTTACACTCCTTTGGAACTGTTTCAACAGATTAGAATTACATTCATAGTATCAGATCAGTGGAAAAAAGTGAGCAAAATTATTTGAAATAGATTTCATTGTGTGTAAGAGTTTGTAATTTTCTAAAAAAGAGAAACTAAAATGACACTTAATTTTTTTATGCGCCATGTAGGACACTTTCTATTTAGACAACAAGCAGCTAAAGGAGCAAATTAGTCCTTAACTGTTTTATATGCCACATGGAAGAAAAATGCACGGAAGTGCTGTTATAAACACCGCTTCCCGAAATAAATTTCCGCACGGAATTATTACCCTTAAGAACGTGAATGAGATAAGAGCTTTAGTCAGTTTTGGCTCCTAAACCAAATGATTACAAGACTTCAATTTAATTATATATTATAATTATAAAAATTACAAGCAAATCTCTTCCAAAAACTATTTGAGAATTACACGAGATAAAGCACAGGCTTTCGTTATTTTGAAATTAAGCTGAAGTCAACTGTTGATTTGGTGCAGGAGCCAATGAAATGCAGGCTACAAAAAAAAAAACAAATTTATTGACACAAGATCTCAAATAAATTGCAATTAAATGTCTTATTAGGAAATAGTATACGAGAACTGTACGAATACTAAACGAATAGAATTCCAGTGTTACCGTTTCGTTGTTTTCTTTATGTTCCATGTTTTAAATGTTTGTTACATTCTTTCCGAGCCACGATTTGTAACTTGTAACTTTAAGAAACGGCCCCTGGTGCTTTAAAATAGGGCCGTCGTAGACAAAGTTTTTATACGTCCAATAACATAAAATTCTAAAACTTTTTGGGAGGCAACATGTTTTTATTTTGGATCTTTTGAAAAATGTAATAATAAATTAAGAAGATTAAGATCTGCTTATTAGTAAAACCCAGAGCTGCCAGTTAGAAACGTTATATTTAAATCATCTGTTGGATTAAGAGTCTGCATTAGTTGGTAACAGCTGTTTACATAGTTTCCATTAGAGTTGGGTCAAACTTAGAGCTGTGCCGAACTTCATCAAATGCTCTCAAACGCTCGATTTTGACAACAACCTCTAATCAAACCCATGTAATTTAAATGGGTTTGATTAGAGGTTGTTGTCAAAAACGAGCGTTTGATGAAGTTCGGCACAGCTCTAGTCAGACTTTATCAAACACTCAGTTTTGCCAAAAACCTATGGTCAAACCCATCAAATCCAATCAAACCCGTGTAATTTAAATGGGTTTGACCATAGGTTTTTGGCAAAACTGAGCGTTTGATGAAGTTTGATCCAGCTCTACTTTTCATTATACAAGATACAAATGAAAACAGTGTAGAGTCTGATGAAATAAACGGCGATGCCCAACAGCAGGCAACTGATTTTAAAATCCAATAGGAATTAAGCTTAAACTTAGATTAACTTCGTCTGAAACTCTTATTTTTACGGCAACATGTGATTTTTTAAATTATTTTATTAAAGACCAACATTTTAAGCAAAACTAAAGTTACGTTCACTTCTATCAAATAGTTGCCATAATAAATGTAACCAATATTTTTTGACAAACCTTTTTTGAATATTTCGTGTATGTGCTCGACAAATGAATTTTGTATTGAACTGTTTGACGAATAAACACGAGCACATTTTAAAAATAATTTCCTAAAACAAAAAAAAAAACAAAAATAAACCAGAAATTGTTGGTTACGTCTATTTCGTCAAATATTTCATGCTACGATAAGCTGCTCTATTAAAATGGCGTGAAAAAAACATACTTTTTTTTATGACAGGATAACACAATTTTAGTTCACTATTCTTCCGTATTTAAACTGATCCCGAAAATATAAAAAAAAAAAATAATTACAAATAGGGGAAATTATTCGGTAAATAGGCGGGACATTTTATTGCAGGCATTGCCAGAAAGCAGGGTTGTTGAGATCGAGATTTAAGTTGAACTACGCTTAGTTAATCTGCAAATATATTCGTAACTCCATTACCCAGTTTGTATACGAGGGTGGCGCAAAGAAATTTTTTTTTAGTTTTAGAGTTTCAGCTAAAATTTAATATTTCAAGAACTCCCTGCAAAGAACAATTAAAAAGTTATTTCTAAAAGGCTGCTTTAAATTTCTAAAAATCCATTTTTTTATTAAAAATTTTTTCTCGTCACGAGATAATTTCCAAGAATTTATGAGCGATCTTTGAAAATTAAAATTTTTCTCAGAATCTTATCATATTGCGGTCTATAACGTATTTAGCTGCGGAAAATTTCGAAGAGGAAACGTAATTTTATACAGTTACGTGACGTGCGGGTGAGATGCAAAACTCTCGAAAGACATTAAACGATCGGTAGTTTGGATGCCCTTAAAAAAATAATTGCCAACGAGTCTTGTTGTGGGCTGGTGCCGAGTTGCTCTGCGTCTGTATTTGTAAAGTAGTTGAAATATGCGTTACGTTACATAACATCTCTGTTGTCAATCAGCTGTTTCCTACGTTACAATTACATGCCATTTGATTGGAAAAGTAACGTAAGGAGCTGTAGCAGGTGGGTGCAATAGCACACAATGTTCGAATTAATGTAAACTTATCTCACACAATCTGATGAGATATCAGATCAACAAAAAAACTAATTAAATTATAGTTTGAGCAACAAGAATTTCAAATGTTTAACTGCAACAAAAATAAAAGAAAAAACATATCACGATATAACCGATTCTAACCAAACACACAATTTATTTATTATAGATTTTAAAAAATATTTTTGTTTACACCCGTATTTGAATTTCGCTACAAATGCAACACTGAATATATTAATAAGACTTCCAGCAACGAATACATATCATTATTATTATTATTATTATTATTGTATTTCAAATATATTGATTTTAAGTTTTTATCTAAAACTTATTGTGAATGTAAAATATTATTAGCAGACTAAAAAAGAAAATTATAAATAGAATTTAAATGTTGAAGAAGAGAAAGAAAAAACGTCACACTTAAATGAAAAGTAAACTTAAAGGCTTAACTGGTTATTTGTTGAAATAAATGAATAGCAATTAATTGTATAAGAATTGAGAATAACAATGCAAAAGGCTAAAACTTATATATGCGTATAAAAATATATGGTTTATTGTTGAAATTATAAAAACATATTGAATATTAATAAAGGATCCTTAAAGGACGTCCAGAGATCAGTGCTGTAAGTTCGCTGAAAAACAAAACTTTTTGCTGGTTTTAATTTCTTTAATTTATTTTTTAATTGTCAATATGTTTGTTGTTGTTTTAGCCCAGAGTGCTCTACAATTGTTTACAAGATATTACGCCCTTGAAAAATAATATAAAATTCGACTTATTTATATACGTACATCTGCAAAGGATTCAATAGTCCAGGTTTAATTATATTTAGCATGGGTTTTCATAAGGACTCTTAATCCTTCTGTGTCCCTTGAATATGTGCCCTTTTTATGATCTTTTGAAACTATTCATGTTTTGAAATATGGAAGGAGAAAGAAAAAACTAAATTTTATTCTAGAATGGATAAATTCAAATACAACGTTTATATCTTATAACAAAAGCGAAAAACTTTGCGTGTAAAAACCAAAGTTGGGTCAAATTGACCCAAGGAGTGCTGGAGGGTTAAAAACAACTCAATACGTGCGCTTTAGTGTTGTCAATTATGCGGTTTTTATAATTGTTCTAATAAAATTTCGTAATTTCTTTATTGTTCGCACAACCGGATAATTTTAAATTTACATTCGAACACAAAATTTCATTCGATTAACTTTGACAAAAACTATATTAAATACGATACATTCAGCCTGATTACGGTTGGCGTTTTTCGCCTACAAATTCGACAGTTTGTAATAGATTAAAGACAAAAAGATGAATTTTTCTTTAATCTTTCACAAACTGTGGAATTCGAAGGCGAAAATTGTCAGCCGGATTCAGGTTATTTATTTAAATTTTGTTTTTAATAATAAAAAAATATGGAAAACGTTTGACCTTAAAGGCCATCCCTGTAACTCCCCACTAATATCAACCGCAAAACTGTCGTAACCTGCTTTTTGTTAAAAAAAATCATTCATATCGAATTTTTTCGTACACGGTACTTCACGACCGAATTAACCTATTTTGAGCCGGTTTGTAATGAGTCGACGGCTAGAAGAGCTGGGGAAAAATTACTCGGTACTCGATATCGAACGAGACTCGTGCATAAATTCTATTGCGATTTCCATCGATATCAAATGCAGTAAATTGGCCCCTGGCCAGTTACCGAAGACATACAAGCAAAGATCCCGGCCCTATGAAATATTCTACAAATCTGGTGGCCTACAATCATAACGAATCTAGATCCATGCAGAATATCAACGCTGAAATTAAGTAGAGGATATATAATTTGAATGACTACACTCTGCGAAAACCCTATGATGATCTGCTCTCTCTAAGAGTCCGCAAGGTAGACAAGTCCTGGACGACTGCAGACAACCTGGCGCAGTACAATTCTAAGAGTGGAGCCAAACAGCACGTAATAGGAGTAACTGAACATTTCTTTTAGAAACCATAGACTCCTAAATATGGGGTTCGGACTTAATTGATTTTTATAAAAAGTGTTGAAAAAAACTAATCGGATAATCGAATATTCGTCAAAAACCGTTATTATCTTTTTGCTAATTGACCAGAAGTTTCTTAAATGTAAAAAAAAATCCTTTTACTAACAATTTTCCAAAATTATTTTCAATTCGGAATTGAAAAATTTTGTTCCTTCGAATAAAATTTAAAAAAAAAGTTGCCCAAATAATCGAATAATTTTTACTCGAATAAAAACACCAACATATATACAATATATATGCCTAAATGGTTGTGAACTATTTTTATATGAGATAAAATAATCTGTGATAATGAGATTCTCAAAAACTAGATGTTTTAGCAGCGGATCGGGTTTCCAATGTTTCCGATTATTAATATTTTGCTTTAAAAGATAAAATAAAATTTTAAAAGTTTGGGCTTAAACTTACTTTGAATATATTCTGCAGATTGTTTCCGGTTTTTATACTTTGTAGTTCCCAACTTTGGATCATAATTAATTAAATCATTTATTTCTGCATTAAAATTATTATTAAAACATTTTTAAAAACATACATTTTCACAACACTTATTTCATTACACAGGCCATAGTGCAAAATATTACACTTCTTTAATTTATTCATACATTTTTATGACTATATATTTTGAATTTTTTTATTATATGTATTATTATTTTTACTATTATTATTATTATTATTATTATTATTATTATTATTATTATTATTTTTATGTATTATTCATAATATAATTATTAATATTTTTATTCATATTTTTATTAATATTATTATTGCAGACTATTTTCTTTTTACTTGATAATATTTTTGCACACATTAATTGCTTTTCATTAACTTCATTGAATATATATTCAATTTAATTTTAATTTAAGAGAACAAATCAAACACTCACACAAACTTTCACAATTAAAAATTAACGATCGGATTAAGCAACGAGCGAAACGAACGGTTTTAATAACAAAAGTGATAAATTTGCTTATTAAATTACAATTTTATATTAAATTTTAATACATATTTTGCAATTAAATTTTAAATTTTACTCTATTAATATGTGTGGATTGTTTTATACAAACACGTTCCATATATATGTAACTGCAATACAATTATGTTGCGCATATATCCAACTTAACGAAGGATTAAATTATCTATAATTTTAGCAAAATGCTTATATGGATAGAAATTAGCAAACAAAAAGAAAAAAAAAACTTTAAAAAGTGTTGGCTGGAAACACATTTCAATACAACCGCAGACGCGCTCAGTGGGGAAAGCTCATACGCAAGCTTTTATTATCTTTTAACGAAGTATGTATTTGTTTAAGAGACTGGCTGGAAACGGATAACGAAACAAAAGGAAATGCTTAACAGTCTTTCGTTTAACTGAAAATTTGAACAATAAATAGATTTTTCGTACAACAAAATAGTCACTTTCTTACCACAATTTGAATGCGATAAGTAAAAGATTACATTATTTAACACTTCTTAATTGTTTTAAATACATTTTAAAATTTTTTGCTGCTGCTTTGCCGGTTTCAAATAGCACCGATATGACAAGCATGTCCGACTGTCACAAAATCAAGAGACAGAAGAAGTAAATAAAAGGCAACATTTTCAGCGAAGATAAATAATAGTTGACTTGCTCTTTAAGAGCAAAACAACTTTCAGGCTTTTTTCTATGTGGTCGATTCGTTAAAAATTTAACTAATAATCTATTAAGCACATTCTCCACAGCAGACTACAACCTCTCCAAAATGGAGTACAGGTGCCTTGGATGAGAATGATTACCTTTACTACACAGGCAACACGGCTATTGGTTGTTGTCTATGCTGTTTTTGTGGTTGTAGTCTAATTAAACTGATTTCTGTTTTGGTGACCGACAATGAAGAGATGCAATGTTGCCAGTGTTATATAAATATATTATATTAATGTAAACTTGAAAATATGTTGTTTTATTATACAAAAAGGAGTCAAATACTATTATCAAGTTAAATGATTTCTTGGCATATTTTGTAGGCTTTAAAATTATTTTACAGATATAATACTTTTTACGGATATTATATATATGAGAGCGGCTACACTGGCGTGGAAACTCATGGTTATTGATTTGGTGGTGTCGGTTTCAAAATAATTCAGCAGCTAGCTACACAGCGACAATTGTTGCCTGCCGCATTTGCAGTCATTGTAGTCGGTAGCCTGCTGTTATGAATGTGTTGAATGCTTAATCTCAGATATGAAATTGCCTATTCATTAAGCCGACAATATTTAAAAAAGCATATGTTGAAATCTACATAAATTTAATCCTAATCCTAATCCAAACAAATAAACTTTCTTTTTTATAGCCTTCAACTTGTGAGGTGGAATATTTTGGAGTATTTAGAGTGCTGGTGGTAAATCTTACCCCTTTTTTAATATTTAAAAAGTTTTTAATAAAAAATTTTTTAAGAATTTATTTTCTTTTAATTGGAACTAAATGACACATATTTAAATGAATAAAGTAATAAAATATATATATCAAACTTCTAGTTCAACAAAACAAGGATTTTGTTTTATCTTCACTTGCCTTAAAACTAACAAATAAAAGAGAAAATAAAATTTACCACCCCACAGTAGTTAAAGAATTATATTATTATGGTTTAAATTTATGAAAACAAATAAATTTTAATAGATATATTTCATGACAAAAGAATTGCAGAAGAACTGCAACACTTAAATATCCAGAGAAATAAAGTTCTAAATAATTAACCGAAAATACATTAAAGTCGAAACCTTATCTAAAATTACTATAAGCAAGAACTCAACATTTAACATTTTCGTACAATTGTATCTTACCGAAGCGTTTTTCTATAATATTGGCGGGAAACGAATAACGAAACAAAAGACAATGTCTAACAACCCTTCGTTAAGTTGGAAAATTCTATAGAAACTTCTCACACAAAATAATCACTATTTCACAACAATTTTCGTTTATCAAATCGTGGAATTCTATTATTTAACACTTTTTCTATGCGTTGAACATATTTTTATAATATTTTGATACCGATTTACCGGTTTAATATGATTCCGAAACGGCAGGCCACTCGCGCACGTCCGACTGTTGTAACCACTAGAAATAAACTAATAAAAGAAAGAAGTAAAAGCTTTTTGCAAAACAATGATTTTAGTGCTGCCAGATTGGTTACTAGTTTTGACGATCTATCACCATTTAGACGATTTCTTATATATACAGCTGGTATATCTGTATTATTCCGTATAAATGAATTGAAGTTTTTTCTTTTTAAATAATTTTTTTTAAATTATTTTCTTTTTACACTAAACATTGCAGAAGCTATAGTTGAGAGGCTATTTGGTACAGTTTGTGGAAGCCATTTTATATGATTTTTCTTCCTTAAGTTATTGGCGAAGGAGACGTTTAGCGAATTATTATGTAACCGTTGCCAGTGCTGTTAATTGGCCAGTCCTATACCTTCATCAATTGTCAATTACCGCATGGAAGTGGATGCCGTTGGCGGTCAAATTATGAATATGGAGTCGAGTTTTTCTAATCTACTTTTGTGATTGGTTGAGTTAATTGTTGCCGACACGCTAAGAGGATCATGTCATAGCCCTGGCTAAGGAATGTTGGTCATAATTACATGTTTTTCTTTTGATTTAAAGACTTTAAAAACTCATGTTTTTAAATACAATTGTCGCTAACGCATTTCTGTTTAAAATAAATTCTGGCAACATTATCCCTAGTGTACTGATGGAAGGTTTGACAGCCATTGGAAAGCAAGTTAACAATTGCTCTACTATGCAATTAACATGCATACACACTTCATGCTTTGGTTTTTGTAAAGTGTTCCTCAGTTAAAGCTATTTCTGTTTCGTTCATTGTAATTTCTCTATTATATTTCGTTTGTTATCAATGTTTAATTCAAATACAATAAATCACAGTTGGAGAGCAACTGCCATGTTATACATAAACATTTTTAAGTGCTGCCACTAGGTTGTAATTCTTTTTTACATATGGCTTCACTGTAGTTTGTAGTTTTTATTCGCGAGTCAAGAAATTAAAAAGTTTTCTACATATTTTGTTAATTTAATTAGATCATTGTAAAGAAATTGTGGGTCGGTGTGTGAAAAAGTTGTTGAAAGAAAGTTTTAAACAGAGTGATACATAGAAATAGAATAATAATTGTGGCCAACATATATGATAGGAACTCTTCAAAGTGTTTAGTTGTGTATAGAACTTTAGCAAGAATGGTTGAGCCGACCGTAGATTTGGACAAGTGTTTTCAAGTAATTACAGACTTGGTGAACAAGGCCGGTGCGGTAAGTGTTGGACAAATAATTCCATGATTGATTTATTAATTAAATTATTGATTTTTCGAAAATAGATAATTGCTCGACGTAATGAGACACGCCAAGAGTTTGTATGCAAACAGGGTGACATTGACTTAGTAACCGAAACCGACAAGGAAGTTGAACAGTTACTGATGAATGGAATAAGGGAACAATTTCCAGACCACAAGTATGACCTCATCAAATATTTCTAAAACTTTCCATCACGTTAAGTCACAAATTAACAATCAATCACATTCGATTGCATACTAATGAACACAGAAACTATTTGAAAGTCTATTTGCACTTCAGAACGACTTTGTGCATAATGTAAATATGTGTGTACTTCATTATGTAATTCTGTTTTAGAGATAAAATAATTTCCGTTTGAATATGAAATACAGAAAATAGTAGCGATTTCTAAAAAAAGCTAAAAATAATATTCAGGAAATTTACACATAATTTTTTCTCAAAGAAATTGGAAAACAAAATTCATTCCATGTTAATTCCTTGAGTACTTGACGATCTTCATAAGTAATCATTATTAACTTTTGATATTTAAAGATAAGTTAAAGCAAGGCGCAATTAGGTATAATCCATTACCTTAAATACTCCATATCAAAGCAAGTTTTAGTTTTTTTCGCTGCATGATGATCTTGGAAATAATGAAATATATTGAGATACATATATCGATAAGGCAGTCAATTTATATACATATATATCTTTACAATGTACTTACATATAAAAAAGATACGCCGGTTTGTTAATACTCTCGCAAAAGTCAACATCAAGAAAGTAGGATGTTATATCATCAATTTACAAAGTGTGGGAAAACGCTTCATATAAAAGCAATTGCAAAATCACCGCAACCAGTTCAAGTTTTCACGAAAAGTTGTGCGAGCCAACCTTTATAAGTTTAGACATTAAAAGATATGATCAAATGGTCATTGTAATTAATAGCACCTCTTATGTCGGAGAAAAACTATGGCTTGCTTAGTTTATTATAATGAGAAAGAAATTGACTACATATTCCAGATTTATTGGCGAAGAAGAAAGCAGTGCAGAGGGCGCTCCCAAGAAACTAACCGATTCTCCAACTTGGATTATTGATCCTGTAGACGGCACCATGAACTTTGTACATGCCTTTCCACATTCTTGTATATCGGTTGGTTTGGTTGTGAACAAAGTTACCGAATTGGGTATAGTTTTCAATCCTCTTCTAAATCAACGTTTTACTGCACGACGTGGCCAAGGAGCTTTTTATAATGACAAGCCTATTAAAGTAAGTGGCCAAAAGGAATTATCAAAAGCTTTAATAAGCAGCGAATTCGGCACCACTAGAGATCCAGAGAAAATGAAAGTGGTTATCGAAAATTTTGCTAAATTGTCTGCGAAGGCTCATGGGTAAGTGCACATTTTACTTTCTGTACTTTTTTCATTTATTATTTTCATTGCAAACAAAATCTTATATCATTTACGCTGCATACTACATTAATTTGGCTGTTATATAAAACATATTCTATATTCAAACATAACAAATTACACATTCTATTAACTAAAAACATTTCCGAAAATTTGATTATAGTTGCTCGATTTACAAGCCTTGTATCATTTGAAGTTGTATTTGAAATGATAATTTCAAACGAAGAAAACTATCTAAAAGAAAAATATTTTATTTATTATATTTTTTTATAATAATTATCTCTAATATTTTTTATGTTTAAAGTCTCTATGTTTTATATCAAAATATCAGTTATTTTTCAATATTTCGTCACTGTTTCTTCAGGAAAATCAAATAAAATATTTTCCCTAAGAAGCCACACAAAGGAGTGGCATGGAAGAATAAATAATATTTTCATATAAAAGAGAGAGACTTTTAGCTTATAAAATGCTAGAAATTATTAAAACAAAAATATTTTGTGAATAATTTGTTTTTGCTTTCAGACATTTTGTCAGAAATTGTTGTTTTAAGTATAACTTTAAACGATACAACAAGGGCTGTGAATTGAAAAATTATGATTTGCTTTTTCTTTTTTAATTTATTACATGATCATATGCATTAATTTTTAATTTGAAAAAATTCGGTTTTATGATTTGGGGAACTATTCTTTTCTGCATCAGTTAACTTTTTTAAGTGCTTGAGTTTTCATTTGAATGTTTGGAAAACATTAACAAAAATCAATCATCGTTATAAGTTCAAGTGCTCTTTTTGTTTAGCTTCCGTGTACTCGGCTCTGCTGCACTTAACCTGTGTATGGTTGCTTTGGGTGGCGCAGATGCCAATTACGAATTTGGACTACATGCTTGGGATATGTGTGCCGGTGACTTAATTGTTCGTGAAGCTGGCGGTGTGGTAATTGATCCTGCTGGCGGCCAATTTGATATGATGTCTCGACGTGTCTTGGCTGCTGCTACACCTGAATTAGCAAATGCAATAGTAGAGACGTTAACACAATTTTATCCACAGCCAAGAGATGATTAAATTGGAAGGATTTACATATTAATAACTTGATCTAGTTAAACTATACCAAATATAAGAAATAATAGTTTACACTTTATAATTTCTACATTCGTTTTATAGATATTTTTTTTTAAATTATGGTTTCATTTTGTTTATTTCGTGTTGTATAGACTGTGTGTCATTCCTATTGAATATTTTTTTAATAAACAAAATTATGCAACCGTAAATATAAATAAACTTCTTTTTGTAGACACTTAGGAAATATAAGGGGAAACATTGTTTTGTTCTTTCTATTGATAGGCTGCGCACAGAAGCCCTATTAGCGTTTGCGTATTTCGATATTCTATCGTAAAGGATAGAACACTACAGCATTGATAAATTGTTGAAAACATCCACTTATAGGATTTGGCGCAGATTTTGGCTTAAATTTTTAAATTATTGAAATTTAAATATAGTTTTTTAATGTCCCGCTAGGAAAATTGAAAATTAAAAAAAGAAAGTTTTTACTCCGTTCTCATCAAATCTCCACGTTATGTTGTCTAGGAAGCTTTCCTGGACAGTTCTGAGATCCCGTCACCTTGTATGTATGTATGTGTGTTTGTTTGTGTGCGCGTGCTTAGGTATGTGACCCGCTTATAACTTTTAAACTCCTGAACCGAATGAAACCAAACGGTAGATTTCAATAAATCTTAAAAAAACTTAGGAAAATTAGTATTTTTGGGATAAAGTCACACAAACATGAATTTTTCATTTCTAATTTGTGTTCCACGAATCGCGAAAAATTTATACAAACTTCAAACTCCTTCCTGTTTGCCAAACTGCTTGGATAGTTTATTTGGCCCTTAACTTTTGAGTACGGAATTGTACCAAAAAAAATTGCAATTGTATTAACTTTTTCGACCCTGGTATGACGACATAAAAAATCATTTCAATCTGTAAGAAAATTTCAAAATTGAAACAATCCAATGCCGTTTTTAATTAAAAGAAAAAGTATTTTCAAATATGATTTGCATTTCCTTACCTGGACAATAAAATGAATTGATTAAGACGTTTTGAATTTTCAATTTTAGGAGTATCACTTGATTTATAAGTTTATTTATTCCGACATTTTTGCAATGCCCACGATTTTCAATTTCTTTTCTTTTTTCTTCATTTTCATTTATAATTTATGATACTGATGATGAAAAATCAACAAGTTTATAAATATTTTTGTTGTTGTTGATGTTGCATTTTCTTGTTTTATAAATTTGTTATTAATTTGAAAGTTTATTTTTTTTGTTAATATACATATATTTAAGACAAAAGCGAGTTTACTTTTTTCGTAATTTGAAATAAAAAATAAATTTATTTAAAATATTTAGAACCCAGGTTATTTGTTTTATAAACTATTGTATTTGTTTAGTATTATATTTATTTATTTTGTTATTTCATTAACAGCGAGCACATTTCTGAATAGGAAAACTGATTTATTTTATTTTTTATTCCAGTGAGAATTAAAGGGTTCAGGTTACCAACTGTTTGTAGTGATTATGCCAAGATTGTAGCATTAGTTTTGGAAATAGTTGCTTGTTTCTGATAAAATCAGTGAGTGGCATAATCATTTTAAAAGTGAAGTGACCTAATCGCTTTGACGCTCACCTTGTCTGTCCTTTATAGGCCAAATGAAATCTCTTTTTGGAAAATGTGCATGAAAAACGATAAAGTTTTTCAAAATTTTTCATTTGGTCTATAAATTTATGTTATTTATTTCTTGTTTATTTTTCTTTCAACATTTATATTTATATGTTTATCATGTGTTATGAAAATTATACTTTCATGCTACATTTTTTTTTTATATGTAATAATTAAATCTATTTTTAAAGTTTTAGAATAATTATTAAAAATTCTGTTTTCTTTTGCTTTTTAAATTTAATAGTTTATTTGTTTTTTGTTCTTAATAGTTTTTAGTAATATTTTGGTTTTTGTTATTTATTATAAAAAATTTAATATGAAAAAATTTGTGTTGATTGGTTGGTTGGTTTTTTCTTCTTATATTTTGGAAAAACTACAAACTAATATTTGCCTTGGATTTCTTTGATTTCGTATATAATTTTTTTGTTGATATAAAAATGTTAAAATGAATTTATTTGACACACGGATCTAAGATCAAAATTTAGTATGACTTTTTTGAATTTATATTCTTCCAATTTTCTTTATTTTTACTAAATTTGAACCTTAAGGTTTTTTTTTTTTTTTTGTTATGAAAGATGTATGATAAATATCGATTTACTATTTATATTGTGTAAATTTAATTAGTAAATGAACGAAAGAATCTACTGCAGTGTAGGAAGTTGCTTAAAAATCTTATTGTTTGAATTAGAAGTGCAAGATCGGTATTTGCAAACGATTATTAAAGTTAAAATTTATTTCAAAAACTGTTTTTGTCTTAATAGTCAAACAAATGCAACAAAGAGAAGGCTATTATTCAGGAGATTCGGACCAAAAGGGTTTTGTCTAGTAGGCTTTTAACATGGAACTCAACAAATCGATTGTTTTTCATATTGAAATGAAATGTTTGTACATGTCAAAAACTTTAGTCGACTCAGTGTTGATTTTAATAAAGATTTCAACTGAAATGTAATTCACTATAAATAGCAATGTGCATTCCTACTGACACACCCTTTATAAATTGTGTTTTGCTGGATGTTATTATTTGCTTAATACTCCAATTTTCCAAAATGTCACTAAGCAGACTTGGCTTCAATTCGTTTATCCGCTCGTCTTAGACAAGAAGCCACGATCGAATCCATTGAAATTATCATTACGCTGATGGCTGTGTTAACGATTATGGATCATATCGGCTGCAACGGCTTTAGTTAAGTTCCCAATTGTGTATTAACTCCGCTAATTGTTGCGTGCAAGAGAAGTTCACCTTTCGAGAAGGGGCATTAAAAGTTTGCATATCCTGAATTAATATTTAACTTTAAAATCTTTATCTTATTTGTTCTATTTTATTTTCTGTAACACAACATAATCCGCGTATAAATTTGCTTGTCTGCGGAAGACACTCACTGTCACCAGTGGGATTTGAACCCGCGACCATTTAACTGGCCAGTCACAGTGGCACCCAACTATTTATATTTGGTCTACATTCAAATTAGTTCTAACGAATCTTATTTCTTTATGTTATAACTTTAGCTAAGACATCTACTTAATTCTAATATTTTTATGTCAAAATTTCTTTCGAATCGTGTTACTCTTTGTTTATGTTAAGTCTTTATACTACTAGAGTTAAGAAGTGGGTTGGCAGTCGTTCTGGACAAATATATATACGATTTAAAAAATACTTGATCCAACTCGTTTTGCTGTTCGCTTAAAATAAATGCCTACAATCAAACGAACATAATTGAAAGGTGTTCGATCAAAAGGTTCCGCTTCAAACGAACAACTGTCGAGTTCGTCACAATTGTAATTTAAAGTCTATTAAGTAGTCACAGAATTTCTAGTAGACTTGAGTTCAAATACTTCATCTACTCGTTGTAGACAAGAACCTGCAGTCAAACCCATTTAAATTAAATAGGTTTGATTATTGAATTCTGTCCTAAACGAGCTGATAAACAATTTGGACTAGACTTTAGAGTTGTTGCGAACACTTTTAAACGCTCGTTTTTGACGAGAACCTGAAACAATTCGAAACAATTCTACTAGACTCATATCCAAATCCTTCATCCGATAGTTTTTGACAAGAACCTTTGATCAAACCAATTTTATATAAATCGGTTTGATTGTAGGTTGTAAATGAGCGGCTAATATACTTGGACTCAAGTCTAACTTGAATGCAAGTCTAAATATCAACCCAAATCTAACCTCGAACTTGTTCACAGTCTCATTTTAGATACAACATTTCTGATCCCAACTAGAGTTTGACCCAACTCTAATCCCAACTATAAATTTTTAATCAATTCGATCGTAGTGTTGTGTCTAAAACGTGCCCAGAAACAAGTCCGGCTTAAGTGTACAAAATTTTATATTCTTGTAAAAAGAAGAAAAAAATATATATTTAAACACAATTAAACACTCAGAACTACATAAAAAGTTCTTTCAATAATAAAAATTAATTTAGTTATTCTAATACATTTCATTGCTAATTTTGAATTGAATTCAAATTTTAAACTTAATAAAGTTTTAAGGTTTTACTTATTTAAATTTTCAAATCTACATAATAAATGTTAGCACCAATTAATTTAACGAATGCAACAGAATTGATTGTACGATAAGATAATTTTTATTATTCGATTAATGGAATGAAGGGAAAAAAACTGGGATAATTTGAAAATAAAAATGGCGCTGTACTGATCGCACAGAGTTTCACATGAATATACTTACGATCGATCGTTAGCGAGTTCCGAAGAAGTGGTTCTTATTTTACTAGTTATTTTCTAATAAATTGGGGTGGAATTGCGTTGCGATTCGTAACCATTTTCTTTAAATTTAAATTCGATTCGGTTACAATTTTTACTACAGTTTAGACACTAGACTTGTGTCGGATTCATTCCGTTGTTAATTTTTGACAACAACCTTTGATCGAACCAATGGAATTTAAATGGGTTCGATCAAAGGTTGTTGTCAAAAATGTGCGTTTGATGTAGAGTTGGGTCCAACTTCATCAAATGCTCAGTTTTGCCGAAAACCTTTGGTCAAACCCATGTAATTTAAATGGGTTTGACCAAAGGTTTTTGGCAAAACTGAGCGTTTGATGAAGTTGGACCCAACTGTAGTTTGATGAAGTTTTGCACAACTCTAATAACAACCTATAATCAAACCAACGTAATATAAATAGCTTTTATAATTGGTTCTGGTCTAAACTGAGTGAATGAACAAACCTTTGATCAAATCAATATAATTTGGGCTTGATTATAGCTTCTGGTAGAGCCCAAGTGTAACGTAGACAAAAATCGATAATTAAAACTGCAATATTTCAAGAGCACTGGCTACTGAAAAAGTTAGACCCGAGTCAGTTTTGACAATTGGTTTGTGTCTTAACTAGAACCAGTAGTTTATCAAAAATCTTCCTTAAATATATTATTTTTGCAAATTACCCAAGTTTTCTTTTCATTCACACTTTTTATTCTTCTAGTTTCTTAATGGAATTCAATCCACGATTAACTTAAGCTTGTTAACAAGATTTCATTTTATTTTTTTTTTCTTTTTGTCTAAAAACTTAAAATTACTTTGATTGCAATTTCTCTTTGACTAATTAAAATTTTTGTTTTTTTAAAAAATTAATTATATGTAACAAATAAATTTACAATATTTATCTAAGAAATGTATTTGTGTGTGTGTGTGTGTATGTTAAAGAGCATACATGTAACTGATAGTTTTTGTTTTGTTTTGATGTTTTCTTTTTGTGTACGTTGATAATGGAAGGCTGTAAGTTTGGAAATGATTCTGAAAAGCTTTTCTTTTAATGGATGGAAATTGAATTTTTTAATTAGAGACAATAAAAATCGCTAACAAGAGTTCTTAAATTAATAACAGGTCTCACGTATTCATAATAAAAGAAAGTAGGAAATAAATAAATAAAATAGTAAATAATTTTTAAAATACATGCATGTAACGATAAATAATACAACCCTTTTTTAGAGTTCGATCGAACTCTTTCTTTGGACAAAAACCTTTGCTCACACCAATGGTTTGACACAAGCATGCATTGAATTGATCGAAGGTTTGTGTCATAAATTAACAACGGATCGAGTTTGTCCTAATTCTAGTCCAGTGGAATTAACTCAAACTCCTCCATTCTACAATTTTTCCTAACTTATTTAAACAGCTCACTTTTAGATCAAACCTTTGATCAAACCAATTAAATTTAAATGGGTTTGATCAGAAATTGTTATCAAAATTCAGCGTTTGATTTTAGTCCAACTCTATTAAACTCTACCATCAAACCTGCTTAAATTGCGTTGGTTTACTTGTGGGTTTTTGTCTTTACTGAGCGACTGAACGGGTTGCAGCCAACATAGAACTACAGTTGGGTCCAACTTCATCAAACGCTCAGTTTTGCCAAAACCCTTTGGTCAAACCCATGTAATTTAAATGGGTTTGACCAAAGGTTTTTAGCAAAACTGGGCCTGTGATGAAGTTAGATCCAACTCTGATTCAAATCGATTTAATCGAAGGTTTGATGCCTGAAACGAACCACTGAAGTAGTTTGAGTTTATAGTAGCCTGATAATTAAAAACTGAAAACCTTAATTTTTTATAAAACTTATAACAATGTTCCAATCTCTTTTTTTTTTTTTTTTATATAAAAAAATGAATCAAAAGGTCACCCACCGCTGAGTTTGAAAACGTGTTGCAGTAAAAATAAAAATGTTTAGAGAAAAAAAAAACAATCCTAAAGTAATAAAATTAATTTTGCCTCAATGTTGTTGACCTGTTTAAAATACAATTAAAAAAAAACGTTGCTACTGAAATAAAAACAAGAAATTTTTATATTTTCTTCAAAAAAAATTAAACATTAAAAATTTTATTTACAAATTACATTCATTTTCTTCTTGTTGTTGCAAATTTTCAAAGAAAATTTTAGCTCGAAAAACTAAAACTGTTGCAATTGAGTTTAAATAAAATTTTACTTTCAGTTGATTTTTATATTTAAGAAAATCTTTTAAATTAACATAATAATTGAGTAAGAAAAAAATGATTTTATTTTATTTCTGTTTTTAAATAAAAGACGTACAAATATTTAATAATAGTTGTAAAATTAATAATAAAAACATTTAAAATATTGCTTACAAAGTTTAAATAAGTAAAATATATTGCAATAACATTATAAAATATTAAAAAAAATTATTATAATTACCAAATTAAAGGAAATTAAAAAAGAAAATGTGATGAGTTGATTCTCTTTGTTTTTATTTGTTTGATGGTTGTGGCAAAATGAAAGTTTTTTGTTTGTTGCGGTTTTATTTTTTCTTTTTACAACATTTTAGAAATGTTTAAAGAACTTCTTGATTTATTTAATAAATTTTTTAATTCTTTCCATGCTTATTTTTTGTATATTTTTCTTAGTTATTTTGTTTTTAATGCCGTTTTGCATTCCATTTGTTTTTGTGTTTTAATATATTCTGTTTTAAATATTTAAGCTAAAATACTTGTTATATTTTGATGATTTACTTTTAGGTTTTCATTAAGTTTATTTAAAATTATACACTGATGATATATATTTAGTTGTGGTTGAGTTTCTTGCAGTTGCTGCTGTTTAATATTAAAAAAATATATAATCTTAAAAAGAATTTTCTTGTAAAGATTTTAAACTAAAAGTGTGATGTTCACTATTGTTCTCTTGCATTTTTCTCTCTCACTTTTTCTCTTTTATCAAACTAAACTAAATGTTCCCTTTTCTTCAGTTTATTATTTCAATTGTGTAATTTTTGTAAAATAAGTTTTTGTTGTGAATATGATGAAGTGCACGTGCAAAATGATGCGATCAATTACTTCGACTGTTAAAAGTGACTTACGATCGCATCGCTTCCAAAATACTGAAGATTTTGGAAAAAATACTAAATCAAGCTCACTCACGGCCATGTATCGGAAATAGTAAAATCGTAAAGTTGATAAAATAATTCCAAATTAATAACAAAACCAATTACTTATTCTGCAGAGAATATGAGAATGGGGCGGCGATCTAATGCTGATAAATAAAATATTTTGTAGAAAATAAAAAAATTACAATATTTGCTGTACTAAAAGAGGCATTTCGCAAAATATGTTTTCAGTGTAAGAGAAAGTTTCATAAAATCGATTCAGAAAATCTCCCAAAAAATTAATATCATAAGAAATATAATTAACTGCCTGTTTTGGCACATAAAATAAAAATACTCTTTTGGAATTGCAAGCGAAAACAAACCAGTTCTTGCAAAGCCAGGGTCAAAGACAGGAAGAGAGCGATAGATAGAGAGAGGGAGCAGAGAGAGAGAGAGATAGAGAGAGTAAGTGAGAGCAATAGAAAGAGATAAACAGACGGATGGGCAAACCCAGCGATGATAAATTGAATACGATTGAATCTTGTCTATTCTGTAAATCATGTGGATTTGATATCACACCATTTCCAAAATAAATAATGATCTTGAAGACGTTCTTTCAAACATATACGATATTTTTGTTGCAGTTATTATATATCAGGTTCTAAACAAGAGAACAATAAAATGATATTTGAAAAAATATTTCTGAAATTTCTAAAATTGTATGATTTTAAATCCACGAGATTTCCAAAACAGGATTGATTCTACGGTACAATTCGTACTCTAAAGGTACTGCAGTACTGGAATAATGTTTCCAATTTCAAATTTAACCCGCATTCGCTATCCTCTACTTTTGAAGGCACCTCTACTTTTAAAGTTAATTTAAGTGGAAGCATCCAACATTCCAGTTGTTCACTTTAAATCGGAAAGGTGAAATATTTTTCTTTGTAGGCGAATGTAACAAGCAATGAAAATCGCTATTAGACAAAAGATTTTTCAAGCCGCAATAATAAAAATTTTTTTGTGAATTAATTTCATGCGAAATCGGCTCAATTCCAAAAACTGTCTTTTGAGACCATTCGACTTCATACAAATATAACGCGCCTTATTGCGATTGTCGTCTGTGTACTCGAAATAAAACGACTTCAATATTAAACACATGGCAAGTGTTGCCACACTTTATCGGTTTCCTCTTAGAAATTGTATGGGTAACACTGGAAACGCCACCTTTACAAAATTGTCTCTTCTTGCAGCTGTTTTTAGAAAATATTATGAATCCTAATTAATTTAAAATCAAACTCAATCTATAGAGACAAAAAAACATAATAAAACTTAATAAAAAACAAAAATTCTTATGTGTCCTGATGAACGAGGTTGCCAGACTATGATTTATATAAATTCCCAACGTAAGAGAAAGTTCCTCACCTGCAAACCAGAAGACTGTTGAGTACAAACTATTAAAAAGAATTGAGGCTGACCAATGTTTTCCACACAACTTGACATAAAATCTGGTCAGGGGAATGTGGCCGTGAAATAGAATCTATTTTCTTATATTTTGGGTATTTATATCGAACTTCATTATTATAATAAATTTAATTATAACCAGTGTTCGAAAGACATGATAAATAAGTAGAAGAATTAATCCGCATCAGATTAATTTTCGATTCGCACTATTTTCGAAATACGCCACACTCTCTATTTCATTTTGTCAGCACTCATTCTCTCAACAATGTTGCCATATTTAAATTTAAGAACAAAAGAAACGAAAAATAGAAACAACATGAGAAAGCGTTTGAAGTTCTTCCCATCAGGTCTGAAATTGATAACTTATTGTGTTTTAACATTGAACGAAACTAAATGCATGTGCAAAAAGATCACCATTCTTCAGGGGAATAGGCCGCCCGTGTGTAAATTTGTAGCTAAAGTATCACAAGAGTAATTAAACCCACCACTTGGACGTGCACCCTATAAATCAGTTAAGTAATAAATTAAAATAATAAACAAAAAAGGGGGTAAAAAAATCTCTTAATTTGCTTTAGAAGAACCGACTTCTTGTCTCCTTTCTCTTTAGACATCTATTCTCTTCTACATCTCAGCTAATTTTCTGCTCTAATATTTATTATAATTATTTTTTTCTTGCATTAATTATAATTATTTTGTAATTTAATTTAATGTGTTTTGTTTTCTGCATATATTTGCTTTAATAGTCTTATCTTTTTGTTGTTTCAAGCCGCCATTTTGTTTCACATGATCTCGTTCTATAATTTGCTGTTGATATCAATTATATTTACGCTTCATCATCCATGGGAATGTCGAAGAGTTCGGCAAATAATGGTGGCAATCTGGGTTTTGTTAAACGCAACCAATTACAGTGGGCGCTGTGCTTGAGACCCAACGATCGTAACTCTGGTATTTTGGCTTCCAGAGCTGGCATTAGTTGTAGGGCTTGTGTTGTGCCATTACGCGAACGTACAATTTGTACTCTCAGTGCTTCCGTAATGCGTTCTCTTGTACGTGCAATCATTTTGGCTTCGGAAATGCCAGGCCTATCTGATGCCAGCAAAACCATGGCGGAGTAGAGACCAATTTCCGTATCGCTGAGACCATAAACGTTGATAGTATTTGCAAAGTTAAACAACGAAATCACAAAGTCAGTCTGCAAGAAATTAAAAAGAAAAAATTTCATTTCCAGGATATCATCAAAGATATTTCCTTAACGATCACTTACATCGTATATGATCTCTAAATGTTGTCTCGTCAAATATGTACCATCATCGAAGGTTAACGTTGAGTCAGTGATCATGTGGGCCACATGGGTTAGCCATGTTTCGAAAAAGCCCATCTTAATGAGTATCAGTTGATCGTCTTGGGTAAAATCACAGAAGCCAGGTAAACGTTTAGCAAACTCAACAATACGCTGGACATTTGGTGTCACACGTGCTGCGTACTGTTGCCAAAGCCAAATTTTTTGAAATTCCATACTCTCCGCCACCGATGAAATCAACTGCCAGTCAAATAAATCATTGGAAGGAAAATTATTAAAATGCAACTTTTTAGGAAAAGTTTTATAGATTTTATCTCATTGTTTTTGTAAATAATTCTGTGGCGAAAAAGATTTTCGGAAAATAAGCCGGTGGGAGTCATTATTTAATGGGATTCGAAAGAAAAAGTTTTCGCAGTTCTATAGATTTTCGAACTATTTCCGTTTCGAATCGAATTACGTAATAACCCTCTTGTGCTTGAGTTGACTCATTTTTTTTTGCCACAGACTTACAGAAAAAATTCATAAAAAATTGGCGATTAAAATTAATAAGAAGAAGATGAGTCGAAAAAACCACTTACACCATTGGGCGGTACATTTAAAGGGCGGCGCATTAAATCTCTTGTCTGTTCTTCCGTGTATGCGCAATTCATGCGATGCGCCTGAGAAACACACATAATCACATCATAAACGGATAGTTCGGTACCTGTACCCGCCATCATTGCCTCATTCAAATGATGGCTCTCATGATGAACTGTCTGCATCTGTTGGGCATTCAAATTGCCGACACCGCCCATGCCGACGCTAACGCCAACACCAACACCCCCACCATTATTCGGTCCTACCAATCCCGAACTATTGGAATTGTTATTGTTGGTGGTGGCATTACAGCCGCTCAATTCAGATGGTGATGATGCTATGGAACACATTTGTGGAGTTTGTGGTGTATTCGGTGTTCCCGGTGTGCTGACACGCCGTAAATCACACGAATTTACAACAACAACAGCGTTTGGATCCTCTGTGGATGAAGGCGTGCCGCCATTCAGCTCACGTGAACGTTTTGGTACGCGACCATAACGCACAGCTAAAAAGATATAAGAAGAAAAAAATATACAATTTAATTAAAAGTTTAATGAAATTGGAAAAATTATCTTCCAGATAGAAAATTTGGAAAACTTTTTTACGCAAGAAAATAAGCAGCCAAGTGACAGGGTTCACTTACGTTCAGTAGCGAAATTGGTTACTTATTTTGGTTCGCACGAAACAATGAGCTGGACAATTTTTCGCAATGAAATCAATTTTAATATAATGAAAGGAGTTTTTTAACAAAATTGAAAATATGATCTGATTCCGAATGATGGCGCCCTTTCAAGACAAGGCCAAATATAAATTTTCTCATTATTTAAGTTTATGACGTTATCCATAAACATATTTTGTAGTTATTGGCTGCGTATATGAGCATTTTTCTATATGAGATTTGCCAAATAGGCGTTAAGTGCCTAAATACAAACTAATTTTATGATTAAGGCGTGTGCCTTAATTGCGTTAATTTTCTTAATGGCGCAATTAAGCTGCATAGTTGATTATGATAATAGAATATTAAAAGTTTTTCCTTAAAATTCTCTATTATAAAACAAAGAATATAAATAAATTTCTTATCGCGAAAAAATCATTAACTTTATTAAATTTACACGATGAAGTATTTCGTGCATTTTATTAATTGAAACTTTTTTTGAAAGTTAAATTTTGTTCCAACTTTTTGTAAGAAAAATTGCAAATTAAAAAAATCGGGGAGTTGTTGGCTTATCACCTTTTGTAAAAAGCAATCTCAACGTTTTGAGGTTTCAGAAAGCTTCCCCGATTACTTCTGAGAGCCTGTCACTGTATGTGTGTGTGTGAGTATGTGACCCGCTTATATTTTTGAACGCCTTGACCGAATCGAACTAATTTAACGACATTCTACAGAGTTCTGACACATTCGGTTCAGTACATTTGGAGAAATCAATATCCAAAAACTTTGAAAAAATATTTTTTTAAGAAGTATTTTTTTCGAAAGACTGTCAAACGGCTTTTCTGATCGATTCCGCTTCTGGCATAAAAAACCACGTAAATCTCGTCATAGCGGGTCGATATCAGTCAAAATTCGAAAAAAGTGATTTATAAAAAAAATCGGAAATTATAAATCTGATCCATTCTTCTATAAAAGTCGAAAACTGCAACAATCACCGCTTATCGGTTGACTTAGAAAAAGTCATAGAACAGTTTGAAAATATAAAAAAATTGTGTTTTAGCTCGAAGAACTTAAAATCATTCGAAACTTATTTTGAATGATTTTGAAAAAAGTCTGGTTAATTATTTAGGGGCCAGTCTATGCAAAACAAAATGCCCCAGCAAGCAAAATATAAATCGCCAGACAGCTGACAAAATGACAGCCAGTTAAAAAGTGCTGCCAAGTTTTCAGCTTAAAAAAACACTCCTTAAATGAGTTTTGCAAAATGATTTTGCAATTATTTCGGCGCTTTCTAAAATTCAAAATTATTTTCTAGTCCGAAGTTTTGAATTAAAGCAAATAAATTTAAAAAAAATTTTTCAATATTCGGCACAAGGCGAAAGGATGTTACAGAGGCAGTTGGGCGCTGGAGTTTCACTTTCATTCTACTCCATCAAGCTTAATTTGATTCTTGTACCCTGCAAGTAATTCAATGAGATTTAAGTTTTTAGCGAAAGTATTTGAAAAATGCCAAAATTTAATTAAATTAATTTATAAATTTTTCAAAAATTTATTTGTTCGATTCTTATAATTGATTCAATCAATTAACGTTTGATCATGCCATTTACTCACCCACAAAAACAAACACATTTTATTTTACAAAAAATATCGATACATAATTTATTACGATTTTGTAAAATCTCAATAAAACGCCCGCCCGCCCATCTTTAGAACAAACTTTTTTGAAACGATTTTTTTTTCTGCATCAGCCGTCCATCAATTTGAATTAATTTTTCAATTTGTTATAAAATTTTACAGCAACACGCTACATAAATTATTTGCCCAACAGCAAAATGAAGCCTTCGGTTTTAATAAAGTTTGAAATTTCAATTGCCAAAAAAAAAAAAAAATTTATAAAAATTATAAAAAATTTTGAAATGCTTGAAAAAACGCAACTAATTTTCAGTAAAAAATTCCCACACACAAAAGATAAGAAATTTTTGAAAATTTTTTTTAAGAACGCAGACAAAAAATGCAAAAAAAAACAAAATAAATAAATTAAAAAAAAAAAACTGTGTTAAAAATTTCAAAACACCGACAATATTTATTTTGTTTTGAAGCAAAAATCTTCATGCTCGACGGGCCAATTTGGCTGAAAATGAGACATTTTTTTCTATTCTATAATAATGAACAACTCAAACATCGAGCTGTCTGTCGTCGTCAATACATCCATCCACTTGTGCGCCTGTCATTCGCCATAAAATTCAAACTGTTTAGGTGTACAAAGATCACAACAACAACAACAACAACAATAACAATATATGATCGTGTGCACCAGCGGAGGGTGGGGGTGGTGAATAACTGAACGAACAGGCAAAAGAATAAAATCAAAGATGATGCACCAACACAATTTCAACAATTTCATACTAAAAGTAATAGAATTTTAATGAATTTATTTAAAATAAATCGTTCTTCCTCCGATTCACTTCAGACAAAGACAAAATATTTTTCTGCTCTTAAAGATCTTCTTAAAACATTCAACAAATTTTTTTGTTGTGTGATATTTTTGGCTTCAGAAATTCATTTTCGTTTGATATATATTTTTTTACAAAAGTTAAATGACCAATAATTCATATATTTTTGAAAAAAAATATGAATAAAGAAGGATTGCTTTCAAAATCGTATTCAATTTAATTATAAACAGTATTTAAAAAAAAAGTTGATAAAAAAACTAAAACACTGAAACATTTAGAAACACAAAAATATCATTTTTGTAGATTTTTTTCTTTTAATTTCATATAAAATTTTTATTTTCGTTATCAGTTTGGGACATTGACCCAGAATTCTAAATTGATTAAAATAAAAAACCGTCCACAATTCCAGCACCGCACCAACCAACAAAACCATGCTGCCATTCAGACATACAACAACGAAAAAAAAACATTTTACGAAATCAAACTGCCTAAATTAAACCAAAACAAGCAACAGTTCATATCGTCAGCCCCAACAGCGCCTTCGAAAATTGGTCTACACCATTCGGTTTCGCAAAGTGTCAGTAAAAGATGAACATGAATAACGAAATCAGCCCGGCTGACGGACGCGCCAACTAACGACCAACTTCTGCGCTGCCGAGCTTAAAAGTAAAATAAATTACAAAAAAGTCTTGCTGTTTAAAAACAAATACACCGATAATTTGCTTGACGGCCTTATGTTTAAAAATTTATATGTTTTTTACATTCCCATGGATAAAATCCCAAGAAAAATATTATTGAATCCGAATGGGGTCTTGGAACTGGCCCGCAAAAACGATTTTAATATTTCTTTAGGTTTCTAAAACTCTGCAGTGAAGTTGACAATTCAGCGCTTTTCGCTCCGCTTTTAGTGCTTTTTCAATTCATCAACGCGAAAACTTTTTTAATGACGTTTTCTTTTCTAGAAAGCATGTAACATTTTTTTCACTTATTTTCTAAAAAGTGGCGGTTCGGAAAAGTTTTAAAACAGAAATGATCTTTCGTGAAAGATATTGGATACATTTCTAATAAATTCCTAATTTTGAAATGGCAAAATGTTGCCGTTCTCTCCTAAAAAGTGTAAGAAATGTTGCATTATTTTCTAGAAAAGAAATCGACATGACTTCCCGCTAGGAAAATTTACAATTTTCTAAAATCGGAAAGTTATCGATTTAAAAAAAAAATCGAGTTCTCATCAAATCTCCCCGTTTAGAGGTCCTTCCCAGACTAGTTCTCTCAGCCCGTCACTATGTCTGTATGTGTGTATGTAAATATGTGATCTGATCTTCTTATAAAGTTTGAACGGTCAAACTGAACTGTATAAATCGGCCATTCTAAAAATCTTTCTAGAACTTAGATTTCTCGTGAATTTTAATCGTTTCGATTTCAAGATATCCCAAAAAAAACTTAAGAAGTAGGTTTCAAAAGATTTTTTATAATAATTATTAAAACGCTTCACCGATCGATTCCAGAAACTCATTCGTCTTGACATTTAAAATTTACGTCAATGATCGCAAACCGGATCACAATCGGTTAATCCGTTCGTAGGATATCGTGAGTGAAAAAAATTCTTAAAAAAGTACTTTTTTGGATTTTATTTTGAAAAACTCTGAAATTATATATCCGATCAAGTTACTGTTCTCAATTATTATGTTGGAGTAATCGAAAACTACATCAATCGGAATCGGTTGATTCGAATATTAAAATAATTCTGTTTTAGCCCGGAGAACTCAGAAGCGTAGAATAGCACAAAAGCCAGGTTATAAAAGCTTTCCCGTTAAAATTAGCGGGACCACCAGTAACAGGCTTGTCCTTAAGGGTGAACCGTTTCTTGTATTTTTCAAATTAATGTAACGCTTATTTTTCCTGACAGTGTTGCTAACGCCAAAATGCAAAAAAATACTTAAAAAGCACGCTTTTATTGTAAATCAAATTAAAAAGTGAAGCGCACACAGTACTATGTGTCTTTCGTTAATCTACAAAGCGAACTATTTGATTCCCGAAAACTTTGCTGGAAATCCCCCACATCTCGGAAGTTTTCTGGCTGTAAAAATAACGGCAACTGTCATTCTATTAAAAATCCATCACAGCAACGCTAATCAAAGTTATCGAATTATTGTACTATTCAACACGGCAAGAGTTCCCTGAAAAAACACCGGCAACACTGATTTTCTTCAAAATCTATCACGTCAACGCTGATCAAATTTATCAAACTATTGTACCAGTTCTTCATACGTTTACCAAGTTTAATGTGAATCTGTACTTCGGTTCTTGAATTCATGCGAGTGAGAACTTCTCCCATCGAAAAAATTGTCGTCCTTCTGTGAAACACAACATGAGTCCGAATATATTTTCTTATACTTTTTTTTCTAGATTTTCTAATAATCAACGATTTGTTCTATGGAACGCCCTTAAATAAACACCATGACAAACATAATTATTAATATTTTCGATAACAGAAGTTCTCGGTTACAGAAACGAGGTCCTCTTCGTTCAAAGTGGGTTAAGATCCTATCTAAAGGAGTCGCTTACAAACTCACAAACATGCAGGCGAAGACAACTTTTGCCCAGGAAAATTTCACTTTGACAGGGTCATTCAAATATTTTTCTGAAATTTATAGTTCGATAGAAAAATAACCGCCATCCCCCATGAACAATCTTGTATGTGTCTCCTTCAGTGTTCCGGAAAGGAACACTGACAAATCAATTATAAATATTGAACAAAAAATGTGGTGGAATGTTGAATCGTTGAGGCGTGGCACCTCCCACTTTCTAATAATAAAATTTTATATAATTAAAACTTCATAAAATTGATCGTGTGCACAGAACCGGTTAAACTAGACGTGTCAACGCCCCACTTTCATAGTCACAACAGCCGAGTAGAGGTTAATATCTCTCTGCTGAACTTCTTCTCAAATAAATTCAACGTTGGCTTTCTCCACTTCATGTTCCCCGAAAGCAATTAAATTAAATTAAATGCCAGAAATTAGTTCGTTTATACCCCTCGATAAAAGTACTCTACCATTAAGTACACACTTTTCATTTCGTCCCACTTAATAAAGTGTACAAAATAATTAAAGTGTACCATAAACCCAATAAGTCAACATGCAAATATTTCAAAAAAGAAAATTATAATAAAGAATCGTTTTATATCTCCATTTCAAGTGACTGACGTAACGGCAGCGACAAGTGTAAAAATTCATAAAATCCAGTCTGTTTTCTTCGAACTGTTTAACTAACAAAAAAAAAAAAAACACATGAAGCAACAGATACAACAACAACCAGCGTTCATGTAGAGCTGCAATTGTAAAGTAGTTTGTAGTAGAAGAAGAAAATTAAACAACAACAAAAAAGTAATGAAAAATCTGAAACAATCCAGTGAAATTCAATAGCCTACTTTTCATTATGTCTGATACTTAACTGAGAAGAAATTCATGGAAAAAAAAATAATAATAATAATAAACTACTAAACTAGGAAAGTGAAAGACACAGAGACCGACTGACAGACAGACAGACTTTATGAACATGCTCAGTCATGTCAACTCATGCAGAATATTGAAACACCCTAAATATTGACAATTGTTGCAACAAATTTTATAACAATTTCTAGTTTCATATTCTTTTAATACGAAAAGGTCTGATCAAACAAGTTGTTTGATCAAATTTTCCCGAGTGTTACTCAATTGAGAGTGCTGTTGGCTAAAGTTGGGTCCAACTTCATCAAACGCTCAATTTTGCCACAAACCTCTGGTCAAATCCATGTAATTTAAATGGGTTTAACAAGAGGTTTTTGGCAAAACTGAGCGTTTGATGAAGTTGGACCCAACTCTACTGTTGGCTGAAGTAATGAACACAAGACTATGAAGCCTTAGATCACGAGATCGGCTGCTGTCGAATTTTTCTGACCTGCGTTACTGCCGAATTGTAAGAAAACAGCACGCTCATTCGTCGTTACCTGTCGCAAAAAAATTCGCTGGCGAAATAAAAAGTAAAAAATAGCTCCAAGAAGTTCTATCTTCTGATTTGTCCTCATTCGCCCTCTCAACACTAACTCCTTTCTAGTTCCGACACAAGAGCTGCATATATAGGGGTCTTCCCCTGAGTGCTGATCCAAGACAAAAAAATAAAAAAATCCTTTGTTGATTCATTTATTTTTTTTTTTTTTTAATTTTTAGTATTTTTAAGCTTGAAATCTTTGATGTGGGTAGCTCCTTCCCTTGTCAAAGACGTCTTTTGTAGGACTAGCACCCTACTACCGGACCTTGAAAAGACGGGATAGAGTTGAAAGGACAAATTAGAAGAATTTTTAGTTGTAGTTATTTTCATAAAAATATGGTTTCTTAATATCCTGAAATCTGATGGCTCGAATCGGTTCAAATTCAAAGGAAATCTGAGTTCAGTAAAACCCTTTAGAACGCCATCAGTTCCATTTCTAAGTTATAAGAAGGTCATATACTTATACACTCACACACACACACACACATACATACAGACATAATGACGGGCTCCCAGAATTAGTCAGGGCAACTTCCTGAGGCTTCAAAACGCCCAGATCTGATGAGAACTCGATTTCTTTGAAAACGGGGTGAAATCTATAACTTCTTGATCTTTAACAATTTTAATTTTTCGTAGCGGGAAGTTAAAAAAAACGAAGTCTCTTTACAAAATTTATATAATTAAACAAAATGGAATCTCGCGAAGTTTCTTTTCAGATTTTAAAATGAACTGAATTAAAAATTTTTTTTTATTATTTTCGAAACAGTAGGATTTTATGAACTGCCATGAATTTTGAATGAATTAACTGATTAGCAGTCATCGATGTAGTTTTTCTTGTCGTAGAGCAGTAATTGATGAGATAAATAATTTTGGAATTTTTAAAAGTTTAAACTTTTTGAATTTTTTCCTTCACAATATCTTACAAACGAATCAAGCGGTTTAAGTCCGGTTCGACGATCGATTTAATTTTGCAGTAATTTAAAAATTATAAAAGTTATTCTAAAATAAAAAGAGTTCATTTAAAAAAAATAAGTTTTCGTTCTTTTGAGATTTGTTCCAAAACTAAACCGCTTCGAATCGGTTCAAAAACAGTTTAATGGAATTCTTTGCAACACAACATTCATGTGTAACTAATATTACCCACCGTTTATTAGTAGTGCTACGAAGATGAAAAAACAAACAACAAGAAAAAAATTACATAAAAACATTTGGCCCAAATGAAAACTCAACAAGATGTGAACTGAGTAAATGGAACTGTTTTTTTTTTTCTTTATCAATTTATCAATATTTTTGTTTGAATGGAGGTGCTTTTGATGAACTACTTTGAAATAATAAATTAAAAATTTAAAATATTTTTTGTGTCACGATTAAAACTCAAAGATCTGATGCGGATATGAGTTAAGCACAATATCCGGTGCGACATTAAATAAATCAAAGTTGACCTTTTCATAACAGCCACTGATTTATTAACGCCAAAATAATTGATGTTTTAGCCTTCTAAATATGCTGATGATAATTTAATATTTTCTATGTATTTTCGGAGTTGTTGTGCGTTAGAAATTATGTTTACAATGTGTTTATAAACATTTGCTTAGTTATAAACATTTGCATATAAACATATGCAAAATAGGCTTAACTATTTCTGATGATATTAGACTGCTAATAATTGTTTATGAGATCGTATGGATGTGGTTTTAATGATTCCCAAATGCCATTATAAAATATGAAAGAGAAAAAAATTAATTATCACTGAAATCCAAAAATTATTCATTAAAATCCAACAACAATTCAATCAGCCCTGCTCTTTTCAATACAATTTATTTCTCTTTCCCTCTTCGCCCCAAAACACTTTTCATTTAATGTTCTGACCTTTTTGAATAAACGTGCCCATAGACGTGCCATATGATCTCAAATATGTGTACGATCTCATTAAATCAACTCGTTATGAATGTTATTCTATTAAAACCGGCACAGAGACAACAGAACGACTGAAACTATTAAAAAAAAAAGTTAAAATAAACGTCAAGAATTCATAGTGCGGAATCAATTTGGCTTTTAATAACATTCAATTTTATGGAAAATAAAATCTGCCTTAGAAACCAGTCACAAAAGCAAAACTGACTTGAAAATACTATAAAAACTATGAGTGTTAAAAACTTTTCCTTCCCCTTCTCTTTCCACCTTCTATGCAAATAGTGTTTTATTCTTAAGACTATTTTGAATAAAAAAGCAAATAAAATTACTCGTATTCCATTTATTTTTATTTGATTACTTTTTTTTATTTGTTTGCATAAAAAAACACAAACAAGAAATGAAATAAAAATGTTAATTTCGAACTGACCTACAGCAAATACTCACTCGTCGTACTATTCGCTGCTGCTACTGCGAGTTCTAGTGGGGCGAGTATCAGTTCCTCTGGTTATAAAATTTATAGTGCGATTGTACAACAACAATTTGTTTGTTTGTTTTGGAAGTCTTTTCTTTTATTTTTAGAAATGGTTAAAAGCTGGAGGAAAATGTTGGGATTAAGTCCGTCTTAAGAAAAAAAATTTAAGAAATATTTTGTATAATTTTTATGCTTGGGGCAGGCAGGCGGGGGTAATACGCATTGTAATACTGCCTTTTTGAAGTTTATTCAAATAATTTTATGCGATATTGAAGGTGGGGGAGGTGTTATTTACCTTCAGCTAAGCCACAGACTTTCTACTGTACACATTTTCCAAAGGTTATTATTAACCCTGGATGTGTACTCATCACTTTTGTACAACAAAATCTCTCTGCGCTGAACCGACAAACTATTTTTAAAAATAATTCTAGCGGAAAAATTTTTAAATTTAAAAATTAACAAAAATATTTTTAGTTAAAAAAACTTTTAATTATAATAAAAATAGAATTAAAAAATGTTAAATATAACATGATAACATGAAAACTGTCTTTCTCTTTTATAAAATCGATACGAATTGCAGCAAACGTAAAAGACTTATTTAGTAAAGAGTAAATTAGCTTCTTCGATTCAACGAACAGTGACCCTCCAGGGTTAAATGATTTATATAGCATTGGAAAGGCATTTGTTTGTGCTTTCCAAAACTGTTAAGGGACTGGAAATCGTATGATATTTAACGAAAATGTTGAGAAATAAATACTCAATGTAACTCAAGATCTTTGGGAACGTTTAGAAATTAAACAAAAAACACACTCTTGTTATACTCAACAGAAGCAAATTTACTACTTTGTATAAAATTAAATTAATTTAAAAAAAAAAATTAATTTCCTTTAATTTTTGTTCCTGTACAAGGAGTGCATATGCTGTAGGAAAAAGTCCCAACATTTTATTGAAACAATTAATTACACATTCCAGATTTGCTTAATTTAATTTAAAATAATTAATACATAAAAAGTTTTAATTTCGCTTCATTTTGGTTCCTGTAAAAGCAGTGGATGTGCTGTATAAAAAAATCAACAAATTTTATTGATAAAACTAAATACTAAAAAATTTAATTAATGTAATTAAATTTAATTAATGTAATATAATTAAATTGATGTAATTTAATTTAATTTATTTAATATTTCGTTTCATCTCGGTTCCTGTAAAAGGAGTGAATATGCTGTAGGAAAAAATCCAAAAATTTAATTGGCCTAAATACTCATTGAAAAAGTTAATTAATGAAATTAATTTAATATATTTTAATTAATTTAACTAAATTATTACAAAAACATTTAGTTTCTTGAATATGCTATAGGAAAAAATCAAAAAATTTTATTGACACAATTACTCATTCAAAAATTTTATTAATTTAATTTAATTAATATATACAAAAATCCTAACTTCATTTCATTTTGGATCCTGTAAAAGGAGTGGATGTTCCGTAGGAAAAAAATCTAAACATATTATTACCACAATTACTTATTCAAAAATTTAATTAAATTAATTTAGTTTAATTAATTTAATTTAACTAGTATAAAAAATTTAATTTGAATATGCCGTAGGAAAAAATCCAAGCATTTTCTTTAACACAATGAATTATTCAAAAATTTTATTAAATTAATTTAGTTCAATTAATATTATTAAATTAGTATGAAAAATTTAATTTCGTTTAATTTTGGTTCCTATAAGGAGTGAATATGCTGTAGGAAAAAATCCAAGCATTTTCTTAAGACAATTACTCCTTCAAAAATTTAATTATGTACATTAATTTAGTTCAATTTATTTAAATTAATTAGTATAAACAATTTAATTTCGTTTAATTTTGGTTCCTATAAAAGAAGCGGAAAAATTCCAAACATTTTCTTAACACAATTGCTCATTCAAAAATTTGATTAATTTAATTTAAATTAGTTAATTTGATTAATATATAAAAAGTTTTAATTTCGTTTCACTTTGCCTCATATAAAAGTAGTGGATAGGCTGTAGGAAAAAAATCCACAGATATTATTAGCACAATTACTCATTCAAAAATTAAATTAATTTGATTTAATTTAATATAATTAATTTAATTAAATTAATTTAGTTTAATTTCGATTTTATTTTGTTTCTGTGAAAGTAATAACTCAGTAAAAAATTTAATTAATATAATTTAACTTAATTAATTTAATTAATATATAAAAAAAGTTCGTTGCTGGAAAGTTTCAAAGCTCCGCAAGTAATTCCAATCAAAAACTTTACACACAAAAATGCTGTTTCATAAATTGAATCGTAATACAGCAAAAGCTGTCATCCAGCACAACTCAGCATTAAATAAAACATTTCTTCCATTATAATTTAAATCAAAGTATAATCTAACGAAAAAAAAATAAATTATAATAATAAAAAATTTTAAATAAAATAAACTGCTTAGATTTCAAAACAGATTGCATGACACAAATACCGACGAAACTATGGGTTTTAGCATACAACCAGCAGCACACACTTACAACATGCAGCAGCATAATTAAAGAAGAAGAAGAAAAAAAAACTTTGCCCCAATTCCCTCACAATTACAGCGATGGGCAAATAAATATGAAAAACATGGGTGTGTTCTAATTTAATCTGCCCAGTTTTTCAAATGGTATTCCATCTTCTTCCTCGTGTTGTTTGTTCCGTCCATGTTTACAAAGGCTTTCTGTCGATGTGTGTGTGTGACTGTGTGAATATGTGTATCGTGAGTGATATTTCAATGTAGGGGTGATACATGGCGCTAAAAACTGTGCTAAATTTGTTTAATAAACTACACTTCAGTTTAGTTGCTTTTTATGATTTTTTTCTTTCGTTTTTTTGTTTAACTTATAAGCAGCTTAAATAGATTTAGGTTTTTTGAAAAAAGAAAAATCTAATGCCGGAAAAAAGCACGACATAAAAGAAGTTGAGTAGTTTATTTAACTGACAGCAGGGGATAAAAGTAATGAAATCATTATGTCACAATTATGGCCACAAGCGACATAAATTTCAGTTTTAGTTTCAATGTTCTAAAGACAGCTAAAATATACTTTAAATGGAAAAGTCCGCTTTAGAAATAAAATTTTATAAAATTATTTTTAAAAAGTTAGACACCAGGGGCCGGATTAAAGTTATTTTTTCTTGTGTATACAAACACACAAAAATATTTGGGGTACTCAAACTGTAGTAGTAAAGTTGCATCATAAAATAATAATATGAAAAAATAGGAACCGCCCTAATTTACGGCGCTCTTTCAAACCTTGATCAGCTGATGAGAAACATAACGCACGTGAAGTTAGTTGCTGTTAAAGAAAACATATGATACATTTTTACTTCAAACTATGAAACTTTCCACTTCTATTTCATCAATGAGATCCATTAATAGGTCTTCAGATAGTTTCTCGGTAATATTAAATTTTTTTTGTAAGACTTGGGAGAACTTAATTAGAACGTTTAAAAATTAAATATAAATTTCGAAAACGACAATTTCAAAAAAATTCATATATAAACGAAAAATTTCTCTTTTCGGCCACTCGATTTTCAAAATTATTTTTTCTAAAAAAAAAAAAAACAGCTGATGCCGGCGGCAGGAACTGACTAAAGTTTTCAATAGCGGCAAGTGGGAGAAAACCATTCACTGGCTGTCATAAATTACTGGCTGTTACATAAATTTCTGAAGTAAAAATTTTTACTTGTACATAAAGGGTGTTTTTTTATAGAGGTATAGAACTTTAAAATGACACAAAACAGAGATGCAATTTATAATTGGCCTCAAATTTACTGTATTCGAAAGATAATCTTCTGGTATTATAATTTATACATACGACAGCCGTGGCTAACTTGGACGTGGTGTAGTCTGGAAGTCCAATTTTCGATGACATTTTCCAACACATGCGGCGAATGTTGTCCGTAGTCTGGCTACTTCATAAAATTCTTACAGAAAATACTCTAGCGGCCTTAAAGCACACGATCTTGGAGTCCAATTTACGGGATCAAAACGTGAAACTTTTGGTATTTTGGGCATTTCGACCATAGTGTTTGGCAATCGATGGCGCATGCACTAAGTGGGTTGTACCCGTGATAACCTTGGCATATATTGATATGTCCTGGATAGATATCACATATCGAGGTTTTAATGAAAATGATCTGCTTTTATTAGTTTCACTTGTGTGACTGTAAGTCGATCAACTTTGGCCCACTTTGAACGAACAGATCGGTTTTGAACTTATCAAGAACCGATAGGAACACAATAACTTGATAAGTTTGATCAGCGTTAAAGTGAAGTATTTTTAAGAAAAAGAATGTTGCCGTTATTTTTCCGGGAAAATTTGGTAGAACTTCTGCCGTGTTGGATTTTTAAGAAAAAGAGTATTGCCGTTGTTTTTCCGGGAAATGGGCATTTCGATCAAAGTTTTGGGAAAAAAAAGCTTCCTCTGTAGAGGAGGGAAGAAGACAAAATAAGCGCGCAGTCTGCGCATGCGTACCATTTCCCTTCTCTGCTCAGCACATTGAAATAAATAATTATAAATATCATTTAATTGATAATATGATATGGGAAGAACTTTATTAAAATCGGAAAAACTAAAAAGTCAAAATAATCCTAAATTCAGAAATAAATTTGTAAACAAAAAATAGTCTTATGAACCGCATTAAATTTTAAGAATACATTTCAAAACTTTTTTTTACACAAACATCCACTGAAGTGATTTGAAGTGCTGAAAAGTTTTATCGAAGTTTCAATTCTTTTACAATGTTGCCCCAATCCATTTAGATTAACTACATCATAATAACAAATGCTGAACGGGGAAAAAATTATTAAGTGTCCGACGCGTCAGTTAGTCATTCACCAAAGTCAGTGGTTCTCAAACTTTTGAGTCGTATAAATTCGTTTAACTGCTGCGCGTTTGCCAGAATTTCAAAAGAGATGAATTTATGGGTTGTAAATATTTTTACTGTCGAATTCCAGGGGATTCCCCAGAATATTTTTATTCCCGTGTGATTTTAGCTTAAACTTCTTATTCGCATAAGTGAAAGTGTAGAAATATTTCTTAATTAATTTAAAAAATTTTTCGGTAAAGGTTTTTCGACAATCTGCATTAGCCCTAGTGGAATGCCCATATGATCACTTTGCCCTCAATGATCACTTTGAATTGGTAAGAGATTTAGGAAAAATTCAATTGTATCATTTTATTATCGTATTTGTAAATATCTAAAAATTAAAATGACAACCTTTAAGAATCGCAGGCTTGGACGGTGCCAGCTTTGGTTGCTGCTCCTATTTTTTATTTATTTAGTTTTTTTGTTATTAATTTTATTTCAGCAAACCATTGAAGCGGGAGGAATGACCTGAATATTTAGGTGATGTTGTTGTTGTTGTGGTTGTTGCTAGATTTTATGTGAACGTAAACAAATATCAAACATAACTTAGTTGATATGCATGTGTGTGTGTGTGTGTGTATTTGTGTAGTTGAATATTTGTGTTTTAAGCACTGGAACAGATGCTTCAATCGTGGTAAAGTGCCGGTCGGCGTGCTTAGTGCTGGAGCTTATTTAGATTCATATTCCACTTTTTAAAATTTAACTACAACAAACATTAGGATCATTAACTGCTCGGTTGGATGGTTGGTTTGTTTGTTTGCTTGTGTTTTTTTATTATTATTTTTTTCAAATTGTGTTAGAAGCTACAAGAGTGGCCAGATTTTTAAGGTTAAAGATTGAACCATATCTGAAGAACGTGTTCCCATTTGTGTGCTATCGACAGAGGAATTCGGATCGAATTGCTTAATTTTATTTGGCTCAGAAGTAATTTAATAGCATATGACCAAATCATTGACAGCTGTCCGATTATAAAGAATTAATATGAAATTTTGTTGTAAAAAAGTGTTCAGGGATCTTGTCCACTGAAAACGAGGAAAAATATAAATCTGAGGATTTTTTTTTTTTCATTAGGAAGTGTTCATTTAATGGAGGTGTCTATTATGGGGGTTTACCCTTTATTGTAAACTAATAATCTCTTTAAAAATTTCATTACGGTTTCAGGGGTCCTTCAGGGGACAAATAATGGCACTCGATATCGATCGAAATTCGTATATGAATTGTATTGAAATTTCGATCGATATCGATGACGGTAACTTGGTTCCAGATTATCTATTTCGAAGTGAGGTAAACGCTGTTTCTTATAGAGGTATAATAATAATAATTTGAGTTGGCTACGCTTTAAAACTGGCGACGATTTTGTCAGCCGTCAATTGTTTTATGTTTGGTTAAGTTTGATATTTCTACAGCGCCTCCAAATTGTGTTAATTTATTTTGAAAATCATGGTTCTGTTCGAAATGCTTATCGCGCACTACGTCCATTATAGGGCCTAAATAATCCATGAGAGCAATTAATTCGATTAATCGTGAATTGGGATTCCAAATCGTGCAATTTAAAGCTGGTAGACTATTTCCTATAAGAATATGTGAAATAAAATTAATAACAAAAAAAAACTAAATAAATAAAAAATAGGAGCAGCAACCAAAGCTGGCACCGTCCAAACCTGCGATTCTTAAAGGTTGTCATTTTCATTTTTAGATATTTACAAATACGATGATAAAATGATACAATTGAATTTTTCCTAAATTTCTTACCAATTCAAAGTGATCATTGAGGGTAAAGTGATCATATGGACATTCCACTAGGGCTAATGCAGATTATCGAAAAAACTTTACCGAAAAATTTTTTAAATAAATTAAGAAATATTTCTACACTTTCACTTATGCGAATAAGAAGTTTAAGCTAAAATCACACGGGAATAAAAATATTTTGGGTCCTAAACGAGTGACCACTTGAAGGACAGTATTCGCCATGCCAATGCTGATAAACGGCCGCCTCATTTGGAAAAGAGTAATCGAAAATTTATCCTCCAGACTAGCATACGTCCAAGTTATCCGTGGCTAAATTAAAATGCCAGAAGATTATCTTTCTAGTAAAGAGAATTATACGTCAATTAAAAAAATTCGTCTGTGTTTTATGCCATTTCAAAGTTCTAAGCCTCTACAAAAAATACAAAATACAAAAGGCCTAATGCAGTTCAGCATGGCATATGTTTACGAATACGTAGTTTAATTCGTTGTAATAAATGAAAATATATAAAAAAATAAAAGTCTATAGAGTCAACATAAGATCAGAAGGGCGAACTACGGCATTCGATACCGATCAAAATTTGTATGCGATTCGTATTCAAAATGCGGTCGACATCGTTTTCTGTAATATGGCCCCTGAATTTTGCAGGAAGAATACTTTTTGTTAAAACAAATTAAAGACAGATATTTAAGAGACACTTTTTGTGTAGGCCAATGAGTGGAATATGTTTCATTAAAACTTTAAAGGTTTTAATTAGAAATTTAAAAGACTGAATTCCTAAAATAACTGCCGGTTTTTATTTGCCCGCCATCTGGCCACTCTCCTCGTATAGACGTCATATAGTCATGTCTTTTCTTATTTACCCTGCTTTTTTAATTTATTTAATTTTGTTTGTTGTGTTTGCAAATTCATTTCATAAAATGTATGCAAATAAAATTACTTAATAGCCAAAGATGTGGATCAGATACACACTCATATTTTTTATATGTATGTGTGATTGTGCAGATTACAAACACACAACTATTTCGTATTGGAGCTAAAGAAGCAAACAAACAAACAAACAAACAAACCCACAATCAAACGAAATTAGCAAACGGAGGGGAGCCACACAACCGCCGAAACCGAAACTGAGAGATGGTCATGCCAGATTAAGAAACAGTTTTGGGACACAAGCAAACCAAATTATATTTTTGTTGTTGCTCCACTTTATTGTAGTTAATGAATTTTAAATTAAAAAGTTGTTTTTAAAACAAATAGGAAGTGCTGGAATTTTCTGATCAGTTTATGGGTTCTTATTTTTATTTACATGCAGATATTATCTGATATAATAAACTTGAGAAACGGAAGCATATTTCGAAAGGCAATTGAAAAAGATTTGTGTGTGTGTGTGTGTGTGTGTGTAGGTACATTTAAAGCAAATTATTTTTATGTGGAGTTAAATAGGAAGTGTTGATGACTATTGATATTAAAAAAAAATTCAATGATTTTACTGAAAATACTGGGCGAATGTATTTATAATTTTATATTAATAACGTTTACATTCCAAACAAAACATGCTCAAGATCGAAATTCGTATATGAATTGTATTGATATTTCGATCGATATCGAATGCGGTGATTTGGCCCCTGATTGTCGCACGATCTCACTAGAGATCGTTCTGTCGCTTAACTACATTTTAAACAAAAACGGATTTCAAAATTTTATAATTTTCCTATTTTATTATGTATTTGATAAAACGATGTCGAGTGACATCGTGGGACCAGACAATTTTTAAATTCTAATCCCAAAATGCGAATGAAGCGTTCGTCACGCAGGATGGTGTTTTATTTGGTACGAAAATAGTTAAAAGTAAATAATTTTCTTAAAATATTTTTTGGGATCTAGAAAACTATTTTCAAAACTGAAATATATGAAAAAAATTCATTTGAATGCATTTAAAATGCACGTAAATACCAGCTGATTCACTTTCCCAACTGAACTACCCGGGTTGGGTGCATCAAAGTCGACTTAAGCCTTTCCACAGTAACCGCAATAATAACTACCAACTTTCAACTTGTTTGTGGTACAAACTTGTTAGTGCAATCGTATCGGTGTGCGATGTAGTTACGTCTATATACACACGCACACACACAACTGTACATTCTACATGTCTATTTTAATTTTCGGAAAACCAGGTCATTCTTGTGCGGTGGTGATGGTTTAAATTTGTGGTTGTTTGACACAATTCCTCTGAATAAAAATTTAAAAGTGAATAAAAAAGAATTAAATGAATACCAAAAAAAAAGGAAAAAAAAGAACTCAAACCAAACTAAAACATATTCTTTGTGTGCATGTGTTTCAATACGTAAATGTGGGAAAGATGCAGTAGTAGTGGTGGTTGTTGAATGCTACAAAAAAGACTGCCAGATGTTTGAACAATTTTCTTTCCAATCCTGCAGAGTTTTCATTATCTTAGATGACTGGTGGTTTAGAGGGGAATCGAGGGGTAAATCATTTGGATTCTTTTTTTGGTTTGCGAGGAAAGAACAAAACGATTCAATTATTAAATAGAGATGTTTTCTTTAAAAATGCTACATTTTCTTGTAGAAAGCTTAATTTGGTGTTCGTTTCTATTAAATACAGGGTGTTACACTTTTTCATAAATTATGTTTTCACCTAGTGAAATAACGAGTTCCGTTTTATAAGATATTTTATACATGCACTTTTTAACAGAGTGAATTATTTTGTGTGCAAAAGAAAACTTCTTAGGTGTTATAAAAATGTTCTCGAAAATATTAACTTTCGAAAGAAAACAAATTTACTGTCTATTAATTTACAATTACTTTTAAACTAAAAACAAAATTTTATAAATTGCATATATCACAGGGAATGATGGGAGGAAAAGAATACTCTCGGTATCGTGATTGAGGCAGTTGATTCATTCGCAAGAATTATATAAAAATTGTGGATTAACTTTTAAGTCTTTAAAGGAAAAATTACTTTCTTCTATGACTCCAAATTTAGTTGCACAGAGTTACAATTAAGGAAATGTTACACTTTTATACGAACTGATATTTAAGGACTTTCAGCTGTTAGCTGAAATTGTGAACACGTCGACACTGGGCTCTGCATTAGCGTTGTTGGCTTGTTGGAATGACGAAGACATGGTACTCGTTCCTGAATAATATCACCACCCTCCTTCGTCAGTACTTCGAACTTCATCTGGCCTCTCAACACTAACCCCTGATTTCATAATTTTGGCACAACCCACTGCATTAATATGGTGGCCGCCAGGGTGAGCGACAAAGAAATCAAATAATATAAAACTCTTATATGCAGAGTTAATTCCAAACATTTCATACACGCAAGTCTATACCATTAAAATGGTATGCAAATTTATAAATATGAAACAGGCGATCAGTTTTTAATTATACCATAAAAAACATCTGGCATCACCCATTTGCAAAGTGTACTGTAATTGAGTTCTAATTATTGTAAATATATAAATAAGAAAGGCAAGAAAATTCTGGCAATCGGGGAACGATTTTTTTAATATCAGTACAGTTTGTAGTACGGGGTCAATGTACAGTTACTGAAATGAACGAAAAATTTTCTTTTAAATATTTTTATTAGAACTCATTTATGGATGCGTCTTGTAGCAGCAGATGTTTAAGTACGAAAAAAGAGAACTCACAAAGTCATTGATAATCCCTAATATTTGCAATTCAGACGAATTCAAATTTGTTTTGAATTCATTTGCACTGTGAATGGTGCCACCAACAGCTTGTTTTTGGGGTGTCTCAAGAAACGAAAAAATAGTTTTTATTTTGTATTATTTCTAAGGATTAAGTTTACATTGTTGGCTTTTCTATTTGATCTGAATGTAAACTTTTGAGACTTCATATCGGTTTCCAAATTCCACATAATTTCCTTCTCTTATGAGCTAATTGGAAAATTAATTCAGTTGCAATTGTATTAAATACTTTTGAGGGGCAGACAGTATAACCATATTCATAATAAAACAGCCTGAAAGAGAAGAAATCAATTAGAAAATTGACATGATTGATGACAAAATTGCATGATTTTTTTCTTTGGTTTAGCTCGGACAAGAACTAATTTATCAGCTGTTTTCTATTCACATTCAAGTTTATAGAGCGTCACTTTTATAATTATGCAGATATGGTCTACGGGGCGACATTTCCCCCCTAAATATTTAGAAAACAAACTGGACTTTTTGAATGTCACGCACATAAATAACAAAATTTTAAAATTTCAATACGATTGGTGTTGCCGTTGGGCTTCGAGTAAAAGCTTTCGGAATTTATTTAAAAAAGAAGAAAATAAAATATAGAACAATGTAAGAAGTCCTTATTTCAGTCGATAGAACGATCTATTAAATTCAGCGTTTAGAGATGATTTCATGAAATTTTAACCGCGGCTACGCCCAAAATGGCAGAGTCAGATTTCGGCATACTATCTTCAATATATCGGCCCGCAACCTTCAACCGTGGCGGAATTTTTTCCAAAGATATGAGCCTTCACATGGTCCCACAAGAAATAGTCTAAAGTCGTTAGATCGTCAGATCAAGACGGCTAATTAATCGGCGCTAAAAACGAAACAGTTCACAATTAAGAGAGTTCGCTAAACTCGCCTCTTAATTGGGCCATTGTTTCGCATGCTTTGCGCCATGTGGCACCGTCTTGTCGAAAGTAAACGGCAGCCAAGTCCAGCTTTTCCACTTTAGAGAAAAAAATTGTAACCATCGCACGGTAGATCTCGCCATTCACAGTAACACTCCTGCCTTCATGGTCTTCGGAAAAGTACCGTCCAAAGATGCCACCAGTTCATAATCCCTACCAAATAGTGCATTTTTCGAGATGTATTGAAAGTTCTTGAAATGCTTCTGGCTGATTCTTTAAGTAGTCATTCAACCAGAAATGAAGTTCTTTGCTGAACACAATTTTCCGCAAGATCTGCTTTCGTAAAAGATCATAAATTTTGATTAAAAATTTAATAATTTGCCAGCGTTGTTCGTTGCTAATTCGATTTATGTTTAAATAAAAAACCAAACTGAACATGTTTAACAGAAACGCGTTACACAAAAACAACTGATCTACCAAAACCAGTGTTGCCAAAAAGAAATTTACAAAAAATAGCTCTTTATAAGAAACACACACACAAACAAACATTCAAATACAGATACATTCATTGTCACCTAAAATCTAAAAGGGCGCAGCAGGCAAAAAACAGAATAGAATTTTTAATTTATTTTGATGTATTTTTTATTAATTGTTAATCAATTAAAATATTTAATATTTTATTTTCTTTTATATTTTCAGTTACGGTCTTTTCAATTTCACTTGACGATATACATAAATGTACGCATGTATGTAAGTATATACTTTTTACAAAATCTATTTTATAATATTCTGATACTTTTAAAGACTCTGTTAGGAAATATACAATTTTAGAAGATGATTTTCGAAACACAAACTTCTAAAAAGTACTTTTTAAACAACTCGAATCTTTAAACAATTTCAACAATTTATGCATTTACAAACTACTGAATGCATAAATAAGAAAATAAAGAACTGAATTCAATTTGACACTTTGAAATTAAACACTTTCTCCTCTTAAGAAACTGAAGAAAACATCTGCTAAAAGAATTCGAATTGATAACGACTGACTGATTGAATTAAAAAAAAAGGAAAAAAAACTAACTCCCCAACTCAGGCAATGGCATTCATGGAGCAAAAGTGCATCATTAGTTTGTCATAAACGTTAAAATAAATGGTGAAAAAACTCACACAAACACACACTCACACAACGCAGCAAATTCATGCATGTTTGACCAGACGGTCATCGGTAGAGAGCAGAAGGGTCACAATCATTCAATTTATTACTGCAACCAACACATACTAATACCAATGAGAAGTTTTTGTTGTTATTGTTGTTGTTGGTTATGCTCGTTCGTATCCACATTCTTAATAAACTTTTTTATTTTTGTTTATGCTTTTCTTGTTTTACAATAAAACAATAATAAAAAAAAAGAAATCAAAAGAAATTAAGAAAAGGATTGATGAAGCAGTAAAACTACTCGTTTTGTACTCCAACCAACGTGTAGTTTGAAGTCTGCTGTTGTTGTTGTTGTTGTAGTTGTTAATGGTGGTGATGGTGGTGGAAGTGCTGTTGCAGTTGCTGCACCGACAGACGGCTAAATGAAACAAGTGCATTGACATTTAAGAACGTGTGAATGTTATTTTGTTTCTTTTGGTACGATTAAGTAAAAAGTATGTGCGCGCAAACACACACACACACACACGCATTGAAGTTGCCATATAAATTGGCTGGCAGAGGCTCAAAGGAGTGAATTGATTTAAAGCGAAACTACACTTTTAAGTACTTGACTGAGAGGAGACTGATATCGGGTCAAGGAACAATAAGTTTTAAAAATTCTATTTGACAGGCAGTCTTCTCAAGCGGCCACTTGATAGAATTGCACATGTTTTACTATGATGACATTGCTAGAAGCAACTGCACAGTTTGTGTTGGTGCTACCGCTGAAAGAGTCATCGTCATCTTTGAAATGGTGATGATTTAAATGTTGCTGAACATTCTTCATATTTTCATAATATTTTTATTTCCCTCTTTTCCACCGAATTTAATGTTTTAAATGAGAATGATGATTATAAGAAAGAAAAGGGTCGTTGAAGTATAAACGATCAATTTGTTATGCTTTAGTATCGCTGTTGTTGTTGTTGTAGTTCTTGTCTGGAATCTCTATAGTTTACTTTGCTGGCAACAAACAGCAAGTGGAAGAATAACTATAAAATAAGCGAAAATAAAAACAAGAAAAGGAATTAAAAGTTAAATGAAATTCATTAAGATTTTAATGCGGGTAGAAAGTGGAATTGGAGAATGTGTAAACAGGGGCTGTTTACACTGTCTTATTTTAGTCGGTCCGAATAATTCTTATTAAGACTTTAATTGCAGGACCTATTAGGATCCAAGGGGGGTTATATTTCCAGGGATAATACGAATCAGTTGCTTGGTTGCTTAGACAATATTTTTTTTATGAACTCCCACGAATTGGAACTACATAAAAGAAATTGAAATAATTGAAAAATTCACAATTCTTGCTGTACAGTGTCAACAATTTAATTGCCACACGTTTAAATAAGTCAAACGCTTATTTGCCAAGAATTTTAGTTGCAGAGACCAAACGAGAATTGCAATTATACCAACATAAGCAAACAAGCTTGAACTTTTAGCTTTGAAAGGCACCAATTAAATTCCCGGTAAATTATTAATTTTCTATAAATACAGCAAATTAATGCGGCCACTAAATAAATGACAATGAGACTGGTAACACAAATTTGCATCTATTAAAAATATAAAAATATGCAGCAAAAAACAAATCAACCTCCTCAACGCACATTAACGTCGTCATTGTTGTTGCCGTCTCATCGCATTAAATTGTGCAGCCGATCATTGACCCAACACAACACAAACAATGGCAGCAACAACAACAGCAACAACAACAACGGCAAATATAGTGATCATTGAACAAATACGTTTTTACACTGATGAAGTGAGCTCGAAGAACAATATTTTAAACTAAAATAAAATTAAAAAAAAGAAGAAAATAAAAAATACGAAAAATTAAAAATGAAAATAAATAAACTACAACAACAGCAATAGAGGCGTTAGCAGAAAAGGAGACAGATATTAGGGAGGCGGCAATTTTTCTCATTCAAAAGCGAAAGTAGTTGCAGTGTAATCACTTATATTCGACTCCTGCACGCCCATTCCACTCATATGGATTTGATGCAGGCGCTAATTAAAAAAATGTAAACCAGCTTGCATGCGCGATCATGCTCACACTTTTAGCATATTCAATGATAACTTAAAAGAGTTTTAGAAATTCGTCTCTCTGACTACTGGAGATTATTTTTTTACAGTCCCGCCAGCGCGACGTCTCTGAATTGATGTGTTTGTTAAATGTCTGTCCTTCTATTTCTTTAAGTTACTTTAAATGACTGTATTTTTGTATATTTTTACTGTCCTTCGAGTGGGCAAATGTGCATTATTTTTTTATTTTTATTATTCTTTATTTGCTTGTTTTGACTTGCAACATGCACTTTTTTATTTGTGCTGGTAAATTTCCATTAGACCAAAGTTTAAGCTGAAGTACGGGCAAATAGTCATCGTAAACATTTCCACTGACTAACTGACTTATTGTAAACGATACCCAAATAGACATGCAACTCAACTTATTTTTTTTTTAATTTTTTTTATTCAATCCAACTCGATTGAAATGTGCCTGTGAGTGTGAGTTGCAGCAAATAATTTTGTTTTTCTTCTCTTTAATACATTCTAAATAAAATAGAAACAAATTAAATTTAAAACCGAATGAGAAGCTAATGAACTCTTAATATCAATTATTTTTATGATGGCGCGACGCGACGTTGACAAGTCGTCAAGCTCAAATCACAAGTAGTGGGTTGAGTAAAAATGCGTTATTTACGAGGGGGGAGGGCGTAACAAGCGAAGATCGTATTTCGAAATATTTGAAAATTATTTCAACTGGATTGAAATCATTTCATCTTGAAATAACTCTGGCCGAGTTTTTTCTGATGAAGCGGTTTAAGCGAACAAATAAAATGCTGAAAACAGCGGTTTCGTTTAAGTCTTACAAATCGCACAGTGGGGGGTTTTACAAAAGCACAAAAATAATAAAAGAATTATAATAATTCTGCAGTTCGATTTTTATAACATTTTTTAAAACCGTTAAAGTTAAATTTATGTAAAAGCTATTTACTTCTGAAACCTGTCAACTAGTTGGGCAACGGCTTGAACTTTTTGTTACCTTCGGGCTGACTCACTTTGGGTTCTCATGGCCCCTTAAGTCTTGAAGTTAGGAAATTTAAATTCAATTTTTGCTATTTAAAATTTATTTTAATATATATAAATTTAAAAAAATATAAATGTGGAGTTTAAATGAATATTTTATAAAAAGAGAAAACTATTTTTAATAGATTCCAACAATTTGTTCCAGAACTCGGCCATTTACAGAAGGGTTTTAAGTGAAAAGTCCACTTATTTGACTGTTAATATTTTGTTCTTGTTTACGCGGTAACTGTTCGTTTCGGGTTTTACGCTGGTATTCATAAATCATTTAAATTTAAAGCATGTTTTTTCATTTGCATTTAAAGTCGGCATTAACTTTAACAATTTTTTGTGAATAAGGACGTTAGTTAATACGCAGCTCAAATCTGTTTTATATTTTAGAAATAATTAAAATCAAAAATGGAAAATGTTAATTTATTTAAAGTTCTCAATTTGACTATCAATATTGGGGTCTTGTTTTCTGCTGGACTCTTGCGGTTGTTCAACATTTTGGGAATTTTGTTAGTTTTTTGGATAAAATTAAAAATATTATTTCAATGAATAATTCAAATACAACAATATTAAAAAATAGAAAAAAGTACTCAAATTAAATCGACTCAAAAAAGAGCTGCTAGTTGTCCCACTAAAAACTCATTCAAAATTTCAAAATTTTTCTTGCATTATTTTTTTTAAATATCCCACTTGCAACACTTTAAACAGAGACTCTGTTTGTAATCTCTTGATTCTTTATGGAGCAGAAAAAGTTAGAGTGCTATTGGCTGAAGTAGATCGAGGCCTAGGACGCCGTGTTCGACTCTGCCCTCGGTCATGCATATAGAATCGAATATATCTGATCTGGTTTAGGGCAGAGGCGTAGTAGTTCTTATGGGCCTACGCCAAGGGCCACTATAATGTATTAAAGAGCGCATCGCTTGTCGGTACTGTAGCGAAAATTGGCCGCTAAAGTAAAAATCAAAATGGCTACAAGAAACACTCTAGTCTTCCTTCATCTGACCACTTAACGCAATCCCTTCACTTGAAGCAGTAGGATCAAAAACAACAACAACTTTAATCAGATCTAAGCACCAAAATGTTGTACATTCGATTTAAATAAATACAATTTATCAACTCGATTATAAAGAAAAACTTTAATTGATGTTGAACAATAAAAAAAAAATAAATAAAATTTTTATAAAATGAGATGTTAATCTCAACAAATCTTTATACGAGCAACACCATCGATCGCTTCATCAATTCAGCGCTCTCAATAAATCACAGACTTTTACAGCTGTTAGCCAACCCACTTAACCCACTTAACACTAACAAACACACTTGCATCGATATTGACTGTCACATTAAACGATTAAAAACATTTCAATCCAAATTGAATACTCTTGTTGTTGCAGCAGCTTTTCAAACAAAACAAATGAATATCTGAAAAAGTGTTATTGACAAAATAAATCTCTATTCTAAGAACGATTTCAGACCCTAAAACTTTTCCAAACAACACAGAAATCTATTATTATGTCATTTCAATTCATTTCATTAAAAAACAGAAAAAAACAACAAATTTTGCTGCTTTCCCCAAAAATGCTATTGATTTTACTAGAAAAATGTGTAGAAAAAAATGGGGGAAAATGGGATTGTTTGATACACAAAAAAAAGTTATAAAAAATAAGAGTTTTAAAAAATATGTGTGACCTAAAATGCCTTCAAATAACAACAAAATGTAATAAAAAGATTTATTAACAGCAACAAAAAAAAATAGTTTTCGTATCCAATGACATGGTTACGATGTACATTCATTGTTATGAGCATAAGTACAGTGGGCGACGAAAGTGTTCACTAAAGAGTAGATATTAAAAAAGTCATATCAAAGTTTTAGATTGACCTCTTCATTAGCCAGTTTTAAACCTGATTGTAGTCAATATTAAAGACAGAAATTTATGCGGAAAGACAACCACTTGAGACTTTGGATGGTCTCTGGCGATCGCGCCATCGATCATCTTTGGACAGTTTCAAATGAGCCATGAAAATGAGTTCCATTTGCCTACAATTCTTACTCGAGCTGTGTTTAATAGGCACGGAAACCACAATCCACGTAGTCGACCACAGTAGCATACTCTCTTTATCTCTCTCTCTCTCTCTCCCTTTCTGATGGTTTTGAATCGTGAGAAGAGTAAAAATTGTGTGAAAACGGTTAATAACTCCATACATTTCTTGGCCATAAAATGGAGGAAGTGGTCTATGAACTTCTCTAACACTAATTTTTGTTTGAAAATAAAATTTCCATAATTTGGAGGCTCTGCTCTGGCGTTAAACGATTCAAGGTGACTTGCTAAACTTCTCGCATGGAAAATTTAAAATTTTCAAAAATCTAAGAGTTATTGGTTTCACTCCGCCTTAAAAAAAAATCTTTAAGAAATCGAGTTTTCATCAGATTTCCATGTTTTGAGGTCCTACTAAACTTCCCTGACTACTTCTGAGAACGTGTCTTGCTGAGTTTAGATTTCCTGTGAATTGGAATCGATTCGGACCGGTGGATTCAAGAAGAAAAAAAATAGGGGAACAAAATAATTTCCCAACAACCGACTTTCAGCCAATTTGCGGCGATTGACGTGGTTTTTCAATCATGACCTGACTAGTTCGTGAAATCGATCGGAAAATCGTTTAAAAATTAAAATAAATTTTTGAAATATATCGAAGTGTACCAGTACGAAGGCCAAGTTCGATAGCACTCTTTGGAATGTTTCCAGTTTGGTTCGATTCGCTGCAGCAGTTAAAAAAAAGTTATAAGCGGAACATGTACTTACATACAGATACTTATACACGCACATACAGACATAGTGACGGGTTCTTGAGATTAGTCAGGAAAGCTTGGTAGGACCTGAAAACGTGGAGATCTGATGCGAACTCGATTTGTACAAAACGTGATAAAGCCAATAACTTACCGATTTCTTAAAACTTTATGTTGTGTTCTTTTCTAAAAAAATGCTACATTTCTTACACTTTTTAATAGAAAAGGGCACCAATTATGTTACCTAAGAAAATTTATTCGAAATTAATCCAACATCCGTTAGAAAAAGTTGTCAGTTTCAAAACTTCTCCAAACTGCCAGTTTTTAGAAAAAAAAGTTAAAAGTTTTACATATTTTCTAAAAAAGAGAATGGCCTTAAACTTTCCTAGCAGGGAGTTAAAAAGAGCGAATTGTAATTATGATTTATAATGCCCATCCCGAATTGAGCTGATGCTGCGGTTAATTAATAGAGTTGGCTGACTGGTACCATCGTAAATTTGTGGAAAACTGTACAAAAAATGCTGATGAGATGTATCATCTTCGAAATCGGTCCTGAACTATTTAAATAGTTTTGATGATTGTGAAAAATGTTTTAAATATTCCCACTCTTAATGAAAAATTTATATTTAACAGAATTTTTAATATAAAAAAGTAATTTACAAAATCTTTCAAATCTTTTTCAACAAAATATATGACAATAATAATAAAAATGTTTGATGGTACGCTACCAAAAAGAGTCTGTTTGTAAACCGAATTTGGTGTGCCATAAAAATAGACACGATCAAATAGCAGTGCATGAAAAAGTTTGAGGATCTCTGGTGGAAAGTTTGAACCCAAAATCCCTAAAAGAAAACTAAATCCGATTAAAAAATTGTTCGACTTTTTGGGTGTGTGTTGAACTGATTTTTGTGCGTTTTACGCTCTACTACAAACGTATACACAAATACACAGACACATACTCGCAAACATCCTCGTATTTGAATATGCATAAGTGTGAGTGAGTGACTGTAAATGATTGTTACCAAAAATATATAAAAATCAAGTTACTATCACATTGTTGTTGCTGTTTTTCGTTGAGTGTGTTGTTGGTGTTAAGGCTGCTGCTGGTGCTGCTGCTGTTGCCACTTCCACAGATGTTGCTGCTGCTCTTGCAGTTGTTAATGTTAAATATTCTTTTAAACTTGAGCATGTGAAACAAGCGAACGAACGAAAGAACCATCAAGCAACCATCCATTCATTCGTTCATTCATTGTTTTATTTTTATTACAGTATTGACCCAGATTTTTAAATTTATTTTATTCTGTTTTATTTTGGTGGCAGTGTACGTGTGTGTGTGTGTGTGTGTGTGTATAGGTGTGTTTCGAAACCTACATTTTCATGTGTTTGCAAGTGAGTGAGTGAGTGAGTGAGTGAGTATGTTTTTCAAAAGCGTTCCTTGCTTTAATATAAATAAAAATGTATGTTTCCTTTCGTTACTTTGTATGTTGTTGCTGTTGTTGTTGTTGTTGTTATTATTCTTTTTTATGCTGCCAGTTTTTGAAATTGCGGTCCATCGTGTTGCTCTTTTTGTTGTACAAACACATTTCAATAATTTTTTATGGTCATGAATGATATGCAAGTAAGAATGAATGTGTGTGTAAGTAAAAATTATGCACTAGTGTGTGTAAGTAGAGTGCGTGTGTGTGTCTTAAGTAAATATGTCTAACGGTTATTTATATTGAATTAAAGTTGATTTAAAATTTCCCTTTATTTTACCACAACTGCTGTCCTAAAAAAAATGAGATCACAAAATCTCCCAAGTGGCTGTTGGTTGGTTAAATTTGAGGTTAGGAAGTAAATTGGCTGTCAAATAATAAAATGTCAACAATTGAGCTGGCATTTTTTCCAGTTATTTAGTAAAAAGTTGGGAAATTTTAACCATGGAACGCTTAACTCTTTTAGAAAAAATTTTGACTGTGAAAATTGACTTGAAAAATTATGAAAATTTTTTTACTGTTTCACTTTGCAAAATCCGAGCATCTTTGCCTTGTAATCAGACTTCTTCCAAGACCGTTGCGCATAATTGAGTTTCTAGATTCTGAAAAGCTTGTGAATTGAATCTAGTTTTTTTTAATAAAATTATAACAAATTTTATTTAATTAAAGAAAATTTCATTAACAGCTTGTTAACACCTTCAGGAAAAAGCAGTAGAAAATATTATTCCTTGTTAAATTTTACTTGCATACACATACTAACACACACACATATAGACTAACACATACACAGACTAACACACACACACAGACAGGCATAGTGAGGGGTTCTTGAAGTTAGTCAGAAAACTTCGTAGGACCTTAAAACGTGGAGATCTGATGAGAACTCGATTTTTGCAAAACGTATTAAAACCAATAACTTACCGATTTTTGAAAATTTTATGTTGTGTTCTTTTCTAAAAAAATGCTACATTTCTTACACTTTTTAACAGAAAAGTGCACCAAATTAGATTTTATAAAAAATTTTAAAGTAACAAAAAATCGCAAGTAGAATATTCCAATAGTTTTAGGGAATTGTTGACAATGTCGAGGGCCTAATTAAAATTTGAAGAAATAATTAGTAGAAACTAAATTTCATTTCAATTAAATGTTTGTTTGATTTTGTTTTGTTTTCTTGTTATTTCTTTTTGTAACTTGTGCATTCTGTATTGAAGATATTTACACAAGATAAATAAATTTTATTTATGAAAATCTAAAACAAAAAACTTATCAAAAATAAGGTCACAACAAATCATAAAAATTAATTTTCATTAAAAAAAGTTTCAAGTATGACAGTTTCGAGGTAAACGCACACCACTCGCCTGAAAAGTTTTGCTATCGATTTGCATTATTTAACTTCCAACATATTTTACATTTTGATTGCAAAAGAACAGCAAAAAGAAAAATCCAAACTTTACACACAATTTAATAATCACGATCGTAAATATCTCGATATGAAATAGTGAAACAAAAACTATATTTCTTTTCTTGCAATTTATTAGTCATCCGTGATGCTCTGCAACTGCTGTGTTGCCATTATTGAACTCGTCGTATTGATGTCGTTGGCTGGTTGCAAACAATCTTTATCGAACCGACCATCAGTCTTCTTCACAAATAAATCTAATCGGTCTATTCATCCATCAAATGGCAGCTACTCTTAACACAACCCTCATGCTGCTCATTATCATTGTGATCAGTCGCAGCCTCGCATTCGCACTCATCATCAACATCATCATCATCTCTTTTCATTATTAAATGATGTTCACCTAAATTAATTGATTGTGTTGCTGTTGCTGTTGCCGTTCTGTTTCTGTTGTTTGTTTTATTGCTGACTTTAAATCAATAACAGCCAAACGTGTGCAACACTACTGACTGCTGCTGCTGCTGTTGTTGTTGCTGATGAGTCTTGCAAAATAATATTTCTGTGCGAACTGTTGTTGCTATTGCTTTTGCCGTTTTTTGTTGTTGTTGTTGTTGTTGCTGCTTTTGTTGTTACCTTCATGTTAGTTTTTAGCACAACGTTCTAAGTTTAACTTTAATTTCGCATACGTGCTCATGCTCATATTCACACTCGCTCTCGAACTCATTCAGCCAGCATTCTTCAACTTTAATAACAAATTGCACAGACACACGCACGCACACACACACACACACACAAACATGCATTTCAACTTGGATGTATTTGAAAACAAGCGTGTGTGTTTGTTTGCCTGTGCATTGAAAAACAATTGCAGCCGATCAGCGATGGCCAATTTCGGTGTAATTTCTATTTTAAGTGACGGCTTAAATGAATTTTTATAAAATTAAATATTTGCAGTTTAATAAAACCACCGCCATATTTAACGGAAGGGATGAAGGACTTTATATTATTAAAAGTTCATTGTTTGTGTCACGTAAAATTAACTTTTTTGACAAGAATTTTAAAAATTTTTTTTATATTGTTCACATCTGCATGAAAATACCTATCAAATCCTTTTTATTTGATTCAAATTGCTACAAGATAAATTGCATAAAAGTGTACCACAAAAATATTTACAGTGGTTTTAAACAGATTCACGATTATTTTCACTTAATAAAATATTAAATATTGATATAAAATAACCTCAGAACTCAAACAAATCTATTAATTATTAAAAGAAAAAAGGTTAAAAAATTAGATACAAGAATCATTTAATCAAATGACGTTATTTTTCACCCGCTTAAAGTGTCGTCGCACTGCCCTTTTCTGTTTTTCGATTTCGTAGCCTAAATAAATCACTGCGCTTTAGAAATGCACCATTTCGCCTGTTCATCCGTTTTATTTGCCATCGGACATGAAAGAAAAGTATTTTAATCGCATTTAAAAACTTAACAAGATTTAGACCATCGCGCCCATTTTCAATTGCAGAAAAGCATTCCGACACTAACACACACAAGCAGACGGATAGTAATTCTGACAGATTGACAGGCCACAATAGTCTTAGAGGCCAATTGAAGCAGCCACATTCCTTCGGTCTTAGCATTCATGGTGGCTGTCCGTCGGTCTGTCTGTCGTATAATAAAAAAAATTTAAATGAAAAAAAAATTATCGTATAAAAGTGCCCTCCCTCAGAGAAGACATTTTCAGTTGTGGTTTTATTATTTTATTTTTATTTTTTTCATGGTTCCATTTAAACTGTTTCTTTTGTTCTTTTGTTGCAGTTGTTATTGTAGTTGTTGTTGCTGTTGCTATCGATGTCGGTGTCGGTGTCGTTGTCGGTCTGTTGCAGACTTTTGGCTAATGCCAGTTCTATATTTTCGTTTGATTTTTTGTTGTTGTTGTTGTTGTTGTTGTTGTAAAAATTTATTATTTTTCTTAAATATTATTTGCGAGTTGTTGCTTTTCATCCGCTGTTCTGTTTTATTTATTTTTATTAAATTTGCAATTCGTTCTGTTCTGTTTGTTGCAATAAAAAAACACTGCGCAACAAAATCGAACTTTTGCCGCTAATTTCGGCTGATCGGATGAGAAAAAGTACAGCTTTTAATTGAAGCAGGTCTTGAATACGATTTTCCATTTGAAAATATAAGAAAAAGTATTGGCCTGGACGAAATTTGCTTTCAACAGCTTGGCGCTACCTGCAGTATTGAAGTCTAAATTTGGCGACTCAATAATAAAAATATGTGTCTTTTATGTCAGTAGATATTATCCGCGTTATTTGTGATATATTCCCAATAATCGTTGAAATTATGGTCCTAAATGGGACGTGTAAAATGCGCTCTTGGAAGAAATACTTCAGTGGCCGGTCGCATGCTTCAAATAATTTTCAAACGAATACGTCATGTATTTCGAATAAACTAATTATTTCGATTTCGTTTTTTATGATTTTTATAAAATTTTAAGACTAAAGGGAGGGGTAACGCAACCTCTATTAAAATTCATAGCAGCGTCTTATTATCGCAGCAGAGTTGTCGCCAAAGTGATAACGAATCTGCCAATAGGGACTTCCGAACTTTAACAATTCATCAGGGTCATTTGGTTGCAGCTGCATCTGTCAAATTAGTTGCCATTTATTAAGTTTTTTCTAGCGAAATCACCATGGACGGGTTAGGCCATTCAACAACACTTTCCAACAACAAAATTGTTTTATGAAAAATAATACTCTGTTCGGGCAACGTACGGCGCCCCTTTTACCTTCGCCGTAAGCATGGGTAGTAATCCCAGAAATATTCACAATGTGGTGGATAAGTTTGAGTCCACTGGCTCTGTGGACCAACAAACCTGCGACGACAAAACGCAAGATCTGCTGAGAACATCTCCGCTGTTCGTTAAAGTAGCAGGAGAATTGGAAGCAGTCAATTTGGCGTTGCTCTCAAGAACTCGATCTTTAAGAGACCTCAACTTGGCGAATTCCACATCGTGACTGGAGCCTGAACCCGTACAAAATGCAAATGTTCCAGGAATAGAAGATAAATAACCACAGGCAATGGCGTGTGTTCGCTCAGTGGGCTCAGGAGCGGTTGGTAAATGACCGCAATTTTCTTCGAATAATCATATAGAGTGACAAGTCTCATTTCCGGATCAATGGGCTCGAGAACAACCAAAACTTTAGAGTCTGGAATTGTAAGAGTCCACTTGAATTCCAATAGAGTCCAAATTCATCCCGAAATAGTCTCTGTTTGCCGCAGCTGTGGTTCTGACGTCGCAGTGATCGATATTTCTTTGGGAACAACGTTGGGCAGGTCATCGCTGTCAATGAAAGGCGCTACAGGCCGAGTTTGGAATTATACGAGTCCACTTGAATTCCTATAGCGTGCAATGCATCCCGAAAAAGTCACTGTTTGCCGCAGTTGTGGTTCTGACGTCGCAGTGATCGATATTTCTTTGAGAACAACGTGGGCCAGGTCATCACTGTCAATGGAAGGCGCTACAGGTCCATGATTACCGACTTATTTCAAACTGAATCGGGTATTCTGGACACCAAAGCCAAGTGCTTTCAACATGAGGGCGCTACTTGCCTCAGAGCTCGTGTCATAATTGGCTATTCTGCACAAACGGTTTAAGGGGAAAAAAATCCCCCTCGAAGGTGAATTGAACAACTCACCGGGATGGTGTGATTTGACTGTGTTAGACTTTTTTCCGTGGTTGGAGTTTTCCAGGTACATTCGAATAAGCCACAAAATGCAGCGTTATTCAAAGCCAACAAAACCCATGCCTTCGGATTAATGCGCCAGAATCCTGGAAAACTAAACGAATCGAATGCCGCTCACCCAGAGAAGCGCACATTTAAACGATGTTGTATTCCACTCAACGGTGTCAATAGATTTTTTTTCAAATGCCTAAAAAATTTCTTTGATATCTCACACGGGATTCCTTTTATATAAATTTAAAGAAAGGAAGCGCTTAATGAAATCCCCTTTAGAAGCGACAAAGTGTCTGCTCATGCAATTGAAATCTAGTCAAAACGCAATAAAGAAAGAAAAGTTTATTTGGGAATAGTTCCTCTATGCGCAAATCTGTTTCTTTACGCTATTCCTTTCCCGAAGAAGACAACAAATTGTGTGGGAGACCGCAAGCAGGAGTTTTTTAAACTTAAAAACTTTTCAAGTTGGAGGTTTTTTTTATTTTGATTCAATGAAATAAAGTTTAAAACGGAAAGGGGCGCCTAACTCCCCTCAAAAATGTTCATATATTTCCAAGGATTTCGCCTCATCTGACCAGAATCAATTTGTTGCACAGTGTAATATAAACGGTTAGTTGTTGTTGTTGTTTTATGGTCAGTCTTGTATTTAATATTTACCTAAAAGCGTATTTATTTGTTCATAATTTTGTTTATGCATGAGTATCTGTGAATGAGTGTGTGTTAGTGTGTGTGTGTGAATAAATGCTTCTCTGTTTGATTCAAGTCGAATCTAGTGTTTGACTCGTTTGCAGGCTTTTGTGGTTTCTATTTCTGTTGTTGTAAATGTTTCAACGAACGAAGGGAGTTTGAAAAACTCTTTTTTAATATGCAGGACTTCTTTGGAAACTTCTTTGAAAGATCTTGCGAACACTAAAAGGATTTGGATACCCCAGAGCGTCTGTTTTCCAGCCCTGCAGTTAAACGATCATTCTGGCAGGATGAATAATAAATCCATTTTCTAAAAATTTTATTCTCTTGCATATTTTTTGTATTCATCAGGGGAATGAGCGAATGCAGATATTTCATTATTTATGTAGCATAAAATTTAGGGCACTTTTTCAATCGACCTCGTTACCATAAACAGAACATTAGCTCTATCAGTGTACTATTAAATACTTGATGTGTATTTCTATGCATTATTTGCTGTTTTTTTCATTTTCCTAATGTTAACGACATTTCACTGGAGGTCGCTTCGGAATACAATATTAAAGGCGCTGTCATAATTTCAATATCTCTCAACTTATTTCAAACAAACAACGACCGACCGACCGATCGACTGTATAGAAAATCACCAACTGCTTGCCATGAAAGAGATGTCAAGATAATTTAATATCCAGCGTAATAAAATATTAAATTAACTAATAAAAGGCATGACCTGCACGGAATTGAGGACGCAATAATTGAAGCATTAATTAATGCGATTCGTTCGCTTTACGGTCCGAATGACCCAATTAGAAAATTGCAAATTAAATTTATTTTCTTCGGTTGTGCCATTAAAAACTAGAAATCAAAATGGAGTACACGAATTCAATTAAGAAAATGATGGAGATTTTATTTGCTGCAGAAGTTGTCTTGAGGAATTGAAGTTAAAATAAATTTCAAAAATATTTTCTCTATGTTTTAGTACAGTCAGCGAAAATTATGTGCATCGAAAAGGATACAAAAAATTAATTATTTTTATTAAATTAAAGATTTTTATACACTCGCAAATCAGCGAATGTGTTAATAATATTTCATTTTTATTAAATTCTAATTTTTATTAAGAATAGATCAATAATCTTTTCTAATACTGTTAAACTTAAACTCTTTTTATATTAATTTAAATAATTTAGTTCTGTTTAAAAATAATAAAAATAATATCCTGAATAAGACCCAGAGTGAAGTGACGAAATATTGAAATATAAATAAATTATTTCAATTAAAATAAAAAGACTTTTAAGTTTAAAAATATTAGAAAATATTATTAATTAAAAAGAGAAAAAAAGCTAGAAGAATTTGTAAAAGTAGAATATTTTTTAAAATCATCATAGACAAGCTGAATGGATCGGTACTGATTTCGAAGCCACCAAGCCATCGTATCGGTTAAATTTTTCCACTTTCCATGGTGGTACTAGTCAGTAGGAATTAACCCGGGATGGGTACTGTTCGTCGCGTGCACGAAACTCATTTATTTATATATAAAAAAATATTTAAAATATTAAAAGAAGTTATTTTTAAAATACTAAAATAGACAAAATGAAAATTATTCGATTAACCGAATAATATGGAACTGTTGAAATACTATTCGATTAAATTTTTAACTCGATATTAAAAATATATTTAAAATATTAAAAATAAAACTATTTTTAAAATACTGAAAGAGACAAATTAGAATTATTCGATTAACCGATTAATATTAAATTATTTAACTATTATTCGATTAAATTTTTAACTCGAAAAATATTAAATATATCTTCTAAAAATATTCAAAATATTTAAAAGAAATTACTTTCAAAATACTGAAATAGACACATTTAAAATTAATCGGTTAACCCATTAATTTTAAATTATTTAATTATTATTCGATTAAATTTTTAACTCGAAAAATATTAAATATGTCTTTTAAAAATATTTAAAAGAAATTACTTTTAAAATACTAAAATAGACAAAATGAAAATTATTCGAATAACAGAATAATGTTGAAATACTCAACCATTATTCGATTAAATTTTTAAGTCGAAAAATATTAAAAATACCTATTTGAAAAAAAAGTATTGAAAATATATAAAAAATGTTTTTGAAATACTAAAATGAAAATTATTCGAATAACATTAAACTGTCAAAATACTATTCGATTAAATTTTTAACTCGAAAAATATTAATAATACATATTAAAAAGAGATTATAAGAAAATATTGAAAACATATTTTAAAATAGTAAAATAGATCAAATTAAAACTATTCGATTAACCGATTAATTTTAAATTATTTAACTATTATTCAATTAAATTTTTAACTCGAAAAATATTGAAAATATCTAAGAAAATATACTAAAAATATTTGAAAGAATTTATTTTTAAAATGAAAAAATACACAAAATTAAAATTATTCGATTAATCGAATAATATGAAACTGTTGAAATATTGTTGGATTATATTTCTAACTAGAAAAATATCAAAATTCATAAGAAAGAAATTTTTAAAATATTAAGAAAAATATTATTAAAATACTAAAATAGGCAAAATGAAAATTATTCGATTAACCGGTTAATATTAAACAGTTCAACTACTATTCGATAAAATTTTTAACTTGAAAAATATTAAAAATACATTTTAAAAAGAAAGTATTCACAATATTTAAAAACGATTTTAATAAAATACTAAAAAGGGCAAAAAGAAAATTATTCGATTAATGGAATACTGCTGAACTACTCAATCATAATTCGATTAAATTTTAATTATTTGCGCAATTAATCGATTAATACAAAATCTCATTTTATTGAATGCCCCTAGTCATTACCCACGAAGTGGCAACGCTTTTATGTATTCCCGCTTGTGATTTCCAAATCCCAAACTGGGCTTCCACAAGACTAAATAAAATGGAAAATGTTTTATTTTCAAAAAAGAAAACTTTGTTACTGGCGAGTGTTTTTAATGTTGTAAAAATTTGTTTGAAGAAATAAAATCCTGCCAAACAAGTTAATTAATTAATTTATTTCTTCAATAATTGATTGTCTTTTGTATCAAAATTATTTCACTACAAACTTTTAATAGCCGCCACATTGAAATTGGATTAAATTGGAAATGGTTTTGTTGACTTCTTATGGAATAATTCAGAATGCTACACTTCAAATACAATTTATTTCGATATTTTGTTTGACTGAGTTCTTATTTGCTTGTTTGAGGTTAATTTTAATTTTCCATTTAATTATCGTATTTGAACAAATTCATTGACCTTTTTTTTTTTCTTTGAAAGTAAATGGAGCAAACAAAAGTTTTGTTGAGACCCAGTTGTTAAATTACTAGAACGTTGTGTGCATTTGAATTTATTTGAGCAATTAACACATTCAGATGGGAGAAAAAAGAAATCAAAATACACGGAAAGAAATATGGCAGCAGAAGCAAAATGCATTAAAACTGTTTTTAGTGAAATTTTTAATTGAATGGATTTTATTTCAAAAGCTCTCTGATATTTATTTTCGGGACATACCAGCTTGTAAATGGCTGCACCGTTTTTATGAAACTCGACTGAAAACTTTTTAATTAAATATTGGATCTAGTAGAGAGACAATGCGATCACACTAGACAATCACTTGCTGGATAAAATTTAACCTCAAAGTAATTGAACATATTTTTATTCGTGTAGAATTTATTTAGAAAAATTATGGGACAGTGGCTGGGATATAATTTTACTGGTGTAACTGTTTATCTGGATAAACACTAGTGCGAATTATGCTGATTTCTTTTCTAGAAAATAATGCAAAATTTTTTACACTTTTTAATAAAAAATGCATCATTTGCTAAATATTAATCCAACGTCCCGTACGAAAAATATTTCTACTTTAAAACTTCTTCAAACTGCCACTTTTTAAAAAAGAAGTGAAAATTTTTTACATGATTTACATAAAAGAAAATGTGGTCGCAATACGCTGCATTTCAGTTCGGTGATGGCGATCAAAAGTTTTATAACAAACTTTACAAAATTCGGAAGGTTGAGATTTTAAATGTGTATTTTAATAATTAAATTAGTCAATGATAAATTTTGATCCGTGTAATCATTTAAATAGAAATAAAATTTAAGCTTCAAAAATATAAATAAATTAACGAACAGAATCGTTTTGCAACAAATTGTGAATGAGTGGGTTAAATAAATACGACTAATATTTTGGTTTTTTTCTCTTGTATTTATTCATTATTTTTTTATTATTATTATTATTATTTTTTTTTTTAATTATATAATGAATGACATGAACACTTATTTTGGTTTTGAGAATTATTTTTTATTTTACTTCACTTCGATACATATTTTTTTTGTTTTGGTTTTCGTAAGTTTGTGCTTGTTCGTTTTATTTTTTAAGTTTTTTATTTATCTGCTTATGGAAAACATTTGCTAGAACGAGATGGAGAGGAAAAAGTTCGTTGGCATTAAAGATAAAGTGTCCTTCGGTATGAAAACTGAATGAGTAGCAGAACAAAGTTTTGGCAAACAGACGAAAAATCGCTGAATTATTTTGTTGATTGCAAAGGCAGCAGTTACTGCTGAACAACTTTTTTGTTGGAGGGACTGATAATTATCTTATAAATAATCAGAGTGTTTAAAGTGTCTCTCTGGAAGTACTCTCTTTTGTAAAATTCCCCTACCGGTCATAGTATTTGTTTGAATGCGTGTGAAACATCTGATACAACAAAACAATCAATTGATAAATAACTCAATATCGATTTATGGGAACATTTAAATTTGCCAGTCTAAGAAACAGTCCACCAACCAACATAAAGGATGATGGTTGGCCATCTCTGTAATTCCCTGTTAATTTCAAACGCAAAACTTTCGTAGCCTGGTGTTTGTTCTATTCTATGCTTTCAAGAAAAAAACTTCTTTTGTAGTTTATGACCAGAAAATAAAAGTTATTTCTTAACTTTTATTATAAAAATTATTTCCTGATTTTAATTTTTGTATCTCAGAAAATAAAAGTTATTTTTTTTTTTGCATTAATTTTTCAACCAAAAAATAAAAGTTATATTTTTTACTTTGATCGATAAACAAAAATATTATCTTAATTGTTTTTATTCCTCAGAAAATAAAAGTTATTTTTTGACTTTTATTACAAAAACTATTTCCTAATTTTAATTTTTGTATCAAGAAATAAAAGTTATTTTTTGACTTTTATCTTTCAATTAGAATATAAAAAGTAATTTTTTGACTTTTATTTTTTTATCAAAAAATAAAAATTATTTCCCAATGTTTTTTATTCCTCAGAAAATAAAAGTTATTCTTTTGACTTCAGAAATAAAAGTCATTTATTGTTGATTTAATCTTTATATCAGAAAATAAAAGATATTTCTTTAATTTAATTTTTTCAGCAAAAACATAAAAGTTATTTCTTGATCTCAAAATATTCTCTGGATCTCAAAATAAAAGTTGTCTCTTGACTTCTGTTTTTGATTAAAAAAATGAAAGCTATTTCATGACTTTTATTTTTCGTTTAAAAAAAGTTAGTTTTTTGTCTTTTATTTTCAGAAAATAAAAATTATTTCTTAATATTTTTTTATTCCTCAGAAAATAAGTTATATCTTGGTTTTTATATTTTGATCAGAAAATAAAAGTTATTTATTGACTTTTATTTATGGGTAAAAAAATAAAAGTTATTTTTTCGGACTTATTTTTGAATCAGAAAATAAAAATTATTTCTTGATTTGAATTTTTGAATCAGCAAATAAGAGTTATTTCATGACTTTTATTTTTGGATCTGCAAATAAAAGTTATTACTTAATGTATTTTTATTCCTCAGAAAATAAAAGTTATTTCTTGATTATCATTTTTGGATCAGAAAATAAGAGTTATTTTCTGACTTTTATTTATCGATTAAAGAAATAGAAGCCATTTCTTGACCTTTATTTTTCAGTCAAAAAATAAAAGTTAATTTATTGATCTTTATTTTTCAATCGGAAAATAAAACTTATTTGTTGATTTTAATTTTAGAATCAGAAAATAAAAGTCATTTCTTGACTTTTATTTTTGGATCTCAAAATAAGTTATTTATTTGTTGACTCTTTTATATCGATCAAAAATAAAAGTCATTTCTTGACTTTTATTTTTCGATCAGAAAATAAGTTATTTCTTGATTATCATTGATGGATCGGAAAATAAAAGTTATTTTCGACTTTTATTTTTCACTAAAAATATATAAGTTATATTTTTACTATTACTTATCGATCAGAAAGTATAAGTTGTTTTCTGACTTTTATCTTGCGATTAGCATATAAAAGTTATTTCTTGACTGTTATTTTTCGATAAAAAAATAAGTTATTTTTTACTTTTGTCCTGCGATTAGAAGATAAAAGTTGTTTCTTGATTTTTATTTGTTGATCAGAAAAAAGAATTCAAAGAGATTTAAATGAAATTGAAAATAATTTGAGCAGCAAAAACCTTCTCATTTAAACTTTATCTGAAGCCACCTTCTTATATATAAAATATTTGATGGAATAAGCGTAACCACTATATTTTTGGACAAACGTTTGTTGAATATTTCAACTGCCTGCCCGACAACTTTAAATGGTCAAAATTAACACTGATTGTGTATTGAATATGAGTTCGTATTTATTTAAAAAAAAAAATTTTCATAAAACTAAGAAAAGAAAAATGAACCAAAAATTATTGGTTATTCTGATTTCTTCAAATATTTGTTAGATGTGAATGTTTCCAGTTAAAAGTAAAATAATTGAAGTGAAAAGGAAAAAAATCATTCATTAACAGAAACTTTTTTAGCACGAAATTATTTACGGGAAAATTATTCGTGAGGGGAAGTTAAGGGAAAAGGAATATATCTGCAGGAAGAGGGTGTTCATGGCAGGGGTGATTATTAGCACACAATTCGATCGCGTTAGAGTTTTACGAACTGCTTTTTTAGCTTTAAATTTTTTTTTTCTACTTTTTAGAAAGAACAATTTGAGAATTTTTGATTAAGTGTTTGAGAATCTTTGATTTAGTTTTCCATATAAATATTTTATTCGCCAATTAGACCCTGTTTTAGTTTCACAAAAATATATATTTTTTTCTTTTCTTTTAACCTCTCTGCAATTGGCTAAGACCGCATAAACACAACTTATGCCCCTTGAGATATTGTTATTAAAAAACAAAACAAAACTAAATTATATACATATATTTCATTTATTAGTTTCTTTCACCTCGACCTTGTAAAACTTTTCCACAATAACGAATAAAGCAAAACGCTTGACAAACCCTTTTGCAGTCCGCCCTTCTGTCGAGTAGTTTTTTGCTGGCGCTGCTAAAAGTCACATTTAAAATAATACAAACAGATGAATTTGAAAAGCTTTGTAGGACATTAAAAAAGGCAAACATGGTCGTGGATACGCCTGGGTGAGTGTTTGTCCATGTGTGTGCGTGTGTGTGCTTGTATCTATTGTCACGAGTACGTGACGTATGAGTGATATGACTTTATGCGTAGAAATTACTCATGCCGAGGAGCTCGAGTACAGCTGCACCTGACACCATAAATCAAAAAACACGTTACGGCAATTGAACGCAAACACACGCACACGCACACCCACACCCACAACACATGCTCCATACATCCATAAAAATCAATTCGAGTACACAAAATGTGAATGTTCTACATGCCTACAATTGCGAAATATGTATCTGGCACACACACACACACGCATGATATAAAATGACAAAAAGAAAATTATACTCCAACATACACCTGCTGGCAGCACTTTGTGGGTGTGTGTGTGTATTTATGAGGAAGTGCGTGCCTTCATATGAAGACAATTATTGCTGCTCTTTTAATATGTTTATTTTATTTGAAACTATCAAATAAACTAAACCACTCATTAAGTATCTAATCAATAGATACCAGCCACACACATGCAAAGACATGCAAACACATGTACACTCATGCACACACAATGTATGTTTGTTGTTATTATGAAACTCAATGAGCTAAACAAAAGTTTGCAAAACACATGAAATAAAAAAATGTTGAAACAGTTGAATCAGTTGAAGGTCTCTGTTAAGTTTGCACGTTGGCATACAAGAAAGCTTTTTAGCTTTTAAAGAAAACAATAAACATATCAAATTTTTGAGGTCAATGTATGATAAAACTGTTGTATGTACACACATACATAAACTGACACACACACACACACACACACACACACACATGCACTTGCATACAAGTTTGTGTGCACGTTTGCAGTTCCAAATGCCCCGTACGATCTACAATTTATTTATACGCATGTTTATTAAATATATAAACCATAACGAGGAACGGAGAAGAAGAAGAATAAGAAGAAGAAGAGGAAAACAAAAACAAATGCTCGTAAAAAGCTAAATAAAATTTAATTAATAGAATAAAAAAAAGATGAACAAACTTAATATCTCGTTCACAAATAGAAACTTATTAGAAAAGGCCGATGGAGAGCAACCAATTGTGAGAATGTTTAAGCAAATGCAGAGGCTTAAAGTGTGCTTTCTTGCATAATATTTTGGAAAATAGATAAAAAAAATGTTAAGAAATTATATTTTTAAAGTACTATTTCAATTAGCACTTTTCAAAAAAACTACATTTTGAAAAAAGTACCTTTTGAAAAAAGTACCTTTTGAAAAAGTGTTTTTTAAAGGTACTTTCCATGGAGGTCTTTAAAAATTTCCATCAATAGAACTCATTTCATTTTAAAATTGGTTTCACTTGCAATTTTAAAATTTAAAAAAAAAACTTTTTGTAAATGCTACTTTTGAAAATATGCAAATTAAATATTTTTACAGGGTAATTATTTTTAAAATTATTATTGTAAACAAGTCTTGGTGATTTTCAAAATTAATTCTTAAATTAAAAAGAAAATTAATTCAATTGGATCATTGGAAATTGCGACGAAGCAATTCCTTTATATCCCATCCACTCGAAGTTCAGCCTTAAAAACTATTCGTTTCTATCCCTTGAAAATATCATGTTTAACCTTTAATTGTGCTCGAGCATAAAAACAAAATTCAGATAATTATTCCAACAACAACAACAACAGAAAATTAAATTCAACAACATCAATAAAATATTTAATTGCTTTCACGTTCTACGGCAGGTGTATGTTATCGTGGGTGGTGGTCGTAAAAACCAGAGTGAATAGATTAAAAGAAACTACTGGCGAAGCGAATGATAACCTGCAATCTATGCTAATAAACTGATTCGGAAAAGGCGGTGGAGGGGAGGGGTGGGTAGCGCCGCTCGAAAAACTGTAAATCACTTAATGCTGTTTTGAAATAAAATGCAAAATTTATGTGCAAAAATTCAAATTGAATCAAGAAAATCCAAACTCCAGCACTCGCACACAAATCGCAGATACAGAAAAGCGTACAATTAGAAGCAGATATTGAACTGATTTACCAGCAACCAACAACATTTTTTTTTTCTCTAGGTAAAAGTCTAATGAACTCAATTTAAAAATAAATTCTTGAAAAAGAAAAGCAACAAATCAGTTTCACATTTGCTTAACCGACCGACCCACCGCAAACAATTTGCGAAAACTAAAAACCAAAAAACAAACAAAAAATTGCCCATAAATTTTTGCCGTCAATATCAAATGAATTCAAATTTCTGGCCAACACGATTACAAGTGGAACGAACGAAACAGATACAAACAATTTGATAGACCGAAATTGGTTTCGATTGTTTACAAGAGGAAATATCAGCGTTTAAATTTCAACCAAATATTTAACCGATTCTTGTCATTCGTGCGCAACTGAAAATGTTTAGATTAATTTTAGTAGCGATACATTTCGTGGATGAGATTGGAAAAACAATGTATTTGGCAGGTGTTTATTTATTAGTCGCAGGCAATGAAATTTGTTGCAAAAAACATTTATTTTATATTCACAATTTATGTCATCTAATGGAATATAGTTTTGGCATTAAAACATTATTTATTTGTATCGAAACTATTTGAAACTTCCACTTGAACTATTTTAGAATTTAAAAAACTTATCTAAAATAACAATATTTTTTGGCAAAAGTCATCGACGAAAGCGGAAATGAATTATAGAAAATATATCGTTGGGGAAAATACTCTGAAATAATACGTACCCTGACTTGACTGTAACTTGAAAACTATTTGAAAAATTGCGCTACTTTAAAACAGTTTTCAAATAAAATTTATCTTAAAAATTATATTCGACTCTCATTTTCAAAAATCTAACATTTAAAAGTACGTTTTATAAAAGTACCAACACCACGATTGGAAATAAAAATATATTTTAAGAAGTTCTTTTCAGGAACGTCCATTTTCAAAAAGTACCATGACGAAAATACTTCTTAGAAAAGTACGTTTAAAAAAGCAATTATTAAAAAAAGTACCTTTTCAACAAACACTTATTAAAAACAATAGACATATAATCTTTTGGTATGCTGAAATAAATAATTTCTTAGAAAACTCCTTGAAAAAGTATAATTTATAAAAGTACCTTAAAAAATGACATTTAAAACAAAAATTGTTAAAAAAAGTACGTTTAAAAGAAATACTTTTTGAAAGAGTCCTTTTTTAATGTACATTTTTTCAATTAAGTTTTGAAATGCATTTTTAAAAAATATTTTTGATAGATTTAAAAAAAGTTCTTTTACATTTTGAAATAGTACTTTTTAAAAAGTAATTTTATGAAAAGTACCACTTTTAAGATAAATACAATTTGAAAAAAAAAAAATAATAAAAATAAATATTCCTTTTGTTATGAAATAAATGTAGTTTTAAAAAAGTACTTTTTGAAATGTTATTTTGAAAAAGTGTTTCTTTTTAATGTCAAAAATACGTACATGCCATCTTGAAAATAACTTTTTTAAAAAGTATCTTTAAGAATGTACCTTTTAAAAAACTCTCTTTTATAAAAGTAATTCTAAAATTCTGTAATTCTACTGGTTAGAAAGGTACCTTAAAAACAAATACTTTTTAAAAAAGTACTTTTAAGTGTAATTTTAAAAAAGTACTTTTTGAAATGTAATAAAAAATATATTTTTGATTACGTGAAATACGTGCATATTGTCCATAAACCTTTTAAAAAATAACATTTCAAAAAAGTACTTTTAAAAATGTACCTTTTAAGAAAGTATCGTTCATGAAGGTAATTTCAAGAATTACTTTTTGAAAAGGTACCTTCCAAACAAATACTTTTTAAAAAAGCACTTTTAAGTGTAATTTCAAAAAAGTTCTGTTTCAGATGTATTAAGAAAAAATGTTTTTTAATTAAAAAAAGTACCTTTAAAATTGTAGAATATACCTTTTGACAAAATCCTATTTTCAATGTACATTTTTTCAATTAACGTCTTAAAAATATAACTACATAAAAATAATCTTTAAAAAATACTTTTGATACAATTTAAAAAAGTATTTTTTATATTTCGAAATAGTACTTTTTAAAAAGTAATTTTATGAAAAGTAATACTTTAAATAAAATATCAAAAAAAAAACTATAATTTCAAAAAATAATTTTTGAAAAGGGGCCTATAAAAAACAAATACTTTTTGATATGTGATTTTTCATGAAATAAATTTCAAAATTTAACTTAAAAAAAGTACCATAATATATATATGAAATAAGTACGTTCAAAACAAATACTTTTTCAGTCTTATCTTAAAAAACTACAATTTTATATATATTAAATAAGTACGTTTTAGCAATTAATCTTTTAAGAAATAAAGTACCTTTAAGAATGTACCATTTAAAAAGTACATTTATAAAAGTAATTCCAAAAAAATTACTTTTCATACTTTTACTTGTTAAAAAAAGGTACCTTCAAAACAAATTGTTTTTCTGTCTAAATTTAAAAAAGTACTATTTGATATATTTGAAATAAGTATAGTCTAGCAGTTAGTCTTTTAAGAAATAACGTTTTAGAAAAGTACCTTTTTCAATGTTGCTCTTAAAAAGTATCTTTTATGACAGTAATTCCAAAAAGTTACTTTTCACACATTTATTTGTTAAAAAAAAGTACCTTCAAAACAAATTGTTTTAAGAATTATACTTTTTAAGTGTAATTTAAAAAAAGTACTTTTACAACGTTGCTTTTAAAAAGTATCTTTTATAACAGTAATTCCAAAAAGTTACTTTTTATGTTTCTATTTATTTAAAAAAAAGTACTTTCAAAACCAATTGTTTTAAAAAAAAATTTCTATTTGATTGTAATTTTAAATTTAAAGTACTTTTTAATTTTTAAATTTAAAGTACTTTTGCAATGTAGTTTAAAAAAAGTATGTTCTGAGTAAAAGTAATTTGAAAACAGGAAGGTACTTTCTGAAATGTAGTTTAAAAAAGTACTTTTTAAAATCTCATTTCGAAAAAGTACTTTTATATGAAACTTAAAAAAGTACCTTTGAAATGATTCTCTTAGAAATTATCTATTAAGATATTATCTAAAAAAAATATGTTCAAAATAAGTATTTATCCACAAAGTACTTTTTGCAAATGTATGCTTTTAAAAGTACTTATTTTTTTATATTTAATATTGGAATACGTTTTGAATCTCTGCCAGCACCTTAACTTCTTTAGAAGTTTTTTAACTCTGTAACTGTTTTCAGTTTATCTTTCTTCCCTCGAATGCTTTTCTTGATCTAGAATGTTTGATGTAATAAAAGTTTTGAATGTGTGTGTGTATTATGGCGCAACATGTCGTATAAAGTTGCACACACATTCTCAACAATTCACTCGTGCATAATAAAATGATTTATAATTATTGGGTCTGATTTGGAAATATATCGGTCACTGCATTATAAACAAAATATGTTAATTTGGTTTTATTGCATCTACTCAAAGTTGTCTGCACAACTGGAATGAAATAAAAATGCATTTTGCGATTAAGGCCAACGAATAAAAATGATTTAGTGAAAAGAACTAGATTTTAGGAACAACGAGCAATAAAAAGCTTTCAAATGCATTGATTTGAAACTCAAGAGGAATTTTCAATACCATAAAATTGTTTTCTTTTTTTGTATTTCTTAAATAATTTAAAAACAATGGAAAAATGGAATTCTGCTTTTGATTTCGGTCATTAAAAGTGATCAAAAGGTTGAGAATGTTAATGAGGTTGCGACTGCACAAGTTAAACTGCCTGCAGCGATATTCTGATTTAACGAGAAGACAACGCGGCTGTAATAATTATTGTAAATGAAATAATGCAAGTTGATACATAATCAAGAGTCCATTGGCTACTTTGGATGAAAACTGTTGCAGATATTTCTTCTTGAATTAAGTAACGAAAATAGTAGCAAAAACGTCTGCTTTAAAAAATATAAAAAAAGCGTTTTTAATAGCGGTAACAATATCCAACCGACAGAGGGGAAGTATTCTATATTTCATTTGAGAAAAAAATTAATAAATAAGAAGAGAGATTGTTGGCTTAATTGTAAAGGAAATTAATTTTTTACAAGTAAAATGAAGAAAATATTAATTATAGAAATTCTTGGCAAAATTGTTGCGAAATCGGTGCAGCTAAAACTTCTATTACGACGAAATTTTTCTTGCAGAAATTTTGGTTTTCTATTGAAAAAGAAAAAATTGCATATATTCACCCTTATTCTAGTTGTCGTCGTCAATGTCGTGGTAGCTTCAATATTAACATCTTCTTCGTTTTAATGTCATCATCACTTTGATTATAATTTTGTATATTAAGCCCAGTAGATCTGATGAACTTTTGCTACGATTTTACTTTTTCATTGTTTTTATTTTTTTTTTTGTAACTAAGTCAAACGATTGTGCCTAATGTCCGCTAACTCTTGTCATGGGATTTTGGCCATAAACATATTTTCTCTGTGATTTAAATTCTGATTCAAGCGATGAAGAAAATATCCCAAGTGGGCAAATTTGAGGTTAGGAAGTAAATTGTCTGTCAATTAATAAAACGTCACGAATTGAGCTGTCATCCTTTGACATTTAAGTAGTGAAAAGTTGGGAAATTTTAACCAAGAAACTTTTAACTCTTTTACGAAAAATTTGAGTGGCGAAAATTTACTATTAAAATGGTGAAAATTTTATTGATCACTTTGGAAAATACGAATTTGTGTGAAAAGCGGACGTCTACCGACATGCTGCGGGTGCACATTTGCTCGACATTAAATTCCATTATTAAATCCCATATTTCCCCTTTACGCTGGTATCAGTAAAACTGAATACTTCGAAAAATTTTTTATTTTGAAGCCACTTTACTTCCTAACCTCAAATTTGTTCAGCCTTTATAAGAAAGAAGGATAATCCGTCAGGCGTCAAAAATCTTCACCCCAACAGATTACAAGTGACGACAAGAAATTTGACACTTTCGCCGAAAGTTTTGATTCCTCATTTAGTACTCCTCATTTCTATTGCATATAAATTTTCGGTCTGAGCAGGGGGACTTTGCTTTTTCAGCATAAATTTTTTACTCCCGCCAAGCCCATAAATATATTTCGCTAAACCTTGCAAATATCGGGGAATAATTCCTCCTCTTTTCCATTTCTACAATGAGTTCCATTTTTATTTTTCTGTATTAAAATAAATGAAAAAAAATCCGAGTCGTTTCAGTACCTTATCGACGCCATGTTTTCTTTTAGAAGACAGTGCATGTATATCGAACAGACGACCCATAAGTTTAGGGTTAAAAAAGCTCAGAAATATTGGAAAGTGCTTTTTTGTTAACTGTATGAATTGCTTAGTTTTGTTTAAGCTGAATCGGGTAGCTCTCGCTATTTCGCAGGAGAATTCTTTATATCATCTGCATGCATTTAATTGTGTGTGTTTACGAGAATTGAGTATTTGGGCTGAATTGAATAGCAGCAAGCGGTTGAAGCGTGTTTCCAAATTTCATTTACTTGCTTTCACACTTCTCCATATAAAATTACGGCAAAAACTGAGTCTTAATAAATTTCTTGGATTATTAACTTTTCAAAAATGTTAATTGTCTTAACAAAACTTATTTAAATAGTGTGTTTGTTTGTTCGTTTTTTTTTCTCTTGTTTCTTTTGTGACTAAAATGGCAAAATTTCTTTGTTCGTTGTGAAATCAGGTCAAACGAGTTGAGGGTGAAGTTATAACAAATATTTTACCTTTAATTTATTATAGTTTTGATAACAAAAGCAGAAGACACGGATAAAACAACTACCGAAAACCAACAAAAATTATAATAATAACAATCACTGAAAGCTTAAGCCAACAAACAAACAAAAAAAATAAAATAAAAACTGATAATAATAATAAAAATAATAATAGTGAAACCGTGTCGGGCAGCTGCTGCGGAGAGAAGAGGGAAGAAAAAAAATTACTAAAAGCAACGGTATTCGTAGTAAAACGGCCAATAAACTGTGAGCAGCGAGTTCAAGGCTTCGTCGCTTGGCTTTATTTGCGAAACCAACAGCAACAATAAACACTACGAAACACACTCACACACACACAAGCACTATAAAAAAAAGAAAAAAAATTAAATAACATAAAAAAGAATTCTATAGTTTAACACACAAATAACAGAAGACCAAGAAGAAGAAAAAAGCTGCAACGGCAATCAAAAATTTAGCTAAAAAATACTAGAACAGAGAAGACAATGAATAATACAGCAGCTAAAGCAACAACAACTTCTTGAGCAATTGTAATGAAAATTAAAGAAAAAAATTTCTTGTAAAATTGCGTTAGTAACTTGGCCAAAATCTAACACAGAAACACACATTTTGACACCTCAATGACTTCAACTACAGTCAACTAACTGCAGGGGCAGCAACAAAAACAGCCACCGAATTTCGATTATAATCCCACCGAATGAAGCGCAGATGAAGTCAGATTGAAACAGAAGTGGGCGCCGGAGCAGGGGCGCTACAGTGAGGGGAATTAAACAAAGACGGACTTGTTCCCACACACACACACACACACACACACTGTCTTTAATAAAACTTCCAAGTTTAGCTATTCATGGCAAATAGTTTTACCCGTGTTATTGTTAAATTTTTTCAAAACTGCGCAAGATTTTCTAGTTCAAATTGCAGCATCGATCATGCCAGCGAATGTTTCCAACAATCATTTTATTAAGTGACTGACAGTAGTAGATTAAAATTGTACTGCTAATTGCGACGTGTGTCAATGTGTGCGATATACAAATGCAGGCATGTGTGTGTGTAGTTGTATGTACGTACAAAAAAAAATTAAGGGGCCAGCAAATAGACGTGGGAAAAGAAAGCAGCGACATTCAATTTATGTGATCCGTCCGTTCATCATTTGATTAATAACGAGAGGAGAATCTAAAAACTAATTTACAATAAAATGTTCAATACATTTTGTAAATTTCATTGTGGGATAATTGAAAAAAAAAAGTTAATTAATTTCAAAGGGTGTGGCCGCTGCTTTGTGAATGCTCTTGACATACACTCAAACAAAAAAGTTAAATAAATAAATAACTAGAGATGCAGTAAAAAAAATCAGGTAAAAAAGCATGCCTATCCCTGGTATTTTCCATAAGCTGGAAACCCCAAGCAAAGTAGCTGCGAATTCATAAGTCCCTTTGAAATCGTGTCATAATGATAATTTTCCCATTTGAATATCTTCCATACGATTGTCGATCAATCTCTGAATTTAAGCCTGAAGCTCAACAATGAATTAAATCACAGAGTGACTAAAAATAATAGAGGGAGGCCATCTTTATAACTTCCGGGTAATTTTAACCGCAAAATTTTTAGTTCTTCGAGCCAAAACAAAATTATTTTAATATTCAAATCAACCGATTCCGAAGTGATAAGCACTGATTGATATAGTTTTTGATTGTTGCAAGAGAATCGAGAACACTAACTGATCTAATTAACTAACTGAACGTGTTAGCCGATTTTGACCCGGTTCACGGTGACGGACGTGGATTTCAGTGTATGGAATCGAATAGAAATGATTTTATAAAAAAATTGCATTTTTCTAAGTTGTTTTGAGATGTATTGAATTCTACCGGTTCGAATCGGTTCAAGTTTACAGGAATTATTTTAATTATCATATCATCCGATTTCCATGTAAGAAACGGTGATCGATGTAGTTATCGGTTATTATAAAAGACCAGCAGTTGATCAGATATATAAATTCGGAGTTTCAAAAAAATCGCTTAAATCGGATTTTTTCGTTCAAGATATATCATGAATAGATTAACCGATTTTGACCCGGTTCACGGTGAAGTCGACCAGAAAAGCCGTTCAAAAGTTTTTCTAAAAAATTGTATTTTTCTAAGTTGTTTTGAGGTGCATTGAAATCTACCGGTTCGAATCGATTCCAGTTTACAGGAATTATTTTAATTTTCAAATCAACCGGTTACCATGTGGTAAACGGTGATCGATGTAGTTATCGGTTATTATAAAAGAGCAGCAGTTGATCAGATATATAAATTCGGAGTTTCAAAAAAATCGCTTAAATCGGATTTTTTCTTTCACAATACATGATGAATATATTAACCGATTTTGACCCGGTTCACGGTGAAGTCGACCAGAAAAGCCGTTAAAAAGTTTTTCTAAAACATTGTATTTTTCTAAGTTGTTTTGAGGTGCATTGAAATCTACCGGTTCGAATCGATTCAAGTTTACAGGAATTATTTTAATTATCAAATCAACCGGTTACCATGTGGTAAATGGTGACTGATGTAGTTTTCGATTATTATTATAAAAGAGTTGGGAGCACTAACTGATCAGATATATAATTTCGGAATTTCAAAAAAATCGCTTAATTGAATTTTTTCCTTCACGATATTACGAATGGATTAACCGATTTTTACCCGGTTCACGGTGATCGACGTAATTTTAAATTGTGAAATTTATCAGTGAAGCCGCTTAAAAGTTTTTCTAAAAAAGACATCGAAAAAATGTGTTTTTCTAAATTTGAACCGAATCTACCGAATCGGTTCAAATTCTCAGAAAATTTAAGTTCATCTAACGGTGTGGTTGGATTCAGTTCAGTCGTTCAGAAGTTATAAGCGGGCCACATACTTATATACACAACACTTACAAACACACACCAACACACACAGACACATACAAACACGCACTCATATACATACAGGCTTAGAGACACTCTCACAAAATTAGTTAGGAACGCTTTCTAGTGACTAAACGTCGAGATCTGATAAGGACTCAGTATTTGCGAAATGGTGCGAAACCAATAACGTCCCGATGCCTCAGATCTCGAGTTAGGCTCGGCAGTCGGTGTCGAATTGTTCTGATCTGAATTAATGCAGGATTGTTCTGATAGTTGTCGTCTTGGCGACAACCGATAGTAATTAACTCCTGTGATTTACTAAAAGAGCAGAATACCGCACCCTCCCTTATCGGTACCTGCAGCAAAAATATTGACTGGCGACATAAAAATGTTGCCATAATTTTTAATAAATTTTATGCAACAAATTCACTAAAACATTTTTTATTTCTATTCTCTTTGCAGGTACTGTCTGCAGCATCGGGGTAAGTTTATTTCACTTTTTTATATGTTTTCATAAGATCAGCGCATGTCTCACTCTTCCGTATTCAAATTAATCAATCGCAGATTTTCAAAAATCATTTGTGAACTCTCAAATAGTTTATAAAAGTATTTGCATAAAACTGTCCAAAATTCTGGTTGAAGTCAACTGATCATTTTTATTAGATTTTTGAAATCTAATAAAAAATAAAAAGTTTTCAAAAAGGTTTCAAAATAATTATTTATTTTTTATAAGGAAAAGTTTTTAAATTCCAGGAAATAGTTTGTTAAATGTGTGTGTGTTTATTAAACACACACACTGGTTTAAAACTACTCCAAACTGCCACTTTTTAGAAAAGAATTGAAAAAACTTGAACATGTTTTCCACAAAAGAAAACGCCATTAATTTAAAAGTTTTGTGTCATAAAAATTAGGGTATATTCACACTTGTCAAATATTTGCCCAAACAAGCGTAACCACTAAATGCGGATGAAAGGCTTTTTCAATTCAGAAAAGTGTTTAAAGTGTTTTCAATAATTTTGGATTCCGTGACAGTGTCTTTTAGTGAGCAGGTATCTGAATAAATAAATTTTTATATCGTTTATAGAAGTATTTGCATAAAACTGTCCAAAATTGTGGTTCAAGTCAACCGATGATTTTTATTAGATTTTTTGAAATCTAATAAAAAAATAAAAAGTTTTCAAAAAGATTTCAAAATAACTATTTTTTTATAAGGTTTATTAAATTCCAGGAAATATATTGTTAAAAGTGTGTGACTACTAAAACGTGTGTAATTTTAATTTAATTTAAATGTTTTGTATCATAATTTAAACGTTTTTTTCACACTTGTCAAATATTTGCCCAAAAAAGGTTGACCACTAAATACGAATGAAAGAAAAGTGTTTAAAGTGTTTCCAATAATATTCGATTCCTTGACAATGTCTTTTAGTGAGCAGGTATCTGAATAAAAATATATTTTATTACGGTTTTTGATTACAGTTATTAGAGCAAATATTTGAGAAGTGTGAACGTAACAATTTCTTGTTAAAAGCAGTCATTCCTTTTGAGTGTGAATCCTTGTCAGTGTTTTTCAATTTGTGATGTTTTTCTTACTGAAATTTTTATTATATTAAACTCAACTCAAAGTCTTTAGAAATTTCCAAATTTTATTCGAGCAGTTTCCGTCGTCAAGTTATTTGTTAAACATAAAACTCTCTACTCTTTTCATCTCGGTTGAGTGCCTGGTCAACTATAATTTACTCCAACCGATAAAGGACTCTGTTATAGTAGAGATTTTAATAAAAAAAAAGTAAAGAAGAAGAATAAGAGTATGCAGTCTAGTCACTGGTGTGAGTCCGAATCTAAGGTGGCCAGATGCTGGTTTATTTTACAAAAAGAGAAAGTTTTTGATATTATTTTCTTTTAAATTACAATTTATGAAAACAACTTTATTGTTAATAAAATAAAAATTAATTAATTAATTATTATATGACACAAGCGAATAAAAAATCCTTATAAAACAATTCCGTATTGTAGGACGACCACCCCAAACTAATAGACTTGTTATTTTGGTTCCTACCGATTTGCAAATTGTTTTTTTAATACATTTATTTTACCACTAATTTCGATTTTGAACTACCAAAACACGTATTGAAGCCATTTACGTGCTGAATACAAATGAAAATGTTAAATCAACGTAAACGGCGGCAGCAGCAACAACAACATCTGAACAATTGCAGGAAAAAATATAAGAAGCAGCCAAATTAAATGGTAACAACCTTAAAAGTTTTTTAACCTTTTTTTGTGTGTGTGTTAAATATTCTTCTAACAAAAAACCGAAAATAGAAAAAGAAATCTTTTATGGAAAAAATGTTGCACGACTTCCTTATAATTCCCTAATGCACTTCTAATGCTGAGATGAATACGATGGTTTGTGTGTTGTTCAAAAAAACGAGCAACATCATCAGCAGCAGCATCATCAGCTGTAACAACAACTGCAAGTGAATATTGTCGAGTAACAGGAACTACAAGATTTTCAATATGAGAAGATGATGATGATGATGATGATGATGATGATGGCGATGAAACTAAAACTCACAACGACAACAAGGAGATTGAGGATGATGCTGATGATGCTGATGCTGATGATTATGTTATTTGCTGCTAATGATGACGATCTGCTTGTTATTACTTCAGCTTTGTTTTTATTTTGTTACTGTTGTTGTTGTTGTTGTGGCTGCTGCCGATGAGGATGCTACTTTTACAAAGAAAGCCAGAATTATTTTTAATTTTTTGTTCCTGCACTGCTCGTTAAGATATAAAAACTGGTTCCATTTTACATGAGTATAAAAACCAAATTGAATTCAAGTAAAAGAAGAAAATTAAAACACACACACACACACAAACGAACACATGAAGAAACAATAAGCGACAGTAACAAAAACAACACTCATATCGAAGACAGCAGCAGCAGTAAATAGCGATGAAATTTTGTTGTAGGGTGCAACGAACCTACAAACATGCATAAGACTACGAGTCAGTGCTACATGTAAAAAAACAACAACAACAACAAAACATTAACAAAACAAAAATGATCACAATTATGTTGGCAAAGAAAGAAAGAAGAAGAAGAACTACAACAACAAGAACAGCATTGGCTGTAACAACAACAACAACAGCACTAACAATAGTGGTAAGAATTATCAGAAGGGAAAGTAGCCTCGTTGCAATCAAATAATTTTTATAAGAAAGCCAAAACGATTAGAAGTGTAACGGGGAAAAAGTCTGGTGAATCAAGTTTCCATGATGTGGAACCAAATTAAATCGTATTCGATCGATATCGAATGCCGTAATTTGGCCCCTGATTTGTTTTGCCGAAATAACCGAAAACTCATGCATCTGACGATCACTTTGGACTTCTGCATGATGGAACTATTTCCTATATTCGGGGATTCACAGAAATAAAAATTTTTAAATATTTAAAAATCAAAGATTTTCATAATAATTTTTCATAATTAACACAATGCGAGCATCGTTCATCTTCAATTCTCTTATTTATTAGTGATTGTGGACGTTCAAATTGATCATGGCCGGAATGATCTCTGTAGGAAGTCTCTTCCTTCGGATTAATGCCGATAGCCCCTCCTCATTCTCGCTCGTTCTAATTACTCTCTTGTCTAGAGGATGAAAAGTCGAAAAAGAAAAACAAGTGCTTTTTGTTGGCCCCTTCAAGTCTGGATCAAATTATGGACCTGCTTTGGAATTGCGGATAAAAAATAGCACGACTTTTTTTTAGAATCTCAGGAAAATAAAATTGTTTGACGTACTTTTAAATTTGGCATCTTCACCATAAGCAAAAGAAATCAAAATAATGGATTTGAGAAAACATTAACCCTATACTCATCACCCATTCAATTCTCTGGAGACGCCAGCAAATACGGCCTGTAGATGCTTAAATATTTGATTTATTACAAACTTGTTTACGACGTATATTTACAGCCGATATGAGTATTTTCATATCCCAAAGAGACCAGCCCGTGGCATAGTTATGATTAAAGATGTTGATTAGAAGCTTATGTGGGGCCAGGGTTAATGATTACAGTTGTTAGAAACTTAATTAGAAATCTTTTGCAATTCAAATAAACATTTTCCAAAGAAAACTACCACAATCAGCACCGTCTTGAACTTTTTTATTTTTATTAAATAAAATAACAAATTCAAATAATACGTGTGAGTGTGCATGTGTGTGTTTGTGTGTCTATACTTTGCTTATGTGTGCTGGGGCTATGCTTCTCTTTAAATTTAAGTTTTTTTCCCCCCCATTTTTGCTGTAAAAGAGCAGAGCCTATAACGACGACCCAAGAAAAAGGATGTAAAAGTTTAGATTTTTAGAAAGAATACGGCAACAACAAGAACAAACAACCAGAAAAAAACCTGCTGAAGTATAAATGAAGGTATTTTTGAAGTTGTTGTTGTTTTTTTTTTTGTTTGTTTGTTTGTTTTGTTTATTTGTAGTTTTCTATTTTATTACGGACGCGCGTGTGTGTGTGTGTGTGCTTTTTTTTCTTTGTTGCAATGTGTGTTATGCTTAGTTAGTTAAGTAGAGCATTTAGATTGACAAAGCACGAAGTAGAAGAAGAAGTAGCAGCAGCAGCGGCAGCAACAACAATAATAACAACAACAAAAGCAACAGCATATTCAACTAAATTGAAAGGTATGAAGATGAAAAGAACGGGCCTGTAATGACATGCCTCTATGTTTGTTCTAAAAAAGCAACAGTTGTTGTTGTTGATGTTGTAACTAGTGCTGGTAACTAAGCAAGTGATGCCAACTCTTTTTGAATATCAGGCACAAAAATGGTTGGATGTTAATACTTATAAAATTTGCTACTACGAATATTTGCTTATGTATGGAAGTACACATGGAGAAAATTTCAGGTCATATATTTGAGCAGTTACCCATACACATGCATGCGTATACACACTTACAAGAATATTGTGTGTCTAAAATTTCTTTAAAGACATTAATAACACAAATTTGGCATTCATTAGAATTAGATGCGCTACAAAAGAGTTTGATTATCATGAAGTTGAAACAGAATGCGTGGATTCAAGTGTCAATTACTTGCATTTTAGGTTAATTATTAATTGTTTTTATGGAAAAATCTTAGAGACTAATTCATGGTCCAAGAATGGCGTTTACACTTTTTAACAGAAAATGGCAACATTTTGCCATTTAAAAATAAGGAATTTATTAAAAATAAGGAATTTATTAGAAATGAGTCCAAAATTGTTTCTGTTTTAAAACTTTTCCAAACCGCCACTTTTTAGATAACAAGTGAAAAAGTGTTACATGTTTGCTAGAAAAGAAAACGCCATAAGTTATAATAAAAAAAAAATTACTTTCAGAACAATTTTAATAAAAATCCTGGTTCAATTTCTGAAAGTTGTCTTTAAGCCTGGATGGTTACTCTTCAGTTTTGTATACTGTTCTTTGGAACCATGAACAGTTTTTAAAAATTACTATATCGGAACAATTATTAAAGTTAAAAATAAGCCAAAATATTTTTCTATTGATCTTAGAAGTACTTAATTAGCTGGCCTGCCGTGTTTAAATGTAAAAAAAAATATAAGTATTCTATTGAAAAAATTATTTAAGGAAAAGTAGAACTTTTCTCTCTGTCTCTCTATCTCTCTCTCTCTTAAAGTTCGATACGAAAATAAAAGAGTTATAACAGCAGCCATCCAGGGTTAAAAAAGTCCGATTTAATTTTAGAGTATTTATATATATATTTAATGTTAGAGTATTTGTAGTTCTCTCTCTACGGAGAATCAGAACATGTTTCAAAAAGTAAAATGTATCATAGAAACTTTTTTCTCTCTCCCTCTCTTAAAGTTTAAAACGAACATAAAAAAGTTATATGATTAAGAGTAAATGAGCTTCGTCGATGCGACGATTAGTAACCATCCAGGGTTAAAAAAAGTCTGATTTAATGCTGGAGTATTTGTAATTCTCTCTCTACAGAGAATCAGTACATTCGTAATTGCCTTTTCCGTAAACCGAATCGACTTAAAACGGACCGATTTGAAAGAAAACTCTTATAGGAAAATTTTTTGATTTACTAAATAGTTTTTTATTTCGTAGAGCTTAAAATATAATATTCGAAATTAATTTCTGATTTATGATTAAAAATAAAACAATAAGATCAGCAAACGAGAAATTTGCCAGGAAGAAGTGTTCCTTAATTTTAAACGTCTTGATTAATTTGTTCTAAAAATTTTAATTGTTTATAGTTTCGGTTTGGGCTTACAAAGTAGGACCGATAGTGTCAACAGTGGCTTCCAAACTCCCAAGCAAATTAACAAGACAACTGCATACTCGTTATAAGGCTCAGGATAATTGGAAATTTCGGCAAGAACTGATAAGAGAAATGCTGTAAAGTGTACCACTTGGTACTCTTGAGTCTGGAATTGGTCCAAAAAAAAAAGTAACAACTTGTGAAAACCTGGTAAAAACATGGGCCAGTTAAATTACCACATTCAATAACCATCGAAGTTTTAATACAATTTTCGATCCGTGCCAAATGCCTTAAGAGAAATTTGCGTTTTTGTTTTGCAAAAAAAATAATTGTAGTAAAGCCAAAATCGCTAAATAAGCCGCACTGTTTTTCCTTTACTAGTGCTGCTATAATATTCTCGTTGTATAATAATAAAGTCTTAAAATTAGATTAGCAAAATGAATGTGTATAGAAAGAAGAGTGTGTGTATGTACGTTGGATATAAAAGAAAATTTGCTTACAATTTACCATTAAAATGTAGAAGATACAGAAAATTCGTTGAGAATAAACTTCTAGAGTTTAGACGAGGAATTTAAATCCTGTTGATGTTTATTGCCTCCAGATGAAATGGCTCGACTCGTTTTAGAGTTTAGAAGAGGATTTTGTTATACTTTTTTTTTAATGGCTTTAAAGTTGTTGGCAATTTTATTGGTGAGTTAAATAGCGTACAAATGTTTGTTTGGATGTGTGTGTGTGTGTGTGTGTGTGTATGTAGATTTTCTTAAATATTTTAATATGCACAACACGTTAAAAACCTTTAACTTTTTTCCTTTATTTTTTTACTATATTTTTCTTCTTTTTGATTTGTTGTTTCATGCAGCCTTTTTATTTTGATTTTTATTATATTTTTAATACTTTTGAAGCTTTTAAATCTTTTTATCCAATTTATTTGGGATTGAGGGAAATAACGCCACTACTAATTGAATATGTGTGTGTGTGAGTGAGTGTATATAAATTTTGTAAATTTATACAATCTTTTTTTTGTTGTTGTATTACTTTGACTTTATGTAAACTTTTTTTTTGTTAATACTTTTACACTTGCTAATTTGCTGCTGTTGTTGTATTTATTTTAGAATTGTATGCAAAAACGGCAGAGTTGGATGCAAATCAGCATTTAAAAATATGAAGTCCATTCAACTTCAATTTGTTTAATATTTTTTTTTTAATTATTTATTTTATTACCGATATATTTTTATTGTATTTTAATTCTTTCTAATTCGTTGCACTTTGATCTTAACATGCAATAAACTCTTTTGAAGGGCCCCTGAATTATTTAAAAAACTCTGTTAAAAGTTTCAAACTTCAAGCCGTTATTTAAAAATTATATAGCAACCAAAACGAAAAAAACATAATGATTAATTTAATTTTTCATGCCCTAAATCTGTTACTTTTTCGTTTAATTTGGAAGTACAAATTTGTTTGTATCAGATGAAATTTTTATTATACCATGAATTGAATTAAATTTTTTTTTTTGATATTTTCAATCTGTATCGTATATTTTATTTATCAACGGATGCGGCCGTTTTCATTGAATGGCAAACGATAACTGCGAAAGCCGACAAAATCGTTTGCAGATACACAACAAACAATATTTAAAGCTCACACACAATCGTAAACGTGTAGAGAAATCTGTAAAATACACAAAAATTTTATGCTCTTCCACGAAGACATAAAGAAAGCAAAGCAAACAAAAAGAAAGAAACAAGAAAAAAACCAAAGTACCCAAACTCACACGCGCGCACACACAGAGAAACAAACTTGCATCGGCTGCATGTAACTGAAGAGAAGCAGTGGAAACAAATCAAAATATAAACAAATAAAATGCATCGTACTGCTCTGCTCCAAAAAAAAAAATAAGAACAGACAATTTACAAGAGACTTTGAGAGAACCCACTCCCCATCATAATGCTCTCCAAGTACTCGTACAACACGTTTGTTTCTCATTAAAGAGAATATCAAATTGAAATCTCTCTGAAAGCTGCTTAAACTCCTCTTAAAAGAGTATAAAAATTACAATCGAATTTAAGAAAATTAACAACAACAGAGAGTCCATAGATTTTTTAACGATGCTTGAGTTTTCTGTTTCCTCCAACTAAAAATGGCACGTGCAGAGTATCAGCAGCAACAACAACAATAGCAAAAAAGACAACACAGCTCCAGCAAGTTGGGCACACAGCAGGAAGAAGACAAAGAAGACGAAGAAGAAGAAATTGCATAAAGGAAAAGAAAATTTTAAATAACAGCAGAGAGCAGCGATTAGCAAATTAGGAGGGCGGCCATTAAAGTGATTTAAAAATTGCAACTGTAATTGATGTTTAATATTTATGATTCCAGTTCGATACTAAAGCTAAAGGGCTGGTGGTTAAAGCAGAAATATGATAACGTTTGGGCCCCCATTTTCAGAAAAATACGGGCCGTTGATGCCACCTGACCACAAACCGCCACCATATGATCACTGTGTTTGTATGTAGTGGTTTTTCGAGGACTGTTCGGGAATGTAGTGAGCCCCATAGGCGTTCATTTTGCTTGTTCACATAAAGGCCCAATTGAAAATGGGCCTCAAATTCGAAGATGATTTTGTTGAAAAATGCTTCAGTTAAAATTGTGGCTAAACATATCGAAATAACAATTGAAATCTTAAAACTTTAAGTTACTGTTTAAACTAAATAAATGTCAAAGAATGGCAGCTCAACTCTTGTCACTTCATCATTTGACAGCCAATTTACTTCCTAACCTCAAATTTGCCAACATTTTTAATTGACAATTCAAATTGATAAGAATTATTAGTCATCGGGTAGCGATGCTAAAAAACAATAATATGTTTTTTAAATATTCCATCTACTAAATCTCGTGAAAGTTAATGCAAAATGAACTATCTGTCATTTTTAAAATTATGTAGAAGAAGCAAAAATCTACAATATTATTCTGCAAAATGAGCAAAAAGTCTGTCACAAACTTTTTTGTGCTGAAACAAAAAATTTTCCTTTTTTAATATTGAAAAACTTAATTTAATTACGGTCGGTTGGTACAGAGCTGCTCTCAGGGATGATGCCTATTTACGCGGTGCGTTTTATCGGAGAAGATATGCGAATACAGAGACTTTTTGTAGGGATTTTACTTTCGTAGTTAACTTTTGCTACAATACCGTCGTCGCAACGCTATCGCATTCATTATAGTTAGGATCCTACCACAACAGAGTGCTGATCCTACCACAACAAGAACTGCAGTAGTGAAACTGCGAACATGATGTTAATCGCTTTTATACTTTTAAATTTGGGCAATTAAAATCTTTCCGAAGAAGTTATTAATTTTCTTAGAAATGCCACCGATTGTAAAAACCCTTAATAAAATAAATGACTCCCGGGTCTGATTTCGCACTCAGTAGTGATCCTGGTATCGAATTTTTCTATTCTGTTTTAGGACAGAGTTGTTGCCAGTATCTTTCAATGACGACAGTTATTGTGAATAGGGCTAATAAAATTGTTCAGCCATATTGGCACATGAGGTCCCCTCTCAGGAGGAAAAAACAAAAATCTCCCGTATAAAAACTAAACATTTACAATGAAATGCTTCTTAGCGCCCACAATCCACAGAACTATCAACGTTGATTCCGGCAAATTCATCCTGCACACAGTAGCATACTCCATGTGTAACGGGATTTCAATTAATTTATTTTAAAGACCTTTTCCAACCATTCTCGTTGCAATAGTGGTGTCGATACTATTAAAAGAAAATATTTCAAAAAATAAACAATTAAGAATAATTGAAAACTTTAAATGCATTTAAACACTGGCTCACACCCACATGCACATACACACAGACAAACAATTGTGTAATTCACTAAATAAAAGTGAAGAGCCTGCATGCGCGCATACAAAAAGCGTTTGTGTTGTATTATCATAAGTGTGTATTTGACTGTGTGTGTTTGGCTGTGTGTGTGTGCATGTGTGTGGCTTTGTTGCATGGAAGTGTCGTTTATGGCTCAAAGGAGCTTTTGTCACAAGCCCATTTGCCTATTCCCAAAATGTCACATTGCGAGGATGGCGAACAGCAGGCAGTTTAAAAATGCCAACTATCAATTCAAATTATATAACTCGCAGTGCATGCATACACACTTACATTTGTATATGTGTGTGTGTATTTGTGTATGATTATGTACAACAAATTCGCCGTCTCTGTCCCTCTGCTGGCTTTTGTTTTTGTCACATGGCATCACATATTCGGGCAAGTCCATGTACATGCCGATACACACTTGCATGCACACACACTTACACACATCTTCACATACATGCATACCCACATAACGGTTTTATAATGCAACGAAAAAACTTCTCTGTCAATTTGTTTTATCCGTTTTTCCTGCTTCTTGTACGTTTTATTGAGGCCAATTAACAACAACAACAACAGCAACAACAAAAGAAGAAGCGAAATGCCAAGTCTCCTGGTAAATGTAGGACTTTGATAAGAGCGATAAAAGAAAAAACTGGTCACTTTCAAAAGGAAGTGATTTTTGGGCTTAAATTTATTTTTTTTTTTTTATAAATTGCCGCAAAAGCCAACCAGGCGTATTCAATTATCGAGTGAAATTATTTCAACAGTCGCTTATATTTTTTTTTCTGCAGCTCAACGACTGTGATTGGCATTTGACAAGTTGCAGTCGTTACAACTGTTGGTATAACACAACTACAAAAAAAAATTATAAAAATAAAAAATTAGAAGTAACTCCAATTTTCAGAATAAAAAAAATTTTTAATGAATTTTGGGAACGTGTGCAAAATCTTGATTAACGGGGAAAATGCTCGATCTTGTGCATTCAATAACTTCGGTGAATATTATCCGATTTTCTATTTCTTAACAGTTTTGGAGAGAAAAAACTAAGACCTTTCCAATGATATACAATTTATTGCAATAATTTTGTGAAATTTGTATGTCCACACAAAATAGTTTGTTGAATTTGTTTATATATTTTTTTTAAATCGAGAAGTATTTTTTTTCTTTGTCTTGGACTAGCACTCAGGTTTCAGTTGCGAAAAAGGTCTGCATTATTTTGTACAATTTTCGAAAAGCTTACAGTGGCTGTGGGTGTTTGTGAAGTTGGCTTTTGTTAAAAAAAATATTATGGAAAATATGTGTACAGTCAGAGCTGTACCACATTTGGCACGATAGTGTTGAATATTCTTAATTTTCGAAATCGTTACGTGTAGTCTTTGCCACTTTATCTTTCATATTTTAATCAGATTTTAAAATCACATGCAGTTAAATCAGACAGATGGGATTTAAATTTCTTGAATTCATGTCTATGAACTCCTCTTCTGCTTGTTGTAGTTCATGAAATGTTATTGTGCTCTTTCCTGACAAAATCCAAGAATATAGAATGATTTTTATAATTATTTAGTGAAAGTGCGAAAAAAAATTGTTAATCGATTAATTGTTAGATTTAGAATTAATCGATTAATTCAATACTAATCGATTAATTTAATATTATTCTATTGATTCAAAATTAATCCATTAACTAAAAATTTAAAGCTTAACTAAAAACGGATCGATCAATTTAAATTAATCGATTGAATCAAAGCTAATCGATAAATTCAAAGTTTATCGATTAATACAAAGCTAATCGATTACCAAGCGATTAAAGAAATATCTCTATTAATTAAACGAGCGATTAACTTATCAAAACTGAAATCCGATTAAATAATTTTTTTTTTTTTTTAATTTTTGTTTTTAAACCACAGCGTTCAACACCGTCATGTACTAAAAGAGCAGAATGCAGCACCCACCCCTTCGACGGTACCTGTAGCAAAAATACACCATCGAAGTAACAAGCAAACATTCTCTAATCGGTCTGCATCTATTCTCCTTAAATATTGTCTCCTTTCTAAGTCTTCTAATTCTGTTTTGTTATGTGTCTCGAACAGACCTATTGTTGCTGCACTTTCTTTAACAGTTACTCACACTAAAACGCTGTTATTTTAGTTTTAAGATCAACCGGTTTTTTTTCGATCATTATAAGAGAATCGAGAACAGTAATTGTTTAGATATATAATTTTGGAGTTTATCGAAAAGTATCACGAAAAGATTGACCGATTACGGTGGTCTTATTTTGTAAAATCGTTGGGTTAATCCGGTTAAAAGTTATTCCAGAAAAACACTGTGAAAAATGCTTTTTGTAATATTTTTGCGATGTCTTGAAATTTTGCCGGTTCCAATCGGTTCAAATTAACAGGAAATCGTAAGTTAAGGGGCCAAATTAACGCATTTAAAATCGATCGAAATTTCAGTACCATTCAAATGGAAATTTCGATCGATATCGAGTGCCTTAATTTGCCCCTAGATAATTTTTTGATTTTCAGGTTTGATTCGCTTAAGCCGTTTGAAAGTTATAAGCGGTTTACAGACTTACACACGCACGCACACACACACACACACACACACTTGCATATAGACATAGTGACGGGATTTTATGAGTCAGGGAAGTTTTTTGGGACTTCAAAACGGGGTAAATCAATAACTTGACGAATTTTGAAAACTTTCGATTTTCCCAGCGGGAGGTTAAAAATTATTCACCCCAACAAAAATGAAATTTTTATAAATTGTTTTTGTTGCAAATGAGTTTATGTAATTTTCGAAAAGAAAGAATTTTTTTGACATCGTAAAATAGGAACCTCTTGGTCGGTCTGCCCTACAAATCAGGCTGACCATAAAACTTTTTTATTTTGAAATTCTGAAACATGATGTTTCTATTGCAAAAGAGTCTTCGTACTGGATAAATTATTTGTCTTTAGGAGAACAAAATCCGTGATAGAACAACAACAAAAAAAAAAAAAAGAGAAGCGAAATAACAAAAATAAAATCCATAATCACCCGTAAAAGGTTCAACGAGAAATTTCAAATTGTTAATGCCGTCGAGAACACTCGAATAATTGCGATTAAAATTTAAATGCCAAATTTTTTTTCCATTCGCTCAACAATAAAGAAACATCATTAAATTAAAAATATTTGTGCATTTAAAATGTATTTATTTTTTTACGTTTTTTTTTCAACACAATTTACATAAAAGTTCGTTGGCCTTGACAGAGAGCGCAAACAACGAATTGCAGTTTATTAAACAAAAATTTCAGGCAAATAAAAATTGGAAAAAAGAAAAATAAACCAACAAAAAAAAAGTCTGATGCAGCAAATAGTTTTGAAATAACACTAATTTGACAAATAAACGCCGCAGGAGGCTGAAATGGCGCGATCAACGATGGGAGTGGAGAGGATGCAATTTCAGCACAAAGAAATTATTGCAACATGCGAGCGAGTACTTTTGATGGCTGCCGCAAAAGAAAAAATATTAAATAATAAAAAAAAGAAAAAATACAAATTTCGTTAAGAAGAATATTTGACAGTTGAGGTTAAGGTGAATGCGAAAATGTGCGGCGTCAAATCTTATTTATTTATTCAATTTGCTCTGCTGGTGTAGTTTTACGACGAAATTTACAAAATCAAATGAACATGAGGAAAGTAAACAAATTATGTTTTATTTTTATATGCTCTTTTTTGTTGTTGTTGTTGCATTTAAATAAAAATAATTTCTTGGTAAGTGATTATTGTCTGGATAACTTCCTGATTACGTAGCTCCCCCTTGAAGTTGTACTCGTACGTAAGCGAGTACAGCCATCCAGTACATAAATAATTTGACCGGAATGCTTCTCCCCTTAAACTTACTTTTACCAGTTGCCAATTGCAACTCTCATAAACTCCCAAATGACGGCGTCGTCCGTCGCCAATTGTCGTAATCACGCTAAATGCTGACTCGTAAGTCTTGATTTCAATACAATCAAGAATCCAAAAGTTTGGATAAACACAAACACAGAAGTTTTATTAAACTTTTTGTTGTTGTTGTTATAATTATTTTTTTTGTTTTGTTATATTTAAAACAACTTGACTTTTTATGCAAATAAAACGAGAAGACAAACAGGGTGTTACGCCTTCGTTGTTTCGCCAGTAATCAGCACGCCAGTCGTACAGAAATAAAGACGCAAATAAAAAGTGTTTAAGCGTTACAAATCAATCAAGTGTAACGACTAAAACAAATAATATAACAAACAGTTGTGTTGAAAATTCTAGCAGCTGAATAAGAACAATCAGCTATTGAAGATTATGTAACAAATATGCGGGCAAATTTGAGGTTAGAAAGTAAATTGAATGGCAAATGATGAAATGTCAAGAGTTGAGCTGCCATACTCTGGCAATTATTTAGTAAAAAGTTGGGAAATTTCAACAGTATTTTGATTTTTTTTAAATTATACCGTTTTATTAATTAGTTTAACCAGAATCTTTAATGAATGAAAAATAACTCATATTTCAACCAAATTATTGTTGGTGATCAGGCCCATTTTCAATTAGGGGATTATGGAAACAAACCAAATTGTCGCCTATGAGGCTCACGGGACAACGATGCCAGCTGATTTTTTTCGAAAATAAGCGACTAAACGTCGTCAGAGTGAATTTTCTGCGCTATCGAACCATCATAATTGATTTTTTTGTGGCCGGAGTTGGCTACTGTTGACATCAGTGACTTTTTGTTTCAGCAAGACGTCGTCACAGACTATCAGACTACCAAATAATTCAGTTATTGCATGAGAGTTACGTGATATAACTTTTAATAAACAATAAAACAGTTTTTCTCTTATATTTTATATATTCCACTGTTTTACTTTTCTATTAACATAAAATTAAATTAAAATAAGTTTCCGAATTACAAAAATTTCAAAAGTGATTGTAAAACCATTTACATCCCCGCTTTACAAATAAAAGTGTAAAAGTTTTGTGAGCTGGAAAATCTTCCATGAAATGAAAAATATAATTATTCTTGTGTGAGATAAGAAGTGCAAGTAGATGAGGCCATATGGCGTCCCCCCTTTTCCTACCCTATTCGTCATAAACCCGCCCCAGAGTGACAGTTAACTCTTGCATCAGATCTACCGGGTTTAAGAACTCATTTTACTTACAAAAACATCCAAAGCAAATGGGTCGCAACATAATGAAAAATTTTAATACAATAAAAAAAAAGAAATTGCAACAAAATCTTTCACAAATTATTCAAAATATTTCCTACATTTTAAACGCGGCTGTAATAATTATTTTAAATGAAATAATGCAAGTTGATACATAATCAAGAGTCCATTGGCCACTTTGCATGAAAACTGTTGCAGATATTTCTTTTTGAATTAAGTAACGAAAATAGCAGCGAAAACGTCTGCAAAAAACAATAAAAAAATGTTTTAATAGCGGTAACAATATCCAACCGACAGAGGGGAAGTATTCTATATTTCATTTGAGAAAAAAATTAATAAATAAGAAGAGAGATTGTTGGCTTAATTGTAAAGAAAATTAATTTTTTACAAGTAAAATGAAGAAAATATTAATTATAGAAATTCTTGGCAAAATTGTTGCGAAATCGGTGCAGCTAAAACTTCTATTACAACGAAATTTTTCTTGCAGAAATTTTAGTTTTCTATTGAAATAGAAAAAATAGCATATATTCACCCCTATTCTAGTTGTCGTCGTCAATGTCGTGGTAGCTTCAACATTAACATCTTCTTCGTTTTAATGTCATCATCACTTTGATTATAATTTTGTATATTAAGCCCAGTAGATCTGATGCACTTTTGCCACGATTTTACTTTTTCATTGTTTTTATTATTTTTTTTTTTAAATAAGTTAAACGATTGTCCCTAATGTCCGCTAACTCTTGTCATGGGATTTTGGGCATAAACATATTTTCTCTGTGATTTAAATTCTGATTCAAGCGATGAAGAAAATATCCCAAGTGGGCAAATTTGAGGTTAGAAAGTAAATTGTCTGTCAAATAATAAAACGTCACGAATTAAGCTGTCATCCTTTCACATTTAATTAGTGAAAAGTTGGGAAATTTTAACCAAGAAACTTTTAACTCTTTTACAAAATATTTGAATGGCGAAAATTTACTATTAAAATGGTGACAATTTTACTGATCACTTTGGAAAATACGAGTTTGTGTGAAAAGAGGACGTCTACCGACATGCTGCGGATGCACATTTGCTCGACATTAAATTCCATTATTAAATTCCATATTTCCCCTTTACGCTGGTATCAATAAAACAGAATACTTCGAAAAATTTGTTATTTTGAAGCCACTTTACTTCCTAACCTCAAATTTGTTTACTCTTTATAAGAAAGAAGGATAACCCGTCAGGCGTCAAAAATCTTCACCCCAACAGATCACAAGTGACGACAAGAAATTCGATACGTTTGCCGAAAGTTTTGATTCCTCATTTAGAAATCCTCATTTTTGTTGCATATAAATTTTCGTTTTGAGCAGCGGGACTTTGCCTGCGAACACTTTCTTTTTTACCCAAAATTTTGAAGTCTCGCCAAGCCTACAAACAAACTTGGCTAAATTTTGAAAATACCATCCATCGCTGAATCATCCTGTTTTGTTAAAAATGTCTGGGAATAGTTCCTCTACGGAATTCTATTGCAAGCGCGGAGCTCTTTTCCATTTCTACAACGAGTTCGTTACCTTCATTATTTTCCTTTATTTTATAATTTTATTTTTCTTTATTAAAATAAAAGAAAAAAATCCCAGTCTGTTCAATACCATATCGGCGCCATGTTTTCTTTTAGAGCACAAAATATGCCCAGACAGTTATCGATAAATATTCACCCTTATCGTGTTTGGCGTATCCGCCTTCAAAATTCGACAATTTGTAATAGATTAAAGACAAAAAGAAAAAGTTTTCTTTAATCTATTACAATATGTCGCATTTAAAGATGAAAAACGCCAAACACGATAAGGGCGATTGAGATCGACATCTTTTTATGTGTTGATGACTACAACTGGAATGGGGACTTGTTCCGTTACTGTGACTCACTGTACACGACTTATGCCTTTACATATGAAGTGGCGAACGACTTTAACTGCCGAAAATTCCGCAGAAGAACCGTTAGCCTGGGCCGTTATTTGAAGTGTGGCAGATAACCAGTGCGAGTAAGAGTAAACGATAAGTGATCTGGCTGCACTTAAAAATTAATTGCCAACGAGGCCTGATGTTGACTCACTCAGAATTGATTTGCTATTGACTCTCTCACACAAAATGAAAATATCTAAGAGAAACATTTTCATAGTGTGGACCGAGAGTTTTTAGTCTCGCAGTGAACGCCATCAACAGAATTGATTGAAAATGTAGCAGACTTAAATTTCAAAGTCCTACCATTCGGTATATTTCCTACAGTCGGACAGAAAAAAGAAGTTCTTTTGTTTTCTCTTCTTTTTCAAAATTATTTAATACACACATTTCACTTTTTTCGTCATGTGAATTGATGCAGACGAAAAAGCAGAGAAATTAAAAACAAGAAAATCAAACAACAAAAAAATTATAAACAAACGAATGCGATAACAGTGAAACAGCATTAAGAAAGTTAAAAAGAGGAGCAGCCGGAAAGGCGAACAGAGGCCACCACAGAAACCGCAATTACGGTTAAAGATAATTTCCGCGTTCCCTCTGGTTTTTTTTTATTACTTTCTTACTTGTTTTCTTTCTCTTTTCTTTTTTTTTTCATATTTTACAACAAAATTAAATTGCAAAAAAAAATTATGAAAAAAATTTGGTTTTAACTCGACTGAGGAGTCAATGAAATCATAATGAATACCAACTCAAAATACCAGCAATCAGTAACGCACACGCAGAAAGGGCACATGTGTGTGAAGTGCCTGTGTGTGTGTGTGTGTGTGCGAGTTGCATGTGCACTTAACGTAAAAATAAAAGAAAAAATTTTTTTTGTGTGTTGAAATAAATGAGATGTTAAAAAACAAACAAAATGAAACTGCACAACAGAAATGATTTCTCGGTAGGTGATGTTAATGTTAATATGGATTTTGAACTTTTCTTTGAAAAAAACAAAAAAAACAAAATTATCATCATCATCATCATCACCATCATCATCGTCATCCTGATATTTTCAAATCAACATTTTCATTAAAGCACACTGGGGCTGATTGCGAAAAAATAAGCACAACTTTTTGATTTCTTATTGTGAAATCAGAAACGATCATTTTCCAAATTTAATCTAAAAGCGATACCCCAAAGTAATTTCGTTTACATGGACGACCTTAACCCATTATATGCCACTGGTCGATTTTTCGACCAGTAACTTTTTGAGCGCATATCTAAAAAGTCTACTATAATTTTTTTGATCTGCTTTCACAAAAATATAATCTGAACTAATTTTTAAAATATCTGTAGTGAAATGATTTTCTAAAGCATTTGACAAAAATTTTAGTAAGAGGATTTTAAAAAGCATATTTTTAGCACTTTTTTCCAATTAAAAATTATATCTAATAATTGTAATTTTTGTTTCTAATTTTTCATTATTTTAAGAGCCTAAATCCTGTACTATAAGAATCGACGAAAATCAATTTGCATATGACACATTTTCTCATTCTTAAATGCAAACAATCTTTCGTGGTCGAAAAATCGACCAGTGGCCGGAGGCCCTACCATAGAATTTTTTGAGTTTCAAAACTGTTATTTTCATAATAAATCTGGCAATAATTTCTTTGAAGTTTTTCTGTGTGTCGCCCTGTAGTTTTCTATTGCTAAGTAATATATCGCGTATTTTAGTCAGGGGAACCCCAGATTATTTTGTTTTACTTTAGTTATAGAAATATTTGTGTTAAAATGTCAGTAAGTGTACGAAGGTGAATGCAAAGAGTTGTGCTGAAAACTAATTTTACAATATTTTACAATGCCGATTTATAAGGCAGTAAATGTGTCTGAAATAATTAATATTTTAAATGAGCTAGACTCAAATGACGAGGAAGACCAAGCTCTAACGGCAGCCAAAGATGTAGATATCGTTTACATTCAACCAGCAACTATAGGATCTCTAACTGATGAAGAAGATTTGAATGACGATACAATTAATATAAATGACAACAATGATGACCTCATGAAAGAAATTGCTGGTAGTGCAGAATTACAATGTTCTCTAGATGAAGGCAATATACAGAAATTGGGTGAAGTGTTTGAAAGTACAATTGAAGAGCCGTCAACATCCAACTCACATAACAAAAGTATGAAAATTTTGCTATACATATGTGGCGAAAGCCAAGAAACTTTAGCTACACGACAAAGCCAACCAATAATGAAGGTATTAAAATGGAAGAAATTTTTTTAGAAATTGGTGAGTAATTGGTCCGCTTTGTTTCTTTTGGATTCTTGTATTTACTCAGTCATTTATATATTTTTTATAGGCTCTAAGTCTCCATTTGAAATTTTTTCTTTATATTTTGATAATTCCATAATACTGGATATCACAAATTTTTCAAATACATATGCAAATCAGAACAATGCTACAGCCAGTATTACACCTATTGAACTACGTAAGGTTTATTGGAATTTTATACTTGTCGGGGTATCATACCTTACCACATATAGACCATTATTGGTCTACGAAGCCCGACATGGGAGTTCCAATGGTAAAGCAAGCCATGAGCCGCAATCGGTTCAGAACAATTAAAAGGTATTTACATCTATCAGATAATAGCCGCTTAGACAAAACAGATCGATTTGCCAAAGTTCGCCCACTAGTTGATTCTCTCAATAAAAATTGTATGCAGTTTGGAATTTTTAGGCATATTGTATCAATTGATGAGCAGATGATTCCGTATTTTGGGCGACACTCGTGCAAAATGTTCATTAAGGGTAAACCAATCCGTTTTGGATTTAAATCATGGTGCATGTGCTCCGGAAGTGGATATTTATTCTACAGTATTTTATATGGTGGTTCAGCCACGCCACACGATAAGGACATTGGTCTTGGGGCTCAAACTGTTTTGGACTTACTGGCAAACGTACCTGATCCCGATTGTCACATAGTTTTTTTGACAATTTCTTTTCTTCTTATCATCTCATGTGTCTATTGAATGAACGCGAATTTTATGCTACGGGTACTATACGCGAAAATCGAACGGCGAAAGCTCCGTTAAAGAATCTAAAAAAAAGCAATCGCGGAGAATTTGACCAGTTGCTAGATAGTGAACAAGAAATATTGTTGGTGCGCTGGAATGACAATTCTGTTGTCAACGTAATTACCAATAACTCAACAGTCGAACCAATGGCTAATGCTAAACGTTATTGCTGTAAGCAAAAAAAAGCTATTACTATTCCACGACCTTCATGACAATGCCGTGGCCAATTATCGTATCTGTATAAAGGGAAAGAAATGGTGATGGCCAATATGGACTAATGCGCTTGGTAACGCAATGGTCAACGCGTGGAAGATGCACTGCATGTTGGCAAAAATCCAAAAGACAAAACCCCTTTCACAAATTGATTTTCGTTCTGAAGTCACAACACAGCTTTTAAAATACGACAGTGAGCTAAACAGTCAAGATTTTGATATAGTCCCCAACCAACCCCAAGTCAACGAAAAAGTACACTCAATTATAAGAAGCGTTGAAAATACATATCGGCGCTGCAAATTGTGTAAGAAACATACCATTTTTACATGCAAAAAGTGCAATATATACTTACATACAAACTGTTTTTATGGCTACCATAACAATTTGTAATAAATTCATTTGAATAAAGCCTAAGGCAATATTTTTTCCTTCAAAAATATCAAATAATTTTTTGTTATTTTTTTTACTGTTAGCGGCCAATGGTCGATTTTTCGACCAGTCCATGTAAAGAAACCTATATATCGGGAGGGAAAATTTTGCTAAAAATATTCTTCATTGGGGTCATAATAACACCCTCCTGCAAGGGATTCAAAAAATTCCCACGTTTTAGGGTAGCGGCCAATAATGGGTTAAGACGCAACAACTTTTATTTCTTTGAATTTCAATAAAAAACTCCACTTAAGCGATTAGTTTTTGCTTTTTTTTATTCCGCAGGAAATAAAAGTTATTTTTCGAAAGTAAAAAGTTATTTCGGGCCTTTTATTGTTCGATCAGAACATCTTGACTTTTATATTTTGATCAGAAAAAAGGATTTTTTTTTAATTTTGATCTGAAGATAATAATTATTTCTTGAATTTTGTTCATTCTTAAAAAAAAGTAGTTTGATGATTTTTAATTTTTGATTGAAAAATGATTTGTTTTGTGACTTTTATGTTTCGATTAAAATATAAAAGTTAATATTTAGATTTTTATTTTTCACAAGAAAATAAAAGTTACATTTTGATTTTTATTTTTTGATCAGAAAATTAAAGTTATTTCTTGAAAGTAAAAGTTATTTCTTTTTTATTTCGATAAGAAAATAAAAGTTATATCTAGACTTTTATTTTTAATCAGAAAATAAAAGGTATTATTTGATTTTTATTTTTTGGTCTGAGAATAAGAGTTGTTTTGTGGTTTTCAAAAAAAAAAAATAAAAGTTATTTCTTGATTTTGGTTTTTTGATCAGAAAATAAAAGTTTTTCCTAGATTCTTATTTATTCTTCTGAAAATAAAAGTTATTTCTTGATTTTTTGATCAGAAAATAAACGTTGTTTCTTTGTTTTATTTCTTAGAAAATAAAAGTTATTTCTTGAAAGTAAAAGTTATTTCTGGACTTTAATTTTTCGATCAGAAAATAAAAGTTATTTTTTGATTTTTATATTTTGATCGTCGCGATTATATAACAATAATTATTATTTTTGAATTTTTATTTATACTTGTGAAAATAGAAGTTATTTCATGATTTTCAATTTTTGAATAGAAAATAAGAGTTATTTTTTCATTTTTATTTTTTGATCTGAAAATAAGAGAATAGATTTTTATTGTTTATACAAAAATAAAAGTTGTTTCTTAATTTCTATTTATTCCGTAGAAAATAAAAGTTATTTCATGATTTTTATTTATTGCCCAGGAAATAAAAGTTACTCCTTGAAAGTAAAAGCTATCTGTGGACTTTTATTTCTCGTTTAGAATATAAAAGTTATATCTTAACTTATATTTTTTTGATCAGAAAAAAAGTTTTTTTTTAATAATTGTTATTTCTTAATTTTTATTTTGAGCTCTGAAAATAAGAATTTTTCTTGATTTTTATTTATTTTTGTGAAAATAAAAGTTATTTCTTGATTTTTGTTTTTTGAATAGAAAATAACAGTTATTTTTTCATTTTTATTTTTTGATCTGAAAATAAGAGTTATATTTTTGACTTTTATGTTTCGATTGAAAAGTAAAAGTTAATATTTAGATTTTTATTTTTTATGAGAGAATAAAAGTTATTTCTAGATTTTTTATTTTTCCGCAGAAAATAAAAGTTATTTCTTGACTTATTTTTAAGTTTTTTATTTTTTTGAGCAGAGGACAAGAGTTATTCCTTGAGTTTTTATTTTGCTGAAATCAATAAGATCGAATTGTCGCCATATTCCGTGAATAAATTTCGTATTTCATAAATTAAAAGATATATTTTTATATATTTCCAGTTTAAAAATTATCTTTCTATAAGCGAAAAAATAAAAATCAAGAATTAATTTCTGATCGAAAAATAAAAGTCAAGAAAAAACTTTTATAATTTAAGCGAAAGCCGCTACATTTTCCTAATCGCCACTTAATCGGTGACTCAGTTGAATGTATTAACAATTTCTATTTCTATTCCACCACGAAAATTGCGCCCCACTGTGCATCATGAAAAGCATGAGAAAACAAATTAAGGAAAAGTATGAAGAATGAGCCAAAGTTCTATTTGAATGCATTCAACTCCCTTTATAAAGCCAAAGACACACACACACACACACACACATAGAGAATCATATAAGAAGCACACACACACATACACACACTCGTACAACTAAATACAGAAAAAAAAAGTTCCACAATTTGTTGGTCTGGCAGTTAAATGCACTTTAAAGTCGTTGCATTTTGGTCTACAATTTATTTCTTCTTTCTTAACACATACACTCGCACACACACACTCGCGCACAATTGCATAGTTTGACATGCTCGTGTACATCGTACAAAGGAATGATGTAAAGTTTACAAAAGCAACAACAACAACAACGACAACAACAACAGCGACAGAAATAATAAAATAAAGGAAAAGGTCAACGATTTCTATCGTTTATTGCTGCTTTAGTTTGTGGAAAAAATAAAATAATATTATTACAACAACAACAACAGCAACGACAGCAGCAATTGCAATAACAACATTAGCAACTACAAATTATAAGGAATCAACTTATTGCAACATGCAGTCCCGCAGAGCAGTTAATAGTTCGCTATTCAGTCCAGAAAAGACGAGTTGGGGGAGAGGAGAGTATCAGAAAAGAAAGCAGAGAAGTTAAAGATCGTTTGTGTAGTAAGTGAAAAATAAATATGGCTGCCAGTAGTAGAGAAATGCAACTATTTTAACATGATTGCGGCAGGGGGCATCGGCGAGTGCAGACTTGATAACTTTTGATCGCCAGCAGTTGCTAAAGAAGGAGTTGTTAGTGGTTTCTTTGTCGAGAACTGTCCTTCAGTTTTGAATGTTTTCAGGGAAATTTTCATATATTTTTAATGTTTCTCTCACACACATTCTCTCTCTCTCTCTCTATTCGAAAGGTTTGATATTTGTAGTTTTTTCCCTGCCAAAGCTTGTCCTTCACTTTTTAATGTTTTCAGGGAAAATTTCATATATTTTAAGTATTACTCTCACACACTCTATCTCTCGCTCTCTCTCTCGCTTCCTCTCTCCCTTTATTCGAAAAATTTGCTATTTGTAGTGGTTCCGTTGCCAAAACTTCAGTTTTTTAAGGTTTTCAGAGAAAATTTCATATATATTTTTATTGTTTCTCTCTCTTCCCTATTTCGCTCTCTCAAAATATGAAGGGTTTGCAATTAGAATTCATTATGTAGGCCTTTTTTTAATAGCCGTTTGTCAGTCAAGAAACTCTGATATATTTAAAACAAAAAATGACTCTTCCACCTGACAAAGAGCCACTCAAAAGTTGACTTGGTAAATTTTGAAAAATTTCAAATCGATGCAGGTAAAAAATTTGTTAAAAAATTATTTTTTCTTTTTACATTTCGAAGCCTTAAATATTCCCTTTAAAAGGACATACGAATCGTTGTTGTTTAGGAGATGGTTTTTGAGATATTTAAAAAATAAAGTGAACAAATTCTGCAAGTTCGGCAAAATTTTGAAATATTTAATATGACAACTTTTGTAATAAAAAAATCATGGAAAACGGTTGACCCTTAAATCGATCCCTGCAACATCCTGCTAATTTAAACCTCAAAGCTGTCGCAACCTTCTTTTTGTGGTACTCTCTGCTTCTGAAGTCTTCGAGCTAAACCGCCATTATTTTAATTTTGAAACTGCCGCGACTTCTGAATCAATCAACCGACTCTTACGGAACTGATACAGTTCTCCAGTCCTATAAAAAAATCGGCAACACTATCTGATTAGATATATAAATTCGAGGTTTAAAAAAAATCACTTCTTTTAGAATTTCTTCGTTCACGATATCTCACGAACGGTTTAACCGATTTCGATCCGGTATTTGACGTGGTTTTTTAACTCTAAGGACTGATTAGTTTGTGGAGTCGATCGGTAAAGCCATAAAAAGACACTTACAAATTTGTTTCAATATATTTTTCAAATCTACTGGTTGGAGACAATTCAAATTTACAGAAACTATAAGTTGGCGAACTTTTTTTAGAGCGCCATCAGTTTGACTTGATTCGGTTGGCTGTTCAAAAGCTACAAGCGGGTCCCATACTAACACACACACACACACATACACACTTGCATGCAGACATAATGAGACCCTCTCGAAATGTGATTTAAAACGTCGAGATCTGATGCGAACTAAATTTTTTCCTAATCGGGGTTAAATCAATTCCCGATTTTCGAAAATTTCCCATATTCCCAGCGGGTGTCTAAAAAATTTTTAGTTTATCCCCGTTCATATTAGGACTTGTTAGAAGGAAAAAGAGCCTTTGACCGAATTTCATCCTTATCGAGAGGGGGCGTGTCTAACTGTTCGTCGATTTTATATGGAACCACCCATATATACAACGATATAACATTGAGTGAAGGAAGGTTTTTGATACTTTTGATGTGGCCTTCCAATTCGCCCTCTTTTCATCAGTCATGACCACTCCCCTTTTCACCATTTCATAGAGCAGATGCGTTCAACACAATTGCCACACTATTGCCCACAGTGTAGAAGAGAAAATAGGCGGATATTGCAACTCATTTCAAATTTCCTTCTTCAAAGTTCATTGAGTTCCAGCATACAATCCCTTGTGGGCACCCTCAGCCCCTTCGCAGACGCCACTGTTGCCTTTAACTCATTTAAAATATTATTTGTATTTCCTTCTTTTACAAATGCTATTTGTACTGCTGCATGCTATTCATAATTATGTGGCATGCCACTCAGCATTGTTGCTGCTAAACATGCTGTTGACTGGCTGGGTTTCGTGCATGAAAATTTCTTTTTCTTTCTTAACTTTTTCCGTAACAGTTTTTTTCTTTTTTTTTTTTTTGTTTCTTCGCATCTTTTCAGTTGATTGTAACTGGTTTAGTGTTGGAGTTGCTGCTGCTCTTTTGATGAATTTGCGTGTCTGTAAACAGTTTTTGTTGTTGTTTGGCTTTCAATTTAGTTTTGTTTTTGTTGTTGTTGCAGCCGCTAACTACTAACGGCATAATTCCTCTTGGCTTTATGGGTCCCTTCTTCCTATGCCAAATATTTACAACTGCTGCAGCAACAGCCAACAACAAACTGTTGTAGCAATTGCAGGCCTGAAAGCCCGTTGGATGTTTAACTCTTTGGGTCTTTGCAAGAGGATTTCCAAGCAACCAAACAAACAAACAGACAAACAAACGGGGAACGAAGGGAAACGAAGGCGAGTGTACAAATAAAACTGTGGGGAGTGGAATGGGAAAACCAGTAGCAGCAGCGTCAACTCTGCTGTGCCTAAATGTTGGGTTCAAAGCGAAAGTGTACGCGGAGAAAAAAAAAAACGAAAAAAGTGTTGCATGCAACAGTTGTACAAAAGAGTCTGTAAGCAACAGCACTTAACTTCACTTACAACATACAAACACCGATTTGGCGGTTGCATACGTGCCGCATCAGTCTGTCTGTGCATGTCTTCCACTTGAAATCTTTATATATATGTGTGTGTGTGTGTGAGTATTGGAGCGCATGCCGTGCCACAAACACACCTTCATTTGATTAGCCTGAGAAAGAAGGAAGTGCAACAAAAAATGCCTTTTGATTATTTGCTGCCGCTTTTTGTTAACGGATTAAACTCGTTGTTTGAAGGCATTTGAAGCTGACAGCGATTTTGTATGTTTGTCAGTCTCTTCCTCCCTCTCTCTCCCTCTCTCTTTCTCTGCCTATCACTCTTTCCCGCAGCCACTGTTTGCCGACCGTCTTTCATTTAACTCCGGGTGTCTGTGCACTTTTTAAAAATTTTGTGATGATTTCGCTTTTTTGTTTCTTGATTACAAAAACAATTTCTATATGATTTCCAAGCTGGTGTGCGTGTTTGCAGTTGTGTAAGTGTGAGTGTTTGAGTCTGTTAAATATCTTCCGGGTCTTGATAATATTTCGTAATAAATTTTATTGTGAACCAAAAAAAAATTAAATAAAAAAGAAGGCGTTGAAAAGAAAAAGCTTCGCTAACAGTTTTCTTATCTCCTGCATCAAATTAAATCTTTACAACTCTTATTGTTTCTGCTCCTCTTCTGGTCTTATTTTTATATCTCCTTTTGCGGCAAGCAAAAATATATTTCTTTTTGTATGTTAAAGTTCTTTATATCGTCAGCTAAAATGTAAAATAGCTCGTCATTAATTTTCAAAAGTTTACAGGAGAAAAAAAATACGTTACAAAATGGAAACTTTTTTGAATGTTGAAACAAAATTCGGAAATCCAGACTAAAATGGAACAGTTTCATTCAGGCAAAATGCGATATAAAATTGAAAATATTTGGAATATTAAAACAAAATTTTCGATTCCAGATAAAAATTCTTGATTTTAAAAAAAGACTCCAAAATTTTGTTTCAATATTCCAAATAGTTTCCGTTTTATAATGTTTTTAGCTTCTCCTGCAAAATTTAAAAAAATTGTGATGTCATTTAACATTTTTGGTGACGATATATGAATTATACAGGCACAGTGGGCCCAATTTTATTGCACAAATACGTAAATACATATTGTTTTCGTATAAAACAACAATTATGTTCAATAATAAATACGAAATATTGACCCTTCTAATAATAGGGATTCCATTAATTGAGTTTCTAACGCTTTAATTTAGTTTTAATCGTGCTGATTCTTTTTCCCCAAGTTTATACAAACTTAAAGTGATCAATTAGGCCAAACTGAAATGAATATGTGGAAAACTTAAAACCTGTGAATTGACCACTTTGAATGTTTTAAATATTTGGGAAAAAACACGATTAAAACTAAATTAAAGCATTAGAGACTTGATTAATGGAACGCCCTATTATTAGAAGGGTCAATATTTCGAATTCATTATAGAAAACTGTTGTTGTTATAGACGAAAAAAATTTGTATTTACATATATGTGTAACGAAATCGGTCCCACTGTGCCTATATATTTCATATATCGTCACCAAAAATGTAAAGTGACTTAACATAATTTTTCAAAAGTTTACAAAAGAGGCAAAAATTAAAACTTAATTTTTGTGTCTTGATCTGGCACTCGGGGAATGACCCCCACATATGCAGTGCATTGTGCCGGAATTGGAAGGGAGGGTATAGTATTAGGAAGACACATGAAGACAGATTTGAAGATATAGAATTTCGTTGCAGCTAATTTATTTTTGCTACAGGTACCGATGAAGGAGGGCGTTGTATTCTGCTCTTTTAGTTTATAACGCTGTTAATCGCTGTCGTTTAAAAACGAAAATTCCCAAAAGAAAACTGATTTAATCGGATTTCGGTTTTGATAAGTTAATCACTCGTTTAATTAATCGAGGTATTTGTTAAGTCGGTTGGTAACCGATTAACTTGGAATTAATCGATAAATTTTGAATTAGTCCATTAATATTGATGTAATCGATTAATTTTTATTCGATCGATTAATATATATTCAATCGATTAATTTTGAATTATTCGATTAATGTTGAATTAAGCGATTAGCTTTGAATTATTCGACTAACTTTGAGTTTAACGATTAGCTTTGAACTAATCGATTAATATTAAGTTAATCGATTCATTTTGAGTTAATCGCTTAGTTGTGAATTAATCGATTAGTTTAAACTGATCGACTAGTTTTCAATTAATCGATGAAAATTTGGTTAATGGATTAATTTTAAATCAATCGATTAATATTGAATTAATTGATTATTATTGAATTAATGGACTAGTATTGAATTTATCAATTAATTTTAAATCTAACGATTAATCGATTAACAGTTTTTTTCTGTACTTTCGCTAAATAATTATGAAAATCATTCAATATATTTGCAATTTGTCAGGAAAGACCACAATAACATTTCTTGAACTAAATCAGGCAAAAGAGGAATTCTTAGACTCGAATTAAACAAACTTAAGTCCGATCTGTCTGATTTAACTGCGTGTGATTTTAAAGTCAGATTAAAATATCAAACTTGAAGTGTCACAGCCTACACATCACGATTCCGAAAATGAAGAATATTTAACACTATCGTGCCAAATCTGGCACAGCTCTGAGAGTACTGATATTTTCTATATTATATTTCTCAAACAAAAGCCAACTTTAGAAACACCCACATCCACTGTAATCTTTTCTAAAATTGTACAAATTAACGAAGCCCTTTTTTCCCCGGGCATTAACCTCTCAACAGTCATGATTTATGTAAATTAAGATGAAAAGATTTTGAAGAACTGATTGAAACTTTTGCTACCATTTCGAAAACAAAATGACGTGGGGAAAAAGAAAATAATAAATAAGAAATTAAATGAAACCTCATTAAGACTCTTTTAAGCCGCCACAATTTAAAACGATTTTGTGTTTATGTTTTCCTTTTGTTTTCTCTTAAGAATTGACTCATAATTCTAACAAATTGTCTACAACAACATCGATAACACAAATTGGCTTTTAATAAGTTTTTTATTATTGAGAATTAATTTGGTATTGAAATGCCGGCGTTATTATCAAGAAGACCTTCTGCTTTTGCAATTGAAAAGAAAATTTCGCCTCTTCAACGCCCTGCCCCCGGTGTCTTCAGCTTACAAGCTCGTCTATTGTTGTTTCGTTGTCAAGGATTTGAATCCAAGGAAAACGTGCAATTGAAATTAGAGACATGAGACAAGAACAACAGCAACAACAACAACAACAGCCAAGGATAAAAATCAATAGACATTTTATTATTATTATTATTTTTTTTGCTTTCTTTCGTTTTTCAAGGACACACTCTGTCGTTTTCAAGGTTGATAGAAAAATATGGCATTTATTGTGTTTTATTTTATTTATTTTTCATATTAAAACAGAAATAAAGAAAGAAAAAAATGTTGAAAGAATATTAAACGCAAGACACTCGACACGTAAAATTCTCAAATCTCAATTTTTATTGAGCAACTGAAAAATATGACGCATTTAAAATGTCAGAGACATGCATCACGTTTTTGGATTAACGTTTTTCACCAGCTGAAGCGGATTTCTTTGTCAATCCACTAACTGGAATTGTCTTGTAGTTTAGAAAATAATTTTAGTCAGTTTTAAGGCATTAAAGACGGCATTAAACACAATAACAACAGTAGGCTACAGACTACAATTTGTCAAAAATAGAATACATGAGCGTATATGAGAATGATTATTTTTACTACTACAGGCAAAACGGCTACTGGCTGTTGTCCCTGCTGTTTTTGTGGTTGTAATCACGGTTGCCACTCTAAATTTTTCTTCGGGACCAAAATCCATACAAAAAAGAACCAAAATAAAAAAGGAGAATCGATTTTTCCAATTTTATTTGCTTACCAGCATAATACAATACTTTTTACACTGAAGTCAAATTATCAATTTCTGACTTGTCAGTCAGTGTTGCCAATATAGCTTTTTGATTTACTACTGTGGGTAGGTAATAATCGATTACCATCAAGTGTTGTAAACGAATGAAATCTTTTACTTTATGTGAAGAGTAATAATAATTTTCGTAAATACATTTTTACAGGCATGATAAAACTTTCGAAATTTCTTTATATTATAATCGTTAACTTTTCATAAAAGAAAAAAATGAACCAGCGAACCAAACGTAAAAAAACAACAATTTTTGTACCAACTGTGGTTGTGTTTTGTGTCAACTGTGGTTGTAGTCAAAATAAACTTATTTCGATTTTGGTGAGCGACAACGAATAGATGCAACGTTGGCAGTATAATATAAATAAATTCAACTAATGTAAACTTGAAAATATATTGTGTTATTATACAGAAGGAAACAACAAACTATAATTCCAAGCTAATGAAATGATTTTCTGTCATATACTGTGGACTTTTAATATATTTTATTGGGATAACACTATTTGAGAGTATCAAATACATGAAAGCGGCTACACTGGCGTATGAAGAGAATTCTACTAGAAACAACAACTCATGGTTATTGATTTGGTGGTGTCGTTCTAAAAATAATTAAGTAGCTGACTACGAGGCAACGATTATAGCCAACGGCTTTTGTAGTCGGTGTTCGTGTAGCTTGCTGTCGTTATTGTGTTTAATGCTTAAATTTATTTTTTATAACATATTCTCTTGAGATTAAAAAATGTTTCTAAATAATATGAGAATTAATGGGTTTCTTTTTCGAATTAAGTTGCAACGAATAAAAAAATTTTTAATAATTTTAAAATTTCGTGCTTGTAACCGCAGTGTTCTTATGACTTTTTGAATTTCACTTACAGTGACGTTGAGACTTCAATGCAACCCTGCTACTGTCATTCCACCATCTATTAATAGACACCTTTGAAATTTTTAACCAGCTGCGTCCTTTGGTTTTTAATACCAGACAACCTCGTGAATTTAAAAAAACACAAAAATTAAAAATGCGAAAATCCATAAATTCGGCTACGAACTGTAAAGCCTGCGGATATTTCCTTTCCCAAACCGGATCAAATGATTGGGTGGAATGAAAAGGCGATAACCGACATAACCGCTTATATTGATGTCCCTGAGAGATCCTTTTATTTGCCTGAAATAAGTAAGTAGGGAAAATGCTGAAGTAAATAAAGCCGTTTTTTTATAGAGGAATAGAACCATGAAACAGAATCTAAAAGAAATAATTATTTGAATTGATATGAAATTTACTTCATTCGAAAGATAATCGTCTGGCATTTTGATATAAATATGATTTCTGGGATGTGACCGCCTGGGCTCGGATCGAATGTAGTCTCATCTGGAAGTACAATTTTCGGTGATTTTCTGCAACGAATATAGCCGTATATCGGGGACGTTCCCTTTCATCTGAAAATGGCTCTGGCCACTAAAATGATTTTTCGGAGAAAATTAGGATCAGTTGCCGACTGCTCCAGAGCCAATTCAGTGTACACTCTTCGTTGTTTATGATCGTCTATCTCCTGAGTCAATTGAATTGTTTAAGGGTACAGGCCCAAGTCACAATACAAAATTCACCAAGTTGCGGTCTTTGAAAGGCCGAGTTCCTGGGATCAAAGTGAAATTGACTGCTGGGATATTCCGGCACAGTCCTACGAACAGCGGTGATACTTTCGGCAGATGTTGCGCATCGTCTACGTACGGCTGTTGGTCGATCTTTTACTGAACGTGTGTTTTTAAATTAATTTACTTAATTTAATTTAAATTGTAAATATTCCTCTCGATAGTACGGTTATGGAGTGAACAAAATGGGTGCGTTACGTGGACCGAACAGAACACCCGTTTCGTTAACAAAATTTTATCGTTTGCATGGATTGTTAGACGTCACATCCGGCCGTTGTTACATGGCAAGAAAGGCTTAATAAATGGCAAATAATATGACAAATGTGGCGTCAACAAAATGGTCTTTATCAACTGTCAAAGTTTGCAAGTCACTATTGGAATACCCACCCGTTTATACAGATGGTAAAGTAGGGTTTCTTATACTTCAATGCTTAACAATATGGGGTATTTATTATTCTCTCGAACCCTTTCAGATATTTTTATATCTTTAATGCTTTCGAATTTTTGGGAAATTAAAATATAAAATTCTTGTAAAAGAATCAGGGGTTTCTGTCTGCTTTTCCTGCCAATTAAACGTCATGGTCTTAATAGTCTTATAAGAGTTTTATTACTCAAATATTAAAGGGTTTTTTTAAATATGTTGCCCGTCATAACAGCAGCTATTTTTAGCCCATAAAAAATAAGTTTTTTCTTTGCTTTTGCTTTTCTTAAACATGAGAATAGTTGCAGAAAACCATAAATAGTTTTTACCACAATTGTTTATATTCACTTTTATTTATGTCTTATTTCCATAATATTTTTTATTTATTTACTTTTTATTGCTGTAATTAATATGCATTAACTATTTGATCCGATGGTTTACTTAATAAAATATATTTGCGCACCACACAATCACAGTCATGCAAAAATAAACAGTCGTGAAAAAGTCTTTATTTCACATGAACACTTTATTTATCTACAGAGAGTGACAAAATACAGTGGGCCACAGAATTTGTGGCCGATAAAAAATTAAGACAATATATTGTAATGACTCATATTTGGAGATTAAATCTGCAGTTGTTGCAAAGTAATAAAATAATGGGCCTGTTCGTAAACGTATCACTGCTGGGCATCATGTGAGAACAATATATTATACAGTGTCTGACCAAAATGTTACCATAGAATAATTTTTATAGCCTAAACACAACAACCCTGCAAAAATCATAATGAGACTTGCATTGACATGAACAAACATGTCACGGATATGTGTATCATTCGGGTTGTTATGAATAGGGGAGAAGAATAAACGATGTCCGCCTGAAAGTTCTGAAAGTTTCCCAAAGTCCCCTGGATAAGGCTTTGTTCTTTAATTGATGTTTGGAAATATTCCTAAATACGTTGAATGCTATTGAAAATCAGCAGAATCAAAAATTTAACTCCAGAGTTGGAAAATTTTATTTTATTTTTTTTTAACTAAAAGCTAAAATATTTTTTCCTATTTTCTATTAATTAAATTAATTTCATACCTCAAGAGGAATTAAATTGTTATTAAAAATCACACAGAAACACGATTCCAGGCCTGGGCAACTAAAACTTTTATTTCACTTAAAAGTTACAGAAATACGCCAGTGCTGGGTATTTAAAAGTCGGCACTGCCGAGTTTAAACAGTTTTATTTGTTTTTTTAACATCAAATTATTGGGTATTATTTTTAACAATTTGAAGTGTTTTAGGCATTCATGGTAGCTAACTTTTTTACCGCACTGTGACCATAAATGCCTCCTCATAAAATTCGTATTTGATTGCCGCCGTCATGTGTGTAAACTTGGATTAAATCACATGTTTTTTTTCCTCCTTTTTTGAGTTTTTGTTTATGGTGTCTGTGTGTGTGTGTGTGTGTGTGTGTGTGTGTGTTGCATTCTTATAGATTGTTTGTCTAGAAGAATAATTGATTAAGTGTCATCGACATGCGAGGGTATAAGTGTGTGTACACCTCTCTTCATTTATGTCCCAACAACAACAACAACAACAACAACAATAGCAACAACATTATAAAAAAACGTCGTATTAATCGCGCCGCAGTGCAGTAGTGCCGCATTTATTCTGCAAATACTTGTTGCATTCACTGGCAGACGCTAAAGCGAAACGCTGCTCATTTACAAACACAATCGAGTTTCATTTTTTGCAATTTTTGTTTACTTTTTTTTACAAATTTTTTTCTTGCTTCTTTCTTATTTATTTATTATTGTTATTGCTTAGACGGTCATTGATCCTCCAGTTAGTTTTGCAAACTATTTATGCTATTTATTGAAGCTGCCAGTCTGTCGTTTTGTCGCTGCCGTTGATTTCTGCGTACATGAAATAAAAGGCCTACGATTTGCATAAAATGTCACTTGAATTGATTGAGCAAGAGGAAAAAAATTTGCATAAAAAAGTGAGTGTCATTGTGTCCCAGTTGGAAGTGATCTTGGGCATAACGATCTTCTTTGATTAGATATTTTTGTTTACATATTTAAGACAAGTTTTTTTTTGCACTGACGATGTTTAGCCGGTTGTAGCTGGCATTGCAGGTGTTTAACTCATTAAAAAAAAAACTTATTTTAGTTACCAAGAATTCACAGGAATTTATTTTCACAGTTTGCCCATAACGAAATCATACACATTTTTCATCCCAGAGATTATTTAAAAGGCGTTATTTTGAAATTTTTTGTATTAAAATTTAAATTTTTAATCCCGCTAGTTTTTTATTTTTCATAAAAAGAGAAAAAAAGATTAGTTGTTTACCCTTTGGGACCAAAAAGTATTAACTGTTCGGTATCGAATTTTCGATTTTGTTTAATTTCTCCGATCATCTTTATGTATTTTTATTTTTTAATAAAATGGATCTTTTGCTCAAAAAAGAAATTTTAAAAAATAAAAATACCAATTTAATTTTCAAAACTGTATAACTTTTGAGTTAATAAACCGTTTTGCACGTGATTAGTGTGGGCTGATGTAGTTTGGCGAGTCCCATAAAAATATCGAGAACATTAACTGATGGGATGTATAATTTCGGAATTTTGAAAAGTCACTTTTTCGAACATTTTCCTTCATGATATCTCACCTACAGATTAACCGATTTTGACCCGATTTGCAGTGATTGGTGTGGACTGATGGAGTTTTACGAGCCCTATGAAAAGATCGAGAACATTAACTGATTAGACATAGAATTTCGGAGATTTTAAAATAATCAGTTTTTTCGCATTTTTTCATTCACGATATCTCACCTAGAGATTAACCGATTTTGACCCGATTTCCGGTGGCCGAAACCGGTTGTTCTCGAATCGATCGCTGAAGTCGTTTAAAAGTTAAAAAAAAAACCGCTTCAAAAAATGTTTTTTTTGTCTAAAATATCTTGAAATCTACCGGTTCAAATATACAGGAAATCTAAGTTCAGTAGAATCCTTTAGAACGGCATCAGTTTCGTGGAAATCGATTAAGCCATAGCAAAGCTATAAACGGGTCACATACTTATACAAACAAACACACATACACACACACATATACATATATATATATATATATATATATATATATATACACACATATGCACAGATATAGTAACGGGTTCTCAGAATTAGTCAGAGAAGCTTTCTAGGATCTCAAAACGTCGAGATCTGATGAGAACTCGACTTTTTTAAATAGAGGTAAAACCAAGAACTTCACGATCTTTTGAAATTTTAAATTTTCGTATAAAAATAAAAACGTACCAAATAAATTTTTTTTCAATTATAAATAAAAAAGATGTGGAAGAGATATCGTTTCAACAGGATGGCGTTAAGTGCCGTGGACTTATTGACAGCAGAAATCGGCGAAAAGCGAATCTCGAGAAACAGTGCTGCCTTAAGACCTCCAAGGGCGTGAGTTATAACACCGACTATATGCTGTGGCGGCGCGTGTTCACTAATAAATCGACAGCCATTAAAAATTTTTGTGTTATTTATGGTCAGAAATGCTCGAAAAAGCGGGGCGTAATAGGATGTCCAAAAAGTGTTCTGTCAAGAGCAGCCAGGGTGACCACATGCGAGTAATAATTTATTATTACTCGTTTGAATAAAATTTTTTGTTTAATGAGAAATTATGTGTTTCATTCTATGGGGTGTTTTTTATAGAGTGATACAACTTTGAGTTGGCATCACTGCTTTATTTGACCACCCATTTAACAGCTGATAGTTGCTTTTAGTTTAGTTTGCTTTGACATTTCATAATGGATCGACTTATACCAGAGCAAAGCGTGCAAATTGCGGAAATTTTTTATCAAAATAATTGGTTCTGTTCGTCAAACTTATCGTGCACTTCGTCCATTCAAAATTTTATTTTCCGATGAAGACCATGTTTGGTTGAATGGAGACGTAAATAAACAGAGTTGTTGCATTTGGATTGAGGAGAATCCACAAGCTTTTGTCGAAACACCGTTCCATTCGCAGAAAATTACTGTTTGGTGCGCTTTATGGGCTGGCGGAGTCATTGGCCCATGATGGTCGGAATGTTACTGTTTGTGAAAATTGGTGTTCCAGATTGCGCCTTGCACGCGCCAGCCGTGGCGGCCACATGGCCGAAATGATATTTGAACATCAATGTCATAAAATTTTCTATCCAATAAGGACCATTTCATTGATATCAAAAATATATTACTATGTTTTATTATGATTTAAACTTGTATCACTCTATAAAAAACACCCTTTATTTTCTATAATATAAAACTGTAAAAAACTCGCCCTCTAGGCCTTCAATTCTTTAACGTGGCCAACAAATAATTCATAGACATCAAACAGATTTTGGAAGAGTTCGAAAAATTCTCAAGGAAAATTGTTGTTCCACACTCGTTAGTGGTTCCAATCTTTACGAGGTCTTAAATTGTTATAAAACGCATCGCTCCTGCCATGTTTCAGAAATGAAACAAGCACTCAAACTCTTTGAAATCTCAACAAAACCGTCCAAGTCACACCCTCTCATTTGCATAACAAATTTCTTAAAATAGTTTTTCAATAAAAAAAACTTTAACAAGAAAATAAATTGCCCACTTCCCTCAAAAGCTTCGCAAGTGCATCGAGTTTTTAACAAAAAGAATTTTTACAATCTCAACGAAACTGCAAAAAGTCCAAAATAATTATAGCATTTTAACAATTCCAGCCAACAATTCAAAAAATGTTTGAAAACTTGTAACCAATAACTTGCGAACCGTACAAAATTGCCACAACTGCGCTAAATGTCAATCAAGTAGCGGCAAAAGAAGAAGAAGAAGAAGAAGGAATTCATCAAGGCATGCAACAGCAGCAGCAACAACAACAACAAAAATTCAAAACCAACAACTACACACACACACACACACACAACTTGTGCTCTTATACGAGCAGCAAGCAAGTGAGTGGCAAGTTTTATTTCTTTTAAATCAACAATTTACCCAAGAACTCCAAACTACAACTGCAACAACATCATGAAAAAAAAAAACTTAAAAGTTTTCAAATCGAAATTGTTGAATTACAAAATCTTTGAAACGCAGTTTCTTATTACTTAACCTCAAAATTTAAACGGCAGCAGCAACAGCAGCAACAACAACTGCTGCAACAAATACAATAAACACAAAATTACCACAAAATTTTGCTTAAAGACATTCGCAAAATTTTATTTAATAGGAATAGTTATAAAATCATACACACACACACACACACACACACACACACACACGCACACATACAGAGATACACCAGATGAAAAGCCATGATGGAAAACTCGCTAATAAACCCAAGTCGTACTTTGTACTTCTTCAACTTAAGAAAACAATGAAGAATTTCAGACACACTCGCGCAACAACAACGAAAACTTAAAAAAAAATCCTCAAACAACGATTTACCCTGTAGTTCTGATGGCAGAGAGGAATTTCTTTTGCCCAGGGTTTTATATGGAGTAAAAATTATTTTAAAAAATTATAAATCACATCCCAGTCCAAACATCTGCATACCAAATACCACGCCCTGTTTCCTCTCCTCTCCTTCTCAAAATATGAGCAACAACAGTGGGAGCGTGTAAACCACGACCTACTGCCGGATGTGATTGAAAAGTAATTGATGGACGTGTTAAATTATGATCCAAGTAATCAGCTGCAGAGGTCGAAAATCGTATATTTTCAAAACAATTTGACTGTGGAAACTTTTCCACGGGGTGCCTTGAAAACTCATAAAGTTTAAAATTTGAACAAGTACTGTACATGTGGCAGAGGTCGAAAATCAACGTTTTGAAAACAATTTGACTGAGAACATTTTTCACAAGATGACTTAAAAATCTATAAAGTTTCAGAAAAATGGGACAGAAAGGAAATAATTACAGGCAGAATAATACAGGGATTTAGTGGATGATAAATAACTCTTTTTTTTGTATTTCCACTTAAAAAGGAGTCCGCCTACGTGCTAGAACAGTTAATGATGAAACAGATTTGGGGCTCAAGGATGGTGTCCATACAAATTCACATAAAATTTTGTCAGACAATACGATCGTGAAATAGAATCTATTTTATATTGAAATTAATTTTAACTATGCTCTCACTTTTCGGTACTCATTCTCTCGACAATGTTGCCATACTTCAAATTAATTTAATATAATTTTTAAAGAGAACCACAAGAACAGAAGAAAAAAAAAATATGATAGAACTTTTAAACTTCCTGCCGTCGATTTAGTTAATGGGTTGTATTTACCCAACAGCGCTTTTGCCTGAAAAATATTTTCATAAATATATATATATATATATATATATATATAATATTCTCATGCAAAACATATTCGTTTTAGAAGTTCTTAAATTGCTAATTTCGCTACTTACAGTCTCGACTTATACCAGCTGATAGACATTTTTTAGAACGACATTCTATCGTATTACCAGGCTACCTACTGCCTGGATGTGACTGAGAAGTGATTGATGGACGTGTGAAATTATGGTCCAAGTAGTCAGCTGCTAAGATAACTTTCGATAAACATGTTGGCAAAAGTCGCAAAATATATCAATTTATACTGGAAATTTGTTTGACTTCCCCACTTCCAAATCCAAGCAACTAATTGCGACAACCCGGATTATATGATTTTGGCCCAACCCATACAAACCTTTAGGTTTCCTTATAAACGTCTAAACTAAATAATTCATTATTTAATAAGCACTGATCTGACGGAAGTTATCAAAATACCTATAATTGCCTGCAACCAGGGAGATCACTGTATAACACAAACTCTTTGCTTTACCCGACAGCGTTTAATCACACTTTTTGCTATTTAAGAAATTAATTGTTTCGAAACCTTCAGAACTACTGGGCTTTGGAGTAACCACGTATGAGAGCATTAATGCAAGTTTTAGTTTTCGGTTTTAGTGGCGATATAAACTAACACACACACACACACACAAACAAACATAAACGTTTGAATCTTTCATAGAGAATTAAGTAAAAGAATGAATTGTTTGCACGGCAAATTCTTATTTACTTAAATGCAAGAAATAAAATAGCAACATCAAAAACCTATTGGACTTCATCTAAATTGTTTATCGGAAGCAAATAAAAAAAATAATAATACAATAAAATTTGCCGACAAGGATTTTCTTGGTGAACTTCTCATTTGGTTTTTGAAAGCTTATGTTATTTAGATGGGGGTATGGCTGTCGCACGTAGTATTGCATACTTTTAGGTTTATTATTGTCCACCAATACCAATGGTTTTGTAAATATACAATATAAAAGCAATTTACAAAATTTTTTACAAAAAATTTTCAAACGTTTTCTAACTATTTTTAATATAAAATTTTTTTATAAAAACTTTTTTATAAACATATTTTGAAATAAAAATTTTCATATAAGAGATTTTATATAAAAACTTTCTTGCACAAAGTTTTGTAAATAAAAATTGTCATATAAAAATTTTTATACAACAAATTTTTATTACAACAAAAAAATTTTTATATAGAAATTTTTACAAAAAACTTTGTTTATATTTTTTCTTTATAACAATTTTTCTTCCTCTTCTAAATATAAAAGTTCTTATACAAAAACTTCTTGTATGTCAACATTTCTTTAAAAATATTTTATAAAAAAACTTTGAAAACAATAAATACTCTTCTTATTCCAAGAATTATTTTGCTCATTTTTAAATAAAACCGTTTGAATGATAATACTTTATTAATATCAGTGGACAATAAGAACCACAAAAATTGTTTATATAAACAAAATTAAAAAAAGTTGTAAAATTGGAAATTGTTATAAAAACTTTTGTATAATAAAAAAATATTTTCTATAAAATATAGTTTTTACCCAATTTTTTAATATGAATATTTATATGTATATAAAACTTTTTTATAACAAAAATTTTTATATAAAAACTTTTATATAAAAATATTTTTTTAATAAAAATATTTATATGAAATATAAATAATGAAATTATTTAAAAATTTCATATAAAAATTTTTCTTATAAAAATATTTTATAAAAAGCTTTTCATTTAAAAATTTTTATATCAAATCTTTGACATAAGAGATTTCAATATAAAGCTTTTTAAAATAAAATATTTTATGACAAAAATTTTTAAAAAATATTCTATAACAAAAATTTTTTTAAAAAAGCATTAAAAAATTCAAAAACGTATTTTTTATGTAATTAATTTTTAATTTAATTATAAAAAATTTTCAAATACATTGAATACAAAAAATTTTGTGATTTAAAATTATTTATACGACATTCTTTCCATAAAGTATTTTAATATAAAATTTCTTTTGTATAAGAAATTTATTTATACAAAAATTTGCATATAAAAGTTATTTTTGTTGTTTTTTACAAAGAAATCGTTTTATAACAAAATACTTTTTTATAATAAAAAATATATCCAAGAAAAAATTTTCTTATGAATATTTTTTAAATGAAAAATTATACAAACAACTTTTAAAAACTTAAGCAACATTCACATCTATCAAATATTTGACAAAATAGGCGTAACCCACTATTTTTTATAAATGTTTCTTTAATAGTTGTCGTGTGTGACCGACAAATGAAAGGATATGAGACAATACTAATTTTGTCTGGAATTTTTTATGGGCTCATTTTAAAAATATTTTATTAAAATGAAAAATTTAAACCAGAAATTACTGGTTGCTCTTATTTCTTCAAATATTTGATAGATGTGAACGTGGTTATATTTTTTAAATTAATTTAAACAAAAAAATTCATATGCATATATATTTTAATATATTATATAAAAACTTTTATATGTATATATATATATATATATATATATATATATATATATATTTGTAACAGATTTTTAATTGCAATACGTTATTAAAATTTTTATTAATTGTTTTATGTTTTAATTAAAATTTAGAGCTACTTAAAGCTGATTATATATCCGATTATATAGTAATTCGTCTTCCTAATGATTAAATTTTAATTATAATTTTTAATTCTATCGTTTTAGATTTTTCAATATTCTTCGAACAAGGAAAATTTTTCATCGTTTCGTCCTGAACAACATCCAAATCGGTAAGTCGATAAAACTGTTTATTAAAATTTCCAAATCTTATCAAAATGTTCAAATAAAAAAAAAACAAAGTGTTTGTCGAAACAACGATTGTAAAACGAAACTCATAAAATATTGTCGTTAAAAAAAATTGGTTTTTCAATGTTTTAAAAATCAGTGTGAATAAATAAACTCTTTTTGTAGTCGTTAAATTATTCGATTAAATACTGGGAATCCTCTAAATAATGGGACCAATATTTGCACAAAAATATGGAAAATACTTGAAAAAACATTAACTTATAGATTTTATTTAATTGTGTGTCCTTGTAATTGTTTTCAATTAAACTAATCGGAGCCACTATTGACTGAAATTATCGAAAACCTGACTCGGAAATAAAGCCCACTTTCTGTCATAAGAGAACTGGTTGCATCAAAAATTTCTTAACGTTGTATTGAATTCGGGGGTAAATCAGAATATATATTTAACTTTCATGAGAAGTGTGGGCTGAATAATATAATAATTAAAAATTTTTTATATGAATCGCCCTGCAACAATTGACTCTTTTTTTGCAAGTTACGGAAATCACTCTCCCTTTCTCTCTTTCCCTCTCTCTCTCTCATAAGCTGCCAACTAATAGCAGCTTATAAAATAAGTATTTATTTTTTAAAACTGCCACCAGTTGGATAAAGAAAAATATTTAAATATTTTATCGCTCTAAACTTCAAGATGAATTGATCATTCTATTCCTTCAAATCACCCAACAACACTGTCGGATGGCGGTTGCTTGGCAAATTGTTTGTTGTAAAATTACTACCAAATTATAAAGGTTTTGTTTCTCTTTTTTTCCTCTGCTTGTGATAAGTAGGTCACCATGCGTCAAATGTATGAAACAAAAGCAACAACAATAGCAACTACAACAACAACAATTACGAAAAGTAAGCTGCAGCAACAAACCAACAACACAACAGCCGCCGCATTTGTGCTCAAAAACAAAAAAACCAATTTTTGTAAAGCCAAACAAGAACATTTTCATTAAATTTATTTTACATGTTATTTCCAGTGTGAATGACGAATAAAGAAACGGGCAAGAAAAAATCTGCACACACACACACACACACAATAAGCAGAAATATAGAATTAAATCAAACTTACCACATGTTGCAAGTTACACATTTAACATAACTATTGTGGCCATGTTCGTTCACCAAACTGCAGTTTCAGTCGTTGCAATTATTGTTGTTGCTGCAAAAGCCTTTAATTTGTATGTAAATCTGACCATTTAAATCTGGTATTTTTTTTAAATGTATTTCAATTGCTGCTGTTGTTGGTTTGATCCAAAGAATTTCGCCATGGATTTGCAAACACTTAATTGCAACAACAGCCGTGGCTGGCCATCGATGTTTTCAACATCGAACTGATGGCAAAATCAATCGGATCAATAAGAGTTAAAGGTGGACTGGCCGAAGTGTGTCAATGTTGCGATACTCGTAATTGTATGGCGATTTCAAATACTCATTCAATTGATTTGATTTGATTTGATTTGATTTGCTTCGATTTGATTTGAAGCTGCCAGCAAAAGTCATGCTGCTTGTTGGCGATTAAGAAACGCGATTTTCTTAATCACGAAACGTTGTATTAAAATAAAAATTAATAAAATAAAATTACATAAAATGGTGGAGGATTAAAAATAATAGGAAAATCAGTGCAGCAAATTAATGCGTTCATCTCATAAAACTTTTTTTATCTACATTTGGCAGAGATCGATAATCGTATATTTTCAAAACAATTTTACGGTGAACACTTTTTCACAGAGCGCCTTAAGAATTCATAGAGTGTAAAATTTGGACAAGTACCCTACATGTGGCAAAGGTCGAAAATCAACGGTTTTGAAAACAACTTGACTGTGAAAATTTTTTCACAAGCTGACTTAAAAATCTATAAAGTTTCAGAAAAATGGGACAGAAAGGAAATAATTACAGGCAGGATAATACAGGGATTTAGTGGATGATAAATAACTCTCTTTTTTTTAATTTCCACCTAAAAAGGAGTCCGCCTACTTTCTAAAACAGTTGATGATGAAACAGAACTGGGGCTCAACGATATTTCCCATACAAATGGACGTAAAATTTTGTCAGACAATGAGGTCGTGAAATAGAATCTACTTTATTTTGAGACTAATTTTAATCATCCCTCTCATTTTTCGGTACTTATTCTCTCAACGATGTTGCCACACTCTAAATCAATTTCATACATGTTGTAAACAAAACCACAAGCACAAAAGAATATAAAAAGAATATGAGAGAACTTTTGAAGTTCCTGCCGTCGATTTAATTAACGGGCCATATTTATCAGACAGCGCTTTTGCCTGAATTTGCAGACATACTCGTAAATATTTTTATACAAAACTCTCACTCAAAACATATTCGTTTTAGAAGTTCTTAAATTGCTAATTTCGCTACTTACAGTCTCGACTCATACCAGCTGATAGACATTTTTTAAAACGACAATATTGACAGCGATTGCGATTCAAACGTATTACCAGACACTTGCCGTCCCTCAAACAACGATATTCAATTTGTTTTTGTATGCTGCGACGAAAGAAACCCTATTGAATTAGAAGAAAAGAGTTTGACAAAAATGGACTCATCAAGAATACAAATCAAATAAACTCATTGATTTACAATCCCATTTTATACGAACCTTGCAACCCTCGCAGGATGTTACGCCGTAATGATAACCGGATGCTTTGTCACCACAAACTTTACATGGAACAAATGATTTGGCCACTGCACTGTTGGAATTGGAATCGGCAATGGCAAATTGCTGAGACGATGTTGATGATGACGCTTGCTGTTGTTGCTGCTGCTGCAGCTGTTGCTGGTGCTGTGAAGTTGTTTGCTGATGCAATGATTGGTGTTGAAGTGGTGGTTGTTGTTGTTGCTGCTGTGCCGATTGCTGCTGATGGGTTTGATGTGTTTGCTGGTGTTCTAGAAATGTTTGGAGAACAAGAATTAACGTGAAAATTAATATTTTATCAAATTATTGTTACTCATACGCAGAGCAGAGCGGCCGGGAAAGGGATTTATTTGATCAATAATTTTGATTTGATTTAAACGTGATCTTATTAAGGACATGTTCCATACTTTTGATGTTTGAAAAAATGTATATAAAAAAAATTGTGTTGCTTTCAATTAAATCCAGGACAACTCTAAAAATTCTGTGCATTCAATTTTAATATGAAAAAGAATACGAGAAGTGTATCAAATCGATGGTAGCACGCTTCTGTTAAGTCCCAGTGTTGCCATTTGAGTATTTTTATCAGGTCATATATTCTTATATGACCTTTCGATGTCTATTAAGATATTTTTTTTTTCAATTTTATTAAGTTCATGTGATCGTTTTTGTCCTTTCGGCTTGGCACGAACCATGGCCTTATATTTCAATTAAAAGCAGTTTGTTTCCAACTATTTAATGTCGAATAAAATTGAATTATGATGGGCTAATTATTCGAAAATCGCTTTTAATTCAGAAAGACCTGATAAATATTCCAAAGCTCAAATAGTGATCACATTTAACTCAGCCGCCCAATTGAGAATAAATAAAAATACACGCGAACACTGATGATGAAAGTGTAGTGGCTTTTGAAAACAGCTGTTCTGCTTTGACATATAAGTCGAATAGTTAAAACTCATGTTGACTTTTCCTTGTGCTCTGGAGTATTTATCATGTCTTTTCGAATTAAAAATACTTTTGGAACAATTAACCCATGAAAATTGAATTGAATACCGCGATAAACAGTTCGATACAAAATACTTAAAAATTAAATAAATCCGATTTGTTCAGCAGCGTAGGAAAATATTTATTTATTTTCTTGGTGATCACATCTTGAAAAGAAAATTAACTCTAAATACAACTCTGTGTCTTGAGCTAAACTCGCACCCCAAAATATTTTTTATGAGAATAGAAGACTGGCAAAATTATATAAAATTCGTAGCAACAGTATTTGGATAAGATGTTATGAAATATGACAATCACTCTCAGGGCATTAATAAAAATAAGATGTTGCACCATTTTAGGGTTTCCCACAACAATAAAATGGCTCTTCTATTTCCAATTCAGTCCAACAAAGCGAAGCATGAGAATTCAAAATTGCAACACACAAATTATTATTTAAAAGGCACTCCTTTATAACGACAACAACAACACATTCCGAAAAAGAGGAACAAAAAGACAGAAATAAATACCAAAATTTACGTTTACAAAGAAAAAGATTTATTAAATACACTGGGAGAAAATTCGAAATGTATTAAGTTTTCAAACCCAAAATTTATTTGAAACAATAAAAAAGTTAAATATTCGTTCCTTCGAATATTTCAAGACACAAAGAACTTATTGATCCTCTCTTATCCCCCCACTTTCAGAGGAAAGAAAATCTTTAAGTGCACTTCAACGTTCAATGCCCCATTATAATTTTATTACTAGTAATATTTTGTGTTGTTTGCATTTTCTACTTCTATTGTCATTTTTGCCAACACACACACACACACACGTGCATACAAACACACACATACATAGCCACCGAAGCACAGCCTTTATTAAAAGCTTCCTTTATTGGGTTTTATCTTCATCCAGGCATCTACACTTTAACAGTCAAAGCAATATTTTGCAGCAACAAGAATTGAGTTTAACGACAACAACTACAACAATCACTTAATATGCAGATACTAGGCAGCAATAGAAACATTAGAAAGAAATAGATAAAGAAAAAAATTTAAGAAAGGAATAAAATTTGAAATGCATTTAGAAGTGCAAATTTAAGTGCAAGAGTATGTTTTATGACGACAGTGGGGAACAAAAGTAAATCAAGTATATACACACACAAACACATACACTCATATAAACACATGAGGGGAGAGGATGTATATGATTGCGATCGGTGATAATAGTTCGCCCCCTTGACATTTAAATTTAAAATAAATCTTGAAATCAACTTTCTAACTCACTATGATGCACTGTATCAAATTACACTGTAGTACAAAATTTTACAATCTTGATAAAAGGTAAAAATTAAACGGTGAAGTAAGACAACAAATTTTTTATCTCATCCGACCTCTCCACACTATCACGCAATTTGGGCCAATGCACTACATATGCAGGGGTCATGCACTGTCCTAATAAAAAAAAATATGCAACGGTTTGAACCCTGTAACTTCTTGCAAAGCTATCGTAACCTGGTTTCGTGCTCTTGACTCCTCAAGCTAAAGCAGAATTATTTTAATATTCAAATCACCCGATTCCCACATGATAAGCGTTGGTTCATATCGAGAACAATAACTGATCAGGTATATAATTTCAGAGTTAAAAAAATATCAATTACTAGGATTTTGTTTTGGTTACGAACGGGTTAACCGATTTTGACCCGGCTCAAGGTGATCGACGTGGGTTTAGTTGGTGGAATACTCCGGTCTATTCCAAACGATTTTCAAAAAAAACACTGAAAAAATTTATTTTTCCAAGTTGCTTTAAGATATCTTAAATCGGTTTGAATCGGTTCAAGTTTATGTGAGTTATTTTAATTATCATAGCAACCGGTTTCTATGTGATAAACGATTATTGATGTAGTTTTCGATTATTATAAAGCACTAACTGATCAGATAAATAATTTCGGAATTCCAAAAGAATCAATTTCTACGAATTCTTTCGCTTACGAAATGGTTAACCAATCTTAACCCGGTTCAAGGTGATCGAGGTGGTTTTAGTTGGTGTAATAGACCGGAGAAGCCGTTCAAAAGTTAAAAAAAAAACACTGAAAAAATTTATTTTTCCAAGTTGTTTTAAGATATCTCGAAATCTACCGGTTCGAACCGGTTCAAGGTTATAGGAACTATTTTAATTATCATATTAACCAATTTCTATGTGACAAACGATTATTGATGTAGTTTTCGATTATTATAAAGCACTAACTGATCAGATATATAATTTCGGAATTAAAAAAAAAATTAATTTCTACGAATCTTTTCGCTTACGAATGGGTTAACCGATTTCAGCCCGGTTCAAGGTGATCGATGTGGATTTAGTTAGTGGAGTAGACGGTAGAAGCCGTTCAAAACTAAAAAAAAACAATTTGAACAAATAAATTTTTCCAAGTTGTTTTAAAATATCTTGAAATCTACCGGTTCGAATCGGTTCAAGTTTATAGGCATTATCTTAATTATCATATCAACCGATATTCTGTGTGATAAACGATTAATTTAAGATTATTATAAAGCACTAACTGATTTATATATAATTTCGGAGTTTAAACACATTTTACTAATATTTTCGGAAAAAACGGAGGTGGACACTTGAGACTGTCTAGATTTTTTGGGAAACGAGAGTCCAGAAGTTTAACCCTGCTCTCCTGCAGACCTGGACAGTCACAGAGATATTCTTCAGATTGCCTAAATAATCTGAAATGTGCTGCATTGCACAGGCGTTTTTTTTTCTAAATGCTGGGAGCTGTTTGATCTCGATAGTGCTGAGTAGGGGTTTCCGATACCCTACAGACAACAATTTATTTGTGTGCTGCTCAACGACTTTTAACAGCTCAACTCGGGAAATATCACTATCGTGAATCTGCAGGCGGATTACGCCGATAAAATTGGTAGAAATTTCTATTTCAATTGTATTGAAATTTCGATCCATATCGAATGCGGTCCACGATTTAATATCCCTGAATGTCTTCACGTCCCAGAACCTCTACTACCTTGAAGTCATGTCTTTCAAGCCGAGGAAGGCTCAGCAACACTTTTTTGTCCTAACAACATCGTTTATATTGCTGCCCTACTAACAACGAAAACTTTTGCTGCCCACTGTACTGCAACTCAAATGAAATAAAAAAGGCACACAACAAAAAAATCTCAATTCAAACAATTATTAAGACACTATTAGCCAGCAGCAAAAGCCACAACAACAATAAAAGTCATTTGAACAACAACAACAACAACAAATTTGTTTCTATGCGAATAACGTTGCAGGGAAGCATGTCATTAGATTGAAGTTGCTGAAGTCGTTGCAACTCACTGACACGCTGTACGAGTAGGTAAAGTTTGCAACTCCATATGAATTTACTTAAGCCCACATTCAAGCAAAAAAAAAAAAGGACAAATATTGTTTGTTGTCTGCATGATTGGAAGTAGAAAAAAAAGAACTTTTAATTTATTGACTTTCGTCAATTTTCAAACGACAACGGCAGAAACATACGGCCGACCGACCACTGACTTCTTGGGAGATATTTTAATTTTAAAATAAATTTGCTTTCGCTTTTTTACATGCATTTTAAGCGAATTTCACGTTAATAGATATTTTTTATTTAATTTTTGTTTTCTAGCGGCATTAAAATTAGAAAAGAAGTACTCGAAGGGAATTGCAGGCAGCAGACGACTGAATACGTTGCCTGTTACGTGGAAATGAATGTATTTTTCTTTTTAAAAATTAAAATTTTTATTTGGGCAATTCCAAGAACTTATTCTTGAAAATGACATCATGTTGATTTAAGTCAGGATGTGATATCGGCAGTCAAGAATGTTGGGATCTTGTATTTTATTCGAAATCAAAAATTTATTTGACTCATGCTAAAATTTAGTGCCTGTTTCACGATGTCAATAGCTGCCGTTCTGGAGCAGAATAACAAAAAAAGAGAAAAAATTCCAAAATTTTGTTGTTGTTTTAAAAATGTATTTCTTCGTCAGAACAATATTTAGTGATATCGGGCAACGTTTAGTTAATTTAATGAGTGGCAGATACAGAAATGAAACAGTGAAATCTGGTGAAGATCGGATTCCGATTAGTCTTCCATTCCGTTCCGTTCTGATGGTGTGGAAATTAGTTAATATGTAAATACTATATTGAGTTGAAGAAATACATTTCAGTTAATTTAATGAGTGGTAAAAACAGAATCGGAACAGCTTCGTTCCATTCCATTCCGTTCTGATGGTGTGGAAATTGGTTATTTTAAAACTCCTCTCATGAGTTGAACAAAAATTAATTATCTAACTTTAATCTGAATAACAAAAAGAAAACTGTAGATGAGATATAGCCAAAAATGATCTGTGATTGGGCGTGGCATGGCGTGAAATTTTCTCATATTAAAAAAATCTCAGGTAGCAGAAGAGTGGAAACGACATCGATGTCTTGCCAATTCGACAGCTACGAAGGTGGGTGCTTTATTCTGCTCTTTTACTACGTGACGAGGGTTCACCACCGTAATGCTCAGCCTACAGTTCTGTGCCTTCTTCATTGCGACAAACTGACAACAATTAACACAATCCTGTACGATGGCAGTTCAGAAAAATTCGACTTCATATTCACGGCTGTCGGCGGAGTCGAACTCGGGATCTAACGCATCGTAGTCTTGTGCTTACTATTTCCGCCAGTAATCGTGCGTATCACATAATATTGGAACGGACGTTATCGGTATTTTTACCGTTATAATTATTTCTTAGATTTAGATAACGGTGATGGTATTTTGTTATTTCGAGATCGGTATTACCGATACATACGGCTACCGATCCTAAGATACCAGTATAACTACACCACCTGCGCAATAAGCAATTCAAATAATACAGTTTAAAAAAAAGTTAGCATCAGAGCAGAACAGCTGTTTTCGAAGGCCGCTACACTTTCCTCATTCACTACACGTATGTGTTCTTGTTTGTTACCACTTGTAAGGTGACCAGCTCTGCTGTGCAAATTGAATAATTTATATTGATTTTAACCTCCACTTGTGCTTTGGAATATATTTCATGTCGTTCTGAATTGAAAACACTTATCGAACAATCAGCCTTTCAAAACTGAATTAAATTAAAATATGGAAAAGCTTGACCCTACAGGGCATCCCTGTAACTTCCCCCTAATTTTAACCACAAAACTATCGTAACCTGGTTTTTGTGCTATTTTATGCTTTTGAGCCCTTCCAGCTAAAACGCAATTATTGTAATTTTCAAATCAACCGATTCCCACGTGATAAGCGGGGATTGATGTAGTTTTCGATTACTATGAAAGAATCAAAAACATTAACTGATCAGATACAATTTCGGAGTTTTAAAAACATCACTTTCTTAATTTTTTTTCGTTCACGATATATCACAAACGGATTAACCGATTTCGACCCGATTTGCAGTGGCCGACGTGATTTTGAGAGCTGATTAGTTTCTGGAACCGATCGGTGAAACCGGCTAAAAGTTATTAGAGAAAAAACTCTTTAAAAAATTTTATTTTATTTTCCAAGTTATATTAAAATGTCTTGAAATTTACCGGTTCGAATGGGTAAAAATTTACAGGACATCTGAGTTCAGTAGAATTCTTGAAATCGGTCAAACCGTTTCAAATTTATACACACAGCCATGCACATACATACATACATACATACAGACATAGTGACGGGTTCTCAGAATTAGTCAGAGAAGCTTCTTAGGACCTCAAAACGTCGACATCTGATGAGAACTTGTTTTTTTTTGAAATGGGGTAAAATCATTTAGATTTTTTGAAAATTCAAAATTTTCCCAGCGTATTTTGCTCCTGATTTGGTTATATATATTAAACTTCCTGTCAATCAAAATTTATCGACTATGGCAACTCTGTTTAAAAAGTTGGGAGACGTTCCGCAAAATCGACTTTAATTTATGATGCGATTTTTCTGCAAATACGAACCAAAAATCGTTCGAAATCAATTTTGAATTAAAAAATAGAAAGAAAAAATAATACACGGTGCAGCGCAGTCTTTCTTCATTCACTAAATATTAATTAAAGAAAATATTTAAAAGGTGATTTGTAAAGCTGCGCATGTGGGCTTCAATGTCCCTTTTCAATTGCATGGCCAACAGCCAGAACACACCTTCAAGCCAACAATTCGCATTTAACCTAAAAGTCACGCTTTTCCAAATACGTTATTTTAATTAGTTGAAATATTATTCGGCTGCCGCCTGGCCTCCTTCCTGCAACAACAGCAATTGCAATTAGTTTTTTAACCACTTGAATATTATTTCCTTTCCACATTTTCACGATGTGCAACACCCTGTTTATGAATAAAAATATTAAATAAATGCAACCAACCTACAAACATGTGCATGCGATTGTATGTGTACACAAAAATTTAATGCAACAACGAATAGCAACAATTTACATAATCGAAATACCAGCAGCAACAACAGACAGGAGCAGCAGCAGAGGCAGCACCGGCTAAAAGTGACTGCCAAAGCTGAGTGAGTAATAGGACCAGCAAAAGTAAATTGCAGGCGAATAACTCGCAACAACCAAAGAGAAACAGCAACACAAACACACACACACACACACACACACTGACACAGACACACATTCATAGTTACGCTCATGTACAGCACGTCCATTTGTTTGAGGCATGAGGAAATTCTATGTTCAACATATAAGAGTTAATGCAACATTAAATAACTGCATAAAAATGTTGTAACCACAAATAAAAGAAAATGTGGAAAACTGAAAACAAAACAAAAAACAAAAACTATAACAACAACCAGCCATAAACTGATAAACAAGGAAAAGTTAAAACAAAAATATACTCTTTAAATGTTGCCAACTGTTGTTGTTGTGTTTTTTTTTGTTGTTTTTTTTTTTTTGTTTTGTTTGTTGTTCTTCAAAAAGCTGGCAAACTGGCTGGCTGACTGACTGCCTGCAACACGATCATGAGCAACAGCACAACAAAATTGAGCATGCGCACCTCTCCCATACACAGGCAACTGCTTGTGTGCTTATTATTATGATAATCAAGATGATGATGATGATGATGATGATGATAATGACGTTTTGAAATGTTATGTAATCGGTTGCAATGAAATGGAAAACTACCAAAGAAAAATGAAAATAAAATGCACAGAGAAAAACGGTTTTCATTGCAAAAATGTTAGAAACAATTATAATAGACCGTGGAAAGAGTGGAAGATACAGAGAGAGGGAGAGAGAGAGAGAGAGAATTGAAGTTTTAAAGGTGATTGCCTGGGAATTTTTGCAGATGATTTCAGGCTTATGAAAAGACCAGAGAGTGAGTGACCAGATATTAACCATATTTCGAATAATTAAAAATTTCATATTTAAAACTGAATTTGTTAAACTTCCGGCTCAAATCGAGAAATAAATTAGGAAACTTTTGTAAACTTTAAAAGGAAATTTGTTGCAAAATTTCAAGTAGCGAAAGCTCGAGTTCATCGTATGCCCAATTGATTTTACATAAACTACCGTAATGCCGCACAGTGTAAACTGAATGTGGAGCGAAAATCAATAAAATGTATTATTGGGAAATGATGTTTAAAAATAAATTGTGATTTAATTGCGGTATTTTGAAGCGAACTGTTTGTTTTATTAAATTGAATTTTTAAAATTTATTTTCTTGTCGTTATCATTCCAACGGGTGTTTTTTTTTATAGGATGGCACAAGTTTAAATTGTAATAAAACAAGGAAATATATTTTTAACGTCAATGAAACGGTTTTCATTTGAAAGAAAATTTTATGAAATTAATAATTAAATATGATTTCTGTCATGTGGCCGCCACGGCTGACGCGTAGAAGGCGCAATCTGGAACACCAATTTTTCAAACCACTTTTCGCAGTATTTGCGGTCGTATTTCGCCGATAACTCTTCAAATGCTGCCTCCCAGGTGTTCAATTAAGGACTTAACATAACCCCAGAGAAAATAATCCAATCGGATTGAAGCACACGATCTTGGTGACCCCTTAATTGGGCCATTAAGTGATATAATATTCTCATCAAAAGTTTCTTGGAGTAAATCAATTGTAGCGTCCGCTCTGTAGCATGTGGCTCCGTCCTGTTGGAGCCACATACCAACAAAATTAATGCCACTTAATTGAGGTACGAAAAAATTTCGAATCTTGTTCCCATACCGTTCCCCATTGACAGTCATCATTCTGACCATCATCGTTTTTGAGGACATACGGGCCAATAACTCCGCCAACCATAAAGCCCACCAAACAGTGATTTTCCATGGAAGTCATGGTGTTTCGACAACAGCTGGTGGATTTTCTTCACTCCAAATGCGACAATTCTATACCCATTCGTATCAGAAAAGGGCTTCGAGGGAATATAAAATTTTGAATGGATGAGTTTGACGAATAGAATAATTATTTTGATTAAATATTTCAACAACTTGCACGAGTTGCCCTGGTATAAGACGATTCATAATGAAATTTCAAAGCAAATTAAACAAAAAGCATTTATCAGCTGTTAAACGGGTGCTCAAATATAACAGTGATGTCAACTCAAAGTTGTGACACTAAAAAAAACACTTTATCAATCAATTGATTTATTGCAGGAAGCGTTTAATTGGCCTAGAAACATCGTGCGATTTGACGTCGCTGAATTATTTTCTGTGGGGATGTGCGAAGTCGCTCCTCTACGCCGATAAGATCGAAACGATTGACCATATGGAGGACAACATTCGCTGCGGTATTGCCGATAAATGATCTCATATGTAAAAAAAAAATTCATCGGAAATGGAACCTCCAGATTGGCATCCGAGTCAGCAGCCATGGCGGTGGTTGGCCAGAAGTCCTATTTAAATTATAGCCCAGAAGATTATCTTTCAAATGAAGTGAATTTCAGGTCAATTCAAAAAAATCATCTCTGCTTTATTCCATTTCAAAGTTTTCTCTATTATAAAACACCGGACAACCTTAACTCTCCTTGAAATAAAAATTGATTTTATCACGCCAGTTGATCAAGAATTTATCGTTTCCTAAAAAAAATCTGACCACCTTTAAAAAAACAGAACCCACAAGCAAATGAATTGGCAACGAGTTGTTTGAAAGTAAGAAGAAGAATAAGAAGAAGAAGAAATATTACACAAAGTAACAACTTCAATAAAACCATAAGTGGAGTTGAATAAACTTGATTCGATTTAAATAGAAAAAAGCATAAAAAAATTAAGAAAAAACCACAACAATAACAATAATTGAAATTAGAAAAAATGCCCCCAACCAGCCACCCACTCGTTCTTCTGCTCATTCACTTTATTTCTGTTGATGCAACAAAATCAACAACGAGGAAGTAAAAACATGTTTACAACTTCAACTGTTATTATTTGAACACCCTACAGCAATCGGCGGGTTGTCTATTTCATTCGTTGAAATGTTTGGGACAACGTTGCAACTCTAAAGTGGAAATAATTTTACAAAAATAGAATTAACAAACAATTTAATGCGAGAAGAAAATGGGCGTACAACATTTTTTATAATAAAGGGTGCTTTTTATAGAGGTATAGATAGAACTTTGAAATGGAAGGAAAGAAAGATGATTATCTTGAATTTATATATAATTTGATTAGTTCAAAGAATAATCTTCTGGCATTATGGTATTAATATGGCTTGTGGCATATGACCGCCAGGGCAGGCTCGGGTGTAGTCTAAATCTGGCTGCAACATCGAACATCGCCGAGAAAATTGTTCTTCAAGTGGTCCATCATTTCGGGCTTATGGGTGTAGACTAGTGACTTCATATGTCCCTACAGAAAATAGTCTAGCGGCGTTGAATCACACGATCATGGAGGCTAATCCACGGGTTCGAAACCTGACCCTATGCGGCACAAGTTGTGACATGTTGCACGGTTTTGTTGAAACCACAGCTTCCGCACATCTCAAGAGTTCAATTGATGATTGAGAAAGTCCCTGATAGCAGCGGTCAGCATTGACTGTAACATTTTGACCAGCACCGTTTTTAAAGAAATGCCGACCGATGCTGCCACCAGCCCTTAAAGCACGCCTAACAGTCACGTATTCCGGAGTGTGATCTTGTCTCAACATAAACTCGAGGATGATCATCACTCCAAATATGGCAGTTTTTTTTAAAGTAAATCATCCATTAATAAATACAAAAGTGAGCTCCACCGCTATGAAAAATAAAATGGGCGCAGTGCGAAATATTCCTATTTCGCTCTTTGTTACTAAAAAGTCAAGAAAGGCTGTCAAAAATTTTATGTTTGGACCGGGACTTAACTTAGATCACTTCGCAGCTGATAAAACAGCCGCCCAGTAAAAAAAGTGTTGCCAACTTAACACTTTATATCTCCGTTTATTTCAGTGAATTAGAATTTTAATTGAAGAAAAAAAGTGCTGCCAACTTAACGTTTTATCACTCTACAAAAAAAACACCGCATATTTCAGTGAATTAGAATTTAAATTGAAGAAAAAAGTGCTACCAACTTAACGTTTTATCACTCTACAAAAAAGACACCGTATATTTCAGTGAATTAGAATTTGACTTGAAGAAAAAAGTGCTGCCAACTTAACGTTTTATCACTCTACAAAAAAACACCGCATATTTCAGTGAATTATAATTCTCATTGAAGAAAAAAGTGCTGCCAACTTAAAGTTTTACCTCTCTACAAAAAAAAGACACCGTATATTTCAGTGAATTAGAATTTGAATTGAAGAAAAAAGTGCTGCCAACTTAACGTTTTACCTCTCTACAAAAAAAAGACATCGTATATTTCAGTGAATTAGAATTTGTATTGAAGAAAGATTTACACTGTTTCTTTATCAAAAAATAAATTCTGAATTTTAGTAACGACCATGAAATTCGTCTTTGCCGTTCGCCATACTTTTCCTACTTCTTCAATGTGTAGGGGTTTTTCTTTTTTCTCTGCTGCACGTTTCATTTCATGTGGATGTTTAAAGTTTGAAAGTCATAAATAAATTGAAGCATCTCATTTTAAAGTTAAAAATAATGATGGTAAAAGTAGGAAAAAAAGTCAGGAAAATCTAAGAAATTCTTTTTAAAGATCAAGAAGAAACGCAAGTAAAATTAAAGAAAAATTGCTGTTTTAATGGATTTCAATGTTGCAGGAACTCTTTTTTTGACTCCTCTTCGGGGGTAAAAATAAAACAGATTCGCAGAATTAAATATTTAGAAACAAATCGTTTTATTGTTTTGTGTGTTATGGGAAATGTGCAGGCACGCGCATAGTTTTCCTTAATTTATTTTCGTTTTTCTTCAAAAGAAAATTAAAATTTTTTTTATTAAATGATTTCTCTTTTGCTTAGCCTTTTGTGAAAAGCTTGAAGCTCTTGTTAAAACTTTCATACGGCCGATTTAACAGCTGTTTTGATTTTTTTATTTCTATTCCTTAAAGCTTTAAGCTTTAAAAAGCATTATATATCCGCTTGAGCAGTTGTGTTGTGCTCTAAACCCGAGAGCACACTCTGGCATTTTGTGTCCTCGCAAGCAGCCACAATAGAAGGTTTTAATAGCAACGCGTGTTACTTTTGTATAATGCGTTGTGTGGCATTGACTTTCAAACTGCAAATGCGATGTCACAAAATGTCATAGAGTGTTCTGAGCTTAAAGCTTTGCCCGTCTTAAATTTTATTTTAAAATTTTTTACGCATTTAAATTCTTTAAATTGACATTTGCTTGGGAAAAGTGGGGAACCCCTACCTGAAGGTAGCTTAACATTGGCCAGAGAGGCTATTGAAGATGAAGATGTGGGTGGTTGGGTTGTTGTTGTATGATTGAGGTTTCCAATAAAATGCTCAGCAGCCAACGATGTTGACGATGATGCTGGCACTGTTGCATTTGCTGTTGATGATGGCGCTGAGGCTGTTGATGACAATGATAATGAGGCTGCCGAGGATGAGGATATTGTTGATCGATTATTTCCGGATAATGATCCGTTATTGTGGCCGGTAGTGGTCTTATTGTTGCTGCTGTTGTGGTTGTTGTTGTTGTGGTGGTGGTGGCTAGAACTACTGCCGCAAACGCTGCTGCTATTGCTGGCGATTGAAGAGGTTGAAGAACAGCCGGATGACGATGAATTCGATTGCGAAAAGTTGTGGATACTGTTTGTGGCGTACAGCGAACTTCCACCATTGCCAAATTGCGTAAAACTCTTGGACGAAGATGCGGAGTTGGCAACAGCAGTAGTATTCAAATTATTATTTGTATTAATACTTTGGGTAACGGATCTTTGGCTCAAACCAATCGACGTCGAAGTTTGATAAAACTTTTGACAATCAGCTGTCAAAGTTTGGGATTGCTGTTGTTGTTGTTGCTGCTGCTGCTGCTGCTGCTGTATCAGCTGATTGTGCAGACCTGAGGTGGCTTCCAGAAATATCTCTGTTTCAGACTCTACTGAACCGGGATCACTAAAGCCCCCCTGAGTCGAGGAGTCTTCGGGTGTATCGAAAAAATGTAAATTAAAATCGGAATTCGCATCAAAACTAACTTCGGGCAAGACTTCGTCGTCGTCTTCATCGACCGTAAGCAAATTATTGTTGCTATTGTTGTTGTTACCGTTACCGGCCGAGCCGGCTGCTGTATGTAAATTGCGTTGTATTGTATTGTTGGCACTGCTGCTTTCCACTAGACTGGAACCGATTTGGGCTTGATCCAAATCTAATTTGAATACATCCATGGTTCAATCAACTCCAGATCCATTGTCTTTGGGGTAGACATGTTTGTTTTTTTTTATTAAACTATTACACTGGTCGACCTCAGATAAATTTTCTGTTGTGTTTAACTCATGGATATTTCGAACGTTTCTCAAGTTTATTTCATTTGATGCAGCAGAGTATCTTAAGCGCTGCAGTACTTGGATATTATAAAACAAAACTATCCGTTTAAGGTTGTAACTCCCATTTTTGGGGGCGTTTTATTTAGGTTGAAACAATGCAGGTGTGTAAGGTTTAGGGTGTAAAAAATAAAGTTTTAATACAAAATATATTTACAAGTATTGTACAGTGATCAACAATAGGATGCATCTCAAAAGTTTTTATTTATAACTTGCAAAGATAATTGAGTTTTTAAAGACTTGACTGGCGAAAGTAAATTTTTTCGTAAAACAAATAATGCTGTCAAAGCTTAAAGCTTTTATTACTTTTCAGTAAAAGTTTTCGATGTAATTAAAAATAGTTTTAATATTTTTTTAAAATTATTTTCTGCGACAAAAAAAATTTCAATATTTGGTTTCCCATTATAAAAACAATTGCTACCAAATAAGCTTTTACAATTAAAGCTTTTTGCTTAATAATACAAAAATATCCCAAATATGTTTACATCCTAAGAAATATATCGCTGAAACCTAGCCCGGGCTTACATTGTGTGATTTTGTCGCTACAATTCATGAGTTTATAGTAAGAGAGAGCGAAAAAGAAATAGAAAAGGTATATATTTCTATTTCACCACTCTCACACAAACTAAGAATTGCAGCGACAAAAATCGCACAATGTAAACTGGGACTTATTTTGTCAAGGTCCCAAGGTAACTTTAAGTTACAGGGTGGATGAACGTACTAATAATTTCAATAGAGGGTTTATACCATGAATATTTTTTCTTAATCAATTTAATATTTTTTTCCTAATAAAAAATATATTCCAAAAAAAGCTTTAAAGCCAAAAAAAAAGCTTTTCTCAAAAACGAGGTCAAACAGGCGCGTTGTTGAAATTAGTTTGAAGTATCTATTATTATTATAGATACGCATACACTGAAATAAAAAATAAATAAATTCCTGAAAGCTTTTTACTCAGGTAGTTGTATAGCGATTTAATGTGTATTTGTATAATGATACACATACACACATACAATTGATTAATATTATCTGAAACCCATACAACTTTCTTCAGATTGACGCTTCAGAGAATTATAAAGTTGCCTTCCTTGAGTTCGACACTGAACAAAATTTCATAGTAAATTTACACGAAACCGAACAAAATATTTTCCGATTTTACTTTGTTAAAACATTTTTGTAATAAACTAAAGACCTTGCCTAGAGCGGCTTAAAACCTCTTTGTCCTTAAACTTCAAGGTATTTATTGTTGTATTCACTACCCCAATTTCTGTAAATCTGAAAACATGTCAAATATAAAACATATAATAAATTTTTTAAAGCAAAGTAATAAAAATAAAACAAGAGAATATTTCAAAAATTTCTCGTTACATTACACTGGAAAAAATATTGAATATTTGTTTTCAAAAATCGAATTGAAAAGTTCACTGAATTTTCTTCAAAAATTCGAATTGGATTGAACTTTCCATTAAAATAGGTTTTCAATAAACGATGTTAGATTTTTGTAAATTGAATTCTTGAATAATAGGACAGAAATCTGAAACATAAATACGTTTTTAATATACGCGTGTATCAAATATGCAAAAACAATATACATTTTTAAATCTTGATCTTGATATTCAAATATTGAAATAATTTCTCTCTGTGTAGAGATTATTTCGTAATATAAAAGTATTTTTTGGATTTTAAAAAATGTTCAAATAATCTTATTATTTTTTATTTCACATAAATTTTTTTCAGTGTAGGAAATCCATATATATGTATCCCGAATTCCATATGATTGAATAAAAAAATTTCAAATCGCTATTAATTTTTGTTGAAAAGAAACTCAATTTATCTTGTTAATCCGTAGTGTTGATCACATTAATTTAGTGTTAAACAGGTGACATGAAGGGGAGGGGGGCATAAGAAAGCTTTAAAGGAGTGTCTGGGTTGAGGGAATCTTCAATGTTTTCAAAGTTTAAATTTTATCATATTTTTTTATATAAATAAAAAATATTTTAATTAAATCAATAAATCAAATTCACTTCCGTAATAAAGATTTTGTTTGCGCTTAAAGCTTTTGTTTCTTTTACAAAATGTGACACCAAAAACACAACACCACCACCAGTGACATGGGGACAAGACGCTCAAAGCCGCACGTTAAACGAGTACGCAGAAACGTGTGATAATAGAAAAGGGAATTCCTTGATGTTTAATTTGTTTTTTTTCTTTTTCTTTTTTTTTTGTTGTTAATTAATTTATTAATTAAAGACACACAAACTGCTGACCGATTTCACGGAAACGGAAAATAGATTTTCAGCCAAATATTTCAATTTCAATTCGTTTTTCTTTGTTTTTAATTTTTTCTTTTTGTTTTGTAAATATTTTCGTTGGGTTTGCAATCAATCACTCCATTTTTAATTACGCGTTTTAATTAATTTAATTATTAATATTCTTTTATTATATTGTTTTTGTTTTTCGTTTCTCTCGCTCGCCTGCGAAGCAAAAGAAATGTCACACAATTTCACGTAAAGCGCTTCACAGTCAATATTCACGTAAATATCCCGATCGTTTGGCAACAGAACCTTCGAAGCGTGCATAAGAAGAACGTTTCGCCGTACACGAGTTTGTATGTTTCAAATGCACAATAAGTAGAAGAAGCAGAGGTAGAGGCAGAAGAAGAAGAGGAAGAAGAAGACGAGGAAGAACTCCCAACTCCCTGCTAACCAACCAATGGCTCTAACTCTATTAGAACTTGCAAATGTTTTTTGAAAAGTACAAGAGCAAACTGAAAAGCGAGTTGAGGCCTATTCTGGGATCGCTTTTTTCATTCTATCTTTTCGCTGTAGCGGCTGTTGTTGTTGTTTTTGTCTATTAAAATGTTGTTGTAGTTTTTGTTGCTGCTTGAGTACAACTGGCTGCTTTTACTGCTGCTGCTGCTGCTGCTGCTGCTGCTGCTTTCGAATGCGATTCTAAAAAACGACGCCAACACATAGACAACAATATCTGTTACACCATTTCTAAGTGAAAGTGAAAAGCTGGTGAAAGCCAAGTTTCCATTGAACGGGAACAAGAGAGCAGAAGATAAATGCTCCGCTACGGCTCTTGCTAAAAAGGTAAATGCTGGACAAGGAAAGTGAAGTCGCAAATCATCGTATTGGCTTTCCTCCCGAGCTCGCTTCTGAGCGACAAGTTGCGACATGCACTCACTTATCGCCTGTTTTAAAATTTAAATTGTTTTTGCAAATACTGTCAGTGCGACAGGAAGATATCATGTGACATCGTGGGACTAGCAGTCAATATGACACGAATTGTAGAATTAAATATTTTATAATTTTAAAAAGATTTCAAAATCACTTTCAAATTCCTGAGATCCTCTGCAATTTCTTTTAAATAATTTCTTTTCAGTAATTTATTTTCAATAATTTCTCTTCAATAATTTCTCTTCAATTTCTTTTCAATTTCTTTTCAATAATTTATTTTCAATAATTTATTTTCAATAATCTATTTTCAATAATTTTTCTTCAATAATTTCTCTTCAATTTCTTTTCAATAATTTCTTTTCAATAATTTCTTTTCAATAATTTCTCTTCAATAATTTCTCTTCAATTTCTTTTCAATAATTTCTCTTCAATTTCTTTTCAATAATTTCTTTTCAATAATTTCTTTTCAATAATTTCTTTTCAATAATTTCTTTTCAATAATTTCTTTTCAATAATTTCTTTTCAATAATTTCTTTTCAATAATTTCTTTTTAATAATTCCCGTTCCAACAGCATGAAATGGTGTAAATGCAAGTTGTGGTCACGGGCATCAGATTCTATTCTATCATTGAATTGTACTTGCAATACTTCTTGTAGCTGTTGTAGTTGTTGTTGCTGCTGCAAGTGTTGTTGCCTTGCTATATGGTTGTTGCTGTTGTTGTTGTTGCCATTGTTGTCTATGCCGTTCCCATATAATATTTTCCTAATCCATTTGCAATTCTTCTTACTTTTTGCACGAAAGTAAAACCTCAAGTCGAGAATGTTGCGAAAAACGACAACAAAAAAATTCAAACGCTGCAAAAAGGAAAATATCAAAGACAACAACAAAAACAGATACTGTTGAAAAGAAAATTCACTTCTAATGTTTTGTGTGTGGAGAAAAGAAAATATGGCTGTGAAAATTATTTAGAAGCAGGAAAACAAACACACAAACACCGATAGCCGCTGCTACTCACACACACACACACACGATCGCAAAAAAGAAAAGAGCAACACAAGACAAGACGACTCTCGTCGTTTGAAGAACTTTTCATTGGGCACACAAGCATTTACTCGTACTTGCCCGTGTGTGCATGTGTGTGTGTGTGCTGGATACTTGCAATCTGCTTTTCTTTCAAAACTTTTTGTTAATTTTTGTTGTTGTTGTTGTTGTTGTTTTATTATTATTATTATTATGTATTTTAAAAATCGAATAGAGCTCATGTGTCATTGCTAATCGCAGTCGTCGTATGCAAGTTGTACTCGTGTGTGCCATTGTACTCGTTCGTGTACGAGCACTTACAGTTTATTTAATGCTGTTGTAACTATTTTCAATTTCTTTTCAAGTAAGAGAAGCCACAACAACAACAACAACAACAGCAAGATAATTTTCGCAAGCAAAAACAAGAACTATCTATCTTCAAGTTACAAGATCAACGGCACAGAACTAAATAGCACTGATATGGGTGTTTCCATGTGACGATATAAAGAAAATGGGTTGAGAATATATTTTTAACGAAAAGAAAAAAAAAATGCAGGACTGCTGCTGTCAGATATTTTTGAAATAATATTGTGTCAAGCCATTTTGTTAAATCAGACTACACTCCCTCTCTTAAAATTATTGATGATCAATATTTCCCATGCAGTTTTTGTGCGCCTACCAGCGAAAACAATGACTATAACATTCCGCTATAGTAAATTATCTTATTTGTTTATATTATCCTTGAGAAAAATATCTGTTGCAAAATTATTTTTTTTTAAAGGTGTAACTCGTAACATATTTTGTATAACAAATTATTCCGATTGTCAAGCACAAAATACCGTCAATCATTCAAGCACCCACCCTTCATTGTTTTTATTATAGAATAGTGGCTTGTCAAATCTGTTCATGTTGATGAACAGATGAACAGATTTGACAAGCCACTATTCCATAATGAAAACGATTGAAAACTTCAGGGCTTTATGGAACAGTCCATATACACACACACATACTCAGTTTCATAAGCATTATCGCATTAGTATGTGTGAGAACCGTTATTAGCAGTGGGTTATGAAGAGGAGGCACACGAATCGTACAGTAATAAAACAGAAGTTGAGTAAACAATTTCTTGAGAATAAACATGCACACTCACACTTACACAGACATACACACACACACACACATCTTTTTATTAGATAACAATTTAGTGCCGATAACTCTTTAAATAATGAAGTGGCTCCAAATGGATTCATGAAATATTGCGACTGAAAATATAAAAGAATATTTTGTTCAAGGTGTTGTTGTAGTCAGTCTGTTACCCAGGGTTGGCGTCCTATCAAATGGAAGGAATAGTGTTTTCTGAAGTCTGTAAATTAACAAACTTTTTTAAGAACTTGTTTTAAACACTAAAATGTAATTTATTTCAGACTTTCCCAGGTCTATTTATAAAAAACACAATTGCGTTGTTTGAAAGTGTATGTTTTTGCTTTGTAATTCTCAAGTAGTTTGTGAAAGTTTTCAATTATTATTAATATTATTATTATTATTATTATTATTATTATTATTATTATTATTATTATTATTATTATTATTATTATTATTATTATTATTCTTATTATTATTATTATTATTATTATTATTATTATTATTCTTATTATTATTATTATTATTGTTATTAATTTGTGTTTGTCTTGAACCGACTCTCAGGATTGGCTACTACTTATATGATGCATTTTACTAGAATTAGAAAGGAGGAGATAGTGTTTAGAAGGCAGATTGATACAGATTAGAAGATAGTGAATTGTTTGTAGCTATTTTTCCTTCTTCTACTTCGCCGGTGATTTTATTAGCTGCAGGTACCGACGAAGGAGGATGCTGACTTTGCTGTTTACTGTACGATAGTATTACTGATTGTGTATGATATTGACCCACATGGCTATGCCATCGTCAATGAGACAAGCCGACATCACGCACCATATTCACGACTTAATGCGGAGCCGAACTCGACAGAATCGCAGTCTTGTAATAAATACTTTTCAAGTCTACAGATGATTTGGTGTAAGAAACAGGGTTGCAATGGTTGGTACAATTGTATTTTATTTTGGTACAATTCCAGAGTCAAAAATACAAAAAATTTTTCGTGACGCACGTTACAGTACATTAAACTGACTTTTCATATTTAATCTTTTTTCTTTAATTACAATTTAGGAAAAGTTTTTATATATGCACTAAATTAATAATATGAACGCCTAAAAATTTTTAATTTTAAAGTCTGAAGAGATTCTCTTATTCCCCTGATACACAGTTTTTTTAAAGCACTAAAATATTAAATGAAAACCGCCCAAATGGCAGCACTGACAAGAACAATCAATTGCACTGAAAATCAAAGAGAGCAACACAGCAACAACAACAACAACAACTAGAAAAAATAAACAGGAAGAGTTTCCTTCACTAAATAACATTAAAAACCACATCTTGACATTTGCCAGATAATGTCACCGTAATAATAGCAACAACAACAACAACAACAAAAAAAGAAGTAAAATAAAATAATTAAAAATCAAGTCAAATACTAAAAAAAAATAAAATTTAAATTATTTACAAGATCAAGACCAAATAGAGGCCTGCAAACCTTTTCCGAACACATTTCAAAATGATTAACAATTAAAATTCAAATAAACAATTAACTTTTGCCAAGTCTTAAGCAAGTTTGTTTAACTATTATTTCTTAAAACTTCCTTCATTTGTTTAATAAAAATAAATATTTATTAATGGTTTTCATGAATGTGCAGCTGATGTAAACAGAAAAGAAAAAATCAAGAAACGATTTCGCAAAAGTCAATGATCATGGCAAATGAAAAGAAAAGCCACGCAATTTTGTTTTCTTTAATTTTATTTCAATTTTTTTTTTTTTGCCTTTTTAAAGAAGGAAATTGCAACAAAACATTACACACTCAATAAATCTTGAAGGCAGCAGGCAAAGAAAAAAACAGACTAAACCAACAACGTAATAGATAAATAGATAGACGTAATAACGAAATGCTACAACAACATTTATTATCATTCAGAGCTCTCAAGGAGTCTATTCTTCTTGGAAATAACTAACCAAAAATGTCTTGTTAGTAAAAGTTTAACGCATTCGTGGGGTTCAGCTGACAAAATCCGTTACATGAACAACTCTGGTTTACTGAAATCGTATCGTTGTATTTGTTACGTGTAAAATCTACAGAAAATATAGCATTAAATTATTATTTTACGTATTCCGTAACTACTACTCGAAAGCTGAACGATACGTTACGGTTTTACTGACTGTTCTTACGCATGACGGATGTGAGTCGATATTAAGAAATCAGTCGATTTGACGATTTGCAGGCTGATGGAAGGACCATATCTTTGAAATCACTAAAGGAGCACCAAAGTGTCGGGGTTTCTTAAAACAGAGCAAGAGTTACTTCAGCCGATCTCATCAGCTTTTTATTTAGACCACTTTTATCCAATACAAAATGTAATTTCAGATCTCAAGCATGCGCCGGTAAATCGGAGCTACTCGATCGTGTGTAGAAAAGGAAGAAGAGGAAACTCATTGGATGCAAAAGACTAGAAAACTATTTTAATGTTTCCGTAACTTGTAGAGAACTTGAAGCGTAGACCCCCACGAAAGAGAAGATGGAGATAATTTGAAAGATGTAGAAAAGAAAATTGACAACATCCATGACTGTGGCAATGATGACGACGATGATGACAAGAATGGCAGAAAGCGCATAAAGGGAAATTTACGTACACGCTTTTACTAACTCCAGCGTAAGAAATTTTGGGTAAAGGCTCCCTGAGGTACCAGCTAATAACCCCTCCTCAATGATCACTGAAGATCTACTCATTGATCCCCTCCTTGATGTCACTTAACGCCTTTAGATTGTTTTCTATAGCTGCCATTGACGCCGTGCGGCCAGATTTATTGCAGAAAGTGATCAAAAATTCGACTGATCGAATGGTACAGTCGAACGGACGTATTGCGTAAATCATATTCAAAAATAGATGCCATGAAATTATCTTCCAGATAATAATTCATTCCTACAACATTTCCTTTTTGTAAAGTGTGATATTGGCAACACTGTTTTTTGTAGCCCAGCTGTTTTGGGTACATCAGCTGATTTGTGTAACATGTTACTGTTAAACATGTTCAGTTTGGCCCACAATTTAACCATGAAACGACTCATGAGTTTTATTATTCACATTCATGCCCGCTTAAGAAAGTGCATCGTGCAGAAAATTGTGTTCAGCTGCGAAGCTCATTTCTGAATATGTGAACACGCGAAATTGCCTTATTTGCTGTGAAAAGCACCCAGAAGCATTGGAAGAACTGCCAATGCATTCCGAAAAATGCGCTGACGGTTAACAGTCTTTCTTCAAAGACGACGAAGGCTGGATCGTTGGTTAGATTAAACAAATATTTATTTCCCCCAAAATAAAAGAGGTGGGCTTGGATGATATGTGGTTTCACGAAGTAAATATGGGCCAAGCCAGAGTCGAGCTCGGTGAACAGTTTATTTGACATTTGGGGCCTGTCAATTGGCCGTTTAGATCGTACAATACAACGGCTTTAAACTATTTTTTGTGGAGCCATGTTAAGGCTCAAATTTATAAAGACACGTCCGCTACCCTTGATGCACTAAAAGCTCATATTGAAAAATTTATTGGAGAGAAAATGTGAAAATTGGACCCACCTGACGAACCATTAGAAGAGTAGTTGCGTTGAAAATTTACAAGAAGTCTTCTGATAATATTGAATTATTCAAATTGTTCTATCGACTCAAATAAAGATCTCATACGATCTTCTGAGTTTTATTTTTTTTTTAATTGAATCCGAAAGCTTCGAAAAAATCACCCATAACCCAGTTTTAAAATTTTAACGATTTTTTTATTTATCTTTGAAGGAATCTTCCAAAAATCTACTGCATTCTTACTATGACTTTTAAGTCAGTTTTTTGTTTTGCACGCATGATTTGTTTGCAAATCAAACCCGGAAGCGCTTGAAAACCATTCACTATTAATATTTTAAGTTTTAAGGCAGCTAAAAAGAACACCCTGTACATGATAGTGTCAAGCGCTGTCGATCAACCACAAACACGCCGCAACGCAGCTCGGCAATTTCCGATCGCATATTCCTGACTGACTGCAAAAGCGAACCCAACTGATTTTTTTCTTAGTTTTTAGAAACTTTATCGATGCACTTGAAAATTCGATTCTTTGAAATCGACTTGAAAATCAATTCATTTTTCCCAGCTCTGACAACTGCACTTTGAAAGCGAAAGAAGTGGGGAAAAATAAGAAAAACCCAACCACAATTCGCCTACTACCATTAAAAAACTATCAACTACGACTCATTACAGTCCAACCTCTCCGCCACCTACTTATGCTGCAACATCATTATCATCGTGGTCGTAGTCGTTGTCGTCGTTGCCGTCGTTGCCGTTCGCAAACAGAAGAAAGAAACTACAATCTATAACCGATTGTCAGGCTGAGTGTCTTTTCTTTCTGCCACGCTGCCCGGCTGCCCGGCTGCCTTGCAAAATGTCTTTTTGCTGAAATGATAAATTTTCAAATGCCCGTCTGTCCGTCTGTGGGTAACGTTAGTGCAACACAGCGACAATAACAAATAAAACAGCAACTGGCAACGTGTGGCATCTATCAGTTGATTCGCTTTTATAATATTATTTTTCTTTTCTGTCTGTCTCTCTGTCTGTCTGTCGTTGTGGTATGAAAACAAGCAACAGCAACAGTACGTACAACATAGACGTACAACAACAACAACAATAACAGCAACAGCAACAAATATCTTTGAACCAGGAAGAAAACTGTTCAAGTAGAGTGCATCGGTTTATTTGCAGTTGTTTTCTTTTCTTTTGCCTTTCTTTTTGTTGTTGTTGTTGTTGTTGTTGGTACTTATTTATTTCTTTCTTTCTTGTTGATTTTCTTGCGCTGCTGCTGCCTCTGTTATTGTTGTTGTTGTTGTTGTTGCTGTGATATTTTCCTTTTGCATTCATTTTGTGGAGGCCGGAGTATTAAGATTGTGTAATAGCGATCGTGTAAAGCTTTTTTGTTGTTGTTGCTGCTGCTGCTGCCGCCCCGGGTAATCGTAGTATTGAGTAAATAGAGTTGTTGCAAAATCAACAAACGATCAGGGGGATTTTTGTAACTGTCGCTTTTATGCTTCAAGGGAATTTTTTGTGGTTATTTGAAACTGTCACTTGTTGGTTGAAAGAAATTGATTAATTTCTTATTTAAAATATTTTATTAGTAAAAGTTTTTAGCATTTTTTATATGGATATGAAAAACCAGTGAAGGCGGAACTACTTTTTTATATATTCAATAATATTCGGAAAAGGACGTGGAATTCATCTACTGAGAGATCGTAAAGACCCCCGTGTCCCTTTTGAGTCTAGATAAATAGTGTTTCAGAATGGTTTCGCTTGCCAATCAGGTTGAGGAAACTTCCTGAATATGACTTTAAAGGACTTTGAATAGTCCTCTTTCCATCTTGGGATAAATTCATGCAACTTTAATAATTGATATATATTTTCTTGGGGAAAAGGGGGACTGATGCTAAATGGACGGATAACAGGAGCTTTTTTTAGACTTAAAAATTATCTTAAAGGGAAGCCAATAGAGTAGTATTGTGTCCGGCATGAGCCGAAATGGTGAGAGAAAGAGAGAGAGAGAGATAGGGAGAGGGATAGAGAGAGGGAGGAATAGAAAATAATATCAATTGTTTTTTCATATATTTATTTTATTTTCCGTCTACATTAATTCTTGTTTCTTATTATGTTTCTTTCTCTTTTCTACGTTCAAAGAATGTCAAGTAAATATTTGCAAACAAGTTAAACTTGCAAAAAACGACTTAAAAGTCATAGTAAAAATGCAGTAGATTTTTGGAAGACACTTTCAAAGATAAATAAAAGAAATCATTAAAAACTCGGTTATGGGTGATTTCTTCCAAGCTTTCGGATACGATTAAAAAAGTATAAAATTGAGAGGATCGTAGGAGATCTTTATTTGAGTCGATAGAACGATTTGAATAATTCAATATTATCAGAAGACTTCTTGTAAATTTCCAACGCGGCTACTCTTCTAATAGTTTCTAAGCTGGTTCCAATTTTCTCATTTTCTCTCCAAAAAAAATCAGCCGGTATGTCTCGAATAAATTTTTCAATATTGGCTTTCAGTGCATCAAGGATAGCGGACTTGTCTTTATAAATTTGAGCCTCAACATGGCTCCACAAAAAAGAGCTTAAAGCCGTTGTATTGTACGATCTAAACGGCCAATTTACAGGCCCCAAATGTCAAGTAAACTGGTCACCGAACTCGACTCTGAAAATTAATTGAGGATCAAAAAGAAAGTAGGCTCCATCAATTAAAGGCGTTTTCCATTCTGATAAAAGTGTAAAATTTTTTCACTTTTTTTTGCTTAAAAGTGGCAGTTTGGAGGAGTTTTAAAACGGAAATAATTTTACTTGGGGGATGCTGATTTAATTTCCATTAAATTCGTTTTGATTCAAATAACATAATTTTGACATTTTCTATTGAAAAGTGCAAGAAATGTTGCATTCTTTTTTAGAAAAGAAAATAACATAAATTACTGACCCCGCCTTAAACTATGCAACACTTAGAAACTGAAACTCAAATAGTTTTGCAAAAAAATACAATTCAAGTGGAACTTAAGACCTCTTTAAAAGTACTTTTTTCAACAACAAAAAAAGTACCATTTTCATTAAGAAAAAAAACAATCAGCACACTTTCAACAGATCACTGCAAAATCTCCCCTTTTTCGTCTGCTAGAAGAAGAAGAAAAAAAACTCCCATCACCGTTACATGAAGTGCCAATGAACGTACTCGTCTCTTTCAAGATTCTCGCCTAGTTTCTTCAAAACTAGAAGAAGAAGCAAAAATGAAATGAATTTTTTTTAAGTTCAATGACTCGCGTCAGCAACGTCATGGGCAAACAACTAACACAAATAAGTTTGGATGTGTGTACTCACACACACACACGCACACATTTGAGCAAGCACACACACACACACACACTTCCATAGCATTCTTCAGCAAATATCAATACGAAATTCTCTTGCTGCAGCCCGACTGTATTGGCAAAAATAGAAAAGTTGCCAACAATTTTACTTGACATAGACATACTGCTGATAGTGAAATGTGTTGTAAACAATTATATTTAATATCAACAACAATAACAAATTTAAAAATGCCACAACAATATTAGCGATACATTGTTGTTGTCTTTCGTAATGGAATAAGTGAAATTTATAGAGAATCTGGCATAAATTCTCCTCTTTCTCTCCCTCCCTCCCTCTCTCTACAATGCAACAAAAGTCTTGGAAAATTCAATTGTTGCTGTTATTGTAAACATATTTTTAGGTTTTCCTTTTAATTGAAACTTAATTTATTGAAAATGCTCATAATAATTTAATGGCAGATAATAATGTTTGTAGTGACTTGCAACGTGTATAATTAAATTAAGGAAATTGTTTGTGTTCATTGGAGATTTAAATCTCTTCATTGATAATTAAGAAGCAACATTTGCATACTTTTAGGAGCCTGCTAAACTTAAGTGTCCTTAAAGCAGTCATTTCAATTAAAAAAATATTATTTATTTATTTAATATCATGTCCAGGCAGGCACATTAACTGCTTCTTTAGGAAATTAAACAATTAAATTTCGTATCAGGCTTTATTTTCAATACATTTAATGAAGCTACAAATTGAGCAATTAACACTTAATTGTGTCATATATTGAACCGAACAAATAATTGTGTTTATATGTTATGAAAATGAAAAAGGAAATATCGGATGAAATTTCGGCTCTTTTGAATTCAATATATCGTGAAGAGTTCTACCACGATTTACTTTTTCCCCGAAAATCAAAATTAACTCTAGAAGCACCGAAAGCACAAAATAAGTTTGATGCGCTTTAAGGGCTGGCGAAGTCATTGGCCCGTATGTCCTCAAAAACTATGATGGTCAGAACAATGACTGTCAATGGGGAACGGTATGGGAACATGATTCGAAATTTTGTTGTACCTCAATTAAGAAGCATTACTCTTGTTGGTATGTGGCACCAACAGGACGGAGCCACATGCCACTTAGGCTGCGCTACAATTGATTTACTCCAAGAAACTTTTGATGAAAAAATTATTTCACTTAATGGCCCAATTAATGGGCCTTCGAGATCGTGTGATTTAGCCCGATTGGATTATTTTCTCTGGGGTTATGTTAAGTCCTTTATTGAACACCTGGAAGGCAGCATTTGAAGAGTTATCGGCGAAATACGACCGCAAATGCTGCGAAAAGTTGTTGAAAAATTGGTGTTCCAGATTGCGCCTTCTACGCGTCAGCCGTGGCGGCCACAGGACAGAAATCATATTTAATTATTAATTTCATAAAATTCTTCTTCAAATGAAAATATATTTCCTTGTTTTATTATGATTTAAACCTGTGCCACTATATAAAAAACACCCGCTACATTTTAAGTGACTTGATTCTATACGATAACAGTTCTTCTTTATTGAAGTTGAATATAATTTTATAATAAATTTTGGTCTGAAAACTTGGGCCATATTTTTAAAATTATTACTTTTGTGCGGATGGCGTTTGCGAATTGCTCTCCTGTTCTCTCTCTCTCTCTTCTCTAAAGCTCCCAGAAATATGCTATAGTTTTCTGCAAATATTTACGATGAATAGAACTCAAAGCTTTTGAGCGATAAATATTTACCTTTTAATATGTTTTAAAATAAAAGATGTAGATGTTTATATAACCAACACAAATGCCACCATGTGTTGTACATCCTGAGCTATAGAATTCTCATTCAGTTAACATAAAAATTAATACAAGTACTTCTACACTGTTAAACACCGCTGCAAAATTAAAATGCCATGACTCGCAGGTTTTAAATTATAAGTCGATAAAATCATCAGCACTTCCAAATAAAAGTTTGATTTCAGTAAACAAAAATTAAAAATCAGTTTCTTGCACAAAATAAAAGTTTTTTTCTTAGCAACGTTAACGCAAAACTCTTTCCGGTGCTCCTCCACGCCTTCTCTTGTCTGTAAGATTTTTGCATAATTTTCAAATACCAACTACTCGGACGTTCACACTCACATTCACACTTACTTTCAATACGTGTATTGACATTTAAAATGTGAAAATATGTGCGTACGAGTATCGCTGGCAAATATCTCCAATACGAGTACCCACGAACGATTTCTGCGCCCAAAACATCAGAATAGAACACAATGCGACTGCTGTTGGAACGCATTTCGCACAAGACAATGACATACAACATGCTTGCCGGCGCATGCCGCTGCCTGCCGCTGCCTGTCTTGCAATCAATAATGTGCAAATCATATAATTCAACAATTTCCTGGGTCATGATCTAAATAGAAAAGCATCAGGCAAAGGAAAAAAGCAGAACCAACCAAACAGACAAACAAACATCTTTTTAGGAATCCATTGTGCTGCTTCTTCATGCTGCACTTTTGGGAATACGAAGACGAGTACATCGTTTCAATTTGGTTGTTTCATTTTTCTTAATTTATTTTCCTTAACTTACCTGAAGTTGTATTGTCAGTGGATGATGCTGTGGAGCTCACTGATGCATGCCCATCTGGACTGTGTGATGTTTCGAAGGAAGGACTTGTGGGTGTGGGTGGCGTTAATGATGGAGATGCTGCTGATGATGTTGGTGCTGATGTGGATGAGGTTGATGACGATGATGTCGAAGATGATGATGATGGCGACGACAATGACGGTGATGATATTCTGTTTGCTGTAGCGGCAGCGGCACTTAAAGCTGCTGCAGCTGCTATTGTTGTAAAAATTGTTGTCGTCGCAGGCGTGGATATTTTCGTTTTTGCCAACGATGATGTAAAATCACACACTTCTTCTTCTCCTTTTTCTTCTTGGTGTTGTTGTTGTTGTTGTTGTTCGTGTTGTGGTTTCAAATCAAAATTAAAATATACTGCCCCTGAATAACAAGCCGAAGTACCAGCGGTATTTCTGAAAATGTTAAACAGAAAAATGTTCAAGTGGGGAGGAGTACAGCAGAGATAAAATAACAAAAGAATTTTAATTAGCAGCCAGAGCAAGTTTTTGAATTAAACTGAAATAGAAATGCATATTCAAATGCCGGCGCACATGCTGCAAGTGAATTGGCAATTTAAAAAAGATTTTAAAATATTTAAAAACTACCATTTTATTGTGTTTCGTCAAATTCTTTTTAGCTTTTTGAGCTCAAAAGCATAGAACAACACAACAAAAACACTTTACGAAAGTTTTGCGGTTCAAAATTAGCTGGAAGTTGTAGGGATGCTCTTTAGAGACAACCATTCTCCAATAATTTTTTTTTTTACTGGAACCAGTACTTCTAGAAAAATGGTCAATGGGTTGCACCCTTCTTAATTAGTTCAGAGAACGGTTGTTAGCAATGCTAAGCTGTGAGCCTAAAGATGCGGCCTCCGTTTCTGTCCAGGCTGTTTAAAAAAAGTTTCAAATTTTGCATATAAATACGCCACACATATTTTTTTGGTACACTTTTAAGTGCTTTATTGTTCGCCTATAGAGATATAAATTATATGACTCGAAAGGTATTTTTATGTAAATATTCACAATAAAAATTGTTTTTAATAAAATTATTTAAAAAACGTTTCAAATATGCTGGAAAAGTAACAATAAAATTTTTTTATTTTACTTTTGTTTTGTATTTGCAAACACGCATGTACACGTTTAAAGGACTTTCCGATGGCCAACTGGGTTACAAAATGGGACCATGTAAATGGTACCAACAAGATCATGAAATTTTTTTTGGGAAAAAATAAATATGTAATTTTGCTAATTCGTCAGATTAATTAATTTTTAATTATGGAGTTCTAACTTATAAAAATTTTCCTGATTTATAACGGGTTAATAAAATTAATTTGAATTCCAACATTTACAATATGAGTCTCTATCAATGAAATTTCTTTTTTAATCACGCTGATTTTTCTGTTTATGGTGCAATAAAATTGTGTTTTTTTAAATCGAATTATGAAAACTATGAAAGAAAAGAAAGTGGAGTTGGCTTAAATATAAACATGTAAATATATTAAAAAAAACTAAATCACAACGAAATGATGGCCAAGTATAAGTGGCACCGCAAATAAATTACAACGATAGACTGGGGGAATCCCTTAAAAAAACTTCAGCTGATAAAATTCTTAAACTGTAGTAAATGGGCGTTTGCCGCACTGTTGCTCTTTTGAGTCTGGAATTGTTCCAAAAAAGAGTACAATTGTACCCAACTTTTGCAACCCCGCTTAGAAAAGAACAACCAAAACTACTGAGAAACAGAATAACATTTTCTCTTTACAAGTCTACGTTTGATTTTCATGTAAATTTCACAAAAGCGACGTGATTCACACAAACAGGACTTTATATTCACTATAAATGTTATCTAATTAAATATTGACCAGCTGCGCTTCCAGCATTAATTCTCTGCTTCCGTTTAAAAAATAAATTACGTGATTTATAAATTTAAAAATGACCGCGTTCGATACTGATTTGAATACAAATTTCGATCGATATCGAATAACGTAATTCGGCCCCTGTTGCCTTAAATTAATATCATGTCCAGTTGGATGAGTGTTTAGATGAAATACCCCGTTTTATTTAAGACTAGAAATACTTAAGACCCTAATTTTATAAAACGCTTTGCGTTGGTGAAATTTATGTGCATAAAAACCCTCAATTATATAGGGTGTTTTTTATAGAGTGATGCAACTTTGAGTTGGCATCACTGCTTTATTTGACCACCCATTTAACAGCTGATAGTTGCTTTTTGTTAAGTTTGCTTTGACATTTCCTTATGGATCCACTTACACCAGAGCAACGCGTCCAAATTGTGGAAATTTTTAATCAAAATAATGGTTCTGTTCGTCAAACTTATCGTGCAATTCGTCAATTCAAAATTTTATTTTCCGATGAAGCCCATTTTTGGCTGAATGGGTGTTCCAGATTGCGCCTTGTACACGCCAGCCGTGGCGGCCACATGGCCGAAATCATATTTAAACATTAATGTCATAAAATTTTCTATCCAATAAAGCCCGTTTCATTGGTGTCAAAAATATATTACTATGTTTTATAATGATTTAAACTTGTATCACTCTATAAAAAACATCATATATTTATTCTCTTGACTGTCTTTTACACAATTTTATTTTATTTTTTATACAAATTTTCAAAATTGTGAAAGGCAAAGCAAAGCTTTAAACACAATAACAACAGCAGGCTACACGAACACCGGCTACAAAAGCCGTTGGCTACAATCGTCGCCTTGTAGTCAGCTACTTAATTATTTTTAGAACGACACCACAAAATCAATAACCATGTGTTGTTGTTTGTAGTAGAATTCTCCTCATACGCCAGTGTAGCCGCTTTCATGTATGCAACACTCTTAAATAGTGTTATCCTAATAAAATATATTCAAAGTCCACAGTATATAACAAAAAATCATTTCAATACCTTGGAAATATAGTTTGTTGTTTCTTTTTTATAATAAAATTTATCGAAATTAGTTTAATTTGGCTACAACAACAAAAACAGCATGGGCAACAACCCGTAGCCGTGTTGTCTGTAGTTAAAATAATCATTCTCATTTACGCTCATGTATTCTATTTTTGACAAGTTGTAGTCTGTAGCCTGCTGTCGTTATTGTGTTTAATGCTTTAGAAAACAAAATCATATATTTAAATATGTATTTTGATTTTGTCTTCTCATAAATGTCACTAACGCCAAGTGACTTATAAAGTTAAAGTTTAAATAAAAAATAAATCAGCTATAAAACTCGAATACTAACACTCAAACTTCCTTTCTGGACGCTTATGTAAAGCAGAGCTACTTAAAAGTCTAAAACATTCGAATTCGAAAAAGAGATGGACTAGTGACTGATTTGAATTTGAAGGCAGCGAAAATAAAACTCTCTAAATAACAATTTTACCTCTGACAGTGTTGGTATGTTTCGCTCAGTGAAGTTGTAGATGTTGGATACTCCATGGATCGCCGGCCCTCAATGGGGCTGGCCGCGAAGCATTAAAACGCCTTAAATACATTTAAACACTTTTTATTTTTCTAGAATGCACAAACAATCACTTTAACAATTCGTGCGTGTGTGTGTGTGTGTGTGTGAAGAGCGACACACTTTGTTTTATTTATACATACACACTCTGATTTTGTGCTCTTTCGTTGCATTTATTTTCCGTTTCCGGTGTGTGTTTGTTAAGTAAATATTTTTTATTTTTCCTAAATTTGTTGGAAATACATTTTTGACTGTGCGAAAATTTTTATTGAGCAAAACTTGTTTTCTCTACATCCACCCGGTTTTATTTGCTCGCATTTTTCTTTAACAATTTCTTTCCATCACTTTTTTCCTTTCCTTTTCTTTTTTTTTTTGTGTGAATATTTTTGTTTTATAAAGACTTTAATATGACCGCATTTTGTTGCTGTTTCGCCGTGTATGTGCGCGTGTATGTAAGAATTGCACACTGAAAGCTCTTTTCCTACTGAATGTTGTACCACTTTTCTTGTTTGAATGTGTTGTTCCCCTTCTGATTCTGCCACTCACTTGAATTCGTTTTTTGTTTTCATATTTTCGCTCTCTTTGTCTCTGCACTGAATAGTGGCATGCGTTCGTTCGTTCGTTCGTTTGTTTGTTTGTTGGACTACAAAAAAAATATGTTGTTTGTTTTTTTTTTCGCGTTAAATCACGTTGTTGCTGTTGTTGTCGTTCTTCCTTTTCGTGTTCGTTTTAAGTTTGAATTGCGTTTGGCCTACTCTACTCAATATTTCGTTGGCCGGCTGATGTGGTCGTGTGTTGAAAGCAGCCTGCTGCAACTCAATATTGAAGTGTGTGCTGCCAGATTGGTTAGGATAAGGAATCTGTGTAAATGGGAATTTCTTTTAACCCTCTTCTTTATTAAGACTATTTTTGGTGAAAAAATATGCAATTTTTTGTTGAAGACGGTTCTTTGGGTTTGCGAAAAAAATGTTTATATTGTAATTAATCGTTTTTTTGCACTTGCTGCAGAAAATCGCCTATAATAACCCCGTAACCTCCAAACAAGTTCCTTTAAAAATATGAATTGTTTATTTTTTTTTAATTTTTCAATATTTAGTTTTAGCGAAAATGCCATAATATCGAGCTTGAGGTCTTTTTAACTAAATAATGCCGGGGAAAAAAACTTAATTTTGAAATATTTTTAATATAAAGGGTGCTATTTATAGAGGTTGAAAACTTTAACTTGGAATGAAACAAATAGGAATTTTTTATATTGACATGAAATTCACTTTAATCGAAAAATAATCGTAATTTAAATACGACTTCTGGCATATCACCGCAGTAGCTGCCTGGGAGGAAGTCTAAAATGTGGGCCCAATTTTTTTAAGAACTTTCCAATAGAGAAAAATTTTATAAGAAATTTGTCTTAAGCCTGAAATACTTTTTGTGAATAAAGTCTTTGATATATTTAATAAAATTCCATCTCTTGAAAAATTTGCAGAGAAATTTTCTGCATTCAGGTACCACAAGAAAATTTCATTGTAAAAAAAAAACTTGTCTTTCTTTGATTGCCGCACTAGAAGATGATAAATATTTGGTGCATTTTTAGTATTTATACTTGTCCATGTTTGCCTATCAATCGCTCACACGATTGCCGCAACAGAGTTGCATTTGATTGCGGTGAGTCAACACACTTTTTTTTTCTTGATTGTCGTATGGGGCAATAAATGGGAAGATTTAACGATCGGCATGTAAAATATAGCAATAATTGGAGCATTGCGGCAATCGTGTACCATTAAAAAGTTCTTTCATTCAATTTATAATTAAAAATTGCCGCCTTAAATACCGAGTTTTTAGAGTGTTACAACTTTGAGTTGACATCACTGCTTATTGGAGCACCCATTTAACACCTGATAAATGCTTTTTGTTTAATTTAATGGCAGATAGTGTTTGTAGTGACTTGCAACGTGTATAATTAAATTAAGGAAATTGTTTGTGCTCATTGGAGATTTAAATCTTTTCATTGACAATTAAAAAGCAACATTTGCATACTTTTAGGGGCCTGCTAAACTTAAGTGTCCTTAAAGCAGTCATTTCAATTTAAAAAATATTATTTATTTATTAAATATCATGTTCAGGCAGGCACATTAACTGCTTCTTTAGGAAATTAAACAATTAAATTTCGTATCAGGCTTTATTTTCAATAGATTTAATGAAGCTATAAATTGAGCAATTAGCACTTAATTGTGCCACAGATTGAACCGAACAAATAATTGTGTTTGTATGTTATGAAAATGAAAAAGAAAATATCGGATGAAATTTCGGCTCTTTTGAATTTAATATATCGTGAAGAGTTCTACCACGATTTACTTTTTCCCCGAAAATCAAAATTAACACTGGAAGCACCGAAAGCACAAAATAAGTGTTTGATGCGCTTTAAGGGCTGGCGAAGTCATTGGCCCGTATGTCTTCAAAAACGATGATGGTCAGAACAATGACTGTCAATGGGGAACGATATGGGAACATGATTTGAAATTTTTTCCTACCTCAATTAAGTGGCATTAATCTTGTTGGTATGTGGCACCAACAGGACGGATCCACATGCCACTTAGCGGACGCTACAATTGATTTACTCCAAGAAACTTTTGATGAAAAAATTATATCACTTAAAGGCCCAATTAAGGGGTCACCAAGATCGTGTGCTTTAATCCGATTGTATTATTTTCTCTGGGGTTGTGTTAAGTCCTTTATTGAACACATGGAAGGCAGCATTTGAAGAGTTATCGGCGAAATACGACCGCAAATGCTGCGAGAAGTTGTTGAAAAATTGGTGTTCCAGATTGCGCCTTCTACGCACCAGCCGTGGCGGTGACATGACAGAAATCATATTTAATTATTAATTTCATAAAATTTTCTTTCAAATGAAACCCGTTTCATTGATATTGAAAATATATTTTCTGGTTTTATTTTGATTGAAACTTGTAACACTCTATTAAAAACTAAACTAAATTCTGGCGTGATTTGTAATAGCAAATTGAGCAACAAAAATCGTTAATTTTCATCAATTCTGCTCACTGTTAATTAAATATGATAAACAGTTTTGGGAACAGTTTTGATCTCAACAATAGGAATTTTTCCTCATTCACTAACCCCACTTTCCTTAACCCAAAATGTTTGATCTAAAAACAGTGACTGATCTGGCAGCATCGAACCAACAGAACTGGGTTTATTGTTTATGCTTCTGGGTGTGTGCGTGTGCCTGTGCGTGTGCATGTGCGTGTGTGAGCGAGTGCATAAATTTGTTGTTCTGGCATATTTGCTTCTGTGTAGCCGGGTCTTCCTTAATTTCTATTTAATTTTTGTGCCATAAAAATGATAGAGAAGGCGAATTTTCAGGGTAAGAGAAAAAAGCATCAGAATGCAGCATTTTTTATTGGGTTAAAATGAGAAGCGAAACGAAATGAATTAACATTTTAAGGATTTTCGCACAAATTTCTTTTGCAAAAAAAGACAAAAAAAAACACAAAGAAAATATTGATATTTCACAAGTATTTTGCACAAAACCGGAGCGCTTATAAAAGGGAATTTATATATAATTAATTGTATTTAATCACTTAAAACTGTTTCTTTAATTTTTTAAAAAACAAAATTTACACCCGAAATGCACTTTTTCAATTTCTCACGTTTGTCTTTTATTTTCCTTTTTTTTTTCTATAACAATTAAATAGATTTTTGGTGGTTTAATTATATATTTTTATAGTTTTTTTTATAAATTATTAGTTTATATTTCTGTTGTATTATTCTCCACTCTTGTGGTCCGCTTTATTTTATGAAAATGCTGTGTTTTTATAAAGTTTTTGACAACTAAATTTCGTTCTGCCTGACTGGTTGGCTGTCGTTGTTGTTTTAGTTTTTATTGGGCCACCAACAGCCGAACAAGAATGAAGGGAAGAAAAATCAAAAACATCCTTCTCAAACCCCCATTTAACAACTACTAAAACAACAATAGCACACGAAAAAAGCTAACGGTACTACTGCACTACTGCAAGTTTTACCAATAAAACAAAAATATCTCAAATAGTCGGAGAGAAGTCAAATTCAAACATAGAAAACGTCTCATACACAAACGCACAACGGTAACGGCTACACTAAAGAAAGCAACGCGTGTGTGTGTGTGTGCGAAATAAACAACCAACGACTTGAAAACATTCAAGCAAACTTGTGTCGGCAGGAAATGCAGAGCAAATTGTAAACAGAGAAATCGGTTGGGTGAGAATTGTGTGCAAGAGAATTTATAAGTGAGAAACAAACACTCACTCACACTGTTTGGGGGCGAAAGGAAATGAAAAATGTTATTTGGAAATTCTTTATTTAAACTGAAATGCTTTTCCACGATTTTAGGAAAAACTTAAAACGTTAAATTTATTTTAAAAAGAGAAAGAAATATTTCATTAAATTGAATTCGGTGTTAATAAAATGAAGCAAATTTTGAGGCAAGAGGATAACAAAAACTGTAGCGGTTTGCGAAAGCAGCTGTTCGGCTGTGCTGTTTATTTTGAATATACAAAACTGATGTTCACTTTCGCTTGTGCTCTGGAAGATTTATTATGTCTTTCTGAATTAAAAAACACTGATTAGCCCATGAAATCAAATTTTATAAATGCGAGTGCATTTCAGAAAAATATATTTTCAAATATTTTCCAACTCACATTTCGACTTAAATAAATCTGAAATTAATATCACACTGCGATTACGAGTCTTTTGTCAGTTATGAGGAGGGTTACGGTCCCGGCTTCAATAATTAAATATTAATTATTATTTGCTGATAAATTTTTTTCTGAAAAGTAACACCAATTTTTTTTAAGTTCGTTTCACTCCACAGAAAATAAAAGTTGCATCTCCGGTTTCATTTCTGGTGGTTGCATAATAACCGTTGCCATTTAAATTGAACTTTTCTCTATTTATTTTTTGATAAATATTTTTTTTATTTATTTTATTTAATCTTTCTTATTTATTTATAAAAATTTTTATTTTTTATATATTTTTATTAATTTATTTTCCGCTTTAAAAAGTAATTTTTAACATTTCGAAGGTTTTAAAAAAACCACAGACAGAACTGTTATAAAAGCCAAAAAATTTATTAACAGAAACTTAAAGCTCGTAACATTCTGTACTTAACAGCTTTTATTATCTTAACGAGAAATGGACAACGAAACAAATGTTAATAATAATAACGCTTTTCAACAACATTTTCTTTCTATTAAACAACGAAACTGAATTAAACACTTTTCCATAAGGCATTAAACACAGTAACGACAGCAGGCTGCAAGCTACAACTTGTCAAATATACAATCCCTACTCGTATATGAGAATGATTATTTCTACCAATACAGGCAACACGGCTACGGGTTGTTGTCCCTGCTGTTTTTGTGATTGTAGCCAAATTAAACTAATTTCGATTTTGGTGAGCGACAATGAGTAAATGCAATGGTGCCAGTGAAATATAAATAAATTTTATTATACAAAAATAAAACAAGCTAATGAAATGATTTCCTGTCATATACTGTGGACTCTTAATATATTTTATTGGGATAACACTATCTAAGAGTATAAAATATATGAAAGCGGCTACACTGTCATATGAAGAGAACTCTACTACAAACAACAACACATGGTTATTGATTCGGTAGTTTCGTTTTAAAAATAATTAAGTAGCTGACTACGAGGCAACGATTGTACCCAACGGCTTTTGAAGTCGCTGTTCGTGTAGCCTGCTGTCGTTATTGTGTTCAACGCTTAACGTTTAACACACTTGAAGCGACCCGCACCTGATGATACTCAACGATAAAAAGAGGTCGTATTGAAAAACTTGAAAGGGAAAAAGAGAGAGAGAGAAATAGGGAGATGTTTTTCTGCAGCCGTTTTTGGCGAATTCTCGCTGCCATAACGACAACGGATGTTGTCTGTAGTACGTGATGATATCAACCTCTGGCTTTTCGACCTACAGTAATTCTACGGAAATGATGTAAAGAGTCGCAGTTCTTTTCATTTGATTAAGTTTGTTATATCTGCTGTAAAAAAGTCATGATTATACCCTTTGCAATTCAGGTAACGATATCTTAAATGTGTCATGTCAGTATAATCCATTTTCTTAGATGGACCAAAGTTTCGTTACAAATTTTTAACATTTTCGCCGAATCATCAAGACAAGTTTCATGTCGTTCTTTAATAAAATAATTACGTTCATTGAAATTTTAATACTATAATTAATTTGCAATAATTACAAGTTAATATTTCAATATAAATCCTTAATTCAAATAGTTCCTCAATATGTATCCTCTAATTCGATCCAAAATTATACCCTCCCGGCAACACTGTTTCTGCTTCGTTAAAAATATTGCACTGATAAAAGCTTTTAACGAACTCATCTGTTAGTCTATTTGCGGAGTTTGTTACAGTCGGACGTGCGCTGGTGGCTTGTTATTTCAGTGTCGTATTAAACCGGTAAATCCGTTACGAGTAAACATGAAAATATGTTGAGCGCAAAGAAAAAGTGTTAAATTATCGAATTTCGCTGTTTAATAATCAAATATTGTTGCGGAAAAGTGTTAAATTTGATGAAAACAAATTGTATAAAAATTGCCATCTTGACGAGTCGTTGTGAAAATTTTCTTTTGTTTCGTTGTCCGTTTCCCGCCAAAAGTCTTCAGGTATTTCGTTAAGATAAAATAATTCGGTATGTTAGACATCAGCTTTCTGTTATTAGCAGCGTAGGTTAAACTGTAAAAGTTCTTTGCTTGTATTTTGCATTCCCTCAATGTTTTCATGACATTTTCGTTGTTGTTGCTTTTTGTTTTGTTGGGGTTGTTATTTCGTAGACAACCGTGTGTTTGTTTACAATGCAAATCTCACATGCATTTACATGAGTACGTGTGTTTGTTGGCATGAACTGTTATTGTGTTTGCTTTTTGAATTCTTTTGACAGGCTTCATTTTGTATTTTGGTTGAATAGCGTGCGCAAGTGATTTTAATAACCGAGTGATGGAATTCGAAGTTACATATTTTTGCAATTGCTTTAAAGAAAAATTTTAAAGTAGATATATAAATTAAACATTTAAGAGCTGCTAAGAAAAAACAGAAAACTGTGCCAAACGTAAAGAAAATTGGTTAAAGTATCAAATTTCGTTCGCTCAACGATCATAAATTGTTGTGGAAAAGTGTTGAATTTAGTTGAAAGAAGAACTGAACAATTTCTTTCTTGAAAAAAAAATTATTCAACATTTTCTTTTATTTCGTTATCCGTTTCTAGCCATTCCTTTAGGTTTTCGTTAAAATAGTCAAAGCTTGCGATGGTACATAGACTCTTTCGTTGTAAGCGGCTTTTGGTTTTGGTTGTTGTATTAGCTGTTATGGAATTCGCATGCGCAATAATCAGTTTTTGGCAGTAGCAGCTGCTGCCGTGTTGCCACAAATAATTCATCGAACAACAGGAACATTTTTGATTTACATGCAGGGAAGTTGTCTAGGCAAAAGAATTCTTCCTGAAAAATATTTGTTTAGCATGACCATATTTTATAAATAAAAAATTAATAACCATGGTGTCACTCGCTGTAATTCTGTCGAAAGATTATATATATATATATATATATATATAAGTAAAGAACAAAATTTCACAATTTATGTATTTTTTAGAGAAAATTGTGGCCATAGAACGATATCCAGTGACAATGTGATTTTGTTTAATACTATTTTAATAATTAATGCGACCAAAAAATATGTGAAATTAATATAGATATTTTTATTAGCTCAGGGCTAAATTAACCATTTTAGATAAAATTCATTGAAGAACTTAAATGTTTGTGAAAAATTTCTAGTTTGTTATTTATTTATTAAGTTTGTTACTTCTGCTGCAAAAAAGTCATGATCATACCTTTTACAATTCAGGTAACGATATGTCAACTGTGTCATGTCAGTATAATCCATTTTCTTAGATGTACCAAAATTTCGTTACAAATTTTTAACATTTTCGCCGAATCAAGACAGGTTTCATGTCGTACTTTAATAAAATAATTACGTTCATTGAATTTTTAATATTAAAATTAATTTGTAATAATTACAAATTAATATTTCAAAATGAATCCTTAATTAAAATAGTTCCTCAATATGTATTCCTTAATTCGATCCAAAATTATACCCTCCCGGCAACACTGTTTCTGCTTCGTTAAAAATATTGCACAGCTAAAAGCTTTTAACGAACTCATCTGTTAGTCTATTTGCGGAGTTTGTTACAGTCGGACGTGCGCTGGTGGCTTGTTATTTCAGTGTCGTATTAAACCGGTAAATCCGTTACGAGTAAACATGAAAATATGTTGAGCGCCAAGAAAAAGTGTTAAATTATCGAATTTCGCTGTTTAATAATCAAAAATTGTTGCGGAAAAGTGTTAAATTTGATGAAAACAAATTGTATAGAAATTGCCATCTTGACGAGTCGTTGTGAAAATTTTCTTTTGTTTCGTTGTCCGTTTCCCGCCAAAAGTCTTCAGGTATTTCGTTAAGATAAAATAATTCGGTATGTTAGACATCAGCTTTCTGTTATTAGCAGCGTATGTTAAACTGTAAAAGTTCTTTGCTTGTATTTTGCATTCCCTCAATGTTTTCATGACATTTTCGTTGTTGTTGCTTTTTGTTTTGTTGGGGTTTTTATTTCTTAGACAACCGTGTGTTTGTTTACAATGCAAATCTCTCATGCATTTACATGAGTACGTGTGTTTGTTGGCATGAACTGTTATTGTGTTTGCTTTTTGAATTCTTTTGACATGCTTCATTTTGTATTTTGGTTGAATAGCGTGCGCAAGTGATTTTAATAACTGAGTGATGAAATTCGAAGTTACTTTTGCAATTGTTTTAAGGAAAAATTTTAAAGTGGGTATTTAAGTTAACCATTTTATCAGCTTGTTTTGGCGTTTATTTGTGTTGTATTCAGTGTGGCCAAATATTTGTGTACATAAATATTAAAAATCATAGATTCCTGTTGTAGTTGATATTCAATTCATTAAGTGCAGGTCGCGGCAGTCATTTACTCTCTATTTAATACAGGATATTTGCAATCTTAGTAAATTGCTATCAGTGTGTGGAATAACTTGAATCAAAGCCATTTTAACCTCAAATCGGTTTGCCTACAACTAACGATAAGCCTTCAGACATACTGTGTTGGTATTGCCGAGCTGCTAACCCCATATAATTATGTACTCTTGAATTAAAAGATCATTTGCAATTGAAGTCCGAATTGAACTAAGACAAGAAGCGATAAATTTTCAAATATTAAAATATCTATTTAGTGGGCTAAACACTTTTTTATCTCTTCGATCCTACGAAACAAAAAACTTAAAAAAATAATATGGCAGAACTGGTTGTATATAAATTTCTCATTAGATACGATGTTGTTAGGCTATTTCCTTTAGTGGATGGTGATACTTTTTAAATGGGAATACGAATAAATATTTTACTTTCTATACAAAATGTTAAATAGTGCGAAATTCGTTAATTTTTCGTGTTAAAATCCGGAACAATAAACGCGTGTTTTATCTCTCTTTCGTGATTTTATAATGCTGCGTGCGCGAATATCTTATATCTATAAATCGTTTTATATATTGAATTCAAAATAAATGTATTACCTGATAAAGTGAGTTGAAAAGTATAAGAAATGTTAAATAAAATTAAGCAAATTTTAAATATTTTAATTAAAATCAGTGCAATCATTACACACTCCAGGGCCCGTTTTCAAAAAAAAAAAAAAGTGTTGAGATAAAATGTGTAATCAAAAGTATTTCAAAATTTCATAATGAAAAATATGTAAGAGCAATATTTGCACCATGGGCTGTGTTAGAAAAAAAATAGTAGATAATTATTTTTAAAAAATCTTAATTCAAATAAGTGTAATTTTTACACGATAATTTGCGTTAGAAAAAAATAGAAAATTAAAAAAAAATCTAAATTCAAACAAGTGTAATTTTCACACTATTATTTATTATGTATATAAAGGAAAAGTGTTGTGATGAAATAGGCAATGAAAATTATAGTTGCAAATCCTATTAGAAAAAAGTGTAATTTTTACACTATGGTCTGTTTTATGAAAAGTGTTGTGGAAAAATACATCATGAAAATCATTGTAAATCAATTAATTAAATGCAATTTCGTCAATTTCGCATAAGAAGAACAAACAATTACTGCATCGATATAGTCAAGGTATGTACGCCCGTCTACATTCAAATGTATCAAAATTTATATATGTATATAAAATGTACACTGGAAGTTCAGAAATTTTCATAAACAAAAATATTTTGCAAACTCTCTTAAAATATGTGCGTAATTTTCCCGTACTCAAATTATTACGTTCCCTTGTTTAAGGTCTATATATTTTCCATTTTTCTTTCCTATTTTTTTTTCCAAACTCTCAATAAAACACTTGTTACAATTACACTAAAATGACTCTTAAAATTCTCTGTGCATGTGCAAATGAAACTCTTTCAATTTTGCACACCTTTTGCGTCCTGCACTCTTAACACAATAATTGCATTGCTGTTGTAATTCGTCGCATTTTATTAGTTGCTTTTTGGCTACCCCAACTCTCTTGGGTGCAAAGTAGGTCAGGGACATTGTGCTCATTTCTCAACAAAGCGTATGCACACACTCAACAATAAACCCTTAACACAAATTCCTTCACTCACTCGTTCACACACGAAAGCTTGCTTTTGCATTAAATATAAATGGAAACCGAAAGAGAAACTCTACGTAAATAAACGAAATATACCGGAAGTGTTTTTTCCTGTGCATAAGGAGAATCGTGCTGAAAAAGAAAATAATGGAGGAATGAAAGAACACAAATATGGTCAATACTCACGTGACCGGCATATTTAAATAGCACGAGTGCAAAACTTTCTGACTTGATGTTCTTGTTTTGTTTGTAATTCAAATAAATAAAGGACTCCGGAAGGTGTACCCACAAGACACAACTTTTTTTTTTAAACTTTAAAAACTGTTATTCTATTTTCCCTGGCCAAACTTATGCCACGAAATACACACAGCAATTTTATAGAATTTAACATCTACACACTTGCCAGTTCATTGTATTGTTTTAAAAACTTTGGCTTGCAATATGAAATTTGTTATTTTATTCCATAGTTTTAAATAAACATTCTTAAAATTGTAAGGTAGTATAAATATAAATAATATATAAAAAATACATTTTGTAATAAAAGGATTCAATACGATAAAAAAATCCTTATTTTTAGTAAAAAAAATTGCTGGCGTTAGTAGACAAGAAAAATACATAAATCGCGAGCACCTTAGATTTAACTAAAGTTAGTTTTGTTTTAGTTTAATTTTTTTTAAAGTGAAAAAAAGTTAATTGGATTCGAAAATAAATCCGTGGTTAAGGCACTTAAAAAACAACAACTAGTTTGGCAAATTTTACGACACACATACAAAGAAACGTCCAACAAGGTGGAGCGAAGAGAAGAAATTGTTTAAAATTCATTTCGAGTATTAAAATTCAAATAAATAATAATAATAATTCTAGTATTAATAATCAACGTTTCATTTTCTCTAAAATTGGCACGACCATATCAAATTTAGGCCTTTTGCCGGGATCTTCGTTCATGCAAATATTTATTAATTTGACCATGTGCGGTGAAGTGCCGGGGGGAATTTTGACTCTTAAACCCTCTAAAGCTATTTTCATGCCGCACTCCATGGGTGACCATTCGGCGAATGGTATTTCTCGTGTAGTCAATTCCCACAGTAGAACGGCAAAGCTCCACATATCACTTGCCTCCCAATTGCGGTCGGTAGGTTTGCGTTGTAAAGCCTCTGGCGACATCCAAGCAGGTTGATAAATGCGTCCCTTTTCTTGAAACGAAAATTTCGCATCTCCCATGTTAATGCGGGCCGTTAAATCTTCGTCGATCTGTAATAAAAATAGAAAGTCAGCAAAGATTTTCTATGAGCAAATAATCAATATATTTATGAGTTTAAATTACCATGACATGATGACTATTTAGATGATAAGTGGGTATTATTCTTTCCAAGGAGTGTAAATAGGCCATACCCCTGGCTATATCTAAAGCAAAGCGTACTGCTTGGGAGGTATCCACCACCACCCCAGTGGCTGCATGTAATAAATTAAACAGAGACCCTCTGGGCATGAACTAAATAAAATATAAGAAATATTTCAGCATGTGGTTCGAAATTTTGTATTCGTTGTATACTATTTTTGAAATCTATAAATGAAAAAAAGTTTCCAGCAGATTTCCAGGTGACATATTTTGTAAATAGCAAAACGAATAAATAATTAACAGAAACGCAACATCACGATTTTACGAATTGCGCTTTTATTATGTAGCATTTTATATGAAGAAAATCGAATTTTTTGATAGAAACCTATAACGCGTTAGAGCTTGCAAAGCTCCGAGTCATATAAATTCGAAAGGGTTTCTTTCGTGCTAATAGATTACTACACTCTTGCTTACCTGGCTTATTACCACCAGATTCGGCGGTGAATTGCTCGCTCCTATTATGGGCAATATATTGGGATGCGAAAAGATTCGCAGTTTGGGAAATTCTTCATTGAAATCTCTTGATATTCTTGAAGTGCACTGTCGCACTGCTAAAATTTTTGCTATTACATCGTTTTTTTGCCACCTTCCGCGCCACGTCTCACCCGAAGGTGTCACCGCCAACTTTGTATGCAAATCCAAATCACCCATACTGATACCCTTAAACCGAGACAAAGTGGCGTCGCGGGAACGTGTCTTGAAACCCAGCCAGCTTTGTTCTTTAAAACTAATCTTTTTCATTTCCTGTCCATTACGTTCAGCCAAATCTTGCAAACGCTTTGCCAAGCCCGGCTTGGCTTTGTCCAACGGTGTGTCATCATCTTTGTTGGCTATGGTTACAAACGCCCCAGCATTAACCAAATCTTCGCATATCATATCGTAGCCCCAAAAGCAGGCATAATGCAGAGGCGTATTGCCATGCTCATTGGCTGCATTTACGTCGGAGCGTTCTTTTAGAAGCTAAACGAGTTAAACGAATACAGAAATACAGTTAAAGTTTTGTTACTAAATTTGTCTTATGCGTAAATAGTTAAATAAATACCATTTGTACTACATCACGATGTCCATGGGCCGCCGCCAAATGTAACGGTATATCATCACCCATATTCGTGGCATTAACACGGGCTCCTCTTTGCAACAAGGTTTCCACCAACTTTGTATGACCCTCTTTGGCACACCAATGTAAAGGGCTGAACCCATGATCATCACTAAAATTAAATTTTATATAAATTTATGTTTGGCGAATAATAGTTTTAACACGAAAATCGTTAATTCTAATTTTTCCCCGAAATATTTAGAAACATTCCAGGTGATCAGTGGGGTCAAATTTATGCGAAATTGCTGAAAGCCACTAAAGATATTATTTCAAAGTTCCTGAGCTGCTATTATAAACTTTATAAACAGAAGACTTAGTGCGAAGTGCGTTAAAGTTTGTCTCCGAGCTGAAAGCTTTTATAGGCTTTACGCCAATGACTCCGTAGAGAAGATATGGCCACTATATACCGTGAGTTGACTCTTTTTAGAGCAACAAGAGCGATTTTAAAAAAATCTGCATTATCAATAAAGTGAAATATATTTTCTTGTTTACAATATTTGGTGATAATTCTATGAAGCTAAACATTATCAATTAAATATTTGAGATTGATATCTGTCTATTCGCGTTCCAGTAATTTTGGGTAATTTCTAATAGATATGGATACAATTGTCCTCACTTCATTTGGTCATACTTGACAATAGGTTTCACTACAGAACATTTTACATTTGAAGCCACTCGGTAACACGTTTCTTTGTTTACAGTTCTCTCTGACATTGATTCACTCCCTCCCTGTTCTTAATAAACATAAAATTACATTAATTTATCTGGTTCTTAAAAGCAAAGATGTAGGTGTTTGGTTGTTGTTGTTGTATACAAATATAAATTTTATATTAGCATTTTATTAATATCAATTTCTTAAAAATACATATGACGTCATACTCCAGCACTTAAAAGTTGCACTGCACTTGGAAGTGTATACGTCTTTCAGCATTCATTATTTGAAATTTATATATTTCTTTACAAAAATTTACCCTAAATTCATATCGTGCTCCACTTCATCGAGCCATAAACGGACTTGTATGGAATTGCCTTCACGACACCAATGGAAAATATCCTCCATTTTTCTTTGTATTTCTTACGTAAAATTCACTTTTTATTTAAGTAGAGTTTTATTGATTTATATATTATTGAAAAAGTTGGAAATTATTTATTATTGCAAATGTCGTCAGGTGTTTTATTTGTATTATGAACTAATTTAATAAATTAATTTAATACTAAAAATGTAAAATATAAAAATACTAATACTGTCAAGTGACTGTCACCCAACAAGGTTTGTTGTAAAGAGAGTTGCCTACTCGCACAAATTTTTCTTTACTCCAACGAAAAGAAAAACGCTTAAATAAACGATATGTAAATATGTAATATGATTTTATATACAATTATGCAATATATAAATAAAATTGTTATATTTGTAAATAAGATAAAATAAATTAAAAAAATATAATGTATATTATACAGAATGTGCTAATGCATATTCCTACACAATACATGTAGTAATAGCTGGCAAATTCTGCTTAGGGCGTTACTACACTATTTACGATTACAGTACTATTTTTTCTATCCCTGTAAATGTTTATTATTTTGTAAACAGCAACGTGCTTCAAGCAACAATTCCATTCAGTTTTAAATTTTTAATACATTTATTTCATTAAACAAAAATGAAATTAAGTACTTATAATTTCCTTACTTCTAAAGCCATTAAAGGCGTTAAAGTTGGATATCCTTTGAAATTGACGGTATATATTATATATGAAGCAGATATACATAAAGTTGAGCTTGTTAATTTACCTGCAGATTTCCAAAAAGGATACTGTGGAAGCTGAATTCAATCCTAATTTTATAGAAAGACTATTGCCCAAACTCGACTGGCCGACAGTGCATTCAGCTGCTCAATTGGTAAGCAATTGCATTCATTATACATATAATAAATGCTTTGAAAATACTTGTCTTGTGTTAAGGTTGAAATGGCAGATGTACCGGCCGAACAACCTGCCAATATTGCTGATAACGAAGAACTCTTGCGAAAACTTCATCATCTATTATTAGAAATTGATGTCTTGGAGGGTCAACTAGAATGTCCAGAAACTGGTCGTGTGTTTCCAATTACTGACGGCATACCAAATATGCTTTTGAATGAAGATGAAGTGTAATTTTTATCTCCTTTTGGGAGATAAAAAACTATATTAGGGTATTAGTTCTCTTTTTAATTTAATTTTACAAATGTTATAACAGACAATGTAAATTTTTTGAATAACTTTCCAATTGAATTTGACAATTTATTTATAGTTTTTACATCTTCATGTAATTTAGAGATTCTTTCATATTGATTATTCTAAACATCGTTTGTAAACGATGGTAGTAAAATTTAGTAATAATATGAATATACAAATTATCAAGTAAACCAACAGCAGTGATTTGTTTTATTTTAATACAAAAAAACCTTTTATTTCTGTTGCAAAACACGCCTACAACTCTGCATAATTGCATCATAAGGAATATGACCGATATATGTATGTAATTTTTCATTCACAAATTAAGATTTAGCCTGGGATATTAACATCTTTCTCTTTGTTACACTTGTTGAAGTTTACAAAGTCGATCTGCTATCCTATATATTGCCCATATTTCTTAATTTTTTAAATATCAGTTGCAGACAATGGAATAAGAGTCATAGAGTTGAATATATAGAAAAAAACTATATATTCAACTCTATGACAATATAATGTTAACAATCGCTTCCGTTAAAAATCGCCGCTTTATTGACTAACCATTTTTTAAAAACTTTGATATTGTTTTCTAAATAAATTTCATTTTGGTAAAAAATAGTCCTTAATAACAGCGATTGATTGAAAATTGCAGATAAAAGTATTTGTGACCCCAAATTATAATATAATAATAAAACAACCGCGTTTTGCTGTTGGCTGAAGTAGTTAGCACAAATATTTAATCCATAACCCCGTGTTCGACTCCGCACTTAGCCATGAATATGGCATCGAATTCATTTAATCTGTATATGTCGCTGCAATAGCGCACTCTCCTTGGTCGGTACTGTACCAAAAACTCATCGGCGAAGTAAGAGGTAAAATAGCAACAACAAATTTACTAACTCCAGTTATGTTGAGTTGTAACAATATAAATATCTTTAAAATTATAAAATTTGAAGGTTGTTGAACTGTTATAGTGTTCACTTTTCAAATTACATTAATAATTGTTTCTTTTATTGATGATCTATTACAATCATTTGATTGGAATTGTAATAAAAGTATATTTCTACGTATTAACATATTCATGAACATTTTAAATCACCTTGTAATTCTGTTTAAGAAGTATTTACGGAAGTTGAAGCATGTATTTACATATGTACATACATAAGTATTGTATAACGTAATTTACAATAGTTTTTAAAGCGTAATTATGTTATTTTTAGGTGCTTATTAAAAACTTTAACAATTCAACTTCCTTTCGTTAGCCCAGTGACCATATTATTATAATGATAACTTATGTCGTTGCAAGCGATAAAACCAAATAAAATGCAAGAGAAACGTGTCTATAATAATTATGGCAATGAAAAACGTACATACATACATACATATATATTTGCCCTTTTGCCACACAACATGCAAATCGATTTGAAAAAAAAAAATAATAATAAATAAACTGAACGAATGCAAATCGGATATTGGAAATATTTTAAATTTGCTACGTGTTTAAATTTCTACAACAATTTCTGTTTCGAATAAAAAGAAGATAATTGTTTGGTTGTTTGAATTAATTGTTCGATTAATTAATTTTCTACGCGTGAAACAATCAAACATGTCGCATCATGATTGACATCTTGGCGTAAGGGAAAGGAAAAATGGCTTTTTAACGTATGTTGAAATTAACATATTTTTGTAAAATTGTTTTTGAGGGGCGTAACATATTAGGCGTTATCTGAAAATTAGTTGAATTAACATAATATTAAAACAAAAGTCAGTGGAACTCAAACAGAAGGCGTGAATAATCTCATTCAAAGTAATTAGCGTTGATTCTGGATAATAAGAAAAAAAATTAATACACAATTCATACGATGATCTTTTCCATGTTCTTTAAGACAAGAAAACGGTGGTTTCTCCAATTTTTTTAATTTATTCGAAATAATCTCAGCAATTAATCAAGTACTTTGTTCTGAGAGTTTTTATTTAGGGAATATATAAGAGTTTGAAGAGTCTTCAAAATCTTTAAAATTATGATTTGGTGTTAGTATCAATTGAATTTTAGACGGCATATAGATTAGATTAACCCGCAATAAATAATTATCTCTCTGAATTATTAATAATTACAATACCTATAGACTTAAAAGTGGTTTCCTCAATTTCTAATTAAAACTGTAAAAAAATTTACATTTATTTAAAATAAAATTTGTTTATTGTAGGATTTATTTAAAATTTATTGCATTTTAAAATGAGCTTAACAATTACGTTTATCATACTATTGTTACATATTATAATAAATATATATATGTATATACTTTTAATTATGAAACACACATATAGCGAATTGTTTGGTTTTTAGTGGCAATTTTATGTTTCAGCTTTAAGTATTTTAGCTTATTTCTCATTTATCAACTTTGAGTACAAAAATAGTCTTCAGAAATATTTCTTAAAATTTTTATGTTCTGAAAAGGTATTTTGTTTAGCTTAAGTTTTAATTAAAACAAAAATAAATAAAATCGATAAAATGTAATCAAATTGGCAGATTATTTGAACACAAACAGAGAGATCACTTTTCAGGACTCTTTTATTTTGTATTTGTATATGTATTATTTTAAAATATTTAAAAGTGAGTGATTTGTAAAGAGCAGGAAAGCATTGGCTGATACGGCAAATACTCAACAATTCAAAATTAAATACAATTTTAATTTAAAACTATTTTAAACAAAAAGTAATTAATTTTTTATGTAAAAAACAAGTATTTTGATTTATCTTACTGCTTTGGGGTTTGATAATTTTTCGTGTAGGTTTTATATATTTTATTCTAGATAGATTCAATAACAGTACAAAATATATATATATACAAATAATAATACATACTTTTGATTGAAAAATATATGTACTTGTACATACCTACGGAAATAGTATATAAAAATAAAAATAAAAATATATTACATTCTTGAGAAATGTTTTGTTCATAAGTATTAATTACGAGTTTGTTGCATTAGCATAAGAATTCGTCAATCAAAAAATAGGGAAATATTCAAATTGATTTGTTGCTGCACATTTTTAATGATTTTTATTTTAATGTTATCATTTTAATTACCTTAAGAATAAAGTTTTATTTTTTTAAATTAAACAAAGTAATAGTTACGAGTCATAATCATTTGTTAAGCGTTAAAAAAATAACTAAAAAACAAAATCTAATACCTAAATTGACCCTTCTTTCCTCTTTCATTGTGATATACTCTTAAGGGTGAATAACTGTTGCCATTTCCGGCACCAGTACCGTTACCATTATGAGCGGCGCCTGCGCTGCCATTGCCACCACCACCACCACCAACACCGCCAGTGCCATTGGCAAAAGTCTGAGAAGCCGAACCAGACATTAAGTCATCTAAATGGACGGGCTTGGCGGCACAACGTGGGGCCAAAATTAAATTATAGATAACAAAATAGATCAGAGCAATAATACAGGCCACAACCGATAACCATTCAAATTTAATAAGATCATCATCGTTATGTATGCCCTTCTTGTCGTCGTGCACTAAACCAATCAAGGCACCGCAACCTTTGCCCAAAGCAAAGAAGGCAATTACAGCCAAAGCTTGGCCGGTGGCGGTAAATTTACGAGGCATGGCATGGCGCATATACAAAATAATTGTGATCCAAATAATGCCCAAAATTACTGGTTCAATTATTTCCATAACATTTGTCAACCAATCGGTTTCCTTGCTGGCCAAGGCAGTGAAGCGTATAATAAACAAAGCAAAACCGCCAATGAAAATATTCGAATGGCCGCAATATTCAATAAATTTATCGACGTTTAAGAACAAAACCAAAATCAATAGCAAACCAGCAAAATAGGCGGCATATTCACCCAAATAGCTCCAGTACAAATAATTGTGTATACTGCCCCAGAAGGTGCCAAACAAAATGGCTACCAATGTCAGAAGAACTATTTCGGGACTATATTTTCGTATAGCGGACATGGGAAAGACCAACATGCCAGTTTTGGTATGCCACCACCATTCAGGAGGACTCAACGGCATTTGAGAGGCGAACAATAAAACTAAAGCTCCCACAATAAAGCAAACAATTACTAAAATTAATGCCACAGTCATGGCCTCACTGCCCTGTCTAAAGAAAAACAGATCCAGTGAACAGAATAATACCACATAGCCCACAGCACCCCAGGCATACTGGCGGCAAACTTCTCCTCTGCCTTCCGAGGTTTCACGTACTGCAATCACAATGGCCGTATTTAGTAAAGTCAAACAGGCCAAGGCGAATATATCACCCAAAATGCGGATGGTAGTGTAACCTGCAAATGTCGCCTCCAAATCCCCTTCAATCTTGACGCATTCGCTGTCGGCCAATACACTGCCTTTGCTGCCATAAGGATCAATAACCTGGCATTCAATCATGGGCTTGCACTCGCTGTTATTCTTCAACTGGATCATATAGTTGGCCTGTTGCACGGGAATCTGACATTGGAAACCATCTGCAAAATTTAAAATTTACTGCCAACCCCTTCCAATCAAGTCTGAATAAAAAGACTTACCTAAAGGATAATTGCACCATTCAGCTGAATGTGTGTCGTTTTCCACATTTGTGGCAGCCTTCATTACCGTGTGCACCAGTATGCTGGTCGTGTCGTCGGTGTAAACATGACAGTGCTTCACAACATTCTGTCCTTGTTCATTCTTGGCCGTCATACATAAGTGGGGCGGCTCCACGTACACCTTTTGAGGAGCCGACTTAATAGCTCTTTTCTGCCTTGAAAGCACTTCAGAACTTATAACTTCAGCTGCCCCCAATTCAGATGATTGTTCCACTACCTGCACATTTCTACGGTATCTTAAACTCTCTGTAACGGCTGCTGTCGATTCATCCTCATAATCAAATTCCGAACTGTGTTCAGTTGAGGGAGAGGGTGTGGGTATACTCTCCAACCAGGGCGTGTACATATTTTCGTACTGTGTGGGATCTTGACAGGTGTAAGTGCATCTGGTTAAATTGACACTGCCCACCTTGGCCTTCCAGTGGTGGCACTGATTATCTTCAGAGCAACGTTGTTGGAATATAACAGCTCCATTGCCATCACATCCAAAACTAACCAAAGGCTGGTGGGGTTCTCCGCGTTTGACAGAAGGTACCGCGAATAGGCAGGCATATATAATGGCTGTGATTAGTAGCAGTATGGCCGTTAGGATTCTTAAAGTTTTGCCATAATTATTGGGATTTTTGGCAGCAAAACGATCCGCCAAGGGGCCAACTATTAAAGGACCCAACAACGACACGAATGTAGATATTAAAGTTATAGTGCGATATTCGTCAAAGTTCAGGCCCAACACTGAGGGCATACGATTGTTAAGTATATGTAGAGCGGAGATACCTGAAGGAATAGGGAAGAGTTTTAAGTAGCAGTTTGAAATTATGTTGCAGAAAATTGTGTAGGTTTTTTTTTTTTTTTGATAAAGTCGTCTTCCTCTTATTATGAATGACGGCGCCGACCTTACGTAAAGGCGACAGCAATCTTGTTTGCGTTTGATTTGTCAAAAACATATAATTGCTATTCATAATCTTTTATCGTTCTTTAAGGCATTTAATATCGGCAGAGCCTGTCAATAGTAGTCAATTGTTGTCGATAATTGTTGCTGAATTCTCGTTGATGTGGTGTTTCCATTCATAATAGGGGAATTAAAATTCGGGCATTTCTACTCAAATATATACTTCCTATTTGATGCTAAATATCTTTCAAGAAGTCTAGACACACTTTCCATTAATAAAACAAAATTACAACTCACCACTCAATACAAAAAACGCCACCACTTTTAGCGATATTAGAGTCTTATTGACTCTAGGCTTTCTGGAAAACGCTCCCATGTTGGAGTTGTTAAATAGTTGACGGTCCTTAACTCAGCTTATTTAAGTAGTTTGTTAAAATAGGTGGAGGTTCTATTCAATACAATTCGTAAGAGCTTTAAAAGCTCCAGGTGGGTACTTCGATCAAGATGCTTTAAAATCTCGCCAGCTTTTGTACGCTAAAAACTAAAAGTGTTTTAAAAATCTGCAAATAAATTGAAGAACAAATAAAAATCATTAAAATAATTCATATGAAAATCAATATTCATGTTGTATATAATTAAAAATATGCACATATCATTTATGATGTCATGGCAGAGTTTTATAAAAATAAAATAAAAAAACTACTCCATTGAAATCAAATTACAATTTCAATTAAAGTTCGTTTTCGTATACAAATACTGTGTGTACTTAGAACAAAAACATATTTGAATAAATTCAGGGTTAAATTGTAACAATTGTTTTGTCATGTTTTACACCACCAGCAGCATATGGGGCATTCCGCTTTAGGCCTACATGTACGCAGCATAAGAATATGTTGTATATACACAAAACAAGTTGTTGTTATTAGCGTCTAGTCAATTTTTTTTTTTTGAGTTTGGAAAACCTTAAAGTTTGACTTCCAACAGCCGCGTTCAGAGTTATCCGATAGAGCTCATCAATATCTAATCAGATCAAGAGGTTGCAGTTAAAATATATAAAACTTATAAGAATAATATATTAGTATTCAGATGAAATGTGACAGAAACAAGAACTCTGAAGAAGGCATCGCCGAAAACAGTGGTTTTGTATTTCTTGTTTGTACATATTTTTTAGTGGAAGTTGCAGCCCATATTTTGTGCACTTGAATTGCTGACTTTTTTTTTGGTAAAAATACAAATAAATTAATTGGACAAAAACGCTAAAAGTAATTAACAATAATTGAACTTTTTTTTTATTGTTTAATAGTTAAAGTTCATAATTTTGAATAATGAAACATAATTAAATATATATATATATATATATATATATATATATATATATATATATATATTTATATATATATATATATATATATATATATATACATATATATATATATATATATATATATATAAATATATATATATATATATATATATATATATATATATATATAAATATATATATATATATATATATATATATATAAATATATATATATATATATATATATATATATATATACATATATATACATACTAGTGTTGTTATACGTATAACAGTTGCATATTCGATTAAATTTTATAACTTCGAAAAAATTAAACAATAACAATATTATATTTTACTATGGAAACTTTTCAATTTCGATCCAAAAATTATTAAAAATATTCGAAGCATTTTATAATTAATGTGTTGTTGTAATATTTTATGACTAAAAAGGAAACTTCTATTAAACTATAAATCTTTAGCAGAACTATGTCTGGTACATTATTTCACTACAACAACTCGTTATCATCGAAATGTATTGAATTAATTTTAAATGAAATTTACAGGATAGTTTGAATATTTTTAATTCGAGTCTCAAGATAATTTTAACTATTTCTCAGGTCCTTTAAAAAAATTCTATAAACAAAAATTCACGTAATTTGATCCCCTGGTTAAGATGAAATTTTTTCAATGGCGTCATGATCGCCGGTGCTTTACAGTTTGGAATTTTCGATCTTTACGTTCTACATTTTATTTTAGTATTTTAACTTCTCACTCACCAACGTTCTACAATTTGAAATTTGGCTTTTTAACACTATAATTTGAACTCTCAATATTATTATAATTTTAATTTTATTTTTAAATAAAATTTAAAGTCATTCACTTCGCTTTCTATGACATGCCATTCGCTTCTGCGGGGCAGAAAGATAAATCAGACGAAAACGAGCAACCGCCAAATTTCAGTTGCCTTAAGTGAAGCAAAGACTTGTCTCATTACTTTACGCACGAACTACTGCAGACTGGATGCAGCGGACCATTTACTTTCAGCTCTTATAACAATTGAGAACTCATTGGACAAAGACAGTTTAAATTTTAAAGTCACCCGCACTTAACCCTAGTTAACTTGTAATTTTTCTATATCCATATTGATAGTTTCGCCTCTTTTACATTTGAAATCTCAATAGTTTGAACTTTATCTCTGGCTCTTGAAACTGAAATTATCGAGAGGCGATTGTATTTGCATGGCAAAAGTTCCATATTTTGATAATTCTTTTGCCTTGTCTATTGTGTATTTTATACAACTACGTCACACATTTGTGGTACACTTTTAACTATCTTATCATATTGTTATATGAAAGAGAGATATATGATTTAAAAGTAATTTTTATGTAGATATGCACAATATAAAAATATATTTTCTAAGCTTAAGAGTCAAAATAATAAAAAGTGTGTTAAATTTGCTAACAATTATCTATTTCGCCAGGTTAACAGTTTTAGTTTAGGTGTAAAGCAACAATATTGGCCGCTTAAACTCTCAAATGATCATGAAATTATGACAACCCAACAAGCATTTGCAAATATCAAAGATAATTTTATATTTAATCTCAATGTTAAAAAGTTGGCCTAAAACTTAATTTGAACAGTAAACGAAAGTTTAAATAAGTTGTGCTGCACAATGTGAGATCAACTCGTAACTGGCTTGATTAAGACAAAAGCGGCTGTTACATGAGCGAAAGCATTTCCACGTTAATTATGATATTTTTAAGGAAAACAGTATAAAATTTTACGTTTATAAAGAGCACTTGTTTAGTAGAAAACCAGCGTGTGAAGTGGCCTGCGTATCATACGGAAAATGAAAAATTGCAAGTTTAGATAAACTCGTTCAAACATTTAAACTAAAACTATAAATTATTTAATTATTATGCAATTAAAAATAGATCATGAACTCTTATTCGAATAATTCTAAACCCGAAATTTCACCGCAACAACAGTTTATCGTTTAATTACCATCTAACAAACAAGTCCATAGACAGCATGACTGCTTGTTTGAGCACATTACATGCACACATACACAGACACATACATATGAATGTAAGTACCCACATGCACTGTGCATATTCAAAAATACTTATTAAAAAAACCTTAAGGTAATGAAAAACGTTACGCATGCTAAATAATTTGAAAATAGAAAAAAAAGCATAAATTTTTTTGAAAGCATCGTACAATCAAACATGTGGCCGGTGAACGATTTCATTCATACAAGTTTTAATGCTACTTCTATACATATTGTGTATGTATGTAAGTATGTGTGCATTCATAATAAAATCAAGCCCAAACAACAACTTTTTCCAAATGCAAAATTTACACGATTCCGAATCATTCACAAAAAACAAAAGGCAACAACACTGTTAACGAGCAAGAAAAAGTTATTTGATCGTTACGATACGAACGAAGCGATAAGTCAAGACGACTTTATTTGCATTCAGTTGAAATAAAAAACCAAAACTTGCGCACCTTGAATAACAAATATTATGCGTATTTAAATTAATAATATTTTGTATATCAGATTATAGACTTAACATTGCAACTCTTGATTCATTATGTTGTTGTTATTGTACATGTAATTGATTAAACTTCAAATGTGATATGGGCGAGGTCTGTAAATATTAGAAATATTTAACGCAGAATATAGTTGGAGTGTGGGCACATTTTATTTCAATAGAAAAATGTACTTGTCGAGAACAGTTAAGGCTTTACCAAAATGCGTTTGAGCGATCAAATACTTTTTATAAAAATATACTTTTTATTTAAAATTTTCGAACTTGAACTAAAATTATAATAAACTAAAGAATAAAACGCCAGCAACTGCCGGCTTGAGACGTTCTTAATAAAAAAGTATTTTATATAAAAAATAAATTGTCGTTAATGAGAACATCGTCTAAAGTATCTTCTATTGGAAAATTTTTATTTATTTATTTAGTCTTAATCCCTGCATTGGCACCTTTTTATATATTATTTTGCTGCTTTGAACTTCTTTCTAAAACCCAATAGGGGACAATTACAGCACGAAGACTAGTTGACAATTTAATCGTCATTTAAAATAGCAGACAACTAAATTGACACCTACTCTCCACTCTTGCAATGAATAAAGTTTGTGGAATTGCAAAAGATAAGTACTCGTACATAATAAAATTATTATGGTTGTTATTGTTGCAATAAATTGCAGCCCACACTTTATTTGCAACAACATTTGCAGCAATTGCAAATTGGAAATGGAGCCCTTAATGAAATCACACTCGTCTCACAGATTTCATTAAATGAGTTAAAAAAAAAAAAACGAACAGAAAGGAAGACTTGCAGAGATGCCCTACGCCATGCAGTGGAGTAGTTTTAGATAGAATTTTTTATTAAAACAAATTATTTTAGAGGGAGTGATTTTGCGATAGTACCTGTTCTTTTTTCCCCTCCGATTGTCAAACTTTCGATGGAAATAAATATCCAGCAGTTAACAAAAATTTTAGGCAATACCAATTAAAAAATTTAATTTTTCAATAAAAAGTTATAGTGTGCCAGCATATGCATATTGAAAGAGCAACTAATATTGCCCTCTGACTCAGGGAAGTGTTAACAATAATAGCACTTCTTAAGCCACTGACATTGTACGATTTGATCAAATTTATTATCCCAAGAAATGCAACACAATGTTATAATGATATAGTACATGCAGCTTATAATTACAGTGCATCACAGAAGTGTTCGAAAATTTTTTTCTTTGTCAGACACATATTTCTTTCATTAAATATTTCTACGATGCACGAAAAAATCTGGCCAAAAATCGCATGGCAATATAATAAAGAGGTTGTCAGTGTAGAAATTTCCTATATATAAAAGATTTTTAATCGAATTTTTCTCATTTATGGTCATTCCATATTCGAAAAGAACCGAATCATTTTCTATATTCATCAGCTTGTAATCGGCTTAGAAGTTTAGAAAAAGTTATTGCCACTACTTTCCTGATCTGATTCGAAACCAATTCAGAAACTTTTGTAAGACACTGTACATAAGCACAGGCATACATATGCATGTATCTATAGGAGTAGATGTATGTAAATAATATAATTACATATGTAAATGTTTGTACGTAAATAAGTGCCACTTTCAATTCGCAGCTGAATTGTATCTCCCCTGAAAATAAACAGACAGTTACCGTTTGCGATCTTCTCATCGTTTATGTGCTTTTCTTTGCCAATAAAAAAAAAACCTATTTCTAGAATGAGATGTATTATTCTTCGTCTTAACATTCCAGTAGCTGTTTATCTACATTTTTAAATGAAACTTCTCTATCATAATTTACATCTTCTATAAAGAATTAAAATATTTTTGCCGGCTTATTTCATTAAATGGGCGTTTGTGATATTCAAAAATCTTTTGATTTTTTTTTTCATACGATTATTGTTCTGCCTTTTATGCGTAATTGCTTTTTTATTTGTTGTGCTCTTTCAGATGATCTGCTCTGTTTCATTTGATATTCTACCAACAAACAAACACACCGTCTATTATTTCTGGTGTCTACTCCGCGTATTTAAGCTGATACTTTTTCTTGTAGTTGTAGTATTTATGGCAGGCATGGGAAATTCAATACCTTTATGATTGGTTAGGTTGAAGAGAGGGGCAACAAGTCGTCCCAGGCGCTACATGTGGATATTCGCCCGTATTATGAATGAAGACGTCGACGTTACATCAACACGACAGCAAAAAATTGTCGCTTGTCATTTAATTGTCGACAATAATTAATTATTATTGACAGCCTGTTGGTATTCTCTAAGGAGTGTAATATTAATAGAACATGTTACCAGAAGTAAATTTCTGTCGGCAACGACTAGACAAGTGAAAATTTTTTCCTGTCGTGTTGATGTGATGTCGACGTCGTCATTCATAATACGGGCTATTGCCTTATCGTCGATCATCGATCTGATGTGTTGATCTACAGCCCCATTTGCCATCAGTATCGCTATAGCTTTAGGAGAATTCAAAAATTTCTCACGGTCCTTCGAACCGTATTTTATTTCTTGCAACTGCAACAATATTTCATTTATATATTTTTATCTAGTCTATGGGAACAACAAAAAACTAAGTAGGCCATAAAATTTTCTTTTCTATCTTCTGTAAAAAGCAGTTCGGTAATAAATTAATAAAAAAATTATTTATAATGAAATTATGCCAGCCTTGAACTTGAACTTTTTATTTTAACTATGATCGCCCGGTGGTTCAAATAAATCATTAAAATTTTCAACTTAATTAAAATACAAAAAACTTTTTGATACATCATGGTGCTTTCATGTTGTCATAACATTTATGTACCAACAAAATGCAACTGAAATTTAAATTAATTAATATCAAAAAGATCTATTCTACAATTGAAGATCTGCGCCTTTTTAAAATCTCCTGCTTTCCAGGCCTGAATTATGAATAAATTATAATTGTTGTTTTGATAGTGCATGACATCATTAATGATGTCATGTATCATCACATTGATTTGATTACGAATATTGGAACTGGTTAATATGCTGCGGTATTTGCTTTATTTTTTTGTTTTATACAATTCGATTTTATTCAATTCAACTCTGTTTCAAACATTTTAAAATGCTAATTAACTTAATTTAGCCATCAAAGTTTGCCATTTTTTTTTAATAGTCATAGATAATCGAACGGACATAGAGTTGTTTGGACATGTGGGTAACTGTTCCACAGTATGCTTGTATGTGTCAAATTATAACACTGTGTAACAACAAAAAATATATGAAATTATAATAGTAATTCTTCTCAACTTATTAAAACCATACATATAAATGAGACTGTTATGACTTGTTTTCCGGCGAAATATTTAATTCAATTAATTTAATTCAATTGAAATAATTTAGATATATTAATTATATATCTTCGTAAATGAAACATGACGGCAACAATTCACACAACCTTGCACTGATGGAGATCAGTAAAACTCGATCTCTTGCTCATGACTGAGTGGAGAAGAATCGATCCCGGGACCATCGCCATCGTAGTCTACACTTGAACTACTTCAGCCAACATGTGGATTTAATTCAAAATTAATGGAAGTTGATTGAAAAAAATCTTGATTTCAGAAGAGTCTGCTTGACACGCATTTCTTAAAAATGTGCTTTTAACAAATTGAACTTGTGCTGATTTCTTTTCTAAAAAAGTGCAACAGTTTTTACACTTTTTAGCAGAAAATGGCAATATCTCAATATATCAAATCGGGGAATTTATGAGAAATTAATACAACAGAAATTAATTTCGGTCTTAAAACTCCTTCAAACTGCCACTTTTAAGAAAATAATTGAAAAAATGTTACACGTTTTCCCGAAAAGAAAACGCCGTTAAAAAAGTTCTTATTTATCAATAAAATATATTCATGATTTACCTCGAAAAATTTCGTGAAACAAAGAAGTTCCCCACTCTGCACAAATTTTGTTTTTTCGTACTTTCGTTCTGAAAAACTACGAACCTGTTGAACAAAAAAAATGTTGTTTGAATATCTTAAAACAAAAATTGGCCTGCCCACAGATTTTTGAATTTTGCTAATTTTTGCAATATTTTAGATTAAAAAAAATATTCTCGTTGCTTGGTGTAATTAATGGCTGGTTTAATTTTTTAATCTAACTTTCGGAATTAAAATCGTGAATAAAAAATAGCACCGAAATTGGAACAAAGTGCAATTTAAAGGCGCACACTACAATTTAATGAGCTGCCTTTTTGTTAGCAATTAAAAATAAACAAATTTAAATTTAATTTTATTGCCGTTAAGAGATGCCAGACTATTTTCTAACCGCCTTTGTAGGAAATCCCACGAAAGTAACCCACTTTAAGGTAATTTTGGTGCTGGATTAGGTTGCATAGTTTTTGATTAACACATCCAGTCCATTTGTGGTGAACTAAACGATAGATTTCTTGATATTTCTTATGCTGGCGAAAAACGAAACAACTATGTGACCGTGTGACCATGTTACGTTTCAGTTGATTTTATTTTAAAAAATATTTTTTTTTTACAGTAGTTGAGAAACGGAAGAATTTTTTATTGTCACAAACACTTCTCGAAGCGATTTGATGCGGAAAGCCTTAACAGTTTGTGCAGTAAATCGAACCCACTTTAAAGTGAAATTAGTGGAGATACGAGAATAGGATGTATATTGACGTTATTACTTGTCACAAATTTTTTTTATTATTTGCATAGGATTTTTCAAACTTCCTTTTATCCTGTTACATTTCTTTGCTAAACCGGATATGGAGGAAGAAGTGAACACTTGTTGCACGTAAATGATGATCTGAATATGAAGACATTTCCCCTGATCTTTTTTTATAATCATCTGGCAGTTCGTTTACTCTGTTGGGTAAATTTTTTTGTTCAGTAATTAGATTTTAATTCATTGTCTTTCCCCCATTAAATGGGGTTTGTCTATGTCTTGTTGTTGCTTCCAATTAATGTGATTTAATTATAGCGATGATAATGTTTATTACTATTGTATGAACTTAGTTTTTATTTAAAAAACTCACACACACACACACACACATACACACACAGCCACACATTTATAAATAAAAAATGTGTTTGCTCTTTTTTTCTGTGCTCGCATGTAGATCAACATTAAATTGAATATATATTTTGCTAATATTCCAACGCATTGAGGAACAACAAAAACATCTTTCAAACATTTTTGTTTTTCTTCAATTAAAACTACAACAACAAAGTTGAAATTTTTTAACACTTTGTTCTGTTAATCATTTGACACACATTAAGACGAGCAAATGTTGGCAGTTACATCAATTCCATAACTCATGCCATTCGGCAAATTAAAACATCAGTAATTATGAACAAATTGTACAGGCAGGGAGAGCCAAACTGTGAATTCTTCTAGCGAAACTATTTCCACAATGAACAATTTTTATAAGATAAAAATTCACGCTGTTTGGAAACTGCTCAACTCGCATTAGTGTAGCATTCATGCTCCATGTAAACTGATAGTGTTCATGCGTTAATTAGACGACACGCACACCCCAACTAAAACTTTAATTATTCTCGGTGCAAGTGCTGGGAAGAATATATTTCTCCTTTCTTTGATGTAGTGCGTCAGCGAAGAGAACAGAAGCTCTCACTCATGCCGCAGCAAATATAAATTAAATGATTACAAAAAAAAAAAAAAAAAGGCGCAGCCAGTTGCAAGTTCAGCTTGAACAATGTGGCATATAAAAATAAAGCAGATACTGCAATTTGCAATGGAGGATCTAATGAACTCTATTAATTAATCGGTGCAAGGAAATCGGGTCAATGTTGTTCATTGTGGTTATTCAATATTTATTCTTTCATTTATGGTGGATGCGAACAGTTAAGCATCCGCGAAAAGTCGGTTCAAATTTCAGTTTCATAGAAAATCAAAGACATTAAATTGACTACTATTTTATGATGACAACGGCAAGTAGTCTTAAGGAAATTCACCACTATTAATTAATAATTGCCAAAGTAAATTAGATGAAAAAGTTAGCAAACAACATACGAAAAGAAAATAACCGCTCAAGTCATTAATTTTTATTTTCATTTGATAGTTCATAAAATATGAAATTTCAGTCCTTGACATTTTCGATTCGAAGGAATAATTTTTGATACTAAAAGGTGAAAATGATTTTGGTTATGTGGCCCTTGACGTAGTACCGTCTGAATGTCCGCTTTTGACAATCTCCTTTGACTGTTAGGCCTGCTACGGCCTCGTTTTTTTTTTTTTTTTGTATAAGATTATGGAAAATTTAAAATATTCTTCTATGGAAATTTCAGCAGGAAAAAAAAATCTGAAAAGTCAGAAAAAAACCATAAAATGTTAAAAAAGTGCTATAAAATTTTTCTTTATAAATATTTTCAGCGGAAAATTCTCGCTTGGAGCCGGAAGATCACGTAAATAGTGTAAAAGTCCAAATGAGATTTATTTGTGAGATTCCCACAATTCCTGAAACAATTTGCCAAATTCCCAAACGAATTTTGCAAAATCTCCAAAGAAGTTTTCGACATTCCATAAGAGTTTTTAAAAATCCCGAAAGAATTTTGCAAAACCCCAAAGAAAATTTTTAAAACTGCAACAGAATTTTTAAAAACTAAAGAAATTTTTTTAAACCCTAAAAGAATATTTCAAAGTCCCAACGGAACTTTTTATAGTCGCAGAAGAATTATTCGTGATCCTACGAGAATTTTTCAAAATCCCAAAAAAATGTTCAAAATTCCAACGGAACTTTTAAGAACTCGAAAGAAATTTTTTAAATCCTAAAAGAATGTTTCAAAGTCCCAAAGGAATTTTTTATAGTCCCAGAAGAATTATTCCTCATCTCAGAACAATTTTTCAAAATCCCAAAGAAAATTTTTGAAATTCCAACGGAATTTTTCTCTAAGAAAATTTTTTAAAATACCAAAAAAAAAATTTCGAAGTCAAAAAATTGTTCATAGTCCCAAAAGAATTACTTCTGACCCCAAAAGAATGGTTCAAAGTCCCAAAGATATTTTTCAAAATTACAAATTTCGGATTCGATCGTAATCCCGTATTAGCAAAAAAGTGATCGAAGGAAAACAACACACATATCAGTCTTTGGTAAAGGATTGAATTTTTTGTAGTCTCCAGGCAAGCCAATTCGAGGCCTCGTAGCGTCTCCCTCCTTAAATATATAAATTTCAATTTCTAAACTTAAACTGATAATTGTTTATTTGAATCAGACTGCCAGTTTTCACGTCCTTGTTGACGTGATTTACAGAACCAGACGTTGATTTATTTAATATTATTTTATATGTAAAATAACTTTCAACATGACTAACGAAGTGAATCAAATTTTGGGTATTTTCCCGTGAAGGTGGCAAATTTTATTTTTATTAAAAAAATACGAATTCAGGAGTTAATTTTATAAATAAATTTAAAAATATTTAAAATAGAGTAAAAAGGAGCAGGCGAAGTTAAATTTTTCAAACTTGTATTTAAATTTCACTAACGCAAAGTGATTTAAACAAATACTTTGTTTCTTGTCTATATGCCTGCGTTGGATTCAAGTGATCACTAAATATCAATTTATTTCCAAAATGCGCAAACTGTCAAACAGCAATTGAGAATTATAAAAGAAAAGGTAAATTGAAATTTATTTACCACATTTTTCTTAAACTTTTTTCAAATTTAGATAGTGGAATGCCGGCTCACAAACAAAAGTAAAGCAATAAAAAATATGTTACAAATTAATTATAATTAATTGTAATTAATTAATTATATTAATTATTAGCAAAACTTTAGAAACAACATCGTTATCAGTTATTCAATTTATATATTTTATAACAATACTTTGAAAGATCGAGTTCCTAATTCTATTAATTTTCATTCAAAAATAAAAACATTTTAACATCAATTTTAGATGCGTTTCTTTATCAGCAGAATATTTACAATTTTCCATGATTCCTTGACACGTAATAATTCAATTTGTTTAACAAATGAAATGGAATGAAAAAAGTTTGTTAAGAAAAACGCCAACATGGGGAAACTATTTTAATATAAATATTTTGTTTTCAAAATTAGCTGTCCCACATTGTGGAAAAATCTCTTATCGACATCTCATCTGTTGGGGAATCTAAAGGAATGCATTGATTTAGTTGAGTATTTTTTTTTTTTTTTACTTGAAATATTTCATCCACCCGCTATAACTTTCGAATAAATCAAATTATTCCCAAGTGATTGATACAGTTTTCGATTGTTATAAAATAATATATAAATTTCGGAGGTTTTTAAAAAATCGCTTTTTTCGTTCACGATATCTCACGAACGGATTAAGCATTTTTAAAGTGGTCAACAGGGTTTTTTAATTTTCAAAGCTGATTAGTTTCTGAAATCGACCGGTTCAGCCGTTTGAAAGTTTTAAAAGAAAATTTAAAAATTGTATTTTTAAGTTTTTTTTTGAGATTTCCTGAAATTCGCCGGCTCCAATAGGCTCAAATTTAAATGAACACCATCGGATGGTTGGATTCGATTAAGCGGTTCAAAAGTTATCAGCTGTGACCCGCTTACACAAACACATAAAGATATAGTGGGCGGGCTCTCAGAATTATTCCGTGGAGCTTCCTACGATTGCAAAGCGTCGAGCTCTGATGACAACTTGATTTTTCCAAAACGGGGTAAAACAATTTTCAATAACTTTCCGATTTTTGAAAATTTTTCTTTATAAATTTTTCTTAATGGTGTCAAAATTTTTGTACTTTATTACTAATTGATACTAGTTTTGTTTTATATATTTACTTATTTTAATTACAACATTCAAAAATAATTCTATTAAATGTTTAATTATTTCAATTAATTTAGTAACAAAAATTTTTCTAAGATTGTTTGTTCCTGCGAATTTAAACAACTTTTAAATATTATTAAGAATTTTCAAAAAGTAAATATTTTCAATTTAATTTATCTGATCTCAATTATTATATTAAAAATCGCTTTAAGATATTTTCAATATAAAAATTATAAGTCACACGTTTTTAAAACTTTTGTGATTAAATTGAAGAGATCTTCCTCTTTTTTCTTCGTGTATTGGCAATAGAATATCTTGAAAATTCAATCCTTTATTGCGTTAACATTATCGACAACATCTAAAAAATTTATAAAACCGTTTCTTTTTCAACCAAAGAATACATTCCTTTAAATTTGTTTCAATATTTGAATCAAATCTCCCCCAACGAGACTTTTTATTATATCGTTTTAGCGGATGCTTGCACAGATGACTGACTGCCAATTGCGAATTGTCGAATTGTACGTGATTATAAATATTTATTTTTTGTTTGAATTGTTTTTTTTTATTAATAAAATTTTATGGATTTTTCTGATTTTTTATTTTTTTTTTAAACATATTTTTGTGCGCAACATACAACTTGTTGGAACACAATAAAAAACGGCGTCATGGCTTGACAAAATGCAACAATTAAATTTCATTCTTTACAACAATTAATTGTTGTAGTTGTTGTTTTGTACATGACATTTTTACAGTTACAATTAATGATTTAATTATTAAAACATGATTAATGAATTATGACATGAAGTCATTTTTAAGAATCTTCGATTCGAAATATGTAAAATATTTGAAGGTCTTGTAGAGTAACGAAAGAGTTTTATTTTTATTTTTATTTCAATTGATGACTCAATTTAAAAGTTGTGGAATAAAACACCAAGTATATTTTGAACTTTTTAATTAAAGAAAGTGAAGTGGTAACCATTTAAGTATTTCCAAAATTGATCGGTAGATCACATTTTCCAAAATAGATTTCGAATCGCAGAAAATGTCACCAATATTTTGACGTCATGTGATTTTTTTAGTGTTTTAGAGTTAGTATCGATTTCAAACCACTAGATGTGATTTAGAAACAACTATAAACATAATGGAAATGTTTCATTTAAATTTTTTAACAATTTTATTACGAAAGTAAAGCAATTTCCCCAACCACCCGCCTCTACATGTCAACATCAGCACTCACATTAATTTAATTAAATATTTTTAGAAAACTATTTCACTTTGAACATTCTAAAGGCGAAGCCAGTGAAATTTATGATTTCAAAAATACTTATTTTAAGCATCCGTGGCGAACACACACGCATGTGGGTCGCCAATAGTAGAGATAAGACATTGTCATCTCCACTAAAAATATTTTCTTTCAAAATTTGCTCAAAATAAACCAAAAAAAAAAAGTTTAATTTTTATAAAAACATCGTCGTAAAAGTCTGTTGACTTGAAACAAAAAACAACAAACGGGAATATCGTGTAAATAAATTTATAGTGGGCCTGAGAGAAAAATGGGGCCAATAATAGAAATAATATTTGGTAATCAAATTAATGGAGTATATAAATCAAAAATATGTGGAAACGCTAAGACTTATCGTTTACATAATTTGGAAGAAAAATTGCTTTCAACAGGAGTGTTTTGTGGCCCCTAAAAATAATTATGTGGATGATGGAGTATGTGTGCATTAAAGAACTTCTCCGGCAGCAGGTGTGATCAGACAGGGAAAATGGGATTTTGTATTTTTTTTTTACTAATTATGCAATTTAAAATTAATTGCATGGATCAGGGACACGTCATGTTTACACCAGATAATTTTTCTCTCCGAATAGTTTTACATTGTGAATTTTACTTGAGCCCAAACTAGGCAATAAGTTGAAGGCAAGTCCTTGCTATTTGGTAGTTTAAACATTTTCTATATGCCTTGAATTTATATTTTGTAACTAACCCGAACTTGTAACAATGGCCTTAAGAAAATCAAAAGTTTTTAGCCGCTTTTAATTGTTATTTCTTTTCTTTTGATAACTTTTTTCGGCGGGTCTGCAGTTTCATTACGTGCTGCAGACAAATAAGGATTAATTTAACTACTTTTATTACTCCAGTGCTCGTTAAATAAAATTAATATTCATAAGCGCGAGATTAATAAAAACGAAATATAAAATTCAAAGCAACATTAAAACACTCAAAAACGTAGTAAAACAACATATTTAATAGTTGCCAATTTGGGAAACTTGCGAAAAGCCACAGCACTGGAATAAATAAAAAAAATAAAATAAAAAACAAATAAAATATTTTCGAGTTAGCAATTGTTTGTTAATTGCAATTTAATTAATTGCTCAATTTCTGTCTAGTTGCTGGCAAATTGCTTAAATATTTTTTAAAATATTTTAAATGAACAACTTTCCTACTGCACATTATTGAGCTTAAAGGAACGTTCACACGAGTCAAATGTGTGCTCCAAAAATGTTATCATTAAATATTAACAAAAAATTTTAATTATAAAAATTTAAACAGTTTCATACTTAAATACTTCATGTGGTCCAATATTATTGGAAACTCTTTTCTGAGTCAAGAAGTTTTTCTATTAGTATTTAGTGGTTACGTTTTATTCTGGACAAACATTTGCCACGTGTGACCGTACCTTAAGAAATAGTTAAGCTGTTTTAATTATTGAGATGTCAGTGAAATAATTAGTGAAGTAATTATGATCTTCATACTGTAGCGAATCGCATGAAAAGAATTTATTCTTTAATTAACTTTTCCAAGACGATTGTGTGAAATTTGTTTTAATTAAGAGTTTTGTTTTTCAAATTAATTTGATATTGATTATATCAATTAAAGTTTTATTGTGTTGGAAATTAAATTTAAGATGTGTATTCGCCGACTGCCTCTATATTTCAAAACTTTAAAAGTCAAAGAGATATTTAGTTAAAAATTCAAACACTGCTGTCAATATTGAATTGAGTTGCAGCATGTTAAACGCTAAAATCGCGGCTTGCAAAACGCTGTACACTTGCCAATTGAAATAATAAATAATAACAAATAGTTGCAACAATATTTGCATTAAACAACAACTTATTTATTTCATGTCTGGCATATCAAATCCTCAATACACTTCAAGCTCTTGCTTGAGAGGTGTACAAAGAAAATGAAAACCCGAAAATATTTACACTCCAGTAGATTTTATATAGAAGCCATAATGTTAATTAATAAATTAACTTTTATCTCACAGCAACAATAAATGATATTCAATATGATGTCATTAACAAAAGCCGGCCTTATCGGGCAAAATAGAAACCACGTTACACAATATCTATGAAACGTTAATAAATAAGTAAGATAAATAACTATCCAGCCTTATTGATCTTTCATAAACAATTTATGTTAATTTCACATTAAAATAAACAACAAAATGCAAAAGGGAAAAAATGCATTAAAATAAATTATTAAATAAGTAGAAAATGAGTAACGATTGTCTGTGTAACCACAGCAACCAACAGCTCATTTACAAGTGCAATTGCAACTGCTACTGCAGCGGCTGAAATGCAGCCAACAACAAATTGTTGGCATGTGTTTAAATTATGGCTGTTTAAGTATTTTCGTTTTACCCCAGTGGATTGATTGGATTTCAATATGGTTTTATGGCATTCAAAGCACGCTACACAATGAGCTGGCGAATAAAATAAAATGCAGTCTTACGAGCCTACGAAAAATTATTCATCATCTTTTCACACAGATTTCAGAGTTACTTTGTGAGAGAATTAGAAATGTTATAATTAAATTTATATATATTTTAGAAGCCTTCAATTTGATTTTAATCCTGCTGATTCTTTTATGCCAAATTTTAAAAACTCAAGGCGATCATGGACTTTAGATAGTCTTATTCGAAAAAAAAAAATATTTGAACCTAAAAGTTGTTCCCATAGAACTATTTCTAATATAAATTGTTCGAATAAAATTTATTCGATTAAATATTATTCGTATAATTATAATACAAAAATTAAAATATTAAAATTATATAATAAAAATATTATATTAAAAACTGGCCGAATAATAACTATTTTAATAAAAATTAATCGATTAAAAACTTTTTGAATAATATTCGTTTGCATTATATTCGTAGAAAAGTTACTCAATCAAAAATTTTTCGAATAATAGTTTTTCTATTAAAAATTTCTTAAATATCAACTATTGGAATGAAAATTATTCAAATAATTATAATTCGAATAAAATTTTTTAATAAAAGTTAATCTAATAAATATTCATTATTCGTAAAAAATGATTGAAATATACTAAATTTCAAAAGAATAAGAATATTTCGTAAAAATTTTAGTCGTTTTAAAATTTTATGAATAAAAACTGTTTAAATAAAAATTATTCAAATGAAAATTAGTCGAATAAAAATATGTTTATATAAAAAGTTACTCTAATAAATACTATTCGAATAAAATTGTTCTATTAATTAATATTCGCAGCAAACTTATATGGATAAAATTTATATGAATAAAAAGGGAAATTATTCAAACAAATATTATTCGAATAAAATTTATTTTCACAAAAGTTAGTCTAATAAATTTTATTCGAATAAAATTTATTTTTATAAAAGTTAGTCTAATAAATATTATTCGAATAAAACTGTTCTATTAATTAATACTGGCAAAAAAACTTACTGAAATGAAAATTATTCGTATAAATTTTTATTCGATTAAAATTTTTTTTTAAAAGAAATTATTCAAATAAATACTAATCGAATCAAATATTTTTACACAATTTATTTTAACAATTACTTTAGTAATAAAAATTATTTTGAAATTTTTGAAAATTATTTTAAGAAATATTCGAATAAATTTTTTTTGCACAAGTTATTCTATTAAATATTTTTTCAATAAAAATTATTTTGTACTACAATTTTTCTATATCAAAAGTCGAAGTGATCATGACGGAGTTTTGATCATAAGGGAACTTCAATCTTAGACTAACTAAAAATATTCCTTCAAACTTTAGCTCAATTTAATAAGAAATTTAAACAAGAATTTGTCCCTTTTTTCCTTAAAATTATTGCAACAAAACTAAATGGTTCATTGAGATTCAATTATATTCAGTGGTAAACGTTTTTGTAAATTTTTTAACCCATTAAGCTCTAACAAAAGTTACAGCTTTTAAAATATTACAAATTTTATAACAAAAGTCAACTGCTGCCAGTCTACAGCGTAGAGTGTATCAAATGTGATGTAAAATATTTTTTTTTTTATTGAATTTAAACAAATTGCTTTAGATTGACAGAAGTAAAATGTGATAAAAGTAGACATGAGATATTTTTATGTTTGCAACCTTCAATTGCAGATAAAAAAGCGCAGCAATAATATTTTTATTAAAAATGCTAGAAATGAAATTTGAAAAAAACGTTTAAATACTTTTAAACTTGAAAAATTTCAATTTTAAGTGAATGATTTTTCAAAAGTAAATGTCAGCGAAGTTGATTAGTTTTTAATGTATTTCAAATATTCCAAATGAATATTGAAAAAAATTATTTAAAGATTTTTTTAGAATCTTTTCTTGCCTTTTTTACGATTAAACTACATTTTGTGTATCTATAGTTAGACGATGTTATGTTCTTAACAAAAACAGACGTTTAAGATCTTAAAGTGTACTTTCATTGTTTTTATAAATCAAGCCCGTACTTAAAAATGGATCATTTTAAAAATTTAAGAGCATTTAACACTTTAATTTCGGCATTATTTATTGAATTTTTAAAATATTATAATCTTTATATATGTTATTTCAAATAAATTAGGAATCTTTAAATAAATTAGGAATATTCGACCAATGCTTGGAGTAGGGTGAATCACCAAAAAAAAATCTAAATTAAATTATTGGCTCCCCTACAAGTTTCCAAGATACGAGTAAATAAATATGCACGCAATGATTTTTTAAATCCCAATTCAAAATATATTTGATTGCTAAAGTTTTCAAGTTTCAAAACTTTTTTTTAATTGTAACGGACTTTCTAAAACACTTTTTCAATATTTCACAAAACAATAAAATTCTTGTTTATTAACATAAGTAACAAAAAGTGATTTCGTTTAGACAATTCCTAATATCTAATAAAATATATTTGGAAATCGTTAGACCAAATTAAATGGAAGTATACCAGGCAATATCACCCTCAAATGATTGCACAAAAAAAAATTGGCCCACCGATTTTACTACAAAAAGTAATTTCATAAAATATTAAGCAAAAATAACAAAAGTATAACCAAAAAAATTTTTTCAAATCGAAAAGAATTTGTTTGTTGTGTTTTGAAAATTACAAATCCCACTGTGCTTTTTCTTATATAATTCTCAATTGGTTTATGAAAGTTGGTGCACAAGTTAAGAGCTGTTTTTATTTATGGATTCGGAATGAAGTCTACAATAAGAGTCACATTAAATGCGTTAATAAAATATTTCTGTCTTATGCCATTCAATTTATTCGAACACTATTATTTCTGCTCTAATTTGCAATTATCTCTTCTAGATTCTGTCATAAACATAAAAAAACTTTTTATTCCTGTTAACTAAACAATTGTTTTCCTCAGTAAGACTGCAAATAAACAGGTTTGAAAAATGAGGAAATCGGTGCAGAAAAACCTTGATGTTTTCATGAAAAGATCAGGCTGGATAGCAGGCAGGCAGCTCGTTAATAAATTGGAAACATCATCATTGTCAATGCCCCTACTATTGCCAACAGTGGAATACTGAAGTGTAGAAAAAGATTACAATTGTTGTTGTATTTTTTGTAACGTAGTTGGTTTTTTTTTGTCTTTAATTTATTTCTTTAATCACACATGGAAAACTTCAACATTAAATGTTGTCGTCATTGTTAACAATGTTCTGATGATGATGATGGTGGTCATTATCATCATCATTATCACCGTAAAAAAGTTGTGGTTACAAAAACGTGATGTTCTATCCATTTTTTTCTGTGGGGCAGCATTTCAATTGAAAACAGCATAACTTGTTTTATTCAGATACTGCTGAATCCTAAGCTTTTGCCTACAACGTTTGTATGTCTGGCCTGTAATCGTGCCCAAACGATTTAGTTGTTTTTTTTTGGAAATAATTTTATATTAATAAACTGCTATTAGTTATTTTGGTATTATAGTCAAATAGTGTGTTTTAAAGTGGATCAGGTTTAACCCTGGATGATTGCTATTGGTCGGATTGACGAAGCTCATTTACTCTTTATCGTATAGCTCTTTTATGTTTTCTCCGTATCGTATTTTAAGAGAAAAAAGTTTTTGTTATATATTATTTCTGTTTTATATTTTGTTTAATAAAACACTTAAAATATTTCTGTTTTGTGGAAAAAGTTGAAAAGAGAGAATTTCAGGTGAACATTTCATTAATTAACAGGAACTCCCCGTCATTCAAATTCGCTTAATTGACATCGACATTTAAAATTAAGGGCCTATTCGTAAATGCATCACTGCTGTGCATCGTAGGAAAAAACTTTACAATACTAATATACGATTTCCGATGATATATTATTAAAGTAGCCATTCATGAAGTCCGTATTTAAACGTTTAAAAAACAATCAGCTGTCGCGACACATTTTAAGGCATTTATATTTTCACTTGCAGCGCAGTGATGCATTTACGAACAGGCCCTAATCTTTAGATATGCTGAGATTTAATAAGAATAATAATGACGTTTTAAGATCTTGTCTCATTTATTATATAATAAACTTTAAAAGAGCTGCAAAAAGCTCTCTCTCTCTCATGTGTGTTTGCCAATAGAAAACGATATAGGAAGAATTCATTGTCGCTATTCAAACAAATTTAGAACGCTTTTTTGTCACTCTTTTTCCAAAAATTTAAAATAATCCTATTATGCATATCTACTCAAGATTACCTTTCAAACTATATAAGATTTATTAATGTGCGTCTACTATAACATGCTTTAAAGTGTACCTCAAAAATAGGTGGGACATGTTATTATAAAGGGTTATCTATATTGTGCACATCTGCGCTAAAATACCTAATAAATCGTATTTGTTTCGTCAATGTAAGTGGATTATAAAACACTTAAAAGTCTACCACAAGTTTCTGGTATGTGGTACATTTCCATATATGTATATAAGATTTTAGTTCGCCGGAAAATTTTCCACAATATAATAGAATGCACGATGGTGTATACTTTAGGCCAGAAGTGTTCAGTTTCCTGGGACTACATCTTGGCTATTTAAACCGGACGGCAACAATTAATGAAGAGTTCTATTCCATATTCAAAACCATGACCCTCAGACTCCAACTTTCAAATGGCCTACAGCCATGTTGATAATTATCGCATCCATTCTATAGTAATTTTTTTGAAACAAACCAGATTTCTGCGTGGTTATTCATAAAAACCTTGGAATTTATATTATTAATTTTGCACGTCTTTCGAGTCAATAACAAAACAAAAGACCACAACGAGTATTTCCTTAAATGTCTAATACGAATTTAACCAGTTTTAATAGATACGATGATTGTGTGTTTGTGGTGATGCTGTTTGGTTTTTGTTGGATGCTATTTGACAAACAAGCGGAATTGAAGGCCTTTTTTCTCTTTTCATATTTAACAAACGCGGATTTATCAATCTATCTGTCCGTCCATCCATCAGTTCTTGTTTTTTTTTTTTTTGCTTTTGTTCTCTCTTACCTTTTCAAACACTGTGAGAATAGAGTTAAACAACTAAAAGCTTTTTCAATTTTATTTTATTCCGTTTTGGCTTCTTGAATTGTTACTTTTTCATTGTTCTACAGCAGCGGTTTTGAACTTAAACTTGAAAATAGTAGAAGAGAGACGCAAAAAAGAAGATAAAAACACTGACTAACAGTGTCGTCTATAGAAGAAAACAGGCCAAGTATAAGGCTTTTTAAGGCTCTTAGCTTAAGAGCCTTAAGTTAAATTCGGAACCATGAATGGCTGACTGCCAGGAGTAGATTCGTAATTGTTGTGGCCTTTGAGACTGGAAATGGAGAAACGAAAAAAAATGGAAGCAGAAGCAGAACCGGATTGTTGTGGTTTTATTGATGATGATACACACACAATATTTGTTTTTGAAGGATTGTTTTTTCTTTCTTAAGTTTTGAAAAGCTGCAAGATATTGGCCTCTGAAGTATGACATCATTATTTGTTGGAAAAAAAAGAACTATTGTTGTGGTTGTTGGTAATGTTTGTTTTGTTTTAGGTAATTTAGTTCTGAGAGGAAGTGAGGAATATTCAATTACAGGTACAGCGAATAAGGAAAATGTTGGTTTGTTCTTGATAAAAGTTATTTACAATATAAAACAATGCTATTCCTTAAGACAATATTATTATATTAAAGATTGAGAAAAAAACAATGAAATATGAAAAAACACGCGTTGAAAATGTAGGCTGTGAGGTCTTCTCTGGCGATCTTGAGGCAGAATGCTCCTTCTATTCCTCTAAAGAAGCAAGTGTATTTTAGGCTGTCGTTTGGTGTCGGGGAAGTGTTAATCGACAAGGAGGTACAGGAAGAAATCGATAGCCAGACGGCACTTCTTTTGCTACGATCACATATTAATTGTTATAAAGGGTGTTTTTTATATAGTGATACAAGTTTAAATCGTAATAGGAGATAATATATTTTTGATATCAATAAAACGGTCTTTATTGGAAAGAAAATTTTGACATTAATGTTTAAATATGATTTCGGACATGTGGCCGCCACAGCTGGGGCGTACAAGGCGCAATCTGGAACACCAATTTTCACAAACAGTAACATTCTGACCATTATCATCGTTTTTGAAGACATATGGGTCAATGACTCCGCCAGCCCATAAAGCGCACCAAACAGTAATTTTCTGTGGATGCAATGGTGTTTCGACAAAAGCTTGTGGATTCTCCTCACTCCAAATGCGACAATTCTCTTTATTTATGTCTCCATTCAACCAAACATGGGCTTCATCGGAAAATAAAGTTTTGAATGGAAATTAAAAATCAATATCACGAACGGAACCATTATTTTGATTAAAAATTTCCACAATTTGCACGCGTTGCTCTGGTGTAAGTCGATCCATAATGAAATGTCAAAGCAAACTTAACAAAAAGCAACTATCAGCTGTTAAATGAGTATTCAAATAAAGCAGTGATGCCAACTCAAAGTTGTATAACTCTATAGAAAACACCCTATATATAATTTTGTTAGGATAACCGTACAATAAAGAGCATGACTAGCATAATTATAAATTTTTTCGATGCAAGAATTTCTCACATCAGTTGCAGAAACGAGGCACAGGCTTCAATTTAAAAATTACATAAAATTTTTCCAATGCACATACTTATCAGGGGGTTCCCCAAATATTTAATGTGTTACGTGTATGTATTTTAAAGTTTTTTTAAAGCTAACATTTTATTTTATTTAAAGTTGAAGTTTTACAACTTCGTGGCTTGTTGGGATATTGACGCAATAGGGTTTGACGTTTTTGAGCGCACTGTATATGCTTGTTGGGTATATTTTTTTATATCAATCCCAAAGTTCTATTAATGTATGCCAACTTTGTGAAACTGTTCACAAATATATTCGTTAAAGATTTTATTTTATAAAAATTAGTTTACGCTTTTAGTCAATATACTTATTTACGTAGTGCCGACGTAGATGCATCCATGCTTTGAAAATCCTGCCATTCATTTCCACTACTGGGTACATGCAAACACACATACTCTGTACATATTATACGTACATATGTACATATAATGCACGCATATAGTATATTTTTCCAATGCCAATAATAGTATTACGTCTTAAATATGCTGTGGATCCTAGTGACCTACATAAAATATTTATACCACACAAATATTCATGCATACATATTTATGTATGTGTTACATTTATAATTTCCCACTTGACCAAGGCCTTTATTTATCCGGAATATAAGGATATCTAGTGCATTAATTTGCCCCCTGAATAATTTCTAAGCGAGTTTTTTGGACCGATTTTTATCGTCCATTCATGATGTCAATAACTTCCAATAATGGGCATATATTTCTTCTTTTGATCTAAATAATATCCAAGTGCTTTTTATTTACGTTTAAATTACATAAGTCTTACGATGGATCCGGACAAAGCAGACCCATTATTGCGAATCAAACACGCTACTTGCTCCCTAATACACCAAGGTATCATGAGTCTTGATTTCTATTCTATTTACGAAATTAAATATTCTTATATTAAGAATATCTCGAAAATTACGATTATACCGTAATAATTTTTTTTGTCGAACTTTTGATATTATCAAACACTTAATGAAAATATTTTCGTGTAGAAAATTCCCCGCTTTCATAAGGACCAGTTTGTCTCCTAGTCTTAGGACAAGTGGGTTGAGCTTTAATATTAACAATATTATGGTCTTTCATACTTACAGCTTTTTCTGTTGGTGGTTAAAGTTCAGCGTTAGTGTGTTGGGAACTAAAAAAAGTATATATACATATTCCTTGCAAAATATAAACACATTTCATGTCCCAGTTTCAATAGTTTCTATATAATTTTTTTATTTTTTTTGGTCTCTCGTATTGAATACTAGACAATTTTATTTATTTGGCACGATAAAAATAAAAAGCAAAAATTTTACTGGTAACCAGACACGAAACTCTTATCTAGAAAGGGGGATACGTATGTATGTGTGTAAGTAAGTTTGTATATAATAAGTGTGTGTGTGTTTAAGTAGAAAAATAAATTTTTTCCTTAAGTTGAATAGTTGAAGGATAAATTTTCGTTAGTTATAAGAAAGTTGAAGATAAAAAAATCCTAGAGAAAATAATGTTGCAATTAGACGTTGTTGAGTACGAGGATATTTTTTTTTTTTGCAAAGAAGTCTGTTATTTTTGTTTAGCCATTTGGAAGATATTTTAAAGTTCTCCATACATTTTAACCTGAAGAACTTTCCAACAAATATTTTTCAAAAAATACTTTCTTAAAAAATTTTTTTTTTTTCAAAACGTTCAACCGCAATTTAGTTTAAGTTTTCTTTGAGCATATATAATTTTTTATGACTACCACGTTGTGGATCTCACAATAAAAGAGTGTTCTTCATAAATTCTATGAATTTCGGCATTAATACAATGGAAAATTTCATCAGAATTCATGCATCACGTTTCTTTGGATTCAAGAAACAAGTTTTGTTATTTTAATGAAATCTTCGTGATGCTGTTAATTAATTTCATTGACACAATTTAAATAATACAAGGTAGAAATTTCATCAATACAATGAAATAATTGTATATATTCAATGTAATAACTTCATTGATACAGTGCAATGAATTTATTAGTTGCCATTGACTTAAAGAATCAGGGTGAAATAGTTTCACCGATATATTGAAATGATCCTACAATACAGATTTTAGATTCACAACTGCTCAAATAAATCAGAAATAAGTATCCATTTACTATATCAGTCTTTCATAGATTCAACGAAATAGTCATTGAATCAAAACAGGCAGACAACAACTAACCCAAACACACATACACAAATGCAGATCGGACGAACTCAATATCATATTCATGAATCATGATTGAGTGGGGACTTGAACCTTTTCTTGGCAGTCAAAGTACCGACTACTTTAGCCAACAGCGTTACATTGTAGTGGCCTCAGAACAAATGCCGCTGCGAGTCTCAAGCCGATTATTTAACAATTATTTCCAGTTAAATTTTATGGCCAAGACATGCTCGATTCTGCTAGAAAACAGTTTGCTTCTTGATCCATTATGAGCCATATGTTTTTATTCCCCTAATGGCCAGATAAGCTTACAAAGAATTTTTAAATTTAATTCAATTTATTCTGTTTTGTTTGCCCTAGACCTGGAGAACCTGGCTCCAACTATAAGTTGGAGAAAAAGTTTTCTATAGACTTCTTGCAGATACTTTTGAGAGGGAGACACATTTTCATTTCGTCTACTGTGAATTTATTTTCTTTAGATGTCTTATTTGTAAGTAGTAGTTTGTTTTTCTGTTAAAAATAGTTTCAGTACTTAATTTTTTATCGCTCGAATATAAAAATCTCAAAATTACTTTGTCGAAACATTGACAGTGTGTGTGTGTGTGTGAGAGTGAGTGTTGGCAGCAAACGAACTACTGGCACAAAGACACAATGACGGTTCTTAAAAGATGTTTATATTTTGGTCGTTTTTGTGTTGGCAGTTTTGCCAGTTTGTTGTTGTTATTGTTTGTTTTTTCTCTAATTTAATTTTTCCGTGCATATGTACGTATGAGTGTGTGTGTGTGATGTGTCTTTTTTGTATATAAATAATTTTATTATTAATGTCAGATAGTTAATGCTCTGCTGTTTGGTTGGGTTTCAATAAATTTGTTATTGTTGAATATATAGAATTAATAATAATAAATGCCGGTTGGTTGGTTGGTTGGTTGGCTGATCGTTCAGTTAGTTGTTGTTGTTGTTGTTGTTGTCGTAATAATGTCGGAGGTGTCAGTCTTGAAAGAATAGATGGTCGGTCGGCTGATGACGCGGATGATGTCATGCCATGCCACCAGCAAAACGTCCAGCCATTCGTGTAGTTTTCGCCACTAAATTTAAAAAAAGAAACATGCTATTTTCAGTTATAAATTATGGTTCGTTGATTATTTGGGTTTTAGTTTTTGATCTGTTTTTAATATATTTTTGATTTTATTTTTCCTTTAACGAACCGTAATATTTTTAATCTTGTTTTGTTACTCAAAGAATCTTATATAATAAGTAATTTTGTTTTGTTTTAACGTAGAAAAAGTTATTAACTTTTAAGTTTTACTTTCATAATCGTGTTAAAGTATTCGATTGTTTTTTATTAAAACTTTTTTGCTTCATATTGGAAACGAACTGCTGGCATAACTTAACACAAAACTACCTTCAATTCGATTTTTATATTTTGTTTTTCTTCTTTTTTACTTACAAGAGGGTTGCTTTTACTTCCAGTTACTTTGGCGGTATTTTTTGGCGCTCCTTTAGCCCACAAATTATTCTACTTAAGTTTTATTTAAGTTTAACTAGGGGTTGATTTTTTTTTGGCCAGCATTATTTTGATGGTGGTTGATTGGATGATGCTCTTAAGAAGAGAACGTAAAACACCCGGTAAACTTCCGGTATTTATTTCGCATCGCATCAAACCACCTTTTTTATGTATCCAATATAATTTTTTTCCTTCAATTTCAAGAAGTTCTCTTAACGTCTTTTCTATAAAAATTAAAGCCGTAAATGCTTTAACACCTTTTTTTTAACTTTTATTTAACTTGAAAGTACATGCAGAAAGTGAATGGATATAGAAAAATGAATAACAAATAAATTCGGACCCTGTGTGAATTTTTTTGCATGATTAAAATTGTAAACAAGTGCGTAGTAAGAAATTACACTAGTTAACAAAACTTTTAGCTTTTTGAGGTGACATAAAAAGGTTGTTTCAACTAATTTTGAGTTACTGAAGAAGAAAGGGACTTGTTGTTTTTTTTTCAATACGTTGGAAAATACTAGAGAAAAAATTTATTGATTTTCTCTTCAACTGAATGATATCAAACACTATTTGTTATATGTATGTCTCATCAATATGACTCGATACTAAAAAAATAAATACTCGATTCTTCATCGAAAGTTCTGATCTTTCAGTCAATGTCCTAAAACCTTCTAATTTGACTTTGACCAAAAAAGATGTCATGATGGAAGTATTTGTGGTGTAGGGTTCGCAGTTTGTTTCTACAAAGGATGTAATGATACGCCATTTTGCCGCTAAAATGCGGATACTCAAAAATAAACATGTTTCAGCGATATCGTTAAGTATGTATCGAATTTGAGTTCAAGTTAAAATTGGCAATTCTCAAGTAGAATAAATTTTTTATTACACAAAATCTCAGCATAAGACATTAGTAACATGATCGCTGCCGCCGTGAGTTAAGAAAATTAATGCCACAGAGATGGTGAAGGCAATTCTGCATTTTTCTGGAAATGTTTTACTAAATATCAATAAAAGTAAAATTTATATTGAAATTTTATAAAATCGAAACATTATTGGTCTTAAGCGGTTTTGAAAAAAACCCAGTTCTCATCAAATTTCCACATTTTGAGGTTTCCTAGGATCTGAACTGACTAATTCTGAAAACCGTCACTATATCTGTATGTGTGTAACCCGGTTGTAACTTTTGAACAGTTTTTAAACCGAATTGGACAAAACTGGTGACGTTGTGAAAAGCATTTCAGATTTTATTTTTCCTGTGAATTTTAACTGATTCGAAAGTGTAGATTTCAAGATATCAAAAAAAAAAAAAATTAATAAATAAATAAATAAAATTGTTAATAAACTAATTTTTTGACATATTGTCATTGTACTATTATAATATGAAATTTATTATATATATTATAATAATATATTATAATAGTACAATGACAATATGTCAAAAAATTAGTTTATTAACAATTCAATTGAGATTTTATTTTTCATTTTGCCTTATAAATACTTTCATTGTTATACAAGGGATTTCTAATTGTATAAAGGTATAGAAAAATAAAATAGAGTCGTATCGAATAAAAGTTGTTTGTTGGGTTTGGTTTGTATAAGTTTCATAGCCTGCTAGACTTATTATAATGTGATTTTTTGAAATCGTTTGGGAATTTTTATAGTTAATTTATTTAACATAATTCTCAGATGGTTTTTGGAAGTCTTTTAATAAGTTGAGAAGTTTGAAACTTTGCAAAACTGTGGTTGAAGTCTACTGACGATTTGGTAAGAAGCGCCAATGAAATGCATATAGACATTGCTTAACCACCCAACAAATAAATTTCATATCATAATAAATAAAATAAAATAAAAATTAAAAAACGTATTTTGTAGAATAACTTTTCAGCGGCTTCAAGGTGTGATTCCACAAATTAATCAACTCTTAAGAATAAAAAACCGCGTCGGTCACCGCAAACTCTTCAAACTCGTGCGTTTGTTTTATCACACGATTTTTTCTTCAGATCAACATTATTCTTGTAGATTTTTTATCTTTCGAGTAAAAGATTTGTTTTGTAGTATTTAATAAACTCATACTGCTACAAGATCTTAAATTTCTGTTGTTTAAAGTCGGCAACTATTTATTGAATTGAACGACATTAACAAGTTGCATTCAACTCCACAACAATCGTAGACAGTCGGCCGGGGCTGCACATACGAAATTAATTTCTTTTCTTCTCACATGCGTTAATTTAATCACTGATTAGGTCATGCGGGTGTGTTCTTCAGTATTAATTTCCATTACAATTGCCAACATTTTTTTTCTTTTTTTTGGTTAATGGCCAACATAAAACAAACCAACAGCAATAAAAACTGTACAACAAAGTAAACAATATTTTGTTGTAGCTACTTGTTGTTGTTTGTTTACAAATGCAAATTACCCGTAATAGAAGGAAGACAAAAACAGACAGACGGACGGACTTATTAATAAAGAATTAAAACTAAACGCAGAAAAATTTTAAATTTACACACGTAAATCAGTGAATCCGTTGGCAAGCCGCAAGGGACGCAAAGAATTTGTCGCATAAGTTGCAACATTTAGACACAATTTGTAGGAGTTTATTTAAAAGTTTCAACACACAAGCGAAGACGTCAAATTTAAATATTTATGTCATTCGGTTCTAGTGTTTTACACCAACACATTCGCATGTATTCTGCTTTATGTGCAGACGGAATAACTGTACTCTGTCTGGGCATGTTTGGGGCCACATATTGGAAACCATAAAGATTCCCAATGGGGAATATTGGGGAGATTGTTGTAGGGGAAAATGGTGTTCTATTTCACATTCTAATAAAAATTGTATTGAATCATTTTCTTTTTTTACATTTCCAAAATATTTTTGGATATAAAATTTTGAAATTGCAAATTCAGTTTGTCTGTGCAACACACTCTGACATTCGCTGTGTTTCGGAATGCTTTAGATACGCATGTCTGCATTGAAGCAGGTTGCAGCAGGCAGGCATGATGTGCGCGTCAAAATAAACAGCATCAATTTCATAAACAAAAACTTTGTTTTATCTAATTATTACAAATAAACGTTTTTGTGTTTAATTAGAATGTTTATATTTCGAAGTTGTTGATTTATTTTTAAAACTTAAATTTTGTACGATTTCTCACTTTTTTCCACAAACAAACATTTTTACTTTGTAATTTTGAAGAGGGGGAAAATTATAAAAATTTCGGAAAATTTAAGTGCTGTTGGTTGCTACTTTTGGCCACGAGTGAGAGTGCTTTTTTTCTATTTTTTGTTTTGTTTTCATTAAGAGGAGTGGTTGTTGTTGTTGTTGTTGACTTTTGCTGTTGTTTTAATAAATTAACCACAAACACTCACGCACAACTGCGTTTGAATTAAATTACAAAATCATAATTTAGATAAAATGTTTGTTGAGCTCGAAATTCGTATCTTCCACCCGGCAATTCGCCGAATCGCTGTTCGAATTTTTGATTTTTATTTTCAAATTTTATTGGGATGTTTTTGTTTTAAGTTTCTGTTGAACGATTTATATCTTGTTGAACATTTAACCCATTTCACATATATTTATTAAGAAAATAAAATTTCTTAATATGAAAATAAAATTCGCTTTGCTTTGGGGATTAAATGGAAACTGTGTGTGTATGTGGATGTGTGTTTGTGTAAGTTTTGATAGGCTTGGCCGAATCGAATTGAACTGGTGACATTCTAAAGAGATCTATAAAACTTAGATTTCCTGTGAATTCGAACCGATTCGATGCGTTATATTTTGAAAAACTCAAAAAACTAAGAATTTTTTTCGAAACGTTTTCTTGGGAATAATTTTTAAAAATGTTTTTCCAACTGTTTCTTCATATTGGAAAACCACGTCGATCACCGCACTCTGGGTCAAAATCGTTTAATCCGTTTGTGAGATATCGTGAACGAAATAAGAAAATAGCACGCGAAAGCTGCATCAATCAGCGCTTATCGCGTAGTAATCGCTTGTTTTATTCGAGAGTCAGCAGTGTGAAATTTAAAATAACAGCATTTTAACTCGAAGCGCTTCACTTTTTTACTTTTTTCTAGAAATTCGGATCGAACAAAGAGTTCACAGCCGAAACTAACGCATATTTTGAGGGCTTTGAGAAACCCTATTAAATATTGGGAAAGAGAAAAAGTTTTTAAAAATCTAAGACTAAATATTTTGATCTAAAAGCAGATTATTTTGAAAAATAAAACAGAGATATTCAAATAGTTAAGGAGTTATCAAATAGCCCTCATATTTTTGAACAATCACCTGAGAAACCCTATTAAATATTGGGAAAGAGAAAAAGTTCTTAAAAATCTAAGACTAAATATTTTGATCTAAAAGCAGATTATTTTGAAAAATAAAACAGAGATATTCAAATAGTTAAGGAGTTATCAAACAGCCCTCGTATTTTTGAAACAATCACCTGAGAGTAGCTCGAACAAAGTTATTATTTCAAAAGAGGTTTTGTTTGATAATATTCGAAAGGGTCGTTCTTGCAACAGGACCATCCAGGCTTTGACAGTTGATAACGGCCATTTTGTTGAAGCTACATCTGTCAAATCAGCTGTCATTTATTTTGTCAAATTACCATGGACGGAGAAAGCATTCAAGAACACGTGGAAATAATAAATATTTTTTTTTGTTTGTTAAAATGCGTGTTCTGTTCGGGCAACGTACTGCGCCCATTTTACGCCATAATCGCTCGCCATAAATTTAAGTCACTTTAGCTTTAACTGTCAAATGAAAGTACTGATTCTATATAGTAAAAGTCAATATTTTATGTCAGATAATCCGCTAAAAATAATAATGGCTCTCGAAAAAAAAATAAAAATATTTCGTCTATTCACGAATGAAAAAATAAATGATTCCGAAATATTTTGTAATTGTGATAAAAGTTTCACACTGAAAGCTATAATTGATTCATAATAATAGACAAGAATAATGGCTTTATTCCCACTGGAATATAAAGCTTTCCAAGGTTACAGTAGGCGAATTCATGTCTAAAGTGAAGTCAACATATACGACCTTGTTAACACTCAAACGTACATAAAACAAATTTAATTACAATTTCACTTTCAGTCTTGTTGCAGTTGTACATGTTTATTTAAGTATTTGTATGTGTGTGTGTGTGTGTGTGTAGTAAGTCATGATTTCATCAACTCTTTTATGATCTCACCCTTTAATTTTAGTTTCAAGAGAAAATAAAAAAATCAATTCGTTTATTTTAGTTTAAAGGAAGTTGTTCTTGTTGCTGTCAAGAAAGACTGCCAAAGAATAATGGCTGTTGCAAAAGAAATGATGCAATAAAAAGAATGCAACAGATTCAAAACACAAAGTGAGCAAATAAAATGCATGACTTCATTTTGTGTGCGGCATCAGTCCGGTCCTTTTCTGAAGACTCACAGTCGCTGCAGCAACGGCGATTTTTAATTATTTTTATTTATTTTTTCTTTTCTTTTTTGTTAATACTTTAAAGTGTATTTTTAATGTAAAATCTTAATGACAACATGCTGCTATAAAGTGAGAGTGCTAAAGCATTAACACACATTTTTAACACAAAATTCTGTTTTTAAGAAAAAAAAAAAGCAAAATTTTCAATTTGCGTTTACAATGGGAATGAGTCACTGTTTGTGTGAAGAGAATTTGGCACAGTTTTATAATGTCTTTTTCGCTGTAAAATTTATTATATATTTTTGTATGTGGTAGTTATTGGTTGCATCAAAAAACCGTTTCATAGTAACGGCTGAAGTGCAACTTTGATGGCTGCAAGAATATATTGCAGGCATCCATGTACACGCACATGTGTGTGTGTGTGTGTGTGTGTGTGTGTATACTTAACCCTTTTTACTTGTCATTTATTTCGGTATTCTTTACTTGAACTATTTTTTATTGGTGCACTTTTTCTGTATCTTTTTTTTTTGCTGCATTTAAAAAGAAATCCTTTAGTTTTTTGCATGCAACATGTGTTGCTGCTGCACGATATCGTATTTCAAATTCTTTTTTGCTTGCTGCCGATCTTTGTTGTTGTTGTCTGTTTACTTGTTTTCATTTGAAAATCTTCTCTTCTTGGGAATTTTGTAATTTATTTCATTAAATTTATTTTCATTTGCTGCTATCGGAAAATTTGAAGGCCAACAGAGGAAAAACTTTTATTTATTCTACTTTTCAATTTCGTAAAAAGAACAATTTAAAAAAGTAAATATGACCACTTGTGCGTATTTAAATTTTTTCAATTTTTTACTTCAATACATTTCGTACAGACGAAAATAGTTTCGTTTTAAAACTATTGAGTAGTTTGCGAACTCAATTACACTTATATCTACCACTAATTTTTTTTTGTGGCATCTTTACAATTCCTAACACGCTTTTGCCTTAATCAACCGCTGCTTAATCATATCATTTATATTCAAAATCAATATAAATATTTTCACAAAAATATCTTTTATAAATTTCAACACAATTCACCTTTTTACTTTTGATTCTTATGTTGTGAGAATCAACACGCGCTTTATTTATTTAATAACTTAAGAATAGTTTATTTTATATTTTAGTAAAACGCGTACGTCCACCGTGCGCCACATTCGAAATTCAACTGAATTCTGTTTCGTGGAAAAGTCTTCAAGCACACTGTGTACAAGATTTTGTTGTTCTTTAAATAAATGTGACGGTGTTTGCAAGTGTGTGCTTAGCAGTTTAGCTCTATTTCATTGTAGCAGCGCCCTCTGCAGTATAATATTCTAGTTGAAAAGTAGTACTCACCACTTGGTACGTTTGTCTCATACACATACACCAGACTTCTCAAAACAAATTAAGCCAAGAGAAAACGGGCCCGTTTGTGGCATTTGTGTTGATTAACCCTTTACCAAACACGGCGGCCCGCAATGTAATTTTTGTGTTGAGGTAAATTATCTGTTTTCAAACAAGTTTTTTATGTAAACGGATACAATTTCTTGCGAATTACTGTCATATTGTCATACTCTTAAAATAAATCAAATTTATTTGTTGGTTAAAGTCTTGTATTGATTTGGTGTCAATGAAATAAAATCAATTTATTAATTAAGTAATAACTGTGGAAGGATTTTTATAGAAATCAAATCAATGACGACTACTTAACCAGTGATATGAATACATGAAATTAAAATATTAATTTTGTGTTGAAATATTTTACCAAAAAGGCTGTATTGGATATATTGATCCTCATAAATGAGAAAAATAAGGCCAAGTTCCTATCCAAACACCGCGTCTATTAAAAGACCAGGTCCTTGATAGACAAACTTCCAATTTGGCAAAATATTTTCTCCGTAGATTTTTTTCGATATTAAAAAACAAAATAAATTTCCAAAATAGAAGTTTGTCTGGAGACAAAATGATATTTTTACTATCAAAAAGTTGGTCCTCTTTTTGATCTCAGTATCTTGGGCGGATATTGTTCACATATCCGTTTTTATGTGGATCTGACTGCTTTTTGCTAAAATTTATATATGGAATTTTTGTTGATTCTTAAATAGGAGAACCTCGCACCCAAAGAAAATTTACAGATGTCTGATATTTCTTATTTTCTGTCCGCCAAAGCGTATAAGTATACCGAATTTCATATCTCTGGCTAGAGAAAAAGTGATTCATGTAACCATGGGCGGAAGGGGCCCTGGAAAGGTATTTTTTTTTACATTTTTCCCATTACTTCTGCATTAAAGCAGAGTGAAATTGATTCATTATTATATATAAATTAGCGGGAGCTCCAGGCCCCCGATGCAAACAACCTGATTTTAGATTTTCCTTGTTAGAAAAATCTATCTGTACATTATATGCCAGCTTTCAAGCTGTAGCGCAAGTGCCAAATGCGTATGTAAAATTAAGGGGGAAGCCTGGCCCCCCGATATAAATATTCCATTTTTCGACTTATCTCTAGCCAAGACTTATCTCTAGCTCTCTAGTGTTAGCTCAAGTACTTCAGGCTCTGCGAGGGGTAAACCTTTGAATTGAAAATCAATCGCGTTTAAATAAAACATATTTTATTTTAAAATGCGTGAAGGAAAACTAATACTTGTATTTAGTTTGCAACAGCCTTGCAATGAGGCCACTGGTCGTCATGTCACAGGGTAATTAATGCTCTAATTATGTAAATCACTTTGTGTTATAGGAATTTGTATGACTAAAAAAAAACAAAGTTTCAAATATATTTTTACTCTCTTTGCTCTCTTACTTTTATTTTTTCATACAAATCTTAAAAACCGATGCAGCACAGGAATTTTTAGACGTTTGTTGGATGTCCAAATTGTGTTTGAAACAAAATCAAATTTAGAGGACTTATTTTGCTTTCCTATGAACTTCATTAACGCGGGGTGATTTACAAATTAGGGCCTAGAAAACAAATGAATTCTCTTAAAGCGTATAAAATTGTACTTCAAATGGTTATAATGGTCAAAACTAAATGAGAATTGAGTTTAAATTATATTCGATATGCTGAAATACTTTTATTAAATATGAAATAAAAAACAAAAAAGTAAATTGAGTTAAAGTTATTAATTGCGCTCAATTAAAACTAACTTTTGCTTGATGAGAAAACTGAAGAAAAAAACAATCTACTGGCGATTATCTCTTATTTAATGCATTTTTCTTTTGTTCTCCGTGAAAGCAGGTTTAATTAAAAAATAAAAGAAAAAAAATTTGAACTCAATACATTTCAAATGTATTGTTTGCATGCATGTGCATGCAAACTTGTTGTAAAACATGTCCAGCTATTCTGTTTTTTATACTTTTCATATCAAGTACAATTTGTTAATCCTGCAGGACTTATATATTTTCTTTCTACTTCTTTTGCCATGTCAAACATTAAAAATGTACATGTAATTGTAATTCCTGTGAAAAAGAAATTTTGCTTTTAAATCCTATTAATTGTATAACTCACGCATAATTTCAACCCTCCGTTTGAATATCTTTAATACAACCGCATTTGATGTAAGACTTTTGAAATGGTAAAAAAGGAATATATATTGAAGTTGAAAGTGTGTGAGTGCGAGTGCAAACATACACGCACCCATTCTGCACCTGATTTATAATGCTTCTATTGAAATCAACCCTCTTGGGAGACTCCCTTCCCTGTTGTATGTTTTCCACATTTTTACAGACATTCACTCAAACTTTCACCTTTTACGTTTGTGTTTTGAATGAGAACGAATGAATGCAAAATGGTAAATTGGACATTTCCCACCTTCAAAAAACAATGTGAAAGTGTAAAATTGTCTGCGCAATGAAATTTTGATATTGTTTTTACGTCTACAGCATATAGACAATGAAAATAAATGGGATATTGGAAAGAATGTGAAAACGAAAAGGTTTCTAATGTGCTGATTACTTTTCACCATATAAAATATTTGGTTAAATCTGTTTCACAGATATTTCCTGTTTTATATTCAGCCATTCTCATATCTGCATTTGTTTGCTCTTCTGTTCCACAACACACTCTGCTCTCATGGGTTAACGCCAACAACAATATTATTGTTAACAAAATTTATAACGTTTATTTACATCCATTTGACTTATTCACCATTCCCCCACTATGAGTGATTTAAATAAACACTCCTGAATGTATGCAAATGTTTTTATTTTCCTTGCAGCTCTTGAATATAAATAAACTTTTGTGTTTTTTTTTGTGAACACACATTTGTTTTATGTGTCCATGTGTGTGTGTGGATTTGGACTATTCCTTATGACCGTCTGTATTTGATTTTTAACGATTTTTTTCTACACAAGGATTTTACAGCTGCTAATAAACGTTTCCATAGATATCGCAATGGAAACTTAGTTTTCCATATCCAAACTCTAATTAATTGTATAACTCTTCTAACTGACAATACTATAGTGGATTTATATATTAAAATATTACAGCAGCATCTGCTGTCCCACTGTGGAACAAGAATTTCTTGAAATAAAATTATATATTTATTTCGAATGTCACTTTTGTCACTAAAGAAATGACAGTTAACAGTCTTGCCAGACATAAAAAAACAATACTGAGAATAGCATAGTACACATCTGTCCATCTCTGAGATAATCCGTATGCACTTAAGAGCGCAACATTTCTTCTTTAAGAGAAATATATTCCAATGTTGCACTGTAGTATTCAATGTTGTCAGCCCGTTTTTAGAGTTTCTTAAATGCTTTTGACGCGACAAATTTTGATTCTCAAAAGCGTTTTTGGTCTTGGGTTTTTCATGACTTTTGGAAAAATTACAGCACCCACCCTCCTTCATCGGTACTGTAACAAAAATTTGATGGCAAAGCAAACAATAAAATAGGGACAACAACTTGTCTCTCTCTTCTTATCTTTCTTCACCTGTTCACTCAAAAGTATCTTCATGGTTTTCCCAAAATGCATCAGGGTTCATACCCTGAGTGTCGGTCCAAATAAAATCAAAAATGATAAAAAAATGTTGTGAGTAGCGGCCTCTGAAAACAGCGTTGCTCTGCTTTGCTATTTTTTATATGCTGATTTGTCTCTAGATAACCAGAATATAAAAATAATGTTTCCAAATTTTATATTACTGAATTTGCCGAATTTGTTCAGTTTATCTTTTCAATATCTCGAAGATCATTCCATAAAGAAAAATTATTCTTGTGCCATTTTAAGGGAGTGTGAAACAAAAATATTTATGTTTTGGAAAAATGTAATAACTGCAAAGTTTTGAAATATAAAAAAATATTTTTGATATATTTTATAGCTGCAGATAAATAATTCCTTTGAAATAAAATAAGAAACTTCTTGTGTGAGATGATTTTTGAGATATTATAATATCTAGATGACGCACTTTAGATCTCGTGACTCCCTTTGAAGTTGTAAAACTCCAATTTTAAACTTAAACTCTGTGAATGATGAAAGGAATTTATCACTCTCTAATTAGAAACTGCCAATTATTTTCATATTTTGTTCAAAGTCCTCGACTTTGCAGCGTCAATCTGCTCATAATGATTTTTTAAAGTTCAATAATCATAAATAACAAAAAAAAAAATAATAATAATAATATAACGATAAAACAAGAATATTATAATAATAATAATAAAAATAATAACAACAAATAATAATAACGATAAAAAATAATAATAACAAGAATAATTAAGAAGAGCGTAGTATGACACTTTGTTTGACAGTTTAAAGTTTTCCAAGTTTTATCGGTCCTAAAAATATCTGGATGCTCTTAATTTTTGATTCATCCGTTTATATGGATTATTTGAATTCTCGAATACAACCATGTTATGATCACCTTCCAACGTTAAAATAGTATTGAAAAATATGGCAACACCTCAAATTGTAGCAGAAATATTTGAAAATAAACTTAAATGAAATATTTGGATAAAATATTGGGAGAGTACGATACATTTTTCTAATTCACATGTTTGGCAATAAATTAAATTTATTATACAAAATTATTGCTTTCATAATACACACACACACACATGCGTACAATATTGTAAAATGAAAAACAAATTTTGAAACTTTTTCCAACACAAATTTATTTCATTTTCAATTCAAATTTACCAAGCAGAAATTTTTGATTCTCTTAAATTAAATTCTATTTATAAGAAAATTTATTTTTACAAAAACAACAACAACAACACAGCCCAATACAACACAAGATACATAACTTTGTTTCTTTCGACTGTATCTGGCAGATAAAAATTTTCATTTTTGTTTAAAATTTGCAAAACAAAAAACAACAACGCACACGATCACTTTTAGTACAAAATTAAGCGTGAAAGCAGACAATACGGTGTTCCATGGAAAATCCAAAATTAATTTTGAAAATATAAGAAAAATACATGGAATCAATTTAAAAATATTCCATTTTTCGAAAGCCAACAAAATTCAGCAGCAACAAATAATTTTATTTAAAAGTGTTTCAAACTTTGTGAACACCAAAAGACTTTTTGTTTTAAAATGAAAATTGTGTTTTGAGCAGAAGGAAGACAAGAGAGAGAGAGAGAGAGAGAGAGAGAGAGAAAAAAAACAAAAAAGTGAAAGAATTTTAAGTGAAATTATATATAGAAGTAATAAATTGTTTTTCTTTTGTGCGAACGACTGACTATTCGAATATATTTAAAAGAAAATTTTGACATTGAAATTCTTCTCTTTTTCTTAAGTAAACAAACGAAAAATTAATTACAGCGATTTTGGATAATACAAAGACAAAAAATTAAAAGTTATTGGGTGTACAGATTAGCTGGTGTCGTATATTAGTGGAAAAGCGGTTGAAAAATAAAACGTCCATTAAAGAATGATATCGAGCAAATAACTCGTCATAAATTTATTATCACGAATCGGAGTGTTCTAGAAAACTTTTTTCAGGCGGATGTTTATTAAAAGCTTCCGAACTCGGTCTTAATCTTCTTCACTTGGCGCTAATGAAATTTATAGTAACGCAAAAACTAATTTTAAAAACTTAAAAAATTCACTTCTGGCTTGTACACAATTTGTTCACCGAACAAAAACGTACATAAATTCGTGTGTGTTGTTCTCTTTTTGATTTTAAAAATTTTTTAAATCTGTATGGAAAGTAAAAGCAAAGAGAGCAAAAGTTTTATTGGAAATTTCGTTTTCCGTGCGTATATAAATTTCACTAACGCAAAGTGATTAATTTTTAATGTGTTTTTTGAAGCAGCATGTTGTCCACCTCCGCATACAAATTCAAGAGATTTTATTTATCTTTTTCTTCAGCATTTTTGTGAAGTTGATAAGTTGCCTGGAAATTTTTTTCCTGAAAATTGTTAATAAAAACTTGGATATATTTTCACATTAATACTCGTTTGTATACTGAATGAAGTTTCCTCATAAATTCTATGAATTTCGACATTAATTCAATGCAAAGTTTCATTAAAATTAAACGAACCTCACGCATCGTTGGATTAATGAAACAAGTTCCGTTTAAATTATTTTAATTAAGACTTTGTCAATTAAATGAAATAGTTTGATTGATGTAACGACACAATTCAAATGATACAGCGAAGTATTTTCATCAATAGAATAAAATAGTTGCATTTAATTTTTGGATAAAAAGAAATAATCTCCGTGAATTAATCGAATAATATCACCGGCACTTTGGAGTGATATTTTAATACAATTAATTAAATAATTTGATTGGCAATTGCTCAGAAAATGTGTATCCATTTATATTTTCAAATATCAACAAAATCTTCAATGAAACATTAAAATTCCAAATTTTTTAGTTAAAAAAAATATTTCAAGTTTTGAAGAATTTAGCCAGAACTGAATATTTTCGTTTATACAAAAAAATGGTTTCTAAAAAGATATAAAATGAAATATTTGTATGAAACTAAATATGAAACACACTGAAGCAACTCCAATGAAACTCCTTTAAAAAATTCGTGAAATTTTCATTGTATTTGTAAACAAAAAAACGAATGAAATTGTTTCACTAGATTTATGTAGCAAAATTCTTTCAGTGTAGCTATTAATTATCTCGAGGTTGTTATTAACAATCTCTTGAGAAGTCCAAAATCACACTCCTTAATAATAATCGTGCGTGTTGCTCTTAAATTTTTCACTAACATCCTAAACCTAAATTTCAATGAAAATGGACTTATGCTGTTATTCATCATCTCTTAATTATGACATTTAAAACAAAAATTTGGTCTGCACTATAACGGAAGCCAGTGGTTTTGTATCATTGAAATGTGCTCTTACATACGCATGCACGTACGAGGGCTGTTTGATAATTTCGTAACTTTAAATGCAACACTGATGCTATTAACTGTTATTTGCCACTAGATTACTGAATTCTATCGTACGCAACATGTCTTTCGCAAATATTATTAAAAATTATTTTTTTTCTGTTTTTTTGCTAAAAGAGATAAAGAAATGGGCTCAAAAGATAACACAAGTGCAGTGAAGCAACGAAATAAAGCCCGATAAAAAACTGGCTTCTACTTTTAACGCTCATAATATATCAAATTTTGAAATGTTAACGTTTGACGTTTCTTTAGTAAAACCTTGGGAAATGTTAGCCATGAAATTCTAAATTCTTAAAAAAAGAATTTTTATTTATTTATTGTTTAAGAAAACTGGACAAAAAGAACCCATTTTTCAACAAAATTATCTTAAATAATGAGTCCCATTTTCAATTGGCCGGCTGGCTCCGGTTAATTAACCCCGTTCTCTGGGGCCATTTGAAAGACCAGGCTTTCTTGAACAAACAACTAACGCTGAGAAAATTGAAGCTTGTTTAAGATAAGCGAAATTTTGTTGCAAAAAGTGGTTCAAAATTTCGTGAAAAGGGAGAGATGCCCGCCTCGATATTGAATTATTAATTCCATATTTCTTTTTTAAATTGATATCAATAAAACTGAATTTGTTAAAAAAAATTATGTGTGTTAAAGAAATTTTACTTCCTAACCTTAAATTTGCCACACCCCGGTGTTTTTGTAACTGCTGTTGAACAATTTCAAAACTGTTTTCAAAATAATAACAGCGACATATTTTCTTAATGAAATATTCGATATATTGAAACTATCTATGCATCATGAGTTTATAAAGACTGCGTGTGAATTATAAAAGTATGTTTGACCTGCGTAGTTTATATGCATGTCTGCTGTACTAGATAACCACCCTCGTATGTAGTTCTTAAAGAATGCTGATCAGAGCAAAAGAGTGAAACAACTTAAATATTGTTTTGAAAATTTAAGCAAAAGAAAATGAAAATAATCAGCCAGACAGACGGACATTCACCCCTTTTGTTCTTCAGTTCGCTTTGATATAAAAAAAGAAAGACAAATATTTCGTCCGAAAATTATATGTGCGTACAAGTTTGTGTGTGTAAATGTGTATGCAAACAAGTTATTAAAAAATATAAAATCTAAAAATTTTTATAAAATACCCCGTTATTTCTTCAAACGTGTGTTGGATTGATTTCAAAAAGTGCGTGTTTTGCAGCAGTTTAGCGCTCGAAATCAACCAGAAATCACCAGGAATAAATAAATTAAAATAAAACAGAAAATTTTATATGAAAAACAAATATTTTGTGTATGCAAACAGACAACATTCCAGCAAAACTTTAATAAATAAATAAATAGTTTTCGTGCATATTCCTCAACAGTATGGCCAGCCGGGGTCTTCGACGTAAGAAATCCAATTTAACAGAATTGAAAATTGCGGTAGTTGGGGCTGCCAACGTGGGCAAGACTGGTAAGCGGCGTCTATTTTCACCTGAATTTCTACACCCCCGCTTTTGATAAAAAAAATATTTGTTGCTATTTTGCGAAAGAATGTGTTTGTTCTTAATGAAATTAGTAAATTAGCGCTTTGCGTACATACCCATTCATATAAACAAACATACATACATATATACATCTGTATTTATGCTTGGATGTGCTTCTGTATGTATGAATGCTTGTCATGGATATATAGACTTAAAGAGTTTTCAGTCTCTGTGCGTTCATTTTTTTTTTGGCGACGTCTTTCCACTCTTAATTGTTACCAAATTGAATTAGTTTGAGTTAATTAACGAAATATTAGTTTATTATTCCGAATTTAAGGCTTAAAAAATTAATTATTGCAGGGATGGTCCTCGTCTGCTTTAATGCGAATCATAAAACTAAGTTTGCGATCTATGGAAGTCACCCAATCACTCTCTTAGACATTCTTTTCATATATGATAAGAGAGTGAATGTAGTTGAACTTTTTGGTGCTGGATAACCATTAATATTGGAGCTGTGGAACTGTCTGATATTGCCCAAAGCCAACATAACCTGTAGCCATTCCTCAGGCGTAGCCGCTTCTATACGACAGAGTCATGTAAAACTCTTTGACCGAACGAAATCACTTTGCGAAAACACTGACGACATGAAAACAATATCACTTCGACAACGACCTCTCCTTATTGGAAACCTCTGTACGTATACCAAATATAAATATGTATTTAAATTATGTGTGTGTGTGTGTGTGTGCTTTTCCCGATGTTTATATTATGAAATTCATTTTGAAGAAAACAGCATTTATAAGTTTCTTATTTTTAATGATGCGGTTTTCTTGACAAACTTTTATTAATAATTTCAAAATCACACACCCACCTCTGACAGGAGACGGTCTAATAATTCACCAACATCATGTATTCTGAATAGTGAAACATGTATTTATAAAAATCTTCATTTTGATTGCTGTAGGGTGTTTTTTATACAGTGATACAACTTTGAGTTGGCATCACTGCTTTATTTGACCACCCATTTAACAGCTGATAGTTGCTTTTTGTTTAGTTTGCTTTGACATTTCCTTATGGATCCACTTACACCAGAGCAACGCGTGCAAATTGTGGATATTTTTAATCAAAATAATGGTTCTGTTCGTCAAAGTTATCGTGCACTTCGTCCATTCAAAATTTTATTTTCCTATGAAGCCCATTTTTGGTAGAATGGGTGCGTAAATATTGCGGGGTTATTGGCCCACATGCCTTCAAAAACTGTTTGTGAAAATTGGTGTTCCAGATTGCGCCTTGTACGCGCCAGCCGTGGCGGCCACATGACCGAAATCATATTTAAACATTAATGTCATAAAATGTTCTCTCCAATAAAGACCGTTTCATTGATATCAAAAATATATTACTATGTTTTATTATGATTTAAACTTGTATCACTCTATAAAAAACACCCTTTACAAATATTAAAAGTGATTAGCAGTGGGGTCACACAGGTCGAATATTTGATGCAATGAGCGTAACGCCATCCGATTAACACTGCCAACGAACATAAAATTTGATCTTACAAATTTCAATACTTGTCACCTAATGGTGACTGTCTTAATAATGAAGCTGATGATGATTTCGATGATCATGTTGATAATTCAACTCATCATCGTCACAAAATAACTAAACAAAAACAACAACAAAATTTTTTTCAATGTTTACCTAGAAAAGAAGAAAAATTAAATGAAAACAAAATAAATTTGAAATAAATGAAATTTTGTTTGTATTCCTTTTTCTTGTGTTTCTGTAAATCGTACAGCTTTTGTGCCCATAGTTTTTGTTTTTGCACAAACTTTATCGTATTTATTTGTTTTGTTACAATTCTTTAGAGATCAAAAACTAGAAAGAGGTGAAATGAAATTTGCTCATGAGTTTTGAAATTTATTTACATAATTTTCCAATGGAATATATAAAACCATTATGCTGAGCACACACGAGGCAACAGTTGGTGAACAATTATAATGTTGTTGTTGTATTATTTTGGTTGTCTGCTGCTGATTGTAAGTTCATTAAGTGGAGAAATACGATGTATGAAATCTTAAATTTTGGCAGGTGTTATTGAAGGATTTCTATTAAGGATTTGTTTCCTTTCATATGAAAATTTAAAGAAAGTATTTTTATAACCCGGAGAAAACTTTAAAATGTTTTCAATACTGAATTTAATATCAATAAGAAGATGAAAAAAGTCATAAGATTTCTTGTGAATTTCAAATGGGAAAATTAAAATGTCTCTTTAATTAGGTGAAATTGTGTTTTATCCTTTTTTTGGAAAAGCATTTCCGTTTCCTTCTGGCCCCATTCGTATATTCAATGCTAATAAATTACTCTCTCCTACAGCAACACACAACACTTGCCGAGTGCTTACATGCATTTGAAATTCTTTTTGTAAGCCATTACGGCCTTTTACGACCGTTCCTTACAACCCTTAACATGTTGTTTTGACCACTTTGAAATTTTATATATGACATTCTGTTTGCGTTTTTGGTTTTGTTTTGCAACAATCACGCAACATTAAGGTGCCTGACATGATGTCCTTTGTGTCACAGTGTGCATTGAAAGTAGCGGCGGGTGTAAATGCCGGGTGCAAAACAACAATTTAAAAAAAATCTAAAAAGATAAAGTTTGAGGTGGGAATTGTGCGGCACATATGAAACATTGTTGTTGAGAGTTTAATAGCCTTTTTTACCTGGCAACGCAAATAACTTTCTTTGGCTGACTGGTTAATTGAAATGTGCATTATTTTTTATTGCTGCACAATAATGCAGGGTGTTTGCATTAAGAGAGTTGGAGGGGTGTAATTAGTTGTGCATATAAAAGAATACATTTAACATGCTTTGGAATAAATAAATACTTCATTCTTCAATTAATTATTATTCGAATATATTTTGTTTGAAAATATATTATCCGAATAAAAGTTATTCGAATAATAATATTCTAACAAAAATTGCTCCAATAATTTTATTCATTCTTCGATTTTTAGTTACTCGAAAAAATTTTATTGGAATATATATTGTTCGGAAACATATTGTTCGAATAAAAGTTATTCGAATAATATTGTTGGAATAACGAAAATTGTTCTAATAATTTTATTCGAATATTGTACTACAATAATATTATTTGAATAAAAGTTATTCGAATAATAATATTGTAATAAAATTCTACGAATAATAGTATTCGAATATTGTACTCTAGTTTTATTGTTCGAATAAAAGTTTATCGAATAATAGTAATATTCTAATAAAGATTGTCCTAATAATATTGTTCGAATAAAAGTTATTCGAATGATAATATTCTAATAAAAATTGCTCGAATAATAGTATTCGAATATTGTACTCTGATAAAATTGTTGGAATAAAATTTTTTCGAATAATATTGTTCGACTAAAAGCTTATCGATTAATAGTAATATTCCAATAAATATTGTTGGAATAAAAGTTAATCGAATAACAATATTCTAACGATAATTGCTGGAACAATTTTATTCGAATACTGTTCTCTAATAATATTGATCGGATAAAAGTTATTCGAATAATAATCTTCTAAAGAAAATTGTTCTAATAATATTATTCGAAAATTTTACTCTAATAATATTATTTGAATAAAAGTTATTCGAATAATAATATTCTAATAAAAATAGCTCGAACTATAGTATTCGAATATTGTACTCTAGTAGTATTGTTCGTATTAAAGTTATTCGAATAATATTGTTCGAATAAAAGCTTATCGAATAGTAATATTATGATATATATTCTTCGAATAATTTAATTAGAATATTGAGCTTAAATAATACATATTCTTCGAATAATTACTTTAATAGTGTTGTTCGAATAAAAGTTTTATTCGAATATTGTGCATTTAAAATACTATTCAGAAAAAAGTTCTCCGAATAATATTGATTGAATAAAAGTTTTTCGAATAATATTCTAATAAAAATATTTGGTATAATTTTATTCGAATATTGTTCGGTAATAATATTGTTCGCATTAAAGTTATTCGAATAATTTTGTTCGAATAAAAGCTTATCGAATAGTAATTCTAATAAATATTGTTCCAGTAGTTTTATTCGAACATTGAACTTAAATAATCAATATTCTTCGAATAATTTTATTCGAATATTGATCTTAAATAATAAATATTCTTTGAATAATTACTTTAATAGTGTTGTTCGAATAACAGTTACTCGAATAATAATGTTCTAATGAAAACTGTTTGAGTAATTTTATTCGAATATTGTACTCTAATAATACTATTCGAAAAATAGTTTTCCGAATAATATTGATTGGATAAAAATTATTCCAATAATATTCTAATAAAGATGTTTGGTATAATTTTATTCGAATATTGTAATATATTTCGAATAAATGTTATTTGAATAATAATGTCTTAATTCGAACATATATTGTTCAAATAGTCTTGTTTGCGTAAAAACAAATTTTATTCGAATAAAATGTGGCCGTATGAAATGTTAATAAAAATTATTCAAACAAATTTTATTGAAATATATTTGGGAGAATAACTTAATCAAAGCAAATATCATTCGAATATATGTCGTTTTCACAAAATTATCCCAATAACTATTATTCGAATAATATTGTTTGAATTATTTGTATTCGAACAATTTTAATCGAATAACTACTTTTATAGTGTTAGAGCAATCAATATATCTTTTAGATTAAAACAATTATTATTTCAATAGTTTGAAAAGAATAATTATTCTGAAGGCAATTTTCACCGAATATTCGAATAATTGGTTTTGAATATTTTTACTCAAATAATTTAATTTTTCTTTTCAAATCGCTTATGCAGTTAATTTCTATTTGAATAATTTTTATCTAATAAGAAATTCTTCAAGCATTTTTCAAATGATTTTTTAATACAACGAGTATATTTTAGAAATTTTTTTTCAAAGTTTTTTTTGTTAAGTGTAGCTGCTCTTTCATTTCTATTTCAAACCACTTAAATGCAGCTGAAGCAAAACTTAACATTATGAACGTAATAACTTGACCCACATACGAGCACAACATATTTTCTTTTCTAGAGAACTACTCGTAGAGAAAATAAAACTTAAAAGGGATTTAGTACCCCATAAACCTTTTTAAGCACACATAAAATTCCGTTCTTAACTTAACGACTGTAAACTGAATTTAATGGCCGTACTTTTCTTCTTGTTTCAGCTCTTATTGTACGTTTCTTAACGAAACGTTATATCGGTGAATATGACCATCGACCAGGTGAGTGAAAATTTCCACATTATTTTTGTGTATAAAAAAATTTCCTTTTTTATTCTGGAGGATGACTCTTTTAACATTTATGAATAATTAATTTGCTTGCTGGCTTTTTAAAAATGAATTCCTTTTTGTTTTCTATTATATATTTTTTATTTTATTTTTGGACCTGCTGTTAAGTAAAATGCCTATTCAGTTTTGGTACGTGGTGCTTCACACTATTTTGCTTTTTATTAGCCAAACATGAATACGTTTAAATTGGGGGGATATGGGCATTAAGAAATGTCCTTGCAGATTTAGTGAATGTGTAGGGTTTTTGTCGTTGTTACAGTGGGTTAGAAATGGATATAATTTAATTTGCTTTCAAGCGGAGTTTTTAAGATTTGAAAAATGATTTTTTGGTCAGAACTATGGAAAGAGGGAGGAAAGGGTTGAAAAGAATGAAAAAGGATGAGAAGATAGAGAATTTCCTATGGCCATTTTACTTTTAACTTCGCCAGCGAATTTTTGCTATGGTACAGCCGAAGAAGGGTGCTTTATTGCGCTCTTTAGCACATAACAGAGCCAATTGCTGTCGGTGCTATGACTTCGGGATAAAACAGGCCTAAAACAAACTAACGCAATCATGCACTAAAAGAGATCAGAGAAATTCCATACCTTATTCATGACTTAGATCAAAATCGAAGCCGGGGTCCTCGGCTCCGTAGTCTGTGCGTTAAGCAGAATTACCCAGTTTTTAATTTCAAAAACACCAAAACAAAGAAAAAAGTTTTGAGTTGAAAACATCTTATTTTATTGAAGAGTGAAGGCAGATATGAAAAAAAAAACAACGCAATAAATAATTATATTTTATTTTATTATAAATATTATATCGAGAAAATATATTTGGCTTTTAAGTGCAGCGTAATATTTGCAAAGAATTCATTAAATCGGCACACGGAACAAGAGAAGATTAACAACAATTTGATTAATTAAAATACTTAGAAAAACAGAAAGATAAAGTTTTCGGAAGTCACCGCATTCCCATCATCATTTCTCTTGTGTAAACACAACAGTTTTCAGCGCTTTTTAGGTCACTTCCGTGCAGGCGAAGACACGCCATGTGATTGCAGTTCCCTGTGAACATAATGTTTTAGGTGAACTGGTTCCATGTGATGACAGTTCTTGTTTTTAAAAATTCGATATATTTTCTGTTGAATAAAAATATTTCATTTAAAATTTTGATTTTATTCCCACTGTCATGATGAAAAAGCATGAACATTAATTAAAAAAAAAACCCCCGAGCACCCATTTTCAAAATTTTCTCATCGATCAATCGAAAAAGCACTGAGAACGATGTGAGTTGACAACACTGGCATTAACTATTTCAGCCAACAGCATCCTGGTTTTTATTCTTTAACATTCTTTCAGGCAACATGTAGTAGCACCACGGGCCTATCTGCCCGATCTACCAGATAATCTTGTTGAAATTATATTAATAAATATGCCATTGATCCTTAAAAATTAAATATTTTTCGAGCAACAATTTTTATAGAAATAAATTTTATATAAATTTAATTTAACAACACTTTTGGCCAGGCTTAAAACCAGCTTTTTGTTGAATTGCTCATTTAAAATATGGGTATTTCCACTAAAAGGAGTACCTACAAAAAAAAAACGAATTTCTTCAAAACTCTATTTTAGCACATTTTCATAGAAAAACAATTAGATTTAGTTATTATGAAACAATTTTACATTTTCGATTGCAAAGTTATAAAAGAGAATATAGGTTTCGTTGGGATATATCTTTTAACCGATTTCTTTTAATAAACATGCTTTAAGAGACACGTTATTTATTAACTTTTAGTTGCTAAAATCTTTTTGAGAATAAAAAAGCCAACAAAAATTCATAAGGAACTCCAAATGAACAATGAAATCGCCTACATGCATCTCACATGCAAAAAACAACTTAATATATCGTCGCAGAAAATGCAAAAAGCCCTATCTAATATTTTAAAATTAAAACTGTATCGACAATTAAAGAAAATATTAAGAAGAAATTCCTATATTAATTGAGTAATTTCGTGCTAATTTGTCAATAGATTTTTAATTAAAAAAAGGTTGATGCTACATTTGCTAAACTCTTAAAATGTTAGAAAGGACTTTTGTCCTTTTTGGAGGATTGTTTGCTTCCCATATAAAATTTGTTAAATAAAACAAACCTTGGGCTGCTTTGAACTTCTATCACAATATTTGCTGGTTAATTCTTTTAAGATTTTCATCAGTCTCGGTAGTTTTTTAAAATAACAACTGCAGGAGGTATCACGGCTTAACCTAAAATTATTAAAATATTAATCCTGGCCCAGGGTGCTTTTAATCATGGCATGGCTATTTCTATTTATGTGACAAAAAAAAGGAGTTCATAATGGATTCTTTACTTTTGCGCTCACTTTTCGTTCGCATGATTGCATCATGTTTATTAAATGTGTTTATGTAAGTGTTTGTGTGTAAATACGAATATGTGTGTGTTATTTTATCGTTTATGTGTTTTTGTTATTAAAAAAGAATACCTTTTGTGAACTATTCCAGAAAATCGATACAAACATGAAGCAGTTATCGATGGGGAGGCAGCTTTATTTGAAATACTAGACACAAGTACGAAGGTAAGTTGGCGGGTACACCGACTCCCGCTTTGGTTTGTGACATACAAACAAACAAACAAAAGTGGGAACTGTTGTACTCCATATTACAACCAACACTAACTCGGTAACGTTGGCAACAACAACATTGAAGTTGTACAAAACTAATAAATTTATTGTTAAGAGTTGTAAAATGAAAATATCATTTGGGTCGTGAAAGTTAAAGGTTTGAGCAAATACCGACGGCCAATGAAGGAAAGAATAATACTTGAATTATATTTTAATTGCAGAGTAAATAACATAAAATATTTGAGTTGTTTGACTTACAGGTGGTTGGATGTAAATTTAATTAAAGGACTCTAAGGACACAAGAAAAAGTTAATTAAGTACTCTGCTTTAGAATATTTTAATGAAATTGCTTTTAGATAATTTTTTTTTCATTTATCATGGTCTGACTGAGTATCTACTGCGTACGATCGGAAGGATCACAAAACTACTGATATCAAATTGTGGGAAAGAAATGTTTTTCTTATTAATAGTACGCTTTCGTTGAGGCTTTATGCCCATTAGGCAACTATAAATAATCGCCAAAAGAGGTGTTGTTGTTACATCAGTAACAACAAATTTTCTATAAATTTTTTTGTGAATAAAATTATTCTGATAAATTTCGAAAGAGTAGCAAACATGACAGAAAAATTGTTAGAATAAAAACAGTTGGAATAAAAACTATTCCAAAGAAAATTCTTCGAATCAAAATTCTTTGAATGAAAGTTCTCCGATTAAAAGCTTTTGGAATAGAAGTTGCTCGAATAAAAGTTATTCGAATAAAAACTTGATTTGAATAATAATTTATTTTGATAAAAGCCATCCATTTATATTGAATTTAGTTTTTTGGTATCCATGAGTCAGTAAAATTGTTTCCGATAGATTTTTCGTAATTAAATTTAATAGGACAAAAATTAAAATATTTCGAACAAAAACTATTTGAATAAAACTTTTTCGGAACTATTTTATTTATATAAAAATTATTCGAGCGAACATAATCCGAATAAAATTCATTCGTGTGCAAATCATTCGCATAAGAAAACTATTGAAATAAAAAATCTAATAGAAATTATTCGAATTAACACGTTAGAGAAAATGTGATTATTAACGATAAAAAGTTATTATATTTTATTCAAGTGAGTTATTATGATATGGAAAAGTAGCAACGCTACTAAATTTTTTTTGCAAAAAAAAAAAAGTATTTATTCTCATAAAAATCGAAAGAGTAGAAAACTTCGAATTGAAATTTTTAGAATGAAAACTATTTGTTTAAAAGATATTCGAATAAAAATTATTCGCTTTGCAAATCATTCGAATAACAATATATAATGAAAAGTTGTTCGATTAATTTTGAATAAAAATTATTTTTATACAAATTATTCAAGTAAAAACTATTTGGTCTTCGAAAAAAAGTTATTTGAACAAAAATTATTCTTATAAAAATCGAAAGAGTTGAACATTTAAAATTAAAATTTTTCTTAATGAAAATTATTCGATTGAAAGTTATTCGAATAAAAATTATTCGCTTTGCAAATTATTCGAATAACGAATATCCAATTAAAAGTAATTCGATTAATTTCGTATGAAAATTATTTTTATATAATTTATTCAAGTAAAAACTATTCAAATAAATTTATTCAAACAAAAATTTTTCGAATAAAAGTTCTTCGAATAAAAGTTCTCGAATAAAATTCATTCGTGTATATCGTATATTTTCTATAGATTATTTTTTTACTAACAATAAGTCGAAAAAATCATAATTGTTCAAATAAAAATTATTCGAACAGAAATTATTCGAGCAAAAATTATTCGAATACAAACTATTTTAACAAAATTTATTATTAAAAATCGTTCGAATAAGAAGCTAAGTATTGAATATTATTCCAACAAAAATTATTCGAACAAAAATTACTCGAATGAAAATTATTCTAACAAAAAATTATTCTTACAAATCATTCGAATAAACATTGAAAATTATTCGAACAAAAATTATTCGAATACAAACTATTTTAACAAAATTTGTTATTAAAAATCGTTCGAATAAGAAGCTAAGTATTGAATATTATTCGAACACAAATTATTCGAACAAAAATTACTCGAATGAAAATTATTCTAACAAAAAATTATTCTTACAAATCATTCGAATAAGAAATATAAACATTGAAAATTATTCAAACAAAAATTATTCGAATAAAAGTTATTCCAACAGAAATTATTCGAATGAGAAACATAAATATTGGAAATTATTCGAACAAAAATTACTCCAATAAAAATTATTCCAAGAAAAATTTACAAATCTTTCGAATAAGAAGCTAAATATTGAAAATTATTCCAAAAAAGAAACATTCGAACAAAAATTATTGCAATAAAACTCTTCGAATGAAAAGTAGTAAAAAAGTATTTTTGAAAACCATTCAATTTTATTCAATTCAAATGACTTTTTAAAATAAATTTCATTCATAAATCTTTTTATTTCATACAAACAGCTCATAGATGCACTTTTATCTACCTTTCCAACGATATATAATTGTTTGACCTTTTTCATTATAATAAGATTTTGACACTACAAATTGTCATGTCACTCTATCAATTGTTCAAATATCATTTTCTTACAATCACTTACCGTGGCGAAGTGCATAATCGTTTTGTAGCTTTCATTGGGAAAACTGGGTCATATTAAACGGCAACAAAAGGAAGAAGAAAAAAAGACGTAAAACACAAAGTCCTCGAAAAAATAATTGAAACAAACAGACTGACGCTCCTGCAAAATATTAAAAAGGACAACATGGTGTCATTGCATGTTTGCTCAAGCTTTTACTTTTATTTCAACTACGCAACTCCTTCTGGAAAAAAAACCATCAATTTGTTTATCTGTAAAATGAAAAAAAAAAAAAAAATGCAACAAAAACAAGCACAAGTCATTAACATCAAAGCAACCTTCTAATAATATTTCTTCTTTTTTTAATTTGGAATTCAAATCTAATAAAAAATTATATTCTCTTGCATGTCTTTGCTGACGCCGCTGATGTCATTATCCATCCAGTCGGAGGAGTTCACCAATGCGGCTGATATGGTCCAACGGGCGGATGGCTTATTACTAGTCTTCTCTGCAACAGACACTAACAGTTTCAATTATTTACGACGGGCCAAAGCACACCTGCAAGTGGATATTCCGATGCACATGGTTGCCAATAAGACAGATTTGCTGCATTTGCGTAGGGTGACCAGTGACGATGCCGAAGCCTTGGCCAAGGAAATTAGTGCCAAATATACTGAAGTATCTGCCGCAGAACATGTGGACATGGTGGTTGATGTATTTAATGATTTGTGCAAGGAAGTCTACGCCTCCAAACGCAAATCCAAACAGAGTTTGTTGGAGCGCATGTTGAGCAGCGCACGGCCCTACTCGCGGGGGAAAAGTGACAGCAATCTGCTGAAAGATTGAAACTTATTTAACTTTTTTCCCGAAATTTCTTTTATATTTTATTTTAGTATTTTATAAATAAATTATTTAAATTTAATTAGTCTAATGTACGCCCCTCCCTTATCTCTTTTTGACATTTACTTGACATTGTCCAAGCTTGAGGTCCAATTACTTCATGCGGATTTATGAATTTGTAAAAAGCCTTCCCTCTGCTCTTCTTTGTTTGGACTATTCTTAATTTTTCAACTATTCTTAATATATTAATTATTCTTAATTCATTAACTCATACTCTTAATTTATAATTTAAAATGTTGCTTTTAATCTTGCACTTAATTTTTGTAGAACTGTAGAATCCAAGCAAAGAAGCGGCGAAATATGGCTTTTTTGCTGAACTCATATTTTGTGCAAGATAATTGGACCCTAAGCTTGCGCAATATAATTTAAATAATTAAATTAAATCTCTTGTTATTTACTTCTTTTCTTAGTAAAATTTTCTAATAATTATGAGGCTCTTCTGGCACTCATTAATAATAATATTTTTCATTTATTAATAATGTAACACATTTTAGTTTTTTAATGAAAAAGTGTTTCATTTGAAAGCTTTTAATTTGTACTCGCATTTAAAATCAATAAAATGTAACGTATAAGAAAGTCTGCAGTGAAAAATTTTTCATAACATGGAAAAGCTTTGTTATGATTTTAGTACAGAAGCTTAGTATTTGGTAAATAAAAGCTCTTTTGCTTTCAACAGTTGCGGGCAAAATGTTAAAAACGCTTTAGTTTTAAGGTACTGCGTGATAAAGGCAAGTTTTTACTATTTATAGCCAATTTGTATCTTCCGGCAGCAGTAAAATTTAAAAACTTTTGGAGAAAAAATTTCATATATTTATATAAAAATATATCTCTTTATCGGATATATAAGACATCATTATAATGTTTCTAACATTTCGATATGTAGTTAATGCGAAAATGTAATAATTGAATTGTAGAAATAAAAATTTTTTCATCAAAAATCGTGTAAATAAAAATTATTCGGATACAAGTTCTCAGAATACAAGTTTATTCGAAGAAAAATCACCCGTATACAATGATTCGAATAAGAGCTGTTCGAATAAGAACTATTCGAATAAAAATTATCTGGAAGAAAATTATGCGAATAAAGAATATTCGTATAAAATATATTATAATAATGTTTATTCGAATAAAAGTTATTCGAATAGAAAGTATTCTAATACACATGGTTCAAATAAAAAGGTGTTCGAATAAGAAATATTCGTTTACATATCATGTGAATATAATCATTCTAATAATTAAAATCTATCGAATTACTGAATATTCAAGTGAGTTATTTTGATATCCATGAGTCAGTAAAATTTCTTTCCGATAGATTTTTCGTGATTAAATATAATATGATAGAAATAAAAAATTATTCGAATAAAAGGCATTTGTGCAAACATTATTCGAAGAATTGTTATTCGAATAAAATTTATTCATACCAAAGTTGTTCGCGTAAAAAGTATTCCATTACAAATTCTACGAACAAGAACTATTGAAATAAAAATTATTCTTATAAATATTGATCGAATGAAAATTGTTTGAACAAAAATTTAAACACGATTCGAATAAAAGCTGTCCGTCCAACCTTATTTATGTAACCTATTATGAGATTCATGTATCAGTAACAACGCTACTACTTTTTTTGTTTGTATTCTCATAAAAATCCAAAGAGCAGAATTGTAGAAATTAAACTTTTTCAAATAAAGTTAATTCGAATGAATTTTACTCAAACCAAAGTTGTTTCAATGAAAATTATTTGCATATAAATGTTTTGAATACCAACTATTCAATTAAGAATAAAAATTGATCGATTAAAAAATATTCTAATATAATATATTCGGAAAAAAATATTTAAATAAAAATTATTCGAATAATAATTGCTTAAATCAATATGGTTCGAAGAAAAATTATTCGAATAAGAGCTATCAAATATTATTCAAGTGAGTTCAATATCAACGTGCTAGTAACAGCTCTACTACATGCTCTCTTATAGATTTTCTAGAATTTTTCAAAACACAATTCTTTCGAAAAATAATATTTTGAAGAAAAATTATTCGAATAAAAATTGTTCGAACACAAATTTTTCCAAAAAATTACTTCAATAAAAATTATTTTAATAAAAAGTATTCGAAAAAAAACTACTTGAATAAAAACTGTTCGAATAAAAATTGATCGAACAAAACTTATTCCAAAAAATACTTGAATAAAAATCATTTGAATAAAAATTTTTGGAAAAAAAGTTTCTTGAGTAAAAATTATTCGAATAAAAATTATTTGAATAAAACTTACTTGAATAAAAATTATTCTTAAGAAAAATGTTCGATCAAAAATTGTGCAAAAAAACTAATTTAATAAAAATTATTCGAAAAAAAATTATTGAACAAAAATTATTCGAATAAAAATTGTTCGAATAAAAATTATTTGAATTAAAATTACTTGAGCAAAAATTATTCGAAAAAAATTACTTGAATAAAAATTATTCGAACAAAAATTGTTCGAACAAAAATTATTGAAAAAAATATTACTTCAATAAAAATTTTTTGTATAAAAATTATTCGAATAAAAATTATTCGAACAAAAATTATTCGGTGAAAAATTTCTTAAGGAAAAATTATTGGAAAAAAAATTATTTCAATAAAATTTTCATTACAAATCATTCGAGTGCAACAAATTGTTAACAACGAAATTCGCTCATTTTAGTGAAGCAAACCAGAGGCTAAATTGGGAATTGAACCCACAACTTTTTTGGCTGAGTCCAATCACTTACCCCCGATTAAATTGTTCCATTAGCGACTTTTTAAAAATTAATTATTATTCTTATATGAGAAGAACCCAAAGTCGGACTAGTGATGGGCAATTCAAAATGTTAATAAAAATAATTAATTATATTTTAAACTCTTAAAATGTTTCATTGTTTTCCGAATTTCTGTCCGTTAATTATTATTATTTTAGTCCAGTTTTTTTTCCGTTATAATTAATAAATAAATTGATTATATTGACAAAATGTAAAATAAAACATTTAAATTGAAAATTATACGCTCAATAAAAATTTTGTTAATGAATTATTTGTTGTTGTTGTATTTGAATGAAAATACACGCACAAGAAGTTGAAATTGAATGTTGGGTGTTTAAATAAAAATTAATTGGTTTCATTTACATTCTCGATTGGCCGTTATCAGCTCGATGTTCTGGTCGATAATAAAAATAAATCTTCTTTACAACTTCCTATTAAAATATTATGGCCACAGTTGTGGATTAATCGATTAAAATTGAGTTCTTGGTATTCAAATTTTATATGACATTCACGGAGACCAGGAATACATTTTCAATTTAAGTGTTTGCCTTTTTCAAAATTTGCAAAAATTTTCCCGTGAATGATGTCGTGCTGAAATAGAATTCCCCTGATCGTGGGTAACTTTTTTTCCTTTAATTTCTATTGTTTTTTTTTACTGGGGAACAGAACAGAACATGCCAAAAATGTATATAATTTTTTTTTGCATTCTGCTTTGTTGTAATTATTTTGCTTTGTTAATTTTTTTTTATAAAATTATTTTGGAGTAAAAATTTCTTTGATACTTTTATTTTTTCAAACTTCTTTCTGTTTTTACATTCACTGAGAACTGGTAGAAGAAAAAGTTGTTCCCGGGAAAGTCACGACAACGTTTTTCCCTTCGAGGGGAAACAAATTTCATGGGAAAAATAAATTCCACGTGTTGTTCGCGATAGGGGTGATATACATTTCTGAATGATATTTCAAATTGTAGAACACTTCCTATTCGTAATATTATTTCAATAAATTTTGTAAAAACATTTTTCAACTGTTAAGAACACCAGAGCGGGACAACACAGAGTACGTGGCAGGACTTTTTGCAGTTGCAGGACTTATTATGTTTCTCTATAAAAATATGGTAAACTAGGGTTTTGAAGAAGTTTATTTTTTGTGTCGGTACAACTTTTAGTGGAAAGGCCCATATTTTAAATGAGCAATTCAACAAAAAGCTGGTTTTAAGTCTGGCAAAAAGTGTTGTTAAATTTAAAGTTTATTTTTATAAAAATTTTTGCTCGGAAACTATTTAATTTTTAAGGATCAATGGCATATTTATTAATATAATTTCAACAAAATTATCTGGTAGATCGGGCAGATAGGCCCGTGGTGCTGCCACATGTTGCCTGAAAGAATGTTAAAGAATAAAAACCAGGATGCTGTTGGCTGGAATAGTTAATGCCAGTGTTGTCAACTCACATCGTTCTCAGTGCTTTTTCGATTGATCGATGAGAAAATTTTGAAAATGGGTGCTCGTGGCTTTCTTAAATTAATTTTCATACTTTTTCATCGTGATAGTGGGAATAAAATCAAAATTCTAAATGAAATATTTTTATTCAAAAGAAAATATATCGAATTTTTATAAACAAGAGCTGTCATCACATGGAACCAGTTCGCCTAAAACATTATGTTCACAGGGAACTGCAATCACATGTCGTGTCTTCGCCTGCACGGAAGTGACCTCAAAAGCGGTGAAAACTGTTGTGATTACACAAGAGCACTGATGATGGGAATGTGGTGACTTCCGAAAACTTAATCTTTCTGTTTTTCTATGTATTTTATTTAATCAAATTATTGTTAATCTTCTCTTGTTCCGTGTGCCGATTAATTTAATTCTTTCCGAATATTACGTTGGATTTAAGATCCAAAAATATTTCCTCGATATAATATTTATAATAAAATAAAACAATTATTTATTACGTTGTTTTTAATTTATATCTGCATCTACTCCTCAATAAAATAAGATGTTTTCAACTCAAAACTTTTTTCTTGGCTTAAGTTTTTTTGAAATTAAAAACTAGACAATTCTGCTTAACATAAAGGCTGCGAAGCCGAAGAACCCGACTTCGATTCTGCTCTAAGTCATCAATATGATATAGAATGCATTTCAAGAACAGAGTTCATATTCTGAACTCCGATATCAACTATTTGAAAAACAAAAATTTTGAAGGGAAAGTACATCTTGATAATTTCGGAAGATTAAAAACAGGAAGAACTTATAAATTATCGCAGCCAATATATTTTTATTATTATTCTTATTGTTTTTATTATTAATTTAAATAAAATAACGCGTATTTGATTGGAATTTTATTGATTATAACACATTTAGAAAAAAAAAACTTTAGCAAACTTTCATCCCCAAAGCCAAGAGAAATATATTTGAGAACACAACAACAACAAAAAATACTTCATTTACATAATATTTACGTACGTTCATACGTTTCGAATAGTGTTTGAACATTCAAAATTCTAGTTCTCGATAACTGGAATATGAATTTTAGGTAATTTATAGAAAAAAAAAATACCTGTTGTCTGGTCAACTATTTCCATAAATGATGAACTCAGAAGTCTGTTCGTTCTTACGGAACAAATATCTCACAAAATAGAGTAAATTCTTTATTTGGAATACGTGATAGAAGAGATCGTTTTGGCTATTGTGATCGTTGAACTCAAGACTGTATTTTATTTTAAATATTTTGTGGTGTATAGAAACGACTATTTAAATAAAATTATTATGAAAAATTTATGTTGATATACGCCGTTGAATTAAAACCAAATTATTTAAATGATACGACATGGAAAAAAATATCTCAAATATATTTTCAAAAGATCTTTTTTTTTTTAATATATAAATAATTATAAACTTGTTCTTGTGCTGCTGCCTTTGTTGAGCAGCGCTTGGAAAAGATAAGAACTTTAGATATATTCAATTTAGAATCTTTGGGTCAACTAATTTACACTTGCGGAAAATCGTACGAAATTACGCGCCAAATCTGAATAATTTTGAGTAAATTTCCCTTATAAAGAAAAATCTGTGTTGGGGTGTAACACGATTTTGCTAAGAAGTAGTTGCCCTCTTAAAGTTAAATTAGTCCTGCCATATTCATAATGCGATAATTATGACGCCATAACCTAAAATGAAAATGCTTTTTGCCTCTATCAGCGTTGCCATTTTGGTACCTTTCGGGTATATTTTCCCTTTTCAGAATGCCGAAATAGTATTAAAAGCTTTTTAATAAATTCTCACTAATTGTTCAATTAACAATCTCTAATATTTTGAACAATTTCTTTGTTCGATCTCCTGTTTATTTCATTTTTAAATTTTAAAAATAAAACGTCGGCTGGGCCGGTTAAGTAATAACACTTTACATTAGCTGTTTAGCAAACATGTTTTCAATTACATGTTAATTGAATCAATTAAAATAATTAAGCAACAATACTGGGATTTAATGTGCGTTACCATCGGCATAGTTAATTCTTTTACAGCTCTCGCATACTATTTCCTAATAAAATTTTTTTAAATAAAAATATTTATAATTCTCTTTATTCCATCAGTATTATTCCATGTCAATTAAATATCAAAAATAGGACGCTTCTGTTCTCTTGTTCTTCAGCAATCAACAATTTATAACAACCTCCTGTTAGATTCCGAATCCTAGAGAGTTGTCACAAGTACTTGATTGTTGTCCACAACTAGTGGGTGAGTGTCCTACTTTTGGTATTGCCTTGACGTGACGTTGAATTATATTTCGGAATCGAATCTTTTTCCGAAATATAATTAGGCTACAAAATTTTTTTTCTTAAATATTTTTACGTGCCAGTTGTGTTTAATATCATAAATTTAATAAAATTTTTTATGAGAGAAATTTTCCCTATAACACTATGAAAATGAATTATAAAGTGATTTCTGTTGTAAAAAGTTTACAATACAACGATTTTTTAATTCCTTTTTGTTTATTTTTAAGTGGGACCATTAATCAGATGATTAACCCAGCATGCGGCATCAGAACTGGGAATAATATTTATAGGGAAGAGAATAGAGGGAGTAGTGTTTTTGGGTATGCGATTTGAACTTTCTCAAACCGGCAGATAATTTGTTCCCCATGCTGGCGTTGTTGCCTTTTATAAAAATTATATTTACACATTGAATAATAATAGAACAAGAATTTCTACAAGTCTAACTAACTAACCACGAGGGTAAACACTTTTATTATGTTTCAGTGTGTGTGTGCAACCATCACCGCTTGATATTTCTCTTTTTAATTTGACGCTAAAATAATAACTTTCAGTGTGAGGAAGAAACGTTTTACAATTATTCAATTTAAATATTTACGAGTAACAAATATTTATTTGAATTATTTTCCTTTTTGAATGGAAGCGTAAATAAATTGCGCGCTATTTATTTGAGGGAAACAAAAATTATTTACTTAACCGGCTACTACAGGCAATCTTAGTTGATAGCAAATATTATTGAATAACAGATATTTTGCTTTCTAGAAAACTAAACAAAAAAATCATAAATGAAAAAAAATTGGAATAAAAAGGTTCCTATAAAATTGCCATGAATGAATGAAAGAGTTTAAGAAATTTATATAAACTAAAATCGCTCGGAGGTGCAAATTCGATCACAAAAAGTATTTTATATTTATAAACGGCTTATAAGACAAATATCGTATGAATATCTACACGAAAATGCCTTTTAAGTCTTGGACGTTTGATAAAAATTGGTGGACAATCAGATACCTAAAATGGCACCACAAACTTATATGTATCGTATTTAAATAAGATTATATATATATAAGATTTAAGAATGTTCAAGAAGGAGGGTCCAAAAAGAAATGATGTAAAAGTTTAAGCTGTTAAATGGCATTAATTACCACTACAATGACACTTGCTGATGTAAAAAGTGGGCAGAGTCACACGTCCACACAAAATAAATATATATTTTTACCTTTCCTACTACGAAACTGATTCCTACGAATTGAACTTATAAAATATTATAAATTCAAACGCAAAGAATTATGTTCTGAAATGTTACGCTGCCTTAAGAGTAAAATAATATAAAATATCATTTAGTTTATCTGATGGAAATACATGCAGGCAGCAGCCAGCAGTTGTATTAATTTGTGGTTACCAAGTAACAGTTTAAATCTGAATAGATACGACGTCATAAAGCCAGCGACTCTACCAAACTGCCAGATAACCCACCCTTCAAACAAACCAGAACATGAACATTTCTCTTAATCTGGTATTAAATAGTAATTAAAAATTAAATACAGAGTGTCTGTCTGAAACGAGTACTTTATCTTTTATCTTTATTATGTACATTTTACATTTTTATGCAGAATGCGGTCTAATTTGAATTTCCTTACGAGTCTAGAACTACTAACTAAACGAAGCGATACTAACTAAAGCGAACGCTACAGCTGTGGCAAGCAACAGATACGTTTTTATCGTGTGTGTTTGTTTGTTTATAGTAAATGCGAGCTGAAATTCTAGAGCAAATCTGTGCAGTTAATGTGGGCAAATATGGGGAATGCAAAGCAAATCAACAACAACAACAACAACAGATTATATTTGCATAGCAATAAATAAACATTTCATTTAAACACTATAATTAATTAAACATGCTGGATATCTAGAAGTTGCCTTAAAGCCATAGATTCTAAATTCTAAGCAAATTGTTTCTCAATATTCAGATTGAACAACAGCTGGAATAGTTGGAACGTTTGAAATACAACGTTTTCGAATCGAAAATCATTTAACACATGCCGCACATTCCGCTCTGCTTATTGTTCTTAATTTTAAGTTAATAATTAATAATCGCTAAAAGTTGTATTCAAATTTTCATTTCAATATTCGTTTAAGTCTCAATTGACATTTAATTGACTTAATTAATGCAATTAATATAAACAGCATATTTTTTTATTAAGTTTTTGCGCGGAATTTACAAATTTGTTGAAAGATTTTATGCTTTTTTTCTATTTATTTTGTAAAGAACGAGTGGTAATTAAAATGTTAAAACAATGAAAAAAATTAATTTTAATTAACTGTTTGGCAAAAAAAAAAAAACTAAAACAACAGAATGATTTTAAATATCAATAATGCTTTCGCATTTTACTTGAAACATATTTTACACTTTTTGTTGTTGTTATTAATGTTTGTCTTGGACCAGCACTCAGGGGCTGACCCCTACATGTGCAATGCATTGTATCAGGACCAGGAAAATTGGTTATGGGAGGGAGGGTAGAGGGAAAGTAAGGTAAGACTTCGTGCAACACACTGAAAAAAAACATAATTTTGAAAAATCTCTTCTAATTTCTTCGACCTTCTTGTTGTATTTTTATTTGGCACCAAAAATCGGTAGTTTTTCTACAGGGATATTTAAAAAAATAACATAAGAAATCTTTAATAAAATGCTGAAATCAATAGGTTTTTCTTTGGAGCAGCGCACAGTGGGGGATTTCGCAAAAAGAGTGTAATTTTCAACACCGATTCTCTGTTATTTCACAGGATACTTGCAAGTCTCGTAGTGCCTGCAAAGTGTTGCCGCTCGATTTCACTTTAAATCCACCCGTATATTATATGAATTATAATATAGGGTGTTTTTTATAGAGTGATACAACTTCGAGTTGGCATCACTGCTTTATTTGACCACCCATTTAACAGCTGATAGTTGCTTTTTGTTCAGTTTGCTTTGACATTTCATTATGGATCGACTTGTACCAGAGCAACGCGTGCAAATTGTGGAAATTTTTAATCAAAATAATGGTTCTGTTCGTCAAACTTATCGTGCACTTCGTCCATTCAAAATTTTATTTTCCGATGAAGCCCATGTTTGGTTGAATGGAGACGTAAATAAACAGAATTGTTGCATTTGGAGTGAGGAGAGTCCACAAGCTTTTATCGAAACACATCCACAGAAAATTACTGTTTGGTGCGCTGGCGGAGTCATTGCCCCATATGTCTTCAAAAACGATGATGGTCAGAATGTTACTGTTTGTGAAAATTGGTGTTCCAGATTGCGCCTTGTAGGCGCCAGCTGTGGCGGCCACATGGTCGAAATCATATTTAAACATTAATGTCATAAAATTTTCTATCCAAAAAGACCGTTTCATTGATATCAAAAATATATTACTATGTTTTATTACGATTTAAACTTGTATCACTCTATAAAAACACCCTATAATTCTTGCTCTGCATATTTCTTAGAGCTTCGTCAAGTGTCTGCTTGAGAGGCCATCAAACAATCGATGGGTAAGCAGATGTAGATTTGAGCGTCAATACATTGATTCTTGTATCCTTAGACGAACCCACATGCCCTCTAATAATCAGGGAATAAATATCCTTCTCTTTTTGTATCTTCGAAACAATACGAATGTTTTAGATAAGTTTCAGATCCCACCAGCAAAATATTCGTTAAAAAAACTAAATCTCTCAAAAGGTTTAAGGACATGCAAAAAAGTGAGGCTATTCTACTTTGCAAGATACAAGCTAAAAATTGGAGGACAAAAAAAATTACCTTAATTTTTGAACACACCTCGCTTGTTAAAGTAATATCTGGAACTTTCTGCCAAAAGAATACACTAATTAAATTAGTGTGTGTTTAACATGAAATTTGTTTTACTTATTTTTCCATTGAAATATTTGCCAAAGTTGCATCTGTTGGGAGTAAAGCATGTCGGTGCATGCCTGCAACAGCTGACCGCCTCTGGAGCAGAGTTCAATTAAAGCTTTTACCAGCCACTTTTAATAGTTAATCTTTGCTTTTAACTCTTCTATTTTTGAAGAATTAACAAAATGCGTATACAAGCCGAAACAAATTCAATTGCTTTACACTTAATTTACAAGCAATTAATTTAGTAATTTTACACAAAAACACACACACACACACCTACTCACACATAGGAACGCTCACTTGTATGCATGTGAATTTTAAACTTGATATTGTTACTTAGTCAAGCGTAAAGCCTGCTGTGATTCATTCAAAACTATTGCTCGTGTGTGCTGCTGGTTCTAGTGCTTGGCAATTCAATATTATTTCAAGCCCAGCAATTAAACCCAAAAGAATGAACATGTTTCGACGTGCCTTAAGACACATTGTCCACAAGCGTCCGTTCTCTCTGCCACGTCCGTCTGCCTGTCTATTCAACTCTAATCATAAAAATTAAACATATTTTTTGTTCAACACACAATAACACTTTGAAAAAGCTGAAAAATACTCGTGTAATTAACAAAAAAGAATCGCTAAATAAAAATGCAATTATGCTTATTTCGCACTCACTTTACCCGGTTATTGAATGGCTCGTACCTTTTCTGCTTGTAATTCAGCCCTGAAATGGAATAAAAAAGAGTTCTTTTTTTTAATTCTTATCAGTTGATGTGTTAGAACATGTTTTAAGTCGTGTTAATGCAGTTTTTCAAAAGCCATTTAAATATATTTATTCAATTTACTATGGAGTTAAAGTAGAGCTTAAGAAGTACCCTTCTCCATTTCCATTCGAATTTACAAATAAACTGTTTAAATTAACATAAATTTTGTAAAAATGTTTGGCGTGTCATTACCAGCCATTAAACTTGCGGAGTTTGAAAGAAAAGTTGCAAATTTCTGGCGGCCTTAAGTCGTGTGTCTTATTGGTAGTATTTAACCAGATTTTGGAGATATTAAAAAAAACTTTTAACTTTGATCTCTTTATTAGGACCAGCACTGAGGGGATGACCCCTACATATGCAGTGCATTAGAAAGAAGGATATCATTTTTAAAGGACAATTGAAGAAAAATGCAAAGATAAACAATTTATTGTAGCCATTTTAATTCGTACTTAGCTTGAGTATTTTCGCTAAAGTACCGACGAAGCACAAGCTTTACCCCCAATAAATACAACTGGTGAAAAAATTTCAATTAGAAAAATATCTGTAACAGATTTCATGTAGAATTCTATTTTATTTGTTTTTTTTAAGCAAGAAAACAAGAACCATTTCAACATGCGAGGTCAGTTCAAAAATTAAGGAGAATTTTAGTTTATCACAAAACAAATATTTACTGATCAATTTCTATTTTGTGTCTTTCAAAGCAGACTTCCTCAGATGTAACACTCTTCGACCAGTATTATCTGCTTAATCGTTGCAATGCGGCGTGCTTTCATGAATTCCTTCGATCTTGGGAATAGAAAAGTATCACCGAAGATCAATCGTGGCAATTACAGTCATTCAAGAATTCCTCAGCAACTCTCATGTGACCGATTTTTGTTGTTGATGTTGTCAAAATGTAACAATTTCGAAACGACTCTTTTGTCGTTCGCAACATGCACGGCTTTGCTTAAATATTCTGGCCCATTTGGATCATAGAAGGTCCCATTGTGCTATCAGAAAACCAAGCACTTGAGATTTTTACCGGGAGTTCAGCCCATGAACTTTGCTCTAATAAAAAGCCATCACTACTGAGCCGCGATCACCAAAAATTGCGGAAAAAAGTTTAATGCAGCAACTTTTTAACAGTGAATCGACAATTTTTTTTTAGTTTCTCAACATCGATTGTTTATGTGTTGGGGCATGCAGGTGGAACTTCGTCATTTATATCTTCAGAACCTTCTTTTAAAAGTTTTTATCTGGCTACGGGTCCTAATACTTTTATAGTTTTACTTCTATTTCTTACAAAAAATCTTATGCAAATTCTTTGTTGTATTTTTTCGTCAAAATAATTGTCTTGAATAGCTGGACATACTGTAGGCTGAAGTAATTAAGGCGACGATTACGAAGCCGAAAATACCGGGCCCGATTCCGCAATCAGTCATGAAAATTTTTTCAAATTTTTTAAATTTATTTAGCGAGTGGTTGTTTTATTTGTTGTCGGCCTATTTTATTGACGAAGTCATGCCAGTGGCCACAGAGCATTCACCCTCGGGTGATAGGCCAGCAATAATGGACGCCCTAGGGGACTGATTTTTTTTCGAATAAAGTTTTTTTTTACATCAAAACTTAATTGTTTGTTTTGATTTTTACTTTTAGTCTTGAATGAAACTTTCTTATAAAAAATTAGCTCATGTACGAACTCAAACCTTTTTTATTCAGGCATTTTAATAATTAAATTAAAGAATCAAACAACTATTTACAAAAAACGTTTCGTTCTTAAAATAAAAAAGTAAACAAAAAGCCAGGATTGTTAATTGATTATTTGATTTTTCAAAAAAGTCAACAAACTTGGAGTGTTATTTTTCACTCCATATTTTGAGTTCAATTTCTTTAAATCAACATTTTTGAAATGTAAAAAATCAAACATGAGGTTTCTATTCCGTTGAACTAATAAAATTACAAAAATTATTTAATTCCCTTCGAGTTATTCTCAGAAGAGTTTTTATAGTGTGAATTAAACTGGTCGAGTTTGGGCGCCAACCGATCAATAAGTCTTTTTACGCAAAATCTCTCAAACAAGGAATGAAATTTATTTGAATATATACAGATATTGACCCTAATTATGAGTGCCGTATTTCAAATAGAAAAGATTTTGAAATGTTCTTTAATCTATTGAAAATTGTCCTAAAAAAAGAATAATAAAAAAATCATAATAAAAGTTATTATTTCCCAAATTGTGTTGCAAATTCCCTGACTCATTCAACATACCGAATTCCGCATCAAATTATTGTTGGAATATTTTAAAAAGTATTGAAATCCGAAATAAGAACAATTACAACAACAACAATTATTATTATTATTTTTAAGTCAAGGTTAATTCTAAAGCGATTTATTCTTTTGAACAAAAAGTAACAATAATTAAAACCGTTTCTTTTTTTTGTTTTTCTGTTTTTTTTTGTTGCTGTTTAACTAACAAATAAACGGAAATTTAATGCAAATAAAAAGTGAATAAGACTTTTAAGAACTTAATACAGAATCAACAAAAAAAAAAAAAATGTAAATAATAATAATTATACAAAAGCATTCGTATCTCAAACTCTGGCAGTCTACTGGTAGTTGTGATAACCTTTAAGATTGATTGTAAGTGGACACGTTGCCACATATTTGGAAATTGTCTATGTGATTGTGTTAATAGTTCAATAAAAATAAAAATAAAAATAACAGAAATCAAACATGAAAACAAATGAAACATTAAATAATTAAAAATACAACAAAAGAAACAACAAATCACAAGTACCATGTTCAACATAATGGCCAGTGAGTCAAGTACCTACGACTGTGCATGTGTGTGTGTGTGTGTGTGCGAGTGTTTACAAGGTCCGAAAGGTTTAACGAACTTTTCGACTGCTAAACCGGAAATGTAGTTTTTAATTCAATTTAAAAAAAAACAAATTGAAAATCTCAAGCTTTAGAAAATTATTACAAAATAATTAGTTGTCATTACACCACTTTTGCTAACAATCACTACAAAAACAACAACAACAACAATTATTAACAATCATTTAATTTAAATATTCTCAATTTTTTTTGTTGTTGTTCAATTTCATTGTCTGTAACATTGGCTTTGACAATAATTTTGAATAATTGCTATCAACACCTTTTAAAAGGCATTAAGCGTTATAAGTGTTTTGAGAAAAATTATTTATGGCCAAATAAAGCACAAATACAACATATTTTGTCATTATGGTCTTTATGCATTTAGCCAACCTCGCTTATTGCAAGCCAACTTATTTGGCTGCACTCTATTTCTATCATGGTTTTTGTAAACGCCTTTGCCTTGATTTCGGCACAATCGCATAAATTAAAGTCACTTGGCGATTTTGGTTAGATATTCAAGAACATTTTGAAAATAAGTTCAAATCGACTGTCATTGTTTTGACATGTTCAAAATTTTGGTCATGATCTTCATGCTTTGAATATTATTGAGCGAAAGAAAAAAAGTTTATAATTGAGTTTTAGACCTCAAACGCTGGTGTAGTTGACAGCTAAACCGCTTTTGAATAGCCAAAGAAAAAAAAAGCAGACCACACCCTTTATCCAAGAAATTTATTTTCCAATAAGCATTTTGAATCTTCTCTGTTTATATTATTATTATTATTATATTTTATTATTTTATTTCTTAGCAGAGTTTCTAGTCCTTTCAGACTTTGAAATTTAAATTCCTATTAAAAACTTTGTCTAACAAAAATTTAGTTTTGACGCACTGTGTAATCGCTAAAAATATATTTATCGAAGGTCAGTTGTTCTTTGAACGAGATTTCGTTTAAAGTGAGTCAGTAGGGCTATTTTGTTATTAAGGATTTTAATTGCATTTCGTACAACTTTTAATTGCGATAATTTTCGATTTTATAAAATTGCAAAAATTTAATGGCTGAAGGCAAATATTGTATTCTTCGTTTTGCCATTGTGTTAGCGGTAGTAGCATGCGTGATAATTGTGGGCAAATCAAATTTTTTTAATCATATGAAAACAATAAAAACAAACAAATCAATTTCAGTTCAAAAAACCATTGATAATATTATTAAATAATTTCATCTGATCAGAAAATTTATAAATAAAATTTGTTTCCATGTTATTTCAATTAACTGTTTTAATGAAAATGCGAAAGATTAGTTGCAATTAAACAAATTAATTGATTCAACTAAATAATTATACTCCAACCAAACTCATGAATCCTTTTTTTTTTTTTTTGGAACGTCACACACACATTAACAAATCATACAAACTCGCACCATTTAAAAATTTTAGAATTTTATCAACTTAATTTTTTAATCGAATATTGAATTAGCAAAAACTTTTATTAACTGCCAGGCCCACGATATCACTCGTTGTCGTTCTATCGACAAAATACATTTAAACGAAAGCAAAGTTTTAGAATTTCTTTTTGTTTTAAAAATATTCTTCTCTTCTATCAGCACGATATCGAGCGACGACATGCCAAGCAGTAAGTTTACAACAACAACACTGAGTGACAGTAGCGGGCGTCACAATAGTTTTACGGTTTTCGGGGAAGCAGCGAAATTATTTGGCTCCAAAAGAGTTATTTTAGTCTTTTTTACATACATTTTGATATTTTGCGACTTATGCGAAATCCTCTCTAAGTTACGAAATTACATTTCAGTTTTAAGTTTAGTTTTTTATTGCGTGCGTAACACAAACTTGGTGATCAACAATTTTGCAGCAAAAAATTATATTTTATGACATTCCAAAGTACAGTCAAATTTCATCAAACATATTATTTAAGTTGAAGGTGTAGTGCCATTGATGTTTTTATATCCTGACCTAGAAAAGGAAGAAGAATGTAGCGTTCGTCACGCAGAACTTGACCATATCGGAAAAATATCAAAACTCTATAAAAGAGTATTTGACTTCATCAGCCGATCGATGCCTCTGTTAAAAGCAAATAGAAAATGGAATATTTGGAATAATAATCACCAGGGTTGGGTAGTTTAGTACCAACTAAATGTGGGTTAAGTTAAAAATTATTGAAAAAATAATTGATTCTCATATTCTGTTTTACTAAAACGATTGATTAAATAGTTGATATTCCTACCAACTAGTAGCCCTTTTAAAATTGCAATTTTTTAGCAAAGAACACTGTTAAGATGGCGTAACGGCCTTGAAACCAGTGCTAATCCAATCTGCACAAACAGTCCGAAGAAATATTCTAAATATTCTATTCTCGAATTTAAATAAATTCGAATTTGATGCAAATTAAAAATTATTTATAAATTCACGTCACTTAACTTGACCCATCACAATTTATGCTAAAAGTTCGAATAATAAAATAAATATTCACTTATAAAAAAATCTTTATGTAGAATTCTGGAACTTGTTAAATTATTGTCATAGTTTTCTTTTTCACACAACGCAACCTGTGAAGTGAATCGAAACCCGTACCACTGGATTGTCAAGCAGACATTTACTCATGCCAGATGCAGCTGGATTAATTATTTTGCACAAAATTTAATATTAAAGAAAACTCTTTTCATTTAATCTAGAGTCAATCAAGATGGGAATATTTCAAACAGGAACATTTCACATGGAATGGCCCATATGTACGATTACGGCAAATAGCCTGACATACAGTCAGTAGATGCTCTTGTCCCACGAAATGCAAAAAAAATTTTTATTATTTAAAATTATCAGTACAAACAATAAAATATTCGAATAGTTTTTTGGAAAAAAATTATAGGGTGTTTTTTATAGAGTGATACAACTTTGAGTTGGCATCACTGCTTTACTTGACCACCCATTTAACAGCTGATAGTTGCTTTTTGTTTAGTTTGCTTTAACATTTCATTATGGATCCACTTACACCAGAGCAACGCGTGCAAATTGTGGACATTTTTAATCAAAATAATGGTTCTGTTCGTCAAACTTATCGTGCACTTCGTTCATTCAAAGTCTTATTTTCCGATGAAACCCATGTTTGGTTGCATGGAGACGTAAATAAGCAGAATTGTCGTATTTGGAGTGGGGAGAATCCACAAGATTTTGTCGAAACACCATGACATCCACAGAAAATTACTGTTGGGTGCACTTTAGGGGCTGGCGGAGTCATTGGCCCATGATGGTCAGACTGTTACTGTTTGTGAAAATTGGTGTTCCAGATTGCGCCTTGTACGCGCCAGCCGTGGCCGAAATCATATTTAAACATTAATGTCATAAAATTTTCTATCCAAAAAAGACCGTTTCATTGATATGAAAAATATTATACTATGTTTTTTTATAATTTAAACTTGTATCACTCTATAAAAAACACCCGATATTTCAAACCAACTGATAAGATTTCCTGAAAAGTAAAGCTCAAACAAATAGTTTAATTAATTAATGTTAATTGAATGAGTTACATCCTGCTCATATTATGCAAACATTTTCAGTTCGAATAATTAAAAACGCCATTCGAAAACATTCGACTCAAATTATTTCATTTCATTAATCTTCTTTATGATAATTTTATTCGAATAATTTCAATGCAAATAGTTTTGCTCCATTTATAAAAAATTCTATCGTAAAACACTGAATAAAAAAATGAAATAAATAGAGATACTAAAATCTGAATATTATATTCGTGCTCTTCTCAGTTTTTATTTGATGTGTGAGAGATTCCGGAAAATGAAACATTAAAGATGGACTTCATTAATTTTTCCTTTCTAATTATGTACTTGAACGGGTATATCCGGTTAAAGGCTGTAACGTTTGAGATAAAACAAAACTAATTGATAAGTTTTTATGTAATTGCAACATTTATTTACGAGCTTTAATTAAATACAAGAATAATATATTTTTTTAACGATCTCTTAGTTTACAAGTTATTTTTTTTTGTTTGTTTTTAGAATAATAATCAATAAATTGGTCCAAATTATTGTGCTTCGTATTCATCGTATATTCACGATTAGAACACTAAATATTCTTACATAATAATTAAATTTTCATAAAGATATTTATTATAATAGAGATAACGAAAAGTGTAGCAAAGCAGCCGGTGTAACATTTATGAACAACTTTTTTTAATTTAATAACGATATTCTTACATTCATTATAAATTTAATTTTCATATATTCAAATATGTTTTAATTTTAGTTGTTCTTCTAGAATTCTTAGTTTAAAGAACAACAACAATTTAATTTTTACATCTGTTTTTATTTCAATCAAATGAAGCGAATAAAGTGGGTTAACTTTTTATTGTCAGGTTTTTCGTTATACTGGATTGAAAGAAGTTAGTCCAATCAGTGTTTGAAATGACTGAAGTGTCATTTATATGTCTTAATTGCTAAAAAATATTTTTTTTTTTTAGTTTCCATACTACATTTTAAGTGAATATCATCTAGGGAAATATGTACAACATTTTTCTCAACTGTCTTGCACTTCACTGGTTCAGGGCCAATAAAAATACTTTTTTTAATCGTTTGTTCAAAAACTCTAAAAGCAGATATTCGAAAAAATTTTTTGCAAAAGGAAATTATTGAATTAATATTATACAAATTACCTTTTCTTTGCAATAGTTTTCAATAATTGTTCAAGTAAATACAACATCCCAAAAGAAAAAAGAAAAAAATTTAGTCGATTAAAATTAATGGGACTAAAAATTTATGTGATTTAAAATTTATTCGATTTGAGATTTATATGATCAAAAATTACTTGAATTAAAAATTTTTAGTTGAACGAAATATGTTTCCGACTAAAAATTTATTCATAAAAAAAGTTTGTGTTGTTAAACATTTATTCGATTAAAATTTATTTAATAAGATTTGTATTCGAATAAAAGTTTTTTTGATAATATTTTCAAAATTTATAAGCCAATAAATTGTAGAATTTTTGATGGTGCAAAACTAATGTTATATAATTATTATGCTTTTGTCCGAATACTATTGAAAATATTATTCGAATAAAAATAGTTATTTTAAGAAATCCGAACAACTTCAAGTAATAATTTTTGAAATAGTATTTAACAATTATGATATGACAAAATATTTGAATCGAAATTATTCAAATAATATTGTACATTTAATAAAAATTATTCGAATAATATTAGTCGATTTGTTTGTTAAGTATTTTTTAGTTGATTAAAAGCTTTCGTTATAAGTATAATGAAGAGCTTTTGATTTACAAATTTATATGTGTGTATATTTATAAAAAGATTCCAGTTATTTTGGAATATATTATTTTCAATAATATTAATTATTTGGAATATTGCTGGGGAAAGAGAAAATATATAGATAAAAATATATGACTAATTTTTATTAGTCGTTATTTTAATCAAAACTTTTTTTTAATAACTTTATTATTATTATTATTATTATTATTATTATTATTATTATTATTATTATTATTATTATTATTATTATTATTGTGTTGTTGTTGTTGTTGTTGTTATTATTATTCAAGTTAGCTTTTTCAAAAAAATAGAACTTAAAGTGCTTATAATGAATATATATTATTAAAGCTTTTCGAATAAAGTTATTTCCCAGTATTTTTTTGCAAATATATTTTTTTACAGTTATTTAAATAAATTTCGTTAAAAAATCAGTGGCTTATCCAAACTAAATAAAGTTAATTTATAACAAATATTTTTACAAGGTAACCTGTAATTTTATTTACATAATTTATTTTCAATAAAATTATACGAATAATTTTTATATTATAAAAACTGTTTAACTGTTTGATCTAAAATTTCCAAAGTCAAAATGTTTAAACTCATGTCAATTATTTGCATGATATTAATTTCAAGCTAAAATTATTCGAATAAAATTGTTCGAATAAAAAACATTTGGTTTTATGAATACGAAGTTAGTTGCTAAAGCAAAACTGTGTCGAGTCAAATTTATTCCAAACGAAATTTATTCGATTAAAATTTTTTGCATATAAACATATCCAACAATGAATGTCGATTAAAATGCATTCGAATAAAATCTATGCGATTAAAATTTTTTGTATATAAATATATCGAGCAATTAATTGAAATTATTACAAATTTAGAATTCCAAATTAATGTTGATCTCTTTTCTAGAAAAGAGTGCAACATTTTTTACACTATTTAACAGAAAATGGCAACATTCCGATATATGAAATTAAGGAATTTGTTAGAAATCAATCCAACATCAGGTATTAAAAAGAGTTTCTGTTTTAAAACTCCTCCATACTGCCACTTCTTAGTAAAAGAAGTGAAAAAATGTTACATGTTTTCCACAAAAAACAAAACGCCATAAATATTTTATTAGTGTCGAACAAATTATTTGAACAGAATTTGTTTTAATAAAACTATGGAAATAAAAATTAGTTTTAGTTTTCTAAAGAGTTTGATGGGCTTAAATTTCTAAATTGATCCATGCAAAAGATACAATACTTTACAACAATACAATTAATACAACAGTGAGACAGAGTTGTGATTGGCACAAATATTCTCAATAGAAACCTGTCAGTAACAATATGTTTCAAATAAACAAGAACAACTAAAACTTCTTGAATCAAATTAAGAGAATAATTGTTCCGTAAATATAAAATTAATAAACGTTTATAACATGTTGACAGCGGCTTAAAACAGGAATTCTGTATTTCAATGGCGAAACAGGTTCAAAAACTAATTTTACTTAAGTAATTTTATATGGTTATTAGGGCACGGTCAGACGACGCAAATAATTGAAGCAGTGTCGTATGTTGGACAATAAGCATTCAAGTGGTTTTGAAACATTCACTTAAATATATTTTAAAGCGCAAACTGGTGGAGTTAGTGTATTAACATACTCGGTTGCGTCAAACATTTGCCGTTTGTGACCCTGCCCTGCTTTAGTTCTGAATAGTGTGGAAACAATTCTATGCATTCAAGTAATAATTTTTAATTTTATGTAGTCGAAATTTATTGATTAGGAATTCAATACATATTCAGTCAAGCTCAAGTTCGATTATCTATATCGGATTCGAACTCGAGCCAAACACTAAATTATGCATCCATTAAATGTCTCTAAATCTTTGTGTTGTACATCACCGAAGAGAGCAAATGTTGTTGTTTAGTGTTGATAATTTTATGTTGTATGTCGACACTGTTTGTTTCCTACTTGAATATTTAAACAATTGCTTGTTTTAGTTTTTCATATTTGCAATTCAATATATTTATATTTATTTATATATTATTGAAAATCTTAAATAATACTATACATAAAACTACAAACCTATTTAATACAAAATAATAGTTACATTTTATATAAAATTAATTAATAATATATTCTGTGTATGAAAGAAAATTAAATCATTATAAATTCTTAATCTTTGTGAAAACTTCAAGTACAGAAAGGCAAACAAATACAATGAAATGAAAATAATAATTAATCGAAATGTGTAGGTCTAAAGCAGTAATACAATAATTAACAAAAATTTTGCAAGGACAATGAAGGAAACAAAACAAAAAAAATAAAAATAAAAGAACAAAACTTAAGATCTAAAGAGTTTTTGGTCCAATCAAGATGTGACAAAAAATAAATAAAAACTAAAAAAAATTAAAAATAAATATTATTACATGCAAAAAAAAAGAAGAGATTTTGAAAAATAAAATTAAAATGGCGGATTTTGCAATGAAATATTGTACATGTAGAAGAATACTTTGAAGGGAAGGATCTCTTAGGGTTTTAGAAATTAAAGAAATTTTATATGCAACGCAACTGAACTTTTGGAATTTTAATTTGCTTAAACTTTAAGAAAACATGAGTGTCAATTTTAATACTTTTAATTAAATGGGAACAATAAACGAAAAATATTTAAATAAAAAAAGCATCAACAAACATGCTTCAATAAAGCGGGGGATCACATTCATGCGAAAATATTTTAAACAAATTGAAAAAATTATTTATAAAATACTTAACAAAGTGCTTTAAAAAACTGTGGCTACGTTTTAAGGTTAAACTCTCATACTCTCTCTCTCACTCGCTCTTGCGCTCTTTTTGTTTCTCTCTCTCTCTGCAGTGCAATTGAAGGCACGTTGTAGGGAGAGCTTAAAAAGGGCGGCGCATCTTGTTGATGGCGTTGGTCAAATGTAAAATTTCAGTGTTCATCTGTTGCAATAAAGTGTCCAACTTTTCAACGGTGTCCAAGATCTCTACACGTTCGGTATGGGGATTAAAGCGAACTTCGAAGGGTCTGGACATGGTGGATACCCAACGACGGAACTTGTCTTTGGCATCTTCGAAACTTTCGGCAACATAGTAAATGGGCTGGTATTCTTGATCCTGATAGGGTTGTACGGCGGTGGAGGCAGGTTCGAACGCACGATGTTCACACTTGTCGGAGATGGCATGCAACAATTCACCGTAAGAGGACAAGAGACCGGCGCCATAAGCCTTGATTTGGCCATGTTCCTTGCAGAGACCGAACTCAACAGTAAACCAGTAGACCTTAAAATAGAACAAAAAGAATTCCAACAATTCGTTAATACCAGCATTTAAAAGCCATTCGAAATATTTACGCTTTAAATTTAAACCAGATTCTAGTTGTTTTAATAACGACTAAAACCTTGATTTCATATCAAATTATAATAAATTTTTTTCCAACGTTTTCAAACTTTTCAAGTGAACATTTAAGTCAAGATTACAAGTGCAGTGTTAAGCGTTTCTAATTTTCAAACATATTTTTTTTCTTTGTCTCCCTCCGCCTCCTCCTCCTCCTCCTCCTCCTCAAGCTGTTTTTCTTTAACTCGTTGCTACGAACGTTGGTTGTAACGAGTTCTTGTTCAATTGAATGAATTTTCGTTTTTGATTTTTAAATGCGAACTTGACTTTTAAGCCATAGCAAAACTTTAAACTTGGCTTAGAACCTTAATAAAATAGTTATTAAAGCAAACAACTTTGGAAAAAAAAAATTAACTACAACACACACACACCCAAAATAATTGCTTTGGGCAGCGCGCAAACAAGAATTTTTGTTTCGACTTGAGCAGCCGAAAAATATATGAAATAAATTTTGGAAGGCCATTTGCCGAAAAAGCATGCCATTTGGCTGTGCAAAGAAACCGACCAATTTTTAAAAATTAATTGGCTATTAAGAATTGGTAACAGACAAAAAAATATGTAATTCAAGTGAAGGGTTTTGTAAAACACTAGACTAGATTATTGAGAATGAAGTTATGAAAGGATTTTAATACGGTTTTGAGGTTAGGGAAACTGTTTTTTTTTTCAAATAATAATAACTATTAAGTATTTTAATTTTGAGGTTAAATTGAATCGTTGGCAAGGATTATAGTTAAATAATTCAGTGGATTTATTGACGATTATGTGAATAAACAAATAACTTTTTATTAATCAACAAGACAAGAAATAATATGTTTTTTGAAAACTTATTTTTGAGGTTAGATTGAATCGTTGTTCTTCTTTATTTATAAGGAACAATTATAGTTAAATGATTCAGTGGATCTTTTGATGTTTTTAGTTCTTTGCGAAAGTAAATAAAAAATAAACTTGTCATCAACCGAGAATACAATGAATATTTTGTTTTGAGGTTAGGTTGAATAATTTTTTTTTTTTGGATATAAAGGATTAAGTGATGCAGTGGATCTATTGATGTTGTTAGTTTTGTGCTAAACTAAATTAAAAACAAATTTTTTATCAATCTAGAATACAAGAAATAATTATTTTGTTCATTCCACAATGAGGTTAGGTTGAATTTTCTGAAGTTTTAACATCAAGTGAGAATTTCACTAACATTATTTAAAACCCCCATTAAGGGAACTCCACTGCTAAAAATTTAAGGTTAGGTTGAGCCTAAAAGCATTTGCTGTTACCAACACTTTTTCCTTTTCTATTTAATATTTGAGGTTAAGTGCAACATTTTTGTCACAACAATTATGTTGTGCACTTTTAGTTTGGTAATTAACTCCTATTTAAATCACTTTTATACTTTTCTATTTCATTAAAACATAATACTATTAATAAATACTTACAGTAGATAATTTTTCAATTTCTTCGTCCGAAGCACCCAACGAAGCTAAACCAATTTCCTGAGAGAATTGCGCAAAACTAGGATCAGCCAACAGTGGCATATGGCCCAGCAATTCATGAATGGTGTCACTAAAAATGAAAGTAGGAAAAAGGAGAAGAGAAAAATAAAAATCTGTTAAATAACTCATCAATAAAATTATAATAAAATTATGAATTCAAAGTGTTAAAGCTTTTGTAGTCAGTCAGTCTATTGATGTCCTTCTGCAGAAAGTTCTCCAAAGGCAACAACAACAATGATGGCATTGAATAATTGAATTACTGTTAATGGAGTTGTCAAGTGCCATCGTCATCATCAACATAAAAATAGCACTTGTTGCTAACATGTTGCTACTGCACACACATACACGTACACATACACGTACACATACACGTACACATACTCATACGCTCGCACAGATTTTTCTGTTAAATGAGTAGAGCGCAATTGAAAGTTGTTCAATTTCATCACTTTTTCTTAAAGGCCAATTATGAGGTTTCCCTTTGTTCCTTTAATTTTGGGTGGGGGTGGGAGAAATAAAATTGAATCTTTTAGCAACGAGGGGAAATGGTTGAAAAGAAAACTTTAATATGTTTTAGTGTCACAAAGTCAGAGGAAATTATTTATGCTTAAAACAATATGAAACGCAAATAAGTTTTCTTTTTCCGTTCTTATTTCACATCAGAAGAACTGAGTGTGTCAAGCAAATTTCCTTTCAATTCAATTTTTTTTTTTTTTTTGGCAAATGGAAAGAACCAGAAACAATTATTTTAGTTTTATATCAAAGTCAAAGATAAGTGGGGCTTCTGTTGAATTGTTGGCTTTAATTTGATTAACTATCAATTGGCCTAAAAATCTTTTTATGAAAAAGAAATTTATGATTTTCTTTTTAAATTAAAATCTTTTTGTGAAAAAGAATATTATGATTTTCTTTTTAGAGGTTATGGTGAAGTATTCTGCTATTTTTAAATATTGTTTTTTTTTATATTTAAAAAGGAAATCATAAATTGTTTGCGACATAGTTCACAGATCCAGTGCTCCAAATCGCTCTTTATTTTGTGAGGTTATGGTGACTTTTTTATATATATATCTGATCTTAAGAATGATTTTCGCTCATTGAACCGCCTTTAATTTATAAAGGCTTTTAAAGATAAGCATATTCGAAGATGAATTTGTCAAAATTTGCTATTTTAATTTTGAGGTTATGGAGAATATTTTTCTAATGTGTGTCTATAAAGAAAATCTCTCTCGCAAAATTTACTCCAATTAAACACGATCATTTAAAATCTTGCGATTTTTAGCAATATTTTACTATGTTGCTGAGAATAAACAATATTTTAAAAGATTTTGAGGTTATATTGAATTTAAACAACTTTCACTTAATCTGGACTATTTCCCACTTAAAAAAGCTTCAGTCGTTTTAAGTTTCTGTTGCGATCTTTAGAAAACTTTTACAGTAAACAAGTAAAATATTGAGCATTTCAAATTTGAATAGAATTTTGAGGTTATGGAGAATATTTTTGTAATGTGTGTCTAAAAAGAAGATTTCTCTTGCAAAATCTACTCCACTTAAACATGATCACTTGAAATCTCACAATTCTTAGCAATATAGTAAAGAATAAAAAAATTTTTCAAAAGATTTTGAGGTTAGATTGAGTTTTAAAAAAAATCTATTCAATCTGAATTATTTCACATGTGAAATAACTTCAGTATTTTTAACTTTTTGTTGCGATCTTAAGAAACTTTTGCAGTAAATAAGTACAATATTGAATATTTCGAATTTGAATAAAATGTTGAGGTTATGGCGAAATAATAACATAATAATCCAAAAAAAAAAAAATACTTACGGTTCGGGAGTGTGATAGGGTGAGTTAACGTGACGCACATACTGAGTACTTTGGAAAATACGGAAAGCCAAAGAGGCCAAGAAATCGCGAGCGGTCAATAAACCGGCAGCTGGTCTCAAACTGAAGCCGGTATTTTTGCGCAAGAAATCGGACATTTCTTGCAACTGTGGCAAATGCTCTTCAACGAAAATCTTTTCATCTTCCAACTTCTTGAAAGCGGCACGATATTCGGTGCAAGCATGTTTAGGTGCCAATTCCTTAACAGTGCGGAACACTGAACGCCAAGTTTTATTCTCAACATCCGTGTAGCTGATGTAGGGAATTGGATCGCCATATTTGTAAGCGAAAGCGATTTCAGCAATTTCCTTGCGACGCTGTCTATAGACTTTATCAGCAAAGCCAGGATGACTCATATCCAAATCAGGTTCATATTTGGTCATCAAATGATTGCAGTTATCCAATTCGGAGGCGTGCTTGGGGAACCAGGGTGCCTTAACGCTGATATTGTTCTCAGCCAACAAATTAATGCTGCTGAATGAACCGGATTGGCGCAATGAACGTATCAATTGCAACAAATTGCCGCGAGTCATATTCAATTTGATCAAAACATCATGATCGGCAGTGTCGGAGCGTGATTGGCGTGATTCAACATGTTGCACGGTGCCATGATAATTCTCAATAGCCTTTAAGATGCGGCCCAAAGAGGAAATGCCCTCCTTGAGACGTACTATCAAGGCGGCATTTTGCATAACATTTTCAGCTTCAGCACTCTCTGACACGGCATTGGCCAAGACGATTTCATCTTCAGTTAAACCAGCATCTGGAAAAAATTTACAAAAACAAAAAAGGCAAAGGATTAAAAAGGCTCTTACAGCACAAGGGAAAAAACGAAATGGAATCGCATTTAGTTTTTTCTTTATTGTGTGTGTGGGTGAGTGTGTGCGGCTTTTTTTTAATAATAATGCGTAGCACGTTTAAACTAACGTCCCACATGACGAATGCGAAATGTGATTATTATGGCTTTCACTTAAATGCGTTTTATACGAATCATAACATTATTAAAAGAGGTTTGAAAAAAAAAACTTGGAAGTTAAGTGAATACAATTTTCAGATAAGCTGCTGGCAATTGTGGCATGCCCCTTCTAACAATAGCGCAAGTAGAGTGAGCAACAAAACAAAAATTATATAAAAGAATTATATTGTAATAAAATAAGATTTTTATAGACTTATGGTCTTAACACTCATACATCATCATCATCATCATCTTGAGATTTCAATTGTTGCCACACCAACACCAGGCAGCACACTTCACACAAATAGGGAGCGCTTTAAAAGGAAACGGAAATGTACAATTTACCAGTTGAGCTCCTGCTTGTGGGTGTAGCACGACTATTTAAGCATCAAAGCACAGCAGTAGCGTTGGATAATAATGAAGTGAATAATACATTTAAAACGTCACAAAAGAAATGCTAAATGCTAAGGAGCTTTAAAAAGAATCACATTTATTGTGGGGATCTTTTTTCTCTGGCTTTTAAAAGCGTGTAGTTTTTTCTTTTCTCTGGGAAATCTTGTGGGTTTGCGAAACTAAAATGCTTGCAAAACTCTATCCTAATGGAATTCATTGAAATGGATATAAAATCTTACCATCCATATTATTTTTATCTGCTGATTCTTGCGAATCATTTTCCTGAGTTTGTTCAGATTCAGCTGGTAAATCATCTTGAATGTCAACTAAAGGATTTGCCAATTCCCAAAACAAATGATATAAAAAAAAGAAAAATAAAATAAAGAAAAATAAATTAAATTAAAAAGAATAATAAGAAATAAAATAACAACGTTTCTACCTTCATTGAAAACGGGCTGTTCTATATCTTCCACAACATCAAGATTTTCTAATTGTTGTTCATCTTGTAGTTCGATTTCTTCCTGATTTGGAACATGTTCACCTTTGGCTTGCAAAATGGCCTCTTCTAGGCTGCCATCTTTACAAATTAAACAACAACAAATAAAAATAAAATTAAATAAATAATTAAAGAAATAAATAATAAAATAAAAGTTACAATAATACAATAAATAAATAATAATAACACGGGGTCCGATTTGAAACTCAAAAATATTGAATGTATTTCAGTTAAGAACGTCGTAGGACCATAAAACTTGGAAAATTCTAAATAAAACTGTTATAAAAAGCGGTCCCATAGAAAGCAAAAGATTATCCGTCTTAATATATCAATTATTTATGGTTCGAAGGACCATGAGATGTAAAAAATATTGAAACTAATAATAAGAAAAAATTATGAAAATAAAGACAATGATCTGTTAAAGAGAATATTATTGTTAGGAAAATATTTCAAAATTTCTAGACTCGAAGGACCATGAAATTTTTAAAATATTAAAAGTGATAATAAGAAAAAATTATGGCTCTCTGGTAAGAAGCATATTATTGCGTGTAAAAGATTTATATATTTTTGGGCTCGAAGGACCATCATTTTTTAATCAAATTTTTTTTGGAAATAATGACAAATAAATTAAGCAAAAACAGTAAATAGGAACTATTGTAACATATAACTTTTAATATATAATATTTAAATTGAAATATATAAGGAAGGACCATAACTTTTAAAAGTGTTTAAGTGCAGAACTTTGAAAAGGTTTTAATAATAACCGTCATATGAAACCGTTTACTGGCCATACATCTACTAAACAGAAGCTTTAACTGGGTTCGTAGGACCATGAAATTTAAGAAATATTAAAAGTAATTTCACCCTATTTATTTCACCCTAATAAGAACAAATTATAGTGTTCTGGTAAAAAGCATATTATTGGGGGTAAAAGATTTCAAAATTTTTTGGCTCAAAGGACCATGATATTTTTTATTTAAATTTTTATGGAAATAAACATAAATAAATTAAACAAAAACAGTGAATGGGAATTCTTGTACTATTTAACTCTTAATATATAATATTTAATTGAAACATATAATATTATATCTGGTCGGAAGGACCATAACTATTGAACGTGTTTCAATGCAGAACTTTAAAAAGGTTTCAATAATACCCGTCAGATGAAACCGTTTACTGGCTGTAGAACTGCTATAGAGAAGCAGTGCTAGCATGGGCTACCATGAAAATATTTTTGTATCTTCTTATTTTATGCTCATTCGTACAATTCGCATCGTTTTTACTTACCATTAGCTTTATTGCGAGCTTCTTCCAGGACAATTTGTTTAGTTTGTTTGACAACCAAACTTTCAAAACGGGCATCGTCCACCAACGAACGACGACGAGATGGATAACCATTCTGCAATAAGAATAATTAAAATGAAATTATTTAACTATTAATAAACTAACTATTTGACATATTGTCATTACACTATTATAATATGAAATTAAAAATAAATTATTTAAAATAATGTAATTAAAATTTAATAAAAATAATTCAAATGAAATTATTAATAAAATATTTAATCGCTTGAATATAAAAACAAAACCCATGGGAAGCAGATGCCACCAATAAACTACGACTTGTATTATTTGAAGTTTCGAGCCTTCGTTTAGTTTTAAACTTTTAAATGAAATTTTGAGGTTAAGTTGAATTAATTGATGACAAAAACTTTTTTCTTAATGCCAAAAGCTCTCAAAGTCTTATACAGAATAGAACTAAATTACTAATTTGAGGATTGATTACACTCGAAAATGTGTCTTATTTGAGGTTAAGGAGAATTTATTGCGAATAGTTTTTAAAATATTCAAAATTTGAGGTTATGCTGGATTTCTTATCCAAGATTTTGTAATGAAATGCATAAAACATTTCCATATTATTTTTGAATATTTGCTAAATATTATCAAAATAAATGCTGGTGGCAATTCTTTAATATTTTATTGATTTATTTTCTCATTCAAAATCTTTTTTGTTGATTGTTTTTATTTATTCAGTGACATAATAATTTTCGGTTTTAGTCCAACACTAATTGAATGTTTGACATTTTTGAAGCATTTTATTTTGATCAAAAATATGTTTTTTTTGTTTTGGCTGTTAAATAAACAAAAACTCAAAAATATTAAAGCTGGTTAAGACAATATTACAAAATCGTTTAATTTCTTTTGAACTGAAATCGAAAGTGGTAAAAAAAGAAGACGTCGTCACGTTGTGTGTTCGTTGTGATGAATGACGGAGAAGATTTTAAAAACATTAAACAAGTTTAACCGAAATTCGTGCGATTCATATAACCGTGCGTTGTTAACTTGTTAATGAGGCCGGCTTAAGCTTTAGCAGACGCATGCAGAGAAGTGTATGCTGAAGCGCACCAATACAAAGGAAACGCTATTTAGCAGGTAACATGCGGAGCAAAAGAAATGCTCCTAAAAATGTCTACGTGCGGATTTACAGATTTTTTTTATTTTATTTTGGATTTTTTATTTAAATTCATGTGCTAATTTTGGGATGGATTTCTTTTAAAGAGATTTTTACTTGTCTTTAAAATCTATTCGAATTGTTTGTTTTTGTAATTCAAGTTGTTCGTAACTGCGTTTGATTATTTTTAGGTGTTAATTTTTAAATTATGTTTACAACTCTATTAATACTTTTAAAGTGTGGCTGGAAAAAGCTAAAGATTAGCATAAACCATGAATTTAAGCAGCCAAAACAAATAATAAATTGTGTTGACATCTTTTTTAGGTTAAAATATTTTGAAGAATCTGATATGGCCTGTCAAGTTTTTGCTGACGAAAGAAGTTGGATATCATTAAAAAAATATATATTTTTGTTTATTTTTCTTTAATTTGTTTGTCCAAAAGTGCTTGAACCCCTCTGAGGGCTAATTTATATTTTGAGGTTAAGTTGAATTATTTTGTTGTTTGTTTAGATTTTGCCCTAAAACCTGAATTATTGTGTTAATATTAACAATTCTAAAATAAAACTTCATTTAAATTAATTAAAAACAAAGAAGTAAAAATATATCTGAAAGTTCTATTTTTGAGGTTAGTTTGAATAATTTCTTTATTTTTAGAAACAAATATTATTTTCAAACTGAAAATGCAGTCTAATTAATAGAAACAATTTTTGAAAGCTTAAATTACCTGCTAAATTCATAGAAAGCGGATTTATATAAAATCCAAAATATTGAGGTTATGTTGAATATGTTATTTATTTTAAGGCTTTGGACTTATAAAATGGTGTCTAACCAATAATATGTGATACTAAATGCTTAATTCCCGGAAATTCAATACAATTTCAAGATTCCCAACATTGAGGTTATGTTGAACTTTTCATCTATTGCGGGGAAAAATTTAAATTTTATGAAATGTTTTTGCCAAATAAGCTTAAACGAGTGCCAAATAAGTTTTGGTGATGATTCTTTTTCTCAAATTTCCAGAAACTTCAGTTTCGAATTTTTAATTTTGAGGTTAATTTAATTATATATAACAAATAATGATTCTTTTGAATTATTAGAAGTTGATTTAAATTGTCCTGCTTTTTTAATACCAAAATAATATATTTCATAATTTTAGAGATATTATCTTTCAATAGAAAACAGTTTTATTCGAGTTTTAAATTTTGAGGTTAAGTTGAATATTATTCTTTCTACCTCAATCTCATACTAATTTAATCTTTTCATCAAATCGAATTCAAAATTTTTTGTGGATGATATTTAAAGATATTTTAAACTTTAACTTTAAATTTTAATTTTAAATTTAATTAAATTTTTAATTACAACCAAATTTACAAATCTATTTGGAATGTAAAAATTATGTAAAATTTTTGTTATTTTGGATAAAAGATTTTTAGAAATTTAAAAATATTGAGTGTTTCCAATTAAAGAAAAATAATGCACAATTTCAGAAAAGTTCTTTCATACCAAGACATTTTCAAAACTCACCTCAATACTGTATGATTTTTTAATGGCGAACATTTCGCGATTCTTTTGAGCAGCAGCTACAGCCATCATTTTGTTAAATATGTTGGGGGGTTTTCTTTGTAGTTTAAGTAAGTAGTTTTAAGAATTTAAAGAATTATTTAAGATTTTCTTACAATTTAAAATCTCAAAAATTTATTTAGTGCAGACACTTAATACTTTTTGTTAAATTGATTTGAGAGCTTTTCTTTTTGTTGCGATAAGCCTTCGAAAACTTGTAGAACACTTTGGGTTTTCACTGCTTATTGTTATTCAGGACCTGCTTCTATTTGTCAAAATATCTCCAAATATTCTGTGAGCCGTGACTGGAGTCTAGTTTAGCTTGTCGATGATGAGTTTGAAAATTTTTGTTTTTTCTTAAGAAAAACACAATTTTACAATTTTCATAAAATTATCGTGGATATTTTCACTTGATATTTCAATACCGTTTTGCTTTTGTTTGCGAGTTTTAATAAAATACGCGCTTTAGTATCCTTTTTTTTTTTTTTTTTGTTAAATATCCAGAGCTAAGAATTACAACAATCGGCTACAACTTTTTTTTGAAAATAAAATGTTTTAAAATTAAACGTTTCTTTCAACCAAAGAAGCAGTTATTAGAGCGAATGATAGCGAATCAATGCATACTCGATGTCCAAGCTCCCAATGCTTTTATACCCTCGACCAGTGTATGGAAGGTTCAGATTTCAGTTTTCAGTTAACAGCAGTTGGAACAAAACAAAAAAAGCCGAGACGAACCTTTAAGCCGAACATTTGCTTAACAGAGAGTTTAATTTGTCTTATTAGCTGCTAAATGAGTAACAGCGACATGCAAACTCATGCACATTCAAACACATGCATGTTCACGTTCAGGTTCATGTTAATCGAAATGAAAAAATCACCGCCCGTTTTAGCCAATGTTAGCACACACACACACACACACACACACACAGTCGCTTACATACCGCTCTGTTGTTAGCAGGTTTTGTGTTCAGTATTTTGATTTCGTTTATTGAAACGCTTGTTTAAGCATCTTTTAATCTTTTTTCTTTTTGTTTTTGCTGACGCCGTGAGAGTTTCATTATTATTCAATACGTCACACACTCACACACATTTCGTTTGTTATTCTGCTATAAAATTTTTTATCTCAATTGGGAACTACCGAGCATCGTGCGTAAGATTTATATATATATATTATATTATATTTGGTGTTGTTGCCTTAGAGCGCATGCTTCAAGAAGAAAAAAAAACGACTGAACGTGAATTACGTATGAACGTACAAGTTCGCTCGCACGCTCGTTCGTTCGTTTGTTTGTTTGATATCAAAATTAAGGCTAAACATTTCAATACACTGGGTTTTGCTCATAATTTCCATGGGATTTACCTCTCATTGACAACAACAAGAACAACACCAGCTCGCATCATAACAATAATAAACAGAAAATCTCCATCCTCCTCAACTCAATTAAACAATCAAGTTCAAGTTTCATCTGAATGACAACAAAAGCTGTGAAATGGGACACACACTATCGCATCACCTGTTTGGCTTGAAAATTACCCAGCAAGCCAATCAAAGGGACAGATGCCTGAACAAGATGATGGGAAAAATAGGACAAGTGATGGAAGCAAATAGGTTTGGGCAAGAAGTAATAAAAAAGATCGCTGTGTGCATGTGTGTATGTGTGTGTGTGTGTGTGCGTGTGTGTGTGTATTTATGCTGCAATTGCTTAGACTTAGCAGGGAATGTCCTGTTCTGTAGTTAATGTTAAATGGAAATTGATTTATGGCAACATTGTTTTTACAAGTAAATTATTATAACAACCAAATAATGATATAGTGGAAGAATTGATCCTGTATCGATCAATCTTGAGTCCCACTAAATATGAAAATGATCGGGTCTGTATTTTATAGATATTAAATAAATTAAATGATATGATCGTGTTGCTTTAATTTGAAAAGGAACCTCTAAAATCTGTGGGATTAATAGGCAGGCGATTAAGGTTAATTAAGGAAATATTTGCCCAACAAAGCGTAACCACTAAACACTATGTACAAATATTTTAATTCAGATAAGTTTTTACTAAATAAAATAGTTGCAAACATAAGGAACAGCCGGCGTCATAGAATTCAATACTTTTGGAAACTCCTTAACTCCATAAACAATCGTCTGAGTTAAAAGGGTTTTCATTAGCATTTAGTGGTCACATTGTACAAATATTTGACCGTGCCCTTACTCAAGGAATTTGAAACTTGTTTGATCTAATTTTTATATAGTAAAATTTTTGTGAAGGAAATCAATTAATAAAATATTTTTATACTGCATTTTATTAAAGGACTATCCACTTCACTTTCAAAAATGATGAAAGAATTAATTTCTATAAAACCTATTTCATCATAAAATTTAGTTTCAATGACCTGCTCTGGAATAGCGGTAGCAATCGTTGCTTCTGAAGTACTTTTTTCAATATACGGAAGTTAATTTTTTCCCGTTGACACGGTGTTTGTCGTAGTTCTGTCCAAAAAATTTAGCTTTTTGCGCCGCTAAAAGGTGAAGTTGCGGGTGCTGGAAACTTCTTCTATAATAAAATCGGAATCGGTCCAATTGTGTCTGGTCTTGTTCGTTGAAATCATATCGATATCGTCCAGTTCACAATCTTCAATGACACGACATAAATTGTCGGATTGAGCTATAGGATAGGCCCAGTTAGTTATAAATCCGGCGAATCGGCGAATTCGAATTGACCACTACTTTTTCAATACAGAAGTGATATACACGACGGTGCGATCGTGGGTTTCCTTCTCTTCAAATTTCCCTTTTTTCACCAGAATTGAAAACTGGGCCGGTTTGAATAACCACAATCGTAAGTAAGTTTCAGTTATTATTTTTAAACGATCCATAATCGTGAGGCGCCCTCAGATATTAGACATTTAACAGCTGATAGCCTTGCCAGACTGGCAGTTTTATAACCGCAAAATGTATAACTAGAATACAACCGGGTCGGGTTCTTGAGATTTCGATTAAGTTTAAACTTATTTTAACGTGATTTGAAAAGCCAACTAAATCTAAAACTAAATTTTCCGTAAAAATTTTGAACACAAAATCGGTAATGGGGGCAGAAATCTGCAGATTAACTAAACCTGGTTTAACTGAGATATGAAAAACCCAGCCTTGGTGCCGAAAATCTTTTAAATAGTCAAATAAAATGTTTTAAATAAAATCTATCATCCCTGATGTACATCAACCAGCGTGTGTGAAATCTCAGCAATTTTTATATATCGCTTCAAGTGAGTGAAGGCGTTACTCACCAACGCTTCTCTGGTGTAAATAAAGTCTTATAAAATACTTAAAGTGGGTTTAATTCTGTTGTTAACATTTCCACAAATTCTCAAACAATCACAGAAATTCTACAAAAACAAATGGATTCTGTGAACTCGTGCTAATCACGGAATCTCCCTTTCACATTACAACAAGTGGTTCGATGTTGTTTGTTGTTGTTGCTGCTGCTGTTAGTATCGATATTGTGATTATGACTGTATCAGTGCTACCATTCAATTTGTTAATGTGTTTGTTGTTGTTATTGTTGTTGGCACAAAGTAAGTGCTGCTAATTATTAATAAATTTAAATTAAATATATTGAAATAAAAAAACTAAATGTTTTTGTTGTTGTTGTTGTTGCAGGCATGACCATTTGGTGGCATTGTCGATAGTGTTAGTGTTAAACTGATCGTTTGTTAACAGGTGTTAAGAGATCTTTTCTTTTGTTGTTGTTGGCTTTGTTTTATTAAAGCACAAAAAAAATTATTTATAAAATTTTTATATTGTTGATATTAACGCGACTGACTTTCGGTCTGTGTGTTTTCAAAAACATCGTTTAAGTTCATTTTTATTTGTGCGCGCGCTTCATTTGCATGAAATTTCAATTTGTACTCGAATTAAGAAATAAAGTTTTTAATATCAAATTAGTTTCCTTTATTAATTGCTGTTATAAGACGCACTATTTTTATGTTTAAAATAGAATTTTGGGGTTTTTTTTTTAAATCACTCATAAAAGAAGAATATGTTCTTTTTAATTGGATCGATAAAAATTTGCTTCGAAACGTAGTTTTAATTCCAATTCAACTTTTAATGCGCATTGATGGCTTGTTTACAATAGTTTAAATGAAAATTTAATATATTTTGAAATGTTGCAAAAATGCTTATTTTATTAACAATAAATTGTTGCTGAAATTGTGTAAACTGCTGTGGAAAATAAATCACAAAGACATAAATAATATTTGAAGAGTTTGAAAAATACATGCTGCCGCATTTATTAAAGATTAAATTATGTCTCTATGAAAATTATGATTTAAAATTTATTTTAAGTTGTTGTTAAAATTTTTATGGGAAGAATTAATAAAACTGTTTTATTTGTTAATAATATTTCTTTAATAAGAAAATCGAAGATGTGAAATGTCATTTAAAATAAATAAAAATTATATTCTCGGGTTTCTTATGTTTTATTCCTTCTCTTTTTCGCTGCTATTTTTTGAAATTTAATAAACGGTTATATAAAATTTAATAGATCCTGTAGGTATTTTTTAAAATTTAGTTTTCTGAGACAATTGATCTAAAAGACTGGTGAAGGGCTGTAGTGTCCTCTGAAAATGTCATGCTGATCTCTTTCACTTATGCCGCCAGAATAATAAAAAAATTGCCTATTAGAAATTTTACCTTTTTAAAATTTATACCGCCTATATTTTATGTTTATTAATAAAGTCTTATTTGCCAAATCTTGTATAGAAAATCCTCAAATAGTTTTGTTTCGAAACTGGTCAAATTAATAAACATAAAATATTTTTTATGAATAATGCCAACACAGATATCCTACACAAAATCAGACTTTAAAAATTCGACTCGGGCTTTAAGGCATTCTAAGCATGTGTTCCCTACTTCAGCCAATAGCGTCCTCAATTGTCTTAATTTAAGTTTCAAATGCCAATAATTTAAATATTTAGTCGCTTTAGAAAAAAATCAAGAAACAAAAAAATTAATCTCTTTAATTTTATTTTCGTACTGATTCTTTTTTCCCAAAATGTTATTAAAATCAGTCATTCTACAATTGGTTGGCTTGTTTCCGACTCCAATTGCAGCTGTAAGAGAAATAAAGAACAACAACAATTGTTTTCTATGACTTTCATATTTCTTTTAAACTTCTCACTTATTAAAGGGGAAGTTTGACATAATATCTTTAGTTATTCTAAGAAGTGTTGGGTAAAGGTTCCCCGATGATCTGCATTAGCCCTAGTGAAAAGCGAATAGGAACTAAACAAAACCCCTCAACTGATCAATTTGAAGTTTTTTAGTAAGAAAAAAGAATCAGCACATAATTAAAATTAAAGAGTTTTAAAAAACGACAATTCCCAAAAAATATGTACTAATTTGATTAAAAAAAAATTAATATATACACAATTTTGTGATCACATGCCCACTGTGAAATGACGATGGATGAAACAGGGATGTGTAAATTACAGATAAAGCGGTAAACGCTCAATAAATATACGAGTCAATAAAAAAAAAATGTATTTGTATCAAATTTGAAAAAAATTAAATTCTAATTTTACATAAAACTTGCCAACTTTGTTCTGAAATACTGATTTTATTGAATTACATATTGTAAAAGTTCTCCGTTGAGAAGTTCAACATGAAACTCTAGAATGTTGTGTAATTTATATGAAAAAAGGAAAGATACATTAAAACTGATAGAATTTTATGCTTAAAAAGCGTTGTGACTAACATTCATAGAATACGAGTATCTTTTGAATAACACGAACTGACAACACATGTCAAATGGTATGAGTACACTCAAGCAAGTATATGGGCGTTTCCACTGATAAAGGAAAAAAAGAAAAAAATTAATGCTTTTGAAAATACTGTGCCCAGACATATTTTCGCGGAGAAATAATGACATTATTAGAATTAAAATTTTTTTTTTTTTAATAGTAAAAACATTTTGAAATTAAATTTTTTCCCCCATTTTTGGTAAACGTTTTTAAAAATCCAAATTATTTATTGACTATTGAAAACATAGAGTGGTTTTGTCGCAAGCGAATGTACTACGAATTTATATTCAAAACGAAAAGGGGCTCAAATTAAAACTTGGCAATTGAGAGTTATAAAAATTTTATGCTGCTTGTCAAAATAAAAGCCCATTTTCTCTGCCACGTTAAATTGAATTATTATATAATAATTATTATAATTAAAAAACAGTGCCCTTTTATTATGACTTTCCCACCACTTCAAATGAGTACGACATTAGTCTTCGACAGAGTGGAAACACCCATATGCTGGTCGCTAATTTTTCAACGTTTAATGGTTCATTAGCCAAAAGATAATTGAAATCGTGGAGGTTCAAATTCAAACGGATATGGATGCTGGTCGAACGTTTATTCGCTCAAGAATTAATCGAACAATTGCAAGTTATTTTTACTCCAGTTTGAAAGTTGTCAATTTCCATGATAATCGTATTATTCTAAATTCATACGATTAAATATAGAAATTTTTCGAATGACTAATTATGGTAATTTGTAATTTATTAGATCGCAGTTATTTCCATACTTAAAAGTACTTTAAATTTATCTTGTTCTAATGCAAAAAAAAGCAGAAACTGTTGAGCATTTTCTTAAAATCATTTTCAGTTAATTTCAATACAAATTAAATTTGACATCATAATTATAATTGACTGACTAAACGAGACTGCAAATTAAGGCAAATGGAAATGTGCTATTAACACATGTTCTTAGCTTTTTGTCTACGATGTTAACTCATACACATGTAAAACTATTTTATGACACCAAGTGGAAAGAAACCTGTCACGCCGATAGCCGAATGACCTACACTAGCTGAGAGTGTGCATTTCGTTTGATGTTGTCAACATCAATGTTTTATAGTTTTTTTTTACTGTGTGGCTACATTTTAAGTTGTTATTGGCTTATGCATAATAAATATTTTGCAATAACTTAGCACAAGTAATAATAATCATAGCAGATATATAATGTGAAATTATTGGAAAGAATTCACATGTTGAATCGATTTCTTTTAATATATTTCAGATATTGTCTCGTTTGGTAGACATCAAACCATGAATACATTTTGTTGTGTTTTATTTCAATAACTTCACCCGATTAATTTTTATTCGAATAATCTTGTATTTGAATAATCTTGTATTCGAATAGTCCTACTATCAAAAAAATCTCATCTGCTCCATTTGAATTCAGATAATATTTCGGGAAGAATATTCTTAAAAAGATATTAATTGTTCTACTTAATCCAAGTACAGTTTTCGTCGAAAAATTGGTATAAAAAATTTCTTATTTTTTAATTTTACCCGAATCATTTTTATTCGAATAATGCTATATTCGAATAAATTTTATTAGAACAATTTTGTTATCAAATAAATATCATCTGCTTCATTTGGATTCAGATAATATTGTGGGAAAGATATTGCCGAAAATATATTATTTGGCTCTACTTTATCGAATAATTTTTATTCGAACAACTTTACTCGAATAATTTTATTCAAATAATTTTAATATCAAATATTTATAATCTGCTCTATTCGGATTCATATAATTTTGTGGGAAAGATATTGCCGAAAAATATTATTTGGCTCTACTTAATCGAATAATTATTATTCGAATAATATTATATTCGAAAATTTTTATTCAGATAATTCTGTTATCAAATAAATATTACCTGCCTTACTTGTATTAATAATTTTGTTGGAAAGATATTGCCGAAGAGATACTATTTGGGTCTACTTAATCGAGTAATTTTTATTCCAACAACTTTATTCGAATAATTTCAATGTCAAATTAATATTATCTGCTCTATTGGGATTCAGATAATTTTGTGGTGGGAAAGATAATGTCAAAAAGGAATTACTTGGTTCTACTTAATCGAATAAATTTTATTGGAACAACTTTATTCGAATAATTCTATTATCAAATAAATATCATCTGGCTTCAGTTAATATTGTGGGAAAGATACTGCCGAAAAGACACTTTTTGGGCCTACATAATCTAATACTTTTTATTCGAAGAATTTTATTCGAATAATTTATTCGAATAATTTTATTATCAAATAAATATCATCTGATCTGTTTGTTAATATTTTGGGAAAGATATTGTCAAAAAGATATTATTTGGTTAATCGAGTAATTATTATTCGAACAACATTATATTCGAATAATTTTATTAGCAAATAAATATCATCTGCTTTAATTGAATTCAGATAATATTGTGGGATATACATATATTGCCAAAAATATAATAGTTGCTCCTTATAATCCAATAGAGTTAATTTGCACAGTTTTGGTCCAATAAATGATATTTTAATTTATTAAAAATTTTTATAATTTTTCAATAATTTTGATCGAATAATTTTTATTCCAATAAAGTTTATATACACAATTTTTGCCGAATAGAGCGTAGCTCTAAAAAAATTCGAATTATACCCCGTCGCCACACAAGATTCGTTTGAAATTATTTAAAATTACTGAAGGAACTGTCCAAATCATCGATATAATGAAATTATCACAATTCGACGAATGAAATTATCGAAATCGAAAATAAAACAATTTTTTACCGTTTCAAAATGACGATATTTTCCTCAGACACTTAAACTACCACGTGTAGGGTACACAGCTATTTTTGCTTTCATTCCATATTTGATGGAAAAAAATTATAATAATTTAATATTAAATAGTTGTCATAGAACCTGCTAAACATCGATATTAAATGCGTAGAACACAACAGCAAAATATGCGAAAATTGAAATTTTATTTTGACATTCAATTGCGTTTAAGTGCAATTAAATTTGAATTATTATTATTTCAATTCGAAGAAAATATGTTGATTGAAACTTGCTGAATGTTTGCAATCATTTATAAAATGTCACCTTTTCCCACATCAACTGAATGCAACAACAAAAAAATCAAACAAAAAATCACTTCATCAAAAACTCAATGCTGTTGAAACGCACTGAATACGCACGCATTCGCTCAAATTGTGATTGTCAACAACTTATTTTGCTGTCATTAGAGAGCAGCAGGTTTCCAATTCAGAATTAATATGATTTTCAAATAGCTGATCAACTTGTAAAACTTCTGAACGTTTCTGGTGTAAAAGTTCTTAAGCGAATTGTTTTAATATTTTTTTTATGAAATAAATTTAAAAATATTTATGGATTTGCTTGGAAATTGAGATGAATTAATAAATATATTTGACTCTTGAATTGAGTAGGAAATCTTAAATAAATTTAATTTTTCTTAACTTCTGGTTTTTGTTTGTTGTTTTAGTAATTTTAAAATATTTAAACAAATAAAAACAAAATAAAGTAGTTTTCATAACTTCCACTTGATGGTGGTGACACCAAAAGTATTCTGTGCAGATGTAGGGCAGTTAATAACTAGTTCGTGTTGGGGTGGCAACCATATCCCCCTTGTTACACCGCCAATACTGCCTTGGAACGTCCTGCTTATTCCAACACTTTCTCACAGTGGTTCTACTACTGCAGTTATGAAGATATGAGTTGATTCGCAAAGAAAGAGCATTTGGTCCCACTGTGCAGCGCATTTTATTAGTATTTCATGATTTTGAAATTCAAAAACATGACCATAAACCCCTATAAATCGATTGAAAAAATAAATAGTCGTAAAAATTATTTCAACAACTTCGGATTGTTGCTATTTCAGTGTCTAGAAAGAAGTTTCAGACAAAACGGTGCAACTGTTATGCTGTCGCATTGCGCATGCTCTGATGGTTAATCGTTTGTTTAATTTCGCACCAACTTATTTACAAAAACTCATTCAAAATTTTCAACACTACACGAGCTTTTCAAAAGCGTATCATTTTCAGTTCATTACACGAATGCCAACATGATTTTATTATTAAATATGAGTGAGTGCAGGCAGCAGCACGTTAATGTGTTTCTATAAATTAATAAAATTAATAATACTTTTTCAACTACTCTGCCATTGATCTACATAAATTAGAGCAAAAAATATTCTTATGAATAAGCGAATTGTTAGCAAATGTTGTTATCCTTGTGGGGCATGAAAATAAAGTTGTTAGACAAAAAAAAGAGCGTTAAATCATGAGTGCCCAAACGGCAAATCAATAAAACGCTACACTATCGATCGGACGGTGAAAACAGACATCTAGAATTACTAACATGAGCCGCTTAACGCAAAACTCTTTCGGATGTCTCGTTCAGTTTGCGTCAAACAACATCCGTCTGTTTGAAGGAAATTCAAACAAAGAAAATGCCGACAATATTGCTGGTTCGTAATACCGACAATGTTGTTATTTAAGTGTTGTCCAGTGTAAAACGGAGTACTGAAGGCAAATACTATCCCCTGCAGGTACAGGTTGGAGCGGCTGCAGTAAAAACTTTCCAAATAACTTCACGATTATTTTGAATGGTCAATGCGAAATGAGAAAATGCCTTCCGGGCATCCTTCTTCTACGACAGTCCATTATTGTAGGCAGCATAATATTGTTGTCGCAACCATGTCACTACTCTGAAACAGTGCCTCAGTTAATGCCTCCTGATCACCAGTCGCCTGTAACGCAAATCAGTATAAGCGACGAAGCGTATTTATATTTAAACGATTGTGTCCACCAAAAAAAATATTGTTTTCTTGAACACCGAAATTCCGCGACAGGGGCAAGAAGACCCTCCCATCAACTCGAAGCCGCAGTGCGGTGCGGGTTTTACGCCAAGAGAGTGATTGGGCCATATATATTTGGCAGGACGTCATCTGCAATACAGTTTTACTCTTAGTGATGAACGCTACGGCTTCATGATAAACGACTTTTTACTGCCAGAATGGAATTGGCGTGGCTTCGGGAACGCACGGTTTCAAGAAACAGCCTGGTCGCGTTGTAATGACTTAGCACGGGCAACCAGATTGGACGATTAAACCATCCCAGACATCTCTTTTTCTCTCTCTATCTCTCTCTCTCTCTCTCTGGGGCTGTTTGAAGTCTCATGCCAATGCCAGATTGATCGATTAAACCATCCCAGACATCTCTCTCTCTCTCTCTCTCTCTCTCTCTCTCTCTCTGGGGCTGTTTGCAGTCTCATGCCAATGCCAGATTGATCGATTAAACTAGCCCAGACATCTCTCTCTCTCTCTCTCTCTCTCTCTCTGGGGCTGTTTGAAGTCTCATGCCAATGCCAGATTGATCGATTAAACTAGCCCAGATATCTCTCTCCCTCTCTCTCTCTCTCTCTGGCACTACTTGAAGTCTCATGTCAATGTCAGATTGGCCATTGAAACCATTCCAGACTCCCTCCCTCCCATTTTAAATGCGAACAGTTCTCAACGGAAATCTTGCGGAAAGTCTTTGAAAATGCGACAAAAAAGGGCGTATCAAAACGAACACCAGCCACTGGGCGGAAAACACTAAATAAAGACTTCCTTAAAATTGTTTTTTTTTATAATTCAATTTATATATTACGAATTTGTAGTTTAAGACTTTAATTTTATTTCACTCGTGTTGAAAAAAAATTTTTTTTTATATTTAGTAATGGTGTTCTCTTTTCTACAAAAAGTGTAACATTTTTTTACTTTTGTTATAAAAGGCTGCAAATGAATGCGGTTTTAAACAAAAATTCTTTTTAGTAAAATATAGTGGACTAATTTTTAATAAATTAACTGCTTGAAAATGTCATAATAATGCAACTATTCATTGAAGAGTGCAAAAAATGTTGCATTATTTTCTAGAAAAGAAAACAACTTTAAAAACTTATCCAAAAATGAAATTGAAACAGAAGATTGTTGGAGAGGGTTGCAGATGTTTAGCAGAGTTGCACTTTTTTCGCTTCTCTTGCCTACTTTTAGCAGTACACACACACACATACACAGCAAGTAAACTAACCCAGCTTTCACCATATAAATTTCTCGATTGTAAAATAAAAATTATTTTTTTAAATTCCTAACTTTAAATTAAAGGGGAATGCCAAAAGTATTTTAAAATACCCAAAAACCATCATGATGTCAACTCTTCCATCCTCTGACAGTTTCTATATAATTAAAATAAATATTGTTTATTATTATTAATTATTAGTTTATATAATTAAAATAATTGTAAAACTTTTATAGATGAACTGTCACAAGAATGACTGAATTCAAACAAAAAATCATTGTTGTTTTATTATTATTATAACAAAAATAAAAAAATTAGTTTTAAAAATTTTAAATCTTTACGAAGTTCAAGTGGTCGAAATATCCTTGCAAGCCTAGTCTGTTCAGTTCTACCTACTGTGGCGCTCTCTGTCATCATCTTAAACAGCGCATGACCTGAGGCAACATTCCCTGAACGATTAACTTCATCCTGGAACTCTTTTCAATATTAATTAACAATAAATTTCTTTGTTCATTCTAGAATTTACAACAATTGAATTTCTGTCTGTTCTTCACACTTCTGCCGTATTTGGCGAAACTATTTGAACGTGGGTTAATTTACACACTTCAAAAACTATTAAATGCTTTTTGGGAAGAAAATGTTTTAATTTTGTATTTTCCTTTTGTGGCATTTCGTGTTGTGGCGACTTTTGATTTTCGAAACAAATTTCAAAACATTTAATGAACAATAGGAATTGCTGTAAGTGCTTATAGCATTTTTTTAAATTAAATTATAAATTTAATTAAATGGCTCGCTTTGCTACGAATATGGATTGAAACAACTATATTTTTCGATCGTGTGGAATGTTACTTGTCCATAAAATACGATTTCTAACGGATCGTGTTATCCTTTTTTGTTATTAAAAGAGAAGTTTCCGTGTGCTTTTTATTGTCTAGGTGCATGTTTGACATTTTTACCAGTAATTAAGTGACAAATCACCTGACACCAGGTGCTTGTCTGTCTCTAATTTTATTTCTAGTTGTAGAAGATCAACGGAGAAACGTCAAAAGAACACCGACCTTTTATAAACAATTTACTTATTTTATTAAAATGAGCGGTACTTTTTGTAAAAATTTTCTTTAATTACAATGCAATAATTCCTTTAAGTATGAAATAACATGCAATTTTTTCACCCGAACCAATAAATCATGTTTTCATTGAAATGATGTAAAATAATTTTTTTTTTCGATTTAATTAAACATTTCGTTGAAATGTTTGTTTCTTTGTGCTTCCTTTTCATACAAAATGAACATAAACACATTTTTAAAAACACAACAGTAATTTGTTTTTATTTTGCTATAACGGGTGCTCTTTTCTGTGGTGTGACTTTAACAAAGAAAATGTCAGAAAATATAAAACGATGTTTTGTTTGATAAACAAGGTAGCAGCAATATTACAACAAATCAAAAACAACTACAACAACAGGGTATTTTATTGTTGCACATGAATACGAACAGAGCCAGGGGACTATTCATGCAGACACGATATTTTTTTAATGTAATCTAACGGCATTAAATCTTTTAAATTGAGGAGCTCTGAAACTTCTAATATAATAAAGACAAAATATGTCGTATTCTAGGGCTCGTAGCACCGTGTTGTTAAAACCATATGTCATTTAATTTATAAACTTTTTTAAACCAAAAGAGTCGGTACAATGAGGCGAAATATACACCGAATTGCTGACAACGCCGTAGGATAGGATCATGCCCAGGCCTGCGCACATCTGTAAAGCTTTTAGTCTCTTGAAATTTATTTACAATCTCGCCCGTAATGCTCGAAAAGTGGCCACGTCTGAACCACCACTTTTCAAAACTACAGTTTTACTTTCGTTTTCTGTGGTTCTTAAGCGTTAGGCATTAAACACAATAACGACAGCAGCCTACACGAACACCGACTACAAAAGTCGTTGGCTACAATCGTCGCCTCGTAGTCAGCTACTTAATTATTTTTAGAACGACATCACCGAACCAATAACCATGTGTTGTTGTTTGTAGTAGATTTCTCTTCAAACGCCAGTGTAGCCGCTTTCATATATATATATATATATATATATATATATATATAATACTATTATATATATATAATACTATTAATATATATATATATATATATAATACTATTAATATATATATATATATATATAATAGTATTATATATATATATATTAATATATATATATATATATATAATACTATTAAATAGTATTATTCCAATAAAATATATTTTAAGTTCACAATATATGGCAAGAAATCATTTCATTAGCTTGGAAATATAGTTTGTTGTTTCTTTTTGTATAATAAAACAATATATTTTCAAATTTACATTAGTTGAATTTATTTATATTATACTGGCAACATTGCATCTACTCATTGTCGCTCACCAAAATCGAAATTAGTTTATTTTGGCTACAACAACAAAAACAGCATGGACAACAACCCGTAGCCGTGTTGCCGGTGGTAGTAAAAATAATCATTCTCATATACGCTCATGTATTCTATTATTGACAAGTTGTAGCTTGTAGTCTGCTGTCGTTATTGTGTTTAATGCCTTACGTGGGCGTACATGGCCCTAAATAAATGACTTTTTAAATGACGGGTATTTAACAGCTGATAGTGTTGTCATACCAGCGACTTTGAAACCACTAAATAGATGGGCTGGTAGTAACAGAGAATACACAACAACGTTAAGTGTAATTCCCAGCCCAAAAAGCTGCCTTAAAGTGACTGCAGTCATGATCCACATCATTGTTTATATTATTTAAAAAATTTATTCAGTTGCAACAAACAGTTTGAGTTAAGAAAAAATACCCAACATGTTGTAATTATGTATGAAACAAAATGTTTCATGTATTTTATTGCCCTCGTCCTTGGTCTTGAACTTTACGGATGGTTAGATGAGAATAGATTTATACAATGAAACAATCTGAAACGAAACTAAAACTAATAAAATGCTTCATGAAAAAAAAAACAGTATCAGATAATAATTTAATACTTTTCAAAAACTCGTACAAACAATGCGAGTATTAAAAGTAACAAGAATGAATTCATGATATTGAAGTTTCAATAACGTGGCATTTTTATTGTTTTTTATTTTTATTTCTATTTCTATTTCAATTTGTTTTTAATTCAATAATGTCTCAAACTCATGCATGCCCAGATAAAGTACGGCCAATATAAACAGTATTCAATATGAGATTAGAAAATAAAATACTCGTATTAGTATCGGAATACAGAATGAAATAAAAGGGAATGTGGCGATTTCAGGTGACAAGAAATAAAAGCGATACGCTGCCTTTGAAGATTCACCGAGATTTTTATTTATTGATTTACTGGGCTAATTTTTTACAAATTTAATAGTATTTCTGCTGACTACGTGATCAGTGGTCACAGAAAAAAAAACAACTGCTCGCACTCCAGCTCCAGCTCCAGCTCGTTAATGGGTTTATCTAATGGAAACTAATTTACAGTCACATTTTTGTGTTAATTTTTCTAAATACATTTATTTATATATTTATTTTTATTATTCGCCACATTAAAAACAAATTTATGAATAGTTATAAAAACTGTTGTTATTGTTGTTTAAATTATGTAGCAGGGTTTTTGTTTTAATTTTCAAAGCTTAGAAATATTGAGTTATTATTTCATAAGACGGAACTGTTGTTTGTTTCTTTAAGCAAACATTCTAAAATTGACCAAAAATAATAGGAACATTTCTAAAAGCACCTAAAACACAATTAGAAAAATATCAAATCATTAATCATGAGTTATTAAACAAAAAGAAGAAAAAAACCGTAACCGCATCAAATATTGTTGAGCAATTAAAGGCGGACATTAGGAAACGTTACTACGTTCTAAAATCAAATCTAACGAAATCATTTTTCTTTTCTACAAAAAAAAAAAAAAAAAAAATAAATAAATATCCGTCATGTGTGAAATTTTAGTTAAGAAATGCACTTTAATCAGTTCCACTTTTAAACGTGAAAAATCAATTTAGAAAAATATTAATTGAAAACTTAAGTCATGCAATAAAATTAAAAGTAATTAAATATTTTCATATTAGTTACGATTCATTGCAATTAGCCAACCGTTGGTCCCTTTCCCCCCGATTTTGAAATAAATAAATTTCCCAATAATCTATAATGAAGCGTGTCGTTTCAATACGATCCAAATGACTAATAATCCAACAACAACTTTGCTTACTTGTAAGCAGAAAAGCGCATTCGGATTTCACTAGCGGCTATAGGCAATTTAATATGATCTTTATATATCTATTGATATGATTTTAATATATTCTTGTTGCAACGTTAAAACTCACTATTCAAACCTGGTTTTACCATACGAAATGGTTTTGTTAAAATCGGTTTTTAAAAAACTGCAGTCATATTAGGAAAAGTCACAAAAGTTTTTCTTTTCACTGCTTTTTCATGTTCTCGACTTTTCACAACGAGTCACCGACTGACTTTTCTCGGGCTGTTAAAAACAACCAGTGTAGTCTACTCGGTGCTTTACGCACCGTTTATAGTGTTCTTTCGATTCAGGAAAATATTTGATTTGTTTCTCGGTAAATTGAAATTTTTATAAAAATAAAATAAATAAATAAGTTTATGTAGGCAAGATCTATTATCACCTGGAACCAAGTCACCCATGTGACATGCTTTTCAAAGGGAATATTTACTCTAACAAAATTTCTTTCAATTTCAAAACAAGCAAGCAGCCAAGTAAAACTGAGAGTTGAGAGAACAACATCTAAACTTGTAATCACTCTTCATCGAACTCTTGATCAGATGCGGTTTAACAAAACCATGATAAATAAGTACTTATGTTGGGAAGATAATGACTTCCAAAAATTTCGTTTTCTTGTTGTTGTTAATTATCTCTTGTTCCTTGAATTGTCTTGTGGACTCATTTTACTTCTGTCCGAATTACAAAACTTAGCCTGGCAACAATCGTTTTTAATTTAAAAGCGAAAAATATTTTCTTCTATGTCAAAGAAAAAATATGTATTTATTTTTTATAAAAAGATCACACCCATAATTTGTGTACGTGTATATTTTATTTTATCATATTAAATATCTTAAACTCAGTGGTTTTTTAATAAAATTTAACAATTTTTGTCTGACTCTAGTGCGTTTTAATGTATAAAGTTGAAAACACTGAAAAACAGCTGACAGTCACAGTCGAAGCAGAATAAGTTTGGCACTCTTACAGATATTTTCAGTTTGAAAAACTGCTGCATTATTTTGTTAGTGATATTAATCCGTAACAAAAGCAAAAAACTCAAGCACTTTCTTTTCTTTTAAAAGTGGTCAATATTCGCAGTTGTAAAAGCCGAAACTGTGACTGTTGATGACATGATTCTGCTCTGCTGGCTGAAGTATAGGGTGTTTTTTATATAGTGATACAACTTTGAGCTGGCATCACTGCTTTATTTGACCACCCATTTAACAGCTGATAGTTGCTTTTTGTTTAGTTTGCTTTGACATTTCACTAGAGATCGACTTACACCAGAGCAACATGTGCAAATTGTGGAAATTTGTAATCAAAATAATGGTTCTGTTCGTCAAACTTATCGTGCACTTCGTCCATTCAAAATTTTATTTTCCGATGAAGCCCATTTTTGGTTGAATGGGTACGTAAATAAACAGAATTGTCGCATGTGGAGTGAGGAAAATCCACAAGCTTTTGTCGAAACACCATTACATCCACAGGAAATTACTGTTTGGTGCGCTTTATGGGCTGGCGGAGTCATTGGCCCATATGTCTTCACAAACGATGATGATGGTCAGAATGTTACTGTTTGCCAGCCGTGGCGGCCACATGGCCGAAATCATATTTACACATTAATGTCATAAAATTTTCTATCCAATAAAGCCCGTTTCATTGATGTCAAAAATATATTACTATATTTTATTACAGTTTAAACTTGTATCACTCTATAAAAAACACCCTTTAGTAACATACAAGACTACGATGTCTTATCACGAGTTCGACTCCGCACTCAGTCATGAATATGGTGTCGAAGTTTTCTAAACTGCCCTGTTAACACTATCCTCTTCTTTCCCAGTTCCACTGCATTTCACTGCATATGTAGGGCACGCCCCCTGAGTGCTGGTCCTACTCATAAACACACTTATGAATTTTTATTTGTATGGAGGTTATCATAAGACATTTTCTATAACATTTAATAAACATCGTTATTTAACTATAATTTCGTGCTGAATCTTTTTAGCGAAAATCTTATTAAAAAATTCTAAATTAAGACGTAAGGAAGTAATAAAAATGGAGAAGTGATTAGTGAGTTCTTATTATGACTTTGATATTTGCTTAGACTTCTCACTTATTCAAGTGGAAGTTTGAAAAAATATCGGTAGTTTTTCTAAGAAATTTTGGATAAACTTCTCAATTGATCACTTTGAATTTGTTAATAAGATCTTGGGAAAAAAAGAATCAGCACCAAATTGAAATTAAAGAGGCTTAAACGACAATTGCAAAAAATCATTTTATTATTATTTGCTTATATCTCAATCTCACAAAAGTTTCAATTGCGGTTGAAAAACTATTTCTAATTAGACTTCTAAGCTTTTTATAAGCTTTGGCTAACAGTATTATAATAAGTCACCAGCTTTCTTAATTAAATAATTATTAACAATCCTTTCGCAATAGTTTTCACAACAATTTTATAAGCTTAAGGCTTTTAGTAAAAGATTTGTTATGAAATCTTTCTATATATATAATTCTGGTTTAGCCAGTTATTTTTAAATATTTTTAAGCTCATAAATAATAGTAAATAAATTAATATATTAATTGCCACTTTTCAACTACCGGTTTTTGTACATAAAATTATAATTTTCCTCGGGCTATTTATATTGAAATGACAATTTAAAAAAGCCGAAATTGTTTTTGTCACAAAATAAATTTGTAATTTAATTTATAAAAACAGACAATAAATTAATAAATAAGTGTTTATGAATCTTGAGTGTTATTTAATAACAAAATTAATTTTCCAATTCCTATTCAAATACAACTAGACCGACTTAAGTTTATCCTACAGCCATGAGTTTTTTTTTAATAACAAAATTAATTGTCCAACTAGACCGACTTAATTTTCCAATTCCTATTCAAATACAACTAGACCGACTTAAGTTTATCCTACAGCCATGAGTTTTCTTTTTATTTTCAAAAAGATAAACAAATGTTATATTCTAGAGAGAAAAGGACCTGTCGCAGGACACTTCACGTGTGTGGTTCCGATAGGTTATATAAAACCTACTGCGTTATAATTAGAGGCGGCCAATTAACATAATCTAGACCTAATTTTTGAGTAATTGAACTGTTGAGGTGTCCGCAGCACCACTCCCAGTTGTGGTTGGTTTCATAAGAAGCGATAAAACAATTGTCATTATTTAAAGTGGACGTATGATTATAAAGTAATCAAAAAGCTGTTCCATGACTTCCATAAATTACTGAAACTCTTATTCTTTTAAAATGTTGGTTAGTCCATTTTGCGTGTAATTTATATTCGTCTTTGGTGCCCCAGCCCCTAAGCGAATGTTTGGATTAATATTTCCGTACTAATCTTACAAGCAGATTGTAAATAAACCGCAACAACAATACCACGATCAAATATATTAAATATCGTTAATCAAAACCATGGTGTAATAAATATAAGGTGCCATCGCCATACCAGATGTTTGTTTTCAGCTCAACCATTATTTGCCTACCTTCAGGTCAAGTTTTTATGTGCAACAAGTTCTCGTTGCGTTTGCATCTGAGAGCGTTGTTTTCGATTGCGCATGTGTGCAGCATTTAAAGGTATTTTGTTACTATAATTTGTGACGCAGACCAACACCAAACATTGTATTTGTAGCGGAAGCGTTACCACCTTATATTTATTACATCATCGTAAAAAGCAACGCTTTCCTGTCAAAACTTGTGCTTCTTAATTAGTTTGTACTACTTCAATTAAATTATAGTTATTCCTGCGGTTTGCGGTTAGTAATTACGAAATGGCGAAAATTAATATATTCTGCAATTATTTACGAGTATAATTCCACTTCTCTAAACATGAAATTTATTACTTTTTGTGTAATAAAACGACAAAAGCAGTAATAAATTTTAGCAAATTTGTAGAGTAAATTTTTTGCTATTAATGTGGTCATGATTAGATCGGAAGAGATCTTCACTTATCTACCGCAAGTGTGTGAGTGTGTGTGTGTGTGGCCAGAAACTTTTAATTGGCATTACATGGGATTCCCACTACATATTTTGATATTTTTAATGTAAAATCCACACTATGAAATGCAACAAAAAGATTCATGGTCGAACTAGAAACCAGTTCATTTCGTGAGGTAAACCCCAAGAAATGTGAAGTCCACAGATAATAGCGGCTGAATGCCTAAAAAAAGAGATTAAACTGAATTGAATTGTACAGTGACTCATAAAATTTAGTTTTGTGTTGCTGGTTTATAATGTCAGGCTTCTTTTTAGAAGAACATGCACTGGGTATTTCCCCCAACACATTGACAAACAGCGTACGCAAGAAATTTTAACTAGAATAATTTAAATGTTGAGATAATTCTTTGCGAATGAAACTAAAAATTGCCATGACTGCATCGATTTGAAATATTTAACTGGTTTTTATTTGGCTAATTAGCAGACTAAAGACCGGTGCGTTTCGCCACACCAGATCTTGTCTGAGGGTAAAAGAATATAATTTAATATTTTTTAGTTTGCAATACATTTTAAAATCAATAGTATTTTTATGTAAGAGCAGCCAAGGCCACTTGCACAATCCCTATTGTTTTCTATCCTCAATAGAGCGGCCCTTACAACCACTTTGAGATTGCAACAGCTGCAAAGATATTAATAAATAACTGTCGTATTCATAATATATTATGGAGTTGAAATATTATTAAAAATATTCTGGGAACTATTGCTTTACAACACTTTTCTAACATAAATTTGGGGTATTCACACAGTGTGCTATTTAGTCTATTGTCATAAAATCATAGTATGTTACAACAGTTTAAAAAAATAAGTCTTTTTAAGTCATAAAATAATAAGACTTTTTAAGGCAAAATTTTTGTCTTGTCATTAACAGCTGTAGGGATTTGAAAGTCTTTATTCGACACGGCGATAGCAAATGTTAGCCGCCGTTGCCTGTATACAATTTAACAATAAAAAAATATTTAAAAACTATTCAAACTCTGTACATTAAATTTCATTTTCACAGCATAAGAATAATTAAAACAGAATGTATACGAAAATTTGTAAAAAATATTCAAGAGAAACTTTTTGTTTCTTAATTTTATGTAACTGCAGATTTTTCCACTTGCCGCCGCTAAAAAAATTTATGCAGCTCATGTCAGTGGCAACAGCTGTTTTTTTTTTCAAATACAAACTTATTTCCAGAATCTTGTGCGGCAAAAGACAAATATTATAGTTTTGGGTCAGAAATGGAGTTGTTGGTAGATTTTATAAATTTCTTTTTTCTTTAATTGTAAAAGTGTTATTTTCCTGTCAGCTGACCCAATTTGTAAATGATTAAGAGTTTTTATCAGTCATATATTTATATGCTATTATTTTATGGCGTATGAATTTAGGACTAAAGTAAATATAGATTGAAAAATAATTTATTTGCGAAATTTCCATACAACATCTTTTAAAGCACTTCTTCAGTCAACATTCCACGCCCTTCTCACATAAATGCTTTTATATTAAAAATTATACTTTCTCTAATAGGCATTACTAATCATGAAAAAATTTTAATCCATATTTCGATCCATATCGACGGCACTTTAGGATGTGCTCCCTTAATTTTTTTATTTTTTTTTTATGCAACTCATTATTTGTGGAAAGAATTGATCAGATTCCTGCAGTATTTTATTCCAAGACATGTCAAATTAAATATTTCCACTATAAAAGAATTGTATTTTCAATACTAAAAACTGCCACGCCCACTTATCTTATGCTGAATATTTTCCTGCCCTCTTGTTCAACTTTAAATATTTTTTTCTTAAACCGCGCAACATACAGAAATATTTGACCATAATCACTTTCACCACTTAAGAGATGCCATGCCCACTTTTCGAAATACATCCTTTAAAAAAATTTCAGATGTCTTAACGTATTAGTTCCCAACTGCGGTAAAATACACAGATAACTGTTTTCTCCTCAAAAAGTGAGTTTTTGGCAGCTCAGCTGTTTTCGTTTAATATGTCATTATTCGACATGTTCAGTTTGGTCTATAAATCGAATATAGATCCACTTAAAAACAGACGAACAACGTTTACACGTTATTTGATTTTATTATATAAATTCAGGTACAATTAATTGTTTCATTTTATGGTCAGTTTGGGCGGCCTTCTGAGGCGGCTATTCGGAATCTTGCTAAATTTCGCACCAGTATCCGCCAGTGTTATAGATGAACGCAAATTATCGCGACCGATGGTTCCACATAATTTTTTTTTTTTACCAAAAACTAAAAACCTGACTGACATGCGGCTGCAAGAAGACGGCGACACATGCCATACAGGATGCGAAAAATCTGCCCAATTGAGAGGCGAATTCGGTGAACAGTTTATTTCAAGGTTTGGGGCGGTCAGTTGGCTGCCTAGATCGTGCAAGGGCGTTAACTTAGACTATTTCTTATGGACTTATGTTAAGGATCATGTCAATGGGGACGATCCGGAATCTCTTGAAAAATCACCCATTGCAAGAAGTGGTTGGTTTGAAGAACTTGAAATTTATTTGCAATAATTTCTGTTCGATGGAAATCATAAAAATGCAACGCGTTGTAAGTTTGTGGATGATATACGGACTTTATTAGGCATTTATAAGGCAAAATTTGTTCAGAAAAGTGCGCATGATTTTGGAATTGTATTAACAGTTTAAAATATACAATTCTAAGACGGGATAACATTATGAAAATTAAGTTAAACAATTATTTATTGTGATTGCTTATAAAAAAAATATAACAAAATTAATTGACTTTTATGGTTGATTTTATTTCAAAAGTTCATTAAACTTTTGATTTTTTTTTCCTTCTTTCGATCACTTACGTATCGATTTTTTTTCTTAATATTCTCATTTATTATATTATTTCCGAAAATACATTCACATTAAAATTGGCTTTAACGTTAAAAAGAAAAAACCTGTCGCCACCGTGTGTGCGTATACGAACCAACCAGCGTAAATGATTTTTTTTTCTTAATTGTTTGTAGATCTTTTGCAGGAAGTAAAAATACAAACCAAAATTATGAGAATAATAAGCAGAAATTAGATGTTTGAAGTACAGTTTTGGGCATAAAAAATAAATGTAGCAGCGGCACAGACAAACAGTTTGTTACTGCAACCTTGTGTTTAGGCCACAATAAGCCAAGAAAAAGTGCAATAAACTTTGAGCTGAAAGATGAAAACATTTTAGAGTGTTGAAAAACCCTTTAAATGTTAGTAAAAATAAAACTTATATATTCACGTGAATATACTGTACCATTAACAATTTATTTGAGAGTTTTTATAAAAAATAAAAACAATCGAAAATCGTTTCGATGGTTTTCTTTCAATTAAATTTTGTAACAAACAATAAATACACTGAAATTTTATAGAAAGGTTTATAATAATTATGTGTTTGTATATCCAGGAAAATATCTTTTGTCGTTTTCTTTTCTAGAAAATAATGCAACATTTTTCACACCTTTTAACAGAAAATGACAAAATTTTGCCATTTCAAAATAAGGAATTTATTGGAAACGAATCCAACATCCCTCACGAAAAGCAATTTCCGTTTCAAAACTTTTCCAAACCGCCACTTTATAGAAAATAAGAGAAAAAATTTTACATGTTTTCCAGAAAAGAAAACGCCATTAGATAATATATCGACCCCTAACTGCCAAAGTATCATAACCCACAAAAAAAATGGAATTTGCTTTCATCCAAAATTTGAATTACAGCCTCATGGAAAGAGAAAAATTTTTTTTTAATTTTAAGATGTTAATTGCAAAAAATTTTTGCTATTTAATTGCGCAATTAAGATGAATGTCTCACGTCGTATAGCATGTGGAATAAATAAAAGAAATTAAAAAGATATCTATTAACAAATTGAACAATTAGTAATTAATTGTTTTATTTATTGAAAAAATACTTCCCCTTGTGAAGCAGGTTCAGTGAGAATAAAAAATTCTGTAGAATAATGAAATTAAATGTTATGAAAATGGAAATAAAAAAAATTTAAAAAAATGTCAGCTGAAATTGAAAATTTTTTAAAATCATAATCGAAAATACCAACCGCTTAATTTATAAAATAGAGATATAATTCTTGTCTCTAACTTTTTAACCTTTTTCATTTTAATAAAACAAAGCTATTAAGTATTAAAAAAGAAATAAATTTGTGCATTAAATTTTTTCTATTAGTCAGTTAGATATCAGAATTCTCTTTTATAAATTAAGCCTTAATTAAATAATTAAGATGTGCGTTTATTAGAGTTGGGTCAAACTTCGAAAATCCTTTTGTCAAACCCATGGAATTTAAATGGGTTTGACCAAAGGTTTTTGGCAAAACTGAGCGTTTGATGAAGTTTGACCCAACTCTAGCGTTTAGGGATTCAAAATCTTTTAAAAAGAATCTTACTTGTGTTTAGTTATACTGAATTGCACTTGCGTACAGGTTCCATTGCACTAATCTTTCTAGTCTCCTTGATTTTTTAGGTTTGCCAGCACTTTAATTTTATTTGTTTACTCTTTCCTCAGTTTATTAGATCTGAATATCAGTTTATTGCAGCCCTACAACTATTTGAATCAGCTGTTGTTTATATATCACCGGATTTTTAATTCTGTTACTTTTCTGTGGAAAAGATTTCATTGAGTTTAATTATTTTTATAATACTCAGTATTTACTTCGCTACTGAATGCTACTGGAAAAGTATTCGAACGGACCCAATAATATGTTCAGGAATGTCAAAGACAAATATAGAGTAAGAGGTTGGCAGTTAAATGGCACTACTTTTTAAAAACAACATGATCAATTAAGTGTATCAAGTCTTTTGTGTGCAAGAAATAAATTAAATTACTCAATTTAAAGCTAAATTGCCTCAATTATTCTCTGATTGAAGAATAGAAGCCAAGAAAGAGTTTTTTCTTCTGAAGAGTAAGTAAACATTTAAGCAATAACTTTTATGTTCCGTTAATAAATAAAATTCAGAAAATAATCGTTAATGTTTAGTTTTTTTTTAATTAAAATCAAAGAAATACAAATTAATGCATCTGAAGGTAGTCCATGTAACAAAGATTACCCTGGTGCTTGTGTACGTTTCATACCGCTTTTGGTTTGATTTGTTGGTATAGATTTGTAAAACAATTTTTATTTGCGGTCTCTGGAACCTTTTTATGCTTTTAAATGTAATCGTTTCTCAAAGAATCAATAATTTAATTCAATTAACTTTGAAAAACTGCCCACGACACGGCGAGTTTTTTCAATGGGAATATTTTATATCATTTTGCGGTTTGAAAAAACATTCAACTTTCAGTCATTTTCAAGTTCGAACTCAATATCGCTACAACTGAAAAACACTTTTAATAATTATTTATTAATTATTTAGTGCAGTGAGTGGTAGAGCATAAGGACCTTATCGGGCCAATGCTCAGCAAAACATTTTTTTAGTGCGTAATAAAACGGTTCTGCCAGAGGGTAGTGGAGGGGGGGCAGCACACACGACTTACAGCAATTCCACATAAAGAAGTCAAAGTGATCGTGTCTAAGTTATTTCAATTCAAAAGCGATTTTAACTTTTCTTTTTAGATTATTCAGGCAGTTGTGTGTGTGCGTATGTGTGTGTAAGAGCATTAATTATTATTAGTATTTTTTAATTATTTTTAATTTTCTACGTTAAAGACTTTGAAAATACAATTGAATTATTTCGTTTAACAATAATTTATCAAGGCCTAATTAAATGCTAAACAAAATACTCAAATTAATTCTGTTTTACTTGGTTTAAGAATATTTAAAAACGTGTTTGTTTAATACAACAAAAAGAAAAACAATTAATACAATTATTTTGAATGACAGATGTCACGTGTCAAACACTATTTGCAAAGTGTTTTCGTTTATGCATTCAAGGCACAACATGACCCACATTTAATTTTATAATTGTTTTCAATTGCCATAAAGCAGATGGCAGCAATTATAGTCGAATTTGCTAAATTACTTTGAATTCCTGGTAAAATTGCGTTTAATGTTTTAAATAAGTTTTAATTTCTCGGACAAATACATTTTACGGGTCTTGCGACTTTCCGAATGAGGATTAAATTTGTGTAAAAATTCCTGGAAGTTTTTTCAATAAATTTTACAACAGTTTGCAATTTCAAACTGAAGTTGTTTTCAATGTCTTCAGAATAAAATTTTCATGTAAAAAACTCAAATCCTGGGATATTCTTACGATCGTACAATTTCGGTCAGTCTATTGTACAGTACCGGAAAATCATTGTCTACAGGGTGATACAAAACTAATCATACAATTTTGTTGTGGAATAAGTTTTTTAAATAAGAAAATTTTTTTTAAATAAAATTTAATTAAAATTGATAGACTTTTGTTTTTAGCGACACTACGGGGTTATAGAATTATGTTACTTCAACGGTGCGATAGAGTTCTCGGACTCTAGTTCATAATGAAAATTTGTATAAAAAGGAATTTCCATCACATACAATCAAGTCACCTAAAAGTGGTGATTAACAAAAATACGCCTGAGTTTTGATCGTAATAATGTAGCGGCTTTCGAAAACAGCTGTTTTGCTCTACAGTGTAAACAAAAATTTCTTTTTGCAACTAAATTTTTACCACGCCCTGTACAAGTAAAAATGTATCGTTGATGGGTACCTCAAAAAAATAATTTTTGGCACAAAATATGTCTTCCTCGTTCTGTGGAGTCTGTGGGTATCCTCCTCGTTGTTGATGAGTTTAAGGATGACTGTACAGTGGTTCGTACTTGACTGACGGTTATTGAACATTTACTGATGCACTGGTTTGCACTTTATAGGGGAACATGTATGAGTCTTTTGCCAAAATTTGCTGTAGGACACGTCTGGTGATGGCCAATTGTGGTCTCGCCGCTCTCAGCTACATCGATACTCACAGAATTGACAGAAACAAACAGTGCGATAGCGGCCACATGCTGTAGGGCCTTTTGTAATCACAGTCAGCTCTAGTCGACTACCTACGCAGCAGAATTTTTTCTCAGTTGACGAGCCACGATTAGGATATCGGCGTCGAAACTCACACCCCCAACTGGTTATTGGTGAAAAACCAAATATTCCGCTCTCTGGCAGAGTAGAGCGCTCTATTTCTTCCTCCCTTATATACGCCTGTGGCTCGAAGGACCATAGACAAATTTATAATTGCAAACTGTGCTGACTTTCCCTGCCCAGCCGAACATAAACAGAGTTTGAGGACTAAAAATTATGTCCTGCAGCATGCAAACTCCGGAAATAATTTTTAAAATGTTCAAATATCTTACTTATCCAAATAAAAGTTTTTTTTTGTTTAAAATCTTATTGCAATTTAATATCTCGACTCTCTTGTTCAACAATACTTTGCCACAAAACACAACAATAGCACTTTGTCAATTTCAAATACTACACCCAATCAATAGTGAGTGCTTTAATCAATAACAACAACAACAACAACAACAACAAGAAAAAAAGGAGGATGGGCGTGTTTTATATGGAGTCACATAAATTTCAAATTTAAAGGCTTCATAATGATCATTAACATATAAATCGGCATATAATTTAATAATTGTTTTTTTGTTTGTTTTTTCTTTCTCAATTTTTAATGGTTTTAAAAAACCCCCCATTAAAAATTGTGGCTCAATTTAATGTGTGTTTAAATGTGAAACCATCTGGTCAAGTGAAAATTCAGACAAACACTTTAGCCCTCCTTGGAACCTTTCCCATTTCTTTTCACCACCATTAAACTTGCCAAAAAAAAAACATGCACACACATGCACAAACATGCACACACGCACACACGAGTTACTCGTATCATGTCTTGTTGCCATTGGCCCTGACAACAAAAGCAACACAACACGAGTGTTAAGTTCTGTTTCTGACATCTGTTGACACACATATACCGAACCACTGCCGTCCGATGAGACAAAAGAAGAAGAGTTTTATCGTTTTTATTATGGACACAAAATTTATCACACATTTAGAAGTATTTAAATCCTTTTTTTTTTTTTTTGCTTTTGCCAACGTTTGCATGAAGATGGAAAAAGTTAAATTTTAATCTTTTTTAAATGCGTATTGGCCAATTTAATTAATTCAAAGTTAAAATGGAAATTATTATTATACTTGCAAATCATTAAAAAAAAGAGTTGAGAGAAGTTTGCAATATTTATTTTTGTTCTGTTAGAAATTTATTTAGAAGCACAAAATTTATGAAATTCTCAAGAACAGTTTTCAGTGTTTCCTGGTTGGTTATTCTTTATAATTGAAAACGTTTAATAATCCTAGAAATTTTATTAATAAACGTTCGCATGTGCTTCAGTGTTCAATTTATTAAACGAAAAATAGTTTGGCTAAAGTAAAAATGATGGATCAAAAATTCACAAATTATTACACAAAGAAAATAATCAAGCGGCAACACAGGAATCTATACAGTGTTACCATCGTTTCGATACAGTTCACAAATTTTATGTCATTATAAAAGTCGTTATAGTTAAGAATTATAATCACCTAATAAGTGCTGCTAAGCAAGACTACACATGAGTACCGATGAAGATGTAGCGGCTTTCGAAAACAGCTGTTCTGCTCTAGAAAATTAATTATGTTTTTCTGTATTAAAAAACGTTGTGAACTATATCCTATCAGTTTCAATTGTATTTCAAAAACGGCTTATTAGAAAAACAAACATACTTTCCAAGCAAACACTGTAAAGAGGGCTCACATACGCATCCATTTGACATGTGCAATCAATTGTTGAAGCAAGTGGCTTAGTTATCTGTGAACAATTGGAGTTATTGTCAAACAGAGTTTGATTTTTTGTGTTGCAGTGTGTGGTAAAATTAGCGCAGCTGAGAAAAGTTTTTATAGGGGGAAAAATCAGAGCCCCATGCATTGAAAATATATGAATATATGGGATTGTATAATCATAAGTCATAAAATCATATGACTGCTGTGAATACCCCGTCATAAATAATGTCGTTTTCTTTTCTAGAAAATAATGCAACATTTCTCACACTTTATAACAGAAAATGGCAACATTTTGCCATTTCAAATTAAGGAATTTATTATCAATGAATTCAACATCCCTTATAAATTTTATTTCTTTTTCAAAACTTTTCCAAAAAGCCACTTTTTAGAAAATAAGTGAAAAACTGACATGTTTTCTCGGAAAGAAAACGCTATAAGAGCACCCTATCGAAATTCTGTCAGCTGATAAGAAAATAATAAAATTGTAATTAGTTTCTAGCAAAGAAACTAGCAAAATCTTCATAAAATTATATAGTTCCCTGAGTACTAAAGTCTTAATATATATAAAGCTAAAGTCTTAAATAAATAAAAAATCTTGAACCAAAAAAAAAAATTATCAATATTAGTTGCACTTTTTTCAAATTCCCCCATTGTGCAGCCTAAGGGTTAATGGCGTAAACTAAACTAAGTCTTCTAATTATTGAGAAGTGAATAAGTTTTGCAAAAAACCCGCAAAAGGCAGTTCCACTGAATTTCCCAGTTACTGGCAAAAAAAAAAAAAAACATTTCCAGCGTACAAATTCAAGACAATTAAAACATGCAATTATTTTTAAAAACTTATTTATGTCATTATTTATTAAGAATTTAACTGAAACATTTCACTTAATTTTTCAATCCAAGAAACAGGGGGAAGTCCCCTTCTTCAGCTTGAAAATAAAATGATTTAATACGTACGACCCATCAGTAACTAAAAAGTAGTCAAACAGTGCAGTACAACAATTGCAGTCAATTTAAAGAAATTTTTGAAAATTGACATAAATAAATCAAAGAATCTCGGGACTAACAAATTGTCACCTCGTATGAATGTACATTTGTGGTGTCAAAAGTTCTCGTATTCTATTTTAAGAAAATCAAAATTTATGAAAAACAACAATGAAGTTCTTTAAAAATATTTCAACTCAAAGCTTGAGCGTTGCTATGGCCGAATAAAACAGTATCTTGTCTCAACCGGACCGGCAGCCATTTAGAAATATTTAATTTACATATTTCCAAAATACATATTTCTTTTTTTTTATTGTTAATTTATTTCTTCTTTTTTTTTTTTTTTTTGCTCTAATTAATAGAAATTTGCACGAGCTCCAGCGCCGTTGCAGATATAAAATGAAATTGATGGCTCGTCATCCAACACACTTCTCAAAAAAATTTTCAAAAAATAAAAAAATTTAAATGGAAATATATTCAAATCAACACGTGTTAGGAAATTATACATGATTATTTTTTTTTTTGCTTTAATATTTAAACTGAATACATATTTAACTCAAATTTGTTGTCTTCCTCGTCGATGGGTATCTTGTGGATTTCGGGTGTATCGCTTGATTTGCTTGCGTGCATGCAGCACATACTGTTTCATATTCTGTTGGTCCACAGTATTCTCTGAGTTCTTCGCCAGCATCTGTTCTGTAACTCCCGCCTCGAGAAACTTTCCCAATGAAGACTGAAATATCTTAAATTGAAACAAACAGATGTTTTCTTCGTCAGACTGCATGTGTAATTTTTTGACGAGTAACAGCTGCGCAAAATCGAAACGCAGAATTGATTTTTTTTCGAATAAATATTTCCAACAAAAAATTTTGATTCGAATAAATTTATTCGAATAACTTCTGTTTAAATAAATTATAAATGAAAAATTTTCATACGAATAACTTATAATCTAATAATTTTTTTATATGTTTGTAACTCTTATTCGAATAAATTTTGTAACATTCATAAAAATTTTGTTTAAAAAATTTTAATTTGAAAAACTTTTAATGGAATAAGCTTTGTTCGAATAACTCATTTGGGCCCGTTTTATTCGAGTAACTTTTTTAAAAATATTTAATTTGTAAAATTTTTATCCGATTAGTTTTTTTAAAAAAGTTTAATTTGTAAAACTTTTATTCGAATAACTTTTGATCGAATAACTCTCATTTTAACCGCTTTTATTCGAATAAACTTTATTCGAAGAGCTATTATTCGAACCGCTTTTATTCGCATAACTTTTTTAAAAATACTTAATTTTAGAAACTCTTATTCGAATAACTTTTGATGGAATAACTCTCATCTTAACCGCTTTTATTCGAATAACTTTTTTATTATTTTTTTATGCATATAATATGTGAAATTTTTATTCGAATAGCTCTTTTAAAAAAATTGTATTTGTAATACTTTTATTCGAATAAGTTTTGATCAAATAACTCTAATTTTAACCGCTCTTTTACGAATAAATTTTATTCGAATAACTTTTATTCGAATCGCTTTTGTTTGTATAACTTTTTTAAAAATATTTGATTTGAAAAGCTCTTATTCGAATAAATTTAGATCGAATAACACTAATTTAAGCCGCTTTTATTCGAATAAATGTTAGTCGAATAACTTTTATTCCAGCCGCTTTTATTCGCATAACTTTTTTAAAAATACTTAATTTTAGAAACTCTTATTCGAATAACTTTTTATGGAATAACTCCCATCTTAACTGCTTTTATTCGAATAACTTTTTTATTATTTTTTTATGCATATAATTTGTGAAATTTTTATTCGAATAGCTCTTTTAAGAAAATTTGATTTGTAATACTTTTATTCGAATAAGTTTTGATCAAATAACTCTAATTTCAACCGGTCTTATACGAATAAATTTTATTCGAATAACTTTTATTCGAATCGCTTTTGTTTGTATAACTTTCTTAAAAATATTTAATTTGAAAAGCTCTTATTCGAATAAATTTAGATCGAATAAAACTAATTTAAGCCACTTTTATTCGAATAAACTTTATTCGAAGAACTATTATTCGAACCGCTTTTATTCGCATAACTTTTTTAAAAATACTTAATTTTAGAAACTCTTATTCGAATAACTTTTGATGGAATAACTCTCATTTGAGCCGCTTGTATTCGAATAAATTTTATTCGAAGAACTTTCATTCGAACTGCTTATATTCGCATATCTTTTTTTTTAACATTTAATTTGAAAAACTTTTATTCGAATAAGTTTTGATCTAATAACTCACGTTTAAACGGCTTTTATTTTCACAACTTCTTACAAAAAATTTAATTTTTAAAACTTTTATTCAAGTAAGTTTTATTCGAATAACTTTTATTCTAAATTTAATTTTCGTTCTAATTACTGTTGTCCAAATAGTTTTTATTTGAAATAAACTTTAAATCGAATAAATTCTACTCGAATAACTTCTATTCGAATAAGTATTACTAGTATTATTTAAAAACTTTTAAATTGAGAAACGTTTATTCGAATCATTTTTATTCGAACAGCTTTTATTCGCATAACTTTAAAAAAATTTAATTTCTAATACTTTTATTCGAATAACTTTTATTCAAAGTTTAATTTGTAAATAACTTCATTCGAATAATTTTTGTTCGAAATATTTTTAAACTTTTATATGAATCGAAATATTATTTTTTACTTCTGTTTTAGTCACAAATTCGATTCGAGTAAACGTATAAATTTATTTTAAAAAAAAACTTTTATTTCAAAAAACTTCTTTTCTCAATAAATTTTATACGAATAACTTAAGATCAATTAACTTTCATTCCATTTAGTGTGTTCCGAATAAATTTTATTTGATAAAGCTTTTAATCGAATTACTTCTAATCGTATAACTCCTACTACTATTATTTTAAAATGTTTTAAATTAAGAAACTTTTACTCGAATATATTTTATTCGAACTTTAATAGTTGACTAATTTTCTCAAATGTGTTTATTCGAAACTTTTCAGAGTAAGCGTATACGAATAAATTTTATTTAAATAACTTTTATTTCAAATAAATATTTTTAAAATAAATTTTATACGAGTAACTTAAGATCAAATAACTTTCTTTCGAATTACTTTTATCAGAATAAGTTCTATTTGAAAAAATTTTAACTCGAATAACTTTTAATCGTATATTATGTAATCGAATAAATTTTAGCCACACTAGTATTATATTTTTTCCACTTTAACAAGTTTTATTGGAATTATTTTTATAATAAAAATATATTTTTATATATTTTCCCCCTACACTGTAAAATGCCATGCGGTGCATTAAAGTTTGTGTCTCCAAAACATGTCAATGACATGTTCAACTTTCTAAAGAACATTAAAAAAATACGAGGAAATTAAAAATAAGTTCAAACAAAATTTAAAAGTTCATTCCTTCCGAACGACCTCAAACTTTTGTAATTCTTAGATTCCAGTTTCTTTTCCCGAACCGAATTAAAATTTAATGTGTTTATTAATGTTTTATTACCATATAAATCAATTAAATTAAGATCATTACGTGTACAAAAATCTCATTATTAAATAATTTCAGTCATAAATAACAGAGTGCCAGAGCAATTTCAAATGCCTGTTTCTTAATCGAGATAAATTAGTCAGCCTCAATTAATTAATAACGCCTATCAAATCATGCACTGAAAGTTGGCTTTCATAAGGAGTGTGTTTCTCTGTGAGTCCGCCAGAGCTTTAAAAATGTAACCGATTTAATCTGTCTTCTTCTGGTCGCTGAAAATGACCGACAGTGATCGAAATTGAGTACAACAAATTTTCTTGCTTCCAGCTTGATGGGTTACCACAGTACACACATCAACAAGTGACATCAAGCATGCCAAAAATCAAAACTTTTTGATTTTCGAATTTCGTTAAAATTACAATAAAAATTCTGAAAGTTTTCAATACTTCAAAATGAAACGTATTTACCAACGCTGCGGCATTTGATTACTTTGTGCTCCACTTTTTTAATTTTTTTTATTTGAGTCAAGCATACAAATGACAAATTAATAATTAAGTAATTTTTTTTTAGATATTCTTCATATTTTATGTGTAGTTCGACTGCTTAAAATACAAACTTCTGCGTTGTATTGATTCCTCTAACAAAATTGAAACCACAGAAATCGAAGAAGTCTTATCTGATGAAATACGAAATTGTGTATGTATTTGAAGAGCCAACCACAAAAGATATCACTATGCCAGCATATTTTTATTAATTTCTTAAAGCCAAACAAGTATTTGGTCAAGGAGAAAAAAAAGTAAAACAGTTTTTTAGCAGAGTGTTACTAGAACAAGTAGGCTTGTCCTGCGTTAAACGAGTATTCTTGATTCAAGAAGTCACAAGAAAAAAACTTGTCCATTTTTGAAACTCCTACACATCAGCCATCATAATCACATGATTTTAATAATGAGTTGATTGTGAATTCTTAAATCGGTCATTTGCCCCATTTTTTTCTTTTTTGCTTAAACGAAATAAAAATTTACATTTTTGCATGATATTATTTTCTTCAATCATGCCAACCTTTTAGAGCACTTTTAAAAATAGTTTTCTTATGTTTTATATCAGACCATAACCCAGAAAAAAAATTGACAACTTTTGTTCTCTTCTGCTGTCTATCTCGGACCAGCACTCATGGGTCGATTCCTACATAAGCGAAGGTACTGTGCGAGGCCTAGAAAGTAGAGGACAGATGAAGACTGTTTAGGAGATAGAGAAATTATTGCAGCTATTTTTACTTTTTACTTCGCTGGTGAATTGTTTCGTTACGGGCGGCATGTCGCAAGTACTGAGTCTGGGCACACCCCTTTACAAAGAAGGCGCCATCTATGCCTCATAACTAAAAAAACATCAGCCAAGATCTTCCGTTCTACCTATTCCGCGAAAAATCATTAGAAAATATTCTCTGCAAAGTATATATTAAGAGCTCTTTTTTTCTGCCTTCAATTAAAAGTATATTTTTTCTTAATTATAGACAAGAAGAAGCATACTTTAAGTGCTTGTAAAACTCAAAACAAGAGGAAGTTATTTCTAACCACTTAAAACAAGCTGTTTTCTTTAATTGTGATAACAAATAATTTATTTCTAAATACGACGAATAGAATATCTTTAATAAACACAATATCGAAAAAAGAGACTGAAAAGAGACGAACTCCAATAAAACGAAGTCGTTTAGAAACTGAATTCCTAAAAAGCATTTTATTTACAAATTATTACCTGAAAGCAGAAATTTCCAAAGATTTTATTGGGAAAAATATTTATATTTATTCCCCCCTATTCTGTTTTTTATAGAGTGATACAAGTTTAAATCATAACAAAACATAGTAACATATTTTTGATATCAATGAAACGGACTTTATTGGATAGAAAATTTTATGACATTAATGTTCAAATATCATTTCGGCCATGTGGCCGCCACGGCTGACGCGTACAAGGCTCAATCTGGAACACTAATGTTCACAAACAGTAACATTCTGACCATCATCATCGTTCTTGAAGACATATGGGCCAATGAATTCGCCAGCCCATAAACCGCACTAAACTGTAATTTTCTATGGATGTAACGGTGTTTTGACAAAAGCTTGTGGATTCTTCTCACTCCAAATGCGACAATTCTGTTTATTTACGAACCCATTCAATGAAACATGGGCTTCATCGGGAAATAAAATTTTGAATGGACGAAGTGCACGATAAGTTTGACGAACAGAACCATTATTTTGATTAAAAATTTCCACAATTTGCACGCGTTGCTCTGGTGTAAGTCGATCCATAATGAAATGTCAACGCAGACTAAACAAAAAGCAACTATCAGCTGTTAAATGGGTGGTCAAATAAAGCAGTGACGCCAACTCAAACTTGTATCACTCTATAAAAAACACCCTATACATGCCCTTCACTCACTGAATGGCCTTCCTTAACTAATAAAAATTTATACTGCATGAAAATCGTATATCCTGCAAGCCAATTTCTAAGTGACTATAATTCTTTTCTAGTTTTTCTACCAGATTTCTCGCAAACTCCATTTCTTGCTGGGTTACTCGCATTTAATTCCAAATTTAACAACAAAACATTTTTGGAAATTATCATAATTTATTCATTTCGAAGCCACACGAGTCTAATTAAAATATTCATATTTAATAAGTAAACAGATTTATCAATTTCTCTATTAATAGTTTTATAGAAAAGCATGCAGTTTCGGTGTGAAGGTGGCGCCATTTTCAAGCAGGTTCTGTTCATAAATGCAGTGCTAATAATGCATCATATTTTAGTAAACTTTTATTTCAAATGACCACATAAATTTGACAATGTTTTTGGTGCGAAAATTCAGAAAACATCTGATAATGAAAACTCAAATTCATTAAAAAATGTAAAATTTATTGGTTGGGAATTTATTATTATTTGTATTTTGAATTTATTATAATTAAAATTGCAATAAACCAAAGAGACCACCAACGACTATCGGCAACCAACGACTATCGGCTGACTGAGTAGGAACTGCAAGTGGTGAATATAAAAGGCCTTATTCATAAAAAATATTTTACACTTATAAACTGTTTATAAAGCGAATTTTGAATAGAACATAAACAATTTTTTATTAATAGTTTCTTTTATATTTATCACACTTTTTCTTCTTCCTTCAGGGCATATAAATAAATGCGATAAACTTTTAAACTTTTACATATTTTTATAAATTTTGTTCGCACACTTTATTTTAGAAAATATGACATATTTATTTTAACTCAATAAACTATTTACGCATTTAAATAAATGCTACCAGCGTTATACAAAAAAAAACAACTATTTTTATGTGTAAACTTATCGGAACATCACAAATTTAATTTCAAGACTTTTTTTTGCTGATTTCTATAGTGGAAAAAGTTCTACATTTCTTGCACTTTTTAAGAGAAAATGGCAAAATTTTGTTATTTGAAACAAAAGAATTTATTAGGCGCTAATTTCGTATCACTTACGAGAAATAATTCCTGTTTTGAAACTACTTCAAACTGGCAATTTTTTTGAAAAGAAGTGATAAAGTGTTACATATTTTCCAGAAAAGAACACACTATTAGATATGAAAATATTGAGTGCTACAGTGCAGTACAAGAAAGGGAACTGTTTTCCTGCTCTTCGGTACCTGGTAATTTCAGTCGGTACAACAATTAACACAGCGATGTACAAACGCGGCTAATAAAAATGCGATTGCATGTTAATGAACGAGGACGTAATCAAACCAAGTATCGTAGGCTTCATGGTCTTCAGTTTTAATTATTTTAGTCGTGAAGTTTGTGACAGATCATGCAATTTTTTTTCAAGAGTTATCCCCAACAAAATAAGTGTGGCCGTAGCTTTTCCTCTGCCTTCTGTTTTTAACTTGCAAGTTGTTTAAAAAAGTTGCCCAAAATTTATGCTAAGTCCCACTCCCTATTGATGTTCGAAAGACTTGGAAAAATTAAAAATTAATTATCCTTCAAATATAGGGTGTTTTTTATAGAATAATACAACTTTGAGTTGGCATCACTGCTTTATTTGACCACCCATTTAACAGCTGATAGTTGCTTTTTGTTTAGCTTGCTTTGACATTTCATTATGGATCGACTTACACCAGAGCAACGCGTGCAAATTGTGGAAATTTTTAATCAAAATAATGGTGCTGTTCGTCAAACTTATCGTGCACTTCGTCCATTCAACATTTTATTTTCTGATGAAGCCCATTTTTTGTTCAATGGGTTTGTAAATAAACAGAATTGCCTCATTTGGAATGAGGAGAATCCACAAGCTTTTGTCGACACACCATTGCATCCACAGAAAATTACTGTTTGGTGCGCTTTATGGGCTGGCGGAGTCATTGGCCCATATATCTTCAAAAACGATGATGATGGTCAGAATGTTACTGTTTGTGAAAATTGTTGTTCCAGATTGCGCTTTGTACGCGCCAGCCGTGGCGGCTACATGGTCGAAATCATGTTTAAACATAATGTCATAAAATTATCCTTCCAATAAAGACCGTTTCATTGATATCAAAAATATGTTACTATGTTTTGTTATGATTTAAACTTGTATCACCCGATACCTTCAAGATATAAAAATTTGCAGCTTTTGCTAAAAGTGGCCTGCATCAAAAGTCAACAGTCCCACTGTTGCTGTTAAATAAATAAAAGAAAATTAATAATAACTTCGCAGGAATAACAACCATGTCCCCCTTCTTGTAACACCCAGAGTAAAAGAGTTGCCAGTGAATTTTCTTATTCCTAAAAATGTCTTTTTACACTAAAATTGATCTAAAAACGTAATCAAATTTTATTTTTTTAATATTTTCCACTGAAAGCCACGAAACTGCCAAAACATATTTCTTATATAAAAAATATTAATAAATGAATAAATAAATGAAATAAATTGTGAGAATATATGACCGAAAAAAAAAACAATAAATGAAAAAGAAAATGGGCGTCGTTTGCCATCCGTAAAAGAAGTCATGAACTCCCTCCAAAGTGAGATAAACTGATTTCGAAGTGCAACTTGAATTGCCTGTTTGTAAGAAGATTGTAAATAAAATTTGATAACTTCCAGCCGTTTATTTTCACTTTGCAAGCAAAAAAAAAAAAAAGATTCCGATCTTCAACCAGCCGCTTAACCGGATTATCTTCATTAAACAAATGTTTGCCTTATAAATGTATAAAAAAATACTTTTTTATCAATAATTTTTAATTGTTTTTGGTATTTTTGCAAACTTTTTGTAAAATGAAAAAAGAAAACAAATTTTATGGCCGCCATAAACAAAAAATCTTACAAAAACAAACACTCCAAAAGTTTGAAGATTATTTTTAAACTCTATAATAAAAAAACAACAACGTGGAATTTGTGTTGTTTAAAGGGCAAAAAGGAAAACGTCAGCGATATTAATTTTAATTAAAGAGAAAGGCTGAAGAAAACATTCAAGATTGAAAACAAAAAACCCCTCTGATTCACTGGTTTATAAAAATACACCAAAAACAAAAAGTCATTAAACCCGCCGAAATTTATTAAACAAACGCGCCATCATTTGGAAAACTAAATATCAGAGGAATAATTTGGTAAAAAAGTTAAAAAAAACATCTCCCAGCGGAATTCAAACGACGCGGTCACTTAAAATACTGTCGTTGTAAAAGTTAGTGCCAGCGATTTATTAATTAAGATTATTTTGTTTTTCTTTATTATTATTATTATCATCGTGATTATTCTAAAGGTAGTTTTTGAAAAATTTGTAAACTTTAAAGATCCCTGCGATAAAAATAGCAACAAAAAAAACAACAAAACTAAATAGCAGAGTCTCGTAAAACAACTGCAATTAAGTTGTTGAAAAGTTGCATTCATAACTTTTTAATTTCATTTCGCTGTTAATCATTCAACAATAAGTTAATTGTAAAACTCACGACAGTTAAATCGCATGTAAGCGTGTGCTTACACAACATTTACAACAACAAACAATATGCAAGAAACCAAAAGACTCAAGACACAAACTTGTCGTCACTTTTAAAAAGGGATGAGATCAATAAATAAATTTCAGGTGTAAATTTGATTGATTTCATATTTTATTGTTGCTTTGCTTCACTACTGAAACAAAAATCATACGCACAAGTCGTTCTCAGGAACTGGCAAAAAGCCAAAAGTTTTTTAAATCAATCAAAATCACTATAAAAAAATATATATGGGCCAATTATTCTTTTCGATGAAGCAGCGCACCAAACGGAACACTTGAGTTCGTTTAATTATCGCTGCTGAACTCCTCTTGGGGACCTTTAATTTGGAAAATGAAATATAAAGATTTATACTACCTGCTGTAGCGTGCGTCACAATTTCGTTTCGGCCAGAAATATTATAAAAATAAACTTTGAAAAGTCAAGTGTATCAGGGTTGTTTATTTTTTCCTTTTCAATTGTTCCAGAATATTAAAACAATTTCAGTTCCATTTTTTAAGAAAAATTTTGATCCGGAAATCAAAAGGAAATAAAATTTTATTTATTAATTTAATAAATTAAAAATGCTTTTGAAAAGTAAAAAACGTAAAGCAAGTTTTCCATATTTATTTCATAAGCAAAAAACGGAAATCATTAATGTATCAATTTCTGTAGCGAGCGTCACGATTTGAGATCTACCGCAAATTGTGTTGCGGCTATTTTTATATGGAGAGGAATTTTTTTTATGATCTTAAAACAATTTTATATCCCAATTTACAATAAATAAAAATTCTAAAGTAAAAAAAAATCGTATTAATTTATGTAGCGAGCGTCACACAAACACATTAAAATTCTTAAATAAAAATTATAAAGTAAAACTGCTTATTAATTCTGTAACATTAAAAATACCTTTTAAAAGTGAGAAATAATTTCATAAGAAAAAAGCGAAAAAAATTCTAGTATCCATGTCTGTAGCGAGCGTTACGATTTGAGATCTACCACAAACTGTATTAAGAAGTCTTTTGAAATGTCAAATTCATGTCTTGTAGCATGTGTTACGGCTATTTTTATATGGAGACTGAAATTTTTTCAAGTTTTCTTTATTGTCAAATAAATTTTATATCCCACTTTTCATAAAAAAAATCAATATTATAAAGAAAAAAATTCTTATTAATCTTTGTAGCGAGCGTCAAACAAAGAAATTCAAATTGATAAGTAAAAATTAAAAAGTAAAACTGTAATTGTGAAGCGAACGTCACGGTTTTAGTTCTCCCAAAAATTTAAGTAAATTTGAAATGTCAAGTCCATAACTTGTAGCGTGCGTCACGCTTAACTACATTTTTCATTCAATCGTTTTAGAATAGCAATTTCAATTTATCTTCCACCTTTCAACAAATAAAGAAATTGAAACTCTTAAGTAAAAATTTAAAACAAATTTTGTTTCAATTTCTGAAGCGAGCGTCAAATAAAGAAAATCAAGTTCTTGAGTAAAACGTAAAAGAAAAATTGCGTCACGTTTACTTTTTGCACCTTAACTAAATATTTTATTCAATAGTTTCAGAATATTAAATTAAATTTATCTTTCGCCGTTTAACAAATAAAGAAATGCAAACTCTTAAGTAAAAATAACAAAAAATTTCTTGTTTTTCAAATTCTTTACTGAAACGTAAAAAAAAATTAAAAAGAAATTATGTAGCGAGCGTCACGACTTCAGTTTTCCCAGAAATTAAATTAAATACCATTGAAATGTCAAGTCCACGGCTTGCAGCGTGCGTCACGTTTACTTTTTGCACCTTAACTACATTTTTTATTCAATATTTTCAGAATATTAAATTCAATTTATCTTTCGTCTTTCAACAAATTAATAAAATCCACTTTTTAGGTAAAAAATAAACTGAGCTTTGCATATCAATATCTGTAGCGAGCGTCACGATTTTTAGCTCCCCCAGAAATCACTTTAGAAATCTTTGAAATTGTTAATTTGCTTTCTTGCATGTTCTCAATTTAGTATCAACGCAGTTCTCTTATAGAATTTATGATTACAAATTCTTAAATTTAAGCTGTTGTCACATTCAACTAACCCATCGAATGTGTGGTTAGTGGTGGCTTTCGAAAACAGCGCTGTTCTGCTCTTCTCTGAAAGTTGGATATTCAATTTATGCTGACTCTCCCTGGCTCTTTGGGTCCAAGTAGAGAGAATTTAATTTTAGGAATTTATAAAATTCCCTGTTTAATTTGATGCATCATCATTCGAATGGGGCGCCAAATTACTGGCCATTCGCCAATTATTCGACTGCAAAAAAAAAAAACTAAATATGGTTTGAAAACTCTTTTTTAAATAAATATTTATTACATATAATTGTTGTAATAATTAATTATACCATAAACTTGTTTGATACTGAAATAAAAAAATCTGTTCATATTAAATTCAAATAGTTTTGAAAAATCCTCCACATGTTCGAAACGTTACAACGTGTTAATAGAAATTTTATGAATAATTTTGAAGTCTTGTAAATTGCAAAAAAAAAACACCTGTTCTCTCTCGTAGTGAAAACAAAAAATGTTGTTTATTAATATTTTCCTTTAACTAAACTCATAAGAAAAAGGGAAGTCAATAGAATTTTTACTAATTAAAAAGCGTAACATTTTACATTTAATCGTGTACTAGAACTGGCAAATGCATTTACTAAGTGCGCCCAGTTAGTTGGTTTAGTCATAGCAAACAACTGCAGTTGGCTTGATTAACACGGATATTAAGATTAGAAAATCAAGGTTTTTTCGTTTACACGCTGGAGAGAAAAGTGCGTTATGAAAAATGTCATATGAAACGGTCGTGTTCTCCAGCACGTTCTGGTTCACTTTCACAATGCATTTGCACTTGACAGAAATGTCTGATAAATAAACTGCGACGTGGAATTATTAAAATAAATAAGAAACGCTGTCATTATTTTAATTAACGAGTTTATTCTATTTAATGTTTTCATGTTATTTCATTGACGTATTTATTTCTCTTTATTTTGGTATAGTGCAGCATGAAGTGTTGTGAAAATGATACAAAGAAATAGATTCATGTTTTAAATACAGGATGTCTCGGTAAATGTTTTTAATTTAGTATTATTTCTTTATTACAAGTGGCAACTGTGACGTTTGACAGTTTTGCCCCAGAACCTCCAGAAAAAACTTTAAGATGTAAAAAGTTTATTTTACACGATCAATATTTTTTTTATTATCTTTGATTTAGCTCTTAATCACAGTTGCCACTGTGGTACAATTGAACCAAAAATGGTTGTTTTTTTACGTTTGGTTCGCTGGTTCATTATTTTTCTTTTATGAAAAGTTAACGATTATAATATAAAGAAATTTTGAAAGTTTTATCATGCCTGTAAAAATGTATTTACGAAAATTATTACTCTTCACATAAAGTAAAAGATTTGATTCGTTTACAACACTTGATGGTAATCGATTATTACCTACCCACAGTAGTAAATCAAAAAGCTATATTGGCAACACTGATCGATTGTTACTTTTTTTTGCAAGTCAGAAATTGACAACTTGACTTCAGTGTAAAAAGTATTGTATTATGCTGGTATGCAAATAGAATTGAAAAAATTGGTTCTCCTTTTTTATTTTGGTCCCGAAGAAAAATTTAGGCTGGCAACCGTGCTCTTAATAGAGCCTTAATACCGGCTAAATAGGCTTACAGTGCCCTTTAATATGCAACATTAAGGGCCATTATTACATCTGCATGTTACTTGAGAGTAGTATTTTATCGGACGAATAAAAAATTTTCCTTTATTACTATTTTATTTAAACGATAAGTCGAATGTTAAGGAAAATGCAAATTTTGTGTTACACCCTGTAAAACGCTACTGTTAACTGACATGAATTTTGTACATCAATAACTTTCAAGTTAAAATACTATTTCAGAGTTTTATTTTAAATATAAATTGGATAGATTTTCGTTAAAAATAAATTTGAAAAATTATTATTTAATTTTATTTTTCAATATAAAAAAGTTATAGTTCATAAATTGAATTTTTTAACATCCTGTGGAATACAGTTAACAGAAGTATGGAACATATTTAACTCCCTAAAAGATATGAGGATGTTATTGGCTGAAGTAGTAACACACAAGACTACGATGCCTTACGGCCCAAATTCGACTCCGCTCTCAGTATTGAATGTGGAATCGAGTAGTATATTTGTGGGGTTTCTGTATCACTTTTTCCATACAAAAAGGCTGCTAATGCTGACAGTGCTGCCAAGTTATGTTGTAGCGGAGCACTTTATTATATAGTTTTGTATTTATACATATACAAACATCCAAACATGCATGCATATATACATATATTTATTCACCATCCATCCAACCTTCCAAAATAAAAGAGAAACACAAAAATCCTTATCTTTTATAAAGTGATCCACTACAACTTAACTTGGCAGCACTGTCAGCATGAGCAGCTTTTTTTTTTTTTTTTTTTTTTTTTTTTTTTTTGAAAAAGTGATACAAAAACCCCACAAACATTCTACTGAGTCGAATTTTTCCGATCTGCCTTAATGCACTATTGCGTTAGTTGTGATCGACCTGCCTCAATGACGAAGGCATAGCACTGATCGGTGAACATTACCGACAGCGATTTACCCTGTCATGTACTAAAAAAGCAAAATACAGCACCCTCCTTCGTCGGTACCTGTAGCAAAAATATTCATGCGCGAAGACAAAATAGCTGTAACGACATTTCTCCATCCTCTATTCTGTCTTCGACTGTCTTTATCTGTTCTCTTAACACTATCCCCTCCTGTACCAGTTCCAGCGCAATGCATTGCGAATGTAGGTGTCGTCCCCTGAGTGCTGCTCCTACTCATAAAAAATAGCAGTGGCAGCGGTGCTGCAATTACCGCCATTTGACTGATTCATAGAAAAAACGGGTCGTTTTAAAGTGAAACTAAACGTCATTACTATGCAGGCACTATGAGACATGGAAGCATCCTGCGAAATTACAGAAATTCGATGTTAAAAGTTGCACTTTTTCCGTGAAACCCCCCACAGTGAGCCACTCCCAAGAAGAGCGTATTGATTTCAGCATTTTATTGAAGATTATTTTTTCAATATCCTACACATTTTTGGCGGGAAATATTTCAGAAAAATGAATAAGTTTTTATAAGTTTTTTATAAAAAATAAAGTGGATCTTTTGCTCAAAAAAAAATATTTAGAAATAAAAATACAACAAGAAGATGGAAGAAATTGGAAGACATTTTTTTTAAATATATTTTTTCTCTCAGTGTGTTGCACGAAACAAGTGTTACTTTATTTTCTTCCCTGTATCTCTCCTCTGACAATAAATTTCCCTAGTTCTACCACAATGCATTGCAAATGTAGGGGTCAGCCCCCGGAGTGCTGGTTCTACTCATTTGAAAAAAACAATCTACATGAATATGAAATCGAAATAAATATATCACTTGAGATCACATAATTAACAGGATGGAAACTTTTTTGCTTATGAAATCGCTTCAAATTATTATTATAAATTTCAACAATGAAGCGCTTATGAATGAAATAAAGATTTGTTGAATTAAAATTTTAATACAAAAAACAAAAAAGAAATTACAATAATAATAAAAATAACAACATCTTTCAATTTGATTGAGTGATTTGCTTGGGAACAAAAAATCTGTACACAATCTTGGATACATTTTTTATTGACATTCAATTCAGCACTTGTTTGCCTCGTTTCGCGTATAACTTTTTGTTTTTGTTTTTGTTTTTGTTTTTGTTTTTGTTTTTCTTAACTGAACTTGGAATGAAATAATTACCAGCAGCAGCAAATATGTACTAAAACTAAATTTTTTTAATTAAATTAATTATTTGCAATTAAAAACAACTTCCAGATTTCATTTATATTTCTCTCCCTCTCTCTCTCTCTCTCTCTCTCTCTCTCTCTTTCATAAATAAAACGAAATACTTGTAAGAAATATTTAAAACACTTTTCAATTAAATTATACAAGAAAGAACAAATAATTTTAATTTTATGAAACTATAGAAAATACGACTTGTTTCCAAGCAACTTGTTTTGGTTTTTTTTTTTTTGCTAAATAAAATTCCAACGCCAGATGTTGAAAAAACCCTGCAAGAAAACTGCCTGTTTGTTTTTATATGGAAAATGACTACCAGACATTTCACGTGTAATTGTTTTGTTTAATGAAAAAATGCTGCTACTATTTTTCTTCATTTATTTATTATTTACAATAATTTATTTATTATTATTATTATTATTAATTTTTTTCCAGTTGCAAAAAGATGAAATAATAAACAATTTAAATACCGCGAGCGGACTTTATGCAATTTTTAACTCGTTATTATTTTATCATTAATATTAATTTAATTTTGATTTGTTGCTTTTGTAAACAAACAATAACAAAAAAAAATTAATAAAATTTGCATAAACTTTTTTCCACTGCCTTCAAAATGAAAGTAGATGATACTTTCTTTAAAGAAATCAACTAAAAATTTCATTGTTTTGAAAGACTTAAATTTGTTCATGGAAAATATTTAAGGACAAACGGAAATGATCTTTAAAAGCAGGCAGTCGTTAGCCAAAGTGAACTAAATTATATAAAAATATTTTACTTTTCTAGACGACAAACGACGACTTTACAACTGCACTAGAAATTTTTCGACAAGGCCATCTCAGCAGCGTTGTAAAATTAATTTATTTGTTAACACTCTCATCCTTAATTGCAATAATTCAGTTATTGAACAGCTGAATCGATGTAAATAGACTTTCATTTAAAGTGAATTGGAGAACGTTTCATGAATTTAAAAAAAAATCTTTCAATTTATAAATCATAATTAAAACCGCAGGGAATGCCAAATACTCATTAAATATAATTAAGCATTTCAGTGATACTCGCACTCAAACAATTAGATCATATGATCGTGCTTTTAGCAAGTTGTTGTTTTATTTGTAATACATCTAAAGCGTTTGGCTAAATCCGCCCAACAGAATACTTTCACTTCTTGCCAATTACTCATGCTGAAGTTTAACGTCAAACAAATGAAATGAAAATAATAAAAAAACGAAACATATAAGAGATCAACGCTACTGACTGACTGCTTAGGGAGTAAATATCGGATGTTTTTTATAGAGTGATACAAGTATAAATCATAATAAAACATATTAATATATTTTTGATATCAATGAAACTTTCTTTATTGGATAGAAAATTTTATGACATTAATGTTTAAATATGATTTCGGCCATTTGGCCGCCACGACTGGCGCGTACAAGGTGCAATCTGGAACACCAATTTACACAAACAGTAACATTCTGACCATCATCATCGTTTTTGTAGGCATGTGGGCCAATGACTCCGTCAGCCCATAAAGCGCACCAAACAGTAATTTTCTGTGGATGTAACGGTCTTTCGACAAAAGGTTGTCGATTCTCCTCACTGCAAATGCGACAATTCTGTTTATTTACGTACCCATTCAACCAAACATGGACTTCATCGGAAAATAAAATTTTGAATGGACGAAGTGCACGATAAGTTTGACGAACAGAATCATTGTTTTGATTAAAAATTTCCACAATTTGCACGCGTTGCTCTGGTGTAAGTCGATCCGTAATGAAATGTCAAAGCAAACTGAACAAAAAGCAACTATCAGCTGTTAAATGGGTGGTCAAATAAAGCAGTGATGCCAACTCGAAGTTGTATCACTCTATAAAAAACACCCTATATTTGGTGTGATCTACACACTTATTCGATGTGTAGATCCTATAAAATCTATTATATAATTCGTATCTCTATCCAGGAAAGTACGATCGATAGACCCAAAATACCCTACACATGACAACGTATTCTAACAAATAAGTCGACATGTCTTTGGTACTTTTTAGATATTTTTTTTTATTTGTTTTGGACCAGCACTCAGGGAATGACGCCTACATATGCAGTGCATTGTGCCGGAACCGCAAAGGAAGAGAACAGAGTAGATAGAGTATTTTTCGTAGCTACTTTTACTTTTCACTTCGCTGGTGAATTTTTTTACTACAGGTACCAACTCTTAGGCATTAAAAAAGGGTAAAAACGCGATGTTCGATCACCTCCTGCACTCCATACGTCTTCTAAACTATTGAACACAGCAGAAGGCCTCTGGTCACATTCTATTTTTCTGAAACGAATCTCGAGTACTTGGGGGATTTTCGCTGAATCGCAATTATAAAACACAAAATCGTAACCGTTGTCGGTACTTTTTTTGTTTATGACAAAGTTCGTACAAAACCCGATAAAATATAAAAATTGAAGTTTTTTAAATCAAAAAGGTTAATATGAAAAAATCCGGCTAAAAAATTTAAAGTTGTTAAAAGTCTTAGAATATAAATATTTGAAATCCTAATTAAATATTATTAACTGTTACAGTGAGTTAAAAGTACTCGTTCAAAAGTACTTGAAAGAAAAAGTGTTTATTTAGAAAAGTACTATTCGGGAAAAGTACTCTCTTTGTAAAGCACTTTTCTTAAGTTAAATACTTTTTTGAAAAGTAACTTTAAAGAAAAGTACTTTATGGAAGAAAAAATTTTAATAAAAGTACTCTTTGGGAAAAGTACTTTTTTAAGAAATATTCGTTTTGGAAAGTGCTATTTTAATATAAGTACTTTTTTTAAGGAAAATACCTTTTAGGGAAAGTATTTTTTTAAGAAGTACTCTTTTTGGAAAAGTGCTCTTTTAAAAAAAGCACTTTTCAGGAAAATTACTTTTTTCAAGAAGAACTACTCTTTTTAGAAAAGTGATCTTTTAAGAAAAGTACTTCTGTAGGAAAAATACTTTTTAGGAAAAGTACTTCTTTAAGAAAGATTCTTTATAAAAAAGTGCTCTTACTTTTTTAGGAAAAATATTTTTTAGGAAAAGTACTTTTTTAAGAAAGATTCTTTTTAGAAAAGTGCTCTTTTAATAAAAGTACTTTTTTAAGCAAAATACTTTTTAGGAAAAGTTCCTTTTTAAGAAATACTCCTTGCAAAAGTGCTATTTTAAAAAAGTACTTGTTTAAGAAAAATACTTGTTGCCAAAAGTACTTTTTTAAAAAATATTTACTCCTTTTGAAAAGTGCTATTTTAAGAAAAGTACTTCTGTAGGAAAAATATTTTTTAGGAAAAGTACTTTTTTAAGAAAGTTCTTTATAAAAAAGTGCTCTTACTTTTTTAGGAAAAATATATTTTAGGAAAAGTACTTTTTTAAGAAAGATTTTTTTTGGAAAAGTGCTCTTTTAATAAAAGTACTTTTTTAAGAAAAACACTTTTTAATAAAAGTACTTTTAAAAAAAATACTTTTTGGGAAAAGTTCCTTTTTAAGAAATACTCCTTGCAAAAGTGCTATTTTAAAAAAAGCACTTCTTTAAGAAAAATACTTTTTGGCAAAAGTACTTTTTTAAGAAATAAGTACTCCTTTTGAAAAGTGCCATTTTAAGAAAAGTACTTGTTTAAGAAAAACACTTTTTAGGAAAAGTACTTTTTTAAGAAGAGCTCTTTTTAGAAAAGTACTCTTTCAATAAAAGTACTTTTCTAAGAAAACACCATGACAATCACAGAAAATTACTGTTTGATGCGCTTATGAGTTGACGGAAGCAAAAACGATGATGGCCAGAATGTTACTGTCAATGGGGAACGGTATAAGGACATGGTTCGAAATTTTTTCGTACCTTAATTACGTGGCATTAATCTTGCCGCACATGCCACACAGCGTGCCCCACAATTGATTTAGTCAAATAAATTTTTGATGAATAAATAATTTCACGCAATTGCTCAATTAATTGGCCACCAAGATCGCGTGATTTAACTCAATTCGAATATTTTCTTTGGGGTTAGGTAAAGTCACTTGTCTACGTCGATAAACTGAACACCTGGAAATCAACATTCGAAGAGATATCGAAACAATAATTTCATAAAATTTTCTTCCAAATAAAGTCCGTTTTATTGATGTTGCAAATGTATTTCCTTGTTTCATGATGATTTAAACTTGTGTCACTCTATAAAAAACATCCATTATTTCCTGCACAATGGCAGAGTTCAAGCATTAGTTTCAAATAAAAGTTTCATCGAAACCATAACATTTCGAATTGTTGTAAGACATACAACTCTACGTTTGAAACCGAAAAATGAATAATAAAGACGTCTACTATTTCTAAGCAGGTTGTTTGTTTTTTTCTTTGGCTAAGACGTCGACACGTTAAGAGTAAAAGCTTAGAGCGGTACAGATTTCCCCTGTTTTCCCCCGTATAAACTAAGAACTAAAAAAGAATTGTAGGTTTAAATGGAAACGTTTTTATATAATTTTATTCACATTTTCGGACAGACAGAAGCCGTAATACAACTCAAACATCCAGGCATTCAGTCATAATTGTAGAAACAACTCGCCAATAAGTTAATATTATTGCATTTAAATAACTAACGCTGCTAAAAGAACAAATACGTTTAGTATTTATTAAATATATTATTTATTTTAACTTCAGTTCTATTGAAGGTCAAACACTTTTCAAACACTTTTTCCACTACAAAAAATTGTTCTCTTGATTTTTGTTAAAGTTGAGCCAAAGCCCGTGTTTGTTATGTTCTGTGCAATATTCGATTGAAATAAAAGCAGCAATTATTTTCAAAATTGTTATAAAAGTTGTTGTTGCTGTTATTATTGTTTTTGTTTCAAAGCTGCATTAACAAACAAAAAATCATTTCATAAGAAAAAAATATTGTTTGAATACGATTTGCTGTGGAATTCGTTACTATTCTCTGCATTTAAAAAATAAATTCTTGAAAATTATCAAGAGATATGAATTTACAAAACTGTTGTCACATTTTGCATTTAACACATTTTTCATAAATTTAACACTAAAACCAGATTTCAGCTTCTTGAAATTAACTACATGACCGTTTGTTAGCCCAGAGTTGATGAAATTTCTATCAGCGACTTCTTCGGACGAATTTTGTTTATTTGATACAATAACTTTTCATGAAACTTAACATGAAAATACCAGTGTTTTATTAATAACTTCAATGCACATTGGGTATGTTCACGTAAAAAGTGTTGATAAATTTGGCGGTTAGAATCAAGTCTTTTTAGAAAATTGCTCTCTCAATGAAAGTACTTTTTTTAAGAAAAATACTGTTTAGGAAAAGTTATTTTTTAAGAAATACTGCTTGCAAAAGTGCTATTTCAAAAAAAATACTTCTTTAAGAAAAATACTTTTTATCAAAAGCACTTTTTTAAGAAATATGAATATGAAAATACCAGTGTTTTGTTAATAACTTCAATGCACATTGGGTACGTTCATGTAAAAAGTGTTGATAAATTTGGCGGTTAGAATCAAGTCTTTTTAGAAAATTCCTTTTTCAATGAAAGTACTCTTTTTAAGAAAAATACTTTTTAGGAAAAGTTATTTTTTAAAAAATACTGCTTGCAAAAGTGCTATTTCAAAAAAAAAATACTTCTTTAAGAAAAATACTTTTTGTCAAAAGCACTTTTTTAAGAAATATGAATATGAAAATACCAGTGTTTTGTTAATAACTTCAATGCACATTGGGTACGTTCACGTAAAAAGTGTTGATAAATTTGGCGGTTAGAATTAAGTCTTTAAGAATATTAATTCAAAGTGTTGAAACAACAATTAATCTGTGAAACTGTTTTGCCAACAAAGAAATCAGACACTTAAGCGCTGGCTGTTACAAAAACCCGCGCCCTGACATTTCCTTTTCACGTTGAAAATAAGAATAGAATAGACTTCCGCTTGGAACGTTTCTTTGTCTACACCGTATCTCTAATTAAATTTGTGGAAAAAAGATCAAGAGATCTTATCTTCGATTTTCTTTTTTCTCTTTAAATATTTATAAAATGTTCTTTGCAATTTAGTATTCTATTGAAACAATTAATTTAGAATAAATTATTGATTGAAAAATTATTAGTGAGACTCAAGTTCAAATCCGCTAATTTTGAAATATTTATTTTTATTATTATAGTTATTATTATTATTATTATTATTATTATTATTATTATTATTATTATTATTATTATTATTATTATTATTATTATTATTATTATTATTTTATATTAAATAGGAATTTTTTTATTAAGAATGCAATATTTTCAGAATATTTCTGAAACTGGTTTCAAAGCCGCTACGGCTCGTATTTTATTTCGTTAATAAGATTGTTTGAATTGTTGCTATTCCCACTGAATAGTACCACCTGGAAAAGTGGAAAAATCTAACAACGAAAGCTGATGAGATGACTGATTCGTTCTGTTAATAGAATAAATATATAAAAAAATATTTAACACAATTTAAAAAGAAATATTTATAAAATTGTGGTTTTAAATTTGAGCCTAAATAATAATTCTTAACTAAATAATTAATCCCAAAACAGTTGAATGAATTTTGAATAATTTTTTTTTTCTTTTAGTTTTTGAGACGTGCGCCACCCATTTTCCTGTGGTACACTTTCAAATATCTTATCGCGCTTTAATATTGATGAGACATATTTTGCTTGATAGGCATTTTTGAGTAAAAATCTACAAAAGAAATATTTTTCATAAACTCTTTACACAAGCGTTTTTAATTTGTTCGAAAGACAACAATTAAGTTGGTCCTTTTCTTGTAAATATGCAAGCCTGAACACTCAACACTGACTGTGATATATATATATACTGACTGTGATATATATATATATATGTTTTTTATATTTTTGGTACATCTTCCCAACATGTTCATGGCTTGGATGCAATGAATCTCTTCAGCAAGACAAAATCGTTTATATCGCTCGTTTACTGCAATACTGCCGTAACCTTAAAAATGCATTTTTTAAGTTATTGATGCAGCATTTTTTTGTAGATCGTTCTTGTCATTGTTTAGAAATTTTATTTTAATATCTTTTTTACTGTATTAATTAATTTTACTTATTAATTTTTAGATATCCATCAAAACTTTAATGGCGTTGTCTCTAAACAATTTCTTTTAAACGTAAAAACGTAAGAAAATTAAAAAGACAAGCTGATCAGTGAGTTCTAGTTATGACTTTGATGTTTGTTTTCAAGCTTCTCATTTATTTATGTGGAAGTTTGAAATAAATGTCTTCATTTATTCTAAGAAATGTTGGGTGAAGTTACCCTGGTGATCTGCATTAGCCCCAGTGAAATGCCCATATAAACTTGCTAAAACCCCTCAATTGATCACTTTGAATTTTTAATATAATTTTTGGTAAAAAAGAATCAGCACCAAAATATAAATTAAAGAGTATTAAAACGACAATTCCCAAAACCAGGTACTAATTTCTTTTTTAATTGAATTTTCTTAGAGGTTATTCAAAGTAAATGAGCGATATGTAAATCTGTAGGTACATCTAAATGTTTACTTTAAATATGCTTGAACTTTGGCCACCTGACAATAAATACCACTGATCAATAAATACACTTTGGAATGAAACAATGAAGAACAAAAAAAATTGTAAATAATATAAAAATTTTCCCACAGTCTTAATAACGATTTATGCCTATCAAATTAGAATTGCTAATTTCTCCTAATTATCACATCAGAACGTCATCAAATAACTTGAATACTAAAACTTTTCATCAATGAAAATAAATGAATTCAAAAGGGATTTCCCATTCACAAATTGTTTCAAATCGTTTACACGAAGTAGGCCGTCTACAGAAAGTTTTGTAAAATCCACTTTAAAAGCAATAGAAATTTATATCGTCGTCATTCTATTTGTATTCAATATGAATATGAAATAATTAATGAAAATTTCCTATGAAAATTATGTCTTAATTGTAAATCGTTTTATTATTAAACGTGCAAACGAAATGTCGCTCATTGCAAAATGCCTTCTCTTGGCGAACGTACAAAATAAATCATTGCAAATGGAAAATTAATTAAAATATTCAATTAAATACTATTTCACAATAGTTTGAAATAGAAAGTTGAGTGGCGAATGAATACTCTAGAATTTCAAGCGTTTCTGAAATAGTTTGCAACCGAAACGTTGGAAACCAATTAAAGTCTTCCCAACTTGAAGGACCGCTTTAAGAAATTTCAGAACTTTTTAATTCTTCTAGTTTTGTTTACCTCTTTTTGATCAATAATAATATGGACTAATATTTTTTAAGCTTAACGTCTCTTTATTTTTATTAAATTATAAATCGTTTTTCGATATTATAAATTTATTTTTCCTGAAGAAGTCACACAAAGGAGTGACGAAATATCGAAAAACAATTTATAATTTAATAAAAATAAAGAAAACCTTAAGCTTAAAAATTATTAGTCCATATTAGAAATTTCAGAACTTTTGTTTTAAAGCTTTGGATGTAGAAAAATGGGTATCGAATATGAGGATAAATAGTTTCATATGCCAGCAATTATTTGTTATTTTATGTCGTTTTCTTTTCTAGAAAAGAATGCAACATTTTTTACACTTTTTAGTACAAAATGCCAACTTTATGTAATTTGAAATGAAAGAATTTATTGGAAATTAATTCAACATCTGTTACGACAACATCTGTAATTTCCATTTTAAAGCTCCTCCAAACAGCCCCTTTTTGGGAAAAGAAATGAAAAAATGTTACACTTTTGTCAGAAGAGAAAACGGCTTAAGACTGAAATTGCCAAGTGCAAGTCTGTCATTATGATTCAATTGCAAACAATCAGGAATTTTATCTGAAATGTGTGCATAAATATTCAGTTTGATTAATTCGTGAACAAATTTGAATTTTATATTAAAAGAAAAAAAAAATAATCAATACAAATAATTTATTACTTAAGAGCTGTTGAATTAAATAAAATAGTTTTTGTGCAGCAGCACATTAATTTTTATTATATAAAAATTAGAGTTGCATATCAATTGTTTGCTATTGAACTTGTTATTAACATATAATTGCAATTTAAATTAAGCCACCACCAGCAGCAACAACAACAACAATTGTATTAGATAATTGTTAAATAATGGGAAAAGTAAAAAGGGGAAAAATTTAATTAATTAATAACAACAACAAAAAAGAAGAAAATGAGGCGTAAGTGTTTTCGAATCAGTCAAAGCGAACCTAATCAATTGTATTTTTAATTTAAACAAAAAAAAATATCTGAATTAAAAACCACCAGGCCATAATCAATGAAAAGTAGTTCTACTCAACCAGCCGCAACATCTGTCTTAATAAATATTTTAATATTAATAATTTACAATTAGACAAACACTTGTTTCCCGCTATTAAAACATGATTTAAAATAAAAGCAAAACAAAGCCTCATGAATTTATAGAAAATAGAATAAATCACACACCCCAGATGGCGAACTACAATCACCCAACTCGCTGCTCTACTCACCAGTTCAAAATGTTTCATATTCATAACAAAAGGCAAACGAAAGGACGGACATTTGAGCAAACAAACTTAAGTTTATTTAAAGCAGATAACTTATTATTGACTATAAAATGCAACAGCTTGATGTGGATATATATTAAGATATCATGCAACTTTTGAATCTACTTCCCTTTGCATGCATTAATTTTTTTTTTTTATTTTTATTTTTCTTGCATAAGAACAATAGTTGCAATATTAGGAAAAAAATTTGTAAATTCAGAAAATCACGATTCAGTTTTTTTTAAATTCATTATTTAACAATGAATTAAATGGCAGAACTTTTCTTTTAATTTTAAAAATTATTTAACTGATTGATAAAAAAAACTAACGAACAAACAAAAACAAACTGCATTAACATTTTTACATTGTATTTTAATTGAAACAAGAAACTTCAAACAAAAGTTGGTCATGAAAATTGCTTCGCTACCCCGTTCCAATGGTGCTTTGCAAATTGCATAAATTAAGCAATAAAATTATAATTTAAACAGCATTAATAAAAAAAAAAAAAGAAATCGACATGACGTCATAAACATCTCAAACGATTTTGCATTCATGCCATAAAACAAAAGATTTAAGAAACAAACTCGATCGCCGTGCCATCAAACAGACGAGTTCAAAAGAATTCGTCTCTACGTTTTATACAATTGAAATAGTAGAGATTTTTGTGCAAGGAATTTTATCATTTTGCTATTATGAATATCCTTTCTACGAGGGCAGGGTGTCAAGAATCATCTGACAAAATTGAACAACAAAAAAAAAGAAACTGTACAAAAAATTTCTTTCCTTCCATTCTACCCACTGATCTTAAACTCGCTAATAAGATCTTTTCGAAGTGAAAGAATTTTTCAAGTTTAAAGTGAGACTTTAAAAGTTGGCAAATTTAAAAAAAAGTTGTTGTTGTAATGAAATAGTATCGGGTGTTTTTTATAAAGTGATACAACTTTGAGTTGGCATCACTGCTTTATTTGACCACCCATTTAACAGCTGATAGTTGCTTTTTGTTTAGTTTGCTTTGACATTAAAGCCAAACGGCGATTGGGCTGACGCACAAATTGATATTGAATTTGAATTTCCATTCAATATTTTTGATATCAATAAACCGGTCTTTATTGGATAGAAAATCTTATGACATTAATGCTTAATTATGATTTCGGCCATGTGGCCGCCATGGCTGGCGCGTACAAGGCGCAATCTGGAACACCAATTTTCACTATCAGTAACATTCTGACCATCCTCGTTTTCGAAGACATATGGGCCAATGACTCCGCCAGCCTATAAAGCGCACCAAACAGTAATTGTCTGTGGCTGTAATGGTGTTTCGACAAAAGCTTGTGGATTCTCTTCACTTTAAATGCGACAATTCTGTTTATTTACGAACCCATTCCACCAAAAATGGGCTCCATCGGAAAATAAAATTTTGAATGGAAATTCAAAATCAATATCACGAACAGAACCATTATTTTGATTAAAAATTTCCACAATTTGCACGCGTTGCTCTGGTGTAAGTCGATCCACAATGAAATGTCAAAGCAAACTAAACAAAAAGCAACTATCAGCTGTTAAATGGGTGGTCAAGTAAAGCAGTGATGCCAACTCAAAGTTGTATCATTCTATAAAAACACCCTATACATTTGAAATAGTGGAGATTTTTATTCAAGGAAATGTATCATTTTACTTTTTATGAATATCCTTTCTACGAGAGCAGGATGATTAGAGTCTTCTGACAAAATTTAAAAAAAAGAATCTGCTCAAAAAATTTCTTAAAGCTGGTGCAAGGCGCATCGGCGTTCAATTCTGCCCACTGATCTCAAACTTGCTAATAAGATCTTTTCGAAATGAAAGAATTTTTAAAGTTTAAAGTGAGACTTTAAAAGTTAGCAAATTTAAAAAAAAGTTGTTGTTGTTGTTGTAATATAACTATTTCAAATAGTTTAATTATTTTTTTATAATTTAAGAAACGCACTTTTTTCTGCTAAAAAAGGAAAATTCGATTTCTTTCAATTCAATTATTCATCATCATATAATTTTCTTATTAATTTTAATGGTAAAAATTTTGTTATACAAAAGAATTTTATAAGAAAATTTTTTTTTCAAAAACCAAGCTTTTATTTAAAAAAATTTTTTAATACAATATTTTTTTATGTTAAGAAACTTGTGTAATTTGAAACTAGAAATGTGTTGCTAATCTGACACGATTTGACTCCCGTATTAGCAAACGAAAGTGCCCGGCAAATATATTAATTTTCTTATGCATAAAACATATTTTATGTTTATTAAGAGGTTATTCCACATATTTTGTTTAGTGTAAAAATCTTTTTTTTTTTTTTTTTTTTATTAATTCTTTTATTTACAATCTATCCACTCAAGGATAATAAGTAAATTTGATATAATAAGTAAAAATAACTTTAATTACTGTTTCTATTTGAATCATCAGCCGATAAGTGGGCGGGGTTACTCTTGTGTATATTTCAGGCCTAGTTCACAAAGAATATTTTATGCTTATAAGCTGTTTATAACACAAGTTTTCCTTAACAAATTTGTGTTATAAGCAGCTTATAAGCATAAAATATTTTTTTGTGAATAACACCTTTAAAATCTACTTGAAGAAATCTTAGGAACTTGAAAGTTGTTCCTTTCACCACAACGTTTATTGTCTATAGCGCACCTGGTTTTAAAGAAAACTATCATAAACTCCAACACAAACAACTTGTAATAATAACCAGTTGATATATTTATTTTTTTAAATTTATATGTCTGTGGAAATTTGTTTCATTTTATTGCACAACATAATACAAATCGAATTCTTAACAGATGTAAAAAGTTTGCTGCTGCTGCATTTTTTTTCTTCTAATAATACAGCGCGTGGTTTACAATAGTCACGCGTCAAAAGAATATTTTCACTCATACACTCGCAAGTTGCCGCAAACTCAATCTGTTTCTTAGTTTTACGAATGAAATGATTAATAAATTCATAATAAAAACAGAACAAATGCAAGTGACAAATACCCAACTTGTGGAATAACGAATGCAGTTTAATAAATATTTTTTTTTCGTATAAATATGATTTGAAATTATTGTTAATTAATTTAAAATATTCAAATGTTTGCGGAAATATTTAAAATGTCTTATCGCAACAAGTTGATTAAAACTTAAAAGGATCTAATTAGCCGACTTGAAACTGCACGCTCTCGAAATGTGTTATAAATTTATTATTATTTAATAAGAAAACAAGAAACAAAAAATACCTTTATGAGTAATATTTTTCTTTAAATAAAACTCTTACTTATTACACCAAGCTACAAAAAAAAATTTTTATATAAAAAAAATCTTTTTGCTGCTGGTTAAGTATCTTCAGCGGACTTCAACCACAGTTTTGATAAGTTTCTAAGTGTGACAATAAGTCGAATAGTAAATGTAACCATATTTTTTTGTAATATTAAAAAATTTTATTGATTCCTATTGTAGTAAAATCATAGATCACGGCAGTTTGTAAAACTTTAATATTAATATGAATTTTATTACTTCATGAAGAGATTAGGACTAGATCCTGTTCGACTTAAATATATTTGGGCTATTCACACTGTAGTCATAAAGTCATAAGTCAAAATATAATAGCACAAAATATATGACTAGTGTGAACAACCCGTCATAACTTGGCCTGCTAAATAAATTTTTATATATAAACTCTAACATCTGCTGACTTGTTATGAGCTGACTACATTCATTTTGCGGCGGCATACGGAATCATATATAAGTAACGGCGGCAAACATCTACTATCGCCGTCTCGCCTAAAGATTTACAGCCGTTCGACTCAGATCTCTAGAGCATTTTATCACAAAACAAAAACATACTACACACTTTTTTTTGTATATAGCACAACAACAACTTTTTTAAACTAGTCTAAAGTATTATGACTTTATGACAATATGACTAAATAGGACGAAGTGTGAATACTTCAAATGTAAAATGATTTTGTTATACAGCGTAAATTGAATAATACAAGACGAGAATAAAAATTAAAAAACAAATACTTGATTAAAAATTTTTTATTTGGGAAATACGGTGGTAACTAGTGAGTGACATGCAGTTTTTGTGGTACACTTTTAAGTATCTTAACGTACATAAATATTGATGAATTTTATATAATTTAAATGGTATTTGTGTGCAAATAGTCACAATATAGATAATTTCCAAATTCTAAATTCTTAGCGCAAAATTTTTAATTTTCTGTCTTGGACTAGTACTCACGAGATGGAGAATATTGTTGAAGTAATTTTTACATTTTATTTCCCCGACTGCTACCTAATTTTTGCACGTGTATTTTAATTCACTTTTAAAAGCCCTAATTTGTTTTAAAACACAATTTAAACTAAGACTCATAAATGGATTCCAGGTAAATTCACCCAATTAGAATGTTTCATTTGTGCCATGAAATCAATACAAATTAAATGTCATTAGCGAATCAGTTCAGAATTAGAAAAAAAAATTCTTAAATGAAAAAAAAAAATTGTGAACGCTTAACACTGAAACATTTGGAAGCGAAATAAAGAACAAACAACCTCCAGTCTCTTGAAACAAGAAATGCTATTAATCACTGACTGATTGTATAAATTTCATACAACAGATTTTTTCTATTATTTTTTTCTAATTGACACATTCAGTTTTAAATACAATTAACAATTTAGCTGTTATTTCAAAATGTAATTGAAACGATATACATAATTATTTTCAAAACTTATTAAACGTTAACAATGAAAACGAAAAAGTTCAAATAATTGGCCTTCCACTTTTTTCCTCAATTTAATTTTGCTTGAATTTAATTCAATATTAGAAATGCAAACATTTTACACTGAAAAAAAAAAATCAAACAAATCAATCATAAATTTGTTTGAATTATTATAAAATTTTTACTAAATTGTTTTCTATTTGTTATATTAATATTTATATAGGCTAATTGTTTTCTTTAAGGTCAAAGAAGGTTATTGTTCAAAATGCGCCTATTGTATAAAAAAATTGAAATTAATTAAAAAAGAGTTCACTTATCAACGTTTCTTTTATATTGAAATCAGGATATCCGTTTACTAAAAGTTTGTTTACACTACACCTGAGCATTTATAGGGTATCCAAACGGTTGATCGTTGTTCCATTACTCGATTAATTTTAGGGCGTTTAACTGTTTCATTAAGTTGAAATTTCTTATTCGATATGATTATCGAATAATTTGAATTATTTATAAAGAATAACAGATTAGTCGAAATTTAATTTTTTCAAGATATTTAATTTTTTCTTAGATATAAAAAGCAAGTGAAAAGTGTTAAAAAATCAAAAACGGATTTAAGTCGTGGGCTATCAATTTTTAGAAAAAGAATAATTGAAAGAAAGAATCTTTTCTAAATCAGTTTTAGCAAAACAAAAGAAAGAAATCACTTGGAACACTTAGTCCCGATCTACACTATGAAACTTTTGTCGCAGCAATTCCTGTTTTTTTATGAGAGAATGGCGAAATAGAAATATATATAGGGTGTTTTTTATAGAGTAATACAAGTTTAAATCATAATAAAACATAGTAATATATTTTTGATATGAGTGAAACGGTCTTTATTGGACAGAAAATTTTATGACATTAATGTTTAAATATGATTTCGACCATGTGGCCGCCACGGCTGGCGCGTATAAGGCGCAATCTGGAACCCCAATTTTCACAAACAGTAACATTCTGACCATCATCATCGTTCTTGAAGACACATGGGCCAATGACTCCGCCAGCCCATAGAGCGCACCAAACAGTAATTTTCCGTGGATGTAACGGTGTTTCGACAAAAGCTAGTGGATTCTTCTCACTCCAAATGCGACAATTCTGTTTATTTACGAACCCATTCAACGAAACATCAGCTGTTAAATGGGTGGTCTAATAAAGCAGTGATGCCAACTCAAAGTTGTATCTTTCTATAAAAAACACATTTTCTATTCCTTTGTCGCGCTTTCTCACTTTAAATTCAAGAATTACGGCAACAAAAATTGCCAATGTAGACCGGGACATACATTTAAACTGATTTTTTTAGAAGATTTGCAATTTTTTAAATAAAATATTTTCCTTTTTTTACATGAATTACTTCTGTTAAATTGTTGTTACTCTTCCATAAAGTTTTTATTCAAAACAACCGAATTTTCTGTTTCATTTCAAAACAGTCAAAAATTAAAATAACTCGACAAAACGATCAAGTTTTTTCCTCAAATAATTTTTCGCGCGATTACTTGATTAATTGAATACCCTAATATTTCACATAAACGTCTGTACATACCTGTTCTCATATGTTTTGGTATTTATAAAAAATTTATTCAATAATATTTTTTCTACTTCTAATGTTAAATGATAAATTCAAGTTTTATTTTCTATAATTGTTTGCAAAAACAAATATATTTTTATAACGATTTTTTAAGACATTAACTTGATTTATGATCAATGATCAGTAAACATTTATGATACTCGTAGAATATTTTATGAATCTTTTATGAAACACTGTCTATTTCACAATGGCCAGGGAATTCTTTGTTTCGTGGAAGGAAAATAAAATTTCATAAAATATTTTTCATTCAAATGTAATTATAGGAAACAAAGAATTCTTTCGACATTGTGAAATAGGCAGCGCTTATTCCCATAGAAGAAAATTTGCATCAAAATCATGTTCCTTTTCGTCAACTAAATAAAATAGTCATGGGGTTACTTTTACTAAAAGTTTTCGTTTAATTGCTTGCAATCGTTCGAGCTGTAAAAAGAAACTGCCAAATATAAAAAATTGTCTTTAAATTAATGTTTTTTTTAAATACCGCTACGTAAATTAACAATTTTTAAAAATCATGAATTTCCTTGCTTTACACCGTTTTGAAAAAATCGTGTTTTCATCACACTTCGACCTCCCTGACTTATTCTGCGAACCCATCACTATGTCTGCATGTATATGTATGAGTTGGTCTTTATGTGTGTGTTTGAAAAGTCTTGGTCGATTTCAATCAAACCGATGGCGTTTTAAAGGATTCTAGTGAACGTTGATTGCCTGTGAAAACATTTCTTAAAGTAGTTCTTTTTTCAAATAATTTTTAAGCGGCTTTACCGATACGTTCACACTTATCACATATTTGCCAAACAAAAAAAATAATGTAACCACTAAATACTAATAAAAAAATATTTTGATTCAGATACGAATTTATTAAGTAAAAAGTGTCATTAAATTCAATAATATTTGAAACTGTTTAACTCCAGAAACTGTAGTCTAAATTAAAAGGACTTTCATTAGTATTTACGCTTTTTTGGGCAAATACTTGCCAACTGTGAACTTAACTTCTGACAAAATTTATATTAAATTAGTTTTGATAATATTTTGATAATTTAAATTTTATTTATCTTTTTATTGCAGGTAAGTCTCATTTTAATTACGAACACATTTGAACAACTTCTTGTTGCCGATAAAAGTAAGTTTTTGAACAATTAAAATAAAAATACAGACAATCAAAAATATTAAAAAAAAATCACTGTTAGTTAGTTTTAACAATATCAAATTTTCCTAACCTTAAAAGAAAGGTATGTTTCGACAAAGCTAATGAAGTAAGAAGTCCATTAACGATGGATCATAAATGCCTGCTGCACGATGTCATTCGATATCTTTCTATCGCACAAGTTCTGACAATTCGTTTTTGGGACATCGTGGATCAGTTAGTTAATTTGCACTAACCAACTCGAAAATATTTGTGAATGGAAGTATTGGAAATTACGCTGCGTAGTCATAAGAAGGGAAGAATAGTTGATTTAAGTAATGAATTGCAAAAAAATTCAACGAGCGTTACGTAGCGTGCGTCACAATGGATTCAAATCTCTTGCTAATAATCGCCAACATTTTTGGCCGCAATTTCGAAAATATTTTAGGACTCTTTTTTACTTTGTTTTGGGAATTAGATTTTGTGCGATTTATTATGAAATATTCGCTCCGATTCTCAATGTTATCCCCGCTTCTTTTGGCGCACTTTTCACAACTTTCTAATAAATAATTTCGCAACAAATACCAGTTAATGATAAAAAAGAATTAATTTTGCGAAATTCAAATAAAAATAACATGATTCATAAGAAATTTAGAATTTACAAATTAATCTTAATTGAAAAATTAATACTTTAAACAAATATTAATATACAAGACAGTTTAATAAAACACATTTTATACATATATATTTATTATATGTATACAAATGTATGTATATATGTATTATCTGAATAATAGTTTGTTAATACAAGAATTTTTTATGACATGATTTTTTTCTAGTGGAATCCAGTACTTGATTTCTGGGAGAGGTTATTTTTATAACTATTTAATTAACGATAATTATCATGTTTAATCAAATCAAATTTAATCTCTCTTTATTGAAATTCAAGCATGATTTTAGGAGCTTCGTATAAGTCGTCAAAGCTGCCACATCGGCGTGCCATATTAACGGTTCTAATGAAAAGCTTTTGTTAACATTCTTTTACTGTTAAAGGCAAACAATTTATGACTAGAATAACGAATTATGTGAGCAAGTCCCACCACATCACCAACGACGCTCTTTTTTAGGCTTTCAGAAGGTATAAAACAAAATGTTTAAATGTATAATTGTTGCATAATAATTGATTACAAAGTTGTGTTACGCACGCTACAAATCGAAGTGGCCTGTATTTCAATTCTCTAGATAAAAAGAAGCAAAAAAGTTTAACTTGTACAAACAAGTTCAATATGGAAAATAGCATTTATTATGCCTAATTCAGAAATCTATTTTTATAAAATTACGGCGTTCTCAATAATCTACAGTGGTCGACAACTATTGAGCATTTTTTATTAAATATCTAAAGTATGACAAACTCATGGAGATATTAATAAAATTGTTGTTGAGCAGCAGTTAAATGTTATTTTGACGGATCTATTAATAATTAAAGGGAATACGTTTTAATAATTAAAACACAAAACGGGTGTTTATTTTTTTATAAATTTTAATATATTTTTTCTCAATATGTCAGTATATGTGTGTATGTATATTTAATTTCAATTACATTTTGTATTGAAATGTAATTAAACTTATATTAAGATGCAGAATAAAACTGCATTGTTGTTGTTATTATTACTTCAATTATATATATATAAGCCAACTATGTACTCGTACAATATTTTATATATCAGCATAATGTTTTTTTTACTTAAAGTGTTCTGAGTAATTTGTGTTTTAATTTGTCATATATAAATACTTGTTTTATTATTATTATTATTATTATTATTATTATTATTATTATTATTATTATTATTATCATTATTATTATTATTACTATTATTATTATTATTATTATTATTATTATTATTATTATTATTATTATTATTATTATTATTATTATTATTATTTATAAATTAATTGTTTTGAATTATGTTTTAATTTACTCTAAGGTACTTTTACTGCTTTTTTATGTTTATGTATGTGTTATTATTATTATTATTATTATTATTTTAGATTTTATAAGCAATAGAAACGCAAATGAACAAAATAATTATATGCGCTTTGTGGAAAAAGTCAATAGTTTACACTAATTTAAATTAAGTTAATTAATATTTTAATAAGTATGTTTACATATTTGATTTCTAATAATAATTAACAAGTTAATAAGAGAAGAAAATATATATAATTTATATACATACATACTTAGATATTTCCATATGTATGTATGTATTTAAAAATATGTAAAACCTAAAAAGCCATTTTTAAATACATATTTAGTTTTAAGTTTTTATGTTTTTTTGCTTTAATTTTAATTTTTAATCATGACAGACAATTTCTAACGTATAATTTTTATCGACTTTTGCTTGTAATTTTAAAAATAACGAAAACTAAGACACTTTTGCTTAAAGATTTTTGGGTAGAGCTGTGATTTTGAGGGTTTTTATATTTTCTTGTTGTAAGACTTTTCAAGCTAAAGCTACTATAATATGACATGAGTTTCGCACAAACTTTTTTTATATAAATATGTTTGTTTTTTTCTTAAAAGTTTGGCGTAATTTTTTTAAATTTCTCTCTACAAATAAGAAACTCCTTTTATGTTTTAATGTAAAAGTTAACAAAATATTTGTTTGTGTGGAATGTTAACTTTAATTATTTTATTTGCTCCAAAAGAAATCTCTCCACAATTTAATATGAAACCAAATGTTACTTAAATAAATATTAATTATTTGAATTATATACATTTTTTGCAAGAAAAATATACAAATTGTTTATTAAATTATAATTACAATGATTATTTAATAACATTTACAAAATTCCATTTTCATATTTATTGTGTTGCTATAGATTTTGATTAAATTTATTGAATTTCTTTAAAATTAAGTTTAAAATTATTTTGTACAAATTAGTTGTTGTTTGATTTCAAAACTACAGAACAGAAGACATCAATACACTCTGTTTTACAATTACAAAATCCAATATTTAATTGAAACTAATTTACTATTTAGATACATACTCGTATTAAGTTGAAAGTTGTTGCGTGCGAAAATTTATATTTATGGAATTGTGGGTTAAGCTGGTCTGTATGCCCGTATTTCATTGTTTTTTATAACAACTCAGTGAAATTTTTCTTAAAAAGATTTTGATTTTGTTTTACAGCTCTTCACTGCAATTTTTCAGAACGTCATAACATTTTAAAACTTTAGCTTTTTGAGACTTCCAGTATATTATTAAAAAAATTTAGATATTTTTTTGTTTAATTTGGTCCGTAATTCATAATTTGAGAACACATTTAAAAAATACATGGAACAGGTGGAGTTATTGGAGCTGTTAAAATTTCAAATATTCGGAGAATATGTCCAATTCGTTTCTCGATTTTCGGTTAATCAAATTTTTAATTCCAGAAAAAAAAGTCTTCTAATCATTTTTAATGATGATCCTATTATAGAATTAATTAAATGTAGCATATTAACGCCTCGAATCCAGAAGGTCGCAACTGACAAAAAATTAAAAATATTTTTTATTGACTTTGATTTCTTTTTTGAATTTGTAGTTTTTTTATTTTTTGGCTAAACCCTTTTGAAATTAGATAACGAGACGTAATTGTGTATATGTTGGTGTCAAACAAAAAATCAATTAAGTAAATAAATGATATTAAGTCGCTACAATATTAATTTTTGTTTATATCGCCCAACAAATTCGATTTTGTTACAAGTTTCCAGTTTTGAACATTTTACAAAATCATTTCCACGGATTAACATTAAATGATTTTCTTTTTTTCTATCACTTCGCTTCAGATTTACATCTTCATTTATATGGATATTTTCGAATATTTGCTTAACATTTGCGTTTGTGACTTGCAATCCCAAGAGAAGGCTTCTGTAAATCGCAATCACATAAATTTTGGCGATGTGTGTAAAGCGAGAAATTAAAAGGCAGACATTTTTTCAATTGTATTTTGGCCTTGAAATACAATTGAAAAGCTTTATTAACAAACCAGAAATTAATGGACAGACAGACAGACGGAGTTGTTCACTTGATATTTGTAATCGTGCATGTACTACTCTACATCTTGACTTTCTCTCCAAGTCTTTCTGCTTTTGAATTTCACGTTTATAATAAAAGAGAATTAAGAAAAGCATTTGCCTTAAACATTTTATGATGTCACTTTTCACTTCTCTTTATTCTCTCGATATTTGTGATTGGGAAGAATCTTTTCTCGAGAAAATTATGTTCCATAGGAATCAAATTGTTAGGAAATATTTGTAACTGAGCTGATTGACTAACATGATTAATTCTAATTAAGAAAGATTCTGTTCTTTAACTACTTTGATTGTTGAATTTTTGGTTTGTTTCGTCATAAAAACAAGTATTTATTTAAATATTATTCAAAATAAAAATATGAACTGAAATTAACAAAATTTTATTTGAGTATTTTGGCTGAATACTTTATAAATATGTATTTGAAGTCTTTTTGAAAAAAAATTAAAGAAAATTGTTATAAAACATATCAAAAGGTCATACATGCATCTAAGTTTTAAACACAGAAAGCACATTTATATAGCGGCATGTATTCAAGAGAAGAAAAATTTTCGAATGCATAGAACGCCTTGGTTTTATAACTATAAAAGAGAGTGTAAGAATTATTTATTATAGTAACAAAAATATCTTTGAAATTACATGTTTACTTTAGCATTAAGTTTAAATTATAGTTCTTAATGCTACAAACAGAATTAAAAATTCAACAGTTTATAGCTAATGTTTTAAAAATAAATCTTCATTAATTTTTCTTTTCAAATTTACCTTAGAACTTAATATAAGAAGTAATTTTATCTTAAAATTTAAAGCGTATATTTTATTGTATTTTCATTGATAAAGTTTTGGTTTTTTTGTTCTTCCTTTTTTCTTAAGATTTATGTCGTTTATCAACTAAATTCTAAAAACTTAATAATAAAATTTACCATAAAAAACAACTACAAATATTTATATAATATATTATGATATTTATTTAGTTTTTCTCTTCTTAGCTAATGAGTTGAAGTTGTAGTTAAGTTTTAAATTTTGTTTGTATGAAATATTAGAGGTTTTGTAAATGTCATGTATTTTACATAAGAACTATTCTTTTATATATCTTTATCAAAATCATACCTGTGTATATATGTAATGTATGTTTATGAATTATGTTAGTCACTTTCAACTGTTGAATCTTTTTAATAAGAAATAGCTTAAATTTCAGTTCAAAAATTGCACTTGGAAATATATGTAAATGGTAAAAAAGAAATAAAATAACATTTTTCAAAATATGATTATTAATCGTGTTGGACCTTTACAATTTACATGAATTTAATTAATTAAACATTTTATAATTTATTTTACAATTTTTATGATTCGACCGAACCAAGACGTTTAATAAAATTTATTTATAAATCAATATTATGCAGAGTTTTTTAAACAAAAATTTCTCTAATTAAAAGACTGTCTAACCAGTCACCCGTATTGCGAAACAGTTTCAGCAACTTATAATTTTAATGCAACATGTTGGGAAGTTCTTGTCGAAAAAATATAATCAAACATGTTTAATAAAAAATAAGTTTAAAAAAATATAGAAAAATATAAGATTTTTAACAACATTTAAAGTTAGATACTGCTAAGAAAATATCAAAATAATATTTGGATTAGTCTTTTTTAAAAATACCAGCTGTTGCTGATGAGAAATGAGTATATTGAAACATCGTAAAAAGAAAATATTAAATGAAGTGTGGGAAAACGATGTGATAATATGCTAAAAATAAAATAAAATTCCTACGACCAGCGTTGAAATCATCATCAATTTGATTATATTCAGTGTAATTGATTGTTCTGATGAGTGTGATGAGAATGTGCATTGTTATCCGGCTGTTGTTGCTGTTGTTGTTGTGGTGCTGCCATAACCGTGTTCAGTTGATCAGCTGTTTCCCTATCTAAGGATGTTGATTGTTGCTGTTGTTGCCCATTTTGGGCGCACTGCTAGAACCATGATCGAGGATTTGCAGCATCATATGGCTTAGGCATACCCAACGATGAAGGCCTGTAAGCAGATGGCGGTGGTTGACCGTAACCAGCGGCTGCAGCAGCTGCAGCTGCACCAGCGGGTCCACCCAATAGCGAGGGATTAAATATCATACGAGTGTGATAGTCATCACGACGTAAATATTGTTGATATAATTGACTATTGGCAGCATCCAATTGTGAGGCAGCATTCATAAAATACGGTGATGCTCGCGTCGAAGGATGGGCTGCAAGAAAACTGTATGGATTAGGAGTGCCGGCAGGATTTAAAGCTGCTTGTGTTTTATCCATAGCACCGACCGCTGAATTGGTGGCAGCTTCGTTGGCTGTTGTACTTCTGCTGTGAGCAGGTGCAGGTGGCATGTAGTAAGGATTTGAAGCATCTCGAAACTGATCCAAGTAACTGGAACCGGTTTGATCTCCATATAAACCTAGGGTACTGGCTGTATGGCCAAAATTAAAAGCACTACCTGGTACCATGCCAGCGGCAGTTTTTAATGATATTGCAGCTGCATCTAAAGCTGTAGGAGCTGACGATGACGAGGTGGTGGATGAGGAGTTATTGTTGGCATTTGTACTGGAATTTTGAGATCCTACAGTAGCTTGAGATGAATTTGATGTAGATAGAGGAGAACCAACTCCGGTAGATTTGAGACCTGCATACAGTTGAAAGCTTTGTAGAGCTTGCAATTGGTGTGCCGTAGAAACAGTGGAGGCTGGATTTTGAGTGTTTGGATTGTTATATTGTGAGGAGTGCAAGTTTTGTTGTTGTTGTTGTTGTTGTTGTTGTTGCTGTTGCTGCTGCTGCTGCTGTTGGTGATGAGCAGTTTGAGCTTGATGATGTTGGTGTTGCTGTGATTGCTGCTGCTGCTGTTGTTGTTGTTGTTGTTGCTGCTGCAGTTGTTGAGCCTGTTGTTGGGCTTGTTGCAGAGCCTGCTGCTGTTGAGCTTTCGCTGCTGCTGCCGCCTGTTCCGCAGCAATGGTTGAAGCCTTTTTCTTACGTCCTCTCTTAGCAGGTGCTGGCTTTTGTGGCTCTACATGTTGATGTTGTTGTTGTTGTTGTTGTTGCTGCTGCTGTTGTTGAGGTTGATGAGTAGTTGTCTGCGAGTTATTACCCGCCAAATTATGCAAATAACTTGCAGCTGGTGGCATTTGGTGTGGGTTGCCATATATACTGGCTCCAGTTGAATTGGTCGCATTACCAGAAGTTTGCATTGAATTCAAGTATAGTTGGGATGCTGCAGATGTTAAGCCTTTAGATGTAGCAGCAGCTGAGGCCGAGTTGTATGTATGGGCTGCTGGTGGCATAGTTTTATCATAATAACTACTGGCAGCTGACTGGCCTGCAAGACCCATCAGGGAAGGATCTCCTAGTGGATGTAGCAGAGAAGAAGCTGGATTATTGTAGGTTTGCGTCGGCGGTGGTGGGGGTGTTGGTTTGTTATAGGCCGACAAGTGATGAGTATGTGACAGATGATGAGGGGCCGTCATTGCACTGAGTAAAGGATTGTTTGCGGCTGCATTAGATGAGGTGCCCTCATGACTGCTATTTGAAGAAGTGAGGGAATTGTTCGTCGAAGGACCTGAGTTTTTATCATTGCTGGAAACATGTTGTTGCGTTTGTTGTGGTTGATGCTGTTGGCCGTAATTGTGTGAAATTTGTTGATGTTGCTGTTGTGTTGTTTGCTGCTGTTGCGAATTTTGTGCTAGTTTACTGGAGCTGTTATACAAACTATGTTGTTGCTGTTGTTGTGGCTGCTGTTGCTGCTGTTGAGGCTGCTGCTGTTGGTGTATTGTATGATGCTGTTGATGGGCGATGTACGTATTGTCTGTGTTAGACATGTTTAATGGTTGCTGTATTGAAGATTCTGTGGTCTTCTGTTGCTGTTGCTGCTGTTGATTATGTTGTTGTATCAAATTACCAGCTGAATTGTTGGTAGATCCATAACCCATTGAAGTTTTATTCATAATGTCAAGGGCCGCTTTATTTTGATGCTGTAAATTTTGATTTTGTTGCAAAGTTGGTTGTTGTTGTTCTCGTGGCTGTTGTTGCTGCATATGATGTGAAGTATGATGTTTATTTTGTTCTTGTTGTAGTGCTTTATGTGACTGTTGCTGCTGTGTTTGTTGCTGTTGCTGCTGTTGTTGCATTTGACATGATTGAGTATCTTTGGTGTAGTCTTTAGGAAATCCTAATGATGCAGCGTGATTGTACATAGCAAAAGCTTTTTCAGGTGCGATATTGCCCAAATGCTTGCCAAACGCCATCGAACCCAAGAAAGTATCAAACATTTGTGAATATTTACTCAGTTGCTGTTGATGCTGTTGATCTTGTTGAGTCGAAGGTGATTGAGCCTGTTGCTGCTGTTGGGATTGTGTAGATTGTTGTACTTGCTGCTGTTGAGACTGTGAAGATTGCTGCTGTAATTGTTGTTGTTGATTTTGTGCAGGATTTTGACTTAAGAGAGCCGAGAGTGTCGACTGCTGTTGCTGCTGCGTTTGTTGTTGAACTGTAGGATGACTTGGTGTTTTATTTTGTTGAGTTATTTGTTGCTGTGATTGCTGCTGCTGCTGTTGCGTTGTCACTTGTTCATCACACTTTTGCAACTTTCTAGCTGGTCCTCCACTATAATCCATTCCCAATATGTCATCGTTAGCCCGCTTATGTGGATTCGGAATATGTTGCTGACCTTTTTGGGCATGCACCTGCTGTTGAATATGCTGCATAAATGCGGCCATATCTCCAGAGTTAGAGCAAGAACTTAGACTATTGGATGCAGTTGTTGGCAACCCATAATTTTGAGCAACAGATGATGATGCTGACGACGAAGAATTGGAGGAGCTGGGGATGGTATTGCTACTTTTATTCTCTTTACTAAGGCTATCAAGGGAAGTTGTTGTTACTGTCGTGTGTTTGTTAGCCGTTTCCGCTTGATACTGGGCATATGTGGGATACGCAGGTTTTAAGATTAAAGATTGCAGATGCGATAGATTTGATAATATGTTGTGTTGTTGTTGTGCCTGTTGCGGTTGCGTTTGCGGCTGTTGTGATGACGAATTTGCTGCAGTGGATAAAGTGGTATCTCCCCAATCGTTTGCTTTTCTATCGGTTGTTGTTTTGCTATTGTTCGTGTTCAATAGTGATGGATTATAGATGTTGTGCAAAGCATCATTTGGTTGTTGTTGTTGTTGCTGCTGTTGAGGTTCTTTAATATGTTGCTGATGCGGCTGTTGCACTTGCTGAGCCAGCTTAGAAGGTGGGGGCACATACGAGTTGTTATTAGAATTTAGGTTTTGGCCCATAGTTGCAGTATTATCCGGCATTTGAGGATACATTCCTGAGGGTTGCTGTTGCTTATGCTGTTGATCTTCTAAAGTGGTAGTATGTGACTGCTCCGTGCTATTATTTGACTCTCCATAAACAACTATATTAGTCGAAGAAGCAGCATTCGAATTGTGATAATTAGGTGTGGCATTTGTCAGTGAAGTTTGACTGTATGTCGGAGGTTGAGGTGCAATTTGCTGCTGTTGCTGTGACTGCGGTGCAATTTGCTGTGGTTGTGGTTGTGTCTGCTGAGATCCTACACTTGGTGGCTGCTGTTGATACGGTGACATCACTGGTTGCTGATATGGTGAATGTTGCTGCGGTTGTTCCGCCGGGGAATTCGCCAAAGGAGTTGGCGGTTGCGTGGCTCCCGATGAAGCTGGAGAGCCTATACAGGCTATAGGACTATGTTGCTGTTGATTTAAAGGCGAATGAACACTGGATGCGTTCGAACCAGCAACATTTGTATGTGATGCTGGGCTGTGGGCATGATTGGAAGTTGTATAAGGCGATTGTTGCGGCTGCTGATATGGAGAGTTTGGGGGATGGTAAGGACTTTGGTGAGGTTGAGGTGTCGTATGAGGTGTTGTATATGGAGAGCTCTGAGGTTGCTGATACGGTGAATGAGGGTTAGGAGTGCTTGGACTCATTGAACTATTATAGTCTGATTCCTGTGATCTCGGCTGTTTATATTGATCGTATAAATTTGGCAATGGTGAAGTGGAGGAATATACTGGCGTCTTAGAAGCTTCCGAGCCGGAAGGATTGTAACTATTTGCTCCACCATAGGGTGAAGTGCCACTTAGTTCAGGTGTTGACACATTGGGTGAAGATGCAGAAGAGTATATGTGTTGGGAGTACTGTGGATATGGGGAAGTCATTTCTCTTGGACTACAGCTTTTATCGGGGCTACTCTTTGTGGTCGTATCCTGATAAAAATTAACCTTAATAGTTCCATTTAAGGGATATGGAGAAGCTGGCTTAGTAATTTCATCAGGTTTGGGTGAGACCATAATAGGGGAGGCACCTATAGGAGAGGCGCCGATTGGCGAAGTGTACGACCCGGCATTGTAAGAACCATAACGATCCTCTATCGTTATGCGTGGTGAATCGGGATCTTGTGAAAAACTAGATCTCTCAGATATAGTGCTACCAGTACTAGCTTTACGTTGCCTTGGTGCAGAAGGCAAAGAGAATGTTTCTCCTATTAAAGAGCTAGAAGTTGGACTTTTCGCTATTGTTGCATTATTTGAAGCTGAAGATAGGGAACTCTTTTCTTGTGACTTCTCCGAAGAGCTTTCATTGGTTTCAGGTTGTTGCTGCTTCTCCTCCTCTTCTGGCTTTTTCGCCTTTTTGGGAGCTCCAAAAGCTTTAAACCAAGCACTTAAATTTGGTTTTTCTTTAGTTGCATCAGTTGCTGAAGGAGTGGGAGTGTTATTATTTTCCGAAGATTTTTCAGTTGATGTTGGTCCAGTTGCGGAAGTATTTGATGAAATTAAAGAAGCAGAGTTAATTGAAGACAATGTTGCTGTAAGGCTTTCAAATGGCCTAGGTTTGTCAGTTTTCGAACATGACTTCAAATCATCGTCTAACTTTTTTTCTTTGTCTTCAATTGACAAATTTGACATGCTGGTAAGGGACGAACCAATTTTGGGAAAGGGTAACAAGCCTTCTAATATCGCATCTTTCGGTTTTGATTTTTCGTCAAAATCTTTGTCCTTTTCTGCGTTTAGAGCTGGGCTTAGTGTCGCCTTATTTACCGTCTTCGAAGCCAACTCATCAATGAAAGATGGTGTTGAGCCCAAGGAGAAATCTTCAGTTTTTATAACAGAGCCCAAACTTAATTTCGGAACATTATCAGCTGTTTCCACTATGAGAGAGTTCTTGACCTCTTTAGCTTTTGCTACGACCGGATTAAGAAGAAACATTTCATCCGGTTTGTTGACATTTTGTATGAGATTTCCCTTCGCCTTACCGGGTTGTAAACGATCGATAGTTCGCAGCAAATTATCTTTTCGTCTTGTGTTCGAGGCAGCTTGCAGTTTTTCCTTTAAGGATTTTCTCTTGTCCTCCTTAGCCATTTGTTTCTTGATATGAGGCGGCGGTGGAGGATGTAACAAGAGCTGAGTGGTTGAAGGTTCTTTTGGTTTTGGCATGGTCACCGTAGACAAACAAGGAGCTATAGTTGTGGGTGGAGGTATGAGAAGAGGAGTATTAGCAACCGCTACCGAGCTTAAAGAAGCTATAGACGGCGCGTTTATAGTAGATGAGTTCGAGGACGCATTTACCGAAGTACTGCCAACAGAATTTCCTGAAGTGGTTGAATGTGGCGGTGAAGTGTTTAGTCTAGCAGCAGCTGCGACTGGCAACAGTTCGCTTATGATGTCTTTCTTTGGTAAATTTGAGTCAGATGAGGAATTGTTATCAGCAACTAATTCATCAAAGGCCTCTTGGAGTTTGACTGGCATTAAATCATCTTTGGGATTCGCAGGGCCGTCCAATTTACTCGTTATAGCAGGATCAAAATCATCCATCATATAGCGTGAGGGCGAATTGGATGCCGAGGAGAATTCAGAGAACCGTGGGGTATGTTCCAACCAGCGATTAATATCCTTAAGCGTCTGTTCCGTCTCCACGTCTAAAGCTTCTAAATTTGCAGAATTCGTAGCAGCAGACTTCTGAGCGTTTAATATATTGGCAGCATTATTTTTAGCCGATTTTTTATTATTGTTTTGATTAGCAGCAGCTTTTTTCTGTAGAGCTTTCTTAGGTGGAGGTGGAGCTTGAGGTTTTTCTTTCTCCTTTTCCTTTTCTTCCACTTTTGGTGGCTCTTTGATTACTTCAATGTCTTTCATAGCATCACGAATTGCCACAGACTGCAAGTTTGTCACTGATGAAGCTGGAAGAGTGTTATCTATTAAAGCAGCAGCCTTAAGTTTGTCTTTCTTTTTTGGTGGTAATTTATCGATAGTGAGTGCTTTCATATCTTTTATTTCAGGCGCTGCTGTAGGTGGTAACTTAAAACATTGTTCCTTCTGTTCCGTGCTCTCCGCTGCTAGTTTATCTACAGGTTCTTTAATTATTTCTTTGGGGTTCTCTAAATCAAAGGACTTTTTTATCTTTTCAACTGTTTTCGAGTCTGGCTTATTTTCTTCAACACTTTTTTCAATTTCCGGCTTAGACTCGGGCATTTCTAAAGCTTTATCCAAATTCTTTTTAACCTTTTTATTTTCTCGAGGTTTTCTACCTCTTGTCTCAGTTGTTTTCTCCGTAGATTTGTCTGATGCTTCTGAAACCGTTTTGCTACAGGAATCTCTTTTTCTGGAGCTCTGTGATTTGGTTGTCGTTTTACTTTCACCCACACTTTGTTGATTGAGCAAAGCTCTACTTCTACGGTATTTGATAAGTTCGTATTTGTCTAGAAAAGGCAGCAACATTTCTAGTTCTGCTTGTTCGGCAGCTGCTGCAGCAGCGGCTTTTTCTCTTTCTGTCTGCTTTTTCTTATCATTGTACGTTGTTGTCGTCGTATTTGTAGTGGAAGAAGATGATGTAGATCTTTTACGTTTGTTTTCTTTTTTGTTGGTTTTATTAGTTTTATTTGTTTTTGGTGCGTTTTTCTTTTTTACAGGTTCAGGTGAAGGTTCCCTGGATTCCTCAGATGTATGACTAGAAGAGGACTTGAAATCTTGATTATCAGATTCAGGAGATTGTTGTTGTAAATTACTGAGGGAAGTGCTTTGCACTTTTTTTACTGTCGTTAAAAGTTCAGAGAGATCTTCATTAAGGGCACTTTTTGAGTATTTTTTATGTAAATCTACTTTGAAGGGTGACATACTTCGGCTGTCGTCATCCAGTATATCTTCTTCTAACTCCGAGGCAGAGGCATTTAAGGCAGCTATAGCAGGTGGTGGTAAATCCTTGCTTGTTACCAAAGAGGATTTACGTTTATTTGCGGGTTTGACTGGAGTGTGTTGTGGTGGTGGGTCCTCTTCTGTTTCGGAGATTTTATCTTTATCATCTTCCTCATCTTCTGTTGAAGATTCTTCCTGTTCAGATTCAGACGCTTCTGCTCTAAATTTGTATTTAATACCAGCTTTAGAACAATCTTTCGTTTTAGTTTTGATTTTGGAATTATCCTTTTTCTTTCTTCCTGCTCCTTTTTTTCTTTGATTAGCCGACTTTCCACTTTTACCGTCTTTAGTTTTCGATTTTACTTTTTTCGAAGTCTTTAATTCAAAGTTCTCATCATCATCATTATCTAGATCTTCCTCAGATTCCAAGTTCATAAAATCATCTTCATCTTCGGACGCTTCCATACCCTCCTCCTCCATTTTTTGCTTTGATTTACTAGATTTTTTTGATGACTTTTTAGATTTTGCATTCGATTTTGAATTTTTCTTATCATGTTTGGATTTTCTATCTTTTTTAGAAGAGACGTCCCTATAAGTTTTAGATTTTTTCGAAGAATTTCTACTCCCTTCCATGTTCTGTATGTCATCTATGTCCTCATCATCATCTTTGAATTCGTACTGATCCTCTTCCTCACTTTGTTTGTCATCTTTACGTTGTATTTTAGATTTTCTTTTGCGTTTTTTATCCTTATCTTTCCTTTTCCTTTTACCGTTTGATGCCTTTTGATCACTATCATCTTCATCCGCTTTCACATCGTCTCCACTCTCTTTGCCTTTATTTGGTTCTTCTTCATCACTTGTTGCAACATCTTTTGATTTCTCTTTTTTAGGGTGTTTCTTTTTCTCTGTAGACTTGTGTGCAGCTTTTTTATTAGCCATTTCTTGATTTTCTTTATCTTTAGCTTTTTTATTGAAATATTTTTCACGAAATACATTCATTTTTGCATCAGCCGCTGGGTAACTTAAATTCGGATCATCTTCATCATCGTCCGATAAATGATCAAAATATTTTTTGGTAGCTTTATCAAAAGCATCTTGCAGTTTATTAACCATTTCTGTGTACTCTGAAAGATAAGTTTAGATCACAAATATTTGTTTTAAAATAATCTTTAGCAGAACAAAAGCCCAGTGTACACTTACCATTGTCATTGCCATTGTACAAACGGCAGTTGTTAACAATCAACTTAAAGTCATTGCGAAAATCACTAAATTTTTGATATTCGCCATTGTCGAGCTTATCTTCCATTTTTAATAGGTCCATAGGTCTTGAAATATTAAAAAATTTAACAATTTAGTATTTAAGCAATAAATTATTAAAAGCAGGCATAAGAAGTACGAAATATGATGTCATTAAAAAGGCAACTATTTTCCGTTTTTGATAAAGCACTCTTGTACTCCACAAAAGGTAGTGCACTATAAATTTAGCACCTCGTGGCAACTTACACCAGCAGAGTCTACGGTTTATATTATATTTCAGTCTTTTAAATATACTATGATTTTACGAATCTTAGTATTAACGACGTCTTATTATGTATTGTTTGATATTTTTATCGCCAAGAATTTATTTCATTTTGATTTTGATTTTGAAACATAAGAAAATTGTATTCCTTTCTTCTGCTCGTGAAATTTGAAAATGGATTGAGCTATTTCAAAATGCTATTACAACATGTCGAACTTAAAGTCGAACAATGCCAACCACAGTAAAGAAGATTGTTAATAAATTGTTAGGATTTTTTTTTTCCAAAATAGCCATTGCATTTTCGAGTCCTGATTCTAACTGGAAATCAGCAAAAGATGATTACTTATTTCGATGCAGACATCGATAGCTGAGTTGTTTAATTTTTACTACCCAAAATGTGATGTTTAAAAGATAAAGACTTTTATTTTGAAGTACATACATATGTAAGTCCACGTTTTTAGAATTTGTAAATGTTTTAAATTTTAATTGTGCAAGAAAATTATACCTAATGACATCGTAGGACAGGTAAATAGTTGTATATTTGAAATATGCACATCAAAACTTACCTCCTTATTATTGAATAGTATCTGGGAGCGATGTCTTCCTCTACAGGATCCATAAAGGGCCAAGCGTCACGATGATTCTTGACATACACCAGAACCTTATGCATACCAATCTGTAGAACTTCTTCGGTTTCGGTAAAGCTAAGAACATTTGGTGTGATGGATTTTTTGTTCAAACAATAATTGTTGTAGAAAGTATTGTGTTGTTGTTGTTGTTGGTGGTGATGATATTGAGATGTTGATGTTTTAGAAGATGATTTGGTTGTTGGTGGTATGTAATGGAGGTTATGTTGGTATTGGTGGTGTTGTTGTTGTTTTTGTTGTGTTTGATATTTATGATAAGAAGTTGATGATTTTTTATGTACATAAGAATCAGAGGATACAGTAGAGGAATAATTTTGGTGATTGTGTTGGGAAAAATGTGCATTATTACTATTGGTATTAGAAGTTTTATGGAAATAATTATCATTAGAGGTAATGATGGTGGTGTGATTGGTAGTACTAGTGGATGCAGTGGCAGTAGTGCTGTTGTTGTATGTGTGATTGTTAGTATTATGTTTTAAATAACGTTTAGTTGGTGGTATGGCGGCAACTGAAGTTGTTGTTGCTGTTGTTTCATTTACAATTTTGTTCTTATTATTTTTATTATTATAAATGTTACTGTTGTTATGATTACTGATCGTGACATAGTGTTGTTCTTGGTCTTGTTGTTGTTGGAGTTGACACTGGTTGCTGTTCTTGCTACATATTACATTTCTACACGGATTTTTTCGATTTGATTTTATGATTTGGATGAAGGGATGGTTGTTTTTTTTATAGAGGATTATACATATACAATTTTTTAATTGCAATACGTGTTTTTGATTGTTGATGATTTAAAAAAATGTGGAATAAAAATTCAAGAGGGAAGGAGCATAAAATACAATTGGTTTTTTTTAAATATGATTGATTATTTACAAATGGATTTTTAAATATCTCTTTGAGAAAAAACAAAACACAAATAAAAAGGCATGCGATAAAAATGTAAAAACTATTACGGGTTGAAACTATATAAAATCATAATAAAGAAATAAAATTTTGTAAGCAACAATCAGGTTAATGCAAGTTTCTAAGAAGTTCAATACAGAATGATATATAATGCGTAATTATATTTGTTGTATTCTACTTATATCTCAAATACATATTAGCATATCACAGGCAAAAGCTTTGCAACAAATAAATTAATCGAACATGATATTTATGAACCAAAACTTATTAATACAATTCCTAACAAAACCTAAAATACATAAGGAGCAAAATCAGACATGTCCTCAAACTTTAATGTATTTTCTTGTCCATTTACATTTATAAATTTGGCAAATACCTATTCAATAAATATGGGTTAATTCAAGGAATTCATCGACCATTACGTATGTATATATAAAAATCTCCATATTTCCCCTTATACGCGCCAGAACCGACAGAGAAATGTACTATCGTATTATTTAAATATTTTTCCTTAATAGAGCCAGTCAATAACATTTTACTTTAATTTAAGCTTAACATATTCCATTTACTTGCACAAAAGAATCAAATCATTGATTGGCTTGCTTAGATATTATGAATGCCGAGATCAACGTCATGTCAGTTCGATAGCCAAAAATTATCACTTGTCTACTAGCTGTCGACAATAATTCAGTAATTGATTGTCAATCCCTTAGTTTTCTTGAAGGCATATACATTAATAAAGACCGATAAAGAGTTTGCTGTTGTTTTGATGTCATGGCGATGTCGTCACTCATAATAGGGTAGATTATTACTTGTTATAGTTACCAGAAAGTTTTTAAAAATAAAAACACATCAGCTATATTTTGTCACAAACAAAATTTTTTGTATCAAACAATGTTTGTTAAATTTTTTAAAAGTTTTACCCCAAGACCAAAAAAACAAACAAAAAAATATATAAAACCAAATAAACATGCATTTTACAATTAAGTTTTGTTACAAGTCGATGGAAGAATACAAACAACACAAAACCAAAAGAATTATTTTACCATGATAAATAAGTTGATAGAATAGTGAAAAATTGGATATTTTACAAAACTAAAACTATATAGAAAAAAGAAGTTGTATACATATATTGGAATAAAAACTCACTCGTCAGCACTTTTGTCCGAATTCTGTGAAGAAGATATAATTGATTTGGCCGGTACTATATCTTCATGTTCCCGTTCAGCTTCCAATTTAATCGAAGCTGCAGTATTTGAGGTCTTCTTTTTCATACCGACACCAGATACTTTTACAACCGTACTCGTGTTATCAGTTGATTTTTGTTTTCTGTTTGCCATTGTGGAATTTTTTGTTTTATTTGTATCTTTGAGGGATTGTTGTTGAATTGTAACTGACGACGAAGATGTAGCTGAAGTTGAGGTGGCTGTAGTAGAATCTTGTAAAGAAGTTGGTATGAAAATATTACCCGTTAATGATGACAGCGAATTATTTGTTTGACGACCTGGCAATTTCATATTTGTAGCTGGTGCCATATCATAAACCAGCGAACAATCTTTTTCTTTTTTTATAGCTATGGAGGTTGTATTCAATGGAAGGTCGACGTTGATGTGCTCCTGTACAGATGAGTCGAGATCGTTAGTTGTGTTGTGATTATTGTGCAAATGCAGCAGACTTTCTGTGGGCACTACACCAATAGCGCGACAGAAATTTTCTTTATCTTCTGGACTCAACACTGGCTCTTCTTCATCGATAGTTTGATATTGATGCAAATTTTTTGTGTTTTTAGAGGAACGTGTGTTTGGTAATGGTAGTTGTTTATCTTGCTGTGATGGCTGTTGCTGCTGCTGCGTTTGTTGTTTTTGTTGATTTGTTATATTAGTTTCACTTGGCAGCTTTTGCGTAGTCGTTAATTCGTGTTGATGTTTATTTATGTGTTTGTGTTTTCTTCGACGTTCTTTGGATTTTTTCTTTTGCTTTTTCTGTGATCTTTTCTTTTTATGATGATGATGGTGGTGGTGAGATTTTCTGTTTGATTTTTTAATAAATTCTTCCTCAAATTTTTCGGCTACTTCCACTTGAGTTCTTGTGACTTGTGGTACCGCTGTTGTTGCTATTGTGTTGTCGTCTTTATTTTGATTATCGTTATAGTTTTGTTGTAAAGCTTTATACGTATTTAATACGTGCTGTTCTGGTTCTCCGTCTTCCTCTGCTGGTAAACTATCAGTCGGTTCTAACTTTATATTTTTCAAAAGGTTCAAATGTTCATCGGTCAATAACGTGGAAGTATCCTCTATGGGCCGACTATGCTGATCTTCTAGATTAAAATTACTATTAGTTTGTTGATAGTTACGATTTCCACAATAATCGTTGTCCAATTCTTCATCGGCCTCGTCGCGTTCTTCTTCTTCGTCGTCGTCCTCTGGAGTTAAACAAAATGTTTCACGATGCCCTAAAAAATCACTTGAATTGGTGGTTATAGTGCGTCGCAATGAACTGGCATACGTTGAAATGCCACTTGCTGTTGAAGTCGATTGCGAACTAAATAAAATGAAAAAGCAGGAGTAAATTACAAAATATTTAATAGGACTTTTTTATTTCAAATAAATCGCAAACTCAATGCTAACATGCAATTAAGTTGTGTTTAATGTGAATGATTTAAAAAAGCATATAAAATGTATAATTTTGTTGCTGATTTTAACTTTAAAAATTTCCGTTTTTTTCAATCATTTCTTAAGGATTAATCTAAACGAAAATGATCCCAAAACCTTTCTCGAGAAAATAATGCAAAATTTCAATAATCTTCTTTTTCATCCCTATACATAGACATATTTGAATGAGCGGTAATTTCTGCATTTATTTTAAGACCATATAAATACATACATGTACAAAATTTTAACAGCCACTACGGGAGATACTCGGGCACCTTCCACAGTATGCTCAGCATTATCTACGTCATGGTTTCGAAAGTACGGCAAAACAAAACTATTAATTTATTGTTTCCGAAAGATGTGTATTATCTAAACTTCAATTAATGTTTACCCGTCAAAATTTCATGTGTAATTTCAAGTACAAAACAAAAAAGATATAAAAATTTTTTGTTCGTGGTTTTCAAGTAAATTTAGAACGCTTTTTTAACGCATTTATGCCACGAAACTAAAAGAAATCATGCTGTCGATCATATCTACATAAAAATACATTTTAATCCATATATGTTTCATCAAAATTGTTGGATGATGAGTTACTTGAAATTATACCACAAAACAATTTTTGGCTCAAATAGAACAATCGTATCAAAATATAAATTTTATATAACTTTATAACTTTAGCTTCTTCCGAAAACTTTTACAGTTATTAGTCTTTATCATTTTAGTAGAACTTTTGCATTTTTTAATACACATATAACACACATTTTTGTGTGCTCATTCGTCCTTTAGATTTCGAACAGATTCTGTTCTTTCTTAGACATTTGAGCGGCCCATTTAAAGTGAGAGGTTTCAAAAACAAAAATAAATATATTGGACCTTTAATAAAGATAAATAAGCAAATGTGATGGAAAGGGATCTTTTTCAAAACGATTAGATTAAGGAATATGCCCAATATTTTTTAAATAAATATCACGAAAGGTGGTCCCAAACAGGAACTGCAGTTCGACCCTAGACAAAAAAATAAATAAATAACGGATAAATGATTTTCATAGCAATAGCAACAAGAAATGGTCGCCTTTCCACAGCGGAAATATACTCTTAATATTAAAATACACAATTTCAGAAATTTATTGAAAACATATAAGATTTCATAAGTATTATTTAAATTTCATTATTTTTTAAAGACTTTCTGGTACGGTGATTTGTCATCTCTTAAGTTCCTCGCAATTTTGCTTTGTCGCACATTTTCTGATTTAATTTTTTGAACAAAAAATGTTTATTTCACAGTGCACAAATGGGCTCTACTTTCTACTCTACCCCTCTCTATTTTTTAGTAATTTTTATCTGTCTATTATGTGGGCTTTAACTCTATGAGGATATTATGCAGAAGTTTTATATAAAGTGATAGAACTACAATCCTCTAAAAATTAAGATATTATCAGCGTCTTTAGTAACGGCTACAGTACACTTTTAATTTTATATTCTATAACTCTGTTCTAATCATTAATTTTGCTGTTTTATTATTATTATTTAATATATTTATATATTTATATATTAATCTTTTTGAAAAATTGGCTTTTTAATTTGAAAACTAAAATTTTTACTTCCTTGTAAAAAGCAATATAACGCATCTTCGAAAAAATTTTTGAAGGAAATATCTAAAGATTCGGGGCAAGTTCAATACATAAGAACTGTTGCAAAGAATTCATGAAATTATACAAAAATATGCAAATTCAAGCCAATCTTAGATGAAGTTTCGCATTATTTATAAACTAAAACAAACGAAACGTATTAAAAATAGAAATATTAGAAAAAGAACACATTAAAATAATTATAAATAAAGCATGCTTACATAATTTGTTAAAAACCGAATGTTTAGAAACTGTAGAATCAATCAATCCAATCATAAGCCGAAACAAGATGATGTTAAGAACACAATTATAAAATAATTAATAAATTATTATATTTTATTGTTGGTAACTCAAGAAATACAAAATAAACGCCGGCCACACTTGTTTGTTTGATTGTTGGTATCTAAGTCACTTTTAAGTTGTTACTAAGATGTTGCCAAAATATTTATATGAAACAATAAAAATAAATCGAATTTTTTTATTATTTGTTTGCTAAAGAATTAAATTCTATGTTGTTATAAATGATTTGGAATATTAATTTGTATTGTTTTGAATGATTATGATTTTATGGTTTCTTTTTTTTTAATAATTTATAAATTTTTAAAGGTGGCGGCATGTATTCTTTTTCTGAATGAAAATTATAAGAAAACAAATCTGTTGAAAAGAAAAGCCAAATTAAACTGATTGATAATATGAAGACAACAAAAAGTGCGTAAAGAATATCGAATGTGGTGTCTGCGTGTGGTTTTTTTGTATGTGTATGCAGTAGTTTTCTTGTCTTTTTGAAGTTTTATTTTTTCTTTCAGAGTTTGGCTTTTATTTTATGATTATCTAGAGGAGTTTATTTTGTCGTTCTAACCATCTGCGTGTTTTAGTTTGAGAGCATGTAGTTGTTATAGAAGACGATACTGGCAACAATGATGTTTTAGCTGGTTGCGGTTGTTCGAAGGAATAACGTTGGCGTTCTCTTTGCTGGCGGTATAAACGTTCTTGTTCTTGACGAGCTTTCAGTTCGGCCAAATTGCGAATTCGACTGGAGTTGCGTACTTGCAACACTCTTTAAAGAGAAGAAAGAAAATATTAAAAAACGTTTCATTGAAGAACAAAAGTGAAATTTATTCTTAATACTCTGGCTATATTGAAATGTTAGCCATGTAAGTGAAGCACTGAAAATTCTAAGAGGGTTTTGTGTAATTTAATGAAAAACATTTTAGCAGATTGTAACATTGTAACAGATTAAAAAACAATAGTATTGAAAAATTTTACCACAATAACCTCCTTGAATTTTGGCCTTAGTTTATACTTACTTTCTTCTTCTTAAACGTTCGCGTTCACGAAAAAGTTGAGGTAATTTTGGTAGAAAATTTTCATCTAATATTTGATAAAGTTTCTTTTCTTTGGCATTTGTCGATGCCTTGAATTTCGTAGCTAAATTTTGCCAATCCTCTTCTGTAAAACAAATAACTTGCCAAATTGAATTTGATTTAACACTATTCGAAGCAGCTGGTTTATCTTCGCGATACAAACGAGTACCATAAAAATACCAATAGCCAGAATTTTTTGAATCGTAACCCAATGGTTCGACACGTAAACTGTCAGATTCTAAATTGTTTAAAATGACTTGTACATCGGCCGAGTCTAAACGAAAGTGACAGAGATCGTATAAAATTAAAAGTCGTTTACGTACTGGTAAAGATTGAAAATCAATATCGGTATCAAAATGATTTTCAGTATTATGAAGGCGACACTGTTGGCGTAAGAAACGCCTTAAAAACATTTGATAATTGCTAGGAGTTATTTCTTTTGCTACCGAACGTAGAGCATCGCAACCCTTTAATAAGCGAACTATAAGTTCAGGCACTAAAGCAATATGATGTTCATCATCTGTAGTTGTACCATCGGACAATAAAGCGGATTCTAAGTCCTGCATAATAGAAAAATTAATATGACAAACTTTAAAAATAATTCAAAAATAAATACAACTAAAAATACCTCAATATCAATATCGGGCAAATAAAATGCAGAACTAAACAATGAACAAAAATGTGAAATACACGGTATCTCCCACCATGATTGTATGTCTGCAATAAATTTGAAAATTTTCAAAACCAACAAATTTTATAAAATTAAGATATTTTACTTACCTAAAAGACCTATGAAAGTAGAAACCATTTATGTTTACTTTCACAAAGTATTTATAGGCGTTTTCCTATTTGCTTAAGCGATGAGTGCGTGCGTATCTTCAATTTTATGTCGAACACGGTTCCCAAGTTATTTTCCAGCTTAATGAATCCTTTAGTGATCTAGTGCTTATACATTAAATGTTTCTTCCTCTTGTATTTTATCAAAATATCTTTGGTAATTTTTTAAACTTATTATTTTGCATTTACTGCTTATCTTTCAGCCAATATTTGTTCTTCAACAGCTATTTCTAAAAGATATTAGAAAAAGAAGATTAATATTCAATATTTTTTTTATTTTCAAACAAAATACTTTTCTATGTAAACAAATATACGAATACAAATTAAAAATTAATTGTGAATTCGAGTATTTGAGCTTATTTCAACCTTTTTTTTTGGTTCTGCCTTCAAACAAGTTTATTTATCCCATCCTTAAATAACTTTCAAACTTCTTCGTGCCGATTTTAAAATATCCATATATTCCTCCATTTTTATAAACAAAGTCTTTTGCGTAATTGACATCTGCTTTATTACTTGGACAATTATGATATTAATTAGGCTCCCAAAAACGATATCCTCTAAAGTTTGTTGCACCATTCTTGACTTGACACCCTAAGTATTGTCATGACTAATGGAACATTATAAAAGATATGAAAATTATAAAAGAGATGAGCCGAGTACCGGATTAAAGTCATTCTAGACAATTGAAATATAGTGGGCAATAATATACTAAATATAATGAAGCCGGAATTTTTTTCAGTTAATTGAAGGGAAACTATTACCACACCAATTTGTAAAAGCGAATAAAAGTAGAAAATATAGTCCAATAAACAATCTCAAAAAATGCGAAAAATTTCTAGAGAAAACTTTAAAAGAAAGGTTTTATAAATATGCGAAGACTCTTCCCATTATATAAAAATATCAAAACTCTATGTTGTGGAACGATGTTAAATTACGTAATTAACAGATGAAAGAGTCTTAGAAAGGATTGATATAGCAACAATGTTACAGAAACTAAACATGTTCCGAATTAAAATAAAATAACTAAGTTGGTTTATATCTCACTTAAAAAAATATCGATGATCACGGAAACCAATATTTATAATGAAATCAATCATCATCAGATCACATTTCGTATAAAGAGAAATTTGAAATGGAATAGATATACATCAACTAAATACCATATACAATAAAGAATGAAAATATACTTATACATATATGAAAATAAAATGTGTATGTACGATATAATAAATAATTCGAATTTCACAAACATTGTATTCGTATTAACACCGATTTTGTTTTAAAAAACATTTTGAAAACTAATACGTATTATTAATTTAAAAAAATATGTATGACTTGCAACCTCAATTAGCTCAGAAAGAAAATAAAGTGGTGTGAAAAAGAATTTGGCGCAAAATAGTTATTGAAGAAATCTTGTGAAATTGTTAAAGCGCGGGAAATATTATTCTTACCAACATATGTGACCAATGTTTGTTGTTAAAACAACGTACATAACCAAACAGGTGGGTGAAAGGGGAGTTACAGAATGAAGGGCACATAAAGAGACACAAATATGCAAAATAACAACATATGGCAAACACACACGCACACACATATTAAAATTGTATAAACAACATAATGCCCCAACAAGAAGCCGTATATTTTATTTTAAAAGTCGTATTAAATTTTGAAAAGATAAATACATATTACCTACGACTATCTCATAGATATTAAAATTTAGACTTAAAAAGCACATGTGTTAACTTGGTGGCAAAAATTGATTGTTTTGATTTTTTTTTCTTTTAAGGCACAAAAACAATACGGTTATTTTTATTTTTTGTTATTCTTCACTATCTCCTTAGAAGAGTACAAACATATTAAAATATTTCTTATTGACATCTCTTTCACGTCGAAAAATAAAAAAAAAAGAGTAAAACACCAAAAAGATTTTAGATTTTTGAGTGATAACCAAAATACAGAAAAAACACTACAAATGAAATAGAGAACGGTAAAACAGTACAATTCAAACAGAATATGATAGTTCAAGTTATGGTAAGTGCGAGGAGAGGCACTGGCTTATAAAAAGAAATTTAAAAAGTTGGTATATTTTGCTTCCCGTGTGTTGAAAAAATCGAAGTGAAATTTTTCTGCAATCAATTAATTTTTTATTAATATATGGGTTCCATTACTTTAATTATATATTATAATTTCAAAATTGACTTCACATCAATATTTTTACGCCGCTTTAGTATCTTTATTGCACTCATTTTCATCATTTGAATTTTTTCATTTTACTTACATGCATATACATATATTTATGTACATATGAAATTTAAAAAAAGTGTTGTAGACGCGTCGATTCCTTCCAGCAAATATACGTTTTTAAATAAAATTTAATCACCATGCTTTTAATGGGTAGAAATTACATCGATGGTTATTCTATAGAATTTCACTGAAATTCAATTTATGTGGCAAAGATTTTCTAAACTATTACTTTCGGGGATATAGATTATAAAGTGAGTAAGACAAGAAGTTTAAAAAGCTGTGCTAAGTACGAAAATTATGTATCACTTATAGTGTTTTTGCTTTGCCATAAAATAGCTCTAAAGATCTAAGTTGCGCTTCGGAAACTCTTTAGTTGGGACAGCAATTGATATGTTAGCTGTCGTTACAGAACTATTCACACTATTTGGTGACATATTTATATAAGAGATGCAAAGTTATTTCGCGAATATTTATTTATTTATAATTTTTCTTTTTAGTTTTGAATTAAAATTAAATTATAAGTTTATTTTGTATTCGGCAAAAATTTTATTCCAATCGGTAACCATGTTTTCAAACTATGATTTATGGAAAGACCATACGAGGTTTGTTAGAATCTTCTTGTTTCTGTTTATATTATGACGAATAACAATTAGAATATTAACATACACAGAAAAAAAATGTCGAAGCTTGGTTAGTCCGGTATTATCGGGCAACACCAATTGTACAATAATAAAAAAACATTTTGTTGAGGAAAACGTACAAGATTGTCAAGATTATCGCACTTTTAGTTGAAAAATATAAGCTCAAGGTGAAATAAAAGTTAAGGTATCAGCAGAAATGGGCAACCTGATAATTACAACATGGTTCTATTGAAGAGAACAAGGTGTATCAATTAATTAGGTTGGTGCTTGTAAACAGAAATTTGTCCTCTAAGTCATAAGCACCCAGTTTAAAAAACCAATCAAGCACCAAATATATACGATATATTTGTGTAAGTTGAATAAAACTGATGTTGTCTTTCCTGTGTGCCTGGGAATATTTATCATCATGTCTTTCTGAGATTTTAATTAATTTCGAACAATTAGCCTACGAATGAATTCATTAATTCAATTTAACATAAGAATAAGGATTATTTTATTGTCGTTCCACTGACGTTCCAAGAGACAGGAGATCAGAGAACATAAAAGGCAATATTTAAACAACTTTTTATTGTACATCATAATAACGGAAAGGCGTTTTCGTATTAAAAAAGTTGACATCACTCTTTTCTACCTTCTTTCTTCATGCACTCTCCGTTTACCCATAAGGTTGATGGCTTTTTTGTTCACTTCTTCTACGGTCTGCTTTTTTCCAATACACACTCCTCCTTATAAGCAGTCGGAAAAAATTATTCTGCGTTTAATTTTTTTTCTTTTATTCCTGCACTGAACTTAAATCTAAAATTGTTTCTGCATTATTTACAAACTATTGCACTGATCAGAAAAACAGTCTGCATATTTAGTATTTTCAATTTGATCAAATTATAATGATTCTTCTTATAGATTGGTTCAATACGTGTGTGTCGGATCCTCTTTTTTTCTCAATTTTTATTTGCCACAAAAATTCACTATTTTCCACTTTTTATTTACTATTTAATAACAACCACACTACCGAATCAGCGTAGAACAATTTGTAAACTGAAGAAATTTTATAGTTGTTTTAAAACATTTTCAGTTTTCATAGTAAATGGTGCATGCTAAACAGGGATAGCGATACCAAAGTTGGTTACGTCAGCTTTGTTTTGCTTGCAAAACAGAGATAGACATGCACGAAAAATGTGCTAATGCTGCCAGGCTATGTTTTGTACACTTCGTATTCCAGGAAGACATGTTTTTATATTGATAAGGAGGACCATACAAAAACACAAACATCTTCCACATTTAGTAAATAAAATTTATTCCATACTCGATTTATGTAAGGTGATAGCAGTCTCACAATTAGGGCTTAGGAATAGAAAACCAAAGGTATATTAATATCAAGTACGAGTATACAACAAATATAATAGAAAAATCACAAATATAAACAAATCACAAATGTTTTTGTTAATATAAAATCTGGTATAACAGTATTAGGTGGCGGTGATACAAAAGACGCCTATTATGACATGCTCAACCATTGATTTTCTCCACTTCTGTCAATTCTGCATCTATAATATACCTCCACTATGACTGCATATTGAAATGTTGCTCTAAATCTAATAAGACGCAATTGTTGAACTCCGTGCATATACATAAGTTTCAAAATCACATATATAAAAATTTTTTTTTAAAATGTGTGTTTAATCATTTTAAAACTGTTCAAACAGTATTTGAAACATGTATCTTTTGAAACAATTCAAAATTAGATAAAAATAAAGCATAATTCAGGGCTCATTTGATGTGTCTTGGCGCAATCGGTTAAATATTTCAAATACCTTTACTTTACACTCACAAAAACTTCAGTTTAGACCTATGGTACTTTTTCTATGGGACATATTGTAAACTCTGAAAATATACGCCCGGTTAAACGCTTCAATATTCCGAAATTTAAATATGAAATTTGACAGTTTAGCGAAACATATAGAATTATTAAGTCAATATATCAATGCACTTAATGTTTCTCTAATTGCTGATACAAATGAAATGAAGAGACGGAAAAGGCACCATATTTTTTAACTCCATTTTAGAAATGAAACTAAATTTACGTATTACTGTTTTCTTAATATTTCTGTCTATCCCCAGTGGTATATATTATATAGAATCGATAAGATCCTTTAATGGATATATTATAAAAGATATAGTTTGATTTAAAGTATTAAATTCCCACCCATGCCATTGATATCTTAATATTCCAATATTTCATAAAATTATTTGGCTCAGTCTTTTATTTTTCTACTCCTCCTATTTTCTATATGTATGTAGAAAACTAGCATGCCTGTATAACCTATTGAAAACAAATGTTTGTTTATATCAAACTTTCCCTCCGTTTTTATGTACACAAGTCCGTTGAGACTTACATTGTCTTAGTACTAGGAAAGTTTACTTTGCCTGATTTTCTGCTGCCTTTATAAAGCGAGGAGATCGCAAAACAAACTTCTTTATATAACTTTTATATACCTGATGTAAAATAAAGCCGGCAGATTTTATATGTTGAAACGATATTGTACTCGGTTTTCTTTGTGGTACTAATTGGAAATTCTGCCAATAATTATCATCACTTGAAATCCTCACCGATACTACTCTTTACAGCAAATGCTTTTCTGAGCCAGTTCGATACAACTATGCTGCTGGTCATCTAAATTACAGGGATGTACTTTTTTAGTACAATAAGAAATATTTTATTTCGTACACAAAATAAGCAGAATTCTCAAAAATGACAGTTCATTTTTGCCCGTATCAGTTTTCGTTAACCCCTTGTTGTGAAGAGTAAAGCTATAGATGTTTTTCAGAAATCAATGTGAGTGAAGAGATGAACACACATTAAAAAAGATAAACAAACAAATTGGAAATAAAATTTTGTTTTGATAAAATTTTATTTTGTGGATAAAATATTTCGTGTTATTAAAAAAGTTATGTGTTTTCGTGATAATTTGCATCTGCAAACATACATTTATATATTTTTATCATTGTATTAACATCGTGTGTGGTGTGGAAAATAAGAAATTATAATCCTTAGCGATGGTTTTCGAAAAACAGTTCCAGACTCACAAAAGTGAAGTGATTCTGAATAGTGGAATAGTCTGTGAAGGTGCAGTTTCATGGCAGCAAGACGAATTATAGTTAGAAGTAGTTTGCCACATTGCTAATGATGTTGTTTATCTGCCATAGGTGATGACGGCAAGAGAATACTTATGGTGCAGTTGCTAAACTTAGCAAAGATGCAGGCTAACAAACCATTGATTCAGAGATTCATTTGTTGTTGGATATGCAGGAAGTATGAAAAATATATAGCTAAAATATGCATATACCTTAATATTTTAAATCTCGTTCTTTACATGCAGTCGGCTTAAGACCAGTAATACTACATCAAACGCTGCAAACAGCGTTCAAGTGCTTCAAGACGGACATTGATTCAAAGAAGAATACATTTGATGCGATGGTTTTCGAAAAACTGTTCCAGACTCACAAAAGTGCAGTGATTTATTCAGAGATTCAGTTGTAGTTGGATATGCAGGAAGTATGAAAAATATATAGCTAAAATATGTATATACCTTAATATTTTAAATCTCGTTCTTTACAGACAGTCGGCTTAAGACCAGTAATACTCCATCAAACGCTGCAAACAATGCTTCAAGAGGACATTGAATTAAAGAAGAATACATTTTAAAGCAGTTTTTATTTCTTAAAAGTTTTATCAACGAAAAGTGTTTTACAAAATTAATGCTAAAGAAAACTGGTTATGAAAAAATTTATATTCATTGTTCTTAGTTATTTAATGTTTTTGTAATTCCTTTCTTAAAAAATAATAAAGTAATATGGAATTATTTATTTAAAATGTTAAATTTATTTTAAATTGACTTTATCGAAAAATTCTATACAAATCTGCGACAAAATTATTGCAAAATAAGATACATGCAATCTAAGCAAAGATTGCTCAATCACTTCAACTAATTTTCTTTTATACATATATAATATGACAAAATTATTGCAAAATAAGATACATGCAACATCTTTTAGGATAGTAGTAGTGGTAGTTATTGTCATCATTCATTTAATTCAAGTTTGTTCGGCACAAATCCGTCTGGCCAACAGTAGTATATCATTTCACGTAATAGTATCACGTTTAGCATAGATGGTATTTCTATTTAGGAAGAGACCAAAAGTATAAGAATCACTGCTTTCCTGAAGAGCCATCTCAGTATACTAATTCAGTTTTCCAATCTTGAGTAATTTCACAAACCAAATGTTGGAAGACTAATTTTCTCATAGCTACGAATCTCATGTGAAACTACTGTGCCAGGACGATGTGGTCTCGTACCACCGCCGGTAGCTGGTGCAATTATACGAACTGCCTTGTTTGCTGACAAGGTAAGAGAATAAAAAGAAATTGTTTTAATAAAGTCAAAGAATTAAAACCGAAATAAAAACATTACCTGAAATCATTAAATATATTCCAATACAACTTTTTCCAAACTATATTCATTTGAGTTCCATTTACTCTTTGGCAGAATACTGCTTTCACGAACTTTTTCCAATGCTATGTATATATTTTGTAGTCAGTATTGGAGGATTTGGCTGCGTTTTGAAACACTGGTGCAAAGCCCCATTGATCCATAATAATTTACAACTGAAAAATGAAAAAAGGATGTTTATATTCATGCATCTGCAGATCATACCATTGTTATGTGCACTTGCAAATACTGTTGGGTTGGTTTTCACAATTTCGATACAGACAAACATATACACTTTTTACAATCACTATTTTGTATTAATGTTCGAAAACTTAATACAAAATTTACTCATGCAAATACTGCTTGTTCTGAATCAACTCCAAGCACTATCTGCCACTCACAATTTTCCGGAAGATGCTTATATCTATCACACACTTACCTTTTCGGATTCTTCGGGAACCTATGGAGTTTCTGAACATCTTCGCGACCCATAATACATTTGCGGCTCCTGAAATATAGGTTTTGTTTTATTTTTCTTCATAAATTTTACGATGATTATTACTTACATTATTTCTAAAATTTTTTCAGCACAGGTTATATTTGAAGAAAAATGCCACTTAAAAAGCTAGGATTATACTCAACAAAATACACTTATCTTTATCACAGAATAGCAATCTTTATCACTTTGCTATTTTCAAACATAATAAATTCAAGTAAAGTTTAGAAAAAAGCGCAAATTTCTTAATTTTAATAAAATTAAACGCCTTTTGCTTGCAAAAATATTTTTTAACCCATAAATTTTTGACGTTTAACCGGTGAATTGAAAAGAGATAGAATTATAAAAAGCTATATCATACTGTCCTTCACCAAATGAGGGGTTAAAAAGGTATTGCCATTAGGGATGCCATTTATGAAAATACGATCTGGCCGGATTGGCGTGTCCTATCTGTATAACCTGTGATTTCGTACGCAGAAGCCGGAGGTGGACGACGTTGTTTTAGTTAACGCGGAGTCATAACAAGTTTCACTTTATACCATAAAACAACAAAAAGTTTTAAAAATTTTTCTCTATACAATGAAAGAAAAATTGAGTTAATACTTGCAAACATAATCTATTGAATAGAAAGAAGTGAAAATTTACGAATAATACAGAGATAAACGGGATAAATGTTTATATCTTATAATTACAAAATATTAACGACTTTAATATGTAGCTTTTGTTAACGGGTGTGACAAATATATCAATATCTACGTTAATATAATTTATAAATATGTATAGTATACTATAAAAAATACTTAATAGTTGGAACAAAATCAGCAGCACTCATAAATAAATTATGCAAATAATTTTTTTTTAAATAAAAGAAGCACCGGCCAAAAAGAAAAATAATTTTTGCTGTTTATATCCATTTTGCAAAAGGTAATACTACATGTAAAAAATTGATGAAATATTTAGTTGTTGTTGTCACTGCAGTTAAACCAGTTTGCAACATATAAAATTTCTACAAGAAAATAAATGCATGAGAGTGTTTAACAAGAAAATGTGGTTAATTACAAGAAACGTTTAAAGATTCATATTGTAGAGTAAAGTGGATGCAATTTTTTCACCAGATATTTTCAATATTTGTAAATGCCATGAAGAGAAAATTTGGCAAGAAATTGTGATTGTTGCCATTACGTTTTTATAATCTAAAAAGCCGGGGAATGATTTGTCCCGCATTAGTTGGGTAAGTTTTTTTTTTATTATGCAACTGACATTTTAATATAGTAAATAAAAATGTTAGTAATTAGTTCTGTATTCATAAAGTTGAGAATCAGTTTGAAAAAACTTCTATATAATAAATGAAAAGTAATAACTTTTTTTTGGCAACACTCCGGCTTGGAAAAACATTATTTCATAGAAAAATTAATTCTACGAACAAAATGTAAAATAAAAAAAAATCTTTAGAAACGCATATATTCAGAATTGTGGAATGTGAAAATAATGCGAATATAATGACATGATATTGCCAAATGTGATGGAAATGCTTAATTTTCATAAAAACGCATCAAATACATATATTTAAATAAATATTCCGTTGAAACTGTGTTGCCAGGACTTTTTATTAAACTTTATCTGTATCCCTTGATAATGCAAACTATTTTTAAAAGCATACCAAAAATCAATTAATTCTCAAATACATTGAATATGCAGTTGAACACCGAGTTAAATCAGCCACGAAAATTGTCTTTTTGATGCCTTAACGAAACTCTGTACTGGTTTATAGTAAATATTACGCATTTTATTTGTGAGCGGATCATACTTATTTGTTACGTAAGTGCAAATTCTACAAGTTCCGATATATATATATATATATATATATATATATATATATATATACTCAGCAAATTCTTCCACGTACAAATCAAACAACAATGGCAACACTATTTTATCCCTCGATAAGGTGCAAAACTCCTATTGAAAAATGATATAAAGAAATTCATTTTCAGTTTACTATACTTCTTTTCATTTTATTAAGTGTGAAATGGAAAATTAGAAGATTCATTTCCTTATATACAAACATATGTGTATGTATTTATATACATACATACGTAAATAATACTTAAATATGTAAGATGGGTATGATTTCCCACGGTATTTCATAAACCAACTTTAAACAAAAAATTCATGCATGCATATGACATACAAGTTGTTTATTATTAATCATAACTGTAACACCCGTTTTCTTTAAATAAATAAAAATATGACAATTGCTTTACACTTGCAAGTGCAATCAATTTACTTTTACTACAACAAGCAGTTCAATCTATTGCACATACGAGTATATGATAAATGCATATACACGAGCTCATATCATAGATAATACACACGTAAATAGTCAACTGACAAAGATTCAGTTATAATAAGCAGCCATAGCGAGTCATAATCGCCATAAGAGCTTAAGCGACATCCTCTTCGAAACCCGTTTATTATATTTTTTTTTTTAAATCGATCATTGACTATTTCGTTGACCATATATCAAGCAAAAAGCGTGGCCACGCCAGTTTTAACCGCAAATCTATCGTAACCTGTCTTTTATACTGTTCTATGCTTTCGAACTCTTCGTACTAAAACACCATTATTTTAATTTTCAAATCGACCGATTACCCTAAAAGTATCGAGAACACTAACCGAAGAGATATATAATTTCGAAGTTTTGTAAAAAAAAGTGTTTTTTCGAATTTTTTCGTTCACGATATCTCACGAACTAATTAACCGATACTGACCCGTTATACGTGTTTGACGTGGCTTAAAAGTCCAGAGCTCATTCGTTTAAGGAATCGATCGGTGAAGCCGTTTAAAAGTTATTGTAAATAAATAAATGATTTTTTCTAAATTATGTCGGGATATCTTGAAATCTACCCGGTTCGAATCGGTTGAAATTGACAAGAAATATAACGAATTCCGTAATCCTTTTATACTATATTTCATTGGAATACCCTTGTTCCCCCATCACTTAGAGCTTGATTATGTATACTAAAAACATTTTTATTTTTAAAGAATTGTTGAAAAAAATTTATTTACTCAATAAGTTATAAACAGTTTGATATGAAATTTGAAAAAACAAAATATTCCGTTTTAGTTTTGTGATCAAAAGGCGTTAGTTATTACCAAATTATTATATATTTTAGAAGAAATTTGATCATATTTCAAAAGTAATACCGTAGCAAATTAAATTAAATAAAAATATGTACAAGAGAAACGTTAAAAAAAATTCTTTAAATTCTTCGAAGGTTACCACTGTGCAAAAACGCCAATAAAAGAATTATTCCAAAAAAAGATTCCAATCTTTTTAATTCTTCTAGTTGTTTGACATCTTTTTGATTATTAATGTGCCCTAATATTATTAAACTTAAGGTCTCGTTATTTTTAATAAATTATAAAAATTTAAAAACAATTTATAATATAATTAAAATAAAGAGACCTTAAGCTTAAAAATATTAGTTCATATTAATTACAATCTTTTCATTTTCAAAATGGTGACATAAATTTATAAAATTAAAATTTATTTATTCATCTTAGATGCTCCTTTTTTCACTTTCCCATGCGTGTTAAATTCACATCGTACATACATACATACACCCACATACTGAGTGGAGGGATGGGATGGTAATGAGAGTTGAACAACTACTTACGCGTTGTCTTCAAACGTTGGCAACTCTCACTCTTTCCAATAATTATTTGAACAAACATTTATACAAAATCCAATAACAGAAATATTTGTTTCTAAAATAGGATTTTATTTTTACAATCGTATCGATTTTCCAATAATTTCAGACTTCTTTTAATTGTGCTCTTTCATATGAAAATATTGTTTTCCTTAAAAACACCGTTTTTGCTGGGATATTGATAAAGAAAACATCATGCTTTTTATGGACAGCAAAATGACTATTAACTACTTTTTCGAAGAGCGGAGTGCGCTGAACTATTTACACAGGATGAAGACGTCAAACAAATCATGTTCGAAAGATCTTTTTTAAATATTAGGAAGGCTTTTCTGAAAAACAGTTGTTTTTTCATATAAACTGATACTCTAGCCGACATGCGTATTAAGTATCTACCACCAGGACACCGTCCATTATTTTTATTGTCTGTCATTTTAACACACTAAAACATTTTGCTACATTCACTTTCATTTTAAAATATCGCACGATATGTGCTTTTATTTTGATATGAAAAGAGAGAGAGAAGAAATAAATTAATGTTGTGTAATATTGAATTATGCCATTTTGAAACAAAAATTATTTCATACAAACGTTATTATTCGTTTTTGCTTATTTCTGCAAGTAAAATGCTCCGGTCATCGCAATGCCGTTCGTTTTGATGATTCATAATATTTCCTCCTCTTGCAAAAAGAAAAAAAAAAGATCATAAAAAACGTGCACAATTTCATTAGTGAATTTGGTTTTGAGAAATTGTTTTTCATATCATTATTTTTTCTGATCTAAATTTAAAAATCCTCTATAACAGCAATTGGTAATACTTAAACACTTGTGGTGTTAGCAAAGTAGAACAATTTATTTAAAATAGCAGATTTTCTTTTTGACAGGTTTGTGGTGACATACAATGGGGTTGAAATAAATTCTTCTCTTATCTACATATAAAATCAAGTAACCATAAAAACATTGTAATGCCCAAATTCGTTGGAATATTTTTAAGGACAATGAATGAGTCATTTAACTGCCAAGCATGTTCTTTTCCTTGCACCCTTTTCTTGCTTTTTTCGTTTTATCATTCGTGCTTCATGTAAATTTTTGGTGGAAATTTACGATGAGAAGTAACATTTATTTGTTATATATTTTTTTTTTAAATTAGCCTGTTTTCCATGCTACAAACATTATAACAAAATGCCCAACGCCACACAAGTAGTATTTAAGCACAACCGCTCGTTGTTATGGAACTTCCAACTCAGCCTCTTGTGCTCCAGTTTCTTTATTTACTCCATTTCTGCAATCTATCTACTCCTGCATTCTATTTGTTATCATAAATGTTTAGTTATGTTGAGTGTTGCCATTATATCTGCATAACTAAAAAAAAAAAATATTATAATAGTGATATCAGATGTATAAAATTGTGAAATTCAAAAATAAATATTTACTGACAAAAATTAGCTATAAACTGCTTTCATTCCTTAAAACGAAATACATTTAAACAAATAATTATTGATACTGTAGGAAAAAGTGATATTATGCCTAGTCAACAGTCATGTCAGAGGCTCCGTTCGGATGGGGTTTGCATCCGTTTTACCATTCTGAACAAATTTATTTTTGGAATTTCATATTCCGATTGTTTTCATCAATACAAACAAAAAAATTTAAAACATATAATTTTTCAATAATTTCTTAAGTTATCAAGTTGTAAAAGAGGATCATTAGAAATTAATAAAAATCGAGTTAATAAATATCGAGTGAATAAAGTAGCGATAGTACGAGAAAAGAAAAACATGACATACATAAATCAATTTCGATAATTTTGATTTCTTTAAATATTTTTTTTTTAAGGAATCAGGTATATTTTGTAAAATTAATTTATTGAAATCAGGTAGGCCATATTACCACATTCAATAGAATTGAAATATAAATTTTGATCGATATATGTTTCTTAATAAAAATAAGTTTCCAATATTTGTTTGCACGAATTTATAATTCCCAGCATAATAGCAAAAACTTCTGTTTTCTGAAGAGTCCAAATACGACATGAAATCCGTTTCCGAACGGTTATGAATTATGTGACGTGCATAAAATTATTAATTTTTTAAAATGAAATCAATAAAATTAAAGTGAGATTAATTGCCTACGGAAACGGAACTGAAAAACTAATTAACTTTTCGGAATGAAATAGTTTTAATATTTTAAATGGAATTAAATAACGAAATTCAAAAAACTTAATTCGGAATGTATATAATCTTTTTCCTTTTGAAAGTTGTGGTAAAATTTAGAGGAAAGAACCGAATTATCAGAATGGGTTTGTATCCATGTATTCGTTTAGTGCTCAACTGAGGGTTAGAAACTAAAATAAATGGTTCTTCTTGCATAGGCTACGTTTTCCATGTTTTGGAAATTGTATATGTATGTCAAAAGTTGGTTAAAATACTATTTAATGAACTTAAAAAAAAAGAAATTTCGTTGTGTAATGCAGGATGGAAATTCTCTCCAACGAAATTTCTGTACAATTTATACAAAAATTTCGATCGATATTGACTTGCGGGATTCGCCGCCCATTCATTTATGACATTTTTTGAATTTGTAACATTTATTCAGCGAAAGTATTCATTATCTCTTACAAATTTCAACGTAAGAGAGAGAGAGACAGAGAGATTAAATCAATTTATTTGGAATTCGAATGCATTCTGGATATCCTTTCATGAGAATGGAGTAGAGATGGGGTTATTTATTTATTTATTGACAAAGCAACAGCTTAGCTCTTTGGTCAATTTTGATTTGTATCTGCTAAAAATTACCTATAAAAAAAATCATTTCAATAATCATCTCTTCCATTAGACTAATTTGAAAATGAATTTCCTACTGTGAAAAGGTATGTGTGTTCGAATAGAGTGCACAGGCTTCGTACATTCAAAATCTGTCAGACAAGCAGTTTATTAACATTAAATGTAACATTTTTGAATGAATTTTGCATTAAGTCCTGAGAAGTGATTAAAATTTATCAAATTTTTTAAAATAAAAACAGAACAATACCGATGTTCAATTAAGGTTCACATCAATACAGTATTGATACACTTCTCGTATACTATTTCTTAAAAAAATAGTGTGAAACAAAACCTGTTTTCACGTTTCACTAAATGTAGTGGCTGTCGAGAACAATTAATTTTCGTTGCTGCGTAGGTTAAATAATTCAATTGCTGTTGATTTTCCCTTCTCCCTGGAAAAAGCCATGTCACGTCTATCAGAATATAACGCATCAAGAATCTTGGCATCTCAATCTTTATTGAATTTAATGGAGATAACGCATTATGTTTGGGCGTTACTAAACGAAATATTTCGAAAGCTGGATTTAAACATAGATCTAAGAAGAGTTTTTAAAATTTAAAAAAAAATATAAAATAATCAGATAAAGAAAAATTAAGCTGTACATTTTAAATGTCATCTTAGATTAAATGTCGCTGATGTATCACTCATACTGGGGAATGAAAGACATGCTCCACTTTTGTCGACCCACACTGGCTTAACATCAACATACTTTAAGAAAAGTTTGTTAAAGTAAAAAGCGCTTATGAAGTTGACACATTTTAATGTCATTTGTAAATAAATTTTTTCCCATAATTAGTGTCAAGTGTATGTACTCGTACACACACGTATTTGGTCATTACACCTGAATTGGTTTTCTAGAGGTCTTTGTCCGTCTCAATTTATTATGTTGCATTTTGTTGAAACTGCATTTATTTTTCTAGATTTAAATACTTTGTAAACTCATCCAGAAGTTGTTTCTCTATCTCCATGTTAGTTTTTATTATGAAGAAAAGACTTTCTTTTAAAATCATAAAAATGTAGTTCAACGACAAATGAATAGTGAGCGTATTTATAATACATCGTGCAACTACTTGAGTTTCAGTGCTCAAGCTGTTTATTTCCATAACGCTTTTAACAAATACAATATCTGTCTGCCATCTGTACGACTGTTGTTTTCTTTCGTTTTATTTTATTTTATTCTTTATTTTCTTTTGTCGTCTTAATACCTTATCTTTCGACAGAAACACACAATTTTCATATTAAAAATATGCAATCTTATGTTTATTTAATAGAAACAATCATATAAAAGAAAATTATCAATTGCACTGCAAGAAATAATAGTTCTATTCGCATTTAATGTGTTGGAAGCTGGTCAATGTAACGCCAATCCTATAGAAATCTGAAATGCACAATCCTGAACATTATCCCCAATCGCAATGCACTTCCTAAAGCACGGAAAGTCCGGTTAACTTTCATCGAAATTTCGAAAATGTTGTTTTTGTTTCAAATGTTATTTATGCGAATGATTAATGACTTGTGACATCGTACGAGCCGTTAAAATGTAAAAAGTTTTCATACAAAATTTTCTTAAAATACATTTCAAATAGTGATGAGATGAAAATACATTTCTTTGATGAGTGCGTAGCACTCATGAAAGATAGTGAAAGTTAAACAAAATCTCAAGAATTTCTTTAGGAATTGTGAGGATCTCAGTAATAAATATAATTCCTTTTTTGCTATTGCATTTATTAATTAAATGAGAGTTGTAAGGAAAGTTGTAAATAAAAATTGTGTAGCATGTTTTTTTCATGACTATTTAATTTTATGGAATTATATTTTAAACAAAAATATTTTTTATAAATACAATTTTTCCAAGTGTTGAGACGTATTTAATTTTTTTTAAATATATAGAATTTTTTTTAACAAACAAATTTTTTATAAATACAATTTTTTCAAGTGTTTGCGGCTATTTAATTTTTTATAATTTCTTACAAATAGATTTTTTTTTTTAAACATTTAATTTTTTTAATAGAATTGTTTTCCAAGTGTCTTGTTATTTTGTTAGAACACTCGAGTGCCTGTTAAACAATTGTTCTACTTCAGTTCATTCTATCGGGTTCTTGTGCCTCATTCTTTTTGTCTTCACCTTCATTATAATATTATTTATTATGTATTTGAATTTCATATGTAATTTTATTCGAAACCTGTGTTTAACATGCGGATATTATCAAACGTCAATAATTGCTTATTAAAAACATTTTTTTCTTCTGTAAATTCGTCTATTAACTGGCATAGAAATTTATTTGCATGATTGATATGAAAATTGTTTAAGACTTAAATGCTTATCAAAACGGCCAATTAGGGCGTGTTTGCACACTCTCTATTTGCCCCCGTTTATTACTCGTTATCCATACAAACTTTTTTTCTATTATATATTTCCAATTTTGTCTTATTTAATCTTGACACTTGTAGTATTGTGTTGCTTCTCTTTATTATTCAAAAATTTGTGTTTTAGCAGGTAAAAATGTGTACATGTCATCGGGGTGTGAACAATTTGAATAATTTAAACAGATAATCTGGCGTAATTAATAGAAAAACATGGCTAAAAAGCGGGAGATTAATTTGGTAGATGATACAAACTTTAATATTAAACGTAAAAAAATATACAATTTATATAAAAAAGTATATATTTTTAGGAAACTTTAAATGCCTGTAATTTATATGTAAATCTCAAGTGGTCGAATATTATTGAAATCCAATTCCATTAGAACTTTTGTTGGAAACATTTTTTTTAATCATTAAGTTCCAATGATTAACTTTCATGTTTGTATTTGTTTTACATAATTTTCATTATAATTATTCATTGTAAATATATGGGAAATAAGTTGTTTTTTTTCAAATTCTTCTCCTACACAAACAACAAGATGATAGAATAATTTTATAATAAAAACCGCCACAAAGATAAATCTCTACTTAATCATAACATGTCTATAATAAATATAAAATAAATATATATATAAAAATATTGTAAATGCGCAAAATATGTGATTAATACTCGCAACCAAAACCGCAGAAATTATTATAAAATATATGACAATAAATTAATGTAAAATGTATTATAAAATTGCAAAAAAAGTTATTTGTAAGTGACATGCGCATACTGGATACTCTACTCTCATTGTCAAGAAAAAGAGGTGCCGATGTCCCTCTCTCTTCTGGATGTTATACACCATAAATCGGAAATGTGTAAAACGATCACAAATAAGTATATAACAAAGAAACATATTTTACTTATTAGCCAGGAAACAATTGCATGTTCTTTTCTTTGGCGGAGGCAGAAACATCAGCCTGATTGCGGTTGTCTTTTTTTCGCCTACAAATTCGACATTTTCCAAAAGATTAAAGACAAAAAACTGAATTTATCTTTAATCTATTACAAATCGTCATATGTGAAGTCGAAAAACGCCATCCGTAATCAGGCTGAATATAATTATCGGCTTTAGAGATCATTGTGATCTTTAGCATGGATTTGTTGGTGCATATTTTTTCATATTTCACCGGTTGCTGCATTTTTTCATATTTTAGTCTAAACAGTTTATTGTTAGTATTTTTTTAAACTTGTAACATATAGACCTCCTTTTTGAAGGATATTTTAAAGATTTTGAGCACTCCTGATAAAAGAAATAAAAAAACATAAAATTAAAATGAATACAAATAAAAGTGATAGATTCGGATGTGCCAAATCTTCTACACTTGTATGTGCCCCAAAAAAAGTTTCAATTGTCCAACCCTGGAATCTGCATATTGACTTTGTTTGATTTGTATTACCAATATAATTCTTCCTGAAATATAAATTAGGTTTGAATAACAAACAACAAATTATACCAAAAATAAGCTTAAATTTCCCACCTCTGAAACCGTATTTTGGATTTTACTGATTTTCCTTAGCAACCCATATCTTCAGGACTGTTTTACGTTCTAACTGCATATTTATAGTGCATGCAATACATTTTTACCACAGAATATTTTCTTCCTCAACATTAGTGAATAGGGGTTTTTAGTTCGACCACAACCACACACTTGGAGAAATATTACTAATCGTATTCAGACTTTTAATTATAATTATACAAAGAAGAAAAAAAGAAGAATCATATAAGGAAGCGCCTTAAATTTAATCGATTCATAAGAGCAGCACGACATAAATCGCAAATAATTTAACGCCCTTACAGAAATTGTAAAACAATTCAAATAAAAGATAAATTAAATAAATATTCAAGTACATAAACAAATACATGGAGTAGGAAGGTCCAAGCATAGTCAAGTTTGGTTATCAACCGGCCGCGCTCACCCCTCCAAATGACATCATTTGATTGTAGACAACTTTTGAAGAAGTTATTCCAAACAAAATAACAGCATAAATGCAAATGAACGGTGGTGTTTTGAAAAAAAAAAACAATTGTATTCCAAATAAACTTTTTATTTGTTCTATTTTTTGTTACTTCGGATAGAAAGAAGCACACCAGTTTAAAAAGTATTAAAAAAGAATTAAAATACTGTAAAAAAACTATGAAATAATAAATAGAGTCGAGTATTATTAAACAATCACTTTAACAACAACAGCAGGCGAGAAAACTAAACCGCTGCCGAAGTCATTGAACTTTATTTGGTTAATTTTCTAGCCGCTGGTGCTTTTCTTTTATTTTTCTTATTTTAATATTTATAAATAAAGAAGAAGAATATTTATAAATAATAATGGAGAAAGTTACAACTAAAATTGTAAAAGTCTTAGGCAATAATTCGGATATAATCATTTTCTACTTTTTATGGTGGGAAATTTGATTGAACTTGTTTTGGGTTTCAACTTCTGGAAGAAATTAAAATAATTCGGAAATCATAATAATAATAAGTGATGAGAGTTAACATATCTTGGAGTGGATTAAGTTGCAGATACATTTTACAAACTAGTTTTTCAACATCCTGCTAGAAAAATTTCTAATTAAAAAGTCAGAAAGTTATTGGTTTTTTCCCGTTCGGAAAAAAAATCGAGATTTTATCAGATCTCTGCGTTTTGAGGTGCTAGAAATCTTCCTTGACTAAATATAACTTTTGAACGGCCAAACCGAATCAAACCAAACTGGTAGTGATATGAAAAGTGTTCCTAAACTTAAATTTCCTATCAATTGGAATCATTTAAAATAAATAGATTTCAAGATATCCCAAAAAAATAAGTTGTTTTGAAAATTAAAATAATAGTGTTTTAGCTCGAAGCATAGAATGCCACAAACACCAGGTTACGATGGCTTTGCCCTTCAGGGTCAACCGTATTCCATATTTAGTTTCTATTAATTGATTAATTAATTTCAAAATTCACCGAAATAATTAAACAAACTGGCTGATAATGGGTTAACCCGATCATGGGAGTCAAGACCGATATTTATGAATGGTTGTTAGAGTCTATAAAGAGCAGAGCCTTCAAAATCAGTTACGTGATTAACACAATTTTATTAAAAACTTTTATTAAAAATCTTTATAAATAAATTAATGGTTGTATTGGGTTCAAAACTTACTTTTTACGAAATGTTTCATTAATTGTTGAAAACTTTTTTTTTAAATTCAGAAATACATGATAAATATTCCAAAGCACAAGGAGAAGTCAACATCAGTTTTTCAATATTCAACTTACACAGCAGAGCAGAACAGCTGTTTTCGAAAGACGCTACACTTTTTTTATCAGTAGCCATGCGTGTATTTTTTATTGCTAGGTGGCTTTAGGGAACATGGAACAAAAAAGTGGGACATGAAGAAAATAATCAAAAGGCAGCACGGGGTCTTAACAACAGTGTGTTACCATCGCTTTGTTACAGAAAGCCACCTAAAAAGTGGTAATAATTTAAAATACGCATGAGTGCTGATAATAAGAGTGCAGCGTCTTTCGAAAACAGCTGATCTGCCATTTTGTGTAAGTTGAAAATTGATGTAGAACTTCCTTTGTGCTTTGGAATATTTAACCTGTCTTTCCGAAAAACTCTTATCGAGCAATTAAATTTAATTTAGCAATAAATAGTTCGATACAAAACACATAAATTAAAAGAGTGTTTGGAAAAGAAGATCAAAAGCCTTCGCAAAGGTACGTCCACACTTTTCAAATACTTGCTCTAAAAGCGTAGACTTTAAGGTCTAAAATTTATTATAATAAAATATATAAAACTTTATATATAAAAAAAAATTCAATAACTAAAATATCGTTACTGGTTTGGAGAAAAGAAAAACTCCTTTAGTTTGCATAAAAAAACTGTATCTCCCAATTGAATTCCCATCAAATATTTACACAATAAAAATTTGTTGAAAATCTCTTGTACACATTGACAAACTGTTTCTTTTGTCGTCCTCAATAACAAAAGAATTGATTTATGAAATTCAAACACATTTTTATAACTTTAAAACAAAATTGCAATTAATATTGCACATATTGGCGTTTGTGCTAATTAACTATATCGAAATCCATAAAAATAAATAAAAAGTTAATTTATTGCATAAAGAAACAAAAACAAAAATCACAAAAAGTAACAATTTGCTCAACAAAAATTCACAGACTTACAAACGCAAGTATGTAGCTTCCAGGCACGCATGTCATAACTCTTCGTTTTAGCCATCATTCACATGTTACAACTCACTCAGTCATGCCTGCCACCACACACGGCAACACCATCAAACCCACAGGCCGAGCGACCACAATAAAGAAATCAACTCAAGTCATATAATTTATTTTTAATTTTCTGTGTCTGCTGCCTCTGCTTCTTTTCCATACACACAATTTTTTTTATATTTTCAATAGTAAATTATAGATTAAAAGTGTTTTAAGGTGTAAACGATACTATTTCTTTTAATACCAACAAACGTGCGCTAATAGTTGCGATGCGATAGAAAAAAGGGAGAAGTGTTGAGAAACGTTTTAATAGTTGGATAAATAAATAACTTAAATCGAAAAGAAATCGGATTTATTTTTTTTTTTATTAATAAAAGTTTTCTCTGAAATAAATCTTTCAAGTAAATCGTTCAACGACTTATTTATTTTTTCCAGCAGCTAAGAAAATATAGAAAAAATTGGAACGCATTTTTAGGCGTATGGTTACAAGTAAAAGGTGTTTTTATAGAGGTATAGAACCTTGAAATGGAATAAAGATGAATTTTTTAAAATGACAGGAAATTTACTTAATTCCAAAGATGATCTTTTAGTATTATAGGGTGTTTTTATAGAGTGATACAACTTTGAGTTGGCTACACTGCTTTATTTGACCACCCATTTAACAGCTGATAGTTGCTTTTTGTTTAGTTTGCTTTGACATTTCATTATGGTTCGACTTACACCAGAGCAACGCCTGCGAATTGTGGAAATTTTTAATCAAAATAAAGGTTCTGTTCGTTAAACTTATCGTGCATTTCGTCCATTGAAAATTTTATTTTCCGATGAAGCCCATTTTTGGTTGAATGGGTACGTAAACAAACAGAACTTGGAGTGAGGGGAGTCCCCTCACTGTAATGGAGTCGAAACTCCATTACATCCACAGAAAATTACTGTTTGGTGCGCGTTATGGGGTGGCGGAGTCACTGGCCCATATGTCTTCAAAAACGATGATGGTCAGAATGTTACTGTTTGTGAAAATTGGTGTTCCAGATTGCGCCTTGTATGCGCTAGCCACATGGCCGAAATCATATTTAAACATATTGTCATAAAATTTCCCGTCCAATAAAGACCGTTTCATTGATATCAAAAATATGTTACTATGTTTTATTATGATTTAAACTTGTATCACTCTATAAAAAACACCCTTTATAATTTAAATATTAACTTCTGGCATATGACCGCCACGGCAGGCTCGGATGTAGTCTAGCCTGGTGGTCCAAAATTTTCGGTGACTTTTTCCAACATTTGGAATATTTTAAATATTTTTTTTTTCAGGTGGTCAATCGTTTCAGTGGTTATCGGCGTAGGAAATAATGTAGCGGCATTAAATCGCACGATCTCGGCGATAAATTTACGTGTCTCAAACTTGCAACCATGTGGATACGAATCGTTTCATTCAATAAATCAGTTGTGGCTGTGTGAAACGCTGCGCAGTCTTGTTGAAACTACCGCTACGGCAGATCATGGTTTTTCGATCGATGAGCGAAGTCAGTAATCATGGCTCTACAGCGGTTACAATTGACTATAACAGTCTGAACATCATCGTTTTTAAAGAAGTAGGGATGATCGGATCCGATGATCGGAGCAGCCCATAAAACACTCCAAACAATCAGTTTTTTTGGGTGTAACCTTGTCTCAGTGATGATAACTTGAGGGTTATCATCACTTCAAATATCGCAGTTTATTTTTTGAAGTATCCATTCGAAATTGAGTAAATTCATCGCTAAACAAAATCCACGCAACCGTATTTTAAACAGATTTTCAAAATAAATTTGCACAATTTGGAACCATTTTTCAGGCTTCAGTCTATTCATATTGAAATACCAATCCAAATTAGACATGAATCATATGACAGCTGGACAACTGACAAAATGGCCGCCTGTTAAGCAAGTGTTACCAAGTTAAAATATTATACCTCTATGAAAACATTCTTTGTAAAACGAGCACTATAAATTTATGAATGAAACAAAAAAAGACAAACACTGTTACAACGCATTTTTACATATTTCTTGCTAAAAATTTGAAAAAAATTATTTATGTTGAGCATATCTACACAGAAAATAATTTTGAATTAAATACGTTTTATTGAAATTTGTGAATGATAAGATATTTAAAAGTGAACCATAAAAATGTGTGCCGTATTTATATATCAGATGATATCTTCTCCACCACGTCCAACTATTTTTTATAAAATTATTAGAATTTTACACAACAAAAAAGGGCGTATGTTCAAATAACTTTTTCGTTCGCCCTGTATCCGTGCCTGGTCATATTCAATGAAGGACAAAGATAATGAATCTAAAAAATTCAATTTGCGTATTGGATTGTTGGATCTGGTAGCGACAAGATGCTTAAGACCTAAAAACAAATTTCATTAAAAAAAATAAAATAAATAATCCTGCCATTAATCCCGCCTAAATATTTATTTGTCTCCCATATAATTTTGCACTTATTTTCTGTTATAAAATATTTTCTCTGATAAGTTTTTATGCTGTTCAACTTTCTATCCTACTTTTGGATTCTGCTTTCAATTATTTTGCCGAAAATTTATTGCGAAAGTTTGGCGAAGCTTCAGATATATTTTTATTATAAAATTTAAAATATTTTGCTAAAGTTTTATTCAATCCGGGATGATTGATGTTGCCTTATAAACGAATAGTCGAGCCCTCACTGTGTTTATTAGCCAACTCAAAACCTGTGATCAATTGAACTTGTTAATTTGAATATGAAAAGATTACCTTTCATTATTATATTTATTTATTTATTGTTGTATGATTTATGTACAGCAGAATAACAATAGTAATTGCCATTATAAAACGCAACGCTAATAAATTAAAAACCCCATCAAAACAAAATAAAATTCATATTAAATTAAGTTTGTTTTCTATTAATAAAAGACAAGATAAAAAATTCGAACTCTCTGCATGTTTGGCAATTTAAAGGTTCGTTAACTTTTGATTCCTTAAAAAAAATTATTTCATAAAAGTTTTCATTTTTCTATTGAAATGTTAAATTCAATAAAATTTAAAATTAACATGGGAACGGGCGTAGTAAAATGTTGTTGTCTTGGCAAATGAAACTAATAAAAGTGTGTGCTTCATTTAATTTTAATAGAAGCACTACTACGATGCTTTTTATTGAAAGCAGAAATTTGTTTTATCTTCAATTTAGAAGTTAATAAAAATCATTAATCAAAATTGGAACGAAAAAATGTAGTTTTGAGGAATTTATAAATTTATGGTTTAATTTTAAATATCAATTCAAAAAAAAAAAACGCTGAAATAATTGTTTTGGAAAAGAGTAAATAAACTTAAATAATTGATTAAAAAAGCTTTCGAAAAACTATTTCCACATGTTTGGCCGTTTCAGTTTTTGCCAAAATGGCATGTTAAAATTTCCCATGGTTGCGCTTGATTTGGCATGGTTTTCCGAATTAAATCTGAAATATATTTAAATCTTTAAATTAGACAACAGTTTCCTTTATGACTCAATTGATTGTTAATGCTTTCATTTGCTGAGAATAAATTTTCAAAGCCACCGAAAATAATTTGGATTTCATAGTGAATTAAAAACCAACGTTAATTCTATTAAATTTTAAATGAATTTTATTAAGTTATTGAAAATGTTTTTTTTTTATTAATGGTTGAGCATATACAAAGTAAAAAAACATGCGGATCTTAAAGTCAATTGCTTATCTTTTCACGAAATTAAAAAAATTAACTTCTTAAAATCGGTCTGCTTTTATTCAAGTTACAGCTTCTGACCTTGTGCTTCAATGTTCATTCATGTCAGGTGAGCCAGAACATAATATTTTTGAAATTTTAGACCCTTTTCATATTATATTTTCTAACAGTCTGGTAGCGCAGGATGACCAGATTGCAATTATGTTTGCAACCGGCCCACTGTGCGCTGTGAGAAGAGTATCTGTATATCTTTTGGAACTGCCACGACAAGAATAACTACGATTTTCGTTACTACGACATTCGATTAAAAGCACGCAGTGTTGCCATGCCGTAGAATATCTAATGCAATCGCTTTATTTTAAATCTGGCAATTCCATCACAATTTTCGTAACATCAAACATGATGCAATTGAAAAAAGTTTCTTTCGATGTTGAAATTGCAAACTGTTTCGTTTTATTTATTGGATATTGAAATGAAGGCCAAAATGTATGACCGTAATTGGACTGAAATGTTTTCAAATTATTTAACGTTTTACATAATTGTATGATGTTTTACATAATTACGAGTACATGATGATTGAATCAATTACAATAGAATCATGTTTGTTTAAAAATTAAACTCAACAACAACAACAACAACATATAATTATGCATGTTTAGACAAAGAAAACTTATTAATAACATCATAATTTTAATTATTATTTTCAGCAGGTTTCTTTTCAACACATTAAAATTGAGAAAATAGAAGAAAAAAAAAACAAGAAAAAATTATTAGAGCGCATAATAATTGTTGTTGTTGTTGTGCTTTTGTTGCTTGAAACAGTTTGATAGAAATCTCTAATTTGATTTAACCAACGCTTCTACTTCTGTTTCTGTATTGAACACTGCAAGTGTTTTGCTGTATTTAACAACAATATTTTTCCGTTTATTTCTCTTATTGCCAACAATTTTCATAATTAGCTTTTGCTTTTTCCTCACTGCTGATTTATTGTTGCATTCAATGGAAGTTTTTCTTTGTCTATTTCTTCAACTCCACTTAACAAAAGCAATTGATACCAATTGCAATAAATTTTCAAGTGAATTATTAGCCTGATTTGAGCTCTTTTTTTCTATATTTTTTATTCATACGACTTGCAATGTGTAACAACGTGCCAAATATATATATATATATATAGACTTTGGCTGGGTTTTCTTTCCAGTTAAATATTTTCCAGTTCAAACAAAGAAAAAGTTTGGAAAACAAACTTTCATAATATCACTTTTACTTGTTTGTTTTCTAGCAAAAGGGAATACAAGTTAATACCCAAATCTATAGAAATAGCCGAGACAACAAGTGCGATTAAACTAAACGTAATCGCCTTAAATTTATAAAGTGTTAAATACCCCTCTTTCAAAATAATTTATAAGAAATTTTATTATTGAAAGAAGAAAAAAAAAATGAAATTAAATAAGTAACAACACTGATAATGTTCGATTGTAGTGAAGAGGCAAGGAAAACATGAAATTAACTGGCTTTGTTTTCGTTGCGACGGCTAATGCAAAGTTCAGTTTGGCGATAACCTCGCCATGGCGCATGACCATAATCAGAAGTGTAGTTGCAACAGATACTTTTAAAAGAAATCATTTTTATCGTTCAACGCGTTTGAAAATATACTCTTGACAAGTTAATTTGCTTTTGTTGTTATTAAACTTGAACCAGAGTTACGCGTGTTTTATTATCGTTGTGTATTAAATATTATTCCAAGTTTTTTTTTTTTTTTTGTAAAAAATGTGTAGTCGTTATTATTAATAATTTAATCAACAGTTTCAAGTTCGCTTTTCATTGCAAGTCTTCCTGATCTCTTTAAAATCTTTAGTTCAATTAAAAATTATAGTCAGTCCTAATAGAGAATGGAAAAACGATCTTGAACTTAAAGGAAATTGTTTGATATTTTTTTATTTAAAATTTGAAATTTGCAACTCTTCTTAATAAATTTAAAAGTAAACTTCTCTGCTTTTGAAAATGGGGGGGTACTAACAAAAATTTTGCCTTTTCTAAGAAAGTTTTTAAAAAGTTGATTTTTTATGAAATTTTCAATTATTTGATTTTTTTTTCATAAATTTAAAAATAAACTTTTCTTATGAAATTTTCAATTTTTAACTATTTCTCTGCTTTAGAAAATGATTTATTTTACAAAAATTTAGTCTTTTCTAAGAAAATTTTTAATAAGTCGATTTTTTATGAAATCTACAATTTTAATATTTTTGTTTTATAAATTTAAAAATTAGCTTCTCCTATGAAATTTTTAATTTTTAATTTTTTTCTGCTTTTGAAAATGATTTATTTCGCAAACTATTGGTAAAAAAGAGGGAGCTGGCAAAAATTTTGCCTTTTCTAAAGTTGATTTCTTTTCTACAAAAGAGTGCAACATTTTTTACACTTTTTATTATATAACGGCCACACTCTGTTTTTGGAAACTAAAAATGTATTCAAAGTTGATTCAACATCCCTTACAACAATCTATTTCTATTTTAAAACTCCTCCAAGTTGTTCCTTTTTAGAAAAGAACTGAAAAAAGGCAAACTTTTTTTCGAGAAAAGAAAACGCCATAAGAAAACTTTTAAAAACTCGATTTCTTATGAAATTTTTAATTTTTCAATTATTTCATAAATTTAAAAATAAACTTCTCTTATGAAGTTTTCAATTTTTAACTTTTTTCATAAATTTAAAAATAAAGTTCTCGTATGAAATTTTCAATTTATACTTTCTTTCACAAATTTATAAATAAACTTTATAAAACTATATGAAGTTTTAATTTTTTTTAGTTTTTTTCACATATTCACAAAAAAAAACGTCTTTAATGAAACTTTAAATTTTTTTTTACTTTTTTCACAAATTTAAAAATAAACTTGCCGTATGAAATTTTAAATTTTTAACTTTTTTCCTAAATTTAAAAATTAACTTTTTGTGTGAAGTTTTCAATTTTGTTTTCTCATAAATTCAAAAAGAAATTTCTCGTGTGATGTTTTAAATTTTTAACTTTTTTCACAAATTTAAAAATAAACTTCTCTTATGAAGTTTTCAATTTTTTATTTTCTGTGAGAATCGTGAGAATTGCTAACTTTCTTGCTTTTAGAAATGCTAAATTTCATAAAACTTTTTCCGAATAACCTCCTTGAAATAAATAATATCTCTTGGGCCTTAATGTAATAAATCTAGTTTTTATTAAATAATCCTTATTATTTCGCACTGCAGGAGGCTTATGAAATTTGCACGTTCACTTCTCTTAAGGCAAATCGTATGTGGATGTGTGTGTGTGTGTGTGTGTGTGTTTAAATGCAAGCGAAAAAAGGCATAAATATATAAAATTCACTTGTCAAGAAAATGCGATAACGTCTGCCAACACATTTTTTATTATTAATTCGATATATTTTGCTGCTTCGACTGCCGTTGTCGTTATTATTTGAAATATCTTCTCTCCTTCTCGGTTTGCATTGTAAGAGCGATCAAATTGTGTGTGCAGTTTGGTGGTTTATGGTTTTCGCCATCTATACTTGCCGCAAGCAAACAGCAGCCGCAGCAGCAATGAAAATATCTACTTCAGTGTCAAGTGTGTTATGAATTTATATGCCACATAAAAATTGAAAAAAAAAAATTTTTTAACTGAAAAAAGTAGCCGCCACAAGCTGAGCAACAACTAAATGAATTTGATTGACTTGAAAACAAGTGCAATACATTTTTCGTCAAGCATATAGACAGATACTTGTGCAGATAGATACACTTTATTTAAAAATAAATGTGCTTAAAAATTTTCATTTTACTTTTTTGCTTTTGCGGAGGTCTCGTTATGATTAAAAAAAATAATAAGATATTTTCACTTGTTTGTCATTGAAAAATTTATTTTTGATAAAAGTGAAATCTTGTAATTCGTTGGATGTTAAGGGGAAATTTAAATTTGTTTACGGGCAATAATTGTTGTAATAAAAAACCAATTAAAACAGTAATAGTTCCATATTAACTCGATTTATTAAAAGTCGTAACTTTGTCTATAAACCAATGAAATGTTTTAATTAATTTAATTTTAATTTGCAAATCTTCAAATGCTGTTTGCAGAGAAAAAAAATGTTATGCAAAAACAAACGCAATTGCAAATACACCAACCGGCTTTATTCGGAATATATATCGCACGTTTATGCAGCAAATTCTGCAACAAAAAAAGTCAACTGTCTGTTCGCCGATACCACGAGCCATCGTTCGATAAAATAAACAACGTTTAGAACAAAAACAAATTGTAACAACTGTTTTGGTTTCAAATGTTGTTTATACGATCGGTCGATAACTTTGCTATAGATAAATGGTAACTGATTGGAAAATCAATTGAATACTAATCTGTTATCGAAATAAAAAGGAATTTTGTAATTAATAATATTTATTGGAAAAATTTGTTAACTTAAAAACTTCTTTTTCGAATAAATTTAGTTTGTTGGCATTATTTTACTCGTGATTTATTTTGCTTTGTGAAATAACTCGATTTTTTTTTGATATCTCAAATAATTTTCCACATCAATTAGATAATCTGATTATAACTTTACCCCTTTCATTGAACAAAAATCACCCAAAATTTTTTTCATAAATATTTTTTTTAACTTTCTTCATGCCCATGAAGTAAAGGGTGTTTTTATAGAGTTATATAAGTTTAAATCATAATAAAACATAAAATTATATTTTTGACAACAATGAAACGGTCTTTATTGGATAGAAAATTTTATTGCATTAATGTTTAAATATGATTTCGGCCATGTGACCGCCACGGCAGGCACGTACAAGGCGAAATCTGGAACACCAATTTTCACAAACAGTAACATTCTGACCATCATCATCGTTTTTGTAGGCATGTGGGCCAATGACTCCTTCAGCCCATAAAGCGCACCAAACAGTAATTTTCTGTGGATGTGTTTCGACAAAAGCTTGTGGATTCTCCTCACTCCACATGCGACAATTCTGTTTATTTACAAACCCATTCAACCAAAAAGGGGCTTCATCGGAAAATACAATTTTGAATGAACGAAGTGCACGATAAGTTTGACGAACAGAACCATTATTTTGATTAAAAATTTCCACAATTTGCACGCGTTGCTCTGGTGTAAGTCGATCCATAATGAAATGTCAAAACAAACTAAACAAAAAGCAACTATCAGCTGTTAAATGGGTGGTCAAATAAAGCAGTGATGCCAACTCAAAGTTGTATCAATCTATAAAAACACGCTATATAAAATAATATAATTCAATATTTTAGTTGAAAAGGATAATTAGTTCTAAACTGGGGCCAATTTATCGCTTTCGATATCTATCGAAATTTCAATACAATTTATAAAAAAAATTTTGGTCGATATCTCGAACTCTTGTTATTTAATATCTCGCCGCATTTTGTATGCCACTTAAGGCACGTTCACACTTGTCAAACATTAGATCAAAAAAGCGTGACCACTAAATCCGAATTTAACAATTTAAACAAGTTTTTAATGAGAACAAACAGATTCAAATTAATAACTGCAGGGAACAGACCAGCAACTGGTTCGAGTTGCACAATAAAAAAATTTATTAATCATGTGCGTTGGAAACAATTTTTTTATATATAAATTCGTGTTGTTTTTATAGCTTGAAAATGTAATATAATGACGAGCATTAAAATATGGGTAATAATATTGAGCTTTTTTTTTTAGAAAATATAAAAATTTTAAAAACTTAATTTTTATTTTTCAACCTTTTGATATCTTCTGGATTAAAATTTAGGGAATAATATTGAGCTTAAGAATTTTTTTTAAATATAAAATAATATAATAATCTTCTTCACGATAACAATTGCTAATGATTAATTAACAATAAAAACTTTTAAAATAATGAAATATAAAATATTTTTATTGTTTTGTTTATTTTCATTTGTAAAACTAAAAAATTAGAACAATAAAATTTAGGGAAATTTCTTTGTATCGGGCTTAATGTCAGCGATCATTCATACAAAATATGTCCCATAACGTTTTCCAGGCTTTAATTTGATATTCTCATTTAATATTCGTATTCGCGAATAATGTTTGAGATATTTGTAATCGTGTTACGAATATCTTGGATTCTACGACACTGTCTGTGTGTGAAAGAGTTTTGCTTAATAAACAATTATCGATAATCTGAAGTATATTTCATTAGTATTTAGTGGTCACGTTATTTTTTGGGGCAAATATTTGACAAGTGTGAACGTTACTTCAGTATATAATATTTCTTTAAAGCCTTTATGAATTTGTTATTATTATTTCTATATAAAATATTCGAGAAACATTCGCCCAAACGGTGTACGCGAATATACAAAATGGGGTGTTGACGTCCGTCGCGTCGTCCCCAGCGTAGCTGTTTACATGCATAATTGTGAAAGTAATTTCATGTACTTTGTAAAACATTGAATAATTACAACCTCATTCATATGATATTTGAATCACTTGTCGTTTGTTAGCGTTACATAAACTTTTGGCGTACAGAATAATTTTTAATTGCATAAATTATCTTTGATACTTAAATCAAACCTAATAATAGAATGAGTTTTAATGAAATTAATTTCGAATAATAAAAATATATGTTCATACAAAATGTATATGTACTTTCCTACGTGCATAGAATATTTTCCACATTGTTATTGAGTCAATAGTAAAAGTATAAAGTTACGGACTGTGGTAACAACATGTATTTCTGTCATTTAATAAAATGAAAATACAGCAACAAAAGTGACATCATCGTGAAAATTTTTCTACAGAACCGCAACAAAAAAAAAAATGGACAGAAAGATTCTCTCGTGTAAATTTGTTTAGTTTTTTTTTATCTCTTTTTGCTCTTTTTGTTAAAACTGAGCAGGAGGGGGAAGAATTGAATCAACCAAACCTCAGTTTTCCTACAATTCAAATTATTAAATACGAATTTCTTTTAATACTCGTAACATTAATACCGTGTCCATAAACTTGTTTGTAATTAATCAATAGTTTTCCGTTTGTACTTATAGATGGAAGATACATATCGTCGGTCTCAAGTAGAACGGCCCCAACTCACATAATTGTAGCTTTTACTGGAGGGAGTAAAAACGCCACAGAAACTGTGTTGATCATAATAGAAGGTTGAATTAGCACCTGCTTGTAAAATTGTTTCATTTGATAAGGGCCACCTTTATCCAGAAAAAATCTATAATTAAAAATTTTCTTTGAAAAGGCTGAATTTTTGTCAACACCCTACTTTCGGCAAATAGTTTGCAAAATAAAACATTTTTAAAAGTATAAAAGCTTATTTTTCAATAAAAAAATAAAAATAAAAATATAGAGAAATTTTAAAATTTGAAAAGGAGTACCTCTTTAAAAAAAAATTATTTTCTTAGTAAAGACCTAATTTTCATCAGCACCTTTCTTTTGTGTCAGTAGTTTACAAAGCAAAGCGTTTTGAAAAGTAGAGAAGTTTGGTTTTCAGTTTATAAAAAATAGTTAAAATTTTAGATTTGGAAAAGGGCACCCCCTCTAAAAAAAATTAAACTTTTCTTCGAAAAGGTTGGGTTTTTGCTAGCAGCCATGTTTCCCTGCTTATTTTTCAATTTATAAAAAATTGTTAAATTTCAAATATAAAAAATTCATCCTTTTAATAACTTTTGTAACCAGGTGTACTTGTGTGAAATGCAGTGGAAGCACTGAAAAACTTTATTTCTTTAAATATACGACTTGGGGCATTTTTACTTGCGACCAGCGATATGTATGTATTGGCTATTATTAAGGAAGTTGTTTAAATTGAATATTCAGTCATTGAATGGCCTACGATGAATTAAATTTACACATAAAATGCATAAAATTTTATATTCTTGATTATTTACTTTTAACGCCGGATGATAACAAATTGAGGCAGGTTGTTAGTGTTTTAAAGTTGAAAAAAATTTGTGCCACTTTAAATATTAAAACACCTCTAATCTTAATATCACGTAAACACATCGTCAACAATGACAACAACATAAACAAGATTATAAATTTAAAATAAAAAGCTTCATAAACTGTTGGATATAGTGAAGTAACATTTCCTTTGAAATTTACATTTGAAATTTTATTATTTCCATCAATTATCGGCACATAAATAAAACAATATCTGATGTTTTAATTTAAACAGTGAACGGAATTCATTTAGTCAATTTTGATTTAATTGGGGTGATACTTTTAAACTCTTCTATTTTAATTTAATCGTATTGAAGAGAAATCAAGTTAATCAATAGTAATTATTATTATAAAAGTAAATTAAGTAGAAATAATTTTGATAATAATGGTAATCATTTTAAAAGTAAACTAAATAATAATTATTATTATAAAAGTCAATTAAATAATAATAATTATTATTTCAAAAGTGAATTAAATAATAGTACTAATTTTTTTTTGCGTGTGAGGAGGTTTAAAATGCCTTCGCCCTTACAGCGGCCGTCGCCAGCTGCGTCGAGTGGTGTTTCCACTCAAACAATCCCCCCTCCTTTTCTGGTGTTTGTCCAGAATCAAAGTCCCGAAAAAGGATCCTTTCCTATGTGCCCATGTCTGTGCTCGCCATTTGCAGCCATTGTGGATTTTCTAAATGGTTATGATGAGGAACTTAAAGAGTGGACCCTTTCTGCTAAAAGCTGATCAATATCCCTTTTCTTCCTCCGCAAAATGAATTCAACGTAGTTTCCTACAGCAATCCATTTATTACCTCCTTCAAGCATTTTTCCAACAACGTTGTCAGGAGTAAGGTCACTTCGCTCCTGACTGCCATCTGTCGCCGTCAAAAAACGTGTGTACAACGTCATCATTTCCTGCTGTGCAGTACATGCAGAAGGGATTCTCTGTCTTGCCCATGCGGTAAAGATATTTGAGGAAGTAACCATGCCCTGACAGGAACTGTGTCAGGAAGTAGTTTACCTCCCCGAAATTTCTTTGTACCCACACTCCTATTTTGGGGATTAGCCTCGCCGTCCATCTGCCAGCGGTTTCTGCGCTCCACCCGTTTTTCCATCATTGTAGTGTCCTGGACCTTCGCTCCGCGGAATTACCAACAGGACCGCCCCTCTTGGAATTCCATGCCTCTTTCCTTTCGCGTGCCAAGAGATCAATAGGCATCTCTCCGCTTATCACAAAAACCGCTGCTGCTGAAACAGTAACAATAAATTAAATAATAATAATTGTAATAGTAAATTAAATAATAATAATTATTATTATTTGAAAAGTAAATTAAATAATTCTTATCAAAGTATATTAAATACTAATAATTATAAAAGTGAATTAAATAAAAATGAAAAAAAAACTAAATTATTTTAATCTATTTTACATATCTCGTAATCGAATAAATTATTGTAACACTCAAATTTGTTCTACTAGACAATTAAAAAATGGGCCTTTTTGCCTCTTATTACATTTTATAATAAATTACCCACAAAAAGCTACAGTTTCCTTAAATATCTTATATTCCCTGGATATTTTTTGGTAACAATTAATTAACAATAACAAAATTTTAAAATTATAAAATATCAAGTATTTTTGTTGTTTTTTATTATATTTGTAAAATGAAAAAAATTAGAACAATAAAATTAGAGGAACTTTTTTTGTATCGGGTTTAATGTCAGCGATCCTTCATACAAAATATGTCCCATAACATTCTCATTTAAAATTCGTATTCGCGGATATTGCTTCAGATATTCGCAATCGTATTAGCGATTGTCAAAAATTGGATTACGGCCGAAATAGTCTCAGTAAATTGTTCTCTAACCCAACACTCCTACTTACAAACAAAATGTTTCGTAGTGTTTGTTGTGTATTAAATTCAAATGGAACTCAACCATAAAGTTTTGTGCTGCTGTGTCATACATCGTGGCATGTAAAATCATCACCAGTCACTGAAATGATGAAAAAAAATATTGATGATCTTCATCAACACAAACGTCATCAAAATATAAAATGAAAGCAAACGAATAAAATTATTGTGAAGAATTTGTCAAATCGACTGCGTGTGTGCCTCGTACTGTTTGTTGTTGGTTTTATGTTTGTTGCTCTGGCATTTGGCTAAAAGTCATCAAAGTGCTCCACTGGCTGTGTGTGCGTGTATGTGTGCCTGGCTTTTTGAAATTCGTATATTTATTTAATTTTTTTTTCTATTATTATTATTTTTTTTTTTGCTAGTAGAAATTCCTTAAGTGGGTTAGTACTGCCAATTTATTTTATTAACTTGGCTTTAGTTCGTTTAGCTCTCTTTAATATGGCGCAAGTGTTCTGTGCCGTTTATGCTCGTGTGGTTTCGTTTTAACTTTTTCCAAATTATTTTATCACCAGAGTGTTAATTATTTCCGATTTTTAAAGAAATTTTTCTCGTTTAAAAGCTGAAAAAAAACTCAATGTTTGCTTAACTAGTTAAAGTGCGTTTTGTTTATAAATTAACAACAACAAATAAATAAATAAAAACAAATGAGATAAAACTTATATACGAATTTGCGGTTGTGCAATTCAATACTTTTTCATGTGATTTATCAAATAAATAAACAGAAAATATGTGGAAATAATTTAGCTCAACAGCAACAAGTTAAGAAAAAAAATTTATTTATTTATTTATAAATAAAAACATGTGTTAACTTGTATAGGTGAGCACACATACACAAACAAATTTTGTATGTTTTCGATACTTTTATTAAATTTATATTCCAACACTTGCAAGGTTTTACTTCATTGATTCTGTAAACGAGAGGTGATATTTTCCAGTTAATCATTCATGTGCTGCTGTTAAATATTATTGAATAAGCTATTAATTTACATCCATACGTTGTTACATTGTTTGAAATCAAGCATGAAATTATATTTCTTAAAAATGAAACATGAGAAAGTGATTGCAATTCTCTGAAAAAAATAAAATAAAAAATAAAAACAGGTAAAACTGCAGTTTTGACTGTTTTGCCGAATTCAACTTCGAAGTCTTTCATATCATTTTGTTTTTAAATTTATAATTCTGATGTCAGATATTTAAGACCTCTTATTTTTCTTTTTTGTTATTCTTGCAAGAATGAGATTCTTTTATTTGAATAAAATAGTAAAATAGCTTGCATTCCTGACACTGTTAAAATATTCTTTATTATTTTTTATAATAATTTTCTTTTTAGTCATATAAATTTACATTCAAACACACACACATATAAAGGGTGTTTTTTTAGATGTTCACATCCTATGAATTGGTAACACTTTATTGTTTGACCATCTATTTGACAGCTGGCATTTGCTTATTGATTTCTTTTTCTTGTTATGAATCCTTTTCACGCAGTGTCATACATCGTGGCATGTAAAATCAGCACCAGTCACTGAAATGATGAAAATATTGATGATCTTCATCAACACAAACGTCATCAAAATATAAAATGAAAGCAAACGAATAAAAATATTGTAAAGAATTTCTCAAATTGACTGCGTGTGTGCCTCGTATTGTTTGTTGTATAGTCCCACTGTGCTGAGACTATAAAAAGGAGTAGGACATAATATTGAGTGAAAGTATGTTACAAGCTAAGAAAATTGAATTTTTGGTATTAATTTTATTTATTAAACGAATATAATTTGATGAGATTAATTTTTGGGATTCCCACATTTCCTAAAGAAAATGTTAAAGTATTTTCGCGGAATATATAATTTTTTAACAAAAGCAGTTTTTTTTTTAATTTTTAACATTTAAGGCCTTATTCACAAAAAATACTTACATATAAGCTTATAAGCTACTTATAAGACAGATTTCGTATAGAAAATTTGTCTTAAAAACATAAAATATTTGTTTTCCTGAACGTGACCTTTGAAATTGATTTATTTGTCAATTTATTATTATTATTATTATTATTATTATTATTATTATTATTATTATTATTTTTTTTTATTTTTTTTTTTATTGTGGCCTTACGATTTATGAAAACAGACTTCTAAGTTTTTATATATAAAAAAAGCAAAGACTTTCATATCTAAGAAAATTCAAATCGAAATAGTTTGGCCTAGGAAACTTGGAGCAAAAAACTTAGAAAATAGATTCCGAAGATGAAAGTGTAGCGGCTTTCGAAAACAGCTGTCATGTTCTATCTTATGAATATAAACCTTATGTTTACCTTCCCTTGTGCTTTGGAATATATAACATTATCTGAATTAGAAACACTTTTCGAACGAGTGGCCTATCAAAATAGAATTCAATATATTTTTTGAAAAAAAATTTTTTAATAACCTTGTGATACACTTAAGAATTTTCGAGAAATTTCCCAATAACTTAAAAGTAACGTATTTTTTTTAAAGGGGCGTATTTTTTTATAACTTTTCATGGAATAATTTGCTTTCATAATATTATCTTTTAATATTAAAAGTCTTGGCTGAAGTAGGAAACTCAAGACTACGATGCCTTAGATTCCAAGTTCGACTGCGCACTCAGGACTGGATATGGTGTCGAATTTTTGCTCAACTGAATTAGAGTAGGATTGTGATAAGTCTCAATGATGAAGGCTTAACACTGGTCGTTGAATATTACCTACAGCCATGTATTAAAGAGCACCATCCTTCTTCGGTACTTGTAGCAAACAATTCACTGGCGATGTGAGAAGTAAAAATAGCTACAACAATAATCTCATGTCTTCAACTGTACCTTTAACAGTGTCCTTTTCTTTCTATTTCTGGAGCAATGCGTTGCATATGTGGGGGTCATCGTCTGAGGGCTGGTCCAAAAATACCATGAGGCTTTTATTACATGAGTTCTCAGCTTAGGATAGGACTGCATTTTTCGTCAATTCTCAGTGAACAAGTTTAGGGTCTTGTGGCTCCTCCTCCTTTAAAGCTATAAAATAAAATCCCTAAACTCAAGCTTCGCAACGGCTGATTAAACTCTGTTTGAAATCTTATTGCAATCGATCTATCGGCTAAGAAATTGGAGTTGCATATATATATATATATATATATATATATATATACATATATATATATATATATATATATATATATATATATATATAATTTTTTTTTAAATGCCCACTGTGCAATAGTTTACTTTGTTATTTTATAACGTGTAATCTCATATCAGAGGAACGGTTTTTGGAAATTTTGAATGAACTTGTCCTTCAAATAGAATCTTGTAATCTCAAATAAATTTTTGTCGGAACACAACATTTAGAGAGTTTTTGGTGAAATATCACTATAACTGCTGTGAAAATGGAATGTCTGTTCTGTGCCAATATTATGTAAACAACATAATAACTTTTCCAATAAATTAAACTTCATTAAAATTGAAAATATTTTCTTCTCTTTGTCTTAGTTCAATGCCTACAGTTTTTCGAGACTAAAAAAACACCCTTTACACATCCACTCATCATGAAGAAAAGTATAGTGTTTTCAATAATTTCATAAATTCTTTTTGTGTAGATACAATATCTTTTTATCAAATGTGTCAATTAGCAAAGTTGTACAAATGAAATGTTTTCCAAATATTTTCGGCATCGCTTTAAGTGTTCTCCACTTAAAAAGAAGAAAATAAAAAAAAGTTAGAAATCAAGGCATTTTGTATTAAATCTACACAATTATTCATCAGTAATACAAAGCGAAATTAAAAAAATTATCTCATACAAAATATTTGTTAATATATTTTTTTGGAAAGAAAAATCTTTTGTTCTGCGATCATCTAAACATGAGTCATTTATAATTTGATATTCTTCGATAAGTTTATCGTTTGCAATCTTTTTTTTTTTAATTTTACAGCTTAAGATATCGATTCGTCAATACTTTTGAACACACATGCATTGTTTTTTGTTGCAAAACATTTTTGATAAATAAATTGCATAAAAATTTCAAGGGCTTCATTGCCTGCATAAATTTGACGCTCGACTGAATTAATGGATGATGATTTTACAATCGAATAGAACAAAAAGTAAATGCTATCGAGTGTTTTAAAGTGTTTGAAATTCAAAAAAGAATTCGTAGTTAAATTAATATAAATATTTTATATTAGATAATAAAGATAACATATCAAATAAACTTAGATTTGGTGCAAGTTGGCGTTCCTTCCCCCCTCTTCCAACTGTTTGCGGCATTTGTGTACTCAAACGGTTGGTGGTTAGTTGGCAGTTTTCTGTCTCTTATTTATTTATTAAGTTTTAAATGTCACAAACACTCGGATAGACAGACAGTCAAACATAAAAACAGTTCAGTTTATTTTCTTTTGTTAGTTAATAATTTATCTATAATAAAACAATATTTACGTTGTGTTTTTCAGTAACTTCTATTTGATACTGAACAACCTTTTTTTTTGTTATTTGATATTTATTTCTTCATTCTATTATTCCATAATGTTTCTACTTCAAGTTTATTTAATTAAAAATTAAAAATTTAGCTAAAGAATTAATTGAATGGGTAAATGTTCTATCCAATTATATTTCCATTGTGTTTTGGGGATTTTAGTTTCAGTGCTTCATTAGAGTGTTAATTATTTTGAGTCTCGCTTAATGAATCCTGAATTCATTTGCAAAATTCCATAAAATTAATGCTGAAATTAAAAATAATTCCAACTAATGGATTCAGTTTGTTTGATCAAAGCCATTCAGTGATTGTATTTAAGAAAAGATCAGCACCATAAATCTATTAAATGTAAATGGATTTGCGTTTGAAATAATTGTTTTTTTTTTTTTTGTATAAGATTTTTATAATATTTCTTTAATTTTTTGTAGTTTTTTTTATTTATTTCCATTAAAAATGTTTTCAATGCATTAATAAAATTTACATAATTTCTGTATTGTTTGTATTCATATTGTTTTTTATATATATTTTCTAAATTTTAAAATTATTGTGTAAATAAATATTTATAAAAATCTATCGTGTTTTCACGTTCTGCAAAGTCAATAAACTTAAAGGAAAATACGAAACGTTGTTGTCTTGTGTTGTTTTTTAACGTCTACGTTGTTAACTCTATTTGGATACACATATCGCTCGTTTGACGGTGGCAAAATTAATTATCACACTATTTAGTTTCCAATATTCTCGATTAGAAAAAAATTCACTCCATAATTAATGCCCACTCAAAATCAGTTACAGAAACACATTTTCCCTTGCAATCAAAAATTTACACCAATAAAAAATATGGAACACTGGTGACCCTAAAGGACATCCCTATAACTTCCCGCTAACTTTAGTCGCAAACTTATCGTAACCTGGGTTTTATGCTATTCTCTGATTTAGAGCTCCTCGAACTAAAACACCATCATTTTAATTTTCAAATCAACCGATTCCCACGCGAGAAGCGGGTGTAGGTTGAGACTACTTTCAGAAAATCGAGAACAGTAATTGATCAGATATACAATTTCGGAGTTAAAAAAAATCACTTTTTTCAAACTTTTTTTTTGTTCAAGATACCTAATTTTGAACCGATTTGCAGTGGCCGACCCTGGTTTTTAGAGAGCTGATTAGTTTCCGGAATCGATCGGTAAAGCCGGTTAAAAATTATTAAAAACAAGACCATGTAAACAAAATTATTTTGTCTAAGTTTATGTTAAATTTCTTAAAATCGACCGGTTCGAATCGGTTCAAATTCACAGGAAACCTAAGTTGAGAACAGTAATTGATTAGATATACAATTTCAGAGTTAAAAAAAAATCGCTTTTTTCGAACTTTTTTTGTTCAAGATACCTAATTTTGACCTTTACAACGTCATCAAGAAATCGGTCCAAAGTTATATAATTACACACATACACATACGCGCACACATATATACCGGTTCGAATCGGTTCAAATTCACAGGAAATCCAAGTTGAGTAGAAACCTTTACAACGTCATCAAGAAATCGGTCCAAAGTTATATAATTACACACATACGCGCACACATACATACCGGTTCGAATCGGTTCAAATTCACAGGAAATCTAAGTTGAGTAGAAACCTTTACAACGTCATCAAGAAATCGGTCCAAAGTTATATAATTACACACATACACGCACACATATATACCGGTTCGAATCGGTTCAAATTCACAGGAAATCTAAGTTGAGTAGAAACCTTTACAACGTCATCAAGAAATCGGTCAAGTCATTCCAAAGTTATATACTGACACACACGCACACATAAATACAGACATAGTGACGATATAGTCAGGAAAGCTTTCTAGGCCCTCAACAACGTCGAGATCTGATGAGAATTCTATTTTTATCAAAACTTTGTAAAACCAATAACTTTCCAAATTTTGTAACTACATATTTGCGGTAGTTAAATCGTTAAAAGAGTCTCCATGTATTTATTTTTTTACTTAAGAAACTCTTGAAATAAAAACTACGTGCAGCATTTAATGCTAAAATACGACACAAGTTTTATATGTAAAATGTACTCTCTCCCGTACAAAGAATTATAATAAAAAAAAAAAAAAAAAACGCGAATAGTGCTGAATGTATTTTTGTACGCTGGTGTTTCTTGTTAGTTAAATATTAAAAAAAAGGAAAACTGGAAATATTACAAAGACAATTCACTTTTATAATTTTCATTATTCCGCATTTTCTTCGAAGCTGAAAATTTTAATTAAGTTGAGACTCATGCAACGTTTCAAGCGTCTGTAAGAGTTTCAAAGGAATTTGTTGCAACAAATTAAATAAGCAAAAGTCCCAACAAACTATTAAATTCTACTATTTAAAATTAGTTTTAAATAAAAATTTTATAAGTAAAATGATTATGAAAGCTATCATTTACTGTTGTCAATTGATATATAATTTTAACTTCCCGCTATGAAAATTGAAAGTTTCAAAAAATCGAGAGGTGGAACCCATACCCTCTTTGAAAAATCGAGTTCTCATCAAATCTCGACATTTTGTGATCCTATGAAGCTTCCTTGGCTAATTCGGAGAACTCATCACTATGTCAGTATGTGTGTGTGTGTGTGTGTGTTTTTGAGCGTGTGTGTAAGTATGTACTTGATCCGCTAATAGCTTTGGAACTCCTTGACCGATTTCAACCAAACTGATGACATTCTAAAGGAATCTACTGAGATTTCCTTTGAATTGGAACCGATTCGAATCGGAAGGTTAGGAAAAAACAGTTTTTAAAGTGTTTTTAATAACTTTTAAACGGCTTTAATGATCGATTGCAGAATCAGCTCTCAAGATTAAAAAACCACTTCGGCCACTGCAAATCGGGCCAACAACGCTTAATCTGTTCAGGAGATCAGGAGATCTGATCGGTTAGCGTTCTCGATCGTAATCGAAAACTACACCATTTACCGCTCATCACGAGGGAATCAAAAAATTTTAAAATTAAAATCATGGTGTTTTAACTCGAAGGTTTCAAAAGCATAGAATAGCAATAAAAACCAGGTTATAACTTTGCGATTTAAATTAACGGAAAGTTACAGAGCTCGCCCTTCACAGTCAACCTATTTTTTATTGTGAATAGTCACTCATCTTTTTTTCTTTCATGTATAAAGAAATCTCTTATCGAATAATTGCAAAAACAGACGAAGAAATATTTCAAATTTTATAGCAAACAAAAGTGCAAAGAAATTTTATGGCAAATAATTAAAAAAATGGCACGTAATACAACATCATTAAAATATTATTTTGAAACAGTAAAAAAAAATTTCATGTTTTAAAACTGGGACTCTTTCACGTAATAAAAATCTGAAGAGAAAAAAATATGTGAAACTATTAAAAATATGGATTTGAATATGCCCATAAAAAGTAGAAGGAAGTTTTGTAGGTGATTGTTTTTTCTAATTTCAATACTGGTTAAACAATTATAGGTAAACCACACCTTCAGCTTGCGATCGTGACAATATTTTAATCGCCAAACTTATATCTCTAACTCATTTCAGCTCAAATGAAAACCAATTAAAGTTGTATGTGAAACTATTTTTTTTATTTTCCATTTCAAACTTCTATTGTAGTGTTTTGTGCTTCATTAGAAAAAATTAATTTAAAAAACAGAAATAGAAAAAAGAATTGAAACGCAGGTCTGATAAAACGCTATTCATTAACTGCCTGTTTTTTTATTTTTTGTTTTTTGTAAATAATATATATAAAACTTATCGCTAATGAATTTATATTGAAATAACAATATTCAAACTGAAATTTGTTTTCGTTTGGAATAGAGAATCCCAATCGAAAATATTTTATCTCATTAAAAACAAAAACTGTTTTTTAAATTAAGCAAAAATAAATTTATTTGACTGTCATTTATTTGATGAAGGAAAACTATTTATTATTATTGTTCAAATGACAAGACCGCATTTAACTTAAAAGATTGAATTGTGCAATATTTGCGCAATTCACAAGCCTTCTCTCTTATTGTATCGTTTATCGTGTTGTATTTGACAAGACAATTTCAAATAAAATCTCTCAAAAGAACAATATTTTAAGCCTAATTTGGTTTTGTCTTAAGAAACTTTCTTTGAAATTGTTTTGCCAAATACACGATGCAATCAGGTTTGTGAATTGAGCAATTCTGCATTAGTTGTTGGTAATATTATTGTATCGCGGCCAGGTCAGCAAGTATCTTAAAAAAAATTTAAATATGTGATAACTAAAATAAGAATATATTCTTTTTAATGAAAATCATATTTAATTAATTTCTATTTAATTAAAATTTATATCAAAATTGTTTATTCACCTTTTGCATAAATAACTTGTGCAATTTTGGGCCCCCAGGAAATTTTAACCACCCGTGAATGGACATTTTCTATCGTGATTTGTATGAGAACTTGTTTCTGCTATCAATACCCAGTGAATGTAAAATAAGGAAGAACAAAGAAATAACAAATAAGAGACTGGAAGGATTTTAGCTCCCAGGAAATTTTAATTATTTGTGAATGGACATTTTCTATCGTGATTTGTATGAGAACTTGTTTCTGCTATCAATACCCAGTGAATGTAAAATAAGGAAGAACAAAGAAACAACAAATAACAGCCTGGAAAACGTATACAAGGAGAAAAACTTTTCTAAAATTTAGGTTTTCCAATAATTTAATATAAATGTGTGTTGTAATTTAAATACTTTAAGCAGTGGACAGTTTAATGACTGCCTGGCCTTCGAGTTTTATATCTCACGACTCTTTAAATTCACTTTTGGTTCAGTTTGGTTACAGAAGAAAATTAAATTTGAACGAACTGTTTTGTTACATGTTTGAGCTGGACAAATTTGTAAAAAACAACTCAGTCTTTTGCATTTCAATATGTTATTTTTTTCATCTCCTGTAAAACTATCAAAATGACATAAATTTTGATGTATAAAGATATAAAATCTTTTATGTGGGGACCGTAACGGTTTTAAATATGATCTATTTATTTTAGTCCCTGATATATTTTGCTTAAGAAAAAAAGTCATTTTCGGAATTTTATTTATTTTTTCAGAAAATAATAGTATTTAGAAAAGAAGTAATTTTTAACTTAAACACATTTTTTAAAAATATATATCAAACAAGAGCCTCTGCATGAAATCTGGTGACAAATACGATCTTGCATGGGTGAATTTTAATTTTATTAAAATAAAAACAGAAGAAATAACTTCTTCTAGTTTTTTACCCCTTCTTAAATAACAATATTTCTCCTTATTTTGAGATAAAATATTATTTTTTTTTTTACTTCTTCCGGAAGTTAGATATTTTATTTGATTTCAAAAATTTCTTATGAAACAAAAATGTTGCAAAAAAATTAAATTGGTTGACAAATAATTGTCACAATATTTTTGTTTCATAAAAAAATTTTTAAATCAAATTAAATATTTAATATCCTGTAGAAGTCACACAAAGGATTAACGATATATTGAAAAATAACTATTTTAATTTAAAATGAACAAACTTCCAGCTCACAAACATTACTATATTATTATTAAATATATTATCGAAAGAAATAACTTTTATTTTCTGCGAAATAAATAAAACTCAAGAAATAGAGGGTAACGTTTAATGATTTTTTTTTAAACTTAAACAAATAAAAATAAATACAGCTAAAGGTAGTGCACGTAGCTCATCGCTTTTAGATTGATTTGGAAAATAATCTTTATTTGAGGTCTCTGGCTTTAAATGAAACTATTTAGTGTTCTCTACAACAGATCTCCGAAATTCTCCCACCCAATATTTCTAAAAATTGTTTTGCATTCCATCGAATTGTCATTTTCGACTTGTGATATTAAAAAGAAAATAAGAAACGCATAAAATAAGGACACAAGTATTTTCATACAAAAATATGGTTGAATTTTTAACGATAAAAAATACGGAAGATCTTGTGAGTTGAATATAAATGAGAGAAGTTACAAAATACTGTAAACACGCTAAGAATTTGAAGATAAAAGCAGCTGCGAATGCCATCCCAAAAGAGAATTTGAAAAAGTTATACAACTAAAAATTATTATTACCCTCAGATTTTAATCTTTTAGTTTTTTGAAGCTAAAACAGACCTTGACTCGAATCGTCGCACCCATGATAACATCAGCAATCGTACGAGAGAAAATTTATATTTTAAAAATATTTATTTTTTGTAATTTATAAATACTTTTTTAATAAATTTATAAATATATTTTTATAAATACATACATAAATACTTTTTTAATAAATTTATAAATATATTTTTATAAATACATACATAAATATTTTATTCTTTTATAAATATATAACTATGTTTGTTTTAAAATTTATGAATTTTTTTAATAAACTTATAAATATATTTTTTATAAATTTATAATTTGTTCTTAGCTTTTAGGCTCTTCTTCTGAGAGTTGTTATATGAAAATTAAAACCGAGAAAAAATATAAAATATTTAAAGTGGCAGCACCACTGAAATATAAATCAAAGTTTTATTGTCTACCATGTCTATAAGCTGCCGTTTTCAAAATAATGGAGTAACTGGCTACCCTGGTGTGGCCAAAATGTAAGGTTGTGTGTGTAGTTGACCTCGTTGTGGTCGTCATTGTTACTATTTCTTTGTTCCTCTCTCTCTCTCTCTCTCTCTCTCTCTATGTCGCTCTTATTCACTCTCTTCTTATCGACTTACTGCACTTGCCCAGCAAATAGTCAAATTCGGCTTTTTTATTTACTTTTTTTTTATTATTTTATTAGATGTACATAAATGCTTGTATTTTATTTACATTACAAAGACTTTTACACATTCTTGTAAGAATTACATGAGTAATTTTCGTTGATTGTTAGTTACAAAACGGTAGCCTTCAATGGCCCTCAAAAATTCTGCTGCGTTTGGATTGGAAAATGTTTTTCATAACGTTATTGACATATAAGCTCGTATCTATGTGTGTATTTATATGTATGTGTGTATGCGTGGCTGTTTGGTTGTGTGTTTTTTCGACTTTCGCTTTCCTTCTGTTTAGTTGCTGCCACTTAAAAACACACAAAAAAAAACATTTCACGGCAACTTGCAACATAATACAGACAACATTGTCAGTTATTTTCTTTTTTCTTCTGTTTTACAAGTAGAAGACCTACAATCCTACTTATTTTTATTAGTATATATTTTTTGCAATTTAAGTTTGCATGATTTGCTTTTTTATGTTTTAAATCAAACTGCCATAATAAAAGGGTTAATTGGTGTTAAGTAGTGAAAACAATAGATATATTTATTTCTTTTATTTTATTTTTTCCATAAAATCACCAACTATCAAGGACTTTTCGTTGCAACAATGAACATTGAATATAGACATTTTAAATCAAAGCAAGGACTTACTCGCATACATTTTCTTTTATTTCCAGAGCAGATAAAATCCGTAGAATTGAGTGTAAAATCATTTAAAGAAAGTTTAGAAAGAGTTTACGCTAAAAGCTAAATTTATTACCAGAAGATAGAAAATTTTTGTTTATAAAGAAAAGAAATCTTACAGTTTACATGGCTTTTGCCATGAGGGAGGAGTTAGCCGATAGTTCAACGACCACCTGCCCTGCTAAAAACCAAACTTTTTAGTTAAGTTTTCTGAGCGTTGAAATATAATATTTTGAATTACGTAATGGAAATCTGGCAACGCTGAGCTCTAATTTTGTTTATTGTGATTCTCAACATTTGTAAGGTTATTTTTTTATAGTAACGGAAGTGAAGTTTTCAAAATAAATTAAGAAATATTTTCTTCTGATATTCGCACGATGGTCTAGTCTTATTTTTGTCTATTTCTAACTTTATAAATTGTTCCGCTACAAATATTTTTAAAAATAGTTTGTTGATTCAAAGAAGAGTAAAACTGATGTACGAAAATGAAGAGTAACCATCCAGGGTTAATGCTGTCACTGCGAAAAGTTAATGTGTAGTACGAATAAGATAATTAGATTTGGGACATTTCGGTTAATTTTAGCTAGATTACACTGTACTTCCACTGTAATTCATTTTCGATGTCATATTCAGGAATCAGAACAACAATAAAATTTATTCCCCACAAATTAAGAAAAACAAAACAATTGAAATATACTTCTTTCATTTTCACTGTTGTTTATATGATAAAACTATTTCGTTTACAATGAATAAAAATTAAAACTAATTAACAATTACAGTTTTAGTAATTAAATGTTCGTCATAGATTTAAATTCAACAACACAATTAATTGAATCGGCTGAGTTTGTAATTAAATTCGCTGTTTAGTTTTTGTTTGCAACAACGGCTCATTTAAATGTTTAAAGTACTCCAGCTAAAAATGCACAACCAATCGTACATTTTAATAAATGATATCATGTCCCAAGGTTACCTTAAAATTCACTCGCGCATATGCCCGTTTATTAATTTTCATAATTTATAATTAATCAAAACTGATTATAAAATCTATACAATCGAAAATTATTTATTTGGCTGTATGACAAATAACGAACAGCATTATGGAAAATAATCGGTTTTATTTGTATGCAGAGGCAATAATTATTTTATATTTTTAATTAAATTCAATAAAAAAAACAGAATATTACACGCTTAAGAATGTATGGCAACACTTATTGCATACTTCACACCAGTAACAAATCCCAGCAAACATTTTTTATTCGAAATAAGTATACATCAATTGAAATGGTCAGCTTGTTTAAAATTCCTGCAAAAAAATTCTGTTTAATATATCCCTGAAATATTTTTAATAAAAAAATCGAAATATTAAAAAAAAAATCAATAAAGTAGAAAATTTAAATTATTTAAACAAATAAATAGTGTCCGATCGAACGTATTTATTCAGAGCAACCCGAACTTCATCCATTTTGCAAAGTTTGGTTAAAAATTATTTTTGAGTCCAGTTCTGTTTTGCTTGAAAAGTGTGATTTTAATTTTCTAATATTTTTAATTTAACTTTAATAATTTTAATCAATATAAATTAAATTTACTCTTTTATTTAATTTGCTTAGAAAATGTGTAAAAATACTTACACATTATAAGAATATAAGAAAATGAACCACACCAACAAACTTGGACGAGTGCAGTGGGGCGTATGAGTAATATTATTAATAATATTAAGTATACGCGTGAAAGCACAATACAATGGAGTTAATAAAAATAAAAAACAGAAATGCCTCCACAAATATATTTTATCTTAAATTTGAGCAAAACCTTTGAATAAAGTCATAAATTTTTTAAATTAAATGAGCAAAATAGGATTTAATTACACAAAGTTTTTAGTCTTTTTCTATCTGTTATTTTTAAGTTACTTTTGTCAAAAAAAATTAGTGAACGTCGTTGGCCGCCGTGTGCTCCGCTATGAATCGATTGAATCATGAATGACAAGAGTTATATGTGATTTTATTTTTTTGAACATTTTTATTTTGCTATAGTAATATTTTTATAGGCTAATTGTTCTAACTTAGTTAAAATCTCAGAAATTGTGCCTTGGAATATTTATCATCATGTCTTTCTGAGATTTTAACTAAGTTAGAACAATTAGCCTATAAAAATATTAATATAACAAGAGTTATTATTCAATTAATTAATTAATTGGTAATTTGGAAGTGTTTTACTATGTAAATAGACAACTTGACCAGTTCGAAGAAAACTTGTTCATTCACGTTTATTAAGTATTTGCACGAGCAACAATTTTTGTCATCAATATTGTTTGCTGGGTTGTTCGATGATGATTAAAGCGATACCAAAATCAATTAGTGAAAATGTTTTGAATACTTGACCATTTGCAGTTTAATTGAGACAAACGACGGACGGACGATCACTTTGTATTATTTAACAAACAATTGGCAAGAAGAGGCTTTTAGTTATAAAATAAATATTTATTCTATTTTTGAATAAATTACATTTTATTATTCCACAAAATTTTCTGCTGCTGTTGTTGTTGTATTTGCTAATAACCATGTGAAGGCAGGCGATAAAATAGTGTCATATTGCAATTGTTGGCATTTCCATTTCTTTTACCACTTCAATTCTTTATTGCATTTTTAGAATATATTTGCAAGGAATTTCAATTGTTTATTGTGTACTTAAATATGTATATATTGTTGAGTCTTAATAATAAAACAGTCAGTTAAAGTTCCTTATAATGGAATATAATAGAGAATTGTTAAATTAAGAAAGTCTTTTTTATATCTGCATTTGTTCAATTGAAATCATAAAAAAGGCATTATTTCGCTGAGTGTGAGTAACGAGCACCTTTTAAAATATTTGAGTTGGACATAAAAGTATTTGCACTTTTTTACTACATGCGATCATTAATAGTGTTTTTACTCTACTAAAACCAATTTAAAACCGTTTTTGCATTGATTTTAATATAACATGTTTTTGTTTATGCTAAATTGAGTGCTGCCAAGTTATAAGTTGGAAACATGTGAAAATTTTTGAAGAATGCACCGCCAAATCTATCTTCATTTTTATATCAGAGTTTGCAGCATTTATTCGCATTTCCATACTTTAAAAATATTAATTTGTAAAATATAAATCAATTCCTATTTTAAATTGCAGTTTAAATATTTTTATTTTTTTTGTTTACAAACAAAAACAGCTGTAGAACAGTTTGTGCATTAATTGTTATAAAATGTAGAGAAAAATACTTTAATGAACAAACTAAATTTCTATAATTTATTACGATAAAATTTATAGGCCAGCTTTTGTATTAAATTTTGACTAATAAAGCATTAAACACAATAATGACAGCACGCTACACGAACACAGACTACAAAAGCCGTTGGCTACAGTCGTTGCTTCGTAGTCAGCTACTTAATTATATTTAAAACGATACCACCAAATCAATACCCATGTGTTATTGTTTGTAGTAGAATTCCCTTCATACGCCAGTGTAGCTGCTTTCATATATTTAATACTCTTAAATAGTATTATTCCAATAAAATATATATATATATATATATATATATATATATATAAAGTTCAGAATATATGACAATAAATCATTTCATTAGCTTGGAAATATAGTTTGCTGTTTCTTTTTGTATAATAAAACAATATATTTTTAAATTTAAAATAACTGAATTTATTTATTTTAAACTGGCAACATTGTATTTACTCATTGTCGCTCAACAAAATAGAAATCAGTTTAATTTGACTACAACCACAAAAACAGCAGGGACAACAACCCGTAGCATGCATTCCATTTTTCACTAGTTGTAGTCTGTAGCCTGCTGTCGTTATTGTGTTTAATGCCTAAATCTACAGTGGAAACGCAAAATCAAACATTTATGGCCTTAATGGCAAAACCAGGTTTTAACTTTAATTCAGACCTTTAGGAAAGTTGAGTATAATAGAAATTGAAACTACTTTCGGTTAACTCTGACATTTAAACAATCCCCATGATTTGTTATAAAAATATTTAACAAGTAGCACTTGAAGTCATGAAAACTAATTTCATAAACTTCCAATCTCAATGTTATTCCTTAAATCATAAAAGAAATTTTAGGCAAAAACACCAAAACTTAAAACTACAATGAAACAAATAAAAATTTCGACATGGTTGAATTTAACAATACGATTTTTGCGAAAATTCTCTTACCACAACGACGGTTTCATTATTATATGCATTTCAACCGAGACTTGTTGGTGCATGCAGCAACAACAACAACATCATCATTTGAAAAAGTAAAATCTTGATGAAGCTTTTAAGATTCCGCAACATAAAACCAAAATGCCGCTTCTCTTTCTCTTTCTACTTCTTCATCATCATCGTCATCATCAGTGAACGACTGAGTGGGCGGTTGGTTGGCATTTGCAAAGCAAAAACAAAAATGTAGGTTTGTGTGTTTCCTTGTAAATGCACTCATGTGTGGATGTTTGTTTTTTTCCCCCTCCCGACAAAAGAAAAGGTATTTTTGTATACCAGAGATTTGCAAGGTAAGCAGTTTTTCTTTGGGTGTTTTTTAGTTTTTATTTTTTTTTATTTTGCTTTTGAGAGTAAAACAAAATATGCATTTGAAAACTAATAGAAATGTGTGAATTTCCACTGCATTCTGCATTATAGGCAGCTGCTATTTATTACTACTATTCATTTGCAAGTTTTGTACAATTGAAAAAAATTGTGTATTTATTGATTATAAGTTTCGTTTTATTTTAATGCAGACGGAAAAATACGAGTTAAAGGAAGAAGATGCCTGTTTATTACGTGTGAGCTTTTATCAAAAAAAAAAAAAAAAAAAAAAAAAAAAACTCATCTGTTACGTAATTCAAAGTTTTCCAATGATTTCTTAAATATGAAAATAATTCCTGCTATTCTGTAACTACCTGTCAAAGGTTAACAAAAATAGGCCACTCACCTAATTCCTATGGACAACAATCAATTACTTCTGATACCATGTGACTTTTACTCAAGTCCTTCAATATTTATCACGGCTCTATTTAAAATAGTCAGTCAGTGTGTGGTAAAATATTTGGTTTTTAGCGTTCCTGTACGTTGAGCTATTTTTAACTTCCTGCTAGGTTTAGGTTATTAGGGCCATTGTCAAGACAATGCACTTGGGTCCGTTCCCGTTGTGATACCCTAAAGCAGGGACTACTTATAAGTGGCCCTCTGCCGCATTAAGCCATCCTGTGGACGCTAGGAAGGCCGATGTTCTAACAAGCTCCACACTCGCCAGGCTATCTAGATCTGGCAGTAAGTTGGAGCGCAATGCCACTGCCCTTAAGCTGTTCAGGGCAGGGCAGGGCACTGACATAGAAGATGGAGTACTGTTTCCTCCTCCTCTTCATCATTACAACTTCTGCAGAAGTCGTTACATTCACGAGTTGAAGCAGTCGTGCCTTGTTGAAGTTAAAAAGGTCACATGATCTGCGTGGGTCGTAGCGGGGCCATGTGGCCCTTACCACGTGGCAGTTGGTCACGTTTTCTCATCTTAATTGAGCGAGTTTGTATGATTCACGCTGTACCAAAAACTTGCAGTGCCATAGGGAAATGTCTGTGAAGTGACAGCTCATAGAGTTGTTCAGCTCTGTGCCTTCCCTGGCAATTCCGTCAGCAGGAAACTCCTGCTACGAAAGTTGAAATTTTTCAAAAATCGGAAAGTTTTTGGTTTTACTGCGTTTTAAAAAAAATTGAGTTATCATCAGAACTTGACGTTTTGAGGTTCTAGGAAGCTTCCCTGTTTAATTCGGAGAACCCGTCACTATGTCTGTATGTGTGTGTGTGTGTGTAACTGACTCGCTTATAGCTTTGAAGCGGCTTGACCGATTTCAACCAATCTGATTGCGTTCTAAAGGGTTGTCCCGAACTTAGGATTTCATGCGTATTTGAACCGATTCGAATGAATAGATTTCAAGAAATTAATAAAGAAATTAATATATTGTTCTAATACTTCAGCCTTTTATTTTTTGTATATTTTAAATAATAATATTGAGGAGGTTGAGGCTTATTTTTAATTTTTATATAAAAAATTATTATTGATTTTTGTACAATTTGAAAATTTTGTGTGATTTTATTTTTATTGAACATTTTTTATTTTGCTATATTAATATTTATATAGGCTAAATTGTTCTAACTTAGTTAAAATCTCAGAAAGACATAATGATAAATATTCCTAGGCACAAAGGAAGTCAACATCAGTTTTATTTAACTTACACAGCAGAGCAGAACAGCTGTTTTCGAAAGTCGCTACACTTTCATCTTCAGTGCTCATGTGTATATTGTGTTTATCACCACTGTTTTGGTGGCTTAGTTGAATGTGATAACAGTTCCTATTTACACAAATTTTATTGTGAAAAACAATCCGAGAACTGTATCAACCGACTTTCGAAGTTAGAACAATTTAGCCTATATAAATATTAATATAGAAAATTTTGTTAATAAATTTTAATTAATTTTTAATTATTTGTTATCCTAAAGGAGATATCCAGAGGATATCGATATAAATAATAAATAAATACTTTTTTATAAAAATAAGCCTCAAGCTCAATATTATTATTTAAAATATACAGAAAAATGAATCTACTGAATTTAGATTTAAAAAATTATTATTGTTTTTTACCTTATCCTACCGATTTCTGAAAACAGCCCTTAAACTTTATATTAATAAAAATAAGTCTTCCGATTGTTTTTAAAAAAAATCTACGAAACAACATTTTTTTTTTTTTGAGAAAACGAAAAGTCAGCTCTTTTAAAAAGTTTAAAATAAGTTTAAAATGATTTAATTTATTTTTGACATTAATTTTTAAATATTGTTAAAAAATTGTAAAAAATACTACTTTTCCCTTAACAAAACGGCGGACGAAGTAGAAAAATTTTTAATTCATTTAGCCAAATATCTCCTAAACTATAGAGTAGGAAATTCATACCTATGACGCAGTTTTTTTTAGCTCTGGGATTTCAAAATCTGGCTGCAAAAAGTTCAAAACTTTTAGACCAGCATAGAATTGAATTTATCAAAACTTTGAGCTTTTCTGGCTCCGTCCTTTTTTTAAAGAAATAACATCTAAATTCGTAAACTTAAACAACTTTAAATAATAAAATTTTATAATACATTCACAACTGGACTCTGCGCTTAGAAATAGTAGTGTTTCCATGGTTTTGGGTAGTACAACGTTTCTTTTATATTAAAATAAAAATTTGATTGACATAATCCCAATATTTCTATTCACGAAAGCCCAACAATCACTCCTATACAAACATATTTCCAATTGTTAATATATTTTAAATAATGTGATTTTACAATATGGAAATTAAATCGATAACAAACAAAAAGTTAGTTTCCCACACTTTAAAGGTCAGTTACGATTTATATATCGTGTATATACAATATTTTGTTTATAAATTGGTTTGTTTCAATTCTGTTTGTATATTTTATTTGTATTTATTGTTCGAATTTTTAGCTAAATATTTAGCTATTTAATATTCGTTCCTATATGTTTATGCAAAAAGCGTTTTAAAGAGCACCCATGTTTATGTTGCTGCGTACTAAAAAACAAAAAATAAACATTTCCATATTGATTTCTATAAAAGGAAAATCAAGTGTAAAAATATATTCGTCACAGCCAAAAACAACAATAATAAATTTCGAAGAAACAAGACTCATTGTGTGAAAAGTTTGTTTGAATACGTTGCGTACTCGTATCTACATACATAAAGACGTATGAGATATTCACATACAAGATACAAACATGTAGCAACTGAAAATATTTCGCAGCGATTCCCAATCTTGTTCTAGTTTTTTTCATATTACAAAATTAACTGGCGTTGTGGTGCCCACGTCTTAAAACGCAAGGAAGTGTTTGCACAAATTGAGGGACAAGCAATTTGTGAGTATAAATTGTTTCACTTCTTTTACTTAAATGTCTCTTGGCAAAGTACCTTTTTATCAAAAGGTCCTATTCCTACAAAAAAAAAAAAAAATATTATTAATATCTTTAAAAGATCTCTATTCCTTGAAAAAATTCATAACATTCTAATAATAGTGACTTTTTATAATAAGAATCTATCATAAAAATATCTTTTATAAAAAATAACTTTTGTAAAAGGTGGCTGTTATAAAAAGTACTTTTTATAAAAAGTACCTATTATAAAAAAAATACCTTTTATGAAAAGTACTTTTTATCAAAAAACTTTCTATAAAAAATTATTTGTATAAAAAGTACTTTTTATAAAAAGTACTTTTTATAAAAAGTACTTTTTATAAAGAGTACCATTTATAAAAATTATCTTTTATAAAAAGTACATCTTATGAAAATTACCTTTTATAAAAAATATTTTTTATTAAAAGTACATGTTACAAAAAATATCTTAAAAAACGAACTTTAAAATTAAATTTTATAAAAACTATCTTATCAAACGAATTTTTATAAAAGTTAAAATTTATAAAAACTACCTTTTATAAAAACTACTTTTATAATAACTATATATTTTGAAAACTACTTTTTATAAAAAGTACCTTTAATAAGGAGTACCTTTTATAAAAAGCACCTTTTATAAGAAGTACCTTTAAAAAAATTACCTTTATACCTTTTATAGAAATGCACTTTTTATAAAAAATACTTTTTATAAAAAAACTATAAAAAATTATTTGTATAAAAAGTACTATTTATAAATAGTACCTTTTATAAAAAGTACTATTTATAAAAACTACCTTTTATAAAAACTACATGTTATGCAAATTACCTTTAAAAAATATTTTTTATTAAAAGTACCTTTTACAAAAAATATCTTATAAAACGAACTTTTATAAAAATTAAATATAAAAACTACCTGTTATAAAAACTACTTTTATAAAAACTATATATTACGAAAACTACTTTTTATAAAAAGTACCTTTAATAAAGATTACCACAGTACCTTTTATAAAAAGTACTTTTAAAAAAATTATCTTTTATAGAAAAACACTTTTTATAAAAATTACTTTTTATAAAAAAAACTATAAAAAATTATTTGCACAAAAAGTACTTTTCATAAAGAGTACCTTTTATAAAAAGTACCATTTATAAAAACTACCTTTTATAAAAATTACATCTTATTCAAATTACCTTTTATAAAAAATATTTTTCATTAAAAGTACCTTTAACAAAAAACATCTTATAAAACGTACCTTTTCTTAAAAGTAAATTTTGTAAAAACTACCCTTCATAAAAACTAACTATATATTATGAAAACTACTTTTTATAAAAAGTACCTTTTATAAAAACTACCATATCCAAAAATTATTCCTTATAAAAATACTCTTTAATAAAAAAAAATCCTGTTCCAAAAACTACCTTTTAAAAACCGGACTTTTTTTTCGTAACGTTAACGTACTTAATCTAAAAAGAAATTATTCTATTAAATTTCTTTTCAAAAGTTTTAGTAGGAGGAAGGAACAAACTTCTCTTTATTTTTAAATCAAGGTTTACATTTAGCTCGTTTGTTCTTCAAAATCATTAACTATTTTAATAAAATTAATATGGGTGACTTTTCGTAGGATACTCAAAAATGTGCTACGTTTTTTGTGTAATTGTCGAAGAAATATTTAAATCAAATCGATTACATGGACCCTACACGCATTTAAATAAAATAAATGTGAATATTAACTTATAAAATAAATTTTGTTTATATTTTATTGAAAAAGAAACGCGATAAGAATAAAATTATAATAACAACGCGAGCAGAAATAAACAATATTCTGTTATCGACGAGTGCTACACCCCCTGTTAGATAAGAAACTTAACATTAAAGCGCATCAAATTGCAACTGTCCCAGAGTAAAATAAATAAAAATGCTTTCATTAACCAACTAAAATATTGAAATTTAAATAAAAAAGTTTTCATTTAAGAACATCTGCTGTTTTGTATCTTAAAGGTGAAGAAATATCTAAATGGATGTCTCCCAGTCCATTGTAGATAATAACAATAAAATGAATATACTAAAGATACATCTTTTCTTTTTTTTCTCTTTGAAAACTTGTATTACATGCTGCTGCTGATGCTGCCTGTTTGCTTGCTGTCTTTAACTAGAATGCGTAGGTTGTTTATAGTAAATTATATATTTATGTATTCGCACATATTCACACACATTCCGCTCGTGCTACGGCCACATCTAAAAATCAAAAGAGATGAAAAGAGCTTGTGTGAGTGTGTGTGTGTGTGTGTGTGTGTGTGTGTTGTGCATTGTTGAAAAAAGGCTTGATTTATTTGCTTACTTTTTTGTAAATACAACCTTTTGTTGAATTTTTTTTTGTTAACGTTATCGTTGTATGCAGTTTTTTGAGTATTTTCAAGGTTACTCAGTTTGTTAGTGTCCTTAATGAAATCCTTAGATAATCATGAATGTATTTAACCGGAGACTAGTTAAAACTACAACAAAACTGTAATTGATTTGGTGCCTTCAATGTATTTGAATACTAAAAGTAGAATAATGAAAATTTAAAAATTAAGAGCCCCGCATTCTGAACTCTGTGGAAATAACAACTTTTTTTAAACAAAGTGAGATCATTGACGAGAGCGTGACTTGAAATAATCACATGATTTTTATTCGTATTATTCCACTTGGTAGGTAATCTCTTTGCTTTAAAAAAAATGCAAGTCCTTGAAATAATTGTCCTCGTAAGAGACCTCGTAGACCAATTTACTTATCTGGTTTCCATATCAAGAGCATGCAGGAAGGCGGTATAGCGTAGCAATTCTGTAAGACGTGGTATTACACGCTTTTTTATTAGCTTAACTTGTTTGTTTGTTTGTATCCAACTCTCCTTTTGTATGGTACTCCCAGGCGTATACTTAATATAATTAATAATTTTACTCATGCGTACGTCACATTGTGTACTCAGGCCTCATTTTATGCGATAGATGCGTTCCAATAAAATTCTATTAAAACGATACTTTAGCTTCATACAAAAACTAATGGATTCGTTCCGAAATTCTGAAAAATCGCATTAATTCAAGTTTTAATTAAAAAATCAAAACGAAATCGCATAAAAAGATCCACAAAAATATATAAATTTTAACAAAATGAAATTTATTTAATGGATTGTTATGTCTATATGCATTTCGTTGGTGCTTTACCAAATCATTACTAGACTTCAACCACAGTTTTAAAGAGTTTCGAACTTCTTGTTATACGTAAAGCTTTTTAAAAACCATGGAAATGATTTTTAAAAATCGTAAAATAGATTTATATCGACTATTATATAGGGTGTTTTTTATAGAGTGATACAACTTTGAGTTGGCATTACTGCTTTATTTGATTACTCATTTAACAGCTGATGGTTGTTTTTTGTTTAGTTTGCTTTGACATTTCATTATGGATCGACTTACACAAGAGCAACGCGTGCAAATTGTGTAAATTTTTAATTAAAATAATGGTTCTGTTCGTCAAACTTATCGTGCACTTCGTCCATTCAAAATTTTATTTTCCGATGAAGCCCATGTTTGGTTGAATGGCTTCGTAAATAAACAGAATTGTCGCATTTGGAGTGAAGAGAATCCACAAGCTTTTGTCGAAATACCGTTACGTCCACAGACAATTACTGTTTGGTGCGCTTTATGAGCTGGCGGAGCCATTGGCCCATATGTCTTCAAAAACGATGATAGTCAGAATGTTACTGTTTGTGAAAATTGGTGTTCCAGATTGCGCTTCGTACGCGCCACATGACCGAAATCATATTTAAACATTAATGTCATAAAATTTTCTATCAAATAAAGACCGTTTCATTGATATCAAAAATATGTTACTATGTTTTATTATGATTTAAACTTGTATCACTCTAAAAAAACCCTCTATATATTTCTTGGGTTTTATATGAGTTTCGTAGCCGAGGTACTATGCTTATGGTGTGATTTTGAAAATCGTTTCCATTTGTAAGTTCTCAAATGTTTTTAAAATTTTCACGATGTCACTAGACATCATTCTTTCGCACAGCCGCATTTAAAACAGAAAAAAAAATACAAGTTTTTTGTCGAATTTTGATAACGATATCGATTTAATGTAATTTCGATTGTATGCAGTTAAAGTCGTATTATTATATTCTCTTCTGTGAAATTTTTAATTATTAACGAAAAACTACAAACCACAAAAAATTATTTTAAAATTCTTGAACAAGTCATCTGAAAATGCGAGTACATTTCCTGGACCCTTTAAGATTTTTAGTTCCATATAACATTTAAAATTACAAATATCTTTGATGTTAAAACAACACCAACAACAAAATGAAGACAAATTGGTTTTTTTTACTATACGGCCATGGTGCATGAGCGACACTTGAAGTATCCCAATGCATTTTCATGTATTTCCTTTCAAAATATTTATTTCAAATTAATCTTAATGCATTTTTAAACAAAATGAACACTCAAACATACAACTAATTGCACTGCATTTTATTTTCTTTCCATTTCAGATACAAATAAAATGAAAAATATTTTTAAACACAACGAATTAAACGAAAAATATTAACAGATAAACAAACAACTCCTCTCGAGATCCCGAAATATTTACAGATGCAAGGAGTTTTGAAAATATTCAAAAACACTTCATCATCGTCAGCATCGTCAAAAACGGCTACATCATCATCATCATCGCCATCATCCACAACAAACAAAAAAGTGACGTTATAAGTATCTTGAAGATTAACTAAAAACATGTTTAAATGTACTTAAAATAGCAAATCTGAACAGCAAAAGCACGAGGAGGACCATTTGAAGAAAAGAAGGCTAAGAGGAGTAAGAGGCATGAAACAAGTTGAAGTTGTTTGAAGCAAAAAGCACTCGAAACAAAATATATTAAGAAAAACACACCAGAAGTCGTATCTTCTTAACAGACACACATAGACAGCCATGCATCTATCTGCTAAAGCAAATAATTAAGTGTTATTTTTATTAAGAAAAAAAGCACATACTCACCGCTACATCAAGAACAAAACAGAACGATAAGAAATTGGGTGCTAAAATGCATTAGAGATATAAAATGAATTGTTTAAATACGCTGTTGGATTAAGGCATTTAAATAGATTTGAAACAGCTATTAGAACAATTGCCACAGCCCTGGTAAAAACCACACAACCATACAGCAGGCCGACTAATATAGATTTCATAAAGCGTAACACCAGATGAAAACTAAATATAAACAATTTCTTCCCAGCCAAGTTGAGTTGAAACTGAAAACTGAAATCAAAGCGGTTTAGTTAAAGTCAGTAGCATTGAAAGCCTCCAACTCGCCCCATTAATCTTAAATATTTGAAAAAAATATTATCTAACATAGAGCTCCAATACTTAAAGGTTTGGTTTGTTGCAAATAATCAAAAAGGATGGGACGTTATTGAACTGAGAGTCTTTTTTGTTATTTTTTCCATTTCCTTCATTAGACAAGTTTTTGCATGCTTCAACTATACTTGTCTGTGATAAAGAAGCGAGAAAAAAATGTAAAATAAAACTTGAAAAAAAGAAGAAAATGAAAACGTTGCCATGTAAAGTTACAGCAAATTGTATGAAAAAAGCTCAACTTTTGCCTACGGATGAAGAACAATAACGATTACTTTTTTTAAAAAATCATAAACTGAAACAAAAAGATTCAAAAGGCAGTCTGTCAGTCAGTCACTCTTCTGAGCTTTAGAATTATTGGAAATTGTTTGTTACTCTCCATATCAAGCGCCATAGTATTTTTGTGTGTGTGTGTGTGTGTACGTGTTTATTGTACAACCAACAACTAACTCATTGTTCATTCTAAGCAGCAACAACAACAGCCACCACATAGAACAATACTCGAAAATAACAATAACAAAAAAAAATAATTATAATATATAAAAAAAAAAATATTTGAATAATCTACACTTGTTAACTTCCCAACGTCCCAAAATAAAACGTGACCGTCCGGTGACAATTTGTAAGAGAGCAAGAGCCACCCAACAACAACACTTTCATATAAAAATTTAAATGCATTCATAAGTAAAACCCTTTAACAACATGGATAATAGCAGCAACATAACAACACCTTTAACACCAGATACCTGCACAAGTTCGAGCTCCAGTTCGTCGGCTCCACAATATAGCGACGATATACTTCGGCCTTTAAATTCCTTGGAACTACTGCCACGCCAGGGTTCGGGTTCTTCAAACAAAACATGTGAGGTCGATTTAGGAGATGAAGAACGTGATACATTTTCTCCCGTCACTAGTTCCAATAATAGTCCCAGCGAAGACCACATAACATGTGGTACTTCTAATATTGTTAATGCAGATCCTGGCTCGTCAACATCCGCAAAGGATAATAAACATTGCGAGGGTACGCTGCCACCGCTTAAATTAAAAATCACTAATACTCTAACGAATAACTTGCATCCCACGCCTTCGAAGGAAGAAAAGCAAAGGCAAAATGAAGAAATTGTTATATTAGAAACATCGTCCATATCATCGGAGACTGGTTCTTGGGAGTCGGTGTTTCCTCAGGCTCAAACAGTTGCTGTTAACAATAATGTCATACCTCAAGCAGATGTCGATTTGACAAATTACTGTGTGGGTTTAATGGAAAAGAACTTTGCCGCCAAAGATAATTGTAAAACGCATAAAGAAGAGCCTGCCTCTTCCTACTCACATTTAGCCATTAAAAACAAAGACATGCAACCGCTGACAAGAGAGCGCACGTATTCTGCTGGTCACTCGGCAACTGCAGACACCAGTTCTCTGGTAAAGGGCAACAGTACTTGTTCCCTGCAACGCGATATCTTGTTAAATAAGGTGGACAATTCTCTGACTGCCTCGCAGACTAGTGCATGTTTTATAGATGCTTCTTCGCTGTGCGATGAAGATGAAATAGAACCCTTTAAACCATCAATACAAGCCCAGTTTAAGGCCGATGATGATTCACCTACGAAAAAACTAGAAACATTCCATAAAGCCTTTGCCCGGTGCAAAGTTAAATCCAAAGACCTGGCCGATGATAAAAGCAATAGTTCGCCGACAGCCAGACCCAAATCCTCTTCGTCCTGTTCTTCCGATGATAATGCGGAAAGCGGCCACAAGAACGATACACAATTGTCTAATGAGTCGGTTAGCAATTTATCGGATGAGGAGAAATTATGGAAAAGGGATCACAACAATCCCAGTGAACTGGAAAATAAATTATTGGAAAATCATAAAAATGGCCTGATTAATGTCAACGATGATTCTACCGAGACCATAATATCGCTAGCTCATGATGCTGACTCTTCGGATTCCTCGGATCTTTTTAAAATGCGTCATCCCTTGCCCGAAAGGAAATTTACCAACATTTCTGCCTATCATGCACAAAATTCTACTCCGTATACCGGTTTGCCGTTGCAACACACAAAACTGCTTAATTCGCACTTGACTTCGTTGAACCATCATAATCAAACCGGAGCACACAGCGATGTCAGTTACACTACTGATTATTCATCATCTAGTCCGGCTCCCAGCTTGGTTTGGTCGGAACATGAGCATAGACCTAGTCACACGGGCCAACCACAGCCAGCATCACGGCACCACACAGAAGATTATGAAATAACAAAACTTAAGCCGCACCTATTACCCGATACTCCCCACAATTCAATAGTGCATATAGAACCCAACACATCGTCGAATACGTCCTCAATCCATCGCGATTATACTCTATCGTCATCGTCCTTTTCACATCATCGTGATTCTGGAGCGTACTGTAGTGACGCCACCGATTCGCCTATTCCCATGCCTAGAACTCCAAAGCGCTCAAAATGTGATGAAGCTAATCCTATTATTTCAGGAGGCTCTTGCATAGCCGACTACCAACCGAAGAAATGTGATAGTCCCTCTTTAAAAAGACAAATAGAAACATGTCCTATTGTGTCTGGCGGTTTCACATCACTCGACTTTGAACCCACACGACCGATAAGCGACGAATACGATGAAGAGGTTGAATTGAGGCATAAACCAAAACCTAAAAAGCTTTTGTCCGGTATAGCCTCTTGGGTAGTGGATATGGGTGATTGCCAAAAGGAAAGACGCAAGAGCACAAGTTCCACTTCCAGTTTGGAAACATCTAACACAAAATTCAGAGAGCGAACAGATTCGAACAGTTCGAATAAAAGTGGTTGTGGGTTCTTCATTTCTTTAGACGATATGGATAAAAAGCCGAAAGAAAAGAAAACCAACAGCGACTCCCAAATGAGTAAGTCTTTTAATGGTCCCTCGAATACAAAGTTTTTTGTAAATCTCTCGACAAGTGAATATAAAGCCAAAGAAGACAACGATCTGGTCATTCACAAACCCACAGAGAAACAAGAATCATCCTCGAAAAATGATTCACAAAGCAACATCTTCAGCATGTTTATTGATTTCGGTAATAATGAGAAGAATGGCAAAATAAAACCACGTAAAGAACCCTTTAGTTTAGCACAACGTTTGGGCAGCTCTTTGAGCGTACAAAATCAAAAGAAAGCCGAGGGAGAAAATGGAAAGTCGGCGGCCAGTTCTACCGAGACTTTAATGTCCAAATCTAATCAGCTTAAAAATCCTACAGAAACAGAAATAATCAATATGGGCGAATCGAAATCTCTGGATTACAAAGTTAATGCCGATCCTCCCATAACAGTGGCGGCAATACGCCGAATATCTATGCAACAGAGAGCTCAACACGAAGCTAATAAAAGGCACTCATGGAGCAACAATAGCAATAATTCGAATGGCAGTGTAGAATGTAAACGTTCGATTAGCTTAACAAATAACAACGATGGCAAAGATAATGGCAATAAAGGACTGATGAGTATAATAGATAAATTACCCATCATCTCGAAAACTTCTTCGCTATCTATTGACAGCTCGCTGTCGCCCTATGATGAGTACACTGGATCAAAATCAGAAATAAGTACAAGTTCAGGAGGAGAAAGGGAAGAAGAAGGTGTGGCTGTGCCCGCAGCCAATCGTATTAAAAAACGCAGGAGAGATGTGCAAATCAATGAAACTTTTGATAAATCTAGTTTGGCTTCCATAACAGATGGTATCTTATCCAAAGACCTCTCGCCCCTTTCTACTACGGATACTGACGACTTGACTTTCCAACAAGATGAAGAGCAAGCAGCTCGTGAAGCAGAGGACGCATTAAAAGGTTTACAGTTAGCATCCCAAATACCAATTTCAACTCAAAATTTAGCATCATCATCATCGTCGGCATCCTGTCGTATGTCGAACATTATTATGGAAACCATAGTTGAAGCCAAAGAAACATCTTCGCCAAAGAAAATTCCCACGAATATAACAATGGATACGCTGCATGCCACCATTGAAAAGCAAAAAATGCTACTAGAAACAGTGAACGAGCATACAGAAGCTGAGAAATGTTCCAGTAATACTACAACAACATTTGTTAAGCTCTCCGATATGGACAAGCCGGTTAAAATGGATTTGAAATCACCCGAACGAATGAGCACAAGCGTAGGTGGTAACCACCGTCAAATAAATCGTTTATATCGTGATGATACTCGCGCCAGACCTCATTCGTGGTCCATGTCACGTTCTACAGGAAATACGTTTCAAAACTTTACGAACTCAGTGGAGAATCTTCGTAGTCTTTCGAGATTGTTTCCTAATTTCTCCAAAGAAATATCAAATTCTCTACCCAACGACATGGCTTTAGATCATATGGATTACATACAAACAGATTTGAGTGCAGACTCGAGCTTAGCTTCTAGCATAAGCAGATCAGGCATGGACGAATCTTCGATATCGTGCCGCCAGCCCAGAAGACTTGGTGAAGATTTGCTAAAAATGTTTTTGCAAGAAATCGCCACAGATATGATAGTTGAAGTCCATGGCAGGCGTATTAAAGCCCACAAATGTATTTTACGTTCACGTTGTCAATATTTTGCTGCCATGTTGGCAGGTAATCAATCGACCAGCGTGGTATCTCTACAGGGCTATTCGTATTCTGCGGTACACTTTGCTTTGTGTCACATTTATTCGGGTGCCTCGCATCCTCCCGATGGCATAAGTCTTATGGAATTGGCTGCTTTGGCTGATCTTTTAGGTCTGGAAGGTTTAAAAGAAGTTACTGCTCACGCTTTGAAAACAAATTATTGCCATAATTTCCACAAACCCTGTTCGGGCTGCATCGATGGTATTTTGCAAGTATTACCGGTTGCTTTGAATCATGCATTAGATGATTTGTACCGCAAATGTTTAAGGTGGACCTGCCGTCATTATTTAAAAGTGTGGCCCACCAGACAATTCGCCCAGTTGCCAGGAGATATTTTGGGAAGATGTCGTCAACAAATCGTAGCATACTTGGTAAGTGAATCCGTTTTACAATCAATAGCCAATAATTTGAAAACCATTATTTATTTAGTCCTCCGAATCTGTTTTGGATTGCGTTCTGGACTGTGACAATTTACTAGCCCAATTGTCTACTTATCGCTGGGGAGGTGTTTGTGAGAATCTTGTGCGAGATATATTAGATGCTGCCTACACTTATATAGCGGAGCATTTTGCTAGCTTAATAGCAAGTGATTCGTTTTTGTCGCTCGGTCATGACCGTAGTTGCCATATACCACGATTAGAAGGTGTTCTTCTTAGGACGGCATCGTCTTTAACTCCAGATCAGGCCTGCCGAAGTTATCAACGTATAACTCGGCTTAATACAGTGTTGCAGGCCAAAGTCATACAAATGCCGGCCAGTTTGGGAGAATTGGCCAAGGAATTGCAAGGTCTACAGGAAGAAGATCTTGACTGGGATGTTGAGTATATACGATTAGTAAGTTCGTTGTTGTCGGCTGTAGAACAATGCCTCATAAGACAATGCTCTCGGGCTATGCGAGTAACTGCGTGGCAGAGAATGGACTTGGATTTAAGAAAGAAAATACAAACATTAGCCAGATTAACGGAACCTCTAGATCTTAAAAGAAGTAAGCCGGTATCTAAGGCATTCTCTTTCGGGGGGACCACCAGAAATCAAGATCTGCAACAAGTTAAATTAGCCATACAAGCGCATTCGAAGAAAGCGTTATCGGGTGATACACAGGTGTATAAAGCAACACAGACCAATGATGCTGTACAAACAACTGAACGCGGTGTCCAAGCAAATCACGATATAAGAGAAGGAACAAGTAAGTACATATAACATATAAAACATTTTAAAAATTTTTATAAAATCATAATATGATTTTTAAGGTCGTGTTTTAAAGTCTAATTCACGTGCTCATGTCCCCCAATCGTTGCGAGGGATTTCCCAAAGCACAGCTGGCTCAGAACGTAATAGTGTAAACATGAACTCCGCTAATCATCGCAGAACAAAATCAGAAGCTACCAAAGCCACAACGAATGCAATCAAACCTAACGAACCAAAGAAATCAGTAGATACAAGGGTTGCGGACTTTACCGTGAAACCAAAACCCCAACCGCTTAAGTTGACTGACGTAAGACCCCGTTACTTGGAGCCTAAGAAAACTCCAACGGCGCAAGGTCCGGTTCGAAGCAGCACAAGTTCAAGCATACCGGCAAGCGGGACGAAAAAACAAAATTATCAACATTCGTCTAGCGAGAGTTCAAGACATTCAAGTCCAGCGACCCGTAAACAGCTTACTGGCAAAGTGGCCACAATTAAGTCGACCAATAACAAGTCTTTAGATAGTTTGGCTTCTGCATCCTGTCGATCGACAAAAAATAAAACTAACAAGTCTTCCGATAATGAGAAATTTTCCGAAATCGGCGTCGAATCATTAAATGACAGCATGAAAAGCTCAGTTATTACAAACAAAACAGCATCTAGAGAGTCACTTACATCTACTCGATTGGCTCGCCCAAAGAATATTAAGGCAGATATTTCAAATCTAAATCAAAAAAATAAACCTGTTAATGGCACAACGAAACCTTCAAGACCTACAAGTCTGGGTCCCCGAGCACCTAAATATCTGCAACAAAAAATCACTTCCACTGGCTCGAGTCCCTCATCGGTTACCACCACTAAATCTGCTCACAGTCGTCTCTCATCAGTTTCCTCAAATCAGTCATCAAGAGATTTGTATAAACGGTCCATATCTGTGCCTGGTAAAAACGAAAATCCACCAGTAACAAAACACAGCTTTCTATCCGCAAAATCTCGTGAAATATTAGCAAGGCGAGCAGAAAAGGAAAAGAACCAGCAACAAGAAATTCTTAGAAAATCCCAAGAGGCTAAAAACCCAAAAGAAGACGAGCAAACAAAACATTTCACTGGTCATCCGGTTATGCGTTCAGCTTCTCATTCGTCGGTTGTATTTAATCGTAATGGTCAACCCTCAAATATACCCACACGTAGACCCAATACCTTGCATTTGAAAAAAACCCATAATGTCACTGTAAATAAAAGCAATTTGAACCAATATCCACAACAGCCATCAGCCAATAATAAAAACCGCACACTACAAAATTCCAATGAGATTTATCATTCTGCACAGGCTGTTAAACAAAAGATAGAATTGCTGATAAAAACTTCCAATCATTCTGTGAACAATGAAAATAACGATATCGATAATCATCACCAACCACCAATTGTGGTCTTATCGAAATTAGAACGTTCGAGCACATTCTGTAAGGATTCTGCCGATATCGATATAAATGAATTACAGATAATCGAATAAAGCGAAAAAGCGTCTGTCATCAAACGAAGATTTACAATTAAGATAAAGAACCTTTCTTAATACGGTTAAACTAGTGAAAACTCTTAAATTACATGAGGTAATTAATCTGTTTGCGTTAAATATTTTATTGTTCAAAAACTACAACATACAAATTTTATATGCTTTTTAAGCTACTTCCTTACGCTTTATGCCCCTACTTCATCATATCAAATTTATCTTTAAAGACAGTTCGTAAATCAGATATTGTTAACATTTTCGATGATGGCTTAGAAAATAACCACACAAAAACTCTGAATCTTTTGAATGCTTCGGTTAAGTGTATAATAATACAGCGATAGGGAAAGTAAACAAACAGGAACAAGCGAATATTCGAAATTTTTATTGATAAAAACTATACTGAACATTTTATTTTCATTTGATTTTTTAATGTTGGTAGTAACGGTGCTATCAACATTAAAGAAACAAAAAATATTTAATTATCATTCATCACATACATAAATTTATACATATTTATGTGAAACTGGGTTATGACATGTGTTTCTTTCTACTAACAAATAAAATTCAAGTATTTAGTTTAAAGGAGATATTAGTACACTCTCTAGTCTTTAGGAGACTTAATTTCGCCTAAGTCTTTATTCAAATTAATTCAAAAAAGTATATTTTTCTTCGTTAAGACAAGCAACAGCGGCTGCAGATTTAAAGCATCGAATTGAAAATTTATTTTGAAGTGGCGGATACGTTCATACATGAATATGTACATATGGCTGTGTGTATCTATCTTAGAACATAAAATTCAAGACTTTCATGAAGAATTTTGTGCGTTTTTAGGATGGGGAATTTAAATTATCGAGTACCAAATATAATTTCATAAGTCTGTGTTCCGACCAAGGAGATGAGGGAAAAAGAAACGAGTACACTCTATGATGTACTGTCGAGACGTTTTGCTATCTCATTAGTAACGCACATCCATACACACAACTAAGCGTGACAATAATAAATACTTTCAATAATAAAACTTTCATTGTGTGAACACCGAAAACTGTAAAAGAAAGACATAGACATATGTATATATATATATATATATATATATATATATAATTTTATATAATTATATATATATATAATTTTATATATAATTATATATATATGATTACTTTGTTTTGAAATATTTTCAGGTAATTAATTTGTCATTAAATATATTAAACTAATAAATTATGATTGATTATTCGTTTTCGTTATTAATAGAATGGCAGATTATTTTATTGATCATGCTCCATATTCAGTAATAAATACGGCATTTCGCTATAACAGACTTGATTTCATTTAAAGTATAGCTTGTAATATTTCACCTCATACGTTTTTAACATTTTATTTGTTTATTCTGTTACAGATTATTTAAAATACTACCGTTTATTGGGTTATTGGATTCTTTAATTTGGCTTCATATCTTCTTAAACAGCAACTCTAGTCAAAATATAATTAGTTGCTTGTTAAAATTAAATGTAATGATAGTGAAAGAGAAATTCTACTAATCTTTAGTTTGAAACCTTTAGAATCTATCATAAAAATAAAGCAAAATGAAAATCAATAAGAAACAGCAAAATGTTGCCGAATATATAAATTAACTCAAGCACAATATAACAAAATACAAATAAATACAATAATGTTAAATGCTAAAGCAAATAAAAAACAAACCCGCCCCTTTGAAGGAAGGAAAAATTTAATTAAACTTACATATATATATTCAATCACTTTAATAAGAGATTGAATTGAAAATTAAGGAAAATTTGTCATAGAAAGTAATTGTTGGAAACAAATTTACAAACTCTACACTATAAAGCAAAAATATTAATTTGGGTTTTTAGCACATAAGTTTACAATACAAAAAATATTTCATAAATACAAAACCATTTGGTGATATTATTTAGGTTTAAATGTTTCAATCAAAACAAAATTACTATAAAATAATTTTAATTGGGTTTGAATACTTTCAATTAAAAAAATTAATTGGTATGGGTACATTATATTGTGTAAAAATTAACAAATGAGAGAACTTTATGAGTTACAGTAATATATAAAAAAATGATCTCTTCAAAGCTTTTCTTGAATTAGAGCTTTTACTCGCTTCTCTCGTTTCTTTTCTATATTTTTATTTGTTTAATTTAGTTCCCTTTTTTACTTATAGTTTTAAAATGATTTATAAAACTCAAAAATGTTTTGCATGTTAAAAAAATAATAAATGCGATTAATAACTGCCTTCGGGTTTACGACTACTAAACTCTATCCCGTTTTTCTAAGCTTTTATACAAACAACTTTTTGAATTTAAATTATGGCTCGTTTAATAAACTGTTTCCGTTTTCTTTTTAACAATGGCGTCCGTTTTGTTTTTAATATATATGTATGTTTTTCTAATAAAAAAAGCATGATTTTTTGTGATTTTGTGTTGTTTTTTACATAATGTGTTTTATACAGAAAAAATATTTTTTTAAAGCTTTAAGCTGTCATTCTCAACTACACACCCTCAATCGTTTGCTTCCTATCCTTCTATTTGAACTATATGATGGATATATTTTGAAATATATATTCAATATTTTAAAAGGAAATATTTTTATTATTTACAAAAGAAAATAACATCAGTGAAATTTTTTAATGTTATTATTAATTTAACTTAATCTTTATTAATCAATTGTTTTCCCTCAAAAGGTTTCTGCGAAACGATGAACTTTTAATTTTATAGTTTAATATTAAATTTAAAAAAATGAGAATTTGGTTTCTTCAACATGTGTCTTTTGTTGCAATTGGTTTTCAATTACACAATTTTTTAAATTTTGTTTTAATTTTTATATCAATAATTTATATAACTATATTAAGTATGCATATTTTAAGTATTGCCCTTAAATATCTTAAATATATTATCATTATGAATTAAAAATCGTTTTTCTCTAATATATACTCTATATACCAACTATATTATATTTTAATATTTTCTCGGCTTTTTTATTACAAAACAATATAGGTACATAACGCAAAACATAAAATTTTCAAAATAACTTAATAAAGAACTATGTACGAATATAAATAAAGAAAAACGTAATAAAAACTATATTTAGCAGAAGACTAATATCTTTCATTTAAGTTGGAAACGGTTTACGAAAGGCATACATTAATAAATTGTATGAAAATAACTGTTGTGGGTTACTTTCATCCGTAATAACCCTGGTCTTTCTATTGAGCAGAGTGGTTGGTACTCAAAAATGTTTTCAGAGGGTGAATGTTATAAAAACAAGTATAAGGAATAACATTCATTGAAACGCTAGCATTTTTATCTACTAGAAACAACGGTTTTTGATTAAAGTTCGGCTTGGAGTAATATTTTGTAGCCCAATACGACCATATGTCGGAATCAGCATAAAATTAAAAAAAATTTGTGGCCTACGTTAACATACAGCTTGTAGCGGTTTATTCTGCAAAAGCAGAACTGTGTGAGTATTGTGTAATATGTTGGCAGCATTGTTCAGTACTGTTAATTTTTTGTAATGTGAAAAGTTGTGTTATAATTGAGGGTCAATTGGAAGTATATATAAATTTTAAAATAAAAGTGCTTTTCATCGAAATGTGTGTATGGACTTTAATAATAAGTGGAATAAAGCTACTTGTATGTAAGTACAAATGTAGAATATTGAAATTATATATGTATGTATGTTGCGTGTTGTGCTCTTAAGCCAAATCATCTGAAGATTTTAAGTCGTGCATCCGTTCAGATAGAGCAGGCTTCTCCAAGACGATCCACTAGGATCCGTTTATTTATTTTTTGTGATGTCCTAGAGCTTTGGGTCATCTTAACGGTCGACCCCGCCACAAAAACGAGGACAGTATAACCGAAAATGTTTGCCCACTGCTAATACCGTTAATCTGGCCAATGCATAGTACAGACAACAGATGGGGCACCGCTTGCCCATCGCTACAGTTTCTACATTAACCGTTATACATATGTACCTATGTAAATTAGACCCATTCCTGCTAGCATGTGCCTCAAAGTACAAATACGCTGTCAAAGGCTAGTGAGTGTTTTCGTGCAAGCAACTCCTGCCAAACATAAGAAGATTAGGTGCTTGGAACACGTCATAGTGGAGTCATTTTGGTCTAAACACGCGTTAATTAAGTACGCTGCCCCACTTGTATTGAGCGAAATTGTATGATTCACGTTAAATAAAAGCCTGCCCATAATGTGGCTAATGATTGAATCACCCAATTCTGCCCATTGCGTGTCAATTCTAACCGCAATAAGTTTGACAGGTCAAACTACGTGTCCCCAGAATTACTACACAAATTTCTCCCTATCTCTATATACAACCGGCATTCGACTACAAAATAGGCTCAAAGTTCGCACCATTTATAGCATAGATGGCCACTTCCCAATATCTTATAATATCTCAGCTGCCTTTTCCTGCCCTAGACTTCAAATAAGTTTTTCGAATTTTTCAAATGTAGACAATTCTGGTAATTTTTATTAGTAACGAAAAATTTAAATCCTTCAAAAGATTTATTATTGAATTTGATAATGCATCTTCGCCTGCACTGTATGCCAGTTTCAATGAGTGCCCTATTGATTTCTGCTGCAAAACACCTAGAGTGTTGCTGACCAATTTGATTCTAATAAAAAGTTATTTCAACTGGAATGTTAAATTTAAAGCATTTTATTTCGAATCGAATTACATACTCCTATGACCAGATTGATTACGTTTGACGAGTACATTAGTAGAAAATCTAAGAGGTCAGCGAAAATTAACTAATGCGTGTAACCTCAGTTCGGATATTTATTTGGTACACATATCCATAATTAAATCAAAGTGTTTAATGAATAGATTCCTTTGAAGTTATCACCTTAGCAAAATCGTTACTCTTCCTTACAATAGTATTAAAAACATAAACCAAAAAATTTTAAAAACTTTTGGACGTACTAGTGGTTATTAATCGAATTATAAAGTAGAATGTGAGAAGCTGTGGAACAAAACTAGACTTCTCCCCAGGAAAGAAATAATTTCGTTCAAGGAATGTAACTTTTACCCATTTTTATCCTACCTTATAACAACGGCTTCTTTGCTAGTCTCTATTAAGTAGTTCAGTTATTTACCTATCCTGTGAAAAAAAGTTAATGGAACTAGTGTGATTTTCTCTACCAGCTCCTCATATCTTCATTTTTAGTGAATTATTTCTTTAATTAGAGCGGCACCATGAAGAAAATTTAAGCTGTATAAGAATATTCTTTATTTAAAATAAACAAATAAACTTATGAAAATAGCTATTTATATATGTATGTATGTACTTAACATTTTTTACATTTTTTTTTGTAAAATAACTAAGAAAAATTTAGAATTAATTAAATCATTCAAGTTGCGGTTGTTGGTTGTGTTATCTGCTGCTGCTGTTGTTGCTTACCCTCTAAATTTGATTGCACCCAAGCATTAAAAACATTACGGCAATGTATGATCACACATTCATTGCTACAATACTCATCCTCCCAGTCGGGATTAATAATAGCACGTTTATTACAATTTTCTCGAGTACATTTTTGCACCGACCCATCCCCTGGTAATAAAGATGATTGATCTTCGGATGGAGCACCAGTATTTGCACTAGCGCTTGTTGCAGGGATAACATTAGTAGAAGTTGTTGCATTGCTGCTATTAAGTTGTTCCGCATTTTGTTGAACATTTATATTATTTGCTACTGGTGGCTGTGCAACTTGTGGTGTTTGACATTGAACATTTGAATCTGTTTGTATTTCATTTGCACTGGAATTCAGTTGTTCTTGCTTTTGCTGTTGTTGCTGCTGGTATATTCTCAATTGCTTTAAATATTCTGTTCGGGCTAGTTCATTCTTTTTATTGTAAACTCCCTTATGTACGGGATCTAAAGCATCCCACATCGAAGCAACGATTTTTGATAATTCTTGAAATGAACATGTGGGATTTTGCTGTTTTATAGCACTTACAGTATCGCGAAAGAATAGAGCATAGGCGGACAAGGGTTTGGCTGGTTCATTTTGGTCCACTGGTATCATTTGCTTACGTGCAGGTATTGTTGCTGGCCCTGTGGTTGATGTAGGTGTCGTCATGATTGTTTGCCCTCCAACGATGGTATTAATATTTTGTTGTCCTATTGAATTGTTCATTGAAGTGTTTCCTGTTACATTCAGCGATTCATTAGCCGTAAGGTACTCATCTGACGTATTATGGCCACTAATCATACTTTTTGTCTAGAAAGTAAAGAAACAAGAGAATAACGATTATCAATATAGAAAAATAATAAAATGAAAGAATAAATAATCACCGTAGGCATGGCGGTATTACTAAAAATCACTTAAAAAATGTTTACTACTTATTTGTTTTATGCAGTTACACACTTTATGGCAGTGCAAATTAACTTGTAGTCCAGAATTTAGCGGTAAATAGAATGGTAATATTTAATAAAATCTCTTTGTATAACACTAGAAGTTGGAGTAAAGTTTTGAAGAAATAAACATAAAGAATATTTCTTTATTCTTTCGTTCTATACAATTGCACCCTAGTTTGACACGCTTTTCATTACTTTTCTTGATATCTTAGATGAACTTGGCAGCACTCCCCATAAATGTCACAATTTACACACACCAAACCGACGTAAGCACGATTTTCCTATTGGAAGTTAGTTCATTTGGCGCTTAAATTTTTGAAAGAATCATTTTTTGAAGAAAACATTTTAAAATATCATGCATCGATATTGACCAGAATACCACCATAGACAAAGAAAATCACAAAAAAGCGTCTGTTCTGTGTTCAAAATGGAAGCATTAAATTAACAATAGTAAGAAAATAGTATATCTAACGGTAAATAAATGTACCAATTCTACTGCCTTGTCACAAGGTACATACACAGACCTACGTAATTCTGACAATGGCCATATTTGTGACAAAGTTTGTAAAAATCATTCAATTTTTTAATAAATAGTGATTTTATTGACATCATTCCAAATAATAGTAATTGAAAAGTGCAAATATTAAGTTTAAACTAATATATTCATATATGTATGTGCGCAGTTTATGAATGTAACAAATAGCGAGTGTTTAAAAATGTGTGGACAAATTGAAATTCCAAACAACGATGGAAGTTAGGAAGTGATATATTTTAGGTAAGTCAATTTTTTACTCCTTCAAATACCAAAATGTAGAGACAATTACATATGTATTTGCACACGAATCATTTATTTGTTGATGAAGGTTATGTTAGTTAATGTTGTAAATTGTTGTCCATTTGGATCCTATCAGTCCTAGTTATCATGGTTGTCTTCCTGCCGGGTTAAAAATTACTTCCAAATAGCGTTTTCTTTACGATCGATTGCGTAGGACATTGGCGTAAAAGGCGAAAATATATAGTTTGCTCGTACTCTTTATTGTTTGGTTATGCATCTTAAACTTTGACTTTAATAGGATTGGTTAATTCCCAATCCTCCTAATTTAACACCTAATAGGTGTTAATGTTTACGTAAATAGTCTTAATAACATTTAGTTGCAAATAGTGCGTTGAAGGAAAATAAAAATTATAGTCATAAGTGGAGCTAATGTGAATGTGGTACATTTTATGTACTTTGTTTATATATAGCTAATTGAATAAATGTACTTAGACAAAGGTAATGTTTACCAGAACTACATTATACCGAAAGACTATCCCGATTCTTCATTTATGTGTACGAAAAAACTGAAAAATCTTTTGCGATCCCATAGCTTTTGTTTGATTTAAGTTGGAGTATTGTTTCTATGTATGGAAATGTATTTAGCCAAACTAAATTACTTATAACAAAAGATTCAGCAAAACAAAATATGATAAATAATTATTATATTAAAGTACATAGTTAAAGCTCGCAGCGCAGACTCGCGCATGGTTAGTTTCATGAACATGATTAGCACACTACCTCATTTGCATTTCTTGAATATGGATATAGTATATGGTTATCAAATTTCAAACTTGTCTCATATACATACATAATATTGAGTTCTTTATTAATTTTCGTATTATACAATTTTTAATTTAATTAATGTGTTAAATTACAGAATATACATAATATATATAAGTAAATAATAAATTTTCCTTTAACATGTAAGACTTGAATTCAATGATAACTATACATAATAGTACGAATTTAAATACATAATTATAATATTTTTAAAAATTAAATTTAAAATAACATTATCTTCATATCACATTTTCCTAAATTAAATACCTACATACGTATGGTTATATTAATATACATACATACATGCATAATTTATGCATATGCATATGCATTGTATAAATCGTATTGCAAAAGCTTATTTGAATAAATGATACAGCTATGCACTTGTAAAAATTTAAAAGACTAATTTAATATTTTTTTTGGTTTAACCTTCTTAAAGACACCACAAACGAATTCATAATAGCTATTTGACTCTTGTATGGTTGATGATAAAAATTTTTAATTAGTTTTCTTGAAACTTTAGCGCGTACATGTGCTTTTCCAGTTATGTAGATTAACTTGTGGAAACCTTTAGGCCTTTATTATTCTAATTTTAACATACATTATAATCTACATTTTATCCTAATGGCCAATATGCTTTTTTAACATTTATTACGTTTTTGCGATTCAAGATAGGTGGCGGTAAATGTGAGTAGCCGATGTCTTTGCTTAAGATTACGAGCTCGAACATGGACGGAATTAACTTCCTCGGTGTAACTGCCAGGGAACCAACCAACGGCACCATCGCGTATTCTTTCGCCTTTATACCAGCCTAAATTAAAATTACATACAAATATAATACATACATACAAAAAGTAGATTTATTATGATTTAGCAAGTTAACTTTTGTGAACTTACCATCTGGCAATTTTCGTGTGACATTTACCACATCTCCTACATCCAAATTCAGTACATCGGGCTCATTGTTCTCATAGGCATGCTTTGCTATAACCTGAGGACAATCCCATTGCTCGTACAATTTTTCACCAGGAGTCTCAGACTCTGGTGGACGCATAGCTTGTAACCATCTTTCTTGCTCCGAAACTGAGGGACACGATAAGAGCTAAAGAATCACAAATATTTATTTTTATATATGTATTTGAATTTTTTAAATGTTTTTATCTCACCAACTCCACAGTTTTACGCTCATGATTTTCCAACAAAGTCATTAAAATTAAGTTTTTACTAGTTTGACTATTCAAATCTTTGGTTGGTAATTGTGGCAGTGAATCTCCCGAAGTTATTGTCAACATATTGCGTGGACAATAGTCAAATACTGCAAATTGTTCTTCTGCTTTACGTTTTGTCAGTACCAACAAATCCGAAAAGAGAAATGCAAATATGGTGGTCTTTGAAAACTTTTTTCCAAATGTCAATTTGGCATCATCACCCCTCCAAATAAGATGTGTCAGTTCACCCTTTTTAACTAAATAACGTGGCTTAGTGCCGGGAGCCAAAACACCTGCTGGGGCTATTGCCAAGGGCCGTATTACAGACGGATTAAATTCCAATTGTCTTGATATTCTTTCAATCTCAAACGCTTGTTCGCTTTTATTAGCCGCCTCATTACATTGTGTTACTATTTTATTCATTATGGCCAAACACATTTTCCAATTCTCATATTCGTCATCATTTGGATGACATTTACTGAAAACGGCATCTATCAGCAGCGGCAGTCTTGTTATCCTTTGCATAGGTAACATTAAAAATGAATGCAAGTTTAGGCCACAGCAGGCTGGACTTGACTCTAGTAATTCAAGGTTTTGCGCAAACAGGCCTTTGCCTTCGCGCAGTTGTTTCAAAGTGCGATCCATGCGTCCTTGATGTTCGCAAAATCCTACATAGACATGGAAATACTTCTCAGCTACAGCATAGATACGTTTACTTAACCCTATCAACATAATGTTGTCCTGCCAGCAGGACTCCAATTCTGTTAAAAGTTTTTCTGAGCATTCGTGTACGGGTACTATGTGAGCAAACAATGATTTGCGGTCCCGCGAACTAACAACATTTTGATCGCGGAACACAGGATGATTCATGTAATGAGTACGCAAGAGATTTAGGGATTTAAGATAACTAGCTTCTGAAGTTATAACTTCAAACTTTGCCTCCATAAGTGCTCTTTCTCGCGGTGTCATTGTGGCTGGAATGAAATTCATCACAAATACGTATACAAAATTTAATTTTATTTGCTAAAACTTACGGATTATATACGAATTAATAACTTCTGGTATTTGACTCCATAATGTACGTTCCGGACCACTTTTCGGTTCTACCAATTGTAAAGCTGATGGCCTTGCGCTTTTACGAGTTGTTTCCACAGTTCTTGTATTCTTGAGACGATCACCAATTTCCTCATAGCCATCCGTTGAGCTCTCATCTTGCATGTCACGTGAAATGGCTTCTAGCTTAGCAGCGCTATAAATCTGATACAAAGGCTCATTGCTAAACATACTATGCGACATTTCGTCTGATGGTCCAGCTTCATTGCTAGTTGAAACACCCGAACTTCCGCTGCTGCTGGCTACAGATAGTCCACTTGTTTGATATAAACCTGCTTCTTCATACCATGTAGAACCAGCGATAATACTACCGCCACAACTATTATTTTGGCTATTTAAAATGTGAGAATCATCGTGAACTAAGTTGGTTGTTCCGTTTTTGAATACACCACATTCCGCGTACCAGGAGGTATTACTTTGACGTCTTGGCTTCGAATTGTTATCTGGTGGTGGAGGTGGCGGCGGTTCATGCGGCCTTATTCCAATCGTAGTGCGTCTTCTTTGTGAATTGCTTAGTTTTGATTCTTTTTTAGCTTTGCGAGCAAGCGTTGTAAGCTTTTGTGATTCTGCGGAAGGTGTAGGCGTTGAAGTAGGTAGGTCCCCTGACAAGGTTTTCTCCGAAAATCCTGAATCCAATTGACCGTTATTTTCATCATTTGGTGGATCTTCAATGTAAAATGTGCTTCTGGTTGGAGTAAGTGCTGACAATTGTTTGCTATCAAATCCCACCAAACTCTTGCGTAAACGTGATCTTAAACTTTTGCCAGATTTTGATTTTCTGGGTGTTGTTGCAGTATTTATGGGAGGTTGTGTGGATGCTGTACTTTGTGCCAGTATTAAATTCTTTTCCGATGTGCTTAACTCTTTGGTTTCGGGTACTTGTAGTGATGATGTTTGTGGTGCTGGTGGTTGCTGTGCTTGTGATTGTAGCTGTTGCTGTGGTTGTGCCTGTAATTTCCCCTCATACTGGCCACCTGCATAGAATTGCGATGAACTGTCGTAGATTTTTTGCTGGCTTCCGCTGTGTTTAGAACTATTGGGAGATTTCTTATTCACTATGAAATTCTTAAATTTCTTAACAAATGAATACATTTGATTAGAGGATGATGGTGGCTCTGGCAATTTACTGTTTCTTATATCCACACCACTATCATTCTGAGAATTTTTGAAATGTCCTTTTTCATAATAATCGTCAGTATCGGAATCAAATGAATCGTCTGATATATGTTGACCCAATGCGTGAGCTGAATACGACATATGTTTACCCCGCTTTGATACTCGCACAGTGTCTTCATTTCTCTGTAAACTGCCTGTATGGGTCTGCTCAAGCAGAGAGTGCCGTTTTGAAAGCGCTAACGGTGAAAGCTGTTCATAAAAATGATCGGGATCATCTGCAAAGAGAAATAATACAAACCAAGAGTTATTTAATTGTAGTTTATTTAAAATAATAATAATACATAAAAAATAAACTAAATAATATCTTATATTGTTTATAATTTTGCATAACTTTTGGGTTTTGCAAAAATGTTATATATGTCGAGGTCTTTTTAATAAAATAATAATATTGAAATGCTTCTTTTAGTTTTTTTTACCATATTTCGACATCCTCTTTATTTAATATTTAAACTTAACTGTTAATATTGTTGTTAATATCAACTTAATTCTTGTTCTGAAGAAGATATCCAGATTATATTAAATTACTGAAACCCGAATATAACAAATTTCATAAGAAATAAATTTGAAACCACATGTTGGCGTTCAGATCATCTAATTCAGGCTAAAAGAAGTTTGTAATTATCGACTTATAGCGCTCGCACGCTGCACACTCACGGACATCTTGCGTTTAGTTCATATTGCAAACAATCACCTCGGTAGAACGATTATGGCGACCCCAAAATGGGCGCGGTACGATCAATTCTATGTCCGTCCATAGTAATTTGGTAAAAGATATAAAATAAATGACAACTAATTTGACAGATGTATCTTTAAGGAGGTGATCCATATCAACTGTTAAGACTTGAAAGTCCCAGTTGGAAGATCGTCTCTTAAGCAGGTCCACAAACCATATGCGACGTGGTATGAAGAGAAGTCGAACTAATAATAACCGCCTACCTGTGTGTGACATTTATTCCCTAAAATAGACATACAATGTTGGACTGCAAAACCAGCAAAATATATAAAAGCGGAGATTTATGTTTGAAAGCGTGTATGTATTTTAGAAAATATGTAATGGTTGGTCAATAAGATTTGGAGTCTTATATTTTTTATGAATGTATACCAACCTACAAAAGTGCTCATCAACATGCCTTCACGCCTTTCATCGACTTCGGCTATGGTGGCACGTATGAATGTCAAATGTATTCGCTGGCGTTGGTAAACGTTACGAATTTCGCGGTTTGGTGTTTTTACACATTCCAGGTTCTGCTTCAACTTCTCTGAGGAAGTGTTCTGGTAAACTGGCTCCCTCTCAACTGAACCATCATCTGTCTCCTCTCTTACTTCAGCATTTAAATATACACAACTTGAAGGACAAGTTATTGATACTTCGCCCACAGCACGAGGTCGTCTTTTACGTGGTAAAGTACGCGACGTGTTTGTATTACAGTTAATTGTTGTTGTATTAGTTTCCATTATATTTGTTGCAGTTCGTTTGGAATCTACATTATTGCATTGTGGATGTTATTTATGAGCTAAAACGGGTTGTTGTGTACAACATGGTCCATTTCACAAGTTTTTTGTTTGTTTTATCGATAATTTCTGTTGCAATAAATGAGTCATGCATTTATTAATTCTGTTTTCTGTAATTCTTTGGACAGTTCTTTGTTGTTATTTGTTATTTTCTTAATTGATTACAATTAACAAGAAATGATCTCTTGAGTCCATAGTTTGAACATTTCTTTATTATCAGCCCCTACATTTCATTAAATAAATGGAATTTTATTTGTGTTTTTAAATATTAATTTATGAAAAAATGGGCGTCGGATTTTATTATTTCATCTTGTTTGTTGGCTTGTACTATTACTTTCTTATTTAGTTAAAATTTTTATGCAACCCCCATATTTGTATGTTATAATCTGTTAAGTCACTCAAATTCATATCAATTTTTAGTCACTCATGCCATTTTCATGTTATGAACGAATGAAGAAACGAATAATCCGTTTGATCAATCGACCAGGTGTAGACCGGTTCGCTTATTTTTTACTAACAACTTTATATTTTGTTTTTGCTATTTGACTTTTTGAATTTTATTTTAACGTTAACATATTTTTAAATACTGGACACTTGTTCTTGCCTTTTAATATGAGTTTTTTTCACACACAAATTTATACGCTTTGTTTCATAATTTTGGATGGAGTATACTTCATACACTCAAAGAAATTTTGTTTTAAAGATTATAAGATATAACATTTGCTTTTAAGGAACTGCAAACCTCAATGATCAGTTCTAAATCGTTTTACATCTTGGGAAAAAAGGTTCAGAACGATAAAAATTGGCTGTGTAGGATTGTTTTAGCTTTACAATGTTTCTTATGCATATTTTACTTAAATTATATCGAACATTTTATTTAAATTATATCGAACATTTTGAAATCATAATATGAGATTGATGCGCACAATTCGTATTCCATGTAATTTGAGCTACATTTTCATAAGTGATTGTGTATGCATGCGAAGAAGACTTCCAATTTTAGTTACATATGTATATATGTATTAATGTTGATATTAATGAATTGTGTAATTAACGCACTTGCAGGTAAACTACTTTTCGAATTGATTTTTGATAAAATTAATTCGCCATGAACCTTATCACAACTATTATTATTTTTTTTTTTATTTTTTTAGATTTATATGGTTACGGATGAATTTCAGAGATAGTTTTTGCTCTATCTAACCATATTTTCAGTGTATAATTGATATTGAGATAAAAATATTAATTTTGTTCTTGTTTCACAAGCCATTCGAAAATGTTTTTTTAACTCCTTCAAACCGACCAGTCTTACTTAAACAGCACCTACAAATACATACATAATTTGTTTTAACCCCACAACATATTATAACATATTTTGTTAACACATTTGAAAAGTTCTCTAACCGACTCCTATGTATGCTCTAACCAAATTATCTCCATCTTTCTCTGTAGATTCCCATTGCGGAAGTTTTTGTTTTACTATTTTTTTAATATTTCAGCCAAAAACTTGTTTTCATGACAAACAATCCGTAGTTACTACGTATTGGCTGGCAGTAAACTTTTTTGGCTCTATGCTTTTCTAACTTTAATTGTTTACATTGAGTAATTATATCAACCTTTTTTGCTCTACCTTCTTAACCTTTGAATTATTTCATACTCTTTTTTATGTTTATGATATAATAAATATTATTTTCATTAATTTGTTTAGTGTTTTAGCTAGAGTTTCTCCGAACTTAGAAAATGAAGTGGAAAGAAGAGGTTGTAGTCACAAAAAAGTACGTTGAGTTTTTATATGTAAATCAAACACCCATTCAAGGTTTGTAATGAATGAACACTAAGAATATAAAAAAACTACACAAAACATCATTGAAAATTCGTTTCTATCTAATTGTAGAAGAACAAAATATTGTGTTTATTAATACCAATTATAAACCGATTTGGAGTTTGTTTGGATGTTTGGATTAGTCTCTGTTTGTGTTGTTCTTCGTCTAATATTGTTGGATGTAATAAAATAAATACATATTCACTCTTATTCTGTATGTCGAAGTCAAATTCGTACATAGCTATAAATTGTCAAAGAATAAAAAATGGCCCAGTACTGAAATTTCTTCCAAGTTATTTTCTCAAACGTCTTTAGTTTAGAGTGTAAGTAGTTAATTGTTGTCCACTAGGAAAGTGGCCCATAAAAAGGTTTTGAGAATTTATTTATTTTCCTACATTTCCTGTTGGAAAGGTTCCGCTGAACTATTTTCTACTGATAAATTTGCAAGCCCTGATGTATCGTGGAAAGAAAGTGTCAAACGAAATTTCTTCAAACAAAAACAATTTATTTATAAAGTATTTTTGTTGTGAAAGATTTCGTTTGAAATTCTGAATTTAGTGAATAGAGGTTGTTTCTACATCTGTTTATATTTATTATGTTTGACGGAGGTATGGGAGTGGTTTGGAATTTAATCTGGTTATGAAAGAAGACACTTCTAACTGTTTTTAAAAAAGACAAAATCTGATACGCTCATATGCAGAGTAAAACTTATTTTGCTGAAAAATTATACTCAAAATATTTAATTAAAAATATTCACTATTCATTTCATAGGTCGATTTTTATGTACCTGCTATTTATTAACTGAGTATATAAACACTAAGCAATGATAAAGACAAAAAGCTATTAAAGAAAGAAAGTCCAAACAATGAAAAATAATAACCAGTCATAATAATAAAAAATGTAGTTTTTCGCTGTCTTCCTTTATATAGTTTTTGTTTAATTTGATCAGTTGCAATTGTCTGCTGTTATTTATCTTTTGTCTTGACCAACACAATTATTATTTGAATTGCAACGCACATGCATACTCGTGTATACAACTTGATATATACTGCAAATACTCTTACATGTATGTGTGTAATTATGTATCTGTGTATCACCAATTGTATCTATTTATCCACTTTATTGAATTTTATGTGATTTTTTTTTGTTATAAAATAATAATAATAACAAAAACTTTTTTATAAACTTGTCTTGTTTTCCTATAAATGTCTACATTTCGAGTCAATAAATTTAAAAACAAGGTTAAATAAATAAAATCATGAACTTTTGCTCTGCTACAATCTTTTAACTTGAACGATTGTAAGCAGTGCATTTTATTTTGTGCATAGAAGAGCCAACATTAATCTTTAATTTATGCTGATTTAAAGGTATCAAAAGCACAATCAAACATATTTGCATGTGCACATTTACAATCTGTTAATAACACCGTGAGCAATACTCTCATATGACACGTAATTGTTTAAAACAAAAAGAGATTTTAGTTTCCTTTATATATAATTTTATTTGATAAAAGAAAAAATAAGTTGTAAACCGAAACCCTACTGATTTTTGGTACTATAACCAACATGCCGCTTTGAAATATATGATCAGGTCTCTCTTATCAATTTCTGAGAACTCTGGGAGGTCGTCCCACGGGTGATAGAAAGCTGGACATTCAAAAAGAAAGTCGAAAATGGCTCTTCTCTACACAACAAAAGGTGGAGTTGTCTACCAATCTTCCACTTAAATGTGTTCTTGTTAGTATCACGCAAATTTTATTGGGATCTAAGATGTCTCTCATGTTTGCTATGTTACCAATTTAAAAAAGGAAGCCACTTGACTTTGTATGACGTAGACAAATATATCCAGCCTGAAATTTGAGATTTTTCAGAATTGGAAAAGACAAAAAAAAATTTATTTCTTGGCGCTAATCTATTACGAATTTATCTTTTCTGTAGTTTTCGCAGTGACGATATTTTTTTGTGATGCAGTTTAAAATATGAATAAACGGACGAAAAAATATTTTATTTCAGAATTTATTAAAGCTTATAGTAATTCAGTCGCACAGAGTACGTGTGATCTCTTTAATTCAAATTTTGTGACAGTTTAAGTTTTTCTTGACTCGTAAAAAACACCTGACTTTTTGGATAGAATTTTTGAAGGTAATAAAGTTAATTTAAATTTAAAATATATATGTATGTATATAATTGTATTTGTAGTATATTTATCACAAAAGCAAATTTTATATTGAGAAAAGGTATTTTTTTCGTTTTTGTGTATAATAAACCGAAAAATCATATTTCTAGATTCCCTTTGGAATGGATTTGGTTCCCTTTTTCCATTTCGAACGAATTTCTTTGTGATGCTTCAGATTAAGATCGATTGTGTCAATCAGAACAAAAATTTTAATTAATAATTTGGCAAAGTTTTCAAGTTACAGGCTAATGTACCAACACCATAAAAACTTGGAACCCAACATAAGCTGACCAAAGTGTATTTGAAACTTTTAATTAAAAATTTCTTCAAGTGCATGAAATGTTTGTGGAGATAAAATAATGACGTTTGTGACTTGTTTTAATTTATTGCAAATGTCGGTTTAAAAATTAATTACTATTTGGGTTTTTTTCTTCTCAAATATTTAAAATATTTTTAAGCAATTGAAGTTATAATGGAAAATAATAGTGCCGTTGAATCTTTTAAGTAGGTGTTTAATGTACAATGAACTCTATTAAAACTGGTGTATAAAGCGTATGTTGTATTGTTTGATAGTTAATTGTAGCGTATAGATGGTATTTATTTCAGGATTTTTTTTTTTTGTATTTTCCCAAAACTATTTATGCGGAAGCCCATTAACGCTATGTGATCACCACCGATCAGACACATCGTACATCAAGTTGTTATTTGTGGCTCATTTTGTGCTTGAGCTTTTGCCATTATAGTCAGTCTGCAGTCTCTTTGGGGAAATTTTTACGTGTTGTAAATTAGTTTCGTTGTCTTTTCTTTTCTGTTTTTTTTTTGTAGCTTTTTCTATTGTAGTCAATGTTGTTTTTGGAAATGCTGTTGTGGCTTCGCCATAAATAACTAACAAGATAATGCAATTTTTCAAATGCATAACTTCCAGCCTAAAATTTAAATTATTTAATTCATATTTTTGGCATGTAACTTAATATTTTAAATTTATATTCTCTTTTCAAACAACCTTTGGGAGCTTTAAAAATATTATTTTTATTAAAATATATATTTTTGGTGCTTTTAAAATATTATCTCTTATTTGAAACGATTTTATTTGTTATTTATGTATATTTCAGAGCTTCTTTTTTCACTTTTATTTTCCATTTAGTGCTTGTTGTTGTTGGCTGCCTTTAATAAGTTACATTTAATTATAAAATGTTCAAGGTTTAAATAAAATTTGTTTCTAGTTTCACAGTGTACAGGTACAGGTTTCATTTGGATTTTAGCTTGTGCTTTTTGTATGTATATAGACACGATTTTGCGCTAAACAATGAATTTCGTCATCGTGTTCACTGGTTCACGCTGGTGGTGCTTAGCAAACAACAGCAATAACAATAATAACTAAGGCAACAACTTTTGTTTAAATGACGGACGACTCCTCCATAATTGGAGATGATCGAGTTACATACATTTGATTTCTGTGATCACTAATTTAGATTTAAGAATTATTTTATGTTCAGCTTCATGTCCAAATTTATTTTAGTATTTTAAAACATTTTACATATTTTTATGCACATATTTTTTAAATTATGTATCAAGTTTTTACATTTGGCGATATGGCGAAACTTTTTCTTGTATGTTTTTTACAAAATTTCTTTTTGTGTTCTGCATATAAAATATGCAAAATTTTTAAATTCAATTGAAATGATAACTGCTGCACTCTCTTCAAATTTTAAACATTCGCAATCCGTAATCCACACACGTCCGTTCACTGAAATACTTTATTCGCAACTAAATATTGGCTCCAAATAATAATTTTATTGTAGATTTTTCTCCACTCTGTTATTGCAGTTTTTTTTTTATTATGAATTAATTTATTTTTGTTTTGTATGATCTCTCATATAATAAAAATATCATCGCATTAGTTGTTCTTCAGGTTTTTGGTTTTGTGTTTCGTTATGCTATTCGCTTAACTTTGCTCTCAATGAAAGCAGTTGTTGCTGGAATTGCCAGATAATTTTTGTATGCGGTAGCAAAAGATACACTTCGATAATTTGATTTGAGTACAAAATTTGTATTAAAAGCTTAGCTCTTTGACTGATGTCCATACATGGACATCAGTCAAATCAATCAAATGCTTAAATCAATTGCCTGGATTGTATAAGACCCTACGACACATTATTTTATTAAAGATTTTGAGCGAAAAAAAAATATTTTCAAAAGGAAAAAAAAACCATCGTTTAAAATTTCAGGATCTTAAAACAATATTATTTATTCGAACGAACGATAACTATCGACATCTGCTTTAGTACAAAAAAAGTGTTGTCGGCTTGTCTCAATGACGAAGGCATTGTCATGTAATAAACGAGCAGGATACAGCACCCTTCTTTTGTCGGTGCCTGTAGCAAAAGGCGAAGTGAAAAAATAAAGTTATCTAATCTGTCTTCATCTGTCCTCTTAGCACTATCCTTTCCTTTTCCAGCGCAATCCACTGCATATGTAGGGGTCTTCCCCTGAGTGCTGGTCTTAATCAAAAAATAAAAATTGCGACAAGGCTTGATGTTGACTGATTCAGAGCTGCAAGAATGATTATCTCCATTATATTCAGCCTATTTAATAATATATATCCTAACTAAGATTTATAGTTTTTTATTGCGGCGAAGAATTGAAATCTTAAAAAACGTGCAGTGTGTTTCTTTTTTATTCATGTTGCACGTCTATAATTGTGGCAACCTCCGCCGTACGGAACACAATCTGATGTGTGTTTGTCGATAATAGCTAAGTGATCTCTTACGTGTTTGGGGAGTATAAACATTCTCTTTGCAGCGTTTCCAATTACATATTTCAGAATTCTCTCTTTACGATATTCATAAAGATGTAATCGCTTTAAGTGGTCCCATAAGCTGAGATGTACTCGTTTATGGTAAAATCTAAACATTATTTCTGTTAACAACATTTCACAAAAAGCTTTTAAGTGGAGCTTAATTATGAACATGTTAACGGTTTGCTTAAGCTCAGTTTAAGCTTCATTAATGTTAACGGTCAAAATGAATGCTTTTGAAAAAGAAAAACGTTACTTTTGCAGCTTTCAAATAACAGTAATTTTGATTATAGAGTTGAATTCTCTTAAAAATAAAAAATAAGCTGATTTTTGTTTCAGGGGGACAATTTAATACGATTCGAAACGGATCTGGTTCGAAAATTAATGTTTTCAACATAGAAGTTCCGGAATTTTTTTTTCATCGAACACTAGTTTTACAAATTTTTTTTTTAAATCTTTCTGGAATGAAAATTACATGTAGCATCACATATTTTGTAGTATGCGGCGCTGTCAACGAATAGGACTATATTTTCCAGCTGCTTTAGATCTATTATGAAAATGATCCGTGGTTACAGAGTACATATATTCTCATTGGTAAATTAATAATGCTTTTTACGGTTCCAAATGCTCGAAAAAGTGGCCTAAAATCGACCACATGGTCGAAATCACATTCAAATCTTAATATAAAATTATATCTGTCTGAAAAGACATCTTCTTTGAACTTAATTTTATTTATTAAACAATAAAAATACTCACCAGCTTCAATGCAGCTTTTTGATTTTCTTTGACGTTTATCACGAACTCTCTTGGACCAATCCGGACTTTTGTGGGCCTTTGAACGTTCACGTACACTAAAAGAAATAATTAATAATTATTACAATTATGAACATTAATTTGTTAATATTTATGCACTTTTTTTAAAATTTATTCCTCACTTGTACTCAAAATGTGTCTCTAAATAAGCACCATTCATTTCATGTAACAAAAAATATATATAAAAAATTAGTAAACTTTTCCTCGTCACTTTACAAAATCCCAAATGCAACTATTGATTTTATTTCTACCAAAGTTTTTTAAAAGTTTTGTGCACGAAAAAATAACCATTGTTTTTATCAGTTGGAAAGATAAATAATTTTCTAGGCCAGTGGGGTAGTACGTACGATTGCTCCATAAACATAAACTAAATACGGAAAGAGAGAAACAAAAACGACAGCAGTTGAAAAAGGAACATAAAAATTTTGTCATCTAAACCAACCGATTGTTGTGAGTGACATGATAAAAGTGCATAAAATTTTGGTTCATCTGATTAAAGATTTTAATGTTTTCTTTTTATAAGCGGAAAAGTTTTTGTAATAAATAATTAATAGTATTTGTACGCTACTTTGCAGGTGGGAGAAGTAGGGTGTTCGTATATATCATTTTTTAATTGTTTATGTAGTTTTTGCTATATGGATTGATTATAAGCTTTTTGGTCAATCAAGTCCAGTTTTTAATTTTGACTTTGTAGTGGAGTTATAAAATTTACTTAATTATTGCAACCGTATTCGCTGCAAATAATGTCTTAAAATAATATTTATCGGGGGGCGAATCACGGTATTCGATATCAACCGAAATTTTGTTAAGATCGATATTCAAACTTAATTCAGATTTATTATATTTTGCATTAATATTGTATTCCTATAAGTTAAGTCGCTTTAGTGAAAGTTGTATGAAAGGCAAAAACAAAATAAAAGATTTATTTTGTTTCCCACATAAATTTCAGTTTTGTAACGTGATCTACACAATTTTCTAATGAAGCTAAGAAATATTATTACGTCTGAAACTCGAATTCGCAATTTTAAAAATAATTTTTTTAAATATGAAAGTATTTCTTTTAAATCTAAATGTTTGTTATATCTTTTCGAAATTCAAATCTAATAAATTTTTTTACTTTGATTAGATAAAAAATGCAGTAAAAATTAACTGCCTGCCTCATGATATCATTCTGTCGAATAGTGACATCTTGGGATTGAGAGTAACTCAAAATTTTAAGAAATAATGGGATTTTTTAATAATTAAATTTTGGTCAATTCTATATTTCGGCTTACAGTAGTTTCACGAACACCACAATTTGCACCTAAGTCCCTAGTTTACTCTATTTCGAGAATACAAATAATTTCTCTATCTTTAATTCTTTTTATAATAGCGGGTACTTGAGTTTTAATAAATCAGAATCAATCATGTTCGTGCGTGATCATCAGTGAAAAATTGTTTATTATTCCTTCTATTTACCAAGTCAATTATATGAATACGCCTGATATATTTTGGTGTTAATAGCGGGTCTTGAGTTTTAATAAATCAGAATCAATCATGATCGTGCGTGATCATCAGTGAAAAATTATTTATTATTCCTTCTATTTTCGAAGTCAATTACATGAATTCGCCTCATATATTTTGATGGTACAGTTTTAAGTATTTCATCTTCTAAGAATATTGATGGAACTTATACGGCTTAAAAGGCATTTTTGTATAGATATGCACAACATATTTTTGTTTTGATTTCTTAGTCAAAAGTGGTAAATAGGCGTTTTAAAACTGTATCATGAAATCTTTCTACTTTGCTTTGCAAACAGAAGTGTACATACACACTATGAGGCTTAAAGGTATTTGTATAATATTTATCTTGGCTGAAGAAGTAGACAAATTTTAGCCCGAATTTGAAAGAATCGCATAAACACATTTACAGTGAAGGCAGTATTTTAATCATAAATTTCAAGTGCTCAAATTTTGGCCACCGGGCGATATTAAATGGTATTATCACTGTATTACATTTTCTAGTGGTATTGCGAAGATTAAAATATTTATTTTTTCTAGTCTCATTTGTTTGTTGGGATATGTGAATTGATATAAAAAGAGTGATGTCTTATACGAAAAAATAAATGACACTCAATTTGTTTTATGAGCAGATTTGAAAACTCAAAATACTTCTACATCTTCTTTCTTTGTTGCTGTTTTATCAGGCTCTATCTAACCTTATCTTGTCCAAACAAAATCAATATTATTCTTTCACATGAAACAAAAGAGAGACCTTGATAAGATACGTACTCGTGCAATTGTACATAAACGATAAGAAGTTAAATTAATTTTCTTACTCACATAATAAACTGGGGTTTGCTGTCTGCATCCTCGTTCTCGTTGTCCGAAACATCAGTCCACTCATCACTCGTATCAGCTGTGCGGCCAATGGAACCACCACCATAAACGTTGACACCATTTACATCTCTCGATGATATATTTGTTTCAATTTGAGCATGAACATTCATCTGATAGATACGTTTGCTTGCATAATGCAGACTAGAGTTCAAGGAGTCTTCATAAAGACTGTTTGTTTTGTGCTCTGAGGAAATGGTGAGAGTAGAACCATGGCTACTGCCGCCGCTGTGGTGGCTTGCAATGTTGCTGCGTTTATAGTGAGAAATACTTTCGTAGCAATTCGATGTCAGTGATATGCAATCGGAATTTTTGCTTCGTAATAAATGCGGAGAATTTTGCAACTTGTTGCCAACACATTGCAGAGACTCATAGCAATGGGAGCCTTTGATCGTGTCATAAATATTTTCTTCGCCGCCATAATAATGTGGCTCTTGGCTGCGGTTTGATAGAGATTCTTCTTCAGTACTTTGAAGTCTAAGCAGTGGAGGTTTCGGTGCTGATCTGATGGGGGTGGGGGATTTTGGTAGAATTCTTTTTGGTTTAGGCAAATCGGGTAACTCATCTGTAACTCTGCGGACGCCAGTTGTAGTAATAGGTTGTGGCACTACTTCCACCGCGGGCGTGTATTCCTCGTAACCATCGAAATGTATGGGCTTTAGAGGGCCATCGGCCACGCATCCTGAAATCAATGAATCATTGGGGTTTTCAATAGGCTCGTAGCCATCTAATTCCTGTGTGCATTTAATGGGCTTTAAGGACTCCTCCTTCATGGCTTCCTCTACAGTTTGATAAATATCTTCTTCAAGTGTCTTGAAAGTTTCGGTATTACAATCGTTTAAGTTCTGAAACTCTCTCGTCTCGTACGGTTGTTCAGTCTTTATCTCAATGGTTTTGTCTATGCATATTGGCTCGTAGAAGGGTTCCTCCTCTTCTTCTACGCTCTTGCAGGCCACAAGTGGCAGGGGACTATTTTCACTTTGATTTTCCTGTGGCAGCGTGTGCTGCCCGTTATCCTTTTCCTGTTGTATCTCCTTCTGCTCCATTATCATTTGCTCTCCCTCTATGGTATTGACTAGAGTTACATTTACCGCTTGTATAACTGCAGATGGTTTCGCTACTGTATCTTTGGTATGGTGAAGAAATGATGGATTCGGCTTTAAAGGTTGGCCATATTCATCGGACTCCAAAATCTTATCGTCGTGCGGTAACAAATTTTGCAATTTTTCATCTACTTGTTGCAAAGCGTTCAACAGTTTGGCTTCAGGATTGTACATAATGGAATAGACATCATCGTCAGGGTCAAAATTCTGTGTGGGTGTGGAAGATTTCATGGGCGTATATTCCCCATTTTTTAAAAGATTTGAATTTTCACGGCATTCCGAATTACTGATTAATTCTGTTGATTCTACAGCGTCTTGGGCTGCGTCGATGTTTATGTTTAACGCTGCCGTAATTGGCTCCGATTTGGAAATGTCGGTGCCATTTGGACTGGTGGAGTTTAGCTTTTGCTTTTTGTTTGTGTGAGAGAAGGGTGTGAGGAACCTTAGCTTCTCATAGATTTTGGCATATTTGTGTTTGCGCTTCTTCTTGTCATCTTCGTCCAAATGCTCAGAAGTTGGGCAGCTGTCTGCAGCGTTACTTTTGAGTTTTGTCTCAGTTTCACTGTCGTCGCTTGCAGTGGAGTCTGGTTCTATCACTGATGCTTTTAGTTGCATATCTGAGTCATTGTCAAGTCTCTCTTCTCTAATTTTCTTTTCACTATTTAAACTGTTCTCCGGAAACTGAGTTGGGCTGGTGTCATCTGCACATCCATAGACAATTTCATTTACTTTATTTTCGCATTGCGACCCACTTTCCTCTTCTTTAGTTTCATTCCTGTCCTCCTCCTGCTGTCTTCTAGCTTCTATTTTCTCATTGACCGCAATCTGTTTCTCGTCCTGGGCATCTGGCATATCATCCGTTTTGCTTTCTTTTGCCTTCTTCTGCTTATTTCTTTGGATGCTTTTATATATGACACTATCGATTTTTGGAGGAACTACGGACATGAATTCATCTTGTTTAAAGATGTCCTCTGCAGAAAGACTTGTGGCCAATTCGGTTTCTTTAGTGGGTGCCTGGCAGTCGTTGGCGGATTTCGACTCCTGGCTGTCATTGTTGTCCACTAGAGTTTTGGCTTCTTCTTTTACCATTTCCAAAGTCTTTGTTGGCGGCAACGTCTGGTGGGATTTCGTTTCTGCTTTATTTTCAGTCTCTTTTTTGTCATTCAGTCTATTGGGGCGTGATGTGGCTAAAATGGTTTTATTGATTACCAATTCGTTACTCTTCCTTAACACTTGAAGACTTTTCAAAGGCACCTTCGGCTTCAAGCCCTTCGATTCACTTTCGAATTTCTTTATATTTCTTTGAACTGTTGAAGAAGAACTACGCGACTTGACTTGATGATTATTTGCATCTTGTTCCTGATTGCGGGAGGGAGACTGATTGCGGTTTAGGGCAGACGTATCCACTACCTTGTAGACGTGACCCTTGTGCGTCATGAGCACTCCATTCTTACGTTTAATTTCCCCCAACAGTGTTTTATCTTTTTGCATTATTTCATTGAATTGTTGAGTTAATTTCGCCACCAGACTGTTGGAGGGATTAACAACGATTCCCGTTGCTCCGCTAATCGCATCTTTGTTTGTGTGCATTTTGCGCGGCACATGATAAGATCGGGTGTGCGTTTTGAAACTGTATTTGCGAGCGGATGAATTTCTTTTCACTACCGATTTAACGCTATTAGCGCTGGCCGTTAGCGATGTTGCCGATGACTCTCTACTAATATTACTGGCTCTGGCTAAAGTTTTAGCCGTATCTTTTCTGGTTGTTTCTCTGCGACGACTGACTGCATGTTGTGGAGAATTTGCGGCCGTAAGTGATAGTGGTGTTGAGCTTTTGCTGCTTTGGTTGCTCTTGCCAACTTCAGTTGTGTTTTGGCTTTGTGCCGTTGGCAAAAAATCTATATCTTGTAGCTGTTGACTTAACATTTTGTTTTCATTAATGATAATGTCGTTGTCGTTGTTGTTGTTATTTGTATTTGTATTTGTAGCGGAAGTGGCAGCGATAAGCTGCTGGTTGTTATCACTATTATTTGTAATGATTCTTATCTGGGATGCGGGGGAGGAGAGTATTAGTTCTAGAGATTTTTTGCGCGAAAATTTGTCATGACGTTTCAACCAGTCGAAGTGTTCAGATGTTGGGCCAACGGGTAAAACGATACAATTACTTAACGTTCTGCGAGTTGAACTCTCACTGAGCTCTCTTAATTTGGAGGCCTGCTCTGCGGTTTTGTATTTATAAAAATTATCTTTTTCCAAATGTTTTTGTATGTCGATGTCTGATAAGGAAATTTCGTCGAAATCATTTGAACAGTCATGCAAACTTAAGGCTCTCAGTTTGCGAGTTCTTAAAAGATCTTTTTCGTTGAGTGGCAGGTGTGAGAGGGGTGAAGTTGATGATGGTGGTTCACCGTTGGCATTGATAACATTCACCAAACAACTCACCGATTTGGCGAACTGATGTTTAGAGCCTTTGGCTCTTAAGGCAGATTCTCTGTTGGCAGTGATTCGTTTATTCCAAAAATGTTTTAAAGTTTGTACTCCGCGAAACTCTCTTAAAGAGTCGTCGTCTTTGTGAGCACCTACTGATGACTTTGTTGTTTTTGTTTGTGAAATTTGCAAAGTTGTGGCTTTCTGAGGCGAAGTAGTCTGATTTTGTTGTTTTACTCGCACATTTGGGCACGTACAAGAGTTAACATTTAGTTGCTGTTGTTGTATTTTTTTATCGAATCGATTATGATTGCATAAGTTCGTTACCTTATTATCAGTTTTTACACATTTATTGGTCTTGTTGTTAGTATTTGTGGCATTTGTTGTGACTGTTGTATTACCAGTCGTGTTGTTCTTTAACCAATTTAAAATAGTCTTTGTTTTATTTGTCTTTGTAACAGGTGCAGCAGTGGCTGGATTAATGATATTTGTTGTTGTTATTTGAAGTTTATCATCACTTTTATTGTTGAGTTTAGCATCGGCCAAAATTTCTATTGGCATTGTAGCCATACAAGTTTCTGTTACAATATTGTCCAACATTTTTAAAATTTTGTTCACGTTTTTCAATGTTGCATTCGATGTTGTTGTAGGTATTTTGCATGAAATGTGTGCATTTTGTAATTTTCTTATTGTTATTGGGGTGGGTAAACCCACAAATTAGTTGGCACCTTCTTGGAGACCTTTAAATAAACAGAAAAGAGTGAAAGTTTTTATTAATGGCTTCGTCTGCAGTTGTTTCAATTTATTTGATTTTTTTTTTGCATTTTTAATGTGTTTGGAGGAATAAAAAAATAATAACATCATTAAAAATCTTACTAAATGCGAGAAGTCGAAACGTATATTTATTTCTAATTAAAAAAAAACGACTGCTGTAGGCTGATTGGATTGTTTCCAATAACAACCCCTATAACATTTTGTGACACCTTAAGCCGATACATATTTTAGCTCGATCAAAAAGAATAAAGTACTGCATAGTTATGACCTTAAACCCCCTTTTTAACAAGAGATGCTTAAAAACACCTTTTTGCTTCAATTAAAATTCTAATAACTTTTCCTGAGAAAGCTTCAGGCGACCACATTAGAAATATTTTGCCTGGTTAGTTCATATCCGACATGTAAAAAACCATTTAAAGTCTCTTAATATTCAACCAGAAGGGAAATAAACACACACACATACACATACATGTAGGAAAAAAATTTTGAGTCAATTAACAGAAAACGTGAGAAACGAATGTCTTATAAATGCGGTAGAATAGAAGCCGCAAGAGGAAAACCCACAATAACGTGCAAAAATGAGCAAAAATTTGTTAAAATAAAAATTAAATTCTTGTGTATTATTATCTTTTTTTTAAAAAGATTTTTTAGTTAGAACTTTTTATTGAATACGTTGAAATCGCACAAACGACATTAAAACGCAATTTTATTAAACTAAAATTAAATGTAATCGCTCACGTTTCTGATGAAAAGAGCTGTTAAAAATATATCCACAAGTGGTTTTTAAGGTCATGAATTTTTTATAAATTTTTTGTTGTTTTAAAATGTACCATCTGGAAAATAATAAACAATCAGAGTATAAAATACAAGTACTCAGATTTTTATATGTCTATTTTTCTAATACAAAAGTTATTTGTGTCTCTTATTGTCTGATCTCTACCGTATTCATAAATAACGAAATAGATTTGGAGTGTGTCTTAAAATTTAATTTTTTCATAAAATGTATTTTAAAACAGTCCTTAGATCTAAATGAAATTTGTGTATGAAATATTGAATAAAATGTGCTTAATTGCGTAACTCAATCCCTTTATTAACCCCACGCTTAAAAACGTAAAGAAAACACGTTCTTTTGAGAAAAGTGCAAGTATTTTTACACGCTTTCGAAGCACATTAAAGTGGAAAGTAAACAACTTAAAAAACATGAGAATTGAACTAAAAAGTAAATTAATTTTTACATAAACTTCAAACGATAATGAACCAAAATACAAGTATTATTCTCGAAAAAATGTGTGGGCGCTTTGTACCCCAATTTTCTCACATGGAGTGCCCGATGACATCTTTCCAAAAAAAATTTTTGTATGTCGGTTCATTATTGTTTCAAAGTTCTTTTAAAACTTTTAAATTATTTTTCGTGTTTTTTTAATTTTTTACTTTAATGTGCTTCGAAAGCGTGAAAAAATACTTGCACATTATGAGAAGATAAGAACATGAGCCACACCAACAATTCTATATCCATTCCTATCAGAAAACGGCTTCATGGAAAAATAAAATTTTGAATGGATGAGTTTGACGAATAGAAAAATTATTTTGATTAAAAATTTCAATAATTTGCACGCGTTTCTCTGGTGTAAATCGATTCATGATCAAATTTCAAAGCAAACCAAACAATATCAGCTGTTAAATGGGTGCTCAAACAAAGCAGTGATGCCAATTTAAAGTTGCAACACTCTAAAAAAAACACGCTGCATAAGCAACATTATTAATAATAATAACTACCCTACTTTGCTATACTTACACTCTCCATCAGATGATTAGAAACACTTGAATTTGCGTTTTAAGTAGATCATATCGTTTTGAATTTTACAGTATGACTTCCACTTTCTTAAGATTACAGAAATAAGTTGAACAGTTGTTGACAAAATATAAGAAATATATGGCCTTTTTAAAAAAGAAATTCAAGTGTCTCTAATCATCTGACCGACAGTGTCCAAATTTCAAATGAACAATTAAAACCTGAAAAAATAATAAAACAATTCTATTTCTTTGTACCTTTTTGAGAATCGTCCAAAATGAAATTTTTAATGTACATAAATCTTACATAACTCGCTTAGCCTACTAACTCACACATACGAGTTCGGTGTGTAGTTTCATTTATTTATTTTTTCATTTTAACACTTTTTTAATTATTTCCAGTTATTTTTAATTAACTGCAGAGTAATCGGAGCAATAATAATAATAATAATAATAGTGAAGTGGTTACCAAACAATTTGTTTAATTGTTATAATACCTTCTTCGTTTAACAAATACAATATTTGGTATTTGACTTGTTGGCCAACCATGTGTTTATGCGAGCATTTAGTGTTTTATTGCAGATTTTTTTGGTGTATTTATTTTGAAATTTGTTAATAGTACAACTGGAGGTGTTTTCCTAATGCAATAAATACTACATAACAGCACACAATAATGTTTGATTTTCTTGTTGTTGTTTATTTATTTGTTTATATTGAAGTCAAAACTCTGCAACTTAATACATCAGCCGAATTAGCAGCAATCAAATGCCAATAGTTTCTCATTAATATTCAGTGGATGGGTCTTAATTCATGGTTGCAATATTTGGCTAATTTTATGTTGTTTATATTATTTTTAATTATCTATAGACTTTGAGTATGTTTTTAGTTAGTTTTTGTTGTTGTGTTGTTATTATTATTAATTTTTTTAATGAACTTGAAGTCAAACTTTAGGGTAATAACGCTATAAATTATGATTTTTTTAAAAATGTTGTCGCTTTAAGAATGAAAATAATTTCGTAATGAAAGAAGGCACTGAATGAAATAAAAAAATGGAAGTTATTATTTTTATATTTTGTTATATTGTACTGTCAGTTAGTCTATATTCTTTTATATATTTGAGGACTAAAACCCAGCTAATTACTGGCTAGTGAGTTGCCTTCTTTATGGAGGGAAGACTGTAGGGAGGACAGTTTTTAAAATTGTGGCTAGAAGTTAACTTTCCTTACTAATAGATCAATAGCTATTATTCTTCAGAAACCTTTTAACTGCATGTTAGTAACGGTCAAGTAGTTGGGTAGGCAACCTTAATAACACTTTCAATAACCTCAATGAACGCAGAAGCGTTCTATTAATCACAAATACGGTGTGTGTGTGTGTGGCAAATCCCTTGGAGAATTTCAAATACAAAGTGGAAAAAGTGGTTTTTTGCAAAATGAGAAATAAATTTCTAGGCGATGTTGCTAAGTCGGTGTACAAGACCAACAACGAAGTGTGTACAACAATACTAGGGTATTCATTTCAATTAAACGAATAATTGAAATTATCTCATTTGAGTTAATCGAACAATCGATGAAAAATTTTTGTACTTATTAAAATTATTCGAGTTAACCAGAAGTATTCATAATTGATTTGTGCTAACAGTTGTGGCTACTGTTTAGTAAGCCTGCGTAATTTGATACAACCATGCGCATTGTTCTTAGGCCCTTTTTGCAATGGGCAAATTTATGTTATAAAGTTTTAATTCAGCTGTTATTCCTTTCTCTGAATTAAAGTTTTGCAAAATAAACTTTCCCAGTGTAAAAGGGGTCTTAAAAGGGATTAAAAACTGCGCTGAATAGTCATGTCGAATTGACGTCAATATCAGTTTGAACTGAATGACAAATTTAGCACAAGTAAAAAAATACAATTGTTTAGGTTTTATTAATTTCAATGATTTGAAAAAAAGAAAATTTCCTTAAAACTTTTACTGAAGTTATTCTTTTAATCAGCTTAAATTACTCGCATAAATCTTTTCTCAAAGTTGAGATATTATACTTCAAAAAATATTTGAATTAAATTTTTCTGTTAATCGAGTGCACACTATTCGAGTGTGCACCCTAATCAATACCAAACGATTTAAAACAACTCATTTATAATATTTATCGTTGTATGAAATTGTGGAAAACACTTTGTTGTACTGTGAGGCATTTAGTTTTTATTATTTAAAATTCCATTAGCATTTGCGGCCAATAACGCTCATTTTTATTTTTGTTTAAAACTAAAACAAACAAAAAAAGTTTTAATTAATTTACATAAGAAAGCAACAGACTGAGAAGGAAGCAACAGCCGTAGTAGAAGATGTGCTACGAGAAGAAGGCACAGACGGCTGGCTTCATACGACAATGCAATGCAATACAATTAAATTAATTTATTCTTCTTAAATAATATGATAAGAATGTTTCTTTTGTCACTATTTCCATATTTATGTATTTCAAAAATAAAATAAATAATGATTGAGTCTGATTGACTGATAGACTGATGTGTGACATAGAAGGAAACATGTGAGTTATTAAATATTTTCGAAGGACTTTATTTTATATAGAACGTTTTGCCCAAAAACGCAGCACTCTATACCTAAGTAAAACATAAAAAACGTTCTTAGTTAAAATCTCAGAAGGACATGATGATAAATATTCCTAGGCACAAAGGAAAGTCAACATCAGTTTTATTCAATTTACACAGTTGAGCAGAACAGTTGTTTTCGAAAGTCGCTACACTTTCATCATCAGTGCTCATGTGTATTGTGTTTGTCACCACTTTTTAGGTGGCTCAGTTAACAAAAACGTGTTAACATCAGTTTGATACAGTTCTCGGATTATTCATAATAAAATTTGTGTAAATAGGAACGGTTATCACATTCAACAAGAAATTACATTGAATTAATAAAACAAGTTTGGTTATTTCAAAGGAAACCTGGTCAAACAAATGAAATACTTTCGTTGATGCTATGAACTAATTTCATTAATACAACGATACAATTTCAATGATACAAGGAAGTAATTTCGTCAATAGAATGAAAACTTTCCATTTATGCAATGAAATAATTTCTGGGTACAGTGAAGTTAATTCATTGGTATAATTAAATAATGCCATTAATTTAATAAAAAAAATATTAATACAATGGAATAATTTTGTTGATACATTGAAATGATTTTTTTTAATACAATTGAGTTATTTCATGAACAAAATAATATGGTTAGCAACTGTTCAGACAATTTAGAAAATGTATATCGATTTATTTTATCACGCTTTTATAATATCAACGAAATCTTCATCGAAACAACGTATATATTTCGTAGATACTATGAAATTCTAAATATCTGATAAATTATTAATATTTTCAGTTCTAAAGAATTTAACAAAAACTTAGTTTTATTGAAGAACTGAATATTTTTGTTTATACATAAAGTGGTTTCGAAAAAGATATAAAGTTTTGTTGTCATAAATAAAATAGAATATTTTCACGAAACTATGAAACTCATTGAAGCGATTCCAATGAAGCTCTTTCACAACATTGAACTGAAATATTTTTAATAAACTGAAACCCAGTGCAGAAATTCTGCAATGAAGCTCTTTCATAATAATCGCCAGATTTTCATCGGATTTGTGAAAAAATCTAATGAAATTGTTTCGTTGGATGCATGAAGCAAAATTCCTTTAGCCTGTTTCCATGACGAAGGCATAGAACTGGTCCCTTAATATTACCAACGGCAGTTGATGCTGTCATGTGTTAAGGAGCGCTTTACAACACCCTCTTTCGTCGCTAAAGAATAAAATGGCAACAACAAATTTTCTAAGTTCTGCTCTCTTTTCGTCTGTATTCCCCGCCCTGTTACTGTTTTCATAACTCCCGTATTGCATCACGAGAGTTCATACACTGAGTATTTTAAAATCAAATGCCCCACAGAACAGTGTTTTTATTTAACAGTTTGGTACGCTTCAAAAAAACAAATAAAATAATAATAATAAAAAAAATTGTGGCGGTGTTTTTACTATTATTTTAATATTTGTAATTTTTTACATATTAATAATTATTCGGATTGTCATTCAATATTTATGCAGTTTCAATTGTTCAACAGCTGCTCAGTTATGGAGTCATTGTCTAGATAATGCAACATATTTATTATTTATATGGCAGGAATCGAGTAAAGTAGTTTTAATTTTATTTTAAAAAAAATTCCAATCCATTGTTGACAACAAAGATTTGATTGAGCTGAAGGTGTTGACGAAGTTAAAAATAGATTCAAATGTGTTGTTGTGAAGAATATTTAAAAGTTTTGAATCACAATTGCTGTTCAAGTAAGTTTGTAATTTATTGTGCGCTATTGAAAAATATCAATATTTTTAGAATTTTCGGTAGTGAAATTATTATTATTATTATTAACATGGCGGACATGTTGATTTTAACAAATTGTATTTATTATAAATGTTTGCTGAAAATCGGTGAAGATTTTGCTGAATTACATCACATATTCTTTGAACGAGTAATTTTCCTGAAGGTAGATTGGGCGTGCTCTGTTATTTGTAAATGGAAACAAGTTAGATTTATTGCATCTATTCTTTTGTTTCTTTCATTTAGTCGGTACCCCAAGTTCATATTTCAAATGAGTGATATACGCCCCTAAATTTTGTTTCCGAAAACGATATAAAATCGTTAGATGACATTTGCTGGTACAAAGACGAATTAAAATAAATTATTTAAATTCAGAAAATTATCTCGAAGGTACAAAAATATCGTTTTAACACTCTTCAGTAGTGAAATTACGATTCATAAATGTTGCGCATGCCAGCAATAACTTCGAAAAAGAGCTGGTACCATTGAATTCGGCGTAATCAAAATAATTTCAGCTGTGCCCAGCTTGTTGAAAAACCAAACCAAAGTGTTAAATGAAACGGCCGATTAAAATTAATTTAATAAAATTTTGAATGTTGTTATCAAATTAGTGTTATTTAAAATATTTGTTCCGTTCACTTGCAAGAAGAGCATAAAAATGGAAATCGCCTTTAAAAAATCATTTTAATAACTGTTTGTTTATTTCTTTAATGCATTTAAATAAATTATTTAATATTAATTTGAATTCTTTTATCTGCCTGTTTGATTACAGTAAAACTTTCTCCTACAAAAGCGGCGTTCATTTATGAGAAAGAAAAATTGATAATTGAGAATTCGTTTATTAGCCATAATATCTTTTACATAATATCGTTCAAACAAAAGAGTACCAAATTGATAAAAAATTATTTCAGAGACAGTTAAATGAAATTTCATAATAAATGTAACCGTTACTTTACATGAAAGTTAAAAAAAAGTGGACAAAAGAGATCCAGTTATTCAATTCGAGTATGAAATGAATCTTATCATTTTCCTTCTTTTTGATATTTGCTTTAATATAAATATTTTTTTGTATTAGAAATGGAATCGGTGTAACTTCTCGCTTAAATATTCTTATTGCTTGAAAAATCAATGATAAGAAATAATTGAATTGATTTGATTTTAAAAACTTGCAAACGAACTTGTTTGCAGCTAAAGGCAAACTCAGCTAAAATAAATTATTTGGGGCATAATCTCGAAATATCACTTCATATTGATTCGGAGTGGGATTTCCTGCGATGTTTTAACTCCTAAAACAAAGATGCGTGTAAGGAAAAAATAAAATAATATGCCAAAATATTCTGTCTAATTGTATTCAAAGCACTGAACCCTTTGTGACGCACTTTACATATTCTCCAATTTGTTAATAAAAAAAAAATATTTAATGCACTTGTCGATTTTATTTGAGGGTGCTGCTGTTGGCTGAAGCAGTGAACACCAGACTACGATCCCGATCCCGATTTCGACTCCGCACTCAGTCATGAATAGAGTTTCAAATCGAATGATGACCGCGGTTAACACTATCATGTACTAAAAGCAGAATGTAGCACCCTCTTTCTTCGTTAGTAACTGTACCAAAAAATTTATCGGGGAAGTAAAATAGTTACAGTAAATTTTATATCTTCTGATCTGTCTTCCTCTGTCCTCTTAACACTAGCCCCTCCTTTCTTGTTTTGGCATAATGCACTGCGTGGAGAGAGGGTCAAAGGAAAAAAAATACAAACTTCATTACCTCCGTCACAAGATACTATTTTTAGGTTCCCAAAGTTACGAAACTTTTATTACCGCGGGGTAATTAAACGGCTGGCTTACACTGTATTACATACTCGTTTGTTGTCAGGCTGGTGACTTCTAAAAGTTATATCATGCTTTCAGAAAAAAACGTCTTTGAATATTTTCCATTGCATATTAACAAAACATACTGCACAGTGGGCAATATCTTTTAAAATTGTTCTTTTTTCTTTGTTTTGGAAAACTAAAAATAATCCAATATTTTTTTCAATAACAATGTTTCATTTCAGTAGAAAAACTACATTAAAAATAATTACATTAAATCCTTTTAAGTCGCACTTCGCGCTTATGCATGAAATCATTAATTCAGCATTTAAAAAAATATTAACATTTTCAATTTTTATAAAAATCTTCTCAAGCAAACGTAATATTTGTTTTATAATTATTATTTTTTCATTTAATATTATTATTTAGCACCTTTTTAGTCAACTTTTATTTATCCTCACAGGACACGTTTGATACGAACTGTTGCGATATACGATTAAATAATAGTTTCAATTGTTCTTCATTTGTTTTGGTCACTTTCCATTAGAAGTGTTTTTGCTTCATTGATATTAAAAGTAATAACTATGGCAACAAAGTCGATGCATACATAATTTGTGTTTGAAGTATTCCCGCATTTTTTCCTTTTGTTTGTCGTACCTTTTTCGGGGGATGGCTGGCGTGTTGTGTGTTATAAATTGTGTTGTTTACAACAAGTAGACTATAAAAATGATTTTATCGACAGTTCATATCATTCAATTTGATATTTTTTAATATTATCTATATATAAATTTCTTTTATGTGTGTTGATGCGAAAGCTCTGACTGATACGCGACAATTGCGACGGCGTACTAAATTGTCTTTGTGCTCGCACTTAACCAGACCTCTAGTTGCTGGCTGCACTTGTACTACGGCTTGAGTATTATTGTTATTATTAATGGTTGACCTCTGAAGTGCTGTAGTAGTCTATTGCCACTAAAACTGTTTTATTTTTTATTTAACGTTTTTTTTTATAAAATAAAATCTTGTCAAAAGAATGACAAAAAAGTATTAAGTGAAAGACAAGAATGCAGTTGTTTAATGCAAATTTGTTCATGGTAAATCTGCTCTTAAATGCACGTAGGGCTTGATTAAAAGTTTGTTGTTGTAAGCCGATGTCAATGCAGACAAAATATTTGAAATATTTATAAAAGAAAAATAAAAAAGAAAGTAAACGAACGAATTAGTGAACTACTGGTGATGGCAAAGTATTGATTAGTGGCTACCGAATACTTTTCGAGATACTTGTTAGGCGAAAGTAGTTACTCAATGTTTTTACAGTTACCAAAAATGCAAAGTGTGACCCCCAAAATTCACCCTCAACGTAAAAATAAATCTAAACCTGGCAATACCGTGCGTTTCATATGTAACTCCTTCTTTAGCCGACCGATTCGTTTGTAGAATAACCTCCTAATTCATAAACGAGTATTAAAAGTAAAGTTGCTTTAAAGTATGGATTTTGTATCGTTGAAGATCCCTTAAAGCATTCATTAACTTTAACAATCGTTTGTGAATTAGGGGTAAGTCTTTTCTTCTATTGTTCATAAGCACTGCTCCCTTTGCCTTCCCTTCCGTATCCAATTTTCCTAGTTCTGGGCACAATGTATCGTCCAAGAAAAAAAAAACACGATAATATGTGATGTTTTAAATGTAAAAAAGGGTTGAAAATATTTGCGCCCTATTTACCCAATTCACAAACCGTGTTGCATTGGAAAAAACAAAAAAAAAATTCAAAACAAAAACAGTCGAAATGTATTTATTTTTTCAGAGATGTTCTTGATTTTTTCAATACAATTTTAAATGATACAAGAAAGCTTGTGAATTGCCCAACTGTTGTATTTCTAAAGAACTTCTGCTTGCGTTTGCCGGTTAAACGAATATTTTCAAATAATTTCCAAATAACTTTGAATTAGACTTCAAATATCTACCAGTCGTCAGTATCCACTTCCCCCCTCGACCTTGCCACTAATCAAATTTAGTATATTTTCATTGTTATATTTCTGTTGCTTTGCAACAACATGGGTGTTAACTGTTTTTGTTGCGATTGCCGTGTTGTATTGCATCGTAACCTCTAGTTTATTTTTCTCTTTTAGTTGATTTTCTTTTGCTCTATTTTCATGGTAATTAAACGGTGTTTTTAATGATTTTTTTCTGGGTTTTTCTTGCATGTTTTTCATCTTTTTCTTTCATAATGTGAGAATTAATACTCGCAGCTTTAAACTTTATAAAGACTGTTTTTTCTCAGGTTGGTTTTATTGCACATAAATCTCAGCAATTAGTTACTAAATGCTAAAAAATTTTAAATTTTAAAAGTAAAAATATATATTTCTTCAACAATTTGTTTATTCTTCTTAATATTTCATGGAGTTTTACAGCTGCCGCTCGAAACCATAATTTTATTTCCATTAAAATAAAATTGTTTCCACTTGTCTATCTAAATTAGTTATGATTAGCATTAAGTTGGTGTAATTGAATATTTTAAAATGTTTAGCATTTGAATTATCAACCAACCGTTCGCTCAGCAGTAAAATAACATAAAATTTCACTTGTTGAAAATTTTAAAATATTTGAAAGTTGAACTTTTTGAAAGAAATTTATAACCTTTAACTTATTGATTAAATTCAAATATTTCAAGCTTCAATTGCACAAAACAAAACAAACAAGCATGTCTGCAGTAGAGTTTTTTAAAGTGTGAAAGTTTTTAGATTGTAAAGGAAGTGAAGACAATTTTCTTAGCTTTTCAAAATATTTGAAATGGTTGGTTAGTTTTAAGTGCATTTACAAATTTTAATTAAGGCATTAGAATGCTGCTTGTTAACGTTTCACAAGCTCTGTTAACTTGCCTCCATTAACTTTTGAAGCTTTTCTTAAGTTTTTGTATAACAATTAACAAAATAACTTAATAACCAGGTGAAAATTTCAAAATAATTATGTGTAGTTTTCGTGGTATAACCGCTTAAGTCAACTTCCGTTGTTATTGAGTTTGAAATGTCAAATAGTTCACTTTCTAAATGATTAAATAATATTTTTCAAATATTATGAACCACACGCCATTTTTTAAACTCTTCTATTAGTTTTAATAACTAAAAAAATAACTAAAATTAGTGAATATATATTTTAGTAGGAGACGTACTCAGGGTTGACTTCCGCCCATATTGAGTTTCAAAGTCTAAATTATTCAAAGTCTAAATCTTTCTATATGATTAAATAATGTTTAATTTTTTGTTTCCTTTTTATAAAAAGAAATTGCTCTATTACTTTGAATAACTTCCAGCAATAAATCAATAAATTTGTGGATATATTTTTTTAAAAGTCAAGATTTATCAAACTTAGAGAAAATATTCTTTAAAATATTAATCATTTGAACAGAAAACTATTTCTAAAATAAATAAATAAAGTTTAAATTAAAACAATATAACAAGTAATTAATTAAAACAGGCAGTTGATAAACTTAAATAAAAATTTTAAATTATGTGCAATTATTCAAGTCTTGAAAAAATGCTTTCTTCAACTAAAAAAGAAACCACAAATTTTATTTAAGTAAAATAGACCAGACCGCTTAAACCTACCAGCAGCTAATGGCAAAGTTTTAAAAATATTAATTTCACTTTCAGCCGATATGAGATAAAAACAATAATCAAACCCGGAAAATAAAATTAAAATATATTACTAATAATGACTTTAAACTCGTGTTTAAAAAATTTTAAATTTCTGAAGAAATTTTTATCAAGAAAATTGGCATAATTCGGAAATAAAACCTGAAGACTTGCTTTATACTAAAATAACTTGTGTTCAAAGTCGGCTACACGCCGTTTTGCAATATATTGCAAATGTTTGCCATTTTATATATTATTTTGGAAAATTTGTATAACATTTGCTATTCAAGAGCTTTGCTATACTTTGTAGTCGATTTAAATATTTATTTAACTCCATTTGATACCACAAAAATTTTGTAAGATTTAATAATTATAAAGTGAACGCACAGTGTTCGCATTAGGAACAGTTTGTGTTCCCAAAGACAATAGACATAATAGCATTTTATGTCATCGAACTCAAACAAAATAGTATGGCAACTTTACGTCAAGACAATACCAAAGATGGGGCCCTTTTATCTACTCTTTGTGGGCAACAATTAATTAGTTCTGACAGCCTGTGGCTACTCTTTAAGGCCTTGAATAGAGCAAGAAATAGTTAGAAAGAGTCGATTGCTGAAGAGTACAGGAAAGCTGCATTGTCGTGACGAGACGTTGACAAGAAGTTACAGAATAAGGGCGATTATTTTCTTGGCGTGATGTTCATAAACAGTTACTTTTTAATTATGCAGTAACAATTATAAAATTTAGAATTTTGAACGATGGAAATGAGAAGGATACGTCTAATAATTTAAAAATGTGCTGCATAATTTGGAATATGTAATAACAAATCCATGGCAAAATCCATTAAAATTCATGAAACATATATAAACTTTCTTATTCGCCTCTATATATTTATGATATCCCTGTTAATAAATATCTTACTAAAAACTTGTTTTTCTCTGTGTAGAAATTTGTTTATATTATCAAATCAAATATTTGCACTTCGCTTGTCACTAATTACTTTAACTTTTTATTTGATTTTTGCAAGTGCAAACAATTTTGATATTTTTATTGAATTTTTATTTCATAAATTATAGATAAAAATACTTTATATCCGCAACAATACTTAAATACGTAAAAATACGTACCTTAAGGCAGAAAGTTGTACTCGTACTTGTAAACATCTTACAGGAAATCTTTTTTCAAATTTGTTTATTTATTTTTAATTATCAAATCTTATAAGCAAAATTTGCAATATTTTATATATATTTTAATATGCTCTAGAAGGTGTTTTATAATCATTTTTTTTTCAAATTATGTTAATAGATGATGTAGGACAAATAAATTAGCAAAAGAGAAATCTTTTCATTTCAAATCGCACACACGTATCAGCCAACGCTTTATTTAGCACGACATTTTTTAAGAATACAGATCGATGTACTTTTCATTTATTCCTGCAACGCTATCGGTTGCTTCTTTTTCACAGATTTTTTCTAATTTGTTAATAATGACAATGACAATAACAAAAACATACTTAAATTTCTACTAAAAATAAAGAACATTGACTTGTAAGTAAGTCTGTTCAAACACAAGAAAAAATCCCACCTTAAAAATTAACAAAAGCATCTTCACTTTGCGACAACACACCTTTTTTTTTGTTATTAATTTAAATTTATTGTAGTTTTTTTTCCACATAAAGAAATTTCTTTTTTAGCATTTCATTAAAAGCAAATTTCTTTTCACAAATTTCAATATTTTAGGGATACTTTTTTTTTGCAAACTGAATTAATTTTTTCAGCTTTTATTTAAAAAAATTGAACAATTAAAAAAATAGTTGGTTGAAAAAAATTTCACGTCGTTGTTTACACTATTGCTTGTTGCTATTATTAGAGTTTTAACGCGTTTATTTAAAATTTATAGAGCTCTTTTTAACAACAAATGCGACTCGTTTAACACACGTCTGAAAGAAAACTGAAAATACAAATTCCAAGAGTAAGTTTTAGCTTGAATGTAAGTAAGAAACTCCTATTTCGAACATACGGAACAGTAATAAAAAAATAAAAATAAAAAAATCACAAAAACACAACATCGATACCACAAAACAAATTCACACTTATTAAACCCAACTCAGTTCAAAATATACCCGCACTAACGAAAACAGAATGCAAACTACAATTCAAGTTATTTCGCAAAGACTGAACACGAAAAAGTTGCTGACTGCTATAAAATTAATATATAAAACAATAATTTAAAACTGTGGAAGTATCGTGTCTATGGATCGAATAAATTGCAATCTTTCTAATATTAAATTACATTAAAATTCACCTGATGTTATATATCACATGTTTCCTGAACATATCAACTACTGGAAGTATTAACAAATTGAAAAAAGGTTGTGTTTTATGGAGTTTCTTTTTCTGAAAAACATGTAACACTTTTTCATTTCATTTTTAAAAAGTGGTAGTTGAGAGGAGTTTTAAAAAAGAAATAATATTTTTTAATTATTAAAAGCTAATTTTTAATAATTTCTTTATTACCAAACGACAGAATGTTGGCATTTTTTTATTGAAAAGTGCAAAAAATGTTGCATTCTTTGCTAAAAAAGAAATCAGTTTTAGTCGTTCTGTAAAACATGGCAAAATCCCGACCGAGAAACGATAAACGTTTTTAAAGTGCCTTTTTGGCTTAAAACTATGTATAGTCGATTGTTACTCATATTTCTGAATGGCCCCGGAGAACGGCGGCCCAATGAAAATGGAACCCATCACATAAAATGATTTTGTTGAAAATGTGTTGTTTTTTGTTCTGCTTTTCAGCCGATTCACTTCATAAACATTTTTCACAATTAAAATTGTTTGTTCAAGACTATGGTTAAAGTTTCCCAATTTTTTACTACATTAATCTCACAGAATGACATTTAATTTTTTAGCATTTCAAAATTTAACAGCCAATTTACTTCCTAACCTCAAATTTGCCCACACACTGTATAAGCCACAATCAGATGTATTGACTTGAAAAGTTGTATTGTAAAATTTAATTTTTGTTCATTCTTTGGAAGAAGACAACAAATCGCTGTTGTAATTTCTACTGATGAGAGTGAGAGCTCTTTGTGTCACACACTCGTACATACACTCGTTGGAATATGTGAAGATACAATTTGTTTGCTCTCGATAATAAAAAACAAAAGAAGAATAATAAAACTTAAACTTCAAGTTTAACTTTTATAACTCCCTCTTCGTTCTTGTTGTTGTAGATATTATTATCAGTGACTTTTTTTGTTGCTGTTACTGGTACGCTTCTATTCTGTTTATTAGCCAGCAACTACAATAGATACAAACCTCGCGCAACCCAGTAAAATGTTGACAATCAATAGCCTCCCACTAATAAATAATCAGGGTACATATAAATATTTATTTTATTTATTATTTATCAATAAAATCGCTTATAAATTGTTGCATATTGGATAAAAAATTTTTTGTGTGTTGAAACTATTTTGGTTAGAACTTTTGCAATTCTCAATTGCTCTTTGGGAGTTTGTGTTCAAGCAAGCGAGCTTATAACATGCTGATAGAAAAGATTTGCTAAATTCACAAGTTTTGTTGTATCGTCTTACTATGTATTTAAAAAAGCAATTTCAAATAGAGTTGCTCAATAAATAATAAAAATATTTTTCACTTAATTTGGGTTTTTTCAAAAATTTTGATCTAATATTTCTTTTAAACTGCAACGATAAACGAACGATACAACGAGGCTTGTGCATTGATACTATTTATTATTTTTTTCAAATAATAAAATATTGTTCCACAAGATTGGATAACACACTTAAGTTGAAAACTTGGCGTGATGACCGCTTACGATCCAGGGGTAATACTGTAGACTGGTGGGTGGGTTCTGGATATTTAGCATACAAGCCAAAAACGCTGTAAATTGAGTTTAATTTTTTTCCTTTTTCTTCTATTAAATAAATTAAGGGGATTTAAAAGAATACGTATTTATCTTACCGCAAATTTTATTTTCCGTGTACACATAACAGATGAGTGGGTGTATTGAATCGCCAAGGATCCATATTGTAGGCCTTGAAACTTTGTGCTGGGATTTCATGAAGAATAAAATTATTTGCCAATTTTCATGTCTACTTGCATTTCTTTTTTAAAGTTTTCTCAATTGCATTTCTCTTCTCTGTTTTGTATGCATCCGACTCGCGCACATCCATATCACTTTTATGCCTTCTTCGCATATTTCTGATTTTCAGATTTTTCCCCCTGCTGTTTTATTGTTCTTCGTCTCCATTGAAGACCAACTTAAACATAAAATTAATAATGCCTGGGATGGATTTTTCTTGTTTTGGTTCTGCTCTGCTTTCTCTGTGCGCGCACTCTTTTGCACACTTTTTGCGTAGTTTGTTAATGTTTCAATCTAATTCTATGTCCGTTTCTCATTCGGCATTCAGTTGTTGCATTCCTAAATGCAGCGAAATGTATTTTTAGCGCTTCTTCATCTCCGTAGAGGCATACAATTAGCTAATGGAGGATTGCAAGTTCTTTTTTTTCATTCTTTCATTCTTTCTTTCTCTTGCTTTGTTATTATTTAGTAAACTGTAAATCATAATTTGTTAACTTTTCTTTAATTTATAGTTTTTGCTGTTGCAAAATAAAACAAAACCCGAATGAATAAGTGTGTAGTGGGGAAATAATGACATATAAATTATCTACTCAAAGTGTAAACTGTGGTAATCTTAGTTGAAGTTTACATTGAAGTGGATGAAGACGCTGTCCGTCCGAATGAAATTAACGCTCATGTATCAGGGCTATGGAAAAGGCTATGCTAAGTTAATTGGATTTGCAAGTATGTATTTGTTGCAAACCTTTTTTTTTAGTTAGAAGTAGAGATGTGCAAATGTAGTGATTTGTTCCCGTCATGACTCACGTGATTCAAAGACTAAATGAAATGGTTTACTCTGTAATTCGTTTCGAAAAGAAAACTATTCGAATTTATGTGTCATTGATAAAGCTTTTGCTTTACCGTTTATTCCCCCAACACTATCCTTCTCTTTCCATAATTCCTGCTGAATCGTGTTCTGAGTGCCGATACAAAAAGTTCAAATGTGATACAAAATATATATGAAATTATGTATTAACTCAAACAACAGCAAATGCTAATTTTTAACACTCTACATGATTTAATACGGGTAGCAAAGAATGCCAATAACAATTTGTTAATTATAGTTTTAATATTAATTTATTTAGTCGGCAACAAACATGGACTTTGTTCTGAAATACTCCACTACAAAATGACCCTTTTCAATTGCTACATTATGGCAGCACAATGTTGCATGATTTTACAACGAATGTTGTGTAGTTGTAAAAAAATAAATAAAACTTTTCACACACATTTTCTTAAAACGTAAAAAAAATTCTTGACCATATTCGTAATAAATTTCTACTTGCAGTTGAATATTAATTTCCATCATTTATATGTGTGTGTGGGTTATAATAAAGTTTGCTTTCAATTGTAAATTAACACCAGCAGTGAAACGCTAGAGGGATGGATGGGGGTTCCAAAAAGGAAGACAGAGTTCTGACACTGACAAATAGACTCCACTGAATTCATAGGCCGATTAAAAAAATAAAGAAATATGGATATAATAGTTTCTTATTTGTTTAGTATTTGCAAAAAGAAAAAATAAAATAATATTGTAAGTTCATATATTTTATGTGATGCATTCAAAGACAACTTCATTCATCTATTTAAATATTCATATACACGAATGCGTTACAATTAATAGAATTGTATTGTAGATCTAAATAGAGGGTGTAATTTCTGGAGGAGCATAATTATTTCATTAATGGCAAAGTTTCACATTTAGTTCTGACATGTTTTGCTGCCTGTTTCAGGATGTTGAAAAAATTGCTTCTTTCGCATAATTATATTTGAAAAAAAAACAAAATAGTTATGCGAAAGAAAGGATTCTTTTGACATCGTGAAACAGGCAGATAATTGTTTTGAAATGGTCCTCTCATAACGTTTATTTTGAATGAATAATTTTTTTCTTGTCTTAAACGTAAAATTTCGAATTGAAATTATTTTAATATTTTGAGAAAAAAGAAACTGCACGATTAAAATTAAAAATTTTGATTTAAGTATATTTTATCGAACTATTTATGCATACATTAAATACAATTATGGTAGACCAATTGCTCGAAAAGTATTTTTTTTTTTATAAATTCAGAATGATGTGATAATGCTTTCAAAACACAAGGTAACATCAACATTGGTTTTATATATTCATCATACACTGCACAGCAGAACAGTTGTTTTCGAAAGCCCCCGCACTTTCACTATCACTATTCGTGTGTGTGTTTTTTATCGATTTTTTAAGCCTCTGCGTTGCCGTTTGGTTGAAGAGCGCTCACATGTACTTAAGAAAATTCAAACAAAAAAGCTATTGGCTTAAGAAACATGGAACAAAACAATTCACGAAATGGGACACTTTTTGATTATCATAATAAAATTTATTAAAATTTTTAGTGTTAAACAAAGATTCGAAACAAAAAATTAATCTATTTGCTATATTGTTTTATTTTTTATTTTTAGCAAACACAAACGGAGAAGCACTTTAAAGAGCCCGCTGAAATAAATAGTCCATGGAACCACTGAAAGATCACGAGGTTGGTAAGTACAGCTTAACATAAAATTGGCAAAATATTTAACATGCATGAGATACAGTCTCGTTTGAAAAATTAGATCAGATTCCTCTGCTTCTTTATTAATGTAAATTGTAATGCACTTGACAAAAAAAAACACCCGTTTTCGCGTATTAAAATTTAAAGATCCATGCATACAAACTATGCACACAGATACGGACATTTACATATTTACAGTGTAAATTTTACACACATATTTCTTATGAACTCGGTTCGTACTCCATTCCGATAGCGTTTGAGTTTTTATGTTGCACACCACTCTTTCATGCCAACACACCCGATGTTTGTAAATATTCTTTTCTGTTTTGTAAAATCAGCTTCTTTATGGAAACAGTTCATTTTTATTGTTCGAAGAATCTCTCAATGACTTGCGATTGTTACGAGATGCATCTGTTTAGATGAGAAGATGTACGGATAAGAGTTTTTTTTTGTTCTTCTATTCAAACATTTCAATATTGCGAATGCAACACAGTTTTTGAAGTTGTAAATTAATTTTAAGTTGCAAAAGTTTAATTTTTAATGCGATATGACAAGAACTTTTAAGGCGAAACATGAACTTCGATGTTTTCGATTAAGTTCCTACAGCAGCTATTTTGTAAATTAAGCTCTCAGAGTTATTATGGAAACAAATCTTTCGAAAGATGCCTGAAAAAATAACTATTTGAGGGCGAGTTCTGAAAAGTACTAGAGTGAAATGCTGACAATTTATTCAAAATTTTATTAGTTTTAGTAGTTATTGTTTGGGCTCAAATGACTCGTTTTTTATAAGTTTTTTTTATTTCCAAAGCAGCGATTAACCTATTTAATCGTAAATCGGTCTTTAGCTCAAGAAAACTTTTTCTTTAAAAAACATTTATTATGGTAAATGTATCAAATTTTCATTATTGTTATGTGACGTTACGAAATTTGCTTTTAATTTTATGTCTCTATTACAACAGTACACCCTTAATTTGGTTATTTGTTTATATAAATAAATACAAATGCAATAACAATAAGAAAAGTAATAAAACATGTGTTTTATTAAGCAAAATAAATATTAAAAAAATGTGTATTTATGCACATACATCGTGATATTGATTTCGTGCCTACATCATGCCATTTACTCAGAAAAGCTATCGTTGTCATTTAATGATATATTTAAATAGTTTGACAGTAATTATTTGCACTGTTCAGATGGAATGCGGTTTCGTTTAAGCGGGAAAGTGCATTTCTGTATGCACCGATTTGTGTAAGTGCAATATAAACAGTTTTAGCAAGTTTGAAAGCCATTGCATGTGATTTCTTGGCTCTTAAAAGCTTTCTTTATACGAATAAATGGCTTTTAATTCATTATTTCAAACACCAGTGCTTTCTTAACTGTACACAAGCGAACAAGAAAAAAAACTATTTGTTTACTATCAAACAAGTGTGTTGTTTGGTTTACTTACAACGTGTTTTAAAGTTTAAACCCGTTTTGTGTAGAAAAAAGTTTTTTTTTGTTACGAGAGGAATTTGTTGGCGGCCAGAGTAAGAGAAAATAATTATTGAACAATTTCGATTTAATCCGATTAATATTAAAGTAGGACAAGCCCATTATTGCCCATTATTAAAGAACAAATATTCTAATTATTTTTATTTATTTCTTTTCAATATTTAAGAACATAATAAATTATGAAATTAAATTAATCCGTTTGAAGGAAATGGTACTAACTATTCTAATGATAATCTTATATATTTTTTTTACTACAAAAATTTTTAGTAGGAAGAGTGTGTATAAGAGATAATAAAATTTTTTTAAATTAATATAACATCACACATACTTACATACAAATGCATGCATGTATGTATACATACATAAACATATGTAAGAATATATAAAAAAATTTTTAAAAAAATTTCACATTGCCTAAAACGAAAAGCTCATAATATCATATTTCAAAATCTTATAATACATTATTTTGTCATACTGTCGTCTCTCTTGCCTTAATCGGACGGAGAGAGTGTTTTATACCAATAAGGAGCTCTGCAAAACGCCTAAATTTATTGAGTACATCTAAATATAAATTTATCTACGAAATATAATAATTTCCAAAGTAAAATAATTTCAATAGTTTGTAATACAAACTTTTTTGGAGCCAATAATTATATACTCAGTGCGGCTAATTGCTTAATATTGTTACATTATCTAATTACCTGAAATAAAATTAAATTTAAACTTGCGTCATTTTCAAAGGAAACGGCACTTATGCCTTTCGCTTCTTAAGCGTGTGTTCATAAACAGAAGGTAAAAGTTATAGATAGCTAAATACTACATACAGACATACATATTGTATGTACATACATAAATAGGTACATATATGAAACATATACTTGCATGATTGTAAATCCACATTAGGTTGGTTCCTGAAAACTGTGTTCAAATTCTGAAGGCTTTTGAAGATTAGATGACAATATAATCTATGGTCGTTCATTTACCATGAACTTTGGGGAAAGAGCTATAAATTTCGTTCTAAACTTTTTGTAGCACACAACTTTACCAGTTTAATTTTTCTTCCAGCAGTGGGCTCTCCTAATGCCAGCATGTGTGTACTGTTTTGTATCAAAGTATAAGTACATTTAGAGATTAAAAGATTAAATACTCGTGTACTTTTAAATATAAAATTTTAAGAAAAGTAAATAATATTCCCAAATCGTATGTGTGTATTCAATTATGTGTGTGTTTATGTAACATTGAAAATCAATATGTGATTAATCAGTAACAATATTTATTTTGTATTTCATGGACTAAACTAATTTTCACTAGCTCATTTTTGATGTTGAACTTTCAAATAATACTGAATGAAGGAGGAGTTAGACTTGAGCAAACTTTCATGGCAGCATTTGCAAATTTTATATGTTTAACTAAATCTTTTTCATATATATTTTATTAGGCAAGAATGTTGGATATGAAGTCAGATTGTTAATTAATCCAATTTAGAAGGCAGAAGATTACGCCCGTAACAATAATTTTTCCTCATTGATGTATTTCACATTTTTTTCTAGTTTTTATGTACAAAACTCTGGTACATATAAATTGAAGTCCTTTTTTAATTTCCCTGCACAAAAATTTAAAATTTTCACAAATGAGGAAGTTATTGGTTCTATCTCGTTTTGAAAAAATGAAGTTCTCATCGGATTTCAACGTTTTGAGGTCTTAGGAAGCATCCCTGACTAATTCTGAGAACACGTCATCATGTCTGTACGCATGCACGTGTATGTATTTGTGTGTGTGTGTTTGTTTGTGTGCGTGTAAGTATGTGACCCGTTTATAACTTTGGAACGGCTTGACCGATTTCAATGAAACTGATGGGTAAGAAGGGTTTTACTGAACTTAGATTTTCTGTGATTCTCAACCGATTCGAACCGGTAGATTTTAAGAAATTTCGGATAAACTTGGTTTTTATAAAATAAATTTTAAACGGCTTTATCGGTCGATTCCAGAAACTAATCAGATCTCAAGATTGAGAATCCACGTCGGCCTCTGCAGACCAGGTCAACATTTATTTTTGAGAAGCTGATGTTCTCGATTGTTTTACTGTAATGAAAAACAACATCAATCATCAAATTATATAATAATACCTGGGAAGTGATACTGTTTTTGTGGAGTACAACAAAAGTCTTAATCGCCCATATTCTATTTGGCAGCGTCAATGCAACACAATACTGTTTTTAGTCTTTGATGCAAATCGACATTCCCAATGTCAATATTGAAAGTTATCGATTACTGTCAACATGTTTTTTATATTCTCTATGAAAATGTGACGGCGATGCTGTTCAATATTGACTCTGATTTTGTCGTCAATGTTTTTGGTGTTGTGTTGTGTTGACAAAATTTTTTTTGCGTTATTTTGAAAAGAAAAAGAAAATGGATAAAGATAAAATTAAAATTACAAATCCCAAACAATTTGAAAAATTGCTGGAGGAGATGCAACAAAATCCTAAACTAGCAAGAGGATTTCTCAGAGGCACTGTACCCAATAATTTTAAGGAAATGTGGGAGAATATTTCCACAATCTTAAATGCCCTTGGACCACCGCAAAGATATGGCGATGGATGGCAAAAGGTACAGCAAACAGTTTTTAAGCAAAATATGATCTGTAACAAAATGCAAGAACTCTCAAAAGAGAGTAAACAATCAGTGGTCTGGTTGCACTTTATATTTTATACCAAATTTTCCACAAAAATATTAAACAAAACAAACAAGCTGTTCCAAGAATTAGATATTTGTATCTAAATTATCGATAAACAGGCAGCGTCACATTTCAATTCTTATAGAATATCAAATTAGTGTTGACGCGGTGTTGATGTTGAGTAAAAGTGATGTTGACTTAATATTGACGACGATGTTGACGCTGCCAAATAGAATATGGGCGAATATTCGATTCAAAAAACCTCTCTATATTTATTTCCCAATGACTTAATTTAAAGATGATCTCGTAAAGTTGCTCTCCATACATCCCATATCTGGGTACGACTAATCTACATACTTTCACTGCATTTATATGCAACACATATCTGCAACATTTCGTGTATTAAAATAAATCAAAATCCTGCCATAAACATTCCCAATAAACCATAACCTCATTTTATTTCGCTTATTCAAACACTTCTGAAATATTTCTTGAATTAAATGGAATTCCATTCGTAGACTGTTGCTTTATCATCATGTCATGATGATGAAAAATGCAATACTCGTTGCCATAATCAATAAAAAAAATAAACTGCCACAGTCATCACCTCGATTAGCTTGTAAATTCAGCACAAAAACACCAAAATTTGTTGAAATCGTGTTAGTAAACAAAATTTGCGTGAAATTAAAATTAAACTTTAAATTTTTTTCCCAATATTTTTAAGAAACAATTTTATAGTTCATATTTAGAAATTTTGTTTAAAAATAAACTCAAGCAAAAAAGTTTGTTTGTGTGAATGTTAAAATGTTGTTTGTGCAAAGCTGCGTCATACGTTGATGTGTTGCAAACATGTTTACACATCGTAAACTAGTTTTTACCATGTTTTATCATACAACTTTCAAAAAAAAAATTGCTTCAAACAATTTTAAAATTCTTTCAGAAATAGTACACTCACAAAAAAGGCAGTTTAAATATCTATTAACTCACATCGGGGTCATGTTAGTTCACTCTATTTACAGTCAATAATTATCGATCACTGACACCAATTCACACACAACTATTTGAAGTATGTCCTCCGATGCTTTTGATGAAGTGGAGTTCAGTAAACCCAAATTATTTGTGTTACTTAAAATGAATTAACAATTATTGTCATAGTTTTAGAAGAGAAGGAGGAACTAAGTGGAATGGACCATATAAGAAATTGTTGCTTTAACAATGGGAATTACATAATGTGGCTGATTGTGTAAGGCGTTGGCGTTATTTGTAGCAAATTAAAGAATACAAATTGTGTGCTTCTTTGCACAAAAAAAAAAAATGCCAACGTCTCATACAAAAATATTCTCTCATAAAAACTGTATAAGAGAATAACACATGCACACACACATATGAACAGCATCCAATCTGAAAATTTTAAATTTTATGTAACGTATACTTTTTGCCAACGAATTTCTAGAGATAAATTCATCTGATGTATTCCATGTTGCTAAATTACTTATGCACTATGACAAAATGTTACTGTTCGATCGAATATTCAGGACCGGCTTCGAAGATCGGCAAAAAGTAGGAAGTCCGGAATTGTTAACGAAATTCTCCGAACACGGAAGTAATTGGAACTCAATAGTATCATGAATAAACTACAACGATGACAAAATAAAAAGATATGATGTATGAAAATTTCGTTGCAATTTCAGAGGTTGTCGGAAAATATGACAAGAAAAAATTATTAATTTTTATTTGGCAGAAAATTCTATTATTTATTTAAGAAAACCACATTTCTGAAATATAAATAACAGCTTCTACGAGCACCTTAAATTTTTATTTTGTTTTAAACAAATCAATTTTAAAACAAGTTGCAATTTTAAAAATACATCGTTTTCGGTTCGGATTCTGCCTGTTTTTGCAAAATTGGCTGGTGTGTTCGCCTCCGGTCTGAAAAAGTACGTTCGGTCGGATACCACAATTTCTGTATGAAACAGCTTCAGTATTTTATACTTGCCATAAATTGAAAAACTCTGAATTTGGTACTTGGAAAATATTTCAAGAGCTGGAAAGCTCTCCAAGGGAGATATATTATTGCCCTCGATAAAATAAATTCAAGTTTTGTAACCATCAAATACAATTACTTTGTTTTTAATGTCGCAAATCAGAGCCATGATTTATTAGTTTTCAAGGCATCTTAAATCTTATAGAATCGTATTAAGTTTAATAAATGGGAAAATCATTAAAAGCTAAAAAAACATATTATTTTACTCTTCTCCAAAACCGGAAGAAAATTCGCCATAGTGTTTTCAAAAGCATTAGCTATTCCACTACTTGTGTTTTAATTAAAAAAAAAAATAACATGTTATAAGTACTTGTTTATTTGATCTATCAGTTTCTTCCTGTGTACAAAACGCGCTGCGCTCATATTCAGCGGACTGAGGCCATATTGTAGGCAGCATTTTCACGAATCATTAGTATTAAATTTGTTTTCGTGAATGGTTTCATTGTGTGCTTTTTGTTGTGTGTTTTATTGTTGCTGTTTTTGTTGTTGTTATTGCTGCTTGTTGTTTATGGGAAATTGCCATAAACATTAACATAAATTTTATGTTAATTTGTTTTTTCTTCTTACAAATTTATGTTGCACATTCATACTTCTTATGATGCAATTTTTTTGCAATGCATACGTGCAATGTAGCACGCATACCGCACACATAGACAAATACATACACACATGCAGTTAATTTTAATCTTAAAAACACATCTCTTTTTGTTGCACATTTTCCTTAAAATGTTTATCAATCTTTATTTATACGCTTTTTTGCAATTGTTGGCAGCAAGAAATTTATACATTTTTAAGGTTTATTGCATTTATTTGCAAGCACAGTTTGAAAATGAGAATTATGGTTTTGATTTTCAGTGTAAAACAGCAGCTGATTGTTGTTAATATCAAGCGCCCATGTGCTGAAAAGCGCTAAAGTTTTCAAATGCGTGCTGTGTTTAATACTAATACAATGTAAAGTCTTTGTGTATTTTTCGTATGAGAATGAAAACAGCTAAAATCGCCTATTACTCCGCAGTGATAAAAAATCGCCTATTTTACAATTGGAAGTTCTTTTATTGAAATCGATCACAATAATGTATGTTTTAAGACTATATAAAAGCACATTGCATTTTATCTATGCATTTTAATTTCTATTGTTGAATACTCAGATGCTGCCATATTCTTTATTTACGATTTGAAACAGAAAATCTTTTTGTGATTGCGATTTCCAGAATTTAGAATTGTCAACCGAAAATATTGATAACAAAAAATTTTATATATTTTTATAAGTAGACGATTTTTCTAAATTCGCCACTGTGAAATGTTTCAAATTATATGTTTCATTGAAAACATCATTTTTGTGATTGCGGTTCCCATCGTCTAAGTGAAAATTTTTAACCGACAATATTCGTAAAAAAATCCGCATCTTCTTGTTGCATTTCCCCACAGTGCAATGTTTCAAACTATAATTTTCATTGAGAAAATTTTTTGAATATTTTAATTAAATTAAATTCTATAAAATTGCAGGTCTACAAAATGTTCATTAGCACGGACGATAAACAATTACTTTTGAGACATCGACTAGTTTTTAGTGGCAAAGTCCAATTTTCTCGAAAATATTAAAATAACGTTTCTTAGGAAAATAAAATAATTAGCATTTTTACCGCCACAAAATCAGTTTTAAAAATTTTTTCAGCACAGTTTTGCTGTATTATAATTTCGTTTTAAGGAACTGCATATTAAAACTAACTCAAAAGCGACTGCATGTCAAATTCCTTGCACGAATACTTTTGCACTATTAATTTATGTGCGAAACGGATTAAAAATATTTAAATTTCTAGTGACACACATTGTTTTTCAATAAACTTTATTTTAATTTATTGCTACGTGTTCGTCTAAATATAATAAAGAAAAAAGGTTAAGACGACAAATAATGAACACTCACACGGTATTTATTGACATATTTAAATTGTTACGATTATAAACGTACAAATAATTAATTGTTTGTTCGCAAAATCTTAACGTTTCAATTTCAAATTCATTGTTTTCTTAATTATATATTTCAAGAACGAATTAATATATGGAGTAAAATAAACACTAAATTAACTAGTAAAAAACTAAATTTTTATTAAAACAAACTATTGCATGGCTGTGCCAATCCCCAAGGCCTGAGTGTTGCGAAATGCAACGCTGTTTTAGAAAAAAATACATCTCTAATTTTATTATTTACGAATTTTGTTAACAATAACGCATACACTGAAATATGTTACAAATAACTGCTTTTTCTACTGGTTTTTCTTTTTTGAGTTATTGTTTTTTGTAAAATAATTCTCACAGATTTTATTTGATGTGATTTTGTTTGTTTGTTTTGGATCACGAAGATGAAAGATATTGTTGACATAAAAATCGTGTTTGGTGTGTGTATTGCAGACTGGTGATGAGATGGTGAATACATTTATACTCTTCATAGCACACGCACGAAAGCTTACGCTCATTTAGTACTCAAGAAAAAGCAAGGAAATTTACAAAGTATTTTATTAAAAATTCAGTATGCAATGCAGTATTTTACATTTCATTTTGATTATTATTATTCTTATATTTTAAGGAAAAAAATTAAAAAATTCCTGAATACGTCAAAAATTAATATTTAAAAAATTCGTTATACATAAATGTAATTGATTTGTTCTCAGCCAGGAAACAGTTAAGACGTTATTGTACACATTCACGGTGGATATCAATTATTTGTGGTTTTATCCACGTAGGCTCCCGTGATGCACTTGATTCATTACAATCACATGCATCTTTATTGTTCAACTAAAATGTGCAAAAAATTCCAAATGAATTATATTAAAATCTCAAAGCTGTTGTTTAGTTGTTCGCATGTCTGTCTGCACGTCAATCGTCGCGATTTTTAAATATAAACAAAAAGTGTCCTAAAGAGAAATTTCTTTTATTTAATTTATAAGTGAAATCTTTTAACATTCAAACAATAAAATGTAATATTTTTGGGAACCTCTATTACACTGCGCTTAACTCTAATCTTTGTTGCTTTGGAAGACGGACAGTAGCAAAAAAATTAATGCAAATCTGTTAATTGTCTTAAAATATTTTATGAAAATTTTCTCAGAAGTATGTGGAAATTTTTAGATTTAGTTTCTTTTTGTTGTTTCTGAAAATTTTAATTTACCAGATATTTAACGATATGTGACGCATGGCTGAATAAACAGGTCAACCTAATTCTTCAAAGGACTTTTTTCAGGCTTGCGTTTTGACCTATAAAATAGTTGCATATTGTCAATAAGTTATTTACGTTATTGGCCGCCGTTATATATTTTGTTTACCTTTTAGCGAATTTTCTTAACTTTTCTGCTTTCAGTTATTGTAAAATTGATTTCAAAACCACAAACACGTTTTCCTTGATATTGTCGTCAGTTGTCTTTGACAAAAACCGAAATTGTACATAAACAAAATACCTGTTCTTTTTTTTATTGTTGTGATAGTGAGATAGATGCAAAATAGTTGGGTTAGGAATCTTAGCGATAATCCATTTTAATATATCCTTTTTGTACACAAAAAAAAAGATATTTATAAAAAGAGGTATTTTAATTTTTATTGGCAATAACAAATTTAGCTAATCTGTTGATTTTACAGCGAAAATTTAGGAAATATATAGTGAATTTTTATACATTTTGAAAATAATTTTTAAGTCAATGGAAAGCTGAAAATTGAAGTATGCGTCATTGATCGGATTAAATTGTATTAAAATTTCGATCGAATGGAATTTTGGGAAAGAAAATTTCTTTAGAAAATAAAATGTAAATAACAAAAAAGAAGAACTATATCTCTCATTTATTTAATTACACAGAATTTTTCTACATATCGTTTTTGTCATTGTGTTTAAATTTGTATACCTATATTATTCCCGAGAGAAAATTTAGTTTTTAGACTATAAGCAGATTTAAAAAAACTTTAAAGACGTTTTGTACAAAACTAATTCTATTTTGTGTTATGACACTATTGAAGTAAACGAGCGATATGGACTTGAAGAGGGCTTCAAAATAAAATTTGTTTTTAACCGAACTTCAAGTACACACTAAACGAATCTGAAATTGTGCAGTAAAAAAATCGCCATATAAGCAATTAAATTCTTACTTCTACTTTATTTCTAATAATATCTAATAATTTTAGAGCCAATAATAATTAAGTATTTGCCATCAGAACTAAATTTAATTTGCTTAGGAATCTTGTAAAGCTTTTAGTCTCTTCTGTTCTGTTTTTTATCTCGCTTTTGCAGCAACAGTAATAATTTAAAAAAAGATATCCAACGAAATGCCCTAAATATTATTTATAAAATTAAAAATATATTGAAATTTTATTCTGTAAGTGTGCTGCATTTTTATACTTTCTATTTGTACGCATTAAAAATTTAAATTTTTAAAGCATCCAATTTTATTTCATCGCCACTTTACTTACTCCAGCTTCAAGTGCCATTTCCTGAAGTAAACAAATTTCTTTTCAAGATGCATGCACAACACAACAACAACAACACCATCAACAACAAACAAGTTAATTTTAAAAAAGAACCGCAAGTAAAAATAAAAGAAATGTTTATCATTTCAGTTAATTTTGTGTCAGTACGCGATCGTAGAAAGAACTCTTAATATCGAGTTTATAATGAAAAATGATTCATAAAGTGGTCATAACAATCTCGTGTGTTTGTTTATTTTGACGTTCCAATAAAATGTTTTTGTACACAATCACACAAATAAATATAATTTTTTTTTTACAAATTTAATGAATTTAATAATAGTGGAAACAAAATATTTGATAAGAATTATCAATAGAAAATAAAAACCAAATATATTATAAATAATTGCATTTTGAAAAACAAAACGTTCCAGAAATCATTTGTTATAAATTAAAAATTTATTAGTAGAATATTTGAAATTAGAAAAAACTTTACGTTCAATTTTTAAACATTCCCTGACAAACAGTCGCGTGGAGAAGATTATGGGAGAATTATATTTTTCGGACCACTATATCGCTCATTTACTTCAATAGTGTCATAACTCAAAAAAACTTGTTTTGCATTAAACGTTTTTAAGGTTTCACATTTACTAACAGCTTAATGGAAATCTAAAACCTAATTTTTCTCTCAGGACTAAAGTATCAAAGATATTTTAATGAAATTACTACACAATTGTAAGAACAATATCTAGATTAAATCCACATTTTTTTGAGTTATGACAGTATTGAAGTAAATGAGTGATATGATCTCACGACTAGTACAAGTTTTTTAATTTTTTTCTTCGAAAATTTCAGTGAAAGAAATGTCATCAGAAGGGATACAGGAGGCAAATTACAGCATTCGATATCGAAACTTGAATCGATATCGAGTGCGTTGATTTATGCCTTGAATTGCTTCTATAGCGCAGACATCGAAAAACATTTTACAAACATTTCCCTTTTGGGGTTTTATTCAACTTTATTTTACATGTTTTTGCAGAAAATTTAAAATTTAGAAAACGGTTTGTTGTTCCAAATAAAAAAATATTATTTTAGTTTTCAAACTACTCTGACTTTTGAATGAACCAATCGATTCTCACGTTATTAGTGGCGATTAAAGTAGTTCTGCCAGTTTTATAAAAGAATTGAGAACAGTAATCGATTATCCGATATAATATCGGAGATTTTGAAATCACTTTTTCTTCGAATCTTCGAACGTAAGAAATTAAAAAAAAACCATAAGTTTTAGACATTTTTTTGCCTTTCGAAATATGTGTGGAAAATAAGTTTCTATATATAAAAACTTTGAAATTTTGCTGTTGTTGTTCTTGTTGTGTGCACAATGACGCCCTTACTGTCAGTTTCATGAAAAAGAAATTTTTTCATAAAACGTTAGTTGTTCCATATACACACATTAATAATGATTTTAAAAAATTGTTTTCTTGAATTTAGACAGTCTAAATATATAATTTCTGACAGCAAACGGCCACCTAAAACACAATTTATAAAAAAATTAAGCATAAAAAAATTTTTCAAATCATGCGGTGTGATAATCTTGTTTCTACATATTTCTTCGTTTAATATGTGAAAGTTTCTCTCATTCGCTGCAGCGCAAGTGAGCATCGTATGCACACGTTTGTCTATCACTGTTTTAAACACTAAACAAAGTATGTGTACGTACGTATTGAAAAACAATAAATTTGAAAATATTTCAAATATACATTCGAAGCCCTCGTTTGTCGACGATTGTCTCAAAGTGATAATGGAATTTAAAGCAAAAACAAAAATTAGTTGTGACCCATATTCTCATCAATCACTTATTCAAGGAATGTTGCTTGTAATGCATTCGATATCTCTCAGTGTATGGTATCGCTCTGGTTCGACCTTGTCGATATTGTATTTGCTCGGTTCTTTGTCTACACATTTGAAAACATGGAAATGTTGTTGGTTCAAATGTGAGTATTAGAATTTTATTAAAGATATGAAATTTGAAACATAATCAAATGGTTTGAGTACTTACATTTTATTTTATTGCTTTTAATCCAATTTGATTTGAAATATATTTTATTTTTTATGTACTATTTTAACATCTACTTGATTTACATTTACATCTACAAGTATTTAATTCCGTTGTTAGAAAACTTTAAAGCACTTTAAATTTAAATAATTTTTTAACTCGCGTTCTTCAAAGTCGTGTATGTGCGAACATACAATTTTCTTTTTAATAGTTTTTTTTTTAAATCACTAAATATAATAACTTTTCTATTTAATTCTTAACAAACACAAATTTTTTTAAAAAGAGTATCCATCTTAAAACCAGTATGTAATTTAGACCATTTCCGCTACTTAATGGCTTAAACAAAAATTTCAATATAAATTTGAACAAACCACTTAATTGTTTTATTGCACTTCTTGCAAGGAAATTTATGTTCACGCAACATATTCAATTCATTTATTCTCGGCTTTTACGTTAACACTTTTAATAACTTTTCATCTAAATATTCAGTTTCTTCAAAGCTTTTTTCTTAATATCTTTCCCTTGCAAATGCCAACACTAACAGTCACAGCTAACAAACGCAATAACTTTAGTTAATCTCAAGTAAATTACATTTCAAAATATTAAATTTCATTATGGAGGGAACTATACACGATCGCGATCGCCATCAGACTAAAAAAACTTAAGCAGTTTTTTCAAAAAATTGCTGAGAAAAAATAAAAATACTATTTGTATTGTACAACAACAAAATCGATAAATAAACGAAGCAAACAGCAACAATAAAAAATAACTTTAAAAAAATATCAACAAAAAAGCAAATTCCAACTCAGTCATTGTGGAGTAAAACTGTAAAAAAGGCACGATCGTCTGCATTGTATTCAACATAACAAAAGCTGTTGCTCTGAGTTTTTAAATTAAATGCCCTGCTTCATAATTGTTGCTCGTATTTGGTTGGTTGTATCCCGTCACAGCTTATTTGTGAAGTTATTATGTTAAGGAAGCCCAAAAACCCAATACGTACGTAATGGATCGGAGGCAATGCACTAATTGAGTTTTGCTTGGGAGGCTGATGAACACTTTGAGCTCGCTCAGTTCTCAAATAATTGTAATATGAAAAGCGTGTGTCTCAATAGAATGCCAAGGAAAAATATAATAATTTAATAATCTTATTCTCTGAAAATTTTTAATAAATATATGGAAGCTCTCTCGCTCCCCGTATTTGATTACATTCACAACAAAATTGTCTTATCGTGTTCTGCACTTTCGATTGGTTATATTGGATCTACTTAACAGCTGCTTCAAATACATAGAATATTTGTTAGATTTGAAAGTATCGTAATCTTTACGCTCTTGTTTATAAACGATCGTACAAAAAGTTGACGATCAGGAAACCCACGCACTCAAAATACTCACGAAAATTAACTTACAACAAATCTTTTGTATTTTATTAAACAGCGTTTGTTTATTTATTTTCTTATTTGATAGAAATATTACACCATTTCCATTGGTATTTCAATTTCAGTTTAATTCCATTAAATATCTGATTTGGCATGTTCATGATTCTCATCTAGCGTTCCTCTAACTTTCTAAACTCTACAACTCTTTCCGATCTACGGTCGTATCCAATAAAAAGGGCACAAAACCAGGGATAAGTTTGAGTTACTTATGTTTGTTAAAAAGAAATTAAAATAGTTTTAATCTTATTTGTATGTGGTACAGTGGAGCAAAAAACAATTCTGTTTGTTATAAAAATTATTTATTAATACTAAAAAGCCACGTATTCCTTTTCAGTTTAAATTGTTTGATATGTACACACACACCATTACAAGTCCTAACATTCTGTGAACTCCTTGCGGTTGGTAAAAAGAGATTTTCTTTTTCACATAAAAAGATGAATATGGATCTTATAATGTTCCTTTCACAGTCTTCACCTTTAATGAAAACCGCAAACAGGATTCTTCTGCATGAAAAATCGTTGATTTTCATCAACTTCTAACTATTAAGGAGATATTTTTTAGAAGAAAACATTTAATAACAACAATAATGACAGTTAATTACCATTCGACTACATCGATGTTATGAGATGCTAATCACTTTACATACACGACTCTTTTTTTTTTTTTTTAATTATAAACACAAAAAGCTTCTGCTGCTGCTGCTAGTTAAAGTAGAAAGTCTTTCATTGCTGATGAATATTAAATATAAAATCTTTTTCACACAAGAGATAAAGTACCGGTAAAAAATTCTCCTAGACTTGACTAATAAACCGATTTCATTTTCAACAACTCGTTCATGAACATTGAAACCTCCAAGTCGATTAGAAAATTTATAAAAAAAAAGAACCACTGACAACAAAATCTAGGTCTTGAAAATACAACGCAATATTTATAAAAATAAAAAAAAAATATTAGAAAAACAAAAATAATTATAGACATCTCAGCTAGAATAACAAGCAATTTTGTACAAGTAGATGATGCATGCAACAACATCTGTGCAGCAGCATGAAAATTCGCTGTCGTTAGATGAAAATACACAAGCGAGAGTGGTTAAGAGCGACAGAGTTGCCTAAAAGGCGAGCTGAAAAATACGCAATATTTTACCCAGTCTTGGGCATAACAGATTCACGAAGGGATTATCAATATCTCTTGAATGGAATTAGCAAATGATTTTAATTTGAGTCTTTCAGTGCTGGTTGAAATACATCAAACGTTGTGGGGGGGAAAAGAGAACAAGGAATTGTAAAAACTTGATCGTACCACTCACTATTCTATTTTTCATTTATTTTTTTAACTCCGGCCGGCACTCAGAAGAATATCCCTACTCCTGCGTTAATGTGAGTCATAAAAATTCCTTCACATATTCAAGACTGAGAGTAAATCAAATTCAGAATCTTCCCAGTATACGGGTTAACACTTTAGTCGAACATATAGTCGAACCTCGAAAAAGCTAACAGGCGGAAAACGTAATTGAGGGCTTCATTGCATGAATTTACTGTTTAGTTTTTCTCTATTATAATTTTTATTTTAACTGAAGAGCTAATTATTTCACAATTATTGTTTCAGTGCCCAACGTAAAAGGATAAAATTTTGGTTTCTTAAAACAACTTCTTCTTCTTCTAAGTACTTTGGGTACTTTCCCTCCCATCGGCGAGAACGAACTCGCAGGCTTCGACTTTTTTAAATTATTTAACGAGGAAACTGGCCAGTTAAAATTGATATATGTAAAATCTGTTTAGTACCCAATTCTGGTACTTTTTAACGATGTTTTATCTCTTGCGCAAAAAAAAAATTATATGTTTTATTAATCGGTTATAAAAATTCTCCACTTCAATTAGCAGCAAATATCTGCGGTTGTAATTGAAAACGAATTCTTTCAAAGACACCGAAAATATGGTCCACTTAATTTGTTTGTTTGGTTGTGTTCCAGAACTTTAGTCGCTAATTATATCAAATAACAGCTTCTCGCCAACCGGTCTTCCAATAAATTCACAATAAAATGGCAACACTTAAGCATTTCACTATGCTGGTCGGTCGGTATTCTTGTTAAAAGATTAAGTGAAAATATAATTTAAAAACTTCCTGTTTGTCAAACTGTGAGAAGAACAGGTAAAATACATTGAATGCGATTTAAGTATTTTAAGATGCATTTAGAAAAATTACCCACAGCATCTGAATATTTGTTGTTTCTTACAAACTGGAAATACTTCCAAGATTAAAAATAGCACGATCATGGCAGCCACCAGTTGCCATTTTCATCAGCATATTTCTCCCTCGCCATCTCTTTTTCTCTCTCTATCTTTCTATCTGCCTAAGACTCAACATGTTTCCATTTATTCCCAATAGTTAAATGAAATATTTGTAAACAGAAAAAGTAAAAGATCTGCAGTCGCAATAACATATTGACAGCGCATACCAAAAACTGAGTCATTTTCTAGCAAAACGAAAAAAAGGTTTCAATTCATTCAAGTGAATAACCGAACTTGGAAGTGGACAAAATTGTGGTGACACAAATAAATGTACACACACACACACACACACACACATCTTGCCAAAGATCAGTTTGAGAATAAGCTTTTGTAATGTTTTTTTATCGGGTTTTTACCACGAAGAATGAATGAGTGCTTGGACAAACCTCGTCATCATCAGCACGTTACTTGGCTAAAAATACTAAAATGCCAGTAACGAGACTGATTTTATATATACAATCATGTCTTGTGATTAGAAATAAATTAATATTTATTTTCTTCATCGCTACTGGCGAACGTCATCTTGAATATTGGCACGATCCCCGTGTAAAACCGAAAGCAAATATTTTTATGCCTGATCAACCCAATCACAAATTACTTTATCGTTTGCAATCGTTCTTTTTTTTTCAATAAAATTGTTTTGCAAATGCTCACCAACTCAATCATCATGATTCTTCTCAATGCGTTTCATTGTATGAGGTCTTGTTAATAGCAAGAGATTTTTGTGGTGGGGAAAAAAGTGTTTAACTTTCTCTTGACCGGATTTATTAGCGGTTTTAGGCAATTATAAAATGCTGCTAATTCCATAGCTAATTTCTATGCGTTTACAAATAAATCAATTGAACAGATAAATGTACATAAAACATACTAAAAAGATACAATCCAAAGGGAATAATGTTTGTAACATGATATTCAGAAAGAATTACTGCAGAGGGGTACCTCTTAGTTAAAAAAATCGATTTTTAAAAAATTGTCTCAGAAAAGGCTAATTTTTTGTCAGTAACCTTCTTTTTACCAGTATTTTCCAAAATAAAAGACTTTAGAAAGTAAAAATGCATATATTTTATTTTATCGAAAAAATTGGAAAAATTGAAAATTTCATAAGAGCTCTTTGTTAAAAAAAACGATTTTTAAAAAATTTTCTTAGAAAAGGCTAATTTTTTGTCAGTAACTTTCTTTTTGCCAGTATTTTCCAAAATAAAAGGCTTTAGAAAGTAAAAATGCATATATTTTATTTTATCGAAAAATTTGAAAAATTGAAAATTTCATGAGGGGTACCTTTTTTTGAAAAAATTTAAAATTTGATAAGGGGTACCTCCTTGTTAAAAAAATCGATTTTTAAAAAATTTTCTCAGAAAAAGCTAATTTTTTGTCAGTAACCTTCTTTTTTCCAGTATTTTCCAAAATAAAAGACGTTAGAAAAATTGGAAAAATTGACAATTTCATAAAGTACCTCTTAGTTCAAAAAATCGATTTTTAAAAAATTTTCTCAGAAAAAGCTAATTTTTTGTCAGTAACCTTCTTTTTGCCAGTATTTTCCAAAATAAAAGATTTTAGAAAGTAAAAATGCATATATTTTATTTTATCGAAAAATTGAAAATTTCATAAGGGGTACTCTTAGTTCAAAAAATCGATTTTAAAAAAATTTTCTTAGAAAATACTAAATTTTTGATCTTATTTTAAAAAATTAAACATTTAAAAAAATAATATGCTTATATTTTTATTTATGCTTATATGTATTTTAATGTATTGCAGATGTTGTGGTATACTATGATGGTGACATGGTCAGGCAACTCAATCACTTATGCGTTTGGCGAAGAAGAACCGTTAATCGCCTTTAATACTGCCAAAAAAAAACAAGCAAATTTTAAAGGAGGGCGAATTTTTTATGAACCGCAAGGATGGAATGGCTATAGATCATGTTGTTGGCAACATATGCACATTCATACACAATACAAGTGACAGACGTTTGGGTAACATTTTCGTTCGGTGAAGTTCGGTAGTTAAATGAATGTGAATTTATAAAAAGCTAAGGATATGTGACATATCATGTAATTAATCAAAAGGAATTGTTATAATATTTAAGTTTATTGCTAACTGTAATTTTATATTTGTGTAAGTACTAAAAATATATGTAACTATCAGTACGTCTTCTATAATTACTTAATTAAAATTTTTTTTTTCAAATTATGTATGCATGTGTTAATGTAAATGATCATCTTATTTGAAGATCTTCTTTTTCATATATTACTATACCAAAGAGCAATTGTAATTAAAATAATTCAATTACAGCTTCAACATTGAATTGCGTAAGTTGCCAAGTCTGCTCTAAAGTTACAATCATGTGCCAAAATTAATTATTTCAATTATGTCCTATCGAGATGGGACGCGCGATATACAAACGTACATTTGTTATATGTAATGCATGAAAAATCCTGTGATAAACGTGTGACTAAAAGGGATTTTGTAAAGAGAGTTTTCTTCATACATCTCACTCACTCCACTGTCTTTCGCTCTCTCTCTCTCTCTCTCTATCTCTCTCTATCTCTCTCTACTTGACGTCGATTACAAGTACGTGATTGAATAAATGCAGCAGGCGCACAGAAATTTTAGGTCAGTGTGATGTATTAAGAAATGAGCATTAAAGTATGGTAAACATCAGTATATCATGAAGGGCTGCCAGATAAACTCACGTGCACTTAGTATTTTTAGGAGAAAAGAGTATTTGCTTTATTCGTATAATATACGTCGTATATACATATATTGAAGTTTCAAGTATGATCGTCATGTGGAGGAACATAAGAACGTATGTATTAATAAGTATGCTTAAGGCTCGTTGAGCAATAAAAATTTCAAACTTTCAAAAACGATTTGATATAATGCGAAATTGCATTTATAGATTCAAAATATATGGACTTAGTACTACCTGCTTACGTTCTTCTCTTACATAAATAATTACTGCATATTCATTTTATGCGGCATAACAAAATATGCAAAGCGAATGTGTCCAAGTTTTTGTTTTCAACATATATTCAATATGCATGCACAATTACAGATATTACTGCGTCAGCCTGTAGGTATGTAATTTTAAAGTGAAAATATTATTTAAGGAATAAGCTTAGTTAATTACACCTATTTGTATAACGTAGATAAGTTTATGATACATATTTACACATGAAGCCTTATGCTGGACAAAAAAAGGTTACTAGTAATATAAATCCCTCCTTTTGTGTTTACTTCTGTTCATCTGGCAGCCCTTTAAGTTCTGTTTATTTGAAATGCTCATCTGATAAACGGTAAACCAAGAAACTTCATTAAGAGATGTAAGAAGAGTATATTTGTAGAATTGACGTCATTATTTCTCGCAAAAAGCAATACCGACAATTTGTACTTCCAATGCAATTTGTTGGTTGGTTTCTTGTACTATTTTTGCACTTAAAAAACTTCTTAAAATGATGTGCTCCTGGTGTTGTTTTTGATAGAAGATTTTCAGGGCTACCGTGTGCATTTGTAAAAAATCCGATTTATTTGTGAATGAAATCCTATATGTATATGGGGTAGATAGCAAATACTATTCTTATGTTAATTCTTTTATCACACTTGAACAAAAAGTAGAGATCTAAAATTTTATGATATTAATATTTTTGAAGAAATCAAAAACACACTAACTTGCTACCATAATAATTTCAATGTATTCCGATTGCTCTTTCATCTCTAAACCCACATATCAGATTAATTCCGCGATGGATATCAAAAAGGAATTTTAATATTTCCCAAAATCCTACTAAAAAATGCAAAGTGATCAATCGAGGTGTTTTAGCTAACTGCTATGCGCATTTAACTGGGGCTAATGCAGATAATCAGAGAACCTTTACCCAACATATCTTAGAATAACAAAATATTTATTTCACAGTTCCACTTTAATAAGTGCGAAGCCTAAAAGAAATATCAAAGTCATAACAAAAACTCCATTGATCATTTTGAATTTTTTAGTAAGATATTTGGAAAAGATCAGCACTTAATTAAAACTAAAGAGTACTAATATTAGGAATTATTTTGAGTTAACAAAGAAGATGAAATAGAAATTCATCGTACATATTCATAAAATTGCTTTGAGTTGGGCTACTATTTTTAGTAAAAAGAGTCCAATTAATTCAAGTACAAACAAAAAGTTCTTGGTTGCTATTGAAAATCTTTATATATTGCTTTACTGGATCAACCAGGGGGCACTTGTTGATCCAGTGTACAATACCAAAAAATATATTAAAATTACATTACACGGTAACCCTAGAAGCAACATACCTACATTTTGCATAAATACCAACCAACTAGCAATACAAACAGCAAGTGTTTTTAGTCATGAGGACATTAAAATTTCTTGATCAATATTAGAGCTTTTTATATGAGCAACCATATCGTTCGTCTCATGTGGAGGGTCCCTAACTTACATACATATATAAATACTTATATCCCCAAATTAATTTCCTTAGTACTTGCAATACATTGCACATAAAACAAAATCGTATTGGTAACATCAAAAATAATAGTTTAAGAGTAGTTTATTTAATAATAATAATCACAGTTTTTCTATTATTGATTCTTCTCTAATCTCTCAATCATGTGTAAAGCGATAGCTGCTAGTTACGGGTTTTAACATTATACGCACGATATAAATAAACAATATATACAGACATACAATATGTTTTGCATAGTGCACAATGAATAAGAAAGAATTTTTCATATATGTTGTGAAGGAAGAAAAAGGAAGGAACGATGTTTTTCAACTTAATGACGTCTATCGCAAGGTGCACAGAATTTTTAGACGAGTGTAATATATTAAAAAATATGCATATGAAAGCGCTAATTATTAACATCACGTTAAAGGATACCAGATTAAGACACACAGTATTAAAAGTCTTTGGGGAGGGAAGATTGTGTGCTTAATAATAATTTTATATAATCGAGATGATCCAAATTGCGCATATTTACACACCCGTGTATATTCAAAATCCAAAATTTCACTTACGTAGAAATGAATACTACATATGTATCAAGTACGGAAGAACTTACAACATATCGGCATATAATTGTGCATCAATTACCGTAAGTCCTAAAGAAGTTTAATTCGTATATATATATATATATATATATATATATATATATATATATATACATATATATTCAGAACTTTATTCAGAATTTATATAGAGTTAGCTTGAAACAAAATTATAGATATATGTATATTTGTTTTGAGTTGGTTTGTAAAAATATTTATTACAACCATTAAAACAGTCAAAGCTCTTGGAAACATGAAAATTTCAAACCCTTTAAAAAGAAATAGTGACAATAATGTAAAACTACATGTAGAGATTCAAAGAGTATTCAAAAGCTAAAGTTTTAGCAAGAACTTTTTTTTAATACATTTTACCGCAAAAAACTACTTGCCAAAGTCTTAGTTTATGAATATTCTTTTCTGTTTATTTTCAACGTTGTAAATTTTCCCATTCCAAAGAGCTGGACTTTTTAATTATTATAATCAACATTCTTACATACCAAAAATTTATTAAATTTAACTTCAATCGACACATCAAAATATAAAAGATTTTCGTTCTAAATATATGTATTTTCAATAATTGAGTTTTGAAAACTGTATATAAATATTTATGTAGTATGTAAAGGAACATATTATTTGTACAATAACTAGATGAGTGCATATATAAAATCAACAGTGCAAACAAAATTACTCTGCAGCACATACAAAAATCTCTAGTAATGTAAATCCCTCCCTCATAATTATTTTCTTTTGATCTGGCAGCCCTTTATAATTTTTACTCATCTGATATAAGTAGTTGTAAGCGAAGAAACATTACTTACGTACAAACGTATGTCATTATTACTTGCAGAAAACAGACAAATCGAAAGAATAGGAAAAGAAAATGCGAATGACGTCATGGTTACCGTAAATAATTTTAGATGATATTAAGATGTTGTTTTTAAACCTAGTTCTTTTAGGGCTACCATGCGCATTGGTTGTAATTTAAAATTTTTATGGCAAAATCCTGAATACGAAAATAAATATATAATATTCATCAATATGTTTATTATGCAAAGATATATAATAATATTTATATGTACATGTACAATCTGTTAATATTAATAAAATAAAAATTAAGAGTGAATTAATAAAATAAAAATTAAAATTGGTAAAATTGCATTTTTATTTTACTTTATTTCTTGCTGCATATATAGATATATATTCCCTTCTGAAGTCGCCCTTACGAAGATCCGACAGTGCTTATTATTGTTTATTACCTAGCACTGGTCTGAGATTTTGGCGATCTTGGTAATTTGCCTACACATAATATACATAAATAATGCATGGCAACCACAGCTACTTTAGTTTTTTGTTCTCTGCCGTCGTCCTGCTATGAATTCTTATCTCCTGGTATTTTGTGTGAACACTCAAATTACATACATATCGTGTGTACTGCAAAAAATAAAGAGATGAAAATGTGATGACGTCATCACTGATGAAGAAAAATTTATCAGCGGGTTGTTGCTGCTAATTCTGTTCGCCTAGTGTTTAGGTGAAGTTTTGAATTTGGTCGTTGTAGGGTTACCTACCTCACATAATATAAAATTTTGTGGGGAAAAATAAACAAACTTAAATACTTATTGTTAGCATATTAATTTTAGGTTGTTCCTGAACAAAATAAAAAATGTTTGTTTGCTTGTTTATTTTATTAAATTTTTTTTAATTTAATTATTTATTTAGCTACATACATACAAATAATAAATAGTATATCAATAAATAAATATATAATTTTGCATTTTTGCTATATTAATATTATTATTTACGATTTAAGCACTGTATATCAGTAGAAACAATTTAATAAACTTATTTTATGATCAGTGTTCATGTTATAGCAGCAGGCTAAAGATGAATAATTGTTGTCCAACTCTTCTGCAGTAGCAATTGCGTTTGAACTGGAATTAATCTGCGATGGAATCTATTACCAGGATTCCCAAGCTATCTGCTGTTTACATTTCAACTCGAAGCATTCGGCAATTTTGATTGAATCCACAATTACGCATTTTCCATGATTTGAAACAGATCTCCAGGCAGTTGCAATATAGTGTTATAATGCATCTTTGCAATATTGATTATCTAAAAGTAAATAAATCAAAAGCTAATGTTAGATAGGAGATTATTAAATAAATGAAAAATTTTAACAAATTGTAATTAATATTAACATAAAGTCACACAACTGCAAACGATCGAAAAAACTCAAAATAAAATAAACAGCTAATTTGAAACCCAGACTCTTTCATTAGCTAATAAATTTGGTAAGTAAATAAGATACAACATGATGTTACAGAATGTTGACCATTAATAGAATCAACCGCTATTGAAATAAGCTATTCAATAGTAAAATATAAAATATGTATATCACCTTCCTTACAAGATTCTGTGTTGCCTAACAAGAATTACGTTTCACCTCGAGACGTTTTTTAAAGCGAAAGATAGCCAATGCTCGCTGATGCTGGATAAGTTTTGGGACGTCTATAGGTGCGCATAAATAAGCAAAGTAATGCTTTGTATGTAATAATGTAGATACATATGGTTATAAAGCGCATTAACAAGCATATATTATATATAGAAAAACTAAATCGCTGTACTGCAGCAGCACAAAAATTATGCTGCTGCTTTTTGAGCGTGCGTGGTTTTTTTTCTGGCTTTTGCTGCTTTTTCGCTGCTGTTCTTTTTCACGTGTGTTTTTTTTTTCTTATTAGTTGCGTTCTTTTTTGATCACTGCAGAATTTCCAGTGTTTTTCTTTTGCATTCGCGTGTTTTTGCTTGCATTGGGCGAATTGTTTCTGTTTTTGCTTGCTGTTTCTTGTTCTGGCTCTGTTTGTTGTGGTTTGTTTTTTTTAATTTTATTTGCTTCTTCTTAGTTTGCTTTTTTCTGTGTTGTGTATGTTTATTTAATTATTATAATATTTTTAATTTTCACAATTACCTGATGCAGTTTCGAACGCCGCCGTCCTTCTGATTTACCAGCCTGCCTGCCTGCTGCACTTCAGCTATGCTACACGACTAATGTTAATTTACAATAATCATCTATACTTGACTTCATTGCGCGCTTGTACATACCAATTATGCACTTTTTACTTTACATTGCCCATACACTTTCAATTCTTTCAATACTAAAATTTTATCAAACTCTACCCAAGGCAAATTCGAACACGGGTCCTTCTGATTGCAAGCCAGACACACTACTAGCTCCGCCACGAACTCATGTAACTTGCATTCAACTAATTTAGATTTCATTGCTCTAGTGCGTTGCTAACAATGTAGTTTCACCATGTACCTGTGTTGAATATCATTTTACTTAGTCAATACACGAATCATTGCTAGTTTTTCAACACCAACCACCTGTATGTATTTGTCGTAGCTGAGTGTTTTAAATAGGTGAAAATAGAATTACGTGCTGTATATACTTAACTTCTTTCTATTTATTTAATAGATATTCTTTTTCCCAACAGCTTGAAAATTTATTAGAAATTTTGAGCTGATGAGCATATTTCTACTTTCTATTATAAGTAAACGTATATTTTTTTCATTCAGTAATACATTTTTTAATATAAAAAACTTACAAAGAATATTTAATAAATAAATGAACATATTTGTTAGCAGCCTCCTTTTTGCCAGTATTTTCCAAAATAAATCATTTTTCTAAGCATTCAAGTTAGTTTCTAATTTTATAAAATAAAGGCTAAAATTGAAAATTCTATAAGGATTACCTTTTAACAAAAAAATATCTACTTTTTAAAATTTTCTTAGAAATTAATAAATTTTTTTCAGCAACAATAAAAACTTCAATGGTGTTCTGTTCTTGTACACGTTCACAGTGGTTGTTGGACGACTGTCTGTTTATATGTTACAATCATCGTTTTAAACGTTTTGACGACCACTGACCAATTGTTTTTCTGAGCAGTTGCATATTTTCATGTGTTCGAATGTGTACAAATTTATGTGTGCACGTATTTATGGAGAATAATACTGCAGTAACTCTATTTAGAAACCGTCACACGGAGACACTGGAGTGATTGCCGATTGTCCTAAAAACAAAAAAATATTTAACTGTTAATAACAATATTAAAATAAATTTAAACATATTTCTATAATTATTTATGGCCCTGTCGTTAAATAGTATGTACGTGTGTTTGTATTGTAAGTTTAAAAGCCAAATTTTTTTGTTTATTTCCAGCATTCGTACACAATAATAATTTTTCTGGGTTAAAATGTCTAAGATATCACCATAAAATGCAGCCCTCCAAAGAAAAAACAATAATTATTCGGCACTGTAGTAAACAAACCGTTGCTAAGGCAAACAAAACAAGGAAATTCATAAAAGCAGCGCAAGTTAATTGTGTTCCTACACATAATTATTTGATGAAATAAAATAAATAAAATAAAAATAATGTGTACACCAGGCAATTGGTTGCAAGTGATAGTGGGTGAAGCCGAGAAACCCAAGTTAGCCACTTTGCCATCATGCATGACTGTCACTGATGTGAAATCGGACAATTATGTCAGACTAATTGCATCGGACATCGCACTGGACGAAGATACGCCCACAGCGAAATTGAAAGTATTCCGAGGCATTGACTTGGAGTCGGAACATGAAATGATGGGTATACCAGCAGCCATAGAAAGCTTATACGTGGACGAATCTGAGCCAAAAACGCCAAGTAAGTTGGATTAGTTCCTTCCTCCCGCTTCAACTATAATTCTATGCAATTAATAGTCCTTTATAAAATACACTTTATATTTAATTTATATTATTCATACTGGCAAAAGAGAGGTTGCTGACAAAAATTTTGCCTTTTTAAGATTTTTTGAGTACCCCTTATGAAATTTTCAATTTTTGCAATTTTTCGATAAAACAAACTATATGCATTTTTACTTTCTAAAGTCTTTTATTTTGGAAAATACTGGCAAAAAGAAAGTTACTGACGAAAAATTAGCCTTTTCTGAGAAAATTTCTTAAAAATCGATTTTTTGAACTAGGAGGTACGTATCCCTTAATGAAATTTTCAATTTTTCCAATTTTTCGATCAAATAAAATATATGCATTTTTACTTTCTAAAGTCTTTTATTTTGGAAAATACTGGCAAAAGAGAGGGTACTGACAAAAATTTTGACTTTTTTAAGAAAATTTTTATAAATCGATTTTTTGAGCAAAGAGGTTTCCCTTGCGAAATTTACAATTTTAACTTTTTTCTTTATATATTCCAAAATTTTTTCACTTACTTTGAAAATTACTGGCCAAGAGGAGGGTGCTAACAAAAATTTTACCTTCGGCCCATAATCGGTCTCATTACACAACCCAAATATCTCCATGTCATGTTTTGTTTCTTTTCAACGAATTTTCATTAATTGCAGTTTTGGCAGTTGCTGTCAATGAATCTGTTCTATTTTATCGTCATATGAAGCCCTATTTCAAGTACATTTTGCCCGAGTTGGAAATTTTGGAAGAGGAAAAAGAAATCTGGCGCAAATTAGACATCGTAAGGACGGAAGATCAAGATGGTCTCATCGAGGCTCTCAAGGGTTTAGAGCGCCCGAAGCTCACAAGGAAGTCGCAACATTTGCTTAATCTTCTACCGCAGGACAGAGATGTAAGTCAATGAATAATTAGATTAACCTTTTTCTTGTGTTTGTAACCGACTACTCAGACAACATGTCTTTGCAGGCTTTCATACGCGAACAAGGCGAAAGTAATTTAGCCCGCTATCCATCAGCGGTAGCGTTAAAGTGCATCGCTCGTGTGTCGAGCGGTGTAGCGCAACCTCCATCTCATTTAGTAATAGCCACCGATAATGGCGAAATCTTAATTTTAGAGCCACAAAGTTTTGGTTTATTATATCGCGTCATGGCCTGTTCCGACATAACTCCCAGTATGCTGGCTGTTAACGGTTGCTTTGAAACAGATTTTTGTATTGCCGTAGCCACGCGTTATGGATCGGTCTATCTTTTGCGTAAATCAGCCTCAGAAGGTCAGGAAATATTTAAATTGTCTTGTCCTTTAACTGGACTAGTCCTTCTACCCATTGATCAGACCATAGTAGTGTCATCCATGGACAAGAAGTTATTGTGTTATTCAAAAAAAGGCAAACAATTGTACATGGTGAATTTGGAACAGCAACCGATTTGTATGGCCATGGTGAATCTAACACATTTGGGCTTGACACTCATCTGTGTGGCACTGGAAGGGGGTCTGGTGCAGTTTTACATGCAAAAATATTTGGTGGATGAATTTAAAATTTCTGGCACAGTTAGTTCAATGATATTTGGCTATTTAGGATTGGAAGAACATGTTCTATGCCTGACCACGATCGAAGGTGATTTGGTGATAAAAATCTTAAAAAGAACAGCATCGTTTGAACCGAATCAACAACTATCTGGACGTGGCATGCCGCATATATCGGATATGGTGCAAAATTCAGTTTTGGAAAAACCCAAAAAGAGTTCGATATTTGTGGAACAGGCGGCTAGAGAAAAACAACATGCCAAATGTTTGTATATTTTCTTTTCAATTCTTTTAACGTATCACACACTTTTTTATTTTCTTTTCAATTTACAGCCACTTATGGCAGTTTCCAAGTGGAATTGTGGCGCTTAAGGCATACCGCCGCTAGAGCCACTGTTGATGCCTTGAACTCATCAGAACGTAGCATATCGGGAGATATAACTCATGCTCCTGTAAAACTTGCTGCAGAAGTTTGTGGTGCGGGACCAGTTTTCCGCTTGTACTTGACCATACAAAACTTATCAACTTACAAAATGGCTTCAAATTTAATGGTTTTATTACATGCAGATCGAAGGCACTATACGATCCAAAAATCATTGGCAAAGGTTGACTATAATATTTTAGAAATTTCAAATTCAATCGGTGTGATTTGCTTCACAAAAAATGGGGATGGTCTTGTTTCCTCAAAAAAAAAAAACAAAATTGTGAAAACGAAATGAAACAATATGAATTAAAAAACTTAAGATTTGGAAATCAATTTCCCTATTTCGTACACACCATATTTGTTCAATTCGAAAATGTTGTTATTTCGCTTAAAGTTATATTCGATAAGACAATTTCAAATAACAGTTTTCAAAACAAAATTATTTTGCATAGTATTTGTTTTTATTTTGAAAATATTGTTTGAAATTATCTTTTCAATTACACCTTTAAACGATACAACAGGACTTATAACCTGATTTATTATCAATATTTTTGCTATAAAAAAGAAAAAACAAGGCCAAACCTTCCCCTCGACCACGAAAACATATCGATTATAAATCTAAGTCGCTACAACTACACTATTTTTGCAATTTCAATTGAACTGTTTACATTTTCTTTTTGCCACATGAATAATTTCCTGTTTTATATTGCAGCTTCCAAGTATTTTACCCGGAGTACCTATAAAAATTGATTTTGAAGTGGTGGCCGTTTTGGATATAAACGATAAATTACCGCCACATACGCTCACACCAGATAATTCACACATTCGTGTCATGATATTGAAAACACAACAAACAAAACCGTTGATAGCGGCAGTTATTGCAATGCCACAATCGGAGGCTAACTTTTGAAGCATGAATCCAGGCATGATTTATACATCAGCAGAGATGTCAAGTGGTAAATCCCAAGGCCGGGAACTTTCGAAATTTTTTAATTTCTTTTCAATATATACATATATATACGAGGTTTGTCGAAAAAGTCAGGCACATTTAAATTATTCTCAATATATTTTTATTTATTCAGGATGTATTCATTCAGATATAATACAAAGCCAAAGTTTTTTCCAACCCTCCAAGCGGATTTTGGTATGTCCACGATCTCTTAAAACTTGGGAACAGAAAAAAGTCTCAGAGGAACTTTTCTTTGCCAACATATTACGAACAAGAATTAACGGGTACGTGGGTGCAACATCATGATGTAAAAGCAATAAATTATTTTTATACAATTCATGCCCTAAAATTATCGAAAAAAACTGCTTGCCGACATTCTCAATAGGTTCTCTGACAAGTACTTCTGAGCACTTTAATTCTATTGTTTACGCTTAATTTAATGCTAATTATTTAATTTTTCGACACATAAAAACGCCCAACGAGCAAAATACTTTTAACTTTAATGATTCTCCAAAAAAGTGCTGATTTCGAAATTAGCTTTATTTCTTGAATAGACCGACCGCATGGATACTTTAACACTTTGTCGTTTTTGTTTACAAGCTACAATTACATGCAAATCGTATTTTTTTTAATAAAATCTAAACTCAATACATGAGTGTCATTAAAAATTAATTATTTGTTTAATTTTACGCTTACAAATTAATAGCATATTTGTTGGCTCTTTTACAATTTGTTTAAATCTTACATACATACATCCATAATATCTTAAACATGTCAAACATTCATAATATCTTAAAGCGGAATTCATTCTGTATTTTGACTGTCCAGAAAACGAAAAAAACTTTCAGTATGAAGTCATTTTTAAATAAATCGTCTGTTTTCGCTCACGATATTAAAAAGTATGTTGTTTTGAAAAATTGTTTAATTTTTTATTTTCTGGAAGCTAAAATACGGAATAAATTCCGCTTGCGTCCGGAATGGTATTCTATGACGCCGTTGGATGTGTATGTTCACATCAGCCCTCACATTTAATTACCAAATCGCTTTAACAATTAAAAATTAATAGTTTGTAAACTACAAAAAAAAAAATTTCAATAACATTTTATATTATAAACCTTCTCGTTCTCAAAGACGTGAATAAAAAATTAAATCCGTATAAGTTTAGGTTACTACCAAACAGTACTGAGAGAAAAAGAATGCGAAAAGCTCAATGCAGTTTCCGCAGAAGTTCAATCATGTCTAAGCAAGAGATAGTAAATGAATGTTCCTAACAAATAAAATTACAACTTTAAACATTTAATTACAGATGTAACGAAAGACTTGGTATGAATAAATAATGAAGTTAGTAAACTCAATAAAAATTTTAAATATTTACAACTTAATTTGAATGTAATTATTATTTTTCATAAATTATTTTTAATAAAAAGAGCTTTACCATCTAACATTTTATAGTAATTAATTATTAGTAAGTTTTTAAATAAAGAAATAAATAATAAACATTTTAATCAGAAAATTAATGTCTTATTATTTGATTGACTTTTTTTATTGGACTTCGGCCAAGGATTTTTTCTTTTGTGACGTATTTGAAATTATTTCTTGATGCGTCAAATAGTTTTATTTAAATGGTTGGAATATCAAGCGATATTTATGTATATTAAAAAACTTAATTTTAACCTGTGTTAAGTAATTTTGTCCATAGCAATAGCAGTTGAATAAAACGATTTTCAACTTTTTTGCTACAAGAAAAAAAGAATCAAAATAAGAACAAACTAGAAATAATTGTGTTCTATTTCAAAAGGTTTCACAGATTGGATTTTATATTTTTAATGTTTTCCCCATTTTTGCAGAAAAAAAGTGCTTCAATTATATCCTAAGTAACTGCCTGTTTCAGGATGTCGAAATGATTGTTTCTTTGGCATAACTAAATTTGAAACAAAACAAAATTTTATAAACTGTTTTTGTTTTAAATGTAGTTGTGCGAAAGAAAGAGAACATGCGGCATTGAGAAACAGGCAGTAAAAAAATTATCGAGATAAATATAATATTTTAGCTTAAGAATCGATGGTTTTTCTTTAAGCCCATAAATCTATTGAACGTAAAACAAGAGTAAAATTAATAATAATGCTATTTCTATAAATAATTTATGTATATATATTTTATAATATGAAATTTATTTGTTGGGTGGTTAAGCAATTTCTATATGCATTTCATTGGCGCTTTTTACCAAATCGTCAGTAGACTTCAACCACAGTTTTGAAAAGTTTCTAATTGTATAGAGGTGTAGAAAAATAAAATAGATTCATATCGAATTAAAGTTGTTTGTTGGGTTTTGGTTTGTATAAGTTTCATAGCCTGCTACACTTATTATAATGTGATTTTTTGAAATCGTTTGTGAATTTTTATAGTTAATTTATTAACATAATTCTCAGATGGTTTATGAAAGTCTTTTAATAGGTTGAGAAGTTTGAAACTTTTCAAAACTGTGGTTGAAGTCTACTGACGATTTGGTAAAAAGCGCCAATGAAATGCATATAGAAATTGCTTAACCACCCAACAAATAAATTTCATATTATAATAGTACAATGACAGTATGTCAAATAGTTCATTTATTAACAATATATATTTTTTATTTAAAAGAAAAATGTAATCAGAAAGTATTTCATATATTAAAATGGTATTATTATTATTTTCAACAATAAAACATAATCGAATAAATTTTCAGAATGTTAAAATTTCACCGATTAAAAGCACTACTACAAAATGCCTATTCTTTGGCAAACACTGTATGTATTTATGCGATACATAATATAAAAATTAATTTATTTTTGATGATTATATAGAGATAAGAAACGCTGTATAATAGAGTTAGATGACAAACTTGGAACCATCGTAATCAGTATTCAATAAATTTGGGGAAAAGCAACTAAACACGTAATAATTTTATGGTTAAAATAAAACACGATACAAAAAGAATGATAACCAACTTTTAAAGCACACAAACAAACCTAAAATAAATTTATGAATAAGCGAACAAACGATATTTTACAAATATGATTAATATACGACCGCATATCGAAACGCAATTGATAAGATTTGCAAAATATATAATTTTTTCTCTCGCAAAAACACTCTAATCTGTTTGTATAAAAACCTAAAAATTATTTGAAAATTATTGTTTATTCTAAACCAGCAGCTAAAGTGACACAACTCCTCAATATGTTCACCGTAAGTGAAAAATTTGCAAGAAAAGAAAATAAAAAATAAATAAAAATAACAATAAAATTAATTCCATAAATATATTCGCAGTTCGAAGAAATCGTTGAAAAAGCCAAAAACTTCAAGAACAAGCCCACGCAAGAGGACTTTTTGCAATTCTACGGTTATTACAAACAAGCGACTGTTGGCGATTGCAACACCGACGAACCCGAAGATCTCATCAAGAAAGCCATGTGGAATGCATGGAAGGAAAAGGCGGGCACCAGTACTGAGGATGCCAAGGCGAAGTACGTAGAGGTCTACCACAAATATGCCCCCAAATACGAATAAATTTAGAATATCGCAAAATCTATTTATTCCATGTGATTCGTGAATTCTTTTCCATTAACGCTTTTGTCAAATATCTGTTCAATTAAATTTCACTTCAAAAATAACAACTTAAATATGTACGGATTAAAATTTGGGTTTTCAAGAAAAGGATCGGTTCCCCTCAGTATTATCTTTATGAAAATTTTATATTGTTTTATATCTAAGCCACGATCAAGGATATATTTTTACTCGGGCTTAAGAACGATATTTTAGCGGTCAAGTTGCCGCATTCGATGTCGATCGGCATCGAATGCCGTAATTCGCCGTAATTCGATTTCGGTTGGAGTATAAATTTATATTCGAAGATAATTTAAATTTTTTATAAATAAAATAGACTGTTTTGGGATATACATATAAGCGAACTAGTGATGTGCGAATATTCCATTTCGAGTTGCCGGGTATTTGGCCATTGTCGGATATTCGTATTTGCGAATATTCCTGGATTATTTAATAACAAAAATTTTATATATTCAAAAGGACTTAAAGTACTCGTAATTTTACATACATGGCACCGCGTCACCACATAACGCATAATTTAGACTTGGGTCGAACTCCTTCATTAGTTTTCTAGGAACCAACCCACTTAAATTCCAATGATTTGATCATGGATTTTTATGTAAAACGATTGAATTAAATTTTTTCATCTTGGACTAGCTCTCAGGGGATGATCCCTACATATACTGAGTATTGCGCCAGAACTAGAAAGCAGGGAATAGTTTTTAAGAGGACAGATGAAGATAAATTAGGATATAGAAAATTTTTTGTAGCTACTTTTACTTCGCCAGTGAACTTTTGGCTACAAAAACCGACGAAGAGGGGGTGCTGCGATCTGCTATTTTAATACATGACGGTGGTAATCGCTGTCAGTTAAGTTCAGCGACCAGTGCTATTCCTTCACCATTAAGACAAGCCGAATGCAGATGAAAAAAATTGGCTACCATGTTCTTGACAGTTTTCAGCCAACAGAAATATAGGAATCAGTTTTTCATAGAAATAATTGTTGTATGAAAAATTTAATAAAAATTATCTAAAATTTTAATGGTCGCTAATTAAAAATTTACTTTTAATTTTTAATTTGGCGCAACTGATTTAGTCTTTAGATTGGATTATGGATTATTTCAAATATATGCCGGTAGCATTTATGTGAGCATTTACATTACAAGCCATTACAGATAAGATAAACCGATAAAGTTCCATGTAGCTAAAGTATTTTGCCTTAGAAACAAGTACTAAGAACCCAATGACTTATTTCCATTTGACCGTAATAAATACAAGAGTAAGCTCGATCCAAAACTTTAAAGATATTAATGACAATCAACTTGTATTCAATTCTACAAAGTATGAAAGCAACACAACAGGGAACTGATCCATGTTTTAACAAACTTTTTCAAAGTGATTAGTCATGATAGTGACTCAAAATTTACTCACTATCTCATCTTTAATATTAACGCAAAAGCTTTGTAGGTTTCTGTAAAAAAGAAAAGCATTTGAGAAAAAGCTTTATTTTTCTAGTTAAATGGCAGCAGTGATCGTGTAGCAAAGATCGTACAAAGTGAGACACACACACACACACACATTTGTATGTATATTCGCGTACTCAAATATTAGATTAAATAAGCTTTTGGCAAACGTAAACACGAACACTATGAGCACAAAAATAAATAATTCGTTATATTTATAACGAGATTGATGATTTGAATTCAGAACGTTTGTAGCTGTTATCAAGGCAAGTAAGTGAACAAACAACCAACTGGTTCTTCTTCTCTGTATGTCTTGAGTTTATTGTTTGTGATTATTGCACTTGAAAGAAAATAAAATAAGTTTTGAAAGTTTGCGGGTCAAACGTAGAATTTCATATTGAAATGTAAACATGCGTATACATACATAAGAATATATGAATATAATCTAAAAAAATAAAATATATATTCAAGATTCGATATTTTATTCGAATTTGAAACTATTACAAGCGTTATGTTTTGCAATATCCGGAAAATTTTGAAAAATATAAGTGAAAAATATTTTATAAATGATTTCGTTCTTAACGACGTTAATTGCTTAACTGAGCAAAGTATGAATGATTTTTAATTAACTAAACAAATTAACTCCGATTATAAGTGTTTTTATTTTTTTTGCGATATTGTATGGTGTGATTGACTGACTGCTCTACGTGTCTTTATGGTTTGGTGTCATGTTAATTTATTGAATTAAGAAAAGCTTTTTAGCTAAACAACAAAACTGAGAATTGTTTTGGAATATTCTAATTTTTAATTTAAAAATGCAATGGAAATATAGTAGCTAATGAAATATCAATATGGAGTATATATCTGCATCTGTGTGCGTGTATGTGTGTGACCTTTGTATGGATCGCTCAAATGTAAAAAGTTTCATTAACTAGAATTTTCAAGAAGCGTAATTATGAAATTATACAAGAAACTAATGCTTAATAAATCAGTGGACGTTTATTTTCAAATTCTATTTAAACACAAAATTTTGTTTTTCTCCGCAAAATTAAATGCCCCGCATTGTGTGCTTGAACATGATTTAAAATTTGCAAAGTCAGTATATGAATTCGACGTTTGCCTTTTAAACAAAACATCACTGCGATATTGATAAAATTTTGCTAAAAAGTTTTAACAACTTAATAAAATTCGCTATCAATATTAAACAAATTTTTTAATTAATAGATTTTTTTGATTTTTTTTATATTAAAAAACCTGAAGAAGTTAAACTTTCGAAACACAAACAAATTAATTGTTTGATATTAAACAAAGAAACAAATTCAGATGAAGAAGACATTAATGACGCCGAATTATCTGCAATTTCAAGTGCAACATCATCACGGAAAACACGTTTGATACGTGTGCCGCCCAACAGTTCAAAGTGCTACTACAGTTTTAACAGAAATCAATGTCAGTATTTATATATGACCGAAAAACTGAAAGTGTATTTAAATTTATTTTAAATTTAAACTTAAACTATGTTTGAATATTCACCACTGATTTATTGTACCGAAATGTTTAACAACTTTCGATTAGGAAGCAGTGGTTTATAAATCACGATGACATTGAAACTGACTTCATATAAGCCAAGTGTAACACAGATTTGGACTAGAGACGCTGATAGTTGTTGCTTCGTGTTTGTAGGCTCTAGAGTCTAGATATAAAATTATATGCAAAATAGGGTGGTTGTTCGACACATACGCATCATCATAACTTATGAATATTCAAATAAAAAGAACTTTTATAATCTTTTTATAGTACACAGTTAAATATTATGAATATTATCAATTCGAAATTCCAGAAATTATTGTATTGTGTTGAAAATTTTAATTTAAAATATTGTTTGCTGCAAAATTTATTTAAAAAATAAGGCGTACTTGATACAAAATTTATTTTAAAGCGTTCTTAAAGCTCACTTTATTTTGTTTTTTATGAACCGGGCCTATAAAAATTAAATTTGAAATATATAGTTTTGAAATGTCATAAAAGAAAGAGTAAGCATTGATCGGATGTTATTTCTTATCGGTCATTGTTATTTTTTTTTATAAATTTTATATATTATTATTTTTAATATTTACACGAATACAAGTGACGTAAGAGGATTAAATTTTTATGTTTTATTATCATGTTTTTACATTCAAATAAAACCAATAAAACAGTTTTAATATATTTTTATACTTCAAACATTTTTATTTGATGTGTGTTAACGTAATCTAATATGCCTGGTTAAAGTCAAAATTTGATTGTGTATATATACATGTACTTATACATACTTACATATATATATATATATATATATATATATATATATATATATATATATTCATACATACATATATAAGAAGAGCAGTTCAGTAGTTTGCGAACTTCTGAAGCCGAAATTACTTTAAGACTGAGTTTTCAGATTCTGAGAATATGCCGACACACGATTTTTGATTTCGATTAATTTTCGCCGATTTTTTATAATGTTTTCATATAATAGCTTATGACGAATTTTGACACCCAAAATCATATCGAAGTATTCATGACACATACACCTAAAGTTGAAAAAGATTTTATCATTTTACAGATTTATAAAAAAAAAACTGTTTTTTTAAATAATGACTACAATTAAAAATGTAGTTTATTATCTTGATATCTATAATAATAATTTAATTCGGAATTAATTATATTATTAATAAATATATTTAACGTCCCGCTAGAAAAATTTTAAATTTTCGAGTTGTCATCAGATCTCTGTAGTGAGAGCCCGTCACTATATGTGTATGTATGTGTGTGAGGGTGATTGCATGGGTGTCCATGTATGTGCGCATAAGTGTGCGTCTGTGTGTTATAGCTTTTAAAAGGCTGGACCGCATCAAGCCAAATTAAAACCATTCCGAAGAGCGTTTACGATTCCGAAGAGCGTTTCTGAGCTTCGATTTCAAGATATCGCAAAAATTTGAAAAAAGAATTTTCTTTCAAAGAAGTTTTTGTTTCTTATTGTATTTTTTCGGCAACTTTACTGATCAATGCCAACAACTGGACAGATCTTGAAATGTTAAAACTACTTCGATCACCGTAAACAGGTTAAATTTTTTTTAATTCGCTGCGGAAATCATTTTTAATTCTTATGAACGGAGTCAATTGAATATATTTTATATTAGTAAATCAAAGAATTTTGAGGGATATATAACATAAATTTTACTGGTTTTAATGTTTCTTATATAAGCGAAAAAACGAATGTGTGTGTGTGTATATATTCTTATACACTTGTAAGAAAATGCAAAAGAAACTTCATAAAAGTTGTAATTTTTATCGTGGAGTGGCAATGAAAATATAAAAATAACTCATTCTTTCAATTAAAAAATTTAATTACTGTTGTTGTTTTTTCTTTTATATCAAGTTTCGTTTTATTTTATATGACGACGACACAGAAACGTATTTCCGCTTTAATCTTGAAACAAACGATATGAAATTACATCGTATCGTTCAATTACATTGAGAGAAAAGATCATAGCGATTCTTCTAAAATGTTTTGTAAAAAAAAAACATTAAAAGATATCCCATATTAGCAGATTCATTAGAGAACAATTCTAATGAATTTGTTTAATAAATTTAGAATCCCCAGATTTTACAAAGCAATTTTTTTTTTGATACAGAGTTACCGTTGTTCGACTGGAGTCACAATTTGTCAACAAAGAGTTATACTGTCGCCAGTAGTAATATTTCTTTAAGTGTATAGATTTGTTAGTTTGTACAAGCCAAAAAGTGTAATTAAGTTTGCAACAACGTTAATATTGTCTTACAATTATTTATTTATTTTTTCTGTTTAAACCTCAACCACTTCAAAGATAATATGAAAAATTGTTTTTGTTGTTATATTAGGGGTATTCACACCGAGTCTGTTAATCCGGTAATTTGTTAGTTGGTAATTTGTTGAAACACTTTACTGTGAACACACTTTTTGTTCTATCTCAGTAGTGCGGTAACTTTTGCTACAAAACAGATGATTTAAATTTATTAAAAAGCAAAAATGCCTCGAGAAAGTGCAAAAACAAAAATAGTAAAAAATTTAATTGAAAATTCTTTTTTTTTTCTTTTTTTTTATTCGTTTTTTGTTACCGAGTAACAAGAAAATTACCAAGCTTGTTAGACTGGTACTTTGTTACTCGGCAGTTCGATAATTTGTTAATTTTACAAAAACAAAATACACGTAAAAAACTATCGAATAACGACTAACGAATTAACAAGGCCGGTGTGAATAACCCTATTGTTATAGCAATATTTTAAACAATATGTGTGCATATTGTTTTGGATATGATTGGAGAGAAAGTTTGTTTAACGGCTGAAATTAGCAAATTGTGAAGAAAAACTAACGGCTAGCAAAAACACAAAATTTGGAAACATGACCAAACGTGCACATACTTCTAAATGTATGTACAATTGTAGTACATACGAATATATGTACATAAAAGTGTATATTTATAAAGTTGCGAAAGAATTTATAAAACAAAACAGTATTGAAAATATTTGCTTAATTTTGCAGAACATGGAAACATTTTTTAATTAATTTGAATTTTTAAATCATAACCCCCAACGCTTGCCGCTCCCATCATAAAATATGTTATGAAAGAGCCAACATTTTTAGTTGTTTTTTCTTGAGTTTCTTAAAAAAATAATTATAAAAAAGGAATGAATACCCATGTTTATGTTGTATTATTCACGAATTATTGTAGTTGTTGATCTGTTATACAATTTTTAATGATAAATACTTGAAAAAATTTTTGCGAGGAAATCATCATCAACGTTTCTTTTAATTCTAGAAAATGAAGTGAATGGAAGAGTTTTTGTTCACGTTTAAGCGAGAATTATTGACTTGATAAAGTAACTAAAAAATCATTATTATTTCTTTTCCCCTTTCAGATTGTCCAGCACCTCTTCTAACCGTGTCTAATCATGTCTTTGGATGAAGTAAGTTTCATTATATAGAAAGCGTATAGTTATTTTTGTAGCATTTGTTTTAAGAACTAATTCAATATTTATTTCACTTTTGCGATTTCTTTCCCTATAGCAATTCAATGCTGCCGCTGAACGCGTCAAAACCTTGACGAAGCGTCCTACCGATGAAGAGTTCTTGGAATTATATGCTCTATTTAAACAAGCTACTGTTGGCGATAATAACACCAGCAAGCCGGGTATGTTTGATTTGAAAGGCAAAGCCAAGTGGGAATGGTGGAATAAACAAAAGGGTAAATCCCAAGATGATGCCAAAAAGGAATACATTGCGTTTGTGGAAAAATTGGCAGCTAAATACGCTTAAGTAATAGACTTTAATTGTTAAGCAAATTGTTAGTTTTTGTTTTTTGTATAATTTGTATTTATAATTAAACAATATTAAAATTTTAAATAAACAACGAAACTCCATTTAGTGCAAATATATTTAGTTAATGCACAAACACTCAATTGTTAGTGAATAGGGTGACCGAATGGTTTTTCAACGGATTTTTAGTGCGGTTTTATATTAGAATATTAGAATAGTGAATAGAAGAATTAACTCTCACATATATTTTATGTTGTCAGAGACAACAACAGCAACGAGACTCAATGATATGCTGCAGCTGTTTTAATATCTAATCATTAGATATTCTATTATTTCAAACTAAATATTTGAATTAAACATTAAATTCTTTATTAAAAACTAATTTGCATATTAAAATGAACTTTAGAAATAACAAATTCAAAGCGTTTTATTTTCTTACAAAAATTGCGTTTTAACCCTCGACAATTTGAAATTCAGAGGCCCAGACAAAAACTTCAAACAATCGAGATTTTAAATTATCAAGAAAGAGATAGAAAATCTTTTATGTGGTATTCATAAACACAATTGTACACTTAAAGTATGTTTTAAAACATAATTTCCATGCAACATTTCTTTTGAAGCACTCTTCGAGTCTAAATTATTTTTTATGAATACAGCGGGTAATATATACGTGTTTTATATTGTTTTTTTTTGCATTGTTTTTCACCCACAATTATTACAGCGCGATTTCGATATATAAGATCGGAAATAATTTAGCAGTTTCTAAACCGTTGCAACGATTGTGTATATATATCTGATGCAGTATTTAATCAGATACTACTGAGCTAAAGTCTGGGGCTGAGTCACCAGGAACCTATGAAATATTTAAATATATTTTAAGCTGATAAATACTATCTGATAAAAGCTATATATTGCAGACCGATTTTCCTATTCAAGAGCTAAAAATAAGTTTTCTTTGGATTCCGCTTATTATTGGGATCTTCGAGTATACAAATTTAAATCTATATTACTTAACTTCTTAATAGCGAAGTTTCCATTTATGGATCGAAATAAAGTACGAAATACTTCCAAAACACATACTTTGTTTTCACCATTATCTGCTCAGTCCAGAGTTAAAAACAGTTTCAATATATATTAATTTTATTGCAATTTTCATGTGAAAGGGATTTTGAAATTTGATTTAGTAATCGCAAAAAAATCCCTGAGGTTTTCCTTAATTTCTGCCGAAAATATTGATAAATTGGAATTTTATGTCTTATTAGTATAAATTTCAATTCCGAATCTGATATCAATCATTCTCCTCAACGGCTCTATATTTCATATGTAAATAAAATTATGCAGATTTTATTTCAAAAACAAAAGACATTTAAACAAACTATTTGAAAACCGACTTTTGGCTTATATATCACATAAGTTTACCCTAATTATATGTATGGGTTTAACTCTGTAGAGGTTTGTTTTATATTTAATTATTTTTGTAGCACAACCAGAGAGCCAGAGTCCAATTGTTTGTTTAAAAAACTGATTTAAAATATATTTATTTTACAATGCAAATGCGATTCTATTCTATTTCGTTAATGTGAAGTAATTTTTTGCTGTGGCTTCCACTTTTTTATATCAATTTGTTTTAAAAAGTGCAATCAACAACATATCAAATCGTTTTTGAATCATTAACTTTATTTTATTATTTTATTTATTTTAAGAGTGAAAATACAAGGCCGGTGTTGTACAGAAGAATCTTAAGGTGAGTGCATCGTAGCATGGAGTTTATTTATACTATATTCTTCAGTATATTATGAAATATATAAATAAATATAAACACACTTTGGACTTTGTGAACTCTTGAGGTACGTTCACACTTGTCAAATATATTTGCCCAAAGAAGCGTTACAACTGCTATTACGTACGTTTTAACTCAGACAAGTATAAATAGAATTTGCGATTTTTGTTAAGCATATATGTAGTTTTGAATAATTATTATAGGCTGCAGTATTTATATGACTCCAATAGAATGGGATTCTATGGATTTCATTAGTTATGTAGGAACTGTTTTACATGTATCTGAGGCAGTATTTTTCATTTAGTAGCTGCGATTTTTTTGCAATCAGGTATTGAACGATTATTTTCCAATAAATTTGTATTTGTTTAATTGAAACTAAATTATTTCAAATGACATTTAACATCAACATTTAACATAATATTATAACAAATATATTACTAAGAAGTTTAAGAAACTAAAAAAAAGTTCGGATAATAGATATCACTATTATCAGTCAAGAACTTGGTCAATCCTTCGCAATGGGAAACACCTTAAAAACTTTATTGCAGGGCCATAAAAGATATATGCAAAATAGCCGAAATTTCGCGACGTTCCCTGTTTCAATTAAAACAAAATGGTTTAGTTTTACCAAAACCGGGAGCACTTTCCTTTTATAACGACAAACTAATGGCGATTTCTTTTCTAAAAAACATGTGACACTTTCTAATTTCATTCCCAAACATTTATTTTCGTGGATAGTTTAGTAAATTTTTAATTAGTTCTCTATTCCCAAATGCTAAGATACTGACAATTTTTATTAAAAGTGTAAAAACAGAAAACAACGCAGGGTAAAACAACAGCAAGCCAATACAAAAATATTTAAAGCTGGCAGTACTCGTGATATTATCCCAACTATATGCAATACTTTTTATTTATAATTCTCGAACAGAATCAAATTAAACATTTAATGAATGCTTTAACTACAGTTAGCATGTTATTATGTATTGTAATTTAAAACCCATGTAAGCAGAAATTGCATTAATAAAACATGCCATGCACCAAGAGAACGTTTTAATAAATAAGTTATTAATTCCATTAATCTAAGAATTAAATTAAGAGGATGAAAGCAAAACACAAACAAAATTGTACAAATTTAAATATGCATGTGTGTGTGTGTGTATCTTTGTCTATGCATGCAATGATGCCAGTTGGCTTTCAAATAAAATCCCCACAATGCCTTTATTACCAGGGAAACTGAATATTATGACTAATAAGTATTCTATTATATCAGGGTTATATAATACCCTGATATGAGAATCTGTCGCAAACAGCAAAACCATGTTTTTATTTGAGTCAAAGTCCAATATATGTCCTCTTCTTCTGCTTTTACATAGATATTTTTGTCAATGCTTTGGCGGACTTTATTCAAAGAATTTTCAACAAACGTTTCATAAAAACAGGTTGCAACTGCACAAATATTAACGAAGGATGCATACGTCAGTTAGTAATTTTGATGTTTTTTTAAGAAAAAATTGAGGCCTACTTTCTCTTACGTACATATAAATAAACATTGCAGATCAGCTGTTTCATTTTACGTACTAAAAGGTACTCTTACTTAAATCAGTCATTGCGTTGCGTTTAACGTTTGTTTTTATTATCGGATAAAAGCAATATTGCCAACATACATTCACCTGCCAATCAACTGTTGTTTTTTTATATAATTTTAAAATTTTTAATAACTATTTTAAAGAAAATTGAATACAATTTGTAATAACAAACATGTTCTTTACATGACTCTACTTTTAAATATACATATTGAACACAAATAATTTTATATAGAATAAAATTCTGTATAAAACCAGGATTTAAAACTCTCTATAATTTATTTACCTCATGATAATAAAAGTATACACCTGATAAAGGCAGGTGTATAATGTGAGCCGCTTTAAGAGTATATCAAACAAATACAGAGAACCGAGCAAATGCTTGAAGAGCTCTTTAGACGAGGTAATTGAGTAAAATGTACTATTTGCAAAAGAGTCAACAGAGTCTTTCGTTCTTTTCAGACTTTTGAATTTGGCTTTAATGTGATTGTTTATTCGTTTGTTCCCGTCAGTGGTTGTTGTCGTGTTCATAGTGGTGATCGTGAGAAACGTTTAAAAAAGATAAGCGCATAAAAAATTGTGCATTACCTACTGTATTTTATTTTATTTTTTTTTTTTCTTTCAATAAAATACTTTTCCTAGTCTCAAATACATATACCGCAAAAAAGTGAATTTATAAGTTTGAAAAGGCAGAAAATGTTCAAATGAAGTTACTGTATAAAAGGCATAAATTAGCAAATTGACGAAAAATGCGTGGCAATTTAACTACAACAAAAAAAGCATTTTTGCAGAAATAGTGTCAATTCGTTAAACTAGAAATTCACAACCAAAACAAAAAGTGAGGTCAACAACTAATAGAAAAAGACAATATAGGTGCATAGATACAAAAGTATATATGTATGTATGCACATACACATATACATATGTATGTTTGAATGTTTGTACATAACGAATACATAACTATTAAAAAATATTTCTTTAAAGCACAAATAAAGAAAATTTGCAAACGTCAACAGAGTAGTAGTAGACAAATTTAAGACTTGTTTATATTTTGTAAAGCCCTTTTTATGTAAGAATATACCTATTTATTTATATGTACACACATACATACATACATACTTACCTATGCATGCATGCTGAAAAAAAAGTATCGAAAACCCCACCTTTACCGCAAAAAGCAAGCAAAAAGAATTTAACCAGTTTGATATTATCCAAAAACAAGTTTTTGTGATTTCTTTCTACTTCACAAAAGGCCTCGTGGTCTACCTTAACGAATAAAAAAAAGAGGAAAATACCTATTAAACAAAATATATAAAACACTAAATGTGTCTTGTATATTGTAAATCTTGTATCTTTTGTGCTGTTAGTTAGTAGAGATCGTTTCGAAAGCAGTTAAATTAGAAAACCAAAACTGAATCTACGCAAAGAAACATGTTTCCTCGACAAACAGCAACAACAACAACAACAACAACAAAATAGCAGCAACTACACTAAATGCAACATCATAAAAATGGTAAGTACCCGGAATTGCTAACGGTAAATTTATCTTCATTTATTTTATACTTGTAATGCAACAACATTTCCCGCATGCAGTTGAAGAGTGCGATGGCGTGTACAAAAACAAATAGCGATCGGAAAATATATAATTTATGTGTAGGATTAGCAACAGGGTTGCCAATATTTTCAGAACTTAGTCATTTTGAAAGAAGAGAGATAATACACAATAAATGAAGAGAAAAACGATAATAATATATTGTTCCCTAAAATACGTATTTCAATTTATTTTTGGTTCTACAGGCAGGGTACATACCAACGATTGGACATTATTAAATATATCACTATTATTCATGGTTTGAAATATAAGATGGCAATTATGGGGACCAAAAGAGATTATAGTAACAAACAACGCATTGAAGTGCTGCACGCATGACCAATTGCCAACAATGTTCACATATACAAACACAAAATCTTCACATCAATGCAAACAGACAGTGGTTGAGCAATAAAACTGTCACTTCCACCTGTTTATTACATCAGGCTGTTATTTGTTAGTTTTCTTTTATAACAACTCTTTGCCAATTCTTAAAGCCTTGTAAAACGTCTATTTGGTTCCTGTTGAGCTCGTGATCTTTTGAGTACTTCTTGATCTCGGACGTAAGACTTTGGGATCGAGTGGGAACTCTGGTCTCGAATTATTGCTTATACAATACATGCATGTATTTTGTGTTAAATCCAGTTTTTGTGTAAATGTAGTTGCTATTGATATCTTTTGTTATGATGTTTTATTTCGCCGTTGTCGTATTGTGAGCTAATACTACCAACAAAATGCTTCTTATTCTTCTGCTCAAGCGGTCATAATATAGTTTTCTCTCTCTCTGCCATTTTAATCGTATTATCATACTCGTGCATTATTTTCGTTTTGTTTTTATTATTCTAACAAAATATAATAAAAGAAGCAGACTTAACTGTTTAGATAAACAGGTAAAAATGTAAATTTATACAAACATGTACAAACAGTGTTGCCATGATGGCGATGAAAATATTAATAGCCAAAAGAGGTGTGTAATTTGATAGATACATACATACATATTTAGGTGGATATCTATCTTGTTAATTTAATTTTCGACTTGCTTCCACACATGTTCAACTTGATACAAATTATCTAACTAAAGAAAAGTTATTAATATTCAATATTATATTAAAGTTTCGTGATGATAAGACCCGATATTATATATTGCGCAAACTAGTGAAATCATTACAAAAATCATACACTGTGAAAGCATTTAAATTTGCTTATATAATATGAATTACTTCTGGAATATGAAAATTATTCCGTTCATATAATATTTCATTAAACCTGGCACTCGCTATATACGCCCATGCATGTTCTTTAAAACACATCCCTTACAGCTTGAAAAACGCAAAATACCTTTCAGCCTTTCAGCATAAACAAGTCAGTTTTTTGCCGGATGCCAATTTTCGATATTCGCAAAATCATTCAGTCGAGTCGGTTGACTCATTCAAAAATTAAAGCAGTTCGAAAACTAAAATAATAGTGCTGCTTTAGCTCTAATAATTTTTTTTTAAATTTACTGAAGAACTAAAACATTTTATGAAATAACGCGAGTTATTTTGACTACATTGTTTGCTTTTTTATAGCGTCACCTAACATGATAGTAGAAGGCTTGGGCTTATAAACTTGGGCAATATAAATATAAACAAATTTTATACAAATATAGAATATATAAAAATATTTTTTATATGATTTTGATAAGTTTTTCACTTATAAGGTTTTACGTTTCATATGGCGATATGTATGTAGATACCCATGTACATATGTGCGTATGTATGTATGTATGCGTATGTACGTGAAACCGGCTACAAGATAGATTTATTGAATAAAATATGAGTTTTTTTTACTTTTGCATAAATAATTTTTTCTTTTTCCATTGCATAATATGAGAAAAAAACATTTTAAGATATATATTCAAACCGAAGGAAGAGTTCTGAAAATTAAGTTCAGACTAAAAATGTGTGTTATGTATGTGGATGTACCTAATGGTAGCCTTTTAGCCTTTGCGATTTTCTTTTTCACCGGCAAACTCTAAAACACGCAACGGAGTGCAAGCAACGGAGTTAAGAAGTTTGAAATATTTCACAAAAATATTACGCGTTGTGTTTACTTTAAGGTAAAAATGAAAATCTTCGAATCGCTAAAGTATAGAAGAGCACCTCTCTCTAAAATGACTTCCAGATGTGAACTTTCAAAATAATTTTGCTATAAAATATTAAAGAAAGTGAAAACTTTACTTGATTTTTTTTACAAACTTGAGTCTACTTGAATTGATTACAAAAATATTTTAACACATCGACTGCAGGGAATACTTAAAACAATGACTAAATAAATAGCCTTTAATAAAACAAGTACATATTATTTTACTTACTTGGATTTGTTATATTGTTACTGTCGATTTAAACCAGTTCTATTAGCCAACAAGCCAACGAAATCAAACAACTACAAAGAGGCAGCAAACACACAGGCAAATAAAATCGAGTTAAAAAAGAACGGTACAAACAGCACTTCGCTTCAAAGGGGTTTTGATTCAAAATTCAGTCTTAAGCCAACGCGAAAATATTAAAGTTGTTTGAATTTGGTGTTTACCTAAAAATACAAATAAATTATTAAATTATTCGTAATTGTTTAGCTACATTTTAAGGTTTTGTTCTATTTTTCATACACAATTTAATTACTGAGTTTTTTCTTCTTTCAAGGAAACCTTAAGTTAATGTTAACAAAAAAAAAAGCCAAAAAGTAATAAAAATTAATGTTAACAAAAACTGAAAAGTAATAAACACATAAAAGTTAAAATAAGCAATTGTTTCATGGAAAATAAAAAGACGACTGAAAATCTGAGTAAAACAATAGAAACAAACGTGTTTTTATAATGATTTCATAATATTTTCTTTACGAAACGTATTTAGAAAATCAGACTAAAATCAAATACTAGTGAAATAAACATTAAGAAATAGAGTGATAAAAACCAATCTAAAAGGGTAATTGACCTGAATTAGTTATACAGACATATATATATATATATATATATATATATATATATATATATATATATATATGTCTGTTCGTGTGTATGTGTGTGCCCGTATTTGTAGATTTGAAAAATACAAAACAAAAACTAACTGAAATACTAAATTTACTCGAACAGTGTGAAAGTTAAATCTCAACAAAGTGTCGCTGCTGGCGATGGTGACGACAATCAATTGACTTTGATTACTTGCTTCATTCAATACTCCATTCATGATCGGTGATCGTATCTGATATTTTACTGTTTTTCCAAGTAAATTGCGGTTAATCTGGCTGAATGATTTTTTAACACATAAAATAAGTGTTTATTTATTTACTAGTAATTTGAGATATAGTTTTTCGATAATTTATATTTCCTTACATTTCATACATATATTTTTGTATTTTTTCTAATGCAAAAAACCGGAAGTTTATGTTAATTTTGTACATCTGCGTGTGTGTGTGTCTGTGTGTATATTTCTTGTTATTTATTATTGCATTTTGTCATTGTCGTTGTCGGTGCGTTTCTCTCAAGTTTTTAAATATTTTATGGAAATAAGAAAATAAATAAAAGACGGCTGCATGGCATGAAAAGAAGATCATGTTTTTTTCATTAAAAATGCATCATACAAATTTAATGACATTTCTTTTGCTTCTCATTTGGTTGTCAGCAAAATAAAATGTAGATAATTATTAAAAAAATGATTTTAATATTATAAAAGTATTTATTTTCTGTGCATCTTTGTGCTGAGTTCGACTGTAAACGATTTCGCATTGAATACATAACGTCGTGAGTTGCTCACATATAGTCACCTAAAATTCAAAAGGCCGTAATTCAGCTATATGGTAATCAATCAAAATATCCGACTTTTAAGTTTTTGTCATCGACGGACGTTTCGGTTTTGTGTGAAATTTTCAATGAACAAAAATAAAAGAAGTCGTGGAAGTTGTTATCCTTTAGTTAGAAATATCCGTTGCCAAGAATAAAACACAATTTTAATTTTTTATAAACAAATAATGTTGCTTTTAATTGCAGGATAATTAATCTACTGAATATTTTTTTTGCTTTAATTTTATTATTCCCACTTCAAAGCACTGTTCTGTGCAGTATTTTTTCAAATAAGTCATTTGCTCATAGTCAGTCAATATATTCAATCGGTTTTTTGCCGCTTCATTTGTTCCAGATCTTCTTTATTAATTGATATGATATATGACGAGCTACCTTCATCATCATTATTTTGTGCAGAACTTACAATCTTCATTAAATTTAAATGGAACTTTCGATCGATATCGAATACCGGAATTTGGCCACTGAACGCTGTTGGCATTTCACCGGATGTAATTTCTTTCTCTTTTCCCACTGTGATGAATCCAAGTGTAGAAAAATTAACTGCACAAGAACGATGGCCATCTGTAGGAGCTGGCCCCGAATAGTATTTTCCTAATACCAATAGAACAAAAGTGGCTTATAGTGTTTTTAAGCTGACACGGTTTTAATAAATTCTGGTTTTAATGTTAAAACCAACTGTTAAATCCTGGTTTTACCATACAAATTGATTTTATTAAAACCAACTCAAGACCATTTTCGATTTGGCTCCAAGAAGGTTTTCTGAAATGTTCTTTACTGCTTTTGCCTGTGCCAAGTTGAGTGCTGCCAAGTTATACACTGAAAACATGTGATGAAGCGTGGAGAATGCATTTTGTTTTTCATAATTTGACTGATTTTATTTCAAATAATATGTTTTTGAAGCATTTAATCGCTCTGTATAAGTATTTGCACACTTTTAAAATATTAATTCGCAAAATATAAAACAATCCCGATTTTAAATTGCAATTAAAATATTTTTATATTTTATACAAATAAAAACATCTGTAGAACAGTCTGTGCATTAAGTATTATAAAATGTTGAGAAATTCCTGTGCGACATTAATTTCTTGTGATCAAATTTATTGGACAGGCTGTGTGTTAAGACCTAAATTTATTAAATCTGAAGTGTGAACGCAAAATCAAATGTTTTAAGTTTCGATGTGGAAACACTATAACTACAGTAAAAGCCACCTTGTCTATGGTTAAATTCTTTTTATCAGTGTAGCTAGGGAATCCCCACGAAAAAGCTGAAAACACAATACAACACATGTGTATTTGTATGTATGTAGCATTTAACAGAACATACTCTCGTACACAAACATACAATATTTTCAAACAATATTGACATTGTTTACAAAAGAATTTCATTACCTCAGCAAAAATAAGTTAAGAATGCAAATTAAAACTAGAACACACAAAAGAATCGAGTGCAATTTCATTTGACTTTTGTTGTTGTTGTTGTTGCAACACAATTCTAAAAATTGTCCTCGTGAGTGTAGAAGATGCAATACGTGCTATTCAAAGTCGATAGACGAAACACATTCAGATAGCAAATCTTATACCAATAGATAACACATAGACGGAATAGCTAAATAGACTATGTCTAGCAGTCAGACAGATAGACACTCTTTTACATGCGAATAAATGCCAATTTGATCGTTGTTGTTGTTGTAGTTATTCAAGTGTTGGCGAATTGCAGAACGAGCAACAGAGTTTTGCTCAAGGGAAGAGTGCGGTAGAAATACTCTAACACAAGCATGGTAACTTAATACTTTAATGATTTCTTTCTTCATTTCGTTTATTGTTTTTGTAAATTTCCTAGTAAAATCTGTATGTGACAGCCTGATAAGATAGAGAGCAAAACATGTATACAAATAAACAAATTTACACCGAAATGAAAGAAAAAACTCGTCTAATGAAAATGTTTTCGCAACTGACGGAGACAGTCAGTTTGGCTGTTGCCTGACAAGATATAAAATTGGCAAAACTCCAAAAGCAACAGCAACAGATAGCTACATAGATATTGTATCTAAGTACATGCATACATACATGCAAGTACCATACATGGATATTTATGTATGTAGAACAAGACGATATTGACAATGAACAAAATCATAGAATCATTGATGATCAAGAAAAAACTCTCAATATTATTCTTAGCCCACAAACCACAAACAAACAAATAAACAAAATGTACTCGATCAAATGGTCTTCTTAACAGCAATTAAATAGAGCCGTGAGAAATTTTTTGTCTGCTTTAAGACGAGTGTCATCTTGCAAATGTTTATATTTGGTACTTTTCCTATTAATGCAAGAAAACTAAACTGAAAAAAGTGTCTGTCGCCTGTCATTTTGTACTTATAGAATGTGCACATCGCTCGTTCATTTACTGCAATACTGCCATAACTCCAAAAATGCATTTTTCGAATTGATGACGCAAATATCTCATGTACTTACTTTATTCTTGGGAGAAAAACTAATTTTTAGATTTCATTTAAGAAGTTAGTAAATTTGTGCAAAACTAGTTTTTTGAGTTATAACACTATTGAATTAAATGGGCATTATACAAAAAAAAGCAATTTTAAAGAATGTTTTATATCTGGCAAAAACATGTTTTACTTTTAGTCATTTTTTATACAGAAATACATATTTATTTTCTTAACGTTTTGTTTTAGCGAATTTTGAAAAAGATTTACTTGATCTTAAGAGAGCCAAAGTGAATAAAAAGAATTTGCAGACACTCTCTACACTGCATTCATACTGTGCTTAAGAGTACTTGTCGCTAAATTGGATAAACAGCGTGAGAGGGTGAAAAATGCATGAATTGTTTACAAAAGTACTCTCGAAACGTGATCTATCCAGAGCTGGTGATTTATTTTCAGTGCCAGACAATGATATTGTCAATGATATCATTGATGTGGTGAGTGTATTGTTATGAGACAGTTGTTCAAACAAGAAGAAATTTATAATTTATATTAATTTTTTCATATTTTATTTGTTTACCAGCTCTCTGACATAAATGCCATCATTTCTTTGGCCGATTACTTGAAAAATAACAATGATCAGTCAGTGGTTGAGATATGTGTTACACGTGTCTTATCCTGCATACGTGAAACTAAAACAGCTGAAAGATATTGCAGTGCCCTGATTGATTTACTGAAAACCTGTTTATTATGGAATCTCCAGCCGAACGGTGGCAGCAAAGATGATCCTCCACATGCTAAAATTGCGGCCGATATTATATCGAGTATTTTTTTGGTTCGTATTAATTTTGGATTTTAAAACGACATACACCAAACATACACATCTCTCTCTACACATCATAACCTAAAACCCAAAAAACCAGGCTGACCAAAAATTTTATATTAGACATTTTGATTGATCATGATAAGAATTAATAAAAATGCATTACAATCAACCAAGCCTTCTGTCAGTTACGGCCTTCTGGATTTCAAGTTACAGTATGGACATGAAAACCGTGACGAAACTAAAAAATATTTCGCCATTTTTAACCTCAAGAGATCTTCAACGAACGGGATATCTAAAAGTTGTTAGGAACAACATAAATTTTTCAGCAACTATAACTCTAAAGGAGCGGCTACATTTGGTGCAAATATTTGACCAGAAAACCTTAACCACTATATATCAATGAAAACCGCATCAATTCCGACAAGAGTTTGTTGACTCAATCAGTTTCCAATAGCATTGAATCCTAAGCCACTGATTGTTTTGCTTAAGAAACACTTTAATAAATCAAAATGTTCTTATTCTTGTGTTTAGGAGTTACGCTTTTTTGGGCAAATGTTTGCCAAGTTTGACCGTACCTTAATAATCATAATTATCATCGTTTTCAATCTAAAACAATTGACTTATTCGGAAATTTCTTTACTAAATATTATATGAACACCATAAGTTCAATCTAAAAAAAAACGCTATATATTTCTACCCTTCTGTTTAGTTCCGATGGCACAATACACTACATATGTAGGGGTCATCACCTTAATGCTGGTTTAGGAAAAAAAACGGATACTCATGACAGATCCCCTTACTTCTAGAATACAGAATATATCAGGGTTGTGATATAAACATCTTAATTAATTTCCATTCTTCTTTTCAGAATTATGACAAAAAAGATGTCATGAAACTGGCACTTCCAGTAGCAGTGCAATTTTTGCCGAAAGGAAATCGTGAACTTTCACGCAACTTGGCAAGTTATCTGTCATTGGCCGCCATTGATTATGCCTACTTATTAAGTCCTCACATCGACTCCATAATCAATTCAATTTTGGCTGGTAACTATGGTCTACTTCGTGTACTCTCGCAAATCTATGAAGTGTCACCCGATGCAGTATCACCACATGCTCCCCAGTTAGTAGCTCTGCTGCCAGAATGTGATTCTCAAGAAAGACTGGCCGTATTTCAATTGTATCTATTAATAGCTCAACGTACACCGTTAGTTTTAGAATCGTGTATTTCACCATTATGTGAATTTCTCTATGACAGTGAAACAGCAACTACAACAATGCAAATTTTGTTGAAACTGGCTGAGCAGCGACCATTATTGGTGGCAGAACATTTTGATAAAATACGTTTGGCTACGAAAACCAATCCAAATGCAGTGTCATTAGGCGCACAAGTTTTGGCAACGGCGGGACGTACAAATAAGGAAACAGCTCAATATGCATTGGATTTTGTTTTAGAACAATTGCCTCATGCCGATAGAACGTCTCAGGCAGTGCTGTTGCAAGAAGCTACAAAATTGTGTTCATCGTTTCCCATACTGTTTACGGACAAAGTGTTGGCTTGTGTTAGACAAAAAAATGCTTTAAGGTATTATGCAGATCTCGTTCATTTAATTGTTGTATTAAATTCTTTACGTTTCATTCTAGTCAGCAAAAGCTGTCGTCTTCTGAGACCAGTGTTGATGTTGGTACCAAAACATCTGGTGGTGTTACCATCGTTAATCTCAACAGTTCTAACGATCAGACTGCTGCCACGCCTACAATTGTCCCAAAAGCCTCAGGCGTAGTGGTTAACACTTTAGCTGGAAATTCAACAACGCAACATTCCACAATCATCAGCGCCGATCCAGCCACCAGTACTACTACAGTGTCGGTAGCGCCTTCAAATACTCATGCTTCAACAGGACGCAACCATAAAAGCAAACAGAGTCGTAGTAGTCCCAGTAGTCCAAAAGATCCTTATAGAAGAACTATAACTACAGGGAATATAAAAATACGTAAGTAATAGTTTGTCCTTCCAAAGAAAATTTGGCATTTTAATATTTTTCTTTCATTGCAGCATCGTTATCTGTCAATTCAAATACCACTCAACCGAATAGCAGCCAACATCCCGCCACAACAGCAACAACTGTACCACCAACGCCACCCCATACCGGATACACGAGACGTGTTAAATTGGGAGACTCACGAAGTACTGGACGCCTTCATCCATCCGGCAATACACACCGTAGCATGACACGCCTAAATGTAGCTGGAGGTTCTGTAGGAGGCCTACACAAAAGTATGACACGTCTTAGTTCTTCACAACATATCAATCAAAATGGTTCTGCTTCAGGTTCAGGTTCCAATACAGCAAATAATTCAACATCCAGTAGCAACGTAGTGGTACAAACCAGTGGTGCCATGCTAAAAATGCCACCAACACCCAATAGTCCGGGCTACGTGACACCGGTACCACCCCTAAGCAATAATGTCATCATAACAGGTCACAACAAATGGGGCATACCCTCGACACAGGTGACATCGGGAGGAGTGACTGTGACAACGTCGCCCACAAAACTTAGACCACAATCTCAAGGACCCACCACATTGTTGAATACTAGCACGGCTTTGCTGAAATATAGTACCGATGCTCTCAATCAGTCAATAGGATCTATAACGTCACCTTCCAATCCCGTTTCAGTACATCATGCCTCTCCAGCATTGCCGCAGCAAAACAATGGTAATCAAAAATCTGTGATGAAGTTACCAGTGAATGGATGTGTAAGTGAATTTTGTGAAAAGTTCAAATTAAAACCGATTAATCAATTATCCCCTGAACAGAATGATCATGAAGTCATAGTTTCTGGACCCACCACAAATGTTACCCCGCGCCGCAACGACAATACCAGTCGCACTTTATTAAATGCCAACAACAGCATATTAGATCAACGTATGAGCACTTTTGAGCCCTACCAGATAATGCGAGATCCGGTACAGCAATTTTGTGAAAAACATTTCACTTCCATTAGCAGTTACATGGATGAGGTGTCTCAAATGTTACCGCCTCCAACACGTTGCAGTATCGAAGGTAAAACGATGCTTTCGCTTGTTTTGTAAGCCTGAACTAATTGCACACATACACGCACACATAATTTTGTAATTTAAATGCATGAATTTAATTTGTAATTCTTTCTTGTTTGTTTTTCTTCTATGATATTTCCCTGGAAATTATGACTGGCTTTAACTGCATGTAACCGTTCTCAATGTTGCGTTATTTATCCGTTCCTATGCTGCTCTATTTTCAATATCTTTTTAACTTTTATACTCCTCTCTCTCTCTTTTTACTGCTCCTGTCCTGCTTTCTTTTTATTTTGTTTTACACAAACAAGTTTCCAATGAATTTGCAGAAAGGCGTTCAAAGAAAGTAGCCAAGCTGCACTTTGCCTGCCAGATCAGAGGACCGCATTGTCTCTACTCAAAAGCCTGTTTTACTATGAGAACCCGTAATCCGAAAACGTGGATCCATTTAATGTTTCTAGACTTTCAAGTTCGACATTATGTAAGACAACCAACCGATGAGTACAAATATTTGAATAGGAAATATTTATTTACACTAAGTACTTACATTTTGCTTCATTTATAGGTGAAGGAGAAGAGCGTGTTAAGCACTCGCGAGCCTGGCATTAGTAATTTAAAAAATATTTGGCAAATACTCAAATGTGAAAACCGCAGTTTTACGGAGTTGGTCACCAGTCAGTTTCCCAGCATAAAGGTATGATTTATAAACTACAAAATCGATATTGAAGACCATAAAATAATTCATTCTAAGATAAGTAAGAATTCAGACAACCTCGCCCATATGCTAGTATTGATTTAGAAAGAGCGCACTTATAAATTTGTCTCCACCTCTTATGAAATATAATCCGAAATTAAAATACAATTTTATATACAAAATTATTTTTAAATCATTTCAGGATCGTGAAATCCTCGTTAATGAATTAAGACATTCGGGCTTCCTTGATGTATTCGAGGTCTCGAAGACTGATAAAACTAATCCGAATTGTAACGAATTGGAATATCAATGGGGTTGTTTTCTCTGCAATCATCCGGATAAGGCTGTAGGTTTTCTCAATGGAAGTAATCAGCCCATGATCGAGGGACAACTCAAAGAGAAGAAAGGCAAGTGGCGTTTGTTTCGTAGATGGCGTACGCGTTACTTTACGCTTTCGGGAGCACATTTATCATGTAAAGGATCAGTAAGTTCATACACTAGCCTAAGTAAATCATTTGAAAAAAATATTCTTGAATCTTTGCAGAGCGGTGGTGAAAGTATTGATGTCAATCAAATACGTTCCGTCAAAGTGTCGCGCGGAGCTCGAAACATACCCAAAGCATTTGAAATTTTCACTGCCGATCAGACTTTAATACTCAAACCAAAAGATGGTAAAAATGCTGAAGAATGGGTTCAGTGTCTTAGCATAGTGGTAGCCCATTCTCAAGCCCGCGATAATCCACACACAAAAACAAACAGTTTACCAGCTCGTGGCATGAGCAGCAGTAAACCGTCATTTTGAGATTTTAGACATTAAATAAGGGTTCTTAGTGTAGTTAACTTCAGAAGTCCTTAAGTGTAATTGCTTTTTAAAAGTTTTTAAGTTTGCATTAAGTTGGTTACGTTTTTAAACGAAATACACATGAATTTCGTATAAGAAAAAAAATAATATTTCAAAAAGAGGAAGCAAATTTTGTACTTAATCAAATTGTTTTGTTTTTATGTCGAAATAAGTTTACATTTTTATTAGATTTAGGACTGATATTTTTGTAAATTCTATATTTATTGTAATGATATTATTACTCTTAAATTTTTTAAAATAAAGACATTTTTATTTTTATACAATATTCTAAAATAAGTATGGAAGTATATTGCTTAATAGCTGATCAATTACTACTCGATTAACTGTCAATTAACGTAAAGTTGACTATTTCTGACTAACTGTTGAACTGGTTAATATCGGCCGATAAACTGATTAATGTTGTCAGCTAAACTGTAGTTCGGTATGATAAAATTCAATGAGAAACGCGTTCAAATTTCAAATGCACTCATATTATTCTTCCACTGGAGAATATATCCTGCAAGCAAACGTTTTTTTTTTTTATATACAACACAAGAACAGAAAACCAGACATTTGAAAATAAAACTTTATATGGTCTGATAATGATTCACAAAAAGAATTTACCGAAATTATTAGTAGTCTTAAGTCTAAGACGATTAATTAAATTTAAAAATCACAGTTTACTGATTATTTTTTGAGTTTTCCTTTTCTCTGACTCTGACTTTTATTTATCCCTGTTTCTGACTTTTATTTTGCCCGCAGAATGTTATCAGTTATTATCAGTTTGATCAAATCATTTTATTATTTTAATTTTCAAATGAATCGATTACCACGTGATAAACGGTTATTGATATAGTTTTGGATTATTATAAAAGAACCGGGAACAGTAACTAATCAGATATGTAATTTCGGGATTCAAAAAATATTTTGTTTTAATTTTTTCATTCATGCTGTTTCACGAACGGATTAACCGATTTTAGTGGTTACGTTTTTCTGTACAAATATCTTATAAATTTGAACGTACCTTTAGTGCTCTTTTGTCAAATAGAGAGGACAAAATTTTGTATAGCAAACTTTATGGCAAAGATTGTTTTTATAACAATCATCTGTTCTTTTCAATCACATATAAAAAAAAATAAGGATAAATGTCGTAAGGGCTTGACTTATTATAGCTTAAAAACAAAATGTAAGACCTCCTTCTCTCTATCATCTGACAAAATTTGCAAATATAACATTTTTACAAAAAAAAAATAATTTAAATATGTATTTATGTATATATGTATATATATATATATATATATATATATATATATATATATGTATATATATATATATATATATATATATATATATATATATATGCATATTAAAATACTTTCTTATGATTTGAAGCCCTACATATTTCATTTAAAATGATATAAGAATCGTGTTTGAGATGGTTTTTGAGATATTGAATATATAAACTGAACAAATTGAACGAACATATTTCAATTTCTTTTCATTGAAAAAAGTACTAAATGAAATGAAAGAGAGCCTATCCAAATCGAAAAGGGTATACCTGTTATTTGATTTGACATGGAATTGTTCATACCTAAGATTTTATAAATAAATGAGTCTATTAAATAAAAAGAGTTAATTTTCGTGTACTGTCCGAAAAATCAGATAACGTAATTGTGAAATAGCGACTCAGCATCGGTCAAGATATGAGATACAGCTATAAGAATGTATATACGATAGTACGTGCATCTAAAAATATTCTGCTGCAAGTACTATGCACTAGAACATGGATGTCAAAACCGACATAAATTTATACAATGGTAACCTATAAGTGTGCATCTTCTTAAAAAAAAATTTTTTGTAAATTCTATATTACTGGTTCCCCTGTTTATAACACATTTCCTAGTAAAAAATCCAACACCTTTAATTGCAGTAATAATTCATGATCTTATGATAATAGAAAAACAAAGTATTCTTTATTGAGACAACAGTGTAATTAAAACGAATACACAAAAAATGCAAGCAATTATTGTTAACACATTTTAAAATGAAGATACTTAGTTATGTTCCGTTTTTTACAGACATAAAAATCTTTAGATACATGGATGTTACAAGAAGAAAATAAACCAACTTTAACACTTTGAATCATGTAAAGAACAAGAATTTGCTAGAGATGCAATTCTGTTATTCAAATGTATCCCTCCCTTAATCATTTGTAACTCCTTGTGAATATTATTTTGCAAACTAAATGGTTTAATAATAAAATAGCTTTGGATCCCAAAGACAAATTCGATATAAATAATATACAGTGAGACTTCGGTTACACGTAGTGGTTGGGATGGGGTTATTCTGAATAATAAATTTTCATGGTTAATAGAAAGAAACCCACTCAATATGGTTACTCAATATTTTTCAACTGCATATCCCTACTTATTGAGTTCTGTGAAATGTATATTTAACAATTTTAACATAGTTTTCTATAAAAAGCTCTTCAAGACTTTTTAATTTTATTTCATTATTATAGTTTCAATAGTAAATTCTAGAAATGACATATTACAAATTAAAATTTTTGTATATATTATATATACATTCCATTATGTAAACACATATTTACAATTTTAATTACTATAGAAAGTCATAAAGAAAACGTTTAGGCATTTATCATTATTTTATTATTATACTAAATAAAGTACATGTGTTTACATTTTTATCACAAATAGGTGACTATAATTAAGGAACTAAACAAAAAAAGTATATAACAGGTTAATATAAAAAAATAAGACAAGATTTTTAAAGTACAACAAGTAAAATTAATAGTTATTTACAAATATAGACTTCTAAGTACAGAAATTTATTATAAAAATAGGTTATTAAGTTGGTCTTTATTGGCAAAACTATATAAAATCAAGACTTTTTCACTGCTTAAATGAAAAACGTTCAAGTTTATAAAAATATAATTCTTAGGTCTACTGAATTGATTTGTTTTATATAAATTATTACTTTACTCTTGAAATAAAACCTATTTGATAAACAAACACAATTTATTTTTGTCCGCAATATTTAATATGATTTTAACTTTAAATTCACTTTAACTGTGCCAATAAGTTTATAATATAAGAATTTATTTATTAGGTATATTTAAGTTGAAGTTTGCAATAACATTTATTTTTGACAGATCTCTTGCAATATTTATAGTTATAAATTAATGAATTTGTCAAAGGTTTGTATTTTGTGCTGATAAGTGAGAAGGAAATATTTTGGCTTTTCGGTATTCGAATAATTCAGTTTGATAATTGTTAGTTAAAGATTAATATAGTAATAATGCTTTTTGTTTTATATCAAAATTTAAAAAGAAGTTTATTATATTTGCAGACTGATTTAAAACAGAGCAAACAAAAATCTTTTGACTATTTAATTGGAAGAATAATTAACTAAAAGTTATCTTTTACCTAATAAATAAAACATGTTTAAAATAGTGCCGATTCATATAAACTTTAAAGGACATTTTTTTGCTTAAAAGTAAATAAAACTAAAATTTTGCCAATAATGTTTAGGTAACAACAATAAAAATTGTTCCGATATTTTAGTAAGAAGTTTTATAGAAAATTTAAATGGATTTCTTTAAAAACGAAATCAAATTTAATATAAAATTTTTTACTGCAAAATATTACACAGTTTTAAAGTATTATGTTTTGCCGAAAATTTTCGAAAAAACTTCAGCTGTTAAATAAGTGTCGTTAAAAAACCACGATTATTTGTTTTGGTTTCGAAAATTGGTATCGAAGGTGCAAGAGATATAACAAATTTCTTTAAAAAATCATATTCTGCAGCAACATTTTTTGAGACTTGATCACATGCAACCGATACAACGGTTAATCACTTGTAAAGTCCACTAAAAGCTGTTTTTAATTTCTTATTTCTATTTATCTCTTAATTGATTTCTATCGCTTAACATGCCTCAAAGAGTGCACCAGCATTGCAAAAGTTGTAACAATAAATAAACTAACAGGTACTGACGATAACATACGATATCTTTCTTCAGTCATTGATTTTGATTCTCCACGATCTGCCCAACCGAAACTGCGTTCAACAGCCTTCTTCCATTTGCCATATCTATGAGTCCGCTCCTCATCCGTGCTGGTGGGCAAAAAGGTATCGTAATATATATTATCATAGTGTCTTTTGTCCGGATCAAATTTACACAATTCAATCCCATCGGCTTGAGCAGCACACATGGCTGCACCAAAGGCAGTAGAATCTAAGAGTAGTGAGCGAAATACTGGTACACCCGCCGTATCCGCTTGTAATTGCATTAGAACATTATTGGAAGATAAGGCACCATCGGCATGAAGTTTATTGAATTTGAAACCGCCCTCTTTGTACATACATTCCAAAATATCTCTGGACTGAAAGCAAATGGCTTCAAGGGCCGCCCTCACAATATGATGTTTAGTGGAGAATTGTGTTAAGCCTATAATAATACCGCGCGCATCTTTACGCCAGTAGGGTGCATACAGGCCAGTAAATGCGGGCACAAAATAAACATCTCCAGTCGTTATCACAGCTTCGGCATATTGTTCAGCATCTGAAGCTTTTGGCACAATGCGTACTTTATTTTGCAGCCATTCCAAAGCATGACCTGCTACGGCTACAGCTCCTTCCAGGGCATATACTGGGGGTATATTACGCCCCAATTTATAAGCGACTGTAGTCAATAAGCCCCTAGAGGATATCACTGGCGTGGTACCTGTGTTGCAGAGTAGAAAGCAACCAGATCTATAAGTATTTTTCGTTTGTCCTGGTTTTATACACATTTGCCCCAGCAGCGAGGCTTGTTGATTTCCCAATATTCCGCTAATAGGCATGCCCTTGAGTACGGAACGATCATCCAAAATTTTGCCGTATATTTCCGAACAGCTTCTTATCTCGGGCAACATATCGGGATTTATGGAAAACGTTTTCAGTAAAACTGGATCCCACTCCAGTGTCTCAATATTCATCAGCATGGTACGCGAGGCATTAGTCACGTCGGTGATGTGGAGCGCACCTAATTACAGAGAATTTAAAAACTAATTTTAGTACCACAACTCAAAATGTTAATTGATGAAGATGATGTATGCATGTGGACCGGAAACCAATTTGGTTTTGTAATATATGAAAAGCTGAATAGCTTTCAAAATTTTGTCTTCATTTTAGAGCTTTTGGTCCTTAATTAATGAACTTTGAAAGTCTTAATAATCTTGCACTCACCCTTGGTCAGGTTCCACACAATCCAACTGTCAATTGTGCCAGCTTTACAACGTTTCTCCCGACAAGCTTTACGTACAGCGGCAACGTTATCTTTAAGCCATCGTATTTTCAATGCCGAAAAGTAAGGCGATACTGGTAGGCCAACAATATTTTTAAAATGATTTTTATTTTGTTCAGGTATTTTAGCCAAAATTTGATCCACTGTCGTATTGGTACGTATATCATTCCATATGATGGCGTTGTATAAAGGCTTTCCAGTCATACTGTCCCACACCACAGTGGTTTCACGTTGATTTGTGATGCCTATCGTGAAAATGTCTTCCTTGCGATAGCCCAAGGGTGGCAACATGCTAACGGCCACCTCACAACAACGATAAATATTGTTGATAATGGCAACTGGATCTTGTTCAAACCATCCATCTTTTACTGTTATCATTTGCTTTTCAATACGATGGTGAGCAATTTCCTTAAACTCCGGTGTGGTGTAAATTGAAAAGCTAACGGTATTTGTACCCTCATCGATAACACCCACTAAACGATTCAGACTTAAGGATGCTTTGCGGAAATCTCCACCTCTACGAAATGGCACCTCCGCGCTGGAGCCAGGCTGAGGGGCGCTGGGTAAATTTTTGCCTTCCGTCATTTCGTCACTGGAATCCTCTAAATCTCTAGTGCGAGTAAGTGAATCTGTTGTTGTTTCTAAAATTTAATTTTGAAGTTTTCGATCATTTTTATAGGTTTTTTGTTTGTTCTTACGTTAAGATTAAATCAAAGCAAACAGAAATCAAAAGCTCAAGCAAACAGCATATTAAGCACTCCAATTTTAAAAGTAGAACCAATAATTTTTAATATTTTCTTTTTTATGATTCCATGATAACCCCATCGATTTATTTTTGACGAAAACTTATATTTAAGGCGACAATATTAAACAACTTGCTAAACGAATTAAAAGCTTTTAAAATACTTTCGAGCTGTATAACCTGTTCAGTTGTTTAACACATAAATATCTTTTGTTTCAAAATAACAAGTGTTTATAATTTTTCCGCTGTTAGACAAATCGTCATAATTAGATATTTCAGATTTTTGTAGTTTCGGTTGCAAGCTTCAAATTTATTTCTCAGTTTCCGTTGATATTCCTCGAGGTGACAAGAATTCAAAATGTGTGAAAAGTTTAATTCTTTAAGTTGTTTAAAAAAATATTTTCTTTGCATGGGCGTAGCGTCGCCCACTTTTCTAATCATATGATTTATATTATTATAAGAAGTCAATATGTATAAAAAAGGAAAATCAAAATTCAAACTATGTAAATCAAATCTAAAAATGGAATCATGAATTCACAATTTCCAATTTTTAACTTAAGACTTTTCTGCACCTAACAAGGCCAAACATTTTAACCAGTTAATAACAAAAACCAAATAGAGAACAAAATACAAAACCAATATTTATTGAAAAAGTTGAAACAACGATAATAAAATAAAATGATCGTAAATTATCTAAAAACAAATAACGTCTCCGGCACGAACCTTTAAAACGAAGTTGTTGATTTTAAAACTGGACTTTTTTATCTCGCAAAATAGCAATTAATTAGAAGAGTCAGGCCCCTTTAACTTGTTTTGTGGTTGTGTGAATATATCGTTTTCATTATAGTACTGCAAAATCTTACTCAGAAACTTAACTTTTGCTATAAATCAATTGACTCAAAGTGTCGTGCCCCTTTTGTACATTAGAAACTAAGATCTCAATCAAAAACACTATAATGGGGGTTTTTATAAAATTTTTTGGGGGTTTTAATAAATTTTGTAAAATGTAAATATACAAAAATAAAATAGATTCATATCGAATAGAATTTGTTTATATAATTTTTTTCATATGACACCTTAACGCACTCTCTCAAATATTTGCAAACACAACAAATAATTTTACTTGCATTTTAGTCATCCTGCTTTTAAACAAAACTCAATTATATACAGAAATATTCGTGCTATCAAGCACTCAAAATATTAAGAGCGCCATTTAAATTTATTCGACTTTGAAACAAATCGTTTAATGACTAATTTCAAAGAAAAGAAAATGGGATTGTTTTTAATTCAAAGAAGAGATATAAATAATAAGTGAAGTACATACGCGGAGTGCAATCTATGTTTTCAAGGGGCTTATCAGACGGCGGTGAACTAAAACTACACAAAAAATTATAATTTAAAATTAACAAACACATTGAAAACTCACTCGCACACAAGTTGTCGTCATGCTCTAAATAAATTTTATGGTTTGACTTTTAGTACCAATTTAATTCCTTCTGAAGTGTAAAATTGGTTTCATTAACCAGAAAAATCAAAAACCAGTTTTAGCTTGTTACTGTTTGAATTTCCAGCCCTGGAATAGCATTTTGGATTTTGCTGATTTTCAATAGCCATACATTTAGGACTATTACCAAGACATCAGTGCCAAGACCGATATCTGTAAGTTTCGGAAAAACGATTTAACGTACAGAAATCGCTTATTAATATTGTGGCAATTACACACGGAATGTCAAACTTATCATTTTTGGTAAAATGTACGACAAGACTAAATAACTATTTTAAAAAAAGGGCCTAAAGATACGACAGAATTCAAAATCTACTTTTTGATTGATTACGTTGCACCGTATTTATATACATTTTATTGTTACAATTTACACTCCTCTAATTGGAAATAAGACTCTTATCAACAAATCAAAACTGAAGACTTGCAGCCTATTTAAAATTATATTATTTTTTAATCACAAATATAACGATAAAAGAGAAACGTAAAAGAGAAATTAATTAGAGCCTTATAAATACTACATGCACACACATTTACTACATTTAAGTAAATCATATGTCGTACTACACAAAAATAAATAGTTTATATTTTTTATTGAACAAAACCTACTGAACGAAGTTTTTATTACTCAAATATCACATGCAGCTCTTTGCAAATTTCAATCAGCGACTTGCAGTTGTCAAAGAAAAAACTTCTTCAAATCATAAATAAATTTCCCCCACTTTAGATCTTTTTTAATTATCGTATAAATGCGATTTAGCTTATTTGTGTTTATTTTTTTAATTTCACTGGCAGCCACAAATTAAATAAAAATTGAAGCACTTGCAAGTTGTAAAATTGTTTCGTTTTTCTTTTCTTCACGAAAAAAAAAGTCACTACACCACGTCCGCGTCGTTTAAAAGCTGTTGAGTATCTGGAGTAAGACAAGTAGACAAAATAAACACTCCGTTTTTTTTTATTAAACGAATTATTGAGTAACAAGAAAACCGGCTGGTTGGCTGGCTGTTGTGTTATCAGCCAACAAAATTGAAGACAAGCAAACTCAAATGCAGACCCATTATTAGTGACTCTCACAGGTTTTTGGTTTTTTCAGTATTTAAAATTAAATAAAGACATACAAAATAAAATATTCGCAAAATAATAATGAAGACAAAGTTAGACGACATAACACTTGGCATATATTTGGAAACCAGCAATTGGAACGTTCTCCACAGAACTGTAGACTGAATTATTTATGCAGTTAAAACGGCAATCGAGCTCAGTGAGAAAAAATAACAGAAGAAAAATATAAAAATAAAACTGAATCTTTTAAAAATTTCCTATCTTATATGGATATCGATACACCCCGACTTTCTTTACGGATACTTTTAAGCATCTTGCAGTCCACCATAATTGAAGGGATATATATTTTTTTAAAGTTATTTTTATTTAGAAATGCACAATACAATATTTTCAGTTCTCTTAAGAAAACTTGTAAAAGAAGATTTCAAATTTAGTTCAAGTAAAAGCCGGTATGTAATATATTATGCAGAGTAAAAAGAGAACAAGTCTCTTTTATTGTTGTCTCAAAATGTTTAACGAATAAGAGGAAATCCGTAGAGTACCATTAATATTTTTATATGCATGTTTATGTAAAGTGGACAAATTTGGAACGGCGGACAGTCGACGAGTTCAGACTTGGACTAAGTATACTATTTAAAGCGGAACCTTTATATTGCAATTCTTAGGAAACATCAAAAGTTTTTATTTCACGCGAAATATATTTTTTTCATTCGGAACGGTTCTCTAGGCATGATTCCAACTCTCTAGGCATCTATGGAAATGAGGGCACAGTCCGTTGAGGAGACAGATGGAGAAATATAAGAGAGAAAGAAAGAGAGGGAGAGAGAGAGAGGGAGAGAAGGAGTTATGCAATTTTTTGTCGACGGTGGAGAGTGCCTTCTCCAAGTTAAAAAAGTCCTTCTCGTATTCATGACTGAATCCGGAGTCCAACCCACGACCTTGTGTTTCACAGTCTACACTTTATCTACTATAAACAAAAACTTTTATCCCAGTCGATGGTTATTTAAAACATCAGCCAATTTTTTCGCGATTATAGAAAACAACAGCAACTTAATGTATAATTCATATTAATATTTCAAAGTCAAAATCATTAACAGCCAATACTGATAACGTTAGCGGAGTACAAATACAAAAATCCTTATCACTTATTTGCGATAACACCACCATCACATAATATTTACATTTATTACAAAAAACAATGATCTACAGAATAATTTTCCATAGAGATCAATATAAAAACAATTCATATCGCTTTCTAACTCTTTGCAGGAATTGTGTAAACTTTGTGTGTAAGGCGGAAAGTTTATTGGATTATTCATTTCTTATTACCAGGTGCCAAAACACAGTATAGGATATGGAATGAGATTTTAATAAAATTTAGATACAAATTCCGATCGATATCGATTGCAGTGACAAGCGTTTTTTATTTGTTTCCTCGATGTACGATTGTTGTTTAAAAAGTATAATTTTATAGGAGTTATTTTTCGCATGGTGCCATAGTCCATCTCTATCGCTCTCTCTCTCTCTCTCTTTCTGTCTTTATTTAATTCCAATAAGAAATATTTTAAAATGCATATTTCAAGTGACACTAAATTTAAAACTTTGGTGTATAAAAATTAATTCACGACGTCCACTGGGACCAAACGCGGTCCCGAATGAACTGAAAATAACTTCAAGTTCCCTGAAAACCAAATGACCGAGCTCAAAGCGCCCGAAATTCTGCATGAATGTGTAAAAATATATGTCAATGTAGCGATTTTTTGTGGCGACGTATTGATATTAAATATCTTGAGAGCAAATCAAAAAAATAGACAGCAGAATATGGTAAAAACTTAATTATAACATAGTTTTCTTAAGTAATTTTCAAAAACTGATCAATTTAACCACGCAACTATCAAGTTTATATTATTAAAGTTGTAGAAATGAGCAAATTAAAAACAGCATCGTCAACTTGGTGCGTTTTGCATCATTTTGGGTACTTTTTGTGAAATTTTTTGTGCGAAGAATTTCTTAGTTGGTGCTTTTTCAATTTCACTGTGAGGGAAAACATTTGTTTCATAAAAACTTTTTCAAAACCATTTTATTTTAAGGACACTTACTGAAGTATTATTATCAGTTACTGTAGGTGTGAAGATATGAATTTATCTCCACGGTGATTTGTTGTGCAAAACGTTCAGCTTTTACGTCACATTATCCGTAAGTGAGACGAATTTTTAATATTTTTCATTTTGGTTTTGCTGTACGCCCATCCTGTTTTGGAATCGATTTATTTTCCTGCAAGATTTATTCAATTTAAATACTAGATTCATGTGCTCCGTTTTACTTTCGTTCTACGTGGATGTAAATTGAAAATTTTAAAATAGATTTTTAGTGACGACGCTTTTGTAGGAAACGCGCGATTATATTTCTTATTTTTGTTGCCGCAATAAAACGAAAGTATGACAATTAAAAGCGATAAGAATTTGAAATAGAGCGGATTGGTGAGAGAGACCAACCCATTTCATTAGGTTTTTTTTTTGTTTGTCTTCATTTTATATTATAAACGATTGGGTTTGTTTTAATATATGACACAGAAATATGACAATCATATAAAGGTTATATTAATATGTTTAAGCAAAATTTAAATAACTATTAAATATTTGTTAAAAAGTTTTGCATAGTATTTTATAACTAAAATAAAAGAAATCAATCTTTAAGATTTATAAGCATTTTAAATGAGCATATGAAAACATTTGTGTGTGGGTGTGCAGAGACGCCCATTCCTTAATGTTATTGTCCCCAAAGATAGAACAAACAAAACTTTAGCGCAATAATCGAGTTAAGCATAAAAGTAAAGATAGAGTAAACCTACTCAGGGAAAATTTTTTGCAGTACAAAGTTCAGAACCCACTAGTATTAAGTAATTACGATATTTTTCAATCTCTCGAATGTTTAAAAAAATAAAAAATAAAAGAGATTCGTTGTACAAATAACCAGAAAACGTATGCAAATAACTTATGTAAATTATAAATATATTTTAAAAGACTAGGGGCGACAACTTTACAAGCGATTGGTTGCCTTGGATTTATTTATGTTAAAGACTTAAGGTTGACAACCGACCTCAGACAATATTTTATACTGAGTAAATTTTTTTTGAGAATAAATTGATGGCATAAATGAATTTAAAAAAGCAATAACATGAAAATATTTGTCGATAGGAATACAGCGATATGTTTTCTGATCTGTTTTTATAAAACAAATAGGTATTTTATTTTTCATAAAATTTTTTTCCTTTTACGCAAGTTGTGCTATAGAAACGATGCTTCAAAAATTGTATGATAAACTTTGAAAACTTTCATGAGAATCCCATTAATGTAAAAAATTTAATTCCCGAAACTGGTCTGTCGGATGAAAAATACATCATTATAAAATAGATTTTAAACTCAACTGGCCAAAACTATGGAAAAAAATCGTCCGCGAAGTAAAACAACAAAAGAACGTGTATTAAAAAATTTATCTCTGCTCATCTTTCTCCATCTGTCCAATAATGATTTTCAACGCAACGTTTTGCATGAGTAAACATCACCACGAGTGTTATTCCTCGTTAAAAACAAATGCACGTGTGTTACACATCACATTTTCTTTCGCACTGATATTTTTTTCTTATTAAATCCAAGTGATTATTTTCTTGTTCTTGAACTTTGTAATACTTTCTGAATAAAATATAATGGTACGAAAAATATATAAAATTATAAAAACAATTTTCAGTTCGATTTTTCACGCATGTTCACATATACTCGTATATAAACAAGAACTCGTATATAAATAAAAACAGCAACAAACAAAAGGAAAAAAAAAATAAATTTATGTAAACAAAAACTATTATCACGTGGAAACCATTCAGCTAAGTCATCGCTTTTATAGGGAATGTTCGCTTTGGCATAGTCGTTTCGATTTACTTTTAAAATTTCTTTCCATTCACAAGAAGACTGGTACAACTATTCGTTCAAAGAAGAACATCCAAATCTGTAATCACTCTTCATTCTTATGCTTGTTTGGATGTATTGATGGGAGCTTGATGACTTCCGAAAACTTCATTATTTTATTGTTAATTTGTCCTTGTTGTTTTTTCAGTCAACTCAGTTTATTTCTTTCTGAACAGTGTTACAAAACTTAGCCTGACAACCACTTTGGATTTAAATGCGAAATATATTTTCTTCAATATTTAAAATATGTGTATTTTCCTTTATAAAATGTTCAAATCTAATTTTGATACTCGTATATTCTGTTTAATTTTTTAAAATTAAAAATGTTGAACTCAATTATTTTTTCCTAAGATTGCGAGAAAGTTTATATGTATATAATAAAAATAAAAATAATAAACTCGTGAGCGTCGTGTCAATTTTCCTAAACATCCTTTATCGTTTTTAATTAAAAATTTCTTTCTGATGTTTTTCTCTTCTTCCTTCCAGCAACCGTTTAGTCAACATTGGTAACATCGATATGCATTAAAAATCCATTAATTGCCTTAAAATTATTTTTAAAGCAAATTATTATATATTCCATCATAAAGCACTAATTGTACATCATTATTATGACTCTATTGTTCGTCATATTATCAATAATAAAAGTACAAAAATTTTTAATGGTAATAATATAAATTTGCACAAACAAGATAAATAATTTCAACAGAAAGTCTTTCCGACAAGTATTTTCTACAATTGAAAAGAAATGCCACTGATAAGAAACCACATTTTTAAAAAGGAACGTTTCGTATTAAAAAAAACAGTAGAATATTGCAGAGTTGTAAAATAATTGCATACGCACAATGTAATAGTATTCCATTATCTTTTATTAAATTAACTAGACTTGGTGTTGAAGCAAAATACCTGAATACCTCCTGCCACAGGATGTTGTTAAATGGATTTCGAAATTCCACAGCGATTGATATTGAGAAAAAATTTTAATAAACCTGAAGTTTCCAAAATGATAGTACGATTGAATTGAAAGTTCACGCGAGGTCTGTTCAAAAACCATGGTTATTTTTATTTTTTCCAAAAATTATTTGTCTATTCACCCATTTATTTATAAATCAGCTTGAAAATTGCCGTTAAATATAACATACAGATTTTTAAGTAAAATTGTTTTTCAGATGATAAAACCCTAATTTTTTAAATTGTATAAAATTCTTTCACTGAACAAACGGAAAAAACGCATCCTCTCCTTTGCCTTTAAAAATACAAAATATATAAATATGTACGTATAAATTTCACTAACGCATTGTGATTTACAAAATTAGATGTGAACACTGTGCCAAAAACGTCCTAAATAGTTCACATATTTAAACGTCTTCACAAAAGGGGATATCAATTCGTTTATTTTTGTTTACGTTTGTAAGTGGCCTCCGACATCCACCACTTTTATCTTAGCATATAATATTTATTAATATCTATCAACATTTAAAAAATAGCCGGCTCTCATGCTAGTCGCGCCTCTTTAATAATTATCTATAACATTGTGTTGATATAACAGAGATATGAAAGAAATTCGTTCACATATACATATAAGCACATACACATCTACACGGACATGCAAATGTGTGCAAACTTATGGGAATAACAACAATAGTTTGCGCGCCAAACACTTTTTAAACTTACCCATTATTTTTATATTTTTCTTTTATAAAATTTATACGATGACAAATTAGAAGCGGAAGCAAATTTGTTCTTCACTCTACAGAGTATAAACGGCAACTAAACGGATGAATGTGATATAAAAAACAGCGTTCGGTTGAATGAAGCAAATATTTATACAAACAGATACAATTTATTTCGTTACGTTTTGCACATTCTTAGAATATGATTAAAGACTACCGTCATCTAATGTCAAAGAGACAAAACTGAAAGATCTAGCGGGAATATTATTATTATAAACTTGTTCATCAACAATAACCCACTATCTTTAATTACGTAAATTTAACGTTTTCAATATTAATTTTTTTCTTAATACAAGGCAAATACAACGATTGCAAAATGAAAACGAAAACTAATTTCATAGATTTTTACAATCGGGAGAGCGTTATTATATGGAAAACAAATGCACGATTACTATTTGTTCCGTATCAACTATGTAAGTAACTAAGAAAATTTTAATTATATACAAATTTATAGGTAAAGAAAATTTAAATAGAAAAAAGAGAAGTATAAAAGCAAATGCACAAAGAAGCTGCTTGTTTTTATTAAATTTTATTATATTCGTGCGATTACATAAAAATGTAAACACATAATTACAGCTGCAACGGTTTGTTAGCCTACTCACACCTCCACAAAAACCTCTTTTTCGTATTTTTTTTATTAGATACTTATTAATTCTGTATGTATCCCATGCTGCGTCACTGGCAAGTTGTTTTTGTAGACGAGCCTTCGCTGTGGCAAAATCTTATTGGTTGTACTCGTAGAACGATTTTGTATAAAATCGACAATAGGAACACATGTCTTGTCTTATTGCCAGATTATAAACTAAATAACAGGGAAACTAAACTCATGTAATGCAAATATTCCCAATAGCGATTTTTGAAAACTAAATCATATTGTTATATGTATGCAGAATACAAAGGCTGGAACACATTGGATATAATTTGGACTTTAAAATAATTATGGAAAACTATTTCACAACCAAGTTTTAGCAGTTGATATACATAATTCCGACAATATATATGTCAGGAATATATTCCTAGAGCTACAAAAAGATGTATATTCTATAATTTTTAAATTTGAAACATCATATAATCTTTCTATATGTGTTTAGTCGTAATCAAGCAGAGTATATTTAGAAATCACAAGTTTCAATTAAGCATCGATTCAAAAGTGTACCACATTAAATTGATTAAACAACTTTTAAGAGATAAAATATACTTAAAATTACTTATTATTATACTGATTTTTGTTATTTTTGGGGCAGTTGACTGAATTATCGAGCTAGTTTGTTTCACAGACTGGTTGCTTTTTTAATTTTTCTATATTTTTGTTTAATATCGCAAAGTGGCATACTTTTTATGATATTAGTCCGACCTAATAAATATTTTTTTTTGTACTTATGCTTAATACTAGGCGTTTCTAACATGTAAATATATAATTTTGCACTAATTGCCGATATTAGTTGTTAAAATTTTCAACACAAATGTCTGTGTTATACTTTTATGAACTCTTTATATATATTAAAGAGTCATAACGAGTTATATTCTGCCTTTTTGAAAAGGATTCATGTTACTACAAGAAGTGTCATTGGTTTGGTACGTAATAGTTTTCGGAATAAAATACCCGGCATTTTAATTAAAAATTTCTACGGTCTGGCAGCTCGCAGAATAATTCACTAAAGTGACGAGCCCACTTTATACTTCTACTAATTTACACATATTATATCCATACTTCTAAATATAATAAAACAAGGCATGTATATATGTATGTATGTATGTACGTATGGACTTACCCGTCCAATAGAAAAACATATAACCAAGGAAATTTCTTGTATGGATAAAAATAAATTGTTGCCAATAATTCCAACATGTATAAATAGGTACATATGTACATATATTTATTTAAGTATGAGTGTATGTATGTGGGTATTCATCTATTGTATAATGGATTTATTTAAACAAATGCTTTCCAAAACCCAACTTTGAATAATTGCATATGGATGTATGCAGATGATGGGTCCATCAAAATAATGTTAAATGCATGGGTACAATAAACAAAAAATTAAATTCCAAACATCCACTTACCCTTATGAAACTTAATTTCTATTGTATATCCAAAACGTATCACTTTTGTAGATGTAAAAGTTTCTTATTTTAATTTTTTATATTTTAAGAATCACAATAAAATGTATCCAACGAATATTTCACACTATTCGACAGTCTGCCTTTGTTTTATGAACCAAATTATTTTTGTCTTTCGGATTTATACTACATATGTATGCATGAATGTGTGTGTTTGGTTGAACTGACGTGCCCACTTTTATGTGTATTTATATACATCCATTCCTATGAGTCCAACAATTTTGTTTTTTTTTTACCGTTAATACCCTGTTTGGTGACTTGTTTGTTTCAGCTAATTTCACAATATTCTAAAATATGCCAAGTTTAAACAATTTCACCATCTCATAGTTTCAATTAATTACACTTATTTAAATAGTTAATTATGTTTTTATAAATATTTAAATATATACATATTCACACCAGAACTTTTCACGGCACTTTTATTATTCACACACGGTTAATGTGATTTAATGCAACAGCTGTATACTACTAAACTGCAATTAAGGCGAATACGACACTGCTTATCTTTAGAGACACCCTGTTCCCACTGCTTGAGAGTTGCCAGCACTAAATTTGTTTCTTTATGGTTACTGCCAGACCAGGCGAATGCCAAAGCATAAACACATCTGGCACACAACGAATTATATAAGAATTATATCCATACATCTATATATATCTATATACATATATATATATATATATATATATATATATATATATATAAATATATATATATAAATATATATATATATAAATATATATATATATATATATATATATATATATTTATGCATATATACATAATAATATACATATATACTAGGCGACAGTCTCAGTAACACAGTCGACCTGTGCTCAAATTATTGACTATGCCAGAAGGCAAACAACACCATAAGAGACTAACAGTCCATTATAAATAACTTAAACTAGATCGTCACCGTTGAACCATAGAACGTAATGTATACTCACTTGGTTAACAGAAACCTCCAAGGAACTATAGACGATCAAGCTTAATTGACTTAAGGAAAGCTAAATTTACACTAGTTAACAAACTAATAACCGTGCTTTTGCAACAAGCTTCACTTTTTTACGCGCTGTTATATTTTGGTTGGTTTCGGAACTCAAATTGTGGATGTAAGGTATTTTTATTTATACAAATATGAATATATATATATATATATATATATATATATATATGTATATATATATATGTATATACATGTATTATATTACAACATATATAATCTAGAAAACCCTATATCGTTTATTGATATGTGCATGAAATAAGAAAATTTAATGCTAGCTAACATGAAAATCTGAGATGAGTGAAACCTAGTCCGGAATCGCAACAATATTAAATATATATATATATATATATATATATACTTGCATTAGGCCGCCACTGTTGTGATTTGCTGCCGCCGTACAATTTAGTGACCAAGTCTGCGTGGTCGAAGATTTCAAATGATCTGGCAGCCCTGCATTTTCCTTATTCCTTTTAAACATTTATTCGTTTCAATCAGTTCTTCTAGAATTGTTGGCAAGAGAGAAAGTCACAGTGGAGTGCGGATACATTAGTGAAGTGTTAAATAAAGTAAAAATAAAAAATTTTATTGAATAAATTTAATTAATATAAATCATATTACTTCCAAACTACTGCGCAACAAACAAGTTTCATGCAAAGATAATTGGTTTTTTTTATTGAAATATGAAAACGTTAACGTGGTTAATTAAATAAAACAGTAAAGTTTATAAAAAATTGAAGTAAACTGCAGTGTTTACAAATAGGAGATAATTCCTGTTAAATTACCCAATTGTTGAAATATTCGTGTGTTTAGTGTCTCCAACATATGTGTATGGCTTAAGTTTCAATGGTTTCTTAGTTCGCACACTAATATAAACAATTATTAGATATTTCTACGTTTTCTTTGGTGAAAAGAAAAAATTTCACCAATAAATACTATACATATAGTTATATGTACATATGTACAGATACAGATACTTTTGTGTGTTTCTATATTATTTTACGTTTAGTGTTTTGCAAATTTTAAGTTCCATTTTATTAAAAGTATAATGAAGCCATCAATATTTTTATTTTTTACGTTTGAGAATGTGTTAGTGAGAGTGTAAATATTAGTTGTGAGTCCAAATGTCTTATAAGAACATGATGATGCTAATTATGATGAAACTATAATCGTCATTAACAAGATACAACTAAATAGATATACATGTTTGCATATCTACTTAGTACATGTATCAATATTTATATACATATGCAGTGTATGGATTTAAAAACATAGGTACATACATATATTTATATCTACGTGTGCATTTAATAAACTTTCTATTTACATACTACATAGTGCTATTATGTTAAAATTAATTTTAATTCATATTTTAAAATAATTGATTGATTGTTCTATAAAAAACTGCAATTTCTTAATTGTTTTGCCAGTATTTTTCTGTGTGTGTGTTTGTAACTTCATATACTTACGAACAGCAGAGCTTTTATTTTTTGTGGTCTAAAGAAACTACCAACTAAATAAATATTACAAAAAATTTTATATAAACACAGCGATGTACATTGTAATACATAAATAAAATTCTACTCAAGGTAAGTGAAAAATGAGATTTGCAATAAAATAAAACAAACTAAAGTACATACAAATTTAAATGATACGCACGAATATGCTTATCTAACTACATAAGTAGATAAATAGGTAAACATTATGAGCAATTTAGATATCTACAAATATTATTCTCTAAAGACCTATTAATATTTATATTTGGATATACATTCTTATGTATGTATATGCATATGTAAATATGTGTACTACCCAAGAATATATACTATACATAATCTTTGGTACTATATACTCCTACATACCTACTTTATGTTCTTTTTTAAATATTAACCCAAATTAGCTGAACGGTAAATTCATTTACTTAAATCTGCTTTAAGCCTTAAAATTTAAAGATAGAATTGCTTTTAATTTTACCTTCATATGACACATGCTTGGTTAGCACACAGCCATACACAAAAACTAGATTAAGATCCAATATATTGAGCAGGGACGGAAAACTTAGCTCCATTGTCATTATAAGCACTACATTCACATCTAAAGTTCACACCAGGTTTCCATATTAAAACCATATGCAGCTAATTTTTATGTTCACGGAAAATGTTTTTGTCCCATTTTTTGATAGACGAATATAAATCGGCAACGTTGGTTGGTAGTACAGGTAATGATTTCTTTTCGTCTAGTATTATCATTTCTCATCCCTGACACTCATTAAAAAAATAAACACGGACACAACAACAAACATTAATGAGAATAACAAACATTTAACACACACAGGCATTTGTTAACAGGTTTTATTTGAGCTGTTTTGTTGTTTTATTTTACATTCTTTAGCTATCAACCAAACATGGAGAGCTAATATCTATACTAAAATGTAATTTTGGTAGCGAATTTTAAAATGTTTTAGAAGACCATGGGCGATATATGCATACAAGAATATCATGGAATTTATACATAAATTTTACGCTGCAAGCCCAGGCTACCGATTTTTAGTATCTATTAAAACAAGTGCTCCGTAACGAATTACTTTAGGAACAACGTGTTGCACATAAAATTTAAAAATTTTCTTAAATCAAATAGTAAATAAATTCTTGTTTAATGTGTCGTGAGGGTCTTCGCCGCAGATCGATAGGTATTATATTTCTATTTCCTATTAGCTGAAGTAACGTAGTTACTACAGCTAATAGGAAATAGAAATATGAAAAATTTTATTTTTATATATGTATGTACATATATGTATCGTACAGCTGGTTGATATTTCCTCAATCAGAAAGCACTGAATTTTCCATTCCTGCTTTCTGCCATATAAATGTTTCTCTTGCTGTTTTTTGTTTATTGTCTTAACACTCCACCGATTTTGTCATTATTATTATCATTATTGTTATTCTTATTTATCTTTCCCTTTCTCGATATAGCAGGTATTTAATGGATAAAAATTTCTTTTCTTGATATTAATTTTTCTTTGTTAAAAATGAAAATTATAGAAAGCAAAAAGAATCCAAAAGATATACATAAATTTTTTTAATAACAACTAAAAGTTGATTGCTGTTTCTTAAAAGCTTTCTTATTTTCTGAACACGCTTTGTTTTGTTATGCAGACAGTGTAGCCGATTTCGATGTATTTTCATAAAGCTTCTCTGAAAAAATGGGATTTTTTCATTTTCGAAATTTGTAATGTAATCGTGTTGTTCTGCTTGAAATTTCAGAAAAACGTGCAGCTTTTACTTAAAGTAATCCTACTAAGGCGACTAAATATGAAAATATGCCATGAAATGCTCATTTATCAATAGACTAGATTAATAGATTCACGCTTAGGTGGAAAATGATGCAATTAATATGCGGAAAGAAAAGAAAAATAATAATATTCTGAGATAACTCTAATTCCTAAAGTATTTCCAATGTATTTTTCTAATTATTTTTTGTTGGTTTGAAAATTTTTTTTATTGCAGGCTTGGGATTTGCAGAAACTTTATAGGGTACATTTTGAAACGCTCTGGGTTCTTCAATAATAGGAATTTCAAAGAAAATTTAGCAAATTTATTTGTAAAAATTTGTAGAAAAAACGACTTCTATATTAGCAAAAAATTGGATCAGTTAGCAGAGAAAGAAAAATTGTGTAAGACTTTTCGAAAATTAAAAATTTCAGTTTTGCTCCCTTTAGAGCAGGGGTCACCACCACTGCTCTCGGTGGCACTGGACTGTTAGAGAAAGTCTATAGAAAAAGTATAAGAAACTACCACATAATTTTTGAACTGCTCTCTTTGTGATGACCTCTGCTTTAGAGGAACAAGTACGATATGCACTGTACATATATGGCTATACGAAACAAGTCGTACTAACATTTCAACTCCTGCTTTAAAAATTAATGAAACAATTATTTCTTATCTGTTACTTTCCAATATTTACATGTATTTACAGCATAAACAAAAAATAAAATAAATCCCCTTTATTATTCATATATCATTCATGCAGGTTTTTGTGTAAAAGTATATTGATTTAATTTTATTTTATTAATAACTACGATCCGCTTTCGTAAGCAAACTACAACTTTTCGCCTTGGCTCTTACGGACTGTTTATTTAAAAATTAATCCGAAATAAAATAAGTATATTTTGAAGGACCGTACTTATCGCGATATATATATATATATATATATATATATATATATATATATATATATATGTGTATATATATATATATATTTTTTTTTTAAAGAAAAAAAAACTTATTTTCTCATAAGGAAAACGCGTCTAAAAATGCTAACGTATTGAAATTTTGAACTAGCAACGAATAAGACTAGAATTCAAACAACTTTAAGGAGAAGAAGATTTACTTGAGATTAATCCACATTTTAAATATTTCCAGACATTCTGATATCACATTTCTTTTCAAACAAGAACAGTTCATTAAAAATTGCTGACATTTGTTCACGATCTCTGATCATGCTATTAAGGTAACAACAACTGCACTTGTAGTGAACGTGACAAAAATCTCTCAACTGTGCATTTAGCCGTATAATTTCAGTTTTGCTTTGTGTTTTAAATGAGTCAATTTATTCTGGACTTTATAACTTTAATGTATGTGATATATTTGCTTATTAAATACTTGATGATAAAACGTATTTTTGTAACAAAAAAGTATTTAATATCATCGTGCTTTTAATTGTTTATGAAGTTTTCTTCATCATGTTTTATATTATTTAATAAAAAATAATTTTCTTTCTTATCATAAGGAAAACCGCAACAAAAAGTAGCGCCGCACAGTGGTGTAAAATTAAATGTTAGAATCTCACAGATATATCAAATATTTTTATTTTGTATGAAAAAAGATCTCCTTGCTGAGTTTGTAAATTGTATTTACATTTGCGTGTATTTCAATGTAAGAAACTCACTATTTGCTCTGATCAGTACTAATATTGTATTAAGCCACTGTGCGTTATTATAAAACTACGCTATTTTTTAACCACAAATAAATCTTGCTTTTATTGCAAAAAAGAATAATTAATAATAAGGAAAATATAAAATATATTCATTAAAAGCAATTGTTCTCAGTCCTACCAAAAATCGGACTTATCAGGGTAACCCAACAAAATTTGGGTAATTCTGATTTCTTGTCTGGAATTATGAAAAATTGTGGTTAAAGATATAGAGATTTTCAAAGTTTCACTTAAGTAAAATCTAACAAAAAGTGGAACATGAATTAAACGGTAACACAGGGATTTGATATGCGTGTATTTATATAAAATTATACATCCATTTTAATACTCTATTAACAAAAAGGAAATTAATATCTAAAATTTTTGTTCTTGCTGCCCATATATAATCTTTATCAAGCTAGAATTCTTTTCAAATAAGCAGCTATCGATATCGATAACTATGACTTGACAGCTGAAAATGTCAAATTGCATTTGCATATCTGTTCATTAAAGTTTGTCAAGTCATAATCATTCGTTTAATGCTTTCAAATTTATAAAAAATAAAGTGTGTTTAAAATCTATATTAACAACATTTTTAATGCAAAATTTTGAAAAAAATAAATATAAAACCCTTGTTGTATTCTATGAATATGAACGTATGAATTTAAGTTGTAATAAATATAAAGACGGATAGACGGCCCTGAAATAAATCTAATTCAATGGCTTCTTATGTCTTTAATTGACGATAATTTTATTGAAACTTTTATGCCAAGTTAACAATATAAAGTTGTAAACATTTTCTGTGGTTTAAATGAAATCTTAACGTGCAGGAAATAACTGTAATTTAAAACTGTTGCCAACAGTTTTAATTTTTTAAATCTCATTTTCTGTATGAAAAACATGTTTGCAAAATAAAAAACCAATATAGTGTTTTATTATTACCACTATGCATACTCTATTCTTTGGTTATTTGCTAAAAGCATGGACGGTTTGAAATCAGTCTGGGTTTGCTTTTAATTTAAAAATGAACGAACAATACCGTGTTGTTTTTGTTCTCTAAATATGAAGTAAAAAGTCATTGTCATCAGTTAGAAATTATTTTTTTCCAACAGTTAATGTTGAATGAAAAAATAATAATTTAAAAAAAATCATTAATAGACCCAGACATGGAAAATAAGTATTAGGCGTAGTTGCAACTGCACTCGTGCGTACTTGGTAATGGAATGTGTACCTGAATTTGTAGCTACGTTGCATTATTTATTACTCATTTAATGTTCTTTTCTCAGTTTACACAAAGTGTGTACAAACCGTCTGGGAATAGATGTTGCCACGCAAAATTACAGTGTTGGACAAGTTTCATACATAACGAGCCTTTGCAGCAATAGAATCATAACTCAAAAAAATAAAAGAACTGAGAAAAATACGTTTAATAATTTCTAATTCATTTAAAATTACTGCAGTCTGCACAGAACTTTTTGGTCATAGAACTTACAACGAAGTGGAAGAATATAAGTGGACAAATTTTATTTTGGAACACAAGTATGCCTCTATAGAAAATTGTTTCATATCTACCTAACACTTTTGAAATTATGAGTTATGACTTTGTTGGGAAAAATATTCGAATTTCAGCAAGAGTAGAAAATTTCATTATGAATAAAGAAAAATTTTAATAATTTATTAGGTTTATTCAAGCAAAAGGTCTATTATTTTTATATAAAAATATTGTTTTTTTTATTGGAATAAAAATAAGCACGAATAAGTTTATAACATAAAAAAGAAAATTTTTAGGAAATTGCTTTATAATACATACATGTACCCTACGTTTTTTTTTGGTACAGTTTGCAGTATCTGATCGTCCCTCAATATTGTTGAACGATATATGGGTTTTCATTTAATCTTATGCAGATATTCACAATATCACTACTCCTAAATTCAGACATTTGAGTTATGACTACCAGGCCTCAAAGCGATACTTCAAATTAAAAAAATTGTGCAAAACTCTTCAACATATTTTGTTTGCCAACAATTCTTTACAAATACCTACCATATTTTTCAATGGGAAATGGTGTTGCTTATGGTTTAAAATTAATTCATCGTTTACGATTAACGTTTGAGATTTAATTTAAATAACATTCTTAAACGTCATCAATAAGTTATCATTAATTTGAGGTTAACCGTAACATGCAAATTATTAGTCAGCCATTCATTCATCTATTTAGTTTTGAAATGTCTGTTTTGAGATCGGAAATAGTTTACAGATGTGAGAAAATCAGCTGTACTCGTGATCGTTGTTAAATAATTCATATAATAAGTTGCTGTTTTCTAATTGCAATTTAAATTTTTATTTTTATTGTGTTTGCTTTTATGGCTCAAGTCAGCGGTAACAAGTTAGACAATGAAGCAACTAAATCTGGTCCTACGTGCTGAGATGAATTACAAATGAAATATATTTGTACACCTACATTACATACACACACAAAGGCACCTACTGCCATATTAGTACATATATTACAAAATACAACCCAATTTTCATGTCAAATATATCGATAAAAACTTAATAATTTAAGGAAATTAATATGACGTCGCCATAATTAAAACACGTAATTCGCCCCACTATTTTAATACAAACTGATTGAAATAATTCTTTATAAAATTAATATTTAGAAAGTTCTAGTATTTTCATATTTACTCAATTCATTTTTCATATAGAATAAAATGTTTGTGAATTTAAAATACTCTGGAATAGACGGAAATATATTTGATAAACCCGATTATTCTTAATGTACTTCTCATGTACAGCATATATTAATAGCTATAACTTTATTTGACAAATTTCTATATAAAATTTAACAAAATTAGTTTATAAAGAAAATATCTGCAACGAATTACGCATATTAACATTTAAACCAAAATAACATTTAAACCAAAAACAAATTCCAAACAACGTGCTTAAGAAGCTCAAGGGCTGGTGAGGCTGTAAGTCTGAAATTACGTTCAAGTACCTTTTTATTGCAAATTAATATTATTTTATTATAAGAGGAATGTGGAAGACTTTCTTTCTTTCACAAAACTAAATTCAAAACAAAAACAATTTATAAAATGGTATTTTTGTTTCAATATAATTGTGCGAAAGAAATAATTCTTTCGACATCGTGAAACAGGCGGTTAGTTTTTTGTTGAATGCATGAATGAATGAATTTTATTTATGTAAATTAAAAAAAAAAAACTTAATTACTCAGTACAAACAACATTCAAATGCTATTCATGCGGACTGAACGATGGCTAAAGACATCGTTGAACTAACAGAAATAGTTTGTCCTAAATTTTTATCAAAATTTTAAATTTTAAGTGTACTTCTTAAGCTTATACTGTGGAACGGGTCAGATGTGATATCGAGGCCATAGATATAGCGCAGTTGGCTGGAAAGCAGTACTGACCTCTTTTTTATCTTAATAAAAAATTAGAATTTAAGACAAATTCTTAAATAATAATTATTATGAATTCGTCGGTTTTACTTTTTCCGAAACTAAAACCTTTTAATATTATCATTATATTTCAAAAAAGTTATCTCAAATCTGGAAAATACCTGCGTTAAAACTAAAACATCTCATAAAACAGATGCAAATGAAACCTAAACATTTTCGATATCTCATTAAATTTCTTGTTGTACAGAGAAAAAACAGGTCAAACATTGTTTTTTTTTCTAATTTTGTATAGTTTTCTTAAAATAAATAATTAATTATAGAAATTGATAATAAATTGAAACAAAAAGAGTGCCGTCCATTTAGTTAAAACGTTGAATAGCAACAAACCTGTTATCAGCCATTTATGAATTAAAGCTTTTATACATGGATTATTAGACAAAAAGTGTTTCGCAGCCATTTTAAGGGCTAGACCTTCGATAACACCCTTTTGTGAATACGGAAATGTATATGTTTATTTCAAAATACTTAACCTCATATGAGATCAACGTTTGGGATCGGGTTTTTCCCATTTTGAAAAAAAAAACCAAATTTCTTAATTGGTGCATTTGAATTAACAATTAAATCATCTTCAAAAATGTATCTTTTGAGATCAAGTTTGATATCAAATCTTTGCCAATTTCCAATGCAACTGGGATGCTCGCTGGGTTTATATGTATATAGTGTATTATACAAAGTTTTTCTTATAAACATATGTGGGCCTCATGTATGCAGGTAGTATCTTATTTTTATGGTGGTAGTTTGGGAAAAATCCGAGATGCAGGGTAAAATTAATATGCTTGTGGGCAATAGATTTCATATGGATAATAAAAAGAATACAAAATAAAAACCTAATGGTTTGCTGAAATTTATTTGTTTGTGTATGAATGCAAATCCATGAGATATGTATGTATGGATTAATGAATGCATGTGTGTGTTTGGGAACATTCGTTTGAATGTATTTTATAAGCTACATATTCTTTCTTAAGTGAGTAGGATAGAGCAGAGAACTATTTATTTAACGTCTGTGTGTATCTATTGTAAGTTGCATTTAATGTTCTTTAAATTCATTATTTACTATATAAATTAATGTAAACTAAAAACATAGTGAAAACTTAATATAAAGTTGAAAATTCTTCTATACTGAGCAGTGGCCATCTAAAACACCAAGGGTTCCGAATTTCTGTTATAAATTAGCTGCAATCGCTGTCAACTTTTAAATTTCTAAAAGCAATAAAACCAAGAAAAATCGCGTAGTTTTATAAAACAAAATGCTCATTTAAAAATTTTTAAATTTATACACAATGATAAACATTTTTCGCATCCTTGAATAGAAAAAGCACTAAATATACTGCGGAAAGCACCCAGTTGACAACGCTGATTAGCTGCAGGAAATTATATTCCTGTTTGCACAAATGAAAATTATATTAAAATTATTAAGCTATCAAACAATTATTTAATAAACGTAGGTTTTACGAACAAACAAAAGTCGTAAAAAGTTAATTTTAAATATGTGAAGTTTTTAAAAACGTCTATTCACTTGTTCCTCTCACATCGTTACAAAGCTCTCAACAAACTAAGCACACCTACCACAAAATGACGAAAGTCGGACAGATATAAAAAAAAATAAATAAAAATCAAATTAATCTGTTACTCAATCACGCAAAAGTTCAAATAACAAATGAATGCTACAAATACGGAAAACATTTTCTTTCCATTTCACTAGAATTTTATATCTACACATACACGAATACATACATTCATCTATGTGCATGTGTAGATTGTTATATACATAGTTTGTTGGTACGTACTTGTATTTTCTGCTCAGATGCTTTTAATTTTATTAGTTTTTAGTAAATGAATTTATTATATACTGTTTATCTCCTTTATAGCAAACATATGCAATAGTTTGCTTCTGAATGACTCACTTAATAATAGAATTTTAGCATCGGTAAATATAAATATAAATTTTATAATAATGTTGGAAATTAATAGAAAGTATGAAGCTAAAAATTATTCGAATATTGTTCCAACGAATAAAATCAGAAAACACGATTTCATTAAAAAATATTAGTTTTTCTTTTGCAATAGATTGTTAATGTTGTTAATAAAAAAAATAATAAATATGACGTTGTTTATTTAACTTTTTTAGTCGTATGAAATTGGTTATTCTTTATTGGTTCGAGTATCCGAATAATCGTTTAAAATTATAGGATTGTTTGAACAAGACAAAAATTATTAACGATTATGAACTCCGGATAATTGACAACTCTACTAGCTAAAAAACGAATTTTCGTAAAAAAAATTTATTATATAACCCACTCAAAATCCAGTTTTTAACTTCCTGCTAGGAAAATTAAAAAATTGTGGTTTTTAAGCCGTTTTAATAAAATCGAATTCTCAGGTAGTACAAGGCTTACCTGACTAATTCTGGGAATCTGTTATTATGTCTGTATTTGTACGTATGGGAGTGTGTGTAATTATGTGACGCGCTTATAATTTTTGAAGAGTAAAGTAAAGCATTTCATAATGTGGTTTTTCTTAAAATAACTTTAAGACGGCTCCACCGATCGAATCCACAAACCAATTACCGCAAACAGGGTCAAAATCGATTAATTATTTTGTGAGATATTGTCAACGAAAGATTGCAAAACAATTTTTTTTAAATCCCAAATTATATATCTTAACTCGATTTGCGAGAATCGGTTGATTTGAAATTTCCAATAATAGTGCTTTAACTTCAAGAGCTTAAAAGAATAGAATACCACAAAAATCGGGTTGCGATAGCTTTGCAGCTAAAATTGGTTACATGGATAGCCTTTGGGGTCAACTGTTTTCCATATTTTTTTATATATTTATGTCCTAATTCATAAACAGCCGCGGAGCCAGCTTGGGGGAAGGGGAACTGTGTAGAATTTTATATAAAAGAAATCTGTAATTTTGCTCAAACAAGAAACATTTTATGGAATTTTATTCGAACAATTATAAAACTCGAATAACTAATAACTCTACTACCTGCACATTATCAAATTAAAAACAGCTTTTGAAAATAATGTGGGAAAATTTCTTGGAATTTTAGCCACTTATAATAAATAATCCATTTGTTAAAGCAGTTGTTTTTGAATACGCAAAATCCAATAAAATATTTCTACGGCAAACAAATGGAAAACATCACCAACAGAAAATTGCTCCCAAAGTAATTTAGACCGGCCGTTAATGAATTAATGAACTCGTGTTATTAGAAAATGAAGACCGGAAGGTCAGTGAAAAATTCAGTACAATTGTAAAACCCTTCAGTAGGGTACCGCTGAGTAAATAAGTGGAAAGGTTACAACTTCAACGTTTTATTTACGAAAAAAAAAACAATAAAAAGGTTATAAAATTTATATAAAAAAATATCACAAGTCCTTTCCATGCCTATTTGTTATATGCAGTGGGTTTTTATATAATTTCTGGATTTTTCGTTATTTATTATCTTAAAGAAATCTGTACAAAATAATAATGGTCAGATATATAAATTTTATTTTTCTGTTTTATAAAAGGCTAATAAAACTAAATTTGTTATATAAGTCTCAAGTGAATAAATTTTTTCCTTTTTTTAATATAAATTCGTAAACAGTTTCATCGTTTGGGGGGAGGGGAACTTTGCAGAATTTTATTTAAAAGAAAAAGGAGAAATTTTATTAATAAAAAATAAAAATAATATTTTGTTTAAAAAATATTTTATGTTTATAAACTGTTTATTTAACAAAATTTATAAAGAAATTTGTCAAGTAAGAATTATAAACTTCTTATTTAACAAATTTATTTACAAATTTGAAATAATTTTTTATGAATCACCCTCTCGGGTTGTAAATATGCATGTAATTGAAAATTTAATTTTAAAAAATGTCCAAATTAGCTACATGCCGTTTTCTACTTTGTTCCTAATTTCATAACTACATATTTTATTTACATTTCACTTTAGCCGAATTTCATGTGCGCACTACTTCCATTCCCTTGCAAATTTTAATTTTTAAAATTTGTATTACACAAAGTGTGACGAATTATGTTAAATAAAATTTATATTTAGAAAAATAAACTGACCCAATTGCTTGATACTATGCGAAATAAATATAAACAAAAAGCTGGAAATAAAATAGTGATTATAACAAATTGATTTCTCGGATAATTAAATTTCAAAGTCTATATTTTATTCTGGTGAAATTCTCGATTCGTTTTTCAGAGTGAGTAAATAAGCCAAGAGGTTTAGTTATTTTGGAATCAGGTTAAAGTCTATTGATGATTTGGTGTAGCAACAATTGAAAGCAGGCATATGGACATACTTAACCACGCAATAAATCAAATAAATTTACTGAGAAAAGTCTCAAACAGATGACATTTTTGCGATAATTAAATAAATAATACAAATTAATTTAAAAACAGCTTTCGATGGCTTGAGTCATTAAATTTAATTTTTTGCTTGTTTTGAAATAAGATTTTAATGTTTTTCTAAATATTATTTAGTTTGTTGTTAACTTATTTTGATGTAAATCTATATGAATATCTTTTTTGAAAAAATAAATTCCTGATAATATTTGCATAAAATATAATATGTATATATATTTGGATTCAAATCTTAATTGCTGCTGAGTTCGTTTGAGACCCAAACAAAAGAAATCAATTTAAAAGTTATTAAAAATGAATACGACATCAAAATAAGTGTGCATACATTCCGACAACTTGAAATATAAAAATGTGCTCGTGCTTTTTGTTTAATTTTCTATTTAAATACGAACAAAACTGATGGTTATTTGCATAACGTTTTAAAATTTTATGCTGTTTGTTTCTCTTAAAGATGTCTGGACTCTTTTACATGAAACGATTTTCTTATCTTCTTTAAGTTGAGTTTTCGAAATGATAAGAATTAGTTTTTATATGTATATGTGCACACACACACACATAAATATGTAGCGGATGTCATTTTAGCTGCTTGAGAATAATCGATAACGAAAAACTAGAGTTTGACAGCTGAGAATGTCAAAATGTGTTGATATATCTTTCCAGTAAAGTATACGACAAAAGATACGAAATTTACAAACGTTGCGACTGGGATGCAGTATTGTGTGTGCTTGTGATGGCACAAAATGTCACAGTGTTCTCGGCTTAATGTTTGCCAAGTTCACTATCAATCGTTTAAAGCCAGAACAGCGCTTCAAAATAAATATAAAATAAATCAGTTCGGGAGGTTCATAGAGCAACTCTGTCATTTTAGGTTCAATATAATCGACTTTCGCACTAATTTTACCCTTCTCGATTCCAAACCATCAATAAGTCAAAGAAATATGCGTACTAACGCTGAGGAAGTTATGGGTTCTCATTTATTTTGAACTATTTGAATTGATCGAGTAGCTGCCGTTACGGTGAACAACGGCTGTACTCATATCGTCTGCTATTACACGGTCAAACAGTAAAGTAAATATTATATAGCTGCCTTGCAATGGTTTTATTTATTAATTATTGTTCTTTAATCTTTTAAAGCTTCTGGTCTGTTTATTTTTGTTTCAACTCACATTTCAAATCCGAATTAATGACGACAAGACGAAATGAGGCATGTTATTGTTGTGAATAATTGTGAACATTTTATCTCATAATAATTTTTATTTATTTTTTAATAAAATAAACAATTAATTACAAATAACCATAGACTTCTGCAAAACAGCATTTTAATATTTAAACTTTTTAATTTCTCTTCTCATTGAAATAATAGTTTTCAACCAACCGGATATCACACAGTGGGGGATTTTGAAAAACGAAGTGGAAACAATTCTGTCACATTGTTCGATAGTAATGAAATTATACGAAATATTTAAAGAGGAACTCCTGAGTTTCAATATAGAGTTTCCACTTTACATCTCCAAAGAGGGCAAAGCCAAGAGAGCCGCAAGTAGATCAGCTTCAGGTTAGGAAAAGCTTATTATTTGCACTTAAAAAAAAGTTGTTTTGTAGGTATATTTTCTATCCCAAAGTTTGTTAGTCCACTGTGAGTATAGGAGCTATTGGATTAAAACAATTTCATATATATATATATATATATATATATATATATTTTTTTTTTTTTTTTTTTGAGTCCATTGATCCTTGACTAATAGAGAAGTGAGATTTTATCCACTTATCAAAAACTTTTTCCTTGTACATTAAAAACAAATGAGAGTTGTTTGCGAGATCGCCACAATTCCCAGGTATAATTTTCAAAGACCCTAAATTTGTCAGAATTTTAGTTGTATTTTTTTTTTTTTTTTTTTTTTTGGACCAAAATATTAATTTCAAATTAATCAGAATCGCGTTCATTCTTGTTTTTTTAATTAAAAAAGTATTCATTAAAGGGTCTTTAAGCAGCTCTAATGCGCTTTTCATTGAGACCAATTTCTTAGAATAATTAAAACCATATTATTTAAATCTTCCACGATTAATATACTTTTATCGCTCCCTTGTGATTTGAGGAAGCAGGCCTTAGACTTGATATATGCTTCGCCTTTTTTGAAAATATAAAATCCAAATTTAATCTCGAAAACACCCCTTTAATGTTTCATAAAACATTATAAACTTCAATTATCCCTTTAGAAAATTGTGAAATATTTATATTTTTTTCCAAAATCCCCCACTGTGCATCTCCTTGTGAAATATTAAAAATTTTTACAAAATATCAAGCCTGAATTTTTATATTATAGTTTTTAACAAGGCATATCCCCGCCTTATGTTTTGATTACCACAAAACGCAAAAAACTACTGCAACGTTGCCACATTGTTAAAAACGCCTTGACTATGACAACCAGGCATAGAGATTAATTAAAAATTTTATTATCTATTGTTTTTAATAGTAGAATAAAGAAACGGGTATGAGTCCATATTCCAGAACAGAATGCTGGATATTTTAATAATACCCAAAATTCTCGTTATGGTATGAAAAGAGATATCTTCGATTTCTTTCAAGTTTTTAGTTGCCAAATATTGAATGATAAAGAGATAGATAATGATCTCCATAAATTTGCAATAAATTTCAACAGAAATTTCAAATCCAAACATGAGTTCCATGGAATTTCATTTTCAACGGACAACAAGTTTTATTTTGAAATAATTTGAAGTAATTTTTAATACAATTTTAACAATTGTAGTACACTAATTAACCTTGACATTTACATTGAATTTGAAATTGAAAATTATCTTAAAAAACAACCTGGAATAATTTCTAATATGTGAATGATTTTGCATGTCAAACTCTATTTTAATTCTATATATTAAAGTCTTCAACTTAGTTAATTAAAGTTGACTGACCATATTATTAAAATAGTTAATGTTTATTTAAAAAATAATATTCATGCAAATGGTTTTTTTTCGTTTTTAACCCGTTAATTTGAACTGAATGTGGGAGTAATCCGAAAGCATTTTATTTCAAATAAAAATAATAATAATAAAAAAATGATGTGCGTGTTGAAATATAATTCAATATAATACATCAGGGATTAGGCAAATGAAAATAAATAATTTTCTATTTAAAATAATAGAAAAAAAACGGTTTATAAAAAATTCATTTTCGAATGAAAAAAATAGTTTTTTTTAAATGACAACAAAATTTCACAACGTCGCCGACGTGTATTAGAATAGTCGTAAAATAGTAATCAGGGCAATTGTTTGTATTCAAGAAAATTTAAGTAGGCAGTAGTTCCTTAATTCTTTCCCGCGGCTCCAAAAAAAAGTGGAGCATATTTTATTTGTAATTTTTTCAAACTACACATTTAAATCAATAATAATAATAATAACATTTCTTGTCGCCCGTAGTTTTTATTGTAGTTTTTGCTGACGTGGAAATATTAATGAAAATAAATGCACTTCTTAAGTGGAACTTCTTATTTTAGTATTTTATTTCGTATTAAATTTTATTATTTCTGGTATCGAAATCGAATTTAATGCAAAAGAAAAATTAAATTACAATAAAAACATAAAATCAGAAAATCCTATTGTAGTAAACTAATATTTTATTAGAACAGTGCCAAGGTTGTTATTTAAGACGCACTTAAAATATAAAAAAAAACAATCATCCACTTGTTTTTAGTTCACAAGCCATCTAATATCTTTAAGTAAAAATGTGCATGAATGCATGTGTATTTGTAAATGTACATTTAACACCGTGTTCAATTTGCTTTTTTTGTTCTCGTTTCATATTCAAGGCAACTGCAGAAATTGAATTTATCAGACTAAAGAAAGCGATTATAAGATTATTGTTCTCTCTTTATAACGATGTGTGAGAAGCAAACTGTTTATCAAATTGACAACGAACTGAAATAATTAGAAAAATTTCTCATTTTGTTGAACAAGTCCAGATTGTTTTTTATTATTACTATCAAATTGATTTCAAATTGCTTGCTGATTAGAACGGTACACTTGTTTACAAATTTAAATTTTTAACTTCCCGTTACGAAAGTTTAAAATTTTAAAATATCGGGAAGTTATTGGTCTTACCCCGTTTTGAAAAAAAATCGAGTTCTCATCAGATCTCGACGTTTTGAGGTAGTAGGAAGCTTCCCTGACTAATTCGGAGAACCCTTCACTATTTCTGTATGCATGTATGTGTGTGTGTTTGTAAGTATGTGACCCGCTTATAATTTTGGAACAGGTTGACCGATTTCAAGAATAAAAAAAACTTAAAAAAACATATTTTGAAGTGTTTTTTTTAAATATCTTTTAAACGGCCTTAACGATCGATTACAGAAATTAACTTAAAAAAACCATGTTGGCCTCAATTCTTTTATACTAATCGAAATGTGCATCAATCATCGCCTATCATGTGAAGTTCGATCGGTTTAAAAATTAAAATAATAGTGCTTTAGCTCGAAGAGCTTTGAAAGCATATAAAAACCAAGCTAAGATAGCTTTGCCGTTCCATTTAGCTTGAAGTTACAGGAATGGCCTTTAGGGTCAACCGTTTTCCCAATTTTTTTTTTCACACATCTCAAAAAGGAGAAAATTTTAAATGAAAAAGAATGCGAATAGTTGAGTTTTATTTCATCATCCCTATTCTGGTTGTTGTAGTCGTGCCGAGACTAATAAAATATGGCAACGCTTGCCATATATTTAGCATTGGAGACGTTTGTTGCGTAGAGGAATAAATAATAGAGGCCAATATGATTTTCCCCAGAAGTATTTTAAAAATATGTGCCAGCGAAATGGGTGATTTTTTAAGATATTTAAATGTTAAAAAAAAATAATAAAAACTGCGCACCGGGTTCATCTATTTTGCTATTTCTAGCATTTATAGATCATAAACTAATTGGTAATGGAATACTACGAACACATGCTCTGTTCCGTTGTTCCGATGTCTTTGAAACCTTGAGAAAATTTTTCAGTTAAAAAAAGTACGTTCAAACTTACCAAATATTTGCCCAAAAAAGCGTAACCGCTACTAATATCAATGAATAATATTGTTTCATTCAGATACCAGTTTATTAAAAATAAAAACAGATCAATAACTGATAGATGCTGGCATAGAATCTAATTATTGTTGCAGACGGTTTAATTCAACAAACACTTGCCTGAATTAAAAGCTTTCTTCTAAGTATGTAGTGGTTCCGCTATTTCGGGCAAATATTTGATAAGTGTGAACGAACTTTATTTAAGGCAGTAATCCATCTAGAAGTTTAAAATTGTTGACTTTGAAAGTTATTCAAATATTTCACTGATATTTTTCCCTAGAGACACATAAAAATATCGCAAATTAATGTACAATTTAATTAAATATTTTTTAATAGTTTATTGACCCAAGAGGTACAACAAATAAAGAAAGTCTTTGTTGTGTCACATGTTGGCGAAATAAGGGAATAAGGGAGAGGAGTATTATTGTTTGCACAATTGTTATCAATATGCTGTTATAATTTTATGCTACAACTTTAATTTTTATTTATAAATAAATTTACAAATTAAGCAAAAACAAAATTTAAAAAGTTCTACAGGCAGATATTTTTATATGATAAATTCCGCTAAATTGCAACAAGACAAATAAAAAAAAAGACGGGACAATAAAAAAATCGCACACACAATTTCATGGAATTATACTTTTAGATTATTTTATTATTATAAATTTTTTCCTTTTTGGAAAATGGTGGAATAGCACTTGAGTTTCATGGCAATTGAACGCATTTCATTGTGTGCACGAATTATTTTGTTTGGCCGGTCAGTCGCAATACAAAATTTAAGTACATAAAATGCTAATAATGATTAGTAACAGCAACATCAGCCAGCAGCATCACGGTGGAGATCATCTCCAGCTATAAAGTCATAATGATGTTTTATGAGACTGATCATTATTGCCATATACTACATAAGCGGAAATGTTTGCCTTATTATTTATCATAGCTGGTGTTGTTGTTGTTCATCGCTTGATCTTTAAAAATTCTTTATCATATTTGTTTGCTGTACAATTTTGATGAAGTTTGTTATAAAATGCATTTCCGAGATTTATTATTTAATTAAATAACCAACAATAACGGCAGCGGCCACTTCACTTTTTTTAAAGCAAATTAAATTTTCTTTAAAATTCTTCTCCCGCGTTTGATAGCATCTTTAAGGCAGCCACAAATCGATATGAGAAAACCCATCAAGGACAACACAAATAGAACAGGAATACATAATAAAATTAGAGCGAATAGCGAGAGATCATTACATTTGGCCAGAGTCAGGCGCCACAATAATCGCCTAGTTAAATTATAAAATATGACACGTTGTCGCCACAACAAATTACCCAAAAGTGCCACATGTTTGCACAAAATGGCAGCGATATAAAACAGATACGTAAACAAGATTGCAATATTTGTTGCCCATTGAGATAGTCGGCTGTAAAAGCTGCTGTCTCTAAAATTTTCTATGTGAGCGAAAATTTTCTCACTCAACTCTGGCTTAAAAGAAGTTTCCACCAAAAATTTCACTAAACGCCAAGCCAAAGCAGTATAACTATCACCGTCTTTGTGTCCAGCGGAAGAACGTGCAGTAGCATCGTTTTGCACTTCTGTATCACTTTCAGAGTCCACCAGATTTAAGTGTTCCACCTCAAATCCTTTTTCGCTAAACATGCTGCTGTCGCCTTCATAGTTTCCATTATAACTCATGAGCGAGTTTTGTGACAATCTAAATTTTGTTTGAATAAATTTTCAACGCTCAATTCTAGTTTTGCTCAAACTCATACCGTTTTATATTAAGACTTATGCGGGATCTTCCACTGCACGGCGGTGTGGTGCTTTGTGTTAGCATAGGCACATAATTTAGACCCTTCTGATATGAATCCATTTTGTAGTATTAAATGTTTCAATTCTATATTTTATATATTTTATAAATGTAAAAGTACTCTCTTATGTATGACAAATTTAATTACATACATGTACATATATACATATGAAGTATATATTCTCAGGTATGGGAAAATACAAGCCGAATTCACACCAAATGAACTCGTTAGTCCAAGTGATTATTTCCTATTATCGCAGCTTGTAAACTAGCGATTTGTGTAAAATGTTGGGAAAATTAAATTGAATTAAAAAATAATTATAATAAAATATAATCTCAAATTAATAGAAGTTTCTACAGATAAATATATTAAATAGAAACAACATCGATCAAGTACATATATTCCATTGAATGCATCAATAATTTTTTATATAATACTAAAATCATTATATTAAAAGCAAAATGCTTTTTTTAATCTATATAATTTGGTTACTTTAACATTGCAATTCTGAACAAGTAAAAGTGCTATACTCGGCTAAAAGTTTCACTTGTCCAACCCTGGAAACGTCTTTTTGATTTGGCTTCCATATTAATTTAAAGTATAAAACAGGTTTAATTCAAAAGAAAATTGGTTTTAATACAAAATGGGTTTGAATTAGTTACTTTTATTAAATGTATTGGGAAGCATATCAAAATTGTGGAATAACTCACAGAATGAAAACCCCTTTACCCTTTACCATGTTGTTGTCACTGATATTTTTGAATATTTTTCACAAATACACATATTTTCTTTATTTGGAAATATTAAAATATTATTTTCGCAATACTAACATGTAACCTTCTTAGCGCGAAATCACTTCATAAAAAACTCGTTCGCATCAATTATGTAAAACATTTTTAAAATTAAACGGTTTTATAAAATACAACCCATTTTGAGCGTGTTTAGTTGGTTTTCCTATAGCCTCCTAAAAATATGCTACTCTATTTTCTGTAATGCTAGAGTGCCGACGGCCTAGTACACTGTGTTATTATAGAATATCAGCGTCGGTTTATAATTATCAACTTTGAGTTCTTTTTGAAAGACAATTTAAAGGGAAGCTTCAAATTTGTGTTTATTTGCTATAAGATATATTTATAATTAGAATTATTTCATAAAAATGGATGAAGTGCCAATTTATAACTTATTACAAGCCATAGATCCAACTAAAATTAAAGTACCGATCAGTGAACGTAAGTTGGGAAAGTATTTGATTATAATTGTTTCCATAAATAATATATGAATATGGTTTTTTTGTTTGCGCTTGTGGTTGCGTGTATGTATACATCAAGGCTTTGCTAAGTTAACACTGTCCTCTAATAAAAAACAACAACAAAAGTGTAATGGAAGTGAGCAACAAGAAGATTTGAAAAAACTACAACAAAAACGAGATAGTGTCTCCAGAAATATAACTAAACAATTTGAGGAAGAAGACCATGAAAATAATCCAGAATTAAAACGAAACCCTTTGTTACGTAGTGAATCTTCAAAAGAAACTGAGCACAACAATTCGATTGACGTAGCAGATTTAACTATGGAGCCTTTAGCAGTTTCGGATGATGATGATAGTCCAACACAAGTTGGGGATGATATGGACTTGTTATCACAACAACTTGCCTCAATGATTGTAGAATCTAAAGCCATTTCTTTATCGTCCGGCTCTATAGACAACTTAAGCGTTTTTAGCGAATTGGTAACCTCTGATAGTCAGCGCTCCAGTAGTACAAGTGATATTAACAATGTACGTATTATACACAATATTCCCATAAATATAAGAGAAGCAGCCAAGCGGGAAACAATAGCTCTTAATTTAACGCCATTGACTAATGATGAATTTGAAAAAACGTATGAAATGACTGATGATGGTGAGGAGGAGGATGATGATGAAGAAGAAGAAGAAATATTGAAGGAAGATGTTAAAGCAATAACTTTGTCCGATACTTCGGAAAGTTCTCATGATCAGGAACAAGATGTAATGACCACATCTACCTTACCTTCGACCACCCTAACCGCTGAAAACCTAAGTCTTCCAAGTCTTATAGATAATAAGGCAGAACGTGTAGCTGCATTTCTAAGGGATGTTTCTATAGAGCAACGCGCCTTGAAGGAGCAAGGACAACTTGATTTTCATGACACTATAGACCAGATTTTAGACAACAACGAAATTGACAAAATACAAGCAACACTAGAAAAATCTCGACATTATGCAACAGCAGACACTGAATCAATGACTCCTGATGCAAAAGATGAAGCTACTCCCAAGTCAGTTATAGATAGAGAAAAACGTCTTAAAGCTCTGGAAGCAGATATAGAAAAGGAGCAAATAATACAAAATATATGTACAGAAAATGTCACTCCCACAAATAGAAAGGTTGACCAGATTATGGCTAAAAATCCACAAAGGGTAGCTGATGATGACACTCTAGATAACACAGTTATTACCGAAGCGGATCAAGACTTTGGAGAGCAAAGAACTCCAGAAGCTCATTACTATCCCGAATCGCCAAAAAAACATTCCAATGCAAAAAGTGACAAAGACGTTTACAAAATTGCCAATGACGAAACTCAATGCAATACAGAGTACTCCATTAGCGAAGATACTCGTAAAATACCTAATGACAACGTAAAAAGCTGTTCAACTCCTAAAAGCCTTATGAATCCTTGCAGACTCGCGAATGAAGATACTGTGTCAAATACAGTGAAGTCCAAAACTGAAGAAGAGGTCTTAACACATCAATATAACCTCTATAATTACTACCCAGATGATGAAGATCTCTATAACTTATATAGAAATTGTTCAGTTGTATCCATTCACTCAACATCCCAAAGTTCAGCAGAACCTGATTCAAAACAAAATTCTATTGGATCGGTTATAAATTCATCGAACGAAATGGATGGTTCAGCTCCAAAACATTCAATAACCATTTTAGAAACCGACGACGAAATTGTTCAAGAAGAAAGTAAAGAAAATAGCGATTTCAAAAAGCTTTCCAATAGCTTCCACAAAGAAGATTCTAGTGATGATTCTGATAATAATGGTAAAATGTCACAAATACAAATGTCAATGGGTAGTATTAACATATCGGCTAAAATTAATATAAAAATACACATTCCTCTTATAACTTCTACTGACACCAGTGAAGATGATCAAAGTTATGGTCCAGATAATCAAGATAATAAGGGAAGTTCAAAAGTATCAACAAATTTACCGGTTGTAACAAGCGAAGTGGATAAACAGGAGGAGAAGGCAGTCTATAATGATAGTAGTTCAGATTCTAACGAAAAAGATATTGAAGTGATTTCTCCGCAACTAAGTAAAAATAATGAGCAGTTCAGCGATAATAATTGCAGTTCAGATGCAAATGAACAAGAAATCACAAACTCTAATTGTTTGCAGAAACCTTGCAATCAAATGATATTAAAAGCTAATATTGAAAACATTACCTCATCACCAAACAAATCCTCAGATTCTCTAGAAGTAGTGGAAGATGAAAAATTTTTAACAGAAGCTGAAAAGCTTCTTAATCAATTGTATGGCAAGGCATGGCAAACACCCGAAGTAATTCGCAGTCTAACGCGCAATAGTCAGAGTAGCGATAAGAAGTCAAATAATTCGAGCTATAAAATTGGTTTTAAAAATTCTGCAGAACGGAAGCTTAAAAATAAGTCAACAGTAGCAGAAAGTGTGTTGGGTGATTTTTCTTTATGTAAGTGTTTGGTTTATTCAACAAATATGTTCAATGATAGTTAGAACTGGGCCCGTTTCTCAAAACTACAAGTTACAAATATTCGGAGCTGTTCTGAAAAACACGTGATTTGAAATCACATATTCTTTTAAAAGCATCCATGCGATTTTTTCATGTATTTTTAATAAAACTACCAATTGCACAATTTTGCACATTATTGTAGTAATTCTGTCTAATGTTCACCGTTGAAAAGTCGGAAGGCTAGAAAAGTAGTCCTATTTTAGAAATGGAATCAAGTTCCCGAAGACCGGCCGAGCTGATTAAATTTCCCCAATAAGAAACAATTTAATTTGACAAATCCAAATCATTTATTTCTTGTACGAAAAAAGGTCTTGTAAAAGTTCTACTATCACTGAATACTCATGATTGACAAACTAATATTTTTAACACAAAAAAAGAATAAGAAAAAATGAAATAAAAAGCAATTTAATTATTTTTTTATGTATTGTGACTCGAACAAAAGTTCGACAAGATATTGTCAAAACAAATTTGGATTCAACGAGAGTAGTTACTCCGAAATCATCTATGCATAGGAAGGAACTATTTACCGAACCCAAAAGTAGGAAACCGCCTGTAACGCTTAAAGAAAAAAGTCCTGCTAAGCCTTTATCGCAGACAGAACGGAAAGCAGTTGTCAGAAATAGAAGTCGAGTTAATAATGACAGAGGGCGGCAATTATTTAATGGTTCCAATTCTGAAGGCGACAATGCCTCAGATGATGATGATGCCGATATTTCGTGGAGTAAAAATGCTTCTGAATTAGAGTTGGACGACACAGATTCTGATTATGAAAATTCGCCAATACCGAAAGTGAGAAAAAGAAATAATATCAGCAGACGTCATGGTCGCAGTGATAAATCTGACCACTTAACAAGAACACTTAACAAATCTAAAGAGGGAGAAATAGTTTATTTGAATTTAACTAAGGAAGAAGTTGAAGTAGAAGACGAAGTGCCCAAAAGCCCCCCAGCTAATCATGATGTTACTTTTGCTACACGTTTACAGGATATTTTGGATAGTTGTCGTCATAAAGACCAAAATAAATTGCCGCCTTCAAATAAAAAAACAAAAAGAAAGCTTTTTACGCCCAATTTCGGGGACGATGATTACGAAATTCCTTCTCTAAAAGATGAAGCAAAATCTACAAGAACTATTAACAAAACAGATAAAAGATATGATCTCGATGAGATTTTGGAAGACAATGGAAATTTGCCATTTGATAGCCAAGGTCGACCAAAAAAATTTGATTTAGTCAATAAACAATTGGAATCGGTTAAAACAGGTAAACCCATCTTTCAGTTGACACCACCGTCCACAGGGAAAAATGGCAGCTCAAGCTCCAATAAAAAAACTCAAAAAGATGCCACGAGTGATAGTGGGAGTACACCCAAAAACAAGTCACATAATGATGCAATATTTAAAACCCCATTATCAGTAAGAGCTAAAGTTCCGCCAAAAACCTTAAGAGACTTGAATCAAACTCCGGACTATAAATATAGTTTTTTGAAATCCTTAGACGGTAGGTTCTACTCGAAAAAGTTTTTTTTTCATGAAATTAAAAATTAATTAACATTAAAAAAATTTCTGTTTAATTACCAGTTACTGTCAGTAAAGCTTTGTGTCATCCGGATGCTTTGCATTACCGTGACAATTATCGCACAAAGAAGGAAGAGCTGTCGCAAATTCTCTATGATATGTACAATAGGAAACTATTTCAAAACAAGTTAAATGTGCCTTTGAAATGGAATAAAAAACTGTTAAATACGGCTGGCAGATGTTTAAACAAAAAAAGGTAAAATTAGGAAAAAAAAATAAATTGAATTTCTTGCGACACGACTTACGAAGTGAAATGCATTATCAATAAAAAAATATATGTATATTTCTTGTAGACTGGGTACTAGGTCAAGTGTTGTGGAATTAAGCGATAAAGTACTAACAAGCGCCGATCGTTTACGTTGTACTCTCATACATGAAATGTGTCATGCGGCCACTTGGATATTTAATGGGGAAGGTGGTCATGGTAGCAGCTGGAAAGAATGGGCACGTAAAGCAAATGCTGTTTTTCCAGAAATCCCGAAAATTGTTGTATGCCATCAATACAATATAGAATATAAATATACCTACAAGTGCACATTATGTGGGGCCAAGTGAGTTAACTTATTTGAAAGAAAGTAGTGGAAGTCTATATAAACAAAACTATATCTCTTTTTTAATTTTCAATCTTAGATCCCATGCCCATTCCAAGTCGAAAAAAGTCGAAAATATACGCTGTTCTTATTGTCATGGTGCTATTGAAATATTATTAAATAAAAGAGACAAAGATGGTAATGTTATACCTACACCGGTTAAGGCAGCCACTGGCTTCGCCAAATTTGTCAAGGATAATTATACGAAATACAAACGCGACGATCTGAAACATGCTGATGTTATGAAGTTGCTGAGTAATGAATTTGCCTCCCTCAAAGTTTCAACTAATTAGGGGAATGCCTTTACAGATTTATATATTTTAATCATTTTATTCCATTAACTTTTGTAAGACTTTGTATGTATTTTATTTTAAAGATCGAAAAAACCATTTCTGTGCAAGTTTTGTGTTGTAAGTGTTAAATGTATTATTTTTTAAAATATTTTTTGTGAAAAAGAAATAAATTTTACGAGCAATATGATATTCAAAAAGGAAATGTGTTTGTTTTTTGAAACGTTAAAAATATTCTCAAGTTTGGTACGTATATTTTTGAAAATGCACAGAAATCTTTCGGTTGATTTTAGATAAAATAAAGTTTCAGACACAAAAATAAGCTTATTGCCATAAAATTGTAAAAAAACACAAATTACTGTTTGTATAATAATTTTAATAGATATTCTTAAAATTTGAATGTTCTCTTTGGTTTAAATTTAATTTTTCTGCGGAACAATGTAAAGAAAAGCTGCTTTAGCTGCATACATGCATGCTAAATAAAATTACGTTATTACGAAATGCTAAACTATAAATTATGTGAAAACAGGTCTTCAAATACCAAAAAATTCAAAATCTCAAGAGAAATATTACTACGAAAATAGCTAAAATTTTTGAAATGTTTTATTTTTAGCAAATTTGTTTTTTATTGCAAATTTATGCAATTTAATATATACAACTTACAACAAAATTATTTTTGTACAAAAACAGTGGTCTTCTTTTATGTTTTAGCCCTGATAGCCAGTTTGAATCTGTATGGGAACCAAAATTTTTGATTAACAAAATTTTTTCCCAAGTTTTCATGCGGTATTATAAATTATTAAGATTTGTTAGGCTCTGTTGGATCACACACAGGTTTTGTAATACTTTATAATTATTTTCCTAAAAATATGGTAAATATTTGTCACACAAATATTTGTTTCCCAACAAACACAAAAGAAACTAACTCCTTATTGATGAGATACGCTCCTACAAAATCTATGGATAAGAACTAATTTGTAAACATTTAAATTGTTTGAATTTTTATTCATAAAAACTTAAATTGTATTTACAAACGATTATTATCCGACTCTAAACGGATTTCCTTATCTGCTGATAATTATTCCTTGAAAACAGCTGAGGGGTTTTTCTCTAATCAACTAAAGCCAGCCAGCCAGCCATATGGTGATGTTTCTTCATCTTATGTAACAAGAAGTTCCAAATCAATGTTTTAATTAGAAAAAAAAAAATATTTATTTATGTGATCAACGAATGTTTCAGAAAATATTTGATAATTATGGAAAATCATAGTTAAAACAAATTTTGGACTCAGAATCTCGACAAGAAATTTATTTGTCACTCCGCCTGAGTTTCTACCATGACATTATTCGCTGGTTCAAACTAAGCAAAAAAGTAATTTAATACATAGAAATAAATAAACAAACATATTTTTAAGTCCATACAATTTTATTTATTTATTGATTTATTTGTTTTGTTTTTCTTTGCAGTTTTGCTTTCTGATTCAATATCAACAGAAACTAAAAGTACGTGTGTGCAGAGAATAATGTGATTTTTTTATTACTTAAATTGAAACTGGAAACGAAATTTCAACCGTTTTAAAACTGTTTCTACAAACACTTCAGCTAGACCGGCCTGTACATGAGTTGTGACAAAGAAAAATTTAAAAAATAATCATCATCATTCCATGAATTACAACACTACGAAATAAAGAAGATGGAGTTTTTGAATTTATATTTTAAAAAATAAATAAATAAAAGCTGCTAGAGAGAACGAACAAAAATTCAATTGGATCAGCAAGAAAATATCAAATTATAATTTCAATACAAAGGAATTAGTTTTATCTGTTTATTATATTTTGCGTATGAATAAACCACAAGTTACAGATGCGATCAAAAAATTGTATTTGGTATTTAATGCATATTTAATTTAAATATTGTTCGGCCAAGAAGTCATACGCATTTATAACAACGTACATACAAACACCCACATGTATGTGTAAGTACTAAATTTGCATTTGTTAATTTATTTTAATTTAATTTGATTTGTTCATTTGCTTTTTTAATTTTTTACTTTAGCAGCACTGCCTTTGTAAGGATTTTTTGAGTGCAACAACAAAACTCGCCATAAACATTAAACACAATTTAAGAACAAAATGCGGAATTTACATATAATTATTTATTTAAGCTGCATTATAGTAACATTGACTTTGCTAAGATATGCTGCAGCTGAATTTTATGATCTCGACGCTAAAGGTCAAAATGTTTGCAAAAAGATCGAAGAGTAAGTAGAAACTTTTTGTTAAAAAATTAATTTTTTAACTGCCATGTCTGAGATTATTATCGTATTTAAAGAAGTAATCGGAAGTGGAGCGATTGATTTATTGAATGAATTTAATACCGATTTTTCTTACTTTCAGATACCCCGTAGAAATTGTTACAACTGAACTACAGAACTATCAAGTACGTGAAAACATTTGGTGTGTTAATGTACCACCCAGATGTTCTACTTATACACTTAAAGAAAAAGTAGTCAATAAAACTCATACATTGACCAAAAAGCGTGTGGTATACGATTGTTGTGGTGAGACTTAAAAACTCTAATTGATTTATTTGCAATTATGTATATATATATTAATATATTCTTGAATTTTATTGTTGCAGATGGTTATAAATTAAATCCTTCAGGTCACGGCTGCATAGCGGACTGTAAGGAGAAATGCGTACATGGTACATGTGTGGAACCAAATAAATGCAAATGTGAACATGGCTATGGAGGACCTGCTTGTGATATAAGTTCGTATAAATCTATAAACCGGATATTTTTTTAAACTTTGGTTTTTGAAAGCCTTCAATGTTGTTGCATTTTTGCAGTTAATATTTTGCTTTTTCTTGCTTTTGGTAGTTTATCTCTTTATTTTATTCAAAAACTATATACAAGTGCATGTTTTTATAACACTGTGATCTAATAATTAATATTGACTTTGTTAAACGAAGTCTTAAAAAAGTAAAGTCTTAGTTTTTGCTATATGTTTTTAACTGCAAAAATTAAGTATAACTATGTATTGGTTTAGAAAGGCGATATATTTTTGGAACTAAAAAATTTGTATTTTCAAGTTTCTTTTTATTTAAAAAAAGTTTGTGATATAAAATCAAACTTTACTTGATATTTTCACAATTATTTTGATTTCTTTTACATTGTGTTGGATGAGGCAAACATGTGATAAAAGTCATCTCTTATGAAAATGATGATAAAAAGATCGAGAATCATGGCACAAAATTGGCTCAAGATAACTAGAGAGAATTTTTACTATTCAATGTACGATTTTGCTTCCACTATTTTCCTTTCAATGGCTTTGTATGTTAGCCTTGACTTTGTCGTGTAGAACCAATTGATAACGTTGCTACTACCGCTGTAGCTGGTAATTAGCCTGACAGGCAGAATGACATGATTATTTTCCGCAGGTAAACCCTACGGTAAGAAAGTCTAGTACAGTTGGAAAAATAATTCGAAAGAGAAATTTTGATATTCGCAATGCAAAAATGGACTGAAATTTCATATCGTTGTTATATTGCTCTATTAATTATTTGTTTTGAAACATCTATATTCGGTTTATTTCTGGATTGTATATTTCGAAAACACAATAAAAATGGTTCATAGTATTTTTAAACTAATTTTTTAATGTTCGAAATGAGATTCGAATTTTCGAAATTGTGGTTTTCCAAAGAATAATAATAGAGGAGACATAATAATAATTTCAATTGATAAACATAATTTAAAAAGTCCCTTTTTATATAATGATAATCCTCAAAAAATCCTCAATAACCATGAAATTGTTCATTTTATACGAATGTTTCGGTATATGAATACTACATTAATGTTGAGAAAATATCATTTTGGTATATTAATTTCATTTTGCTTGTGCTTTTATTTAAGCAAAGCTTTAAAAAAGTTAATTAATTTTAATTCGCTAAAATTAATTCGCTACTTCGTAACAAACTTTCAATCTCCCTCTCGTTATTATTTGTGTAAAAATATAGGGGCATAAGAAAATAGTTGAAAAAAATTACTGAGATATTTTTCGTTGCGATCATAGTTTTAATTTTGGTCATATTTTTATATTTTTATAAATTATTAGCTTAAAATTTCTGTTAAAAATGCTTTTTTTGGCTTTTAGTTGATAAAACCTCGTAGTTTTTTTATTTTTGAAGTCTACTGCAAATTCAACTTCAAACTTTACTCTTGCTTATTTTTAAAATTTCCAAATAAAAATATCACATGACACCAAGCACCAACATAATGATCTTGTAAAAGCTTTAGCACTAAATTCAACTATCTCTAATAACCATGAGTGTTAATTCCCAATAAACAAAATCAAATTACTTTATTTATAAATTGGAAACGTTTTAACAAAGCAAAAAGAAAAAAATGTGTATGTCCAACTGCAAACAGGATACAATGCAAGCAAGCTTTTCCTGTAAAAATTAGCTCATAAAGTGGAAGTGTTAAATTGAAATTAAATCATTTATAATTAATTTCAAAATATTCAAAATTAGATTGTCCGACTGGCTATTGGGATGTGGATTGTAAAAAACGATGTGATTGCTATAATAATGCAACATGTGAACCGTACACGGGTAAATGTCAATGTGATAAAGGATATACAGGGGAAAAGTGTGAAGATACATGCCCGAAGGGTTATTATGGTGCTGGATGTTTAGAAGAGTGTCGTTGTGAAAACGGTGGTACTTGTCATCATGTTTCTGGTAAATGTAATTGCTCGCCTGGTTACACTGGACCATTGTAAGTTGTTTGTGTGCAGATTAAAAAAAAAAAGAAATAAACAAAACAAATATGTGTGATATTTATTCCCTACAATTTCTGTGCGTTTCGTATACGAAAAGATGTGAAGATCAATGTCCGGATGGCAAGCACGGAGCTCAATGTACTCAAGATTGTCGCTGTCAAAACGATGGCAAATGTGATCCACAAAATGGCGAATGTACGTGCCCGGATGGTTGGACAGGTGATGTGTGTGCGAATAAATGTCCCACCGGCACTTATGGACCCAATTGTGAAAAACCTTGTGAATGTTTTAAGGGCGCTCCCTGTCATCATATTTCTGGAAAATGTGAATGCCCACCCGGCTATATGGGAGAACGCTGTTTTGATGAGTGTCCTAGTAATTTCTATGGCCTGAATTGCACCCAAGAGTGTAATTGTTCGAATGACGCTACCTGTAACAAGGCAACAGGTGCTTGTCATTGTCGTCCCGGTTGGACAGGTGACAATTGCAGTGAACGTATTTGCCCAGCTAATGAATATGGTGTGAATTGTACAAAGTCCTGTGAATGTGAAATGAAATTTACAGAACTTTGTCATCCCGAGAATGGTAAATGTGTATGCCAAATTGGCTGGGGTGGTGCACTGTGTAATAGACCCTGCCCGTTCCTAAAATATGGAATAAACTGTGAGTTAAATTGCAATTGTAAAAACAACGCTAAATGTAATCCAATCAATGGCACTTGTATATGTGCTCCCGGCTACAAGGGCGAAACGTGTGAAGAACAATGTGATGATGGTTTCTATGGGCAAGATTGTGCTCATAAATGCGATTGTAAAAATGATGCCAAATGTGCTCCAGAAACGGGTCAATGTTTCTGTAAACCCGGCTGGAAAAACATCAAATGTGATCGCCCGTGTGATCTTAACCATTATGGTCAGGATTGCAATAGTTTTTGCGATTGTAAAAATAATGCTGCTTGTAATCCTACGAATGGTGCTTGTACCTGTGCGGCCGGTTTCAAAGGAACCAAATGTGAACACAAATGTGATAATGGCACTTTTGGTCACGAGTGTAATCAGCAGTGTGAATGTGATTTTAATAATACCATCGCTTGTGAATCCACTGATGGCAAGTGCATTTGCAAACAGGATTGGGGAGGTATATAATGAAAACGAAAAAATCATACATTCTCTTCATCTTGGTTGCGGACCATTTCAATCATTATAAATACTATTTCTCTAGAGATTTACATCTGCACATTAAATTTACACATTCCTTAATACTACTTTATTTGAAAAAGATTACACACTACATTTAATTACTACAATCAAACACATTTTCACACTTACGTAAATTAGTATGTAGGTATTTAAGCGTACAATAGAAACTTATCTAGATATTTGCATGGGCATGAATTTATTTTCATTAGATTTAATCAAAATATTTACTATACATTCATACCCCTACATACTACATACATAAGGATGTAGGTACTTAGTTGCAATGATATTTGGAGGATACGAAATGGTCAACTCTCTTTGGTAACACTACTTTGTGGTGCACTTTTGAGTACCAATTGCATAAAAAAGTTATGGAACAACATATTTATTAAATTATCTTTTAACGCTCACCGTAGAATAGTCGAAAAAATAGCAGTGATTTGAAAAATTTTGTTTTAAAGCACACTTTAAGTTCAATCGGTTTTTATAAATACTGCAGTGACTACGCAATCTTGTATGTAGACGCGTAACTTTCTTAGTGTTTGAAAAATAATGTTATGTACATATAAATTTCGATATAAAGATCAAAAAAAGAAATATTTAATAGGATAAAAATCAAAAAAGTTACTCAAGACAGATGAGATTTCAGAAAATAGGCCACAGCGCTACAATTTAAGAATATTCTTCAAATCTGGCATGCATTCAAAAGTATTTTTTATTAAATAGAATTACATATTATTTTGTTGATTTTTTTTATTATTATTAATTTGCGTTTATTTGCTGTTTGTTTTTTGTTGATTTTATTTCGTTTGAAAAAATAATCAAAATATTGAAGGCGTTCATTGTGAAACAAACTGTCCAACGGGATATTATGGTGAATCTTGTGATAAAGTTTGCAGATGTACAAATAATTCATCATGTGACCCCGATACAGGACGTTGTATTTGTTCGGCGGGCTGGACCGGGGAGGATTGTTCCAAGCCATGTGAATATGGCTGGTATGGCAATGGCTGTAGGGAGAAGTGCCCCGTTATAGTACACGGAAATAAAAGTTGTGATCATATAACGGGTGAAATCAGATGTCGTGATGGTTATATTGGCCTAACATGTGAACATCCCTGTCCGCCTGGTTATTACGGAGCCGGCTGTGTACGCACATGTAATTGTAAACATGGTGGCGAGTGCAACCATATAACAGGTACTTGCCAGTGTATGCCTGGTTGGACGGGCTTGAGTTGTAACAAAACTTGTGATGAAGGTTTCTATGGACAGAATTGTTCTCAACGATGTCACTGTCAAAATGATAATGGTTGCCGTAAGAATGATGGTTTGTGCATATGCAAACCAGGCTGGATGGGTACCAGATGTGATGAAGGTATGTCAAAATAAGCTATTTTCTAATAAAAATTTAACTAATTAAATTTCAGTTTGTCCCGAGGGCTTCTATGGCGAGCACTGCATGCGCTCTTGCCAGTGTGCTTCACCGAATTTTGTTTGCCAGGCCACAGACGGTTGTGTGTGTCGTAAAGGTTTCACAGGAGAAAATTGTGATATACCTAAAGCAGAGCAGCGTATACAAGAAGCTGAAATGGACAGTACGTTCGAATTGAAACGCTTATAATATATTTAAAGTATTTATTTTGCATGGATTTTCCTTTAGCAGGTCGTGCCGGTTTAGCTTGGGGTCTATCTTTGGCAATTTTATTTGTTTCGATTATTATAGCCGTTATATTTTATTATCGTCGCCGTGTTTCTAATTTGAAAACTGAAATTGCTCATGTGCAATATATAAGCGATCCAAATCAAAGCTGGCCAGATCGTCATAATTTCGATAATCCCGTCTATGGGATGCAACAAACAAACTCCGAGACCAGACTATTAAATAACTTGAGACCAAAGATTAACAATTTGAATTTCGCTGGCAGTGAAATGTACGCTGATGGTTCAGATGCCAGTAGTAGGGGTAAATATAAAATGTTTTTGATTAAAGTTTAAATTTTTTTAACTATGAATGTCATATTATTTTTATTTAGCTGGTACTTATTCTATTAATTATAAGCATGGCATGATGGCTAAGAATTTGAATGCCGATTTAACCAACCCCAATTTTTACAATTCGCTAGAAGGTTTAAAAGAGGAGCACGTTTATGATGAAATCAAACAAAAGGAGGGCTATAAGGATCCTGGTATGTTGATTATATCAATAATTGTTTTTTTCATATTTAGTAATCAAATTATTTGTCTTTGCACTTTTTTCATTCTATTACACAAAAGTTAAAGTCTATAACAAGAAACTATTTCCTGAGGGTAAGAAGAATATTCTAAACTTTTCTAGTTGATATTTCAGTTTAATTACTTTTTTATTATTCACTTAAAAGTTCAGTTTGATAGTTAATTTTTGTTATTTGGTCTGTTATCCGAAATTGATTCAGTATTTTAATTCTTCAGAAAACGATAACGGAACAATTATCATTTATGATTCCATTATCTACTTCCGTTCCTGATATTTAAAATGATTGTTACGTTTTTCAATTTCGTTTGCCAACAGAATTGAACCAAGTCTCAATAAATTCAATAAAGAAAAAATTTTTTCGCTTGTAACTTGCAATATTTACTCGTTCAAAAGTATAATTGAGAGTGAAAAAGTATTTAGAGATTTGCATTAATAAAAAAAATTGCAGCATTTTAAAAAAGGAAATATTTTTTGTACCATAATTTTCTTGCAAAACTTGTTGATAAATATTATTTTCTTTTTTTTTTTACATTGTATCTCTTTATTTTAACTACAGATGAATACGATCACTTGGACTATTCGAGACCGAGCACATCACAAAAGCCTCATTATCATCGCATGAATGATTCAACCATTCTCAATATAAATCATGATGAAGAAAAACCCAGCAATTTGAAAGTTTTATTAAAAGAATGTAAACTAGAAAATGGCAACGAAACTGAAAATGAAGATAATACAAATTGTAATACCAGTGTTTGTGGTGATAATGCTTCAACAGCAACGCCTTCAACTAGCTCAGAACATATCAAGTAAATGAAAAGTCTGTAGGAAAAAAATTGCTCAACCTTTTTGATTAAATTGAAAAAGAAAAACAACAAGTAAAATTGTGTCATAGAAGAAAAGATAATTAAGCAATTAAGGACAATATAATACATCTCCCCTGATATTTACTCAAAAAATTATACACATACAAAATTATTTTTATCAAAATAATATACATACATACAATACATATGGACATGTGGAGCATCCAACATGTTGAAATATTTTGTATTTTAGAACTTATAGATATTTAAAACAAAGTTTAACTTATTTCTGTTTTACTGCCTAATCCACGATGTCGCAAGAATTCTTTTTTGCGTATGATTATATTTAAAACAAAAATAAAATCTTATGAACTGTTTTTGTTTTAAATGTAGTTACACGAAATAATGAATTCTTTCGACATGTTGATATAGACACTTGAATTTTTTGTGCTTTGCGTTTTGTTTGACAAAGCGTTGTATTTAGTCTCTAAACTGAGTTCATTCTTATCATATTTTAATATTTATGCACTGTCATTTGGATATTTTTTTTTACTTTATAGTTGTATATTGGACACAGGGGCTAAATTACAGCATACGATATTGATCGAAGTATCAATACAATTTAAATAGAAATTTTAATTGATATCGAATGCCGTAATTTGCCTCTCAGGATTGTAAGTAATTTAAGAACTTTTTATACATATAATATATGTGAATATTTTTTCACTTAGATAAATATAATTTTTGTAAGTCTATGTATTATTTGCTCATTATTTTTTTATATATTTCTATTTTGTTGTTATATATTTTAAACTGAAGTCTATTTCACGATGTCGAAAGAAGCTAAACAAAAACAATTTATACAATTTTGTTTATGTTTCAAATGTAGGAGTTCTTTCGCCCTTGTGAAATAGACGGTTATTATTTAAATTTTATGAAATTTATTTTTAGAATAAAAATTAAAATATATCATATAATTGAATTAAGCAATGTACCTCTCTCTCCCCCAGATACAAACATATACACATAAAATATTGTTTATGTCGATTTTAAAATATTCGAATATCAATAGTAAGTTTGAGTGAGAAAAACTTTTAGCAATTATACATACCTTTATTTTTAATAAGAATCATTATTTACATAAAATGAGATATCCAAATATAAAAGGAATTTATTAAATTTTTTGTTAAGGAATTTCTAAACACTAGGAAATTAGTTGAATATTCTTGAAAGATGCATCAATTAAAATTTGTCATAATATTTCTTCACTTATTGATTCCAGACAAAATTCTTATTTTCGATGCACGTTACATGGTAATGAATCTAAATGGACAACATTTGTGTTGAATATTACACGGAGAGACTTATGGAGATGAATTTACTTCACAAGTAGAAAAATAGTACCAATTTTACGAAATCAAAATAATTTTACAAAGAATAATAGAAATAATGTCTGAGATTTATATAGCCTATTTCTTGCATGATGTCAACAGTTATCGTTTGCTATATTTCTAAACAAAATACTTGCTAACAGCCTTATTCATAAATAATATTTTGTATACAAATTGGTCAATAATATTTTGTTAATAGGACCGTTAATAAATAAGTAAAGTAGTTTCTCCGTCGATTTTTGTCTAGATACCCTGCAATTGTGTTCCTTCGATAACCGTTCCGTTTTGTAATACATATTTTACTTATTTTTTTAAATTCGAAATAATGTTCGAAATTTCAAATATACCCAAAAAGACTATATATTTTTTCCCCATCCACTAAAATCATTATTTCTGTTCTTAAGCAGTTAGCTTTGAAATATATTTTCTGTGGATTTTGAAAATTCATTGGTAATCGTTGAATTTAAAAGGGTGTGTTATGCTTTCAAGACTGCTATTTGATTTACGTCCCATTTCGCTAAAACTAGTGTAACTGTTTGGAATATTCTTTATAGACTATTTACTTCCGTTTGTAACCTCTTAACTTTATTTATCGTAGTAGTGAAAAAATTATAATAAAATAAAAATTAAACATTAAAAAGTTCCTTTTATATTTGCACATCTCTAAATCAACTTATAAGTTGATGTTCGAATAATTAAAATAAATAAATAAAGAATACGTTTAAGCAAATGTTTAAAATTGATATACAAAATTATTATGAAATAAATCATGGTTTTCACGGAAAACAAATTATATATTTACCATTTCGAGTGTGAAAAAAGTTTACAAAACTTTTTTTTTTCATTTGTAATATGATAGCCAAATTTTCCATAATACCTAATATTTCTAATGTTGTAAGTTAAAAAAAATTTTTTAATATTAATTATAAGATAAAATACCTTTTACATAAATGTATTTGCATTAAACCTTTACATACAAACATACGCAAAACATAGAAATCTATTTATATACATACATACATATATAAGCTTTAAAAAACAAAATAAATTGTTAAACAATAAAGTAATTAAGCAATTAAGAAAGATCAATAAAATTTTTAAGTTTTTAAATTAAACTGATGTGATTTTATATAATAGAAAACTGACACTGAAGTAAAAAATAGAAAAAAGAAAAATGGCTGATTAAATGCAAATTTAAAATCAATTCACAATTTCTCATGTAAAATGTGAATAGAGATATGAAGTTATGGAAAAATTAAGGGAAAGCTGACTTGCACGAAGAATCAACTTGTGGCTTTCGATATCATCCTAAATATTTCCGTCCATCTGTGCGACGCTAAAAAAGTTATACGAGGGTTTTTTTTAGAAAATTCGTTTGCAAATTTTGCTTGTGTTACGTATTCTATTACTTTATGTGTTTGTCGAATATTTATTTGAACTTTAGCATTTAAGCTAAGAATTGTTATTTGGGCTCAAGGTCAAATCTGCGAATTTGCAAATCATTCTTAAGTTTACACATTCTTCCTGCGAAAAATATAAAGTTTAATGTATTTATTGTAAAATTGAATTTATTAACTTCTGGTTCAATTTTGTTTTCACAGATGATTACCAAAAAGTTGGGGTTCTGAAATGATTATTGGGTACATACCATTTCGTTTTTTTTTCTCTTGTTTTTTAAGAAAACAACCATTATTTTTTATAAATATTTTTGCAGTTTTTATTTCATTTAAATTTAATAATGACTTTTTTAAATTTATATGTACGCCTTTATTAAAGTACCCTTTTTGTGAGGTAACGAAATTTAATTATGTTCAACATAAATATTTAAATAAAATTATAATTAATATAAGTGATCTTATTTTTAAGGTTTACTTAATACTAAAAATGGTACTAAATACTAAGCGACTCGTTTGCTTTGCAAAATAACATGAAAAAACCTACAAACTAATTTTTGAACAAGACTTTTTTTTGTAAATACAAATAATTCGATTTCGTTGCGATTAATTTTTGTTAATTTTATACTCGTAGATTTTAGTTTAAAGTTTTTCCCACCGGAGGAAAATTGGTTGTAAGCCAGTTTGGTAAAGTTTTGTATTTCGTTTAGTTCTCTGTAACTAATCGAATAAAACTTTTAGGAGATTGTAATTTTAGTTTTATGAATTATTATCAGTAGCAGGTAGAATTGAAAGTTTTCAATAAGATCGATTATACGGGTATATTTTCATTAATAAATGATTAAATGAGAATAACATCAAATGCATGAATATATTGTTTTAACAAACTTTGATAAATGCAGTATTTATTTGTTTGATTTTGTGAATTTGTGGAATACCGCAGTTCTCCAATTTATAAGATTATTACAGTCAGTCAATTTGAGTTTTTTTTATGAGGGCATGTTGAAATTTCCTGGCAGGACACGTTTCAAGAAAACTTTCACCGAAAAGTTAAGACGCGAAACTTTTTTAACACTTAATTGTTGTTCTGTCTACACGTACACCAAAATATTTGCACATGGAATTTATCGAAATTCTGAACTCAATATGTCATACATTCAAGCCGCCGCGAGGCAGGAATATAATCAGAGGCCGTTTCATAAAACATAAACTGAACTTGAAGAATGCTTTAAAATAAATTTTGTATGAAAATTGTGTTTTCATCAAGTACACATTATTTTTTTTTTTTGTAAATACGGCAGTAAATATGTATAAGAACATTTAAAAAGTTTTCAATCTTACTGAATAATACTATCGTATTTTTAAAAGACGTCCATTTGATTATTTCATTTCTGAAAGTCCATGTTTGCGCTTTAAAAGCATTTCCAAGCGATAAGAAGTAGTAACATGTCGCTAATAATCTGAAAAGGTCTTGCTATCGAGCTCGTTTTCTCTCGCAAAAGAGTTACTCTCGCTCTCTCTCTCTCTCTCTCTCTCTCTCTCTTCTGAGCTCGTTCCAGAGTTTCTGAGCTTTTTTCAAAGAGTTCAAAAAAACTCTTTCCAACAAACTTTTAATCTTTTTCCAACAATTTTCTTTAAACTTTTGAGCTCTTTCCAATCAGCTTCTGCCGTCTTTCAATGAGTTTATGAATTGTTTTTAATAAACCTCTGAGCTCCCTCCACAACCCTTCTAAGCACTTTGTTAACTTTTGCAATCAGCTTTTAAACTCTTTCCAAAGACTTTCTATCCTCTGTCAATCAAGCTTTTCAGTTCATTGTAATTACTGACTAAGTTCTTTCCAGCTATCCTGTAAACTATTTCCAGTAAGCTTTTACGCTCTTTTTTAAGCTCTTTCCTACGTACCTCTAAGTTTTCTTGAAAGTGCTTCTAAGTTCTTTCGAAAGAACCTCAAGATATTCCCAAAAAGTTTCTACATTCTTTCCAAAAGACTTGTAAGTTCCTTTCCATGAATTTCCAAGCTCTTACCAAGCTGTTTACAAAGGAATTTTAAACCCTTTTATATCAGCTTTTAAGCTCTTTGCAATGTCTTTCAAACGATTAGCCAGTAAGCTTATCAATTCTTTGCAACTACTGTCTAAGTTCTTTCCAACGACTCTCTAAACTCCTTCCAGCAATCTTTTAAGCTGTTTCCAACAATCACTCTCCATCCAACGATTTTTACGCTTTCTGCGTTGAACGTGTGAATTCTCTTGAAACACCTTCAAAGCTCTTTCTAACATTATGAGCTCTTTCCAAAGACCTTTTAGTCCTTTTTAAATGACCCTTTAAGTTGTTTCCAACGACACATTCCTCTATTCTTTGCAATTAGTGTCCTGATGATCTCCTAAACTCTTTCCAACGATACTCTAAACTCCATCTAAAATACTCGTACGGCCCTTCCAACGAAATTCTAAGCTCAATCCAACGAGCTTCTACGTTCTTGCCAACGATCTATGCAGATCTTACTAATCAGCTGCTAACATATTATTAAAGACCTATTATTTTGTATTTATATCCAAAATGAAGAAATTTCACATAAAAATATAAGATGTGCGAGTAAATTTCATAAAACCGTGAAAAAAATTTAAATAATTAACACAAAATCTGAGCTGCAAATTGGAAATGGCAATTAAACTTTTCAAAAGGTTGTTTAAAAAGCTTGAAATTTCTGATTTTGTCTGAAGTCCATTTACCCTTGGAAAAAGAAAAATGTTCATCAGGTGTGAAGCCCTCTTGAGATAATTTTAAATAAAAGAACAACTTTTTTAAATTTCGTTTAGAACAGCGATAGAAATAAATAAAAAATCTTTCTGCTACTTAAGCAAACTCTTTAATTTCCTGCTGTAGATGAGTGACGTTTGATTTAATTACAAATAACCGTGTCCCGCAACTTCAGCTGGTATATAACCCTGATGACCATCACGTGTTCTTACATAAAACCATTGACGGTGATCTTTGGTCTCGCGGCACTCACACAATGTTACGATATCGCCTTTGGCCAGCGTCAAAACATCCGTTGCATAATCTGTGGTTATGGCCACCAAAGTCTGACGTTGACCACAGTGGGCTGTGGAGCGTCGAATGGCATTCAATACAGAACGTGGAGCAACTAAAGTATTCTGTTGTGGATGCTGCAGTTGATGTTGTTGTTGTTGTTGCTGATGGTTATTTTCCAATATTGATTGAGATGGATTTTGTTGTTGCAAAGTTTGAAGTTGATGCTTGTTGACTGGATACGTTGTAACTGTTATAGTTGTTGAGGTATTGTTTTGTTGCTGTACTGGCCGCTGTTGTTGTGGTTGTTGCTGCTGTTGTAGCTTCGTTATAGAGTTTGAAGTTTTAAGGTTACAATTAGTTGGCTGTAGTAGTTGGTGCTGTTGCTGTTGCTGCTGTTGTTGTTGAAGATTTATTTTCATGTCTTTCGGATGCAAATGCTGGCCATTATGGCCGTTGGTAATGAAAGTGCGTGTGATATAAGTTTTTTGGATGGGTTGGCTTGTATGCACATGCTTTTGTTTAATTTGGTGTGGCTGTTGCTCTTGCAGTTGGTGCTGATGATGATGATGGTTGTGATGCTGTTGTTGCTTCTGTTGTTGTAATGTAACATATTCATCATTTGTGTGTGCTGACGATTGGGACTTGGCCGATGAATGATTGCGTATTAATTTCAATTGCGCGTATGAAGTCTTCTCATTAAGTTTGGGTTGGGAAGCTGCCCTCAAATACAACTTATCTACCTGTTGTTCGCCGTATATTGAGGAGGTGGTGGCATTGCCATTAAGGCAGTCGGTAGTTTCTGTTTTAACTGATATAACAGTGGCGGTGTCGTTGTCTGTGGTTGTTGCATTTTTCAAGTGTGGAGTGCGTGCACCTTCACTGCGTGATCCTACTCGTAGGTGGATCTCCTTTTCGGAGTCTGTCATGTTGCCGCAAGGTTTGGGAAATATGTCGCCATTCGATTCCCAACAAGGTGTGGGCTTCGTGTGATTAGAGGACTCCTTCCTGGCTTCGGGTGGTAAAATACCCAGCGGCAAACAAGTGCTGTAGTTGACGTAGCCCTCCTCTGCATGTGGTGTTTGGACATACAGCCAGTTTTGATTTTTGAATACTGCATTGACGACCATTCCCAAAGGCAGAGTCAACTCTGTTTGGTAGCCTCCTGGTCTGGTTTGATAGAGAATGCATGAGGTAGATAAGACCATGGGTATGTTGCCCGGCGAGGCCAGCGAGCATTTGTTTAAGAATTCATCGACGTTTTTGATTTCGTAACCAAACTTTTGGTTACGATGCCGTTCTCTGCGTTTGCGATGACGATGTCTTCTTGAATTGCCCTCGGAGGCAGCTATGAGACTAGGTTCTGAATAGGATCCTGATTTTAAAGAGGACTTGGTGTCCTTTTTCAATTGCACGCCGTTACTAATATTATTGACTAATCGGGGTGTTTGTGTGTCAGAGCGAAATTGGGCCATTTTCGAGGCCAATTTCTTGCGTATTTCGTTGCGCTTTTTAGCCAGAGCCAAAACGTCCATATTGGAACCGCCAAAGCTCTCCGGAGCTCTTTGGGGTGTACATACGAACAGTAAATCCTTTGAAGCGGGCTTGCTATCGGTCTCATCTTTGTGGTATTCCAATAAATTCTGATTGCTAAAGAATTTCTGTGAGCCCAGGGCTTTGGGTGTGTTGGTGTAGCCGGTGGGTGTGGTGGCATAACCATTAAGCGGTTCGCTGTTGCCTGGTATATTTTTCAAACGATATTTTTTCTTTTCCAGACCCGTGGTCGGGTCCAATTTATTGACACGATTATTTAAAATTTGATTATTATTAAGAGCATTATTTAAATCGGGAATATTATCTTTTTTCTCTTCTTTACTAAATTTGTCCTCCTTATTTTTGGTTGTTTGTTGCGATTCGTTTTGCTGTTGCTGCTGCTGTTGCTGTTGGTTTTGTGATTGTTCTCTTAGTACCCAGGTCAGTGATATTCTTGGTCTTCTTATGCTTAAATTTTGACCCATTTCCTGTCTGTTATTATGGTATAATCTTTGGTTTTCTTCGTCTTCTCTCTCTTCTTGTCCTCTTCCCACTCCAGCTCCATTCAGTCTGTTGCTTGGAGAGATTTGTGATAAGTTTTGAACTTTATTTTGTTCAGCATTTCGGCGATTGTTTGCCTGATGATACTCCTGGATTTCCACATAATCCGCTGAATCGTTGAGAATTTCTTCTGGAGGCGGCGGAGGTGTATCTGTAAAGCTACCGACCGTGGAGTCACTTGTCTGTTGTTGAAGTAAAATTAGTGAACAAGCATTTAGCAGGTCTGGACAGTAGGCATCTGCAATTGGTAGAGATTTTCGAGTGGATTTTTATTAGAAAGATTTAATTTTTGGTGAAAATATGGAAGCATGTGCGGGATAGCGAGTGTACGTGGTAGTTGTTAGTGTAGATTATGAAAGGGGAGGTGCGGTTTGAAATAAATAAATAAAATGGAGTCTTTTAGAGGTGTAATTAATTTATTTGGTTTTAGTTTTGTTAATGCATTATTTCGGAGTTTTATTCTTCAGAGTGGCCGCCTCAGCCTTTTGTCTTCAATTCATATTCATTTATAATTTCAGATTTGAATGCCAACATAAACTCAATCGGTTGATAAACACTTGAAATCATGCAGCAACCAAGCGGAACACCACTTAAGTCGCTTAAATTTGGCGGGACCAGGGTGTGGACTTTAATTAGACCGTAGGAGAACTGAGTGCTTTTGAAACATTCCCAATATTTTTTGATTTGAATACCAATAACGTAAAGTCGTCCCATAGACGGACTATTTCGACACTTAAGCTATAATCCGTGAGGTGGAAACTCGAGGTAAATCTCCGGTGCAATTCTAATCCACTCCCGTTTGAAATCAAAACTTTATGTTTGAATTTGATTTGTATTTGGTTAAAGCATGAGCAAGTTTTGCGCCAATTTAGAAAATTTCAAAAATAGCTTTCGAATAACTATTTAGTATCACTAATAAAATATTTATATAAAGTAAAATTTAAGGATTATCCTTCAGGTCATCTATAAATTCAGTTATTAAACAGACGGGTTTTATGTGTCGTTTTCAGGACCATTTTAGAAAGGGAAGTTATGCAAAAAACATTTTTTTAACCTTTTTTTAATTCTCCAACAAACTATTCTCCAAACAAACGCTTAATATACAGCCGTTTGTCTGAAACAATTTCAGAGTCTCTTTAGCGCAAAACTAGATCGACAGGATAATAACGATCATATCGCACATTTGCGGAGAAATTTGTCAGAAATTATTTTCAATCTTTCAATGCCATGAAATTTGTAAAATAATAATCCAAAAGTGTGTTCATTCCATTCAATTTATTGCGTTAAAAAATGCCCCTGACTAACGATTTTTCTTCGTTCTGTGCAAAATTGTTTTTGCTTATCCTTCCCACTTTTCGCAATATAAACACAAACAACAACTATACAAACCCAAAATCAAAAGACAAGTCAAGAAATGTTTGTGCCTTTCAATTTCCTAATTGTAAATGCAGTCAAATCACCCTAAAAATTTACAATAGAACACAAAAAAGTGTATATTTTTAATATACACTATTCCGATCCTCTAAGTTGGCTATCTCCGACGTTAAATGTTTTAAATATAAATATGTGGAATATCTGTGAGTAATACGAAAATAAGTTCTGGAGCATAAAAAATATTTGATCAGTTGTTCCCAGCAAACCAAAAAAAATCTTCTGAAAGATAAAACAAACGCTTCCAAAGAGTTTTTAAAAGAGAATTTAAAATTTACTTGCCGCCTGTTTTCATAAATAGAATAAAAAATTTCGTTTGGGATTTTATACAGAAAGCAAAAACAATTTGAGGTTATTTTTATTGTTGTTTCAATATAAACACCCACACGAAAATTTTTATTTTATTTACAAAAAGCGGTGGTTAAAAATTCCTAACGAAAATTTACAAAATACACAGTTGATTTTGTGGAGCATATTTTCCCGGTTTTAGGAATGTTGGCAGATGTAAATGTTCCTTTTTTTTATTTGTTAGTGATATAAAGATTTTCTATTTCAAATTGGCAATAGATGGAAGATAATATGAATGTTGGCTTGTGAGTGCTCTATTTTAATGTCAAATAATAAAAATTAAAGGGAGTTGTGCAAGGGTGAGAGGGAGATCTTAAACTAAATGAAAATATTAATCATAACGACTCACCCCTCAGTTTGAGCAAACGTTGCCTGCGACGTCTTCTTTGATCTCTGGTACTGCCAATACAGATGATGTCATTGTCACTCTCACTGGCATCCGTTAAACTCAAAGAACTGTCGGAATCTGTAGTATGATTGACGAGGTTTAAATTATGTTGTTGTTGTTGATGATGATGTTGGTGTTGTTGTTGCTGCTGCTGCTGCTGTTGTTGTAATAAATAAAGTTTACGTCTACGTAGTTTCCTTCTTCTTTGTTGTATCTGTTGTTGCTGATAATGATGCCGTTGTTGCTGTTGATTTTGTTGCGACACTGTTGCCACATTTCTTGTGGCACATCTTCCATTAGCTAATCCTTGTTGTCTACTATTTACAACAACCGGCTCATTTATGCCATTTCTTTGAAAATTTAGCCTATTTAATACTCCATGCCCTTCATGAGGTTGAACAAGTGCTTCCGGTACTTGAAAATGCCTTAAAGGCTGCGATTGCTGTTCTTCTTCTTGTTGGTGTTGTTGTAGTTGTTGTAGTTGATGCCGTTGATAATGGTGATGAGTAATATTTTGCTGCTGCTGCTGCTGTTGCTGAGGCGGTTGTTCCTGTTGTTCATCATTGTTCACATTATGCTCTCTGAAGTTTTCCGGTAATCGCTCTGTCTGTTGTTGCTCTTGATAAGGTCGTTGCAAACGGTCTGGTGACTGATGCACTGCATAAGAAGGAGGTGGTGTTGATGGCAATGAATGATAATTTGGTGGTGGTGTACGACATAAAAATGGTCTCTGTCGATTTACAACAAATTGGTTATTGTTCTCGACATTTGTGTCGCCATCTTCCCTGCTGTTGACATTGCCACTGCCACTTCCACTACCACTAATGCAACTCAATGTTGCAAAACGATGCCTGCGAGATACAACAACAACGGGTGCTGGCAATGATATTGAATTTTCTAAAGTTATATTTCCACGACCACCAGCACTTGATGCTACTTCAGGCGCATCAGTATTATTCAGGGACGTTGTATTATTACGAACGCTTTCTGAAATCATTAAAAGAAGAATAAGAAACAAATTAAAAAATATTGCAATAAATTAAGATTGAAAAGAGGACTATAGTGACTATTGAAGGTGTGTGCAAAAATGTTCTATGCCAAATGCTGTTAGAGGCTGCTGTACTTGTGTTGCGTTTGCAAATTTCAGCATAAACTGTGAGACATGCTGCCGCATGCAGCCTTTCCAAGGGAGAAATGTAAATTACAACAATTATTTTCATGAGCCTTGAGGGCATTCCTTTTTGCTATTGATTTAGGTTAGAGATAATTCTAAAGTGAACTCAAAATGTGGAACGTGTTGTTAGTGATTTTATTTGTTATTTAACAAGACCGTTTCTGTAGCAAATTGAATGACAAAATATGAATTTTAATGAGATTTTTTTATTGATTTTTTAAAACTGTTAGAGACTTTTTTTAGACCCATCAAATAGTTATTAATTTTTTTTAAATTTTACAAACTGCTCTAAGCTTTAACTGAACTTCATCCGCTTCTCTTACTACGATGAACAATTATTTTGATCACTTTTTTCAGATAATTAATTTTGAATGGTTAATTGTCAGGTTTGTCAAATGTTTCAAGTAAAAGTTCGAAATCCCACGACTATATTTATACTTAAAATATATGCTTTGTTCTCTTTCCATCTGCCTACATAAAGATTTTATAGAATTCTTCAAACGTTTCTACGTAGATATTTCCTTGTATGTGTGTTTTAAAGTATAAATAGCAAAATTTTACTATTTTGCAAGCAAGTTTGGAACGCTTACTTATCAGCGTTATGATGAGAAGCGAGAAGAGAAACATCCATAGTGCATATCTGCATAGAAATGCCTATTTAGTTATTTGTATTTTATCTAAATTAGCTAACGATGATATACTTCAAAGTGTACCACAAAAAATGTGTATCATATAAATACGATTACTTTTAGTTCCTGTTCAATGATTTCACTACATGATCGATCTGTCGATTAAAAATTTAAATGTGTTTATTTGAAAGAACTACAAAAATGTAATAAAAAGTATTTTTGACAGGAAGATATCTATTGAAATCATGGGACAGGTAGTAAATAAAGAGCCAGGTGAAGTGTAAGACGATGTGAATTTTTTTAGTTTTATTTAGTCTAATTATTATTCAGTATTTCGCTAACAGCTTGTAAACATCTTCAAGAAATAAAACTGATTAAAATTTCAATTTAATGAAATATTGATAAAAATTAGACTAAACAAATATTTATAAAATATTACCACAAACTTTATCAATATTACAATGAGTTAATAAACTAATTTTTTGACATATTGCCATTGTACTATTAATATATTAATAGTACAATGACAATATGTCAAAAAATTAGTTTATTAACAATTCAATTGAGATTTTATTTTTCATTTTGCCTTATAAATACTTTCATTGTTATCCAAGGGATTTCTAATTGTATAAAGGTATAGAAAAGTAAAATAGAGTCATATCGAATAAAAGTCGTTTGTGAATTTTTATAGTTAATTTATTTAACATAATTCTCAGATGATTTTTGGAAGTCTTTTAATAAGTTGAGAAGTTTGAAACTTTGCAAAACTGTGGTTGAAGTCTACTAACGATTTGGTAAGAAGCGCCAATGAAATGCATATAGACATTGCTTAACCACCCAACAAATAAATTTCATATAATATTACAATGAGATTATAAAGCCAATAAAAATAAATTAATATTGAATATTTCACTCATAGTGCGCAGTGTTGTCAACTTTTGCACTTTGAAAAGCATCAGGTCCAAGAAAAACTGTTTAATTTAGGTAAAAAGCTCCTAGCTAAGAATTTTTTTATTTTATAAAATTATGCACGAATAAAAAAATACATATTTTTTACATATTAAAGAACACAAAATAAATGATTTGCAAATTAGAAAAACCAACAACAAAAATATGTATCGCTTTTAGATCCCAAGTGGTTTGTATCCTTATTGATAAACTAAGAAACAAGAGAGAATTAACAACAATTTAATTATTCAAGCAATTCAGCACAGCAGAAAAACGAAGTTCTCGGAAGTCATTATGTTCCCATCATCAGTGCTTTTGCGTATTTCCTATCTTTATCCCTTCTTCTTAGGACGCTTCCGCAAAGACAAAGAGATAGAATATGATTACAGACTTGGATGTTGTTTTCTCATCGGTTTCTTTATTGCGAATCGATAGACATTTTCAAAGAAAGTCGAAGCGACTTTGTCAAAGTAAAACTTTCCCGGTAACCTGGTTCAACGTGAAAACAGTTCTGGTTTATACAAATTTAATTATTATTTAAATTTAATTTAGTGTTACCTTCATTCTATAAAAGATCTTGTTCGAAAGTTCTTCATGCAAAAAGTTGTATTCTTATTATTAACTTTTGAAGAGCTTAAAAGCTACTTTTGGGAAGAGTACATTTCAGAACAAACTTTCTTTAGGAAAAATCTATATTAAAAATATCTCTATCGTGAAATTTAGAACCCTTTTGCACTGGGAAAGTTAACTTGGCAAAGTTGTAATTCAGCTGATAGAAAAACAGAGAGATGAAATATTTCTCTCTCTCCATCCCTCTCTCTCTCTTTCTATCTTTGTGCCAGATGAATTTAAAGCATCAAAACTAATTTTAAAAAGTTGCGAAATTTTCGGCGCCGATAAGCAGCACCAAAAAGGTGCCGAAAGCAGCGAGTTGACAACTCTACTGGTGTGGTTTGAAATCTGCGGTAGATTGTGAAGTTATACTTTCACAAAGTCGCTTCGACTTCGTAAAAAAGAAAGCGATGAAGAAACAACATCGAAGTCTGTAATCACAGCCTATCTCTTTGCCTTTAGGGAAGCGTCCTTGGAAGATGTGATAAACGTAGGAAATGCATAAGAGCACTGATGACGGGAACATAATGACTTCCGAGTACTTCGTTTTTCTGCTGTGCTGTATTTGTGGGTTAATTAATTGTTGTTAATTCTCTTTTGTTTCTTAGTTTATCAATAAGGATACAAACCACTTGGGATCTAAAAGCGATACATATTTTTGTTGTTACTTTTTCTAATCTGCAATTCATTTATTATTTATTTTGTGTTCTTCAATATATAAAAAATATGCATTTTTTATTCGTGTATATTTTTATTAAATTAAAATTTCTGAGCTTGGAGCTTTTTGCTTAAATTAAGCAGCTTTTTCTTGCTTCTCAAAGTGCAAAAGTTGATAACACTGCACACTATATAGAGAAAGAAAGGAAATTTGTAAACCGATTTCTTTAAAATTATTAATGAGATTATTAATATTAATAATTTAATATTAGCCAAGCTAAAAAAAATTATATAGTCTTCACTTGGCTTTTTATTTACTGCCTGTCCCATGATGTCAATAGATGTCCTTTTTTTTCAGACCTGCTTAGAGAAATACTTTTTTTACTTGCTCTAAGAATTTATTTGAACTTTTTCGCCAATCAGTTTTCAAGCAAACAATTTCATTTGCCTGAATGTTTAAGATTTCGCATTTACGTTAATTTTATTGTTGCTTATAATAGAAATCAGTATATAAAGATTTATTGTAACCTTCTTCAAGGAATTACAGGTAGTAATTTCAACTATTATTCATACTTCTTAAACTTATCAATTTCAAATCTATATTTGATTGGTTAATTCCTGGCAACCCGGCCAATAATTACATATCGAATAATACCGGTTACGTGGAATAAAAGTTATATTCTTTTCATATAAACCAGAAAATCTATATAAACTGCCAGTACTAGTTGTTGTTGTTGTATGTTTAAGCAAAAAGAAATGTTGTTTTCTATAATTATTAACATTCTTCTTTCCATCCATTGTCTAACTAATCCCATCAAATTGATTTTTAACTCTTAAACATCTCTACTAAGCCAGCAGCAGTACGAGCACCAGCACCAGCAACAACAGCAGCAGCAGCCGCACCAGAGTAAAAAACATCAAAATGTGATTAGTTTTTTTTTTGTTTTTGTTTTAATTTGCGACCGCTATTGTTGATGCTCGCTCTAAACTTGAGCGTGTCCAATAAAATTCCTTGAGATAACAAAGCCCTGCGTATCTATTAGTGCTTTGTTTTAGTATTTTAGCTTGTTTCTTATACAGCTTTTTTTATTTTTATTTTAATTTTTTTGCTGGCCAAATAAAATGACTAAAACGTGACGATATTTCAAAGAAAAAAGAAAGAAAGAGAAAAAAGAAGTGGAATAAAAAATGGTTGGTATTATACGAATAGTTGTGGAGTACGAGTGAGCTGGTGAACAGTGATGGCTGTTATTGTTGCAGTTGCTGCTTTCTTGTGAGGCATGCAACGTAGTGCCACAAAACGATCATTTGCACCATGATGACGATGAGATTAACAACAGAGAATAATAGTTAGCTTGCATTAAAAAAAAAATATGCAACGATATTTTATTAAAGATATGTTATTTAGAGTTGCTGTAAGACATTTTTCGCTTTTATACTTTTGAAGAAGTTAAAGATTTTATTAAATTTTCAAAAAGTTCATGTTTGCACCAAACACTCTATAAAAGATCTTCTTCGAAAGTTCTTCAATCAAAAATATGTATTTTTATTCTTAAAAGTTTATGGAGAAATTAAATTTTGAAAAGATAGAAAGCTATTTTTGGGAAGAGTACATTTCAGAACAAACTTTCTTTAGGAAAAATCTATATAGGGGGTTTTTTATAGAGTGATACAAGTTTAAATCATAATAAAACATAGTAATATATTTTTGATATCAATGAAACGGTCTTTATTGAATAGAAAATTTTATGACATTAATGTTCAAATATGACTTCGGCCATGTGACCGCCACGGCTGGCGCGTACAAGGCGCAATCTGGAACACCGATTTTCACAAACAGTAACATTCTGACCATCATCGTTTTTGAAGACATTAGGGCCAATGATTCCGCCAGCCCATAAAGCGCACCAAACAGTTATTTTCTGTGGATGTACCCATTCAACCAAAAATGGGCTTCATCGGAAAATAAAATTTTGAATGGACGCAGTGCACGATAAGTTTGACGAAGAGAGCCATTATTTTGATTAAAAATTTCCACAATTTGCACGCGTTGCTCTGCTGTAAGTCGATCCATAATAAAATGTCAAAGCAAACTAAACAAAAGGCAGCTATCAGCTATTAAAAAGGTGGTCAAATAAAGCACTGATGCCAACTCAAAGTTGTATCACTCTATAAAAAACACCCTATATTAAAAATATCTCTATCGTCAAAGTTAGGCCCCTTTTGCACTGGGAAAGTTAACTTGGCAAAGTCTTAATTCAGCTGATAGAAAAACACAGAGATGAAATATTTCTCTCTCTCTCTCTCTCTTTCTCTCTGTCTATCTATCTTTGGGGCAAATGAATTGAAATTTTTCGTAATGCAAAAGGGTTCTATAACTCCATTAAATTCTCTCGAAGCGAAATGTGGCCTGAACTGTAATTTACATATATTTTTATTTACTTCCTTTCGAGTTCAGCTAAAAAGCAGATTAAAATTATAAGCTAAAGAAAATATTATATATGAAAATTTTTGAACCGATTCTGCGTACTCTTGTTCGGTTTAAAATATAAAAATTTGTCGATCTTTCAAAACGAAAAACACGATAAAAAACGAAAAAACATTTTTGTTGAAACACCCGTTTCTTCGCCGAAATTAAAAATGAAGGCATTAAAACAAATTCTGTGGATGTCTGATGGACTTGGTTCAATCAAAATGTGCTAGTTGAAAGCAACAATGTTGCATTAACTGCTCTTTGTTTTACATTTCAACTTAACATTTTTGAATGCATTCTGCCGGTTGTTTGAATACAAACGCAAGAACTGTAATTGCAATCGAACAAAGACTTTCGAAATATCAGTCAGCAGCATCATTAAATGATTAAGCAGAACCCTTTTGTGCAGTGCAGGAACATTCAAACGAATGAATAATTTCAATAATAATATCGTGTAAATATTTCTTTGCTTTTGATTTCACAACTCATTCACTCAAGAGCCCAACAAAACAAAAATGCCCACAGAAATAATTTCGAAATAATTGAACGATGAATTCTATAAATTAGAATTTTATATTCGAAAAATTTTACATACCAAGTTGATGGATCTATTAAATTAAATTATTTAATTTCAACTTGACAAACTTATTCCATGAAAATGTTAACTTTCAGGCCGTTAAATTAGTTGGCGAGCTGGGCGGCAGTATTGTCTGTCTCCCCAGAACTGTTCAACAGAGTGCCAAACAAGAGACAATAAATGAAAGGAACAAGAAAATAGAAAATTCCTGGCGTGCCAAAGTAAAATGATGAAAGTAAGAAATCGTGCAGAATCTATTATAACGTTGTTATATTGACAGGCTTGTCGGTTGGCTGACGCTTCAATTCAATTCATGACCTGGTATGTTGGATGCAGTGTGATTTGTTTTTGTTACTTTTTAGTCTGTTTTTTTTTCTTTTAATAATATTCGTTGCTTGTCTTTTTGACTGACATTGAGTTTGACTAAGTTGTTGTTGTCGTTGATATTGTCATCTAAGGACTTTGATTTAACTCTGGGGAAATGTCAATAGTAGTTTTACATGCTCACACGCAGACAGCACAGCTGAAGCAGCCACTGAGAGTTTAACTCAAATGCCTTTGCACGCTCAATAAGTGCAGGCCGGAGACGTAAAAGAATTCAGTAACTAATAAAATATTTTTCATAGAAATATATTTCGTTTGGCTAAAAGTCAATAAGACTTTTCGTAAATATTTAAAGTGGACACTGACAAATCTAGACTTCAAAAAATATCTATTAATTACAGTCCCACAGCAGCTCTGAATCAGTCAACATCAAGCCTCGTTGGCAAATTTTTTTTTAAGGTCAACAAGATCAGTGATCGTTTACTCTCTTTCGAGAGTTTCGCGTCTCACTCGCAACTTCTTGTATAAAGGCTTAAGTCGTGTAAAATCTGTCACAATAACAGATAAAATTTGTCAGTCTGCGCACCGACACTTTGCAAAATATATTTGATATAATAAATAAATATCCCTTAATTCGATCTGTATACGAGATGCCTTTTGAAAGAGTAGGCCTTTTTATGTTCTAATAAAAATTTGTTTAAAAACTATTTCATTAAAACTGTCGTTGTTGTTCTAGCTGATGTAAAAAATTTTTAAGAACCTCCTTGAAACTGCATAAAAATATTTTAAAATATATTTATATTTTCATATAAAAATTGCCTTTAGTACGCTCGCATTATGAAAAAGTACATTCAGCGCAAAGTATTTCAACACGTAAAATATTTGAGAAAAGCCTTATGTTGAAATATACACTGAAAAATAATATTTAAAATAATATTAGAAAATAACTTTTTAAGAAAAACACACTTTTAAGGATAAAAACTTATATTTGTTGCTCCTACAAAAAAGTACATATCAAAAAGTACTTTTGGAAAAGAGTACCTTAGTAGAAAGTGACTTGTAAAACCCTTTCGAGCAAACTGTACTGTAGTAGTAACTTTAAAAATGTATATATGGAAAGAGTACTTTTTGAAAAAAAGGGCCACCAAAGAAAGTGAACTGTAAAAAGAACTTTTTAGAAAAAGTGTCTTTAACAACAGCACGTTTCCGTAAAACTGTTTTGATCAAACTGTTCTTAGCAAGAGCACCTTAAAAAAATTTTATATGTTGAAATAGCAGTACACAGTGAAAAGAACTCTTTGAAAAAAGTACTTTTATGGAAGATGAATTGTAAAATCTTTTTGTAATTTTCGAAAAAGTACCTTTAAAAATATTTATTGTAAAGCCGTTTTGAACAAACTGCCTTTAACAATAGTAAATTTAAAAAATGTATATATTAAAGGAGTACTTTTTGAAATAAGTACCTCAATGGAAAATGAACTGTAGAAAGGCCTTTTGGAAGAAGTGTACTAAATAACAGGTCCCTTTAAACAACTTATCTTAATATGTACTTTTCAAAGGAGTACTTTTGAGTAAATCCCTCCAAATATAATAACTTTTAAGAAAAATATATGTACTTTTAAGAAAGTACCTTTAAAAATAAGTACATTTTGTTTCTAAGAAAACAGAGTTTAAAAAAAGTTATTTCGAAAAGGTCGTTTTGTGGAAAGTATGTTTAGAAAGTAAAGGGATTAAAAAAGAGAATTTTAACGCAGCGTATTGAGAAACTATTTGGGAAAAGTGTATTTTTTTAATAAATAAATTTGCAGATAATATATTTATATATGTATGTATATGAAAATAATGTATGTTTAACACTAACACTTAGCATGCAAGCATTCAATCTATGGGGGCATTTAAACATTCCTTTAAGGCTCTGGCACTGTTGTTTAGTTTGCATTATGAAGCCCTTGTTTTCTTCTTGTTACTCAAGTATTGTTGTAGGTTTTAGTGGCAGTACACTAATTCATGTTTAAATCCCAAGCTTAGGTGGTTGTGTTTGTGTGTGTGTGTGTGTGCCTGCATGTCTATAATAGAGTGTGCGGTAACATGCAACATACCAAAAACAAAACACAACAACAACAACAACAAAAACTCAAACAAAGTTAAAAATCTTTTTGGTATTGTAATCGAATTTTCGTGATGTTGTAGAAAATCAAAAATTTTTTGCCAACAAACATGCATCCGTCCATATAAAAAAATAATTGAATGGATATAAACTTTCATACATGCCACAGATTGTGTTTTGCCACACACATCCGAACGTGAAAACTCTTGCACACTTACATGATTACGAGTGTGTTTGAGACTTCCTATTACATTTAAGCGTGTATCCCAAGGTATGAATATGCAATAAAGGGGCAAAGAAAAGAAGCAGAAGATTGAAATAAAAAACCTAAACGAAATCCATTTCGGATAGTAGAGAAAATAGTAAAAGATGTCCGTTTATAAAATATCCTACAACGTCGCATCGTAATTTTCTTTTAAGAATTGAACAAGAGGTTTTTTTGAAGGCAATCGCTTGGAACGAAGCTCCTTTCGCTATATGGTCCCATGGTATATCGTGTGTGAAAATATAATGAAATAAATTAGTTACGCTTGAGAATATGTTTATGAATAATAAATGAAAAGATTGTATAACAGATTGAGTTTTTTTTTCACTTGTAAAAATATAAATTATTTGCACTTTTAACCCTTCAATTATAACTTTCTGTCATGAACCGTGTCTTTTTAAAAAACCTACCAAATTTATTATATTTATTTTTTATAAAACAAGTGGCAAATAAATAAGTAGCAAATTTTATTAAAAACAAAGGAAACTTTGACAAAAGACAGGACTATAATTTTTCTTTTATTATCAATCGTAAGTCCTATGTGTAACTACGACACACATTTGTCGTACGCTTTTAAATTGTTTATCGTGCACCAATATTAGTGAAACATACATCGTTGGAAAGGTACTTCTGTGCAGATTTACACTGTATAAATATGTATTTTTAGTATAATTGTTTGAGCCTTTAAATTTGGATCTAAAAAAGCATCAAAGTGTCTTATACTTGAAATTACAAAACAGTAATACTAGTGTCGATAATTATCGTTAATGGTGATTAAATCGGAACACTATAAAATATTAATAAAAAAAAATTTCTTTAAAACGCTTTAGAAAGTCGGATTTGAAAACGAGCGGCTACAATATATTTCAAAGTTTCCGTTGTAACAAAAAAAAAAGAAATGTGGGAAATTTTCTCCAGGTTTTTCCTATCTTTTTTCCTGACACTGTATCAATGTAAATACTAATCTTAAGATATTTTTATTCAATAAATTAAGTTTATATTTGTTGCAATACTTTTTAAGTAAATTCTCAAAACATGTAAACCTAGAAAAAATTTTTAATATTTTATAATTGTACCAAAGATAGTAAAATAAATAAAAAAAAAAAAAAATAAAAAAAAAAAGAAATGTGGGAAACGGTTTACCCTAAAGGTGATCCCTGAACCATACGCTAATTTTATCCGCAAAGCTGTTAAATCTTCGGAGTTTTTCAAACATATTACTCTTTTCGAATTTCTTTCCTTCACGATATCTCACAAACGGTTTAACCGATTTTCACCCGATTCGCAGTCGCCGACGTTGTTTCTTAAGAGCTGATTAGTTTCTGGATTCGATCGGTAAGGCCGTTTAAAAGTTACTTTAAAAAAAACTACTCTAAAAAATGATTTTTCTGTTTTTTTTAATATTTTCTGAGATCTACCAGTTCGAATCGGGTTAAATTCGCAGGAAATCTAAGTTCGGTAGATCCATCAGTTTAGCTGAAATCGGTCAAGCTATTCCAAATTTATAAGCAGGTCACACACATATATTCACATACAACTACACAAACAAACACACACAATACACTCACACCTACATACATACATACATACAGACGGGTAATCAGAATGAGTCAGAGAAGCTTCTTAGGACCTCAAATGTCGAGAACTGATGAGAACTCGATTTTTTCAAAACGAGGTAAAACCAATAACTTCCTGATTTTTGAAAATGTTAAATTTTCGTAGCAGGAAGTTAAAAATTAATGGGAAAAGTCAAGTAAATTTTCTTTCACTTTCCTTCTTAATATTTCAATTAATAACAACAACTTCATTTTAAACATAAAATACGTTACGAATACACAAGCCAAACACTGCATATACTTGACTTGTGTAGGGTATTAACACTATGATAAAAAAAAGAAAGTGATTTGTTTAGTTATGCACTTCAATTAAAGTCCCATAGAGTACAACATCAGATGATACTCCTCCAACAGCCAGCAGTACAACAATTACAGCAACAACATCTCTACCTTGTCATCACCAATCATATTTGAATGACACTGATTTGTCTGTCCATTCTTACATGTGTACGTTCATCCTTTGAAACATTTATCTGTCCCAGTGGATGGATAACTATGCATGTGTTGTGTGTCGCCCTTTCTTCATGACTCGAGTTAACTAGTTTCCATTATAATGGAATGATTATGGTTTTGCTTTTGGCTTGTTCATGTTGGCTCTTTAGTAAGTAAGCAAGTGAGTGAGTGAGTGAGTGAGTGAGTGAGTGAGTGAGTGAGTGAGCGAGTGAGTGACTGACTGAATGTTGTGAATGTTGCATGTGTTGATCATGTTATTGATGATGGAGATGGCAAGACAATGATGAAGATCATGATCAAGATGTTGATAATGGTCATGCTCATGCATCCAGTTGATCATCATTTTTGTTGTTGTTGTTGTTGTTGTTTTGCACTCGAATGCTTTTTGATATTTCTGTTTCTTTCTCATTTCTGTATTTGTTGTTTTATGGCATGAAAAGTGTGAACAAGTTTTCTGTTGTTGTTGTTGCTGTTGCTGTTGTTGCTATTGTTATTGTTTATGCCTTCTCAGTTTTTATCGTTTAATCATTAAATGCATGAAAAATCATTAAATTGGCACGTGATAAACGCTAATGGGTGACAAATTTACCAAAAGACATGACGATGTTGATGAAAATATTAAACATTTAATTGAACGATGTGAGGGAAATTTTAATTAAATTGATTTATGCATTTGGGATTGGGTAGAATATGATTTAGAGACATCACGGAAGGTTTCTTTGCGATATTATTAAAAGTATTTTAATCAATAGATTATTATGGATATTAGAAAGTTAAGGGAGGGAAGAGCGACGATTTGTGTTGAATTGAACTATTTTGGGTTGCACTAAATTCAGAAAAGTCGTTCAATAAGCTGAATATTTTACATATAATAGAATCAATTAAATCGATTAAAATCGATGCTTGTTTGAATTTTGTTATAATTCGCAACTGAGTGACTCACTCACACTTGCAAATACAAGACCGTTTCCGTTGTTTCATTTGCTATCTACGACTTCATTTAATCTGAATAAACACAATAGTTGCTTTAAATTCATAAAATGAGCTGAATGTGTTACAAGTATTTGATTGAAATCGATGCACGTTTAAGTTTTGTTATTATTCACAATTAATTTTGATTTCTTTTCTAGAAAAGAATGCTAAACTCTTTAAACTTTTTATTACAAAATGGCATTTAAAAATAAAGAATTTATTAGAATTAGTCCAACATCTTTTAGGAAAAATAAATTCTGTTTTAAAGCTCCTTCAAACTGCCACTTTTTAGAAAAGAAGTGAACAAATGTTACATGTTTTTCAGAAAAGAACATGCCAAAATTGACTCTCTCTCACACATACAAATACAAGGCCGTTCATCGGAAAATACAATTTTGAATGGACGAATTGCACGATAAGTTTGACGAACAGAACCATTATTTTTATTAAAAATTTCCACAATTTGCACGCGTTGCTCTGGTGTAAGTCGATCCATAATGAAATGTCAAAGCAAACTAAACAAAAAGCAACTGTCAGCTGTTAAATGGGTGGTCAAATAAAGCAGTGATGCCAACTCAAAGTTGTATCACTCTGTAAAAAACACCCTATATAAATTATTTTTGAATTGCAGTTATATTTTTTCTGTGCCCTAAAATAAATTCCACTTTTGTGGAATGCATTTGTTTTATAATTAAAACTAAATTTATAAAACTATAGAAATTTTTTCCGTATTTGGAAAAAAAATCTTGATCATATTAAAAACTCCAAAAATTTTGTGAAAGTGCACAAAATTTTAAGCCACGAAAACTCTCATTCTTAGATTTTTTGAATTGAGAAATAGTTCTAATTCGCTCCCACTGTGCACTACATTGAGTTTTATGTGTTGGGAAGCCTTCCACTTTCAGAGCAGCTGCAATAAAGTCATCAAAAAAAGATTTTCCTTACAAATCATGTTCTCCATATTCAGTCCTTTAGAGAAAGAAATATTTCCATAAATGATTAGCGCAATCTATGAGGAATATGGTCTTTGAGTGTCTCCTCTTTTTTCTGTTTGGTCTATTTCTGTAATTACACTCGTACTTCAAAGGCTAACAACTTTATCAATAATTGTGAATTTGTGTGATGGATGTACAAGAGAACAAAAAAAGATGTTCTTTTTGCGATTAAATCAATTGCAGATAAATGCAATTTTTATTTAATAAACTTGGGCGTAAAGCAAAAAAGAAGCTTAAAGTATCTGCAAACAACAATTATGTTTCTTAAAGAACTTCCTAAAAATTTTATATTTTCTTGCTCATTTAGAAGCTTTTGGTGGATAAAAGATTTTCCCACTCGTTCCACTATTAAGTAATTCTAAAATTGTAAAACAAATTTTACTGGCTAATTGGAATATTCACACATTCTTAATCTTCCAACCTGTAGCTCGGAAGTGCAACAGTATTTCTTTTCAGTATGTCTGCTTTTCAATGAATAATGCTTTCCAGACAACATTCAACAGCGATAAACAAATTTAAGAAATAATTTTTTATTTTCCAAGATGTTTCAATTAACTCAGCATACAATTTTGCTCTCATAACCCGAAGCGATGCGAACATGACAGGATCTGTTCGCCGTTCATTTTATTAACGTTGCAAACATTTACAAACTGTTGTTTCTGAAGCTTTAAGCCTTAAAGCAAATCAAAAATGAATTTTTATTAATATGGCAACAGAATTTTACATCACAGACTCAAACGACCCTTAACACAACCTTTCAGAATAACTTTCAGGATATATTCGATGTATGCGTTGGTGTTAGTGTGAGTACTAAATCATGGTTGTATTTGTAGCTCTTGCATTTGTTGTTTTATTTCTTTGTGGCATGACAATAATTTATATGTAATAACTCAACGGCATATCAGTTGTTTGTTACCCACTAAATTGTCTTCATAAAAATTACGATGTAATGCCGTGTGTACAATTGTGTGCATGTTTCCATTCGTATTTGCTTTTAAGGAAAAAAAGAAGGAATTAAGCAAAAATAAATAAAGGGAATTGGGGTAAGACTCTTGGGAGTTTCTGTACATGTGAATTATTATTTCTGCAGGTTTATATATATTTTATTTGTTGTTTGTATTACTGCTGTCGTAGTCGTTTTTATTATTGTTGTGTGTTTTGGGTTGGCCCCTCTCTTTCTCTCTGTATCCCTTCCCAACTGCGTTGCTGCTTTCAATGAATAAAATTTTAATATTTGTAAAGATGTTGTTCAAAATAAGAATACGTACTATAAAACAGAAAAACTCCCCACTAACAACAATGAAAACTTGACAAAGAGCAAAAAAAAAAGAAAAAAAATTACAACGAAAATAGCAAAACGAAAGGAAGAAGAGCGTAAAGAAATGGTATGAGAGATCGACTTGAAACAATGAAGGAAATCAAGGAAGGGACTTTTAACAACTGTTGCAGAAGGAAAAGAACACAAATACATGCAAACGAAATAAATATAAACACAAATTACATAAGAGCCATTGTAAAAGGACAAACATTGAAATTCATTCATACGTAACAATTTACTCGTACTATTAAAACATCTTTACAATCCCAAGCCTGGAGTGGTTTGTGTGGTTGTTCGTCTTAATATGTTTGGATATCTTTTCCCAACACTGTGACTGGTTATACTTGATACAAAAGATTGAAGTTTTACAATTATTTTATTCAAAACACACTTTGGGAGATTATAAATTCCTAAACATAATTAAATAATATTTAAAATAATAATAATGAAAATTATAATGATAATAATAATAATAATAATAATAATAATAATAATAATAATAATAATAATAATAATAATAATAATAATAATAATAATAATCAATTAGAAGCATATGGCTTCTATGGCGGACCAGACGTGGGCACATAAAGAACACTCCTTCTTCAGGACATTGTTTCTGACCCTTCACGCTGTAATGCAGAAGGCGGTTCCGTGAAGGCAGACACCAGAAAAGGACGAGGAATTGTTTTAGTGGAAACATTATTCGACGCACCTGGTGACGACCACTGTTAGTGCAAAGGCATTTTAAAACCTCCTCGGCAAAAAAAAATTAAATAAAAAAAATAATATAAAAAAAAATTTTACAAGTTCCCAACCCCCTCTCTTTCGCTCTCATGTCTATCATAATTCTGTCACATTTCGACGGTTTATTTTATAATATCCTGGGACCTGAAGTTTTTTTTTTAATATTCGAAATTTTTTAAACATTGTGACAAAAGGAATTAATGACGCACCGTTTAAGTTCCCAAATATGTTAGACATACAGACAATAGTTGCGATTAGAGTTCAATACTCATGATATAACAATATTAAATTCAAACAGCCTATTTTAAGTACCACCATGGTTGCGTATGGCGGACCCAGACGTGGGCACATAAAGAAATTTTTGTTATTCAAATTTTATTTTATTCTATTAAAAAAAAAAATTAAGAAATCGCTTGAGGCTTGTAAATTAAAATTCTTTGTTCAGTGGTGAAGCGTTCCATGATTAAAATTCCCCAACTCTTTGCTAAGTAAATGTCAAAGGATAACAGCTCAGTTTTTAACATTTCGATTGTTTACTTCCTAACCTCAATTTCGCCACTATTTAAAACTATTTCCGATAAACAATTGCATTTCGCTTTATATTTCTCAAACTTTTATTTTTCTTTAGCAAATCAATTTGAAATTGTGTGCCACACTTTTCGATTCTCGAACAACTCTTTTAATTGTATTCTCGTCCTCATGGGGAGACGACTCATATTTGTTACCCTGCTTTTATTTGCACACGTAATTATGCCGAAAATATGTTTATTTTTGTAAATTTGCACGCGTATGCAAATGTAACCCAAATAATAATTTTTCTGCTGTTCATTGTTGATGCATTCAGAACAATTGTAATATTTCCGGTTACAATTTTAATTTAATCCAACTGTAACGTTTTTACATTAAATCGAAAAATTATTACATATTCTAGATTTATTTTGCAAGTTGAAAATTTAAGAAGAAAATAGCAATAAAAATGTGTTGGGAATTAAGTGTCATGTATTAAATATTGTGGATTTTTGTAGGGTGTTCAATAGTCAAAGAAAATTACAGGACAAGCAACTTTAGGGCTGCCCGCAAAGTAGAGAATACACTTGCAGGTTATTCGATTGCATTGCGATGCTTAAATGGATGCTTTCCATACAATAATTCGATGTTCGATTCTAAGAAGTGCCCGTGTTTTTTCCGACACCAAAATTCCTACTCCGTTTTGCTTTTCAGAGAGTGAAAACCTAGTCTGTGTAGATCTGGGCAGTCAATGAAAAGCTACTGGTCTGATTCTTTTTCTTCGTCGAAGCATCAGAGATAGGGAAAGCATAAGGGTGAATGTGGAGATGGTGACGTCATGGGTCCATGTCACTTTGGAAATGACGTTGGTTAGATCATCACTGATTACAAACTTGTCTTCGGCTGAATTGGATGATCTGAACATCAACGACAGGTACTTTTAACAGGGCGGCGCTACGTACCACACAACTTAGGCCAATTGGGTTTTCTGCACGAGAGAGAGGTGATGGGAACTGCCCTCCGAGATCGCACAATTTGACTCCGTTAGAGTTTTTCTTGTGGGCTTTTCTTAGGTATATGCGAATAAGCCCCAAAAAATAGTGGATTTATTCCTCAGAGTTACAGAAAACTGGAAATTTTCGAAACCATATAATTGGATATGGTCTCCCCCTTGGTAAGGAGCGGAGCCTATCTAAAACTCCCTCCGATCTTTGGGTCACGGCACCCGGTTGTAATGCAACTTCACACCGAGCGAAACACTCTTCCCGCGATTTGGGTTCAAACCACAGCCACCACGAAGCTCCCCGAAGGGCACCATTGCCAGGCTGGAACCAAAGTTCCAGGGGCTCCTGACACCCGTGGTACCAGAATTAAGTCTCCGGTCAGACCTCGTAGCCGTAGAACTACTTCCAGTTGAACCCCAAACAGTTCGGGACTGGTGACCCACAAGCCATGGCGGACATTTGACCGACGTCGTATTCTACATACCAAAAATTTCGAAGACATCTCATACGAACTTTATTTTATTTAAATTTAGAATTGGAAAGAGCCGAATAAAATATATCTTTTGTCCGATCGCACAGTGCTCCGTAATGACTCCAGCCAGGAGAGGAAGCAATTGTTTATTGTGAACTACCTGATTGGATCTTTTGCTAACGCATTAACGACACATAAATATTATTTCGTAACTCCGTTTCATTCATGTCGAAGCCTTCTCTTGTAAAATTGAAGCCGAATCGTTTCTCTGAACGCTTTCGTACTCCGTTGTCTTGGTATCATGGCTTTTCAGCGGTGCCAGAGATAGAATGCATGCACGTAAATACTTCCTTCCCACCAGCATGGAATCCAGGACTGTATTGCAATCATGTGATCTACAAAAATAGTACCATTGAACTATTGATGCAGCTTCGATAATGGCATAGATCTCTTCCTGAAATGGTGTACAGTTATCCAGTAACTTGATAAAAACCGAAAGGTCAAGATCCTGAGAGAGTAACCCGATATCGTACCAGTTTAGATCCGTTCGTATAACGAAGGAATCTTTCTTAACAACTCACGCCATCGTTGCTTCGGTTTCATAGTCAGTTTAAGTTCAATATTTAAAATTAATTTTTGGAGTTGCAAGAATTAAAAATAAGTTTGTTTGAAACGAGCAAAAATACTCGCATTAAATTTGTTACAAAAGTTTGTATGTACGCCCAGTATTTATTTGCATTCGTATTTATGATCCTTTAAAGGAGCAGGAAAATATACGGGCTTTAATACTTGAAAAACAAAGAAATCAAATTTAAAGAGTTTGTCGAGAATGTGTGGAATGAGCGAGGAGCCCACATAAATTGTAAAGAAGTGCTTCTTCTGTTTGATTTTTGAAAAGGGGTAATTTTTTGTTGCCTGATTGGAAGAATCTTTGATGTTATTTGTAATAAATAAATATTCCACAAACTTTTTTTTATTTATTTTATAAAGAGTTTTTTTTTGCTTTATTCTTTGAGTTCTTTTATAATTTAGAAACTGTTGTTAAATAAATGAAAGTTGCCCAGATAATTGAATTGCTGGCAGAAAGAAGTATTTGTTGCTGCAGTTCTTTTTGATTTTTATTAGCAGGCTAAATGAATACTTTTAAATTGTAATTTAAATGGAAAAGTTGTGTTTTTAGTTTAGAAGAGTAAATATTCGCAAAATAAACTACAAATTGCGAAAGCTTTTGCATTCAATTATTTTTGTTTAAGATGTAAAAGTATTCTTACAATTTATTAGATGTTCATTAACAGAGAAATAAATAGCAGACAACATGGCAAGAATTCTTGGTTTGAAGTTCAATTGAAAATTTACTTATTAACGAAAGATTTTCACTCTAATATTATTTATTATTAATGACAAGTGGCTTAAAATTTTTCTTAGGTTTTTGCTAAGTCCTTCGGGGTATATAATTTTTTTCCTTTGCTTGGAATGTTAATAATTCATTTAAAACTTTAATTTTTAAAATGCAATAAAAGAAAAACGTTTTGAAATTTCCCAAAGTAAATTTTTTTGTTCTGAAATAAAACTGATCCGGTTAAAAATTAAATATTGTTTCATTCATATGGTTGTCGCGGGTGGCCTCACAGTACCCCATTCGATCGGACCAGTTTTCGGCCACTTTGTCGAGTGTTTGGGGTCGTATCTCGGCAATCCCAAATGTTGGCCTTCAAGTCCTTCATTGTGTCTGGTTTGTCGGCACAACACTTGCCTTCAACGGCGCCTCTTTTAAAATAGTCTAACGGTGTCAAATCACCGTTTCTTAGCGGCAAATTGGCATCATAATCGTCGTATTAATAACTCGAATGTAGCAGGAGATGTGTGACAAGTTGCATCATCCTGTTGAAACCAAATATCGTTCCCATCAATACCATGAAGAGCAGGCAACAAAAATCGGCTGTAATGGAGCGATAGTCGCCTGCATTCCTCGTAGTGGTGGCGCCTTTCTCATTTTCAAAGAAATCTGGGCAAATGATGCCTGCGCTCCACAAGCCACATTCGTTATGGGTGCATTGACTTCTGTAAGATCACGTGAAGGTTATTTGAGCCCCAAATACGACAGTCTTGCTTATTAACGTCCCCACCAAAATTAAAATGAGCTTCATCCGAGGAGATGATTTTTTTGTTTTCGTGCAGTTTCCGAATGGTTGCCTTTATTTTGTAAATAAATTTCCAACAAATCCCAACGTAAATCCATTCATTTCATTCAGTAGAGATAATATATGGAATTTTATGACAGAATAGAATCACATAATTATTGGCGGATTCGAAGCAACCGGTGTTTAAAATTTAAGCCGATGGTTGGATGGCCCACCCAGTAGGGGTGGGTATTTAATTCTTATGCTGATTTCTTTTCTAAAAAAGAATGCTACATTTCTTGGACTTTTCAATTTGAAAATGGTTATATATTGTCATTTAAGACTAAAGAATTTATTACAAATTAACCCCAGATTCCTTAAGAAAAATAATTTCTGTTTTGAAAGTCCTCCAAACTGCCACTTCGTAGAAAAGAAGTAAAAAATTTTGCATATTTTCCAGAAAAGAAACCCCCGTTAATCATTGAATCGGTGTAGCATAAAATCCAATACATTTTTAATTTAATAAACACAGAAAATTAATAAAAGTAAAAAAGCTTCACGAGACTTGGTAAAAATGCTAGCAAACTTACTTGCGGTACAAAAATGGGTTAATCAAGAAGAAAAACAAAAACAAATACTTTTACATGTTAAAAATAGGATGAAATTTTCCACCTCTGGAGGCGTATTTTCGATTTTGCTGATTTTCAAGAACAATCTATTTGGGGAACTATTACCAATACATCAATGGAAAGATCCAAGTCTCTGGCATTTCTGGGTGCTACAGAGACCCCTGGATTCATAAGAAATAATAGATAACGAAATGAGAATATAAATGATTTTTATTAACTTCACTTGTATGTTTTTGTTTCTATCGAACTCTTCTCTTTCATTGTGCTTTCGCACGTATACTTAATATTATTAATAATGTTACTCATACGCCATGTTGCATTTCAACAAGTCTGTTGGAGTGGTTCATGTACTTATCTTCTGACAATTTGTAACTATTTTTACACGCTTTCGAAGTATTTTAAAATAATAAATAAATTTAACGAACGTAAAATTTAAACGAACGTTGAAAGTTTATTTTTTAAATACACTTAAAACAATAATGAGCCAAAATACTAAGATTATAGCGAAAATAGCGTGTCCCATTTTTCGTATACCAAAAGGCCGATGTTTTTTATTCAAAATAATATTGGATTTTGTTTCATTATTGTTTTAATCTTATTTTAAGAATTCTTTTTAAGTTTTTACTTTGATTTTCTTAAAATGCGTATTTTTGTTTCTCAAACTCTATTTTATACCTCAAAGAGAATAAGTTAATAGTCCCTATTCGTTAAGTATGTGTGTGTGTGTGTGTGTGTGTGTGTATGCACGAACTCATGCATACACTCATTTTCAAGTTAAATAAAAACTTCCTGACACTTCAACTCTTTGATAAACAGACTGTTTAAAATTCCCTTTGCAATGCCAACTGTCTCCATCGCACAAGTTCACTGTAGCAACGAACTTTTAATTTATGCATGAGTCTTTCCTCTTGCGAAGTTGTATATCTTCCATTTTATAGTCGGAACTTCCTTAGCCTTAAAAGAGAACTAACTTTCTTGTCCTTTTTTGGTTTTGGTTTTGACGGAAGTAGGAAAGAATCTTTGGAAAAGATTCTCTTCCATCGTTAAATAATAAATAATGCACCTTAAGATTTGCCCAAGTTTGCCGAAAAAGAAGGCGAAGAAAAACAAACCGAATGAAATTGATAGAACTTTACACTGTTGTTGTATATGAATGCTACTGACAATGCGGAGTTAAAGAGTTTAAAAACGTATTTATGTGTGTGGGAGTATATTTTTGGATTAAACTTTTTTAAAGAGGCCACCCAAACAGGAAGTTTATCTAGAGAATTTTAAATGTTTGTGTTGCATCTAACCAACCGTCAATTTCTACATCCATCCACCATCTATTCAAAGAACCAGTCCGTCCAATCTTCAATCTATCCATCCATCCTTCCTTCCATTAACACGACCACACACACACACACACACACACACACACACACACACACATACATACATACATACATATACACACTATATTAAAGTGAAAACAAATATTAATCACACATACATGCACATCAACTTTAGCTGAGATACATGCCCGTATTTATATAATCTTTTTTTTTTTTTTTTTTTTTTTTTGGTGCAGAAAGAGAGTTGTTCCATAAAGAGTGTTTTGCATTTGCCAGTTTAGTAGGGTTTTCTCTGCCACAAAAGAAAATGATTAAAGTGGACTGGTATATGAATTACTGGCCCAGTTCCTTAATTGCACTATTTATTATTTGATGAGCTTAAAACTCAAATTTTAAATCGTGGAGCTCTCTGACTTTTTATATATAAAAAATTGTTAGTTTTCATTAATCGGAAAGTAATTGGGTTTTATTGCGTTTTACAAAAAACGAGTTCTCATCAGATCTGAGTTTCTATGAATCTTTCTTTGGTTCTGAGAGGGTCTCACTATGTCTGTATGTATGAGTGTGTATAAGTATGTGACCTGCCTTGGGGTGCTGTTGGCTGAAGTAGTGAAGAAACACGACGTCTTGGATCTCGTGTTTGACTTCATACCCTGTCATGAATATGAGGTCGAATTTTTCTGGTCTACATTTGCGCAGGATTGTGTTAATTGTCGCCAGCTTGTTTTAATGACGAAGGCATAGCAGTGGATGCTGAGCAATACCGACAGCGATTAACAAATCTGCCTAATAAAAGGACAGAATGTAGCGCCCTCCTTCGATCGGTACACGCAGAAAGAAAACCCTTGACGAAATAAAAATTAAAAATATCGCAACAAATTTTCTATCTTCAGCTGACCTCTTAACACTCGTCCCCTCTTTCCTAGTGCTGGCACAATGGACTGCATATATAGGGGTTATCCCCTGAGTGCTGGTCCAAGATAAACAAAGAAATTTTGAAGGGTTGGACCAAGTCTAACAAAAGTGGTATTAAATTTATATTTTCTGCGATTTTCAAAATAAAAAACAACAATGACAGAAAATATGTATTAATATTAAATAAATAACTATTAAATGGTCTTACCGATCCATTCGTTTGTGAGAATGAAATCGAAAACGGGTTTTGGGTTTTAGAACTCTGAAGTTATATCACTGATAACTTAAGAATCGGTTGGTTGATTTAAAAGTTATAGCAGTTTGAAAATTATAATAATAGAGTTTCATCATACTTTGAACAGCACAAGAAACCACGCTACGATTGTTTTGCGGTTAATATTAGCGAGAGGTTGCAGGGATGGTCTTTAGAGTCAACCGCTTTTCAACTTTTTTATGTTTCCAAAAAAAAAAATTTTTTAAATAAAAAAAAAAAAATAAGACATGATTAAATATTATACGAAAAAAATTGGACAACCAAAATCAATTTGATTAATCAATTTACATTGCAGAGCGGGATAGTACTATTTTCGAAAGCCACTACAGTTTCATCAGAAATTCTCAGCCGTATATATTTTTGTTTATCATCGCATCATCGTAATTAAATAATTACGAAAAAAAATGGCATACGAGAATTGTATAATTACTAATTTGATGTTACCCCATACTGGAACCCTGTGTTGCTACTTGATTATTTTTTTCGTGCCGTACTTTTCTGAATTAATATCTGCTAGAAGTTTGTCATTAGCACCAATAAAATGGTGGAGATATAGATTAGCTTTACCTTCATAAATAAATATTAAAAATAAATCGTTTGATCTAACAGATCTTTTTGCAGCACCCTTTTTTATCACTATCACACTGCGAAACTTTTTTGATGAAAAGTTTTACCTACTAAACAATTTCATTTCGTTATCGTTTACTTTTTTCTGTTGTTGAACATTTTGCCCCCTCCTCCCTCTCGCTGCCTGCGTTCCAAAATTGCAGTAGTTGAATGCTAAAAACGACTAAATGCGAGTAGCGTTGAAGTAGTTGTGCATACTTTTGCTGCAGGGTTGAAAACGTTTCCCTTTAACAAATCACAGTAGCAGCAGCAACAGCAGCAGCAACGGCAGCATTAGCATCAGCTTTAATCATCAACATCCATTGCAGTAGTTGTTGTAGCAGCTTTAGTCGCTTGCATCCACCAACTATTCGTACAACAATCAAATCGGGGGAAAAAAAGTTTCACTTTAAGTACTTGAGAACAATGGAGCTGGAATTTTATGAACTTTTATGATGGTTCGAGTTTTAGTCATTTCAATAACAGCAGGTCGGTGTTAAAGATATTAAAGATAAGTTTTTCATTGATTTTTCTTTTACCTTTTATTTTATTTTGATTTTATAATTTTTTTATTTTTATTTTTATGCAACAACTTTCGTTCTCTTTTCAAAGAACTTAAATATGATTATTAAGTAATTAAGCAATTAAAATGTGTTAGTGCGTTCGGCAGCAAAAATTGCATGAGGGAATATGGCAAATAAAGTTTCTCGAGAAAATAAGTTAAATATTGAAAAGAAAGGAACTTTTTCAAGATTTTTCGTAAAGTGCTTGTGAAGGGTTAAGGAGGTTGAACAAAGTTTGAAGAGGAGTTTTAAATAAATGTTTTGTGTAAATTTTTTTACAGTTTTATTAGTTTCTACTTTTTGCTAAAATGCTAGAAGTTATTTTGTTTGATTTCAGCAATAAATAGCATTAAATTGATTAACTGGTATTGGGTGTATTCACGCTGTACCGTTTGAAATAATAAATAAATATGACATCACAACGGCTGTTTTGTGTAAAAATTTATATATAGGGTGTTTTTTATAACGTGATACACTTTTGAGTTGACATCACTGCTTTATTTGACCACCCATTTAATAGCTGATAGTGGCTTTTTGTTTAGTTTGCTTTGACATTTTATTATAGATTGACTTGCACCAGAACAAGGTCTGCAAATTGTGGAAATTTTTAATCAAAATAATGGTTGTGTTCGTCAAACTTATCGTGCACTTCGTCCATTCAAAATTTTATTTTCCGACGAAGCCCACTTTTGGTTGAATGGGTACGTAAATAAACAGAATTGTCGCATTTGGAGTGAGGAGAATCCACAAGCTTTTGTCCACAGAAAATTACTGTTTGGTGCGCTTTATGGGCTGGCGGAGTCATGGGCCCATATGTCTTCAAAAACGATGATGGTTAGAATGTTACTGTTTGTGAAAATTGGTGTTCCAGATTGGGCCTGGTACGCGCCAGCCGTGGCGGCCACATGGCCGAAATCATATTTAAACATTAATGTCATAAAATTTTCTATCTAATAAAGACCGTTTCATTGATGTCAAAAATATATTACTATGTTTTATTATGATTTAAACTTGTATCACTCTATAAAAAACCCTTTATTTCTACTTATTTGCCGACCTGCGCGCATACTTGATAAAAAATTTGCGCTATTTCAGATAAAGTATACGCCACCCTATTAATTTGCGATAAAATTGTACAAATTTTTGCCAGTGCAATATCGATACTCAAAGAGATATACCGGTGGTGATAACGATATGGATATTAAGTCGAAACTACCGTAAATCTAGTAAATTTTTTATATCATATAAATAAATAAGTAACATGATTAAAAATTTAACAATTTAAAAATATGTGAAATTAAAGGCATTTAATAAATCCTGGTTCTAACTTTAAAACCCACTGCTTAAGCCTGGTTTTCTCACACAAAATGATTTTGTTAAAACCAACTAAAAAGCATTTTTGAATTGCTTTCAAGTGGGTTTGATGAAATGCAACCTTGTTTTTGCTTGCTTTTGCCTGTGCTAAGTTAAGTGCTGCCAAGTTATATGTTGGAAACATCTGTGAATGTTTAAAGAATGCCCAGAAAAATCCACCGCATCTGCATTTTTTCTTTCAGAATTTGAATGCTCATATTTTAGACAAGGCAATTTTACTTCAAGCAATTCTCTTCCATTCTCTTTTAAAATTGCTTGTTTCTATACACTCAGAAAAATCGTTTCGAATTTTCTTGCCAAAAGCTAATACGACACCATGTTGAGAATGATATATAAGGTGATATAACATTTTCGTTACAAGCAGGATTGAACCGCCCTTCTTTCTTCTCTCCTCTATCTCCTATAAACTCAGACGTGCTTCAGGAAAAGAAGCCGGAAAGTTCGCCCCGTAATATCCGGGAAACGAGTGTCAAGGTAAGTTTGAGTAGGCTTGTGATAAAACGAAAGTACTAAATAAGAGTGTATCGAAGTCAGAGACTTTTACGAGGTGTTGGTTTACAAGGTGTCTATCAAAGAAACTACCTGCATATTAAGACATTAAACACAATAACTACAGCAACCTACGAGCTACAACCTGTCAAACTTATAACACACGCATTGAAATGAGAATGATTATTTTAGCGACGACACAGCCACACGACTACAGACCACCGTTCTAGCTGTAGCCAAAATTAAACTAATTTCTATTTTGGTGAGCGACAATAAGTAGATGCAGTGTTGCCAGTTTAACATAAATAAATTCAATTATTGTAAACTTAAAAATATATTGTTTGAATATACAAAAAGACATAACAAACTATATTTCTAAATTAATGAAAGAGAATTCTACTGCAAAAATATTTAAGTAGCTGCCTACGAGGCGACGATTGTGGCCAACGACTTTTGTAGTCGGTGTTCGTGTAGCCTGCTGTCGTTATTGTGTTTAATGCTTAAAGGTTGTACAATTATTAAAAAAAAAATTTTTGATTAAAATAAATCAATTGGTTTTTACAATATTTACAAAAAAGTTTATTTATGTGTGGCTGTTTTATTGAAAAATGTTTTTTAAAAGGCTAAAAACACAAGTTATTAATTTTTAAGTGTTCTTTCGAATTCTACGAAAATTTTCTCAAACGACAAAAATTATGGCCAATTCAAATCAGAACTTTAAGTGGTTCTAATCATCTGATTAAGCGTGCATATGAGCACGAGTATGTGTGCTTGTAATAAAATCCATTTCAAAAGATTTATTCAAAACTCCATTTGCATAAGATTCTTGGCATTTTATTAGCGCATAAATTTACAGGAAAAAAGCGTTGAGTATCTTCAAAAGTTCATAATAAATAATTAACCTGGAAACTAAAGATTTCATTTTTGTCTATTTATTAAGTAGTTGTTGGATAAGAATTCATTTAGGCTTCATGAGAAAAAAAATTAAGATTTTATTTTAGATAAACCGCAACCAGAAACTCTGATGCTTTCAATAGCTCAACTGCAGCAGAATAAAATATGAAGTTTCTTTTTTTGTGTTCCATTAATTAGACAAATAAAATATAAAAACTTATAGGCCAGATCAATTTGCTGGTCGTGCAAATCAAAGAGCCATTAAATAGGAAATATATTTACTGTTGGGCAACATTTACAACGGGATACGGGATACGGGATACGGGACACGGGAGACAGCAAGAAGCCACCGCAACGGCAGCTTTTTGTGTGAAACAAAAAAAAAACATAATTTTTTACTTTTTATTTGTCAGTTTTAAATGTTTGACATTCATGTGACACATGCATGTACGCCTGCTTGTTAGAGAGACTTTGTATTAAATCCATTTACACATAAATAACACCGCCAAGCAAATATGTTTATGACAGTGGGACAGTGGGGCGAAATTATAAAATTTTTTTTCGATGCATTGGAAGTGTAACAGGTCCTCCAATTTTGAGTTCTAATGCTGGGATCTTGGAATTATGAATTATATACAACGTAATTTGGGCTGGTTGTATTAGTCGATTTTTTTCGGACAGTTTTCGGCGACATTATTGCAGATTTTGGGTGATATCATGGTCATAATTTGACGAATGTCAAATTTTTAACAAAAAGAGTGGGTTATCATACGGCCATTGCTGATGACATCGTTGTATCGGGTGTTTTTTATAGAGTGATACAAGTTTAAATCATGATAAAATATAGTAATATATTTTTGACATCAATGAATTGGTCTTAATCGGATAGAAAATTTTATGACATTAATGTTTAAATATGATTTCGGCCATGTGGCCGCCACGGCTGGTGCGTACAAGGCGCAATCTGGAACACCAATTTTCAAAAACAGCAATATTCTGAACATCATCGTTTTAGAAGAAATATGGGCCAATGAGTCCGCCAGCCCATAAAGCGCAGCAAACAGTAATTTTCAGTGGATGAAATGGAGTTTCGACAAAAGCTTGTGGATTCGTCTCACTCCAAATGCGACAATTCTGTTAATTTACGTACCCATTCAAGCAAAAATGGGCTTCATCGGAAAATAAAATTTTTGAATGGAGTTGACGAACAGAACCATTATTTTGATTAAAAATTTCCACAATTTGCACTAGTGTAAGTTGATCTATAATGAAATGTCAAAGTAAATTTAACAAAAAGCGACTATCAGCTGTCAAATGGGTTGTCAAATAAAGCAGTGATGCCAACTCAAAATTGTATCACCTATAAAAAACACCCTATACTTTCCACAATATTTTCACTCGTAGAAGTGGTATTTTTGGCAGTGACCAGATTACGATGATGTACAGGCTTGATCATGTCCGTGAAGCTTAAATTTTTTTTTTTTTAATTTCTCTAAAATCTTGGCACAGGGTTTGATTCTGATGAGCATAATTAAGCCGAAATGTTTGAAAAGGGCCACGTTTTATCGAACACATTTTTAACAATTTTTACTATACAAATTCTTAAGTTAAAAATCTTTTACTATATAAATAAAATTTTTTATGATAAATATCTAACATCCATAGCGTTGCCAAACTGACACTTTCGAAACACTACATGCAAGAACCCGTTAAAATTTAGGCTTAAATTTAACTTCGGTCTCATAAAAAAATTTGAAGGTTTATTTACTTATAATATATTGCACAATGGACCTGATTTAAAAAAAAAATATTAACTTAGTGCATTGAAACCACTGTGCTTGCTCGGTGGTGGGCCGCTACATTCCACTTCTGTCCGGAAGGAAAGAAGAAAAAAAAGTGAACAAAAACAAAAAAAGTCGACTCACTAGTTAATATGTTGTGTCTACTACTTACAAAATACACCACCACAATACGCTCATGCAGTCAACTGTCATTTTGCATTTGAATGTGTGGTCACCCATGTCACAAGAGTTTATTATTTGTTTTGTGTGTAAACAACAGCGGCGAGCAGCAGCTGCATTATTTTGAATCTGTGCCCTGGTTACAAGCCGAAGAAGAAGAAGAGCAGTATCTGTCGTCTCTTTGGTGTAGATATTCCTGTTATCATTTTAACTTGGTTATAATACTGACAAATCTTATGGTAATTTCATGGTTAAAATGACACTTATTTTGTTTATTTTTTTTAATGTGGTTTTTACACAAAACAAACACACAAAACAAATGAGCAAGCGCATACACCAACCACACACACACACACACACGCGAGCGCTTCCAGGCACACAAATACACGGTCCATCTTTTAATCGTAATGAACGAGTGACTGAATGAATGGATGGATGGATGGATTGAATGAGTGTTTGTTCTGTTTGCGGTTGAGCGGTAAGATGTTGTTACTAAAAGCGAAAATATTAAATGAAATTTATGATTGAATGTACAACGATTACAACAATTTCTTTGTGGCGGCTTACAAAAAATGTCATGTTGCATTTATTGATATGAAAATAAAATACCCGGGTATTTGTACTGAACGGAATGGCGGCAGAGTGCAGAGGCCTATTGAAAATCTTAAATTCCAAATTTATGTCCAGTTTATCATCATATTGTTAAAATGTTGTTGAAAAGTATTAAAATTTACTTAAAAATATCAAATTTTTAATGGGGGAAATCTTTATCTACAGGATGTGAAAATTGTTGACATGGATGAAATAAGTTGTACAGAAGACAACGATTGTTGATCATGTTTTTTAAATGGAAATTTATATTTTAGTTTTAAAGGGTGTTTTTATAGATGCATAGAATTCGGAAATGGGATAAAACAAAAATGAATTTTTATAATTTTCCAAATTCGGGAAGTTATTGATTTTACCCCGTTTTAACAAAAAGGAGGTTCTCATCAGATCTCCATTTAAGCTTTCCTAGCTAATTCCGTATCTATGTTTGTGTGCGTGTGCGTGTACGTGTGCGTGTACGTGTGCGTGTGCGTCTCTAAGTATGTGAATATAAATAACTTTTGAACGGCTGAACCGAAATTAACCAAAGTGGTAGCATTCTAAAAAGTGTTCCTGGGGGCATATTACGGCACTCGATGTCTATCGAAATTTGTATATGAATTGTATTGAAATTTCGATCGATATCGAATGCGGTAATTGGGCCCTTGAACTTAGATTTTCCGAACCGATTCGAATCGGCAGACTTCAGGGTTTTTTAGAACAACGCTTAAAAACCACGTCGATCACTGTTAATAGGGTTAATCCGTTTGTTAAACATCGTAAACGAAAAATTCGAAACAAATTTTTTTTTTGTTGGAAAAACTCCTATTTTATCTCTGTTCTCGATTATTTTCTGAGTTTCATTTATTTCTTAGAGCATTGGAGTTATTTCTGGATTTATATTTATTCCTAAGACAATAACTGGTATTTTTGTTGTTGTTATTTATTCTTTAGCAGGTAAAAGTTACTCCTTGACTTTTATTTTTCGATCTAAAAATAAGTTTTTTCTTGATTTTAATTTGTTACTTATTAATTTATCAGCATATAAAAGTTATTTCCTGATTTTTATTTATTCATCAGAAAATAAAAGTTATATCTTGGGTGTTTACTTTTTTTTAATACTAATATTAAATTAAGATCGAATTCATCGGCCTATTCAGCGCAAAAACTCCTCTTTGATAACAATAATTAATTTTAATTTTTTCAATTTAAAAAGAATTTGGTTTCTAAGCGAAATATAAAATTATAAAAACAAAAAAAAAAGTTTCTGAGAAATCAAGAAAGAACTCGAAAAATAGAAGTCATGCAATAAATTTTATTTTCTAAGAAATCAGATATAACTTTTATTGTTTGATGGGATAATATAAATCAAAACGTAACTTTCATTTTCCGAGGAACTAAGAAAAATAAAGATCGTAAAGTAAAATTAAAGAAATAACTTTTATTTCTGAAATTTCAATATAAAATCCAGAACTAACTGAGTTTCTGAGGAATCAAGATATAACTTGATATATAGCAGTCAAGAAATAACTTTTATTTTACGAGGAATTGAAGTCAAGAGGTAACTTTTAGTTTCTGTTTGAAAAGTAATCAGGAAATAACTTTTATTTCTATATAAAAATCAAGAAATAAATAACTCTTGTTTTCTGAGGAATAAATAAAACTCAAAATATAATTATTATTTTCTCGGCGAAAAATTAAAATCAGAAAATAATGGTTAAAATGTAATTTTTTTAAATAAAACTCACAACCTCTAGCGTCCCTAATAAATACAAAACAATGTTGCCAACTCATTGAACAATACGAGTATAAAAAATGTTCCTCCATCGTGCGCTTAAACAGTATAAATAAAAAGTTTTTAATTTTATTGAATATATTGTGCCACATTTATAGGCAAAAGTTTATAAGTTATTAAACATAATCGAAATATTTTCCCTCGTAGATTTCACAATAATTTCTAAAACACGCGAAATGTTTAACTAAATGAATTAATTAAATGAAATAATTGCGTGCCAATTAGTAAATTATTATAACGTAAATGCCAGTAATTGTGTTAAAAGTGTATTAACAAATAAAAAATGTAATCCCAACGTCTAGTTTTATAATTTATTAAACATGCCACATGCCACCTGCCACATGCCAACCATTTCTCGTTCACTTTAAATACTCCATCCACAGTCGTTGCCACCTTTCAAAAAACGGAAGTTACTGATTAGTTGGTTTAAAGCTTTTTTCCTGTTTCTTTATTTTAATCAAAACAAATAAACACCGCCAAAGTCATTTTAACAATAATAATAACAATTATTATTATTATTATTAATATGCATATTTCATGCATATTTATCTGTTTTAATTGTGTGTTACCATTAAAACAGTTTGCCGTTTTTGCATTGAAATCAAATACTATAAACGAATATGATAATGAGGTTGGCAATTTGTGTTTGTAGTTGAGTTGGCAGACTGGCTGGAAGGAAGGAAGGAAGTTGGTGGAAGAATAACTTCATTTATATCACTTCACTAGTGCATAACGATTCGCTGTTTTTTTTTTGGAGTTGGAATTATTTCACTTCAATTTTATTTCTTTTTTTTTCTGGTGTGCTGCTGATAAATGTACAACAAATAATTACTTTGTATATTAAAAGCAACCGAGAAGTATTTAATATGACGATGGGTGGAGGAAGCAAACAGCTCGTGCCGCAAAACGATATGGAAATGAAGTTCGGAAATGATGAGAAGTATTCCCAGGTTCAAGGGGAAGAAACTCTCAAGTCTTTAATGGCATAAAGTACTGGCTATCAGGAAGCTTTTCATTATTTTTGTTGTTATTATTTTATAGTTAAAGACAAAGAGCCGCAAAAATAAAGTTTTTGCTTGATTTACTACCGGGTGTTGGGAATAAAAACAACTTTTTTTTAATTTAATTTCGTTCTGATTCTTTTTTGTTTAAATTTTTATATTGAAACATTAATAGAAACAAAACTCAAGTTTGATTTTGCTTTCTATATAAAGTCCCAAAGGAAACTGTTTTATTTTTTTTTTTTAAGCGGCAGTAAAATTTTTTTTAACTTGTTGATAATGGGATCCCTTAATAGTTTGCACCACTTGATATTTGCAGTTAAAGTAAACGTTTAGTGTTACTGAAATTTAAAAAAAATAGTTCGCAGTTTTATAATTCGCATATTGTGAGGGAACGACACAGGCCATCATCATTGTGTGTTTGCACGTAGAGAACGGATATTATGAGCAAAAATATTTTGCAGTGTTTGTTTTGAATTTAAAATGCTTTTTACCCAATTTTATTAAATGAAATTTATTTTGTGTTTATCTACACAAAAAAGCCTTTTATATTTTGTATGATTTTTTATTATTGTGAACAAAAATACATCTAAAAATGTACCACAAATTTACAGGGGGAAAGTTTTGATTTTGATGATGGTCAAATATGTGTTTTTAATGTCTCTTTTTAAAATCAACATTTTTGTGAATTGTAATATTTTGGTATTAAGAAATATTGTTATAGATCAGTGAACGGTTTTGCGTGCTTAGAAAAACATCTAGACGTGATGAACCCGACAAAATAATTTTTTTTTGCGCTCATAAAATTCACACTTTTCATAAAAACAATGACTTAATCATCGCTAAGTCTCGTGTGTTAAATCGGATGGACACTTTTCCATACGGATCAAGGAAGATTGTTCTAATAGAGAATATATATAAAAATCAATATTTTGATTTTTGAGTCTCTACTTCAGCCTACATTATTTTCCTACGCTGCATTCGATAAAATACCAAGAAAACGAAATAAAACATGATTGTGATCTTTTTCAAAGCCAAATTCATCAGCTTAAAAATAGAATAAAAATTTTTTTTCTAACACCGGAATTCAGTTTATAAACCCTAGTAATGCTACGTTGTTTTTAAATTTTACTTTTAGCGTAATTCTCGTTTCTGGTTTGCAAGTTCGTGTATAAGAGTGCCGATTTGGAAACTTTTCAATTATCAAATATGAATTTGTAGATAAAAGATAAAAATTAAAAATGTTAACTATAACTTTCACTGTATTATTTGGATATTTATTGGGCAGACCTTCCCCACGTTGATTCCCCATGTAAAGTTTTTACAAAATATGCGAATATTTTAATCAAATGAGATGCAATTTTGCAAATTATAAGATCATCATTGAAAGCCATGAAAATGGCAAATTAAATTAAAATAAACATAAGGCAAAAGCAAAAGAAACATTGAGAGCATTACTACGAGGGTTGTTGCATGCAGAGTAATAGCATTAATTATCCATAAATTATTTTAGTGTACTTCCTAACAACAGCGGAACTCACTTCCTGGGTTGCATATTAGAAGCTCTGCCGCAAGCGGTGGGTGTTTCTTTTTAAACAACACTTCTGATAATTGAATAAATTAATTTAGAATCTTAATAAATTTATAATAAAATAAGAAATCGTATTTGTTTTTTACTGTAAAAAAATTAGTTTCTCCTTTTTTACTGCCCTTTTTTGTTTTTAAAAATATGTAATTTCCGAATTTATATTGAAACAACAATGAAAAATATGTTTTATTTTTAAGAACATGAGTTTAATAGAAATATCCAAACGAATATTTTTAGTATATAAATTTTATTATAAGTTAATTAATTTCTGAAATTAATTTTAATGTTAAAATGCCAACATTTTTGATAATAAATTTATTCAAGATACGATTTAAATTTATATTCCTAAACAGAACAAAAAGTTTTATAAAATCAACAACTTAAACAACAACCTTTTTAATTTATGATACGATATATTCTAAGTTTTTTAACTTCCCGCTACGAAAATTGAAAATTTTAGAACTTGGGAAGTTATAGGTTCTACCCCGTTTAAAAAAAATCGAGTTCTGCTCAGATGTAGACGCTTTGAAATAGTAGGAAGCTTCCCTGACTAATACGGAGAACTCATCACTATGTCTGTACGTGTGTGTGTGTGTGTGTGTGTGTGTTAGTATAACTTTGGAGCGGCTTGACCGATTTCAATTAATGGCGTTCTAAATGAGTTCCACTGATTTTTTGTGAATTTGAGCCGATTTGAGCCGGTAGATTTAAAGAAATTTTGAACAAACTTAGAAAAAAAATGTTTATGTGTTTTTTTAAATAACTTTTAAACGGCTTTACCGATCGGTTTCAGAAACTCTCAATCAGCTCTGAAGATTAAAAAACTACGTCTGTCACTGAAAATCGGGTCAAAGTCGGGTAATCCGTCCGTGCGATATCGTGAACGAAAAAAATTCGAAAAAAGTAACTTTTTTCAAAAGCTCCCAAGTTATACATCCAATAAATTAGTGCTCTCAATTCTTTTATAGAACTTGAAGAACTCATCAATGAGAATCGCTTGGATAATTCATAATTTAAAGCAGTTCCAATTTATTAAACTTTCAGACTTTTTACCACAATCCACATTTTGATAGCTTTTATAAAAATGTTTTTTTCTCCAATAAAATTTTCGGCATAATTTTCAAACTTGTTTTTGTAAAACATTTAATGTCAACTAACACATGTGAGCCGTCTTGGGCTCACATCATAAATAACCCTCGTATACAAAGTCCCAATAATAATTAATTAATTAAACGAATAGTAAATGAATGTGAAAATATGCTCAACTGGTGCATAAATAGACAGTCTGTCTGCTGGCAGGTAACGTATCGTACAATATTTAAAACATAATTACTTAATTAGAAACCACCAACACTATTTCACATATTTCTGCAGTTAATGAATGGGCGCAAAATGAAAATCTATATAAAACTCATCAGACGTAACGAATCACAAGCAGTTGAACGCTTTCACGGACCAGAGCAACATTTAAGGATACGACTGAATAGCAGCCAAAAAAAACCCAAGCCAAACACGAAACACCTTTTCCAAATGTAGCAAAATGTTTAAAGTGTGTGTATAGAAAAAACAGGACAATAACAACAACAAAAAATTCAATTTCTTCAAATCGTAATTGAGAAACTCTGCACATCAATTTAAATGTTACAGATCCATCATAATCGTACCAGCGCCAAATTCGAGTTAATAAAAACGTTTCTCTTGATAATTCTGTACTCGTCATTCATGCCAACTTGTCTGCTGAAAACGAAAATGGTACATGGAAAACATTTTGTGATACATGTGCCGCTGAAGATACGAACGCATCATCATACGCACACCGTTTTTACGCAAGTGCACGGTGTGGGCAAAGACGGCCATGGTGGTGGAGGAGGCTACGGAGCAGGCAAAGCTTCGAAGCAAACTATTTACAAAATAATGGGCTACTCAACACATCATACGGGCTTAGCGGCTGCAGCAGGGCCAGGTGGCGGAGGCAGTGCTGGTGCTGGTGGCGGCGGCGGCAGTAAAGTCCATCACCACCGCCATCATGGCCACAATCATGGTTTTCGTTACAGCCGTGGCACCAGCGGCAGCAGCGGTTTCGATGACACTGACTACGACGATTATTTAAATTGTGATGAATCTCTGCCCCAACCAAGTGGAACTGGTGGCGGTGGTGGTGGTGGTGGGGGCGACATGATATTCAATCATTTTTCCAGACACGACGAAGAAGAATATCCGGACATTGAAGAGGTAATAGACGATGAAATGGGCGATGAATGGGAGTAGTTAAGATTCGGATGTAAGAATTTAGGCCTTAACTTTTGATAAGTTCAAATTAAGTTGTTGTTGATTGTAACAATTAAGTTAATTAATAGTTTTTTTGTATTTATAGGAAATAATAATTTATTTAATTTGTTAAAGTAAGAATTAGTTTAATATTGTAAAAATTAATCGAGGAGATATTAAATTCAATGCTTATTTGTAAAATCGAACATTTAATCAATTTAACGAAAATATTGATTGAGTGAAAAAATATATTCAAATATTGCAACATAATAAAGTCAATAAAATGTGAAATGTAAATATATTTAAAAGAGTATTTTCTTTCTAGTTTAAGCAAAAAACTATATTTTATAAAAAATTTTAAGACTTTTAAATTTGTGCTAAAATTAAAATATTTTAGTTTTTGAAGTCGTACTTTTTGAGAATAATATTTTAAAATATATAAGAAATATTATCAAGAACAGCTATTTACTTGATTAAGTGCTTTTTAAGAAAGTAACTTTTTAAAAAATGCTCTTTTTTGAGAAAAGCATTGAAAAAGAAAGTGTCCTTTGAAAAAGGTACTTTTTGAAAGTCATACTTATTGAGTATAATATTTTAAAATATATAAGAAAGTACTATTAAGAAAAGGGGTTTACTTAAATAGATGTCATTCGAGAAAGTATCTTCCTAAAAAGTACCTTTTGAAAAAAAATTTAAAGTTCTACATTATAAAAATCTAATTTTTTTAAAATGGTACTTTTAAAAAAACGTAAACATCTAAAAAGTAGGTTTTGCAAAAAGTACCTTGTGAAACATGTTACTATTTTATTATTTATGAAAACAAGCAAATATTGCGCACTTGAAGTCAAAACGAATATTTATCTAAATAAATCTGTCAATAAGTTGCAAAAACGTCCCATTGTTTACTGTGGGTTAGATTTTGTTAGCGACATTCGCTAACAAAGTATAGGGTAATACGGTAGTGCTCAGATACACTTAAGCATAAAGTTCAAAAGAAAAAGTTTTGGCTTGAGTAAATTGTAGCAAAAAGTTGAGAAAAATTGGACTTGAAGAATGTAAACAAACGGCAACTCTTGGTTTTATATTTAGTTTTGAAACAGTCGCCTAGAAAATATTTCATCTAGTGAAATTTATTATAATCGGACTACCCGTTTTGAAACTTCAGAATAGTTAGTAAATCTTTCTCAAAATCCCCCAGTGTGTTTTATACAACATTAAGCAATAACTCTTAAGACTTCATTATTAATTTCATAACGTTTATTTCATTTTAAATATCACTATTAATTCTTCAATTTCACTTACAATTTTTAATGCATACGATTGAGAATATTTTCCAAAATTATAATCTGAGCTCTTACCTGAAAGAAAAGAAAGCGGAATTTTATTATTTTTATTTAAATTTTAAAGAAAATTAGTTTTCATTGAAATAGATAAGATTTTAATAGATATAAACAGTTTCCTAATATAATGTAACAACATAAAAGCACCGTCATCAAACGTCTTATACAACACATTTCCTAAGAAATTTCACATTTTTATATCTAATAAAACTCTAATGCTGTCACAAACAATAACAATTCCACATGTTACACAAAAGCTTGCACTCACATAAAACACGACACAAATTGCATTGTGCAAATCCACGAACTGATGTGACAATTTCTCACACACAAAAATAAGAAAAAAAAACTTTGAAATCCATGTTAACAATTGTTTGTGCAAAAGCTGCATGCGATGCGATGCAACATCTTCAGGAATTGCAGGAAATAATTATGAACAGGAACAGAAAATATTCAAAGAGACAGACCGACAGACAGACAGACTTAATAAAATGGATTATCCCAAAAACAAACAACTGACATACTCCGTCTAGGCAGGCAGTGGAGGAATAAAATAAAGTAAAATAAGAAAAAACTTCCTTCATTCATATAAGAAAAGTCGTAAAATTGTTAAACTCAACAGATGAAGTAATTAAACATGACACATCTACAAAATCATAATCAGCCATAAACACAATACAAAAACAACTACAACAACTAAAACAATGAACGTATAAGAGGATTATTATTTATTATTAAAAATAAAATGCACACATTCACTGTTTTCCCAACGTTAAAAGAAATATTTTTATTGAAACAAGTCGAACTTTAATCATCATACACTGCCAATACGAGGGCGAGCTCATAAGGACTTAATTTCCGGTTGAATCGGGTGTTATTGAAAACTATTTTCGATATTTTTTTATTATTCTGTGGAGGCGAAAGTTTACAAGTTCATGAAATGGAGATTCACAATGTTTTACACGCGAAGTATTCGTGTTCCTCTCGAGATAAGTCATTGAAGGTCGTGTAGCCTGCATAATTTTGCATAAATTTATTTATCTCCAGATCCATGTATTTCATTATCACATCATATTTAACGTTAAAACCGGCAGTTAAAATCTGGTTTTGATATCTATAATGATTTGGTTAAAACCAACTTGAAACTATTTTTGAATTGGTTTTAAGCAGGTTCTATGAAATGCAACCTTGTTTTGCTGGCTTTTGCCCATGCTAAGTTAAGTGCTGCCAAGTTATATTTTGGAAACATCTGTCAATGTTCCAAGAATGTCCAGAAAAATCCACCACATCTGCATTTTTTCTTTCAGAATTTGAATGGTCATGTTTTAGACAAGGCAATTTTACTTGAAGTGATTCTCTTTTAAGACTGCTTGTTTCTATACACTCAGAAAATCTGCGTTAAATTTTTTTCCCAAAAGCTAATACGATGTCAAATTAAGAATGATATAAATTGAAGTAACTTTTTAGATACGAGAAGGTCTAAACCCCTCTTTTTTCTGCTCTCCTCTCTATCCTATAAACTCAGACTTGCTTCAAGAAAAACTGCCCTGTCTACGACATGATATGATTTTATGTGGAATAATGAGTTTTTGAAGCAATTTTTCGTTCTGTATAAGTATTTCTATACGTTTAAAATATTCATTTGCAAAATATATAAAATAATTTACATTTTATAATTTCTTAATTTTATGTACAAACAAAAACAGTTGCAGTACAGTTTGTGCATTAAGTATTTTAAAATTTAGAAGAAAATACTACAACATGTACACCAATTTCTATGAGTAATTGAATTTAATGTGTTCAAATTTACTGGACAATCTGTGTGTTAGAACTTGAAGTAATAATAGTGTTTTCACACTAAAAGTCAAAACCTGGTTTTAATGTTAACACCATAAACATGGCGTGCACACTGCAGATCTAATAAATTCAGATTCTAACACACAGATTGCCCAATAAATGCAATCAAAATAAATTAAATTTCTCAAAGAAATATATGGATTTGTAGTCGTTCTTATTTTCTTTTATAACACTTAATCCACAAACTGTACTGCAGCTGTTTTTGTTTGTAAATAAAATTAAGAAATTTTTCACTGAACTGGAACATAGAAATTCTGTTACATTTTGCGAATAATTAATTTGAAGTAATGAAAATATTTATAAAAAGTGAAAAAGAAAATGCTTGGATATAAAATTATTTAACAAAAAAAAATCCTGCAAATTCTGTGGTCTTTTCTGTGCATTCTTGAATTATTGTCAGATGCTTCCAGTATAAAACTTGGCAGCACCAAACTGACAAAAGCAGACAAAAACAAGGTTGCATTTCATCAAACCTGCTTAAAACCAATTCAAAAGTGGTTTTAACTAATTCTTTTTGCATGGTAAAACCAGGCTTGAACAGTAGGTTTTAACGTTAAAACCAGATATTATTAAAATCGTGTCAATGGGAGAACACTACTAACATAGTTTTCGTGCCTTATATTCTGTTAAGTAAATGAGCCACAATTCAATGTTTAACGTGTCTAATGCGACCCCGTTGCTCTGCATGTTACCAACGTTGAGTTGGTTCCATTAAGATTATCTATTTGAAATTATCATTTTACGTTTAACAATGAATTTATTTTCTGATTATGTTTGTTTAGCGTCGTACTTTGATTGAGTGGTTTTTTAATGAAACTGCATGTAATTAATTTACCTACAAATCCAGCTTAAGCGAAGCTTTCTAAATACTGGCGGCACACATGAACGTACGTACATCTTTCTTTTTTCCTTGTATAGTTTTTATGCAGATTTTGTTTTTATTTAAGATACTTCTTTTTTTTTGTTTAGCAGAGTCAGACCACCTTTACAACGCAATCATGTCGTACAAATTTATTTATAATATTTTCTGATAAAAAGTCAGGCAGGTGAGTTAATTTTATCTCATTTTCTACGTAATTTGTCTTTTTTAATAGACAAGAATATGGGCGACGTGCACACGTATTATGTTTATGTTGTCAGTTTTTGTTGTTAAACAGATTTACTTAACATGATTAATAACGTTTTAAGACTGTCATAAAATATTTCAAGCATACTAACTTAAGGCTGGCATAATGCGCCTCAATCAAGGTGTAGGGATAGTGATGGCCAAGCAGAGCTATTAATCGGTTAATTGCTCGTATGATTAAACCTCTTCAATTGTTGCAAAATATTTTTTTCTTTGTTTTATTTTAAGAGGACAACCTCTTAAAAAATAGGCCACAAATCGATATTATATCGGGTGCTTTTTTTTAGCGACAATAGGATTTAAAATGACAAGTGGTACTAAATAAATACACACGAGTACTGGTAATGAAAGTGCAATGGCTTTCGAAAACAGCTCTGTTCTGCTCTGTTACATAAGTTGAATATATAAAACTGTAATTTGAAATATTTATCGAGTCTTTCATAATCAAAAAATACTTTTAGCCAATAAAAAATAAATACAATTTAAGACAGAATATTTTTGAAATTAACTATTTTGTTGTTAAGGACTTATTGCAAATATTTGTAACAACATTTTCCCGAATTCAATGAAGCATTTTGAACTATTAACTATTTCATTTCACCCTCATATTTGCTTTTCTTGTTGCAAACAATTTTGCCATTGTTCCACTACAATCGCCTCGGTATTTGATACGTTAGCAAATGTAATAAATAAATAAACATTAACATATTGAACTTATCAAATTAATTATACAAAATACCTCCAGGCATTACACAATTTGATATTTTACAAAAAAAAAAAGAACAAAAAACAAAAACAAACAAGAATGTTGATTACAATTCTGTGGAGTTGATTAATTATTGAGGAAAGAATTACAACAACTGAAACATGCCCTGAGATTTGGTCGAAAAATCCTTTCAAATATTTATTCATTTATTGCTTAATTTGTTTTTGTTGATTGTGTGTGCAGGTAAAATACAAATTTTGATTTCTGGCATTTTCATACCCGGTAGCTTTTTAGTCGATAATAAAATAAATAAACAATGGAGCTTTTTGTTAAATCAAGTGGAATACCAAATTAAATTAATTCAACTGAAAGGGAAATTCTATTGTCTCATATTAAATAAATGTAGGGTGTTACCGGACCTATTCAAAATCCCTACCAGGAGGGCCAACGTTCATTGGCTGTTGCATATTAGCGGCCTTCGTCAGTATCCGTAACAAAAAATTCACCAGCGAAATAAAAAGCAAAAATATCCACAACGAAGTTCTCTATTCTCAACACTCATCGCCTCCTCTCTAGTTCTGGCACAATTCACTGCATTTGCAAAGGTCATCCCCTGAAAGATGGTCCAAGACAAGAAAAGGATAAAATCTAAACGCCTTTTGCGATCTATTCCACAAGCTAATCAGCATTGAAAAACCACGTCCACCGTCGTAAATAGGGTCAAAACCGGTTAATCCTTTCGTGAGTTATTGCGAACGGAAAAATTCAAAAGAAGTGTTCTTTAACTCAGATATTGTAGATCTGATGACGAGTAGTTAGTTTTCCCGATTCTATATCAAACACTGCTGATCGCATGAGAATCGTTTGATTAATTCAAAAGTTACCGCCGTTTAAAAATTAAAATCGTAGGGTTTTGTGACACTCTGATTAGACTTGTGAGCTCATGGAGCACTACAAACCGCGTTGTGATATCTCTCCAACTAAAATTTGAACTGCCGAATTTTTTTTTGGCATTTTATTTTCACATTTTTGCAGATCCTTTTTAATATTTCCTTTGTAGTGAGTGTTAACTTTTTAATAAAAATCTGCAACAACAGTCATCAGAACTGCAGGGACGATTGCAACAAAATCTCTCCTCTATAAAATATTTAGAATATTCAATATTCCTTGATTATCCTTAATTTTGCTTTGCTTCCTGTTGTCCGCTTCTGCAATAACAACAGCAAAATTGATTCAATGCAGGAGTATTTCATTGTGTTCTTGCAAATGCAGGCAGGGGCGCAGAACATGAGTTCCGGGAGGTGCAACAAAGTCCAGCCTTCAGTTGCAGTTGAGTTTTTCAAGGAACTGTTGAAAATTAAATTTTTTTCTATGATTCTAAAAAATTAGGAGCCTTTTCAGATTTGCTGAAGATTGTACAGCAGCAGTTGAATAGATTTTTTGCAGTGCACATTTCCAGAGTTCAATAGTGAATATGGAAACAGTTGAATTTTCAATTGGTATTTGTGTGAGTGTGTGTATTCGAGCTCATTATTATTGGTTTTCAATATTTGTAAAGGAATTGTGTCGGGGGGGTTGAGAAGAAAGGAAAATTTTGTTAGTTTTCATGGAAACTTGCATTCAACTCGTTTTTCATAAAGAAAATAATTTCATTATTATTCCTACAATAAATATTTGCTATCTCAAATTGTGTATGTGTGCATGTGCACATACACTTGCGTATGTGTTAGTGGTATGTGTACTACAGTTGTTTGGTTTTGTATTGTTCAGTTTGATTTTTGCGAGTACATTCTTTTATTATTGAAAGCAAACTTTATTATTTATTGAGATCTGAGAAAATGTTTATTAAATTAACTACGGAAGTACAAGTCCCAGTACGATACTAGAAATAGAAGTTTTAGCCTTAACGTTTTTTATTGCTTCGCCTTCCACTCCGACCCGACCCTTATTGATGTCGGTTACAGTGTTTGAATTTCGTATTCTATTTAAAAATATACAGCAGCCTCAAATTTATTTCTAGAGGTGGATAACCAATTCTCGTTATTTGTTATCGTTGTACATGATTTTTATATTACGGAGCCCCACTCCTTTCGTTGTAAGTGAATGGATTTATAAACCAGGAATAATAAATGCCATTTTCCAAATTGTACTTTTTTGTGTGTTTGACCAGCGTTTTGGGGATGACCCCGGCGTATACAGTGAACAAGAAAAGAGAGGTCTGTGTTAAGAGGACAAGTGAAGACAAACTGAACAAGAGAGAATTTTGTTAGAGTTATTTTCAGCGTTATCAAGTCGATGTTTCTCGCCCGTTTTTAGTGCTTTTTCGATTCATCGACGCGAAATATTTTGAAGTTGGTGTTCTGTGCTTTTTAAAAAAAATATTTGGTGTTTTTTTCATTGATGTTGGTATTGAAACCAAATTGTATTTTTTATTAACAAACAAATAAATACATAAACTTATGTATCCAAGAACTATGTAAAGAATTGAAGGCGTAACTACACGGTGTACCAACGCGGTGGAAACATGATTTTAGGAAAAGAAAAGAACTCATTCGAACTCACGAAATACTTATCACATTAAGTTTTCACTAAAATAATGAAATATTTTTGAAGCAACTTTAAGGGATAAATTTTTCTAAATTATCGTGTGATTTTTTTTACTTGGACCAGCACTCAAGGTCCAATTAAATTGCCACAACTAGAAAGAAAGGGAAAGTGTTAATAGGCAAAATTAGGAAAAATTTGAAAATATAATATTTCGTTGCAACTATTTTTCAGTGTTATTAACTCTCTGGATTTCACCCCGTTTTTAGCGCTTTTTCAAAACATTTTGAAGTTGGTGCTCCGTAACTTTTTTGTTGTTCCGGTGGCACTAAAACCAAACTGAAATTTTTTATAAAAAAAACAAAGAAATAAATTTATGTATCCAAGAACTATTATCACATGGAACCAATTCACCTAAAGGTGTTTTCTTTTGTGAAAAACATGCAACATTTTTTCTTTTATTTTCTAAAAAAATGCAAGTTGGAAAAATTTTAAAATAGAAATAATTTTTCGCGAGGGATATTGAATTAATTTCTAATCAATATTTCATTTTCAAATGACAAATTGTTGCCAGTTTTTGTTGAAACGTCGCTTTCGCCAGGGACTGTCGTTTAGATTTTCTTTCAAAATTTCTTTCAATTCATAATAAACAGGCGGCTAAATACAACAATGCGTTCAAAGAAGAACATCCAAGTCCATAATCACTCTTTAGTTCTCTGTTTGTTCGGAAGCGGTCTAACAAACGGTGATAAATAATCACTGATGATGGGAACGTAGTGGCTTCCGAAAACTTCGTTTTTTCTGTTGTTGCTAATTTTCTCTTGTTTCTTTTTCAGTCGATTCATTTTCCTTCCTTCTGAATCCTACATTACAAAACTTAGCCTGACAACAATTTAAGATTTAAGAACGAAAAATGTAGGGTGTTTCTTATAGAGTGATACAAGTTTAAATCATAATAAAACAGAGTAATATATTTTTGATATCAATGAAACGGTTTTTATTGGATAGAAAATTTTATGACATAATTGCTTAAATATGATTTCGGCCATGTGGCCGCCACGGCACGGGAGCAATCTGGAGCACCAATTTTCACAAACAGTAACATTCTGACCATCATCGTTTTTGAAGACAAATGGATAATGACTCCGCCAGCCCATAAAGCGCACCAAACAGTAATTTTCTGTGGATGTAATGGAATTTCGACAAAAGCTTGTGGATTCTCCTCACTCCAAATGCGACAATTCTGTTTATTTACGTACCCACCCATTCAACCAAAAATGGGCTTCATCGGAAAATAAAATTTTGAATGGACGTAGTGCACGATAAGTTTGACGAACAGAATCATTATTTTGATTATAAATTTCCACAATTTGCACGCGTTTCTCGATCGATTAATTAATATATTTCTTCAATCCGAGAGGAAAGAATTTGGCTGTAGTAGAAAGAAAGATGGTAAACATGATCGTGCATGTGAGAAAAAAGCTACTCACCAGCACATCCCCAGTATTTAAAAATGTTCGAGTCTATTAAAACTAAAAAGTTTTCCATAAATTGATTTTCAAATTCTAATTTTACTACGCGAACGCATACAATTAATGGAAGGGAATTAGTGAAAGCCATAAATAAGTAACACGAACATTTTCTTCGATAATTATTACAAGTCATGCCCTGCCCAGTTCAATAACATGACCACAATCAATGAATTATGTCGATGGCGATGACGATGACGATGTCGGTGATGACTCAAAACATGAAGTGTTCGAAATAAAAGTGAAATTTTAAAAGGCACTAAATATTTTTAAAATTTAATTTTCATGTTTTTCTGCTGCTGCTGCGGCCAAGTTCTTTCTTATCGTTGGCGCGTTAAGAAACGCTGTACCTTTTCAAAAGTGCACTGTAACGAGTGCAGCGTTTTTGATAGTTTTCCAAAAAGAAAACACCGCACAAAACGAAAATCTACTTAAAAACTTCATATTATGAAAAAGAAATTAAATAGAAATGAACTTACGCATGCACACACACACACACACACAAATGCAACAGCAGCAAACAATAGGAAAGCAGATCCAATTGAAAAAAAAAATTTTTTAATTTAACCAGAAGACATTAAGACCAAAAGTTTGTTCGGTATATAAATAAAATACTAGAATGCTTTTCAACATTTTGTATCGGTGTGGAAAAGAAAATGGTATGTGCGCGATTTCGCTTCTGATTTTGGTTGAAATTAATTTTTAAAATTTATTTCAGGACTTCCGGCAAAGCTGTAAATTTATTTGGTTCTTAAGCTTGTGCCTGTTGAGTCAGCAACGCAACATTCAAAAACGGCAAGTTGCTTATCAACTCACTACAGAGTCCTTAAGGATACCACAACAATATGTTATCGAGCCCACACAGAATTTAAGGAACAATTCGGAAAACTCGGCAGCTCTTCCTCATGATTCTGTAGATTTCGATAATATCGAAAGTAAAAATGGGAGCTTGGCTTTGACGAACTCTTCACCTCAACTAAAGGACGATGCGAAAAGTGATAATGCTTTAAGCGAAAAGAATCCACAAAATGTTTTATTAATAAAAATCTGTGAAAATGATAAAATTTCCCAACAAACCTTGGAAAATAATTTGAAAAACCTCTTGACCATTTCCAATTACTCTGAGAGCAAATCAAATTTAATAAATGACACCAATAAAAACCCTATTGAATCGAAAGTGGAAGCTGAAAGTGCTGCAATGCCAGCAACAGAAGATAAATTAAAGGAAACAGCGCCACCCGAAAGCATAATATCTACAACAACAAACAGTTTTGAAATTGAAGAAGAATTTAACTCCGCAAAAGTGAATGCTTCGGAAGGAAAGCCGGTGTCAGCTAATAAAAATCCCACTGAAGAAAGCGATTACATAAACTCCGAAAGTGCAATAAATTCTTATAGTGCAGAAGATGGTGTAGAAAAAAATATCAGTCCCGAAAGAGAGGTTAATAAAGAACTCACAGTGAATTCGGAAATTAGAAATCTTGTAAGCGGAATAAATTTTAACGACTCCGAAAATAACCAGATCACAAATGATACGCCTTTCAAAAAATACAATCCCACAGATTCGGAAATGATTATAAATAAAACAGAAGAAACAACAATTGAAAACCGAAAGAATGACTCTACTATAAAATCAATCCTAAATGACTCCGAAAATCCTCATTCTGCCCCATCATCAAATGAAGAACATTTCAAGGAAACAACAACTAACCAAACGACATTGGAAGGTATTTCACAAAACTTCACTATTAATTTTGAGTTAAATAAAGAATTTTTTTCAGTGCCACCGTTACAACAACTGCCTGAAAATCCTGTGATACAAAACGTTTCCCAGGGAATAGTCGCTCAACAAAATATCAGCCAAATAATTCCAAGTTCCATCACCGAAACAACAACTTCTTTTGCAACTCAAACACCAGCGATATCGCAAATAATAAAACCCAATACCACTGCACGCAGACCATCTACTACTCGTAGACCTGCGACATATCCTGGTTGGCAGGCAAACTTTCCCAACCCACCTTCGGCCCCAATAATACCACCCTTTTTCGTTAAACCCATCAATAGCACGATTAATACCAACAATCAAGCCCACAAAAATACTTCTGGTTTCGGCGTCTTCGCTTTACCAACGAGATGGATACCGAAATTCAGTAATTTTTTTTCTCCCTTTAGTTTCATAGAAACCCGACCACCACTCAATGATGCCGCATTAATTCCCTCACAAAGCAGAGATTCAGCACTGTGGCATGCTCTACTGCAACGTGGGAAACGTATCAATAATATCACTTTCGGTAATTGGAGACCGTGGAACCAGTTAACGCCTACAGAGTTGGCAAAATATACTAAACTCGGCAACAAGAGTCCACAAGTAACTAAAACTCCAAATAATCAAATGTTGCAGTTCTACTTTCCTCTCAAATATCCTGTGCAAGGACAAGTCTTCAATGCAACATCGCCGAAAAGATTTGATGTCAAAGCGAAAGAAGGAAGAGCCAACGATCCAGAAGTAAAATTTCCAGCAAAAGAACTGTCGATCACGGTAGAAAAAAGTGAAGGCAACGGAATCAATGACAAGTCCAAAGATGATGAAACTACCTCGTTGTTATTTGAATTGGAATTGCCAAAACCCATTATGCGGTTCTTAAAAGGAATCATGGATACATTCCTGCCACTATACAATTAAATTTTTTTATGTGAACAATTGCAAAATATATAGAAGAAATAATTTTTTATCAAATAAAAATCTATATGCTTTCTTCAGTTTATTACATTTAATTATAAAATTAAAATCAAAAATTATAAATAATTTAAATACAAGAGGATCTCTGCACAGTTTCCATTCTGTTAATGCAACAGTCTTCTGTTAACGTGTCACCCTTAACATGAGGCAGCTGAGACCGTAACAGACTTCAATATTCTTCTCTCTTACATTAACATATACAAGGAGAAATGTTACGAACAGTATGAGATATTTCTTAACAGTGACGCAAATTACATGGAATTATGTTAAATATTTCGTGGAAGCTAAACTTAAACTGTTCATAACTTTTCACTGGGTAACAAGTTTTTGGTAATTTTTTTTTAGCTAATCATATAGGATTTTACTTTCCTATTAGATAAGATTTAAATTTGCTTTATAAATTGAAAATAGCCTGAAATACAAGCGGGAAGTCATACAAGTAGCAAAGTTTTATTATAAAATCAGCCTGCTAAAGAGCCCTTCTTTAACAGAACAAAACTATCACCGAAAAACTATGTCCACATAAGATATATTATTATTTTTTTTAATTTTATGCCAGTTTAGGTTAGCTTTAAGGGCTATTGCTTCCGCAGGCAATCCACTTGGGTCTGTTGATTCGGTCCCTTTGTGAATAACCCCGCCCTACCACTGAATGGTTTACCTACTTATCAAGAGTAAGCGATTCCTATGGTTAAATTTAAATAAAACAAAGTGTGTGGGAGCTTTCATCGAATTTTTTTATTCATTTGAAAGACCTATTGAACCCATTATGTGTGGAACGTAATAGTGGGCATATGCCCACCCTGACTTCTCTTGGAGTAGCGTATTCCAGTCGTCCAACTTTCCATGAGTACAGCGAAATAAGTCATACTAACTTTAACCGATGACACGGATTATATGGGATTTAAGGGCCGCATTGGCTTATTCGCATACACCTGCAGCTTAGGGAAGCCGCACAAGAACAAGTCAAACGGCGTCAATTCGCACGGAGGATCACCTCCATATTGGGTGGCCATGCCCTCACATCCCTCGAGCAGAATATACAGTGTGTGGCCACATAGACCAATTTTTTTCTCAAAGAAATATCAGCCGAGCACACCACACTGTGACCTAATGGGACTGTATTGAACCCATGTCGATACCATGTGGACTGGTATCATCACAAATTTGACAATTTCATTTGCTCATGTATCCATTCATCCAGAAGTGGGCCCCATTGCTGACTATAACTTTTCCCGCGGTACGTTAATAAAAAAATTTTATTGTTTGCTAGTGTTGTTGAATATTAATTTCGTTCATGCTGATTTGACGAAAAACACTGAATAAATGACAAATAATTTGACATACGCAGCATTTAAAAGACATCCTCTATCAGCTGGCAAGTTTCAGAAGTCCCTGCTTTAAGACTCTTTATATGTTACGATCCCGTAGTGGTCAAAATTATTCCATTTGCAAAATAAATTTTCATTGCGAGTTTGTAAATATATACGGTTGTTTTTTTTTTCAAACTAAAGCTACTGAAATTCAATACAAATAACACAAGGTTTTTCGTATCCTCTTTTATTTGTAATACAGGACTTTTTAAGAGAACAACGTGAAATACTTCTTCACCAACCTACCAAAGGAAATATATTACGTCTATTTACACAAAAATACCTATTAAATAATATCTATTTTATTAATTTTGATGAAAGATAAGTTACCCCAAAGTGTACCACAATATCCGCGGGGTATTCATATATTTGATACCTGAGATGTTTGAAAAAATTTTCTTAACTGAAATGAAAACTTACAATTGTTTAAAAACAATGAAACGTTTTTGTATTTCTCAAAACCCTACTTTATATTTAATTTGCGAAGAAAAATTTATTTAAGAACAAACTTACTTTTACCTGCAGTTTTTACGTTAAAATAAAAATTTTTAATCAACGTTCAATCCTGGCACGAAAAAATATGAAAAATTATTCGAATTTTCAATATTTACGTGTAGAATAAATTTTGAAGGGACCCTTCCCCTTAATTTCTGCACTTTATTAATAATTGGCAAAGGAAATAATACAGATAATTATTTACTCGTTATATGAAAAGGAAACAAATGAGCTATTGGCAAATTAGATAAATAAAACATAAAAGCAGTGGAGTTTTAGAAATATATTTAAGAAATAAAACATAAATCTGAACTATTAGAATCCAAAAGTCGTAAACATTTTCCCAGGAATATTAGAAGAATTCTTTTGTTAATCCTCTTAAATGCTGGCAACTCGTAAAATGTTTGCCATAAAATGCCACCAAATTAAAATCCATTTATATTAACTTAAATAATAAATAGATCCATGAAAAGTTAATTATCTTTTATAAAAAAAAAGTAATAAAAACTTTTACAGAATTAACTAAAAATTATACAACTTTTTGATTAAACTAAATAAATACTCAAGCAGCATATGAAATTGAGTAACTCTAAACTTAATTCTTAAATACCAGTTAACAAAAGAAAAACTAACAGAATAGCAGAACCAGCCAGACGACTGACAAATCTAATACGTACTTAATTTAACGACACTAACCCCAGAGGAACGGCTGGCCGGCATAAAAACTTTTATTACAATTTTCGTTGATGGAGTGCGAGCACTAACAAAATATGTGACTCGTCTTAAGAAGACGGAAATTAATGATGCAAAAGTCATAAAAAGCGTATTATGGCAGCTCATTTAACATAAATTAAAACTGTGAAGCGTGTTGTAATTAAATTGTAAAAGACGCATTAAAGTCAAGTGACCGACAAGAAAAAACAACTTCCAAAAGAAACTTCTGGCAGTACAACGACACGATTCTGTGCTGTTTAGTTTTCCAGCCGTAAGATATGCAACAAGTTTTTTAGGAAGCAGCTCCCGTATATATACACTCCCATACAGTTTGTCAAATAATTATTTGCACAATATGTGGCATATATCTGAGGCGTGAAATAAAATAATTTTATAATTCAAGATGTCAAAAAAATTTTTGTGCAGTTAAATTGAAAAAAATAAAATTTTAAAAATTATTTTTTCTAAGGCAGCTTTCGCTTGTTGCTTTCTAGTAACACATGGCAACAAGGTCTTGAAGGCAACCTTGCAAATTGTAACAAATAATTTTGTGTCCAAACGCACAGCACTTTTGTATTCAAAACGCAAATGAAAACAAGCAACGCAGTAAAAAATATTTAAATGCAAATCATGTGCAACGATGTACCAACGGGGTGGCGATACGATATATTGGAAACAAGATTTATTCGAAGTCATGAAATAGTTATCAGATTAAGTTTTCACTAAAATAATGAACTAATTTTGAAGCAACTTCAAAATATAAATTTTTCTAAATTATTGTGTAATTTTTTTTTTTAGACTCGGGGGAAGTCCCCTACAAGATCACATTTTGCCACAGCTAGAAAGAAAGGGAAAGTGTTAAGAGGAGAAATGAAGAAAAATTAGAAAATTGAATATTTTGTTGCAACTATTTTTCAGTGTTATTAACTCAGTGGTTTTCACCCCGTTTTTAGCGCTTTTTCAAAACATTTTGAAGTTGGTGCTCCGTAACTTTTTTGTTGTACCGGTGGCACAAAAACCAAATTGAATTTATTTATAAAAAAAAATGTATAAATAAATTTATGTATCCAAGAACTATTATCACACTGAGCCAAATTCACCTAAAGGTGTTTTCTTTTGTGAAAAACATGCAAACTTTTTTCTTTTATTTTCTAAAAAGTGGCAGTTTGGAAACATTTTAAAATAGAAATAAAATTTCGCGAGGGATATTGAATTAATTTCTAATCAATTTCTAATTTTGAAATGGCAAAATGTTGCCTGTTTTTGTTAAAAAGTGTGGGAAATTTTGCATTCTTTTTGAGTAAAGAGATCAATACAAGACATCGCTTTTACAGGAAATGTCGTTTCGATGTTCTTTTAAAATTTCTTGCGATTGATAATAAACAGGCGGAAAAATACAAGAATGCGTTTAAACAAGAACATGCAAGTCTGTAATCACTCTTCAGTTCTCTGCTTGTTCGGAAGCGGTTTAACAGACGGTGATAAATAACCACTGATGATGGGAACGTAGTGGCTTCCGAAAATGTTGTTTTTCTGTTGTTGCTAATTTTCTCTTGTTTATTTTTCAATATTTAATTTTTTTCTTTCTGAACTCTGCGTTACAAAGCTAAGCCTGACAACCCCTTCAGATTTAAAAGCTTAAAATATTTTCTTCGATATTTGAAAAACTGATTTTTTTCTTAAAAAAAAGTTTCAAGTGTATAATTTTTATTCGTGTATATTTTATTTTATTTTTTTTAATTAAAAATTTTTACTTTATTTAAAATAAAAATCAGTGCTTTTTTGCGAAAAATTGTGCAAGTTTTTCATGGTTGTATTGCTTTTTGAAATTTCATGCTGCTATTTTTTATTTTCTTTTACTTTTTCTTGCGTTCACTGCTTTAGACAACATTACCCTGAAATAGGAAATAATTACTTAACAAACTGTATGAGACATTCGAATAGCTTTTCTATGACGAAATTCAAGCGGCGATATTCAAGCAACGAAATAGTTCCAGGAGTACATTTCAATGCCGGTAAGTATTTCTAACTTTTTAAAATAAGTCCAGGACTAAATTTTAAAAAATTAGACAAATTTCATTACAATGTTCACTGTATAACCTGAGTTTTGCAAAGATTTTTATAATTCATGTGACTTCTTGAAAACAAATACACTTTCCTACAAACCATAAATTTGGTCACTAGACCAAATCATGTTGTTGTATCAAAAAGTTAATAAAATTCTTTAATAAGGATGGGCTCAAGGTATATGCCCTTACGCAAAAACGCAGGCACATAAAATTTAAATTACCAAAAAATTTTATGTATCTACGAGAGTGCACTGGCCGTACTGCAGAGCAAACACTTTCTAAAAATTTCGATTGTGCTCTAAAATTTATGTTCGTGAGTGGTTAGTATTTTGCAAAATATCAATTATTTATAAAAAGAAGTCAAGAAAGTTGTTGGTGGCCTTAAAACTTCAAAATGAAAGTTACTCGTTCAATTGTGGAGGAAAGCTCATTGAAGAATGTGAAAACAAAATTAATGAACAACAACTTTTTAACTTGTCAGTTCCCACGTTTAACGCAATAAAATTATATAGAAAAAAACAAAACAGGAGCTACTCAACCTCTACATCCCTGCACCAAAAAGAAAAATATATATTGAAAATGTAATAAAATTCTTAGAGCGAACTTTTCCACTTTGTTAACTTCGTGTCATTCCACTTTCTAGACAGAACGTTTTTTTTTTCTGTTTTTTTTTTGCGTTTCCTCCAGAACGAACCGACCTTTTCCTCTTTTGTAATATTTTCGAAGCACAACGTTTGACTTTTCTTAAACCTCCTTCCCCCAATTCTATGGTGTTGTGAATTTTAGCTTTTCGGTGTTAATAAATTAACAATTGTTTTGCTATTAATAAAATGGTTATTTCGAGAATTTATTGGTAGTAAATTTTAAAGAGCCTGTTAACAAAAGAATTTCATTAAGTTGAAAATTTTAATTTGAAATATAAAGAAACCCACATAATGGGGGATATAAGAGAGCTGAATTGTTGCCAGCTGGGACGCATGTTGTATAACAGGCGTAGCCACGAAAAATGATTGGAAGGGGTAAATTACATATTTTCTAGACCTTCAATTGAAAGCTGCAGGATATGGACTAGGGAAAATCCAAAAGCAGTTTAACAGCTACAATTAGAATCATTTTTTGTTTCCGTGACCACTTTTAGATTTCTTGTGAGTTGGAACCGATTTCAAAATATTCCAAAATAATTGAGAATAATATATTTTCAAATGATTTTTCTTTTTCTTGGAATAATTTTTTAACAGTGATTTGCTATAAAAACAACTCAGAGTTCCCATCCTTTAAATTTCAAAAAGCACTAAAACCGAGAAAAAATCGCAAAAGTTTAGCACTGAGTTGAAGATATTTAATTTAAAAAATATTAAAACAAAATATACACGAATAAAAATTATAGATTTGAAACTTTTGATATGGAATTCCTGAAGAAGTCACACAATGGAGTGTCGAAATACCGAAAACCAATTTATAATTTAATAAAAATAAAGAGATCTTAAGCTTAAAAATATTAATCCATATTATTAATCAAAAAGAGGTAAAAAAACTAGAAGAATTAATTTGATACTTTTGTTAAGAAAAATATTTTTTTTTGCAAATTGAAGAAAATATTTTCCGTTTTTAAATCTTAAATGGTTATCAGGCAAAGTTTCGTAACGTAGAATTCAGGCAGAAGTAAAATGAATCGACTGAAAAAGGAACAAGGAAAAATTAGCAACAACAGAAGAATTCAGTTTTCGGAAGTCACTACGTTCCCATCACCAACGCTTATTTATCCCCGCTTATTAGACCGCTTCCGAACAGCCAGAGAACTGAAGAGTGATTACAGACTTGGATGTTCTTCTTTGAACGCATTCTTGTACTTGACCGCCTGTTTATTATGAATCGCAAGAAATTTTGAAAGAAAGCCGAAACGACATTCCCTTTGAAAGCGATGTCTTACGTTGATTTGTTTTCTCAAAAAAACTGGCAACATTTTGCCATTTCAAAATAAAATATTGATTAGGAATTACTTCAATATCCCTTGCGAAAAATTTTTTCTATTTAAAAATTTTTCCAAACTGCCACTTTTTAGAAAATAAAAGAAAAAATGTTGCATGTTTTTCTTAAAAGAGCACACCTTTAGGTGAATTGGTTCAATGTGATAATAGTTCTGGGATACATAAACTTATTTATTAATTTTTTTTTAATACAAAATTTCAATTTGATTTCAGAACCACCGTCACAACTAAAAAAAACCCCAGAAATTTATTTTAAAAAGCCCAAAGCACTGGCTTAAAAAATTTTCTCGTCGATAAATCGAAAAAGCACTAAAAATCTAAATACATTTTAACACACAAAGTGTCCAATAAACTGTATTACATAATATTAAATTCCTCATAGAATTAAGTGTATTTTTTGTTGCATTTTATTATTATTTAACGAAAAAAACTGCGCTGCAACAATTCAAAATAAGAATTATTTTATATTTTTCAATTAAAAATTTTAAATTTATGGAATTATTCACACAAAACAAATAAATCCTTTAAAGACTTATTATTTTATTAAAAAAACCTGAAAGAAAATATGCAGAAGTGGTGGATTTTCTTTGAACATTTACAGATGTTTCCAGTACGTAACTTGGCAGCACTCAACTACACACAGACGAATACAGGAAAAAACAAGGTTGCATTACATAGAACTATTTAAAACGAATTCCAAAGCGGTTTTAAGTTGGCTTAAACAAAATCTTTTTGTATGGTAAAAGCAGGCTTAAGCAGCAGGTTTTAACGTTAAAACCACAATTTATAAAAACCATGTAATCGTTGAATTTAGGTTTGATTATTTTGATTATAATATTAAAAACCTTTAATACGTTCGACAAAATTATATTTTCAACTAACATGTAGTTTTAATAATGGCCCTAAATTTGTTTAAATATTTCTTAAAAGTTATTGTTCACTAATTTCAACTTTAAAATAACTTTTCCGAACTAAAAAAATTCAAAGAGTTATTAATCACAAAAATATCTGCAGCAAAATATTCGTGATTAATAAAAAAAAACTTAAAAATGGTCTCTTCGCCCATAAGAGACGAGAATTGGGAGATGGAAGGTCATGGATCAATTAAGCATGGTCCTTCTTTTACCCTACACACACCATGAAGTCATCACTCTGAACTCCTCTCAAATCGTTAAATTTCCATCAAAACTCGATGTCGTCCACTTGTTGGAAGGAAGAAGATAAAATAGCGACTTTGAAATGGATAGTGGCCTGAGGCTTTTATACCTTTAACGTACGTTCGAATGTTAAGTGTAACCAGTACCAGAGTTAAGATCGTCATTTCTCAAACCACCCTCGTTTGTTAAACTCATATTAGCAACAGCATTTAAGGCAGAAAACTAAAGCTTTTATTTTCTGCATCTGCATGAATCTTTTTCTGTTTTATATCTGTAGCATTCCTGTTAACGTGTATGTGTATGTGTATGTGTATATGTATGTGTATGTGGATGAGTGTGTTAGAGTCTGTTTATTTTTCGTTTCAAAAGCTTCTGCATTATCCTGGTCAAATATTTGTCTGCTGAAGATAGTTTTAACCGCACGTGTGTGTGTGTGTTTGGTTTGTTAAAGCGGCTGATGATGATGCTGGGCTGCTGCCAAATTTAGCATGGCCTTGAGCAAAAAACATCTGGCTGATGGTGTCTTTTTATGGTTTTTTTGTTTGTTTGTTGTACTACAACAACTTATACATAAATTTAGCAGTGCAGCAGACATTAAAATGATTCGTTTGTTGTATTGAATGGAAACCAGTACAAGAGACATGGAATCGTCCTGTTTCAGCACATTTTCTAAAGGATTTATGGTCGTAATTTCAATTTTAGCCGCTCTTAACAAACTAGTTCCGTTACTGGCAGCAAAATGTGTTATTTCATTATGAAAATAATAAAAAAAAAATTACATCTGCAACTTTAATTTTGAGACGATTATCAAAATAGATTTCTTTCTTATCCCTATTGTCAATACGCCATATTTCCTTTTATCTCTTGAAATAATAAATGTTTTGCAGACATGCCATTCTTGTCTTTTTTTTGTTGTTGTTCTTTTCTAACAACGTTTATATCACTTTTACAGCCGCGGCAATAAAAAATAAACACCAGCATTAAAGTTGTCAACTAAACGACATCTTTATTTTCCCATTGACTTTCGAAATGAAATGAGAACATAAAATAGCATGTGAAAACAGCCTTTTCACGTTGACACACATGAATCTGTGGATTCTGCTCGCAGAATGTCATTTTTTATTTGGTTTTGAAAATATGAAATAAAATTGTTTTAATAAAAGGAAAGAAAAGCAAACATGGAAATGGCATTCTAGTGTTATTTGATTTAGAAGTTTTCGTTCTGATGACGGAGCGAGTGAGTATTCTTTATGTTACACTCCTTCTTTTTCACATTCGTTTCAGTTAACCAACTCCAGTTTTATTTTCATTTTAGTTTTTACGTTCAAGGGCCCGGGAGGTTACAACAGCTAAAGTACGTGCATAAAAGGGAAAAAAGGAAAAAAACTCTCGACAATTTTTATTACATATTTTTGCTATTTGTTGGAGTATGAAAATTATAATTTTTCTTTTTCAAAAGCAAGGCCAACAAAATGTCTGTCTATATGGAAGAAGAGGAAGAAACGAATTTAAGTTTAAGTTTGTTAAGCAAAAGAGATGAAACGAAATAATGAAAATAACTTTATGCGATTTAAATCTAATTTCTTTGCACTTTTCGCTAAGAAACTTGAATTAGAGAGTTTGTTACGACTTTCTTTAAATATTAATTTGGCGTTGATATGTGCTGCGTAATATTTTGAAGATTTTTTTTTTATCGAAATTAGCCATAAATCATGCAGCATTAACGTAAAGTGATAAAGATTATTTTTTCGAATAGGAATGGATATCTGAATTTTAGCTGCGCTGCAAGAAATAAATGTTTCTGGTGAAGAGGGTGCAAAAATATATATGAATTTATTAGTGTCTTGAAAGATTATGTCTGAGATTTATTTTAGGCGGGCTTATACTGAAACCGCCGCTTGTTATATTGAAACTTTACTGGAAGTCTTACAACTCCTAAGTTGCCATAATAAGGAGAACTCAAAAGCGAGTCGTTTAACAGGAGCAGCCACTAAAAACATCTCACAGAAATATTTGTTATAAGATTGTTCCACAAGACTTTCAATATTTGATATCCAAGATTTAAATTCCAACGCCAAAAATAAAACAAAGTTTAAAATACTTAAAGGTTTTGCTCTTGTTTTTATTTTAAACTAAAATTTAATTCTGTTATTCAAGTTTTTTGTAACTAAAAATATTAAAAGATTCAAGACCTTATTCACAAAGTATATATTGCGCTTATAAGCTGCTTATAAGACACATTTCGTACAGAAAACCAGCAGCATAAATTATTTTTGTGCATTAGAAATTTATTTTATTATTTAAAACATAAAGAATGTTTTAACAAAATTTTAATTTTATTTAATTTTTAATGAAAAGAGTAGTTGTTGGCCTTTCTTCTCTATCATATAAATTTATAATAATTGATTAAATATATGAAAATTTAATTAAATAAATATATGAAAACTTTATTTTTTTAATAAAAGTTTTTCTTATATAGGGTGCTTCTTATAGAGTGATACAACTTTGAGTTGGCATCACTGCTTTATTTGACCACCCATTTAATAGCTGATAGTTGCCTTTTGTTTAGTTTGCTTTGACATTTCATTATGTCAATGCGTGCAAATTGTGGAAATTTTTAATCAAAATAATGGTTCTGTTCGTCAAACTTATCGTGCACTTCGTTCATTCAGAATTTTATTTTCCGATGAAGCCCGTTTTTGGTTGAATGGGTACGTAAATTAACAGAATTGTCGCATTTGGAGTGAGGAGAATCCACAAGCTTTTGTCGAAACACCATCACATCCACAGAAAATTACTGCTTGGTGCGCTTTATGGGCTGGCAGAGTCATTGGCCCAGATGTCTTCAAAAACGATAATGGTCAGAATGTTACTGTTTGTGAAAATTGGTGTTCCAGATTGCGCCTTGTACGCGCCAGCCGTGGCGGCCACATGGCCGAAATCGTATTTAAACATTAATGTCATAAAATTTTCTATCCAATAAAGACCGTTTTATTGATATCAAAAATATTTTACTATGTTTTATTATGATTTAAACTTGTATCACTCTATAAAAAACACCCTTTAAAAAATAATTTTTTTTATATTATAAAATCGTGACACGAAAATATCCGCGTTTAATTAACTCTCCAATAATGTTAACATGTTATGCTGGGAGATACACAAAAAGTACGTTTGACAAGAAATTTGGAACAACCTGTTGCTAAAATTATACTTGAAATAAATCTTTTTTGTAGACATGCCCTTGTGACACTGTGTTTAAGTTAAGTCAAGGGCTACTGAAATTTTTGAATAGTATAACATTTTTCATTCAACCAAAAATGGGCTTCATCGGAAAATAACATTTTGAATGGACGAAGTGAACGATAACTTTGACGAACAGAACCATTATTTTGGTTAAAATTTTCCACAATTTGCATGCGTTGCTCTGGTGTAAGTCGAAATGTTTCAACAAAATTTTAGTTTTACCTAACTTTTAATGAAAAAATTAATAGATTTTAATATGTTCCAATTCACAAGGAATCTGACTTCAATGGAATTCTTTAGGAAATCATCAGTTTGGTGCGATTCGGTGAACCCGTTCAAAAGGTATAAGCGGATCCCATTCTTAAACACACATGCATACATACACAAAGACAATGACGGGTTGTCAGAAAGTCGGGATATGATGAGATTTCGATATTGTTAAAACTCCCCCGTTTCGAAAATAAAAACATTTCCCGATCTTTGAAAATTTTAAATTTTTCTAGCGGGAAGTTAAGAAATTCTTATCACCCCAATATTCAAAAACAAAATCCCAACAGGGAGATTTTGAATATATTCTTTGGGAATTATTTTCATATTTTCGCTTATTTACATTAACTACATAATTTTCTATCTAAATGAGAGTTTTTAGAATATATCAGTGCATAAGACTTCTGTAGCATTTTTATTTTTATTTTTATGAAAAAAAATAGCTGAGATTTCGCGAAATCAGTTCGATTTCCAGTTATTGATGCAGGTTGACCAAACGTAAAAAGAAATAATTCATAAATCTTTTGTTTCAGTTAATGTTACATTAAATATATTTTTAAATTATTAAAACCACTAAAATGTTTCAAGTGCAGAAATTAATTATTCAAATTCTTTAACCAACCGGCTAACCCTCGTATAAGTGGCAACATGCCTGCATTGACCAGGGCTGTCTGTATAAGAGCCAGTTAGCCAACGAATCCATTGAGAACTTAAATTATTTAACAATCATTGATAAAAATCATCAACACAATCATACGAGTGCAGGTGTGTGTGTGTGTGTGTGTGTGTGTGCATCCTGATGCTCGTATTTATTTGTTTGAATGTTCATTTTAAAGTGCGATTAACTCTGGCTGGCAACCGATTCGTTTATTTTTACTCAGTTTTCACTCGATGCCCAAAATAAAAACAGATGCAACCAACTACTGCCGCCCGCATTGTGCTCGTAACTAAACGACGTTAGACAACAACAACAACAAGCAAACCAAAAGTGGTTAAGAGGTTTGACTAACAGGCACATCTGCGAGGTTTTTCGTTATACTTTTTTTTTTCTCTAAAACTAAATTTTTGAATTTCTGCCACAGCAGGTGTTTTTTATTCACGCTTTTTGTTTACAATATGATTTTGCTTTTGCATTTCTTTTTTGTTGTTCTTGTTGTTGTTGTTGTTTCTATCAGTGGTTTCAAACAAAATAATAAAAACTTTTTTTTAAATTCATTTTGTTTGTGCCTTTTTGTTCATCAAATTGTGTGGGGAGTTACTTTTTATTAATATGAAAAGTGAAATGCTCTTTATGGACCAGGATCGTTTTGCCAGCAGTAGTATTTTGTTCCAGTATTTTACCAAATATTTATGTGGCCATAAATACATGTTCGAATTTGGCTTGATGTCTTCCTTGTGTACATATTTATTTAGGAGAAAATATGTTTATAAAACTTCCTTTTTATTCATCCCGACTGGCTTCTGATACGAGCCATTCTTGTAAGTCTTTGTTTATTTTTAATTTACTTCTCCTTTTGTCTTGGCATCAGCGTTTCTCGTGTTCATTCTCCTGTGGCTTAATAAGTTTTTCTAGGAAATTAATTTTTATTTTTGCCATCGTCGTAACTTTAAATCATCATAAAATTGTGTGGTTTCTTTTTAAATTTCGTTTAAATTATTTTCTTAGGAGAACTGTTTACTTGAAATATGCTAAATTAAATTATCCTTAATCAATGGAAAGTTTTCTTTTCAAGTGAGAGCAGGCATTTCAAGGGTAATTAACGATATAAATTTTAGTAAAAAGTCAAGGTAAGAAAAATACTAAATTCATGAGGAATATTTAAAAGTATAAGAGGATATTGAGGACTTAAACTTCAAATACAAAATGAAGTGGAAAATTCTACCAAAACTAGGGATTGTTTAAGGATCACAAGGAAGAATGTAAAAACCCAGTCAGCATTTTCAATCATGGAAGAGTCTACTAGAAATATCGTGAAGAATGTTATTGAGCGTAACAGAAAACGCGCACCTCGAGAGATCTGTTACACCAGCTGATTCTTCACAGCAATTCAGCCATAAAAAAGAAGGACGCTGCTGTCCGAGACCGATTCACACGTATAATTTCTCATTCCTCATGCTACATTTTTAAGATAATAACCATCTATAGAGAATCAATTTTTTAAATTTTTTAATAAAACTTTCGGAAAAAAGAATTAGCCCGAAAATAAAAATTTTATATACCATTTTAAAAAATCAGGTCAATCTGCAGGTAAAGGGTGTTTTTTATAGAGCGGTACAAGTTTATATCATAATGAAACACAGTAAAATATTTTTGATATCAATGAAACGGTCTTTATTGGATAGAAAATTTTATGACATTAATGTTCAAATATGATTTCGGTCATGTGGCCGCGACGGCTGAAGCGTACAAGGCGCACTCTGGAACACCAATTTTCACAAACAATAACATTCTGACCATCATCGTTTTTGAAGACATATGGGCCAATGACTCCGCCAGCCCAAAAAGTGCACCAAACAGTATTTTTCTGTGGACAAAAAAAAAATGGGCGTCATCGGAAAATAAAATTTTGAATGGACGAAGTGCACGATAAGTTTGACGAACAGAACTATTATTTTGATTAAAAGTTTCCACAATTTTCATGCGTTACTCTGGTGTAAGTCGATCCAGAATTAAATGTCGAAGCAAACTAAACAAAAAGCAATTATCAGCTGTTAAATGGGTGGTCAAGTAAAGCAGTGATGCCAACTCAAAGTTGTATCACTCTATAAAAAACGCCCTATACAAGAGAATAACGACATTGAAAAATTTCATTTTTGCTTTTTAAGCAAATTTGGTCTGCTCTTTGATAACTTTTATGAATAGAGTTTTGGATAATTACTTATATTAAGCACATCTACATAAAAATACCTTTCAAAACTTATACGTTGCTACAGTTTATAAAGATAAAAACTATTTAAAAATGTACCACAAAAATATGTAGAGCGAGATTTCTAAATTTCTTAAACTGTTTAAAATTTTTCCATATCAGATCAGCAACCGAAGATTCCTTTACATTTAATTATAACGATATAACAGATAGCACGGCCTTGTGAATATCCTGCATATTTTATAGACTCACAATAAAACCATTTATTTTAACGTTTAATCGTGCTGTTCACTCAAATTATCATATATTTTATGTTTGGCCTGACTGCAGCAATTTGTGCGACACAAATTGATGCGCTGTTCCATTATTACATTTAAATTCATCTATATTTCATTCAGAAGTCACAACAACAACATTAACAACAGCAACTACTACGACAATAATATATGAGAAAAGCCTTTGCTGGCATTCTTTTTGTTCTCACGGTTACAATTACGAATAAATACAAATTTTAAATAATACAAAATGGACGTGCTCCACTTAATACAAAAAAAAATCTTTGGTTGTGTTGGTTAAATTGTGGGTTGGCAGGACGACTCTGGTGGCATCTTCTTTAAGCCATTATTATGGCTAAAAATACAAAATGAAATGCAGCGTTACCAGCAAACCAAAAAAAAAGAAACAAGAAACAAGAAACAAAAAACTAAAAACAAAAAATATATTAAATAAACAAATCAAAATGAAAATATATTCTAAAGCAAACAACCGAGATGAATATGAAATATATAAATCAAGAGCGTCGTACAACGTTCACATTCGTTAAACTAAATAAAATTTACTGCTGTAGAAGCATAAAATGAAATGGATAAAAAAAAATCCTTCTGTAATTTCAAACCGGAAATGAAAAAGAATTTCATAAAGTTTTATTACACATTTTTGATATATAAAAAAAAATTGCCGTCAAATCAATAAATCCTTAGATTAAATTGAATTTTAACCTTTTTATTATTTATTTACGTGAATATGTTCCACAAGATTTGAGAATGCATTCCACTAGATTGTGAGAAGGGACACAATAAAAGACTTGTTAAGTTTCTAAGAAAAATAGATAGAGAACTTTTAAAAAAATTTGTTTTTACTTAAGTTCTCGTGAAAACGAGGGTAGTTATAAATTATTACCTAAACTACAGTAAGCAAGAAAACTTAATTGCTTAAATGACTTGTACGACGTATAAAAGCTTTACCCCGATTGTCGTAGAATATTGAGACGAATGAGGGAAAGATTTTTAAGCATTTTATTCACCCTCGTATCAACTCATGTGCATATAAATAAGTGAAGAATTGTTAAACACTCGTGTGCATGGGAAAAACACAATCTGCTTTTAAAAGCTTTAAAAATATTTACAGAGATGGGAAATGAGTTTCTTTGCATATTTCAAGGAATTTTTATTTTTTAATAAGAATATTAACACTTAAACTTATTTTTGCTCTAATAAACTGGTGAGCAAAATAGCGCTTTCAGCGTTATTAATTCGATTCTTAAAGATTTTGATTATTTTTGTAAATAATTCATAGAAATTATTATATTTAATTCGGATTAAGAGCCTAGAGTTCGTAAAGTGTTTTATTGAAAAAGGAATATTCCAACACGATTTTATCCAGCTGGGCAGAACAGCTGTTTTCGAAAGCCACTACACTTTCATCATATTTGGTCATTTGTATTTTTGCTTTTCACCTTTTATTGCATGGTTTAGTTGACTGCGATAATAGTTTTTATTTTATTAAAAAATAAGACACGAGAATTGTATCAATACTAAGCAGAAGGTAGCGCACATTTAATCCCAGTGTTGCCGTTTGATTATTTTCTTCATGTCCTATTTTATTTTTTTATTTTACTTAAGCCAATTTTTCGTGGCTTGATTTTTTTTGTACAGGCATTAACTTAATCATTTATTGTAAAAGTACGATCACACTTGGCAAATATTTCCTCAAATAAGCGTAACCACTAAACAGTAAAGAAAAATACTTTGATTTAGATACGTGTTTCTTAAGTAAAACAATTTTATTCATAAGTAATAGTCAGTAGTGTAAAACAATGTATTATTGGAAACTATTTAACCCCATAAACACCTATTGGAATTAACATGTTTGTCATGTATATAGTGGTTACGTTTTTTGGTCAAATAATTATTTGCCCATATGTGACGGTACCTTAAGTTTTTATTTGGAACAAATTTCGCTATATTAAGTTCAATTAACATTGACAGCAAAATTTTATATTCTCGCCAAGAAACTTTCAAATTCTAAAAATAAATCATAAAGTGAATTCATTTATATTAAACTGGCAACACAGCATCTACTCATTGGGGAATTGCAGGGATGGCCTTTAGTGTCAAACGCTTTCCATATACTTTTTTTTTATAAGAAATAATAACAACTTAAGATGACTCCAAGACTAAAATAACTTTCTTGCAAAAATGTGCAGGGTTTCCTAAAGTCTTTCTATAGCCCTCGCCGATAAGATTTTGTAAGCCAATTGTAACAGTCAAAACTCCCATCTACGACTGCAGTTCTGTAAAAATCTATTCTAAAATTACCCTCCGTTTGATGTTGTTTTATAAATAAATATTTTCCTTTGTATACAATTTCTTTTTTCTGCTCCAACTTGTCAACACTCTCATCGCTATTTGTCTCGTATATCCGCGTCTAACCAATTGTGAGTATGAGTCAGGCACGCATCGAAGGGAGGGGTTCAAAGGAAATATTCTACTTCCCACTTAAACAAAATCTGCACCTTCTTTTGTTGCATTTTATATAAGAGAAATAAGAAAACAATTCCCAAAACTTTATGTTTCATTTAAAGATTCCCCTCCCCAAAGCTGAGACTAGATACGCTTCTGGTATGACTTCGTAGTAATTTAAATTTAACAGTAGTACGTGGAGTACTACTGGCACGAGTATGACACATTTTTTTCTACTCTTTTTTACTACTTTCAAGTGACGTCTTATTGTCTGGAAATTTTTTAAATAAAACATGTTGAGGAGCGAAGAGACAAACAGAACTGAATGCAACATATATTAGCGTCATCTTAATGGCAAAGTCCTTTCACCTTTGAGACCTTTAGATATGTTGCCAACAACAACAGCAACAACAACAACACACATACTCCACTGCTGAGTAAAAAAACAAACAAACAAATAAAATTTAGTTTAACGGCTCAAATGACTAAAATTCTTCTTTTTTTGTTTATTTTCCAGTTCACCTTTTTAACGCTCATAAAAATATGTTTGTAAAACGATCCTTCTTGCCGTCTATGACACACAGCCTACAGGGATACGGCAGCAACAATTTATATCAGGGATATTTAGCAATGGAAGAGGAAACAGAGTTGCTTTTGTTTTGAAAGTTGGGTTTTTCTCTTTTGAAGAAATAAGCATTTTATGCAAAAGAAATGTCACATTTAATTTCTTTTCCCTTGTTTTTGTTTGAAGGCAGGAAGTTATTTTTACTCTCCAGACGCTTAATTTAATTCAACTTATATTTGGAACAAAAATTCTGTTTATTTAATGGCGTTTTCTTTTCTAGAAAACACGTAAAATTGTTTCACTTATTTTCTAAAAAGTGGCGATTTGGAAAAGTTTTGACACAGGAATTATTTTTCGTGAGAAATGTATGATTAATTTCTAATAAATTCCTTATTTTCAAATGGCAAAATGTTGCCAAATTTTATGACATTAATGTTTAAATATGATTTCGGCCTTGTGGCCGCCACGGCTGGCGCGTACAGGGCGCAATCTGGAACACCAATTTTCACGAACAGTAACATTCTGACCATCATCGTTTTTGATGATGGGCCAATGACTCCGCCAGCCCATAAAGCGCACCAAGCAGTAATTTTCTGTGGATGTAATGGTGTGTCGATTCTTCTCACTCCAAATGCTTCTGCTTATTTAAGTACACATTCCACCGGAAATAGACTTCGTCAGAACATAAAATTTTGAATAGATGAGTTTGACGAACAGAACCATTATTTTGATTGAAAATTTCCACAATTTGCACGCGTTGCTCTGGTGTAAGTCGACCCATAATAAAATGTCAAAGCAAACTAAACAAAAAGCAATTATCAGCTGTTAAATGGGTGGTCAAATAAAGCAGTGATGTCAACTCAAAGTTGTATCACTCTATAAAAAAACACCCTATATGTATGTATTTATGTGTGTGTTTGTGTATGTGTGTGCGTGTGTGTGGCTTTGTGCAAGCATGTAACCCGCTTATAACCTACCAAACTGGTGGCGTTCTGAAGAACGTTCCTAAATTTCCTTTTAAATTGAGACAATTCGAACCGATCGATTTCAAGATGTCAAAAAGTAAAAAAAAATTAAGAAAATAAGCATTTTTCAAAGTGTTTCTATAGAACAACTTTTGAACAGCTTTACCGATAAATTTCACCCTGAACTGGGTCAAAATGAGTTAAAACATTCGTGAGATATCGTGAGCGGAAAAAATTGATTTTTTCGAACAACTCCGATCAGTTAGTGTTCTTTATTCTTTTGTAGTAATCGAATATCAAATCAATTATTGCTTATCATGTAGGGAATGAGCAGATTTTAAGATAAATCATAGAGTTTTAGCTCGAAGAACTCAAAAGCACTGAACAGCAAGAAAAGGTTGCGATGGTTTTGCGGTTAAAATTAGCGGGAAGTGACAGGGATGGCCGTTGGGGTCCAACGTTTTCGATATATTTTTATTCAACATTAAATAAGCATTAATAAGCATTTTAAAAAAAATTCAATTTTATATTATTTTCATCATTTTACGATTTAAGATTTTTATTTTAAGGCCACTTTATTTCGTATCTAGAATTTCACCTCAATATTCACGTTCTTCTCCCATTCAATTGCAAATACTGTTGTTATTTATGTTACCCCGGGGAATTGTATAAATAATTACTTGACTTTTGTCTAAGTTTAGAACTCTTAAAAATGTTATGAAATGCTTACAGACAATTTCACAATGTCGAAAGAGTTCTTTCTGAGTGTAGCAAATTAATTGTGAGAAATAATTTGCTTCTAAATATATTTTTCAAAAAAACGTTACAATAATTGTGTTACACAACAATTCAATTTAAGTCATATAATAATTAAAACAAAGTTAACACTGTAACAGATATTTTTACTAAATAAGAATAACTTGGCAAAACTGGTTGCAACTTTAAACCAAAAACCCCACAAATTGTTGACATAACACCAGCCCCAAACCGCACACGACTATAAGAAATATTAAATTAGAAAAACTAAAACAAAACTTCAGTGTCATTCAATTATTTCATTTAAAAAGAGACATAAAAGAACATCAACTATCGATTACTGTTGATCTCATTTAATATTTCTTTGCAGTCGTTTTAAATTGAACAACGCGCCATATAAATCGAAGCGATTAACAACTCTCAGTATTTTCCTGGTGTAATTGCAAGTGATGTAACACTTTTATATCTTTGAAATTCTTCAGGAGGCACATGTCGCATATTTCAATAAGGAAGAATGGAAAAATAGATTGTGATTTGTGTGATGAACTTTTACATCGAAAGCTTCCAATTTTCATGCCAAAACTCTTAAAGAAATAAAGCAGAACAGAAGTAGTGAGTGCGATGAATAGTGGAGTTTGGATTCCTAATGACTGCTGCTCTGTACTTTTTTTGTTAAGATATTTATTCATAAAGTTTATCAATAAAACGAATAAAAGAACTGAAACTAAAAAGTGAAATAGATAAGATACAAGCAATCGCAAGATTTAAGTGTTATAAATCGCTTCACGGTATTGAAAATTATAAGGAAAACAATTTTTCAAAGATATATTTTTTTTAAAGACATTCAACTTCTTTCAGAAAGAACTCGAAAGCTTTACAATTTCTCAACTTCAAAGTATTTAAAATTTTTATAGAAATCCAGTAAAAATATGAAAAAGTGCTGGATAAACGTTAATAGGTTTTATTAACCCTGGATGGTTACTGGCTCATTTACTCTTTATCATATAACTCTTTTATTTTGCTCAAATTAGTATCGATTTTTAAGAGAGAGAAATATTTTTTATTTTATTTTATTTTTTAAAATAAAACACGTAACCAAATAATTTTTGTTTATTTTTAATTTAAAACCAAAAGAGAACTTCTTGCAATGACAACCCATAGTGAAATGCATCCACTACTCCCGGATCACAAGTTAATGATCTTATGAACTTCTTAGGAACGCCTTTTTTTACTGGGGATATATAAAATGGTAACTTGTGTAATTGGGTTGAGTTCTAATAATAAAATATTTATAGAAACTAGTTTAGAACGGCAAAAGGTGGTTGTTAGAGTATTAGATGCACAGTGGCGCAAAAGAGTTTGAGTGTTCAATAAATTTATAAATAAATTGATTTATTTTATTTTCATTTCAGAGTTTTTGTGAAGAAAACCTGGGGCATTTGAAATGCAACAAAACACACAACACCGGAACAGTGATCGAAATTGTTAAATTTTATTTTGAAAATCAACAGTGAGTTGTTTTGACGCAGCGTGCTTATCGCTGTTTTTTAATGTGCGTACCGAACCTTCTTAAGCGCCAACTACAAACCGTCTGGTTGAAAATTGTCAACAACAGGGTACAGTAAGACGCCTTCCAAGTACCTGAAGACCACGTACGGTCCAAACGGACGTGTTGTGAATAGTCTGCAGGACAGTCTAGACACATCAAAATGGCCACCAGTTGTGGGATATAATTTTTCACACTTGAGCGAAAAATATTCTCAATTAATATACTTTTTATAAAATAATAATTATAATATAGGGTGTTTTTAATAGAGTGCTACAACTTTGAGTTGGCATCACTGCTTTATTTGACCACCCATTTAACAGCTGATAACTGCTTTTTGTTCACTTTACTTTGACGTTTTATTATGGATTGACTTACACCAGAGCAACACGTGCGAATTCTGGCAATTTTTAATCAAAATAATGGTTCTGTTCGTCAAACTCATTTATTCAAAATTTTATGTTCTGACGAAGTCTATTTCCGGTGGAATGGGTACTTAAATAAGCAGAATTGTCGCATTTGAAGCTGCTTTTGTCGACACACCATTACATCCAAATTTACTGTTTGGTGCACTTTATGGGCTGGCGGAGTCATTGTCCCATTTGCCTTCAAAAACGATGATGGTCAGAATGTTAATGTTTGTGAAAATTGGTGTTCCAGATTGCGCCTTGTACGCGCCAGCCATGGCGGCCACATGGCCGAAATCATATTTAAACATTAATTTCATAAAATTTTCTATTCAATGAAGACCGTTTCATTGATATCAAAAATATATTACTATATTTTATTATGATTTAAACTTGTATCACTCTATAAAAAACACCCGATACTAATAATAATAATAACAATAATAATAATAATAATAATAATAATAATAATAATAATAATAATAATAATAATAATAATAATAATAAAAATAATAATAATAATAATAATTAAGTATTAAATAAAAAAGCTATTGAACAATCGAACTTAAACGGTAATTTTACGCCACCCTGTGCAACCATAACATTTCGAAGTCTGGCAGGATTTAATTAATATGTTAATATATTTTAGATGAAAACTATCAAGAACACAAGAAATATTTAATTAAACCAAAGGCAAAGCCAACTTAACAGTTTGACTATATTTTGACAAAAGAAAAAAAAACGCACGTTTCCGCACTCTTTTTTAAAACTTCAATTTAAATTAAAATAGTCTCGTGTGCTGAACCGAAGTCATCTTCCAAATGATTGCGACCGTATTTCTAATAGTTTTTAACTTTTATTTCACAAAATTGGATTGTACTTAAAAAAAAAAAGATAAAACTATTTGTTCTTAGTATCTTTTACTCCCTCGCCCTCTTATTAGCATTTCAGTTTTATAAATATTTTTTTCTACGTGCATGTGTGTTTGTGTGTGTGTGTGCATGTTGGCCGCCTTTGTTTGGACTGGTATTTGTAGCCATCCATAGAAGAGCGTTTATGAATAATTTATTAGCAAACACTATTAGTGTCACCAACATCAACATTATTTTCATCACCATTATCAACAACATCAGCGTCGTCATTATTAACTGCAACATTATCATCTTCATCATCATCTACTGTAGTTTTTGCTTTAGCGTTATAAAAGAGCTGTTCACATATTATGGACCATCACACAGCTTTTGAAGTTGAAAAAAATTTAAAAGAAAATTTAAATGATTTTCTCAAAATCTCTGTGATTTTAAAAACATTTTTTTAAAGAATTTTGGATTTAAAAGCAAGAAAAAATCAGTGAAAGTAATTAAAGAAATCGCTGAGCATTAACTCGTTAATGTTTCTTGTCCATCAGTTGGAAAAGCATTAAAAAAGGAGCGAAAAACACCGAATTGAAAACACTGTACGCGAAAGCAATCCACTAAAATTTTCTAAAACTTCTAAAGTACTCGAACGCAGCTATTGTAAAAAATTTGATGAATAAATTTTCAACAGAGTAAGAAATTTTCCATTCCCTCTAACCCGTTAAGAGCGCAGCACAACATGTGAATATCCCCTAATACGACAACTGGCTGACTAACCGAGTGACAGACAAACGAACAACATCATCGCCATCGTCATTCACGTATTTAATCACGATTGTCAGTCACAACTATTGAAAAAGAGTCAAGCAGTTGTGTTGGTTTAACGGTTGTATGTGTGAAAATGGCTTCAATTTGTTTGCAGAAACTTACACACACACACACACACACACACACATGCACATAAGTGACGTTTATAAAGGAAAAATAGCACTTGAAGAATGTTTGCATGTGTGCTTAAGCTTGTTTGCATTTAAAAGGAACTTTTATTAAAAATTAGGTGATATGTTGCATACAAAATGCCTGCAACATTAAGTTGTACAGCAACAGCAGTTGTCAAAGAACTGGCATTTCGAATTCGCTCAAGTTCTATTCGTCAATAGCAACAGCAACAGCCACGTCAGCCCATTTATGGTCCTTTTTCACTCGCAGTGTGTTTTATAACACAAGAAGATAAAAAATAAAAAAACCAACTATTTATTGAGGATTTTGTTGTTGTTGTTGTTGTTTGTTTTCTTTTAAGAATTCTCCATTGAAAGTTATGCAATGAAAAATGAAGAGTGTGAAGTTAATTTTAATTAACTGAAAGTAAATAACATTTTCATTTGATGGCATGTTTTTTAAGTCTATATGCTTGTGCAAGTTTGCGTAAAGAAATGGAGAGAAAAATAGGAGTGCAAAAACCAAATGAAGCCAGACCCGTTTGAAAGTTAAAGGAAATGAAATTGTAAATATGGTAGGCTAAAATGTTAAGAGCTGTAAGTAATCACAAAGTCGAATAGGATTTTTTTGTTTGCATATTCCAAACGATAAATTATGTAAAAGTTTTATTAAGAATATAATTACACTGCAGCTGGGACTAAGAGAGGATCATAATGTGATCCCTCGTCAAATAGTGAGAGGATTTGTTTTGCTAGCGTTGCCACACTTTAATAATATTTGCCGATTTATAAACATAAAACACGTTTAAAATTAATTTTTTTATTTTTATTATTATTATTATTATTTTTATTTTTTATATTTTTTTTATTTTTTTTATTGAAGTTCAGAATCTAAAGTACCAAATATTAAATCGTGAGGAATAGGTAAACGCAATAAAAGAGACAAGGCTGTCTTCCCCACAATTTTTAATGAACATCCAGATTCATGGAAAAGTTTTAAAATTAAATGAATACGAAAATAAATTAACTAGAAAAAAACAATTCTCTTCAGCCCATTTCATATATTTAAAAAAAACGCACTCCAAATTCATATACAATTTAATATAACGGGTGTTTTTTTTAGCGATAACACAAAACACAAAATTTGTTGAAAGGAAATGTTTTCAATATGTGAATTTCAAAGCCCAACATTTAAAATTATTAATCAGGTTTGAGTTGAAATCTGCAAATTTAATGGGTGTTTCTTATAGAGTGATACAAGTTTAAATCATAATAAAACATAGTAATATATTTTTGATATTAATGAAGCGGTCTTTATTGGATAGAAAATTTTATGACATTAATGTTTAAATATGATTTCGGCCATGTGGCCGCCACGGCTGGCGCGTATAAGGCGCAATCTGGAAAACAAATTTTCACAAACAGTAACATTCTGACCATCATCGTTTTTGAAGACATATGGGCCAATGATTCCGCCAGCCCATAAAGCGCACCAAACAGTTATTTTCTGTGGATGCACCCATTCAACCAAAAATGGGCTTCATCGGAAAATAAAATTTTGAATGAACGAAGTGCACGATAAGTTTGACGAACAGAACCATTATTTTGATTAGAAATTTCCATAATTTGCACTCGTTGCTCTGGTGTAAGTCAGCAACTATCAGCTGTTAAATGGGTGGTCAAATAAAGCAGTGATGCCAACTCAGAGTTGTATCACTCTATAAAAAAACACTCTATACAACTAAATTTCACTTCAAGAATTTATTTTAAATTAAAATTTTTTATTAAAAGTACAATATTTAGAACATTTTTTATAGTCACCAAGCTAGCAGAACTGATCAGTACTGATTTCGAGGCCCCTACACCATCTCATTAGCGTTCTCTGATGATTATGAAATGTATTGGATATGTTGCACTTTTAACAAAAAAATTAGAGTTTGAGAACAATTTTTTAAACAACTAAATTTTTGAATTTGCAGATTTAAACTCAAGCCTGATTAATAATTTTGCATTTAACACTTGAAAATTAATGTAAAAACAACAACGGTCAAGCGGACCGCAAAATATTCATGCAGGACAGCTTCAGAAATGAACGCCCTAAAGCGGAATAATTTTTTTTTGTATTTACCTTTCTATCACAATTTTTTTTTTTAAATGTTATTTAAAATATTTTATTTTTTCTTAAGACCGTCCATTTTAAATTAAAAAAAATTCGGCGACTTGTGTTATCACTGAATATAAAATCGAACACATTAACAGAACCAAAATTTATAAAACTTTTTCTCAAGTACTATTTTTACTTGTTAGAAATTTTATGAACAAAATCTAATAATTTAATATAGAAGAAAACGTGGAAAATTTCTAAAAGCAAAATTTTATTTCAAAACTCCTTGCAAATGAAATATTTTTCGAATAAATCTTATTTATTATCGATAATAAATAATTCTTTACAACATTAAAGCTGATTTAATTTACAAAAAACTTCTTTTATTACAAACATTTAAAGAGATTTATTACGAAAATATTTTTATGGCACCCATTTCTGTTAATATAAAATGTCTCCTTCGATCTTACCTTCAATTTGGCGTTAATGATTTCCTTTTGATGTTGTTAATATGCTTTTATCCTTTGTCGAGATATTTATTTATACAAATTCGTTCTGTACGTGCCTTGTATTTATTATATCACTTTAGTATGGGTTAAATTACTTATTTTCAATACTTGTATATGTATGTGTGCTCATTAAATATTTATAGGATTTTTCCCAAATTAGATTTCACTTGAAAAGGCATTAAAGATTACCCACAACTCAATAAGCGTATTAATATTAAATGTTCATTGAATTTAACAAACATTAACAATAACAAAATACCGTTTTAAGTCCGTACTTTGCTGCTGCTTTATTTATAGAATTTAACAGAAAAATAAATTGCAAATAATCAGGCGAGTGCACAGTTATTAGTAGAAGCAAACAGTTATGCAAAGAAAGAAGAAAACAAAAGAAAATATGAAGGAGGCCATGACTACATAGACATTAAAAATATTAAGTAAAATGTTATGAATAAAAGAAATAAGTAAATCGACAGCGGCAATGCTATTAACACAATTTGCGTTAAATATTAACACAAATTTAACCGCAAACAACATTTTTCACACACGCACACACACACTTGAAAAAATGTCATAAATAAAAAACAAATACAACGGCCTCTTGTTATTGAAAGTAAAAAAAATCGTATGACAAAATATCAACAAAAACAAGTGGAAAAGAAAAAATTTACTTCCGTTTCTGGTTCTCACAAACACGCACCAGCATGCATGCTCAATCACACACGCACACACACATAAAGAATGCGCTCTTGCACTCTTTAAATAAACGAACGATACAATTAACAATTTTCACACACGCTCGCATAAAAAAGAGGAAAAGTATTAACAAAATGCCGGTAGCAAAACACTCCTGCCATGGCCAGCCTTTCATACGCACAAATTTACTCCATTCATTCATCACCACACACACAAAACGCTCCCTCACACACACATGCAATGTGACAAAAATTATCACAATTTGACGAAAAATGTGTAAACGATTTGTAAAGTTTTCTTTTCAAATTTTACAAGAATGCGAGAATATTTCCTTCTCTACAAAAAAATTTTCTTACGAACCACCCGCATTCAGTGCCGAACGAAGACTGAATCTATAAAAATGACAGGTTAAAGATTTGCAACAAAGCGTACAACACGGACAAAATACACTCGCAACAAATTCAACAAAAATAAATTGAAAAAAACAAACGAAAGCAAAAACAAAAACAAAATAAATAAACACACACCCAATGACGTTCTCGTAGTCATAGTCGACAACCCAACGTAGCGTCGTTTGAGTGTAGCCAGCCAACATCAGATGTTTAACTAAAAAAAAAAATAAAAACGATGGATCCCAAATTCGCATGGCGAAAGAAAACAAACGTGTATCCAACAGATATTTACTACCAACACAACAAAAACCAATAATAACAACAAGAAAATATTTAATAGTTAAAACAAAAGTTCTTTGAATACTTCAAATGCGAGTAACGGAGATGATAAGTGCGAAGAAGATGGCGAATGGTACTTTTTCACACAAGAAAGAAAACTTTGCAAGTCGTGAATTGCCCATTTTCTTGTAAAACAATTTAACTCAATAATAAATATTTAAGTTGCGGCAAGAAGCATTCGGAAGAATAATAAGTTTTTCGCGAAATAAAATTAGTTCTTTTAACGGAATTAATTTAAGCGATTGAAAACATTCCAGCCAGCAGTTTCAATTGCTGAAATGATTGTACGCAATGTCCTATTCAAATCGCACAAGCTCAGTACAACGGCAAAAACTTTGTCCCAATAGCAGCTCTCCCATTCCTCTTCAAAATCGCCTCAATTATTATTCAAAGACGTAGTTAAGCTTTAAGACTTAAAGGGATCGCGGAAGACTCTTTTATTTAAACTTCAAACGAACTAAAGCGTTAAACACAATAACGACAGCAGGCTACACGACCACGGACTACAAAAACCGTTGGCTACAATCGTCGCCTCTACTTAATTATTTTTAAGACGACACCACCAAATCAATAACCATTTGATATTTTTTGTAGTAGAGTTCTCTTGAAACGCCAGTGTAGCCGCTTTCATATATTCATATAGTGTTATTCCAATAATATGTATTTAAAGTCCACAATATATGACAAAAAACCATTTCGTTAGATTGGAAATATAATTTGTCTTTTTCTATAATAAAACAGTATATTTTCAAGTTTACAATAATTGATTTTATTTATATTACACTGGCAACACTGCATTTACCCATTGTCGCTCACCAAAATAGAAATTATTTTAATTTGACTACAACCACAAAAACAGCATGGACAACAACCAGTAGCCGAGTTGCTACTGCAATTCCCGTTCTCCTTCTGCAATTGCAATTTGTTTTTCGACAAATCGTTAGATCATTATTTCAATAAGAAATTTCAATTAATTTCTACGAGACACTTCTCTCTCTCTCTCTTTCTCCTTGTGCATATCTATCAAAAGGGGAACTCCGACTGAAATTCAAATACAGGAATTCAAAAAAGTACGACTGTTGCCTTTCACTAATTTCACTCTTTAAAAAAAAAAAAAAATTAATTGCAATATAAAAACAGTACCACTCCCTTCAATACTATTCAGGAAGTAAATTAAAATTAAATTGTCCAACTTAACATCTCCGTTAAGTACGAAAGTACTACGACAATATGAAATAACTTTTGGCCGTATAAGAAGGCAAATATTCACACTCGCATACAAACTACTCGTAGAGTATTGAAAAGCTGTTATGAGAATACCAACCACCACCACAACAGCCTTGATAGGACGAGTATGAACGAACGAACGTACGAATGTGGCCCAGCAGCAGCAGCAGCTGGCAACTTGTTACAACCAAAAATGTTCAGCTTCAGTTTTACAGGTTTCATCAACTTTTTTTCATTATACTTGTTGCTGTTCTCATATGATGCCGTTGCCGATGACGATGATGATGACGAAGCTGCGGTCAAGCCAACAACAACAACAGTGATAATGCTGTTGATGCTGAGCTTGAGGTTGATGTTGAAATGTCCCAGCCGGCTGATAAAATAAGATGTTGAATTGTACAAATGCGGCAACAACATGCAACAACAGGGAAAATATTTAAAATATTTTTGCTGTTTTTTTCTCTCTTATTCATTATTTCTGTTTTCTTCATTTATCGCATACCATACGCGCCAAAAGCTTAATCCCCTCTCGAGTTAACGCATACACTTACACGTGTTGTGTATTTGCACACACATGCACAATTGCTGACATTTCGATTTGGAGATGTTTACAAGCAACATATGCACCGCCGTTGTTGTTGGATTCGGAGTTGCATCATGTTGCTGGAGAGTTTGTAAACATTGTGTTCAGTTAATTTTTTTTTTTTTTTGTTTGTTGGGTTTTTCCTATTTACTTGTTTGTTTTTTCATTCACAAAGTCAAGGGATTGGGAAAAAATAAGACAAGAGTTGAAATTGTAGCATAATTACCGGAAAAATATCTAGTATTTTATGTATAAAAAAAGGAATGCTTGATATTGTATTTCAGAACATACGAACGAGTATATATTTTTGTTATGTTTTTATAATGGAATTCATTGTGCCATATCCTTTGCCACATGCATAATACAAGAAAAATAGAAAACAATTGAATCTAAAAAAAATGTACAAAAAGCAAATAAATTTAAGTCGCCAGTACTTTTAAAATCATTAAAACAACAATAAATTCAACATCTACAAAAAAGTCCCTTCAGTCCAAATGTTACGAACAGTCAGAGGGAAATTGTTGATATCGCGAAATATTCAAAAGATGCTGGACATGGTCAGAGCTGCACACAAGAACAATAAATATATTAGCAATTTTGTCAGGCAGTGCCTGGTATTAAGCATTAAACACAATAAAGACAGCGGACTGCAGACTACAACTTGTCAACAGTAGAATACATGTGCGTATATGAGAATGATTATTTTTACTACTACAGACAACACGGCTACGGGTTGTTGTCCATTAATTAATTATTTTTAATTTAATTTTAATTAATTTTAATTTAAATTATTTTCAAAACGACACCACCAAATCAATAACCATGTGTTGTTGTTTGTAGTAGAACTCTCTACATACGCCAGTGTAGCCGCTTTCATATATTTATTCCAATTAAAGAGTCAATTTAGTCAGGATAATCTGACAGTGTAAAAGGAACTTTATTAAATGGATTAAAATAATTACTTGAAAAAGCGTTAATAACTGAAAGCTAATAAGATTTTGAAAAATAGAATTCGTATTCGTAGTCAAAACAGGTCATGTCGACGTTGAGCACTTGGCAAACGTTGCCACGTTTTATCGACCTCGTTAAGAGTGTGGCAGCCATAATTAACTTGTATTCATATCAAAATATCTCTGCTCCTAAAGCCTTTTCAATCGCAACACAATTATCTCATTATATTAATTTAGAATCATCGCAATATTCAAACCAATAATTGTATGCTGCATTTAATTCCTTTTAAAGCCAACATCTGCTATTCATAATCTGCTACACAACCCATTTGCGATGCAACATCCCATTTGAATATTTTCATTTAACAAATTTCGCATTAATTTCATATCAAACAGCCGCGAAAGTTTTTACACAAAATTAATTTTTTAAAAACTTTATTTTAACATTTTTAGACAAAAGCAAATAAACTCTAGTCGGCCGCATATAAATCTGAATAATAGTGGCATTCAACATGCTCAGGACGTGTAATAAAGCTTCTTAAAATTATGTGGAACGACTTTTTTTAACTCGATTTTTTTCCCCATTCAACTAAAAAATATCTTTTAGCAGTTTTCTGCTTATTTTCCCCACCCACATTTTCTTTCACATATAAAATCATTTTGTAAATGAATAACGCCATTTAAATAAAGAAACAAATAAAAAAAGAAAGCAGATGCTTTACTTTTAATCACGTTTATTTAATTTTTTGTTTGTTTTTGTTTTTGTTTCTGTTTCTGTCCAACAACCGTGTGCATGAAGATTTATGACGTGTTACGGTGTCGCTGTCAGACAAGAGGAAGCGTTACAAAACTTTTTGTGGAGTAGTTGCTTCGTAAAGGACTTAAATGCAGTTTTAACTATTTCAGTTCGATAATGGATGCAATAAAACTTAAGTTATTAAACGCCAGCTTAACAAAGTGACTTAGCTGAAGTTCAAATACTTCAATTTTTAAATTGAAGTATTGTGCGATATTGAAAATTTGTGCGATAAATTGGTTCTTATTAGGAGGGAAAGATCAATTATTTCTTAATCATCTTAACAACAGAACCGTGTTGGCTTGAAACACTAATAGGGTTTCGCTTTATAAATCCAACGAAACAATTTCATAAAATTTTTTTTTTATTACTCCGATCATAATTAGTAAAAGAGTTTCATTCAAATTTGTTCATTGACTTTTTAGCTTAATGAAAATACTTCATTGGACTTATAAAAACAACATCAAGTATCTTTTTAGAAACCACTTTATAAATTATCAAAAATATTAACTTCGCGGGATCAATGAACTTACTTCATTGATTAAATGCTATTATTTTGCTTTATTGATGAAATCACTTATTTGTATAATTGAAATTGTTGAGGAAGTTTTCATTTCAGTAACTTTAAGGAAAAATGTTTCATTAATGCAACGAATCGCGATGTTAGTTGAATTTTAATGAAATTTTTAATTGGGTTAATGTCGAAATTCATAAAATATATGAAGGAGACATGTTTCATCAGTACAACGAATCGTGATGTTAGTTGAATTTTAATGAAATGTTTAATTGGTTTAATATCGAAGTTCATAGATTAAATGCCTTGTTTCATTAATACAACGAATCGTGATGTTGGTTGAATTTTAATGAAATTTTTAATTGGTTTAATGATGAAATTCATAGAGTTTATGAAGGAAAATTATTGAATTTTAATGAACTTTTTAATTACGTTAATGTCGAAATTCGTAGAATTTCTGAAGGAGACATGTTTCATTAATACAACGAATCTTGACGTTTTTTGAATTTTACTGAAGTTTTTAATTGGGTTGATGTTGAAATTCATAGATTAAATGACATGTTTCATTAATACAACGTTGGTTGAATTTGAATGAAATTTTTAATTGGGTCAATGTGGAAATTTTTGAAGGAGACATGTTTCAAGAATACAACGAATCGTGTGTTGGTTGAATTTTAATGAAATTTTTAATTGGTTTAATGTTGAAATTCATAGAATTTATAAGAAAAAATTATTTCAGTGTACCACAATGCTCTAACGGTTTATTTTAAACTGCTTTTATTTTCATGACGCACCGTTCCCAGTTTGATGTTCCCGTATTGATGCCAACCCAGTCTTAGTTTGGTAGCGACCATTCTTTTATTTGTAACGGATCATTCTTAATTTATTAACTTGAAGATAATGTCGGCTGAAGTAGTTGACGAGTGGACTACCAAGACGAAAAATCCCGGTTTCGATTCCGCACTCAGTCAGAAAGATTTAAAGCAAATTCTTTTAATTTTCTCTGGTGAATGGTTGAGTTCTCAGCTTATTTTAAGGACTATAAAATTATACATAATCTGTTCTTCCGTAAAACACAAGCGCTATTCAAACTGCTGTATTTAAGAAAATATAAAGTTACTTTTATACAACAAAAAAAGTGTATCTGCATGTGTAAATTAAAATTATTTTATACAATTTCATTTCGCAGTATTATTTTGTTAAGCAAAATAGCCTGAATGCAGAAAAGACAACTGACTGACTATTCATCGTCATGTGAGTTTGAGAGAAAAATCTCTTTACAATTTTGTAGCAGTTGCAGTTGCGAAGGTGTATGTATTTGTGTATATGTGGTAGTAGTTGCAGCTCATAAATACTCCTTTTAACACACATTAAGAATGACTAACTGAAAGGAATGAAGCAACAAAATAAAGTTACGAGTTGTGCTATAATTTGAACTTAAAAGAATAACTTAACACAAGAAGAAAAATTAATTTATTACTGAGACTGAAAGACCGCTGAGCAAAATGCAACAGGGAACGAATGATGTCGTCTATTAAAAAATTATAAATTATTTGTTTTAAAAAAATATTTAAGACAAACAAACTACTTCAATGAAAGATTTTTAAATTTTATAAGTAGGACAGATATCACTCTTGTTGTTATTTAACTCTCTCTGTAACTCACTCCCTGAAATGTTAGTGGACCGTGAGGACTCGATTATATGTAACGTTTGGGAAGCATTATCGATAGTCAATTTTCCTGATTAATTGTGTAGCCATTTTAAGTGTTTTTTAATTCTTAATTTGGTTCAAATAGTAGCCTATTAATTATAAATAAATTTTATAAAAATATTAAAAATTTTCACTTATCAACAATTACAAAATTTAAGCCATATTAGTTTGATTTGAGTAATATATAAAAAATATATTTGACATAAAAAATATGACCACCGTCATCACGTGCTCTCTACATCAGTTTAGCGTTGATGCACTTCTCGTATTCTATTTTCTTATAAAAATTTGTATAAATGGAAACTGTTTTTGCATTTAAATAAGCCACCTAATCAGTGGTAATAAGCAAATACGCATGAGCACTAGGGTAAAAATGTAGCGGCTTTCGAAAACAGTACTGATCTACCCTACTGTGTTCCTAGTTCCTAGATTATTTATAAAACAATTTCATCTAATAAAGTTCTATATAAATTCCTAAGAATTACAAAAAACGAATATGTCTTAAGTTAAACAAAAAAATAAAAATTATTTTCACTTATAATTAAGTTTGACTTGAGTAAAATGTTTAAAAAAATTCAAGAAATATATATGATATAAAAAAGTAATCAAAGTGTTTGATTGTCGGCGGGATTTGATCCCGGGTCTCTACATCAATTTAGTACTGAAGCAGTTCTCGTATTCTAATACAAATTTTTATAAATGAAAACTGTTTTTACATTCAAATATATCATCTCATCCGTGGTAAGAAACAAAAGCATGTGAGTTTTTACAAGAACGTGTGGTGGCTTTCGAAAACAACACTGTTCGAATTTGCTGTGAGAGTTGAAAACTAAATTGACGTTGATTCCTTCATTAATCCTAAAATTATTTATTTTTTATTTCGATCACTAGCCTAAGAATCCATTTATAAATCAATTTAAGCACTCGGTAATATTTCGTAATAAAATAGACGGGATATGTTTGCCAAAAGAAATAGTTTATTATCAGCTTAGGCCTGCCGCACTTCTCGTATTCTATTTTCTTATGAAAATTATTATAAATGGAAACTGTTTTACATGCAAATAAGCCACCTAATCAGTGGTAATAAACAAATGCTCATGACTACTGACAAGAAGTGTAGTGGCTTTCGAAAACAGCACAATTCTTCTCTACTGTGAGAGTTGAAGACTAAAGCATTCGGCAATGTTTTGGCCTAACGTGGGCGGGATTGCCACGAAGTGTTTGCCAAAAATGCCCAACCAAATTATTAATTTTTCAATAATATTGAAAATATATTATTTTGTTCTATTTGTATTTATTTTAAAGTCGCAATCCTTCCAAAAAATAGTCTTTAAAAATAGTTGGAATTAGAGAGGAAACTAATTATTTTTTATGTTCAAGCAAATGTTTTGGGTGTTGTACTCTTAATTATATTTATGAAACTACATTTTATTAACTCCTACACTAAATCATCACAGCCTTCACCATGTTTCCCAATATTATAAAAATTTATCTCTTTTTATGTTCCTCATTAGGGCAGCCTTCCCCATTCAAAAAGAAAACAATAAAGCAAAACTGTAACACATACAAATTCACAGTGATCTCGAAAAAGTTTTTTATTCTCTTTCACACCACCATCAAACAAAAACTTTTTGTTCTTATCGTACACATTCGCCCCCTCTTATTTGCACCTCAAGGCAATAAATGTCTGCGTAAACAACAGCATGCAAAAAATAAAAATTGAAAATAGAATAACACAATAAAAACTTTCAACATGTTGCTGTAATGAAATCATTACTGTGTTCTCTGTACAAAGCACCGCCGGAAGACGTAGAATGAAAGAAAGAAAGAAAAAGGCAACAACTTCCTTTTTATACGTCTGCTGAGGTTATTCCACAACAACTGCTTTTGTGTCTGTTCCTGTTCCTGTTTTTGATTTTGCTCTGACAGACCTGAGCAAACATTCTGCACTTTGTGTAATCAACGTATAATTTGGTTTATTATTATGCTGTAAATAATTGTTCTTGTTGTTCTTTGCAAAGAGTTATTGTTGTAGTTGTGTGTTGTTTTAAACATCGATGGGATACATTTACTTACACATGCAAAAGCTCACATATAAATAATATTTAGGTTGGCTTACAAGGCAACAATGAATATAAATTTTATTACACTTGAGAACATACTTGTACACACCCATAAAAACACAGACACATACAAACACACACGCACACGTCTTTGTTGATTTTAAGATTTACTTGTTATTCGTATAGGGAAAACATAATTGTAGGCTTCAAGGTCATTAAGATGTGGCACACAAGGACCAATTTTGTTGCTTTCTCCAAAGCAATAAAACTGTCTGTAAAATTTATTCTTGTTGTTGTACTCTGCCAGGACATAATTAAAATCAGGATATAAAAACCATACGCACCAGAAATTAGTTGTTACTACAAGAAGGCGTTAAATTCTTCTGTTTTGCTTGGCAGCCATAATTTTAAGACAGAAATTTACACCAAAAATTTGTGCTAATAAAATGTAAATTAAAAAATACCGCATTCTCATGATGCCATTAAAACAGGCTCTTAAAAGTTCAAAAGGCTGGAACAGGATCTTTTGGATTTTTTTTTTTTTGCTTCTGCCAATTACACTTAAATGGAAGTTTTATAAAGACAAAATAAACTGATTGTTGAGGGAGAGTAGGAGTTGGACTGAAAAATAACAACCATAAAAAACTGTGTTTCACAATCTGATCTTTTTTTCGACCCAGCGCCAGCAGATGTTAACGAAATGAAATTATTGTTTTAGAAATATATTAAGTGGCTGGGGGAAAAAAAAGAAAGGAAACATGAAAAAGCAAACAGCTTAAATTGGAATTGGTAGGCCTTTACAAGTGACTTGAAAAATGGCCTGGCGCTTTTTCATACAGAGAAGGCCGAAATAGTAGCACTTTGAAATAGTGGTTTTAAGGAAACAAAAACATATTTTTATATAGAGATTTTTAATCTCTTATCTTTTAAACGCTAATTTACAAGTGACTTGAAAAATGGCCTGGAGCTTCTTTATACAGAGAAGGCCAAAATGATAGCACTTTGATGAAGTGATTTGAAAGGAACAAAAATTTTTTTTAGTTGCTAATTTGTTTCCCATGTCTGTATATTCAAAACAAAATATCATGTTTGCTGTACAACATTTTATGAAATTAATTGGGGTTAACCGAAATGGTGTAATTTAGTACACTGAAAAAAATGTAAATATAAACATGCCACTTAATTTTGTATTATTTTACTAAAATTCTCAACTCTCTACTTTCATTCGAAATATTACAAAACCAAATAATTTTCTTCAGTGTGTGGGTATTTAATTATGCATTTTGAATTGGTTTTAACCTTTTAAGGGCCCTTGATACGGGTTTATTCAAAACTATTTCTCATCGAATTATAAGAAAAATATTTTTTTTTTAGAAATTAAGGACCGAAAATAATAATCGTTATTGACTTATCAAAAGGAAAAGAGCTGCACGTCATTTATTATGTCTTTCCGAATTAAAAGTCTTTGCAAACAATTAATTCCAATTAATATGGCAATAAATTTCTTAAAATTACTTAAATTCTTGTTATAATTATTCTTCAGGCTCTAAGTCTAGAAGACTGAAGAGTAATTATAACAAGAATTTAAGTAAAAAAAACAAGGTCGAATAAAATACAAAAATAATTGTTTTTTAAAATTATTTTGATTTCCAAACATTTTATACAACCAAGTCCTCTAAAATACATTCAAGTACATAATTAATAAAAAAACATAATAAAAAGGATGCTGAGCTTGAAATGGGTTAATAAAGACTACAATGAACATGGAAGGTTTTTTTTTTAAATGTTTAAACATGTTGTGCTTTTGTATATACGTCCATTAGAAAACTCATTATGTGTTATTTGATTTAATTTAATTACTCTCCATGTTTTTCTGCACATAAAAAAATTATTTGTAGTAGACATGATTTAGTTCTTCATTTCGTTTGCGTTTTGTAAAAGATTTATTAGCAATCGGCTTTTTAAATATAAAAATAAAATAAATTTTTGTACAGTCCTTAATCCTCTTTGAATGATAATCAGTTTTTAATTAAAAAGAAATCCTGTGGCATGAGATAAACAACAATCCAGTGCCTGCCTAGTTTCTGCTTCTGATCTGAAAGATGTTCGTGTCGTCGTTGTGTGAAACCCAAGAGACTTTACTGTGTAACTCGATTCGATGGCAAATGATTTATGGTTATAAAATTAATGGCACACAAATTCTGTTTTCTTTTCAAGTCCCATTAGATCCACAGTAACCACTTGTAACGCTTTTCATGATAAAACCATACAATCACTTATTCACAAAAATTATTTCATGTTTATAAGCTGCTTATAAGACGAATTTTGTATAGGAAATTTGTCTTATAAGCAATTTATAAACATAATATTTTTAATAAACTCTCTGAGGCGATTTTGTTTTGGGAAATTTTTCTTGTAGGTCAAATCAGAACCCGAGAAGAAATAATCTAGAGGGCTCAATTGACTTATTTATTGACTTATTTATGGCTCTACTCAATACGAATTTACTTTTTAACTGCTATTATGAACGCAATATAATTGGAGGCAGATATGTGAAAACTTGTATACGATTAGACAAGTTCAGGCCTCCAGTTGTTATAGAAAAATCAATTAGCTTTGACACTATCAATGGATTTTTGAGCATAAAAGTTAATTGAGGGAGCAAATTATTTTTTTTTTGCGTGCAATTTAGAATTGCTATTTTTATATGAAACTACTGCAGCCGTAAAGATATTCCCAATCCAGCTGTATTTTTAAATATCTTGGGCACTTTCAAGATGAACTCTCATGTGTGGGTCAGTGCTTCAAAGTCTATCTTGAAGTTACTTAACCGTGTACAGGAGAAGCTGAAGAAGTTAATTGGAGACAAAAAACGCGGGGTGCGTTTCGTTGATTTATCGTTACTACAACAGGATGCGTTTCAAAAAAATCATGGAACTTGTTCCCGAAACCCATTCCTTTGTACGCGCAATACGTTTTCCAGAAAGAGCTCATGCACTTATGGTTAATATTCCAGCGAGCCGTACTACGCATTACAGAGGGAATTCCGAGAATTTCGTCCGAACAGTGTGTATATGAAACAAATTACCAGCAGAAGTCTTCTCCGTCACTTTTAATTTGAGAAATTTTAAATCGAATGCCCACAGACATTACCTCCTTTTCCCCCTCCCTATCTTCCCGGTTCCAGTTCAGAGATCGTCTCCAGGACTAGTACTCAGGTCATAAAAAAACTATACCGCTGTAATTTGCCTCATTTCGTATGACAAAAGTTTCTTAATAATTTTTTAGTTTAAGAAAATTTTGTATGAAAAATTTGAATTTAAATTTTATGAATATGATATCCAAATAAGTTCTGGCTACATAATTTAAACTTTAACGTGTTTAAATAGAAACATAACAATCTCATAAACTCTTTGATTTAAATATCACTTTTTAGACTTGGGTCTACTTTATGAAATTTATTCGCTTTGGTGAAGTGCTCATAAAATTCGTTGCTGCCAAACTTAAAAGTAAATGTTGGCATCCTTCGTGTCATATCCTGCTGCATGTATTAATAATCGTGGTGCTAATATAAATATAGTGATTTAAATCCGAAGAGCATTAAACTTAAACTGTTTTAGAGTGTAAATGAATTTAATTAAATAAATTTATTTCCATGAAAACCCGATAGGAAAATTATTAAATTTTTAGGTGTGGCTTAATAGATGCGTTACCAAACGAAACCTCCATGCTTTTGACGTGAATAGAACCATTAACTGATTGGAAATATATATAAAAAGGGGGCAAATTTAAGGTTCCAAAAATATTTGGCTTAAGAATACAATTTTATTTGGGAAATCTAGTTCTATTTATACCAACGTTAAGTAGGAAAATGAAAATTAATATTGAAACAAAATGTTGGTCCGTTCTGTTCACAAAATTTTGAACCACATTTCGCAACAAGGCTTATTTGCTTATCTCGCCGTGACCGCTTCGAATTTTATCTTTCAGAATGGCAGTTGCTTGTGGTCTCACACACCTTGAGTTTTGCTGCTTCAACTCTATTGTTGCCGTGACAAAGAATAAGATAATTATATGTTTCTATTCCATTCCACCACAGAGTTGCGGCAGCCAACGTTGTAGTCTGTGAACCGGGACTTACGATTATGTCCTGCTGGAAACCCTACATTTTGAAAATAAATAAATTATTTATTTATTTTATTTTTCCTTTGTCACTTGAACATAAACCCGCAGAGAATCAAAGTGAATGGCGCGACGATGGCGTCGACCAACATCTACTTGAAACGTCTAATGGCTGGCACTTCTGATTCCAATAATCCTGAAGGCGAAGAAAACGTAGATAATTTGCCCACTGTTGAAATTGAACCCGCCGAAATCCCTCCCAAGCAAGTCCGTCTTGATGTAGAGGTTTCTGAAGAACAACTACCGGCCAGCACGAATTGGAAGAAACATATAAAACATATAGTGAAAGTTGTTATATTATTTACGATATGGTGCATATACACGATCTCCATGATGATACGTAAGGAAGGAGTTCATCATCCAGTTCTGCTGGCTATTACAGCGAATGAGGAAATACTCTTTCGATTGCAGGCCCAACCAGCTACAAAAACTGCCATAGAGTTGAGTTTAATGGGTCCATTTCAAATGGAGCAAGACGTGGAAGTGATGCCCAAAGAAAACCAGCCGCAACTGAAGTTGCAAGTGATCTTGCAAATGGCTGAAGCTGAAGCTGGAGCGAAAGTTGTATCCAAAGAACGGGGTTTGGTAATCAAAAACCCCCATCTATTGGAATATGTTCCAGCGGTTTACAAGGAGTTACATGTTCAGCTGACTGAAGACGTAAGCAAATCTCAAGGCGGCGAAATATTTTTAAAGATGAACACAAACATTGAAAAGGATTTAACGATTAAATTGGCCAGCAACATGTCACCGGTGGACCAGACTTTGGGCATTATTTATGGCACTTTTGTGTTGCTGTTTTTGTATATTTTAATTATATGGGAAATTATCAATCGCACTTTGTCCTCGGTAGTGTCTTCCATGCTGGCCATTGGAATTTTGGCGGCCTTGAATGATAGACCCTCTACGGCAAAGATTTTGACTTGGCTGGATGTAGAAACGTTGATGCTGCTTTTCGGCATGATGGTGTTAGTGGCCATACTTTCGGAGTCGGGTATTTTCGATTATTTAGCTGTGCTCGCCTATGAAGTGGCCAAAGGTGAACTGTTCCTTTTGATTTATCTTTTGTGTTTCTTTACCGCTTCACTGTCGGCCTTTCTGGACAATGTTACCATGATGCTGCTCATGACACCGGTGACCATACGTCTGTGTGAGGTCACAAATCTCAATCCAGTGCCGGTGTTAATGAGCATGGTCATCTATTCAAATGTGGGAGCAGCTTTGACTCCCGTTGGCGATCCTCCCAATATCATTATTATGACCAATCAGTATGTGCAGGACAATAATGTGAACTTTGGCAATTTCATACTTCACATGCTGCCAGGAGTGGTCATGGGCATGGTGACAATATTTACGTTCTTGTATGTAAAACATCCCTCGATCAAGGGCTACATGAATAAACAGTCGCTGGAGGCAGAGGCTTTGAAACATGAAATTCAAGTGTGGGAGAAGGCTGCGCAAAATATTCAGCCCACTACAACGGATGAGGAAATTGTACAGAACACGTTGCTGAAGAAGGCTGAGATTTTAAAGCAAACGCTTTTGGAACTGGAGTTAAAGGGTGCTTATGTTGAGGTGGATTTCAAAACCACGTTGCAACATATGAAAGCCTCCTATCCCATACGCAACAAAATGCTGTTAATAAAATCCTCGGTGGCTTTTACTTTTGTACTTGTGCTGTTTTCCTTGCATGCGGTGCCTGATTTGCAGCATCTTTCTTTGGGTTGGAGTGCTTTGGTGGGTGCCATTCTGCTCATCATTTTGGCTGACACCGATTTAGAAGCCGTGTTGTCCAGAGTGGAGTGGTCTACTCTACTTTTCTTTGCCTGCTTGTTTATATTAATGGAGGCTCTCACGGAATTGGGTCTAATTGGTGTGCTGGGGGAATTGTGTGTCAAAGTCATACTCACCGCCGAGCCCAGCAATCGTTTGCTGGTGGCCATTTTAATTATTTTGTGGATTACGGGCATAGCTTCAGCCTTCCTGGACAATATACCTGTTACCACCATGATGATTAAGATCGTGGTGAATTTAAGCCAAAATAAGGAACTGGATTTGCCGTTGCCACCTTTGATATGGGCCTTGGCGTTTGGTGCTTGTTTTGGCGGCAATGGCACTTTGATAGGGGCCTCTGCCAATGTCGTGTCATCGGGTGTAGCCGAACAACACGGTTACCGTTTTTCTTTCGTGGACTTTTTCCTCTTTGGCTTTCCTATAATGTTATCAACTTTGGTTTCTGCCACAATTTATCTTTATTTGGCTCATTGCTTTTGGACGTGGCATTAAACAATTGTTGGCCTTAACAGAAATAAAAAATAATAAAGAAATCCCTAAAACAAAATTGTTTTTTAATAATCGCACAAAATGTTTGCAGCGTTTTTGTGTTGTTCGTTCGGTGGGGTACGCAATCAATCACGGTTTAAGTCTTCTCTTTTTTTAACTCTTTTTTTTATATAATCGTTTGATCGTGATTTGCGTGATGTTCTCGTTTCCACTATTCTTTTGTTGTGAATTCATTTGCAGAACATTTTACTTTTAGTTTCAGCATGTTTTGCAACAACGACAACAACCACAAAATGTATAAATAAATACTGTTGCCAAATTACATATTTCATTTCAATTAGGCTTATCTACCTTCTATTTGTTGCTTTAAGTTTTTTCACTTTTAGCCACCAGAACAACAACAGAAATTATTTCGAAAAAGAGGTGTTGAACATGCTGAAGTTTTATGTATTTGAGAAATCGATTTTAAAATTATTTTTATGATCTTATAATTGAACGATAAGTTTAAATCGTGTTATTATTTTAAGAACACAAAATGGGGAAAGAATATCTTTGGCAAACGCAGGTAGTTTATTATTCAAAATTGGTATTTGCATGGGTCAATGCGAAATGAATGTGGTGGCCTTCCCACAAATACTGGGCAACAACGTTTTACCAAGTAGCGAATAATTTGTTGCAACACAACTTCTTTCACGATAAACTAACTTCGTAAAAAGAAAGCTTTATAAACAAAATTTAAAGTAATTCAACGATCTTAGACACATTTTCTCCAGGAACGCTACTACCTGCCGCAGCCTTTTTATTTAAAAACTCAACTGTTGATTAATACTACCTAACCTGCGATGTCACTAGATGTCGTTCTAACCAACGAATGCATTTAAATCCAAAACGAAATCTTAGGATTTTGTTTTCTTTTAAATGTGATTGTATAAAAGATCGATATTTAGTCACGTCGTTGAAATTATTTTTAAATTTTATTGACCACAGAAATAATATTCTTTATTAGAAATGACGACATCGACGCTGCTTGAACATCGACTACTGTCGACATGTTTTAAAATATTATAGGGTGTTTTTTATAGAGTGATACAACTTTAAGTTGGTATCACTGCTTTGTTTGACCACCTATTTAACAGCTGATAGTTGCTTTTTGTTCAGTTCGCTTTGACATTTTATTATAGATCGACTTACACCAGAGCAACGCGTGCAAATTGTGGAAATTTTTAATCAAAATAATGGTTCTGTTCGTCAAACTCATCTATTCAAAATTTTATGTTCTGACGAAGTCTATTTCCGGTGGAATGTGTACTTAAATAAGCAGAAGCATTTGGAGTGAGAAGAATCGACACACCATTACATCCACAGAAAATTATTGTTTAGTGCGCTTTATGGGCTGGTGGAGTCATTGGCCCAGATGTCTTCAAAAACGATGATGGTCAGAATGTTACTGTTTTTGAAAATATTTTGATTTAATGAAGAAAACAGTACAATACTTAACTTATAGTTAGTGACGTAGAATCCAATATTGTTATAAACTGTTTAACTCAATAAACACTTTTCTAAGCTTAAATATTTTTAATTTTTTGGTTAAGCTTTTTTGGGAAAATATTTACCAAAATGGGGCCATACCCTTAGAGAATAAGAAGTGATTATCGATAATAACAAATTGTTTGTTGGCAACTATTAGACATACAACAATTTTTTTGTTATAGTCGATGTCGTCATTCGTAACAGAGGGTATATATTTGAAATAAATTTATTATTTAACTGAAATTTATATATTTGAGAATAGTTTTTTTAACACAAAGTCCTTGATCTTAATCGTGATAATATATTTTTCATCCCAAATGTCTAAAAATTAAAAGTGATTACTAAAACTAGTCGCTACTGGCTTGTTTGCAACTCATTAGGCAAGATATATTTGAACATTTTCAATCAATTTAATTGAACTGAATATAATTATATCCGATATGCGCAGATGATGTTATAACTATATAAACAGTAGGACAAGAAAATAACCGTATGAACCAAAGCGTAGAATTAGCGATAGCAAACTGTTTTCTTTTTTCGCGAGGGGTATCAAAATTATTCTCACTTCAATATCATGTCGAGACAATAACAACAACAGAACACTTGGTAGATACTTTTCTTGAGCAATTGAGTCTTGGTTCACAAACTTCAACTTTTGCTGCCCAAGTACAAGAAAGTTTATGCCACAACTCTGTGTCGGAATGAAATAGAAACGTGTCACTATTTCTTTCTTTTTCACACAAATAAAAGTTAAGCAACAAAAGTTGAAATGTGTGAACTGATGGCATTTTGTTTTCCTGGAAAATATGCAACATATTTTTACTTTTTTTATAAAAAGCGGTTGCTTGAAAAAGTTTTAAATCATAAATTATTTTCGCAATTAATGTTGGACTAATTTGTAATAAATTCTTTATTTTCAAATGTCATAATATTGACATTTTCCTTTAAAAAGTGTAAGAAATGTTGCCTTGTTTTTTAGAAAAGAAAACAACATAAAACTAACAATTTCTAACCCTCGTTAATGTAACTTGCAAGACATTCCGTCGTTGTCGTTAATAATGTGTACGCAGAACTGACATGCATGTATTTGCATGTCTAAACGCAGGGTTAATTGCAGTCACCTGCTGCTGTGTTTCCACCTTGTAACACCAGTACAACTTGTTTACATATTTATTTCCTGCGGTGGCCTCATTTTTCCACTCATATCCATCGAAGTTAATGAATCGCGTTGGAAAATACGAATTTTTGTTGCTCCTACCCAATGGGTTAATCCCGGCTTCATAAGTAGTTAATTGCTTGATGTAACTACTCTGGTAAAAGTTGTCCATCAGTTGTTGTTGTTCAAAACTCACTGCAAGTAGTGCAACTTTAATATTTTTTTCTTAGGACCAAGTTTATCCTGGTATATTTACTTCTTTTGCCATAAAGTTCTGTTGTAAAACGCATAACATGCAATTTGTTTCTGTAGCAACTTTAAATTCCAGTTTATTCTTTTACGTGTATTTTTTTAATGTTTCTTTGTAGGTTTATTAAGCACGTGCTGAAGTTACAATTTTAATTGATTTTTGAGTGTTTCCTATTTCACATACTTAAACAGGAAGCCATAGTCCTGCTTGAATATATTCACTATTATTCTTGTATTCTGCACACGCTTCGCATGCAACCCCTAAACTTAATTCAAAACGAACATAAAACAACAGAAAAGTGTGATTTTTTATTAGGGGGCATACAAATGCGAGTTTGAGACAGGTACACAAACAATTTCTATTTACAAGGAAAGACAAACACATCTACAGCTTTTTACATAAATAAACCATAAACCAACTTTGATATGACTGCCATTTAGTCTATCAATCAGACTCTCTGTTTCTCTGTCTGTCTGTCTGTCTGATCATCTTCGTATATCTTGTTATTTATATCATTATCAAGAAATTCCTTTGAAATATAAAATTGTATTAAAAATACACACACAATCTTCTTTTGCGCAAAAGGGGGAAGAAACTTTATGCTAAAGATGTTAAAATAAATTTCTTTTTAATTTAATTAGTTTCACGTTACACCACGAACCACCACCACCACCACCAACAACACCAGCAACAACATCGTTATCATCAACACCAACAACACCGAACCACATCAAGTGAATAACACTACCAACCATCATATACCCGGTGTACCCACTCTGCCTGCCTGCCTGCCTGCCATCATAAACTTTAAAAATATTTAACACTCCAAAATTAATACACATAAATTTAGCTGTTATTTGAGGACTAACTTTGTATGTGGGGACGGACGGACGCCTGCTTTTGGTGCTTTAAATCTGCACACACTGCAGTAGATTTCGCCCTCAATATTTCCCAGGGCTTGAAGTAACAGCAAATATAACAACCAAAAAAAAAAAAAACCAAACCAAAATAAAATAATAAGAAAATAACAAGAGGAGCCTTTAAGACAAGAGGAGCTTTCAGTGTGTTCATTTGTTATTGTTTTGTGTGGTATTTTGTTAAATATTTTGGTTGTACAAATGTACGAAACGAAATTACAAGAAAATCAACAAAGACACAAACAAATCAGGCAGGCATGTGAACAGAAATAAATGTTGTAGGTGGCAGAGGACGCAGTATTAGTGAGCTACACCATTTTTGATACACACTTGAAAAATTACTCGATTAGCAGCTTCATATATCGCATTTTCTATTCACTCTGGATCTTTCTACCGGAAAACTATAATGGAAATCAAGCCCGTTTCCATTTATAACTTATAACTCGATCACATTTTATTATCGTGGCCAGGAATGATACTTTTGATTCAATGCAATTTAATTTAATTTTCGAAATGCATTTTTGCTACCACGGTAAAGGGTTTTGAACGGAAATCAAATCCAGCGTAAATGAAAAGCTGCTATTAATACAGGGTGTTGCGAAATTAATCACCCTATTGCAAGAACGTAAAATTTTTCTAAACAGCGTCGTACGTCAATTATATTTGATTTTTTTATACTAGACGTCAAAAGAGAGTGGAATTCGATAACGATTTCCTAATCGTCTCCAATCAATTGGGCAATAATTTCGCCGAGTAGGTGCTCAACTCTACTAGGCTGGACCTTGTGACTGCTTTCGATCTGGAAGCAGTCCAGATGTGACAAGGATGTGACAAGGATGTGACTACCGATGTCAAGCAGGCGACATTTTATGTAATTGGTTATATCCATACGGCGCCTGGAAAGACTTAATCATGTTTCTCTACAGACTGCATACAGGGAATCAGTTAATGCCTGCTGTCCGTCAGTCATGTGTGAATCACTGTACAGCCTTTCACTCAATCTCAAAATCTTTCATTAACAACGAGACGCAACTCCAATTAAACGGTTTCGTTATAGAACAAAATTTGCATGTGAAATGGAGGTATTCACGAGGGAAGATGAGATTGAGCCATACTTTCTTAGAAACCCATACGTAATTCCGTTACTATGATCGATGAACGTCACAGGGCTGTGATGGACAACTTCTTACCTACAGAAGCCAGAAGAAATATTAGGAAGAATTTTTCATTGGTGGTATAATCTACCATTTTGATCGCCTGATTGAACAATTCCAGAAGTTGCAGGTTTTCACCAACGAGCCCCAGATAGTAGGAGCCCTTAAAAAGAATATCTGACCAGATTGCGAACTTTTATAACCGGAGTTCTAATAGAAAATAATTTAAAATGAAATAAAATGGGCCGATATGAATCGGCACTGGTGGCAGCTCCACTTGGCGGAACCAGCGTTTTCTCCTTAACCAAAAAAAAATTGTACAGGTCGTTACCCTTCATTTTTGCTTTATTTAGTAAAAAATTTATTCAAAAATAAAACTGGATAAACAGTTTCACCCCATTTTTAGTGGGTCCAGCACCCACCTCCATTCAATGTGATGGTTAAGGAGATGTGAGTGGTAGATAATTATTTGTGGAACTCCTGTCAAAAGGATGTGGTGAACTTTCCATTATCTAACTTTGTGAAGACTGCGTCGGATAGGGAGAGATAATTTCACTCCAAAAGCTAAAGATGTGTCGACCTATTTAACTGTATCTAGGTTAGGAATAATTTAAGGGCTTTAGCGTCCTTGAGATAATCCACTTGGCTGCACTGAGTTTTTCTCTTTGTGACGGTTTTAAGCTGAGGATATTTTATGGGCCTCATCCCACCATCCTATACTTCCTATAAGATAATATCTTAAGAAGCTCCATATTGGCTGAGCTGGCTAAAGGGCCACATGAAGTAACCAAGCGGCTTAGCAAAAAAGGCAAAAATTTATGCTTGTACAATCCTGTATTGATGCCTTGTCGTGTTTGACAAGCGGCTTGGGGAACAATAATTTAGATATTTTGGCCGTCACATTGAATCCACACTCCATGTCTATGATTTTTGTGTAGTCCGCTAGTTGGGGTTGGGAACTGACCCAGCAGATGGAGCACTGTTGCGTCCTCCTCTTTGCCATTGCAGCTTCTGCAGTTACCATTATATACCGCTCCTTCTTGCGTGGCCTCCAAAGTTTCAGTGTCCTGTTCGAATAGTCATCAATTAACGCAGTCGAACCTTGTCAAACCTGCGTGCTTTGCGTGCATCATAGCAGATCCACTTGGCTCTTGCAAGCAATTAGCCACGCTTTTGCAACAAGTTTATACTGACTGTAGGGTATGAGAGATATAAATGATCCTTCCTAGGCTGGTGCATATTTGCACGCTAACCGATAGTTATCTACAGCAACAACAACAACAACGGCAATAGCACAAAATTCGGTCAGAGGTTGCTGATGTTGGATTATGTTTTTCCTCTAGTTTTGTTTGTTAAATATGCCCGTCCGTCTGTCTGTCTCTCCGTCCGTCCGTCCTGCCTGTCTGTAACCATATGGTATGCTAAAGATTTCTGCATTATTTTTATTTTATTTTGTTTTTCTGTTTCATTCCTTTTTGGTGCTCTCAAGTTAATACGCTGTAACCGCCTTAAATTTTCGCCTCATGCGAATACGGCATTGGGTTTGACTCTTTTTATATATTTTGGGTGCATTTATAGGATTCTTATAACATGACCAGCTTAACAATGATCTTTTTTTATTATTATTTTTTTTTCCTTTTGTTTTCTGAGGGGAGTCCAGTTAAAACACGCATGTTGTGCCTTTAAGTAGAGTGTGCGGATTTTTGGTTGTGTGTTGTGTGAGTATCGGGCATGGTTGCGAATGAATTTAAGATGTCAAATCTCAAACTTATTTTGCGGCTTAAGTTGTTAAATGTTTAAACACCTGATAGGGCGTGCAGGTGGAGTTTTTAATATATATATATTTTTTTTCATTATATTGTTTCTGATCTGCAATGGAATCTTCTTTTTTGTAAATCATTTTCAGTTTTTGTTTTTACTTAGTTTTAATAACCGGCCTGACACAGAGTGTATTAAGATTAAAATGTTGACTTCGTAAGAGCGTTAAATGTATGTATTGATGGTTATTTGCTGAGGTTTTAGCATGCAAAATATTTATTTCAAAAAAGTTATAGAGATTGTGATTGGCATGAGCAATTTCTTATTAGAGATATTTGGCCAGCAATCTTTTTGTAATCAATCAATTTCAAAACATTTTATTTTAATCCTCAAAAGATGTTCTGGCCTTTTGTTTTTTGGGCTAAAAACAAAAACACAACATATTAATGATAAAATTGCACACATAAACTGTTAAAACATGTTGTTATCAGCAGTTTATTGCATTTGGATTACAGTTTTTAGTTGTTGTGCTGTTGGTTCTTATAAAAATGCATACGTAACTGTTTGTTGGTTAAATCGATCCTTCGATCGATCGATCGGAATTAAAATAAATGGCCCTGAGGTCATGATTATATTTTAAAGTAGACTATTATCAACTGCAAACGGCCAGGAATATTAAAAATAAAAATATCTTAACAGCGTTCACAAACATGTGCCTGCTTAAAAGAGGTACGAAAAGAAATTTATATTCTTAGCAAAAATTGAAAATAAAACATTTAAAAAAAAATCTCTCATAAATCGTTATATTTTGGCTTACACTCGTACTTTGATCTATAAACTTAACGAACAGTATACACATAAAGAAATGCTCAAGATCACCAGACTGAAGAGTTTAAGCCATAAACCTATAATGGCCGTAATCACACCTAATAACAACATCACCAACAGCCAACAACAGACATGAGACCTTGCAAATCATTTTATTTATAAGTTGGCAGATCAACAAATTGTTCAATAAATTTTTATAAATTTTTTTTACCATAAATCGTTTTTCTTAATCTTAATCTGAGGTTCATGCCCCCGCTCTCTCCCCCAACACCACCTCCCACATTTACTTATGCATGTGGCTTTAAATGAAAGCCAATTTATATATTAAGTTTAAGACCTTCAAGAAAAATAGCCATCATCAAAATTAGTTTATTATATGAAGTTCAATGATTTAAAGAGATCGCCATGTACAGACCAGAACACCATGGCAAGGAAGCTTAGAAAAGGAGTCAATTTTTATTTAAACTAAAAATTTTTATATCGTCACAATTAAACATCTAAGTAACTGTGGCCAAGAGAGTTTTATTCACAGCGCTTTATTCTACCCGTCGTATATTTATAGACCAAAATAGTCTCGATTTTTAAATTATTATCTTTTTACATTTTAAGTTTAATCGTACTGATTACTTTTTCCAAAATTATTCAAAAATTTCAGAGTGATCATTTTAGAGGTTGATTCAAGTAGAAGCGATCTGCATTAGCCCCAGTGAGTTGCGTATAGGAACTAACTAACCAACAAAGCACTCAATTAACCCTGAATTCTTTTTAATTTTGAATTTGAGAATCTCCACGATTAAATTGGAGTGTTAAATTAACAATTAAATTGTCTGCTTAAAAATAATTATATAAACAGGAAATATGAAATAAAATATCGCCAGCAATACATCGGAAAACCTGAAATATCGCTAAATAGTTTAATATAAGAATTTTTTAAAAATGGTTACTGTCTCTGCTATTTGAACACAAAATTTTTAATCGTTACTTCTTCGAAGCGTTTATTAAATAAAAATCCTAAATTTCAACAAAATATTGATTTAGCTAAAACAAACGTTCACATGTACTTCACTAAGGCCCTTATTTGTGTAAATCACTTGGCGTTAGTGAAATTAATATGTGCACAATAACAAAATTTCAAATAATTTTACTCTCTCTGTTCTCTTATACTTCATTTGACTTTATTTTCGATACAAATTTAAAACATGTTAATTTAAAACATTTTAAAATGGTGTCCAAGAAATAAACAAATTTTTAAATTATTTTCTAAATTGTGTTTTTGTTTTCGTATAAATTTCATTAACGCAAAGTGATTTACAAAATTAGGGTCTAGGTATAAAAAAAAAGTTCCAAAAAAGTTTGGTTTAAGTAAAAATGGCACAAAGATTCAGATATTAGAACATGATGGAAAAAACTAAACTGCAACACGGGAGTTTAAAGTACGTTACCACCGGTTCGATATAATTCTCGGATTCTATTTTATAATAAATTCTTCTTATAATTATTCTTCAGGCTCTAGGACCTAGAGCCTGAAGAATAATTATAAGAAGAATTTAAGTAAAAAACAAGGTCGAATAAAATACAAAAAATAATTTTATAATAAAATCGCCGTCAACAAAACTTTTTATCGTATTTGACTAAACCTGCTAAAAGATACTGATAAGCAAAAATATTTAGGAGTACGGATGATGCAAGTGTAGCGGCTTTCGAAAACAGCTGCTCTGCTCTGCTGGTTAAGTTGAATATTGAAAACTGATGTTGAGTTTTCCTTACGCCTGAGAATATTTATCATGCCTTTCTGAATTAAAAACATGTTAAGAACTTTGGTCTGTTAATTGTTAATCATCATGTGTATTATTTATCTGCTATAAAACACTTTTCGATCTTTTAATAAGAGCTTTTTTTTAGTTTTCATGATCGACCTTTATTTTAACATTTCTTTTTTCAAGTCAAGTAATATACCGCTAGCAATTTTCGGCCCATAGTGCAATAGCCGCCAAAATCAAAAACATACCAAATAAATTGCATTATATTTTACGCAGGATTCTTTTTTTTAAGTACCACGAATAAACTAAAATAATCAACGAGATGATGATAATAATGATCACCATCGCACAATCGTCATTATCCCCCGCAACAACACCATCGAAAAATGAAGCAACCCACAAAAAAAAAAAGAAATAATGCAGTAAAGTTTGTTAAAAGGGCAACAACAAGGAGAAAAAAAAAAAAAATATATATATATATATATATATATATATATATATATGAAATTTTCAAAGTGGACTACATCGATGGATGGATCGATTGGTTGTTCTTATGAACGATAATCGTGACCTGAACTGTTCAATGCAGTTGCCAAGATAATAATTCACAAAATCTCTCAACATTCCACAAGACTTCTTTTGCAAAAGTATTTCATTACATTTGATTTGTACACACACACTGACGCACTTAGCGAGTATGAGTGAGTACGAGCATATTTATTTATTCAAGGAGTCCACTAGTTCACAATGATCATGAAATTTATAAATTCCTAAAAATTTTGTAGACTTTTTCCCTGCCTCAAAAGTTCAAGTGGAATGTCTATTTTTTAACTTTTAGTTGTCTGCTGATGGCTTGTTGTTGCCAGGATATTGATGTTCTCATTGCGTGGATACCAATTTTTTTTTTTTTGTTGTATTTGCTGTTGCTGTTTTTCTCTCGTGCTTAAGCAATTACTTGTATTTTGGCATAATTTTTCTTCTTTTCATTTTGGTTTAATTTTTTTCTTTTGCTTTATTTTCTTGGTTTGGTAAATGGCCAGTCATTTAAAATTTCATTTATTAAATTGTTTCGCCTGAAAGTTATAACCGTTCGATTTGGAAATGAGTTCAAAGTCATTTAGAAACAAAACGAATAATCGCAAGTTATTTTTGGATGTCAGATTTATTGTAAATATATTTTTCTTGTTATAAAAAAACTTTCTTTTCAATATTAAGTGGAAGTGGCTTCGAGAGGCAGCGCATATGCATTCATGAAAACCCAAAAGCTTTTAAGCTTTACTCGTAGCTTAAGTGAATCCGTATGCTCGTATACTCACGCTGATGTTCGCTATCTTTTTTTTTATAAACATGAAATTTGTCATACTCTTTTAAAGAACAAAATAAATTACAGCTCTAGATCTGACTGAGCCGCAAGTTGCTGAAGATATAAAAACTGATGTTTATCCTGGTGCAATAGTTTTGTTGACGATCCGGAGTGCAAATTTATATAGGCTTTCTGGTGTAAGAATTACAACTCACTTGAGTTGTTATTTTATGAGGACACAGCCCAAGTGATTGACAAGAATCGAACACGATCATGCATGGCATGGAGGTGACCCTAAATTAAGAACTTGCGCTTGCGTAATAGCGGCCTAAAATCTACTCACGCTCACATCTTTGATGAGTAAAAATTCAAGTGCTCGCCAAATTTTTTCAAACTGTTGCTTTGCAAAAAGTTTATGAATATAAATTTTAATCTCTTCCCAACCTACTAAAAGTTTAATTCCACTATGATAAATATTTTTATGTTTCCCATCCATTAAACATGATATACATACACATGCACATGCCCATATAAAATATACATTTTAAAATATTCCTTTTATTTGTTGCAATAATATTCGCTATTACTTTTTCTTGGCAAATTTATGCATTTGTCGTTATGCGCATGCGCATTATCACCTCTTTCAACAGATTTCGCTTTTTATTAGTTTAAAAGTTTGCTGGAACATTTCCCAATAACTTTTGATAATAAATTCAATTTTAAGTATCGATTAAATATTGAATACGCAGACAGCGGAACAACATGATCTGTGGCCAACAACGTTGCTGCATAAATATTTTGGTGCAATAAATTTTTATGTTGTTTTAAAAATATCATATAATTTTGAATTTTTAGTAACACAAATATAATTATTATGAGAGAAGAAAGAGCAAAACTCAAAAGCAACGATAACAATAAATTAAAATTTTATCACCGAAAATGAATTTATGTGCTTTGACTACACTCAGCCAAAATATGTTTGTTGTACAAGATAAAAGGTGTCACAGCATTTACATACCGAACACAGATAAAATAAAGAATTTAAAAAAAGATCACTATAATAGCTTTAGAAGTCATTAATAACGCATTTAGTTTTCTATAATTTAAGCAATTTATTCATTTTCTCGGCTTCTTGCATTCAAGATATTGTTAGATTTTTTATTTTAATTCTCGTTATATTGGGATTAAATCATTGTCTTTGCATTTGAATGTATAGTTTTGATCTTAAGTTGTGCTTAAGACGACCCTTAATTAATATAAATCACTGTCAACACTTGGTCTTTTGGGCATTTTACATATCGACCTCCCATGATTTCACGTTAAATATGTGATTTTTTTTGTTTGTTTTATTAACAAGTTAACAAAGAGACAAGGAGAGAGAGAGTTAAATGAATTTAAAGAAACTAGTTTTTTTAATCAATTTATTTATTGTGTTTTCTGTAATACATGAGCTTACAATAAGCTTTCAGATCTTAAGCAGATAAATATAGTAAATCATTTTGAGCTTTAAATGAATAATTAGAAAGAAAAGCTGAAGTTTCGAATTTTTATTTGGGCTGCTTTCAAAGTATTCTGACCGTATTTATCATTATTATCACGCTTCACTTCAAATTAGCTCCCTGAAAACATTATTCGAAACATTTAAGATGTTGTAACATAACAAATTCGGACAATAGAATTATAAAAATACAGGGTGTCTGGTAGCAGATTTATATCTTCAAACTTAAATAAAAACGCAATAATTGACACAAAGTTTTATTAAGAGTATTGAACGATAGAATGGAAACGCGGATTTTATTTTTTAAAGAATGGGTCATCCAGATATCTTCCATCGAGATAAACACACTGATCAAGGCGGAGCCTTGTATTCTGCGCCACAAGCTGTAGTAAACTTGGTTTAACTGAGCTGATTTCTCCGTGAATATTTTCCTTTAGAGCCACAAGAGATTGGGGATTATCATTATAAAACCTTTCTTTGAAGTAGCCCCATAAAAAATCCATGGGAGTTAGATCCGTCGACCCCGGTGGCCATGGGATATCCCCGAAGCGACTGATCAGTTCTTGGGGGGAAGTCAAAGCTCTATCTGTGTGTGCTGTCGCCCCATCATATTGAAGCCACGTGTGTGAAGAGTACCATGGATGAGCTCGCAGGTTTGACAAAAAGGAATTCCGTCGATAACTTTCACCATTGACATTCGTTCCAAGGCCTCGAAAAATGTTCAATAAAAATGGTACAATTATGAGTGGATAAGGCGCACCAAACAGTTACCCTGGGGCAATGTAATGGTTTTTGATATTTCAATCGAGGGTTGCGGGTTCCTGGAGACCAGTAACGGCAGATTTGCTTAGGGTTTACAGTGCGTAAACGCTCCAGCATCGTTTCACAAAAACCTTTGCATAAATCGAATTCACTTTCTTTCAGTTCTTGCACGATTTTAATACTAAAAGGATGGAACTTTAAATCCTTTTTTTGAAATTTCATGAATAATCGCTCTTGGAAGTCCCAGAGAGGCTGTTCTTTTATGTATTGAAAGTCGCGGATTTTCACGTAAACTACTTGTAAGCAGTTCAATATTTTCGGGAGTCCTTGAAAATCCATTGGGCCCTGGCCGAAGCAGTTGAGCGGAATCTCTACACCCACGAACGAATTAAATTTACAAAATTGTCGAAAATTTTATGTGAAAATTATGGCTCATAAAAAATTTCTCTGCAAGGAACGCGCTATGGTCACTCGCCCACTGGGACATCGTGACTGATAAATCTGCACTTTCGATACTTCCAACGGCGCCACCCTCCATCTGCACTATTTAAAATAATAAATTTGCCACCAGACACCCTGTATGAGAGCTGAAAAATGCGTTGAACACTTACACAAAATTATATTAACCATGATCGGTATGTGATTAAAATTTAACCACTTTATTTATGTCGATTTCTTTTCTAGAAAATTATGCAACATTTTTCACACTTTTTAGCAGAAAATGGCGACATTTTGCCATTTCAAAATAAGGAATTTATTAGAAATTAATCCTACATTTCCCACGAAAAATAATTTCTGTCTTAAAACTTTCCAGAAGTTCCATAGTAAGTGAAAATATGTTACATGTTTTTTAGAAAAGAAAACGCCATTAGTTATTTGAATGTAAAATTTTGCTTTTCCTGAGCTAAAGACTTGTTATTCTTCAAAATATATGTTGATTTTAAAGTGCTGTTGTTACTTGGTAAAGTATAATGTCATATATGTCATATATGCATAATATGTAGAGAGGAAATAAATAGAAATATTCTAAGCCAACTTTATAACTTTCGTTTATAACTTTTCTATCAAGAATTTATAAAATATATTTATATTGCACACATTTACTTCAAAAGACCTCTCAAATCATATATTCTTTATAAATACTAGCAAATGAAAAGATGCTTAAAAGTGTACCACAAAAAAATGTCTGTGGCATTTTATTTATTTTCTTTAAGTTTGCGTTTTAACATTTTTCTTTTCTTAATCACATTTTTCGTCAGTGTACACCTTCACTTATAACAAACAAAAAAAACACACCTTTTAAAGTTTGCACAAATATTCGTCCGTCTTTCTGTTTAACTGTCCGTATAAAATATTTTTTATATGAGCGTTTAACGCAATGACAATGTTTACTTTGATTTTTTTCTCCTCCTTTTAACAGATCCCACCAAGAAAACCCATCTTCGAGCTAATTTATTAGTTATTATACGGTGCTCTTGTTCAAAGAATCACCCTACTGCAGGATATATTATTTGAATGATAAGAAAGGCTGTTAGGATACGAATATCAATATGTACTGGAAAAATATGTTTTCCAGTGAATGTGAAAATGTTTTGCAAATTTTAAGTATTTAATAAAAATATATTAATATTTTGTTTAAGCGCGGCATCAACTAAAGAAACGTTTTCAAAACACACTTGAATCCGTACTAACTTTTTTGATATTATGTTATGTGAGGGTATGAAAAGGTATACATATATTGAAATAATGTTGCTGTAAAAACGCGTAACATTTGAAACATATGAATATTCGAATTCTCGAACATCAGTTTCAATTGTTGATTTTAATTAAAGCATCTGTGATAAGATATTTATTTTATAAAACCATATTTTTGTAAGAGAATAGCAAAAACTTTTGATTGAATTAAGACCGAAGAGACGAACTGAATTTCGAAGATTCGCAAGAACTCAATTTTATGTTGCTATAAAAGCGAAAATTCTGAAAATATATAACTGTTTGAATTTTCGAACATCAATTGCAATTGTTGAATTCAATTAAACCATCTATGGTAAAATATCTATTTCATAAAACCCTATTTTTGCAAAAAAATTTTGCGTAAATTAACATCGAAGAGACGAATTGAATTTCGAAGATTCGTAAAAATTCAATTTTGTGACCGATTCCAAATGACTCGACTCACATGCATGTAAAAAGCGAAACAGACAAATTGTATTCAACCCCCAAACTTAAATAGTATAGGGTGTTTTTTATAGAGTGATACAACTTTGAGTTGGCATCACTGCTTTATTTGACCACCCATTTAACAGCTGATAGTTGCTTTCTGTTTAGTTTGCTTTGACATTTTATTATGGATCGATTTACACGAGAGCAACGTGTGCAAATTGTGGAAATTTTTAATAAAAATAATGGTTCTGGTTGTCAAACTTATCGCGCACTTCGTCCATTCAAAATTTTATTTTTCGATGACGCCCATTTTTTGTTGAATGGGTATGTAAATAAACAGAATTGTCGCATTTGGAGTGAGGCGAATCCACAAGCTTTTGTCGAAACTCCATTTCATCCACAGGAAATTACTGTTTGCTGCGCTTTATGGGCTGGCGGAGTCATTGGCCCATATGTCTTCAAAAACGATGATGGTCAGAATGTTACTGTTTGTGAAAATTGGTGTTGCAGATTGTGCCTTGTAAGCGCATGTCGTGGCGGCCACATGGCCGAAATCATATTTAAACATTAATGTCATAAAATTTTCTATCTAATAAAGACCGTTTCATTGATATCAAAAATATATTACTATGTTTTATTATGATTTAAACTTGTATCACTCTATAAAAAACACCTTATACTACAAAAGCCTAATTCCAATAATTGTATTGTAATAAAAATTGAAAGTTTCGAAAAAAATTTTAAATTTTGTATTAAAAAAGGTACCTAAATTTTATACAGTTATTTTACAAACTCAGACTTTATTTCGATGCATTGAAATTTTTGTAAATTCCAAATTCCTTCAAACCTAAAAGTTCTTGATATATGATAAATTTTTCGAACAAAATTTCGACTTTTCGCAACCACATTAAATTATTTTAGTTTTTGATTTGACAAAGTATACACGCTTATCTACATAAAAAGACTCTGCGATAAATGTTAAACATTTTCCTGGGCTTGTCAAAAAGGGTACAGTGGCAGGTAACAATGCCAGCCAGTCTTACTTATTTCGTATTAATTCCTTCTCTCCAAGTTTGATGTGCGATCTGAAGATCACAAGATTTTATTATAATGTGAATTGTGGTTATTTAATGTTAATGACTGTGATCATCAACACTTAATGTGTTGTTCAATGGAAGAGCGGAGTTAATATAATGGCAGCAGGTTGTTTTCGCTATCTGATCGATTGAGTGTTTTTGTTGTTTATACTCAAACAGACAGAGTCTTAAAATTATTGTAAATATGCTAAGAGAACTTGAAACAATTTAAATTGAATTCTTTTTATCAAGCATTCCGTAAGATTCAAAAAGTTTAATTAAATCTATGTTTGCAACAACAACAAAAATTTAATTAGATAAGAGTTTTTTTTTATATAAAAATAAATCATTCTTTCAAACTCCATTAAGATTTAAAGTATTTTCTGGCTCGTGGGTTCTCCTTGTCAAATTGTTTTGACTTTAGTCATTTGATCGATCCATTGATCGCCTGTTAGTTTGTCCGTTAGTCCAACAGAGTTATTTTTGTTTTTGTTCAAGTATAGGGACAAATAAAAAGTGATCATCACATCACATTCGTATTCGTTGTGGTGTTTGTTGAAGTTATTTTTAATGGTTGGCTGGTTGATGTGGTCCCTCTCAGCACCCGTGAACACTCTTAAATTCTTTGTCTTTTTTTATACGTTTATAAGTTGATTGTATTTTGTTTAATCGGTTTTAAATTCTACCTGACTTTTTGTTTATTTTTTTTTTTCTTGTTCTATAATATGAAATACGTTTATGATTTAACACAAAAATATATATGAAAGAGCTGTTTCTGTACTCCCAACGAGAAAATTAATTGGGAAAATTTATGTAGAAACTTAATTTTGTTTCTTTGTAATTTGTATATGAATTTTTCTACACAATCTGCCTGTTGGGAATTCAGAAACACCAAAGAAAAAATTCAATCATGATTTTTATGGGCCAATTTCACCTGAAATCTTCTTGTATCTTGTTTTTATTCTCTATACTTTTGATTAGCGGGAACTGATTATAAAATATGTAGTTTTTATTATTATTTAACAGACTTCTTGTCACAGTTTTTATATCTTAAAGTTGTGGACTGAGTGGAATATAATTCTTTTCTTAAAATTAATGTAAAATTTATGATATTTTTGATTTTGAATTGCCATGTTTAGATTTTTATAAAAATCAAGAGAAAATTGCACATAAATAAATATTCTAAAGCAAAAATTTTCATCATCAATGAGATTTTAAAAAACGATGCAACGCTCAGTAACGGATATAAATTTCAAAATAAAAAATATTTAAAAGTCCATGCTAATTTGGAAATATACACGTATTAGAAAAAGCATACATTTTCCGATTCTGTTTTATGTTTTAAAATATGAGGTAGACTAACCGATTGATATTAACTTTTATGTGATTTAAGGAATTATTAATAATATTGGAATTCTCGTATGTAAATTTTTTGTCATAAGATTTTTACAAATAAGAACTGACACCAAATTTAGTCTTCAATTTTTGAAAAAATTAACTGGGTTTTTATTTACAATCGATGGTTACAAATTATGTTTTAGATCACTTCAATCAACTAATTCAGAGGGTGCTGTTAGCTGAAGCAGTAAGACATGAGACTACAATGTCTTGCGCCCCGCACTGAGTCATGAATATGACGTCGAATCTGATCGGCATTTAGTACAGAATTGTGTCGGTTTGCCTTAATGACGAAGGCATAGTGCTAAGCGCTGAGCATTACCCTCAGTGATTGACACCGTCATGTACTGAAAGACCAGAATAGAGCACCCTCCTTCGTCGGTAAAAATAACTACAACGAAATTATCTATTCTCTGATCTGTCTTCTCTATCCCCGCCTTTCCGCGTTCCAACGCAATGCACTGCATATATAGGGCTCGTCCCCTGGGAGCCGGTCCCACTCGAAAAATATATGCAGTAACGCTAATCGGATTATAACGGATTGGTAACGGATTCAGCATTAACTCGTGCACTTGAATATTCAGGCAATTTAAACTGTGCTTTTTCTACCTGCCTTTACAGGTAGAAGTGTTGCGAAGCTTGCAGGGTTAAATTATATATTATCAAAGAAAGGCTTAAGAAAACGGTTCTAATATATATTTTTGTCATTTTTTCAGGAGAATTACAAACAAGCAAAAAAAAACAAGGCGGTCTGAAAAGGAATTTAAAGAATATTTGACCCAAGGCCGCAGAAGCTATTAAAAATAACAGAAACTTATTAGCCCCAAAGTAGTACTTCTCGGTTAAAGAGACTAAAATATTCAACACAAACAGAAAAATATTTGTTTTTAATTTAAACGCATTTATAATCTTAAGACTAAAATATGCAAAATTAGGCCGCATGGATTAGCATATACAAAAATTTATATTTTAATTTGTTCCAACTTACACTTGATATACATAATTAATTTATTGCTTGAGCTCAAGGTCACTGTTCTTATGAATTTAAATGAAAAACTATTTTTGTTTTTGTTTTATTGAATATAATTTTGATATGCAAAAACAATATAAAAATATTCAAAACCCATAGACGGACATTAAAATGTATGCTTGAGATTTCTAAACTCTCTTTAGAAGTTGCTACAAACTAAAAAAATAGATCCTCTAACTGCTTTTAAGGAAAAAAAACTCTTCAATGGTAACTTCTTTAATAAACGATTTGTATTTCATGTTGTTTTGAAATAGAAATTTTGGTAAAATTAACTGTCTTCTACTCCACGATGTCACTCGATGTCGTTCTGTTCAATAAATGCATTTAAAACAAAAACAAAATTTCAGAATTTGTTTCTGTTTTAAAAATGTAATTGTGCGACAAAAGGATATCAAGTGCCACCGTGGGCCCAGAAGTGAAAATTCTATATATGAAATATTACCTGATCTACTAGTATTTTGTTGTTTTTTGTAAAGTTTCTTAAACAGCAGCATAGTGTTGAATTTTTGTGAAAATATTTTATTAATAATTTTGCACCATACGAACACACAACTTTCAGTTAACGAGTGCTTTCCAATTAAAATGTAAATGTTTTTCACATTTTTTTATTTTATTTCACGCTTATAAACTTTTGAGCACTTTTATTTTATTATTAATTTCTCTTTTTATTTTTGTTAATACACTTTTTTTTATTAACTTTAATCTTTTTGGATATTTATATTCTCTAAATAAGCGCAAGAAAAAAACATCGTCCCAACTAACGAAAACGATAGTGTCAACTGAATCTTGTTCGTATACAAAATTAATTTACACACGTTACAGCAGCAGCACGTGCCTTAAAATAATGATCAGGTGAATAAATATAAAAACAAAGAAACACAACAGCAGATCTCTTTTATGACAATATGAATGGTTTGAGTTTTAGTATGAATTTTTATTTTTATTTTTGGTAAACGTTTTGTGTTCATTTTATGTATCTACAAGTTTACGAAAAATAATTCATTAAAATTTGATACCATCGTATTATCAACACTTTTCTACACTCCAACTAAATTGACGGTTGACAATTTGTGGCCGAGTATAATTTCTACTTTCCTACTTTATTTTCAATGTGGATTTAAGAACCAACGTTGTGCTGTGGAAGATAGTAAACTAACAAATGTTTGTTGGTTTTAAAGCTAAAGTTTTGAAGTCGTTACTTTTTAACTTTGATTACAAAAAGAAGAAAAAAAAAAAAAGAGTGGAATAAAATTACACACACCACATACTCTAGTCGCATTGTGGCAGCAGCGGCGACGGCGATGGAATTTGTTGTTGGTGGTGTTTAATACTGTAGTTTTAGGTACTAACTGGTGGATGGTCGGTTCAGTGATTTTGTTGCTGTTAACCTACAACAGCAAAAACTAAACCTTAATAAAAACGAATGGCCCAATTGAGCGGACATTACAGAAACAAAAAAAAAAAAAAAAACAACAACAATAACAACTAAAGAAAACGCTTGAGCAGGTGGTGGTGTTGGCGTAGTAACTTTTTAAACTTGTTAACTGATTTACAACACAACTGTCAGAGCCGAGTTGTTGATCGTTTATAAAATCAAAATTAGGCCTACTCTTCTTCCCTCGTCTTCTTTTTCAACAACAACTCTATATTAATTGAATATAAGCCAAAAACAAAAAAAAACATTTCGCTGCAATTTATGCAAGCGGCGTTACGTATGAATTGGAATAATTAAACTTTATCTAATAATTTTGAGGGAGCGAATAGAAAACAAATGAAAATAAGAATTGCACTTCGTAATACCCCTGCATACTGGTTGCTTAAGTAAATACAGCTTGCAAGAGTGTTTATTTATTATATCTGTTGCCGCATGCGCATTAGGGGGCACTAATTTTATGTACACGTTCGTTCTTGGCTTTGGAAAAGGTATTTAAAAAGTTTCATATGGCTAACCAATAAAAATTATGATACACAATCCTTTGAACACTTAAATTTGTAAGTATGCATGTACACTTTTGTCTGAAAGTGCTAAATAAAATCGGCATAGAAAGATTTTGTTGTTGCTTTTGGGGGATATTAAAAAAAAATATTTACCAATTTTATGCTACAAAGTTATATTATGCATATCTTCATAAAAATACCTTTTAAGACATATATTTTTCATTAATATTGGTGGACGATAATATACTTAAAATTGTACCACAGATTTGATATAAGACACGTGTCTCATGATATATAAGATTGCATCAAAACTTTGTAATTCTGTTCCTTGATGCCACTTTTCTTGTTGTTAAATTTACAATTTGGCATAAATTTTGTATAGAGCAAAATTTTCATAGACAGAAATAGGGAGAAAAAAACGAGAGGGAGAACTATTGATCAAACCAAACATTTTAGTGACGTCATAAAATGAGAAAACTTTTCTGATTCTATCGCTTTGCCAAAAAGAAAGCACCTACAATTTTATTAACTGTTTGCCTAGTATATAAGACCTAAGCTGTATTTCTAAATTGGTTACATTTTTCATATTAATACAAACCTAACCAAAACTAGTTAAGCCGGTCCGTAGGTAGTTAGTGGCTATTTTTTATGAAGAGGACCAGCACTCAGGGGCAATCCCTACATATGTGGTGCATTGTACTGGAACTGAAAAGAGTAGGGCGCAGTCGTTGTAGCTATTTTTACTTATTACTTCGCCGGTGAATATTTTTGATACAGGTACCGTATTCTGTTGTACCTGTAGCAGTAGGGTGCTGTATTCTGCTCTTTTAGTACATGACGGTGATAATCGCTATCTATAATATTGAACGATAAGTGCTATACCCTCATCATTGAGATAAGCCAACAACAATTAACACAATCCTGCAGGTCAGAAAAATCATCCGCACAATGGGTTCGAGGTAACGTACTATGTCAGATTATAGTAATTAATTTTGTAAAAATTTCATACTCTAAATATTTCTAGATATTCTGATGGTCAGCCTGAACTTTTATTTTTATATAATCGAAACCACAGAAAATACAGAACACCAGAACAAAAATTTTTCAAATAAAAACTTTTCAATTGAATGCCCTTAATTTGAAACATATTATTCATGTATGTATCTTCATTATAACAGCCACCGCTTTTTTCATAAATTAATTTATTATTACTTTTCACGGTTTGATACATTTTTCTATAATTTTAGCTTAATAACACACTGGCAATCGTAAAATGTTTTTCTTATACTTGAACTATTCATAATATGCAATTCAAAAGTACTGCAGTAACGTACGTGTGTATGTGTATGTACGCTTATGTATGTAGTGATGGAATGATAATAATAATCGACTACTTTGTTGCAATATACGGTTACATTGAATTAATTATTTAGTTTTGATTAATCGAATATTTGGATAATAGACAAAATACTCTACGATAAATCTCCTTGCGTAAAAATGTTATCCTCCGAGTGATTTGATGATAAATGCACTTGGATTAATTTTAATAGCAAATTTTTTCTCCAATAATTTTGCAATACGCAACAGTATGTTCCTTATTACAATGAGCTCTTAATATCTTTATTATATTCAAAATGGTAAATGCATCCATGCATACATACATACATACTTACATACATCCTATGTACATACATAGTTACTTCATATTAGGGTAAATCGTATTCATGAAAGTTCATTCTAGAAGCTAAAATTTCAACCGCCTTATTCATAAAAAATTATTTAATGTTTAATGAGCGATTATTTCATACATTTTTATACACAATTGATCAAAAATAAAAATATATTGCAGAAATAAATCCGTAAGTCTGCCTTAGGAAAGTTCTAAGCATGAAAATATCCAAGTAGCAGAAAAGAAATTTTTATATAGAAATATACTGCGGATGATACTTAGCCATCAATAAATATGTACATATGTAAGTATATACATAATTACATAAAACGAATTTGCTCTACGTGCATAAGTATTTACGTTACGTTTAACCGTTCTCTCACCCAAAGTGTTTTCTCATGATATGAAATTCTATAAATTAGTGATGAGCAGATAATTAGATATTCAAAAATCAATTTGCATAAATTGCAGCATGTAAACAAAAAACGAATTATATGAATTTTTTATTTAAAAAGAGCTTGTGTTTAAGTACCACTAAGAAGGATGCAGGATGTTAAGTAAGCAATTGAACAGCTTAACAATGTTATCAACGCATAAACGTACTTTTAAATATGCAACCTCTTTAATATGTAATTACGAGTATATATAAAGATATAGATATCTATATTTGAAACTTATATAGGTACCTACAGATGTATACATTTTGAATAATAACTATAATGAAATTGATTTCATATTCAACTCACCTTCATATATGTATATAATTTCATCTTCACACGAAACATTTTGTTATTATTTAAAATTATTATTATAATATAAAATTTATTTGTTTATTATTTACATATTTTTCTTTTATTAAACGACCCACCCTACCGATTTTGACTTTATTATTAAATATTTCACATCGTGGCAACTCTTGCCCTACCTCTATAAAACACTTGATGCTTTACTTTTGTAAACAAAACATACACACATGCATACATTATATTTGCTCTGCTTTTCACAATGCAATTTTTTTTTTATATTTCCTCTTGCCCATAATTTTATTTATATTTTCTAGTGGCAGCTCTTTTGCAAATAAAACACTTGGCGCTTTAATTTTGTAAACAAACGCACACATATATTTGCTCTGCTTTTTTCCATTATTACCTATTTACCTTTACTTCCTTTTGCTTCTTTTCTACACCACGCAAAAAAACAACAACTCGTTTTAATGCATGTAAACATATGGACACATACACACCCGCACACATACATAATGCTCTATTGAGATATGCTTTTTGCAAGCCAACAAAAAATAAGCCGCTAGCTACAGCAACAATGCACATCATATGATATATTTTACATGCAAATTTTCACTGATTTACTTTCACAAAAAACACATTATTGATAATTTTCTTTGAATATTCAACTTATATATTATAAAACTGCATTAATACGAACAATATCTTAACATTTTAAACTTTTAAAACACTTGCACTTAATTCTTATTGCACTTTAACAGGAACGACATTTTACAACGACCGATTTTAGCAGTGACCCCGTGAGAACTAAATTCTTTACTAATAAAAATAGAGTTGCCAGACCGGCTATTATATTCTTATGGGACAGTGTGCAATACACTACATAACATTCATGTGCAATTAAGTGGATACGAGTATGTTAATCAGCAAAATGGACCAAAACAAATCGCTGCCACGGTGCCACTCAGAGTAAGACCTCTATTGCTGCAAAGCATTGCATTGGAACAGCAACCACAATTATTCCCATTGTTAGTGATACTGCCCTAATATTTTAAGCTCGTGCCACTTCTCAACAAGTACGACAACTGAGGCATTTTAAGTATAGTAATAATAATAATAATATATTTGTATATCTAAATAAAATTTTATATAAAAAATGCCTTCTGTATTAAATTTTAATATTTGCCTTAGATCTTATACCATTTTCTTTTAAGTTGTATGTATATATGTATATGCATATTGGACTCTTCGGATATTAGACATGCATACGGTGACCATAGTTTCATTAACAAATAGTATACAGTACAAATTTAGTCACATAACGATTAGTTTATTTTGTAATTTTATTGTTATATAGGAGTCCCACATGCAAGCCAAATAAGTAAAAAGATTGAATCGTAATATATAAAAATATACATGGGAAAAATGTAACTTGTTAAACTTATTCAAGTGGCGGCCACTGAACGTTTTTTTATACACCGAAACTCTATTCGATAACCTTCTGCGGCATTCTGCGGTATTATGCCGTACAAAAACCGGCCTGTACTGCAAAATTGGGTATATGAGAGTAAATTTAAGACAACTGGATTATTTTTCTTCTTGCACTAAACAGCCCATGTTTTTTTTTCGGGCTACTTAGCCCGAACTTGTCATAAGGCAAGTTATTGTTGTTAGTTTGTACGTATATACATATTTACATATATATGAAACTACAATCTAACATTGAAAGAAGTTGACGCTTCATTTGGGATAAGGTTTTCGGTTTATCGTATTACCGTACTTTTAGGTATCTTTTCCTCTTACTAAGAGTATTTTTTACTTACTCTTACTTAACCGAATTTTACCCAAAAAGTACGAGTTCACACCTATTGTAGTTTTAAATAACAATGTAATTGTTCTTAAGATTATACAAATGTTTTTAGTTCTTTATGACTACGAGTTAATAATTTACTGTCTACTATAAGAGTGAACTGCTGGTCACCGTAGCTATTTATGTTTGTTTGTAAGTAATAATATTTACGATTTGTTACTGCATAACATGAAAAACAATTAGTTTTGGCGTGTGTTCTTTGACTCATGTATATCCGTAATGAACGTTTCTTGTTGTCTATGTTAATTTTAAATGTTTGTAGTGTATATACTTTTATAGAGAGGCATGAGACCAAATACATATTTATTTATGTATGTATGTAGATATGTTAAACTCATTAACTTGATCATGGAAGCATTAACAAAGTTTAAAAAAAAAATTTAAATATTTATGGCTTAAGACCATCATGATAACACCCCATATGTACCTTCTTAAGAATAGTTGTTTGTATAAGTACATATGTATGTGTGTACATATCGCATCCTAAATCACAAAGAGTCTCAACAGATTTCCTTATGCCCATAAGTTTCCTTTGACTAATACATTATATTAAGGCATTATGATTCGTCAAACGAAAAACTTATCATAATAGGAAACTATTATTATGAGCATAAGCAATGACTTTCTGAAACTCTTTTATTTGAGTTGTGACTGTTTATGATTTGGTGTGCGATATGTATGTAAGTACATACATACATAAATTACATATACTATATACATACATATGTAAGCGTTACTATGAATGTCCGCAGGTAGAATGTTTATTATACTTTTTGTTTTTACAGATTTAGTTTAACTTGTTCGGTAGTGCTCCATCAACCTTAACATTAGATGGCAAAAAGTAAAATTCTTGAAGTGTTTGACTCTTTTGGGTCTGTTAAACGTATCAAGCGTTGCATGAACAATGTCGGTCGTTTACTGCAATACTGTTATAACTCAGATATAACAAGAGAGTTTTTGTAAACTTATTTTTCATTCATGTAAACATATTTTTCAAAAAAAAACATTAATTCAAAAATTTGTTAATAAATTCTACAAATCTTTCGCACAATTTTTTTCTACCTAAAATTTTAGTTATATGTATATTCTGACGGCGAAATTTTTAGGAAAGTTGTTTGTTAATCGATTCAGATTAAAATGTTTAAGCAACGAAAGATAATTACCGCAAACGTGTATAATAATAATAACATAATGTTTTTCTAAGCGGAGCAAACATAGCGTTTACAATTTTATTGGACATATTACCAATTTTATATAATGGTAAAATATGATTTCATTGATTAGCTTCAATTAGAGCATTATACACAATTATATTTCAGTTATTTATATATAATGAACTAAGACGATTTGCGCTGACGCATTTCCAAAAGCTCTTTATATTGCTCAATTGAGCCATCTTCATGTTTGGAAGTAAATACTGCTGTGGATTTCTCTTTCTCAGCATCTATATTTTCATGGGAAGCGTCTTTCTTTGAATATTTTGATTTTTTAATTTTGTCTCTTACGCGTTTGCCTAAACGAGAAGCAGCCAATACTTTGCTCACTTTAGAACTTTGCATGTAGCGCGAATGCCAAGACTGAAAGAATCCAAAAATATATAAAATGTTAAAAATTTTAAAATTTATCACTAAGGCATTTGATTAAAACAGATATTGGTTTATATTTATCAAGCAACTGTTTTCAAAATAATCTAACAGGTTACATAAAGATGCAAAGTTACATAAGAACCAATTGAAGGCTGAATGTTTATTTTGGATGGGCAAAGGCAAAATTATTATAAAATCGACGTTACAGATGTTGAAAAAAGGGACACTATAAGATTTGATTGCCAAACATACACTCAAGCAATAACAATTGAAAGATTTTAATTAGAATAGTACAAAATATGTTAAAAAAAAACTTACTTGATTATCATTCGCTCTTTCATCTTCACTAGAATCTAATGAAATGACATCCTCCTGATGGCTTTCATCTTGAGATTTATTATTATCTTGGGATGAATCTTCTGCGGGTTTTTTATTATAATGCGGCGACTGCATGGCATTTACCTCATTTTCCAGCTGTTCATTCATTTCATTTTCCAAGTCACCACCCAATGATATGACATCTTCATTCTGATCATCATCCGAATGGTTCGGGGAAGTTGTTCCATCATTTGACCTTGATTTATCCTTGCTAGAAATTTTTAAATTTTTATTCTTTGCATTGTTATATTCTGTACACTTTTTATCGCTTATTTTAAACTCTGAGTTCTGAGTATTTTCTAAAGAGCTTTCTGTGCAGGCAATGTGTTCAGCATTTGGTAAAACATCCACTGGACTTTGCACTTCATTTGTTTTTTGAGGAGAACAACTCATCTTGTCCTTTTCAATTTCTGGGTTATCTGTTTCGTTGATTTGACTTTCTGTGTGTGTTAAATTATTGCTTTCGTTTAGATTTTTATCTGTGGAAACTTTCAAAGATCGTTTTTTACTTCCCAAATTATTTTCTTCCTCCGAAGAATCGGCTATTAGCAAAGTTTCTGGTTCCGGTACAATCGGTATAACATCTGGGGAGGGTGAACGGCTGCTTTTCTCCTTCTTAATTACAGTCAAGAGGGTTTCTTTAGTTTTGCTGTTTTCATGTTCCTTTGACTTTTCCTTTGATTTTATTTGTTCATTTTTCTGGTTACCTTCGTTACTTTTTTCAATCCCCTTTCCATTCTCGTCTGACTCTTCTGTTTTTGTATTAGCCGAGCTTCGATAGTTCCTTTTTAATTTAACTTTTTTTAAAGAGACTTTTTCAACGTCTTTTTCAGTATGATCTTTAGTACTTAGACCTTCCGTTGAGCCATTCAAACGACTTTGTTTAACCGACTCTCTAGAATCTCTTTCACTTGAAAGACGCTTACGCTCATTTTTATCGTCCCTTTTGGTACTTTTAGTTTTCTCCTTCTCATCTCGTTTCTCACCATCAGAATCAACTTCAATTTTCGTAACCGGCTCCAAAGCCAGTTGCGACCGAATCGCTCTAGCACGAGCTTGTAGTTCCAGTAATTCCAGTACACTTATCTGGCCATCACCTAAAAAATTTTCAGTAAGTAAAAAATTAACTAATTTAATTTTGTAATTAAATCAATTACTCTTATGATCCAGAGGAGGAAAATGTATTTTATTTTGTGCAACTATAGATAAATTATGATTTTAAGACACACTGTCCTATCTGTCAGTAGAAATGATGGAAACGAAAATCTGTCGGAAATGAACCAAGTAGAAAATTGAAAATCTTTCGACTCATTTTGCGAGCGAAACCTCTTCTTTTTGAAAGAGAAGAAAAATTTATTATTTCATATATTATTAGAAAATAATATAATATAGAAGATGCTAATAGAAATTAAAGTTCAAACTATCTAAATAATAAAAAAAATACGTTTGTAATATGGTCAAGCACCAAAGTTTTTTGTTTTGTCATGGGGGGTAATAAAGTCAGACATTCCGAGCCTGAAATTAAAACTTTTCAAACATCGGGAAGCCATTGGTTTTATTTATATCACAGGTTGTCTTTCTATTTAGGATAATCTTTCAGTATTTTTTAAATATTATATAAGGTTCAAGTAGCAGAGTCAACTTAATTTTTCTCAACTATGCGTTTATGAAAATTTATCAAATGTATTCGAGATATTGTGAAGAGTTTACTATTCAATTAAATATTCATTTCCTGTGTATTGAGACAATACATAATATAATATGATCATGCGATTTTGACTATTTTAAAAATTGAAAACAAACAAATCAATTGCCTTGATTTATACATACTTACAAATATGTGCATGTATGTTCTATCAAAAACATATTATTTATAACTTAATTAAGAATTTATTTGAAATTAGTTGCCTACCTGGATTATCTTCATTTGGTTTGTCCTTTGTGGTGCCCGCAGTTTCCAGCCCACTTTTGGCAGTTTTCTTTTTTCTGGCTGCAGACAAAATACAAAAAGTTAATTGAAATTTGTTATACAAACATGGAATACACTAAATTCAATAACAATGAAAAACGAATTGCTGAAGATCATCAAGATGAAGTAGAGTTTACGGTTTTATTGGATGGCGAAAAAGATCAGCAGCTTGACAGTACGCATAAAGAAGTTCGTGATAAACATCAACATAAACATGACAAGAAACGTTATTATAATTTGGCTTTAATGGCTAAAGTAGACAAGAGTACTACCCATCATGATGTCAAACGGTTGTTGAAGCATAACACCAGAACATTTTTAATAGACATACTAAATTACAATTTATATGAAGTGGAAAACTTAACTAAGTTGATTAGGGAAGCAGCAAAAGAGCATCAACATGAGAACCCTAACGTCAAGCTGGCATTTGGCTTGACTTTACAAATAGCTGGTGATGCTTGCCGAATAGGCAGAATTCGTAATAACTCTCCATTGGCTTTTGTTGGCGGCGAGAACATATCACTAACGACTGATATGAACTATAGATACAGCAGTTTCAAGGAAATCGCTTATGTTTTAAATTTGCAACATTATTTACCTTATGTAAAACTAAACGATGAAATCTTAATTGGTCATGAAGTTTGGGGAGTTGTTATTAAGAAATTAATTAATGCTATAGTCGTATATGTGAAAGGACGCGGTATTGTAAGTTCATATGATTTCGTTGAACTTCCACATCAAAGTGACTGCTTGCATATTTCATCTTTGTATAAAATTTGTACCAAAGACTTAGAATTGGCAGGAAAATTGCAAGTTGATTTTATTTCAGTGCCTCACACTCATTGTGTAAATTTTTTAAAGTTTCTGCAATGTGAAATCAAAACTAATTACAAATTTAAATTAATTGGCTGCATTGACCTGGGCAGTAAAAGCAGTAAAATGTTGGACTTAATGGATACAATCAACCATTTAGATTACCTGTGGTTGACAAATTTATTTAATAGTGATCATAAATTAAATGCACTTTTATTGCAGGATATCTTCTCCGCAGCCAAGAGGCTAAAAAAACCTATTATAGGTTCGGTACCTGTAGAGCACTACAATGACTTCAAATTACTTGAAAATCACGAACATTTATGGAAAATTGATTGCATGTTAATTGCAAAGAGCCAATTGTGCAATAAATATCCCTTAATTGCACAGAAACTTTTGCCAATTAAAAATAATGGTTTGTGCGCCTCCGAAAAAACTGTGCCAATACATATTACATCTAACTGCCAATTAATGGTTAATTTTGTTATACGTACTATCAGTTCAATTGAATGCCATGCCATTGTTCTTCATACTCAATGTTATACAGTTGCTGTAGCCTTAAGCCGTACAGAAATCTATTGTCCAGTATATGTGATGTTTTCACTTCAAGAATCTTCAGAGGAAAATTATTGCCTGATAGAAATGGCTAAAAATCTTAATTTACTACGAAGTCTTAGGCCAATTTTGTATACTAAGGAAATGAACGAATGTGAATACAAACCTATCGATTATGGTATTGAATATTTGCGCCAATGTGGCCGCCTAGAAACTGGCGATTTTGTTATTACTCTTGAAGTAGGCAAAGTAGTTAATGAAAAAGATGTTCAGATGAGAGTAAATGATGATATGATCTTGATACGTGCTATATATATGCCACCACTGAGCATAGGTGAAGACTTTCAGTGCATATAAGAAGAAAACTGTAATCATTTCTAATATGGCCTTAAATAATCCAAAATATATTTGATAAATGACTTCAATGTTGTATATTTAGGAAATATGTGTATATACTTATTTATAGTAAAATAATCATTCTATACAATATATAATTATTAAATCAATGAAGTTAATTTCCAGCAACAATTCCGGTCAATTAAGCATCGCTAAGATATAAAATTTGCGTTTCAAGACCTATGAAATAAATTCAGCTTTTTTTCATAGCTATTGTATAGGAGACATTTTCCTACGAGAAATGCGGGGAAAAATTTTCCTTACATCGATTAGTGCTTACTGGATCCTATTTCCCTAAAGCCATTATATATATGATCTCAGCAAATTAACTTAGTACTAATTTATTAACTCCTTACCCTTTTTCGAGGTAGATCCTTCAATTTCACTGTCTGATGATATTTCTTCCAAGGAAATATGTTCTGCAAATATATAAGTATGTATATGTTCATATTAAAACTAAAACAAATTATATGATTGTCTCCAATCTAACCTTCATGTCTTTCTACATCAGAATCGTTGTCGGAGGATTCAGTGTCTGTGGGACATTTTGTATCTGTTATAATAGATTTTAAACGTTTTGTTGATATACATAAAAGTTCATTTAAACACGCTTCCTCTATGTCCTCCAAGGCCTGAGTCTAAGATGGTAATAGTCTTACTTACTTTATATATAAGAAATTTCATTTACTTACCTTCAGAAATTCTGGAGCTAAATTTATAATTGTTTTCGGTTTGAGTGTATTAAATATTTGTTTGACCATTTCCAACCTATCATCGAGATAATGTGCCATGGGCTGTGGTAAACGGTCTTCATCTGACTTCTCTTTTTTAACTTTTATTGGTTTTGGCAATTTTGCCGTTTTTGATTTCTTTTTAGTTTTATGCATGGTTTTATATCTATTTAAAATTTCTATTGTACCTAAATAATACGTACACAACAAGTTAATAAAATACTTCTGCAAATTTAAAACTATATGTTTAAAACAGAACGAAAATTTAAAACAGAATACTGTGATAATAACACTCGTCAGGTGTTACCTTTTGTTGCTTGTTTCGTACAGAGATGTTTGCTTCGACTGTGCTTACAAAGGAAAAAATTAAAAGACTGCCTTTGTTCATTGCTACTCCGGTCTTGCCTATTGCAGGTACAGTAACCATATATATACACAAAGAGAGAGACCAGCTTGTTTACTTAGCGTTTGTATGTATATTGCGAAAAGAATGAAAAAGAAAACTATACAATTTCCCCTGCAGATATATATGCAACACACTCTGCATCATCGTACTCTCTCTAACAAACATCCTCTGTCTCTTCCTCTCAATATCCCTTTTGTAAATTTGGACTTAATACTAGTTCGAGGCCCTACCTAGATCTCACTCATTAATTTCAATTGGTGATTATCTATGCACACAAAAGCACTAATATATATATTACAGAGTCGCAATCTTAGGGACCAGCAATCGAAATCCGTAACATAAGCAAGGCTCATTGCTCTGTACAAAAGTCATAACATTGCATTCTCATATACGAAAATTGATTTTGCGTTGCATATGTTAAAGCAAATGCAAGATAAGTCAAAAAGCTGCTACTCAAAGCTCAATAAAACTTAAGGTTGTGTAAAACATCACAATTTTACTGCCCCTACGTCAAGAACGGGAGGTCATTACGTATTAATTTGAAGGAGGAGCACTGTTAAAAATCTTTGGGAAACTGTGCTTTCTATTTTAACATCAATAAGCATCTCTGTATTAATTATCAGGTGTTTTCCTTACGAAGCAGAGTAATTTATGTTGTTTAAAAAATCATCTATAAACATAAAATAATTAAAATTAAATCACATAGTAAGTAAATAAAAATTGGTGTTAAATATTATTAATGCGTTTGTTTATAACATCAATACCACAAAATTATTTTAAAAAAATTTTAAATGCGTCGAACTACAAAAAGTTGATAACGTCAAAAATTGAGAAGAGAAAACGCAAAATAAAAACAAACATTCGGTAGGGTCATTCATAAAAGAACCACTCTCAAACTAAGCGTATTCAAGAAAAGACGAAGGGCAATTTGCTCGAAAATTTTGCGGTGTAGTTTAGACTTGTGAAAAATTAATTAAAACAAATAAAAAAATATGTGTGGAATATCAACAACGACAAAAAAATTGTAAATGCATAATTTTCAACAAGCAGTGTAAACCATATATTCTTAAAATGAATATTTTCAATAACTTTTGGAATACAAACGAGGAGTAGTTACGTAGTCAATATCTGTGGATACTAAGCACACAAAACAAAGAACGAAAACAAGGCAAAATATCTCATTATCTAAATAGCTTGTGCAACTGTTTAGACATACGTATGTATGTACGTATGTTTGCATATTCATTAAATTTGTCAAGAATTTGCTTGTATTGCTTGACTAGCTGTACGCTAGTGATCGTCTAAGTATCTGCTATTGTTGCTGAAAACCATGGAATCACGGTCCGCTAACGGAGCAAATGTAACAATTACGCTGGAAATGAGTAATATTGGTGGCAGTAACACGAGCATAAATTCTAAGGATTTGCGGCAACAAAAGGAAGATGTAACCCTGTATTTTAAGAAAATTGCCAGCGCTCTTTTTTATGGATTGTCATCGTTTATGATAACGGTAGTAAATAAAACAGTATTAACATCCTACAGGTTTCCTTCGTTTCTATTCCTAAGCCTGGGACAGCTAACAGCAAGCATTGTAGTTTTAAGTATGGGCAAACGCCTTAAACTAGTCACATTTCCGCCACTACAACGCAGCACATTTAAGAAAATTTTCCCCTTGCCTTTGATATTTTTGGGAAATATGATGTTTGGACTAGGCGGCACGCAAGCTTTGAGTTTGCCCATGTTTGCAGCTCTGAGAAGATTTTCCATTTTAATGACCATGTTATTGGAATTGAAAATATTGGGTGTTCGTCCATCTGTTGCGGTACAAGTCAGTGTATATGGAATGATAAGTGGAGCCCTGTTGGCTGCCTCCGACGATTTGTCATTTAATATGCAGGGCTATACTTTTGTAATGATTACAAATGCTCTTACGGCTGCAAATGGTGTGTTTGTTAAAAAGAAATTGGACACCTCAGAAATTGGCAAATATGGCCTAATGTTCTACAATTCACTTTTCATGTTCATTCCGGCGCTCGTGATTACATATGTAACTGGAGACTTACACCAATCGCTAGCCTTTGAACACTGGCATAATCCATACTTTATGGTTCAATTCCTACTTAGCTGTTTTATGGGATTTATACTATCGTACAGTACAATTTTGTGTACACAATTTAACTCAGCCTTGACTACCACGATTGTAGGCTGCTTGAAGAATATATGTGTTACATACTTGGGCATGTTTATTGGCGGTGATTACATATTCTCATGGTTAAATTGCATCGGTATTAATATTAGTGTGTTTGCCAGCCTTTTGTATACATATGTAACATTTAGACGGAAACAAGCACCCGATAAGGAACTACTCATACCCACAACAAGTAAAAGTGAAGCTGTTTAGTTAAGTACGAGTATCATAATTTTTGCTAATATTAAAATAATTTTGTTGTCGTCGCCAAAAACACCACATCAAGTACCTACCAGCATTATCTTTATAAAATAAGAATATGAGGGGAAATGTATGTGTGTTATATTTTTAATTTAAATAATACACATAAGTATGTATATCTATATTTTACGTACAAACATACATAATTTATGTATGTACATAAGAAATTTTATAAGTAAGATTAATAAACCTTGAAATTTAATCTATAAATTTCTATTTTTACTCTAAAGCGGTATATGTAGTTATAAAATAAGTTTTATAAACGATTTTTGTTCACTGTGTATAGAATAATTTTGTATATTTTAAAAATGCCATAGAAAAGAAAACAAAACATTTAACAAATGCTGCTAGTAAATAAAAATTATAACAGAAATATTTAGACATGCGTTTAATTTTTTATGAACTTCAAAGGGATTGATTGTTAATGTCAAGAACTAGCACGTTCATTTAATTTAATGAATGAGAAGTATTATTCGAAATATGTATATACATACAATTACTTAATTAGGTATAGAGCTAATAAAAGTTGAAACTAAGCACGTGCAGAAATAGATAGTCATAAATAAATCACCAACATATCGTTGGTCTCAAGTATAAAGACCACAAAAACATTAAAGTAATCTTTGTTTTCAGTAGATTGCGTACAGTATTCTTCTAGTGTATAAAGTAAACAAACGCAACAGCGTTATTTTTGTACACAAATTTTATCAACTTTTGTGTATATCATTATTACTAAAGACTTGTAGACGGCGATTCCCTAGAACAGGACAGAGGCAGAGTATATGCATAATGCTCTCCTCCTCATCATTAAAGCCAATACATCTTTCACATAAAGTATATACCTCGATTTGTGGAGTTGTAATTACTAATCGAAAGAAAAATGTTTAAATATCCTAGCAAGACTTAATACTTTTCTAAATGCCAGTTTCGATCGTTCGATCGAACGAATAACTTTCAACGGAAAACAAATATTAAATTTTGTTCTAATTGTTATATAGTCGATCATAGCTTGATACATCGGCGAACAGGCAGTTAATGCTTAAATATCTTAAAATATTTGATTGATAAAGTATATATATGCAGCCATACAATTAAAATGGCTTTATGAACATCTCAAATAAGTTTTAAGTGAAAGCAGATTTAATTTCAGTCTGATAAAATATTGAACATTTTTCCAACGAAATATGGTATTTGTTTTTACTTCCTTAAAAACCAACATTTTAAGCATAACTAACCTGTCTTGTTAGAAGTGTGTCTACAAACATGGTAATAATAACATAAATCTGTTTTCAGATTAATTAAACCTAGTTTAACTGATAGCTCAAAACCCCATTCTAAAGCGATTACGATGCTACTAAATATTTACAAGAGAGTATTTTTAATACCTGCATCCCAACGGCTTGCGAAGCAGCTTACAACATTTGTATCACCTAATATATCCGAAACAGTCGGAAATAAAATAGCCAGCGAAAAAAATGGTGACATGTATGATGTAGACGAATTAGAGCAACAGAACTGGGATGAGTTTACGAAAGAATTTATGCAAAATCGTATAGAATTGACTACATTTCAAAAATATTTTTTAGCTGCTGGGTCATCAATTGCTGCACTAATAGATCCTAGAAGGTTTGTTTTTCTTGGCACAAGTAAATTTGGATTAAGCTCCTTTACATTTTTTTTACACAGACATGATATGATTGCTTGTCTGGGTGAATCGACTGGTGAACGAGCCTTACGTAATATATTGCATACAATGAAATCCAGCGAAGAGGGCCAACGAATACTGCAACATAAACCACGCATTAATACTCGAACAGTTGATATAGAAAGATTACGTCATCTTCCAGAAAATACACTTGGACGTGCATATGTTAAATTTTTAGATCACAACGTAAGCGCATAACTAACTAATGACCTCTAACTTACCAACATGCAGAAATAGTGTTCCTTTTGATGGGTTGAAATTTTTTTTTAGGAAGTTACTCCCGACTCTCGTATGGAAGTCCGTTTTATGGATGATTCGGAATTGGCATATATTATGACCAGATATCGTGAATGCCATGATTTGGTACATACCATACTCAACATGCCAACGAACATGCTCGGTGAAGTGGCTGTAAAGTGGTTCGAAGCGTTAAATAACGGCTTACCAATGTGCTATGGTGGTGCAATATTTGGTGCTATGCGTTTGAGACAAAAGTGAGTGTTAATTAAACGTTTGGCTATTTGCTTGATAAATACAATTAATCTCAAACCCATAAAATAATATTTGTCTAAAACCCACTGGTATATGAATATTGAGAGCTAATTTAGTTCCTGTTTTTAAGGCAAAGAAGAACATACTCCAGCGAATATTTGCCCTGGGCTATCAGAAATGGCAAAACGGCCAAGCCTCTAATGCCCGTATTTTGGGAAGAACGATGGGAGCAAGATATCCATGAGATAAGGAAAGAACTACGAGTTACCATACTGAAATAAGTAAGTAAAAGAGAATAACGGTCGCTTTTGGTGGTCGCATCCCTGTTTTAATCTGATCATGATGCTAACAGCTGGCATCACTTTGACGTTTACAATTTTTACTCTTCTCTCTATTTTAATTTATTTCATCTTCATCTCTAGTTTTAAAGTTTCTTGTTTTGTTTGCATTTTCAATAATTCTTTTTGTTAATTTTAATTAAATGTACTTAATGTTAATTAAAATAAAAAACAGTATTGAGTAAAAGTGAAAAATGTCTGAAAAGTTTAATGGTTTTAGTCAAGATGAAATTAATCGAGTTTCTGGTAATAAACACAAAAAACTTGCTACCGTGGATCCAAGTGAGTAAAAATATTTAAATATATGTCTACATACTTATGTTTATATTAGCAAATTGAGATGCAGTTGATAAATAAAATACAAAATTTTGTATTAGTTTGTATTTATAGTTCATTGATGAATATTTAATTTGTTTGTATTTGTTAATGGTAGTGAAACCAGCTATTTATCGTGGACACGGTGGCATCAGACGCATGCAAGAAAAAAGTGAATATATACGCCAACAAAAAATGTCTCAAACAAAACATCAAGTCCAAGCAGCACCAACTAAAATAAATTCTGAAAACAATAGAAATAACAATAACAAAATTTTGGAAACAATTCAAAAGATTCATTCAAATGACTCCTTAGAAGATATAAATCTTGATGCTAGCATGTCAAAATCATTAGAAGAAGCTCTCTTTTATCAACCATTAAAAAGTGTACAGCAACACCAACAAAAATTTCATAATAATGTACCTTCCATGGCAGAAAAACGTTTACAAGGTCATGTAGAGCAAAATGGATCTAATGAAGATTCTTCAATTTTGAAACTAAACACAGAAATGGATAGCCAAATCTCCTCTTCAACTTGTACAAATAGTATAGACGATTCATCGATTCTACCTTCTTCGCCAAGTGGTGGACATAAAAAGGTTGAATTTAGCGCTCCTACTCCACTAAATGTTGAATCACCTTTTAAAGGCATTTCATTGAAAGATTTTGAATCACATCGCAAAATGATAGAGGAACAAAATCGTCAAAAGAAGGATCTATTGTATAAAGCCATCGAACAACAGTAAGTAAGATTTTTTCCAAAAGATTTATGTATGTACATAAACACATGCAAATGTATTCACATGTTTATACATACAAAATACAATTTATATAAATGTGAAATGAATTGGAGAGAAAATGCTTATGAGTACTGTGCTGCAAATTGATTGTTATGAAGTCGCCAGATTACTAGGAACAAATTATACTTAAAAGCTTGCAATGATATATAATAATTTGTATACATACAAGTCGTAATTAACTGAATGATCAAAGTTGTGGGAATAACCCAATTTTGTTTATCTTGGTAGAAAATCACTCCATTTATTTAAATAAAATTAAAAATGGTCTCTTATAATTAGATTTTCACTCACTAACATATATTTTACATTGTTGAAATTTTAAGCTTTTAGAATATGTATAAATGTACATATGTATGTATGAATATGTTGTGTTGGCGAAAAATGCCGGAATTAAGCATAAAAATTAAAAAATTCAAATTCGTTGTAAATCTTCGAATTGGAGTTTAATCGAAAATGTATTAATTTTATCAATTTATTCCAACCGATTTATTATAGCTCCCAAAAAACTGCTGCAGAAGCTCGTAAAATAGAAGAAATAAAATGTGAACTTGCCAAATTAGATAATGATCTTGCCGTAGACGTAGCACTGCTTAGAAAACAAATCGATAATGCCTGCATACATTTTGCCACAGTTGAGTAAGTACTTTTTTTTATTATTATTGTGCTTTAATTCTTAACTATTTTATCATCTTTATTCTTAACTGCTGTTTTATATATAGAAAACATTATATGAAAATAGAGTCTCAATTTCTAAAAGCAAAAATGGATTTACATAATGCCGCGGAAAAGAAAGAACTATTAACGGAGCACTTGTGCACTGTCATCGCTCATAATGAGGACCGTAAAGCTCAAAAACTAACGGAACTAATGGAAAAGGTTGGCCTGACTACAAATGGAGACTACGAATCCCCAACATCAACAACAAAATAGGCACGTGTAGTAGGTCGTATGTATTTTTCCATAATCATTTTAAAGATAATAACATACTACTATATATATCACTTTACGGTGACAATCTTAAACGATTTTGGGATATATTACGGAACGACTTTTGAATTATTGACTTGACAACCCAAAAAACAAAACAAGTGAGAAAAATCACGTATTGAAAATATCAAGACATTTCAAAGTATACACAAGACGACAGTAATCACATATAGTTTTTGAAGTCAAAATGCTTCGTATTGAGACTTAGTTTCCATAACATACCTGATACTATTAAATGATCATAATAAGTATTTATCTCGCTTATAAAAATAAATATTACTAAATAAATGCAATAATTTTTTTTTATACATTTGTACATATATATAAAAAAAAAAAACAAATCGTGACCTTAACTCTATAAAGTTTTAACTTACAAAAAATTTAAAATCGACTTTTTGATTGACTATGATGTATTTTTGTTATTTGCATAATCAATCAAATATACAATATAATTTTTTGATCAGTTACAGCCTTTTGGACTTTCGGTGCCGCTATGTATGTTTATAAATAGAAAATTAATATATTTATATGTTAATTTGGGAAAAATAGTTAAGTGCAATTTTTTAAAATTAATTTTTGAAAGAAACGTGTGTATGTATTTATATTTCATAAACATTTCAACATTTGTCTGTCGTTTTTACTATTTTTGAATATTTCCCAGTTGGCCAAACCGCCGTAGACGACATTGTCGATATGGTTTTCTGATCGACACTTGAAACAAAATCGTTGTTCGAAGTTGGTTGGGTTAGGTTAGGTTCGTTGTTGCGAATGTCATGTCATTTTCGAATGTTTTCAGTAAAGGGGTTCCAATATAACGTTTATGTTACGCGCGGCAATCTGATTATGAGGGAAGGCTTCTCGATTTTTAGGAAGTGTTACAGTAAAATGTCCGTTTTGATAATAATTTTTTGCAATCATAGCTCTTACATATTACTAAAAATATGTCGAAGGATGACAGTTCCAATCATGGCATATAAGATGGCGGCAAATTTACTTTCTAACCTCAAATTCGCCCACTCTATGTTTCTTGATATCTGACTCGCCCCATTGTTATTTAAAGCAGGTGGCAATATTATGTTGGTTTAAAGTTTGTATCAAAACAAAGGCAGGTCTGCAAAATTCCTGAAAACTGCATGGATCTTGTTTTTAGTAGATCACAATTTTATAAATTAAAAACTAAATAGAAGTTAAAGTGACAATGGCGGGAAGGGGCAGAGGTAAAACAACATCTCTAACACAGGAACAGTTGCAATCATTGGGATGTACAGGAAAGGATATGCCACAAGTACAGACGGCGCCACCGCCGACATATCCTCCGTTAATGTCCAAACCAGTAACACTAGAGGTAAGAACACAAAATATCCTGTACAAAATTACAATTATCTGCCTTTTAGACAACGGCAGCGCAAAGCTATCAGATATTGTGGAAAGAAGATTTTCTCAATCATATGCGAGACTCCCCCTACTACCTCTCCAGCACAGATAACAACAAAATAAATCAGTCCATATTAAGCTATAGCCAAAAAAATGCGGTGGGTAGGTTTTTTATGTTTTGATTAAAGTCGTTAATAAAAAATTTTATTGTAGAACGACAAAGAATCAGTGAAGATGAAAGCAAAAGCTGAATTTAATTGGAAATTAATGCCAGCCGAATTGCAAATGATGAATAGAAAACGTAAGACTGAACTAAAATCAAAAGATGTGAAAAAGACAAAAGCTGGAAACATTGATGAACGCTTAAAACAATTGGAAGAAAAAGAACGCAACGAAAATGACACGGAGATTGTTATCAAAACCAACTCGGACTCCGAACAGGAAATGGAGGAAGAGGAGGTGGCAGATGATGAAATGGATGATGACAACGATTACGGCAATAGCTATTTCGATAATGGAGAAGGGTATAATGAAGAAGATGATAACTTAGACGATGGTCCTGTGTATTGAAATAAAACGCAACATTTATATTGTTTTATTTCGTTAATTTATTCCAAGCCGTTTATTTGCTTACATTGATATTCTGCTTGCACACATTAAACTAGTACATAAACCACAAAGCCTTAATCCAAAGAGGTAGGTGGACTGAAGTTGAAATGAATAATTCCAGTTGACCTAACAAAAGCAATGGTTCCGGCTAAAGCTGCAATACCAGTAATCAAAACAGCATTGTACTTTGCGTTTTTCCTGGTATACTGTTCTTGCCAATCGCCCTGGGGTACAGGCAAATCATTCATAGTCACTTTGGCGGTTATGCCGTGGTAAGCACGAGAGATAGCACCAGCTAAAAGAGAATTTTGATTTCATAAGTATAAAGAATGAGTACTTAGTTATGTAATTTGTCTGGTTGGTGTATACACACAAACTCAGCCATTCTATTGAAAAATTAAACTTACCATTCTTCAACAAGAGACCTTGCTTAGCGATATGATTAACCAACATTTTTGGGAACTGTATTATAAACCGTATTTAGTTAGTAAAGGTTATAATTTTAAAATAATTTTTTCCAAAACTTACGTGCTTTACAACTCAAACGCAGAACAATACTTGCAGATTTTGACACATTGAATAAGCATTTGGTTTGCAGAACGAGTCTCGTTTGTAAACCCAGTGCCATTGTTACCAGACTTGTTAGTATGAGATAATATGGAACATACATGTACAACACACACACGCTAAAAACATATATGGTATATATATTATCGTACTAGGCAAACATATTTATAGGACTGAAAAGTTATATCCTGCACTAGAGAGTATTTTTATTGTTATGATTAATGAGTCAGCAAGACTATTGGCTTCAAAAATGTATATTGTAACTGATATTGAAATATATCACCTGAATATCCAATATTAACAGAAACTTATACCCGTTCAAAAGTATATTTTTGTTTGTATTGTATAGCTCAGGCATAGAACTTTTCTATCATGGAATAACATGCTTCAAATCAAACTTTTAAATGCATATTTGTGTACTAGAGCGTAGTACCGTTATAAAATAACAAAATTTAATATAAAATCAGCCAGTCTGGCAGCCTTACAACAAATTACAGCTGACACTTTTTCAAAAGAATAAAATATTTTTTATTTTATTGAGGGCGTCCAGTGAATTGTTAATTTAATCCAGTGATAAAAATTGAAGATAATTCTGATAAGAGTTAAATATTAAACATATTAACAACATAATGTTGTCAATTGGCTCTTTGGCTAATATTAAACACATACTACAAAAGGAACTTTTCAATGGTTGTGGCGAACGGCTACTATCTGTTGTGACGGTAACCAAGACCTTTAAGAAGAAACGAGCATGTTACTTGTGCGTTGTTACGACTCCGCCACCAGTACCGCTGGTAACAGTTTGCTTAGTTAAACAGACAGAACAGAAAGATGGAGATTACAAAAAGAAACGCGTTTGGCAGTTGGACGAAATAAAGTGGATAGATGGACGTAGCGAACAGTTTGATATTCATGAGTTCGATGTACAAGTTGAGAAACTTTACAAATGGTATGCACTTAATTTGCACGAACGTCAAAACTTCATTGCCGTTCTTTACAAGCAAATCCATAAGTATGGCCGTGGTGCTAAAGCGGAGTTTCGTAACGTACCGGCTGCCTGGCTAGTTGATAAATCCCCGGAAAAAGTAATGGGTATGGATGGCTCTGGTCGCAGTAGCATGCGTGGATCTTCGGCAGTAAGAGACGGTGGTGGACGTGATGGATTGCGTAAAAATGGTGGGGAAACTGAAGATGAAGAAGAAATGGAATTTACCGAATTTACAGCTTTGACTGACAAAGAAGCTACCGAATTATCGAAATTATTCAATGAGTGTGATTATGCCGTCAAAGATGCAGAATTGTTAATTGAAAAGTTATCGAGAGAGTTGCATGACTTGGATGGAGTAAGGCTTTAATTAAGATATAAACTTAATATATTTGATTTCACAATATGTATTAAGAAATATCTGTGTCTGTATGTATGTATACTAAGTCTTACCTCACTTTATTATATTTCTAGGCAAATATGCAATCTGTGCTAGCTTCGGAGAAACAAGTTATGATGTTAATGGAACACATAGATAAAGCTATAGGAGAAGCAGACAAATTTGAGGAACGCTTAGATTCCTATGAGGATATATTGGGTCATGCTAAGGAGACTATGGAAAAAATAGGCGGTAAAAACGCAATGATTAAAATCGCTAACAATAATAATATCAAGCTCAAGGAGGAACTGAGTCAAATTATAGTAAGTGTACATATTAACATTTTATAAAAGATGTGCATGTGAGTGATATTTGTCTCCTCCTAATCGTCCACAACCAAATGTTTGATAACTCAAGACAATTTGCACGCAATAAAATTTTGCAGACACACGAAAATTGTCAAAAGGTGGTTATTATACTCTTTCATATATTGGAACTTTAATATGTAATATTTTTGATGAAATATATTATTGAAAAGTTATTTATTGACAAACACGATATACCTACCATTTACATATACATATGTACTGTTATATAACTGGAATTTTGCAATTTCCTATACTAACTATAGAGTAATCAAGATCTAACTATAACACGTTATATTCACTTCACTTGCTCATCTTAAACTACCATATGCCTCTAATAAACAATAATAATCTCTATGTTCAGTCCCAGTTAGATTTTCCCGTTTCTTATCAAAAAATCTTGCAAGCGCCTGATTTGAAGACACCGGAAGGTCGAAAAGCAGCAATAGTTGCAGCCCAAAGTCTACAACAGGCCATAAATAGTGATATTGATCCTTCTCTCCAGCGTTTGGTAGCTGTACGGGACCAAATGAAACGTTTTGAAAGCTGGAAAAAGAATTTTCTAGTGCCGGTGATAAAGCATTTAAATTGTTTATTCATACATTTGTCCAATGAAATTGGAGATATGACATTATCGAGTACAGAGCTGGTTTTACCAAATCATGCTTCTGTTCACCATGAGCTGACACCCTATACGGAACTAATGCATTGGATTAAAGCCATGGACCGTACAAAGTTTGATGGTCTTACAGCAGTTTATACAAAATCATTAAGCAAAATCTATGAACGTGATATTAGAAATTTTTTCAGATTGGTAAGCCATATTAACAACTGATTATATTTAATGACTGATTGTTTAATTTTTATTGCTCTCAAGGCTAAAATACAAATTTCGGAAAAATTACGTAGCTCCAGGGAAGACTTGGATATATCTACATCTTCAACATCTAAAAAGGCTGCCATTGCATCTGTTCCACATGGTACCCTCGGTGTAAATAAAGATCAATGGGGACCTGGTGTGGATTCAGTTGATCGTGAACGCTTTGATGCGGTTCTAGAAAAAGTCTTAGCAGAACTGGAGCCAATTGCTTTACAAGAACAAAAATTTTGCATCAATTTCTTTCAAATGGACGTCATAAGCCCAACAGTTAGAACATCTAATTTGGATGTGATGGAAAAGAGTATGGATATGTCACAATCTCTATTGCTATCGCCTTCTTCAACAACAGGAGCCGGAGACGGTAGTATATCCATTATTTATCTTTGTATTGCATTTCTATATTAGTTTGCTCATTTCAGCACAATTTCCACAAAAGAAAATTGATCGCCAAATTAATGAAGAAGTACGCAAATTGATGAATGCCTTATTTAATAGTCTGGAACAGGAACTTATCAACTTTATACAAAGTTTTGAACGATTTGATTGCTTGTAAGTACGAAATGTTTTATTTCAATTCATTATTTCTTAACTACATGTATTATATCGCAAACACTAAAACTATTCTGGTGAGCTGCTATTTGGTTTACAAGCGCGATAGTATGATAACTTTTTCACACCAGTAGTTACGAAAGCTAACTACTGGTGGAACATAACTTCTCTATGAAATGCAATGCATATCTGTTTAGTCAATTGACATATATTCGAACGAAATATGTTCCATAAATACGGAATTATTTATTGAAAAATTTACTTGCTTATGTTAATTATATTGAAAAGTAGTAGTAGTTTAAAGGAAATCCTTTAATTGCATGAAATATAAGTATTATAGATTACTGCGCCCTTAAATTGAATATCATAATAAACGTAAAAGTTGCGAAATATGCAAAAATTCAACGATAAATAAAAAATTAAAACTAGTCTGAAACCAAACAAATTTCAAAAACAAAGCGATAAAAATTTGATTAAAGGAATTGCGCATTTTAACAAAATATTATAACAAATCTTCTACCGTTTTCTGTAGAAGTACCCCTATACAAATTCCAATACATGACGCAAAAAACTTAAAATTAAAAACTATAAATGAATCAAAAGTGCAAAAAAGAAATTAACAATAATACCACAATGTTAGTACAATAAAAAAAGACAGTGACATGTGAAATGTTTCACATTTATGGAAAATTTTTTATAGTAGTTAAGGTATTTCACTTTCCGGACGTTGTCCAGATAGTAAAGAAACAGGCCTCTTAAGACAAATTTGAAAATTTTATGAAATTGCTGAAATTTTCGTTAAAAACAAAAAATCTTAAACAATTCGAAAAATCTTTTTTCGGAAGAGTGTGCACAATAATTTTGGAAAAAAAATCGCTGCAATGGTAAATAGCAGCCGAGTGCAAAATTAAAAAAAAATTATTAATTAAAAGTGCAAAAATTTACAAGTTTTAATTAGAGTGACAAAATGTTGGCAGAATCAGAATAATAAAAATCATAAAATGTTAAACTCTGTGAGTGCACAGGACTGGAATCGAACCTCCCTAAATATCAGGTCTGTTGGGATAAAAAAGAAGAACTCATAGGAACAATAGGTCTGCAAAAGACTAAATTTTTAGGTAAATTGTACTTCAAAAGAAAAATATTTATGAAGTATATTCGAGGCTTATATCCCCTCAATCGCAAAAGAAAAGTGCAAGTGTGTCAAAATAGGTGAATGTGTCCGTATGAAAGGAAGAGGCCTTAACAAGCTTTCTAATGGATAAGTATAATGAAGCGTTAGAAGAATTGGTAACTTTAGAGACGATAATAAGGAATATATCGGAGAGAAATTTCAAGAACTCAGTTTTAAGCAGAATCCAGCTGTCTTGTAAATAGTACCAGGTTTAAATTTGATATGTCAAGAATAGAACAACCCCTGAGTACGGCTAGAAACGTTTTATGGGTCTTAGCAGTAAGGACCGGCAGTTGGGAAACTGTCACCTCCGATTGTTGTAGTTTGTGCGAAACTTACAACAGCTTAATATCACAAAGTACAAAGTTCGAGATTTCAACAGTTTTATCATACACATGGATCCGATGATTCCCCGAGTGGGAACTTTGACCTGAGCTGAAACAAGTAGCACTCCAATTTCAAATTTCTTTTCATTTGCATAATTTTCATTTCATTTGAATATTTATGTTTTGAATTTATTGACGAGATTATCGCCAGTTATGAGTTGGCGAAACACAACGAATGCTTGAATGACTTTTTTCACTTTATTTTAAATTTAGCTATTCTCTTTATGTATTGGAGCGTTTAAATCAACATGTTATGTCTGCCCAAGATACACATTCCTTTTTAAGCATGACCTTTGCTTCAGTATTGGTTCATGTCAAGCGTAACTTTGATCGTTTTATGCAACAACAATTGCAATCGATACGTGATGCAAAATTGCCGAAACGTTCGAAATGTGGCATATTGCCGTATGTAGAAAATTTCGAGTATTTTTCTCAGACAACCGAGGATTTCTTTAGAAAATCAACACGTCGTACAGATGGCGAAAAATATATACAATTAATAAATGCTATTTTTGAGGGCATTAATACACATGCCAAGGATCATCCAAAAACACCAGTACAAGTGGTACGTATGGAAAACTATCATCATATGTATTCGCTATTGGCCCGCCTAAAAGTACCCAGTTTAGATGAGCTAAAGAAAGAAGCCAAGGCTCGGTACAACGAAGCGCTATCCAATTATGTTATACAGTATTTTGGAAGACCATTGGAAAAACTAAACGTGAGCTTATTAACAATTTATTTTAGTCTATATAATATAATCAAGTTTTTGTGTATGTATTCGTGTGCATAACATTTACTTCTGCAGCTGTTCTTTGAAGGTGTTCAGCAAAAAATTGGCCAGGGAGTTAAGGAAACAGAAATCAGTTATCAAATGGCGTTTTCAAAACAAGAACTACGCAAAGTAATTAGCCAATATCCGGCACGAGAAGTAAAAAAAGGTTTGGAAAATCTTTATAAAAAAGTCGAAAAACATTTGTGCGAAGAGGAAAACCTGTTGCAAGTTGTATGGCACGCCATGCAGGAGGAGTTCATTGTGCAATACAAGTTCCTAGAAGAACGTATACAGAAGTGTTATGCTGGTTCAATGATTAGTTTGGAATTTAATATTCAAGATATTTTGAATTTCTTTTCAGATATTGCACGCTCTCATTAAGCAATTTATATATAATAAAACTTGATAAGTTTATATACTTATTATTACCAATTCTCTGAAATATAAAAATTTATTTATTTATATAAAACAATTTGAAAATATGACTTTTTATTAAAATATATTAGTATTGAAGGTATTCATATTAGATTTTGTTTTTAAAGAAAAATTATACGGCCATTGATGTGAACGGTATTTTTTTTTTTAATTAAATGATGTAAATCTACGAAAAAAAACAATTGTGGAAAATAGTTAATATTTTTCAAAATAAAATAGAGTAGAATAGAAGCATTAAAAAAAAGTTAACCTTTTTTTTTCGCTTTTAGTTGAAAATTATACAATCCTTTCACTGATTATTTTCAATTGGTTAAATATTATTGTTAAAATGGATATTGGTGATTTAGACTTTCTTTTTGTGTTTGTTGTAAAAATGCGTTGTGTTTTTCAACCTTCAAAAGTTCGAGTTCATTCTTTCGAAGTCTGTTAAGTATCAAAATAGTATCACTTTTCTCTGTTTTTGTTGTCTTAGAAAAAATACACGTTCATCAGGACTTCATTACCAAAGGCAAGGCAATTCATAAACGTCCCATATATAATATTTATTAAGTTCCTATAGTTAATCATACATTTTGTTACATTGCAGACACTAAATGTGAATTAAATGTTCTCTTATTGTTTCTATTTTCTCTTGTTCTCTTAATTAATGTTAGATCAATAGCTCTTGTACAGCGTTTTTGGGATGCCGCGTTTGTAGTGAAATCTTATAGGTGGTATCTATAATATTAGAAAATGATTTTATTGATTGTAAATTATCGATTGCTGTTAAAGAACACAAATCACATCTAATGGGTTGGTTGTTAATTTTGTTATCGGTTACACTTTTGAATGTAAAACATTCATATTTTCATCTGGCTACACTCAAGTTTGTGTGAAAGAGAAACCAATTCGTGTTAGCTAAAAAGGTAGATCAAACCGCTTTCCTGAAGTTTAAGCTGCTAAACCATATTTCAATTGTAAACGGTGTTCCCGTTGTGCGATTAAAGTGGAATTAAAATTTTTTTTTTAGTGTTTTGAATTTGTATTATTTTTAGGTACATTATTAAACATAAGGGTATTTTATAGAGCTCGACTCCGTCCGAAAAATGTATTCATTCTCTATATTGTTTTCTCAGAAAGCGATAAATAACACAATTTTTCGGAATGAAATTATTTTTTATATCATGAACGGAATTAATGCCTGGTTTCTGTAATGTATGTGACAGCTTTTCACATCAACAGCTTCACACATTCAACAATTATATCTTGATTATCAAGAATTTTTAACGAAATTATAACGAAACGAGTTTCACAGAATGATGGGACTTTTTTCGATGATACAAGTTCTCATTTCACTTGCAGCAACGAGGTACAGACATGAAATTGAAAAAAGACGTTATCTCGAAAATGTTTTCTTCCCTTATTTTCTGAGCAACCAAAATATCGATTCAATTCCGTTTCCGAATGGAATCGAATGTCGTGACATATCATATCATTGCAGGCATTAACTGCTTTTATATAATATAATTAGTAAATCAGAGGCGTTTGTTAGAAAGCGGCAATCTCTTAAAAAAGATCGTTCATCAGCCATGTCACAGAGTGCAACTCCGATCGGAAACGTAACTAATATCGGATTTTGGTCTTTCAGAAAAATGAGAATTGTTGGATTTGTTTTCTAAGTTGGACTTTTGATATTAGAAATCCCCTTTCTATATCCCCATTTCAAAGTTTTCAACGGTAACGCTGAGTACAAGTCACGATCTCTTTTAAGCCATTCGTTTTGGTATTTGTTTGATTTAGTGCAGATCCATTTGTTTGATGGCGGAGTATGCAGATTCGGATATAAATTTTATATCGCGTGTGCACATGAAAACAATTCTAAATTAATTAAAAACTTGTTAATATCGTTGCATATATAAAAGAATGGAATATACATATTCGATTCGAAGATTTTGTTAAAAGTTTTATGTAAATACATTTATGTATGTTGTATGTATATGTCGATCACATTAAAAATACTAGGATGTGTCTACATGATTTTATGGCTGGCAAAAATTTGTGTCAAACAGGAAGAAAACATGGACCAACTGTTATTCGCAAATAATATGAATGCCGTATATTCTTGAAAAAAAAGAACGTGTTGTTATATCTTTTATTTGATCAGATTTATTAGTGTTTAATAACGTGTTCGTGTCTGTAGGACAACATTAAACTTCTTGATTCTGTTTCCTGGTTTTAACAAAATTGTGTGATAAAAGGAAAAAAGCCTGAAAAAGAATGAAACAAGAAATTGTAAGTTTTTTTTCCCCAACTATTTTTAAAGTGTAGTGATGTCAACCTTTATTATATTCATAAATAGGCTATAGCGAATATACTCAATAATGAATAAACAACGGTACCGAAAGTATGGCGAACTTAAGATCGGTTTCCTAAGTGATCTGAATTTAAAACAAAGAAAAAAGAAATCTTCGGGCAAAACATTTAAAATAAAAATAAGTTCTAAAATTTTAATCTTATTTCAATCGTATTTCTTAGACAGAGTGTAATTACCGAAATCGTGGGGCAGTTAGTAAATATAAAAAAAAAATAAATTTTATTGTACACATTTTCTAGGACCTTCTACTTGACCCTAAGCCGCATATATTTCCTATATTGAGCTTTTTAATGATTCTGATACATTTCAGAAATTCAAAGTATTAAAAACAACAATGTTACAACAAAATTAGTGATCAAATTTTTAATTATGATCAGTACACCCAACAAACCAAATTATCGAATTTCTTACTGCACTTAAAACAGTAAAATGTTACGAATTAGGAATCGACAATTTGTAAAGAATTTTATATGAATTGTTTGATATCACTTCGTAAAGACACATAATTACGAAATTGTTCTGGAATGTATATATGATTTCCTTAAGAGACTTCTCTTTTATGTCAATATTTTACAATTTCGCAGACATCTCTGTTCGACTTTGCATCTGAACGAGATATATATGGCCGAAATTACTAATACATACTTAAATAACGCCAGTTGCCTTGTTGGTTACTTATATGAATGAGAAATCAATTTCCCACCCCTGGAAACGAAATCTTATTTGTTTTTACCAATGCAAATCTTCGTGATGTATAAGCGGTTTTATTTAAGAAAAACTTAATATTTTTAAACATATTGGTCACTTTCATGTACTATAAAATATTGCACTTGTCCAATCCTGTATTCGAAATTTTGATTTTTTTCATATATTGATACCAAATTTGTTCTTCTTAAGTTCTAAAACAGTTTTAGTTGAAAAAAAAAGAAAAAAACAACGTCAGTTGCCATTTTGGTTACGTTTATGTATAAAAAAAAAATTTAATATCCCAACCCTGGAAGAGAAATTTTTATTTAAAAATTTTTATTAATGCAAATCTTCATGATGTAAAGCGGTTTTATTTAAGAAAACCTTAAAATTTTTAAACATTGTAGTTATTACATGTACTACAAAATACTGAATGTGCCAAGAAAAACTTTTAATTTCCCATCTCTGGGGAAAATTTTTTATGTTTTTAGTTTTTAATAGACAATTGAGGCTACCCAAAGCATAAGTAAGTTCAATTTACAAACAAACAAACAAATAATTAGTTTTTGGCATTAATTTTTCGTCGAGAAATAGGTGTAAGCTTCCCAACTCTGGAACCGTATTTCGAATTTTTCTGAATTTCAAAGCCACTCTCTATTTAAGTTCATTTCCAATCCATCCATCAAAGAACGAAGTTTCTAGCTCCTCTGGGGCTTGGGAACACCACATACAGACAGACGGACATCGCTCAATCGTCATCGCTATTTATAAAAATCCAGAATAAATATACTGTATAGGGTCCCATATTAATATCGAAGAAACTACACACGGAATGACAAACCGACGTACACCCTTTCACTTCTTTGTGACGGGTATAATTATGTTTTATTTTACGGCCAAGCGGAGCAGAGGTAATAGACACCTAGAAAGCTTAAATTCGACTAATATATACGCTGCATTTAATTAAATACAACATTTGGCTTTCCGAAGAACCAAAAAACTTGTCATCACTGAATTGCATTTCTGGGTTTCTGGCTGACTGTTTTTGCTTGCGTACATGTTTTCCATTTTCTTGTTGCCGTCTTCTGTTATACGAGTAACTGCTGTTTTTTTCCCTCAAGTTATCGTTGCGGTGGTTCCCTTTAAACATGTTCAACCAGTTTTATTTTGGTGAATTGTTTGTTTTTGTTAATATTTTTTTTATTTTTGTATTCTTCATTATGCACCAGTTTGCATTCAAATGAAGATCAATGTTTTGGCGATCTTTAAAGTTCATTTTTGCTTTAATATTTTGCTCGTTTTCCCCCTCTTTCTGCTGCATTAATAATATTTAAAAACTTACGCTAATTCTAGTTTCAATTACTCTAGTTTATCAATTTAAAGCTGATGTTCAAACACACATACATGCATATTTATATTTATACCCAGTTGGCCATGCCATCAAGAGATCCTGCACGGCGGGTGCAAGACAATAGAAAATCGCTGAAGACATATTGATGAAATTTTCAAACAAATTACCAGAAAATCGTATGAGATTACATAAACGACAATTTCTTGCAACGTATCGTCGACGACTACACAAGCGACAATCGTCTATATTATGAATCACGACGTCGATGTCACATTAACACGTTATCAAAAAATTGTCACTTGTCATTTGATTTGCGACAGTAATTAATTATTATTAACAGCCTTTTGGCATTCTCTAAGGCGTGTAATATTAATAGAACATGTTGCCAGAAGTCAATTTCTGTCGACAAAGACTAGACAAGTGGCAATTTTTTTCTGTCGTGTTGATGTGCCATTGACGTCGCCATTCATAATATGGGCGAATATCATCCACGATGTCGTCTACAGTTATATAAACGACAGCGTCCTCCATGATGTCGACGATCAACAATTATTGTCGATTTGCCTTCCAGAGTCTGACTATTTCATTCGACACATTTTTAAATAAACGAAGTGGGGGGTCACTTTGAATATATTAATAACAACACTTTGTGAAAAAAGAATCAGCATGAAATTAAAATTAAAGAGTCTTGAATTGACGACTAGTTTGAAGACATTTTCGCCGATGTCGTCGCTCACCTTCAGTTAAAATCTATCTACAAAATATAAACGCAAGAGAATGTCGTGTACGATGATTTGGTCAACTGGGTAGTACTTTGTGCATGCACACATACATTTATTTTATTTGTCCTTGTTCTTACTCTTCAAAAGTTCAATGAATGATATTGGCGCAAAGGTGATTTTTGTATTAATGCTACACAAGTACGTAACGGGTGTTTTTTTAGCGGCATGGTCATTTAAAATGATAATTAAAGTCCTAAATATCATGGAAATAAATTGTTTCTTAGTACAATCTGCTAGATAATATTATTTCATTTATATCTCTCAGTCCTATTTTTATATCGATCAGTCCTATTTGTATTACTTTTTCCAATAAATCTGGACGTATGACGTCACTATACGCTGGACTTCCAGTGCTCTGTCGGTATAATCCAAAGACTTAACAGAGTCCTACAAAAAAAAAATAATAAATAATAATAATAATCCAGAGGCAAGAAGAAGGGGGCTAGTGAATACGGCCACTTTTGAAAGTAAAGCCCCGGTCAAAAAAAGTTTCGAATGGTTCAAATAGGCTCTTGACGTATGCGGTGACACCATCTTTTAGAAACCAAGTGCGCAATATATTCGTTTATTATTGTCTGGTAGCGTTTGCTAGTAGTAGCAATCGTATTGCCGATGGCGTCCCATCGAAACTATGACGTAAACGCCACACCGTCTCTCTCACTCTCCCTCGCCAAAATGAAGGGCACATAATATTAGATGCTATTATCTAAAGTATTACATAAAACTATTCATTGGCCTCAAAGTCGTCAATTTATATCGTTATGGCGACTGGTCGTAAATGATTTAACTGTTTTCGTATGCCAGCAAAGAATATGAAAATTAGCCGAATTGATGATTGAACAAACACTGAATGCCAATTACACAGCAGGGAATTGTTGAAATTCAAACATCTGATTTGTTTATAAATAAAAATCGTATAAAATTACGTGATTTTTTTTTTGCGACTCTAATGAATTTGTAAAAATAATAGAAATACAAACAAAAAGCATTAACGAAAGCTAATAAACAGTGAGAAGAATGCACAAAATGAAATTTGAATTTTTGCATTAAATTTTACACGTACAAACGTTATAATAAATGGGTTCGTTCTTTTTAAGTTTTAGACAGATTTGAAAGACAATTGCTCCGTGCAAAGAATATACAGAAGCAACTGATTGCTTAAGTCATGTACACAATTGTTTTGTAATGGCATTAATTTTCTTATATAAATTTTATTCAACAAAAGTTTTACGAAAACAATTTTTATTTATGTAAAAAGCATGCGAGCGTTTATTTAATATTTAAAATATGAGAACGGTAAAAGCTGAAGTAACTTCATGCTAATTTTGATAATTTTTATCGAACTGTTTATTTTTTCTCATATAAAATTTTAATATTAAAGGCTAATTGTTGCAAAAGCTTTTTTGCTTCAGAAGGACATGAGAAATATTCTAACGCACAAGGGAAAGTTAACACCAGTTTTTTATATACATATTCAAATTACGCAGCAGAGCAGAACGGCTGTTTTCGAATGCCGCTGCACTTTCATCACCAGTACTTATATGCATTTTTGCTTATTACCACTCTTTAGCTGGCTCATTTGAATGTGATAACAGTTTCCATTTGAACCAATTTTATAATGAAAAAGGCTGCGACGTTAACACAGTTTTGTTAAGTCCCCTGTGCTGACGTTTGATTATTTTCCTTGTGTAATATTTTGTAAATTTTTTGTTAAATATATCTTAAGTCAATATGGTTTTCTTTGAATTTTCTTAAGTTCTTTTGAACGTTTTTGCCGTTTAATTGGGTTAGCACCAGACATAGCCTTAAATTTTATGTTCTTTTCTAAAAAAATGCTACATTTTTTACACTTTTTGATAGAAAATGGCAGCATAATGCAATTGAATAGAAAAGAATTTATAAGAAATTAATTCTACATGCCCTAAACAAAATTATTTCTGCTTTAAAACTCCTCCCAACTGTCATTTTAAACAAAAGACGCATAAAAGTGTTGCACTTTTTCCGCAAAAAAAATTGCCATTGAATTAGAACAATAAGTTTTTTTAAAAAGTCTTAAAATAGTGATATAAAATGTGATGATTAATGAAAGCATGAATAACAGTCGCCCATAAAAATTACAAATGTTTGGTTTCACTTATAAAAAAAAACAACAGATATTTTTATGTATAAAAATATTTATGATTCAAACTTACAGATACTCGAATCAAATACCGTAAAGACTGCGTATTTTTAGTATCTACGCGAGTGCTATAATTTGAATCCTTTTAATGGGTTTTGTTGTTGTCGAACATACACACTCGTGTGTATGTATGCATGTGTGTTCAATAAAAATATATACTTTTTTGCGTTAATTATTGTTTATTGAATCTTCAAATGTGAATTGAACTGAGAATAAATACTAAAATTTTAACTCCAAATTTGTTTAAATGTAATTGTTGTCTAGCCGAAAAATTTCTCTGAGCTTTTGTTTCTTTGGTTGTCCCTCCTCCTCAGCCGAGTATGACTTCTATAATTTAGAATATTGCGATCTAGTGGATTTGGGTGAAAAATTTTGGTTTTCTTCTTCTCTTACAAATGAGAGTAGGAAAAAAAGCCAGCCAATGTAGAATAGAAAAGTAATAAAATAAAAATGAGAAGCTGAATGAGTTCTGGTTATGACTTTAAAATATTTTAAACTTCTCAGTTACTTAAGAGGAAGTTTAAAATTATATATTTAGCGATTCTAAGAAATATTGAGGGTTGCCGCAGGATCTGCATTAGCCCCGGTGAAATGGGCATTGGAATTAGCTAAATCTCCTCAATTGATAACTTTGAAATTTTTTATAAAATTTTGGGGAAAAAATCGGCAGGATTATATTAATATTAAAGACTTTTTAGCAGGTCGATAAAAATGTTTTTTATATATAGAAAGACATGATAAATATTCCAAAGGAAAATCAACATCAATTTCAAATTTATATAAATTTCAATAGGAAACCAAAACGTTCAAAAACCACTTCATAGTTGCGCATGTAATTTTATTGCAAATGAAAAGAATTCAGTTTAAATCAATTTTTCACGGGAGAAAAAACATTTAGGTTTTTAACTCAGCCACTGCATCGTTCAATTGCTTTTATTGACCACATTTTTGTGTTTTACTTTTTTTTTTACAAATACTTTACAAAACATGTTGTAAAAATTTCTTTGGAAATGTGCTCCGATGTGTGTGTGTGTGTGTGTGTGTCTTAGCGTTTTACAACTCGTTCACGTTCTAACAGTGCAGCCGTAACCACGAGTTGTGTGATAAACTGGTAAAAAAAAAGCCATAAAGAAAACATTGGAGTTTTACAATTTTCCTTCCTCTTAGCGTTAGCTGATGTTACCAAAAGTTGGTGGCTCTACCAAATAAGCGTTCTTAAATACCATCCACATAAAAGTTATTTTTAATCAAGAACAAGAATACAAACACAAAAAGCCAACAATTAAGAGCTGGAAATTGTTAGAAAACGTACAAAAGACACGTAAAACTTATTAAAACAGAAAAAGAAAACCAGACAGAAAAAACTAGTATGGAAAGTGGTGCAATTTAAGAACAAACTCTTTTAATTTTTCTCCACTGTGAAACTGGTAGTCTACGGATCTACATTTAAACAAAAATACGTACAAACTACAAAGTAGAACCAACTTGAATACAAATTTTATTTATTTCCTAAAAAGCAGAACTGCTGAAAGCAGTTTATTAGTTGCGGACTTTATGTTCATCAACAGCGTTGTTGTTCTCAATTTATGTTGATTGCAAATCTTAAAATGCTTTTTCTAGATATCAAGTCAAATTAAAAACAAAAACTTGATTCGCTTTCAGATTGCAGATCGCTGCAGATTGGCAAAAATATTTTTATATTCTCCTTTATAGATCATGTGTTTGGATGTGCAAAAGGCACACATTATCGGGGTTTTGGATAAACGAAGGTTCCAAAAATAATATGGGATCTCATGGCTGCCATTTAAGCGACTGTTTCCCAGCAATATTGGCTCCTGGTTCTTGTGCTTTCTATGAGTCTCGGGTGTTATGAATTTGATAAAAGTTATGACATCAGGGGCCAAGTTACCGCATTCGATATCGATCGAAACGTCTATACAATTTCGATCGATATCGACTGCCGTAATATGCCCCCAGAATATTGTGGGCTCGAGAACAATAAAGTGAGGGATAATGAATTTATCCCAGTGTACGTGAAATATTTCTCAAATTCTTAGTTTAATAATTAAACGAGACCAGAAAGTGGCCACTGAAGAAGGTGTCACTTTTGTGGTCCACAATTACTTCTTGTGGATTATTCAGGATTATTTATGCCTTCACTAAAAGTAAGGAAAAGGATCTGGTATTCGTTTTAGATTTTAATACGATTTCTTGCACGATTGAACTTGTAAGTTTGTTTTAGCACGGGCACTTGGGGAATGGTCACTGCTCACGCAACGCTTTGTAACCGAATTTCAGAATTGAGGGGATAATATTGAGAATATGGTTGGTGAAAGTGGAGAAGAAAGAATTTCTGGCAGTATTTTTTTTTAATTATTTTATTTCGCTGGAGAATATACTTTTTAGTATCTAATTGAGTCATTTAAACTGGCCCACAACTATCCACACATCCTGGCACTTAAATAGATTGGAAACATTTGGATACCAAACGCGTGACTTGGCCTAGTATGAGATCGAATTGACGATCTTCAGTTTCATCGAAAAAGTACCCAAGGCAACCAAAACAAGACCTTCTTAGACGAATTCCCTGCTTTGTTTAGGCAACAACGATCCTGTATTCTAGAACGAATTAAAGCATCCGCCAAATAAAATAATAAAATGAGCACAACAAAAATATCTCTCTTCTCATCTTTCTTCATCTGTACTCACAACACTGTCGTCTTCTTTCCCATGTTTAGTTCCCGCACAGTTCATTACATGAGTAGCGATCAACCCCTAAGAGCTGGTCCTAAATAAAAAATACGGTGCCATGTCAATTCCCTCAATTCCATTGAATGTGTGAAAGGTCCTTTACATTGTTGGGCAAGAATATGTTATGCAAATATCGTCCTTCAGCTAGAAGGACAACGTTCAGTTGATCTTCGTTTCTCCAAACACGAGTCCAGAAAGATGTAAACGTTTTTTCATTCCAAGCACCTGACTGACCTCATAAATCATTTTACGAAACTCTAAATCAAAAAAGAACCTGCAGCTCTCTGTAATTCCATTTTAATATTGTTCATGTCCAAAGTCTGTCTGTCAGTAACACATAAAAACTGTGAAATGCCAATGAGTCCATAAATCTTAACAAAAACGAAAAAAACAATGCATTTATAACAAATCCATAAAAATAGTTCTAAAAAGAGTCGAGTAATAAAAACGGGTTAAGAGTTAAGCGGTGGGAAATTCCCAGCTCACGCACAAAAAACAGGCATCACCAACTAAAACAGACTTATTTGTTTATTTCCACATGCTGCTAAAGAAAATTTTTAATAGAAATTCCAAATATGTGTGTACAAAGGATTTATTACACACTACACACACACACACACTTATATACGTTTAAGGATGTGTTTATAGCATATTTCGTTCCCTTTTAAGCCACAGAATTTCCTGAAACCTTTCCAGTCGTAAATAAATACGTAAGTAAAGAAAAATAAAGGGTGTACCATTCATATAAGTAATAAATTGCAATTGGTTACAACAGGTAGAAAGAAGTTGGAAATATTGGAAAGCAAAAGAGAAAAATAAATGGAGTTAATAACGAAATAATTTTGTAATTATTTACAACTAGTAAATTAGGGCTTCACTAAATTTATAAAATGATTTGAGAACCGAAACTTCTTGCAGCAGTCATATCTATTCAAAATATAACTTAAATATCATTATAATATGCTCAGACATACATTTTATTGATTAATTATTAAATTGTGCAATTATTATTTAATTGTTTCATATAATGAAACAAGCATGTTCCGTGTGATCAACAATATTCTGAATAATAATTGAATTAAATGACCAATGGGCACATCTGATATTTTGTTTATAAAAACACAACTTATGTAATTCTCAATTAGTTTTTGAAAGTTATTGCATAAGTCAGGGATATGAATTAATATTCGATTTTTATTTTAGTCGATTATATTTATCTTCTACTTTATTTATCTTCGCCATTCTGAAATCTAAACTTTTTTAAATTTATTTTATTGAACATGTTTTTAAAATATATTAAGCATTTATTTATTTAATTTTGAATCAAAAGTTGAAGTTTTTACAAATTATAGAGGAAACTGAATAAATTACTAAAAGTTCTTATGCGCAGTTTCATGGCACAATTACCAGGTAACCCCAGTAGTTCAATTGCTAATTGTTTTGTTCTATTTTTTGAAAGTTTAATTTTGAAAGCAAAATACAGAATAATTTTGACAATATTTCGTATGTGCTATTTTTTGTTGTAGAACTGGTGTTACCAAACCAAATCTATTTTGATTTTTAATACGTCATTGGCTGTGTGACGTACACATAAAGAAAACATGAAATTTGCATTGTCTATAGAGCGCTTGGCAGGTTTTTAACATGAAATACATCTTTTTCAAATATATTTTAGGAATAACCGCAATAACTCGTTATATACTCAATCGAACGAACAAGTTCAATTTTCTTGCCCTTCGATTTCTAAATTATTAGCTGTCGATTATATTATTTATTAAAATTATTTTTAATTAAAAAATATTAAATATCTTAAGATTATTCATTAACTTTTTTTACCTTCCGCTACGAAAATTTAACATTTAAAAAAATCAGGAAGTTATTCTTTTTACCACGTTTTGAAAAAATCGAGTTCTTCTCAGATCTCGAAGTTTTGAGGTCCTAGGAAGCTTTCCTGACTAATTCTGAGAACTCGTCACTATGGTTGAGTGTGTGTATGTGACCCGCGTATAGCTTTGGAACGGCTTGACCGATTTCAATGAAACTGATGGTGTTCCAAAGGGCTCTACTGAAACGCATTCTAACCGTTAGATTTCAATAAATTACAAAAAAAAAAACTTAGAAAAACACATATTTGAAAGTGTTTTTGTTTTTAATAGCTTTTAAAAGGCTTTACCGATCGATTCCAGAAGTTTAAAATTGGTTAATCCGTTCGTGAGATATCGTGAACGAAAAAATTCGAAAAAAGTGATTTTTTTAAAAACTGCGAAATTATATATCTGATCAGTTAGTGTTTTCGATTCTCTTATAGTTCATAATCGAAAACTGTATCAATCACCGTTTTTCACGTGGGAATCCGTGGATTTGAAAATTAAAATAATAGAGTTTTAACTCAAAGAGCTTAAAAACGTAGAATAGCATAAAAACAAGGTTCAATAGATTTCCGGTAAAATTAGCAAGAATTTACAGGGGTGGCCTTTAGGCTTAATCGTTTTCCATAACTTTTTTTTAGAAATTTTTGTCATCATCGGCAAGTTCCTTTTCATATATCAATTAGCACATGCCTCTAAACTTCACATATAATAATCGTATTCGCTAACAATTATTCAGATATTCGTGTTCGCGAATATGAAAAATTTACATTCCAAACATCTCCATACATCACACACACATACGTATAACTCTCCTGTCATGAAGAACATCTTTACAGCAACAACTGGTTTATAAAAAAATAATATTGTCGTGTGTTGCATTGCAACATCAGAGAACGAGGTGTTTTTTAATTGCAACTCAATTGTAGTTTAATGTACGATCGCTTATCTGTAAACTTGCGAGTAATTCGTATAATTATTTTGTTTAAAATCAAGGTTAAACTACTGGCATATTGTCTGTAAAGCTGTTGTATCGCTGAAATAAAAATATACAAAAAAAATATTGAATTATTGAAAGACTTTAACATAATAATAACAAATTGTTTGTGGCAATAATTTAAATATTCGCTTTTTATCTTGATTGCTGTTTGTTCGAATGCACTGTCACGTCTATTGAAATAAAACGCTGCATAAACAGCCATTCATCTCTTGTGTTTTATTAATCATAAGATAATATTAGACGCTTATTTATACTCACATTATTTATTTTCTGTAATGATAAATATCCGCATTTTTTAAAATGCACAGCATAATCGTCAGGTCAAGATTTTTCTCTTAAAGTGAATAAGTTTGTATGTCTTACACAAACTCTAGCGCACGTGCGTTTAATCAATAAATAATTAAGCGGATAAGCTAAAGGTTTTTTTTAGTTTTAAATAACTAATTAATTGCCTGTTTTACTGACCATGATTTTTATCTTTAGTTGTGGGAGTTAAATTAGTCTTTTTGTTGAAGTTCGCAATTTGTAGTTTCGGAAGTTTGTAATTTTTTTAATTGGTTCTAATTTACATACACTCTAATTTACTTTCATGGTTTTAAGTTCATGGTTTAATTTTTAAACTACTGATACAATGCAACGATTCTCCAATAAATCTTGACTTCAATTCATCGCTTTTTATCTTTAAATTTAAATAAAGTAGAGTTTGTGCGACGTATATCGATAATTTTTATTCGTTTGAAGGATATATTAATGAAATTATGCGCACAAATGTCCGTCATGTCTCTGAGAGGACTGCATTCGAAATGTCGTAATTATCCATGTCTCTAGCATGGGTTGGTTATGTTGGCTGCCAGGATCGCTGTGAGTTGTTTGTATACACTTGTAACTTAAAAAAACGCATAAGAAAAAGTCTAACGAGGCCAAATTGCACGATCTCGGTGGCCAGTTCACATCACTTCCACGTGATATTACCAAGTCCTAAAATATCTCGTGCAGAATATTAAATGTGACATGGAATCTATGGCACGTAGTGCAGGCTTGGTGAAACCTTAAGCCGTTGGTATCCAGATCCTCCAATTCAGGCCAAAATAAGTTGATAATCATCGACCTATAGCGATCGCCATAAACAGTGATGGCGTCGTTCGCGTCCCCAGATCCGTCTGCGGCCTAAGGTGATGTTTTTGGTAGATCTTGCGTATCATCGAAGTACGGGTGTTAGTGGAACATTTACTGACCCGGTGATTTCGAAAATATTGCGAGTAGTACTCTCGGTAAAGCGATTATGGCGACCATAAATTGGGCGTGGTTGGTTGTATAACACCTATTTTGATCAAAAAAATTTATTATTTGCATGTGTTGGTGAATACTATGACGGTGCAGTGATTTAGCAAAACAGAGTGAATAAATGATATATAATTTGACAGATGTTGGCTTAAAAAAAAAATGGGCGCTATCAACTGTCATTGTTCGGATGTACCTGTTGCAACACCCTTTACCTACCAAATTTATTTTTGAATTATTATTCCAATTTAGTTATAGAAAAACTTACTTTCTGGTCCACTATATCGAAAGAAAAATTCGATCGTGCTTTTTATATTTTAGTTCCATTTTTAATGCAAAAAAAAAAATCTCTCGAAGTACTGGGTCAAGGAGTTAACATGTTGTGGGTTACAAGATTCCTTCCTTTCTTATATACAGTGGTCAATAAAGTTTATCCACACAACGATCATTTCTTTAGTAATTTCTCGCGTATGATGTTGTTAGTGTTGTCAAAATCGATCGTTTTAGTAGCCATTCACCACAAAATATAATTCATATTGTCATAACTGATATGTACGACTACATTCTGCTCAGTTGTACTGTAATTAAATATTTAATTGTTTTAATTATTTACATTAATTGAATATATTATTTCAGTGTGGTTTCAAGTACAAAATAAACTTATTGGCATTTGTATAGGAAAATAAATGTTCCCAATTTGCCTAAATTCTGAAATGCACAGAAGTTTGTATGTATGTAAATAGTTTATGCATACACAAGCATGTTTTTATTATTTTAGGTAAATAAATTTTGTTAGTTAATTAATAAATTAAAATGTGAAGAAATTATCTAAGACATTTATTTCCGTTTACCACATACAAGCGGCATTTCGTGTTCAAATAAAAACAGACATTAAATCTTGTATTATGTGAATACGATTAACTGTCTCTCCGCCTGCTTGTTCATTTCGGCTAACTGGCGTGTCAATGTGCGTCTTATGGTCTTTTGCCCTTAACAAAAGAACAAACACGTAGAGGAAAATTAAACTCCCATCTAGACACTATTTGACTGACGTAGATATTTTTAATGTCTTCTTTCCACAAACTATTAACGTTTGTAGGGTTTGTTAAAGTTATGAGCGCAACAAAATGAATTTAGAAAAAAAAAGAACCAAATAATAGAGAGAAGAAGAAGTTTAAACGAAACCATGAAAGTGTAGTGCGAGTGATAATGAAATGGAATACTGCAGAAGAATCTAAAACAAAACAAATTTGAAATCATTTAACCTATAACTTCATTAGTTGGAAGATACCATAAAAGAGAATATGGGAAACGTTTGTTATGCTCTGCACAGCTGGAAGTTTGAGCGCGATATACTTTCCCATTAGAGTTTAAAGCAGCCAGAGCACGGTGGGTGCACACCAGAGAACGAAATAGGGTACAAGAAAATGTAATTTACACCCTCTGAACAATGTACACCCTCAGTACATTATAGACATTGCCTTTCTTTCGTTGTGTACACATTTCGTTGTGTACACCTTCGGCCTGTACTTGTGTACATCTCGTGTAAATGCCCTGATGGGATTTTGTGAGCTAACGCATAATCAACCACAAGTTACCTCATGGTTAGCTCCAATTCCGAAAGGATGCTTTTGCAAACAAACACACGAATGGTAGAGTATTATTTTTCTCTACTGTGCACACACACACACACTAATTTTTTGTAGACGCAAATACTAAAATTCTCTGCTGGGCACACATCCAGTAACTTTATGAAGATACAAATATAATGTTATCATCACCGCAAATGTGTATACGGTCATAAAGTGAATTCAATGTTTTCAATGTCTTCAAAGTCTTCAGTGTCTTCAATGCACAGTCCTGTACACTCCAGATGTATTTGTGTATAAAGTGTGGCATGTATACATATTTCAATGTCTTTTTTTTTTCGATGTCGTTGATGTAAACCTGTGTACACAAAGGTTAAAAAAGTACACTATTTCGTTGCACACATCCTTTATAAAAGCTAATATAGGATATTTTTGGTTAAGGCTAAGAGGAATATTTCCAATAGAAACTCTGAAACGTATAGTTATGCAGCTTTTAAATTCTGATTAAAAAAGGTATTCCTGTCTTATATCCAACATAACTGACATGCCCATTATAACTGCAGGTAGTCGGTTTTATTTATAACCGTGTCCATGAGTTTTCTTTAAATGGTTATTGATAAGGCCTTCTTCGCTATTGCAAGTTTTAGTTGTAGTCATTGAAGATAATCGAAAAGCGTGCTCTTGTGCCAACACCAGGTTATTCATCAACGATTATTAAAATTAAACTTCCTTTAAAGCATGGATTTTGTATGGTTAAAGATCCCTTGAAGCATTCATTAACTTTAACCATCGTTTGTGAATTAGGGGGTAAAAATATAATAACTTCTCAAATTTTGTTACACTCGCAGTCTATTTAAAAAAAACCAGTCTCCATCTCTGATATATGACGTTTTTCTCTTCCTCTTTATCACTTTTCTCTTACTGTACCCACTCTGTATAATATTTCATTCATTATTCTCTTCAATATTTATCGTTCATTAAATGGCTCACAAGCAGGTAGTTGTTTTTTTTTTATAAATCTTGTTTGAATTGTAGTTGTTCAGCGAGAGGTTGTTTTGCAGGTGATGTTGCTGGAAATTTGTTGACTTGTTTTTAGTTCTATTTCTGAAACGGTTTTGAGAAATGCAAAAATTGTGTAACCGGTAGAAGTAAAAAACAACAAACAAATTATACAAAAATCAAAACTGAATAAAGTAATACGAGTGTCAAACTTATTGGTGAATGGTTTGGCTTAATACACAAGAAACACATACAGGCACACAAAAGAATATCGGTTTCCAGGAATACGTCAAATGTTTTCAATAAAATGTGTCTTCCTTCTTTTCTCAGCAGTTTATTGAAAAAAGTGTTTTTGAATTGGATTTAAGTTTTGTTATGAAATCAACGTACTGAAGTACGTAAGAAAACAAAAATAATAATGAAATAAAATAAAATAAAAATAAAATGAATGAAGCAAATTCAAAACAAAAGAATGATGTATCTGAGAATTGATTGAAGTGTTTGTTAAGAATAAAATTCATCAGATACCTAAAAAGAATCCCCTTGAGTTTACAATTTAAAAAAATTTATTGTGTTCATACCCTCGTCTTTTGAAATAAAACTGGTAAGAACGTAAATAGGGAGGATATTCTATTATTGGAAATTATGAAATTGTAGACAATTGAGCCTAAATCAAACCAGAACGATAGAGATAATTTTATATTGTACATGCGCGTTTTAAATTAGTTCTTAATTTTGCGTAATAAACTAAAAATAGGAAATTCATAAATACATACACACGTACATACTTACTTATTTATATATTTACACATGCATGTACATACAAACATATATGTATATGTAAATCCATACAACCTGTTCTCCCTTAATAATATCAACTATTGAAAGAAACTTGGAATGTTCCTGCACGCTATGGAAATAGTCTATGATGTAAATTGAATGACAAAATGCGCGTTAGCTTGTTGGAACGCCAGATGCAACTGGCCAAGGTTCCTTCCCCAAATGCTAGACGACCAGTGCTGCCACTTTTAAGCTTTTTGGTTATATATTGCCGATTTTTAAATATATATCCAATATACCTTTTTTTTGCAATTGAACTGATTTTAAATTTGAAAAACTTGCGATAGAAATTTATTTTCATATTCGATCCAACATATCTAATCGTTTGGGTTTGTTTCCTTACTCACATGTAATAAATTTCTATAAATTAAAGATAAGGACGAAGGATAAATTCGTTTGTTGTCTATTAAATACAAGTTCGATAAACACTAACAAGTATGTTGTTGCAATTACAACTTGCCTTCGAGTGGGTTTTTTAAAATTGATACAAATTAATTTGAAACACAAAAAATTTACATTTTACAGTATCATTTTATTTCAGACTTTTTTGTTGCGGTTATTAAATAAATCAGACGTGACGAGTCAAAGATGAGAACGTGTAAGGAAAAGCAATCATATATTTTTATAATTAATAGTCCAGAGTAGAGAGTTATTGGAAGTTCTTAACCATTTTCAATTCTCTTACTTCTGTCTAACAAGAATTAGAAGAAAATATACGTGTGAAAGCATTTCATCGGAAAACTAAAAAAAATAATTAGAATTTCTCACACAAAATTCCAATTAATATTGGCCCATAATTATAGTCACGCACTAAAGTCGTTTAGAGAAGATTTTATATAAAAAACATGATATTATGCGTGTACATATATATTGTTCTTAAATAGTAAAAAAAACAAGAAAAAAACGTGAAAAGACTTACATGTATTTGTTGGTTACTCTAACCAATTCTAGTTGGTAGTATAAATTGTTGGAATTTTTATGATAACATTAACTACTGTGTTACAGTAGTAACTGAAATTTTAGTTTAAATTGTTGTTGGTATTTTTATAAACAAACTAATTTCGTTGAATAAAATAACAATTAAATATTGTAATCTTACTGCTAATGTAAACTGCTGTTGTTCAACCTAACAATTTTTGTTAGCCGAAATAACTATAAAAAGTTGTTTGAGAACTTTCATTGTAGAAATTATTATTAATATCAATTAATATTATTAGTTGAAATTAGTAGAGGAATTCTTATTGCAAATTTTTGTTTAACTTTAACTAATTTGATGGTAATTTTTACCAATAAAATTGGGGACTTTTTTGGGTGCTGTTGGCTGAAGCAGTTAACACTAGACTACGAAACATAAATATGATATACAATTTTTCTGATCTTCATCACTGCATGATGTTGATTGTACAATTAACATAACAATTGTACAATTATATATAATTGTAAAGCAACTATTATTGATGGTACATGTAACAGTTTTATTTGTAGCCTAACTACAAAAAGTGTACCATAACCAATAATTTCTGTAATTTTTATTTTACTATATCAAGTTGGTTATATTTACTATTTTTGTCGATTGGTACAATTGTAACCAACGAAATTGGTTAGATCTACGTATATATAGTTTTTTGGGTGCAACTCTGATTAACTCTGCTTTGTAACGAAGCGCACTGAACAGATGTATAATCGTATAGCTACGCTTTATTTTAATCGAGATTTCAAGCCATATTTACATGTGAATAGCTGCACAACACATCTCAAAATAAATCTAACTCCCACCCACTGTTATTTATTAAAGAGTTGAGAAAATTGATTAGGAGAAAAACCAGATCCACAAAACTTTTTTGAAATTTATTAAACATTTACTTTTGTTAAAAAAATTTTCAAAACTTTTTAGCTTGTGCGTTATTTTTCAAAAACCAATTGAAAATTAAATAGCAAAGAGCATACTAAGGCTTAAATATCATATATCTTTATTATAACTTTTTTCAAGCACAAGAAACTAAATTAATTCTCATAATTATTTTTCAAAAAACGACGGAATAAATTTTATTCGCTATTCTTTGTTGTGTATATTTTGTTTTTCCACTTTCAAACAATTAGTTTCCTATTAGTAAATAATAAAAGTGTTTAATGAAGCGAAACGAAAAATAAAATTTAGATTAAAGCGGGAGATGTTGCTTGAAGTAATTAACTTCAAAGTTGCGTTCACACTTGTCAAATTATGTTTGCCCAAAAAAGCGTTACGTGAAAGATATTTAAATTCAGACAGTTAGTTATTAAGCAGTTGTCGTTTTGATAATTAAATTAGTATTAAAAATTAAATAAGATCAAAAATTCGATACCGAATGAACATGTTTTGGTCGAAAATTTATTGTTCTTTTTATAAATTAAACATATTTGTTAATCAATAGATTTGTTTAAGTTTTTAGTATTAATATATATATTTATTTCGATATTTCGCTAGCCTTCGGTTAGCTTCTTCAGGAAATTATTTTATATTTCCTGAAGAAGCTAACCGAAGGCTAGCGAAATATCGAAATAAATATATATATTAATATTGAATAACCTAAAAACTTAAACAAATCTATTGATTAATAAACGAAAAAAGGTTAAAAAATCAGATACAATAATTAAACATATTTGATAAATTTGATTTGATGAATTAGTACTAAAAATAAGAAAACCCAAAAAGGAGCTGCAGAGCTGCAAACCACGTTTTGATGGTTTTGCTGAAAAAATTAGCGGGAAGTCGCAGGGATGGTCTTTAGGGTCAACCGTTTTCTATATTTTTTTTATTAATAGGCAGATACAGAAGTTGTGGTGTTTTAAACTTTCTAATTAACAACATATTTGTTTCAAACTTTATTATAATCAAATACAAATAAATATTTCTAAATGCTAAAACTTTCAAGCTCTAATAATTTTGAGTAAAAATAAATCTCTGGGAAAAATCCCAATAGAATTTAGTATTCTTTGTTTCACGTCTAAACTTAATTAATCGCCTTGTCACATCTTCTTAATTTATTTTTATTTTTCTAACTCAAAGGCAGCCTGTCATCTGTCAGAAGTCAAGCTGTTAGTACAATTAATAAAATGAATAAAAGAAAAAAAAAGAAATAACTTAAATTATGCATATTTTTATTAGCCTCTAGTTCACACTAAACAATTGCAGAAGAAAAATATTATTAATAAAATTATAAAGAAAAAAAACAATAAATTAATTTTAACTTTAAAATTCCACTACCGGTGACACTTGCGCTTTATTTGTATGTATTTTTTTCTGTTCTATTTCTTGTTTTGATCTCTGATGTAATTAATTTTTTCACTTTTTGACATCTTAATTAAAAGTTAGCGGGTCAAGTTTAAATTTAATAATAAAAACTTTTTTAAATAATGTGGTGCGAAATGAAAATTTTTAATGAAATAAATTAATTTCAAACAATAGCGAAGTGTATGCACGCCATTTCAATGTAGTTTGTTATAAAATGCATCAGCAATTTTTTTGTATGCAATGTAACACTTGGAGAAATTAACGTGGAGGCAGCAGGGCTTTATTTATTTTGTTATAAAGCAGTTCAAGTTGGGAAAAAATTAATTCGTTCAGGGGCATTTTACCGTCATCATTCTTTCACTTTTCTCGTGGATAAAACATAAATTTCTCTGAGTGTGCTGTTTTAATAATTACCTCAGCTTCTGTGAATTTCACATATTACAAACTATTTCTATTATATAATATTTTATTTTTGTTCTGGCAATAAAACATTCAACTAGCGGCCGTTGTTTTATTTTCGACGTAGTTAAAAATGCTTAATTAAGGTGTTGATGTTATTTACTTACATGGGAGTAGAAATGGGATGTGTATGTAAATTACAAATAAATAAAAAAATTTATATAAATCTTAACATTATGCACAGTTGAGCATATAAAGCGAAAACGTTGATGTAAACTAAAAAGGAAATAAAAAAAGATAAAAAAGTAATTAAAACCCAGCAGGCTCTGCTAAATGATCTATGAAACCGATCACGCATTTAAGCGTTTGCAGGCAAAAGGGAACAAATTATTAAATTTCCAAAAATTCAAGACATTGCGAGTTATCCATTTGTCGGTTTGAAACGTAAAGTTAAATGAAGCCCATAAAGCTACACTGAAAGAAATTTCCTTATAAACTCCAAGAACTTCGAAAAGAATCCATTGAAAAGTTTGATTAAAATTAAACCAACGTAATGCTCCGTTGAATTAATTAAACAAGTTTGATTAATTTAGTGTAATGAAAACTTTGTCAAATAATTGAAATATTTTCGTTGATACTATAAACTAATTTCATTGATACAACAGCGCAGTTTCAAAATAGTTTTCTGAATAGATATATAAAGCGAACTTTTTTATATTAAATTAAATAGAAAGGTATGATAAATATTCCAAGGCTTAATGGAGGACTCACATTAAAATGTCAATTTCATTAATTTCACATTAATTTCCCTCTTACATAGCAGAGTAGAACAGTACCATTTTCGAAAGCCACTACACTTTCTCTTCAGAACTCATGTGCAAATTGTTCTTGCCACTGATTAGTTGGCTTAGCTGACTATGAGAAAATTGCATACGAGAATTGCTTCCATAATAAACTGATGTTGAGACCACCGATCAAATCCCCCCGACCGCGGTAATTATTTTTTTAATGTCATATATTTGTCTGGAATATATTTATTCATGTTACTTCTTAATAAATAAAACAATTCTGGGATAGCTGGGTAACATATCCAAATCTATGAGCTTAAAGAATAATGAAAACGATTGGATTTGCTTTCAATTTATTTGCACAGAAGCAGAACGAATGCACAATCAGAATTTAAGTAAAAGTTAAATATATACATTTCTGGATTCGTGCTAACCCATGAAAATCTTACTCCCATACCGTTTACACAACACAGTTGTGTGCTACAATAGTTTCACAACACCTTTTGAATTGCCCAGAAAAACAATTTGTGTCACTTTCTTACCATCCGTTTTTCTCGACTATTTTCAAACTTTATTATTTTAAATTATCTTCTAAAATTATCCATCGCCATACAACGTTTTTGATCTAAACATTTGTTGTTGCTGTTTACCGCAGGCTCATTTGGTGAAAAAGAATTGAGCAAAACGAATTGGCTTAAAGAAACCATTTCATTATTAGTCATCGTTCGTTTTATGCACGGTTGCACTTGGCTTTTTTTTATCTTTTAGCTTCTTTTCTCTATATAACAAAAGTTTTTCACTTCTTTTTTTTGCTGTTTTCTTTTTTTTATTTCATCAAAAACGTCAGTTGCTAAGATAAAAAGTCGTTTGTTAATGTTTTTGTTTCGTTTTTTTTTTTAGAAAACCATTCAGTATTTAGGCGAGAGTGTATTTTGATAAACTTTTTCTAAATAATATGAAAGAGGAAGTTCATTAAGTTATCTGTTTTAAGTAAAGGGTGTTACACAAAGTTATGTTAAATATCTGTTAAATCATTGGAAGCAGGTGATTAAATTGTTTTTAAGTTAAAGAGTTTTTCAAACTTAATACCGTAATTCGTTATCCTTAAGCGGCATTTCTTTGGATATTCAGTAGGAATGTTTAACCCTGGAAGCTTACTGTTCATTTCTGTACATTAAGGTCACTCTTCCTTGAATCGACGAACAATTTTTAAAAATAATTCTAGCGAAACAATTTTTAATGCTAAAAATTAAAAAAAACTATATCTTAGCTAAATATTTTATTTAAAAAAATAATAATAAAATATAACATTGAAACTTTTTGCTTTCTTAAAATTCGATTCGAATTCGAGCAAACTTAAAAGGGTTATATGATAAGAAGATTGCTGATGCTACGAACTGTAACCATCCAGGGTTAAACATGAATGTGCATTTCTTATTATTCAATAAATTAATTTAGTTAATGTTGCCACAACTTTGTGTGCTTCTTCGTAATACTGTAGCCTTTCGTTTTAAGTGATTCTTTAATAATTTTAATAATTGAAAATACTTTAAACAAAAGTTTGGAATACACTGAAATGAGTGAACACACTGGTGAGCTCGACTATACATTTAATGAAACTTTAAAACAACATACTTCATAAACAAGGCAAAATCCTTATCAATTTAATAACTCAATTTACTCAGCATAGCAGAATATATGTTTTCAAAAGCCGCTGCACTTTCATCATTGGGAAATACTTATAAGCATGTTTGGTTATTTTAGGTGGCATAATTGAATGTGCTAACAGCTTTTGTTTATATATATTTTATCATGAAATAGTATACGAGAAGTGTTGTAATACTAAATCGAAGAAAGTTGGATAATATAATTGCTATTGACTTTCGCTTTTACCCTGCAATATACACCATGTCTTTCAGAATTAATTTAATAGAAATTTAATATTCCAACTTCAACAACAGAGCGATTAAGAACGCACTTATTAAGTGGAAATTTTTATGTTAAAATATTTTATGAAGAAATTGTATACGAGAATTGCAATAATATTAAACTGATGTCATCACAAGCTAAATATTAAGCAACTACATTATTATTTTCTTCATGAAAAAATTTCTAGCACTTTGTAATATTCCTCCATTTGTAAATCATTAATTGAGTATTGGAAAACTACTAAAAGAAAACAAATCAATTTCAAAAGTTGAAAATATTTTAAGAATTTTTTTATAAAAAATATTTTATTGCGCACCATATAATATTACAACAAATACACGCATACACACCTACTAACAGGGCACCCTCTCCACAAAAATATTCGCACATGTATTAAATAGAACCTGCTGGTATCCGTTGGTTGGTTTCCCTTAAACGCTGACTAAACTCACTCACTCACGAACTTATTCTGTCACTACAAAGTTTTAACTTAATTTACAAGAAGGTCTTCAGTAATTTCAGCGGTTAGCCAATTGAACAATAACAAAATGTTTGTTACAGTCTGTTAAGTTTAGACGGTTTTTGGTGGTAAAATAAGGTTGGTAGGCAAGTTTAGCAAGTGCGGCTCATAAATGAAAATTCTTGGAAAGTTTCTTTGAAACATTGACAAACCTTAAACTCTATAATAAGTGGACTGAAAGGTGTATGACTGTTAATTTGCTGTGTGTTAATAAAACAAAATAAAATAAAACGAAAAATTATGTTTAAACAAAAAAAAAATTATAATAGTAATAAAATAAATTAGCTTAACTACGAGTTTTCACAGAACGTTCTAATTATCTAGCAGGTTATTGTTCTATAATTTAGTTGCTAAAATGCGTAAAAAAGTGTTTTGTTCAAAAACTTATTTCCATTTTCTTTTTTTTAAATTATTTCTTAACTAATAAACCTTTTGGGAATAGCACGGCACCGTGGCTCATAGACCTGCATATTTAATATAAAAATCGTTTGTGTGGAGATTGTAACAAATTCACATAACGAATCAATTAAATAGAAAACACTTTTTTGTGCGTGTAAAAGAAAAAATTATTTGTACTTAAAAAAGGAGGGGAAATACAACTTCCCGCTATTTTTGAACTCAAAGTTATCGTAACGTATTCTGTTGCGCTGTTCATTGCTTTTGACTTCTTCCAGCAAAAATATTAATTTTAATTTTTAAACTTTTTATAAACCAACCGATTCATACATAATAAGCGGTGATTTATGTAGTCCTAAAAAAGAATCGAGAACTCCCACTGATAAGTTATATAATATCGGACTTTTTGAAAATATTTCTTTTATCGTTCACCATGTCACACGAACTGCTTGACCGATTTTGACAGGGTTTAGGATTTACATGGTGATAAGCAGTGATATATATAGTTTTCGATTCCTTTAAAAGAATCGAAAAAGCTTCCTGATCAGATATATAGTTTCGGAATTTTTTTAATCTGCTTTTCGCTCTCGATATCTCACGATCGGCTTGACCGGTGTTGACAAGGTTTGGGCGATTTGCGTGGTGATAACCAGTGATTTATGTAGTTTCTGACTCGTTTAAAAGAATCGGAAAACTTCCTGATCAGATATATAATTTCGGATTTCTTAAATCTATTTTTCGCTCTCGATATCTCACGATCGGCTTGACCGATCTTATCCCGGTTGGGGCGATTTACGTCGGTATAAAAAATTACAACGACAAGCTCACAGTCGTCATAAAATTTTCTTGCCGAAAGCAAAAGTCATATTGGCACTTTTGGATAATATGCGATGACAGCAAGAGGAAAAAGAATTTAAAGTAGACCACTAAAAACAACATCGCAGAGCGTCAATATTGACAACTGAAATAGAGATGAATAAAAAATGAAAATCTTGTAGGATTTTTGCTACACCCTTTAAAAATATGACTACATAATTCATATAATTTTAATTACTCTGTACAATCTTTAGATTTTGTCTCTTTATCTCGAATATTTCTAAACGAGTACACACACTCGTATCTTATCGCATCGAAAATCTACGTAATTGTGTCATACAAATAAATTATAATTTTGTTTTACTTCTTATCAGCTAGAAATCTACAGATTGTTGCTTTTTAGCGCCCAGTATGGAAAATAATTTGTATAAAACTTTAAGAAATACTCCGATTAAATATCAACTGTATTTTTGGTTATTGTATGTTGCATGGACAGGAAAAGCACATAAATTCTTTTTGGGGAAAAGTAGAATATTCGTAAAACAAACAAATAAATTCTGTGCAATTGCAAACAATGACTTGAATTCAAGTGAAATCTATTTATCATTTACATTATCAACGAAATTATTTGTTTGCTGAATCATTTTAGGTGTAACTTTAACGTCATTCAGTTTAGTGTGAAAATATCTTTCTAATGAAACTAATAGATTCAGGAAATTATAAAAATAAACTGAAAACTCAAACAAATCTATTAATTGAAAAATTAGATGCAAGAATCGTATCAAAAGTAATAAAGTTTGCTGTAGATGTGAAATCTGAATTGTCAAATTCCAGACTGCAAAAAACATTGTGAATCGTGTGTAACTCTTCAAATATTGTTTGTGTAAAAAGGTCTCATGTTTGTTTGACAAAATATCTATTGGATAGTGTTCTTCCCACAAACCATCTGACATTCATCGTATTCTGGGACATTTCGCGAGAAAGCATTTTATAGAACTCTAACCTTGAGTCAGAGATGTACTTCGCTCTTTGGGAGAATTCGCGAGAAACCATTTAAAAGTCCATAACTTCAGACAGAATCAAATTCTTGTATAGGGTGTTTTTTATAGAGTGATAAAACTTTGAGTTGGCATCAGTGATTTATTTGACCACCCATTTAACAGCTGATAGTTGCTTTTTGTTTAGTTTGCTTTGACATTTCATTTATAGATCGACTCACACCAGAACAACGCGTGCAAATTGTGGAAATTTTTAATCAAAATAATGGTTCTGTTCGTCAAACTTATCGTGCACTGCGTCCATTCAAAATTTTATTTTCCGATGAAGCCCATTTTTTGTTGAATGGGTACGTAAATAAACAGAATTGTCGCATTTGGAGTGAGAAGAATCCACAGGCTTTTGTCGAAACACCATGACATCCACAGAAAATTACTGTTTGGTGCGCTTTATGGGCTGGCGGACTCTTTGGCCCATATGTCTTCAAGAACGATGATGGTAAGAATGTTACTGTTTGTGACAATTGGTGTTCCAGATTGTGGCTTGTACGTGCCAGCCATGGCGGCCACATGACCGAAATCATATTTAAACATTAATGTCATAAAATTTTCCATGCAATTAAGACCGTTTCATTGATATCAAAAATATATTACTATGTTTTATTGTGATTTAAACTTGTATCACTCTATAAAAAACACCCTATATTATTTCTCAAAAAGTTTTCGTTAATTAATATATCCTAAATTGCTTTTGTAATAAAAGCTTTAATTAAAATCTATTATTTATAAATTTTATTGTTGTTTTCAATACAAAATACGCCGAGAGAAATATTCTTTTATTTATTACACAAAGAAAGTGTTAATCGGTTTAACGACCTCATTGAATTTTTGTGATCGAAAAATATTTGTAAGCTTTCCATTGTTCGCTCACCAGCAGAGTTTTAGAGTTTTTTTAGTTATTAAAATTTGTCACAGTTTATTATTAATTAATAAAACGACATTTAAATTTGTAACAAAGACTTTTAATGAAACATCTGTTTGTTTTTAAGAAAAGCAGCTGTTTAAACAATTTCAACCCGTTCATAAACGAGTATAAAACGCTTGTTTTTCTTAACAAAAAAAGAAACCTTTTTCTTCTTTTATTTATTTATTAACTTATATTTTATTTTTGGAATCGTGTACATTTTTCCAGTACAAGTTTCATTGTTAATAAAAAACGTTATATAAAATGAAGTTGACTTACTTCTTAATGAAAGAGATTGAAAATGAAAATAAATATTCAGGGCTGTTTACTTGTGGGGTTCAAAACTATTTATAAGCTATTAATAATATTTAAAACGTATTTTTTAAATAACTACAAATAACTATTATGCTGCGTAAAAAGCTACGGCTTATAACTCACCAACAACTGATCCTCATGGTGATCCCACTATTTAGATATGTTATATATAAATGTGACACACATTTTGTAGTACATCTTTAAACATATTGTAATCCACTGCTGTTGATGATAGCCACTTGGTTTAAAAGGTATTTTAGTGTAGATGTTCACAATATAAATATCATTTTCTAAACTCTTAGCAGAAAGATAGTTAAAAAGAGTTTTCAATATTGCCCACTGTGAAGGGCTGTTGAGAGTTCTTTAATTTTGTTGTAATATTCCACATACTGTTTGCTTCTTTTTATCCCTCGTTAATGCTCGATAAAATTTTTTGTCGGATATATTTCCTGGAACTATATGTGATTAGGGCAAACGAACTATAGTTGCTGTTAAATATGTTTTAAAACATCCTAATCAGTTTTATTCCAAATTATCATTCCGTTGTTACTATCCAAATTATTAAACTGCAACACAAGTTTAATTAACGTATAAAATCGAACAAAAATAATTATTATTTTCGAAACAGTTGCATCCATCCATCTGATCCCCCGTCTTCTGTTAAATGCTTTTTGGTTTAGTTTAATTTTGGGTTTGCCAGCTGTCGGTTGGTTTGTGTCGAGCGGTGAGTGTTAAAAAATATAGAACAGGAAATGTTTTTTGTGTTGGAATAATATCGCATTCAATCAAGTTAATAACTAAACGTAGTTGGAGTTGCTTTCATGTCTAACCTCGATTGGAGAATTAACATTAATTTTTAATTAATTTTATTTTTATAGATTAAAAAGAACTACAAAAATGTATCTTTCATCATCAAAATTAATAAAAACCAAAAAGTCAGACAGAAGAAGTTCAAGAATTGATATTATTTTATTTTATAATAAAAATAATCAAAGTGTTCGAACAAAAAATATTTTCTATTGCAAAAATAATCTGAATGAACAAAAAAATATTTAAATTGTGGTGAATCTCAAACTTTTTAACATCCTGCTATTGAAATTAAACATTTTTAAAAGTACAGAAATTATTAATGTTACGACTTTTTGAAAAAATTGAGTTCTCATCAGATCTCTACGTTTTGAGGGCCCAGCAAGGTTCTCTAATTAATTCAGAGAACCCGTAAGTATGCGACCCGCTCGTAACTTTTGAACGGCTGAACCAAATCAAGTCAAATTGGTAGCGTTCTGAAGAGTATTCTGAAGATCGTTCTGAACACCGTTCTTGAACTTAGATTTCGTATGAATATAAAACGGTTTGCACCGGTTGGCCGATTGATTCCATAAACTAATTATCTCTTTACATTCATAAACCACTTCGATCACTGTGAACCGGTTCGAAATCGGTAAATCCCTTCGTGAGATATATATTGTGAATAACAAATTCTAAATGATGGCATTTTCTTTTCTAGAAAACATGTAACATTTTTTCACTTATTTTCTAAAAAGTGGCGGTTTGGAAAAGTTTTAAAACAGAAATTATTTTTCGTGAGGTATGTTGGACTCATTTCTAATAAATTCCTTATTTTGAAATGGCAAAATGTTGCCATTTCCTGTTAAAAAGTGTGAAAAATTTTGCATTATTTTCTACAAAAGAAATCAACACAAGTGATTTGTTTTGAAAAACTCCGAAATTGTATATCAGTTAGTGTTCTCGATTCTGTTACTTCGTTTATCAAGAGGTTGATTTAAAAATTAAATGAAACATTTTTTATGCCGAAGACCCCAAAAGCCTAGAATAGCACAAACACCAGGTTACGAAACCTTTACGGTTAAAATTAGCAGGAAGTTACAGGGATGTTCTGTAGAGTCAATCGTTTTTTATATATTTTTTTGGACAACAATATTAATAGATTCGATTAATTTTTTAAGCGCTGGCTTGCTTCATCACTATGAGACTTATTCCGGAAAAGTTTAAATATACATTTTCTACAAAAAAAGGATATATTCCATTCTATAGTTTCTGGTAAAACAATCATTTAAAACGGTACAGAAAATCCTGAAGTTTCATTAATTGGTTAGTCGTTTGAAATTAATCGGTTTAACCGGTAACCGAAAATAGTAATTTTTAATTCAATCGAGAAACTTTCAATTTCATTAATTTCCTCTTATCACTGTGTCAAAGTGGCATTTTTCTGTCGTTGAGTTGTAGAAATCAAAGAAAAAAAACAAAAGAAAAATGAAAGTTAAAATGAAATGAAAGTTCTGAAACCTATTTTGGAATGAACAGAAATCAATTTGATTTGGATTTCATCTGGCTTTTATTGTTTATCACAAAATGTCTTTGAGAATGCTGGATTATATAAAACCCTATTTATTTAAATAATTGCATTTGAATCGGTTAACACATTATGGCCGTCAATTTCTCATTAACTAGTTTTTATGATTCTGATTAATTTGAATTTCAAATGAATAATAAAGCTGCTGAATTGATGAATGATATTGTATCATGATATTTTCAAAGTTTCTTTTATTCATCAATAATATTGTCTGGAAATTCTCAAAAAACCCAAATCATCAAAATTATTTTTTCTGTTTGAAAATTTCATCTCTATATGTTTTTATGTTTGAGTTTTAAGATTTAAATTAGCAAAATTGTATTTCACAACTGGCTTTTTGTTTGTATTCTTACAGAACGATAATAAAACTGCAAATGCCTGATCAGCTAATGATTAATTATCTGCTTTGCTAAATAAAAAAAAATTCAAAACCATTTCGGCCATTATTATCAACATGAATCCATCGTTTAAGACCAGAACAAGTGACGAGGCACTTGATGAACATTTGCAGCAATTGAAAGCAACTACGGCACAAAGAAAACAACATTTAAATAAAATGTATGCACCGACAAAAATGTCAATACCAGCGATACCGCCAACACCACCACCGCCGCCAATGGAACAGATGCGCATGCGCAGCGATTCTTCGGCCACAAGTATTTATGTTATGGGCAATAATTCGACTATGAGAGATCCGTATTCCAGCAATACCACAACTTTGGAACGTAAACAAGAGCACCGCATGTCTTGGGCTAATATCCGGCGCAGAGCTGAAGGTGGTGGCAGCATTAGCGCCGGCAGTAGGGCTGGCAGTAGTATGGTACCACCCATAACACCCTCACCACAAACGACGCGCAGTTATATATCGAATATAACAACCAACGAATTAATGTCGTCCAATGGAGTTGGTCGCGGTGCTGGTATTAGAGATGTGGGCGGTGGCGGTGGTGTGGGCACAATAAGCGGCCGTACCACGGCCACTTCTGGCCGTATAAGTTCCAGTGGCGTTACTACAATAAGTGGCAGCAATAACACACTGAATGATATTCATTCAGATTATCACAGTCAGGATGTGGGCGGTGGCAGTGATTTTCATAACTTTTCACGCGTCGGAGTGTCGCCAATGAAGCAGCATCTCTCATCTGCAAATGGCAGTTTTAATTTGGCCAACGGCAGCACGGTAAAACTACTAACAGCCACGGACGACGAATCAAATCAGCAGGTGAGTTTCATTTACTTTTTATATTGTAGTTTATGAAGTATTGTAGTTTCAAGTATTTGAGAAAACCATTATTTGCATGTTTGTATTACTTAAATATGTCATAACAAAGTCTCCTAAATGTGTATATTGGCAAATCCTGCGTGACGAACGCTTCACTCGTAAACTATTTCAGATTAAATATTTCTTGGTTTTTCAAAAGAGATGCCTTCCACTTGGATGTAGTGTTTAGTAAGATTTAAGTGAATTTTTGGAATGGCATAAAATATAATTTTGAATAGGTATTTGTTGCGACATAATTTAACACAAAGTTTGTGACGCACGCTACAGAAATGTTTTAATGAATAATAAAACATACAAAATCTATTATTCAAAAAAGGAATTGCTTAAGTTAATCATAAAATAACTGCTCTTGTCGGTTTTTATTAAAAGCCCTGAACGGTATGTGATGCTCGTTACGTAACACACGTTTAATATTCTCGCAATTTATTAATCGAATAAGTTTTTGTCATCTTCACATGACTAAGAACTATGAGCTTATCAGTGCTTCCATTTATGATGTTCTTCAATGTTTCATTCATTTGCCATTCACATATCATGGGTTAATTAAGGGAGTTTTGTTCTTATTTCGTGATATGTCCTTTTTTATCACGAACTTTTTGTTCACCAGTTATTAGACAGTAATTAGACAGATACGTTCAAGACAATTGGTACAAAATTTCCCGCACAGTTATTGTATATATTTGAGAGCTCACATGATTTTCTTCAGGTGCATTTTGCAATTCTAATGCAAATACGTGAAGAATATTGATAGCAACTAAAAATATAGAAAAACAAAATACCAAAGGCTTGTAATGCAATTTTCTGGCTTGAATTAAAATCGCGACGCACGCTACAGAAATTATTATGAAATGCTGTGTTGAATTTTTGTACTAGAATTTTTATTTCTTATTTGCTGAAAGGCTGGATAATTAATATTAATAATGTGGACCACTTGATAGCAATAAAAAAAATAACCTTAGTTTCCGTGACGCACACTACAAAGCTCTTAAGATTTCATATCAAACTTCAACTTTAGCAAAGTGATAAAGAAACAAATTTTTTTTACTGAAATTGTAGGCATTGGAATGATTAAAAATATCGCTTTAGATCGATCCCTTTTAATTACCACGAAGTTAATGATACGAACACCTAAAAAATTTTAATTTCTTCCATAAAATCAAAAGATCTGAGGTGGGATAGGAGTTGGTAATAAATTTTTCTTTAACGATTTTCGATATAATATTTTTTATATATAAAATTATATATGAAGTAATCTATTCTTGTTTTTCGTGACCATAATTATGTTAAAGTTTTGGGTAGGGAACCACTTCTAAAAGTTCTAAATCTATTTGCCAAACTTGCTGGCATATTATTTTATGCCGACAGTAAAGAAAGACAAATCGCTCTTTAAAAGCTTGTAGGTCTCTTAATTCTTGCATTTCTGTAATTGTATCTCTGCAGCATGAGAAAGCGTTCTTTAAACTATTTTGTAAAAAGGAAACATTTTGAATGTATTAAAATTTTTTATCTGTTATCGCTGCATTTGTAAACTGTACCCAACAACAGCCATCCATTCATTTTAATTCCCGTTCGCTCAAAAGAATTTCTTCAATAGAAAAACTGGCATCAAGTGCATACCACTTACCCCCAATTAGAGTGTATTAATTGTAAATTACAGCACAACATGAATGTAATAATTTACAATTACAATGACGTATCAGACAGATATGCAATACAATTTTAAGACATAAATAAGGGAGCTCGCGATATGTTGATTATAAAATAAAATAAAAGCAAAACCCGTGGAAGCGATAATATTTATTCTCGAGTGCAACCAGAATGTAAATTTTAAAATTTCCTATACTTTTCGAAAATAGTGGGTTAAAGGTAAAAAATAGGATGTCCATGCTTTTATAGTTCAATAACTTCGGCCATTGTCATCCGATTTACAGTTCTTTAACAGATTTGGAAAGATTAAACTGGGACCTTTCGACCGATGTTTTTTTTTTTTATATATTGAAGGAGGTTTTGGGAATATGTATTTTTCTCGCAAATATTTTTGTTAAGTTTTCCCCTTATTTTCAAACTCAGGATGATATACACGGTATATCCCGGTAGAAAATTAAAAGCTTTCAAAAACCGGGAAGTTACTGGTTTTGTCCCGTTTTACAAAAACTGAGTTCTCGTCAGATCTAGAAATCGTTCCTTACTAATTTTGAGAGGGTGTCACTATGTCTGTATAAATGTGTGTGCCCGTGTGTGTGCCCGTATGTGACCCAGTTGTAATATTTAAAGGGTCGACCCAAATCAAATCAAACTGATGAACCGCTTTTATCCAGTAGATTTCAAGAAATTAAGAAAAAACATATTTTAAGAATAAATTTAAAACGACTTCGCCCATCGATTCCACAAACTAGTCACCTCTGGACATTAAAAAAAAAACAACGTCGATCTCCAGTCATCGACGTTGGGTAAATTATCTTTAATCCGTTCGTGAGATATTTTGAATCAAAAAATTATATATTATTATTTTAACTCCGAATTTATATATCTGATCAGTTAGTGCTCTCGATTTATTGTAGTAATCGAAAACTACATCAATCACCGCTTATCATGTGAAAATCGGTTGAATTGAAAATTAAAATAATAGAAGTTACAGGGATGGCCTTTAGGATTAATAATTGTCCATATGATTTTGTTATGGGAACCACATCAAAACCGATTTATTTAAAAAGCGTACTTAATTGTGAATAAAGCTCGTTTCCTTTTTTTAATCAAATTCAGACTGATTATTGAAGGGCTTTTTCCAATTCGTGGAGATATTTCGCTGGAACCAATGCAGATTATTAGGGGACCGCTATCCAAAATTTCGTAGAACAGCTGATGCTGTTTCAAACTGAAATGCAAAAATATCAAGAAAAATTATTTTTAGTAAGAATTTGTTAGAAGTGGCGTGAACCTTAGAAATTCAGCGATCAGTAAATTTCAAGAAACGGAGCTGTTAATTGCCCCTCCAAGTCGTTTGATTTTATTCCTCTCAATTATTTCCGGTGGGTCTGTACTTTATGCTGATAAGCAGGAAACAATTGATGCCTTTTAGACCAACATTTTTCGTATTATTTGTGACTTACGGGCAGGAATACTCGAAAAGTTGCCCCAAAAATTATTGCCAAGAATGCTCTTGGCTAAGAACAATCAGGGTGACTATCTTCCCGAAATCATATGCAAATGTTAATGGCATCCTTATAAAATTGTTTGTATTAAAAAAGCTTTTATACATAAAACCAAAAACACTTCTACTCCTGAATATTTCTAATAATTTTGCAATGAACTACTCGCATAATTTGTTGAAGCCCGCGTTTATATGATTGCGATGTTGTGCTTTTTCATTCAGTCTGGTCTTGCAAACAATTTAAATTATTCAATTAACAAACAAATTCTTCAATGGTTTTTTGTTGTTGTTCATTTTGGACTTTAATTATTGGAAATAAACAAACAAATTGTTTTTTGCTACTTTATGTCGTCCACGCTATCACATACGAAACGTTTTTTTTTTTTTTTGCGTTCGCAATAACTGTAATAAATTGTTTTGACATTTGATTGACATATTGTTACGTCAGGTCTTTATATTGTTTATGTTATTGTTTTTAGTTTTTGTTTGTTTTCTTTTGTGCATCCTAATAAATTGTACGGCCGATCATGCGTAAAAGTTACACATAAAAAACTTTCCCAGCAAAAACTTCGAGTTTTTTTTCACTAATGAAAACTACTTTTTCCACGACTTATAATTTTAATTACGTTACGTAATAATTACGTACAAGAACATATATAAATTTAAATGTCTGTTACGTTTTTATGTTTAGTGGGCCGGTTATAGGGCTCAGTTGGTTAGCCTGCAGATGAAAATTAATACATTCTTACATACAATTTATTTACTTTCATAAATTATGTTTAGAGGAGAATCCAAGCAGATGTTGGCTTTCCCTTTTCAATTCCTATAGCGTATCAGGTAGTTCAGTCAAGCGTTGTATCAACCTGCCATTCCGTCACGCACCATTATCTCAGTCTTTGTTCCAGACTTCAGTGATTTTCAGGTTGTCGACTTCCAAAAATAAATAACTTTCACTAGTATTTCAAAATCTGGCATCTGCAAAATTTTTTTTCTGGGAATGAAAATTGCGAGAGGGTCGATTATTGGAATTTTTTATTTTAAGTCTAGATAAAAGTTGCATCAGTCTGAGCCATAAGGATTTCGTAAATACATTCACACATTTTATAACGATTTATTTATTAATACGTACTCTCAAAGAGTCAGCTGATTTTTGTTTTTATTGCGATACGAACTGTCAAATATTGTTTGTGTGAAACAAAATCTCAGACAAGTTATTAAGAAACAACGTGGCAGGTTTGTTAAAAAAAAGCTTAAACAAATGTCTTGTGTTGGCAGTTCGAACTCTTTTCTGAAGTTCATCTTATTTTTAAATTTAAATAAAAGAAACCTTCTTATTCGATGCCAATATGTGTTCAAATGTCCCCCAAATCATCGCTGGGTGGAGCTCATCTGAATTGTAAAATTTTTCATGGCTCCGGCTGAATTTTATTGATGGCATGGCTTATATTGGCTTAAAGAACCGTTATGGTTTGTGGCTAAGATTTTAGCAAATCCTACTAGAAAAAGTCTGAAGGGTTCAAATCCCTGCTCTTGGGATGGCCACGCCTACAAATTACTTATGAAGAATACCGAATGAGCTTTATTTCAAACTAAATAAACCTTCTTAAACCAGGGTCTCATATTTTGTATGTCAGAGGTAACTCGAGCGAGTAATTCCAAGAGATTGTTGTACTCATCCTGTATAGAGATTTAAATATAACGATGTTCTCTTCCTTCAAAATTTTCTACAAACCAGAAAAGTCTTCTCCTGTGGAAATACCAAGAAATAATAACATCCTGATCTTCTGAGGACTCCACTTCAACTGGTTTATAGTGGCATTGTTAGTTCAAACTTCGATGCTTGCAAATCCTTGAGCTTCATACCTGCTACGACTAGTACAGCGAATGTATATACAACGCAGTATGTTGATGAGGCCCGTATCCCTGCAGTTGTAGTAGTATTTCGTTCCATGTTTAGTTTGTAGTATCCTGAGCTAAACTTTGCTATCATACAGAAGAATGGAATGCCTCCACAAATCTTCCGTTTGCTTGGAAGTGTTTCTGCAACCATCAACTGTCAGTTGGCCAAGCTGCGCCTTTATTTTTGCCAGATTCTGTGTCTCTTGTTTGATCTGCCATGTGGGCTGTGAGTTAAATTTTGTTTCTCCTAATTTCCTAGGCAATATCGTATCTGTTATTTTGTATCTCGACAGGAGTTTGCATTTCAAGTTTTCACATGCCATGAAACCAACATAATGAGTTTTGGAAGATGTAAGAAGTACAATATATTTCGTTGGGTTATTAAAGATCCAATAAAATCGCTGTATGAAGACAAAATTACTTTATTGGATGATAAGCCATAAATATAAATATCTGTTTTTGCAAAGTTTATTTTGTAAAAATTTTATAAATCAGGTCAATTGTTGTTGTTGCTATTTGTTGTATTGGCTATTGCAAAGTTTTCTTGGATTTGCTTAATTGCTAGACTAGACAAAAAAAAAAAAAAAAAATGCCAATAAATAATCATTTAAAAAATATGTGGGTAATTAAAATTGGAATTGTATATTTAGGTTTGCCCACATTGAAATCTGTTCTAAACAAATACAAACAACTTTTCAGCTTCAATGCGTTTTTTATCATTTCTTAATAGCAATTTGTAATTGAACACTGTTTATTATTTGTTAAATAAACTGTGATCGTATAATTGTTTACAAAAAAAAATATTTTTTCAATATCTGAAAATAACAAGCCCACAGTGGGAATAAAATTAATTGGCTGGATATCAAACTGTTTGCATGTTATTATTAAAAAATATCCTTGATTTTTGATAGTTTAAAGCTTCTTTCTGATTTTACATTCAATAAGAACTGATAGCGGTAAAAATTATTCTCAGGAGATTCGAGGGGAAAATAAAAATTTCACTTTTTTATTTTATTTTGAATAGTAAATTGTATACCTGCAATATGTATGTATGTGTGTTTCATTAAAAAAAGTCATTTGTAAAACATGCAACTTCTACAATAGCTTATGCTTATAACAAATAGATACTTTCTAATAAAAAAAACAACATCTTTTACTTTTATTATTATCGGCGGTTCGGTTTCAACTTTTACTTTTTAATTATAAAAGCATTCTGATTGTTTAAAGAGCGTTTTTGCATTTAACGCTGACGATAAGCAATTCCGCAAACGCTGTATTATTTTAGCTGGTTTGTGTGTAACTTTCAATGTTTATATGTCAACAATGCCGGTGTAGCGTACAATTATTTTGCTTTATTTACCTTTGCAATTTCGCTATCAATGACTATAAATAGTTTCATAAACAGTTTTAATAATTTTTTTTTCAAGTTTACCGCAAATTGTTGTCTATGAGTATTAAATACACATACAAACTATTGAATAGAATACAAACAACTTCCTTCCCTTTTCATTGCACTTGTATAGTCACACTTGCTCGCTGTTCAAAGTCAAAGTCGTTAAAATGGAAAAAAAGTTATAGAAATAAAAAAAACTTATAAAAACTTTTCTCTTGACGTTGCGAAAACACATGCAAACTAATTTTCTATAATGCACCTGAATACGATTGTACCGCAATGGTTGTAAATACATACACCGATACGATAAAAATAGACACAAACCTCAATTAAATGGCTATTGTTTTATTTAATACTGGATTTCAATTTATGATAGTCTAGTTTAGCAGAGTTTCACACTTCATACGAGTTTTGTTATAATTTTATATATTTACAGTTTGTTTTCAATATTTTTTCAGCAAAAAGATCCACTTTTTTTTTATAAAAAACTTATATAAAAAAGTTTTAAGTTTTTATATAAAAAAATAAAGTGCATCTTTTTGCTGGAAAAATATTTAAAAATAATATCAGTTTTCGCAGCTAAGGACTACAGACGATCGACATATTGAAAATATGTTAATTCATGTTTATTTAATTTTTAATTTACATTGTTCCCCTGAATATGAATAGCGAAGCTATTCGAAATATTGGGAAAAATAACATTAAATAAAGATTAAATAATCAAAAAAATATTTAGTGTTTATTGATTTTTAAAAACCTGACCTATAGCCGAACGATCAAACCAGAACATTATTAAAAATAAAAACATAATAAGATCGAAGGAATATGAAGAACATTTACAGTTTATTTAAATATTAAATTAAATTCAAAGTAGTCAAATCAACAAGTTTTTGAAATACCTAAAATTTGAGAAAAAAAATTTTTTATCAGATAAATAGTACGTTTTAGAAAACAGTTTTTGTTTTCATCAAGATCAACTTAAATTCAAGTTTCTAAAAAGCTAATAGTGGTTACACTTTTTTGAATTTAATAAATAGCGCGTTTTAGAAAAGTATAACAATATTTTTTTATATAAATATTTATAAATCAGCTTTAATTTAAAGTGGTCGAATCAACAGGTTTTTTAAATACCTCAAAGTTGAGAAAATATTTCATTTCTTTTATGAAATGACGATATTCATAAATCTTCGAAAATATCTATTTAAACTTTTATTCTAAAAATTATCAGTTGAAAAAAGATACTTACGAAATTCGAATTAAAAAAAATTTAAAGGGCACGTGTATTAAGAAAAATAAATTTAAAGATCGGTCGTATTAAAATTTGTATATTTATTAAGAAAAGAATTATTATTCTTAAGTTCAAATCTGCGATTATTTTTAATTTGTATTAAATAAACGTTTTTTTAATGAAGAGCTGAATATTTAGAAAATATAATATAAGAAAGTAGCCAAACGGATCAGTACTGATTTCGAGGCCACTTTTTACGGTGGTACTAGTCGTGGGGAATTTCAACTATTTAAGTAAAAATTTAATATTAGATGTTTTCATATTGGTTTTCAAATTAATTTACTTTTGATTGGTACGGAATTTCCCAACCCTGATGACTATCATTCCAAATATTCCCATTTTCTATTAGTCTTAGACCTTTGGCAGCTGAGATCAAAAGCTTTTCTTGTTATTTATGGCCGTGCTATTGAATTTATAACTATTTAGTTATCAATTAACAATGAACAAGTAAACAGGACGCCTGCTCTTCCTTTTGTTGAACATGATTGCGTTTATTATTATTCAAACTCGCAATCCATTATTATCAAGCTCAAGTTCAAATCCGCTAATTTCATAATTATTTTTAACTTTTATAATAAATTATATGCAGTTATTTATTATTATAAATCAATTTTAGAAATTTTTTGCAATTATTTCTAATAAAAATTATTAATAAAGGACTTATTAAAAGGGCGGCTTTGCTGCTTCGAATAAAAATGTTCAAAATATCTATCGGCAACACTGTACACATCATTCCTTAAATACACCACAGCACATATTGTGTTTTCATTTTGCCAGGCATACATTTAGGCTTCACATAAAAAATCCACCACTTTAATTGGTAAAGCAGGTTTAACAGTCTCTGATGAGTTATAAATAATTAAAATCCATGATGCGTAAATTAATTTTAGCCATAGTAAAATGCATAATAAGCGTTAATATAATTCATTGTTTAATTAATAATTAAATAATTCTCTGCCGCTGTGCTTCAGTTAAAGAGAATAAAATTAAAAATAAAGAATTGCCGGCCATAAAACTCCACCGTATAAAACTTCAGTTTATTTGCACCAAATCGAGTATGTTGCTTAAGTCATTTGTTTTGCTGTGCATGCAAATCGCAATTACAAGGGGAAATACTGAATATTTTCGTTGTTAATGTTTTTCTTGTAAAAAAATATATATAAAATGATTATTAAGAAAATGTTGTTACGGCAATTGAACACAATAAAATTCATACTAAATATTAGTTGTGCAGCAAGTAAAATGATTAATATTCGCAATTCAAATGAGTGGTTGTCTGAAAATTGTTTTTGTTTATTTATTAGAGAAGTTGTATTTAATTTTCATTTAATTTAATAAAATATAAATTTATATAAATATAAATTCATGTATTTAACGTACTTTGTTGGATATGCTTCATTTTTTATAATTTTGGTTTAATAAACTTAAATGGTGTTTTTCACATAATTTTTTTTTTTCGCTCGCCTGCAGCCTTGTTAGCAGCGGTTGCCGGTTTTTCATAAATTAATAGCGCACAGTTTAACGATTATCTGTTGTTGCTATGAAAACAAGTTCTGTTTTTTTTTTCTTCTTTGTGATGTTAAATTCAATGTTGGTGTCGTTTGTTATCACATCAACATTTTAGTTTCGCTTAACGTTAGCCGATAATGACGTCAAATTCAACGGCCTTATTTGCAATTTGTATAAACGTGTGCAGTATAAATTTTGTTTGGAATTTTTTGAGTGGGCATTGCAGCAGGAATAAACAAACGATTTTTGAGTGTGTATTTAATATCGGTCAATTTTACTACTTCAGTTTATTTGTTTGTTTGTCCGTTTGTCTGTTTGTTTTTATGATTACTGCGACATGTATGCAACTGGTTTGTTGTCCCCCGCTGTAATATTTGCTCTTTGATAATGGGTGGTAGTTCGGGAGTGTGTCGTTCTTTATTAGGTTATACAGCAAAGACTGGTACTCACTTTGAATGCCAATGAATTAATTTAATGTACTTATTTATTTCGTTATTTATCATTAAGTAAATAATTCATTTTATAAGTTGTAAGTAATTAAATAACGACGTATTACCTTTCGATTTGTAAAGTTTGTTAATGAAAAAATGTTATTAAAAAATTTATTTTGAAACATTTTTTATTCCGAAATAATTGATTATGAATTGGAAACGAACCAAATCTAATTCTTAAAATAAAAATACATAGAAAGAAATTTAAATTTTTAGCCGTTTGTTATGACTTCATGACAATATGACTACATAACACACAGTGTGAATACCCCGACTGTAAATATCTTGAATTTTTGAAAACCTCGCGATAAAATATTTTTTCTAGATTTTCCCTGCTGTTCTTAACTAAAACAATTTACAAGCAATAAATTTTTATTTTAAAATTGATATGAAATAAAAATAAATATAGACAATTGAATCATAGTAAAATAGGCGGGCAAAACTAATGGCGTTTTCTTTTCTGGAAAAAGTGCAAAATTTTTTCACTTCTTTTCCAAAAGGCCGCAGTTTAGAGAAGCTTTAAAATGAACACAATTTTTCGTAACGAATATTGTATTAATTTCTAACAAATTCTTGTTTTTTAAATCACATAAAGTTGCGTTTTTCTATTAAAAAGTGTAAGAAATGTAACATTATTTTTTAGAAAAGAAAACAGCATAATATTATTCACATAAAACATTTTATAAAATTATGGGAACATAGATTTCTTGCAAATATTTTCCTAATGCCAGCGCAGTTTAAGTTCTCAAGGCTTATCTAAAAGTATTTTGATTTGGTCAAAGTCATCATTACACATTTAAGGCCTAATTCATTAAAAAAATTTTTATGGAAAAAACTTTGTCAATTAAGCAGTTAGTAAACATAAAATAATTTTTATGAATTAGGCCTCAAAACCATGTGTACACTCACACATAAACATGTACCGAAACTAGTAGTTCCATTTACATATTTACTTTTGCACTTTTATTAAGTGTTTTATAAATTTGTTTGCTCACACATTTTAAAAGTTTTTTTTCCCATTTAATTGAGTCAATAAGCAAGTGCAAGACAAGCAGTTCAAAAACACTTAACAAAGATTGTCAAAAAATGGTAATTGGAATCGTAATGAGATATTTTTTAAAATTTTATTTTAGAAAGATTTATATGGTAAGTGTTCGTTCAAATTTTATTTGTCTATGCTGCTTCATGTTTGAGTGCTGTCCATTTGGCGATTTCTCTTTGCTCTTATGGCTGAATTTAGCCACTTTGCATTTCATGTAACTATCGGGTGTTTTTTATAGAGTGATACAAGTTCAAATCATAATAAAACATAGTAATATATTTTTGATATCAATGAAACGGTCTTTATTGGATAGAAAATTTCATGACATTAATGTTTAAATACGATTTCGGCCATGTGCCCGCCACGGCTGGCGCGTACAAAGCGCAATCTGGAACACCAATTTTCACAAACTTTTCGCAGCATTTGCTGCCGTATCTCGCCGATAACTCTTCGAATGTTTATTTCCAGGTGTTCAATTGTTTGTGGTTTATCGACGTGCACAAGTGAAAATAATTCAATTGGGTTAAATCACACGATCTTGGGAGCCAATTAATTGGGCCATTTCGTGAAATTATTTTTTCGTTAAAAGTTTCCTTGAGTAAATCAATTGTAGAGCCCGCTGTGTGGCATGTGGCTCCATCTTGTTGGAACCCCATATCAGCAGGATAATGCCACGTATTTGAGGTACGAAAAAATTTCCAGTCATGATCCTACACCGTTCACCATTGACAGTAACATTCTGGCCGTCATCGTTTTTGAAGCCACAGGGGAGAAGGACTCCCCCAGCCCATAAAGCGCACCAAATGAAATTTCAAAGTAAACTAAATAAAAAGCAACTATCAGCTATTAAATAGGGGGTCAAATAAAGCAGTGATGCCAACTCAAAGTTGTATCACTCTATAAAAAACACCCGATAAAAGAAAAATTAGCTTTTAATAGCAGCAGGTCGTGCAAGAACAATTTCCCCAGAAGATTGATATCCGTTTGCAAGCAATGTTTGAATTGCAACAAAACTCTGCTGTAGTTTCTAAGAAATTTAAATACAGTCCGAAAGCATGTCTGAGTCAGTCAACAACAATCCCCGTTGGCAATTATTTTTAAGGGCAGCCGAATATTTTCACTAAAAATACAAATCAGTTTAAATATATTTTTATTTACAAATTATTTTATAAATAATGTATGATTACAACAACAGAGATTGTTGTTTGTAGAGTCGTTGGAGTCTTTGCAATTCTAGAGAAAGTGACGGGCGCTAAAATGGCCAAACAAAACTGAAACGTTTTACCTTTTTTCCCATTAACAAAAAAAAAAAAAAAAATTAAAAATTCATACTCATTGTGATTCGCAGAATTGAAAAAATTTCATAACCAACGTTTTTTTGTTGTTGTTATTTATTTGTTAAATTTTTTTTATTTATTTATTTTTCTTTGTTTGCATTTGCAAAGTTGACAATCACTAACTTGGTCAAATGCTTTGTATGTGTTTTTGCCGTTTAATTGCTTTTGTTTTTTTTTTTGTTTGTTAGTTTTAATTAATGGAAAAAGGAAATAGTTTTGAAATATTGTTGAAAAGTAAATAGAAAAAAATTATTAAACTTTTTGCAAAAATAGTCGTCGTAATGGCAAAAAATCAGAGTGTGAAAAATGACAAGGTAGAACGAAAATGTTTTTTTATTAAAAATAACATTAACAACAATTAACAATAGCAACGGTTGCTTCTTCTTGAATGAATTTAAAAACAATGTTGCTTCTACTTGATTGCTTATGGAAACAATGGACTAGAAGTGCGTCCACACTTGTCAAATATTTGCTCAAAGAAGAGTAACCGCTGAATCGTAATGAAAAACCTTTTAATTCCGACAAGTTTCTATTGAATTATTGAAATTGAATTCTACGACTTTTTATATATATTATGTATTAAAGAGTTTTCCTTAATAAAACCGTTTTTTCAATCAGTATATTTTTCATAGTGGTCACGATTCTATGAACAAATATTTGACAAGTGTGAACCACATGCGCATAAAAAAAACTTGCACACGCTTCAAGAAGTATTTGTAAAACGTTGCCTCTTCATGTTTCAATTCAAGAAAGGAAACAAACTCAAATTAAGTTTGGCTAAAAATGTTTTTATTTTTTTTGTCTTACAGGTAGTTAAAATATAAAAATTTGTTGAATCAAAGAATCAATGTCAAATATATTGATTCATCAGACGACGTAGTGGTCGGCGAAAATAGTCTGTTGTATTTTGGTTTTGCTGAATTGACTCAATAAAATATTCCTTTTTTTTAATATAAATTATTATATAAAAATCTTATTAACAAACCAGATATGGGTTAGTCCCAGAATTAGTCTAACAAGCAAAAATGTTTGGAATCAAAATAAATTAAATTTATTTTAATAAATAAAACCAGGAAAAAAATGATCTCGGTAATAATTAATGTTCTTCTAATATCTTCGATCTTCTTACTTTATTCGTATTTTTTAAGAGTTTTTTGAGCAAAAGATCCACTTAATTTTCTAATACAAATTTCCTATAAATTTTATATAAATTTAATTTGTTATATATTTTTTATTATAGCTTTTGTATTTGTATCCAGTATTTCGCTACCAACAATGTGTAGCTTCTTCAGGGATATTTTCAAAAATTATTAATAAAAAAATAACAACCAAATCGTCCGCACCTCCGATCTATTAATTTTAGAGTTAATATTAGGGTATTCAAACGATTAAACGTTATTATATTAATTTTGGGCATTTTTGTAATGGAATAATTTAATACAACTGAAATCATTTATGTTGATTAATCGAATTATCGAAAATTGATTTTTTCCAACGATAAACTTTTTTACATTAATTTAGGGCACTGGACTGTGAGATTAATTTAGTATAAGTCGAATAATTAATTTTGATTAATCGATTAATCTAAAATTAATTTTTTGAAACGATTAACGCTGGGGATAATAAAGCGGAATTCGAATAATTTATGTTGATTAATCGATTAATTTATAATTTATTTTTTCAAACGATTAACGTTTCTTTATTAATTCTGGACATTTTGTTGTGGGAATAATTTAGTATAATTCGAATAATTAGTTTGGATTAATCGATGAATCTAAAATTAATTTTTTAACGACTAATTTTGGGCGTTTGACTGTGAAAATAATAAAGCATAATTTATAAAATAATAAGGAATAAATAAGGAATAATTTATGTTGATTAATCGATTAATCTTAAATTAATTTTTTTCAAACGATTAACGTTATTTCATTAATTTAGGACATTTTGCTCTGGGAATAATAACGAATAATTATAATAATTTATGTTGATTAATCGATTAATCTAAAATTGATTGTTTCCAACGATTAATGTTATTCTATTAATTTTGGACATTTTACTGTGGAAATTATATAGAATAATTCGCACAATTTGTTTTTTCATAGTGTTTGTTTGATGTTTTATATAACAAAATAAATACGCATGCCGATGCATGCACATCACATTATATTAAGTGTTGTAATAGAATACCACCAATTTTTAAATTAAATTTTGGACATGATTTAGAACTTTTTGCTTTCAATCTCTTCCACATTAAATAGAATGGAGTTTTCTTTTCTGAAAAACATGCAACATTTTTCACTTTTTCTCTATTAAGTGGCAGTTTTATGACCGAAATAATTTTTCTAAACAGATGTTGGATTAATTTCTAATAAATTATATATTTTCAAATCACACGATATTGCCAGTTTCTATTAAAAAGTGTAAAAAATGTTGCATACATTTTTAGGAAAGAAAACGCCATAAGTAAAATAATTTTTTCTGAATCAAGTTCCATGAAAACAAAAGAAACGTGTCATGTATTCAAAGAGTAGAACACAGCGTCAGTCAGAATACCTGCGTCAGCAGCTATAGAAAAAAATTCACAGACGAAGTAAAAATAGTTACTGCGATCAGATCTCCTGAAATCTATTCATCTGTCCTCTTAAACTATCCCCTTCTTTTTAATTCCGGCAGAATGCACTGCATATGTAGGGGACATCCCCTGAGTGCTTGTCCAAGAAAAAAAATTCTTTCGCCTGAATTCAAGAATTTCGAATCTTATCAGCAATTAATTGAAATAAGACCACGCTGATATAGATTTTTTCCGAAAAAATGTAACATTTTTTTAAATTCTTTTGTCTAAAATTGCACTTTTCTGTTGTTTTAAAACAAAAATTATTTTTCGCAATTCATGTTGCTTTAATATGTAAAATATTCAGATTTTAAAGTGACAAAATATTGCCTTTTGCTATTAAAAAGTGTAAAAAATAGTGCATTATTTTTTAGAAAAGAAAACAACATCAAGATTGTAATAAATATTATAATAAAAGTTAAATATAGTTTCATATAATTAGACACTAATTCATATAATTACCAGTAATTCATATTATTTTCAGTATAAAACTTATTTGATTTGTTGGAGATATTCGTCCCATCCCAGTTTATTTCACTACTTTAGAACAAACTCCTATTCAATGATAAGAAAATCTCTGTTCAATACGGAACTGTTTTTATAACTCAACGAGGATTAAATTCATACAAATTCACGCTTAAAAGAAGTGTGTGTGTGTGTGCTTTGTAATACCTAGTGAAAGGGACAAAAGTTATAAGTTTTTTTTCTCTGACTTTTCCACACACTTGGGAGTAGCCTCTCCATCATTCCCTACTTCTTTGTAATGACGTTGCAAGTTTGTATTTCATTTCATTTCTTTCGTTTGTTTTTCGGTTCCAACAGAAGTATTTTACATACAATTCGCTGTGTTGAAATCATCGTACATTTCTTTAATGAAATTGAAATCTTTTTGTTATTATTGTGGTTTTTTTGTTGTTGTTATATATCTTTTTTTTTTTTGCTATTTACTTTTTACCTTCACGCCCGTGTTGATATCTACTCAAATAACTGAAAAGTAGCCATGGGGGTATTATAACAACTTACGACTTGTTACTACATCTGTTTGCATTTATGTGGACGAATGTGTATGTATGTGTGTGTGTGTGTGTGTGTGTGTGTGTGTGTGTGTGTAGGTACTAACTTTTGTAATACTTCAGGTAATGGAATTATTAGTTTTATTTGTTTTGTGTTAAGTTATGGCTATTTTGATTGGCTTCTCTTTTTGCAGCCAAAAGAAAAAAAAGTTATTGTAATTGAAGAAAAAGTAACGAACATTAAAATGAGTTAGAAACCAGTTCTGGCTGATGCCTTAATTTTATAATCGGTCAGTAGGGTTGGAAGGGTTTGAATGGGTTAATTCTAGATTTCCTATAAGTGGAACAGGCAAAGCAAAAATGTGTAATTTAAAAGTGAAATATCATAATTGTATTATGTGATTATAATCGCATTATTTTATTTGTAGAACTACAAACCGAAAGTTAATATGGTTAATGGCGTTTTCTTTTCTGAAAAATAGGCAACATTTTTTCACTTGGTTTCTGAAAAGTGACACGTTAGAGAAGTTTTAAAACAGGGATTATTTTTCGTGAGGAATGCAGGACTCTTTTCTAATGTATTTTTTGTTTTCAAATGACAGAATGTAAAAAAGTTGAATTTTTTTCATGTCTGTCCCAAAAATAAAATTAATTTAAATAATTTTTTGAAAATTTGTATATACTCACAATCATTTTCTGTCAAAAAGTGTAAAAAATGTTGCATTTTTTTCTAGAAAAAGAAATCAACGCAAATTGGACATAATTTAAAGGAAAATATTGTGCTCTATCATGTCTGTCCCAAAAATAAAATGAATTTAAATAATTTTTTGACAATTTTTATATACTTGCTACGTCCCTCACAATCATTTTCTGTCAAAAAGTGTAAACAATGTTGCATTTTTTTCTAGAAAAGGAATCAACGCAAGTTGGACATAATTTAAAGGAAAATATTGTGCTCTATCATGTTTGCCGCAAGAATAAAATTAATTTAAATAATTTTTAGAAAATTTTTATATACTTACTACGTCCCTCACAATCATTTTCTGTCAAAAAGTGTAAAAAATGTTGCATTTTTTTCTAGAAAAGGAATCAACGCAAGTTGGACATAATTTAAAGGAAAAATATTGTGCTCTATCATGTCTGTCCCAAAAATAAAATGAATTTAAATAATTTTTTGACAATTTTTATATACTTGCTACGTCCCTCACAATCATTTTCTGTCAAAAAGTGTAAAAAATGTTGCATTTTTTTCTAGAAAAAGAAATCTACGCAAATTGGACATAATTTAAAGGAAAATATTGTGCTCTATCATGTTTGCCGCAAGAATAAAATTAATTTAAATAATTTTTAGAAAATTTTTATATACTTACTACGTCCCTCACAATCATTTTCTGTCAAAAAGTGTAAAAAATGTTGCATTTTTTTCTAGAAAAGGAATCAACGCAAGTTGGACATAATTTAAAGGAAAAATATTGTGCTCTATCATGTCTGTCTCAAAAATAAAATTAATTTAAATAATTTTTTTTTTAATTTTTAGGTATTTACTACGTCCCTCGCAATCATGATCACTGCAAAATATTCCTTCTTTTTTGTCCTGCATAAATATATTAATAAATTAATTTAAGGTGGCAGCATGCTGAAGCATAAATTTTTTTAAATTCGGTGATAAACTTTCTATACATAATTTTTTAGTACTTCGTTTGTTGTTAAAAAGTTGTTTAAATTTCTAGTTAAAAAATTTGCAATTATTTGCAGGCAAAATTTTTATTTGTTAATAAAACTTTAATAGCAGCAAATAATTATAATTCATAAAATAGCAGAGCTGAATATTACTTTTAGCTTTTTTGTTATGTTTTTTAAGTTGTTTTTTAATAGTTAAAATCACTTTCTAATTAACAACACTTTTCATTTCAATATGAATGGCCATCAATTGTGTTCACAGCCAATTGGAGTTTTTAAAAGAAAAGAAACTTTTTTTCTTTATTTTAAAAAACGCAAAGTGTTAAAAACAAAAAACTTCTGAATTGAAACAAAAAAATTATGTGATTTAATAAATTTAAATATCTAAAAAATTGTGCGAAATGGTCGTCTTATAAAATTGATGATATTTCCTTTGTTGTGAAATATTTCCTATCCGAAGAGGAAATAAAGTAAATATGTCTATTAACCCTGGATGGTTGCTCTTCATTTTTGTACATTAAGATTACTTTTCGTTATCACAAAGACGAACTGTAAGCATCCAGGGTTAATAGCTAACACACATGTTGACATATAGTTACACTCAGAGAAAAGGTTTGATTGTGAAAACAACATCATGTTGTCTGTGGCATAATTATTTTTTCATTCGAAGCAGTTGTCTTTGTGTACTACGAACTATTTTCATATTATTTTTAACAAACCAACAGCAGCAAATCAAACTAAAAATAAATATAATTGAAAAAAAAACACTATTTTTAAGAAAATCGAACTAAAGACTTAAAAAAATTTCAAAATAGACTTAAAACAAAAATGAAACAAAATGCAGGTGTTATTGTAAAAGACAGCATCGGACGCTATATACCAAAACGAGGGCACAAAGTCCCCCCACTATTTTTCACAACAATATTTGTAGTTTGATTCATAACTGCCTTAAGCCTATTTTAAAATTAATTTTTAAGTTTTTAGTTCGACTTTTTTAAAAAGCGTATTTTTTTAGTTTTTTTCTAAACTCTATTTAATATTTTACTTTAATGTGATTCGAAAGGGTGTAAAAATACTTGCACATTACGAGAAGATTAGAACACACCAATAAACTTGTACATGTACAATGTGGCGTATGAGTAATTTTATTAATAATATTAAGTATACGCGTGGATGCACAATACAAAATGAGAGTTCGATAAATAGAGAGAAATTAACATGCAAGTGAAGCTAATAAAAAGCATAATTAAAATACTAATAATAATAATAATAATAATAATAATAATAATAATAATCGCTAGAACGGATAAACATTCCAAGAAAATTTGGAGGAAGAGGAATACTAAATATAAAGACACTACACGATAAACAGTTAATAAAATTAAAGAATATTTTAAAACAAAAGTTTCAGTATCTACTCTCTACAGAAGACTCGTGAATGCCGATGACAACCTAACTCCATTAAATCTTAAAAACAATGACAACAATACTCAAATAACAATAGATAACCTCATTCAAGACTGGAAATCAAAACCGCTGCACGGAAAGTACCCAAACTTGATCAATCAGGCTTATGTAGATGTAGTAAATACTAACAATTGGCTTAAATATAGTAACGTCTTTGCTGAAACCGAAGGATTTATTATAGCCATTCAGGATGGAGTAATACAAACAAAGAACTTCAGGAAGTACATAATTCGAGACAGTACGGTAACAGACGATAGTTGCCGAAGGTGCGGTAATACGCCTGAAACCATACAGCACCTACTTAACAGCTGTCCAACCCTACTTCCAAATCATTACAAGCAAAGACATGACAATATCGGAAAGATAATATATATAAATATTATAAATAGACTAAATATTAATGAGCCAACAACACAGTACTACAAATATCAACCTAAGCCAATAATTGAAAATAACCAATATATTATCTACTGGGATAGATCAATACTAACCAACAACCCACCAGACACAAATATACCCAATAGACCAGATATGATAGTAATAAATAAACAAAGAAAAATTGCCCAGATCATTGACTTCGCCATACCATATGATACTAATATCGAATACACCATAGCCATCAAAAAATCTAAATATATACTGCTTGCCCAATACATTAAGAATATACACAGTCTAGTCAAGGTAGAAATTCTACCAATAGTTATAAGCTCTATGGGAACAATACCCAAAGAAACCACGTGTGCAATCGAAAAATTAGACCTTAATGTAAAAATATTAACAGAAATGCAAAAGGCAATTCTGATAAAAGCAACAACGATCGTGAGGGAAACTTTAGGATAACGGATATAAAAGATGAATTATATTCCCAGACCCGGTACGTCAATTCCAGCATAAGCTGAGAATGTAAAAATCTATAATAATAATAATAAACAAGGGCAAGACAGCAGGCATTTCGATCGTGTCTTAGGCCCTTCACAAACTATTTCGGGTTTCACGCTTTTCAGAGAAACGGCTCGCCCTCTAAATACTCGATTCAAATGAGTATCTTCTCTTGGGGAAAAGACGCAATTTTAGTTTATTTTTGCGCTGGATAAAAATTTGTGGCGTAATAAAGAGAAAGAAATTTAAATATTAAACTTAAACCCACATTTCAAGTTTAAACCCATATTTTGTAAAGCCAATGAAGAGCAAATAATTTTAAAATATTAATGAATAAATAAATTTTAATGAATCTATTTGATCACTCATTTATGTCTTCTTGACTTCTTGTATATGATTATAAATAAAAGAAAAGAATAGAAAACAAAAATTATTAAAGTCACAATGTTTTGCAAAAACCTTCACAACTCAAAATTCGATTGTAAATAAAAAAAATAAAATTAAAAAAAAATATATTTCTTCTTCTGCATATCGTTTTGATAATTATTTTTATTTGTTGTCTAAAATTCCATTCTTAACGCCATTTTATATTCCAAATTGCCTTTTCAGTTAGAAATAAATATTCGAATAGGAATAAATTTGGCTCCGCTTACCATGAAAGTTTAACAAAAAAAAAAAAAAAACAAAAAAAAAAATCCTCAAATCAGATTTAAAATTCATAAAGCATTTCATTAGATATCCGACATTAAATTCTTATACAATTTGTTTTCTTTCCATTATTCACATTTTGGCCATAATTGACTATTAACTGCCAACGACTTGTAAACAGACAGACCATAAAATATTAATATTTGAGCATTAAAAATATACTTTTACGTTTGCAGTAATCAAAGCCCGTAAATACGTACGAAAATATACTCTAGAGAATTAAGGAAATATAGAAAAAATAACAATTAAAAAATCCAGGATAAAATTTGGATAACAATTTCTTGGCTTTTAATAGTTTTTAATCAGTTAATAAAATCAATTGATATAGTCTTAAATTGCAACACTTTAGGAAATTATATCATAAATTCACAAGCCTGTTTATGCAGTTAAAAATTGTCTTTGAAAAGATAATTTAGAAAAAAGAAACCTCCAAACTAAAACCAATTATTTGTTAAATAATTCTGTTTGCAGAGATTTTGTTTGAAATTGTCTTTTCACTTGCAACCAACTTTAAACGATACAAATAATAAGAGAAAATATTAAGTATTTTCCCCAAATCATATCGAAATTGATTTATTAATTCCTTTCACATTTCGATTGTTGCTGGCCATAAGCAAGTGCGGTTGGCTGAACCCACAAAGAGAATTATTTGTTGAGCCTAAAAAAAACAACAAAAAAGAAAAAATAAACAGAAACTCAATACTTTTGCTTGAATAAATACAAGTGTATTTACTTAGTTAATGCGTATGTGTGTGTGTGTGTGAATGTTAATATCCGAGTCTTATTTGGATGGCATGTCAATTACAAAAAGAATGGCCAACGTTGAGCCAGCCGCAACGCAATAGAACCGATTCTCAAACGAAAAAAGAAAAAACAAATTTCCGTTGTTGACGAAACAATTTAAATGATCGATGATGGACTATCGAACAGTCCGGTAAAGAAATTTTGGTAGTAAACAGAAACTGAATAGAATTGGAATTATAAAGGGTTCCCCATGTTAATTGTGAATAGTTTGTTGGCGTCAAGTTTTTTTGCTGCCCAACTTTAACTGAAATTATTTTCAAATTAAAATGCATTTCGTAATATTTATGGTCAGTATAATCCACCAAACGTGCGTATAATCGGGAGGATCGTGTTAATATTTAAGTAAACCGGGTCTGTAGGAAAGATTAAAACATCTGTGCATACCCACCCACTTTATTTTCGGCTTAAGAGCTGGCGGCGTCATCGGGCAGAACTTCGGCCAACAAGTACAATTGATTAAATATGTTTTCGCTATCGCGAGGTAATAACGGAGTTCTTATGGACAGAAATTGAAGATACGGACCTGGTCTTTATGCAGTTCCAAAAAGGCTGGTTCCACTTGCCACACAGACGATGAAATAGTGGCTCTTGTCCGCGAGAAATTCTAAGGCCGTATTATATCATGTCGTGGCAATTTTAATTGGCCGCCACGATCATGTGATTTGCTGCCGTTGGATTTCTTTCTTTGGAGATATTTGAAAATAAAATAAAACCTTGGAAATCGGTGGCTTCTAAAAACCATCCCTGTAACCTTCCGCTAATTTTAACCCAAGTCAACGTAACCTGGCTTTTGTCCTATTTTATGCTTTTGAACTCTTCGAGCTAAAACGCGTTTTATTTTAATTTTCAAGTCAACCGACTCGCATCTGATAAGCACTTATTGATTTAATTTTCGATTACTATAAAAGAATCGAGAAAAAGAATCAGATATATAATTTCGGAGTTTAGAAAAAGTCGCTTTTTTCGAATTTTTACGTTCACGATATTGCACGAACAGATTGACCGATTTTAAGCCGGTTTGCACTGATTGGTGTGGTTTTTGAATATCAAGAGCTGATCCGTGGACCAGCTTCAAAGTTATTCTATAAATAAAACACTTTGAAAAATACTGTTTGTTGAGGTATTTTTGAAATATCTTGAAATCTACCGGTTCGAATCGGTTAATATTCACAGGAAATTTAAGCTTGTCAGTTCGGTTTAATTCGGTTTAGCCGTTCAAAATTTATAAGGGGGCCACGTACACACACACACACGCACATACACATCCACACACATACACATCCACACACAAACATACACATGTGCATACACACATACATACAATACACACATATATATGGACAGACATAGTGACGGTCTCTTACAATATGTCAGGGAAGCTTCCTACGACCTCAAAACCTGGAGATCTGATGAGAACTCAATTTTTTCAAAATCGGGTAAAACCAATAACTTTCCGATTTTTTTAAATTTAAATTTTTCCTAGCGGGAAGTTAAAAAAATTTACTCCAATAAGTCAATAATATTTCTAGGACGAAAGGAAGAGTCAATTTGGCACTTTAACGACACTGAATCTTAATTATGTTTCAGATTTATTGGAAATATAGACTCCGCCGAAGCCGTGACTAACATTTATTTGGCCGATATTTTGTTTCATCATGATTTTCGGAGAACCTTCTTTTATAATAAAAAAAAATAATTTTTTATTCTATTTATAAAATAGGACAAAAACCAGGTTACGTTGACTTGGGTTAAAATTAGCGGGAGGTTACAGGGATGGTTTTTAGGAGCAACCGATTTCCAAGTTTTTAGTTTATTTCCAAATATCTCCAAATTTGGAAACTTTTTTTAATCAACAATTAACATCATGTGTTTTGGTAGGACCACCCTTTGAGCGGTGCTTAGAATAACATAAAAATATCCCTGCAATTTAGGTTCATTTATAGCGAGTCGAATATTTTTTCGGGCTTTAATTGTAGCAAAAGACAATCCAGGAACTTGAAACACTGAGCCATTTTATTAAATGAAAGTTCAGAAAATATCTTTAGTCCCTTTCAAGTCCTCAATTTGAAAATATTTGTTCCACAATACCACAGTGTCAGCGTCATTCTTGTTGCCAGTCCCAACCGTGGGATTTATTGGCCTTCTAATTGGTTAGTCTGTCTCCCTTGTGCTAATCTCTTCTTCATTAAAGTGTTAATGAGTTCAAAATATGTATTTATGAAGTAAAAAGAAATTTCTTGTTTTATTACGTTTAACAGAAACAGTTTTCTTTACAACAATAAAACAAATAATTTTATTGCATGTAATAAAAAAATGTTTCAAGAGTTAAATAGTTAATCAAAACGCTGACTTTTAGGTGCTCAGCCATTTCGAAGTTTTTAATTTGAAATTTATATGCTTCCGCTGTTCCTTTTTTTCTTTTCTCTTAAAAGAAAAAAGATGCTTAAAGAAGAGTTACTCAATTAAATTTTTAATGCATTTATTAAGTTATTTATTTCTACTTGGCTCTCAGACTAACGAGTACTTCTCCATAATATTGAATTTTCTTAAACAAAAAAAAAAAAAAAAAGTTACAATTTCAATTACTGAACGCTTTAAATTTCAAAGTTGCATATTGTTGACGGGTTGGCGTTCAATTAACTTACGTACGCCATTTCTAACTGTTGTTTGTATCTTAAGAAAAATATGTTACCGTATCCATCATTACAAACATGTTTTTTTTTCTCTCGGTTTCAAGAAAGAAAAACTTAAAGAAATTTCTCTGTGTGTTGGTTTGTGTTAAATACCTCCTACTTGTTTTTAATTAAAGCAGACAGAAAAGTGTTGCATGTCTTTAGTTCTTTAAATTTAAACTTTTTATCCGTTTGCTTTGATTTTTGTTGTATTTCTTCCATCTAACGTTTTATTTAATGACGTGAGATAGACTTGAAAGAATGCGATAGTTAAAGAAAATTACCAACAGTGAAGCGTTGTTAATATTTATTATTTGCACAAAATGTAGGAAACTCAAATGGAGACGAAATTTATATGTTGGGGTTTTATAAAAGAATGCACTTCGCACTTAAACTCTCTATTAGGGCAGGATCAAATCCCTGTTGAGGTCGGATAGAAAAAATTGTTTTTTATTGAGAGAAAAAATTTGTTTTTAATTCAATAATTTATTTCGTAATTAAATTATTTTTAAAAGTACTTAAAAACATTAATAAAAGTGCAATTTTAGAAAACAATTTTAGTTAAAGTTTGTTTGTAGTTGTGCGTTTGCCAAAAGCATTTTGCATTTTCGATTAAAATATATACGCGAGTGTGTATGTGTGCAACTGCAGCATCCCAGGAAAAAGCTTTTGTTTAAATTCAATTGAAATAGTAAAATGGGTGCAAAGCAGGGTTGCCATAAGACACATTCTTTTGCTTGGGACAAGGAAAAATTATTTATCTTAGGAGAAATTGCACAAGAATAGAAAAATAGATTCAAGCATTAATTCAGGGGAATAAAATTAATTATTTTTTGTCGTTTTAATGTCAAGTGATAAACGAGATTGCGAGTCATTGTTTGATCTCATGAATAGCCTTGAAAATAAAAACAATTTTTTTAATTTGTTGTTCTTTTCAATGTTATTTATTCGACCGAACAATAATTTCCCACTTCTTTCGACAGTCAATTAGTGATAAACATTTCCCAGAAATAAACTTTACTGAAAAATTATTTTATGCTTTAATATTTTACTGGAAAGTAATGGTTTGAATAAAAAGATTTGTTCTACTAAATATGGGGTCCTTTCCGGGAAATGCAGGATGGGCAAATTTGAGGTTAGCAAATAATTGGATGTTAAATTAAGAATTGTCAAAAATTTAGCTGTCAGCCTTTAACTTTTATTTAGTTAGAAGTTGGGAAATTTTAACCATGGAAAGCTACACTCTGGAATAAAAATTTTAATTGTGAAAATTGGCTGTTTAAAAAACTGAACGAAAACAACGCGTTTTTCGACAAACTCTTCTTCAGTGATGAGGTCCAATTTCAATTTGAATTTCGTGAAAAATGCGAACGTCTGCCAACATGCCAGAGGTAGACATATGCCCGACATCATATTCCATTAATAATTCCCATATTTCTACTTTACATTGATGTTAATAAAACTGAATTTGTTAAAACAAGACTCAGTTTTTAAGCCTTAAATTTGCCACGCCCAAAAAAAAAAACGTAACCACTAAATACTAATGAAATTTATTTTTATTCACACAATTGTTTATTGAGTTAAACAATTTTTTACCACATTATCCTTTACATCAGTGATTATTAGCTTTGTATAAAACTGTTTTACTTAAGGAACGCGCAGCTCAATCGAAATATAAGTCTTTAGTGTTTAGTGGTCACACTTATTTTGGACATATATAAGTCAAGTGCAATCCCATCTTTAAAATCCTCCTTGACCCACTTAATAAAAAATGTGAAAATATGCAAGAAAATAATTTCCTCTTCTAAAAAAATAATATCCCTTATTTTTAATAACTCCGCAAAGTTTGGCAACCCTCTTTTAGTGTGCTTCAACTATGCTGCACATGACCAGAGGAAAAGCTTTTAACGAGAAGCTTGCATCTACATCCTGATTCTCAATGCATTTTCCTATACATCACAACCACCACGAATGCTGTCTAGATAACCGCCACCTCGTTGCCACCCACTCTACTCGAGCTTATTTTCAAAATCCTTTCATATTCATTTCAACTGCTAGTTTTCTCTTACAACTCTCCTATTCTTTTTCCTTAACTTTTCTGATATAAATAAAAGTTCCAAACTCTACATCAGTACGGCGGTCTAATGTTCCACTTTGAATTTAGGTTGTACACATCCCCAAATATATAAATTGTGTAACAAATGAACTTAATTAAAACTTTCGTCAAAAATGATTAAACAAACAATTGCAACCAACAACTACTGGAATATAATTTAAAGAACACACAACGGAAAACCCAATTTCAAAAGTCCCGGCTTTGCATATGGAATAATATAAAAAAAAATGAAACATCCAAAATGAATATAAAAAATCAACTCTTCTCAGTCACCAGATGTTGTAGTATAGGCCAGAAGGCGTAACCAATTGCAAATAAAGATGATTGTAACACTTTCTGGAATACATGATGTCCTTCACTTGAGAGAGAATTTAAGCAGATTTCAAAAAATGGTCAAATCAAAAACATACACAAAAAGATATAAAAAAAATATGAAATAAACCATAGACATTTGTGGCAAAAATAAAAACAGCAATAAAATAGCGGGTCAAAAAATATCAACTAAAGCTGGAACATGTTGTGATCGCCAATTTTTTGTAAAATTCAAATTTTTTAAAACTCTTTCATTTTAATTTCGGGCTGATTCTTTCTTTCCCTAATTTCTATTTTTTATTGACTAAAGCCATTTAGTTATTTCGCTACTTGAGAACGTACTACAAGTGATTCTTCAAAAGGAAATATTTTTAAAAATTAATTTTATTAAATAAATAAGTAACTTTCACAGGGGTTTTCAGGTCACTTCAAATTGAACATGAAAGAAAAGATCGATCCTTGAGACTCTTGTGTTAATCTAATGTCGATTTCTTTTCTAGAAAATAATGCAACATTTTTTACACTTTAACAGAAAATGGCAACATTTCGCCCATCTAAAATAAGGAGTTTATTCGAAATGGATCCAACGTCTCTCACGAGAAATAATTTCTGTTTTAAAACTTTTCCAAAACGCCACCTTTTAGAAAATAAGTGAAAAAATGTTACATGTTTTTTAGCAAAGAATACACTATAAATCCAATAAATTTCTCGTTTCTATTTTGATGTATTTTAAATCATATATAACAAATTAGTATTGGACATGATATTTGAATCAGTAAACAATGGAAATCTGAAAAAAACAAAGTCTCAGAAATATTTCTATTAGTGGATTTCAAAACCAAGTCGTTTTAAATCGAGTCGATTTTCTGAACGTTTCTTGCCACCATGACTTCATTAAGGTGATATAATTTTAAGACGTGAGTAACTAAATGGGGCTCATTTTTATTTACCAAAACTTCAACATTGTATTAGAAAATAATCGATAGCGAAATTGCAGCCATTTTCTAGGCATCAAGAATTATATACGTATTAATTTAAGTGCAGCCAAGTTTTATACTGAAAACATGTGATAATATGCAAATGCACGGAAATAATAGTGGTATTCACTCTGTAATCATAAAGTCATTTGTCATAAAATAATAGCACGAAAAATATGACTAGTGTGAACAACCTGTCATAATTTAGTATGCTATTTCAAACATCGATCAGCTGATAAGATAACAACATATTTGATATGAGCTGAATACAAAATTTTTTTTTTGTATACAGCACAACAACAACTATTTTAAACCAGTCTAAAATATTTTATATTTAAGATAATAATATCGAGCTTTAAAATATTCATTTTCAATATTTAAAAAAAAACAAAACAACAAAAATATTCAAATTTAAACATTTAAAAAATTGTTATTATTAATTGTTAATATTGTTTATTATCCTGAAGAAGATATCCAGAGGATATCGAAATATTGATATCAATAAATACATAATTATTATTGTTATAAAAAACAAGCCTAAAGCTCGATATTATTATCTTAAATATAAAATAATTAAAGGCTAAAAAAACTAAAATAATATAGTCTAAAATATTATAACTCTATGATAATCTGCCGAATAGCACACCGTGTGAATACCCCAAATGTGTTTTAGAAGCATTTAATCGCTCTCTATATTTATATTCCCCTTAATTTTAAAATATTAATTTGCAAAATATAAAACAATTCGTATGTGAAAGAGCGTTGAAAATTTATTGTTGTACAGTTTGTGCTCTAAGTGTTAGAAAATGTAGAGGGAAATACAACAGAAAATACATCAACTTCTATGAGAAAATTAATTTATTGGCACCTGCCAACTGAAGGTTTGCAATTTCAGTTCTTGGTTAGAAGCTCTTGAAGAAGCCTCAAGGTTTGGCCATACAGTTGAAGTTTAGTTAATTTCCACGGTCGAACCAGAAGAAAGATTTTGTAATGAAGTGCTTAAAGGCTCAGAACAAGAATTCAATAAAAAAAAATTAGCTGCATTCACGATTTTATGTATTCGCCTGTTAATTGTAGAATGTCTTCTGAACTTTTCAAAAAGTGCATTAAAACGTTCATAAAATTCTTTCTATTACGTTTGTGTAATAAAAAGAATCTTAAACTCTCTTCGCAGAACTCCAGCCCTACATAATTATGTTTGTATCTATAAAAATATTCCATACAACAAAAACAACCATATCATTAACCCTTTATAACCCCCATATTATAGACATTTTGCAAAACCCACAGTTTTTATTTTAGTAGGAAGTAGCTCTGACACAGTGTCAGCATATTTAATGTTTTGAGTGGAAGCATTTTAACTCGTTGTCTTCATTTCAATGCAATGCCTTTAAGCTCATTCTTAGCCAATTTAGTATGAATAAAAGTATTTATATGTGAAGAGTTTTAGAATTGGATACTGTAATTACAAATAGATTTTATCTGCTTGTTTTCTTCATTTTTTTCTACCAGCAGTTAAATAAGAAAATTATAAACGAGATCTTTTCGAATTGAATAAGAGAGAGAAAAAAAAAAATTAAAGAAGATTCCCTGCAAACGGTTAATAACACAATAAAGTGCATTCGAAACACACACACACACACACACATGCTCAAATAATTACTTGCACAACTACGTTTTACTTGTAATCCGGTTGTGAACTACAAAAGAAAAATCAACGAATTGTAACGAAATAAGATCTTTAGAAGTATCTGTAATATTTATCTATGTAATTATGTAAAAGTACACAAGTAACTACCGAGATGTACACACATACAAACATGCATGCATACATGCAAAATATCAACATGAAATTTTTTTTCGTAGAGTTTTTATGTTTCAACGCCTCAAAATTGAGCGATGGTCATTAAATATCACAAAAAATAAAATAAAATAAGTGAACGTAAACCCCATACCAATACTAAGAAAAATGCACACACACATGCTTACATATACATATAAATAAAATAATTTACGTACCTACAAGTTTTTTTTTATAATCTAAGGGATTTCGTTACATCTTGTGTCATTTCGAAAATAATATGCATCGAATAACAGAATACCCAAAAACTGAAAAAAGAAAAAAAAAACAATTTTGACATGATGTGAATGTAGACACCTCTCATGCTTATTTTAGGGTTTTTATTTGATCTTTATAAAAAATACCTGCTTTTTGAAGAATAATTGTTAATAGTTATGGGGCTTATAATGTGGTTACACTGGTAATTACTGAATTCAGTTATTAATTAACGTATCTAAACAATATTTTCCACTTCAGTTTATCGATTGCGTAGACAAGCAATTCGTGAATAGACAAAAACTCTGAACAGTTTCGGTTACCTCAAACTGTGTATAGTGATTATTTTATATATAAATGCGCTACACATATTTTGTAGTACACTTTTGAGTACCTTATGGTCCACCGATATTAATGGAATGTACCTGGTGTAAGAGGTACTATTATGTAGATATGCACAACATAAATATATATATATATATATATATATATATATATATAAATGTGATAAAGAATATATTTAAATATATTGGAATTAGTATCTTCAATGCATCGAACATCGAAAAGCTGATTTCTTTAATTTTAATTATGTGCTAGTTCTCTTTTTCCAAAATCTTATTAAAAAATTCTGAAAAGCTGATTTCTTTTTTTGATATCTGAAAATATGCTGTTTAATGGAAATATGAAGAGATCTTTGCAAATGGTTTTGAATATCAGGAGGAAGAAAAATTCGCATATACAGAAAAATTTTTCTTTAATAAAATTTATTTGTTTTAACTGAAAATGTCAATCAGTAAAATTTTGATCAGCTGACAATCCTGGTTTATTATGAATATAATTTATTTCACACTTTCACTTCTATACATAATACTGAAATGCCGCTTTACTGGTGTAAATAGAGGTATAGGTGTGATCCTTTAAAACTAACTTTTCGCATTGATATTAACAACATTAATTATAAAGTGTTAGTAATGTGATTCACTATTAACAAAAAGAAATAAAAATAAATTAGAATAAAACAGAGAGAAACAAATTGTGATGATTTGCCGAGCATAAAGAAAACAATTCATTTTATCTTACGGCTACTTTAGACTCTCTGGCGATCTCAAATAGAGCACTTGCAGTGCGGAGTTAATAGTGATGGTACAAAAAAGATTAATCGACTAATCATGTGAAGAAATGGAACTAAAAACATATTGATCTCTAATTAAAGTCAATTACTCGAATTCCGAATGCAGCCTAATTCCTTGTTTTAAAAAGTTATTTTTTCATTTTGAATGAGACATATATTAATAGAGACAATAATAATTTAACTGGTGGTGAATAATATAGTTGCAAATAGGGAGCTCAGTAATTCTACCTAAAATGAAGGAAAATCCCCCATAAGGGTAGAGTAATATTTCATCAACACTATGACAAGTGTTGCCGTATTCAACCGGCATACTTATAAACCTACTCAATCCACAGCAAAGAAACGAAGTGTTTTAAAAACTAATTGAGATAATATCTCAAACAAATTGTATTATATTATTAAAAGATATAATAAATTTATAAAACAGAAATTGGAAAGATCACTACATGAAATAATATTTGAAATTGTTGTCGGGCATATGGAAACTTCAGTTGTTGTTAACTTGCTGCTTTTGGACCGATAAATTTGAGGGCCATATCTCACGAAAAATGGTCTGCAATGTGTTGCTGGCTTATCAGGCCTGATCGACATGATTTCAAAAAAAAAAAAAAAAAATTCATTGATCATGGTCGATCCCCATTGAACTTAACTCGAGGTCCTGCTTCGTACACGTAAGAAAATAAAAAAAGAAAAGTGATCAGTGATCAGTGAGTTCTTGTTGTGACTTTGATATTTGTTTTCAAAGCTTCTCACTTAGTAAAGTGGAAGTTTGAAATAAATGTCTTTAGCTATTCTAAGAAATGTTGGGTAAAGGTTCCCTGATGATCTGCATTAGCCCCAGTGAAATGCGGTTGGGAACTAGCTACAGCCCCTCAATTGATCACTTTGAAATTTTTTTAGTAAGATTTTGGGAAAAAAGAATCAGCACATAATTAAAATTAAAGAGTTTAAAAACTACAATTCCCCAAAATACTAACCTGCTTCATTTTTGAAGATATAAGCTTTCGATGGTGCATATTTCTAGACGTAGTGGGATCTGTAGGGTAGATTGTTGGAATAATAAATTTTTGAAGTGAAAAATTTGGTAGCGTTATTCCTGCACCAATAAAAAATCACCCTGTGCTAAATTATTTTTTGCTTTTACGCGTAGTTAAAATATCAGAGAAAATATAGCAACAAATCGATGTTGTTGCAGTGACAGACTATATGAAAGTTGATGATGTGTTCCATCATATATGACACCTGTCATAACATTTGATGACACATTTATGACAATATCAGTGATAATTATCATGATAATAATTGTGATTCCTCACAAGAGCCGTACTTGAAGTTTTGTGAACAAAAATGTTCTAGAATTCGTATGTCTTGTCAATGAAGTACTGCCGTTTAATTGTGAATAAAATCAAAAGTTGTTCACCGATTTCAATGAAATATGTCACGTTTTGTTTGGTTCATAATTTTCTATATGATCGCGAAAAATGTATGGATTTTAGCTGTTTTATATTTTTAATGGATTACAAGAAAACAAACAAAGAATGTTGTTTTGCATAAACAACATTCTAAACAGATTTATTAAAGACAACTTTTATTTAACTAGAGACAATTTCTTGTTGTAAATATTAAATGTTTTTATAAACTCAATTTAGAATGATATAGTTCGCAATGTACAAGGGAAAGTCAACACCAATTTAATTATTTAAATTACAAAGCAGCAGTGTAAAATTCAAACTGTTTGGTAGCGTTGTATAGTTGTATTATTATTATGCAAAATTTATAAAAGTACATGGGGGCGTCACACTATAGTCATAAAGTCGTAAGTCATAAAATAATTTGATGGTAAAATTATACCATGGCTGTTTCTCCTAAAGGGTCTGAATTGTTCGAGTCAGATTTGTAGAGGTACTTTAAGACAAAACAATAATATACCTGAAAGAGTGCTAGTATTTTATGACGTTTTTGTATGCAACACAACAACAACTTTCTTTTAAACTGGTGTAAGATATTATGACAATATGGCTAAATAGAACACAGTGTGGATACCGCATTAGTAACTTCTTGACTGTCATGCTATTTCCCGGCTCTCGTTAGCGTGTCCGAGAGTGAGGAATAAAATCCGGAACGTTAATGATACCGATTAACTAACAGTTCTTTTCACAATCGCTGGTGCATTTTCATTTATCAGATCCCTCTTTGTTGGAGGTAATACACGGTAAAAAAGAATTTTAATAAATGGTTGTTACACCAATAAAATTTTTTTTCACTAATCCAAACATATTTCGCCGCTTCACTACTACTGACGACGACTGTACAACAAAAGGCATTTTAAGGCAAACATTAGATATTTTCAAGTGGAGACATAAACAAACCTTAAAATATTTCCATGCACTCATTTTATTCCTTAACATTAAAGCGCACTGAGGTAAATTTGGGCGAGTGAATAAACAACGAAATGTATGAATGAATGAGTTTTCAACAACGCCAACACCATCAAACGAAAAAAAAGTGTTAAACTGATGTTGAGTACGCGAGTGGAGCGTGAATTGAAGCAAAAACAAATGCATGGCAAGAGAATAAGGCCGCTGTTGTTGTTTGTTGTTGCCTCCCTAATAACAAAGTTGTGCTTTACAACGTTTGGTGTGCTTTAGATCGGTTTGATGTGATGTGAAGTGATTTGATTGCTTTCGTGTTGTTGCTGTTGTTGCTGTTGTTTTTGCTAATGTTGCTGATTGTGTTTTTTTTTTATATGTGTATTTTTATTATTATATTTTCTGAGTTGTTTATATTTCATCAAATCCTAGACTTGAAGTTCGGCTTGGTTTCAAACGCACATTTAGTTTTACTTCAAAGAGAACGTGTGCTGGTTGTACGGTTTGATTTTTATCTTTTCATGTTAAAGAAAGAAAATAATAAATTAATAATTTTATAAATTAAAAAATAAATGTAAATTTACCGGAATCATTAGGCTGAAATTGATTGACGTCAACAATTTAAAAAAAAAAAAATTGTGAAAACAGTTTTAAATATAATAAAGTGAAAGAAAATATGTGGTAACAAAATAAGAGAAAGAGAAAAGCCCATAAAAGAAAGGCAGACAGACAGACAGCCAGAAAGAAAGAAAGACAGAAATGAAATAATTTTCAAAAATAGTACACTTTGTTGCGGGTAATAACCATTTAAGACGTGTTTAAGCAAGTTTAACTTAAATTGGCTTAATTTTTGTTAAATTGTTGCTTTAGTCATATCGTTGTTGTTGCTGTTGCTGTTGTTGGAACTGTTGCTGCGTTTTATATCGCTGACACCCAACTTTTTATTTATGTGCCTGTTGCTATTTGCTTATTTCGACTGTTTCAAGAATATTTAATGTTTCTTTATTATATTTTTGTGTATTAACTTCGAATATCAAGTGCAATTTCTGGAGCCGTTAGTCAGTCAGTCCAGTTCGTACTGCGCAATTGTAAGCGTGCTAGCGCTCTCGTTATCGTTGTTGCACTTGCGGTTTATTTTAATTTTCTTCATGTCGAGCTCATCTAAAACGCGCGCGTGTGTGCAGAAGAAGTTTGTTGTTTTCCAGGCGCTACATTGCGTAGCCATGGATATACTTATTTGCGTTATTTAATCGAGTTCATTATGTCAAGAATTGAGCGTTATTTCTTCCATGTTGTTCAAAGAAAAATAAAATAAAACAGCAGCTACAAGTAATTTGTTAAATAAATAATAAATAATAATAAAAAAAAAATCAATGACCCCTGCCTTATCTCAATCATAACGAAGCAAAACAAAAGCTGCTCTCCATATATGATTCATTGAATTTCTATGCAAAATGTACAAAAACAGCAACAAATATCTGTTGCATAAAACATTTTGTCTATATAAATTTTTTTAACAGTTTCAAAGATTTGTTTTTGCACACTTTCATTGGATTTGTTTGGTTTCCTTGTCGTTAATTGATTTTATTGGAAATATTTTAAATCAAAAATATTGAATAACCTTCAAAATTGGTTAATAAGTGAACTCAATATCTGAAGTCAATATCTGGTGTCATTTTCATACAACACCGAGCTACAAAATTAATAAATAAACGTTATGTGTGTGTGTGTGTACGTATATGACGAAAATTCATAAACAAATTTATTTATTGCAAATTTTGTTATGAAACAGAATCCATAATTTGTTTTGGCTTCTAAATGAAATTGTATCTAAACAAATAAATTCTATTGGATCTTGTAAGGCCCAACATCTACGGGCCGTCATTTCGAAATAATTTCTTTTGCCAGAATGTTAACTTTCTTTTAAAGAGTTTTCAAAAAACGATTCAGATTATCAAAATTTAGATACAGATGAAATAATAAACTGTGCCTCGTTTCTGTAACTGAAGTGAGAACTTCTCGCATCGAAAGAATTGTCGTCACTCTGTGAAACACAGGATAAGTCCGAATATATTTCTTAGGGCTTTTAAAATTTTGTTGATTATTTTTGTAATAATAAATATATTTTTCTATGGATAATCCTACAATAAAAAGCAGGACAACCATAATTATTTAGTTTTTCGATGTGAGAACTTTTCACATCAGTTACAGAAACGAGGCACTGATTGTTGGAAAGTCGATGTTGTTCCGGGTGTATTTTAATGTTACCTGAGGCTCTAGAAGATCATATTCACAATCTATTTATTAATAAAAATAATATTTACGTATCATCATACGTGTTCTGTAATATTATAAAGAGTTTTCTCATCATTCTGACATCAAATAAACCACATTTTATTTACGAATATATTGAATAAAATATGTAGGGTGATTCAGTAACGTATTATTATGTCAATGGCTCTCCAAGAATTACCACCACAAGCATAATTATTAATATTCCCTGAAGTTTCAGATTATAGTCACAGCAAATTATCGAGGAACTGATATGAAGATCTAATAATAAATTTTATTATTACAATCAATCTATAAGATATTTGGAATATGATTCTGAATATATTTCGTTGTTTTTATTTAAATGTATGGAAGTATTCATTCCACTTGAGTATATGACTGACATCATTCTGTTTCACTTATCCGAAATTATTTTTATTAAAACTCCCGTCGAATCTTGTGTTTAGTATAGTGGGGCGATATTTTGGGGCCCACAAATATAACTGATGTCTTTTCGAAAATATTTTGTTCCGGTGTTGTTTGGAAAAGTTCATTAAAAGTAATTATTAGTTGTGTATATATTTAAGCTTAATAAAAATGATTCTAAGAGTAACTGCCTGTCCTACGATATCATTAAATAGTATTCCGTCTCCTGGAGCCATGAAGGTCAGAACGTTGAGGTTTCCCCATGAGCTGTTTCGACGAAGAAGATGATGACTGCTCGGCTCTGCAAGAGCCTACGCTTTATATCAATATATTTTATTTTTACATCATATTATTATAAACCTACGCTTTATCACATCACTTTCAATTGAGGTTAACATGTCCTCGAATAGCCGTTCTGTTAAAACCACATGACCTTGGTGTCCAGATTATTCACTTCAGGCTAAAAAGTAGTTATTAATTATCGCCTGCCGTTGATGGTGATGTCCTGGCCAACGTCGTTTTTAAAGAAACAATCGGCCTTATTATGATTGTCGTAGTCGTGAGCAAATCTATAAAATGTGGCAACGCTTGCCGTATAATTTTCATGTTGTCGTTTAATATCGACTTAATAAGGGCAAATGTAGTGTATTTTCGAGATGCATTGAATGCTCTAGAATATCATGTGGATTGGAGTCGTTCCAAACCCGATAATTTCTTTTGTTCATGCACCCATTCATCCAGAAAAGGGGCTCATCGCTTAAGACGATCTTTCGATGAATACGAACACGATAAAACAATTTTTTTATTGGCACGTGTTTTTGAATGCTACATTCTGTGCGCGGTAATTTGGCAAAATACACTGAATAATTGGCCACCGATTTGAAAGTTGTCGGTTCAACAAGATGCCCGTTATCACCTGCCAAAGTTCGGGTCCCTGATGGAACTCCTTTTAAACTAAAAAAACTCATAAATATTTTTATTTTTCGGGTCCCTGATGGAACCTCTTTTAAAATAAAAAAACTCCAAAAATATTTTTATTTTTTATTAAGAATGTAAGTGTGAGCTTAAAAAGCTTTAAGTGAAAAGATATCGTTATTAGGAATATTTGCTTAGATTTAATTCCGTTTTCAGCTTAAGAAATATTTTAGTTTTGGAAGTTATTAAACGAATCTATTTTCTATTTTAGTTAATTACAAATAAAATTAACTCTTGTGTTACAAAAGTTGTTAATATAAAACTGCGGCCACAGCGAAATATTTTTATATAAATCAATAAAATTCAATAATAAATCTTTATAAAGTTCTGCTCTAAACCTTTTCGGAACGTTGGAAATTCTCTTGACACATTTTAATGTCAAACGTCGTGTGCTCGAGGATTCATAAATAAACTTCTTAAAATGTTGACATTTAAAAGTTATCCATTATGTCTGAGTCTCTATTTTGTTTATTTAATCATTTGATTAAATAATGATCTTTAGTAAAAATTAAAATTCAAACATCCGGTTAAAATCAAATTTAAGCCATCCAACAAAAATAAAACATCCAAATAATTAATTAAAGCAAAAACCTAAATTTTATCAGAAATATTTCCGGTTTATTTTTAATGTGCAGGCGTTAAAAAATTTAAATAAATTTATTATTCCACAGAAATGTTTGCAACTCCGAAGATATACATAAATTAAAAGAAAACTTAGACATCAAAAAATCAAAATTAAAATAAAAATCATGTAAAATTGAAATAAAAAATGCAGCTACGAGAAATTGAAGCAAATCAAAAGTTTTTTAATAAATAAAAGCAAACGAAAAAGAGAGAGAGAGAGTTTTATAACAAAAAAGTTAATAAAATAAAAATAAAAGAATTTTTTATTTACTTAACAAATTCTCGCGTTTTGATGTCGCGTTTTGCTTGTTAAAAATAAAAATTAAAAAATAATAATAAAAACCAGCAAAAAAATAAACTTTCCCAAAAACCAAATGCAAGAAAATGACAATTTTTTATGCTCGACTGATAATAAACGTTACAAAATCTGTCCCAAAATGGAAATACCAACAACAAAATATTTAGCAGATTATCTCTACGTTGTACACGAGGATGTGCCATTTCGTTATTATCGCAAAGTAAGTGTGACCAGTCAGACTCCACGAGTTAGTAAGTTCTTCTTAAGTTTCCAAAATTATTTCATTATTTTGCTAATTGTTTGGCAAAATATCAATTAACACCTTTTCGTTTCTCTTCAAAGTTGTTACGATTTAAGTGTGCGTGTTTGTGTGTGTGTGTTTGTGTGCTTGATCATGAATGAATATGAATCGAAGTGTTTTGGTATTTCTCTTGTTAATGAAACGCTTCGAAAGGGAAGTGTTTTGCGGTAGTGCGGTCGGTTTCAGATATGTGAGAGTTGCTGCATGTGTTGTTAACAATTTTATTTTATTTAATATTTTTTTTTTCAAGTTTAATGAACTGTAATTATTTTTACATTTTCTCTTTGATGTTTTAATAATTTTTTAAACACTCTAAAGTTGGTTATTAAAAAGTTTTGCTAACAAAAACTCATGTTTCTTGCGTTTCTTTTCAACTCTGCAAACACTATTTGGGGCTGGACCAAATATTCTTAACATGCAGCCACTTAACATGCGCAGAATTTTGGAATTTTTAAATTTATTTCGTTTCATTTCATGGTAAAAAATGCTGTTTAATTTTATGTGGGCAACTTTAAAGTTTCTATTCATAAATGAATCAAAAAAATATAAGTTTCGATAAGATGGAAAACTTTGTGAAAGCAGAAACAAATTAATACATATTTTGGGCAATTGTCGTTTTTTAACTCTTTAAGTTTAATTATGTGCTGATTCTTTTTTCCCAAAATCTGACTAAAAAATTCAACGTGATCAATTGAGGGGCTGTAGCTAGTTCCCAACCGCATTTCACTGGGGCTAATGCAGTTAGCCTTTACCCAACCTTTACCCAACATTTCTTAGAATAACTAAAGACATTTATTTCAAACTTCCACTTTACTAAGTGAGAAGCTTTGAAAACAAATATCAAAGTCACAACAAGAACTCACTGATCACTGAGCACTTTTCTTTTTTTATGTTCTTAAGTTTTATTCTACAATTGAATTTTTAGTTAATACGTTTAGTTAATACGTTTGAGTTAATACGTTCTTGTTGATCAAGTGAAATATGTCTATCATGAGCTAGCAAAAATGTTCTTTTTTTTTATCACAAAGTTTCCCTCATTGATAAAAAAATTTCTATCGTTCTCCCTTTGAATTGTCAGTCGTAAAACTGTGAAATATTATTTACAATACACTGATCTTGTTTGTAAATTATGTCGATTTGAAATATTCCGATTTGTGAAAACTAACTAGAAATATTTCTTCAGATATTTTCTTAAATTATTAAAGTTATAAAGCCTCATATATAATATCCGAAAAAAAAACTATATTTTATATTATATTAATATTTTTATAGGCTAATTGTTCTAACTTAGTTAAAATCTCAGAAAGACATGATGATAAATATTCCTAGGCACAAAGGAAGTCAACATCAGTTTTATTCAACTTACACAGCAGAGCAGAACAGCTGTTTTCGAAAGTCGCTACACTTTCATCTTCAGTGCTCATGTGTATATTGTGTTTATCACCACTGTTTAGGTGGCTTAGTTGAATGTGATAACAGTTTTCTATTTACACAAATTTTATTGTGAAAAACAATCCGAGAACTGTATCAACCTGATGTTAACACTTGTGTGTTATGATACCTGTGTTACCATTTGATTATTTTCTTCATGTCTCATTTTTCTGAATTTTTTGTTCCATTATACATTAAGTCAAACTTTTTTGGTTTGAATTTTATACTTAAGTATATGTGAACGTTTTTCCAATTTTCATTGGTAGCTCAAGCCAAAGCTTAAATTGTATGTGATTTTATTTTTTTGAACATTTTTATTTTGCTATATTAATATTTTTATAGGCTAATTGTTCTAACTTAGTTAAAACCTTCGAAAACAGCTGTTCTGCTCTGCTGTGTAAGTTGAATAAAACTGATGTTGACTTCCTTTGTGCCTAGGAATATTTATCATCATGTCTTTCTGATTTTTTAACTAAGTTAGAACAATTAGCCTATAAAAATATTAATATAGCAAAATAAAAATGTTCAAAAAAATAAAATCATATATTTTATATTATTTAAAGTCCTTCTACAGGATCATTATTAATTTTGACAAATCGGAAGGTATTAAATCATTAACAAAATATTTAAATTTCAAATTTATCGATAATGATACATGACTCGGTGCAAAAAATTTTTATAAAGTCCTTTTGGATATAAAAAAATTAACCCATAATAAAAAACATTAATTATTATGGTCAAAGTATCTGAAAACTAAATACCATTAAAATAAAAACCATTTAAATATAATTAAATTTACAATTCCCAAAAGAAAATGTCCGTATTAATTTTCATAATAAATTTTTGCAATTATTGTTTTGAGTTTCCACTCTTGTTTCTCATATACTTATAATTCTCTCATACTTATAATTATTTTTAAAATTATGCTATAAAATTAACTCAATAATAATATATTTCTAAATATTGTCAATACACTTAAATATATTAACATTTAAAAGTTCTTCCCATATAATAAGGAAAAAAAATGTTTTTTAAAAAAATCGTATAACTTAGAAATATTACAAACTCTTTAAAAAAAATCTTGTATAAAAACCAGGAACCATAAAAAATAGTTATTCGAAGATTTGAACCTGAAAAACTTCTCATGTCGTCGGAAACCTATACCAATAGATTCGTACTGATCTGGTCTTTCAGAATCTATGGAGAACTAAAAGAATGCTCACAACCAAAAGCTACTTAAAAAAAAAAAAAAATTAATAAAATAAAAGTTCAGATGAAATTTTTGAGAATTGGGTTTTATTTTGCCGTCATAAAATAAATCTCTTTTGAGGAGTTTCAGTTTTCCTTATTAATATAGCACTCCTAAAAAGTCCTTTATTTTTATAAAAAAGAGTTATAGTATATTTATGAGGAGCTTTAATTTTCCGTTTAAAAGTGTACTAATTTTGTTTGTAAATATACATAGATATATACATATGTACATACATATATTTCTTGCAATAAACAATTATTTTCATTTTCACCAGACTATGCTGCTTTCTTTCGGATCAGAAAAATAAAACACCTTAAATGAGTTTAAACCAAAACTCCTTAAAAGTGCATTATTTTATGACGGCTAAATAAAACTTTTATTTTGAGATTTTCATCCGACCACTTATTTTTACGTTGAAAAATAAATGCTTATCACAATCACAAAATAACAGTTATCAAAAGATTTTATTCGCTAACAAAAATTAATATAACATAAAAATAAATACGTATTGTCTGATTAGTAAAACCGTAGTGCTGGCAATTAATATGTAAAGTAGGTTTAGCTAATATAGAATAATCATTTCATATAAATTGTTTTGTTGCAGAAAATAAACAACAGTATTTGTTTCATTATTCATCGAGTGTGGCCACAAAATCAGCTTTTGCTTTAGGGATGTAAATAACTCTCGTAGCAAATCAACATGCAAATCGAAACATGCACAAGTGCATTGCAAAGACTAAACAAATCCAAATAGTAAAAATGTATGTAAATGTATACACATGTATGTATGTATGTTATAAATGAACATAATGAATGTATTTCGCAATGTATAAAAACATATGCTTATATGTTTTGTATGTATTAACAAAATAATAAACAAATAAATAAAATATCCATGACTGCAGTAGTTTGTCTCGTTTGTTTCTTTTGTTTGTTCTTCCTTCTTCATTCAACGTCGCTGCAGCATAATTTGGGGATTAACATTCTATTAAAAACACCCTGCTAACCGTGTTGTGCTTTTATAGTGGTCACCCTGTCTACCGAAGCCCCCTAAAGTATGTGACAGTTTCCTACATAAATAAAAATTTTCTTGAAAAATCATACTTGCTGTTCGATTCTGGGCTCCTGGTGTTTTAGTGAAATTTATAAATTTGATTTTCAGCCAGGGTTACCGTTGCGTACACGAAAACTGCTGAAAAGGGAAAAACGTGTCTGATGCAATAAAATGACAAATGCGTTGGTGTATTTCATGTTTCAATGAATTTAACTTTAGTTTCATGAAAAACGAATCAATTTACACAAAATAAACAACAAATTTATTGGGTTTAAAATAAAGTTTAAGTTTTATTTTTTCAATAAATAGAATAAATATGTTATTACATTTTTATAATAATTGTATTGTATTTTAATGAAGGTAAAGCTTTTCTTTTACATATTGAATGATGAATTTATACATTTTTGCAATTGTTTCAATGAATTTTCTTGAAAAATATAGTTTAAGTGATATTTTTTAAATAAATTGAGCAATTAAATTATTACATTTTCATGATAATTATAATGATTTTAATACACAATAGAGCCCCGAATCGGGCAGTTTATCTCCTTTTTTTTATTTTTACATGTTGACTGGACGGTATTTTCATGAATAACTAATTAATTTACACATTTTTACAATTGTTTTAATGCATTTTCTTGAATAATATAGTTTAAGGGATATTTTTTAAATAAATAAAACAATTAAATTATTACATTTTTATGATAATTTTATAGTATTTTAATAGACAACGAGCTCCGAATCGGGCAGTATATCCCCTTTTTCTTTTATATGTTGATTGGGAAGTATTTTTATGAATACAAATTAATTTATACATTTTTACAAATTGTTTCAATGCATTTTTTTGTTGAAAAATTTAATAATTTTTTAACAAATTGAACAATTAAGTTGTTACATTTTTATGACAATTATATAGTATTTTAATAGACAATAGAGCTCCGAATCGGGACTTTTTTCCTTTTACATGTTGGTTTAGACGGTATTTTCATTAATATACATTTTTACAAATTGTTTAAATGCATTTTCTTTAAAAATATAGTTTAAGTGACATTTTTTTAATAAATAGAACAATTAAGTTATTACATTTTTATGACAAATATATTGGTTTTAATAGACAATAGAGCTCCGAATCGGACAGTTTATCTGCTTTTTCCTTTTACATGAGGATTGGACGGTATTTTCGTGAATAACGAATTAATTTATAAATTTTTACAAATTGTTTAAAAGCATTTTCTTGAAAATACATTTTAAGTGATTTTTTGAACAATTAAGTTATTACATTTTTCTGACAATTATATAGTATTTTAATAGACAATAGAGCTGCGAATCGGACAGTTTATCCGCTTTTTCCTTTTACATGAGGATTGGACGGTATTTTCGTGAATAACGAATTAATTTATAAATTTTTACAAATTGTTTAAAAGCATTTTCTTGAAAAATACATTTTAAGTGATTTTTTGAACAATTAAGTTATTACATTTTTCTGACAATTATATAGTATTTTAATAGACAATAGAGCTCCGAATCGGACAGTTTATCTGCTTTTTCCTTTTACATGAGGATTGGACGGTATTTTCGTGAATAACGAATTAATTTATAAATTTTTACAAATTGTTTAAAAGCATTTTCTTGAAAAATACATTTTAAGTGATTTTTTGAACAATTAAATTATTACTTTTTTATGACAATTATATTAATTTTAATAGAACATAGAGCTCCGAATCGGCAGTTTATCATCTTTCTCCTTTTACATGTTGATTGGAAGGTATTTTCTTGAATAACTAATTAATTTATATATTGTTATAAATTGTTTCAATGCATTTTCTTGAAAAATATAGTTAAAGAGATATTTTTTTTAAATAAATACAATAATTAAATATACAATTTTATGATAATTATAAAGTATTTTAATAAACAATAGAGTTTCAAATCTGGCAGTTTATCTCCTTTTTCCCTTTTACATGTTGATTGGAAAGTAATTTCATGAATTTACATTTTTACAAATTATTTCAATGCATTTTCTTTAAATATATAGTTTAAGTGCTATTTTTTTTTAAATAAATAGAACATTAAGTTATTACATTTTTATGACAATTATTTTGATTTTAATAGAAAATAGAGCTCTGAATCGAGCAGCATATCTATCTCCTTTTTTCCTTCTACATGTTGATTGGGGGGCAGGTTTGTATGTCCGTGTAACAGAAGTGGGGAATAAATCCTTGTAATTAATATCTGAAAGAAATGACAAAGAAAACATGTTTTTAGTAAAAACTTTTAGAACAAAGAAATTAAGTAGAATTATGATTTCTGTGTCTAATTTTTTAAACATTTTTCTTTTAATAATTAATAGATTTGTTTGTTTCGATATCGAAAAATATATATTATAAAATAACCTCAAAACTCAATAAAATCTATTAATTATTGAGTAGAATTATTTAATAATATTAGAAAAAATATAGTGGATGAAGTTGTTAGTTTTTTGTGTGTAGATACTTTATTATTTTGGCAAAAGATTTACATAAAATTTTATGTGAATTATTATTGAAATATTCTGCCTTATTTTGTCTATAAAAATAGTGTTTTTTTGCAAATGGTAAAAATACCAGACTTAAAGAAGTCGAAATCAATAAAAGCAATATTTTCCAGACTTTTTTGCTGTTTTCTGTTCCTTAAGGCTAAAAATATTGTATCAAAAGTTAATTTTTTATAAGTGATTTAAAATACTTGTTTTGGAAAACAAAAAATTTATATAGACGCGGTTTGTAGAACAGGGCCGTATTTCCTTTTGATTTATCATTGTTTGATTTTTCATAAAAATCATTTATTAATTCTAATTGACCTAAAAGTGTAATAATTTCAATGAGTAGAGGTTTTACAATTAAACCATTATTAGTTAACAAAATCAGATAAATGTCGAAATGAAGAACGTCTTTCTAAGCGGATGTCACACCTTTTGATCATTCACCTTTCAAATGTTACAAAACAACTTTCGTTCTTTTAGTCTTGTACTTTTATTTAAAACATTTTTACCAAATAAAAAGTTAATAAAAAAAATCTTTTTTCGCTGGATTGCTTTTAGAGTGGCTCGATTGAAAGTGATTTACTTTTGAACTTCCGTATTTATAACTTGGCTAGTTGTTGTTGTTTTCTTTCATTTGTGCATCTTTATTTGTAAATTTTCATCTATGTCTTTAACATTAAACTGGGTTAATGTACGTTGTTTTTTCTCTAATTAATTCATTTTTTTTTACATCAGCAAACATTTGCTACGTGAAGAGTTTTCATCGAAATACAACAATTTCTTAATATGAGATATAGAAAATCTTTTTAACGTTTCATTTAAGAATAAATTATTATTAAGTTATTAAATTAAATAAGGAAAACAAATATTTTCCTTTAAATTAATTTATTTACTAATTTTGTGCATTTTTTTAAATTCTCTTTTTATAGACAAAATGTTCAGTATTTCGTGGTCTTGTACTTTGCATCTGCCTAAATGTCACGTACGCCAATGTTGTGCGTTTTCCCCGAGAAATGGATAAATACGGGTTGGCGTATTTGGTACCATATTTGCTACTATTATTTCTAGTCGGTTTGCCCATTGTCTTGTTGGAGATAGCAGTGGGCCAGTTTTTGGGCCAGGGAGCGGCGCATACGTGGAGGGCATCACCAATATTTAAAGGTGAGTTCTGTTTTTTTGTTGTTGCTGTTGCATTTTACAGCTGATTCATTTAGAGTCAAGTTTAAAACACGATTTTATTGATTCGTTTGATACCGGAAGATTTTAGCAAATATTTTTCATTAAATATGTAGAGATAAAGCGCTTCGAAAGATTTTACAAAGAGTGGCATGCGAACTAGTGAAATGGAAGAACATTTTTAAAAAGCTGATTTTTTTTTTTTTGAAAAAGATACTGAAAATGTTTAAGCTTTTCCACTACTGGCAAAAAGGAGGATGGATGTTATCAAAATTTAAGCCTTTTCTAAGAAAATTTAAATAAGTCAAATTCTTAAATTTTTACTTTATTTTTAATAAATTTCAAAATAAGCTCTTCTACTTTTGGTAACTACTGACAAAAAGGAGGGTGATAATAAAATTCATTCTTTTACCAGAAAATTAAAAAATAGTTTTTTTTTTAAATTTAATACTATATTTTCAATAAATTTTAAATACTTCAGTTTTGGTAACTACCAGCAAAAGTAAATTTTTTTTGGAAATAATAAAATGTGTATAAAAATGGATACCATTCTTTCTTCTAAGACTTTGTCATCTATAATTCTACTACTAACCGCTCTCTTCTGTACATCCAGTATAAAATATTGTCGGTTCTTAAAAAATTAAAAATGTGAAGTGATAACTGCATTAGGCAGCTCTAGGAGAGATAATTAAAAAGAAATGACCATATTTGTCATCAACTCCTCCAATACTTTCTATAGCTCCACTATTTATAGACTGTAGACTACTAAAAGTATTAAATTTGACTCTAAAAGTTTGTACAACACATTTTTTAAAATTTTTTTATGGAACAAATATTTTTTGTCGCCTTGTGTTGTTCACTAAATATTATTATTTCAGGAGCCTGCATTATTAGCCGTTTTGCATCCTGGATCTCTACCATATGGGTGTCGCTACAGGCCGTAATGGCTTTAGGTTATATCGGCATGTTCTCATTTAATAGTTTTCCCTTCAAAGAGTGTCTGGGCAACTTAAGACTGGCAGCGGTATGTTTACAATAAATTTAAAATCAATATATATTTATGGACGTCTGTTATTATTGTTTTAACTTCTTTTTAGGATGGCTATGCGCTGAGCAATATTAGTGGCCAGGAGTGTATGGACAAAACTTTTCTTAAACCCTTCTGGGACAATCCATTATATTTTGGGTTATTATCGATTGGCTTGATCGGTTTGTGGGCTGTTGTTATGTTGTGGTAAGTGTTGCTTTTTCCATGCCTAATGAAAGTTAATAAAATCCTATTGTATTTTTTGCTTTCTCCTTAGCACCCACAACGGCCGCGTCCTGCGAAGAGTTTTATTTATTTTTGGTCTATTGGGTTTTCTACTTCTTTGCTGCGTTACCGGTTGGGAAATCCACAATTCTCTGGACAAACCTACACCCTATTTTCCGCCTTTGTATGGCTTTACTAAGGAATATCTGCTCGAAAGTAATTTATGGTTTAGTGCTCTTATGCAAGTAATATTTGCCCTGAATTGTGGCTTCGGCGTGTTACCCATGATAACAGGAAAATTTTTGTACAAAGGCGATGCTGTGCGAACGTCTGTGGTGTACTTGTGTTTCAATCTGTTAGTAAATGCCATATCAGTAACTTTATTTATGATACAATTCGACCATTCTGCCAATGGTGCTTATCTGATAGATGAACTAAAACCCCTGACCACCATCTATGATCGCATTTTATACGATAAACCCCACTATGAGTTGTGGGTAAAACTAATACCTGTCACGATCAATATTTTGGTGGTGATCTGCTGTTTTACAACCATAGTTGTTGGCGTGTATACTAGCACAAGATTAGTGCCACGCCATCCTAATTATGTGATCAGTTTGGTGGGCTTAGTGGCATCCATAATATCATTATCTGCCCCGAAATTCTACACCGCTAGACTCTTGGATTCCCGCATAGTTGGCACTATGGTCATAACAGCATTGGTTTTTGAACTAATCGCGGTGACCTGGATATATGGCGTTAAAAATATTTATACAGATTTAGAATTTTCTATCGGAAGGCCCATTTATAAAATTTGGCTGGGTTTCTGGTGTGTTTCTCCCGCCATATTGACTGGCCTCTTAGTGTGGTGGTGTTCCGATGACGATGAGTTCGATATATTGGCCACGGTTATGCCCAGATGGGCTCCCATATTGTTTGTGTTATTCATTATCCTGATCATAGCTTGCATACAAATATTTAGGCAAGTGGAATACAATTTCTTTGGCATGATATGTGAAGCTTCTAAGTCGGCCAAAGAATGGGGACCAGCAGATCCTTTGGCTAGGCACGCCTGGAAACAATGGCGTTCAGTGTGCCAAGACACCGGGCAAAGAGATTTTACCTTAAGACGCCGTGGTACCAGAGACTATACACATTCCATTAAAAAGGGTCAATATTCCACATCTAATAAGTACGCTAATGGCGGTGGTGGTGTATCAGGCCTGACTAACAATCAGCATAATTGGAAATCCTCTACACCAGGCAATAGTTCACCAAATTACAGTGGTTCTGTTTTTGGTGATTCGGCCATAGAAGAGGACATTAGTGTGGATAAGTTTCCGGGAATTTCACAACAGTTTGTTCCATTCCATAATAGTACTGAATTAAACAACAAACCGACAAGAGACTCCTCTCACAGAATGCGTAATCATCAGACACGTACAAGCAATCAAATGCCACAGCCACAACAACCACAGTCATTACAAAAACATCAACATCACAGTAGTCAAGTAGAATTGCGCAACTCAATTCCAGAAACCACTAAACATCGAGAAATTGTCTACATTAGACGTCTATCCTCGGAAGAGGGTCAACATGCTACACGCATTGAAATCACACCCTCCAATGAATCAATATCATACGCTCCCACCCGCAATCCCATGGCCAGATCCAGTGGATCGCATGGCAATGCCAAGAATTACGTAAAACGTTCTTCAAGCTCCAGCAAAATGGAAAATAACCGAAATATTTCAAAGCCAGCACCTTCGGCGGCCGATGTTAATGGCGATCATATTTGTTGGCGCAAATTTTCCATGAATCCTCAAGAATATTCTACGGAATTGTGATCTTCATAAAAACAAGACAAGATAACACAACGAATCTAGTGATTTTTCTCTATTTAAATTGTAAATAAGTTAAAACTTAAACTGAATAATTAAGGGCTACGAAATATTATTAAAACACAACAAATAACCCCCAAATATGAAAATGAATGTTTGAAACTAGAAACATATAAAAAAGACTGTGTTAAATAAAAACCGAATTAAATCCTTAATTATTTATCTATGCATCCAAATATTCAAATATAAGTACATTCCCAAATAATATTTACAAAAACAAAAAAAAAAGACTTTATTTTCATAGAAAAACATTAATATTCTTTAATTTAAATATTTATGTAATATGTAATGAAAAGCAAAAACTAAACGAAAATAATAAGTTAAATCGATATTAGAGTATGTACCAGAGATGCTCGATTAATCAATTACTCACACTGCCCGACTAATCACTGTATGCCTAAAAATCAAATAAACAATTAACCAAGAGAGTTCTAATTAGCTAAAATGCTGATTAATCAATTACTTTGAATTCCGATTATTCAAATTGGAATAATTTTATTCAAAAAAGTAAACTCAAGTTGTTTGAAATTATGATTAATTGCTGGAAGTATTGTAGAAATTTGGGGCAACTGTGTAATTCCTCGCGAAACGACTTACACAGAAACCCCTTAGGTAAGCCACAAAATAAACCGATTGAATTAATAGATTGTTAACAAAATATTCAATTCGTGTGTCTTACAAGATTACTGTACTGAAATGAACCATTAATTATGATTTTGAATAATGAAATCAGAGATCAGAGGTGCTACTATATATTTCAATTGTAAAAGGAAATTCTTAAGATTTTTATATTATTCCTATAAAAATTCCTTATAATTTTCTTTCGATTCGATTTACAGAGTAGCTCTCTACAAATAGTCGATTAATCACGAATTTGAATAATCAAATTCTTTGATTAATCAGATAATTGATCAAACATACATGTGATTAATCAGAAAGTTTGACTAACCGATTAAGCGCACATCTATAAATTGAAATAATCTCAAAACAAAAAAGATATTCTATTTACATCGAATATTTTTATAAAACAATTAATTGAATTAAACGAGAAACTTTACATTAAGGGTATTCAGGTGTACAAGCAAGTAAACTACAATAGCAACTTACAAAAATTTGCCATACGTTTGTTTGCTGTGACAGAAAGTACCCTTATTAATAATGTAAAATATATTTTTCGCAATACATCATATTTCTGTAGTTATTAGTTTTTTCTTTTTTTTTTGTTTGTATTAAGCATTTATTATGATTTTAATTTAATATTAAATTAAAATAATTATTGTCATAGTTATTATTCTTATTACCATTATTATTATTATTACATGTTGTATATTGTAATTGTATTTGTTTGTGTAAATACTTAAACATTTTAAATAATATACAGATTAGAAACCAAATTTTATAGATTTAAAAATCCATAAAAAAGAGAAACAATCGATATAAATAGCAGAGAATTTATTGTTCTCTAATTGATTAAGAATAAACAATATGAAAAGAAGTTTTAACAAGTTCTTTTTATTAATAATTTATTTTTTGAGAATTGGAAAATTATTTTGAATTCTTCCTGGCCAAATATTTATCCCCAGTGGTGTTTTTTAAAGGGCACAAAAATCTATTCAAATAATGCTCATGGTGTATTTTTTAACTAAATACATTTCTTACATGCCATCGAGCCTATTTTCAGTCGCTTATCTAGTAATTTATGGCTAATAAACAGGGTTATGACAAACGAAAACAGTTGCCATACGTAACATATGAAGCTCAGTTGCTACCGATAATCAAACCCTAAGTTTTGAATTCTGAAATTCATTCTCCAGCGGGTTATGTCTACATAAACATTCATATTTTTATTATTATTTTATTTTTTTTTGATAAATAAACATTTTGGAGGTAATTCTGGTGTACGAATTTAAGCAATTTTTATATAAAACACATGTCGATAATGAATTTGCTGTTTCATCATATTCAGGTTTATTACTTTTTGAAAAAATCTTAAATATTTGACTTATATTTATTTATTTTTAAAATGGTGCTTAATTAAGTGAATTTATTATTCAATTCAGTTCACAAATGAACATCCAGAGCCACTTGGACACAAAACAACATGTTATATGGGTTATTTTATTGTTCGATACACTCAATCGAATTTATTTGCGCATTAGAGGATTAATAATTTTTACAATAATATTTATCACAACAGTATGTTGCATATATGAAATTTATCTTTTATGACCGAAATAAATTGAGCTCAATATTCTAAATAAGTACGAAATGAACGCTTTTTATATTTCTTGAGTCAAAAACGGGTTTTATTTAACTCTGACCTCTAGTAAAAATAAAATTTTAATATTTCAAAAAAATAAATCCGATGTAGCACTTCATGAAAGTTAGAAGAAAGAATTGTATCGAAAGAAATTTAATTACTTTATAAAAGTCTTGCTCGTACAGTTTTACACAGGGTTACAAGGTTTTCTTTGTATTTAATCAAAAACAAAAATTAATCTTGCATTTGATTAATTTTTGTTTAACTGATTAAAAGTTAAGGCCATCGCCAAAATTCAGAAGCACTTCATAGTTTCTTAAAGTTCGTGTACAAAAAGAACAAACTCGAAATAACTTCAATTGCGAAAATTTGATAATGAAAAAAATATATGTTTTTACAACTCAAATAAGAAATAGTACGGGTTTTCATGGTTTATAATAACGGAAGATAAATATTTATCACTTCCATTATAAATTTAATATCAATCAAATTTATTTTACTTTCTTTAGAAAAACCAACACAATAAATAAATCAAAAACCCAAAGAAAACGAAAATCGCTCAATTCCATCATAAGATAAAACAAAATCTCTCAAAACCAAAATACTTTGGAAATAGTTTATTTTGGTCTTGAGAAATTTTATTTGAAATTGTTTTTCAACTACAACGAGAATTGTGAGTCAAGCAAATATAGACATATATTTTGAACTAATTAATTAATTAAATTGATTACCATCACAATGATGGTGATCGTTTTGTGTATTTGAGTTGTTTGGAAATTAATTGATTTGTAAATAGAAGCCAAGTGTACGCTCCTCTAGCAGCATGATCGCAGATAATTAATGAATGAATTGAATTGAATTGGTTTTTATTTTTTTATTTGAAACTATTGTTTTACTCACACAACACGATAGAAAAGTTTGAATTTATTTAAACTTTAAGAGCACTGAAATTGCAGTCTTGTAGAAGTCATGGAAAAAACTACTGCATAGAGTTGTTGAGTAAAAATTTGCCTGCTTCATCTAACGATCTTTAAAATGTGTATTAAATGTTGTACAAGTCAAAACAAGGCAATTAATTAGATAAAAATATGCACACGTTTAACAAAACACGATTTTAGAGAATAGACACGTAAAGGAACTCTTTTGTGACACCGAATAAGAGGAACAAGAAGAATGTACGTTTATGTTGTTTTTGCTTCTTCTAAACTGCACCGTTTTGTAGCCAGATTTCCATGAATATGCAAAAACATGTAGCAGACAAACGGTGGGATACCGTAAGCCACACTTTAATAGTTTTTTGTTAGTATTTTTGTAGCAACTATTTGTTAGCCCATTGTAAATGCATAATAAGTTAATTATTAACAAGTAGTACATGGACTTATTTTATTTAAGTCTATTTCTGTTATTATTTCTCTGCTATTTTAATAATTTTTTTTTCGTTATTTTGATTGCTTTTTATATTTATTGTGAGTCTTCTTTAAATCGGTTGGTTACTTTCGAGGTGAACTTGATTTTTGTCTATATTTAATTTCTAGAAAATTCTAACTAATAGAAATAGAAACAAGTTTGGAAGATGTGAATATAAAACAATCAAAATAATTTTCATAATATTTCGATAAACTGAAGTGCTTTATAAATTCATTATTAAATGCTTTTTGAGTTGAAATTATTTAGAACTTTTCGCTGATGATTTTTTCTTGCTTAAGTCCACGTTTTAGATGAGATATTTTTCTTTGTCTTTTTACACTTGGAGTAAAACACTGTTACACTTGTTTTACAATTTTATTATTAACGGTCTAATTTATAAAAACATAAAAGAGTTTAATTACACATATATAAGAAAAATTTCATATATTTTTGTATTAAAAAATTTTTATATTTACAAAAAATTGTTGTGTGGTTTTGCCTACTCTCAGCAAACAAGAGGATAATTTGTAGCAACAACCATTTTTATTTTCAATATCTTTGAAAATTTAGCACATGGAATATAATGCTTGAAGTCTTGGCTATAAGTGGCGAAATGTATTGCTCATTTACTACTACAACGTCATAACTCAGAAAATATGTTTTTAGAACTGTTTATGCAGATTTAATCCACACATCGTTCTTGTTGTTTTGTAAAAGTTTCATTGAAATATCTCATATATTTTAGTCCTGAGAGAAAAATTTATTTTTAGATTTCCATAATGTTGTTAGTGATTTTGACATTTTAAAAGCTTTTTATGCGAAACAATTTTTTTTGAGTTATGATACTATTACAGTAAATGAGCGATATCTTTTTCCATACAAAATTTGCCTAAAACCAGTAACAAAAAATTTTAAAGAATACATAAAACAAACAAAAGAATATTCGCTGTTCGAAAATCTTTTTCCTACTATTTTATAAATTTTTTTTAATCAACTCTCTTTTTTGTGTTACTTCATGGCAACGTTTTAATAAAGTTGGAAAAACTTTACAAAAATAATTGAAAATATTTTTGGTATTCTTATTTGCGTATTTCATGCGAACTGAATAGAGATATAATTTTGGAAATTTTCAAAACAATAAAATTTTTCGAATTTTTTCCTTAACGAACAGATTAAAAGAATTTGACCCGGTTTGTTGTAGTCCATGCGGGGTTTCAATCTTAAGAGGTGTTTTTGAACCATTCCAAGAGATTTTATTATTATGTTATTAAAAAAAAAACACGTTAAAAAAAGTTTTTTTTTTATATTTTTTTTTTGGCAAGTCTTGATATCTCCAGGCTCGAATCGGTTAAAATTCACAGGAAATCTAAGTTCAGTAGGACTCTTTAGAATGTCATTAGTTTGATGCCGTTCGAAAGTTATATTTACACACATAAACACACAGCTACACAGACCCACACACACACACAGATCCACATACACACACACCCACACACTCACTGACACACTGAGGAGCTCTCAGAATTAATAAGGGAAGCTTCCCAGGATCTCAAAACGTCTAGATCTGATGAGAACTCGATTTTTTCAAAACGGGGTAAAGCCAATAACTTCTGCTTTAATATTAAAATTTACCCAGCGCGGAAGCTGAGAAACATTCCATACATAAGTAGTGCATATCACTAGCAAAGATGAGTCCTTCAATTTCAATTAACGAACGAAAACATTCTTTATAAAAACATTCTTTTATATAAAAATAAATATTTTAAGATTTTCACACCTTCAAGACATTTTTGAGTGAATTTATTCGGCCATTTAACATGTAAATCTAAAAGCTTAGAAATCTTTATATCAGTAAATTATACGATATTTAAATAAACATATTTTAAGTATTTCCTATTTAAATAAAAAACCAGAAAATGGCAAAAACTGAGTCTATACCAAATAAAAAACTGGCCAGTTTTTAATAACCACCGGAGATAATTTGATAAAATATGTTGTGAAAATAAAATAAGGAAATAGATGAAAAGAATAAAAAATTATATATTCAAATTGACTAAAACAAAATAAAAAAAAAAAAAACATTTAGTTGTGTTTTTGAAATGTTACAGGAAAAACAACCACGCCCTAAACGGACAAGTGCGGCCAAGTTTGGGAAAGTAAATGGCAGCATCTAAACATGCCGATTCGATTTCCATCTCTGCCATACAAGAGGATCAAGTTTTGGAAAGGAAGTTTCACAAAAATTAAATTTGCAGAGGTCAGCTTTAAATGAAAAATTGTAGCCGTCCATCTCTTACGATTTGATTTAATGATAAAATGCTGCCACAAATATGAATATTAATCACGCTGGACAAAAACAATACAAATGCAACAAATTCACATCGCATAACCTCAAGTTATTCAGAAATATTTCATGTTGTTCACTTTGAACTCGTTTGAGAGCGTGTTCTAGGAAAGCGCTTCACTGCTTGTATATAAATAATTTATTTATCCGTTCATTAATATTTATAAACCTTTAGGCCGGAAATGTTAAATTTGCTTCAAATGCCAACAAACGAAAACGCCAACATTCAAGGGGAAAGAAACCTTTAAAATGCAGAAATAAGAAACAAAATTAAATTCAATGACATTTTTTCATTGAGAGCGCGCATTCAGCGTCAAAACGCTGATAATAATAATGTTTCGATGCGTTTGTTATTCGAGACATAATTTATACCGCAAACTGACTTGTGAATGAACCAGCTTTTCGATTGTTTTTTTCTTTTCTTTCTACGTCATTCATAAAAAAGTAGTTGACAACTTCATCAGCTTTTCTTTTTCGTGTTCCAACTGCCACTGCATGTTTTATATGGTTAATTCAAGTTTAAACTGCCACGCTTTTTGCTAATAATCATATAATTATTGCCGATGCTCTTTGGTTTGTTTATGCATTTGCTTTGCTTTTAATGTTCAGTTTTTAATTTAGTGTTTATGGAGAAAAATTTAAAACAAACGAAATATTTTAACAATCTAATTTTTGAAGGAAACACTTAATCAAAACAACAACAATTAAGAGTATAAAAAAAGAATTTAATTGAAAATGCAAAATAAATAATAAAGCAATAATTAAATAAATGAATAGATAGTATTTGATATGGAGTTAGAGATGCCAGCATGATTGGGCATGCTAACTCAGCAAAAAAAATTGCATTTATGATCGATTACTTGGGATTTTTTTTAAAGAAAATTTCCTACTCATGAAGGGCAAATTGATTATATCTTCCTAGAAAGAACTAGCGGGTAAGGAGTTAAAGTTATACACCAACCGAAATTGTAAAATGTAACAAGTGGCAGAAAAGTTTATAGGGAAAAGAAAAACACCCGTTCCACCACGAAAAAAAAATCGGGGCCAGATAACCACATTCGATATCTATCGTAATTTCACTGAAATTCATATACAACATTTGGTGGATATAGAATGCCGTAATTTTCCGCCTGTTTCACGTCACCTTGCACAATGGGGATTTTTAATACAAAATTGGCAATACTTCTGCGGCCTCGAAGTTCGATTTTATTTAACTTCAAAAGGGTTTTTTTTTCATGAGGGCATAAACAATTTATGACATTTAAGCCGGTGCCAAATTAACAAATAGTTGTGATCTAATGAAATAAGATTTTTCTGAGGCCAGACTTTCTTGTTCCGGAACTGAACAAATTCCACATCTGATATCTGTATTGGTTTCCGGTTATAGTTCAAAAGATATGCGTCCAAATCAATTAATAATTTAAGTGATGAATTTTCCCTCCCATGTCGAGCGCCATGTGAACAAATTTTATCGGCAATTCACCTCATATTTTTATTTGATCTGCAAAATATTTTGTTTCTTTTTCACGATATTGTCCTAGTCCACACGTTCTCTACTTCAGCCAAACTAATGGAAACTAATTTGATAATTTTTTGAATGGTTTTCTCTTAATTGTAAATATTATTTTTATAGCAGCCGATGGTTTTAATACGAAATTTTTGTTCTTTCGACAAGCCTGTGACTTGTGTTAAATTGATTTCCTTAATTGGGATGATATTTCATTATATAAAAAAATAAAATTCTGTAAAACTTGTTTAAAATTGGGTTGACCTCCAATCGCGTCCATTTTAACGCTTATAAAATATTTTGTTTATTTAATTGCAGTCGTTTCTTTTTAACCTTTTGTGTTTTTGGTATTTTGGCTTTAGAAAATCTTTTACATGACTGTTTTTTTTTTATAAAATAATATAAAATATTTACTAAATTATTTTATAAATAATATTCAGATCGCCCGTCGACAATTTCAATATTTGCAATTTATTTATTAAAAATATGTGACATAATTAGCTTCATTGAGACTTGTAGCGTTCCCTTTTGTAAAAATAAATTGTATGATGAGTGTTACATGTGATTTGAAAACATTCTGAAATGCTCACCAGAAGTTTAAGAAGTGATGAATATTTTACGTTCACAAAAAAAAAAACACACGTTTTGGTGTTAAACAATAAAGTTCTCCTACAATGACAAAGGTTTTTAAAAACGAACTTAAACAGTGGGCCATAGAATTGCATACAAGAGACTGGCAGCACTCTACCGTAGGTAGGGTGACCAGAATTCTATGGGGTGACCCAGATGGTGAAAGGACAAGAGAGATCCTAACATTGAGAAGGCCAGTACATCGGAAACTGGTTCATTTGATAACAGGACATGCAGAGTTGAGGACTCACCTGGCACGCATGGGTATGGCGGTTGACATAACATGCAGAGCTTGTCAGGAGGAGGACGAAACACTAGAGCACTACTGGTGCCACTGTCCAGCTTTCAACCAGGTCAGAAGACAAGTATTTAGTCAGGGGATAATAGACTCCAACTCTTAGAGACTCCAACTGGAGGGACTTAAGAAGATACATTGAAGAGAATAGGTTCCTAATGTAACCAAATCCTAAGGTTTTATTTTTTTTTTTTGGAAGGCACCGGGGAGGTCCCATAGAATGGCGACTTCTAACTATAGAGTGCACAACAGGCCTTTTTTTTGCGGCCTAGGTATAATCCTTGTGGGTTTGGGATGATCATGCCCCTCTTATCAACCTAACCTAACCTAACCTACAATGACAAAAACATAAAAGACAATAACAAATCAGCTGTTAATAAAATAAAGTGCAACACTCAGTCTCCTTTGATGAAAGTGGGAGTTGAATATGAAGTTTTTTTTTTTTCTTTTTAAGGGATAATTAGAAATTAGAATTTTTTCAGTTTTAAAACAACACGTATTTTTCAACAACACTCTCCAGCGAAGTAAAAATAGCTAAAATAAATTTTCTATCTTCTCGTTTTTCATCTGTGCTTTTCACACTTTTATGTTTTTGGTTTATTATTGCCTTAATCTTATTTTGGAATTGAGTTTTTAGTGCGCTTTTCTTAAAAATCATGTTATTTTTATTTAATTTAATTTATTATTTAAGAAGAGATTTGCAGCACATTCAGACAAGCCATGAAATTGCAGACAAGCCATGAATGAGCACAATTAAGGCTCAATTTAAAAAAAACAATGAATCCATTAATTTATTATTTATTTATCGATTATTTTCTTTGAAGCCATTATTAAGGATCATAGAATATTATGAACAAATCAAATGACAACTAAAATTGGATCAAGGACTTAACAGCCGTTAAAAGGATTTTATCGACCGGGTTGTGTATCTGGTACAAAGTTTAGAAGATCTTTATTTTGCTGCCGTCATATAAATTTATAATAAAAACTGCCTTCTAGATACTCATAAATCAACTACCAACATATTCATTGTTACACCTCATTCGATTTTTATTAGACGTAAATGGGTCTTTATATTTAAATTTTCAAATTAATACTTCTGTATAAACGCTTCTAATTCATTTCTATTCTGTCTGCCAATTTCTAATAAACAAATAATTAATGAGTTTATTTACTGTTATATAAATATTAAAGCATGCATGCATGTGTCTGTGAGTGCAGTTGGCGAATACAAAACGAGATCGCAAATTTCTCCAAGCGTTTGTTGTTCACAACAAATGAAATAAGTTCAATAAGAATTTAATAATTTAAGCAGAAACAGTTATAGTGATGATAAGTAGAAGTGACGATGTGTGTGTGTGTGTGTGTGGAGTATTAAAAATTCAATTTAAAATTTGAAATGTTTTAACGGAAAGTACAATCTATTTGTTTAATCAAATTTGTAAAAAATATAACATTCACACAAAAACACACACACACACTCTCTTTTAATATTGATCGCCTTTAAATTATTTGTATGAAAAGAAGCAGCAAAATTAAAGAGAAAAAAATTACAATTAAATTTTTTTAATTTGTTTTAATTGCTGGCAGGTAAATGTTAATTAAATCTTCTATTTATATTCAACCATAAATAATTTCAATTTATTTATTTACCAACCTGTTATTCCGGGAGCAAATCCGAATGAATGTACTGGTAGTCCTGCAAGGCCCTGGTATCTGCAAATATATAAAGAAAAATAGTTAAAATATCTTTAAAGACATCGGAACTTAGATATATAGACACTATAAAGGAAGAGATTTTCTTCATTATAAATAAATTAATTGGAATTAATTTTTCAATCAAATAATTTTATAGTTCAATTTAATGTTCTTCTAATTTCTTCGATCTTATGGATTTTTATTTTTTAATTCTTTCTGAGCAAAAGATCCACAGTACTTTTTTAATACAAAAAACTTGTAAATTCTTTATTTGAATCCAATATTTCGCTACCAACAATGTGTAGCTTCTTCAGGGATATTTTCAACAATTGATATATATTTAAGAATTGTTATTTTTTTTTTTTTTTGATCTTGTTGATTCTTTTTTCTCATATTCGTTTGTTCCAGTTTTTAAAGAACAAACCAAAAGAGGCTTTAAAACTTTAAGCTACCAAGGGAGTGCGCACGCTTGAGGGAAATGTTTCAGAGTATGTATTTTTATCTTTCGAAAACGAATTTATTTGGATGGAATTTTATGTTGGATATTTTAAAGAGTTATTATTTTTTTTTTTTGCGAAATATCTGTTTTCTTAGAATTGTTTTTCCATAAGAATTGCATAACTATAGAATTTCGTTTAATGGGAACACGTTTCGTTTGTCCGAAATTAATTTATTAAAAATTTCGCACGAGAGAAATAAAATTCCTGTTAATTTTCATTTCCTTTTAATAGAATTCCACTCTATATTCTGTTGCTTCTTTGTGCAAATATTTGCACAAAAATAAGGCTAATTTTTTATTTACATGTGGAGCAATAACTTCGCGCCGTTGCACAATGGCCTCATTTCACACTGTTCTTCATACAACGTTTGTATTTGGTTTATTATAATTAATTTTATTTTTTATGGAATTTTATTAAAATTTTAAATTTATTTTATTTTGAAATTCGAAAACTTTATTTTTGTAGTCAAATTCTGTTTGCGCAAACCAACCTGCGTCATCGGCGAACAGGCCGTATATTTATCAATTTGAGTTTCGTCTTAATTTGCCCTGTTATCGCTGACGAACTCTTAACGAAATATTGAATATAAATTAAATAAATTATTTATTAAAATATAGACAAACGACCCGGAGCTCAATAAATATATCAAAATAAGCTCATTCATTTCAGGCTGTCTGTAGCGCTTTTAATATTTGCAAAGAAAAAAAATTATTAAAATTAAGGTTTATTGATCTGACGCATAAGCAATAATACAAAGAACAAAAGAGGTAAAACAGGAAAGACAAATTTTTAAATGGACATGAAATTTAGTTTATTCGAAAGATTATCTTCTTGGAAAGATAAACTTCCAGCATTATGAATTGAATATGACTTCTCGCATATGATCGCTCTCAGCTGGTTCGGACGTAGTCTAGTCCGAAGGTCCAATTTTCGATAAATTTTCCAATATGTCAGGCCGTACATCGGCAATAACGCGGCGAATGCTGTCCTCCAAGTGGTAAATCGCTTCGGTCCTATCGGCATAGATTAACAACTTCACGTATTCCTATAGAAAATAATTTGGCGGCGTTGAACCGCAAGATTTGGCAGGCCAATTCACGGTAGTGAAACGTAAAATTATGCGGTTACTAAACGTTTTCTTAAATAAGTAAATTGCGGCACGAGCTGTGTGGCTTCGCTCGTTACAATTGTTCAATTGGTGAAGGAAATAAAAGTGTTGCCAATTAAAAGTTTTAGAACTCTAATTTTGCCCTCGAAAATTTCGGGCGAAAAGTGCAAAAGTGTTCTTTCGCTAATAAAACATCCAGTGCAGATATTATCGCTGATGGGGAAAACTCCTTAAAAAAGAAGAAACCCATCCTGAGTTGCATGTTTATAAGAGTTTTTAATTTCCCGTTAGGAAAACGGAAAATTTTAAAAAATCGGAAAGTTATTGGTTTTACCTCGTTCTGAAAAAATCGAGTTCTCATCAGATATCCACGTGTTGAGTCCTAGGAAGCTTACCCGAATAATTTCGAGGACTCGTCACATGTCTGTATATATGTATGCGTGTGTATGTATATGTTGTGTGAGTGTGTGAAAGTGTATGTATGGATGTGTGCATAACTATTGAACAGCTGAATTAAATAAAACTAAACTTGTAGCATTCTGAAGAACATGTCTGAACTTAGAAATCCTATGGATTTGAACCATTTTAAACCGGTAAATTTCAAGATTTAAAAAAAACTTTAAAAAAGAGTTTCTGAAAGTGGTTTCTACTACTTCATCGCTCAATTCCACGAACTAATCAGCTTGAAATTTAAAAACCACGTCGATCACCGCAGACCGCGTCAAAATCGGTTAATAGATTCGTGAGATATCGCGAACACAGTTGCCACTGTGGTACAATTGAACCAAAAATGGTTGTTTTTTTTACGTTTGGTTCGCTGGTTAATTTTTTTTCTTTTATGAAAAGTTAACGATTATAATATAAATAAATTTTGAAAGTATGAAATTTACTTGTTATAATGTGATTTTTTGAAATTGTTTGTGAATTTTTATAGTTAATTTATTTAACATAATTCTCAGATGGTTTTTGGAAGTCTTTTAATAAGTTGAGAAGTTTGAAACTTTGCAAAACTGTAGTTGAAGTCTACTGACGATTTGGTAAGAAGCGCCGATGAAATGCATATAGACATTGCTTAACCACCCAACAAATAAATTTCATATTATAATAGTATAATGACAATATGTCAAAAAATTAGTTTATTAAATTTTGAAAGTTTTATCATGCCTGTAAAAATGTATTTACGAAAATTATTACTCTTCACATAAAGTAAAAGATTTCATTCGTTTACAACACTTGATAGTAATCGATTATTACCTACTCACAGTGGTAAATCAAAACGCTATATTGGCAACACTGATCGATTGTTACTTTTGTTTACAAGTCAGAAATTGACAATTTGACTTCAGCGTAAAAAGTATTGTATTATGCTGGTATGCAAATAAAATTGAAAAAATTGGTTCTCTTTTTTTATTTTGATTCTTTTTCTTATGGATTTTGGTCCCGAAGAAAAATTTAGAGTGGCAACAGTGATCGCGAACGAAGAAATTCAAAGAAAAAGTCTGTTTTTTTTTTAAATAACTGAAAGATTTTTTCTAAGTTCCAATGGAACAATCCCGTATTGCTTTTTGCATATGAAATTCGTCTCATTGCAAATTCTTAGCTGAAAATGGAAAATTTTAATATTCGGCGAATTCGAGTTCCAAAAGCTTTAATTGATGGAATTCATTCAATACAGCCTGTTTGTAGGACAGATCTGAATTATGGTTGACAAAATATTAAAATATTACTTGCTCTAAAGTCGTAATTTTGTTTTTATTCTAACTATTTTTCTACTTGGCCGCGATAAAAGCGCGAACGTAATTTTTTCTAAGTGAACAGTTGCATGCGATCTCGTTAGCAGGATCATTAAATAAATTCAACTTTGCGTGTGTGAATTCCGGAATAAATTAATATGATTTTGTGACTTGAATTTTTTCAATAATACTTTTCCAATAATTAATAACTTTTTCATAAATATTTAAAATTCCCTTTTTCTTTGTATTGAAATCAATATTTCTAATAAATTTATGCAAATTGAAACCTGTTAAATTGTCGTTAATATTTTTTTTTTTTTTGCAAACGAGCCTGTTTTCTTTGCAGAATCGATTCTTTAATAATTCAATAACAACTTTTACTTTTTGGACGATTGCTTTTACTTGAAATTCGCGTCAAATTGAAATCGTGATTGTCTATATTTTTTCTATATATTTTTCAACAATAGATGATAATATGAAGAATGTATCAAAAAAAAAAAAAAAGCTCAATAAATTTATGTCATAGAACCTGTACTAAACAAAAATAAAAAAATAAAAAAAAAACATTATGAAAAAGCGACAAAAAAGATCTTCAAAAACGTGTCTACCTACAACACCAACATCAAAAGTTTTTTATCTTCAGACATGATGATCATGATGATGATCACCATTAAAAAAGCATCAAATAAACATAAAACATGATCACAATTTTTTCAAAGTTTTTTCGGTTGCTATATTTTTGCTGGCTCTGAATTGTTGATAAGAACAAGTTTTATTTTAGTTATACATTTTATTTTATTTTTTACTTGTCTGTGGATTTAAATAATTTGTATTTTATAAAACATTTTTTCTTTAAATTTCAACTGCGAACTATTTGCATAAAATTTTTTTTTACTTTTTGCCTTTAAAAAAGAGAAGAATTATGTTGAATAATTCACTGCTAAAATGTTCATGACAACTTGGCAAACTGATTTGAAGCTTTTAAATACAAATAAGGAAAGCGCAAACGATATTATCTAATATGACATGATTTGGGGTATTCATAAGGTGTCTTACCAAAACATATTGTGATATTAACGAATAGTTTTAAAGCAATTTATATATATTTCTATTTTATTTCATATCATTAATAGTTGGGGGATTCATAAAGTGTCTTATTGTAATAAAATTGTGCAGTTTTAAAACAATTTTAATATATTTTTATTCTCCTTCATATCAACAGTAATTTTCCATTCGTTGGTTATGCTACTGTTATACATAATTATTTTTCGGAAATATGTTGCCTTAAGCTAAAAATACAGACATTTTTTTTACATTGTGGCACAAGCTGGTGTATGTTTTTACTATGTCGTACCGCTTAAAACTGTGAAGAAATTATTGAAAATAAGAAAAAAATATTGCTTATATCGTTAAAAATTACGAAACTTTTTCATAAATAAAAATAAATTTTAATTTGTTTGAGATATTTTCCCTTAAGTATTAAACACTTTCGGGGCAGCAGGCTACTGACTACAATAAGTACATACTGAAATATACCTATTAATGCGAACACCATTATTTTTACAACAGCAAGGCAACACGACTGCGGGTTGTTGTCCATGCTAGTTTTTTTCGAAGTCGAACTAAATTAATTTTTGTGGGCTACATGACAAAAAAAAAAAAAAAAAAAAATCTGCTGATATCTGATAATAGAAAATAAAAATACAAAAAAAAAATATTACAAAATTGGAATGATATTTGTGTCATTCTTATAACGCGTGTTTTTTTACAGTTAGCATCACTGATTTATTTAACAGCTGATTGTTGCTTTTTTGTTTAGTTCTCTTTGAAATTTCATTATGAATCGACTTTAACCAAAGCAACGCGCTTAAATTTATGAATTTTTTTTTCAATGTAATTGTTGTATTCATTAAACTCATCTATTCAAAATTTTACTTTCCGATGAAGCCCATTTCTGGTTGAATGAGTCCGTAAATAAACAGAATTGTCGCATTTGGAGTGAAAAGAATCCACAAGCTTTTGTCGAAACACGATAAAATTCACAGAAAATTACTGCTTGGAGCGCTTTATAAGCTGGCGGAGTCATTGGCCCATTTGCCTTCAAAAACGACGATGTTTAGAATGTTACTGTCAATACCGAACGGAAGAGGATCATGATTCAAAATTTTCTCGTACCTCAATTACGTGGCATTAGACCTGCTGGTACGTGATTCTAACAAAACCAAGAGAAAAATAGCTAAAGGGGCATTACTGATATACAAATAAACTATTGCAACTGATGTTTATATCACACTAATTTTGCCAGAACTCAATTGACAGATCTCTGAAGCAAAAGGCACGACATTCAAAAAGTCAGGGAACCTTCCATTTTCAGACCACTCTGGCGTCACGGTTTATAAAATCTATTCTAATTTGGTTTTATAAACTTATTTATTTTTTTAATATGATTTTTATAAGCTTCAATGGTATCTTTGTTTCATTCTCCTTGCATATTGTGCTTCCACGCGTATACTTAATATTATTAATAAAGCTGCTCATACGTCCTACTGTACAAGATTGATGGTGTGGTCCATGTTCTTATCTTCTTATAATGTGTAAGTATTTTTACACGCTTTCGAAGCATATTAAAGTAACAAAATTTTAAATAATTAATTAATTAATTAAGAAAACTGCAAAAGAGGCTTTTTAAAGGGAAGCGAACTCAAGAATTAAAATAAATTCAAAAATAAGCCAACATACAAGAGTCGGGTGCTTTGTGACCCATTTTTTATATATCAAGTGCCCGCATCCCTTTTTACAATAGTATCTTTATTTTGTTTTATTATTGTTTCCGCCTTATTTAAATTTAATTCTTTGATTTATTTTGGTTCTTTAATTCGTATTCTTCAGTTTTATTTTTTAATTATATTTATTAAATTGCGTACTCGATTATAATTCGTTATTTACAACAATCACATATAATTTATGAAATAATCTTTATAACAACTTGTGAATACCCTTAATTGTGACACTCCATATATCCGAACTATTTGAATAAAGTATTTGACTATAAATAAACACATCTTATCTATTCACACAATCATCATTCGCATCCACAAAATCATTGACATCCTCATAAAAATCGCTCTCCAAATTTGTTCTATCTCAACACACTAGTTTTCGGTATAATTACAAAATCTTATCACTGGAGTTAATAAACAAAAAAAGCTGCTATTAATTATCTATTTCTATTTTCCCTTCTTCACATTTTATGCAAAAACCAACGAATTAGCAAAATATATTTTGGAACTCCAAGTTAATGACAGCAGAGTTTGACGCAAAAAGAAAAACTGGTTTCACAGAATGACAATTATAAATAGCGATGGCCAAATTGGATTTATGTAAATTCAATTATTAATAATCATAATTCAAATAAATGTCATTTCGAACAACAGCAACAACAACACAGTTCGCGTCAGAACACATCCTGGAAGATATTTGTGTTTGTTTGATTGCCAAAGAATTATTGAAATGAACATGTTTTTTATGTTTTCCCCACGTTCAGTGGAGGCCTAAACAGATTTTATTATTATTTTGTTTTATTTATAATAGTAATAAAACTTTATGAAACTATTGGCATTTTATATATTCAAATTATTTGATATTCTAGTTTTACTTAAAGCTCATTTTCATAATGTTTTATAAAGAGTTCAATAAAATATTTATGAATGAGATTTTCAAATTTATTTTAGCATCTTTAATTTACTGCACAATAATTTAATGCATGTGCATGTGTAGATACATGTGTATGTGTGTGTGTGTGTGTGTTATACACACACACATATCGATATTTCATAAAAAAATTGTATACGGTGTTTTTTATAGAGTGATACAACTTTGAGTTGGCATCACTGCTTTATTTGACCACCCATTTAACAGCTGATAGTTGCTTTTTGTTTAGTTTGCTTTGACATTTCATTATGGATCGACTTACATCAGAGCAACACGTGCAATTGTGGTAATTTTTAATCAAAATAATGGTTCTGTTCGTCAAACTTACCGTGCACTTCATCCATTCAAAATCTTATTTTCCGATGAAGCCCATTTTTGGTTCAATGGGTACGTAAATAAACAGAATTGACGAGAATCCACAAGCTTTTGTCGAAACACCATGACATCCACAGAATATTACTGTTTGGTGCGCTTTATGGGCTGGCGGAGTCATTGGCAATGTTACTGTTTGTGATAATTGGTGTTCCAGATTGCGTCTTGTACGCGCCAGGCATGGCGGCCACATGACCGAAATCATATTTAAACATTAATGTCATAAAATTTTCTATCCAATAAAGACCGTTTCATTGATATCAAAATTATATTACTATGTTTTATTATGATTTAAACTTGTATCACTCTATAAAAAACACCCTGTAATAAAAATGGTTTTTAAAAAATCCATGTTTTAGATAAAAGAAATAAAAAGCAAAACATCATGCTGCCGTAAATAATTATTTAACAATTTTACAAAAAGTCGTTCAAAGAGGAGTGTCAATAACAATTCAATAACAATTTAAAGAATTAATAACTGAAATAAAATTTCAAGTAAAACACGAACTAAAACTGCAGTCGCACGTGCAAGTCTTTCACTTCATGAACGTCATACTTTTTTTTCCTTGGACCAGTCCTCAGGGCATAAATGTAGGGGAGTCATCCCTACGATCTATTGCGCCAGAACTTAAAGTGAAGGAATAGCTAAAATAGCGAAGATGAAATGTGCTGCATTTAGCACAATGACATATGTGACTTCCTAAAGAAGTCACAGAAACGAGTGACGAAATATTGAAGAAACAAAAATAATTTTTATTTTTAATAATGAGACCTGAAGCTTAAAAACACTGAAAAACATTATTTCATTTCAATGTGAAAAAATTAAATTTTATTATATATCCTATTTCATTAAATCAATGACATTATTTCATTGAATAAACGCATTTATTTCATTATCAACGGAATGAACTTATTTCGTTCCAGGAATAAAATTTCGTTGTTGTATCAATGAAATGAGTTCACAGTTTTAACGAAAATGTTTCATTTATTTGACGAAGTTTTCATTAAACAAAATTTAAGGAAACTAAATTTAAGTATCCAATGAAATATGACGTTCGTTGAATTTTAATGAAATTTTTCATTGAATCAATAACAAAATTCATAGAACTTAAGTAGAAAATTTGTTCAGTATTTAATTCTGGCGGATAATATTTTTCTTATCTCATTTTTTACAGCCCCCTCTCGCCTTAAAGTTTAATTTTGAATAGCTCCAACTTCATAATTCTAAAAGGAACGAATAACAGAAAATATTTAACAATGGGATCAATTGATCACTGAATTTTTTAGTAAGATTTTGGGAAAAAAGAATCAGCACATAATTAAAAAGAAAACAATTAATTTGATTTGGTTTTTTTTTGTTGCACAGTGTAGGCCAACCAACAGCATTTAGATTTATGGCAGTGAATTTATTTATTTATTTTTGTTTTTCCCCAAAACAAACCAGATAAAATTGGTATTTAATTGTATGCCGTGACTTTGAGCATCGAATTCCGTCAGCCTATTTGATTATGGCCCGAACAACATGTTTAATGTTCTTGATTTTGTTTATTTCCATTTTAATCTATTTATTCATGTTATTTATTATTTATCATTCAGGCACTGATATTTTCTGTTTTGCATACAAATCAAAGTTGGCTGCCGAAAACAAGAAGAGTTTTAATTATTTATTGCAAAAACGAGTTCTTAAGGCTGTAATCGGAATTTTGTGAAAATTAATGTCCTTCTGCAGAATTTGTTGCTTTTCATTAATGCTGATGCTGCTGCTGCTGCCACTAAAAGGTCACTCGTCCAAAACTCGTTTTACATGCCGTAGAACCAACCCAATTAGCGTCTGGTAAGTTTACGGTCTTTTGCTTCTCCCAAGACAGCTAATCATCTGATATGACAGTTTATGAAACTCCCCTAAATGGTAATGAACTTTTTAAGATTTTTCACCCAACATTTTGAATGGATGTGTGTGTGTGTGTGTGTGTGTGCACGAAGGTTTTGTAACTTTTGTATTAATGTTAATTGCAATTTTTCATTATTGCATAACTCCTCAAAAACATGACTTGACATTTTCAAAAAATATTACCGCTGAAAAAACAAACATTAAAATTAATAATATTGATAATGAATTAATACCAGTAACATATATTTCGGTACGGCAGCATGATATCCAAAATTGAAAGAAAAAAATTTTATATATATTCAGGTCAAAATTATGGTCAACTCAATGACACCAAAAGCATATAAATTAATACAAGTTAACAACAACAACAACAGCAACAACAAAAAGATATTAAAACAGCGAAATCGTAATACATAAAAAGGAACCATTAAAGCCAAGTCTTTGTTGGAAAAAAATTCTTAATTCCAAAACGCTTTAGCGTTTCGATACTGACCACACGAGTCATTCCCATTCTGACCATACGGAATATGCTGCGTTGCTAATTAATACGAGTATTTAATCAAGAAAATTATGTTGACATGACATGTTAATGAATTGCGGCCCTACAGCGTTCGCTCAACAAATATTAATGATGTTGGTGCCAGGGTTCGTATGTAACAGTACCTATTGGTCCGTGAAATCGCTAAAAGTGTTTGGAGTAGGAAACAATATTTATTTTGTGCGATAATAACGCCCCTGAACTATCGACAGACCACTTGGTCGTATTAGATTGGTTAAGTATTTGTTAAATGATTTTTTAAACTTCCTGGAAGTGGAAAATTTGGGAAAATTTAAGATTTTCAAAAATCGGGAAGTTATTGGTTATACTCCGTTTTGAGAAAATCGAGTTGTCATCAGATCTTCACGTTTTAAGGTCTTAGGAAACTTCCCAAACTAATTTTGAAAACCCGTCACTTTTTTATGTGTGTTTATGTGAGTGTGTGTGTGTGTAAGCATGTGACCCGCTTACATTTTTGAAAGGCTGAAGGGCTTCCAGAACTTAGATTTGAATCGATACGAATCGGTAGATTTTAAAATATCTCAAAAGAACTTAGAAAAATCGCTTTTTTTTTTAAAATAACTTTTCAACGGCTTCCCCGATCGATTCTACTTATTCCAAACTAATTATCGAAAGCCACTGATTCCTGAATTTTATACCAACAATAGAAACAAAAACAGCATCACTGGATCTTAAACGGGTCAAACTCGACTCCAGTCAGATATTTTCATAAGGCCTTTATTTAATAAAAAATTAATTTCTACCTTTTTATAACGATCCCAGGACATTTACGGACTGCAGTGAAATTAATATGAATGTGATACGCTGCTACCATCTGCGAAAGTTCAGATAAGGCTCGAAGTTTGATGTAGAGAGAACTGATGATTAAGAGAGAACCGTACCCCTGAATTGATATTGAATTTATTTGATTCGATCCCATCAAGAACAACCCGTTTAAAGCAACCCTGTGAAAGCTCAGTATAAACTTAGAGAGGATATCTTTGACACCAAATGGAACCACTTTAGACAGAAAGGCTGCATGCCACATTCTATCGAACGTCTTAGAAATACTTCAGGGCAACAATTTACTATTGGCGACCGGTCACAATGACTGTATATCATCGACAGGCGCTTGACGCTAAATTTTACTGAAAATCGCCCTACAGTACCCTCCATTAGTAGGGGTCATGGTCTGAGTAGTGATCCAAGTGTCGGGAAAGTTATAAATTCCATCACTTTAGAAATAGCAGAGCATGTTGCAACTGGTCGCTGATTTTCCAGGGTTTTTGCCCCTCCCTTCCTGTTGTGCACCGACATTTTTACACACGAACAATGAAAATAAAAATAAATTAAGAACGCTGGAGTTGCACCGTTTTAAGACAAGGAACAGAACGCTACTAAATATTCCCTTGAAAAATCTAAACGAAAGAGTTATTCGAATTGAGCATAAAAGCACAAGAACTAAATATATAGACATCGTTCCTGCAATATTGTACGGAACGTTAAGTAAATAATTTCAAGTATCTTTTCGAACACTGGCCGGTGGTACTGCGAATGATAGTCAGTCATGGATAGTAGAAATTATTGATTGTCTTTGATCTTGAAAACTACAAAAAAAAAGAGAAAAAAATCAGTTCTTCATATTTTAAATACGCGAGTATAAATTGTTAAATTTGTGATAATTTATTATAAAACCTGATTATTAATTTAACGCACTTGATGTCCATGGCACAATCGTTCATAAAATCGGCAACAACAATGAAAGAGAATTAAAAACATCAAAAAATTTAACACAAAATACAAAACGAAATAAATGCGGTTATTAAAATACAATTTTAATAAGACAACCGAGCCGAGCCGAGCACCTCTGCATTTTTGGTTAATGACGATCTGATCGTTTTAAGTCAACATTAAAACTGTTAATAACATCATCAACATCATCAACATCGGCTCATTAGAAGCGAACATAATTCCATTACAAAAGTTTTGATGAGTATCACAAATCGGCCACATCACAAACTGCAGAAAATGTTACACTCTTCGTGATCGCTTGTGGATGTGTTTTTGTTTTGAAGAGTTTTGGAAATAGTTTGATTGAATTTAATTTTTTGTTTATATAGAAAATAGTTTCTGAATGGGTCCATTTCAGATTCAAATCAGATGCAATTTGAACTTAAGAATGTAAATATCAGAATAAATAAAATAGAAAACTAATCGCTCATTAATATATTTGGCCAAAACAAATATCTTCATCATTTGAATTAAAATGTTTAGGTAGCAGAGAATTAACCGATCAAATGCTTTTTTATTTGTGTCATATTTCATCTGCATAAACAAGAGATAATGCATTTCCAATTTTTTTTTGTTTTTTTCTTTTTCTTTATTATTATACTTATTGAGTTCGAGGCCGGCTTTTATGAAATTATTAAAAATTTTATTTATCTTTAATTTTGAATAAATAAAATTTTTAATAATCTCATAAAAAAGGCATCGGACTAAATCAATTTAACAAAATAATAAAAAAGGAAATAATAGAATTTTGTTGGTAGAAATTGTCAAGGCGAATTTATAGCTCGTGACCTCGAGAGATCGGGTGACTAGAATTCGACTTATATTTGCCTAGTCAAATATTTAATATAAATAATATTTGGAAAACTTTTAAAGAATTAAAAAAAAAATTTTTTTATGAAAGTTTTATCTAAAATGGCCCTAAAATTATGTTACAAGGTTTAGACCGTATTTTTTAGCAGTGGTTTAAGTTTAAACCTGGTTTAACATAACCTGAACATATAATTTTTCTGGCGAAAGCCAGAAATTATTTAATGAAATAATTTTTTTTTTAAATTATTTCATTAAACAACATTTTCAGCAAAACTAAACTAAGTTTAGTTAAACCGAGTTTAACTGAGATTTCAAAAAGCCAGCCTTAAAGGTAGTTTTTATTTTTTACAATTAATTATAATTTTTTTAAAAATTATTTCATTAAACAACAACATTTTTAGCAAAACTAAACTAAGTTTAGTTAAACCGAGTTTAACTGAGATTTCAAAAAGCAAGTCTTAAAGGTAATTTTTCTTTTTTACAATTAATTATAATTTTTTTAAAAATTATTTCATTAAACAACAACATTTTTAGCAAAACTAAACTAAGTTTAGTTAAACCGAGTTTAACTGAGATTTCAAAAAGCAAGTCTTAAAGGTAATTTTTCTTTTTTACAATTAATTATAGTTAATTATGAGAGTAAACATGCAGTGCATTGTTGCAGAACTAGAAAAGAGGGGATAGTGTTAGAAGGACAGCTACAACAGAGAATATTGTTGTAGCTTTTTCTACTTTATAAACCGCCGTTGAACCGACGAAGGAGGATGTTGTATTTCGACGGTATTGATCGCTGTCCGTAATGCATAGCGAACAGTGCTATGCCTTTGTCTTTAGATCAAACTGACAATAATTAACACTATCTTGGTTGTTGAAAATGGCCATGGGTTTTTGCAGTTCAAGTTAGATATCAAGTTCGGGGAATGCCAAAATTCGGTAAAATAATTGAAGCCTTAAAGTTGCTACTGAAAGTGTTTCAAAAGCTTTCAAACGATCACAATTAATACTGAAAAGTCGTTGTTTTAAAATAGAAAAACCTTGGCTAATATATTAACTTCTTAGAGCAGCACATTGATGCTAAAAGATTGTTAACTTGCCCAGGCGTTTAAATTTTTTCCGAATTGTCTGGAAAAAATCAGGATGCTGGCAAAAATTTTGCCGTTTCTAAAAAAGTTTTTAAACAGTCGATATTTTTGTAAACAGCGAAACCTTGTGAAATTTTCAATTTTAGCTTTTGTGTTATAAAATCAAAAATAAGTTGTTTTTTAAAACGGTTTCTTTTAGAAAACACTAACACTGGCAAAAATAAGGTTGCTGACATTTGGCCAACTCGAGATCCTGTTGCATTTTTTGGCATTTTGACTGGGCAAATACACTTTTTTTCAAGTCGTATGCTTTTGCGGGTAACTGGTGTTGAAATTTACAAATTACATTTACATTATTTTTGTTTAAATATATCCTAAAACGCAAATTTAATTTATGCAACACTTTCTTAAATGCTGTATTTGATTCAAACTTCTTTTTGAGTGTATTTAATCGTCCGCTGCACACAAGATTTTCGATCGTTTAAATGAAAATGGCACGATCCAAAATGAATGAAAATTTTTATAAATTCAAATGTTTTGTGTTTACGAATATTTATTAATTTAAATTTTATTTCAAAGCATAAATTATAGAAACAATTTTGGTTTTAAGTTAAAAAAAAAAAAAAAAAACACAATGACGTCTTTTATCATTCAACCTGTCAACCTTAATTCTTGCGGTGGCAGCAAGTGTCAATTAAAATTAAAAAAAAAAAAACAATAAAAGATGTTAATGGAGTTTTGTAAAAATTTAAAAAAAAAGATTATAATCAAGATTTGCATTAACAGATATTATCTCGGAGATAAGTGATATATCCAAAGATACTGGGGATATTTAATACAATTTATCTCCTTTAAAAAATATTAATTTAAACTTTTAACTTTTTTATTTCCTTAATGAGAGAAGAGTAAAATATTCTTTAATTTCATAATTAATTTTGCTTTCAACAATCTGCCGTAAAAGAGGCGAAAAACATGAATGAATTCACTCTGAATTCACGTGTAGGCGATTCCAGTGTAATTTAATTTGTGTGAGAAAATTTACTGCAGTTTCACAATTTCAGCCATCAACTTCAAACTGAAGCTAACGAATTGCCATGACGCATCATGTTGACACGGTTGGTATTATTGCAATAGGATTTTGTTAATGATATTCACATTTTCGATTAGTAAAATTGTAAATGTTATTTGTGTGTTGGGTGATTTTTCAACACGTTAATTTGAAAATAATTATGGAATTAATTCGATACACAATTAATAATGTGATTTAGTGGTTTTTAAGTAATTATATTTTTAAGAAATTATATGAATAATGTCTTTATTATATACCCTAAGGAAATGGCCTATTTTTGCAATTATACGTTACTTAAATAAAGAATATGAAATTTATTTGTTGGGTGGTTAAGCAATGTCTATATGCATTTCATTGGCGCTTCTTACCAAATCGTCAGTAGACTTCAACCACAGTTTTGCAAAGTTTCAAACTTCTCAACTTATTAAAAGACTTCCAAAAACCATCTGAGAATTATGTTAAATAAATTAACTATAAAAATTCACAAACAATTTCAAAAAATCACATTATAATAAGTGTAGCAGGCTATGAAACTTATACAAACCAAACCCAACAAACAACTTTTATTCGATACGACTCTATTTTATTTTTTGAAATTGTTTGTGAATTTTTATAGTTAATTTATTTAACATAATTCTCAGATGGTTTTTGGAAGTCTTTTAATAAGTTGAGAAGTTTGAAACTTTGCAAAACTGTGGTTGAAGTCTACTGACGATTTGGTAAGAAGCGCCAATGAAATGCATATAGACATTGCTTAACCACCCAACAAATAAATTTCATATTATAATAGTACAATGACAATATGTCAAAAAAATTAGTTTATTAAATAAAGAATTGTTTTTAAAAAAAAATCTTTTATAATTATCACGAAAACTCAAAACAGTTGCAAGGCTTAAACTAAGAATAGGGTAAAAAAGGGACCTGAATTGTAATAATACACAGACAAAGATGTAAAACACCAGCCTGCAAAAATCCACCCGCTACATACTAACACATGTGGCCATACATCTGGTTAAAATTATTTGCGACTGATACCAACCGACGTTCGATTGCTATTATTTTTTGTAAAGGTCACTTGTCCGCATGGTGTTAATTGATTAAAATGTATTTAAACCTCAAGAGCTCGAGTCGTTGCCGTTGCATCTCTCTGCAGCAGAATGTATAAATAAATATTCAAATTATTATCTTTTCTTTATTATTTGCTAAAAATTGTTACGATAATCGCTTTTTAACAATGTCTGTGGTCAGTGGGTAAGTATTTATTCATAAAAAAATTAAAAAAAATAAAATGTTCTTCAATTTCATTGTGGAGTAAAATAAACTCGTATGTTTTCTTTTATATTTTTTTTTAAATTGCCAATATTTATCTAGAGGTTGTACGGTGTGAAGTTGTAGTGGAACCCGAAAGCGATAAAGAAATATGTTCGCCAAATGTTAGTTTTAATTGAAAATATGTGCAAGAGAGATCTTGTTGGTGCATGCAGTCATTCATTCATTGCCTTGCAAGAATTTTCAATAATCAATAGTTTATTTCATTATTTTGTAATATTTTCATTATCAACTGACAAGAAATTCATGGCTTTAGAAGGTCTTTCGTATGATGCAGAAGATAAGGCCAATGAAATTCTTATCGCCAGGCCGTCTGTAGTGTTTTTTATCAAGACTTTTAATCTTTTAATAAAAATGTCCGTAAGTTCGGTTGGTAGATTAAATTAAAAAAAAAAATTGACTTTCCAAAGTTATTAAATTTCAAAGGCTGGAGGGAAGGATATTTTATTAAGAAAATAATGGATGATATGCGTTCTTCCAATTCATAGATAATTTATTGAATATGTTTTCTTTAAATTTTTGTTCCAAAACGCCATTTTCTATAAAATATTTTGATAAAAAGTATATTTTTAAGCAAAATTTTAAAAAGTACTTTTTTCAAAGGTCGTTATTAAGTACTTTTAAGGACATTTTTAAATTTAACTTTTTCAGCTTTTATTGTATAAAACTATTTATTGTATTAAAATTTCGATCAACATCGAATGCGGTAATTCGTTCCCAGTTTTCTACAACATATTCATTAAAAGTATAGGGTGTTTTTTATAGGGTGATACAATTTTGAGTTGGCATCACTGCTTTATTTGACCACCCATTTAACAGCTGATAGTTGCTTTTTGTTTAGTTTGCTTTGACATTTTATGGATTGACTTACACCAGAGCAACTCGTGAAAATTGTGGAAATTTTTAATCAAAATAATGGTTCTGTTCGTCAAACTTATCGTGCACTTCGTCCATTCAAAATTTTATTTTCCTATGAAGCCCATTTTTGGTTGAATGGGTACGTAAATAAACAGAATTGTCGCATTTGGAGTGAGGAAAATCCACAAGCTTTTGTCGAAACTCTATTTCATCCACAGAAAATTACTGTTTGGTGCGCTTTATGGGCTGGCGGACTCAATGGCCCATATGTCTTCAAAAACGATGATGGTCACAATGTTACTGTTTGTGAAAATTGGTGTTTCAGATTGCGTCTTGACCGAAATCATATTTAAACATTTATGTCATAAAATTTTCTATCCAAAAAAGACCGTTTCACTGATATCAATTATATATTAATATGTTTTATTATAATTTAAACTTGTATCACTCTATAAAAAACACCCTTTACAAAACAGGGGCACTTCTACCAGGTTCGAACCATATTTAAAAAAATGTTTATAGCCGTTGGTGAACACAAGGCTACGACGACTTAGATCCCAAGTTCGACTCTGAACTCATTTTAAATAAGTATTTTCTTAGGATATTTTATTTAAAAAAAGTATCTTTTTAAGCTAAATTTTAAAAAGTACTTTTCTTGAAAGTCGTTGTTTGGTACCTGTAGCGAAAAATTAAAAATAGCCACAATAAAATTGTCAGTCATCTAAATGGCCTTCATCGGTCCTCTTAAAACTATCCACTCCTTTTCAGTTCTGGCACAATGCACTGCATATGTAGGGGTCATTCGCCGAGTGCTAGTCCAAGATAAAATAAAAAAAATCCCCTACTTTATTTCATTTATTGTTTCAGTTAATTTACAAAGAAGTTGGCTTTATTGCGCACAAAATATATCCAGATGGCTGCCTTCCACTGTCAAATGTTTCCTACAACTGCAGGTAAGTCAAGGATGGGAATTTATCGGACGGGTAAAAATTTTACACTCTTCAAAGTTACTATTTTAAAACACGTATTGTTAGAATTTAATTTTTTAAAAGATGATTTCTTATAAAGAATTTTTTTCAGGTACTTTTTTCCAGGTACTTTTTGAATTAAAATTTTTTGAAAGTACTTGTTAGCAGGTAAATTGTTTTAACTGCTTTTTGAAAAGAGCTTTGAAAATATACTTTTTGAAAATTAGATTTTGGAAAGGTACTTTTTAAAAATTACTTTTTTGGAATTTTTATAGCCACTTTTTGAAAGGTGCTTTGAAAATGTACTTTTTGAATATTAAATTTCGGAAAGGTACTCTTTACAAAGTACTTTTTTGGATGGTAATTCTTTAAACATACTTCCTTAAAAAGTACTTTATTGAGTTGCTTAAAAACCCCTTTTAAAGCTCATTTTTTAAAGTATTTTATAACAGGCATTTCTTTACAAGGTACTTTTGTAAAAAGCACTTTAAGTGTACTCTTAAATTGTACATTGTAAAATTGACATTTTTACAAGTTATTATTCGCATGTCGAGAAATCTGATTCGAGCATGTTTTGGAAACTATTAAAAAGAAATAATTAAACATGAAATCCCATTGAAATGACACTTCAGAGCGAAAACTATATAAATCCTAGAGCTGACTTTGGAGACTTATTGCAATTACGTGTTAGAGAATGTCAAGGCGGAGTTGAATCGTTTTCTCTTGTGCCATGCGGAAGAATGTGTTTAAGGAGACGAGATTTTCTGTGAAGACAACTTTTAATAGGGCAAAAGTATTACTTTTCTTTGGAAAAGTACAAAAAGACAGACAAAATTTTTGATACTAAAAAAATAATTGATTTATCAATGAATTTATTAACTCAAAAACTACTTTATATATTAATTGTCTATGTGAAATTTAATATTGTTGTTAATTAAAAGGAAGCAGTCTGGTTATGTAAATATTTTTATATAATAAAAAAATAGTCTTTTTTTTTAATGAAGAATAGAGAACTCTGAAGAAGTTAATGTGTAGCAGGTATGGAAAATAACTATTATAGAACAAATTAACTGAACTGTTACTGGTTTTTTTTCAAATCGTTATCTGATAAATAGATCACAAAGACAGGCAGTATGGAAAATGAAAAACTAAAACGGTTTCGACTTCAAAAAAAAAAAAAAAAAAAAAAGAAACTGCATATAAACGATTGTAGAAATTTATAAAATTTTTCCATAATTTTTGAAATATTGAATTCATCATTAAAAATAAACTAAAATAACTAAATAAAATAACAGAAGAAAATATATAATAAAACATTGACAGAGAAAGAGATTTAAATAATTGGAAAAATATTAAAAAATTAATAATTTTAATAAAATCATCAATTCACTCCTCCACGCAGTGTTCATCGGCAGTGTAAGTCCATGGGCTTCTTGACATCTTTGCCAGAGCACACTGAAGAGGTATTCTTTTTTATGCTCTTAGTTTAATCTATTTTTTTCATGACATATTGAAACAAACACGATAGCAGTGAATTTTCCATCTCTGTTGTGTATGTAAATTTTGTGTAAATTATCACTTTCATTTTCAATAATAAAAATAAAAACTAACTAACAGTTTTGTTAATTATTTAAATTTGTTTTGTTCTTGTTGCCAAAAATTCATATAAATAACATATGTGTGTGTATGTGTTTGTGTGTGTATTTACATATTTGAATATGTAATTAATGATCATTCTGGCTTCTTTAATTTATAACAACAACTTTTGGTTCACACAAGAAATTGGTTCCTTGTTGACATCTTCATAAATAACAAAGAGCTGCTACATTTTTATGAAATGACTCAATAGATTTTTATAATTTAGAATAGATTTACACATAAAAAAATGTAAGTCAATTATGAAGCTTAACAGAAAACGAGTTCAAAACAATGAAAATGAGATGTATTTGCTAGAGACGTTTTGTTACAATTTTCAAATTTATTTTTAATAGTTTTTTTTCATAATTTTTAATAAATTTCTTTTCATAGTTCTACTTATATAAAATTCTAGAGTATTTTTAAAGGTCTTAGAATTTATTACATCTATTCATAATAATTCATGGAAAACGATCGTTTCGACAACGAGATCGTTTTCCATGACACATCTGATTTTTTCATTTGTATTCAGGCATGTTCTGTAAATCACGGTGATATAAAATCGAGTGATTTTCGAAAACTAGCTGCACCAATAAATATATACTTCACACTTTTTTTACATTTCCTATTATATATTTATAGTGTCAGATATGATGTCTGAAAAAAAGTAGTTTCTAATTTTTAGAACGTCTTTGGGATCATTATTTTCATTAGAAATCGCGTGATTTTAAATCACCGTGTTTTACAGAAACATGCCTGATTGAATTGGAATTTTATTAAGAGTGAAATATTTCGAATGTTTTCATTATGATCATCATACCAAAAGAATAGATCAGTACTGATTTCAAGGTCACTACGCTATCTGAACAGGGTTTTTAGCTAAATCTTTCCCTTCATCCCGGTGGTACTACTCATTAACTATAGGGTGTTTTTTATAGAGTGATACAACTTTGAGTTGACATCACTGCTTTGTTTGACCACCCATTTAACAGCTGATAGTTGCTTTTTGTTTAGTTCGCTTTGACATTTCATTATGGATCGACTTACAGCAGAGCGTGCAAATTGTGGAAATTTTTAATCAAAATAATGGTTCTGTTCGTCAAACTTATCGTGCACTTCGTCCATTCAAAATTTTATTTTCCGATGAAGCCCGTTTTTGGTTGAATGGGTACGTAAATAAATAGATTTGTCGCATTTAGAGTGAGGAAAATCCACAAGCTTTTGTCGAAACTCTATTTCATCCACAGAAAATTACTGTTTGTTGCGCTTTATGGGCTGGGAAAGTCCTTCTCCCCTGTGGCTTCAAAAACGATGACGGCCAGAATGTTACTGTCAATGGTGAACGGTGTAGGATCATGATTGGAAATTTTTTCGTATCTCAAATACGTGGCATTATCCTGCTGATATGGGGTTCCAAACAGATGGATCCACATGCGACACAGCGGCCTCTACAATTGATTTACTCAAGGAAACTTTTGACGAAAAAATAATTTCACGAAATGGCTTAATTAATTGGCCCCCAAGATCATGTGATTTAACCCCATTGGATTATTTTCACTTGTGCACGTCGATAAACCGCAAACAATTGAACACCTGGAAATAAACATTCGAAGAGTTATCGGCGAGATACGGCAGCAAAAGCTGCGAAAAGTTTGCGGAAATTGGTGTTCCAGATTGCGCCTTGTACGCGTCAGCTGTGGCGGCCACATGACCGAAATCATATTTAAACATTAATGTCATAAAATTTTCTATCCAATAAAGACCCTTTCATTGATATCAAAAATATATTACTATGTTTTATTATGATTTAAACTTGTATCACTCTATAAAAAACACCCTATATTTAGTTTTTAACGATATTTAATATTCAATAATTTTTTTCTTTTTTATTGGAGTGCATTTAAATATTTTTTTTAAATGAAATTCGACTATTTAATTTTATTTTCCTGGGATATTTTTAAAATTGGTATGGAAAATAATTTTCTTTTATATCATAAATCAAGCAACTTAAATAATGACAGTCCAATAAATTATCTACAGTTCGTTATTGTTGTGGCAGACTTGCTTCTCTATAAACTTTTTAGTTAATAATTTTAATAAACTTAAATAAATAATTTTTAGCCGGATAAAAATGCATAACAAGTGTTGATGGATACCTGAACCAGCGGTAAGTATTTAAATTACATCAAGTCATGACTTCTTCGTTAATAAGCCAGCAAATAGCAAATATTTATATAAAAAAATTTAATTTTTTTTAAACAAATTGTGCAGATTTCGACCATTATTTATCATTATTTCTTTGCAGCTGATTGAAAGTGTCATAATAATCCAACTAATGGCACTTAAATATACAAATTATTTATATTTATGAAATATTAAGAAAATCAAATACCCCACAAATTTTAAATAAAAATATTTAATAAGATTCTATTTTTGTTACAAGTTTTTTTTTTATGGGACTTTAAGTTATCATTAATAATGCATTCTTGGCTTTGGTTTTATTTCAAATCAAAGTTTATGGCGGCTTAAAAGTTTGTTTTCCACCGAGAAGACGAACACTCAACTGAAACAAGTTTGTGTCTTAAATCTTTTGTTTTATGCGCACGATACGATCACAGCGAGCAAAAAATCAACATAAAAAGCCATATATGAATTGAAAAAAAAAGAATAGATATAAACCTTTTAATACCACAAACAAGTTATAAATAAATACTTTTCTGTATTTATACGCTGAAGTTATAAAAATTTAAATTTAAAAACAAGTAAAACTAATTTATGTAAATTAAAAACAAAATTTAGAATATATATTTTTTTTAAATTCAATCATTTATTTGTTGCTAAATATAATAAAAATCAAACTTTAACTCTTTTTATGAAACATAAATTTTCGATTATGTAATTGCTGAAATATTTGAAGAAAAACTGAAGCGACTGATATTTTTGTAATTTTATATAAACAAACAAATAAATTAGTTGTTGGAAACATTTTACAAAAAATGTGCAACAAAAAAGATGCTGCTTCTGGCCATTCTTATTTAATTTATGCTGTAATTTTTCTTACAATTGCTGGCACTCTTTAATTGAGTTTGTTTTGCGATTATAAATCAATATCAGCTGGACTTTAATTCAATTCAAATATGTTAAATAAGCAATTAAATTCTTAGAGAAAAGTATGTTGTTTCATTTCAAGATGCTTGTCATTGAAATTATGACGACTGTGGTGACAAAGCTGACTCTGACTGCCTGCCCGCCTGCCTGCTACCTACTCATCTCTGCCTGTAGTGCAACTGCTTTCATGGCAGTTCAACTAAATCATGAAAAATCTATTTGTTTTATGGGGTTGTTAAAAAATAAAAAAATATGTAAAAACTTGCGGCTTAGCCACTGGATTATTATGGTGCTAAAATAATAATTATGTTCCGATATGCTAAACATTCGTCCTTGATCTTTATGAAATTTTTAAATACGTAAAACATTTTGGTAACCAAGAGAACTCTGAGTAAAAGAATAGGTTTTCAAACCAGGAGAAAAGGCCGGGTAGCAAGAGATTTGAGTTGAAAGAGGAGGTTATAAACAAAACGAAATCCTATTTTTGGAGCCTTGAGGAAACCTATTATTTAAAATAAATAATTGTTAACAAATTAACTATTTGATATACGGTCATAATAAATAAATTTCATATTAAAATGAATAATTAAAATTCGAAAAACGTTGAGGAAATTGCAACGAAAATACAATCCTTATTTGCTGGAAAAAATTTCTTTTCAAAAGGCCGGACCAAATATTTTTTTGACAAAAAAAAAATGTTTTAATAAAAAAATCAATGTGTTTCTCTACCACGTTCCCACTGTTAACAACGTTTGACAATTCAATTTGCATAAATAAATGGCTGCTGGCAACACTAATAAATAATTATGATAACATTTGAAAATTGGCTACGCCAATCATCGCCGCTGTAGCCTCCCACAACAGTGTGTTTAATGCCAGACTTTAGATGAACATCTATTCCACATTCAAACAAACATTCGTTTGTCATCATCATCATCATCATCATCATCATCATCATCATCATCTTCATCATCATCTTCATCATCTTCTTCGTTTACATCAGCTAAAACCCGCTGAGGAAAAAAAACTAACTCTTGTACGATTTTTTTATTTTCAAATAATTTATGTCACATTGAATTAAGCAAAAAAAAAAAATTAAAATGTAACTCTTTGAATGGTTTTGATTTTAGTTTTCGGTTTCGTATTACTGGACGCGGCTACTGCATGTTTTAAGCTTTTAATCGTTTCTTTTTTTGGTGTCTTGAATTGCATGTCTGTTTCAGAAGCAGATGCTGCCCACAATTTCGTTAAACGAAATGGTTGTACACGAGATTTAAAGAAAATAGAGATACGAGTTCAACTGCGCTCTAATATGAAGATGCAGCGACCTTCGAAAACAACATGCTGCACTGCTCTGATAGTATCGTTCGTATCAGGAGACTTGCATTTGCTTCAAATAATTGTTACTGGGAAAGAATTCCTTTACTCCATCACATGATGGAGAAGAGCTAATATTTCTGGGTAGTGCTGATTGAGCGGGCTTATAGAGAAGAATGAGGAGATGGATAATTTCTTGGTCATTTTATTCTTTGCCGCGCCGGATTTTTTTTTCCGCGGTATCGACGACGGTCAAGCGGTGTTGCTAATGATCAGCCGTGGTGGCTGAAGATATACATCATCAAAGTTCGATACCATATTCATGACAGAGTGCAGGGTCGTTTGCGGGAACGTAAGCTAACGTAGTCTAATGGCGTGTTCTTTTCTGGAAAACGTAACATTTTTCACTTATTTTCTAAAAAGTTGCGATTTGAAATAGTTTTGAAACCGAGATAGTGTTCGTGAGAGATGTTAAATTAATTTATAATAAATTTTTTATTTTAAAATTGTTTCTTTTTTTATGAGTGGGAACATTATTCAAGAGACACCCCTACATATGCGGTGTATTACGCTGGAACAGGGAAAAGAGGAAATAGTGTTAAGAGGACAGATGAAGACAGATTAGACGATACAGAACTTCGTTGTAGCCAGTTTTTCTTCACCCAAGAATTTCTTCACGAAGGAAGGTTCTGTATTCTGCTCCTAATCCCTCTCGGTGGTGTTCAGCGACCAGTGCTATGCCTTCATCATTGACAGAAGCCGTCAACAATTAACACAATCCTGCACTGGTGCAGATCGGAAAAGTTCGACGTAATATTCATAACTTAGTGCGGAGTCGAACTCGGGCATCGTATTCGTGTCTTAACCCTTTAGCCAACAGCACCCTCAATGCAAGAAAGGTGCCCTTTTCTATTAAAAAGTGCAAAATATGTTGCACTCTTTTCTAGAAAAGAGATCAAAGTAAGTGCTAACTAATTTAGCCGAAAATTATTTTGGTTTACTTAAAACAGATTTAATTTTAAGCGGAATTAGGAAAGGATTTACTACTAATCAAATGATAATAAGAAAAACCAAACGATATGGCTGAAGAAGCCAAAGGCGAGAGGTTTTGAATTGCTGCGTTTACAAGACGTACTTTTTCGTTTAAGGGGACTTCGGAAATTTATTAGCACTTCACTCCTAAATCGATTTCTTGCTCTTAAACGTTTTTATGATTGTAATCATGGGGAGTGACTGCTGCCTTCATTTGCCTCATAATCTCTTGGTAAAATTACTTCGTGCACACACTTTCAAAAGCGATGCTTGAAGCTGAGTTTTACGTAAATGATTAATGGAGTGAGTGTGTGTCAAATAATACGACTATAAATTCAAAGGTCATCCCAAATTCACAGTTTATTCGCCATGTTATTGTCTATGTTTTGGAGCCAGCCGAGTGCTGTAAGTATTTTGACTGCACCGGTCTATCCGTCCGTCCGTCCGTCTGTCCGTCTGTTTCTGTTTAATATTATAAAATTATTTTTTGGCGATTTTATTTTATTTGCTTGTGTGGTGGTTTGATAAGCCTACCTTAACATTAAACTACAAAATTTAATTCTTCGTTTTTATTATTTTTTTTGTTTCTTAATTTTTTATAACCGGCACATGTTGGCCAGTTGTTGTGTATGAAATTCATGTCTGTATGATAGAACATGATCGTGCAAGTATGAATGCATTTAACTAACCGGTGCAACCAGTCTCATCTTTTGTTGAATTTTCAAATTTAATATTTTTTATATTTATTTTTCTGTGCGAGTACGATGTTTTTTTTTTCGTGTAAATGCATCAAAAGCTGTAGACGATTTTTTGGTCAACCGAAAATCTGCCAGGGGCGTTACACGTTAATCAACAAACTTTTATGATTTTTTAGCTGATTTGTTGTTGTTGTTGCAGTTGTTGGTTTTCAATAAGAATTAACTCCACAATATTTTTCGCTTATTTCATCATTTATTACTAATACTTGTAAAGCTATTGACACTTACACATACACATGTAATTTAAGAAGAAAAAAATAGAAAAAAACATCCCACAAATATCTGAAGATGCGAGTTGTTGTTGATTTTTATGCGCAACACTGCAAATGTTCAGAAATGTTAATCTCTTGATTTTTTTTTCCATCTCAAAATTTTCAATATTTCTGCAAATACCAATTGTGCATATTAATTATATGAATTATTGTAAATATTTTTGAAGAAAATAAATGCTTAAAAAGATAAACCCAATTTCCTAAAGAACTTTTGATACAAAATTAAGCACAAGATTTAAAAAGAAATATATTGTGAAAAAAAATAACGCAATAAAAATTCATGTTCAGCTCTAAATTATCTGGAAATGTTGTGCATGAAGTTTTGTTAAGCTTTTGAGCAACGACCTCGTATCGAATTCATGTTTAATATTGTGAATAAGTATTATTTTGTTTGTTAAGGGGAATCCCCCTTCAAAAAAAAAAAAAAAAAAAAATTGTGTTGTTTCTACTATTAAAAAGTATTCACAAATTGTTCCTGCACTAAAAATATTATGGGTTTATCTCACTTTTAGTCAACATTCCAAAGAACTACTAAAATGTTATCTAAAAAAAGATCTGCCAAAACATGTGAACATTAAAAAACTAAACAACAAAAATTAATTTAAAGAAATATAGTGCCGTAGAAATTTTAATGATATTTTTCAAATGTATATATTTAAGCATTAAATAATAAAATAATTTAAGATTAAAAAAGGCGTATTTAGAAAATTATTAAACTAAAATAATTTTTTACTAATTTATTTTGCCTCAGTGTATAACTTTTTTCTTTAAATATTTACAAACAAAAAAAGGAAGAACAATAATAAAATACAATCTATTACAAACAGATTTTTTAATTAACCATCTTTTTGCTCCATTTTTAATTAATAAAAATTAACTGAATCCACTAGTTGTGAGTATTTATTTTTTTCGTCATTCCGTTTACATCTCCCCGAAAAATTAATTATCGATATTTACAATTTCTCTTTGCCAAACAAACTCTCAGAAAATGAATGAGAATTACAACAACAACGGCTAAAAACCTGCTGCGCTCTTCGAAATCTTGATTAAAACAACTTACGACAGTTTACGTGTGTTAATAATTGTGTGAATTAGGACATGCGCATATTTTATGCAGTCAGTGCTGTAATTTTTTTTTTTTTGTAATTAAATGATCATGAAACAAGTGTTGCTGACTATGAAATATAATTTGCATACAACGATTTTAAATGAGACTTTAAACGAGAAGTTATTAAAAGGAAAGCTTAACCCTCTACAACATACAACGATTAAAAGGTGCTACGAAAGTTTTTTTCAACGTCATCAACTTAAAACGAGAAAAAATCACTCAATTTTTGGAAAAGGCAATGAGTTTAATGCTGATTTATTTAAAAAAAAATGCAACATTTTTTACACTTTTTAACGGAAATGGCAACACCTCGATGTATCAAATTAAGAAAGTTATTAGAATGTAATCCAACATCTCTTACAACAAGTAATTTCCGTTTTAAAACTTCTCCAAACTGCCTACTTTTTAGAAAATAATTGAAAAAGTTTCACATGTTTTTTAGAAAAGAAAACGCTATAAAATTTACAATTTTATAAAAAAAAAAGTGTACAAGAAAACTAATAATTTTTTTAAATATTAAAAAACAAAAAATTTATAATTTTATTAAAAAAAATGTACAAGAAAATTAATAATTTTTTTTTAATATCAAAAAACATAAAAATGTTCTGTGGAAATATTTTCCGCTTTCAAATTCCAAGTGGTTATCGGATTAAGGCTACGTTCACATCTATCGAATATTTGACAAAATAAGCGCAACCACTCTAATTTTTACAAACATTTCTGTAATATTTCATTTGTTAAACAGTACTGATTGTGTATTGAATTTTTCATAAAAAACATTTAAAAAATTTAAAAGTATATTAAACCACAAATCATTCATATTGTTTCGTCAAATATTTGACAGATGTGAATGTAGCTTAAGGTATTATTCAGAGCGAATTAAAAAGGACCGACCAACCAAAACATCAGAGAAAATTGACAACAAAAAAGATTCTCGGAAGTCTCTATATTCCCATCATCAGTACTCAGGCTAAAGAATGGGGTGCAATTACGGAGCTAGATACTTTTCATCCATCGATTAGCTGTTTATTATGAATTGAAAGCAATTTTAGAATAAGATGGGAATGACTTTGTCAAAGATAATTTTCACTGGGAAAAGAAGTGATAACAGTTCTTATTATAAACATTTAATTAATTTTTGAACCCTGGATGGTTATTTTTTGTTCATTTTTGTTCATTAAAGTTCGAAAATAGTTCTAGCGTAACAATTTTTGAATTTAAAAATAACCAAAAATATTAATATTTGTATAGGCTAAATTGTTCTAACTTAGTTAAAATCTCAGAAAGACATGATGATAAATATTCCTAGGCACAAAGGAAGTCAACATCAGTTTTATTCAACTTACACAGCAGAGCAGAACAGCTGTTTTCGAAAGTCGCTACACTTTCATCTTCAGTGCTCATGTGTATATTGTGTTTATCACCACTGTTTAGGTGGCTTAGTTGAATGTGATAACAGTTTTCTATTTACACAAATTTTATTGTGAAAAACAATCCGAGAACTGTATCAACCTGATGTTAACACTTGTGTGTTATGATACCTGTGTTACCATTTCCTAGGAATATTTATCATCATGTCTTTCTGAGATTTTAACTAAGTTAGAACAATTTAGCCTATACAAATATTAATATAGCAAAAATAAAAATGTTCAATAAAAATAAAATCAACCAAAAATATTTTTACTTAATAATTGTATTCAAAAAAACAACAGCAAAAATATAAAATACAACATAAAAACGTTTTTCTCTCTTAAAATTCGATACGAATTTGAGCATAATAAAAAAGTTATATGATAAAAAGTAAATGAGCTTCGTCGATTCTAGGGTTAAATAAAAATTCGATTTTGAATTTCGCATTTAATGCCACCGCCATACAAAAATAGCACCAAAATTACTCTGATTTTAATAGTTACGCAACAATGCATGGCGTCGGTGAGGCTGCTCCCGTTAAAAAGGAAATCGAATACGTGGGTTTCATTCCGTACCTCAACAACTATGAAAACAGGCAAAACTTTATTGTAGGACTGGCCAAAAGCCAAAACAAAAATATTTTTAAACTAGTTCAATATATTATGACCTTGTGACATTACGAAATGATACAACAACGGTTGAACGCCCTATTTAATATATATTTTAAGGAGGCTTAAACTGAAATCCTTAAATATACTTTCGAATAGATGAACATTTTCACCATCTTTTTTACTGCAGGAGCTGCTTCTAAAAAATTGTAGCAAACCTCAAAGTGAATAGTTTTATTTATCCGAAAAGATATTATTTGCTTATATAAAAATAAAATAGAAGAGCTTCTCAATAGAACTTTTGTGTTAAAAAAGCTCTTCTCAGAATTATTTGGAATATTAACAGATCGTGTTATGGAAATTTATTCTCAACAAACTTGTTGATAAATTATAATTATTTTTAAATGTTATACAAAACTTTTAGGATAGAGCATCAACTTAGTCGTGTTTTACTCCAGGCTCATTAAAAAATACAAATAAATAATAATAATTTATAAAGTTAAAATACTCGTAGTTCGGTTTGTTCGTGTAGGACCCCCGTTCGTTTGCCATGCAACGCCAAACCGCACACATCAGCATATTAAAAGTTTTAAAGAAACTGAAACACAAAATTGTGCTTAATTATTTTAAGTATAACCGGCTTTTTTAATTTAAGATGTTCAAACTATTTTTGCTGATTTTGTACGAAATAAGTTTTTGAAATTTTATCAAAGTCAACATGTTTGTTGTTTCCTCAACTCTTCGCGTCATGTACGCGGTAGACATTGAGGTTGTCGTCTTAAATTTTTTTCTTCTTGTTTCTGCTTTCAGCTCACATTCTTGTTTCTTGGCCGTTTACAAAGTTTTCGCTATCAATTGGTTGCTATTGGTTTCAATTTAGTTTTCAACGAAGGCCCGCTCCTGCTTTGGCCTCTGCCTTTGCAGCTTAAGCGGAAATTTTCGATTATGTAACACACCAACTGCATTGATAACATCGCCAAATCCACACACGCTAAACTTTGACAAGTTTCGTGCTATTTTTTTCATGTTTCTTCTGTGTGTAGTTCACGCCTTTGATGTTCGTTTTATGCGGGTCACTTAATTAATTAGTTTAACATTTTAAGAACATTTTAAACCATTTCCATGACAAACCAGAAATGTGTGAGTAGTAAAACAAGTAGATAATTACACCCACACTCGAACATAAATTTGATATGTTAACATGAACAGAAATTATGTTAATCCAATACTGACAAAAATATTTCTATAAATTTGTTAAGCAGCTTTAAAAATTTAAAGAGTTTTCCAACAGGGACTAGCAAGCTTTGACATTTAATAACGTCAAGTTTCATCAATGTGTTTTTACAAATAAACAGCGACGGTTGCAGAATTCAACTCTATTTTCAATAAATGGTCATTGATATAGTTTTCGATTGCACTAACTGATCAGATATATAGTTTCCGATTTAAAAAAATAATAGGTTTTTAAAAATTTTTTCGTTCACGATATCTCAGGAAAGGATTACCCGATTTCAACCCGATTTATATTGGCAAGACGTAGTTTTTTAATCTTAAGAACTGATTACTTTCAGGAATTGATCGGTAAAGCCTTTTAAAAAACTGCTTTACTATAGTTTTTTTAATTTCTTGAAATCTACCGTTTCGAATCGGTTCAAATTCACAGGAAATCGGTCAAGCTATTCCAAAGGTATCAGTGGGTCACACACATATTCATGCAGATACAGTGACAAGTTCTTAGAATAAATCAAGCAAGCATTTTAGGACCTCAAAACTTGAAGATGAGAACTCGGTTTTTATCAAAACGGGGTAAGACGAATAATTTCCTAAAATTTTCAATTTCCGTAGTGGCAAATACGGTCATATATAATTAAAAAAATTCAAACCAACAAAGTTTGGTCTTAAGAAACATGAAACAAAAGATTCTGAAAAATAGGATACGAAAAAAAATTCAAACGTTAATACTGGGATATAAGGAAAGTGTGTTACCAATTGTTTGATACAATTCTCGTATGCTTTTTCATAATAAAGTTTGTACAAATAGAAACTGTTATCACATTCAAAGAAGCAACCTAACAAGTAGTAATAAATAAATACACGCATGAGAATTGATGTTATAAGTGTAGCGGCTTTCGAAAACAGCTGTTCTGCTCTGCTGAATAAGTTGAATATATAAAACTGAAGTTCAATTTTCCCTTGTGCTTTGGAACATTTATCATGTCTTTCTCAATTGAAAAAAAAACCTTTCAAACAATTAACCCTTAAAATTAAATCTAACATAATTTATTTAAATTGTATTTTATCGTGGTGTTTATTGATTTCAGAAAGACATGATTAGTATTGTAAGGAACAGGCGATAATTTAAATTAATTGAATTTAATTATTCTACTTTTCGAAATTATTTGACTCAAATAATCACATTTTATAAGCGGAAATAATAAACACATACTGTTAGTGAAAGGGTAGCGGCTTGCCAAAACAGCTGTTCTCCTCTTTAAGTCGGATGTTTAATTTGATATTTTAATGATGTTTAATTTGATTATTTTACCTTGAAATAATTATCATGTCCATAATTGAATTTATGTTATACTTTTCTTCAACAATTAACTTATTTTATTTGCCTTTTGCTATTTTCTAAACTTTAGAGGATAATCACAGGCTATCAGCAGTCAATTGCTGGTCATGTTGTATTTTTGATATTGTCTTCAAAATTAGAGACAAATAGTTAATAAATAAAGTGTCTTGCTGCTAACTCCAAGAAAATGATTTTTTTTTTTAGCAACTAAGAAAACACTTTGATGCAGCATATGGCATAATAAAGTTATTATGAGGAGCTTCTTCTTATTAATGGCTTTAAAAGTAACAAAAACACAAACAATTTTTAATTAAAAATTAAAAGAAATATTTCACTGTTTGTCCGGTGCCTGCATGAACTTGATGGGTTTTGCTTAATATTAAGAGCTTTTTCTCTTCAGAGAAAACGTCTTTTGCAGAAATTGTATTAGGCCAAGTAATATGACATTCAATAGCATTAATTGAATTGTTACAGGCCCTAAAATCAAACTAAGCGATGATATCATTTACATATCTTCGAGCATAATGCGTTAATACAGAGCGTTTGGATCACATACTACAGTAACTGGTAAGTCCAGACGCGATAAGCAAGTTGTCATATGTACGAATGTGTGTGTGTGTGTTTGAGTGTGTACTAGCCAAATATAACTAGCCAGCTTTGGTAGCTTTTTTTTTAGCAGCGTGTTTATAGACTGCACGAAGATTCGTTGTTTTGAAGAAGAAAAAAAATTAAATACAACAAACAGAAGCAACAAAATATCCAGCACCAATACCAGCAGCAGAAGATGAAAAAAAAGCAGATGCTACTCTTGTTTGCAAGTTTGATCTGATCTGAGCAGAAAAAAATTAACAAAAACAAAAACAAAAACAAACAAATAAAAAATATGAAGAGAGCGTTTCAAAAATGTACAGCAAAAAAAGATTTTGCGCGCTTAATGCTGATCTTCTTCAATCGGTCAAAGTGTCTTTGCCTGGCACCACAGTTGTCGCCCAAGCTTTAAACCAAAAATTTACTCGTCACTTTTGCCAGGGGTATATATAGAAAATCTATAAGTTTTCAATGTTTAGTTGGTAACCCACACTCGAACTTACAAAAAGTGCTAACCAGCAGAAGTGGAGATTTATTTGCTTCTTCTCCTACATTTGCATTTTGAATATAAAAAATTTTATTTTATTTCATTTAATTTTATTTTTTTTCCATAAATTTGCCAGCTTGTGATTGCTGCAGCTGTTTGTGTGTTTAAGATTTATTGAAACAAACAATTTCAATAGAATCGTTCGAATTCAATTGTTCACATTGAATTTTGATACGATTTTCGTACTCAAAAAGGATTAAAATCAAAAAGAACTTAATAAAAAGAACTCAAGGATTGACCGGCCGTTCGTTTTCAAATTGGATTAAACTTTGTGCTCAGAAATGGTAAAAAGAAAAAAATGTATTAAAAATATTAAAGTGATTATGACGAACTAAAGAACTATTGAAACTATAAAAACTGTAAAATCAAATAAAAGCTAAACGCCACTGGCTTCTGAACAAAATAAATAGAAGACGGTTTTCAGTGTTTGGCAAAGAAAAACAAAGTTGGTTTACAAAAAATCATGTTTAAACATGCCTGCAGCCAACTGCTGGGCAAACGTACTCGCATGTTGACATTTAGCCGCAATAAATTTATGAAATAAAATTGTTTTTTTTCCCCTAAAGAAATAACAAATAAATCACAGTAGCATTTGTAAAATCATTGCAACTGCTTAATTTTGTAATTTTCCAAACATCGATTTGGCAAAAAAAGAAGAAAAACATTAACCATAAACGATAACACTCAAGTCGACGTCATAATGAAGGCATTAAAGAAAAAACTGCAAAGACCGTTAAATATTTTCAGTGTTTGAATTTGAAAAATTGTTGTGAAAAATATTTATAGTTTGTTTCAGTGCTGTTTATTGATAACAAAACAATTAACTGCAACAGCAGAAAACAATAAAAATATTTTTTAAAATTTTGAAATCAATAAAAAATTGCAAATGCTTCAAACAGCATCATTTGTTTAGTTCAAAATGCCACCTCAGACTTGTTGATCATGAACTCAACAGAGTATTTAACACAAGAGATAAAATTATTATTAAATAAAAAAATATATTTAAAAAATAATTACAAAATCCAAATAGTTTTTGCTCTTGTGAAGCTTCAAAATTTTGAATCATTTTAATAAAAACGCATTTGGAGAGCCACGATTGGAAACGATAAAATGAAAATATTTACACTGAAAGAAAAATATTATTGCTGTAGTTTTAAAAATTTTTAGTTGGTTGAAAGGGGAATACTATGGCGTTTTCTTCTCTAGAAAAATGTAAAATTTTTACACTTCTTTTTTAAAAAGTGGCAGTTTCGAGGGGTTTTGAGGCAAAAATTTATTTCGTAAAGGCTGTTGGATTAATTTCTAATAAATTCTTGATTTTCATATGACAAAATGCTGCCATTTTCCATTAAAAAGTGTAAGAAATGTAACATTATTTTCTAGAAAAGAACACAGTATCAGTTTCACATCATGTTATTAAGACTGGGTTGCTCGAGTCCAATAGCCTTAAACTTTTATTGTCGTTTTTAAAAATAATATGAAAAAAAGTCGTTGGAGAATTTGTCTTTTAATTATATTGACATTTTTACTTGAGACTCAATTCCCACGAAATTTGAATTCAATTTAAAAAGACGTCTCCAAAGAGCTGGATTTTTTTTTTTAGTAAAAACCCTGGGAAGATTTTTTATTTTCGTAAGTTTGTTTAAAAAAAGCTTAATTTGCGTTAAAAAAATTTCCAAGTTTTTTATATGTTTCTGATTCTGTTAACTTTTTGACAGCTGCCAATTTTATTTGTAGAAAAATTTAAATATCTGAAAAAAATTCAAATCTGAATCGCTTAATAATATTGAATTATTTAGAAGTCTATTCAATACTTTGATACCCCAAACAATTGATGTAACAAATTTTGTTTGAACCTGCATACTACTGGAAGCACAATAGGCGGTGTTAATGGGTTACGACGGAATGAAGAAAATTCTTTATGCAAAATTCCCCAGCTTGTAGTTTCAGATCAGCAGATCAGGTATCTAGTAAATTCAGCATTAATTAGGCATTAGAGTATCCAGTCGAATAATCTTTGACTGATTGATTCGAGTAGTCGAATAATGAAAATAGTTGATTTGGATGAACGAATGACCTGAACAATTGATGTCAATTAAACGAATAACATGAATTTCTTAGGAAATTCGTCTTCTCTATTTTAAGGAACGATTACTTTTAACTGATTAAATTCTTAAAACTAATTTATCTGCCATGTCACGAAATACAATTTCGATCTGAAATGGTTTCAATTTTGGAAGTCGTTTCTTTAGAAAAAGAATAATATTTTCGAATCGAAGTACTGCCACATTTTTTTTTTAAATTGCAAACCATGATTTTTCGGTGAACAAAAATTTATGAAGATATTCCCCATATTTTTTCCATTTTTTTAATATTAATTTTTTAATTTTGACTCTAAATTTTAGTATAAAAAACTTTTTTCTTAGATTGCTCTGTTTTTTATTCGCTCACCATGTCTTTTTATTCCGGGTCGTCCCCAGAGTGCTGGTCCAAGACAAAAAAAAAAAATTTGCTTGTCTTAGAGAGGCCACTTTCCATATAATTTAACCAGGATGAAATCATGACAAACGTCAAATTAAATAAGTAACAATTGCGGTATTCAATTATCAAAGCTTTCCGACTTCTGGAGCTCAGTAAATATTCCTCAACACTGATTGAGTCCCAGGGAATAATACTATTTAAAAAGAGCGAATAATTGCTTTTAAAAAAGTTCACTGGCTTGCACTAAACGCGAAGCGAATTGTAGTACTTAATCCATATACTTTTTATCTTAAAAAGTCTGCAAGATTCCTAAAGAAATAAAAACTTTCTAAAAAGTGGCTCAAAAGCTGAAACAAAATAGTTAGCAAACGAATTATATATTTTATATCGATTCTGATCAAAACTTATTGGATGCTGATATTTTTAACGAAAAAAATTCGGGAAAAAAACTATAGAAAAGTATTACAAATTTTAAAACAAACATCTGGCACAAACCGTGTCATTGTAATAGATGAATTCATTCATTTACATAACTGTATTTTCACACTGACGTGGTTTTAATAAATTATGATTTTAACGTTAAAATCTGGTTTTACCATATAAAATGGTTTCGTTAAAACAAATTTAAAAACCCTTTTTGAATTGATTTCAAGTAGGTTTTATGAAATGCAGCCTTGGTTTTTTTGTGTTTTTCACTGCGTACTGTAAGTAGAGTGCTGCCAAGTCACTTATTGGAAACATCTGATAATATTTGCAGAAAGCACAGAATAATCCACCACATATGCATTTTTCTTTTGAAATTTGCAGGATTTTTATATTGAAATAATGGGTTTTTGAAAGATTTATCGTTCTGTATTATATTTCCATAATTTGAAAAAGTTTATTTGCAATAATATAAAATAATTTCTATATTAGAGCCCATGTAAAATTTATACAAACAATAACAGTTTGTGCATTAAGTGTTATAAAAAGCCAAGAAACAAAAACACTTATTTCTATGAGAGATTTTGTTTATTGGATTTTAAAAATCATCGCAATTATGGTTTTTACTTTAAAACCAGGTTTTAAGTTTCATTATGAAAACACAATAAGATAAGAAGAGAACATCAGGGAAACTAGAATATATTTTTAATGCAATCCTTTTTCGATCACCAGTAACTATTTTAAGTAAAAGTATGTTTTCAACGTTGAATTATTCAAAAATTAAACTGTTTAAGAAGCGATCATATAAACTTTTGCTAAAATACTATTTTAAAGGATCATTTGCCTTGCAAATTCGTTGATATACATACTTTTATTTTTTGTTTAAGTTTTACGAACTTAGGCGTTCTATAAATATATTATTTTGTTTATTTTTTTATTTCTTTTTTTAATTATTGATTTCTTTTTTCGTTAGTCATATAATAAAAGTATCAAAGCAAATACACACACATATATAATTCCTTCACTGGATAAAACTGTTTTAATTTACTTTTTTAATTAGTTGAATTATTCGAGTTAATCGATCTAATCAAATCCCCAAGACCGATTGATTCCTTATTCGATCAAAGCAAAACGTCAAATAAATCGAAATTCTAGTATGAGTTTATATAAACAAACTATTGACCATATCAGAGAAAACAACTTTTTTGTCAGACTTTAAGGGATTTAAGGATGAGTCTAGTCAGATTATTGGTCCTTTTATATCAAATTTGTAATGCCGCAATGTGATGCAATTGTATATGAGTATGACACGTTTTCTCAAACCAAAAGCTTCATTTCCGCATCACAAATTAGCGACATTAAGATTAAATCAACTGACTTGGCAACAAACAGAAATTGTTCTTATGGTTTAAGGCAAAAAAAAAACTCAAAACAGAAAAGTTTGGCTTAAGTAAAGTTGAACAAAAATTTAAAAGATATAGAAAAAGCATAAATATTCTTTTAATTCAGACATTTATTTATTTAGACATCATAAATATTAACAAGGGAAAGTTAACGTTAGTATTATGTATTCAACTTACACAGCAGAGCAGAACAGCTGTTTTCGAAAGCCGCTACACCTTCATCGTCAGTACTCAGGTGTATTTTCATTTGCTAATTCTTACATCTTTCACTTGAATATCATAACAGTTTCTATTTGTAACAATTTTATTACGAAAAAAAAGCGTACGAGAATTGTATCAAACCGAGAATAACACAGTTTGATTCAATTTTATTGCAACATTTTAAATATATTCCTCTTTGAGAGACTTTTAGTTAGTTCCGTTACCAAAAAAATTCTTATAAAAAACTATAATCTTATAAACTTCTACTTGATTAAACACGAGTAAGAAGCTCAAATAAATGTCAGAGTTTATAAAAGAACTCACTGATCGCTTGTCTCTTTTACTTCCATTTCAATTGAATAACATCCAACTGAACATATAAATTAACTGTAACTTTTTGCTTGGCTAATTGTGTTTTTTTTTCAGTGCATTTTATTTACATATTAACTAACTTTTAATGCCTGTTAATGCTTTTTACGACACTTGTCATAAGTGTTTCTTCGTCGTCGCAATTTTGCGTTTGTGTAAAAGTATTTGCTCATGTCTGATCTTTTCATAGAAGTTGTTTTTGTTAAGTTGTGCATCACCCATTTTTGCTATTCGTTTTTTTTTTCTTCTTTTTTTTCAAAAGAAATACATATAATATTTTATTTATATATTTGTTTTTGTTTTCTTAATTTTATGATTTTTTTTTCATTCTTATTAAGTCTGACATTTAATTGACAGATTTAGGCAATTAGTCAAAAACGATGTTGTCTTCTCGCCTTTAAACGACTGCTTGCATTTTTTTCTTCGTCTCTAGTTTTTTATAAATACCCAGTTTGCCTTAAAATATTTTTTAGGATTTAGTTGGGGTTTAGTTTAGTGTAAAACAAAGTGTATAGATTTACGATATTGGAAATGTATTATGAGCAATAATCAAGTTCCAATTCCGACTATACTTATTAGACGGGTGCGTCTAATGAGCGTTGAGAATAATAATAAAAAAAAACGTTCTTCGCTTAAGTGTTTTGTTTTATTTTTTATTGAATTTTTTGTCTCTTCTTTTTTTTTTATTAAGCAGTTTGCAATGACTTTCAGTGATGAAAATAAAGTTTTGGTTTTATTTTCTTATTTCAAGGCTGCTACTTTTTGGAAATATTATTTTATCTTGTCAGGATAAGCAGCAGAAATGTGTACGTGTTTGTTTATGAGCGTGTGCAAAACGTGTATTTAACCAGACGGCTTTTTGTGTTAAGGAGTCGTTTCAATAAGTTACCAAGCACGCACACATACACACGGAGGACTATATTTTTATTTAAAGTCTTTTTAATTTGCATACATATTTCAAGTATTAAACTACTTATTCAGTTGTTTTTTTTTAATATACGGAATTAGCTGTGGTCGCATGTGAAGTGGTTACACGACAGCTTTTTTTTAAATTAAAATTTTTGGTAGATGGTCATGAACTTACGAGGGGTAAAAGTATTAACTTTATAAATTTAATGGTGCCACAGCGTTTGCATTAATAAAAAAAATTTAATTTTAAACTTCGTTGCATAGTTTCGTTCGGGAGTTATGAATACCCAAAACTCTTTTCAAGTTGTATAAACGTTATGTGATATAGAATCATTATTAATACTGGATTATTCAATCGGGAAATCGTTAATCGGTTAACGGGTTGATCAAATCGCCACAAAACGAGTGATATCATAAACGAATATAATTCGAAAAAAGTAATTAAGAATAATATAAAAATTTATGTATATATCTTATAGATTTTTGAAAATTGTCCGTATCTTTAGTGAAATATTTTGGAATACTCCAGTATTTATTCAATAGATTAATCGGTTAACCGATCGCATCGAAATCGATCAATCCTTTCGTGAGATATCGCAAATGAAAAAAGTAACTCAAAAAAAAATCCGAATTTCTACTATATCTTATCGTTTTGTGTTCTCGATGCTTTTATTCTTGCCTCAATCCAGTTTATTACGTAGGAATCGGTTGAATTATTCAAAAATTTATAGCAGTTTGAAAATTAAATAAGTGTTTTATAAAACCCTAATTAAATCAACAGCACAACAAACCACGTTTTAACACGGGAAGTTTTCCATATTGTTTTTTAATTTCAATCTGAGCTGTTGCACAAAATCGGTAAGTTATTGGTTGTATCCCGTTTTGAAAAAATCGAGTTCTCATCTTTAGGTCCGAGGAACGTTGCCTGAACAATTCTAAGAGCCTGTTGGAAATAATTTCTATGTGCTTTAAATTACTTGTCTGTCATTTCAAAATTTTGATATCAGTGAAAAGGCTGCAACACTAAAAACCATTTCGCGAAAATAAGCAAAGAAAATCGTGTTTTATCAAAAACTTTAGATTTTGGGCGTGCAATCTAGATTCTAGAAATTAAAAAGTGATCTACATAAGTCAGTTATTATAACTTTTATTTTATTTCTATCACCGAGTTATTAACAACACGAATGAAATGAAAACATAATTAAAACATAAAATTGAATCGCTACAAAATGACTTCCGTTTATTAAAGCAAATGTGTGTTAAGTTCATTTATTCGTTCCGAAAAACCTAATTAGCATACATTTTTACGTGTGGAATAGAAATGAGTTGTTTCAACTCTCGCAGTGTTTATATTTTTCAAAATTTGTATAAAAAACGTGAGAGAATTAATTTAGAAATAGTGTCCTTGACATAACGACATGATTAATGCATGTGAATTTTTTTTTTTAGCAAAAATAGACAAATTGGGTATTTTTGTAAAAAAAAAAACAAGGAACTTTTTCTTAATAAAAACTTAAAAAATATTTATATTTGAAAAACTATCGCTGGGCAAAAAACACTTGGAACAGAAGATAACACTTCTGCCACTTTGAAACCCCAAACACTTTTGCTATTGAATTTGTTTGATTGTTTGATGTAAAAAATAAGATATTAAAAAATTATGATCTAAAGACAAACGACTTTATTATATAAAATAAAATGAATGGCATTTCGATTATTTTTCTAGAACAAAATAATTAAATACGAAAACACCCAAACACACACACATTTGCTCAGTAGCCATCACATTCATTATAAAATTCTTTTTATAGATTCCTAATCCTGATTTCACTTCTACTTTTCAGAGGAGCGCATTTATATTTTTGACGCTGTGCGTCATTGGCACCTTTGCCGAGTCTCACGATGAACTTCTTGTGGTATGATTTAAAAAACTTAATTAATTATTTATAACTACGATGCAGATTGATTAACTGTTCAACTTTTTATTACCTCTTCTTTTGCACTCTTTTACATAATAGCGAAAAACTCGTGAAACCTTTGAAGGTTACAGCTACCCACCACCTGAAAAGCCCTTCACATACCCACCACCACAATCATTCACAACAACTCGGGCTCCCGTTGTAACGACCCGCAAGGTGGTGACAGTGCCAACAACCTATAAACCACAGACACCAGCTACAACTCGTGCCACACCCAAGCCAACAACGCGTGCTACCACAAGGCCCACAACACGTGTGCCAGTTACTATACCTCCGACCAACAAACCTCAGACTCCTGCTACTACTCGCGCGACCCCAAGGCCAACAACTCGCGCTACCCCTAAGCCAACAACTCGTCCTCCTACTACTACTACACGTGCCACACCAAAACCGACAACTCGTGCTCCCGTAACAACACCTAAGCCAACAACACGAGTGCCAGCAACATACTTACCACCAACAACTCCCAAGCCAACAACTCGTGCTCCAGTAACTACACGCAAGCCAACAACTCGTGCTCCCGTAACAACACGCAAGCCAACAACTCGTGCTCCCGTAACAACACCTAAGCCAACAACACGAGTGCCTGCAACATACTTACCACCAACAACTCCCAAGCCAACAACTCGTGCTCCAGTAACTACACGTAAACCAACAACTCGTGCACCCGTAACAACACGCAAGCCAACAACACGAGTGCCTGCAACATACTTGCCGCCAACAACTCCCAAGCCAACAACTCGTGCTCCAGTAACTACTCCTAAGCCAACGACTCGTGCTCCAACAACAACACCTAAACCAATAACACGACCACCTCCAACTTATTTAATACCCACAAATAAGCCTCAAACTCCTGCTACCACTCGTGCTACTCCAAAGCCCACAACTCGTGCTACTCCAAAGCCCACAACTCGTGCTACGACAAAGCCTACAACTCGTGCTACGACAAAGCCCACAACTCGTGCTCCAGTAACCACTCCCAAACCAACAACACGTGTGCCTGCAACATACTTACCGCCAACTACACCCAAACCAACAACTCGTGCTCCAGTAACTACACGCAAGCCAACAACTCGTGCTCCCGTAACTACACGCAAGCCAACAACTCGTGCTCCAGTAACTACGCCCAAGCCCACAACTCGTGCTCCAACAACTACACGCAAGCCAACAACTCGTGCTCCTGTAACTACACGTAAGCCAACAACACGCGCTCCGATTACAACCAAACCTACACAGCGTAGCACTCCTGGACCTACTTATTTGCCACCAACCGATACGCCTCAAACTCCTGCTACTCGTGCCACTCCAAAACCAACTACTCGTACCCCCGCAACGACACGCGCTACCCCAAAACCAACGACGCGCGCCACACCTAAGCCAACTACTCGAGCTCCAACAACAACACCTAAACCAATAACACGACCACCTCCAACTTATTTAATACCCACAAATAAGCCTCAAACTCCTGCTACCACTCGTGCTACTCCAAAGCCCACAACTCGTGCTACGACAAAGCCTACAACTCGCGCTACGACAAAGCCCACAACTCGTGCTCCAGTAACCACTCCCAAACCAACAACACGTGTGCCTGCAACATACTTACCGCCAACTACACCCAAACCAACAACTCGTGCTCCAGTAACTACCCGTAAAACAACAACTCGTGCTCCAGTAACTACACCCAAGCCAACAACTCGTGCTCCAATAACTACACCCAAGCCAACAACTCGTGCTCCAACAACCACCCGCGCCACACCCAAACCAACTACTCGGGCTCCAGCTACTACACCTAGACCAATCGTAACAACTCGTCGCCCAACTCAGGCTGTTACACCAAGAAGTACTGCAGGACCAACTTATTTACCGCCTACTGATAAGCCACAAACTCCAGCTACACCTAGACCAACCACCCGTGCCCCAACCACTACACCAAGACCAACAACTAAGCCAACAACTCGAGCTCCACTTACCACTCGCAGTACTCCAAAGCCAACAACTCGTGCCCCAACAACAACTCGTGCAACAACTAAGCCCACAACACGTGTACCAGCGACCTACTTGCCGCCTACCACTCCAGCTCCTCGAACTACGCGCGCCACACCCAAACCAACTACCAGAGCACCTACAACTTTGCCACCAACTAATAAACCACAAACTCCTGCTACACTCCGCACTACACCCAAACCCACCACTCGTCCAACATTTACCACTAAAGCCACGCCCAGACCCACCACACGGGCACCCACAACTACGCCTAAGCCAACTACTCGTGTACCCGCAACTTACTTGCCGCCCACAACCCCTTCTACACCCAAGCCCACTACCCGTCCAACAGTTACCACGCCCAGACCCACCACACGTGCACCGACAACAACTTATAAGCCAACAACCCGAGTACCAGCGACTTACTTGCCGCCTACAACTCCAGCTCCCCGAACTACGCGCGCCACACCCAAACCAACTACCAGAGCACCTACAACTTTGCCACCAACTAACAAACCACAAACTCCTGCCACCCTCCGCACTACACCCAAACCCACCACTCGTCCAACATTTACCACTAAAGCCACGCTCAGACCCACTACACGGGCACCCATAACTACGCCTAAGCGAACTACTCGTGTACCCACAACTTACTTGCCGCCCACAACCCGTTCTACACCCAAGCCCACTACCCGTCCACCAGTCACCACACCCAGACCCACCACACGTGCACCCACAACAACTCGTAAGCCAACAACCCGTCCAACATTTACCACGCCCCGACCAACCACACGTGCACCCCAGCCTACTCCCACTGAGAAATTCCAAGGTTACACTTATCCGAAACCAGCCATCCCCTTCACTTTCTAACTCTAGATCAGCTATTGTGAATACTGGTGATAACTCGTTACTAGAAGTAAAACTATCACTGCCTTTTTAAATGTAAATTAGCCAAGTCTTATTATTTTAATTTTAAATAAAAACTCGATCCAAACAAGCCAGCCAGAGTTAAAAAAAGAAACTTAAATTTATTTATGTAAATAATTAGTAGTTGTCTAGGGCTAGATAAATCTAGTCAGTTTTTTTTTATGAAAAGGAGAAACCACAAAATAAAAAAGTCTTTAACAAGCACGAACAAGAATTTGAATGCCAGTCAATGCAAAAGAAATTTGTTTTATTTAACTTTAATTTTTAAACAAAAATCCATTCTCATGTAAATAAATCAAACAAAAACAGAATGCATTTTATAAATTATTTTTTTTTAAATTGAAATTTCGAGCTTGAGTGTTGTAAATAGAGAAGAAGAAGAAGTAAAGAATAAAATTACGAATTATTTAATAATTACAATAGTTTTTCCCCTCCCCCATTCTTTCACCAATTATTTATGTGTAATTAATAATTTGAAACTTTTCTTTTCTTTAAATATTTTTATTTAATTCAAAGTATGTGAAAAACAACGATATTGTATCGTGCACAGAAATGAAAAACGTTTGATTTTGTTGCGAAATTATAAGAAATAAAAATAAAATAAAAAAACAAGAATCGTGTTTAATTTCATTAATATTCATTGAAAATTGAAATAATTAATTCAGCCTACTCGGTTTCTAGTTGGTATCCTGGTGTTGCAGGAGCTTATCTTCCCGATATCATATTTCGCGGATGGTGCTAAGATTTGTGTCGATGTGTAGTACCATGGAACCGGTACTTTCCTCCAGCGAAAGAGAGGGCGAAGACAGGATAAATAGATCGATAACAGTAACTGATCAGATATATTATTTCAAAGTTTTTCAAAAGATCACTGGAACATTTTCATTCACGATATCTCAGGAACGGATTAAACGATTTCGAACCGGCTAAAGGTGATCGATGAGGTTTTTAAATTCCGATCAGTAAAGCCGTATAAGTGATTCTAAATAACTGATTCAATAACAGTAACTGATCAGATATATTATTTCAAAGTTTTTCAGAAGATAGATTTTTTTTTAAATTTCCGTTCAAGATATCTCAGTAACGGATTAACCGATTTCGATCGATGAGGTTTTTAAATTCCGATCAGTAAAGCCGTATAAAAGTGATTCTAAATAAGTGATTCAATAACAGTAACTGATCAGATATATTATTTCAAAGTTTTTCAAAAAGATTTCCGTTCAAGATATCTCAGTAACGGATTAACCGATTTCGATCGAAGAGGTTTTTAAATTCCGATTAGTAAAGCCGTATAAAAGTGTTTCTAGAAATAAAAAAATAAACTGGAAAATGTATTTTCTTCTAAGTTTTTTGAGACCTTTTAAAATCCACTACTCCGAATCGGTTCAAATTCACAGGAAATCTAAGGTCAGGAACGCTCGGTTCAGCTGTCCAAAATTTATAAGCGGATCACTTGCTTATATACATACACTAAATTTATGACCCACTAAATTTATGACTTAGGCCATCACACGCCCCAACTACTGTAGCCAATAGCGCACTACAGTGAAAACGATTGAAACAAGAACGTTCTGAAAAGCTCCAACCGCCTTCACTGGAGGTAGAGTAAAAAATTCGCAGTCGCTACTTATCCTTGTTGGCCTCTTTCTCCATCTGATCTCCGAAAAATATCCTCTTTCATAACCGAACATTGCAAAAATAGCTTTCACCCCCCGGTTAAGCAACGGGCTGTTGACCGTATTTTTTCACAAATTGTGTCCTCGAAATTCATGCCCAAAGTTTCCATGGCAGTCAAAAGTATATATAAAGAAATCAAATAGAATTGGGTCGAACATGTTCGGTTGTTAATTTTGGACAAAGACCTTCAATCAAGTCAGTGTAATTAAAACTGGCAAACTGAGCGAGTTCGACCCTGGTCTATAAGAATTATTCAAAGTGATCGCGAATGGCTAGAAACGATCGGTAATTTCCTTGGGTTCGCCAATTTATTTCATGTTCATTTAATTAGTTGCCTGTGCAAATTCATTTTACTTTCGAAACGCTTTTACTTTTAATATCGTTTACACGGTATCGGAACTGTAACTCGCTTAGAAGAATTCGTGCGGTTCACTACTTCCTTACAGGGTGTTCTGGATATATATTTCTGCAATTTTCCAATACTGTTTTTTATAAAATTTCTTTGAATTTGTCAATTTGCCAGTTCTTGTTCTTCGATAAAAAATTTGAAAAAGTTTGAAAATATTCAAAATTTCGGACTTCCGGTTTAGAATTACCATAATTCATTTGAATTAAATTTGAAAAACAATGTCGTGTTGCCAATAATATTATGAACACACCAGGAAACTTTTGTATGCAAAATTCCTTTTAAGGAAGTTTCATGTAAATGAATACTTTTTTTTTTCATTATTATTATTTTTTTTCTGCGAATTAGCATAAGCGGAAGGAAGTGTTCGTTTCATAAAAATTGTGTTAAAATTGCAATACCAAACTTGCCTCAAAAACGATATTAAAATCATTTATTATGAATCGGTATTTTAACACGCAATAAATTTGTATTGATTTTGGTGTTGAAAAAAAAAAATATGTAGGATTTCCTACTTCGCAATGAGTTCTGAGAAATGTTTCATATTTTAACCCAATATCGGACAGATATAAAAAAATATATATCAGCCTTTAAGCTTAATTAATGAATATTGTAAAGATTAATAATTAATGACTTTACGGTTAAATTAACAATTTATAAGGCAGTATGTGTTAGGGTGACCCTTTCAAAATATTATAATTAAAAATGTGATATATTCAACAGATATTTTGGCAACTGGCGAAATTCTTTTAGATTTTTTAATCATGATGATTAATGCGAAGGTTTATTAAGGAGTCATTATTAATTCAAAATTTTCCCAACTACATAGAAGACTGCAACAACGCTGTTTTCAAAAACCGCTACACTTTTTCATCAGCACTCATATGTGAATTTGTTCAATGCCTCTGATTAGGGACTTACTGGAATGTGAAAACAGTTTTCATTTACAAAAATTTTTATGAGAAAATTGCATAAGAGAATTGCTTGAAACACTAAATTGTTGCAGAAACTCCGGATTAAATCGCCGTGGCGGCGATGGTTATTTTTTTTCACGTCAGATTTTAGAAATAACTTCATTTATGTATATATTTAAGAACTTAAACCAAATACGGTAACATGGACTTGGTCGCCTTCAATTATTTTAAGAAATAGAATTAAATCTCTTGAACAGTTCGCGCCTTGTGATGCAATTCGGCTGCAGCATGATGTATATAAACACAATATGTGTATTTTATTTTTGACGAGGAGCATCCGGTCCGCAAAATTCGTGGTTAGTTTCAGCTTTGTTCCACTGTTATATTAAATTGAAAAATCAAGTAGATAAATTTTAGTCACCGAGTGATTCTAAAATTTGTGATCTATACGAAATATATAATTATTGAAGAATATTTGAAAGCCCAATAATTTTTGTTAATTTTAATTTAAATTTTACTTTTATTTTCGATCGTATTGAGATGAATATCTCATAAGGAATGGTTCCCCTAATGCTTAAGTAAAATTTTTTATTGAATGGACACTTACATAGATACACAATTTTACTAAACTAACTTCAACAGTGCACATGATCATAAATTTAATATTTTAAGGTTTTCTTTTTTACAAAAAAAAAACAAAAAAATTAAAGAAGATTAAAAAAACTAGCAAAAATTGCTTTATTTACACCAACTAATTTGGAAGCGTTTAATACCCAACACAAGACTTTATAAAAAGTATTACAAAAACTGAAATTGTTAATCATGAATTTAAAACTTTTAACCAAAATTATATTATAACAAGAGTACGAGTGTGTGTGTGTGTGTGTGTGTTTGCTTGCGTGTGCTCACTGGAGTTAACTTTTAATTATTATATTTACAATTTTTGTATACGAGTTGCAGACATCAGAAATTTTCTTTTCTACAAAACTTTCTTTTTATTCATTCACTCGTGTTTTTCGTTAAGAAAATCAGTGTATTTTGAATGTTTTTAAACATTAATTTACTTAATTTTCCTACAGTCTTTAATACAAATCGCAATGAAGCACAAGTCGTGTGGAGTTTTATTCAATTTAAAATTCGGTTAAATAAAATTATTACAAAATTACCTGCTCTCCTTCAGTTGCTATCAAAACGTTATTCCTTTCGTTGCTACCAACATTTTTTTTTTCCTTTTGTTTAAGCCATTTCGTTTTTGTTTTATCGCGCAAAAAAATGTATTATAAAAAATCGCAAACTTTTATAAGACTAAAGCCGCGAATATATAAAATTGTCTTTAAACAGCGTAACAATAAACGAGTGTTAAAGAGATTGACATTTTGCAATAATTCTAACAACTTTTTCAATGTGTGTTTACTGATTGTAAGTAAAAAAAGGAGAAAAAATCAAAGTGTTGCAAATGGAAAAATTTAATGATATTAAAAAAAAAATATATAAAAGTTTGTTTGAAAATAGATTTTAATTCGTGCAGAAAAATTATGTAGAATGTTACCAAAAGGATAAATTAATAAAATTATGGACCAGCCCTAAGCAAAATTAAATTGTATTTGAATTAAACTTTGAGAAATATAAGATTGTTTATATTGTTTTTGAATTAAAATCACAAGTTAAAGTTTTTTATAAACTCGTCAGTTATTGTTTCATTAAGAAACATTAAATAGCAGGCTTTACCTTTTAATTAGTACGTTATAATATTTTTATAAAGCACTTCAAAATAAAAGGAAGTTTTTAATATTCCTTCTTAACCATTCGTGAACCGAATTTTAACTATTTTATTTTATTTTCTGTTGAAATAGTAGAAATTCAACAAAATAAAGAATAAGAACAAGAGAAAGAAGGTATCCCTATAGCAATTATATAAACTAACATGACCTTAAAAATACTTGCGTGTTTATAAGCTGCTTATAAGAAACGTTTTATACTAAATTCATCTTATAAACGGCTTATAAACAAAATATATTTAATGTTTCTAAACTGCTTATAACACAAATTTTTTATACGAAATTTATTTTATAAGCAGCTTATAAGCAACAAATATGTTATGGTTATAAGCTGTTTATAACACAAATTTTCTATACAAAATTTGTCTTATAAGCAGCTTATAAGCATAAAATATCTAAAATGTTATTTTATGACTGATTTTAATATGGAATTAATATGATTTAAACAGATTAATAACGAGTAAAAGAAAATTTATATTTAGTATTTTGGGGAATTGTCGTTTTTAAACTCTTTACTTTTAATTATGTGCTAGTTCTTTTTTCCCAAAATCTTATTAAAAATTTGAATTTTTAATACGATTTTGGGAAAAAAAAGAACTAGTACATAATTAAAAGTAAAGAGTTTCAAAATGTATATTGTTGTTTTCACAGCACTCAGTGAATACCGCAAATTTCCATTTTGCACACTGATCAAAAATATTGAGTATTGAACGTTACCATTATTTCTGAGATACTTTACTTTCCCCTTGATAAATTCTACGTTTTTATATAGAGATCATTGATCAATTTAAATTTTTTGTTTAATATTTCAAAACTTTATTTCTGGCGAACAATTTTTATGACATTTATAATATTAATAGCTTCTTTCTAACAATAAAAACTCCATATCGTGTTCTATTTGAGATATTTATCAAAGTAACGTTCAATACTTTTTTAAATGAAAATGAGATTTACGTCGATAACATATTTATGGTTTAGTAAATTTGTCAAAGTAACGTTCAATACTTTTTAAAATAGATGTCATGATTTTGCCTAAACGCACATCAAAAAGGGGTTTTACTATCACTCTCTGTTATTTTTAAACAAAAGTTCTTCATTAACTTAAAGAAAAGTATTAAGCCTAAAATTATGGGATTAGGTCTGCTTCAATAAAAACAGTTTAATAATTTCATAAATGTTGTCAAATAATGAGTGCATCGACTGTTTTTAAATTAATAGGAAAATTTTAAATTAGTCATAAAGCCTACTAAAAAAAGTAACGTTCAATACACATACAATATAAAGACCGACTTCTGAGAACTTATTGAATACACTTCCTCTATCAAAAATATCCAAGACTGGTAGTATATTTTTTAATTGGTTTAGTATTCGTCATGCCATTTGCGTGCACATGCACGTCTTTTTAAATAAGGAAGCATAAAATTTGCTTAAATATAAAAAGTTTTGTTAACAAGAATTATTTTATATATTTTAGGCCTTATTCACAAATAGTAAATTAAGCTTATAAGCTGCTTATAAAACAAATTTCGTATAGAAAATTTCTCTAAATAAATTAATTTTTGTGAATAAGGCCTAAAACGTATAAACAATTAGATTCATATTATTCAACACAAACAGAAAAGGTCCCACAAATTAATAAATTTTCTTGTATAATTTTGCATTAATAATATTCCTTCTAAACAAAATTTATGCTTCACCTGTTCAATTTTAAAAAAGGTTAGTTAGACCTTTTTGCATTTTCGGTCACGATATGTGCTTGTGTTAAAGTTACTACTCTGATTTAAATCTTCTTCACTAATTTCCCTTTTAATTAATTTGTCTTAACATTGCAGATGTCTCTGGTTATTGTCAATGCCTCTGCAATAACAATTTATCAGAACAGAACAACATTCACCGCCAATGATCAAACAGCTGACAGCAGCGACAATTTATCACAATTTCAAGCGACAACAAGTGAATTCATAACAACCAGTCCGATTTCAAAGCAATCGAGCGATAACTACGACTCGCAATTAAACAAAGAAAACTCAACAGTAACAAATCATATAATACGAACAAATATAATTGTTGGAACGGGAGGAGACGAAAGTGGACAAGAGAAATTAAGAAGTGGCGTAAAAGAAAATTTTGGCAAATCATCAGATAATATGCGTGCAAAATTGCAACAACTACTACAGCGTGAAACAGATAAAGACGATGAAGAAAAGCAGCAATTGCAGCAAGATTTGCAGCAGCAAATGCAAGAACAGTTGCAACAACAATTCCACCAACAACGACAATATCAACAAACTCAGCATGCAATTTTAGCTGGAGAAAATGCTTATTTACTAGAGCGTATAGATGGTGGTAGTATGCATGAGCAACCCATATATGGAACGTGGAGCGCGAAAGCGAGACGACCTCAAGCACCTCTATTGGCTGCCACAGCAACAACAACAACAACGACAACAGCAGCCGCTACAGCTCAATTACAACCATCATCATCGATACAAACACTCTTCACAGAAGTTGATGAAAACCTTTATGGCAACCACGGCAGACACCAGCAGCTACAACACCATCATTACGAACGTTTACCCAAGCGCTCATCGACCATGACACCTGTGCGACGTGAGTTGCATGACCAGATACCACGACCACCACGCTTAACATCGCGTCAGCCTTCAGTGACCTTGAGGAGACAATTCAGTGAGCCTTCTTTGCCAAATGCTTCGTATAGGGACGAATCTCGGCCCAAACCATTCCACTATCCGTTCAGTGGACCTTTGCCCGAGGAATTCAAAAAGTTGCAGCAATCTGAAAGCGGCAGCAACAACGGCTTAGAGTTAGATCCCCAGGTCCACAATATACAAGATATTTTGCAGAAATTAAATTTAAGCCCGGGTGTCAACAAAGTGCCACCTTTAATGATGATGCCCACAGGGTTGCACATTTCTGGTTCATTCAAGAACCTCAAATCCAGTGGAATCGGCAACTTCTTCCGCGGTAAACGCAACAAGAAACAAATCCAAATGCAATTTCCCATGCCCATACCCATGCAGATGGTGCCAAATCCCTACCAGGCTCCGGTTAACTATCTAATGCAGCAGCCCTACCAGCAGCGCATCGCCATGGAACAGTTTTACCCCTTTAAGCCGCGCTCACCGGGCGACATCAACCTCCTCGCCATGCAACAGCAGCAACAGAAATTCAAAAATCCCCAAATCAAAGGCAAAAAGCAAAAGAAGAAGCAAAAGGACAAGAAAAACTCGTTGGCAAGCAGCAATTTGATGTTGCAACAATATCCCTTCATCACACCCGCCCCAGAGCTGCTCTTCCCCTCGATGTATTCTCCCTTCATGTCGATTAATGTGACACAAGCACCCCCGCTACAGATAAGCAAACGAGTGCCCTTCAAAGTCAACTTGGATATCTTTCCGGTAGTGCCGCCCTCCAAAAATTTCAAATCGCCCGGCTCTTATGCCATGGATGAAGCGCGCATACTCTCCACCATGAGACCAGCCACGGTATTAAGAAATCCCTTTATGGACTATTTGACCACGCCTGTAACACCCGCAGCATCAGCTTTAAATTTCTACAATCCCTTCAATCAAAAACAGGCCGTTTATAATCCCGTTAGGTTCCCCTCAACTCAACTGAATCCCATGGTAAATGTGGCCCAAAGCAATAACTTGCAAATGGTGTATCCAGACCACATGCAAAAATATATCCAACAGCAGCAGAAACAGCAACAGCAACAACCCCAAAATCTCTACACAAACTTCCTCAATAGCCAGGGGCATCAAACGCCTTTTGTGCCCATAGACTGTGACCAGCCCATCCCCTCAGCCTCTGGCTCACAGTCTACCAATTCGAAAACTAATCCGATTATGGTGCATTTGAACGTGTTCCCCAAACAGAAGCCGGTGGCACCCGCCTCCACCAATCCCTTCTACAGCAATACGCCTCAAATACAGCGCAATACCATACAAGAGGAAAGCGAATCTTCTTTGAGTCCCATTGAGCCTCGACATCAAGGCAGGTCTCTAAACGATACATCCCCTACCAAAATAGAGCGCAGCGATAGCAACGAGAGTATACAACATATCCAGCCTTTGCGTGCAGAAGATGACCTGGTGGATTTTGATCATCCCATAGTAGCCGAAAGTACCGCCGATGCAGCTGAATTACCTCAACCCTCGGCCTTGGTAAGTGGCAAGCAAAATGGTGTTGCCGAAGCGTCCTCTTCTTCCACATTTTACTATGAAAATCGCCCAAACACCACAACCTATTTGGGCGGCGATAAGACGAATACAAATTACAACGGAAACTTGAATGGCAACATGGAGCAAATGGTGTCAGAGGCAAGAACAGCTTCCCTGTTCCGCTTTCCCGTCGAAGATCTGATACAATTTCAGGTGCACGACGCGATGTGAGGTAATGAAGGGGTTAATTATCGGTTAGGGGGAGGGGTTGGAGTTACGTATTTATACAAGTGTCTGAAGGCAAATTATTGGCAGATGAAGAAAACCAACTGCAGTTGAGGAATTCAATATTTTGCAAAATCTGGATGTATAAAATCAAGAGTTCTTTCTGTCCGGTTCCACTATTTAAGCGACTTCAACGACAGCCAGTTTTAATATGATTTCTATGGATCTTTTTCATTTGGTTTTTTGTTCGATTATTTGCATATTTAATAACTTTTTCGTTAATTGCGAGCCGGTTTCCGAAAATTGTTGTTTGTTTGTTGCCAACGTTTCTATTGTTGTTTTGGCCGTCGCTGTTTGCACAAATCAGAGCTATAAAAGATTGCAATCAATTTAATTATAATAACAAGATTTCGCATTAATATTTTAAAATTTTTTTGATGTCATTTAAAATTTCATCAGGGAGAAATAACGCTAAAAGAGTTGGATTTAATTTTCTAAATAAATTATATCAACTAATTGCAGTTAATTTTATCTGGCAATCGATTTGATTGCGATTCTTTTAATTGCAATCGATATTAAAAATAAAATCTTCATTCTCTTTCAACGAAATTTCTTTGTGTACAGGGTATTTTTTACAGAGGTATAGAACTGTGAAATGGAATTAAAACGAGATGTTTTGTTTTAAGTTAACTGTTGTGTGTCCCACGTTGTCACTCGATATTTTTCTGTCGACAAAAAAAAGTTTGAATAAAAACAAAATATTTAAATTTGTTGTTATTTTAAATGTATTTTTGTCAACACAACGATATCGAGTGACATCGTGGACCAGGAAGGGAATTTAATTTATTCGCAAGATAATCTTTTGGCATTATAATTTTAACGTGACTTCTGGCATATTATCTCTAAGGCTGGCTCGAACGTTGACTAATCTGAACATCCGATTTTCGATTACTTTTTCCAATGTGCTATAATTATACGTGAAGTTGGCTGCAGAATAGCAATTTGACGTGATGCCAGGCTCAGAAGAAAATTGAAGAGCGACTCATCATGTAAATCTGATGAGTGTGAAGGATTCCATCAGATTCCAATAAATCTTATCTGGATAATATTTTGTTGGCTTTTTTCCAGTGGTGATTTCAGAGGAATTGAACAATTATTTTTCTGTATTAAAATTGAGTACAAGGGAACAAACTGCATTTATAGAAAAAATTATTTCAACTCTATTGCAGTCAAAATATTTTTGATTTTAACAAAATTTCATTTTTTAAAGAATAAAATCGGAATATGATTTCCTGTATTCGATAAACAACGAAATATTAATCGATATCGCATGTAGTAATTTGCCAATCGATTGCACTTATTTACAGCTCTGACATGTATCAATGCATTTTACACATAATTTGTTAAAATAATTTCGATGCCTCTGATCTTCACAGTTTTTAAATTCTTCAACTGAATTGAGCCAATTTCTTGTGTTTCGAACGGAAACTTCTCCAGATCGGTTGATCTACAATCGTCTTGCCATTTCCAAAGTTTGAAGTTTTCTTTAAATAGACATTCAATTATATTCCACTTATTTATATTTTTCTGTTGTAGAAAAAAGCTGATTTTAGTATATTTTTCCATAGATTTCAATTAATTTTTGTCAAAAAATTTGAATAAATTTTAATTACTGAATTTGTCTAAGAAGTGCTGCCTTTAAAAATTCGCAAGACTAAAACTACTCTTCCTTCATTTAGGCAAGAATTTGTGCGTGGTAAATTCAAACCGGACAAACAGAGAATAAAATAAATTTAATTTGCAAATTTGGCACTTTACTAAACTCGAAAACTTGTTTTAAAGGCCGTCTAAGTTTAAGGGAGAAAAATATTATGATAATCATTTTGTTTTTACGTTTATAAGATTTTTTTTTTTTATACATCAACTTGTTGTTTAAACAATTTTTGTTTAAATTTATTTATTTCCAGTCTATTTTATTTGAAAAAAAAGTTATTTATAAAAGGCTTATAAAATAAATTCTTGTATGCAGATTTTGTTTTATTAACCTGTTATAAGTCACATTTTTTTTATAAATTAGGCTTTTATTATTTACTTATATATTTATTTATTAATTTACCAATTTAAGTAAAATTTATGTAGATTTTTTTCTATTGTCTGACTTTAATTTAAGTTGAAAATGAACAACAATTTACTTCACCAACAAAACAATTTCGAATCGTTATTAATATTTATGAAATTCAATACCAAAACATCTTAAATAGCCAAAATTGTAGCAATAAAATGTCATAAACACTTTTTTAAAAATCAAACTAGATTTTTATGGTGGAGAGTTTAATATAATTTATTATTATTAGTTTTTAAGAAATTGATTGTTGAAAAAACAAAACTTCATTTTTTAATATTAATTTTATTATCAGTGTGTGTGTGTGTTGCCTTATAAATAAAAACTTATTTTGAAAGGTTTTTCATTAATAAATATTTTAAAAACTTATTAAATTTATTTCAATTATTCTCTGGAATCACATTTCCAAAATTGTTATTGCGGCTTGAGCTGATTTCAATGCCGCCATTTTTTATTGGTAATAAAAATAACCGTCAGTTGATCTTTGAAAAACATGTTTAAACATGTTCTCAATCTCTTATTGATTATATAAAAACTATTAAACCAGAAATAAAAATTTAAACATAACAGAACCCCAGAATTGCAAAAAAAAAACAATAAAATAAAAAATATAAATAATATATAATATAAGGAAAACGATTGACTCCAAAAGCCATCGTTTAACTTTTTGCTATTTATAACCGCAAAACTATCGTAACTGGCCTTTTGTGCTCTTCTATGGCTTTTCGCTCTTAGAACAAAAACTCTATTATTTCAACTTTCAAATCAACCGGTTCCAAGGCGATAAGAGATAATAGATGTAGTTTTCGATTACTATAAAAGATCGAGAGCACTAACTGATCAGATATATAATTTCGGAATTTTTCAAAAAACTACATTTTAAAAGTTTTTTTTTTTTGCGTTCACGCAAATACGTTCTATCGAATGTATTAACCGATTTTGATGCGGTTTGCAGTGATCAACGTGGTTTTTGCAATGTTAAAAGCTGATTAGTTTGTGAATATGATCAGTGAGCATCTGTAGACGGTGTAATATATAATTCTAACCGTTTTGATTCAGTTTTTTTCACAATTTGTTTTAAACATTTCAATTGATCATGGAGGGGTTTTAGTTGGTTCGCATGCGCATTTCGCCAAAGATAATTGAGGTTATGGGAGAACCATTTTTTTTTAGAGTAAACAATATGAAATTTACTATTTCACAATAAAATCTAAAATAATTTGTGCTTTAGGAAAAGTTTTAAAGCCCTTGTCTTATGCAAAGACTTTCACAAACCGTTTGAGAATTTAGAGTTTATTTTTAATTTCGCTTTAATTTAATTGCTATGCGATGGATTTTTAATTTTATAAAAATAAAATAAATTCATATTGAATAAAGATTATATGTTGGGGTTTGTTTGTGTAAGCTCGATGGCCTTCATGTGATTTTTAAAAATGATTTCGGAATTCTCAAATGGTTTATAATTGTTTTTTGTTTACCAGAGGTAGCAGACATAGTGAACATAATTTTATAAAACATTTTTTTAGCACTTTGATAGCCTAATTTGCAGCTCAATAAAAATATCTGCACCAGTGTTGTCACAATCGAAAAAGCGTGTGGAAAATATTTGTATTCAATATTATGTTTTCACTATGCTAAAATTCTTCTAATTTGTTATTTAACATTAAATAAAATGAAAAAGAAGTTCTTAAATAATAGATAATATTTAAAACAATCTTTATCTAAATTGTAGCAATCAAACCCCCATTTACAATGATGAAAATCACCAAAACTGCAACACCTGTGTGATATTTGCACAACTCTATAATTAATATTGGAACAAAAACTAACAAATATGACAAATATTTCTAGTTTGTTACTATCAAAAATACACATTTAAATTTTTCCTTCTAAGACGATGAAAAAATACACATTTTTGAATCTACTGATTTCTAAACTTCTATTTCTAAGTTCATATGCGATTCTCTTTAAAGTTAAGATCAAATGTTCACCAAGTGAATCACAGAAAGTCAGTAGAATATTTCAAATAAATTCTGTCGCGTTAATTAAATCGTTTGGGAATTATAAATTGTAAATGATTAATTAATAAATGCATAAAGCAAAAAAAAAAAACATTATTTGAAATGTGATCATAATCATACTAAAATTAAAAAAAAAAACCTTTAACAAGATGATCAACACTCATTAATAATCAGACATGTACACTACGGCCATCGAAACGTAAGTGGTCGATATTCTTTCCCATATATTGTTTTAATATATACAGATACTGTCGTATTCGAATAAGCGGAATCTGTTTAATTTAATTTAAGTGAACTTAATTCATAATTCTTTTTGTTTATTAGTTTGGACCGCTTTTCGGGCCTAAAAGAAAATCCATTTAATGAAAATATATTTCATAGGAAACAAATACCTTGTAACGGCCGCGCCTGACAATATGCAGTAATTGTATACTTCTTTGTATTTAAGAGAGAGAGAGTGTGTCAAGATAATCGCTAATTTGCTTTTGTCCTCTCATTCTATACAAAACAATTAAGCCGGCTTAAACACGATTGAAAGGCGGGCTGAGTTAAGAAATTTTTTGTAGATGTGCTTCCATCAAAGTTTTAAAGTCAATAACTACACCATGCAACGAAATATTTTAATTATATATTTAATCTATATAGTATATTTAATTTTTGGGAAATCAAAATCAAATTTAATTGACCAATAGATCGCTGTCGAGGAACGTAGTGAAAGATGCAGTAAAAAATGAAAATAACTTTCAAACTGTATATGTTTCATTTTTTGTGTACCACAAAAATAATGTGTGGCTTATTAATATATAATAAATCAATGAAAGCCTATGAACGAAATATATATAGATTGATATCGATATATCCTTAAATATTCTTGATAAATATTGTTCCGAGAAGACCTTTCATCCAAGTACCATTCGTTACTTGAACGGAATCTAGTACTTACGAGATTTCGAGTCGAATTGTACGTTTCGAAAATGCTAAACTAAAACTAGTTACACACTAGATTTTGGTTTTCTTTCACAATTTAAGAAAAAAAAACTCTACGTTGTAGCAGAATTTACTTGAATTTAGATGTGCTGAATTGCAATGACATTTTTTCACATGAAATTTTACAAATCAACTGGGATAATTTCCATCAAAATTTTTTGTATTGAAACAATATCCATAATATGTGATAAGAAATACACTAGTGGAAGAGATATTGACTTTCTCATGGAAGAAAAACTTCGATTAGCTTAAAATTTCTATAATAAAAACTCTTACAATAAAATAAGTTGATATACACATTTAATAATAAATCAAGGCCTTAGCCATATTACTAGAACAAAGTAATTATTATGACCATTTATCTACATTTTTTTTTTCTGCAAAAAAGCGTTTTATTTTCGGCTACAGTATTTATTATTCCAGTAAAAAGTTTTCATAAAATTGTTATAAGAAAAATGTTATGAACTGAATAATTTCAAGGCAAATATTTCATACCTAAATACGCCGCATATATTTTTGCGGTACAGTTTTAAGTATCTTCTCGTACAGGGTTATTAATGAAATATATATGGTTCAAAAGGTAATTTTGTGTAAATATGCACAATAACTTCTTAATATAAACATTTTATGAAACTGGCTTCAATATGTTTGAAAACCAACACCAAGAACTTCCTATTATGCATTGAGAACACACGAGTAAATTCTCTTAAAACGTGTCGCGTAACGAATAAGATTTATTAATATTTAGTAGACCTAAAGAATTAATCGCATACACATACACACATATAAGCATTAGAGACTTATTTTGAATGGAAGTTTCAGTGGTAGAATTTAAGCCACCGGGGGATTATGGTATTCACGGGTATAGCTTGATTGGAAAATGTTACAAGTTTATTCGCTCAGTGAGATGTAAAAACAGCTACAACAGACTCTATTTTCTAATCTGTCCTCTTAAATCCCTCCTGTTTAGTTTTAAAAATATGCACCGTCTAGACACACCCTGACTACTGGTCTACGAAAATAAAATTTATTTTGATTTTACCACGTTTTTATTCCGAACTATTTAAAAGTTTTTTTTTAATTTTTATTAACCGAAATCAGAAGATTAATACAGTTGAGATACAGTTGAACCTCGGTTAACCGGACCTCTGTTAAACGGCATGCTACACATTTGCTTTTAGAACCTCTAAATATGATGTACGTAGTCTTCAGTTAAACTGCCTATTTATATTGGTAACGCTATGTAGAGTGGATGAACTGCGATACTGGTGTGACGGATTTTGTCATTATATCTGACAATGAAGTCCTTAGCATAGGCAATTAAGACCAAGAAAGTTACCATAACATAAGTTCTAAATACGAGAGGCTTGAAGGTGAAACTTCATCTCCGGTTTAAGCAATTGGGGCTGGTAATTGTTTTTTTTTATAAGTTCTTATTCACAAACGATTGTTAAAGTTAAAGAATTCTTTAAAGGTGTTTTAACCACACAAAATTCATACTTAAAAGCAACTTTAAATTCAATGATGGTTTGTGAATAACTCTGTTAGAAATTATAGTTCTCCGAGACAACTACTTTAAATTAATATTTTCAATAAATATTTCTATATCAAGACGTATTTTCAATATTCACTATCTACTATGTTTTACGAATATCTATGCGAAGCTCTGCTCTGAGAGACCCGGAGAATCGAGGTTCAGCTGAATATTTCAGACTTCATTACAATAAGAAGACTGACACATTTTTATAGCCAAATTTATAGTTATCGAACAAAAAAATTATATGAGCATCAGTGTTGAAAAAAATACATCACAAGTGGCGATTCTCTAAGCAAATAATAACGGGGCTATCGTCACTCCCCAATTGTATACAATTGAACGTGGTAAACGACGGTAAAGTTATAATACACCGATTAATAATAGTTAATAACTACTATCAAATTAAGTAGGATGGTGTAAAACGCCAAAAAGCACATACAAATCACAAGCGAAGTTTAAGACGTTGCAAAAATATTTCAACGATTTCAAAATGCAGAAAACAAAAAATACTATGAAAACATCTCAAAGGTAAGAATGGTTTCTTTTTTCTCTAAAGAGATAAATAAAATACCAGTATTTTGAAAAGAAGATAACAAAGTGAGCACGATTTCTCTGGAATATACTCACCACGAAGCTCTACTTAATAGAAACCTATAGATTGAATTCACAAGGTAAACTAACAGATACTTTTCACAACGTTTAACACAAGTTGAGAATATTTCGAAACGTTAAGACGTGCTAAGCGCATTCAACGCGAAACGGTGGAGTGACTGGTGTTAATACAATTAAAGAATAACAGAAAGAATAATGAATTAATAAAAGTAAACATGAGATAAGAAAAAAAATAAAATAAAAATCTGTGAAAAAGAAGGTAAACAGCCAAACAAACTTAAAATGGTCAAACACGAATCCAGTTTTTTGAGTATAAGTTTTGCGTTTTTTTTTCCGTGTGTGCAAATATTAAAGAAAACTGGAGATCAAAGAAAATATATATTAAGAAAAATTATTAAGAAAAGATATTAAGAAAAAATATTAAGAAAAGATATTAAGAAATTAAATTGAAAGTAAAGTAGAACATACATTTTTAAATAGTCAACTATTTTGTTGGATAAAAAGTCAAAAACTAAATGGCCAAGACATGAAATATATCTGCCTATTTAGCACATTCTTTTTGTAATAAAGAAAAAAAAAGAAAAATATAATTATATTCACATTATCTTTTGGTCTATATAAAGTGGTTTGTGGTTCAAGACTTTTTCAAGCAGCATTTTTTTTTAATTCAAATATGACCGCAATTTGCGGTTTCTTAATATATGGAAAATAAAAAGAAGCTTAAAAGTAAAATAAAAGCATTTAAAAAACTTATTAAAAATGGTGTTACTTTTGCTCAGTTTTCTCCACTAACAAAATAACAGCAAAACACAACTGCAGCGTTTGTTTGCATGTTCATTTACGGTGATCACAAGAAGATGATCGAACATAAAAATCGATTAAATCATTTCCTTCATCTCAGCATTCGATAGCAGGCAGGCAGGTTGGCAGAGATGTACAGAGATCTCATCTTACAGTTTAACTGATTACTGTTGTTGTTAATATCTCATACAATAGAACAGATCGTGTTGTACCACATTTGAAAAGTATCACACAACTTAACAGTTGTTGCTCGTGCATATGAGAGTTTTCTTTTTGCAGTCAAGAGTCGAATTAAAATTTAGCTTTAGTAAAAGTTGTCACATGAGATTCTTTAGAAAGAGTACAGTAACATCTTTAGGTTTCGGAATACATCCTAAAGATGAGTCAATACAACCATGATATTTTAATGATGCATAATTTAAATATAGTTTTCTCTTAATTTCAGACCAATAAATAAAGTTAGAAAAAGCACCAGCTTGCGCCCACTGTTCAAGTCAAACCGCATACAGTTGGGATAGTATGTAGTGCGATCCTAACAAACCCTCATTCCTCTGGGATCTACGTCTCTTAAAATTGTCCAGTCAATACTTCCAAAATGAGTGATGAGTGTTAAAAGTCATTTTCAAAGTCAGATTATCGAAAAAGAAAAAATTTCCCTGCATATCCTGCCTTCAAAATTTAGTCGCCGACATATTCCTGTTCTCCCAGGACCTTGGCATAGTCTCTCTAGGATTTACAAATTTTTGCACACGAAAAATCACAGCTTATCGGTATAGCTACACCAAAGTAATTTAATTTAATTAATTTATTATGAAAACTCAGGATGTAATTGAAAGTTTTGTTAATTTTTCCAAGGTCGGTCCAAAAAAATGGCCACTATTTCATTTAAAATATGTTTACTCAGACTTTTCATGCTTAACAGCGCTCTGTTAATGTATCGGGAAAAATTTAATAGCTGCAAAATTTTTAATTTTTAAAAATTTATTTTTTAATAAGGATTTAGATATGAAAAGCATATATTTTTTTTACTGATTTTTTGTTTTTCATACATTACCGTAAATATTTTAAAAACTTGAAAATTTTCTTAAAAATTCAAAACCGATTAGTTTGCTCAATCGACTGGTGGAGACATTGAAAAGTTATTCCACTTAAAAACACCATTTTTATTGGGACAACTTTCGATTGAAATCGGATCAAATTCACATGAATTCTAAGTTCAGGAATGCTTTTCAGAATGCTACCAGTTTGTTTTGACTCGATTCAGCCGTTCCAAAGTTATGACCACACACACATACATATAAATATAGTAACGATCTCCCAGAATTAGTCAGGGGGCAGCCTCCTAGGACCTCAAATATCTTGAAATCTGAAAAAACTGTTTTTTTTAAATGAGGTAAAAACAACAACTTCCCGATTTTTTTTTAAATTTTCCAAACTGAAGACTAAAAATATCCGGCGCGATCATTTACTTTAATTTCTAGCAGTAAATAATGAATTGTAACTGAGATCCCGAAAAACATTTCTCGTTCCATAACTCGCGGCATATTTCGCAAAAGAATGTTATGAAATAAAATAACTCTTAAGAAATTCACTAAATTTTAATAAAATAGAGTGGAACAAACAAGCCCAAGTAACTTATAAATTGCACAATTACTTTCCGTTTTGCTGTAGCGTGCTGCCAAGAAATAACAAACAAAAAATATAACCATTCCGCATTCGTGCTTGTTTTCTATTCGACAAGTGATGACGATGATGCTGATGATGATGCCGATAATGATGGTCATGATCATGAACATCATTATTGGTGAAATTCGAAATTTTAATTTTTATTTATTAATTTTTTTTTTTTTTGCCACAAGCTATTGAATCTTCATTTTTTTTCTTCTGCTTAGGAGCTCATGTAGAGTTAGTGGATGGTGAGATATTTTCTAGAATCGTTAGAGGTGTGTTAGCCGTGGTGCACACTAGTCAAGTTGAGGTACATTAACTGCCACATACGAACACACAATTGCTTTTGAAATCAAACTCTCGGCAAAATACTTGTTTTTTTATTGTTTCCAATAAAACGAGTTATTTTTTTATAGCGTTTTGCAAAATCATGGAAAAAATGAAATGGAAAGAACTTTTTTCTGAGTAAAATTTTGTAGTGCAGCATCCGCAAAAAATTTTGGGGTTTTTTTCAATCTGTTGAGTCTTGAGGTGAATGGCAAATTAAAAGTAATTTCCATATACACGCAGATTTCTTTTTTTTCTTTGTTTCTCTTCTTTTGTTGACTTAAAGAAAGAGGGTGTTTGAAATTTATATAATTTTCAAATTAAAAACTCATTTTAAGAAAGTGAAATTAGCAAGAATTATTTTATGTTTGGGAACATTTTAAATGCTTTTTTAATACAAACTTCAACAAAAGAAATACAATCTAAACGAAAACATTTTGAATTTGTTTTAATCGCGCTCCACAATCATCGCTATTTCAGTGATCCACTCGCTCACCGCAAAATAAAAAAAAAATAAATAAAAAGATTTTACAAATAAATAGAAACTAACGAGCATAGGAAACTAATATTTATTTCATTACTTGTTTGGTTACTTAGAATGGGTAAATAGAACGTGTGAATGTAGAGTACGTGAGTTTTCTTTGCTGATAGATAATGAATTTTATCTGAGAAAAAAAAGCGTTACACGCAAACAAGATACGAAGTAAAAGAAAGTTCTGAAAACTTTCCAATATGTGGAGTGTGTTAGAGAGTCTAAACTTGTAAGGAAGCTGTGACCAAATTACGAAAATTGTACACACCCAATAATGCATTTTTTTTAGCTTTGTACACCATTTCCATTTGTAATTGGAAAAGCATCAGTTGTTAAAATAATAATAATAATAATAATAATAATAATAATAATAATAATAATAATAATAACAATAATAATAATAATAATAATAATAATAATAATAATAATAATAATAATAATAATAAACAATAATAATAATAATAATAATAAAAATAAAAATAATAATAATAATAATAATAATAATAACAGTTAAAGGCTTTATTCGGTTAACCGATTAATATAAAATTAACCGGCTGATAACCGATTAAGACAAAATGAAGAAGAATTGATCGTGTGATTATTAATTGTACGTACTGATAATTGTCAAGAGTTTAATTTGTATGCATTCACTTTCTTTTATTATTAATATAATTGTTTTTGTGTATGAATTAATTTTATTAGTCGAACTTGTTTGTAAGTTAAATTACTAAGTTAAAGAAATTTAACGTTGGTATATTAATCGATTAAACAAAAATTCTATTAAACAATCGAGTAGTTAACCGATTAAAACAAAGCTCCGGTTAATTGAATACCCTACCAATAACTTAAAACTTAATAGAAAAATTATACTCGAGTAACTAACCGAACAATCGAATCAGCAATTAATCAACAGAGTTGAAGTTTTGGAAAAATCAAAAGTTAGTAGAATTCGAAATAAATATACGAGCTGAGGGCAAATTACGACATGCGATTCGAACGAAATTTCTATTTAAATTGTATTGAAATTTCGTTCGAAATCGAATGCGGTAATTTGACCCCTGCTCATTTTAAGTTTTCGTTAATATAATTTGAAATAGTTGATATTTCCTGTTGACGAGTATCTCCTTCAAAAGTTGAAAAATTTAACGAAAAACGATAGTTTGATGGAGTAGCGGACTCGATGTTAGTACTGATCCCTTCATTAATTTGTTGATTTTACAAAATATTCCACTTTTAATAAAAATGAGAATTTAAACGAAATCTTAAAGTAATTTGAGGTTCTCAGATTTGTTCTTAGAGAGTAATAATTTGGAGCAACAACTACTTATAGTGTCATATAAGTCATTTAGGTATAGAGCTAATAGCCGTTGTTGCTGGTGTTCTATAATAATAAATTAAAATGTTAAACAAATAAATTATTTAGACAGGCACATTTGCATGTTCGATAAATAAGTCTATTAAATTGATTCCCACTTAACTCATCTCCTTAAAAACTTATTTAGGACCTTAAGAATATCTCTTCTGATTGTGTGCTTGTGCAACAGCATCTAAAAGGTCACACTATCATAAACATAGAAATAATCGTAGCAAATAACAGAAACAACATATTAACGACATCAAACTCAAGTAAAAAGGGCATAGAAATTAACAACAGATTATTTAATCTAGACCAAAAAGTCACAAAACCAGTAGCCCATAAATTTTTGTTTCAAAATAGCCAACACAAAAACATTCTTTGAAAAAAAATATATAAAAAATTATGTAAAATGCTGCTCGAAAACTGGAAAAATTTTGTGTGAATAGAATGTGTTGCAACCCAAACAAATAGAATAAATTAATTCAGTGGCTTAAATGCATTCGGTATCGGTAACAAGTTTTTTAATCTCAAGGTTGCATAACTTAACATAAAACCGTAATAACTTTAATCAAAATGTGCATTATTTTTTTTAACGACAAGTTGGTGGTAAATTTAAATTATAAACAAAACTTTGACATAAAAAAAATATTGGAAACGTAAACAAAACAGTTCTGATGGTTTTACTCAACTTAGTTTTGAGCTATTGGTAGGGCATTCATTAATCAGTATTTTCTTTTAATCGGTTAGTTACTTGATTCATTAATCGAGCTTTTTGTTTAGCCGGTTTATATATAAACGATATATTTTTTAAACCAAGTTTTGAATTATTTTATAGGGTATTCAATTAAGCGGCATTTTGTTTTAATCGCTTAAGTGCTCGATTAACTAATCGATTTTTTGTTTAATCGGTTAATATATAAACGTTAAATTTTTTCAACGTAGTGTTTAGTTATCGGTAGGGTATTGAATAAAGCGTTGCTTTGATAGGGTATTTAATCAATCGTGGTTTGCTTTCAGTCGGTTAATCGCTCCATTAATTGATTGATCTTTTCGTTTAATCGATTAATATATATATGATAAATTTTTTAAACTTGGTTTTTAGTTATTGAAAGTGTATTCAATAAACCGGGATTTTGTTTTAATCGCTTAATTATTCGATTGACTAATCGATTGCTTTTTTAATCGGTTAATATATCAACGTTAAATTTCTTCAACTTAGTAATTTAATTTACAAAAAACTTAGACTAATAAAATTAACCTCTTGACAATTATAAACACATACAATTAACAATCAATCGTGTTCATTTTGCCTTAATCGATTATCAGCTGGTTAGTTTTAGATTAATCGGTTAACCTAATAAAGCCTTTAAAATAAATTATTTTCTGATTTATCAATGCTTTGTTTTAATCGCCTAATACTCGATTAATTAATCGATGGTTTTCAATATTTCACATTAATCGCTTAATTACTCGATTAATTGATCGGTCTTTTTGTTTGATCTCTTTATATTTATAAACAATTGATTTCTAAAGAATCGTTTAGACGATTAACGCTAATTTTTAAACAATGAATATAACAAAATCATATATATTTATGTTGAGACTTTATTGGTAAAAACAAAACAGAAACAACAATCCTTGAAGTTAATCCAGCAGAAAAGAAATTCTTAAAATGTTATTAATAAAAAGTGAAAGTGATCGTTAAGTTAAATAAATTAATATTATAAGTCTTTGAAGATGATCTTTTGGAATTAATTTTTGGTTATAATTTTTAATGATTAAAAGTTTTTTTCTAAACTTAATTAAAAAAAAAAAAACAATTTAATGTTAACCGACAAGATATTCGGGATATAATCATTCGGTTAACCGATTATATGTTAACCAGTAGAACACATCAGTGATTGGTAGGAGTTTAACATCAAACTTAAATAATAATATTTAAAATTGTCAGCATATTGAAGCGAATATCTAAAACAATTTGCAGGTGAAGTGTAAAATTGTTGAAGAATAAATAATTTTTAAATGTGGAGGTAAAAGTAGACAATAATTTTTTCAAAAATAGTGAGAATAAAGTCGAGGCCAAATTGTTGTTGGAAAATAATAAATTCTGTTTACTTTTATTTATTTTTTTTTTAATTTTATGTTCTTTTCTTAAGGCCTAATTCATGAAAAGCTTATAAACTGCTTATATGACAACTAAAAAATTTATAAAAAACACTCTTTAAATATTCGACCATGATCTCAATTTTGTGACAGTTTCAAAATAAATGGAGCACATGAAAAAATTGGACTGCAGAGGTCTGCACCGTTTAGCCGCTGTCGATTATTTTCTATTGGAAAACATAAAAGAATTGCTGGGTGCTACCAAACTTGTGCCACAATAAAATGTTTATTCAATGAAAATTGTTTATTAGGAGGATAAAAAAGAGTTGTTGTTGTTCATAAATTATAAACTTTTTTGGAAATTAATATCTTTTTATATTATTTCGAACTTTAAGCCCAACAAACTTCATTGAATTAAAATATAAATAGCAGAGTATTTTTTAATAAAAATCCAAGACTTTTAATTTTCTTGTTTAATTCTCGTGCGTTAGTGCAGCAACAGACCAGTTTATTAACTTATTTCTTTGAATCAGCAATAAAACCAGCAAATAAAATCTATACAAAAACATATCAATTAACTTTTTGATATTTTACCACAAGAAAAATATATTAAATTAAAAAACCAATATCAATAATTCAATTTTAAATAACAAATTTAAAATTGAACAGCAACAAAATGTTGTTCTTATAAAAAGTTTATATGCGCAAGTGTTTAGCAACGACAATCGGAAAGTGTGTTTAAAATTCAAACAATAGAAATAAGTATAAGCAGAACGAAAACGAAGAGCAAAAGAAACCGAAAAAGAGAATATAGAAATAATAAGCCATTGCAAAAGCCACAACAATAAAATGTTTAAAACCAACTGTCGGTGGTGGAGTTCTGACCACTTTTTGGTTAAATCAATTATGAAGTCATTGTTTTGTATCACAATTGTAACACTCTGTGTGCCATGTGTAGTAAAATGCCAACATTTAAATCAACCGCCACATTTTGTACCAGGGTCAGGTGACATGGCTCGATTTAGCCTGTCGGAAAATACCCCAGTGGGCAGTCCGGTGTATCAATTGAGAGGTGAGTTATTTCTTTTTTTTTAAGAAAATTGTCTTATGCAAATTTAAGTTATTTGAGATTTTTTGCAGTGTATTTTATTTGTATATTTAAGAAAATTATGTTATTCAAAATGTTTAATTTAATGAAATAATTTATGGTTTGACTTACCAGTTTTATATTGCGGGCATGTTCAGCTGTAAAGATAAAAAGAGACAAATAATTTTAAATTACTTTTTTGGGATAATAATTATATAAAATTTTAAATATTTAAAATTAAAAGTTAATAGGGGGACTCACTAAAACTATTATATTTAATTTTTTCTCTTAAGATGAAGACGTCTGCTGCAGTCGTACAGTTCAACCATCTTTAAATCAACTCTATTCACTGAATGACGTTTTTATTTTTATGTTTTTGTGAAATAATTTTCATAAATTATATAAATAAAATGATAATATTTTTATTTGCAACTTTATACAACGAATAGCAAATATGCGCATGTTGTCATGACTCATCTACCTGCCACAAACTTGTTGCACATACAACCGTATGCAGTTGTTGAGCAGAATATATTTTTTTAGTCACATTTTTTTTTCTGTTTTCTTTAAAAACTGGTTAGACTTCATACTAAAAGTTTTTTTTATGACCAAAAACAAAAAGTATTCAAAGTCTCCATATTAAGGAAAAAATACTCGAACCATTTAAGAGTGACAGGCGAGCAGCCTTAAACTTTATTGGAATGAATTATAAAAGAGAATTGCGACAACATAATTTTAGTTAATTCCATATTCCTGATGTCGTGTATCATATGCTGGACTTTCAGTTTAGCGAAGAGTAATTCCATTTCATTTCAAAGTTCTAACAGAAACCCAGTCTGGTCTGCTTTCAAATTACACACTCACACATGTTCGGTTCCGTAAAATTGCATGACATCACTGTTTTCGGGTTTGGTGGGATAATTTATTAGCTACTGCATGTTTAATTCATGTGACGGTTTTTATATAAAAATTAAATAAATACATCTTTGCAATTGAAGTTCTGTTTCGCATTCCATTTGTTGAATGCTTTTTGTCCAGCCAATCAGAAATTCTTTTACATAAAAGAAGAGAAAACAAACGTGGTTTTGTAACTTTTAAAAAACCTGCTTTTAATGAAAAGTGTCACGTTTAGGTACAAATTTGTGGAGATTTATTGAAGCAAATTTCACATATTTCAAGTAAATTGATTGTGTTTGTTCTAGTTTATTTTTCATTGATAAAAAGTTTATATTGAAAGAAAAGTTGGGGTGGCTGTCACTTGATGTGCAGTGGAAGGCCCTGACTCACTACTGATTTTTTTTTATTGGAGTCACTTATTTAGTTCTTTAAAACAATGAATATTAAAGTTAAGAATCTGTATTAATGTTTGGTTGGTTGTGTTAAACATGTAGGCTTTTTATATGGCGGATTCACAGCTCTATTTTTGCTTTTGATGGAATTAATTTTAAGTGGTTTCATATCCCAGCAAAAATAGGTATCAAAAAGGGAGAGCATAAGAAAGACATGCTGTCAAAAAAAAAAAAAAAGATTCTATCACTTGACTGTGTTTTTTACTTTCCCGCTGGGAAAATTTAAAATTTTCGAAAATCGGGAAGTTATTGGGTTTACCCCGTTTTGAAAATAAGTGATCTCATCAGATCTCCCAGTTTTCATGTGCTACGAAGCTTCCCTGACTAATTCTGAGAGCCTGCCACTATGGCTATACATATGTACGTATGTATGTGTGTGTTTATGAGTGTGGGTACGATTGTGTGTAAGTATGTGACCCGCTAACAACCTTTAAACGGTTGAACTGAATCAAATCAAGTAAAGAGTTCTCAACTTAGATTTTCTGTGAATTTAAACCGATTCGAGCCGGTAGACTTTAAGATGTCGCAAAAAAGCTGAGAAAAAGCACTTGCTAAAGAGTTTCAGAATAACTTTTAAGCCACGTTGATCACATTAAATCGAGTCAAAATCAGTTACTGCCTGTTCGCCGATGTCGAATGCTATCGTGCGCTCGAGTAAATAACGTTTAAAACAAAAACAAATATTAAAAATTGTTTTTGTTATGTATATATTATTTATTCGAATGAACGATATCTTTCGATATCGGCGAACAGGCAGTTAGTCTGTTCTTGAGATATTGTGAACAAAAAAAGTGATTTTTTTCAATAAAACCCCAAATTATGAATCTGACCAGTTATTATTCCTGATTATTTTATAGTAACCGAAAAATATACCAATTAGCGCTTTTGATGTGGAAATCGGTTGATTTGAAAATTCAAATAAAGAAGAGCTAAAAAGGCAGGTTACGAAAGCTTTGCGTTTAGAATCAACAGAAATTTACAGAGATGGCCTTTAGGATCAACTGTTTTCCAAATTCTTTTAATCAAATTTTGATGTCAATTTACATAGAAAAATATATTAGCTGGCACAAAATAGTTTGTATAATTTTCAACATAAAATTTTTTTAATAATAAATTTCAAATTTGTGTACCAGAGACATTTGCGGTTTGTGGCAAAATATTTTATATGCTAAAGTTGGGCATAAATTACTGCGAGTGGATCTGCGCTGTTATTTCAGGTTTTAGTTTTTTTTTCATTTCTTGAGTGGTTACAAAACAAACAAAAAGAAAATATATACATACATAAAAATATATAAAAAAATTAATAATTATACAAGTAAATTTTTCAATAAAAACTAACAACAAGACGACAACGATTTGGACCAAAAAGAGAAAAAAAAAAAAACTATTAAAATTATGTGTGAAATTAAACTTGTTGCAGAGGAAATCTTGATGAATTACTTAATGCAGCCAAACAGTCAACAAACGTGATTTGTATTAGTTTTTGTTTATGTTTAGTTTTAGCGTTGCAGTCGCTCAAGCTTCTTGGCTTGAAAATAAAAATGCTGGCACTCGTATTACAAAATGTTTTTTTTTTCATGTTGGCAAAGCGCCAAAAAATTCAAGGAAGGATCTCCAACTGTTAGTGAGGGAAATTAAATAATAATAATAATAATAATAATAATAATAATAATAATAATAATAATAAAATAATAATACAAGACCATTTCTTTGTTTTTCACGAATCATCAGTAGAATTTAACCTGAATTAAAAATTTCCAAACTCTTAGTTTATCAATAAACTGTCAAAAACCATATGAGAATTACAATGACAAATCACAGTAGACCCTGAAATTTTTAAAAAACTGTAACAAGCAAAGCATATTCGATATGATTCCAATTCATTTTCCTAACAAAGAAGCAAACATTAACAAATTATTCGAGGCATCGCTGATAAATAATTTTTAAAAGCTTAAAATACAGGGTGGGCATATTTGAGGTTAGGAAGTTAATTGGCTTGAAAATAAACATTGATTTTGAAAAATTCAGTTTTATTGATACCAACACAAAGTCGAGATATGGGAATTAATAATGAAATGACAAGTCGGGTAACTGTCTGCCTCCAGTACGACGACAGGTTTCCGCCATTTTCATAAAATTTTAAACAACAGCGAACTACAGTTTTTCAAACAGCCAAATCCCAATTGAAATTATTTGTTCAAGAGTGCAGCATTCCATGTTTAGAATTTCTCAAGCTTTTACTAAATAAATGTGAAAGAATGGCAACTCAATTCTTGTCATTTAATCACTAGATAGTTTAATTATTTCCTAACCTCAAATTTGCCAACCTTTTATCATTAACTTTTTATATAAAAAATTATTGAATAAGCGATTGTTCATTCGACTGCTTTTATGCGCTACACTGTTTAATTAAATCGTTTTGTTTTTCCAAAGTTATATTTTAGATATATCCTTATGATTTTCGGGTATCCTTTTAAAGGACTTCTGTAAGAATAATATTGACTCGGATAAAATATCACGATTAAAATAAAATTTAGTGTTAAAGAAAAAGCGCAAATAACCTTAACGGGCTTTTGAAATTTTCAGAGCACAAAAAACACTTATTCGATATGAATCCACATTATTTTTCTGCTTTTAGACAATTATTATGCATATTTCCGAATAATTCTCAATTGGTTTTGAAAAGTTTGTGCATGAATCAAGACATTTTTTTTTTCTAAATAAGATTGAAGTCTTCGAATGACTGGCAGGCATATAGACGTATTCAAAATACAACAAATAGTTCAAACCACATGTTATTTAATAAATTAACATTTAATTAATTTAACATTTAATTAATTTAAAATAAATTAACATTTAATAAATTATCTGAGACAATATTTCAAAAAAAATTACATCCAATAAATAAATAACAATAACTGGATTAAATTTGTTCTGGCAACGATTTTCAGTGCTCATTTTACTTCGCGTACTTCCCCTACGTTTTACAGAAAACATTATTAAGTAACTAACGTAAATATTTTGGATTGGATTGTCTGCCTGCATAAATAAGTTCTTAAATAACATGCAGATAATTTGTTATTGCATGCCTGCTACTTAAAATACAATTGCGAATTGCACTCAGCAAAAGTGTCAAACTTTTGTGTCTTTTTTTTTCTTGCATATTTCGTTATTGTGTCGTCTTCTTAACCAGCAATTTTCCTTTCAACTTTATCTTTTTACTCGGTTTGTTCACTCAATTCATCGTGAGTTGAGCTGTTCTACAAGTCAATAAGTAATTTGAATCGGTTTTGTTTATTTTGCTCACACATTCAGTTAGTCAAACACAAGCCGGTTAGTCAGACTGCACCAATAAGTTTGTGCAAATATTAGGGAGGTACAGTCAAATAGTTATAAAATTATTATATTAATACTGAAATTTAAACAAAGATATGAGATATAAGACAACAAAGAAATCCAAAATCCGTTTTATAAGAATTGAATTATCATAAGATCTCGACGTTTTGAACACCTAGGAAGTATTCCCGACTATGGGGCTATGTGTGTGCGCATGTGTATAAATATGCATATGAGTGCATGTGTGTATGTGTAAGTAAGTGGCACGCTTATGACTTTTGAACGTCTAAACGGAATCAAATGAAATTGGTAGCGTTCTGAAAAGCTTTTATCAACTAAGATTTCCTGTGAATTTGAACCGATTCAAACTCCGGTACATTTCAAAATATTTCGGAACCACCAAAAAAATTAACATTTTTGAAAGGGATTTTTTTATAAAAACCTTTAGAAATATTTATCTTATTTTGATTTGTACCCGAAATAATTGTTATAATCAGATTTTAATTTTTTTACCAGGAATTTTTTATATATACTGATTTAACGTATTTTTTATTTTGCTAAAAATAATTGTTATCTAATTTATTGTAATTTTTTATTTGATAACAAAATTAAAACTGTCTGCCACATAAGCATGGTCCACATAATATTTGTGCTCCAGTTGAAACTTGTATGCAAATTTTTAACGTTTAATTGCAAAAAAAAAAAATCATATTTGTGCGAGTAATTAATATGTGAGACACGCATATTTTACTGTCACGTAGTCAGTCGCTCAACCAGTTAATTACATCAGCTGAAGTTTTAAAAGTCAACTGCATCAACTGAACAGTTACAGCTATTTGTAAGATTTAATAGTTGAACATGAAATAATTTAATAGTTAATGTTCCCACCATTATTATTCACTAGTTAAATAATTTTAAACTTTAATTTTTTTCTTCTAAATTTGTACAGAAATATTTGAGCGTGCATCACAAGTGAATTGCATGAAAAATTCGCAATTGTTAAGTGCAGCTGTTGTTTCTGTTTGATGCCAGTCAAGCAGAATTTGTGGTAGAGATTTTTTTTAATTAAAGTTTCTTTGTTATTATTGAAGAGTTGGTAAAAAATTGAATGAAGTTTTAAGAACTTTTTCTTTAATTTTTATAAATTAAAATAAAACTAACAAGAATTACTTCATGCGTGATATGATTTTAGGTGTTGAAGAATACCCAGCAAAACTTTAATTTTTTATGTAATTCAAACTTCTTACTTACTACTCTTCAGCGCTTCAGATAGGCCATTTTATTTTTTATTTTTATTTAATTTTTTTTTTTTTTCAACTCAGCAGTCTGTTTTTTTTGTGAATTCATGTAATTAATTTAACGTGGCAACATTGGAATCAAGTCCTTTAATTTCACTTTTTATAATAAGAAATAAAAAAGACACTTAAAAATAATATAACAAATTATATTAATATTTTTATATGGTTGCATATTCATAACCAAACAATTTAAAATTAAGTTTTTCTTAATTTTAATGCTTTCAAATTTCCCTATTGATAGAAATTGATGTTAAAATTTTATTTATTGTTTTCTCCTGGAGAAAGACGAAACAATTGCAACCACAAGATATTTATAATGACCAAAATCTAAGTACCAAAAAAAATAACAAACAAAATAAAAAAAATAAAAATAAAGAAAGTTTCTTGTGTTGTTATCTTTACAAATATATTTAAGAGTGAAGCAGAAAGAGTAAAAAAGGCCATAAAAGTCAACAAGATACCAAATGTTGCACGTACAATAGACAATATTCACCAAATAACTTCAATGCCCACATGCAGTTAAAAACAGGCCTTTTAAAAGGCCTTAATATTTTCCAGACGCCTCTTAATATCTGTAAAGTTGAAAGAAGCATTTGATGTTCAACAGGGAAGAGTTTCTACAACGGCGGGCAAGTGTTTGCGTTAGCCCTTCCCTTATTGAAGGCCTGATATATTAAGGCCCTTGGTTTTCTTCCCACTGTGCACTACAAATAAAATCCAATGGAATAAAAATGCATTTCCTATTCGTCCAAAAAGCTAAATTTTCCAAACAAACAACTTCAGTTTGAACAGAATGCAGCATGCGTGATGTGTTTTATGGGGGATTGACGACACTGCATGTGCTACACAACTGGTACCAACTGAAATGTAAGACAAGACACGCACTAAATTATATACAAGAAATGCGCATGCACAGCGTTATAGCACGGATGTATACGAGATATAAAATAAGAGCTTGTGTGTGTGTGCGTTTATTTTAATATTTACTCGTTTTCGAAAAAGATGTCAAAGAAAACATATTTTTTATTTGTGCATGATCTCTCACGTTGTTCAGCCGCCTGGTAAATTGAGATCATTAGCAACGTCATAATTATTATTTTAGAGTAAATTTTCGTTACATTGTCTGTTGTTGAAACACTGTTACTGTGGTAGAAACATTTGCGCAGATGCTGAAGACTTCGAGCAAGAAATAAATGCTCCAATTTAATGGCAGTTCGAATTTAAATCCTTGAATTGCGCAACAATTATGTAATTGAATAGGAATTGTTTTGCTACACGCTCATGTGCGCTGTGCAAAATATGAAATATAAATTTCTTTACATTTTCCATATAAAATTTGCTATCTTTTTTAAGGGAAAAAAAATTTTATTTTTGACGTCGAAACCTTCCAAGAAAATTATTTAAAATAATTTAGTTTTATAATATGAAATTTATTTGTTGGGTGGTTAAGCAATGTCTGTCTATATGCATTTCATTGGCGCTTTTTACCAAATCGTCAGTAGACTTCAACCACAGTTTTGAAAAGTTCCAAACTTCTCAACTTATTAAAAGACTTTCATAAGCCATCTGAGAATTAAGTTAATATATTAACTATAAAAATTCAGAAATGATTTCAAAAAATCACATTATAATAAGTGTAGTAGGCTATGAAACTTATACAAACCAAAACCCAACAAACAACTTCCATTCGATATGACTCTATTTGATTTTTCTACACCTTTATACAATTAGAAATCCCTTGGATAACAATGAAAGTATTCATAAGGCAAAATGAAAAATAAAGATAATATAAATAAGAAGCGCCAATGAAATGCATATAGACATTGCTTAACCACCCAACAAATAAATTTCATATTATAATAATACAGTGACAGTATGTCAAATAGTTAATTTATTAATAATTTAATTTTCTTAAACCTAAACAAAAATCATTGATTTTGCAATTTAACATAAATATTAAAGGGCGTGTCACATAGAGCCTATCGTTTGACACAATGATAATAATCATTCGTCTTTTAATTGTTTTGACTTTTTTAAATTTCTTAAGCACTTCGCTAGAAATTTACGCAATATTAATCGAAGTTTCCTTAGTGTTATGTCTTAACTTTAAATTGTTCTTCTTAAATAACAATTATTTTATTGACATTTATTTTACGATCAGAAAATAAAAAACTTATTTCCTAATTTTTATTATTTATCGGAATATAATTTTTTTGCTTAGGAAAGAAGTCATTTTTAAACTGAAAATATATAAAAGAAATTGATTTAATTAATTTAATACTACATCAAATGAGAGCCACGAAAAAAACTTTCATTTTCTGATCGACATATAAAAATCAAGAGATAACTTTTATTTTCTAATCGAAAAATAGAAGTCTAGAAATCATTTTTATTGTCCGATGACAAAATAAACTCAAGAAATAACTTTCATGTTTTTATCGAAAAATCACAGTCAAGATATAACTTTTACTTTCTAATCGATTAATAAAAGTCAAGAGATAACTTTTACTTTCCGTGGTATAAATAAAGATAAAAAAATATCTACTATCTTCTGATGCACAATTAAAAATTAAGATTAAAAAGTTAATTTTTTGAGGAACAAATTAAAATCAAGAAATTGCTTTTATTTTTTTTTATCGAAAAATTTAAGAAAAAAAACATTCACTTTTGGTTCGAAAAATAAAAATCTAATAACTTTCATTTTCTAATCGAGAAATAAAAAATCAGAAATAACTTTTACTTTCTGATCGCAAATTAAAAGTCAAGATATAACTTTTATTTTCTGATCGAAAAGTTGAAAGCCAAGAAATAACTTCTATTTTCTGATCGACAAATTAAATTCTAGAATAATTAAAAATCAAAAAATAACTTTTATTTTCTAATCGAAAAATAAAATTAAAGAAATAAAAGTAAAAAAAATAATTTTTACTTTTGGAAGAATATATATAATTAAAAAAAATAACTTTTATTTTAAAGTTTTCATATTAATTTGTTTGAAATGTTAATGAAAACAAATTGAATTTTTTTATTTACTGTTTTAAAAAAAGAAAAATGGTGGGAATCATAATATATTCTAAAGAACCATTTATAAGTTTAAAGTTAGTAGAAATATATTTCCCATAACATTTCCGGTATCAGCTTTGAAAGAAATTTGATTTAAATTAATCTGCTTAATTAATTTAAGTAAAATTGTTAGGGTTGATCAAGTCAATAAGATTAATTTAGTCATTATGAATTTAATTACAATTAATGATAATCCGATTAATATAAAACAAGTTAATAAATCGATTTGAAAATTTATTGGTTAAAAGCCAACAAAATATGTGTGTGTGTGTGTGTTATAAATGCAGTTCACAAAAACTATGTTTGGAATAATTTGTTATTATAATTAATATAAAGAATACATTAACGTTTGTTGTAGTGAACGAAATTAGTGTTAGTGTTACTCGAAGGGATTACCAAACTCTACCCCACCACACTGTCTGTCGGTGGCTGTCATACAGTTTGTACAACACATTTCATTTTGGCTTGTAAGACACAATTTATTTTATTTCTTTTTGTTAATCATCTACGAAATCTTTAACATTTTTAATGTTAAAAGATTATTTTCATTGTTATTTACTAACTTTCCTCTATCTTTTTCACACTTTTTCTTTTATTCCACTCTTTTGCTGGCTAATTAACTTCTTGATTCTTTTTCCATTCCACAATTTATCTGTTTATATTTACGTTGTTGATCCAATTATATTCACATCAGCCACAATTTTGAAAGTAAACGTGTGTTAAATGGGCCTGGAAACGCAAACAATTTTTCAACACGGAGTGGTCGGATGGAATGCGTCAACGGCTTTTAGAGTTCAATTTACGCACTGAGCTTGTCCCATATTATTATAAAATTAAACAGAAAAAATTATTTCCAAAAACTTGAGAATTTCGTATTATAGAATCAGCTCATTGTTAATTAATACTTTCATGTAGATCTTTCAAATGTTACATTGAAGAAGTGTGTAGCATTTCATGCTTCGCGAAGCAGACTTGCGAGTATTTTTAAATTAACATAAAATATATGAAAAATCTAATTAGATGAGTAGATGTTTTAAACGAGATTAAAAAAACTTGTGTGAAAACTTCTTTTTTTTTTTAAATTATTTTATGATATATGACACATTTAGCCGTAATAGTTTTCACTTATTTTTATTTAAAATGACTCGAGAGATAATAAGTTTAATGCAAAAATTTGTCGCTTCTTTAAATTTAAATAGAGTGAAGAGCAAATACTTTCTACAGTGGTCTCACTACACAATTGTAGGGTTTTTTATATATATAGAGTACACATTAAGCCTGCTAGAACTTACGTTCGAAAAGTGGTTTTAAATTCAAAAATAATTTACCCTTCCCCAGAATAACGTCGATAATTTTCAATATAAAAAGTTTATTTTAATTTATTAAATGTTAAATTATGATAATTATTAAAAGCACAAGGGGAAGTCAACATCTGTTATATATATTCAACTTGCACATCAGAGCAGAACAGCTGTTCTCGAAAGCCACTACACTCATCATACTTCGTCATCAGTACTCGTGTAATATTTTTATTTATTATAACTTGTTGGGAGGCTTCGTTATATATGATAACAGTTTCTATTTGTACAAATTTTTTTATGATAATGCATAGGGTAAGTGCACCTAAGGTCGACATGTACCAGTAGTCGTCATTAATTTGATTTAAACTTGAATAAATAAGAATAACGGTGTTTATGTATTAAAATAAGTATACATAAGCATCGTAAATATTCTCAACTCTTTATAGGATGCAAAAAAAATGATGCGAAATGATTAGTTTTGGCATTATTTTGATATCATTCAGTGTCGGTCTTGCAACGGGTGCGGTAGTGTGTTTTTGTTAATAAAAAATTAGTGAAAGTGTTAACTTTGTGTGGTAAGTTTTACATTGTTATAATCAATTTTAAATTAGAAAAGGTTTTTTTTGGGTAGAAAACTCATTAAAAAACATAATAAATGTGAAAATAACACCAAAAAATTGTTTTTCCTCTTTATTTCAATCATGTCGACATTAGGAACGAAAAAAAATTACCTTTCCAATAGTCGACAGGGGGTGTCGACAACTGGGACAATAGCATTTTTCTCAGATTGAACTCAAATTTAAGAGAAATGATAATTCATCTCTTAAAATGTTAATGAGTACATAAAAAAGTCATTCAAATCAACTTTACCCAGTAGTCGACATAGTAAACAGTGACTTGTCTGCAACCTGTCGACTATAGGACAATTGACATCCTAAGGTCGACAGTAGATTTCATTGCCTTTTTAGTTTAACTAAAGTTGTAATAGGTATACCAATATCTAGGAACAACGTTATATAGGTACTTAATTTAAACCAAAATATGGCCACCAAAGGAAAAAGATCTTTTCATCAATATCCTGAGCAGGCACTACAAGACGCAATTAGTGAAATAAGGGGTGGTGGGATATCAGTATATGCCGCAAGCGTTAAATATGGTGTTCCACGTACCACTATTTACGATAGGATTAATGGTCGTGTTCCCGAAGGTCCTAGAAGAATGGGCCCAACAACAGTACTAACAAAAGCTGAGGAGGATTGTTTAGAAAAGTGGTGCCACGACATGGCAAAATGTGGTTTCCCACTTAAAACTGATGATTTACTCAACACGGTTCAAACAATCATAAAGAAAGAGAAACGAGCCACACCATTTGTAAATGATCGTCCTGGCAGAAAGTGGTTTTCCAGTTTTTTGAAACGGCACCCTAGTATTTCAATTAGAGAAGCCGAAGGGATTAGCAAAGGGCGGGCGATAATTACAGAAGAATGTATTAGAAAATGGTTTGCGGAATTGAAAAGTTTTTTAAGCGAACGGAATGATTTAGCTATTTTAGAAGATCCGTCACGCATTTTTAATGGAGATGAAACAAGTTTTTGTTTGTGCCCGAAAACTGGAGGAGTGCTAGCACCTAAAGGATTTCGCAATGTTTATTCCATCCAGCGAGGCAATGAAAAAGAAACGGTTACTGTTTTATTAGTCTTTTCTGCAAACGGGAAGACTGTCGAACCAATGGTTGTATTTCCGTATGTGCGAATACCGAAAGACATTGTAAGCAGCCTTCCCGATAAATGGTTTCTTGGGAAGTCCGAGACAGGGTGGATGATATGCGAAACGTTTTACGAGTACATAGCAAACTGTTTTCACAATTGGCTTAGCGAGCACAATGTTCAACGGCCCGTATTGCTCTTTGTGGACGGACACAAATCACATATGACTATGGAATTAAGCCAATTTTGTGAAAACAATGAAATCATTTTGTATGCGCTACCACCCAATACAACGCATATAATGCAGCCGGCTGATGTAAGCGTTTTCAAACCATTAAAAACGGAGTGGAAAAAAACCGTTAGAAAATGGCAAAGCAAACCGGAAAACCACAACCAAACATTATCAAAATCTACTTTTTGTCCCCTTCTCCACATGGTTCTTTCTGAACTTGATATAGAAGAAACCATTAAAAACGGGTTCCGAAAATGTGGACTTTACCCATTTAATGCCGATAATGTGGATTACACTAAATGTGTTAAAAATATTTTAGAAGAACTAACAACTGAACGCAATGAAAGTGAAGAAGTTTTGACTGAAACAGATTTTGATAAGTGTGTGGCGATTATTAATATGATAAGTCCCAAATTGCTTGAGCGTGGAATTGATTCAAGTATAGTTATTGAGGAAATCCGTGCTATGAAAAATAGTGAGAACGTCCAAGACATTGACATTATATGCAACACGCCAGTTCAGTCTGGTATATACACACTTAATGAGGAAGGTGTTTTGGAGAGAGAAAATATTCAACCAAGATCACCAACTCCAGCTAATAAAAGCCATACTTTACTGCCGGACCATTGTTCAACGCCAACTTCACAACGTAAAGAAAAACCAAGAAGTTTATTCGAGGATATTGTTGACTGCCCCTCTCCTAGTTCATCGATATGCAGCTCAATTGTAAAAAATTTTTTGCTTAATCCTATTAGTTATTCGCCAACAGGTAATTCAAATAAATATAGGTACCAACCCACATTTGATTTTACTTTATCTTAAATTTAACAGGCTCAACAACTCTAGTAAAAAATCCTGAGGTTTCAATGTCTCCGTCCTTTGAAAAACACCTTTACTTTCCAAAACCGTTACCGTCACCACAGCAAAAAACAAAAATTAAAGCGCCAAGTGCTATTTCCGCTTTTGCGTGGAGGGAGCATATACAGGCTAAAGAAAATGAGAAGATAATTAAAGCTGAAGCTATAAAAAAACGAAAGTTAGAGCGTCAAAACAGAAAAACAGAAAAAGAAAACAAATCCAGAAAATTTAAAAAAAGAAAACATAAGCAAGTATGTAACACTTGCAATGAAGAACTAGATACAGATGCTGAAGACGAGGATTTAAAAAACGTAGGGTGTGATACCTGCCCTCAGTGGTATCATTTCAAATGTACTGGACTCAGAAATGTACAATATAATGATGTCTGTCAATTGGATTTTGTATGTAAAACATGCCAAGATCAAAATGCTTAAGTTCCTTATGCTCATGTACCTGAATTTCAATTAAAATTAGATAGACTTTCTAAAATTACATATATGTAGGTTAATTGAAATGAAATGAATTCCAAAAGCCTGACTTGTACAAAAATACTTATTTTATTATTATTTATTTATTTTTTATTATTTATTATTATATAAATATATGTAAAAGCTTTAATTTTCAATAAACAGCGATTTAAATCCCTTCGCTATAAAAAATTTTGTGATCAAATATGATATGTCGACAATAGGACCACGATTTGTCGACGACTGGAAAATTAGTGTCGACTACTGGCAAACATGCTCATTTTTACAAAATTTTTAAATTTCTCAATACAATACAAAAATATCTCAGTTTTCGTTATTTATTCTCAAACCATACAAAATAGTGAGTTACCGTATGTACTCACTAATTTATTAGCATTTATACACACGGAAGAACAATAGTTTGAATAAGAGTAAAATGCTTAAACTGTCGACTACTGGTGCACTTACCCTACGAGAATTGTATCAAATCGATGGTTACACACTTCTATTAAGTCCCTGTACTGCCGTTTGGTTACTTTTCTTCATGTTTTATTTTGCAGAATCTTTTGTTTTATGTTTATTAAGCCAAATATTTAATTTTCTGAAGTACGTTCGAACGCATGTTTACTTCGAGTTTAAAATTTCTGTTTTTAGTCACAATTTCTTGAACAAAAGTCCCAAATTGACTGTTACATACTTAATTATCCTACAGTCAGGAAATTGCCTTAGGAGTTTAATTTCCAATATTATATCTTATATAAAATGCCAAGAGTTGCCACATTTTAATACTTTTGTAACGATTACGACAACCAAAATAACTTCGATAATGTTCAATACAAAAATATTATTTGTGATTTATTCAGTGCTATTTTTGAAAAGGTTAATTTTATTTATTAATTGTTTTTTTTTTTAACTATTTTCTATACACACTTAATTTGTGTAATTATTTCCGACGCATTTAATCGTATTCACATAAATACGTTCTCTGCTTGGGGAAAACAAAAATATTGACATTTTTGGCAAGGAATAATACTGTAGTACACAAATAATTGAGACAGAAATTTAGCTTTAATACAACGTGTTTTCGCTGTAACTCCACATTAAATTTGTGCCAAAACGTTTATGTTCTGTTGGACTTTCATAATCCTCAATTTTTTTTATGTTTTTGCAAAAACCATACATTTACTCGTACATGTATTGTCATGTAACGAGTCTTTCTTTAAGCGCTTCTTGTTTTTTGTTAAAATAAAACAGAGCGTAATTTAAATATTTTTGTGACACTGCCAAGTTTTTGACTTAGTTGCCATTTCGAGTGTTTCAGTTTAAACAATGCAATCATCATCAACTGACAAAGAAGGCCCTATTGAAATACTCTCTAAATATGTTTAATCACAGTGATATATAAGAAAAAAATATGTCCAAATACGTTTTAAAAATTACAGCCAGCAAGTTTAATGTCATTGTCTCATTTAACATGAATAAATTACTTCAACATTAAGTACAGTGAAGTCGAAAACAAATCATTACTACAGTCCACATCAATATCATAAGAAAAATAAAACACAATTAAAGAAAAGAAATGCTCACGCGAATAGTGCTGCTTCATCTGTAGTTGCTTTCAACATTGTTGCTGTAGCCCTTATATTCTACTGCTTATTTAATACAACAAATTGCGACAATTGTCGACAGTGAAGGAAAGGTAATCAATTCTATTGACTTATTGAAGCACACATGTGATATGAGGTGCGCTCTGCTTTTTTAACGCCACTACAATGGAAAGTCTTCAGATGATATCAGGAAGGAGATTTAATTTTATACTCTGTTTAAAATCTGTAACTGGGCTGCACTTAAGTTTGCACAGCTTAAATATGGCTGTGTTTCAAGAAATTTGAAGTAATCACATTTTACAGAGTTGCTATACTGAAGCGTATTCCTGGATTCCGTTGATGGAAACCAGATATGATGATATTCAGTAATTTTTTTATATTCTTTATCTCTCTCTCTCTCTCTCTCTCTCTTACGAGGATATAATTACTTCAGGGAATGTCTATTATCTAAAGCAGAAAGACTTACGAAGTAAGATATTGCGAATAAAAATCGTATGATCCCGAAGCAGTTGGCTTACAAATCTGCTTGCCGGAAGACCGTGACACCCCTTCTGATTTGACGAACCCTTCTAATTTGAAATGAATGCAAAGCTTTGTTTAAACTAGTTTCAAACTTATTTTAACCTGGTTTTAATTAATTATTTAATCAAATATGAAAACAATTTTGCATCCAAAGTAATTTAAGCGAAATTACTGATAAGAGTTAATTTCGGTTGAACTTATTTTGCCCACTACTGTTGTCTGACATTAAGCAAATGATAAATTACAAGAAGACAAACGCAAGAAGCTATAAAGAAGTTAGAATGTTTAAAAGAAAAACACAAAAATAAATCACGACCTCAAGTTGTCTGCCTGACAGAGTGTCTAATGTTTTCTGATAACCAACACGTTTGAAAGGAATGACAATAAAAGCAGCGGAAGAAGAACTACAACATGAAGAAACCCAATTTTCTTTAACACAATTTCCACAAAATCAACATACACAATTAAGCATAATGATATGAAGAAAGATCGTATAATGGGAAACAAGTACAAAACATTAAGAGGGAAAAAGACGAACTAAAATATTTACTAAAAAAGGAATTTGATTACAAAATAACAAATTAAAATAGTAAAATAAATATTTGAGCAGGGTTGTGGGAAAATAGCTGACATTTTTCGCACGATCAACAAAGAAAAATAAAAAATAAAAGAATTAAAAAAAACAAACACAAGAAGCAGAAAAGTTTAGAAATCTATTTCAGTCATGTTTGAAATGTAAGAACGAAGAGAAATAATTAAATAAGTGTATGGCATGAACATGAAATATTATTTCAAGTATATATAAGTATCGTGATTCTCACAAATAAATCCAGTTCCCACATTATTATTCATAATTCAGATACACTTGACTTTACTGACACACTTCTAATTATAAATTGTTTGCCGTTCTCTTTGCTATTAAACAGGTATTGATCCAGAAGGTAGTCGCCTCAAATACAGTATTTCTGGGCCAGTTTTTTCTGTTGATCGTGATACGGGTGTGGTGCGGCTACGTCAGGAGTTGGATCGTGAAATGCAAGATTCAATTGAGGTCATTATTAGTATTACAGACGAAGGAATTTATGCTACTGAGCCGAATACCGTGTCGTTAAGACGGGTAATTCCAGTACGCGATTTCAACGATAATCAGCCGAAATTTTTGGGTCGTCCCTACCTGGCCAGTGTTAGTGAGTCTTTGCCAGTGGGCTCATTACTAGAGGTCAAACCTGCAATTGTGGTAGTCGATAGAGATGAGGGCAGTAATGCTGAGATCCAGATAAGATGTGTGAAGGTTGGTTCTATTTTTCTTATCTCCCAGTTGCCTAAGCGATTTTAACAAATCCAAATGATGCAAGTAATTAAAAAATTTATTCATTCCAGGAAAACGACATTTGCGACACATTTAATGTAGAGGCCGAGCAAATATCTGAAGGCAACTATACGGCGCGCATAACACTAAAGAAGCCCTTGGACTTCGAAAGTAGACCCACATACATAATGAGCATTTCGGCTACAGATGGATCGTTTGAAAATCCTCTTACATCCCAGGCCACCGTATCGATCAGCATCATCGATGTGCAAGACCAATTGCCAGTTTTTACGAATGCTCCTTATTCGGCTACCGTAGATGAAAACACGCCTCCAGGTGTGAGTATTTTCACCATTAAGGCTGTAGATGGAGATGTAGGTATACCGCGCGATATCATGCTCACCCTAGAGAATGATGATTTTGGCCACTTTGATTTGATGCCCTTTGGAGATCCGAAAGAGGGTACTGCTGTTTTAATAACTTCAGAAAAGCCTTTGGATCGCGAGCATCCTGAAATTTTGCAAAATGGTGGCGTTTATATGTTTACAGTTCGGGCCACAGAATTAATAGATGGTGCTGTGCCATCCGATTCATCCACCACACAAATAACCATTTTGGTAAATGATGCTGACGATCATATACCCGAGTTTAATGGTGAAGAATTCAATATTTCTATACCGGAAAATCTGGACACTGGCATGCCTCTGCCGGGTTTAGCGGTATTTGTTTTTGATCGTGATATGGGTTACAATAGTCGTTATTCATTGGCTTTACGTGACGTTTACAATTCCATGGACACTTTTGCCGTAAGTCCTGCCGAAGCTCAAGGCCGTACCCCCATAGTGGTGAAGGTTTTGAATTCCTCTCATTTGGAATATGATGTCGATGATATCAGGATGCGCCAGTTTGCTTTCGATGTCTTGGCTTTGGTCAATGGCGTAGAGAAATCCAAGGTCCGCATAAATGTACATTTGACGGATGTCAATGATAATCCTCCCATATTTGATCACTCAAGCTATAGATTTTTGGCACCTGAGAACTTTACGGTGAATTCTCAAATCGGCATGGTAAAGGCCTCCGACAAGGATTCAGGGAGATTTGGCTCCATTACATATCGCCTAAAAGGGTTTGGAGCCGACTATTTCTATACAGATCCCTTGACAGGTGGTTTCTTTATCAAGAAATCCTTGGACTATGAGAAACAGAGCAGTTACAGTTTATCGATAGCGGCAGTAGATGGAGGAGGTCTTGAGGCTAATGCCCAAGTTTTTGTAGAAGTTTTGGATGTCAATGACAATTATCCCGTGTTTGAAAGTTCTGAATATTCCAGGACCATAAGAGAGGGCACCAATCATTTTGAACCCGAGTTTAAGGTCAGAGCTACAGATATTGATGGCCCGACACAGGGCGGTGGTAAAGTGCGTTACGCCATTGTTTCTGAAAATAGTATATCTGGCAACGTTTTCAGCATCCATGAATTGACAGGAGAAATAACTTTGCAAAAGGTGGCACGTTCGATGGATACCGAAAGGGGTGAATATGATTTGGTGATTTCTGCAACCGATTTCGGAATACCTCCTTTGGTCAATACCACTAAAGTTTCGATACGAGTGGGTATATCGGGTAATCAGAGGCCCATATTCAAGGGCCATTTTCAAAATATAGAAAATGTACCCATACTGGGTCCGCCCAGCTATAGAGTATCGATACCAGAGAATGCTCCAGCCGGTTACAATGTCACTACTGTCAAGGCCCATGATCCCGATGGCTTGGATAGTATGCTGCAGTATCGTATAGTGGGCGCTAACGATAATTTTGAAATTGATGAAGAGTAAGTCAATTTTATTTTTATTTATATACATTTTTCTTCACAGTCCTCTCTGTTACAGGTCTGGTGTCATTACCGTATCGTCTCAGGCCCGGATAGATCGTGACTCGAATATGGATAGTTTTGAAATAACCGTAAATGCTGTCGACTCAGGTCTACCCATACCAGAAACTGCCACTACTACCGTGTATGTGAACGTCAAGGATATTAATGATGAGAAACCAAAATTTGAGCAGCCCAGCTATGCCGCCTATTTGTCGGAGCGCACAGAAATCGGAGAAAATTTCTTGAAAGTGAGAGCCATTGATAAAGATCTGAACTCTAAACTGAACTACACAATCAAAGGCATACCCAGCGCTACCTCTAAAGCAGGAGTTGGTATAACAAAACGAAGTAAATATCGAGTAGAAGATGCTTTTCGTATTAACCCGGAAACGGGTGCAATTTATGTCAATGGAAAACTAGATCATGATGAAGCTGCGGTTATTGTTTTGTTGATAGAAGTCAAAGACCTTAATGCAGAGGTAGACCCTGAAGGACAAATTGATACCACCGAGGTCACGGTTTATGTGCAATCATTTAAAGAGACAAACCCTGTATTCACCAACAAAGGCTGGACTAGCTCTAGGCCAGTAGTCAAAATAAATATAATGGAGGAAATGCCTATAGAGAGCACACTGTTCATATTACAAGCCGAAGATCCTGTTTCAAAGTTGCCCATACAAAGTTTCGAATTGGTGGAGCCTTTGGAATTGGAATACTTTTATGTTCATGAGAGAACTGGTGAGGTAATTTTACGCAAACGTCTAGATTATGAAGCCCTAGAGGAAGGCAAGACACAGTACGAGTTCCAAGTTAAAGCCAATGCTCCCGATATGCAACGTAGTACCGTGACAAAAGTCAATGTGTCTATAGAAAATGTTAATGACAATAGTCCCATGTTCGAGGAACTCTCTTATCATGCCACTCTGGTAGAAAACAAAAAACATCCCGCGAAAATTATACGAGTCAAGGCTACGGATAAGGATGCCATTTTAACAGCACGTGATGAACGTTTGGGTTATCATAAAGTTTCTTATTCTTTATATGGCGAGAATGCTCATTTGTTTGAGATTAATAATGTAACAGGAGAAATAGTTGTGGCCCCGCACGCAATAATAGATCGTGAGCGCACTCCTCACATTTACTTACAAATCAAAGCTGAAGACTCTCCAGGCCGGCCGACAGACTCCAAGCAAAGTGTAGTTCAATTACTTATAGACGTTTTAGATGTAAACGATAATGCGCCGGCATTTAATCAAAGAGAATATACAGCTGTTATACCGGAAAATGTTGGGGCCGATGCTTTTGTAATAAAACTTTTTGCTCACGACTTGGATGATGGTCCCGGGGGAGAAGTGACATACGAAATAATCGATGAGGGAGAAGTTAATGGAATGTTTAAGATCAACAAACAAACGGGTGAGATTAAAACGAAAAAACAGTTGACTGGCAAAGGTCGTTCGGAGCCATACGAGATTCGTGTGAGGGCTCATGATAATGGCGATCAATTAGCAAAACAGACTTCATTGAGCTCCGATGTCAAGGTAACCATATTCATAGGAGATGTCAGCACTAACGATGGTATACCATTTTTCATAGAGCCGGAGTTGGGTCAAACGGCCAATGTGACGGAGGTGAGTCAATAGTTTTTATCTTTTAACTCTTTTGGTTTAAATGAACCAAAATGGAAGTATAATTATACAAAAACGCGTGAGCGGTTTGTGGCCTATTTTCTCTCTATATCATGGACAGTGTTCTTTTAAAAACTACTTAATGAAAATATTCCCCCTTATTCTGTAACGAATTGTCAATGTCACGTCAAGATAATATCAAAATAGGACACTTCAATACTTCTTTTCTGCAGCAGTTGACTATTTCTAAGTCTTCCCCGGTTAATTGTTGTTCTCAAGGTGTAGGTGCCATATTTTTGATATAGTCTTGACATGAAATTGGGAAATAGTTAGAGAATAAAAGGAATTGCATTTTATTTTTCAGAACTCTCCCGTTGGCACTCCAGTATTCCAGGTCAAAGCCAGTGATCCCGATAATCCAAATGCGCCATCTGGTACTCTATTCTATAAAATACTAGATGACACAACTGATGCCAAAGCTTTTGAGATCGATGAAACCACGGGCCTTATCAAAACTTCTGTTATACTCGATAGAGAATCGAAGGATATGTACAATATAATTCTGGAAGTTTCCGACAATGGCCAGCCCAAACAGTCCGTAACTAGAATTTTACAAATCAAAGTGCTGGATGTGGATGATCATAAGCCTCGTTTTAGCAGGGAAGTGGTAAGATTTTTAAGCAATTTTATATTTATTTATTCACACTAATTTTGGGCATAAATTTAGGATGAAGCTCCCCTGGAATTTAAACTTTTAGAAGAGCAACCCGAGAGCTTTATTGTGGCTAATATTTCAGCCATAGATGAAGATATAGACGAAAATGCCGCCATTGAATATGTCATCACCGAGGGCAACGAAGAAAATGTTTTTACTGTAGAAAGAACTGACGATAATATGGCCGTTATTAAGACCACTGGGCCCATAGATCGAGAGCTGGTGGATAGTTATGCTCTCACTATAAAATGTTTGAAATTAGGCGAACTCTCATATCCTTATCTGGGCGATCCTTACAACCGTCATGATTTCTCCCTGTTGCGTGTTGTTATTCAAATAATTGATGTTGATGACAATTTGCCAGAGTTCGAATATCAGGACATGTCGGTGGGCATACGCATCAATGTGCCCATTGATAGTAAAATTACAACAATAAAAGCCATAGATGTGGATGCTGAGGCCGAGCCGATTATTTTAACTATAGAAAACGTTACGTTTGTGCCTCAATTCTACAAACGCACCAACAGCATAAAAACAACTCTATTGCAAAATCTTTTCACTTTGAACAACCGCACCGGAGAACTACGGACAGGTGGCTCCTTTGCCAACTACGTGGATGGCTATTTTAATATGAGGATACGAGCCAATAACAGCATGAAGCCCAAGAGACATGCTTTTAATAATTTAAAAGTATTTGTTATACGTGACAAGTCGCTATTGAAGTTCGTATTTACTCGACCAGCCAGCGAGATTCAAACGAACATACGACCGTTCCAGGAAAAAGTAAAGGAAAAACTGAAACCTTTAGCTTTGGACTTGCATATACTGGATACTCAGGTGTTGACCAGACCCGATTACAGTTTAGATTTCACCTCGACTAGTTCTTGTTTTCAGATGTTCAAAAATGGCTCGGCCATATCGATTAACGAAATGCAAAAACTCATGAGTTCGGAATTTATGAAGAAGCAACTCTTCGATGTTTATGTCGAATATGGTGTGAGTGAAGTGGAGCCTTGTTCAATGCGTCGAGCAGTGGCGGCCGCTAGTTTTATGGCCTCGCCAGGTACCTGGTTGGTCATAATAGCCGGATTTATCGGTTTGGCGGCAATAATAACGGCATGTACGGCCTGCTGTTTAAAACGAAAGTACGTTTTAGTTCTTGTAAATTTTAAGTTTTTAATTTTCTAATTATATTTTCTTTGGCGGGCAGGTACAAAAAACAGTCCAAACGAAGCCTGCAGGCGTCGCGTACCAGCACGGAAACCTATGGCGTTGTGGGTGTACCAACGGTGTACATGCCCTATTCAGAACCAATTTATGGACCATTGTAGCAACCAGTCATTTGGCTCAGAAGCAGTTAAGGCCTCAGTTAAGCACTAGTTGTTCCGGTTTCCTGTAGATATTGTTAAGAATCTGTTGCTCTTTTTTATTCTCTGTTATTCTCTTTCTATACTTGTGGTCTATATTTTTCAAAATTTAATTTCTTGGGTAAAAAATTTATCATAAGAAGAAGAAAAAACGAATACTAGCCATAAAGACTGCGCATATTATTTAAAATAATCAATTTCATTTTAGTTTAATATGCCTGTGATTTTACTTTAATTGTATTTCTTTTATTTAATAATGAAAATGTCATAAATATGGGCCTGTTCTAAGAATCATATTATTTCAAATCACACGTGTAATTCTCTGATGTTCTGTAAATCCCACTGTTTTTGTATTTCTCGTTGTGATTTTCAAAAAACGAAAAAATTTTCTTAGTTTAATGTGCTTCGAAAGAGCGTAAAAATACTTACACATTAGGAGAAGATAAGAACATGAATCACACCAACAACCTTGTACGAATACAATGCGCCGTATGATTAATATTATTAATAATATTAAGTATACGCTTGGAAGCACAATACAATAGGGGAGTTCGATACAAACAGACATACAACCAAAACTAATAAAAAGAGCATGCAAATTAATTATAAGACAAAAAATCAAGCCTGAATTTTTCATATTCACAAGCACAAAACAAACAGTATTTTTCCCTGCCGAAAAGATGTAGTAGAGTTTTCTTAATTTAAAAGTAGTTATGTCAAATAAAGTAAACAATTGCATAGAAAAATGTATAAAGTAATTTTTCAAAACATTCACTATACAAAAACCGAAAAAACAGCAAAATAATTTGAAAAGTTTACTGACGCTGCTGAGATCGAAAATGAAAATCGGGTACACAGAGCACGTTTCTTGTGATTTCAAATCACATTTACCATAATTGATTTTCAGAATGGCCCGATTAAATTAGGTTTAAGTTAATTAAATTAGTTTCTATCTAAAAAAAATTAGTGTATAGATAAACTTTCTGTTTTATAACAGGCTAATAAAACAATTTTTCTTCTGTTTTATATTCCTGTTATGTATCAGTTTTCATTATAAATTAAACTGTAATTAAATAGAGTGTGATTGACTTTTTTAAATTTAATTTTAATAGTCTTTAAATAAAACTTATTTAATTTTAATTTTAAACAACGAAAAGTACGTACACTCATGCTCAAACATGTTAAATAGTCTTTAAATGTAAAAACTCTTTATAATTGAGATGAATGATAGAAATAGATTTAATTTGTAGAATAAGACAATAAACAAATAAATGAATTAAATTTTGATAAACTATTGTAATCTTTTGTTAGTTTTTGTAAATGAAATATTTTTTCTAAGTTTGAACAGGAATTTAAATTTATATGAGAGGACCAAATCTTCCGGTACCTCAAAGAACATTTCACATACATTTTCTTTAGGGTACGGTCACATTTGGGCACTTAGTTGTCCAAAGAAAAAAAAAACGTGACCACTCAATACTTATGAAAAATATTTTAATTACGACAAGCGTTTATTGAGCTAACAAATTTCCAATAATATGAGACTCTAAACCTAGACTATTAATTGCGTATGAAATTGTTTTACTTAAGAAACACGCATCTGAATCCAAATATTTTTTAGTATGATTAAAGGTTACGCTCTTTTGGGCAAATATTTGCCAAGTCTGACCACAATTTGATTTAACGATTGCAAGAATTAAAAAAAATGTGACGGCAACACCAACTCCCACATAAAACGTCGAAACATTTTAGCACAAGGAGTTTGCCCATATTTATTTTGATATTGAATAAATAAGTGAATTTATCTTATCTTCCAACGTACAGAATTTTACACCATAAATGGTTATTGAGTTAATTTTTTTTCTTTGTTGTGGTTAATAAATAATTTATGATGTCACTTGCCACGCTTGTAATTAGAATGGAGTCCAAATTGTTTTATGAACTCCCTGAGTGGTTGTAAAAATCAGCAAACAAATAAATGCCGAACAAACAGTGAAACAGTTGTTATTTAAATATTTGCAATGATTTTATATGACATGTTTTAGTTACTTAAATGGATTTACATACAAGGCATATGGCGAAAAGCTGATTAAATAGAAAGTCATGCCTGAATTCTAACAAAAAATATTAAGTGGGTTACAAAAAAGTAGTTTAAGACCGAAGTTTTTTAATAAAATCAATGACACTAAAATTTACATCATTTCCCAGTCATATTGAATTTTTCATTTAAGATTTCTTGCATTTTGAGATCATCTTAATGCTGGCACTAATTACTCGTATGAGACAATCGATTTGCTATTGTCAAGGAATCTATTCAATCAGTTGTTTTAACAAATTTCAATAGCAACAGATGTCCTTTTGAAAGCAATCAAGTGTTCTGCTTACAAAATGTTCGTTAACTTTTCAATTAACGCCAAGAAACACTTCACCCCTATAACGAATAGAAAATTTCAAATGAATAGTAAAATCGCATAATAATTGGGACACTATAAATGCAATTCATTATATCGCACTTGAAACTGATTTATGATGATGCTGTATGTGTCACAGCGATCATCAATCAAATAGCCAAGTATGTTATTATAAGAACGAAAAACCAAAATTAATTATTCTAAATCAATCAACAACAACAAACATTTTAAAAGCTCAGAACACCAGGCAAGTTTACAATTTTTTAACTTCCCGCTAGGAAAATTTAAAAAGATAGAGATCATCAGATATCGATATTTCAAGTTTTGCTGATTACTTTTGAGAGTCAATCACTATGTCTGCAGTATAACTGTGCGTTTGTCGATGTATTTGTGTGTAAGTATGTGACCAGCTTATAACTTTTGAAAGGCCTGACTGATTCGAACCAAACTAGTGGCGTTGTAACTAGTTCCACCAAACTTAAGGCCTCTGCCATTCTTTTCAGTACGAAATATTTTGAAATTACTATTTCTGTTTAAGAAACTTATTAAATATTTCCTCAAAAAAGCGCAACCACTAAATATGTATTTGTGAAAGAGCCTTTAAGTCAGACAAGTTCCCAATAATAATAGATTTTAAGACAGTTTCTATTAGTTGTGAATAAAACTGTGCCTGGTTTCTGTAACTGAATTGAGAACTTCTCGCATCGGAAAATTGTCGTCACTCTGTGAAACACAGAATAAGTCCGAATATATTTCTTAATGCATTCATAATTTTGTTAGATTTTTATAATAATAAATATATTATTCATGATGCATGACAACCATAATTATTTAGTTTTTCGATGTAAGAACTTCTCACATCAGTTACAGGAACGAGGCACTGGTTTATTTATTAAAAACGCGTATGAATAAAAATGTTATTTATAAGTATTTAGTGGTTACGTTTTTCTTGTCAAATATTTCACAAGCGTGAAAGTAACTGAGATCGAGGAAGATTGGAAAACTTTTAATGGCTCGTGTAATGCGTTATTGATGGAGATCTCTTGCTCTTTAATCACATCTGAAGAAAGTGTTGTTGTTAAAAAATAAATTTAATGTTTGTAAAACAGGGATCTAAGTCTTTCGGTATCTGAAACGATTTACCATTCATCAGTAACAAAATGTTCGAAATAAGTAAAGAAGACTTTGAACGGGCATAAAACACGAACCGTCATATAATATTTGGACCAACTCTTCCACCAAGAAGAATAGATAACGAACCACGTATGGAATCGAAAAGACTCATAAGGCTTTCCCACGACCATATTGACTCTCGGAATGATTTAGGATAAAATTAATATTTTTGGGGCTTGAAAAATCTTTTGTCAAAAGCTTAATGACAGTTCGATAAAAAATTATCCGATGTCGAAAGCTATCATTCGATCGCAATAATAACATTAACGAATCAACCGATATCAACCCGCTTAGTGGTAATCGATGAGGTTTTGCAATCGCAAGATCTGATTAGTCTGTGAAATCAATCTGTAAGGCCGTTTAAGAATTACAGCAAAAAAAAACATTTGGAAAAACATGTCTTAGTTTTTATTTATTTTTCGAAATCTATGGGTCCCAATCGGATCAAACGATTTTTAAATTCGGTAGGTCTTTTTCGAACACCTCTATTTTGGTGCGATGCGGTTACACACTACGACTTGTATAAAGACATAGTGAAACCCTCTCCGAAGAATTCTATTTCGGCAGAAGAGAATAAAACAAATAACTTTTAGATTTTTTTAAATACTAAATTTTCTTAGCGGGAACTTACAAAAAATTAAATCGAAAACGTGAACAACTTTGAAAATGTGAACTTATTAAAAATTAGTTTACGTTTCCGCGGCTTTAATGTATTTGTTTTCAGTCTATTAATTAGACTCTAATTCAATTAATGGCGAAAGTTTATGGAAACTTCGTTTAATTAAGAACTCAGTGCAGGTACAGTTTACCAAATTAATACGAAATACACTTGCAATTATTTGGCGGATATGAGAGGATAAATTCTTATTAAAATGGTCAGCCACGCAAGTGGGTGTGTGTGTGTGTGTATGTGTGTGCGTGTGTGCATGATGTCTAGTACATGTAAATAATAACAAGTTGTTGTTATTTTAATGTTTTAAAAAGTTACAATAATATCCATGTACTTCCGACACTTTCGCTTGTATTTTGTGTTTTTAATTCCTGTACCCATTTCATGTTGATTATTATTATTATACTTTATTGTTGTTTGTTTCAGTTTCAGTTTTTGTTAGAATTACAATCTACATACTACACTGCACCCTTTGAACAGTTTGAATAGAGTATATTGAATTACACTGCTACCTCAATGTACGATATAATAATTATTAACATAAAAAATTTTACATTGAGCTGTTTAACAACTGATTAAGTATATGACGGCCGTGGCAAACAGGCCTCACTGTTTCAACTTCACTGTACTTGTTTGCATGGGTAACCCTGATTTTGATTTCACAACTAAATCATTGTTGTTACTGTTGCAGCAACCCAGCAATTTCGAATGAACAAATAAATTTGTTTTTGTCTTTTGTACGTTACAACATCCCTTAGATTTTTTTTATTTTTATTATTATTTTTTTTTGCTACATTTTATAACGAGCCAAGCTCGAGTATGGTTGGCAAGCAGCAGCAAACAGTTCGGTGCAGGCAGGGTTAATGAGCACCACTACACATTATAAATCTAATTTTAACGTTTATTATTTATGAGTAAATATATTTCGTTTTCTTACTTTCGGTCCTTTTAATATTTTATAATATTTTAAACGGGGAGATTTGGGGTGTTTTTAATTATTTTTATTTTTCTTTGCTCAATTTAGACAATAAAAGTTGACAGTTTTTCCTATGGAACGTTTAACCAGCCTCGTTAGAGGTGTATTCCATATATAAAACTGCATTTGATTAAAATTGTTTCAGTATCTTTCGTATTTTTGAAATGATTTTGATTAATTCGAGCACTGCGATTGATTAATTTAGCTACGATAGAGTGGGAATTGCGCAAATCTTATGAATTAAAACAAAAAGGGGAAAGAAACTTACCTCAATGTTGCAAACAGTACCTGCAAAGAGAATTAAAAAATAAAATAATTAAAATTTAGTATAATGTATTGTATAAAATTTAGGAAAAAATATAATGAAATCATTTTATTTCGCTTTTGAATTTTTGTTACATGGCCGAAGAAGGAGGGTACTGTCCTTTAGTACATGATAATTGCTATCGCTGTCGGTAATATTCAGCGACTTGCCTTCGTCATTGAGACAAACCGATTATAATTATTATATATTATATATAATCGATAAAATTTTTATGACTGAGTGCGGGGTCTAGATCGAGAATTTAGGCTTCGTAATAAGTATGGAATAAAATATACGTCAACTGGACCCTGCAGTTCGTTCGGCTATAGCTTTTTTCATGAAATTGTCCATGATTTTTACGCAAACAAAAATCCGATAACTACTCTTTATGGGTGCAGTTATTTTTGTGAGTGTTGACAACACCTGTTAGATATTCCCCAAATTATAGAAAATTTCAAGTTATGAATGTAAAAATATTTCAAATGTATTTCGTTTCTACCAAGTATATTAACAAAGTCTGATGTTATACAAACTGTCAGTTTTTATTTGAACTGTCAAACATTTGGCCACCATTTTTTTACCGTTTTAATACCTTCTCTTTTGGCAACCTACACCATTTCGCTATTACTTTTGTAATGCAAAAGTATTTATAATACTTAGTTAATTACTATCCGCAGTCATATAGTTTGTGCATTTATTTATTTAATTGTCATTTTCCGTTTGCAACAAACAAATCACTTTATTTTTTTTTGCAGCAGGTGTGTTAAATAAACGTTAGTGCGTGTCAATTCACAACAATCCTTTTGACTCATTCACACTTGTAAATGTTTATTGTCACTGTTGTCCGGTTTGAATCCCGCTGACGTCAAACATATACTTTGACAACTTTAACACACTTGCCTGGATTTTCCAATGCCAGAATTCGTATTGAACTTGGACAGATGGCCAAGTCGACAAAGAGTAAACACTAACAATACACAACAATTAACGTATCAACCTACAACAAGCCGGCAACAAAAACAATTGCAACTTCCTTTTGTATTGTTTTTTCTACTCTCTTTTTATAAGCAACAAATTAACGGTTGCGTGATTTCCTTCTTAATTTTTTTTATATTTTTATTATTTGGTCCTATTTACTTTTTTATCATTATCCTTAATCAGTCATATGTGAACTTGGGCAGAAATTCAAATTGTTATTGTGTGTCAGTGGCCTAAAATACGTTACAAATACAAAAACAATTTATGGTTAGCAAACATATAAATGAAGCGAAATATTGAAAAAAAGTAGGTAATAAAGGAATAATACAGAGATTGTGTAACGATTAAAGGTTTGACATGAACAATAAAAAACAATCTCTTATTTCTTGCTATTGTTTGGGATAAATTTCGCAGTTTTTATCCTTAAAAAATGGACCGTTTTTAGAAAAAAAAAATAAATAAAAATATATAAGAAAAGAAGGTTAAAAGAAAACAAGTAAAAAAACGGTGTTTAATACTCAGTTAATCCCAGTTCTTAGCGCACTACAGTTCAATCAATAGCGGCTGTTTAGTTAGTGAAATTGTGTCATGTGTCCTTAATAAGGATTTATGAACAGTAATTATACGTTTTAAGGATTACAAAACAGATTTTACTAAACTCTCTTTTAAATTTTTATGTTAAATTCGAATTCGGATAAGCGAAAGTTGGTTCATTAAAAAACCAAATAATAAATATTTTCATTCATAACTCTAGACCGCTTGTCAAGCCGTTTTGTTCGCTCAAGAGAAAGGCCGTTTAACCGGCCACCCGTCAAGTTAAAATAAATTTTGTTTGGAATAGCGCATAACAGCAAACCAGGTTCCATTTTTATTATATTAACTGCCTGGCCCACTATGTCACTCGATATCGCTCTATCGCCAAAATATTTGTAAGCTAAAACAAAATTTTAGAAATTGTTTTTGTTTTGAATGTATTTTGGTCGACAGAACGGTATCGGTAAATTTAAAGAACCAAAGAATTGTCTGATCTTTTAAGACTGAGCACCGATGGGACAAAATTCGCATTCAATTTTGTTACGATATAATACGAGAAGTTTATAATATTTATTAATGAAACTCTTTTATTTGTCGCTAGTTAATTACGTTTCAGTTAAGGTCGTTCCATAACCAAAAAAGCTGATGGAATGTTTTTCCTTCTGATATATCAAATATCTTTTCAGAAAAAAAATCCTTTAAGCTCAAATCATCTACGCTCACAGGTTGTCAAGAGAATGTCTTCTACAGCGTATTAAACCAGTTTTTTTTTTGTTTGTTATGGACCAGCACCCAGGAGATGACCCCTATTCTACATTTGCAGTGCATTGTGCCAGAGCTAGTAAGTAGCGGATAGTGTTAAGAGAGCGGATGACGACAGATTAGAAGGTAGAGAGTTTTGTTGTGGCTATTTTTACTTCTCATGACTTCTTTGCTAAAGATAGCGATGAAGCTTAGTGAGAAATGGCGGCGTTAAATTCTGTCGGTAATGTTCGGCAGCCAGTGTTATGCCTTCGTCATGGAGACAAGCCGACAACACAATCTTGCACTGATGCAAGACATGCAAATACGACATCATATTCATGACTGAGTGCGGAACCGAACTCGGGATCTAAAGGCGTCATAGTCTTTTGTTCACTACCTTTGCCAACAGCACCCTCAAGAAAACTACAGTTGTGCCTTTCAAAAGTCAAAATTCCAAAATGTAATGAGCCACTAGATTTCGATCTGTGCGTGACATCTAATTAAATACAAAATTTCATACACGTTTGAAGTCACTTTGAACTTCAGCTATCTATTTCCTAACATATTCAGTATATTCAAAAGATATTTTAACACAAATACAACGACAATACGATATATGAATTTATGAATTTATGTAAATTAAAAGTTTCACACCCGCTGTTCAGATTTCAATAGTCACTAATCTGATCTTTTCCACAATGAAATAAAATAAATGGATATGAAAATAAAAAGATTTGAAATTATTTATAACATCATTCTTATGCAAATGATATTTATAAATTTAACCACGGGTAAGTGCATCATACAAATGGATACAAAATGATTTTACGAGGGTGGCTCAATAAGTATAAGACTTTTGAAATTTCCCGGCAAGTGTTGAAAAAACTGCAGTCATATTGGAAAAAGTCAAAAAAATTATTTTTTTCATTTCACTACTTTTGCTTTTTCGAGCGACTGACTGTTTTCAAACTTGGAATATATGTTTGACTCTAATTTCTAGCCCTGTAACAGCCCGCTAATTGTAACCCCAAAGCTATCGTAACCTAAATTTTGTGCTCTTCTTTTCTTTTGAACTCTTCGAGCTAAACCGCTGATATTTTCATTTTCAAATCACCAATTCGCAAGTCCCAAGCGCTGATTGATGTAGTTTTCGATTACAGTAAATGAGTTGAGAACACGAACTGATTAGATATATAATTTGGGAGTTTAGAAAATTAATCAACATGTTTGACTTTTTTGTACACGATATCTAACGAGGGGATTAACCAATTTTGGCCCGGATTGCGGTTCGTTTGTGGAATCGATTGGTGAAGTCACTATAAAGTTATTAAAATTTTTTTCTAAATCTGTTTGAGATATTTACCGGTTCGAACCGGTTCAAATTTGCAAGAAAACTAAGTTCCGAAGCTCTCCTCTTTTTATTATATAAAAGAATCAAAACACCAACTGATCTGATGTAAAATTAAAAAAAAAAATTGTCATTTCGAATTTTTTCATTTACGATACCTCAAGAATGGATCAACAGATTTGGACACCGTGCGGTGATCGACGTAATTTTAAATGTCAAGAGCTGATTAGTTTATGAAGAGTTGTTTTTATATCTTCAAATCTAACATTTAAAATTTGTTCAAATTCGCTGGATATCTAAATTCAAGAATGTACGTTAGAATGTTGCCTGTTTGGTTTGATTAGGTTCAGCCGTTCAAAGGATCACATACACACAAGCATACATACAGATATAGTGACGGGAGAGCTTGTTGGGAACTCAAAACATGGAGATCTTAAAAAGATCTCAATTTTTGCAAAACGGGGTATAATAATTTCTAAATTTTTTAAATTTTCCAGTTATTTTTTTTATGATCAAACAAAAAAGTGCTCTACAGAATTTTTTGTGGCTTTTCTAGAAGTTTAATTTGATGTCTCTACACTGGAAACAATTAAAATCATTTACTACATGCAGTTGGGTTTTTAAATATTATTTTCACGTATACTTTTCGATAAAATTGTCTTTCATAAAATTTTTTTTTTTTAACTTTCTTTCTGTTTTTGCATTTACTTAGAACTGATAGAGAAGATAACTGTTCAAGGGAGATTTCCTTATGACGGGAATAAAAATTACAAGTTAACGAAAAATTCCTCTGCTTATTCACAATGGGGCTGATTGCAAAACGATGAGGTCGTCTATTTTGATAACATTGACAGATTGTATTTGTTTTAAGGAATAAAATCAATTTCAGAAACTTAGACAAAATTGTATATATATTGATTCAAAGATTCGCCAACTGATTGACCAACTCTCGTATCATGAAACAAATGCAGTTAATATAGAAGAGAATTATAATTATTTTTTAAGAAACTCATGCCAGTCTCATTATAATCAAACAGCTTTTTAAATTTTAAATCAATATTATTTTTTTTCGTTTTGTAAACAATTTTCACTGGTTGCACTTCATCAAGTGGCCATAGAAAACGAAAAGGCAAGAAAATTGTTCAGTCAGTTGTTAGTTAAAAATGTTAAATAAAAATAAAAATGTGAAAAATCAAACATGATTTGCATACACTGACATTTTCAAAAACACATTCAAACATTAATTTCATTTCGTTTTCACGAAGGGGAGGAATTGTACGTTAAATGACAGCTAAATAATTACAAAAGCAGGAACAAGGACATTTGCACAGCCAACGTGATAGAACAAGCAAAAATGTGTATGTAAATTTGAATAATTAATAAGACAACAGCATCGGTAATTTATGGTTATTTTTATGCGTACACGATTATTTATGAAAGTAGGAAGACTTTCGTTTAGTTGTCTTTTTTTCAAGGAAAGTTTTCAAATGTTAAGGATAAACAACGGTTTCATGCCTTGTTAAGGGGGCAAATGTAAACATACCGTTTAGAAAATGGGTGGAGTTTGAATTTTCAATGGTTTTGAATGTTAATTGAAAACCGGTTTATTGCAAATCTTTTTTTATTTATAAAATAAAACTTTGAGGTTAAGGTCAGCATGATCATGAGTTTTCCTCATCGAATACTTTTTTACAAGAGATCACTTGCATAAAACTAAAGACGCAACGTGTTAAATTCGGTTCCATTCACTATTCAGGACAGTTTTCTTTAATTTTCACTTAATGAACTCTTTCTTTTGTAAATATATTTTTTAATCCTTGTAAATTCAGTGACTTCATTATTGTTTAGCCACATTTTTGGCAAATAGACAACATAAAATATTAGATTTAAAAAAATAAAATCATGAAAAGAAAAGCACAGAGTTGCTTATTAACAATATGAAAATATTTGTAAAGACTGACACAAATCCCTCTAAATATTGACTAAAACGATTTGAGCAGATTAAAAATCGTCTACATAAATTTTTTATTTTTGAGATATTAAAAAATAAAGAAGGAATAAATGGAACAGAACGGTGTGACAATAAGGGGTTAAATAAAATAACAAAACTTTCAAATACATCGAAAAATTTATGTTGAAACATTTTTGCTGGCAAAGAGTGTATGAAAGTGCGTTGTATCCTTTAAAGGATGTTTGTTTATCCACTGTTTATGCACTTCAATGAATCCATAGAGCAGTAGAACGAGAAAAAAATTCTTTGAAATAACAATCGGATACAATCGTGTCTAAAGTTCGAAGCTTAAATGGTTAAACTACTCATTGCCGTATTAAACATCCGGCTTTGGAAAAATGTTGCAAAGTGATCTGAACAGAAAATAAAAAAAAATTAGGAGAGTTGTAGTGTTTGAATGGCATTATTCATACGCTTGTAAAAAGAATATGTGTGTGTGTGTGTGTGTACGGGTGAAAATTTATGATGAAATAAATGAAAATCCTTTAGCCCAGTTCTTAAGCACATCATCGTCATCAGAGCATTTGTGATATACGAGCAGGCAACGCATTTTTTTAGTATGTCGCCTTTGCGTATTTTACAGATAAATCAATTCGAGAAGGGTAATAAACGACCATAAAACTTGTACTTGTATTTGAATTTTTTTCGCATTCAACGGATTCAACAAGAAAAGCAGAAACATGCGAAGCATAAAAAATAGCAAAAATCAAACATCCTTTTAATGGAACGTGTAACTGCACAACCAAAACGAATTTTGCACTAAAAGGATTCTATTCAAAGAAAGCCGGTAACAAAAGGTGTTGTTTGCTTGCACTGTCTCCATGAGTACACTAAAAAAAAGTTGTTGGTTAATCTAACCAATTCTGGTTGTACATTAAATGTTAATGTAATTTACAATATCTCTTGGTTAAACTAACTATGATACAGCAGTAAATTATGTTTGTTATTTTTGTATAGAAACAAATTTACTTGATTAAAATAAAAATTTATTGTAGTAAATTAATTGCTACTGCGAACTGTTGTTGCAATTTGCTTAATTCAACAATTTTGGTTGGTTAAAATAACCATAAGAAATGGTTTTAGAACTTTCTTTGTAAAAAACATTTCAACTAAAATCATACAGTTGCAATAACTAATTGAAATTAGTGAAGCAACTTTCATAACAAATTATTATTTTATTTTAACTAATCTAATTGTTACTGTTACCAACAAATAAGTTGAAATAAAATTTACTATTTCTCTAGCTGAAGCAGTCAACACTAGACTACGAAGCCGAAGACCACGAGTTCGACTCAATACTAAGTCATGAATATTATATGAAATTTTTCTGATCTGCATTAGTGCATGGTTGCGTGTTAATTATTGTCGGCTTGTCTCAATATAAAAAAATTCTACTATAAAAAATTGTTACTTTACAATTTAATTGTAATTAAACCACATCCAATAGTTTTTTGTAGTATAACCACAAAAATTGTACTGTTACTAGATCTTTTGTAAATTCTTATCTTACAATTAGCCGGGTTTTTTGGAAATTTTTTTGATTGCTGCAATTTTAACGAACAAAATTGATTAAATCTACCCATATTTTGTTAAGTGTATGCCACAAGTTGAATTGCTTAACGCTGTTTACCAGATTTATGTCATTTTTTGCGTGGCAAATTTTATGTTTTTTTTTCTTGTTAGTTTAGTAAAAAGGGTTAAAACTAAAAGATTTTTTTTTTTGCTAAATCGATATATTAATATTTTCTTTCAAATGTATTTGATCAGGCGTTTTATGAGTTTGTTAACATGTTTTCGTTTCATAGTGCTTTCATGGCAAATGTCACGTTATCGCATTAAAGCATAAAGATTTTTTGCTAATTTTTTTATATCAAATTGGTTTTTGACACTATTGATCTACAAAATTTCAAGGTTAATTAGTGCGGAAAAGTAATTAATAAAAAGCGTTCTAGTCTTTATTCTCAAGGTTAATAGATCATCGAACATTATTAATATAATAATTGAAAAATTTTTGTATAAAAAATTCTTAATTGAAATTTTATAATTAATAGAAAGAAATGAATCGAATGTTTTATTCACTCGAATCCGGCTAGTTTTTACTCAGTAAAATATCATTTGTCTAGAATCGTTCGATTATTAGATACATATTTTCCAAGATTTCTGTGTGGATGGCCATGGCCCTGAAATATGCGATGTATTGTGTCAGAACGAGAATAAAAGGGAAGGACAATACAGGGATTAGGGCAGGAAAGACCTCTGCAGGAAGTCTATTTCACATACAAACTATTCGGCCGAAGAACGAATTCTCTCTATAATACGGGTTGCGGTTCACTAGCAACTCGGCTACAAAAGGATGCGTCCTGTATGCAGAGCGTTAGCTCGCAAATATACCGGTCACGAATTTTCTAATGTCACCCGAGCACATTTCCTTGTAGTATCGGTAATACAGTGAATTAATAAAGTTGGCTACCCTACTGTAAACTTTTACCCTCGCTATCATGTACGCGCTCAAGAAGCTTCAAAATAGACTTGTATTCCATATCCGGTCGGACGTTGGTATTATATTTGATGAGAAGATCGGTTGGAATGAAGTATGTCTTATGCAGACTATTTTCATTCCAAAAGCTTCAGGAGCTTTTGATTCCCCAATACCTGTACCGCACGCAAATAAGTTTATTAGGGTTAGAGTTAACCCTGTGCGCGCAACTCCATTCGGAGATAGACATGAGATCACTCATTATTTTGAAGTGAATCTCCTCTAAATTTGGCTGGCGGGTGAAGAAAAAGAGTGGAGGCAAGAAAAGAGCCTTGCGGTATAAGTTACACCGCAAGGCTTGATAAGGTCCCATCTATAAAAACTCAAATAAAGCGATCTCTTATATCAAGAGATATAAGAAATCTTAAAGAGGGAGTCGTCCGTCCGTCCGCAGTTTGCGAAAGGACAATAAGGACAAGTCATGTAGTACGAGGCCTGTGTCACAATTTCAATTAGGTTTTTTTTTTTGGTATATATTTATTTTATTTTTTTTTCCATTTTTATTTTCCTTACGAATATTATGTTTTCTTAAGGCCCTCAATGTAGGCGTTTATTTCGTGTATGCCTTCTTACAGTCTTCCTTCAACAAGAAGCTACTGTTTCTGATTTAAAAATTATCTTCAAAGTACGAGTAGTTTTATTTCTTTAAATTCATATTTCGTTAGAAATGCTTAAAATATCTGCTCTTGTGTAAAAGTTTAAGTGAATGTACTACTTTTTGTTCTCTAATTCCATTTGCCATTATTTGAAATCCATTGTTTTTGGCAGGTGACGCGAAATCGTCATCAATTGTTTCTGCTCTTGCATTCTTGCAATATTTTTGCCTTGAACGTACCCTCACATTGAAATGCTCACCCCATCCAAATCCAGCAGTTTTGAGTTAAACAAACTGTAATATCTTTTGTTTCCTGCAACGGGTAACAAAAAGCATCCTCTTTAGTTTTGTTAATCTTTTCAGGGTGGTTGGAATCTGATTCCTTTGAATTTTCGTTCTTTTACTTGTTCTGCTCAGTTGTTTGTAATGCAGACTTTTTGATCAGTTATTTTTATATGCCGAATTCGAAATACGTTTTATTTTTGTTTTAATATTTACATATTGATTTTGTTTGGTTTGATTAGTTGATAAACATGTTCAGCTAATTGTTAAGAAATTTTGAAAATGTTTTTGCTATTCGGACGTTTGTACTTCGGGAATACATAGATAAAATTGTGTCTCAGCAAGGACAAACTTTTTAATTATAAAATAAATGCCAATATTTTTTTAAATAATTTTGATTTTCTTTAATGAATCGTAAAGAAAACTTGGCCCCATTATGTGATTTGTATTTTGCTTCTATTGAAAACAAAAGCTTTAATAATAATTATCATATAAAAATCTCTTAACTACCTTTTAATTAATATAAAAACTTCCTAGGACTTTAAGCTATAGCATAGCGCCATGGATCCTAAGCTTCTAATAAACAAAACTCAATTTAAGATTCAACCGATGTTTTGCTAAATAACCACCATAAAGACAACACAGATTGATAGGAATTATTCTGAGTAATTATTCCACTGGAATAATTTAATCCACATTAGTTTTCAAAAATAGTCAAACAAAACGTCCCTTGAGACCAGCAGAAACAACAGCAACAAAAACAAATGAATAGAATTATTTAATACTAAAAGCACCCAGTGGCTAAATCCGAAAAAAATGTCATTCCGTGCTCTCGTTTGTTGCCAGTAGTATTGTCGAAGGTGTTAAGATTTATCTTTGCAATCATTTATTTGTTAGATGCAACAAAATACAAAGAAAAAAATAGGAAACAAAACAATAGCGAAAAGCTGCAAATACCCAGCAGGATACCCAAATAGATATTTAAGTAAAACCAAACTAAAACACGTCCATAAATATTTAAACCTGCACTTTAGCAGAGTTCGAATAGAAATTCTAACAATTTTAGCAAAATATAAGAATGCAAACTGTAAACGTCAAAATTATCTTTCTTTTTCACTTACTGACTGGCTGGTAGATTGACTTGGGGTTGATAAAACAAACAAAAAATAAACAACTACAACAAGGCAAATGTTATTTGTTATTTATAATGGGAATAAGCAAGTACTCATTTGGTAGGTAGTGCATGTTCGAACTCATATGAGCAGGGTCATGATGGAGAGAGAATTCTATGGCAAGTAATCCTTGCAAAGTTATGAAAATTCGAGGGGTAGATTTTTATCAATTCATTTACTTCTGATAGTAATAACTTTATACTTTTTTTTTTTCAAATAATGGCTTTTTGCTAGCAAACTAAAAGTGCGCTACAGTCGGCAAATAAGTTAATAAGAAAAAAGTAATAGAAATAATTTGTATCGAACTGTTTATTGCAGTTCTATTCAATTACGATTGATGGACTATAGTTTGCAAAGAGTTTTAATTCAGAAAGACGTAGTATATATTGCAAGTTACAAGGAATAACAAAATCTATTATATAATTTAAATATATTATATAACTTAAACAGCATAACAGAATAGATGTTTTCGAAAACCACCGCGCTTTCATTATAATTAATTCATTTTTATATTTGCTAATCACCATTTATTATGTGGCTTTTTGAAATGTGACAAATTTTGATTAATAAAAGTTTTACAATAAAATAGTACATGTACGAGAAGTGTATTAAAACGATTAAATCCCCGCGTTGCCGAACGATTATTTTCTTAATATCCTATATTTTGAATTTCCGTCCCAATCGCACACTTTATTGATTTGAATTTTATCATAGTGAACGTTTTCTTTTTCGTGACTTACTTTTTCCTTAATCAATTCTTTTAGAATCTATTATTGCTAACAAACTAGTTGCAGTCATAAATCTCTCAATCATATAAAAAAAAATTAACTGTAAGCAAGTCACCTCAGATGTTAATTCATGATTTAGAACAATGAAAATCGGCTACTAAATATATTTGAAAATAAATAATTATTTAATTTTCAAAACACCAAGAAGTCACCTCCGCGACTTTAAGACCGTTCGTGATTTAAAAATACCGTAATTTCAGAACATGCCTGTTTACTTTATTTATTTGCAAGCAGTATTACTCCTTAACACATAACAAAACTGAGATTTACATTTGATTTCTATTCAAAACCCCAAAATTAAAATTTTTATTTTATTTAAATAAAAAACAGTTCGACTTGAACGATGCTTTAAAATTAATTTTGTATGAAAAGGATAATTTACGAAGTATTTCAAGTAAAAATTATTTTTTATGAATACTGTAGTCTCGCGTTATCAAAAATAGTTGATCTACATGTAAATGAACGCTAGTTATTTGCTGTAATAGTTACGATCTTCCATCACTTTATAGAGTTCACAGCAATTGCTAGTAATATCTCTAAAAAGAGCTGCCTGAAGGAGAGCCTCAATACCTAAAAAGCTTCTTTAAACGACTGCATCATTCGTTTTAAATTTCGAACATATATCTTGATGTTACAAAACAATCGTTAAATTATTATGCCCACAAAAATCACATTTCAAAGTAGTACCACAATTTTTTTTATCAGTTATCAAAAAGAAAATACATTTCATATAAAATATAAAAATGAAAAAGTGGCTTAAAATATTTTCGTATCATGAAAACTGCTAATTTGGAAAAAAGCAAAACTAAATACGACTCTTGCGCAAAATAAAACAATCAGAACGGAAAACAAAAATAAAAGAGAACAAACAATTTTCCGATTTGTAAGATTTGATAAGAAACCAACAAATAATAAAATAATGAAATGTTTGTTACAAATTGTTATCCTTCCACTTACATCACATTATTTTATCCTTGAATTGGGAATTGCTAATGCAGAACATACACGCACTTATTTTATTCTTTTGATGTTAGCAAAACTGGTCGGATTACGTACTTTAAGCCCGATACTGTTTGTTGTTGACTGAATTGTCTGATTTTCACAGATTATAAACGAGATATTGATTTAGATGAGTAGGAAAATATTTTTTGTTATAGATTTTTAGCTGCAAAATATTCAATAAATTTTCAATTGTAGTTTTCGTGAGTGGTTGTGCAATTTTTACTACTAAAATTGTCTGCATATCTGGAGGACTTCTGACAAAACATCTTAAGTAAATTTTGCCTAATTTTTTAGGAGAGCAATTTTTTTCAAACACGCTAAGCTTTTTAAATCCTGGGGGTCGACAAACTCCTGCAGTCATTTCATTACTTTTCTTAGGCACACATCTCAAGTACGTGCATGTGCACAGCCCACATACATACATATTATATACTGAGGATTTATGCTATAAATTATATATTGGAACATGAAAGTCATCCTTAATTACTACAAAATATATCATCTTGAAAAATCCTCTTAAACTTACATTATTTAATCCATATAATCCTGTCCTCGTTACCTGATTTCCATGCATCTCTTGCACTTGTTATGGCGAATGTTCGTTTTGCATGCCGACAAACATCAACACACAAACACATGTCACCCAATGGGCACGTCAAAGTTAACGGCATTATGAGTTTTTTTAATAACACACTTTTTCACACCTTAAATTGTTAATAAATATTAAGATTTCCATAAATATTTTAATGCACACGGATAAAAGATTTGTTGCTGTTTTCTTTAGCGCAAAAACTATAATTAAAAGATAATTGTTACTATTTTAATATTATTTTTAATTTGTCCACTTTTGATTTCACCAACGCACAACTCAAAATTTAATAAGAAACTAATTAACAAAGAAGAAAACACAATTACCCGATCTTATTAAGTGCTGCCAATTATGCGACTTTAAGACAAATGATTGCTTGTTTTTGACTGACATTTTAACACTGGAATCGTAATAATATGATATATGATGGATATATTCAGATAGCTCATGCTGTATTAGATATATATACATATCTTCGTATTTATTGCAGCGATACAAAATTTTATGCTCCTTGTTTTTTAGAGGAAGTGTCTCATTACCCATCACGTTGCGATCTGGTATATATGACGATTTCTGCTAAGAAAGTAAGAATTTAACGATGGGAAAAATTTTATTGCAGGTCATGCGATTTGGAAATATTTATGAAAATTTTCACCAAATTATAGTTTCCGTTATTTTTAATGAATCGTGCACTTAAGAAGAATGATCAACCATGGCTTTGAACAATATACAATGGCTTGGCGCAAAGTACAATACATTTAATGAAGTCACATCGGATATTATGCTTGACGAGTGGTTTGGTTGACTGTATTGATTTTCTATTTACAACACAATGAATTTATTTTAATATTAAGTACCTTTTATTTTTTGTGCCTCTGTTAACAGTGAAATATATCATTAAAAAATTAGAATTTGATAGGTGTTCAAGCATATGTATGGCTTAACGTCAAGCACATGTACACATGTAATGTATTGTGGTATTTAGTCAATGCATCATATAGATATGACTGTATTGTTTCGTACGATATTAATCCATTTTTTTTTGATGCATCAAAAGGCATTATTTTCTTTTCTAAAACAGAATTTTACATTTCAAAGAGACAACATTAAGCCTACTGAAAATAGAGAAATTATTACAAATTACACAAAAATGCCTTACGAAAAATTATTTGTGTTAAAACTCGTCTAATCTGTAGCTTTTTAGAGAAGTGAGATATTTTGCTTATATCCCAAAAAAGAAAACGCCATTGAATTAATTAAAAATCGCTCGATGCACTGCACTGCAGATACCCTTTGGCGGCAGAGATGTTAAGCAAAACATAATCATAGGAAGTTTGTCGAAAAAGGGGACAAAAAGCAGAGAGTGTACCTACACGACTTTTAAATTCTCTTTAAATCTTTTCGCAATATCCACACAAACATCACGTAAACAAACGCTTTTATCTGCTTATTAATTTTCATTCTTGTAAAAGCTTCAGTCAAAAAAAGGGCGAATTAATAAAATATTTGGCAAGAAATGTTAAAGGGGATTTAATAAGAAGTATTGAAATATTCAGCAGATAACTTATCTCGATCTTTATAAAATTTTTAATAATATATTCAATAAATTTTTTTGGTTTCCACTAGAATCAAAATGACACATCGCAAACATTGAACTTTTTTTTCTTGGTGTAAGTTGATGATGAATGGGAAGGAACATCAATGGTTTTTACGTGACCAGCTCAACTGCAAAGTACGTTGGTGGTTCGGAATTCATTCGCCCACTGATTGATTTAGTACCGACAGTATTCTCTTACTTATGGCTGCAAAGTTCGGCACCGGAGAATTCCAAATTTTTTGACTTGTGGTTTTGGGCAGTATTGGAAAAAACTGTTACTTCGAGGATGTTCTTTCGAGCTGAGGAATAATACAAGTGAATTTAGGACTTCGACTCATCTCTCATTAAATCTGATCTTTAAATGTTTAATTAAATCATCGGGTTTCCCCATTATAAATCGTACAGAATTTTGCTGAAATAAAGCCAAATTCCAAATTAATCGAGGGGCAGCAACTAATCGTATTGAATACTCCAGTAAGTACATATTTTTCTTTATCTTTTTTTAATCTTTATTTCTATTTTTATTATTTTTTTTTTACAAAAATATATAATTAATTTTCCATAGTTTACAAAATATTCTTCTTAATAATATTTATAAAATTACCCTGAAAAGTATTCTTTGAACAATAAACAAATGACTAGTTTCTATTGCCTGACTTAGTAACAATTGATTTGTTTGATTGACGGTATTCTTAAATTTATAAAATTTTATAAAAATATACGTCTTTTTTTTTTTTTGGTTTGGAAATTATAATTAAAAGGTACTTGAATTATATGCATTAAAATTCTTGTCAGCTTTAGTAGAAAAAAAAATGTCTTGTATAGAAATTCTTTATTTTTTAAAGAATTTCTATAGAAGAAATTTTTCTTTTTTCATTTCGCTTAAAGGACTTTGATAAATCTGTTGTAATGAGACAAATAACGTACTAAGACAACAGGTTTATGAAGTGCTTTATAATGGACTGAGCACATTTTTCATGTTTGAAAGGAAGCACTCAAGTGACCTGGCTTTTTAAGATGGACTACATCCGATCGAAAATGGAATACAACTCTCATGAATGGACCGCTGCTTCCAAGTGTATTTTGAAGTTATTCGACCGTGTATAGGAGACAGCGAGACACACTCATTGTAAACGGTGGCGTAGCCTACAATATTGACTCCTTTGCGCATGGTCCTTTGCAGAGCGCCGAATAGTCAGAGCGGTTCGTATTTTTTGGCTCTATTATTTGGGGAACTGAATTCTTATTGTACATTTTATATGATTAACAATTTTTTTCTCTCAATTTTAGCTTGTCAAGTTATCGTGCGATTGTGACATTGTTGTTCAATATATTGTGCCGTCTATGGCGGATATTTATAATTAAATATCTTTTATTTTTTGCAGTAAACAATAACATAATTCCTCCTTTTTTATTGCAAAATATTCCAGTTCAATAGGAATGCTTTTAACATTTTCCATGTTTTTCTTTTGTTGGCGTGGACTGGAAGCAGTTTATCAATATTTCATGTTATTGTTTAGTCCAAAAATGCTTGATTTAAAATGTTTAATTAATTGTCTATAAAAATATATCACGCCGATTTTTATTACGTACATGTATTTCGATGTCAATAAAGCTTTTGAGAATCATTTGACTCGGAATATATTAACGTTACGACGGACTATTACAAATAATGATCAGAAACCAGAAATGAATGGCTTTGTTTTGGTGAATTTTCAAAGGACTGGGGCCCGTTTCTCAAAGCTGCAATTTACACAAGTGAAATTGCGTGGAAGGAACAACAAATTTTGTGATAATGAAGTTCAAAGCCTATTATTAAAATTTTTTAAACTGCTGGTGTCCAAGATTCTTTTACAACAAAAAGTTATTTTCTAAGTCTTATTTATTCTTCGGAAAATAAAAGTTACTTCCACACTTTTATTTTTCGTTTTCATTTGTTAATCGGAAAATAGAAGTTATTTCTTGGATTTTATTAATTCCCCAGAAAATTACAGGTATTTTTCAATTTTATTTTTCGATTTGAAAATAAAAGTTATTTCATGAATTTTATTTATTCTTCAGAAAATAAAAGTTATTTCTTAGTTCTTTTTAATTCCACAGAAAATAAGAAATGCTTTTCTTACTTTAATTTTTTGATTCGAAAATTAAAGTTATTTCCGATATTCATCAGAGTATAAGTTATTTTTGATTTTTATTTTCCGACCAGAAAATAAAAGTTATTTCTTGATTTTTATTTAATTTAAAATTGGATTAAATTAAAATTAAAGTTATTTCTTGGCTTTTGGTTTGCGATCAGAAAATAAAATTTGATTTTTGACTTTTATTTTTCGATCGGATTTTTATTTTTCTGATCGAAACATAAAAGTTGTTTCTAGATTTTTCTGAAAAAAGTAGCTTCTTGATTTTGATGTATTCATCTGAAAAAAAAGTTATTTCATGATTTTTATTTATTAACCAGAAAATAAAATTTATTTTGACTTTTATTTTTCGATCGATTTCGGAAATAAAAGTTAATTCTAGATTTTTATTTTTTGATGAGACCATTCATGTTATTTCATGATTTTTATTCATTCTTCAAAAAATAAAAGTTATTTTTAGACTTTTATTTTAAGTTGAGAATATAATAATTATTTTTGGATTTTTATTTATTAAAAACAAAATATAAGTTATTTTTTGACTTTTATTTTTCGATTAGAAAATTGAAGTTATTTCTTGATTTCTCTTTGTACTACAAAAAAGTTATTTCTTGACTTTTATTTTCCTCTCAAAATACGAAAATTATTTCTTGATTTTTATGTGTTCATCAGAAAATGAAAATTAATTCTGGATTTTTATTTTTTGATCAGAAAATTCAGGTTATTGTTTAATATTTCGTATACATCAGAAAATAAAAGTTATTTTTCGATTTTTATTTCTTGAACAGAAATAAAAGTTATTTCTTGATTTGATCTGAAAATTAAAGTTATTGTATTTTAGTTTTCCAATTATTAAAGAAAAGCTATTTTTTGACTTTTATTTTTCGATCAAAATATAAAACTGTTTTTCGTGATTTTTATATATTCATCAAAAAATAAAAGTTATTTCTGGATTTAATTTTTTTCGCTTAGAAAACAAATAATTTTCACACTGAAAATATATTTAAATATTATTTAATTTATCATATAAGAGTTTTTGCACGTTTATATTGACTTTAGGAAAATAAAAACCCAAGAAATAACTTCTATTTTCTGATGAATTCATAAAAATATTAAAAAATACTTTTATTTTCTGTTCGAAAAACTAAAAACTATTGGTGTGTATATTATAATTATTTAAGTTTTTAATTTGAAAAAGACAAACCCTTGAAAGAGTCAAGAAAAAATTGACGAAACGTAGGGTATAAAATATGTATTAAAAATTTTTTTATTGACATAAAGAAAGTTAGACGGAAATTAGCTAAAGACAGATTGTCAACAACGAATATAAAAGAAACTAATAACTTTTATTTTCTGATCGATAAACAAAAAGTGCAGTAATAACTTTTATTTTTGCATGAAAAATCAAACTCAAATAATAATCGGTAAAGTTGAGTTTTCACTAAGCTAAAAGAAAATTAAAATTTAATTAACCTAAATTAAATAAAAATTAATGGACTCAAAAGTAGTCCATATAAAAAAATAACTTTTATGTTTTGATTGAGCACGCAGCGTTTCTTTTTTAATTTATGAGTGGAAAAAATTTTAATTATTTTCTGTGCAAAAAAAAACATAGTTATTATTGTTGTTTTACTTCTTGGAACTGCAACAGAGTTGGAAAAAATAGAGCGCAATAAAATAAATAAAATTTTACCTGCGACCAATTTCAAATCATAACGTGTCGCTACGAAATATTTAAATTGACGAGTTTCAAACTATTCAGAGTCCACTGTAAGCCTGACGATGCTTTCAGGTGTTACGCTTCTATTATTACTACGGCTAATCTAAAGAACCTGTTGCAGTTTAAACCAACTAACCTAAAAGAGGCTTCGAACTTCATATCTCTGGCATTTAGCAGGATTAATAAAAACTTTTATTAAAATAGCGCTCTTTTGCTCGAATGAAATTGCAGATTTCAATTATTTGCACGATATGCATTTTCTTCAAAATGCCACAAATCGTGGGTGATCTTGCAACGCCAAATAATTCTAAGATCGACGAAGCTAAAGCTTTCACACACTCACCTACACACAGACATAAAAATGTACGTTTGTATGGATGCAAGTGTATGTCTGGTGTAAGAGATCTCTTAACCGTCAACTAGTAATCAAAAGCTTTATTGGCAACATGCGAATGAGAGACTTTAAAAAGCTCGGCTATACCGCTCCGTATTGCGCAAAGCCTTTTGCAGCTCCCGTATTAATAACCTGTTCGTTAAAATCCTTCCATGGTGGTGTTTGTGTATAAAAACTGCTGCTCTGGTGATATGCGAAATCTGCTGGTGGTCCATTTGAAGTTGCTGCAGCTGCTGCCGTGTGCGAGGATAAATGAGATCTGGCTCTGATATGTGACGAGGCTGGCGATGAGGCATTAAAGCCCGCATTCATCGTATTAAATTCTGTCGTGTTGATTGTGGGCGTAGGACTTGTAGTTGTTGCAGTTAACGATTTCATTTGAGCAGCTGCTTCAAATGTGCCCCTAAATAAGTCATACTTTTCCTGCGAGAAATTTGTGTCCATCGCATGGTCCGGCTGACATTGTTGTTGGTTGTTGTAGTGGCGCATGCTGCTTAAGAAATCATGACGTGTGAAAGCGGGATTTGTGCAAGAAGTGTGCAGGTTTTGGTTTGCTATTGCCTGCATGCTAGTCGGTGTATGCTGCATGTTGAAATTTCCTTGATGATGAAGTGCTGCCATCGTAGTTGGTGCACACGCTGTTAGATTGGAATATGCCATGTGAGGCGGATAAGGTATTCTGGCGAAGCCCATATAACCGCCTCCGGCCATTAGACTGTACGGTTGGGGGTTAACGAAGATGGCATCGAACAATTCTTTGGTAATTCGTTCTCCACTGAGAGTGAAGTTTTGTAGCTTTTCCAAATCCAAATTTAGAGTGCCGCCACTCTCCAGAACCTGTTCCAAGGCAAAGATGTAATTGTGAGCGAAACGTAAAATTTCTATTTTCGTCAATTTCGTTTCTTCCGGCAATTGCGGGAGCGTGACGCGCAAACGTTCTAAGGCATCGTTTAGTGTATGCATGCGATTACGTTCCCTATCGTTGGCTTTTAGGCGGCGGAATTTTTTAATGCGCACAACTTGAGTTGGACTGCGAGAGCGCGTCATGCGATTTTTTCCGACGGCATATTTGCGTTTTTGCCTGGGTTCAGTGTTCGCCTGATCATCTCCACTCTCGCCCGAATACTTTTTGCTCGGTGTGGAAGTTTGATCTCCCAATTTCGGTGAGAAATCCAAATCTTCGGGTGGGGCTTTGCTTATGACATGTTCGACAAGAGTTCGTCCACTACGGCTGCTGTGATTACTGCTGGTATCGAACAGTCCCGGTAGCAAGGAGTGTTCCAAAGATAAGGTATTGAAACCCGAAGTTAAATGTCCATTCAATTCACTATTCGTAGCCGCATTGTTGTAATAGTCCGTACAACTATCGAACACGAGTTTACGCGGTTTCAACTGGCCCTCGGCGGTTTCAAAACTTTTTTCGTAGCCGCTATCGAAAGATGAATTATCATCATCGTCATCGGCAAAATCAAAAGAACGATCTTCAAAACCACTGTAACATGATGACATGCTGAACTGATCTGAATTTCGAAATTGCACACAATTCACTTTCTATTTCGATTTTTATTTTAACTTTCTTTTGTCGTGTAGCATTTTTTTATTTCTTTCAATTTTTTATTTCCTATTTCGTTTGCAACAGTGGCGGTTTGTTGTTGCCCGTATCACGTGAATTAACCAACTAAACAGCGTTTAAGGGTGTTGCTGGTGTTTTATATTTCAGCGTTCCTCACTTTACCAACCCCGCGTGTATTGGTCGTGGTCGTGAAGGCGCCATTTAAAATACTCTTGTCGTGGGGAAGAGGGTTGTTCTTTTATTTTTTATTTTTACCTACTCCCGTTTCTGTGTCTCTAAGTCTGCTGCAATTAAAACTCTTTTAACAGCAGCTCGTGTTTTTAGCCAATCAGAATCTCGCAACGATCAACGAGGTTTCGTTTACCTTTTCAATAATACCCACTAGGAAAAGTTTCAACTACTTATTTAGTTGAAAGAGGACCTTATTTTTAAGTCACATACTGTTTAGGAAATATTTTCCAAAATTTTCTCTATATGGAACTTAAATTAATAATTAATAAATTTTCATCGTTAGAAAATTGGATTTGTACCGACACTACGAATGGGGGGAAGAGTTTAATATTGAACATTTCTTGGTTCTGTACACAGAACTTTTCGGTTTACGAAACGTTTCAGAGAACTGATACAAACATGTAGCAAATAAAATTCCCATATCACATTGTTCTATCAGAGATGATAAATGATGGGGTAAGAAGAATAGCTGCAACACAAATTGGCCCTTAAAATACATACGAAACCACAGCATCATCCGCTTCTTTTATAGATTCGGCGCAGTGTATTGCATCAGTAGGGTTCCTTCTAGAGTGCCGTTCTATATTCGGATGTGTCGAATCTCGTGGCTCTGTTACTTGTATGTGCAAAAAAGTTTCACTTGTCCAACCCTGATATCGTCTTTCCGATTTCGTTTGATTTTTGATACAAATTGACTGCCCAAGCCAGGATGTCACTCGATATCATTCTATCGACAAAATATATTTAAAACAAACAAAAAATTCTAAAATGTTTATATTTATTTTGTGGGCAGAACGATATCGAGTGATATGGTGGACCAGGTAGTTAATTCTTTTCGAAGTACAAAAAGCTTTAATTACAAAAAAAAACCGAAATTATTTTTAACCAGTCAATTTTATATACTAAAAATGAGTTTAATTTGTCCAGCTCTGCAACCGTATTTGGGTTTTGATGCTTTTCAATGGCAATCTATTTAAGACTATTTCCAATATATCTATCCAAAATCGGATTCTAGATTTCTAGGGGCTTCGAAAACCCGATTTGTCGCACAGACAAAACGGACATCGATAATTCGACTTCCCTGTTTATAAGAATTTTGTATGGTCTCATATTAATATTACGGAAATTACACACACGAACTTAAATACAATACATAATTTAAATTCTTCTTAAAATTATTCTTCAGGCTCTAGGTCTAAGACTCGAAAATAAAACTCTTGTTATGTTTTATCTCGTTATATTCCTTCATATGCGAAAGGGTTCCAAAAGGAGAAAAGAGAGGATGTGGCCAAATTTTGGAGTGAGTTAAACGTGTCGTTGAACAGCCTAGGACCGCCTACTAAGTCTACAGCGGAGTGGAAAAAGGTGAGAATATATTCTTATGTCGGTTAAAAAGCAATAACAAGATATTTTTGCAGGTGTGGATTGATCAGAAACGGTACATTCGGAAAAAACTCACAGAAAACCAAAAAAAAATCGTTACATCTCCGGTACTACTTTACTTTATCTCCGGTAGTGATAGCGGATTCGAGTCATCTCGAATATACCTTCGCTGCAATCTTTCCATTGATTGTTTCTCTTGTTCCAGCAAACGAAAACGAAGATAGGCGCTATTAATTTTTTAATTTTTGTGTTTTCCTCCAAAAAAAATGTTGAGAAATAATTCACAGTAAAAACTTGTGTTTACAGAACATTCAAAAATAATTCACAATATAAATCTTTACTCCCAAAAAATTCACGATCCCAATTTTTTGGGATGGGAAAATAATTTTGCTTCCTAACAACTTATTCCCACAATATTCACGATAGGGGTGATTGAGTAAAGTCGTCTAGTTTTGAAAAGGGTTAAATGTTAATAATTGTTATAATATATAATTAAAATCTTTGACGAAGACTATAAAAATATATTCTCCCATATTATGAATGACGACGTCGACATCACATCAACACGACAGCAAAAAATGTTCACTTGTCTTGTCCTTGTCGATAGAATTTGACTTCTGGTAACATGTTCTGTTAGTATTATACGCCTTCGAGAATACCAAAAGGTTGTTAATAATAGTTAATTATTGTCGACAGTTTTTTGCTGTCGTGTTGGTGTGACGTCGATGTCGCCATTCATAATTTGGGCGATTATTTATAAGGGTTGTATTTTTCTTCCGCCGAATAAAACTTTTGTTCACTTCAGTTAATAAAATAAATCGGAAGATTCGCATTCCATATCTGAGATAAACTTTGTTCATTAAATTCATTTTGAATCAGATTATTCATGCAGAATCAGGCAAAATAATGTTTTTAATGTCAGTCTTCCAATTGAACTTCAGGCCATGAGTTCTAGTCCCAACACAACACCAAATTTTACGAGTGCCATTTTTAATATTTCCTATCCTTTTTTTAGTGTTCTTCAAAAATTTCCTATTGGGTCTTTGGTTGGCACATATTAAATTTTCTCTCATCAGGTATTCTCTCCCTTAGAAGTTTAAATGTGCAGCACTTCTCATTTTTGCATAAAAGCTTTTTCAGCATAGAAATAATTGCGCCATATTATTGTCGCCGTAGGGTTTATTGAAGTAGAACAAACTCGTCTTAAGGGTAACTTTCATTAAATTTCATTTGTTTAACTTGTTTCGATTTGTATCGCTGGTCTTTCATTGTCCCAAACAACTCATTGATGAGTATTAAAACAACAACAACATCATCATCATCATGATGTCAAGTTTATGCATTTCCGCACTTAAGCCCCTCATCATTCATTTCGTGGACTTACTTGTTAGCCTGTCTCATTTATCAATGTGTATGTGTGTGTGTGTGTGTACGTGTATCCATTCTAATATTTTTTGGCTTAGCCCACGGGTTGTCTGACAGCCAACTAGTCATTGTTTGGATATCGCAATAAAATTTTGTTTTGCCACAAATTGCATCTTTGAGGAAAATAAGACAGAGAGAGAGAGAGTGAGAGGGGAGTAAAGTGGATTTTGTTGTTGTTGTATTTAAGCTTAGAGGAAAACTTAACAATTTCTTTCAATTGCCGCAATAGACAATATGTTGGGCTAACATTCAAACTTGTGAAAGGGATTAACAAAGAAATTATTGTGTAGTTGTAAACCTGTTGACTGTGAAAGTTGTGTTCTTTTCTCAGAAGAAATGCTACAATTGTTTGCCCTTTTCCAATGAGAATTTGCAAAGCGTGTTATATTTTACACAAAGTGCGATTGAAATTATTAGATGATGATATAAAGATCACTTAGTAGACTTGACATAACCTGTACTGAGTAACGCCATGTGATCGATTTTTACTGATTTGACGCGTTAAGTATTGTCCAAATGTGAAAGGCATAGCGCTGGTAGAAAATAATTGAAATAAATCGCCGTTGAAGTAAAAAACAATTAATCAATAATTAATAAAAATGGATACACAACATTCGCTCTCTAATATTTAACTTTTAATTATGTTTCGTAGTTAACATTACGAAGCCTAAGACTCCGCACTCGGTCGTCAACTACGCTGTATCGAATTTTTTGATTCGCATCAGTACATGAATGCGTTAGTTGTTGTCGGCTTATTTTGGCGACGAACACAAAGCTGTTTTCGATGATCACAACCGACAGTGATCATGCACCAAAGAGCACAGAGCTACAATCAAAATGGCTACAGAAGATTCTCTAACTCCTCATCCTTCTTGATCTGTTCTTTCCGATTTAAATCTACTGCTCCGAGTCGGTTCTAATTCACAGGAATTCCAATTTCGATAGAACTTTTCAGACCGCGACTAGTTTCATATAATTACACATATAATTACACAGACACTTACATATAGACATAGTGACACCCTCCCAGTTAGAGTTAGTCAAGGAAGCTTCGTAGGAGCTCAGAACGTCGAGATCTGATGAGAGCTCGAAATTTTGTAAAATGGGGTGAAACTAATAGTTTCCAGATTTCTGACATTTAAAATTTTTCTAGCGGGATATTCAAAAAGGAACAAAATTGATAAGCATATTCATAATTACGTCTAAATTTATAAAGGGTATTCTTTTTATAGCAGCATAAGCTGGCAGCACTTTCTAATTGACGGCCATTTTGTCACTTGTCCTTTTTCAACAGGTACAGACTGAACAAGGCTTCCAAACTGTGAAATGTTTTTTTTTTTAGATTATGGTTCTCTCCGAAATACGTATCGCACGAATTTTTCTTTTGGCAATGAAACTCATGTTTTTGTTGTTGTTTTGCTCATCTGTTCTTTCCGATTTATCGAAATCTATCAGTTCGAGCCGGAATTCTAATTTCAATAGAAATTTTTGGACCGCGACTTTCGTTCATATAATTACACAGACACATACATACAGACATAGTGATACCCTCCCAGGAGGAGTTAGTCAAAGATTTTTGTAAAATGGGGTGAAACTTATAGTTTCCCGATTTTCGGATCATTTACATTTTTTCTAGCGGGATGTTCAAAAAGGAACAAAATTGATAAACGTGTTCATAATCACGTTTGCGTTTATAAAGGGTGTTTTTTATAGAGGTATAAGTTGGCAGCACTTTTTAACTGGCCATTTTGTCACTTGCCAAGTGGTTTAGCTTTCCTTTTGATTGGATTTTCAACGGGAATAGGCTGATGCCTGAACAACCCTTCCGAATTGTGAAGATTTATTTCGAAAATCTTGGTTCTGTCCGAAATAAGTATCGCGTGAATTATTCTTTTAGTGATGAAGCTCATTTTTGTTTGAATGAATACGCCAGTAAGCAAAACTGCCGTATTTGGAGCGATGACAATTCTCAAGAGTATGTGGGGACTCCGTTACATCCAGAAAAATTCAGGTCCGTAATTCTTTACAAACGATTAACATAAGATTATGAAGCCTAATAAGATCCCGATATAGACTCCGCATTCGGTCACGAATATGGTTATCGAGATTTTTTGATATGCTTATTATGTTAATTGTTGTCGGCTTGCCCCGATGCCGACGGCATAGCACTGATTGCTAAACTTTTTCGGCAGCGATTGACACCGTCCTGTACTAACAGATCGGAATAGGGTAGGATTAGTGCCATTGCGTTAATTGGCTAATACCAGCTTAAGACTGAACTATTATTGAAATGAATTTTAAATGGAATTTTAATTAAAAAGTACGCATTGTTCCTTGTCATCACAAATTTTGCATTTTTTTTCTCTAAATTTGTGATGAACGTTGGACACCTCTGCATTTTGTGCGACGACAAACCGAAGCACGACTAAATAAATAATTCAAAAACTATTTTTGATAAATAAATAATAAAAAATGTTCCCAGGAGATTAAGTTTTTTTTTTTTTGTTTTGTTAAAAGCATGAAATCTTTGCTCGGCTACCAAAAACCGGACAACTGTTGTAAAACGCTTATTTATTTGAAAACGTTTTCGTGATAACCAACAAAGAAGTCGTTATAATTTCTCTGCCTGCCAGTTGGCTATTCAAAAATTTATTGGCTACACGTGCCGCCGTGTATTTTAACAACTTAATTTGTGGTTTCAGTTCTGCAATATTTAAGCAACTGTTGCAATATTTTCTCTTTATGTTTCCTCAATGACCGACTAAATGCGTTCCAAGTGTTGACACGCTCCTCTGCCTGTCCCCATACTGCCGACTGCGATGGCTTTATTTTTTAACGCTTTTGACTCAAGGACTTTTTGTCTGGTGAAGGCTTAAATTTTGTGGTAAAAACATTTTGTTATCGTTTAACAAATTCTATTTATTCAAAGAAAATACGTTATAAAAATAAAAGCCCTTTTTAATTGTTTAACGAGTCCGACACGTGCGTGTGTGTGTGAGTATTTTTATTGTATTTTTGGAGTGGTTCAGCGGGTGGTTACATTCTTCACTCATTCAGTCAGTCGTTGTCACAGATCAAGTTTTGTTTGGCATTTTGTTGTTTTTGTTAGTTAATAGTTAAATAAGTGCAGACATGTGTCGGTGTTTTTGTTGTTTGGTGAAATTATACTGCCGCTGGTATTAACGGTATCATCGTGTCAGCCGTTTACTTTTGGCGGCTTGATTCGTTATCATTCATGTACGTAATTAAATTATTATGATATCCTTTTGACACGTGTTAGTGCTTATTTTGTTATCACAACTGTTATGCGATTTGTCGGCAATAAAGTGTGAGGATTATTTTTTCGCGATTGATTATTTTTTATATATATATATATTTTTTTTTTATCGACATAGAAGTCCATGGAAATTTAATTCCTGGAATTATTTCTTGAGAGAAAATATTTAAAGTTACTGCGCGCCGAACTAATTAAGCGCTATTGCAAGTATGCAGTTGGTCACGTCTTCGCTGTCAGATTGTCTTAGACTTTTCGATACGTTAGTATCTGGCTCATCTACAAGTAAATAGTCTTAAATTACTAAGCGGATAAATGGACTGCTTTCGAAAGCGTCAGAATTTATTGCAGTGGGCGTTGTATCCTTTATTTTTGTTAACAATCTCATCGTATCACTGCAAATTAGTTTGTACAGGATGGTTCAAAAGTCTGAGTGGGGATTAAAAATTCAATAACTTTTTTTAATTTCCCGGTACAAAAAATTTTGCATTTCCATAAATCATGAAGTTATTGGTTTTACCCTGAAAAAATCGAGTCCTAGGAAGCTTCCCTGACTAATTCTGGGAACCAGTGACCTGTATATATATATATATATATATATATATATATATATATGTATATATATATATGTATATATATATATATATATATATATATATATATATTTATATATATATGTGTGTGTAAGTGTGTCACCCGCTTTGGAACGACGTGAACAATTCCAACCAAACTGGGAGCGTTCTAAAAGGTTCTACTGAACCTGCAAACTTGAACTGATTCCAACCGGGAGGTTTCAAAAAGACCTAGAAAAATAAAGTTTTTTAAGTGGCTTTTTTTTTTAAATGCCTTTTAAACGGCTTTACCAATCGATTCCAGGTTTTGGGCCTCAATATTAAGAAACCACATCGGCCACTGCAAATTGGGTCAAATTCGGTTAATCCGTTTTTGCAAGATGTCGCGAACGAAAAAATTCGACAAAAAATTATTTTTTTAAACTCCGAAATTATGTATCCACTCAGTTAGCGGTCTGGATCCTTTTATAGGACTCGAAAAACTACATCAATCCACAATAATCACATGAAAATCGATTTATTTTCTCAAATATTATGGCATTTTGAAAATTAAATCAATAATAAAAATTAAACGAAATTGAAAATTCGATACCAGACAATTAAAATGTTTTGATCCAAAAGGGTAAAAAATCGTTGACCCTAAAGGCCATTACGGTAACTCCTCGCTAAATTTAACCGCTGTTGCAACCTGATTTTAGTACTATTCTACGCTTTTGAGCTCTTCGAAATAAAACAACCGAGAATCAATCGATTCCCACATGATTAACCGTGATTGAGATCACTAATTGATCATATATTCAAATTTTGAAAAAAATCACTTTTTTCGAATTTTCTGGTTCACGATATATCTCACGAAAGGATTAACAGATTTTGACCCAATTCGCAGTGATCGACGTGTTTCTTAAATATCAACAACAGATTTATGGAGTCGATCAGTGGATCTGTTTAAAAGTTATTCAAAAAATTAAAAAACATTTTGAGAAATACTATTTTTGAAAAATGGTATTTTTGAGATATTTGGAAATCCACCGGTTCGAATCGGTTAAAATTAACAGGAAAGCATTAAACACAATAACGACAGCAGGCTACACGAACACCGACTACAAAAGGCGTTGGCTACAATGGTCGCCCTGTAGTCAGCTACTTAATTATTTTTAGAATGACACCACCAAATCAATAACCATGAGTTGCTGTTTGTAGTAGAACTCTCTTCATACGCCAGTGTAGCCGCTTTCATAAATTTAATACTCTTATATAGCGTTATTCCAATAAAATATATTTAAAGTCCACAATATTTGACAATAAATCATATCATTAGCTGGGAAATATAGTTTGTTGTTTCTTTTTGTTTAATAAATCAATATATTTTCAAGTTTAAAATAATTGAATTTAATTATATTAAACTGGCAACATTACATCTACTCATTGTCGCTCACCAAAATAGAAATTAATTTAATTTGGCTACAACCACAAGAACAGCATGGACAACAACCCGTAGCCGTGTTGTCTGTAGTAGAAAAAATAATCATTCGTATATACGCACATGTATTCTATTTTTGACTTGTAGGGTAGTCTGTAGCCTGCTGTCGTTATTGTGTTTAATGCCGAAGTATGTTAAAATTCAGAAGTGCTCTTTATTAGACATCCAATTGCGCAGTTCAAAAAATAAATAGTTTTTTAAATTTTTCTTTGTTTTTTTTTTTGTTTACAATACCTCACGCACCGATTTGACCTGACTTACGGTGGTCTATTAGATTAGTTTGTGGGAACGATCGGTGAAGCCGTTTAAAAGTTATTAAAAACAAACACTTTGAAAAGAGCTTCTTTGCAATCGTGTTTTTTTAATACCTTAAAGTTTATCGGTTTCAATCCGTTCATGGAGTTTCTAAGGTAAAACCAGTAACTTCCCGAATTAAAAAAAAAAAAAGTATTATGAAGAGATTGTTGGGATAATCGTGGCGTTGCAAAAAGCAACGTCATCAAAAGAATACAGTTTCACTAACAAAATTGTGATAATTTGAAATAGAATGAAAAAGTTCAACAATTTTCCAAATAAAATAGTTAAAGATCTAACAAAAGCTACGCGTTCACATGTAGCAAATAATTGACGAAGTAAGCGTAACCACTATTTTTTTATAAATTTTTTTAAATATTTCAAGTGTAAAGGCAACAATAGAAGCCAATACTGATTGTTTATTAAATTGTTTATCAAAAATATTTTCCTAAAATTGAAACAAAACTGAACCAAAAATTATTGATTGTGCTTATTTCGTCAAATATTTGCTAGATGTGGACGCAGCTTTGCGCCTGTACTTGCACTCACTAGTTGTAATTTACTTGATTATAGTTTATTTAAACAAAATATATGCCTTTAAATAAATTAACATCGCCCGAATTTTTTAACTTAAAAAAAGAAGAAATTAAAAGCGGTTTTAATGGTTTTTCAAGGCCTGCAGGCAATTTGTTTTTTATTACTTGAGATGATCTCAAATTAGAGAGTATTTGGCTTTATATTCCACATGCGAAGCAAATAATTTATTCATTATAGTTATAAAAAAAAAAAACATAAAATAAAAACGAAAACAATACATAGTTGAACTTACCCATGTCCTGCATCCCTGCGCCATATAAAAATCAAACATTTCCATCAGCCAGTGTGCCGCCAGTCATTCACTCATATAATTTGCCCTAAAGCTAATTGCATTCTAACAAGCCGCACGAAATTCAATTCGTACCGCTCCTTATGTTTGCTTTGCAACAACATCCTATTTTCAATTTGTTGTTGGTTTTCAATGCTTCTTCTTTCTCTTCTTCCTCCTTGAAAACATTAGAGTCCTTGAGCTGAAACGTACTGTTCTACAACTATTTTTTCTCTAGTTTAAATTGTAACTGCGTAAGTGTTAGTAAATATGTGCAGGAGTGTGTGTGTGTGCAGCATTCTTTTCCATACATATATAATTTTTTTTCCATATGAAACTTGATATTTAACTTCGTTATAATTCCTCACATTCTCAGTTCAGCTCGAATTTGGATTGTGATTTTTGTTTTATTTCACATTTTGCCTCGTTTTTATTATTTCACCCTCATTTTTTCGTACGTGGCCTGTTACTCAGTCAGTCGTTTAGGCAGCAATAAATTCTGCCGGCCTCTATATTTTGTTTTGAAATAATTACTGGCGTTTCAATAGAGAATTGACTGACAGACTGTGCGACGACTGCCTGCAGTTTTATTTGATTTTATGACTGCACCTGGAATTTGTTTTGGTTTTTGGCAGTTCATATTATTTTCGTCGGTTATTAATTTTCTCGTTTTCTCATTTTAGTTTCGCGTCTGGTCAAAATTGAATTTGTTGTGGACACGAATTTTCGATTAATTGTGAAATTATTTATTTGTTTTAAGTCGGAATTAACACGTAGTTTTTGACAGTTTGTGTTTGTGCGAGAATGTTTTCATTATCGACAGTAATTTTGTGGAACAACTGCGCAGGATAATAATTATTTTGTTATTTCATTATTGTGACGTGATGAAAAAATTCATTTTTTTAATTATATTTTCAAGAGGGAATTTCGAAGGTGTCCCTTTTCTATCCTTTACGTGCGCTAGTAGTTGATTGTTCAGTCCCCCAATGGGAAGACTTACCAATTATCGATACTCTGGTCCTTAGTGAATTCTGAAAGTCGACTGCTAATTATCGACTTGACTTCTCATCACGGTAACCCTAGTATATACTTAATTTTCAGCTAAGAAAATTTTAAGCATTAAAAAATCCGGATTCCGTTTTGCAAAAATCTACTTTTCATTAGACCTCAAGTTCTGAGGCCTAGGAAGCTTCTCTAAATTCTCCTGATAGGCTGCCACTATATCTCTGTGTGCACATTTAGCTGTGAAAAATTATATGAACTTTTTAACCGAATCGATACAAACTACACACACAAAAAGTTGTTGGTTAATCTAACCAATTCTGATAGTAAATTAACTGTTAAACTAACTGTATAACAGTAGTAACTGAACTATCAGTGTAACTTGTTTTTGCAATCTTGGTAAAAAAAACTAAGTTTCTTGGTTAAAATAACAAATTAAAATAGTAGCTTTACCGCTACTGTAAACTATTGCTGTAATTTGTTCAATGTAACAATTTTTCTTAGTTGAAATAACCCTGAAAAGTGGTTTCGTTACTATTTAAAATTATTACTTTGACGGCTGAAGAAGTCATTTCGCCGAATCCAACTCCATGCGGAAACGTAACCGATACCGTATTTTGATTTCAAAGAAAACAAAAGAAAATCTATTTTTATTTTATTAGCTAATTCCGTCCATTATATTGAAAATAGTCTCATTCCGATATAAAATTTCTTTTTCGTTTTTTGAGAAAAAAAAAAAACAAAATACGGAAGGAATTCGTTTTCTGAAAGAAATCGAACTCTGCGACAGGACCTGCTTCAGTTGGGAAAAACAGCACAATTAAATTGAAATTTAGTGTTAAACAAGATTCCCAAATAATAAATTAAGTTGACAGCTGATATGGAAGGAGTTACGGTCTTCCGATTCAAACCAAATTCGGTATGAAATGTTTTTCTTGATTTCAATAATAATTCTCTAATTGGAATTTTTACCGTGTTTTTCAATACAGAAAATTTTCATTCCAATAGAACTGTGGACGAGCCTCATTTAAGTTTTAAATTAAACTTTTCAATTTGCAATTAAATTTCAGAAAATTTTTCAGTTTTCTTTAATCCACTCGGCCTTATTACGGCTCTCGCATCGACTCAGGAGTTTGTAATAGACTAAAAATACAAAATTTTTCTCTAATCGAGTATAAACTGTCAAGTCGGCTCGTTAACCCCAACGTGTCAATAGCCAATAATAAAAATTGAAACGAATCGACAACCGTAATAAGTCTCCACAATGAATAATTAAATATCAATTATTATCAAGTATTTTAAACAAACCTAAAATAATATTAGGAATGTCCGTAAGGATCTCCCGCGTTCATAATTTTTTTTTAATTCTTGACCTATTTTTATCATTTAAGATCTTAAAACTGGATCTCAGAATTCGAAATGTGATACGTATTTTCTTAATATTTTTAAATAAATTCGTAAGAAGTTTCATGTATTGTAATTGATCGGTATATATAAAACTGGTGACAACATTCCTTTATAACTCTTTTATAATTAAAACCAGCGTTCAGGGAATGACCCTGGAGAGGGTAATATTGGAAGGACAGATCATGAAATTTGAGAAGAAAGAATTTCTGGTAGTCATTTCATTTATTTTTTAATTTTATTTTAAGTAGGTGAAGCAATCAAGGGAAGACCCCTACACATGCAAGGAGGGCAGATAGAGAAATAGAAAGAGAGAGCAAATAGAGAATTTGTTGTATTCATTCTTATTATAGCCCGACGAAAAAGGGTGCTGTATTCTGCTCTTCTGGTACATGAAGGTATTAATGGCAGTCGGATATGCTCAGGGACCAGTGCTATGCCTTCGTAATTGAGACAGGCTGACAACAATTAACGCAACCGTTCACTAACGAAGATCAGAAAAATAATATATTCAAGACGGAGAGTGGGTTCGAACACACGAGTTACATATTCGCGTTAACAACTGCAGCCAACGGCATTCTTGTGTTTATAGAAAATTTATTATGAATACGGCAGTTAATCTGTCATCCATCACATTTAACAAGTACATATTTATTTACGTGCACACACACACACACATAAAATACAATAAATCTAGCGCAAATACTGTCATCCTTAATAAAGTGAAATGGGTATTTTTGCAACCACCCCTACAAAAAAAAAACTCCATTTGGAAGGGATCCTTTATTTGTTGTTTAACAAGAAACCCAAAATTTTTATACCAAAATTGAAATAATTTAATTGTTAGATTTACATGTGTGAGGAACACACACACACATGCATTCGTAAATGCTGCCATACATTTCCATCCATTTCTTTTTCTTTGGTCGTTACAGCAGTAATGAATTCTGATCATGTTTATTCATTTCAAGGATTTAAGGACTTTTTTTTTCTTTAAGCCATTGACTGACTTCTGTAAATGTATGCCGCTTTGCACGCAGAATGTGTTTGTGCAGAGTTTATTTGTATACGTTTAAATAAGTTAAACAAGATTTCTTCTATGATTTGGCCAATTTTAAAGTGAACATATTGTGCATGTAGAGAGCAGAGTTGTAAAAGAATGATGTGACCGATTTTACGTGCACCGATCAATCACAATGCATGAAACTTTTTACGAATTTATTTTAAAATATTAAGAAAATATGTATCACATTTCGAATGCTGAGATCCTGTTTTAAGCTCTTAAATTATAAAAAAAAAGCTCAAGAATAAAAAAAATTATTAACGCGGGAGATCCTTACGGACATTCCTCATATTATTTTAGGGTTGTTTAAAATACTTGATAATAATTGATATTCAATTATTCATTGTGGAGTCTTATTACGTTTGTCGAATCGTCTCATGAGTTTTTATTATTGACTATTGACACGTTGCGTTTAACGTGCGGACTTGACAGTTTAACCTCGATTAGAGAAAATTTTGTATTTTATTTTAGTCTATTACAAACTCCTGAGTCGATTCGAGAGCCGTAATAAGGCCGAATGGATTGAAGAAAACAGACAAATTGTCTGCAAATTAATAATAAATTCAAAAGTTCATTCGAATACTTTTGAAAACATTTTCTGTATTTGAAAAACATGACAAAAATTTAAATTAGAGAATTATTATTGAAATTAAGAAAAACATTTCATACCTAATTTGGTTTAACTCGGAAGACCGTAACTCCTTTCATATCAATTGTCAACTCGCAATTTTTGTTAACTCAAATCTCCTACTAATCGACTGTTGCAAGAGATTTTAAAAGAGAGAAAAATGTACAAATACGTTGCCGATTACACTTAATGTTGACATAGACAATATCATGAGTAAAATGCTGCTGTCGACAACACTTTTGTCGTCGATAAATAAAAAGATTTAAATAATTTTGAAATGTTTTCAGTTTTTACTTTTTTATTTAGTTTTGATGGAGCTGATTTTAGTCTCCAAAATGTGCTAAAAATTGTTACCTTTTTATTTTAATTTTATTTGTAAAAATTTAAGAGTCACTCGAAATCGTTCTGAGGACATGAATAAATTTAAAACAAACACTAAAATTTATAATTTGCGGAATAGTCCAGTATATATTTAGAAGAGACTATTTTAAAGACCTGCTATTAAATGACTAAATTCGTACACAGAAAGTAAACACTAACATTCGCTTCTTCTTTATACTTTCACATATCGTTATCCCATGTCCTGTTTAAATACGAAATGCAGCCGAAAACAATGACACACACACACACACAAACAAACAGATAAATAAATAAACAGCCAACAAAAATCTGTCTGTTTATTCTATTGTTGTTTATTGTTGGCATTTTTGTGTTGGATTATTTGCTTTTTGCTAATATTTTATGACACCACCCGAACAGACAGATAGACTAACAAGGATGACAAAAATATTCGAAGGATATTTCTTAATTTTTTTTCGCACATCGTTTATATGAAATTTGAAGCGGTGGCGCTTTTGTTGATTTAGATTAAATTTGCGTAAAATATTAATTCGTTGTGGCTCATTTTAATTGAAGTGGTTATTTGACTTTTAAAGTGGCCATGAATGTACCACTTGGTAAGGAATGAGTTGTTGTTGTTGTTATCCTACATTTCATGCAAGAATTTATATAAATATATCATTATTTTTAGGGAAAAAGAACCAGCACGATATTGAAGAGTTAAACAACAACAATTCTAAAATATATGAATAAACGCTGTTATTTTCTTGGTATAGTCGTTTTGACCATCAGATATGTGAGTCGGATTCAATTTAATGATAAATGATATAACAGGAATACGAAAGGTAAGTTATTAAAAATATAAAAAATGGTATGGAGTTTCAAAATGATCAAGGAACGACTACATCACAGTTTTAATAGTTTTCAACTGGTTTTCGTATTTAACTCCTTTTGCACCGAATGTTTCAATAATTTAAACATTTTTTTCCATAGTTCTTGGCACATTTCCGTTCATAATTCTAGCATATTTTATGTACTAGAATGGGTTTTAAGTATTATTACTTTTAATCTGTGACTGACTTAAAGTTAGTTGCCAAGATCAGTTGCAGTTTATCACAACTTTTCGAGTAAAACGTTTTGAAAATTATGGTTTTCCTTTACATACCTGAACACGTTGAATATTTTTGGGTTAAAAAATTCTTCAGCTTAATAGGTTTGATCATGTAGTCAATGTTGGGAGACCGCGTTATCGAAAACTGCAGCCGTATTTAAAGTCTGACCGATTGAGAGAGATTTGGGGAAAACATGTTCATGTTCCTGCACGAAATAGCCAACATTTGTTTCTTACTGGAAGAATAAATAGTAAAAAAAACTTAAAAATATACTACAAAAGAGTTTTAATAAAATAAAAGAATAAATAATAAAAAAAAACTTCAAAAAGTAATACAAAAGAAGTCTGTACTAGATTCGTAACAATACAATCCGCACTTATAAGAGTAAAAAAATACTCTTTGAATGTGCTGAGTTAAACGAATAAAATCAAACAAAAATTTTTTGATTTGTGTTTTATTCCAAATTTTGTTAAATAGATTTGAAATATATTTTACTTTTACACGCTTTTTATTAGCCTCGCTTGTGTTTATTTGTTTTGTGCTCCCACGTATATATATTGATCATGAATTATAAAAAAAAAGAATTTTAAAATAAATTTAAAAATAAGATTAAACCAATAATGAACCAAAATACAAGTATAATTGTAAAAAAAAGGCAGCGCCTTGAGCTCTATTTCTCGTTTATTGAGGGTTCGACGCTTTTTTCACAACAATTCTCGTATTTCGGTTCATTGATTTTTAATTTTTAACGTATATCGTATGTTGTTTGTTTTCCTTATACGCAGCACTTGGAAAACCCCTCCGGCATCAGGCTGTGGGATTGAAGTTGAAGATCTTATTACCTTTTTGGAGATCTTCATTTATTTGGCTATTATTTTTTGCTAAATATAACGTCTTCTATTAAATCTGAAAGCAAATATCAAATGTACAATGCACCCATACATATTTATTGCTTCAAAGTATGCTCTTTAAAATACTTGTTCTTTAATGCATCAGACTTAAATTACATTATAAACTAGGACCGCTAGATTCAATAGTTAAAATTTTATTATTTACAGTATAAATAGGAAAGATACGAAAACAACATTCTACTCTCACAACGTACGCAATTTTTCACGATAATAAATTAAATTTTCACTAAATGGTAATAGCATTTGACATTGGCTATTACCATTTGACATTAGATATTACAAAAATATATTAAATTTCAATTAAAATAAAAATTTAAATAATAAATTCTTCTTCGAACAAAGGATATGGTTCTATTTCAATAATTTCCTCAATTACGGGTATATCTTCCATAACACATTCATCGCTTGAGGAAGACAATTGTATTATTTCGCATATTTCGGTTCTAAATTTCTTGCTCCTCTGCACTGTTTCCTCATAGTTTTGTTCGGCATTAGAGATACGTAACTTTAAGCCACTGGCACTACGCGGTGTCACAATCAAGTTTTGTGTAGATGACATTGGTCCAGTTCTTGGTCGTCCAGGTTTTCGAGCTGGCCTGCGTGCTGACTTCGGACCGGTGACATGCTGAGATGTGGAGCTTTGAGATGTAGACGGAGTACTTAAGCGTCGTTTACGTGACTTTGCAATTATAGTAGACAATTTAAAATCATCGGAATTGTTGGTATCATTATCTGATTCGGATGCACGTGCCGGTCGCACCGAATGTCTTCGAACAGCTATTTTTCTTTTGACTTTTGTGGGATGGTAGGTGTCAGAGGAGCTGGTGTTTGTGCCCATACTCATGGCGGAATTGGAACTGTCTTCATACTCTATGTAAGCTAAAGAAAAATGAATTTATTTTAAATATATTTTTGTCTATTATTTATATTTATAACCCCATATTCATAACAAAAAAAATAATATAAAATGTATTTGAAATTCATTTTAAAAAAATTTTGTAAAAATAAAATATTTGATTCAAATGCATTCCAAACTCATTTTGAATATTATGAATATATGGGGTGATAGCACTTTGTAAAAGTACGCATTTATAACTTTTCTTCAATACTAATTATTTTAGCTTTAATTATTGTGTGTTATTATTATTTTTTATTTGCTTCTTATTTTTCAATATGTATCCATTTTTACTCAGATGTAAAAATTTATATAATGCTGACTTTCGAAATCAGAAATACCCATAACTAATTTAAATAACGAATTCTATCTTTTAATTTGGTTGTAGAACTCGCTCATTAGATCAGTTTAGCAAATATGCGATCAGACATGTTTAAGTCTAATTTTAATATTCGAGATATTTGATTATGGCCATTGAATATTTTTGTTACTACACACACACACACACACACACACACGCTGAAATTGTAATAATTCATAAAAAGTGTAATTTACACTTACATCTTCCTTCTATGCATCTCCGTTTGGCTCTAAACCTTGCTGTATACTTGTCATAGTTCATGCGTTGAATTTTCACTTTAGGCTGACGCAGAGTTTTTAGATCTGCTGACCGCAGTTTCGGTATTAATATTTGTACATTTTTCGTTAAACATAAACTTTTCAGATGTTCTGTTTCACTGTCCACGCTTTCTTCATTGAAATTGGATTTTATTGGATCATCGCTGCTATAGTCTAATAACACAATCGGACTGTAGCAGAATGTTTTGTCATCAGTGGCTTCGAATTCCATTTGATCAGTATAGGCAAGTTCTCCATGTTCTTCACGATTTGTTATCGATTTCTCCTGATCATGTATTGCTTTTGCACCTTTTCCGCTATCTGTTATTTCCTCTTTCTCTAGATCAGTTTCTTTTTCATGCTCAATTGTTTTCGATTTGTCTTGATCACTTGCTATGATTACTTGGTTTTCATAATCATTTATATCCGATTTTTCTTTATCAGTTATTGCAACGGTTGCCTTTTTACATTCGGCTTCCTCAAGTTGCACTTGATTAGTTATTGCATTTATTTCATCGAATTTGTTGCTGGATGCAACTTGTGCAATTGTAGTTGCTTCATTATGACACTTTTGAGGTAAAGAATCTTTATCATTGGATGCCGTTGACTCATCACACACGAGCTCGTCTTTGTTGTGGTTCGTTTCGGAAGTGCTGACTTCAATAGCTGTTTTCGAATCAGTGCCAGTTTCTAAAGATTTTTGACTTGATTCAATTTGTTTATGTTCCTTGTTGTGCGTTTTGTTTACGGTATTTTCAATTCTTTCTATTTTACAGGAGTCATTTCCATTATCTTTTTTATGTGGACTTTCATCAAATTTGTTCATTTGATCTTTTAAAGTTTCCCCATCTTTATTTGTTAAACTTTCGTCAAAATTCTTTGTTGTCTCAATATTGTTCGATGTATTGATATCTACTGACTGTATCCCACCTGCCTTATTAACGGAAGAGGTATTTTCCTTTATCTCAACTAAGATTTGCTCTGCAATTTCTTTTAATTGTTGCATGACAGATCTTTCATTTTCACTTTCTGTATTTATAAGCGTTTCTGATATTTTATCTTTCTTGATGTCAGCAATAGGTTCCAATTGTGCCATACAATTTTGCTGGTTTTCGTTTTTTTTATCGGTATCTTTAGATACCTCAGGTGATTTTTTGTTAATGGAGTCCATATTATTTTCTAACTCTTGCATTATAATTTCTTCAGATATTTTATCAGGATAAGCGAAATACTTTGGAAATCCTTCATTTTCAATGTCTATAGATTTTCTGTTATTAATATCTTCAGGTTCTTTTGCTATTTTATTATCAATGTCAACCATTGCTGTAGTGGCATTTTCTTCTTTATTTTTATCTTGTACAATTTCAGGACTATTCTCTTGCTCCTTATCTGGTAATTGCGAGACAGCCTCTGGATTGTTTATTAACATTTTATATTCCGTTTCACTATCGACGTTTAAGCTATTACGTTTTGAATTTATTTCTGTATTTGATTCGCTGACTTCTCCGCTGTCTTTGCGTGCTGTTGTAGACATGTCTGAGTTTATACTTTCGCTGCTGTTCTCGTCAGTGGGAGTCATCTGAAAGGAGTCATAGTTCAAAAGGTCATTTTATACACTCAGGTTTGTGTTCATTTTTCGATAAGAACTAACTTACTTCTTGATTTCGTTCGCCTTTAGTTGATTCTGAAACTTCTTTAGTATTTGCAGGTTCTTTATCAGTTTGCTCGAGATTTATCGCAACGTTAGTATTCTCAAATGAGGAAACTTCCACTAAAATTAAAACATAATAGTAATAGTTATATTATTCCAACAATATAAAATGTTATAAATACCAATTGCTTCACTCTGATCAATCTCCATGGGTACTGCGGTTTCCTCCACCTGTTTCGTTTCTTCTATATAATCTGACATTTCCACATCATTTTCTTTTTTTATGATAAATTCCGCATTGTGTACAATCATTTCCTTGTCATCGATGTATTCCTTTTCATCACATCCCATTGGATTTATTTCGCTATTAAGACGTTTCAGTTTTACGGCAATTTGCAATGCGGTCGAGCTTTCCATTAATGAAACACAATTTTCATCGACTGACTGCAAATCGGATTTTTCAACATTCCAAATGTCGATTAAATTTTGAAAACCTTGTGTTGTATTTAAAATTGCAGGCCGTTCTTTGAGACATTCCTTCAGTATTTTGGTGGGCACTTTGGCAATTTTGGTCTCATCATCAGAATAGCCAGACGTAAGTGTTGGTATGGGCGACTCAGAAGTCCTTAACGGCGTATTGGAGTCTGATGATTTATCATCATTTTCCGCTGATATTTTATCTTCGTCATTTTTCATTTCCTCTTCTTTTTGATTTCTTCTACGCCTCGAAGTACGAGGTAGAGTTTGGAAAAGGAAACTGGCTAGAGTGGCAGCTGTACGAGCCCGTGTACGTCTTTTGCCCCTTAAAAATGGATCGTCTTCCTGGGAATTGTCGTCTGAAGAGAACGAATATAATAAATTACTATCTCTAAGATAAGTGATATGATTAATAATAAAAACTTTACTGCAAAAGCATTTTTCTATTACCAAAAAAAATTCTAGTGTTAATTTATTACAGGAAAAAATTTGAAATATTTTCTATTGACTACCGGATTAATTAAAATAAATCATAATTATGTTCCATATTTGTATTTACATTTGGAAGTAAACAAATCAAGAAAACTAATCAGCTGGTAGGAAGCTAATATCAAGAAATAAATAATTTTTAGTCCATATTATTTAAAGAAATCAAGACGAAATGAAATAATCTACAACCATGTGCATGTATTATTAATGAATATTTTTTTTACTTATTAATTGATATATTTAAACTTCTTCCTATTCTTTAATTAGTATTTACAATTTTTATGTGGTTCGAAAAAAAAAAACAAACAAAAATAAATTATTTTACCTTCAACTTTTTCTTCTTCCTTTTTACGTACAGTAGCCACCGTACCTCTGCCTTTCCTTTTATTTTCATACACATCTTCGTCGTCTTCGAAATCATCTTCTTCTTCCTCTTCCTCCTCAGACTCCTTATCGAATTCAGTACTGGTCATAAGATTTTCATAGCCCGCCTCAATAGTACCATAGTCCAGCTGTGGTCTATTCTTATACTTTTCATAATCAATTATTAAATATTTCAAACGATCATTTGCTTCGGCCATATTCAAATCGACAAAACGTTTTTTCTCTTTCGAACTGTTCATAATCATTTTACATCGATTACGCAATATGACCCAATCAACAGACCAAGCAAAGCTTCTATTGCGTGGCAAAAATATGGCCGTGAGCATATCTTTAACCAAACTATCTGGTAAACGTAAAGAATGCAATACCGCAAATAATGGTTCATAATCCCTAGTGGGATCATCGGTATTAGATAATGTAGCAAGCTCTTTCACATCAATTGTAGAGCTTAACAAACCATATTTGGCATCAACGTTGACCATGCTCAACACAAGTTTAGTGTGCTCATCGGTACGTTTACGATTGTTACGCATGCCCAAACGTTTGATGGATTCATAAAGTTCGGCAGTAGGATTTAGGTAGAAAGCAGTCAGCCAAAATTCTTGTTGCAGAAATGGATGATCCTTAAAAATTTTTGCTAAATCTACATAATGTTCGGAAAGTTTAACTTCCAGATCTAACATAAAATCGGTGGTCAGCCCGGGATGATAACGCCAAGTTTCAATCATGTTTTGTTCCAATCCAATTATTTTTACAAGTAAAACTATTTTAGCAAAATGCCAACCGACATAGTCCTAAAGGAAGAAATATATTTGTTGTATTAAGAAACAGCTGTAAATATATACTTAGATTCAACTCATAATAGTAAAAGCTTCCTTGCCACAAATTTAGATTTAAGGGTGCTCGAAATAGTCTCCCATGATATAACAACAGCGACAAGACAGCTTTACCATTAGAAATTAATTATTAATAATCTAAAAGTGGTTTAACCTTTTTCGCTAAAACATCGTATACAAAATAAAGTATGTTCTCGTTATTGGGTAAATATTGAAATACTGGATCCAAGCGAAGTTCATTCTCTTTGACACGAACACGTTGTTGCTCATCGTCTAATTCGTCACCAACTAGTTCCTCTTTAATTTCATTTTCTTTAATTTCGGGACTATTTTCAACGTTTGTACCAGCCAGCGGTGTAACAATATCATCTGAGTTTTCATAATTTCCAATGTTGCTCATGCGATTACCTTTACATATTTTGCTTTTGAAATCTGTAACATTTTTGACAGTCTGTATAATATTGTGAGCATAACGTTGAGCTTCTACTTTGCTCAGTTCATTTAGTAAAAACAATTCACTCTTTTCGCGTTCATTTACATAAGAGTTCATGAGACGTTTGTAGAGTGGTGCATTGGCGACAAAATCATCTTCGTTCATATTGTTGAGTTCCATAAGTAGATTGCCAAGTAGATAACTTTTGTAGGCTTGTGAAACAACACCAAATAAATTGACTAGTGATGTGTCGTACTTGTTCCATATGAAGAAATCGAAAAAATCACGTTTTTGAACACGCAAGTGAATATTTGTTAGAGCAATATAACGTGCGGGTGTATATTCCAGATTATCCATGGCATGAGAAGAGTTCTGAAAGCCCTGATAATAGAAGCGTATGTTGCTGATCTATATAAAAATTTATTTGAGATTATTATAAAGGTTAAAGGTTTTTGTATAACAGAGTCTGTACACGCACCATATTATCAATTACGTAACCTTTGACATCATCCGATTCATAAATTGCCATTAAATAGATGTGACATATTAACATCAGACATCTTTTATCTTCGGGAGGTATATAAGGACGCCTAGAACCGGATGTTTCTAATTCAGTCTGATGAATTTTATTCCAAGCGGTTATAACACGCATGCATAAAGTTTTCACCATGTCAATGGACGATTGATCAAATAGTTTGACTAAACGTAGTACTATTATAGGTAATTGTTCCAATTTAACGTATGATATATCTGTAAGAGAAGAAAGGAACAATTAATTTATCAAATCTTCGCGTACTACACGCAACTTTCTTCCTGATAATCTAGGGAAATCGTTAGGTTTTCATCAATATTTCATATGAAACGGTTTATTTTTACAGATCAGATTTTTTAAATCTAGTCTAGGCGTTTAAATACGAAACATTTTTGATTGTTTTTGTATTATAAATAGACCTATTTTTTTAATGATTTATGAAATGCCTACATTTTTGAACTTTTCTAAATTTCCATGGAATTCTAAATAAACGGATTTAATTCATAAACAAAACAAGTGTTGCTTAATTCTCACTTCTGTTCAATCTAATCATTCTGCATGTCATTTTTAAATAGGTATTACTTTTCAAACATATATAATTTTCCTGACTATTGTATTTGATATGAAATTCTAGCTTTCAGATTACTCTAAACAAAGGTATTGTTTTCATGATATTCAGTATAAACCTTCTAAATTTTTGAAGAGATATATATATATTTTTGAGGCTGTTCCTGTTAGACAGTAGCAATACAATCATTTTATGAACTGAAGCGTTATCACTAGAGTAATTGCGCTACTGGTTTAACAATTCAATGATGCAAAGAACGTATATTTGGACGAAGGAAACAAAACTGGGTTATCTAATTAAACTCATATAGTAACTTTATGGTGTGAAAATATTACAGCTACTTACCCTCATCAGTTGCGGACATTTCTTCCGTTTCAATGGATTGCACACCATTCTCTATTGTTTTTTGTTTAGTCACATTAATATTTTTCAAATATAAGACATTCCACGGTTTTAAATTGTACAACAGTAGGAAATCCCAATTGATTTGCATCATGTCCGGCATTCGCATCAGCAAATCGCGAGCACGATTTAGACAATGTATTAAAGCCGTTTTGAGTAGATATCTACATTTATCCCACTCTTTACTAAACCAAATGTCCATGCTCCATGACACCAAGTGCTTCAAAACAATTTCCAATTCCTCAGGCAGCTCCCATTCGTTAGGATTAAGTTTATGCTTGTAATCCTCGCACAGTTCCCAGCCATAGAGGAGAATATTAACGCGTTCGTCATGCATTTTAGGAAATATATCCAAATCACTTTGTTGCACAACATATATAAACTTCAACTAAGAGTTTAAGGCTATTAAATGACAGATGAACAAAATAATTATATTGAGCAGGATACTTACTACTTCCATTTCGTTGTAGCCCACTTTTAAGGCAGCATCAAAGAACTTTTGTTCATTTTTTATTTTAAATGGTAGAATGGCATCCATTGGTATATGATTCTATCTTTATCGAAATTGTATTTGTTAACACTTTATGAAATTGTTCTTAATCTCATTTTGATATTTATAGTTTGACACAATTTTCCATAATTCCTTTATTGTTAATTAATTGACTAATTTTGCAAAATTGTTGCAATCTGTGTCAATCTCTGTGAAAAGACGCCGATTGTAAAAGTAAATTTTAATCAGCTGTACAAACAGCTGTTAGCAATTGCCGAGTCTTCGTTACTACACAACTAAAACAGGGTGATTCTAGTCATGTTGTTAATACTGAGAGCATCCGTTATGTTAAAAGCCGTGTGGTAAGGGTTTTGTTTGGCTGTATGTAATTTTACACACATCTAATTAAGATGTTAATTAACGTATCGTTAGTGCAATAAAGGAAGGCCCTAACCCACATAATTAAAATATTAATAGGATCACTTATTGGTCCATTCCATTTACAAAAACACTTTTCTTATATAAACAGGCTGCGAAAATTGTCAATTTTAATTTTGGGTGCTGTGTAAACAACGACGCGTTAGAGATGCATGCATGGAAAAAATTTGAAATGCAATTTCTTTACTGAACAAACGCACAATAATTAGTTTTCTGATCCCTACATTTTTCTCTTGTTACGTCCCTTACATACCCGATCTCTAAGTTTTTCAAAGTTTTTCTTAAAAATTATTATTAATAAGCTTTTAAGCACTAAAACCGTTTTGTCCATTAACCAACCCACGTAAATGTAGGTTAAAAGCAGAAAACAATAATCTTCCCTGCTGTCCCATTTAAGATGTTAATCTGGGCTACTCCTTTTCCTTTCATTGAATTTTATGAGCAAATTTTAAAAATATCTTAAATGAATATTCATGCTGTGGTAGTGTTACTTACGAATGTGTTTAATGTTGAAAGATTTGAGATCTGAAAGCACAAGAGGGGGTGACCAACTTTGGCTGTTCTGTAAATAGAGTAGAATAGAAAGAGATTGATTTAGATATATTGATACAATTAAAAGCTTATTTTTAAATCTTTTCTTAAAGCTTAAGATTTCATATCTGATTTAGTTTATTATAAATGATTTAAGAAACCTATTTATGGATAAAAGGAATTCTGATAGGGTTCGGTTTGGGGTTAACAATTTTCCATGAAACTGAAATTGAAATATTTTTTTATTTATATACCGCAATTACGTTTACATGAAATTGGAGCTAAATATATTTTATTCTTCTGCGTCTTTCAAATTTATTTTAGAGAACAAAGCCAGCGATGTAATATATAGTCACCTGAGATCCAAAAGGCCGTAACTGACGGTTTCGTGCAAGACCTGCAGTCATACAGGCATTATAAAAAATATAAGAGCATCTGGTGAATTATTATTATTATCATTATTATTATTATTATTATTTATTATCATTATTATTATTATTATTATTATTATTATTATTATTATTATTATTATTATTATTATTATTATTATTATTATTATTACTATTATTGTAATTATTATTATTATTATTATTATTATTATTATTATTATTATTATTATTATTATTATTATTATTACTATTATTGTAATTATTATTATTATTATTATTATTATTTTATTACACTAAAACCATTGAATATTTTGTTAATTACGGCTTTTTTGATTTCAGAGGACGATGTGCAATATTTTATGCAACGATGCAGAACGACTTTTATTTATTTATTATTACTTTTTGCTTATTCCTGGCTGATATTTAAGGTACGATCACATTTTGGAAATATTTGTCCAAAAAAGTGTGACCCCTAAATATTAATAAAAAAAAACATATTAACTCAGACAAGTGTTTAATGAGTTAATCAGTTCCCAATTACATTCGAATCTACGCCACTGACTATTATTTATGTGTGTAACTGTTTTACTTAAGAATATTCTTCTTTAGTGGTTACGGTTTTTCGGCAAATATTTGCCAAATGTGACCGTACCTTTAGATATATTTCTTTTATAAAAATTATGATTTATTTAAAAATCTAATTTTAAATTACATGACGAAGGCTGCCGATTTAAAAAAAAATTTCGTCATAGTGTTTTACATCAGTCTCACAACAAAATTCAAAAATTAAAATATTTCTTATGCCGCTTTATAACTCATCAAGAAATTCGACAACTTGACATTTAAAGTTAAAATAAATATTTATATGTATATATATACAGAATATAAATATACTTTGCATTTCTACATAAAAATGCCTTTTAAAATAAATATGTTTCATCGATATTAGCAAACATTTAAGCCACTGAAAATGTACCACAATTTGTGTGGCGTATTTATATATAAAAAATGTCACATGTTTTCGTAAACCCTTTAGGTTATATTGAAATAATTTTAAACTGCAAGGAAACAATTCTATAACATTAACAATTTCCTAATATTTTCAAAATAATTTTCTTCTTAAAGTTATTAATGACAAGGTTATTCTTAAGTGTTGATTTGCAGTTAAAAAAAGAAAAAAAAAAGAGTGCAACATATTGAACGTTTCCTACCCCTTCCCCCCCATTTTGTCGTTTTGCTTGTCTGTGTGGTCGCCAGTCAATGACGTATTAATGAACGATGAGTAGTTACGATTTCATGCGTTGGCATAATTGATGATGGGAATATTTTTATAAATGGCAGCAGGAGGTTTCTATTAAATCAATTTCATATTTCAGAAAATTTGCGTGCAAACCGATTTTATCATGCGAGTAAAATGTGTTTGCAGTGCTTGTGTTTGCTTTTGGTTATTCCCTAAGCTTTTCTAAGTAAAATCAGTTTCAACGTCATTGTTATCAAGTGACTTTACGTTTGGTTGAGTGTCGCAGTATTTTCATGAGGTTTTTTTTTCTTATTTTTATTTGTTTGTTTCATAAGAACTTCTTATTAAACTGATAGTTCTCAAACAAATCATAATCCATGTATTGAAATGCATATGAAATGTGTTTTAAAAGAATTTTATTAAGCTTATATTTTACAATCTTATGCAACTAGATATTCGGGCTCTATTGGAATTTAAAGTTTAAATTTCAATGCGAAGATAATCAGAAAATACTTCTGCTGTAAAATTTACTTTATGTCTCATAGTAAATTTCAATTAATTCAAAATAAAATTTAAAATAATTGCAAATAAATTTCAGTTCACTTTAACAAATTAATGTTGATTAGAAACGAATTGCAATTCATTTATATGATTTGAAAAGTGCAGCTCATCTTACAAATTCATTTGAATTTAAAAAGGTATTGAAATTTATTTGTGCCCAATTCATTTGAAATGATTTAAATATCATTCAATTCTTTTTTGCTGTAAAAAGAATTAATTAAAAGTTTTGCAACGAATTAAAATCAAAAAAGAATGATTCATTTACAGCTTTGCACTCGAGCAATTCACAATAGGACTTTTACTCCAAAAAAATTATCAGGATATAAATTTGTTGGAAATGGGAATGTACGCTTGTTCCCATACGAATTTTAATGTTGACGGTTGAAGACGGTTTTCTTTCCTACTGTCTCGTTAGTGCCGCTTTTCACTGCTCAAAATAAAATAAAAACAGCTGCTTCACATGTGGTCAAGCACATGTTCCAACGTCTATTATAAATACACAAACTGGTTGTCAAGCATTTGACCAACAGTACAGATCACTTAATAGCTCTTCATATAAATTGTAGGTGTATGTGTGTAACAGACTTTTCAAGATTTTATTTAACTTCCTTTGAGACCAGCCTGAAAATGAATTTAGTCGAAACTCCTTTCATTCACACATCCATCATGTTGCAAATGACTGTCTTGTTTTGTAAACAACATTTTAATATTTAAATTTATTACAACTCGTGCTTTTCTAAAATGTCTAATAAAAAATTATGATTGTTATTATCAGAAGGTCTTCAAATTGATATTTCTTAATACTGTTGCAATAAAGATGATGATAATTTTCATAGAACTATAACAAATATTATGACAATTAAGGTAGCGAACATCAAGGCAGAAGGAAAAAATATAACACGTTTCTTACGATATAAGGAACTCAACAGAAAATTATATTGGAAAATATATAAAAAGCCCTTTTGGAATTTTAAAAACATTAAAAAATATATATAACAAAAAAAACTTTCAAATCAAGTGCTACACGCTTCAAACCTCCCTAATCAATTTATCATAATTTCCACTAACACGTTCACAAGACATGAGCAAAAAAAAAAAAAAAATAAAATAAAATAAAAAGACCTAAACAAAACTATAAAGGAAAGTAGGAGTTTTTGTGAAGACTGTATTTAAATTGCAATATGCAAACAATATGGACTTGATGCCTGATGCATGAAATGCCATATTCATCTCATGCCAACCAACCAACCAACCATGCAACCAACAATGGTCGCAACTTCATTATTCACATCATTTTTACAGCTTCATGTTTGTTTGTACTCACTGTTGACTGTTTCTCTTTTTCATTTAATTTTTTATTTTGTTATTTATTATCACATGCAAAAAATATTAGATTTTATGCTTTTTATTATTGGTAACAGCGATAGGAAAAAGTGATGTTTGTCGGATGGCTTTTTTCTCTCTCGTTAAAACATCCTTCCAAAGGACACGAGTATCGTCAATATAAAAGATATTTGAAAATAACTTAACTGTTGAAGAAATAGTTTTTATTCAAATAGATTTTCAGCAATATTTCATAGAGCTTTTAAAACATTGACTGCAGAAAATATTTAATATTAAAAAAGGATTAAATACTAACCCCCTAATTCATAAACGATTAATAAAATTAAAGTGGATTTAAAGTATGGATTTTGTATGGTTAAAGATCCCTTAAAGATTCACAATCGTTTGTGAATTAGGGGGTAATAAAATAAGTCACAGGGGAACAGCTCGTATTCAATTTTCATTCATGATTTGTTCAGGCAGTCATGCATTTTGAATGTTTTTGTTTTGCGCCAAATAAACAATTGAAAAGTGCAAAAAATTCATTTTAAGTTAATTTTATTTTTGTTATTTATTGCAAAATCTGATAAATTGTATTCACTTTTACGGGCATTCATGTGGTAGTCTTAAAGTCATAAGTTGTAATATAATAAAATAATATAGGGTGTTTTTTATAGAGTGATACAACTTTAAGTTGGCATCACTGCTTTATTTGACCACCCATTTAACAGCTGATAGTTGCTTTTTGTTTAGTTTGCTTTGACATTTCATTATGGACCGACTTACAGCAGAGCAACGCGTGCAAATTGTGGAAATTTTTAATCAAAAATAATGGTTCTCTTCGTCAAACTTATCGTGTATTTCGTCCATTCAAAATTTTATTTTCCGATTAAGCCCATTTTTGGTTGAATAGTGGGCACATAAATAAGCCGAACTGTCACATTTAGGAGTGACTAGAATCCACAAGCTTTTGTCGAAACACCATGACATCCACAGAAAATTACTGTTTGGTGCGCTTTATGGGCTGGCGGAGTCATTGGCCCATATGTCTTCAAAAACGATGATGGTCAGAATGTTACTGTTTGTGAAAATTGGGGTTCCAGATTGCGTCTTGACCGAAATCATATTTAAACATTTATGTCATAAAATTTTCTATCCAATAAAGACCGTTTGATTGATATAAAAAAAATATATATTACTATGTTTTATTATGATTTAAACTTGTATCACTCTATAAAAAACATCCGATATAATATGACTGCTTCAAAGAAGTCGTCACAATTTAAAAGTGCCAAAATACTTTTGACAGGAAAAGAAATTATTTTGGAATATCAATTAACTTTAATTTTGTTATTGAATGTAAAAATCAAGAAAGGGTACTCACTTTTGGGGCACTCATATATTAAGTCCTAAGTTGTAAAATAATAAAATAAAGTAATATGACTACTGTCAAGAAGCTGTCACAATTCACAAGTGCCAAAACACTTTTGAAAGGTAAACGAATTCCTGTGAAATATCAACTAAATTTATTTTTACTATTTAACGCAAAATCTAAGAAATCGCACTCACTTTTGGGGCATTCATATGGCAGTCTTAAAGTTATAAGTTGTAAAACAATGAAACAGAAAAATATGACTACTTTGAGTCATCACAATTTAAGAATATCAAAATATTGTTTTTTTTAATCGGGAAGTTATTGGTTTTACCAAAATCGAGTTCTCATCAAATCTCCTCGTTTTAAGGTCATAAAAAACTTCTTTGACTAATTCTGAGAGCCCATCACTATAATTGCATATGTGTTTGTGTGTGTTCACAAGTTATTTACCCGCTTATAATTTTTGAACGCCTAAGCCGAACCAAACTGAACTAGTAGAGTTCTGAAGAGCCTTCTTGAATTTAGAGCTCCTGTAAATTTGAATCAATTCGAAATTTCAAAATATCTCAAACAAAAAAGAAAACTTAGAAAAAAAGAATTTTTTAAAGGGTTTTTTTAGAACAACTTTTAAACTGCTTTACCGACCGGTTCTACAGCTCTTAAAATTCAAAATCGGTTAAATTGTTCGTAGGAAATTGTATACGAAAAATTTATAAAAATATGATTTTTTTAAAATTCCCAAAATATATATCTGATCAGTTGTTCTCTATTCTTTTTTAGTACTCGAAAATTACATCAAATGCTCATCACATGATTGTTTTAATTCGAAGAGCTAAACAGAATGGAATAGCACGAGAACAAGAAAGTTAGAGAGGTGGCCTTTAGGGTTAAACGTTTTCCTTACTTTCGATGTTTATTTCCTTATTTAACCAATTTAATTCTTCCTGAAGTTTAATTACAAAAATAACAAAAAAGAGTTTACGCCTGTTACTCTTATATACTAAAAAGACTAGCTTAAATTTTCCAGCTCTGGATCCATGTTTTTCCAATACAACAATCCACTAAAAATGTTTCAATTGTCTAGACCTGGCATTAATTCGGCTTGATTTTTGATCAATTAACTTTCTTTTCCTCTGTTTTATTATATTATTTCACTTTGATATTAAAAAATTTCACTTACCATCTCTGAAGCAGTCAGTTTTAATCTGCAGCGAGTCAAACATTTAATGAAACTCTTATTCATTAACAATCGCTGTTGTTTCAATAAGAAATGAGCCGGCCTTAATCGAACCCTAAGATAAGGGTTTTGAAAGTGCCATACCATTGAAGTCCGGATCAGTCAAATCAGTTCACATTTCGCGTGGAGCCAAAGTAATTTCGCCATGTAGAAGATATTCAAAACAAGGGCCTTATTTGGGCAGTTATTTTTCTGTCACAAACTTTTCATTACAACAGCGTCCTTTTTCATGTCACGACACTACATTTACAACATCCTTTCAAAAATATATATTTATTATATGATCTGAGTTGATATACTATCGAGCCACCTACTCGTATATAAATAAACAGATGGAGTTTTGCGACCTTCGAAAACTGCGTTGTTGTATTATGACGTGCAAGTGGGAGTTAATTATGGTCCAAGTAACTCAAAGTATTTTTGCATTTCCTATTCATTGTGGCCAAATCGTTATGAACTTGGGGCAAATGACCATGAATTTGGAGTAAAGAAAATAAAGTGGAATATGTAATTACCTTCACCGCGGGTGGCGAAAGTTAAATAAATATTTATAGTTTGGCTATTCCCTTCACAATTACCTAAATATTTATTTGGGACTCCACAACATGCCTGCAGGAAATCATTATTGAAAATCAGCAACTATAAATAATTATATTAATTCAATTCACATTAAAAAATATTCAATGAATATTAGGTCCTTTCGTATTGCAATATCAGAGTGGATCGATGTGTACAAAAAGAAAAGAACGAAATTAGAAAAACATAAACCCAGAGCTGGAAATTTACACAAATATTTCTGGAATTTAAGAGTTACCACCGCAACCACTGGTTTTTGTTGTTTTTTTCTTATTAAATCTGTTTCGTACTTCAGGAGGAATTAAATTGATTAAATAATCAAACAACGTCAAATAGATGATTCCGGGCTTAAAAAATTTAAAATTTCTTGCTTCATAAAAGCAACAGACGTTTGTCGGTGAAGGGTATATAAAATTCGGCACAGCTGGAAGTAGCATTTTTACTATTTTAATTGACATCCTTAAAAAAGTTCCATTACAAAAAAGTCTATTTGATTAAAATTAGCTTTTTAATTATATTATTTGCATAATATATTCATTCGTATAGTTTTTCCATGCCGTAAATAATTTTGCCAGCAATTAAATAATTTTAGTAAAAAAGCAAACTCAATAAATAAATGCTTCGGATATCTTAACTAAAGCAACAAAATTCTGATTGATATAAATATCCATCATAAATTAACATAAAATGATAATGAAATATTTCACCATTTCGATTCAGGCATATTTAAGTGGGTTCGTACAGGATAAATAAAAATAGTATTAGGGAGGTATCTATCTGTCTGTAAAAAACTTGCTACGAAAATTTTTCTGAGCAAAAAAGATGGAGTTATTGGAAATGCTCGCTGACTCGATTATTATATAAAAGATTTTTTTTATTTATTATAGTCACGACTATATAAAACAATAGTTTTTAATATATTTAAACACCCACCCTATGGAAAAATTTAGTCGGTGTTTGGTGTTTATTTGTCTTTCAGCTGATGTCACATTGAAACGGAAAATGATCGATAAGAAAATTAGTCCGCAGATTGTTAAGTAAATAATGACATTTAAAAAAAGATTTTCTCTTTTTTTTTATATCAGCAATTAAGTGGGTGGGGAGTTGTTTAATATGTTTGCAAATATTTGACTTGTTAAACAACTTGTTGTTTCACACTGTGGGAAGAAACGTATTAAATGCATGCGAAACTTGTTAAATGTAATTCAGGGAATTATAGTTGAGTAAATAGCAAAGAACTTATAATCACATTGAGAGAATTTTTCGTGATAAATCCAAGGAAACAATTTTATAAAAAAATTTTTTTTTTGTTCACAAATTCAATGAAAATTTCAAAAATCCAATAAAAACTTTACGAATTTTGTGAAAGAATTTCTTTGGAATTGATTCAATGGCTTTCATACGTCCGTAAAAACATTTCAATGGATTAATGACAACATTTTTTGTAAAAAAGCGTATATACACAAATAACGGGTGTTTTTTTTATAGAGTAACACAAGTTTAAATCATAATAAAACAAGGAAATATATATTCAATATCAATGAAACGGGATTTATTTGAAAAAAAATTTTATGAAATTAATTTTCATATATGATTTCTGTCACGTGGCCGCCACGTAAAAGGCGCAATCTGGAAAACTATTTTCAACAAAAGTGGTGACAAACACTATATACACATGAGCACTGATGATGAAAGTGTTGCGACTTTCGAAAACAGCTGTTCTGCTTTGCTGTGTAAGTTGAATAAAACTGATGTTGACTTTCCTTTGTGCCTTGGAATATTTATCATCATGTCTTTCTGAGATTTAAATTAAGTTCGAACAATTAGCCTATGAATCTGAAATCGATTTCATATTTTCAACACCTTTTCGCAGCATATGAGGCCGTAGTTCTCTGATAATTTCTCGATTGCTGATTTCCAGGTGTTCACACGACGTGACTTAGCATAACCTCAAAAAAATAATCCAACGGCCTTAAATCACACTATTTTGTTGGCCAACTAATTGGCCCATAATGTTAAATTATTTTTATTATTATAAATTTCATTGAGCAAATCAATTATAGCGCCCGCTGTGTGGCATGTGGCTCCGTCCTGTTAGAACCACATATCAGCAGGACTAATGCCACGTAATTGAGGTACGAAAAAATTTCCAATCATGATCCTACACCGTTCACTATTGACAGTAACATTCTGGCCGTCATCGTTTTTGAAGCCACAGGGGAGAAGGACTCCCCAGCCAATAAAGCGCACCAAAAATTGATTTTCTGTAGATTTGTGGCTTCTTTTCAATCCAACTGCGACGATTCGGCTTATTTACGTGCCCAAATAGTTTTACTTGGTTACTTTCATGCACAACAACAATTTTCAGTTATCCAACCCTGGAATTGAATCTTTCATTTTGCTGGATTATTCATACAAAATAAAATATGTTGAGTAGAAAAATAATGACGATTTTATTTAGTTACTTCTACATTCTAATTTATACATAAAATTTCCAGCTCTGGAGTTGGGTTTTCGGATTTTTAATACATTTTTTTTAATACAAATTCAAATCATGTGTGAATTCATAAAGAAAAAGTTTGTTTCAGCTGGTAATTTTCATTAAAGTAATATTATAAAGAAAATAGATTTTCCAACTCTGGAGTTGTCTTTTTAAATTTCCGTTCTAACAATTAACATGTTTTCAAGTCTCTGAATAACGCAACGCTGAGTCAATTTAAAACTTCATACTAATTTAATTGGCATTGTTTTTCGATTTGTCACATTCACACTTTTAAGAAATTTCGTCATGAAAAATTAAGTTGGAAATGAGGCCAATAAAATTGCATTAAATAGTGTGCCTGTGAAAATATTAAATATTGTTATTAAGTACACTGAGAGTAATTATTGCGAGTTAAAGAAACGCTTTTCTAAAAGTTTGAAATATACCCGTAACAAACAATCAATACACTGAGCGACAGGTTCAAAATACTTTTTATTTGTTAAAGTAACCCAGAGCTGAAGTCTATTGGATTTCCTTAAAACTTTTTTATTTAAGGGAAAGCCCCAGTACGCCCATTGAAATTTCAAAAAGTGCCGCACTTAAAACATTTTTGTGCCACCCTATATAAACGTGCACTTTCCCTTTGCACTTAAACGAAACAAAGATAACTTGTCACACTTGTCAAATATTTGGCCAAAACAGCGTAACCACTAAATACTGAAGAAAAACCTTTTAATTCAGACGATTCTTTGTTGAGTTATACAGCGTTCCATAATATTGGATTTGCATGCCACTGCAAATTCGTTATGAAAGAAACTGTTCTACTCAACATGTACAAAATTTTTTTTTTAGTATTTAGTGGTCACGTTGTTTTTTGGGCAAGTGTGAATGTTCCTTTCTACATATAAAAATATTAAAGTGTTTATCTGTTTATCAATAAACGCACATACTGATTGAGGTGCCGAAATGTGGCTTTCAAAACTGAAACAAAAACATGGAAAAGCTGGATTTTAATTTAATTTTTAATTTTTAAATTTAAGGAAAAAAGTTTAAATTTCATTAATTTAATTGAAAACGGGTTTTCCTTGACCATTTTTTGTTTTCAGTCTCCTCTCACGTTTTCAATCTCTATTTAAAGTGAAATGATCCATCAATTCTCAGACTAGAGGCCACAAACCGCTGGGCCAACATTCGACATGTCTGCCACATAACAAAAATGTTTGATTTGCGTACAAAATTGTATCAAATATTTTTGCAAATAAATAACAAAACGTTTGTCAAACCGCTTGTTTAGTTTATTTAGCTCTTCAGTGAATCAAATACTCGTGAGTGCGAACCACAATTCTGGTGCCGAATTTCATTTCCAACAAAATCGTTAACTGTTGGCGAATCGTTTTACAGAAACACTTCAACACATTCCATTACAACTTAAACAATATGGTCGCTGGTGTTGTTTGCTTTTATTAATAACTGTTCGTTTGACTATTTAACGTTATTGACGTGTTAAGAAAAAAAGAAATTCCCAATAATAACAATAATATTTTTGTCTTACAACAACAAGCGCATGCACTTAACAATAACAGTTAATATTAACAGTCGAATGTAATAACGAGCACAGTTAAAATTCCATTTTGGTTTTCTGAATTAAAAATGAATTGCGCATATCGCTACCTAAAATGAAAAATGACTTATCGTCATATAATTAAAATTATATAAGTAAATGTAAATAGTTTATAATTAAGATTAAGTAGTTTATTGTTTTTGTTTTTTGTTTAGAAAATTGGAACTTCCTGAAGATGACCAACAGAGTTGGTCGAAATATTGGAATAAAAATATATTAAAAGAAAAATTTACCAAACCGTCAGTAGACTTCAACCACAGTTTTGCAAAGTTTCAAACTTCTCAACTTATTAAAAGACTTCCAAAAACCATCTGAGAATTATGTTAAATAATTCTCAGATGGTTTTTGGAATTACGTTAAATAATTCTCAGATGGTTTTTGGAAGTCTTTTAATAAGTTGAGAAGTTTGAAACTTTGCAAAACTGTGGTTGAAGTCTACTGACGATTTGGTAAAGAGCGCCAATGAAATGCATATAGATATTGCTCAACCACCCAACAAATAAATTTCATATTATTAAAAGAAAAGTTTTAATTTTATTTTATTATTAAAAAAGACCTCAAGCCGAAAAGGGAATAACGAACAAACAAATATATTTAAAAAGGTCTACAACAAAAATATTAATTTTTATAAGCTTCTTATTAGCCTCACTTGTCTGCTTTTTTTATATGCCTGACTCTACTTTTGTATTGTGATTCATGGCGTATACTTAATATTATTATTAAAGTTACTCATACGTCGCATGGCATTCTTACAAAGTTCTTGGTATGGTTCGTGTTCTTATCTTCGCATAATATGTAAGTATTTTTACACGATAAATTAAAAATGAAACTTTTTAAGAAAATCGTGAGTTAAAAATAAAATTTAAAAGATGCTAAAAACAATAATGAATTAAAAAACAAACTTTATTCTGAAAAATATATGGAAAACGGTTGATCCTAAAAAACATCCCTGCAACTTTCCTCTAATATTATTCGGAAAGCCATCGTAGCCTGGTTTTTGTGCTTTTGAGCTCTTCCAGCTAAAACAATAATAATTTAATTTTCAAATCAACCGATTCCCACGTAACAAGCGACAATTTAAGTAGTTTTCGATAACCTTCCATTTTGTATATTCATGTTAAGTCATGTTACGTTACTTTGCATTTCCGTTGACGATATACTCTTATCTGTAGTTTGAATGCGTGTTAACAATATTTCAAAGGAAAGGAAGGAGCACATATAAACACACACCCACATGCAGGCGTATTCATATTATTGCTTTTCAAAAGAACACTGCGAATGTGTGCAACTCTTAATCCCGTTTAATTTCAGTCATTTTCATATCGATATATACTCATGACTACACCAACAAATAGTACAACAAATACTACAACAAATAGTTTTTGTTTCTTAATATTAATGATAACTTTTGTTGCATTTTTTTTGGTGTCAAGCATACGATAATGCAAATAAACATGTAGCCGAGTGTAAAAATTGAGCGTAGACAACATTGTTTCAACTGTTTCCTGTGCGCAGGCACAGTGACAACAATTAAAATAAATTATGTCAAAAAAATAATTTGTTTTAGCCCAATCCCAGAGACTTCTAAATTGATAAGCAATATATAGGGTGTTTTTTATAAAGTGATAAAACTTTGAGTTGGCATCACTGCTTTATTTGAGCACCCATTTAACAGCTGATAGCTGATTTTTGTTTAGTTTGCTTTGACATTTTATTATGGGTCGACATACACCAGAACAACGCGTGCAAATTGTGGAAATTTTTAATCAAAATAATGGTTCTGTTCGTCAAACTTATCGTGCACTTCGTCCATTCAAAATTTCATTTGCCGATGAAGCCCATTTTTGGTTGAATGGGTTTGTAAATAAACAGAATTGTCGCATTTGGAGTGACGAGAATCCACAAGCTTTTGTCGAAACTCTATTTCATCCACAGAACATTACTGTTTGGTGCGCTTTATGGGCTGGCGGAGTCATTGGCCCATATGTCAATGGGTCAGACTGTTACTGTTGGCGAAAATTGGTATTCCAGATTGGAATACCAGTGGCGGCCACATGGCCGAAACTGTATTTAAACATTAATGTCATAAAATTTTCTATCTTCCATTGATATCAAAAATATATTCTATTTTTTATTATGATTTAAACTTGTATCACTCTATAAAAAAAACACCCTTTAAAATACGATTCTAAACAGCGTATTTGTGACGGTTAAACTGAAATGATAGACTCCATTCTAGTCATCTGTGAAACTCAATATATTTTGCTATTCTCCAAAACTCATCAAAATAATTGAAAACTTCTTTTTTAATAAATAGAAATATCGTCATCAAGCTCAAGAATTTAGGAGTTTTTTGTTCTCTAACTTTTTTAAAAAATCTCTGTCCTAAAATTTTAGCAAGAAATATTCAAAGTACTCTCGGCTGCATTTTTGCCGAACATATTTAAGCGATATTTTTAAGTGCTGATTAGTTATTTGGCAAAAACTGATAACGCCTTTTTTTGGGCATCATGCCAATATTGGGAAACTTTGGAGGCCCATAAAAAGAAAACCGTCACCAACTTGACCAAACTGAGTATAGGGTTTTACCACATTTTGATAGTAGAATCGAACCCATTTGTCACGACCCTGCACTTTTTTCACTGTTGCATAGTGTTATTAGCGATGAAATTTGCGTTCTAATTTTATCATTTTCTTTCTTGATAATTCATGATTTTTTTCCCAATATTTCGATAAACATACTCGAAATTTTAGGTTGAACATTATTTACAGGCTCAAAGTTCAAATCTGCGCATCCTTTTTTTTTTTTTTTTTTTTGATTTGCTAAAATTATAATATTTTGATTTCTTCCTGAAAATCCATTATCCTGGATGTCCAGTGTTTATTTCATGCCAAAGCTTTTGGGTATTTTCCGCAGGCTTCTCTCAATTCAGTAAAATTTCTTTTATCATTGAAAATCATTAACATTTTGAGAGGAGTGAATAAGTTTTCTTCTACATTTTTTTAAGTTAAATTTCATTTCTATTGTCCATTATTCTTTGAAAAGAGTCACTGTAACTGCTTTAAAAATTATTATTTGTATGTGTGTAACATGCACATGTATGAGAGTGTTTCCGTTTAAATTTTCTATTTGCTTTCAAATGTATTCGTTATTAATCGTTTTTATAACTTCGTGTCTTATTCTTATTTTCATCTTTAACTACCAGCATTTCATCATGTTCGTGAATTTTGTTTTTCACCATCGTGTTAGTGTTGGTGTCTAACGTATCCGACAGTTTGTGTGTGTATGCGTGGTAGAATGGTCGATGTATTCGAGCATACAAATTTGCAACTGTTGAATTGTTGGTGTGTCGACAGAGTAACGGGTATAAATAAATGATGTCGAAACGGTTGGAAAGCATTTACAGTCAATCAACAGGTTAATGCACATCGTCTAACTTGAAAGGAAATCTAACGCCAGTCAAAGCCAGCGAGAAAAATCAAAAGAGCAACAGCGAGAGTGAAAGAAGAATATTTGAAAAAAAGTATGTACATGTTAAAGTGTATGTTGGTTGTGTTTCAGTGTAAAAGTGGCAACAAGTGTTTTACTCATTTTTTTTTTCTGTGGAATTGTATTCCCCCGTTGCAATCCTGCTGCAGTTGTGTGGTGGTGCGTTTTGTGTAGCAATTTAAACCTGCGCGTTAATTGAATTTTATTTGAAAATTAATTTGTTTATTTTCATATCCTTTTTACAATATTCCACTACACTTTTAATTGCGGTCATTTTTTTGTTGGTCCAGCATAAAAACACAAACAATAATTTGATTTTATTTTTACTTATGATTTTCATTCCCAACGCAAAGGCCTCGGAGAGTTGCTGTGGTAAAAAAAATTAAAAAAAAGCTCAGAGTTTTAAATGAAATATCGTTTTGCAAAAAAAAGGGATTTTGTATTCAAAGGAAATAAATAAATTTTGCTCTTCAATCAATAAATATAAAAGTAAAAGTTTGCTTGATGTGATATTTTGCTTGGCAGTACAACGAAGTGTTTTGAAAAAACGCGGCCACACAAAAGTTTTTTGTATATTCAATTATAAAAAAAAAATTAAAATAAAAAAAGTTTAAAATAATTTTGATATTAAAATCGAAATCAGATTAATCATGAGAATGTTTCAGGTAAAAATATTGATGTTGACGGGTTTAATAAAATTAAACTGCAGATTGTGACCGTTTATTTCAATAGTGTTATAACTCAAAAGACATGGTTTTGCAGAAAACAGTGTTAAGGTTTTAAATTTACGAATAAATGAATGGAATTATGAAAATTTAATTTCCTTTTAATAGCTGACTTTATAAGAAATTTGCAAAATATTTTTGAACAGTATTAATAACGGCGGGCACTATTAATTTCAAAATCGGTTTTTTTTATATCAAATTAATGAGTGACATGTTCATGGTTCAGTTCCAAAAATTTTTTCGTTTAAAAGTGTCCTGACGAATTTGCGAGTTTGAAAGTTATCATAACCAGCATTAAGAACTTCATTATTCGTTTTAAATGCATAAAAAAGTATGGAAAACGGTTGGCCCAAAAGGTCCTGCCCGTAACTTCCCTGTAATTCTAGCCGCAAATCTATCGTAACCTGTTCTTTGTACTATGCTTTTCACCTCTTCGATTTAAAAGATTTTTATTTTAATTTTCAAATCAATCGGTTCAGACGTTATAAGTGGGAAAAAGAATCCTAAACACTAATTAATCAGATATATAAATCGAAGTTTTTAAAAAAACAAATCCTTTTTTTCAAGTTTTTTCTTTCACGATATCTTACCAACGTATTAACCGATTTTGTCCCGGTCTACGGTGATAGATTTGATTTTAAAATGTCAAGAGTTGTTTAGTTTCTTAATTTGATCGATAAAGCACTTCTTTCTAAGTTTTTCTTGTGATAATTATACAAATTTTTTTAAGGTTTAATTACTTTAATTATAAAAATAAAAAGAGGTCGAAAATTATTTTGAAATCTACCGGTTTGAATCGACTAAAATTCACTGGCTCTTTAAGTTCAGGAACAACGCTACCATTTTGGTTCGACTCGATTCAGATGACCACATAATTACACACACATACACATACATACACTCACACATTTATGCAGACATTGTGATGGGCTATCAGAATTAGTCAGGAAAGCTTTCTGGGACCTCAAAACCTCGAAATCGGATAAGAACTTGATTTTTTTCAAAACGCTGTAAAACTAATAAGTTCCCAATTTTTTAAAGATGTCAATTTTCTTAGCAGGAAGTACATAAATATATTTTGTGAACAAAAACCAAAATAGTCTCCAACATATTTTAGACTTAAGGGTATTTTTTTTTTCATATAAAAATATTATTTATTTGTCTATATTTCACCACTTCGTTGTGAAACTTTTTTAAAAAAATTCAGAATTATTATGAAATAAAAATGCCTTAAGCTTAAAGATTATTATTATTTAAAAAATTTACATAAAAAGACTGGAAAAATAATGAAACGGCAACCAGGGACTTAAAAATAGTGTGTGACCATCAGTTTGATACAATTCTCGTATGCTTTTTCATAATAAAATTGGCACAACAAGAAACTGTTATCACATTCTACTTAACCCTCTAACAAGAGGTAATAAATAAATATATATTACCACTATATAATAAAATAAATGAGTAGTGACGATGAAAGTGCAGTGGCTTTCGAAAACAGCTGTTCTGCTTTGGTGGGTAAGTTGAATAATCAAAATTATTTCAACTTGGCCTTTTGAATTCAGCACGCTACGAATACTAGAATTTTTAAAAATTGAATTTAAGTGATGAAATGGAATTTAGTTTTTTTCTAATTTTTCTATAAATAATATTTTTTTATAAATAATACAGATTTTCTTGAGCCTGTATATTATATATTTATAATTTATTTTCAATATTTTGTTAACCTATGGTTAATACTTTTATACTCTTTATAAGAGTAACTCCCCGCTTGTGATAACTTTGTCTAAACTTATGGTGCTTTCATGGCCGCTACTGATCAATTTAAAAGCTCCTCCGTACTTTCGTTTAGAATGTTTGATATTATTCTACGAGAGCACCTCCCTTTGGCCTATTCATATTATTGCATGATTTGGAGAGTACATGATATGAAATCTAGCTACAGTTCCAGGGATAACTTATCCAAATGGAGGACGAAATACGCCCTGAAAATCACAGTCTTGTATAAAATCCACAAGCTTATGATCTTCGAAGTAAATTCAAAGCGTTAATTTGGAAGCGTTAATCCAACGACTCCGATGGTTTCCTAGAATAAACTGATCATAACTGTTGAAGATTGAGTCGGGGTATGAGAGTTCTTTCGACACTTAACGCTTTCGAAAGATTTGATGGGTCACACTATTTATTTCAATTTATATATTCCAAATTTAACTTCTGTTATATAGAAACATCTGCTCATTAACTGATTAAGCAAGTGACGTTACGAGGATTTGATGATGAGGTCCTTTACCGGTTTAGTATTAAAAGCAATTCTCGTATACAATTTCTTCATAAAAATTTTTATAAATAAAAGGGAAGTATTTTCATATTCAGTCGAGCCACCAGCACTGTTGTTAGAGTGTAGTGGCTTTCGAAAACAGTGCTGTTTTACTTTCCTGTAAGAAATAAATTGATGTTCATGGCCCCATTTGATCCCTGGATTATTTGTCATGTCTTATGAAGAGTAGGCTTCCAATAATAATTGTTGTTTAATTTATTTGATGCCATGAAATCTAAAATTACTTCTGCCCGTAGTTAATCAATGAGCTGTTACAAAAGCGAAAGATTGGATTTTTGAAAAAAAATCATAATAAAAATAATTTCTTAAATTTTCAATCTGCAGCCTCTTATTTAAACAAACTTTAATTTTATGTTGCTAAACTTTCACCAGGGATTCGTTATTAAAGGAGATGAATTAAAAGAAGGCTACGATTTTTCAAAAACGAAATAAAAATTATGATTAATGATCTGTGGTTTTCTAGAGCGTCTATTAATTTCATTTTATTTTTCTTTCTCAATGACAAATAACAGTCGAAATGTCTTACCCAAAAAAAAACAAAATAGAGTAAAATTTGTTTGTCTGTATGTGTTTCTTAATAAAAATGGTGGCAGGCATTGAAAATCAGTGAAAATACAAAATATGGAGACTTCCTGCAAACCCACCAATTCGTTCAACTTCGCTTCGCTTCACTTGAAAATTGTATATTTCCAAACAGTTTGGTCAGTTTAATGTTTTTCCTGCCAGTTAGTGTTGGCATAATGAAATGATTAATTATTTTATTATTTTAATTTAAAATGCTACCAACAACTTTTTAAACGCAATTCCATATTCACACCTGCGGTGGTAATTGATTTTGTATGCAGCATGAAGTGCATTTTGCAAATTTATTTGCTTTTTACCAGCTCTATTATCTGTATATAAAACAGTCATTTATAAAATTGTTACATTTAATTTACAAATTGAAAATTTCTCAAGAAGAAGAAGGAGAAGAAGCAGCAGATATACAAGATATTTGGTTACGATAAACACTCAACGTGAGTGTTCTTAATGCACAACTTTTGCAAATATTTAAAATATATATTTGAATGAATGAACAGACACATACACACACGCACACAAACACACACACAGACAACTTCCACTAACCTTTTGAAAATTAAAAGACAGTCGAAGGAAATAAAAGAAGTGTGACAGAGGAAACATATTTGACTGAAATAACTGCGTGTAACTTTCATGTTGACTGTGTGGATTTTGAGTTGTTGCTGTTGAACTGCTCCATTTTAAAGGTCTGACATATTTTGTAAGAATGGGGGAGAATTCTAATGCATTTTGTGAAACTAAGTTCACAACTACACCCTTGTGATGTGTGAATATCCCAAACAGTGTTCGAATTGATGAATATTCGTGTTCACTATTCACACGAATTTTATACGAAAATTTTCTATAGAAAAATATAAGAAATACTTTATTTGTCACAGATAATTTATGTTTATATTATTATATTTCCTTGATTCTCACACGAAATCATCAGTGGTCTTGAAAATAATTCAAAAATTATAAAAGCACAAACTGTCTAAAAACAATTGAGAATTACAAAAGAAAAAAAAGCAAAGCAGGTCTTGAAACTTTGAGAAACTCTAATAAACATAATTTTATTCCACCTGAATCTATTTTGCATTCTTTGCAAGTTTTCATAAAATTAGATCCACGAGATAAACATATAATTATTTAAAAACCAATAACAATAATGTGGTACACTTTTAAGTATCTTATCGTCCATTAATATTTTTGTTTCATACATTTTTTGAAAGGTATTTTTGTGTAGATATACACAACATAATTAAACATGGTAAATTCTTAGCATAAGAGATTATATGCGCTTTTAAACTTGCTTCAATATTGGACAATCTCTGCACAATTTGTTATTGCTTTCTTAAATTTTTTTGTGGAGGGAGAAGGAACTCTGAAAACATTTAAAACTCTCCTTGATATGGAAATGAACAGTATATGAATCTATTTAAGTTAATTTTAATTCTTCATAAAATTATTTTGCCAGAGCGGAAAAATAATTATTTAAAAAACATGTAATTCAAATAGTGTGATACACTTTTCAGTATCTTATCGTCCACCAATATTGATGATACGTACAGGCTTTGAAAGGTATTTGTGTGTAGAAATGTACAATATAGAGTCCGTCATACGCGTCATGCTTTTTACATCTGACATGTTATATTTCAAACTGCAAAAAACATACACACATGTCGTGTGTTACCTTTCAAAAATTGTCTGCTTAGAAGTCAGACACAAAGCCGTGTAGCGTGTTATATTTTCTTCTGCCAAGCCTTCTGACATCAGCTGATTTTATTACGAAAAAATAATAAAAATAATTAAAATTTTTGTTGCTCATTATTGCGCGTGCATTTTGTCACAAGTGGTGCTATCAAATGGAAATGTGAATTATACAAATAAAAGTATTATTTTTGTGATTTTATTTTTATTGAACATTTTTATTTTTGCTATATTAATATTTGTATAGGCTAAATTGTTCTAACTTAGTTAAAATCTCAGAAAGACATGATGATAAATATTCCTAGGAAATGGTAACACAGGTATTATAACACACAAGTGTTAACATCAGGTTGATACAGTTCTCGGATTGTTTTTCATAATAAAATTTGTGTAAATAGAAAACTGTTATCACATTCAACTAAGCCACCTAAACAGTGGTGATAAACACAATATACACATGAGCACTGAAGATGAAAGTGTAGCGACTTTCGCAAACAGCTGTTCTGCTCTGCTGTGTAAGTTGAATAAAACTGATGTTGACTTCCTTTGTGCCTAGGAATATTTATCATCATGTCTTTCTGAGATTTTAACTAAGTTAGAACAATTTAGCCTATACAAATATTAATATAGTATTATTTTTATTATTTAACTAAATATTAATTTCATGACATCATCATTTAATTCGACATTCTGGTTGGGCTGGCTCAAGGAAGCAAGTCTCTGATTGAGACATGGAAGCTTTAACTTAAATAACGCTACACGCTACAATCGTACTCTCTTTTTTAAGTGCAGAAGAGGTAAAGAATAAAATCGCCACAGAAAATTCCTGATCATTCTTCATCAGTCGTGTCACAGCTTTCTCCTCATTTTATGGTATCAGATGCAATGAATAGGTTTCATATTCGAAGGTTGGTCGGAGTAATAATGAATAAGGGTAACGATTAACCCTAGAGTACGTCTCTATAACTTTCCAAAAAATATTATCGGCAAATCTATCGTAACCTGGGGGCAAATTACGGCATTCGATACGATTCGAAATTTTAAAATATTTCCACATAAACTCTATTGAAATATTTCGTAATTTCGTTCGATAACGCGTGCTGTAATTTGCCCCCTGGTTCTTGCGCTATTCTATGCTTTTGAGCTCTTCGAGCTACATGGAAAGCGGTGATTGATGTAGTTTCCAATCACTATAAAAGAATCGAGAATGCTAACTGATCAGATCTATAATTTCAGAGTTTTAATTCAAATAATTTTTTTTCAATATTTTTTCGTTCACTGTATCGAAAACCGGACTAACCGATTTAACAGTTTACGCTGATAAGTTTGTGATGTCGATCAGTGGAGCTGTTTGAAAATAGTTTCTAAAAATGGTTTAAAAGTTATTTTTAGACCCCCGTTTAAAAGTTATTCTTTACAAATTCTTTTTTTTTTAAGTTTGATATGTATCGGTTCTTATCGGTTTAAATTCACAGGCAATAAAACGTTCTTCAGAGCACTAGCAGGTTGATTCAATTCGATGTTACACACACACACACACACACACGCGCACACACGTGCATACAGAAATAGTGACGGTTTCTCAGAATTAGTCAGGGAAGTTTTTGGGACTTCAAAATGTGGAGATCTGATGAAAGTTCGATTTTTTCAAAACGGTACGAAACCAATAACCTGCAGATTTCTTAAAATTTGTAACTTTCCCTAGCGGAAGTTAACAATTTAATGGCTTTAATAAAAATTTTTTGCATAAAAACCAAATGATGGATGGCTTCAGTAATAATTTGCTTAATCACCGAATTTGTGAAATTACTTTGTACGCCATATTAATGTCAAAAATTTATTTGTATACAACAAATTAATTTTTGGAAAAATATTTGGCCCTATTTTTAACAAAATCACTTTGTTGTAATAAAAAAAGCATTTAACATTTGAAGTCTTCTTTCTTCCTCAAATAGAGATATTTTTTTATATATATTTTCCACTTACGAACAACATTCGATCATAAAATGTCCAATAAATTGAATATTAACGTGCAAACAATTATTTATATCGACTCTACGACGAGTTTGTTGCCAAGAATAAATATTCAGAAGTACATGAATGCAAATGTTCAACCACTTGCTCGTGCATTAATCATTACACACATACAAACAAACAAACTTATCAATTAGAAACATTTTAGCATTTCAATAAAACAACAGCAATAAAAAGTAAAAATATTAAAGGCTGCCTGTCATAACGAACTTGACGATTTATGGAAATGCCGAAGTGTCTTTTTACATTTTTCTGTTCCTCAATTTTGTACACACATTTTCAGTTCTTCCCACCACCACCGCCGCCAACACACAAACTCTCACTCCCTTTGATGGGGATATCAACACATACAATCTAACGCCCATGCTAACACTTTTCGAATAGCAGTCAAGGAATTGCTAATACTTCCATGAATTTGTGATAAGATAAGCAATCAAGTCTTTACAAACGTTTATTTCTCATCATGTTCGCAATCTGTATCGACAGCGACGACTTCATCCACACCAGCAATTCCCAAAGGGCTCTGTGATGTCCCTCTGGGCATCTACATTCAGATGGGACGTGTTTTTGGAACATTTTAAGTTCTCAAAGATTAGAAAAATTATTTATACTGCCGACAGCGATTGTCATTAACAGGAACTGCAGAGGGCAAAACAATGCTCTTTTTTCCCATTCCATCAGGTTCACAGGAGGCAGTTTTTTCTCCCGAAATTGTTTTCAAATCCCTATCGAAACTCCCTGATTGTTCAATCAAAAAGAAATCCTGTTCAAACTCCAGTCAACAGAGTTTGAACAGAGTAGTATTAATGCCCTCAGTGCCGGTCTAGGTTAGGTTTAAAGGGCTGCCCGCAACGTAACGAGAAAGCACTCGAAGATCATAAAAGGCCAATTGTGATGCCCAAAGAATCACATCCTGCACAATCCTTATAAATGAAGTACTGGTTCCTGAGAATCATCCAGAACTTCTAACAAAGCCTGCATCCCTGAGGCAGTCAATATCCAGCAGGAAACGAGAGCCTAGATGCGCTCCTGCAGCGTCGGGCAGTCACAGAGAAGATGATATATTGACTGTTCTCCTTTGCCGTTGAAGCAGCTCATGCAGGGATCATTGTGGGGAAAGCCTAAATGATCTGACATATGCCCGAACGCACAGTACCCGTTCATGGCTAAGCCGTGCCAGTAAATAAAGAGGCATGGTCATCAGCCCTCGCGAATAATTCTATTTCTATGTTTTAAAATTAATTATATTTCGCTACAATTAATCTATTTCTATTTACAGTGGAAAAAACTGTTTTCTTTTAATTTTAGGACAATCAAATATACGAGGTGTGTTAATAATATGAGCTGAGTTCTCGAATTACGAGGACTAATTAACGTTTTTTTTTTGTTTTTATGTTGGTACACTGGAAGAGGGGCAGATATATTAGTGGGATGGTCCTGTCCAATAATAATTCTGTCACATTTGTCGTGAAGAAAATAGGGAAGAGACAGTTTTCAAATTGTTTTGTTAATGTCTCTCGAGACACAAAACTTTTAGGCAACCATGTACTGGTCGACCTTTTCAAAGTTATCAGACATTCATCACAAACATCTGGTCAGATATGTCAATGCGACAGGCTGGCTAGAGCACTAACAATCCAAAACGTACTTGTTGACGAAAATGCTTATGTTGACATTGTCGAGTATAGCGAGTGGCCTGTCAAAAAGGAAACTTTTAGGTGCTCCAGTTGTTAAACAATTCATAGTGAAAATATAAAAAAAACTTTCGTTACATAAATGACACTTCAGATGACAGATATTTAACAGCTGATAGCCTTGCCAGACCGTCCTAAATTCAAGGAGTTGCCAAAGAGATGATGTACAAGAGAGTACAACGAACAAGTTTGGCGATCTCTGCTCTAAACATTATCATGATTTTTATGGTCAGAACGATGTTGAAGCTAATGTGTCCATGTAGTTTATGGCCTACACCAGAAGCTGACTGTATCTCTATGATGTTATAAAAAATGAAAGAAATATGTTGCTTGACATGATATACGACCACTCAACAAAATCGATACGATTGCAAATGTTTGTTTGTATTGAAATATTATTTGCTTGATGCATGAATATTCATGCACGATGATCGAATAACATTTTGTTGGCAAATGCTTTTAAGTTTTCTACGAGTGTACAATTTTAAGAAAATAAAACACAAAATATTTATTTAAAAAAAAATGTACACTCTTCTAACGGAAACTGCTTGTTCTGCTGCGTCCTTTGGCGGTTGCTTAAAAATTAAGGTATCCTGTTGAAAGTGTTTTGTTTTAGAGATGAAATAATATTTGGGATGGTTTAAATTTTATTATTGAATGCCACTCTAATGAAGTATTTGACTCAATTTATTTCATTTAATTCAACATAAAATATTATCTTAGAAACAACACATTTCAGTGACGCTAATCAAACAATAATTTTCCAGACAGAATAAACCAGCAAATTTCAGTGTAAGAAAAATTAATTTAAAATTTCAAACATTTTTTATTTGCCTGCATATTTTATTAAGTGTTTTTTTTATCATATTAAAAATTCCCACACATTTTTAAACTGCAAATAGAAATTTGTGGTATCCAAAATTATTTCATTGAAATGCAATTAAAAAATTTAAATAAAAATCCATGCAACGCTCTGACTTTAGTTACAGCTCCTGCTTCTGTCAACACTTGCTGGCCACTTCCATGATATTAGCTCGAAGGTTTTTTTAAATTTTTGCCCACGCTATTCAAATACATTTTATTCCACCGCAAACTAAATAGTTTCAAATATCCTGGCAGTTAACCAAATTCGTGCTTAAATATCATGAAATTTTTATTAATTAACTTAAAAAACTATTTTTGTACGACGTTCATGAAAACAGGAACACATGATATTAAAAGATTATATAGTCACGTGAAATCTAAAAGGCCGTTGTAGTGCATTCACAACAGCAAGAAATCTGACCACCATTTACAACAGCATGAAATCTTCACCAAAAAACATTTTTTATACGGCATTCATGAAAACAGGAACACATGATATTAAAAAATCATATAGTCACCTGAAATCTAAAAGGACGTTGTAGTGCATTCACAACAGCAAGAAATCTGACCACCAGTTACAACAGCATGAAATCTCCATCAAAAAACTTTTTTTAATACGACGTTCATGAAAACAGGAACACATGATATTAAAAAATCATATAGTCACCTGAAATCTAAAAGGACGTTGTAATGCATTCACAACAGCAAGAAATCTGACCACCATTTACAACAGCATGAAATCTCCATCAAAAAACTTTTTTTAATACGACGTTCATGAAAACAGGAACACATGATATTAAAAGATTATATAGTCACGTGAAATTTAAAAGGCCGTTATAGTGCATTCACAACAGCAAGAAATCTTAATCAATATCTACACCATTTACATTTGCATTTTGTTACATGCGAATATATCAAGAATTTGTTTCAATACCAAATTAAATTAATACAAAACGAATGTCAAATAACATATCGCACACGAAATCATAAAGAGTGACAATTCGCCATTAAATTTTTTTTTGTGGAAATTTAACTTCTTATGCCCATAAAAGTTTTGTGTTTAACAAATTTTTAGCCGCATTCACTTTTAACTGAAAAGGTCTAGTTTTACTTTGTCACTGGTAACCTTTTCCAATTTAGCTGGCGATATAGCAAATTTTTTTTTGCGGTACAATTCACCACAATTTGAAATTAAATACACAGCGTTAGTGTTGATTAGATAAATATAGAGTTAAAAATAAAACCATTCTGACTGAATAAAATACTTCAAATACCACAACTACTTCATTAGGGTTAAAACATGAGCCAGAGAACACGAGTAAACAAACGGAATTGAATGATGGTAATAAATATGTCTGCTACCCAAATATATTGTTTACAACAACGCGGTGTAAAAAAAGAGTTAACAAGTGAACAGTTTTGGCTTCGTGAATAATAGAATTCCAAAAGCTCTTCTGTTGTTAGTGGGGACGTGTCACAATTCCGATTCCTGGACAGTTCCTAAAATTATGAATTACATAAATTGAAATGGTGTAAATTACACTGAAAAAAAGTTTACCCTCAAAAGCTTGCAGAGTGAATAATCATATGACGAAGTTATAGTTTTGCGTAGAAAGAACTTTTATAAAAAGAAATGGGGTTCGGACCGAACACAATATTTCCCTAGTATTTTATAAAAAAAAAACTTTTATATTCAGATTGACAGCATTTCGCACAAAATCTTGAGCAGAGTACAAGATTCAAGCCACAATCATAGTTGAAGCAGCAGAGCTGTAAATGAATGATTCATTTTTGATTTTAATTCTTTACGAAGTAGCTAAATTTCCAAACTCTTTAATTTTAATTATATGCTGATTCTTTTTTCCCAAAATCTTACTAAAAATTCAATTCACAACAAAAAGGAATTGATTGAAATTTTAATCAATTCAAACAGAAACATCAATTCCATTTTGAGTCCAAATTAATTTGTAGAGCGAATTCTACTAATTCGTTCTTAATTCAAATGAATTAGTTAAAGTGAATTGAAATTCATTTCCAATTCATTTGCATTGAATTAGTTGAAATGAATCGCAATTGAATTGAATGACATCAAATATGCGTTGCAATAAAAAAATTTAAGACCGGATTTAGGGAGAATGAAAAATTCAAATTTCTCTTACCAAAATTATAATATTCAGTGTAAACATTTAAAGGCCTCGTCCTGTCAAATTTCAATTCAAATCAAATATGAACGGCTAATTATTTTTTCTAATTCATTTAAAATAATTAAAAATTAATTTAATTCAAATGAATTTCAGTTCACCTTATCAAATTCATTTGAATTGGAAACGATTCATTTGAAGTCACAGATTCATTTGAAATTAAAACGAACCAATTCATTTGAATTTGAAAGTGAATTGAAATTGATTTCCGATTCATTTGAAATGAATTAGTTCAAACTAATTTTGATTGAAATGAATGAAATCAAATATGAGTTGCAATCAATAAAATTCCAGAGCGGATTTAGGGAGAATGAAAAATTGAAATTTGTCCTGCCAAAATTTAAATATTCAGTGTAAAAATTTAAAGGCCTTCTGCTGACAAATTTTAATTAAGTCAAATGAAATGGGTTGGTAATGAACTGCTAATTATTTTTTCTAATTAATTTAAATTAATTCAAAATTAATTGAATTCAAATTAATTGGAAATGAATTTTCATTCACTTTATCAAACTCATTTGAATTGGAAACGATTTGAAATTCATGTCACAGATTAAGTTGAATTGAAAACGAATCAATTCATTTGAATTTGAAAATGAATTGAAATTCATTTCTACTCAATTCGTTTCAATTGATTTAAATTTCATTCAATTCTTTTTGCATCAAATTCATTTGAATTTGAAACGAATTGCAATTCATTCTACAAATTAATGTGGATTTAAAAAAGGAATTAATGTTTCTGCAAGATTTTTTTTTTAATTGATTCAAATTTCATTCAATTGTTTATTGTTGTGAAATGAATTAAATCAAAATTTGCTAATTCAAAAATGAATGATGCATTTAAAGCTCTGCTAAGCAGCAGCCTCTTAAAACCAGCACAACCTCCTAAATCACCAAACACCAGGCTTGGAGTTCATAAATTAAAATTCACAACAGAAAAATATTATATCAACAACATTTTTTGTTGTTGTAAATTTTGCTGGTTGTCACACTTCTTGTGGACAAATTAGTATTCAAATAAAGAACTTTTGGAAAAAATTTAAAACTTTCGGGTTAACAAGAAGGAAGAAATAAATTTGGAAAATAAAAGTTATTGAATTCAGTAACCAAATAAAAATTCCTAAATACGCGTATTTATGTATTGAGTCGTGTGAAACAGTTTCTTTCATTAATATTTGCGAATGTAGTGGGTGCCTCTTTCTGCTTGAGGTTGCGATGTGTGTGTGTGTGTGCATGTGTAGGAGTGTGAAAAATGTTAACGGTACATGAGCTGCTCGTGCATTAATGCTGAAATCGTTGTTGCTTTTTGTGTCAATATTTATTTAGCGCCTTTTATTCCTACAAAAAAAATTGTTTTTTAAACTTTTTAAAAGTGTTTGTTATTTATGCTGCGGCAGTGCTCAACTCTTTCCCAAAACTTTTTAAAAAAACATATTTTCTTTTCACGTTTTGCCCACAGCATTTGTGGTGTCATAACCTCAGACCAGTTACGAAAGCGGCAATTCAAGACTGTTTGTCGCCGAGTGGAATAAATGGGGAAATTCTTGTGTATGTGTGGGTTTTCTTACATTCAGTTTTGACATCAGGTATGGAAAATGGTTATTTTAAAATGTAAGTTTTTTTATTTATAATTCATAGTCTTTGGATATTTTTTTTTGATCTTCCCGCTAGGAAAATTGAAAATTAAAAATAATTGGGATGTTACTGGTTTTACCTCGTTTTGAAAATATCAAGTTCTCATAAGATCTTCACGTTTTGAAGTTTTAGGAAGCTTCCCTGAAAAATTCTGAGATCCCATCATTGTGTGTGTGCAAGTGAGTGTCTTTTGAACCCCTGATCCCAACTAAATCAAATTTTTTAAATTCTGAAGAGTGTTTCTGAACTTAGATTTGCTGCGAATTTGATTCGATTTGAAAAGGGAAATTTGAAGGTATCAAAATAAAGAGGCATTTTCAAAGTGTTTTTCAAAACAACTTTTAAATGGCTCCGCCGATCGATTCCACAAACTAATCAGCTCTTGATATTAGAAATCTCGTCGATTACAGGAAACCGGTTCAAAATCGTTTCATCCGTTTGTGAGATGTCGTGAAGGAAAATATTCGAAAGAAGTGATTTTTTTGAGAACTACTGATGTTCACATATCTGATCAGTTAGTGTTATCGATTCTTTTATATTAATCGAAAACTACATCAATTACCATTTATAACGGGGAATCGGTTGATTTGAAAATTACAATATTATTTCAGCTCAAAGAGATCAATGACAGTACAGCACAAAAATCAGGTTAAGATATTTTACGGTTAAAATTAGCGGGAAGTTACTGGGGTGGCCTTTGGGATCAACCATTTCCCATATACTTTTTTTTTTGGTGGATCGATAATTTAGGAATATCTCCCGGAACTGTAAAAAGAAGGGGAAGGATAGTTTTGCCTGGACAGATGGGGGAAGATGAGAAGAGAAATATCTTTTAACTTTTACTTCCCCGGCGAAGTTTCACTACAATGCCCGAGCTTTTACGGATGAAATCTGAACAATGTAACGCAGATATATTCACGATACAAAACAACATTTTTATATTCTATATAAACAATTTAATTATTTTACACTCAATTTTGATATGCAAATAGTTCGAACCCAGCATCATTGAAATGGAATTGTACTGAACATCCCAGGCCTGATGCAAGTTCTTTGAATAGCACTAAATTATTCATGTTATATGTTCTTCAAACATATTGATAAATTTAAATACTTTTACATGGCATAGCCGCCAGCAGGCCGGACACAAATAAAAAAAATATGTTCAAGTTACTGTACAAATAAACCAATAATCTCTCAAATCGTGCCTAGAATGATGTTTGAACACATACTATTAAACGCGGGTGTGTGTGGGTGTAAGTTAAAAAAATATTTGTAATTTAGAAGCAGCTAATAAATTGATTTAAAGTTCTTAGCAACTTTTCCAAGCTTTTTCTTTAAAATTATACAATTTTTGAAGCCCGCAGTTGGTTATTCTAAAAAAAAAAAAACAATTCGGGCTTCATTTCTTCTCCCAAATATATTGTACTTTGAAAATTTCAAGTAATTGCAACCCATCCCACTGTGCATTAGCGGCGTAGCCGTAATTTGTAAGCAATTTGAATATCAACTACTTTGTACCTACACCAGCCTGTGGTCTGCGCTATTAAGAAATGTTTTTTTTTATTTTTCTAAACATTTCACACTTAATTTCGGCATAAATATTTAAATTTTGTTTAGTTGAAGCGCGCGGTCGATAAACAAACAAAAAAAAAATATGAATGCGCACGACTTTAAGCATAATTAGAAGAGCTTAAGATGTTGGAATAAATAATACAGAAGAGGAATGCGAATGGAAAATGTTATTCTTGGGATTGTTTGGAAATTGGAAAACAATTGTTATGAAACAAAAATGTTTTGGCCATAAAATGCTACAAACTTTCAAAGCAGAATCTATAAAATATTTCTAATAACAAAAATAAATTTTAAACAGCAGAGTTTTTTTATCTGAAGTGCTGAGTCCCAAGCGAATCGCCAAGGCAGTTTTTAACTCCTCGTGCAAAACACTTTCAATTTAATTTTCAAATCAACCGAGTCCCACGTGGTAAGCGGCAATTGATTTAGTGTTGGATTTTTATAAGAGAACTGAGAACATTAACTGATCAGATATATAGTTTCGGAGTATGTGAAAACGATCGGTGGAGCCATTGAAATGCTGTTCTAAAACAGCTCTTTCAAAAGAGCCTTTTTCTAAGATTTTTAGAGATATTTTGAAATCTACCGCATCGAATTAGTTCAAATTCCCAAGAAAACTAAGTTCAGGAACGCCTCTTTCGAATACTACAAAAAAAAAAATAAAAAAATCGGGAATACCTGCTGATCAGATATATAATTTGGGAGTCGAACAATAAAATGTCCTTTTTCGAATTTTTTCACGAACGGATTAACCAATTTTAACCCTGATTTGCAGTGATCGACGTGGATTTTGACTCTTAAGAGCCGATTAGTGTGTGGAATCGATCCGTAAAGCAGTTAAAAATGCGTTTTTCTAAGTATTTTCAAGATGTCTTGAAATCTATCGGTTGGATTCGGTCAATTTACAGCAAATTTAAGTTCGGGAATGCTCTTTAGAGCGTGGCCATTGATTGGTTCATTGGATTTGATTTGGTACATTCAATAGTTATTAGCGGGCCACACACTTTCACAAACACATATACATACAGACCTAGCGACGGGCTTTCAAATTATTCAGGAAAGCTTCTTAGGACCTCAAAACGTGGATATCGGATGAGAAATCATTTCTTTCAAAACGGAGTAAAACCAACAAAACTTTAATTTAAAATTTTTCTGGCGGAAAGCTAAAAAAATATATGAAAAATATTTGGTTTCGATCGATATCGAGTATGATAATTTGGTCCCAGATGTCGTCAAGATCGATCATTTTAAAATTCCGGTAATTGGACCAGCTTCCATGTTTTTTTGATTGTGAGTTCTCACTATATCATTTTTTTTTATGAGTGAAATTACAATTAAAAATAAGTCAGTGTAACGAATGCAATTCCACGAAATAGTTGGCACTCTTCAAATGTAAAAGGGAATGTTAAGGGTATATTTCGAAGAAAAGTAAAAGAAAAAAGCTTAAGCACAAGCAACTTGCAAAAACGTATCCTTTTATTTTTATACTTCATGTTAAAATACTCAACCGCATACTCGTGTAAAAAATTCTTCTTCCTTCTATTTATATACAAGTCTTTATCTCACGACGTTCAAGAACAATGAGGCTTTCAACTTGTCATTGTATTTCTAGTCAAAGCATTTGAAATTCATGATTAAAGTTCATTGATTGTGAATTGTTGTCAGTTACTTATTGTTGAAGTGTAAAGAGTGTAGAGCTGCATATTAAGTGTAAGAAAAAGCTTTTGGGCTCAAAAGTGAAGTGCATATTAGGTGTAAAAAAAAGCTTTTGGGCTCAAAAGTGAAGTAGTTAAATTGGGTAAATATTTTAATTTTTTTTACTTAACGGTTTTGATAGAAATCAGCAAGAAATAAATATGATGATAAAAGTGTAGCGGCTTTCGAAAACACCGTTATTTTAACGTTCGTTGTAAATAAAGTGATTAAATCATTACCTACGCTCCGTTGTACATAAAAATATTTGTTATCCTTCTGAATCAAAACACGTCACGAATAAAACCCTAAAAATCTTAATATAATCAAATACTCTCCCATATTATGAATGACGACGTCAATGTCACATCAACACGACAGCAAAAAATTGTCACTTGTCATTTAATTGTGGACAATAATTAATTGTTCTTAACAGCGTTTTGGTATTCTCTAAGGCGATCCATTCGCATCAAACAATTATGGCAGCACTGTCTATTTGTTGCATCGTTATTTTATCGAATTTTCAGATATTGTCAGATGTTGCAAATGAGCAGATATTTATTATTTTATTATTCAACTTCAAAGATGATTTTTTGCTGCAATAACGACTTAAGAGGGTGCTATAATGCCCTCTTTAGTACAGGATAGTGGCACTCGCATTGACGGCATTTAAACACGCCGGCAATTAATACAAGAGCCACTTAAGTAGGTCAGAACACTTCGAACACGACCTTCAACTTCGTAATCGAGACATTAACTACTTCACAAAACACTAAACATTTTCACCATTTTGGACACAAATTGGGTGTTTGTGAAGCCCCTACGTAATTCATAGATTTCAATTTATGTCTATTTATGTACACATGCAATACAATTATATGCGTGTGTGTATACACAAATACACACACATTTATATATGCCTCCACTGAAAGATACCACCTGTACTGATTGAAATCAAGATAAATAATACATTCTGTAGGCCGACATAAATTATAACGGTTATAATTCTGTTTCATTCGATTGTATGAGAAGGCGTAACACGTGTAAATTTATTCATTTAACCGCAGTAGCGAATTCCAACAAATTTATCAATCAAAATTATAATTTACAAGTTTTCTTATCATTCGCAAAAAAAAACTACAGGATAATCAGTTATTTAAACGTACTGTTAAAATATTAAATATTTGGCAATTAAATGCGTAAATTTGTGAATATTAACAAAACTTTGTTGTTGTTACAAATTTGTACTTGTAACAATATGCATGCACTTGCATGCCCGGTGGAATAAGGAACAGTTCTGAGTGTTATTTCCCAATTTAGGCCAACATGCTGGGTTAGCAAAACTCCTTTTTTTATTGTTTCATGTCTTCATTTTGGGGATTAAAAAGCCTAAATAGTTTTATTGGATTTCTCATTTAGTTTCTTTTTTTTTTCTTAAATACAAAATAAAGTTTATAGTGTTTTTATATTTAAACTTAAAACCTGGTTTTAATATTAAAACTATTAACATGTAATTATGCGTTCACACTGCAGTTTTAATAGATTCAGATTTTAAGACTCCGTTTGTCCAATAAATGAAATCGCATAAATTAATATCTCAAAGAAATAGATGCATTTTTTGTTGTTCTTTTCTTGTATTTTTATAACTCTCAATTCACAAACTGTACTGCAGCTGTTTTGATAGTACGACCCATCGGTGTTCGGACTTGAAAGGTCGGGAGATATCTTCATCTAATTATTATTGGCCAGCAACGTTGTCGATTAAAGTAATAAAATTTTTCCAGCTGCTTCAAATTTAGGACGTTAAATTTTCATTTTACGGTTTTTTTCTTTAATTGAAGTTTTTTTTAAAGAAATCAAAATTACTTAGGAAGTTCGCATAAATTAATTTTAAAAAATATATGTAATTAATTAAGGGATTTTTTCAATTAAACTGCTTGCGCTTGTTTGAAACGGATCGTATATGAGAATAATGGGAACACAAAAAGTATGAAAGAATACAATGACAACATAAAAATATTTTTCTTGGAATATCTTTAAATTTACCGGTTCGAATCGGTTCAAATAATCAAAACGCTCTTCGGTCCAGCCGTTCAAAGGTGATTTAATGACACACTCTCAAAATTATTCAGAAATGCTTCCAAAGGTCTCAAAGCGTCAAGATTTGATCAGGACTCAATTTTCACAAAACGGGGCAAAATCAACAACTTTGAGATTTTTGAAAATTTTCACTTTTCCTAGCGGGAACTTAATTTTTTTAGTTCGTTAAAGTTCTCTCCCACGTTCTTAGTTTGCTGCGATTCGGTCAAGTCGGAACATAAAAATACCATTGACTAATACTTCGGCTTCGTATTTGCCCGAACTTTACGAAATTGGCCGATGTTCGGGATCGCACACGGACAATTTTCAAACATGGTAGATACAAGTAATCAATTCATACACCAGCGACAGTTCCTTTTTTTTTGTTGCTTTTGAAATGCACGTTGCATCAACCTTTTGCAGGTAGCGGCGGCGAACAAAAGTACATCCACCACCATCAAAAATTTTTATTAAAAATCGTGAAAAACTTATTTAAAAATGGTACCATTTTAATGAATTTTTATTAACTCTCTTTCATGTTTTACCCAGATTTGCCTATCAGCCCGACCGTGTCTATAAATATTATTTTTTGACGTTTTGGTAAATATAATCAATAAATTTTTATTCTAATATTACGAACATATTTAAACATTTTTGTATTTAAGGCCTTATTCATAACAAATATTTTATACTTATAAACAGTTTATAACGCAAATTTCGTATAGTATTAGTCTTATAAGCAACTTATAAATATCAAATCTTTTTTGTAAATAAGACCTTCAGTATTCAGTTAACTGCACTACAACTTAAAAAATTAACGCCCTGCACTGTTCAGCTAATAGTTTAGTATCACTTTAAAACATGACACTATTCTTTAACATGTTCCCCCATTAACACTCGCACGCATTATTTGGGACACATAAATTATTTGATAATTTTGACTCAACTTCATTTAAAGTCATAACTTCGCACAAGTCTTGGCCATTTATGTGTGTAACTTTAACCCACATCAATTACAGACCTTAATTGAAATGTATAATTAATAATTAAGTAGGGGTATTATGGCAAAGACAGCCTTACAAGACCACCCTTTCTTTCTCATACGCATTTAAATTTTCACGCAAATATACCACTGACAAACTGTAGTTTTTGATTGTTTATCCCAGCAGGCTGTTATCAAAAACATAACGACAATACTTTGCTTTTCAATGTAGTCACAGTGAGTTATAATATGAAGAAATCAATGTCCTTCAATCAACACCGGGGGTATATATTCACCCTACAAATTCTTTTGGCCATGATATTGTTGAGCATGAATCTGAAATCTGTTTAGGTGAATGCAATTTCACCTCAAAGTCCTTCACTTAGTGGAGAAGAAAGTGGGTCGTACAAGTCCTGGCGTAAAAGATCTGATCCAGGATCTCCTGAAATGGATGATGATTTTTTGATTGGTTCTAATAACAAAGCGGAGTGAGGAAGCGATAGAGGCAACAACGCCACCAACGGGTATCAAGTGGCATCCATATAAATAGGAACACTCTTTCTCTATTAATCTAAAAAAATATAATCACATCCTGAACTTGATATTGAATCTCGAACACTCGAATTCTATGCTAAACGATATTTATTTTTTTTAAAGTTTACAAATTTATATACTTAAAATTATATATCCATATGCAATCAATATGAAATATGTTATAATCAAATCCACACATTTTAGGGAAAATTATTCAATAAATTTAAAAGCGCGAATTCTCTTCAAATATGAGTTACTTTCCACTTTTTGCAAATCAGAATGGAAAAGGCTTATCAAATTGAATGAGAAAATATCTCAAATAAATTTCATTAGCTGTCAATCTCATCATGTCCAAAGAGATATTTTTTATTTGTATAGAAATAAAGGGTCTTCTTTGTAGAGGTATAGACATTTGAGATGAAACCCAATAGAGATTACTTCTCGTATATGACCGCCATGGCAGACGAGGACGTGGTCTATTCTGGAGATCCATTTTTCCATGACTATTTCCAACACAAGTGATCGTATGTTGGCAATAGTTTAGTAACTTTAAATTGCACGATCTTGGAAGCCGTTTCACGGGTGTGAAACGTAAAACTATACGGATACCAAACGTTTACATTCCTTCAATGAATCAGCGCCGTCTTGTGGAAGTCACAGATCGTGCACATCCTGGTTGTTCAATTTAATGAACGAAAAAAGTCAGTAACCACGGCTCTATAGCGCTCAGCATCTTTTTCACAGAATTATGGACCAATGATCTCGTCGGCCCATTAACGACATCAAACAGTCCATATTTCTAGAAGTATCGGAGTCTACATATACATTTAAAGATTATCATCTCTCCAAATACGTTAGTTTTGTTTACTGACTCATCAACTCCAAGAATAGTGATCTTCATCGCTAAACGAAATTCGCTACATATTTAGAACGTATTTTAAACACAACCATGATTTCCAAAATATACTTCCAAAATTTAAAAAGGTTGTTCTGGTGTCAGTCTTTATTCATATTAAAGTGTCAAAAAAATTAAATTTAACAAGATCACTTAACAGCGGACGAAATAGTTGCCGGTTAAACAAGTGATGTCAACTTAAAGTCTGATACATCTAAAATGAAGGATCTTTATTTGAAACAAATTTAATTCAACGAACCAGCATCATATTTAAAAAAAAAAATTATCGCTGTCTTAAGCTAAAAATTTATTAGCATTTGAAAACATAATACTTTTCCACAATATGTTTGGCCATTAACTCGCATTATTAACAAGACATTGACCTTTTCACACGATCATCGTATTATTTAATATCATAACTCTTCACAATTTTTGGCCATTTAAATGTGTAACTTTAACTCTCATTAATAACAGTCCTCAATTTAAGACTTTGTTAATAATTATGTACATGTATTATTACAAAGGCAGCCTTACCATACGCATTTAAATTTTCACGCAAATATCTCACTGACAAACTGTAGTTTTTGGTTGCCTTTATCAGCAGGCTGTTACTAAAAAAATAATGACAATATTTTGCCTTTCCTTATAGTCCCGGCTAGAATTTTGAGCAACTCGTATAATATGTACAAGGCGATTTTCCTAAATCCACATCGGGGGAGTATATTTACCCTACAAATTCTTTTGGCCATAATACTGCTGAGCATGAATCTGAGATCTGTTTCGGTGAATGCTATTTCACCTCAAGGTCCTCCACAAGAAGGTGGACCCAGTTCTTACCCTGTTGATGAGACCATGCAGATGGTAAAGAGACAACAACAGAATCCGCCAACTGTTAACAAATGGACTCGATTGAATCTCAATTATCCAGGAAAATAAGAATTTATAATTGTATTTAATACGATTCGCTAAATATATATATCATGTCTTGACGTTGATAATGAATCTTGAACGCTGATATTTGAAGTCAATATTACACAACAACTATTTCTTTTAAACTTAAGTTAAATATATATTCGCATATATCCGTAAATATTCGTTTATATACAACTATTGTGCTTTTATATAATTAAATTCCCCCATTTTATGTCAATTATATTCAATAAATCTAAGTGCATGAAGTTTTCATTTTTTCTAAATCATTTAGGATAGTTTTGAAAATCACAGAAAATTTTTTTAAATTGAAAATCAATTATATTCACACTTATGAAATATTTACCAAAAAAAAAAGCGTAACCATTAAATACTAATTCAATATTCAATAATATTGAAATTGTTTTACTAATTAAACACGTATTTGAATCAAACACTATAAATTGGTTACGCTTTTTTGGGAAAATATTTGATAAATGTGACAGTACCTTTAAGTTTGCTTTCATAATCGTTTTATTGCCGCACTTGCGTCAGAAGTTTTAGGCAAAATCTTTATTTGATAAACCAAACCCAAAACGACGGCAGAGACATCACAAGCTATCTCGCGTATGGTTTTGTTTGCAAAATATATGAAATGAATCGAGATTTGTTTCATATATTCACCATTCAGTGAATAGTTTACCAAATAAAACCAACAGTTAAAAATAAATATAAAATAAAAAATTCGTGTTTGACGAATTAACAAGCCTGTCTAGACCCCTTTGGGATCCAGCGCCCGGTGCTTAGAAAATTTGAAACACTTGACAGATGCAGTTAAAAAACCAGGGTTGCTGAGATTTAAAAAATATGAATCCTTTTGTTCCTGACTTAACACACTTTATTAGAACAACAAAGACTTGTTCGTTTTCTGGCCAACAAAAAACGCTAAAAAGAAGTTTTTAAGCGGTTATATTCGTGTCTGAATGAAATTAAAGCTTTATTGTTGTCTTGCGAGCAAACCGCTTTTCTGCCACTTTATCTCATGAATTTAGAAATAATTTTTAAATTGTGCAAATCTATATAAAAAGACCTTTTAAAAGGCATATATTTTATCAAAATTATTGGACCCTAAATAACATAAAAGTGTACCACAAGAAGTACTTGTCGTATTTGTATATGAGATGAGCAACAGTCGATTTCGAGATTATTGGAATAGATTATAAGTCAAGACTCTGCCTGTTGGTTCTGATACTGTTACGTTCAAATTCGAAAACTGTTTTGGCTAAATTATTTACTGCAAAAGAAAAAAGAGTTGATGTGTATACCTCCTGGAAAAAGAAATCTTCTCCGCATGCTGCTGGCCAAGAAAAAGGAAGTTGGTTCTCTATTTAGTTGATATTCGTAGTGACACCCTGCAATTTTGTTATAAATGATCTCCAACAACAGATGTGGAAACAACTAGATTATCCAACTACTTTTACTATTTATTGTTGGTAAGACGTGGCACAGGGGTTTTCGAATGTGTTGAGTTTGACCATGGAAATCACTGGCGCTACTCTTTAAAAAAAATATATTATAAAAAACTCCTAAAATTACATTAAAATTGCTGCTGATATTTTAAAAGTTATTAAAAATATTTATATCTATGCAAAACAAATATGTATTTTTCATTGATGATTTTAAAATAAAACTAAAATTGCACATGCCATTTAAGCCTTTTTAGAGTCATAATTAAATTAACTAATTTACACATACACGCAGAGGTAATTATATACAGACTCAAATTCATATGAACTAGGGATTATGCAGGAGAAATACTTTTATCATCGTTCATTAATAAATGAAATTGCATATTATTATAAATATTATTGTTGTCTTTTTACAAAAAAATATTAAATTTTATATTTTCAATATTTCGCCACACCTTTGGATGACCTTTTCAGAAAAAATAGAAGAGATAAAATAAATTTTCCCTAAAAAACCACACAAAAGCGTGGCCAAATATTGAATATTAAAAAGATGTTCGTAAAACACCTCAAGTTTAAAAAAATATTTTTAAAATAATAGATAGAAATCAATAATCAATTTTTTCACGGATGCAATTTTTGTCTGGTTACACTTTCTATAATGTTCACCATTTAATTTAATAGGCCAACTGCCAATAAGAATATGTTAAAAACGGTTGAACGTTAAGATCATCACTTCCAATTCCCACTAATTTTAACCTGGTATTTGTGCTGCTCTAAGATTCTGAGCTCTTCCAGCTAAAACACAATTATTTAAATTTTCAAATCAACCGATTCCTCCGCGATTAGTGCTGATGTAGTTTACGATTGCCGCAATTCGGACTAAAAATACTAAATAAATCTTCTTTAAAATTAAAAATGTTGAGCATTTTGCTGTAAAAGCTTTGACTACATTTAAAACACCAGCAAGTTAGAAAATGTTTTAAACAAAAGTGAGCTATAAAATTTAATTTATATATTATTTGTAAAACGGAACAGATGTGCAACATGGTTGCATAAGCTGTATGACTGTTCCCTCCATATCGTAATGCTATTTCAATTTAAAAATAAAGTCCAAAATTTCAGCAAGTATTTCGTTTAATCTTTCCAGTCTCTTCAAATCATTAACCGCACAATGGACAAGTCAATTATCTTAAATCAACGCTGGGTATACGTATTCGCCCTGCAAATTCTGCTGGCCATGAATTTAGTGAGCACAAATTTCCAAACTGTTTGTGCTAATGCCGTTACACCGGAAATACCCACAGTTAGCGATAATGAGAACGAGTTGATGATGATACAAGATGAGAAAGATGAATACGGTGACTTGTACTCTCCTTGGGGTAAAAGATCTCTCAGAAATGATGACTTCAATTCGGACGTAATGCCTGTGATGGTATTCTTTACGAATTCAGCTATAATGGAAGAGCTAAGCAACAGCGAAAGTGCTGAAATAAATGATGACTCTATACTGAACCAGAAAAGGGGATGGAAGAAGATGAACGTAGCCTGGGGTAAAAGACGCAACGCTGGACAATACATGAATAGAGGTGGGTCTTAAATGTTTTCATACTTTCAAATGTACTGGACAAATTTATGGTAAAATAGATTTTGTACCTTCTGCTTCAGCTACAGGTTCCTGGGGTAAACGTGAACCCAACTGGAACAATTTGAAAGGCATGTGGGGCAAGCGCTCTATTTCCAATGATATTTCGCATAAACGAGCCGCCTCCAAGGGTGGTCAATGGAACTATTTGAGAGGCAGCTGGGGCAAGCGATCAGCTCAATTTACCGAAACCAACTAAATTATGCAGGACAACAACACTAAACATTAAATATCTATGTAAAATAGTGTAGAAAAATTTAAAAATATATATAATAAAACTATAAGTGGCTGCTGGTATTTTGATAATTATGTGAAACTTTTAAACTTTATGAACAAAACGATGAACAATTACAAAAATATACAATACAAAAATAAATTTATTTCAATAAAAATAAAAAAAATATATATATTTAAATTTACTAGTTTTAAGTGCAAATATTGTCATATTTGTAATTTTAAGCGCCAACATAAATTTATTTACGAATATTTTTATTTACTAAAGAGTACCAACAACTTAAATTGCATGAAAGCCTTTAATTATGTCTACTCGTATTTAGTTCAACATTTCCTTAAATCTATTGTAACATATTAACAAGAAAAAACTCAAAAATCAGTATTATATTTGAAATTGTTTTAATTTATCTATTGTAGGGGACAATTTTGATGATTAAAAACAAACAAAAATATTGTAAAAAATATATATTCTAATTCAATTAATTCAAAATGTATTGTAATAAAAAATTATACATATTAATAACTCTCAACATGTATTAAAATTTAGACAACATTCTATTTGTGTAGGATAGATGGATGCTGAGTTCGCAAGACCTGGAAACGTTACAATAAATAAAACAAAAATACAACAATAAAAATCAAAACTAAACAAAAAATTATTACGCTGTAACATTAATAAAAGAAGCAAATCGTATAAAAGTATTTTTAAAATATTTTGAAAGAACATTTTCCGCTAGTGTGCTTCAACTATTATGACTGAATTCAAAATTTCCATTTCGATAAAACTTTAAACTTTGTCGTTACATAAAAATTGAACATCATTCAAATAACGTCTAGATTGGTTGGTTTAAAGTAGTTCTCATTGACTTTTGATTTGCGAACTCGCCAATAGAAGAGTATTAAAAGCGTACACACCTCCCTTCATTTATTCCCAGGAAAAAGTCAAATCGCCAAACCATAAAATTAGGTTTATATTTAATTTTCATAGGCAAATTTTTCGAAAAGTGCTGTTATTCAGAAAGCACAAGGAAAAGTCAACAATTTCATATATTCAACTATGACAGCAGAGCAGAATAGGTATTTTCAAAAGCCGTTACACTCTCGTTATCAGTATTCATGTGCATTTACGCTTTTCGGAGATTTAATCATCAATTGCAGGTCAAATATTAGAACAATGGCACAATAACTGAGGTAGTGAACACAAGACTACGATGTCTTAAATTCCGATGTAGACTCTGCACTCAATCATATATATTGTGTCGAATATTTCTGATCTGCATTAGTTGTGTTAATTGTTGTCGGCTTGTCTAAATAACGAAGGCATTATAGAAAACGATTAACACCGCCATGTAGCAAAACATTCACCGGACAAGTAAAAGTTAAAAATAGCTACGACCAACTTTATCTGCCCTCGTAACAAATCAACACATTTTTGGTTCCAGGAAAATTCGCTGCATATGTCATCCCCCACTGTTCGAAAAAGAAATAAAGAAGCTGGTTAGTTTCTGAAATCAATCCATAAAAACCATGAAAAAGTTGTTTCAAAAAACATTTAAATACCATTTATAATCTGTTCTTTTTTAGATTTTTTCAAAATTTAGCGGTTCGAATATGTTCTATACCCTCTCAAAATTATTCTCGAAACCTTTATAGGAACTCAGAGTGCCAAGGGTCTGATCAAAGTATCAAATTACTAGGAACAGATCTTTTACAACTGGCAGTTCTGGTTGCCTTATCTTCTCGATCATCTCTCGTTGCAATTTTTCTATGGATGTGAGAAAAAAAATGTGTATTTTTGAATATAGTTACACAGCAACACATCAAAATTTTTTCCTAGAACTATGACTGTCTTTAATATATATTCGAAGACAATTTCGTATTCACGTTTTACATAATTGTTTCGTTCACATATCACACCTTTTTTACTTCAAATGGCCGAGTAACTACCCAAAGCAAAAATATTGTGCAGTGAAATAACTGAGAAGTCTTGAAAACTGGAGGTATTTATAATAAGTGCAGTTAATATAAATGACCATCCACAAGGTTATATAAAAATTTCGATCAATTGGCAGTGGTTTACAATTGTAGGCAAATGTAGCTGTTATTGGAGATCAAAAACCCCACTACGTATCGCACCAAAAGAAGTTTTAACAGGCTAATCCTGGAATGCTTGTAAGTTTTTTATATAACTCTTCCAAATAACATAAACAGGAATGCTTTCAATTCGGACGGATGGCAAGAATTTAATTTTAATCCTTTTATTTTACGTTGTGCACATTTATAAAATAAAAAGCTGTAGGCATAATATCGTTTGTAGATATTCTAATCTAATCCGTCTTCAACGAGCGCTTCCGTAATTGTCAATTATATTGTTAATACATTAAAAAATCTACGCCAAAGCTAAAATTCGGAGTGAAGGACCCACAAGGTTTTACAGATTGTATGCACCCGTCTTCTATATGGCAAGTCGCTGACCACTATTTTATTAAAAATGTGCAAAAGTGGTACATATATTTTGCATAACCAACTCTAATCCAACACCAACTGCGTTTACAGCATCTGAGTTCTTGATAATTATAAGTATTTCCTGGTATGCAGGTAGAATTACATGTGAATTTATAAAGGAATTCATTTCAACTCATATATTAAATTAATATAAATAGTCATGACTTACCTTAATCGGTATTCAGCAGTGCGTCTTGGGCAATTATCTAAATACATGTTTTCTTCTAGCGAACTGGACAATTTTCGCGTAATGCATACATACATACAAGCATGCATATCCGTATGCTTTGGCCCAATATCGAGCAACTTTCCTTGATTGTTTAGCAGTTGTCGCAGGCCATATTTTACTTCAGGAAAATAGAGTGCGGACAAAAATAGTTGGAAAGTATAGTTTTAACACTTATCACTATGAAACATATATTCGTATTAATCTCATTTAACTTCTACACTTTTCCGATACCACTCAACTGAAACCGTATACTTACAAACACAACTATTTCTACTTATTCCTTTTTTATTTTAACAAATCTTAGATTTCCACAATGGCTACATTAAAAAATGCAAAACACTTCACTCTTATCTGCTGTAATATTAGTTTTATTTAAATTCCAGATCGTTCATTTTTCTGTATAACTAAAAGTTCTAGTTTTACGCGCGTAACTGAATAATTTTTCCAACCAGCTGTTTTTGTTTCCATTGTATAAGATTACCGGATGTGTAATATACAAATTATAAACAAATTCTGTTTCTGTGGCAGCCTCGTACTCAATTTATTTAAATGACCCCAATTCTTTTATATCCTTGGGCAAATAAATGGTCCTTGTTATTTATTTGATTGTTTTCTATTTATAAATATTGTAATTACTTTGAAAAGGGGACACAGCTCGTTAGATTCAAATAATATCATAAATTTGTTTTCTGTAACGGCATTTGTAAGCACATACATGAGTATAAATTCGAAGATTATGTAAGCACGCCACAGCACCTTCAAACTTAAAGATGTGGCACTTCTACATTTTAAAAAACTTGGCAGTACTATTAACATAACCCTTATTAACAGCTGATATAAATCCAAGAAAAGGCGCCGGCTAATGGTTTTATTTTCATACGCTTTTTGATAGTTCAGTTTTTTTTTCTGTGGTTGAGTTATAAAATACAAAATTTCGATAGCATGAATTGTATGAAATCTTATTGGTAACTATTCAAACGTTTAAAATATAAATTTATTTGACATATTTTTTTATCCCAGTACACCTTTGAAGCCAAATGCTGTAGTGGAGCAAAGCTTGGATTTGAAACTGAAAGTTTCCAAAGCTAAGTACTATTTAAAATGGGGATCATTTAATATTCTGTTATTGGCCATTCTAATGTTTGATATAAGCAACAAATGTCCATATGCTGAATCGAAATGGTATTATATAGAATATGCTGTAGCATCTATTATTGGCCTTAGCATGATGGCGTGTTTTCTGAAATATTTTCTGCTAATATTTTACACAAAACCGGTGCAGGGAACGAAGTTGCAGAAAACTCTGATGCAATTCGACGATAATGGTAAGCTGTTCTAGTTAACCAGGCGAAAAGTTTTAAAATTACATACATTTTTTTAATTGTTCGTAGATAACTCCTTTGTCACCACGCCACCCAAGAAGAAGGAAGAACTTAGTGATAATCGTCGGGATGGATATGTAAATAATACCATCCTCAGTTGGCATTCTTCATTCAATGAATGTAATTGCTAGTTCTACGGAACTTTTAAATGTTGTTCTTAATGCATCTCTGCTTTCAGCTCGTGTTGCTAACTCCCCCAATTGGAGTTATACGCGTACTACTCCACCTCGGCAAAGCTTAAGTCCACAGCAACAGCATCAATTACAGAACGCTTCTTGGGGTTCATCAATGATGAACAATTCTGCATTCAATGTTAGTGCGTTAGAAGACACTAGTTCACCGTTTGTTTCTCCCTACCAAAAATATGAAAGGGATGAAGAAATTACAGATCATATTACATTGCAGCGTTATTTGAAGTAAGTTAAATTTGTATGGCAGAATGCGAAACGTAAAATCAACTATACCAAGATATATATTTATCTTGTATATGGGAATATAGGATATAATAGGTGATTTTTTAAGAGCTTCCGCATTTGATTTAAAATAGCACAAAATTTAGGAAAATGCATGAAATTTTCGAGTCGATAGAACGATCTACATATATAATTCAAGTCTCAATGTCCAATTTTGGCATTCTCTCACCAACATGTCCGCACATGTTGTTACAGACAAAAATCAGCACTTAAATATTCCTAAAAGAATAGGATTTAAGAGTTAAATCGTACAATATAGACGTTTACTTGCCCGACCGACTATTAACCGAATTATTCTCTCAATGCGATCATGATATGTGGTATCTGTCCAGCTTTTCCATATTAAGAAGCCGTAGCGCTCGTCATTCCTGCTTTAGGCATGTTTGAAAAAGTATGGCCCAACGATACCAATTGCTTATAGCACTGCTTATGGGGTTCACACCGAATTTCACTATTGTGCTTTCTTAAAAGGGCACGAATTAATAATTAAATTTAATAATCTACAAGCTTTGTTCGGTTGGAATTCGTACTACAACACTAAAAAAGGTAGAAATAAAATTTTCTGGAAAATTTTGTTATAATAGTGTTCAATAGATTTAATAACATAAATTTGATACTGATTTACATCAAGCTGATTAACTTCGTTTTTGTTTGTTATAGAGATGTTTCCCGTAAAGAATACAGTGTGACCGAAATGACAGATATGAATCACACATACCCTCCTGGAGGTTCAATTAATTCATTTTGGAATTATTGTAATACAGCTGCTAATTTATTAAAAACATCGTTATACCAATTAGCGCCATCTCCCGGTAAGTCCATACAGAATTATCACTTGTTTCAAATTGCAAATTAATTTGAATGAAGGCCATACATAAAGTTGTTTGATTTAAAAAAATTAAATTCTAACTACAAATAAAATTTACTATATTCTCATAATTGTCGAATCCAATTTCAAAAAATATATCATGATCTCGAAATACATTAAAACAGAACAGTTTGGTCCAGTTATATCCATTATTTTCAAGTCATGCATGCCAATTATTATTATTATTCGATTTATTATTTATATTATTTATTATTTAAAAAAATTTTTTTTACGGCATTCGATACGATTCGAATTTTTAAAATATTTCCATATAAACTCTATTGAAATATTTCGTAATTTCGTTCGATAACGAGTGCTGTAATTTGCCCCCAGTTCTTGTTTCTTAACATTTCTGATGTAAATTACTAAACTAATTTCGGAAAAAATGCTACTGCTTTCTAGATTGATATTATTATTTTTCTAAATTCGTGAAGAATCAAAAATTAAGCAATATGAAAATTTTTATGCTGAATCATGATGAGTTTAAAATATATCAAAAATCTCAAAACTCAAAATATTAAAATAATGTAGCTAAATCGGGAGATGCTGTATATATATTTTTATAATTAAAATTTTGTTCAATGTGTCATATTTTACTGGGCTAATTTATAAAACACAATATTTCATACTTATAACTTTCTTATTTGGCAAATTTTTCACAAAATTTGTCAAATAAGCAGTTTATAAGCACAATATATTTTTATGAATTAGGACTAAAATATCTTCGTTAAACATTGCGAATATTTTGCTCGCCCTTCGCCTATATTGTAATAGTAGTGTGCCAAGAAGTCGTATGTGCTGTATTTACATATACGCTCTTATTTTTACTTTAAGTAATTTTTTATTTGAGTTGTCTAAAATATGTTTTTATATTGTTGTTCAACTTGAAAGTTTTTAATGTGTTAGTACGTGATATATAAAAGAAATTGTTCAGTTTTATAACGAATAAAGTCCGAAATATCATTGAGAATGGGAATAAGTAGAAAATCTTTAAAAGGGAGATAAACTACAGTGTTACAATTTAAAGGAGAAATCGATCAGAAATGAAAAGTGATAAATTTTGTTAAAAACAAGGAATTGCTTCAGCGCACGAAACAGGTCTTACAAGGAAACTCACTAATTTAATAGAGCATGTGTGTATTCCCATTATATAAATACTTTCAACATTTTACGACAGAAATATTGAAGAATAGAAGAAACCGGCAAATAAACAATGTTGGGTTAAAATAAAACCGAGTAGAAATAAAATCGAAAATTGATATTGACATGGAACATTCAAGACGTGTTTAAATATTTTTACAACAAATTGCCATGGAAGAAAACGTTCGGTATCGATATGCAGCTAAAGAAACAATCTTTTTGTACGAATTAAACTATTTTACAACAAAGCGAAATCTTGGCCGCCGAATGTCCGAGTAAAAAGGAATTATAATGAATAATGGAATATTGAAAACTGAAATGAAAAAATCTAGAAACAAACATTTATGTTTTAATCGAATTCGAGTTTTTCATTAACAATGGAATATTTAGAATATTTTTATTATAATCGTCATACTAGCAGAACAGATCAGTCCTAATTTCCTATATTAATTTTTATTTATTTCAAATATTTTCGTTGTTTTATGGCTTCTGAGATTGAGCTCTTTTTTGTTATATATGTCCGTGCAATTGAATTAATATGTAGTTAATCAATTAACAATGAACAATTAAATAATAAAATTGATAAAGTAAAAATAGTTTAATGAAAAATGTGAAATTAAAAAATCGAAATTTTCAAAAAGTGACCAAACCAAAATAAAAACACTTCATAAAAGCAAAGATATGTTTTTATAAAAATATAGATTTACTTGAATGATGCCAACAGAATGGAAACACTCTGCTTTATATGTATATAAATTTTTATTGAAAAATTACACTGGATGCTGATTACACTGAATAATTTTATCTTTGTAAATATTCTACTCTATACAGTGGATAGTATGTTCCAGCAATTAAGCTTTAATTAACTTTATGAGAAATCAATTTCTTAATTGGAAACTGCTCTGTGTTAAAACAATATCAGAATCATTTGCTACACAACCACAATTGCCATCTCAAATAAACTCCATTTGTATTCCATTATATTTCGTTATTAAAAGTTTCCTTTAAATAATTTTCCTTTACCTCATAAATTCTTGGTTTTACTGCAGCACCGGCCACACAAAGCAAACAAACATCGAAGGAGGAAGGAGGTTTAAATATAATTGATAGTAACTCTGAAGTAATAAAACGCATTTCATCGGAAAGACTTGCACAATATGTGGGCAACTTGAGGACGGTATGATTTTACATCATCTTTAAAACAAATTGACGTACAAAAACTATAACGCAACATTTATAATTTCCTTGCTGGATCTTCTTTATTCTTATATCTCTTTTGTTTGTTTGTTTTTTTTGCTGTGTTTGTCCTGGTTAATATTTGCACAAATAGTGGATATCGTTTACCATACTGCAGCGTTTAACAAAAGAAATTGGAAATATTGATGAATCATTTAAGCAACGCGGTTTCCATGATATGCAAATTGGTGGTATCGGTTTGGAGCGACTAAAGAAAACAGTGGAAAGTCAACATTTTGTTACTCTTTATATGCCCATGTTGCCAATGATAGTGCCATTTTTGGAAATGTCCAGCAATCAGGAGTATTTAGTGCAACGCATCAAGGGTAAGCGAATGAAATGGCATGAAATTTATAAGCAAATAAATAAATATTGACGAGTATATTGGCTTTGCTATCTACCTCTACCACTAGATTTGGCTAAGGGCTCCTGCATAGCAGATTATCGTTGGAATTCTGGTGCAGAATATCATGGACTTAAATGGGACAAACATTTGCCAACTGACTCGGCTGTATGTATAACACAAATGAACAAATACAATATAAATGCTTATTTATTTTGGCGCACAACTTTTGATATTATTTTTCCCTGCAGATTCTTTTCCATTTGTTCTGTGTGTATTTGGATACGCAACTGATGCCTTTACCTCAAGGCGGCGGTCGTCCCTTTTATAGTCGCTATGTTCTCATTGGTGAAGAGAAACGTTCGGCGAAAGATACGGTGGCCTTGGTACAAAATAAGGCTCATTGTGCCATATTGTGCACTAATCCTTTAAAGCCCAAATTCAATTTTATTAGTGATGGCGAAATCCACAACTGTGCCTATGACCGCAATAATCTTTTCTATGTTATCATACAATTTCTGATTTATATGCGTTCCCATCAAGAGAGTAGCTTGGAGGGTGTTAATCTTGGCAAAAGCGGCATTAACATTATGTGTGTCATAGAAGACTGATTGTGGAAATGGACGTTTGCACTACAATGAATGAATGAATGAATAAATGAATGAATGCTAAAATCGCCTGTACACACAAACGCATATACTTTTGGCTACTGTGCTCTGTCGTTAATAAACAAAACTGCTGTTGATGGTGACGGTGATGGTATGAGTGTGTTTTTTGTCTCTGTGTGTGAGTTATTTGTGTGTATATGTTTATGACATTGTGTATTTTATATTTTTTGTATGGAAGTGTTTTGTGATAAAAACACACAAAATACTTTCAGTACGCTTGAATAATTTCCTTTTCGTTCATTTCCATTCGCTATTTTTCGCTCTTTCATTATGAATATCATTATAACTTGTCAAATTTAATCATCCTTAAGAAATTTGAAACACGTTAAAATTTTTTCTTGAATAAATTCTCTTTTTTATGAAAAAAGTACAAAATTGTTTTACTTAATATAAAAAGGTTTTTAAAATTGCATTAAATTTTGTAATAATTTAAAAATATAAAGCAACATTGTGTTACGTTTTATGGCGCAAAAATAATCAATCTATTCGAAGATGTTATAGTTTATGCGAATAACGTAGACATATATGATATTTGTGAAATAGGCAGCTGCTCTTAGCTGAATAGTTATTTAGTAGGAAAAGGAATTTTGCATCAGCCTGTATGAAGCCACACGCCTAACTCTATCGTTTAAATTTTTATCGTCGAAAAATTCAAATAGGTTATTATTTAATATATCAAACAGTAATTCTGAAGGCAAAGAGAAAGAAGCGAGTTTTCATATATATTCCACATATATTTTCTGAAATTAAAGGTCTAAGAGGTAAAAAGGGGTAAATCAGGTAACCTGGGATATCACGATAAATAGACTTTTTAAAGTTTTAGAAGCATAAAATAATCGCCAGTTGCTTGGTACTTTTTTGATATGTGTACTTTTAGGTGTTAAAAACTTAATTTGGTACTTTTTTGCATTAATTAATAATTAATAATAAAAATAGTTTCAAAATTCCAAAAGCAACAATGCTCAAAAACAATTCGAAATGTTTGTGGTACTTATTTGATAAGTACTTCTAAGGGGTTAAAATTGAATTTGATATTTTTTTTGCACATCCTACATCTAAATTTCAGAAGCATACAAATTGTGTTGAAAAAAAATTTGATACGTGTTTGGTTTGGTACTTTTTTGATACACATACTTTTAGGTTGTAAAATTAAGTTTGGTGCTTTTCTTACTCTTTCAAATTATGGTACATAGCAGAAAGCCTTTTAGCGCATTTAATTCTTGAGAGAAAAATCTCGCATATGCTCTGAGTCTTTTGAATATTTTTACTTTTAAGGGGTAAAAGTTTGCCCTTATTCGGTACTTAATTGTTTTTAACTGTTTATTTCATAAAATTTACTATTTTCAAAAGGTACTTTTCAGAAAAGATAAGTAATTTGAAATGAGTAGTGAAGGTACTTTCTACAACAATATTTTTTGTTTATTTCTTTACGCACCAGCTAAATTATCAGCTGATTGAGAAAAAAATATAACTGCGATTGCATGGAAATAATAATTTTATGAAAATTATTTTAAATATGAATGTTTAGCGGTCTCGCAATTAGTACTGATCCGTTCTGTTAGTATGATGATTTTTATAAATATTCCACTCTTAATAAAAAACTCGAGTCCGATTTAAAATTTAAAAAAATAATTTCTAAATTCGCGGTTTTGAACTTGAGCCCGAACAATAACTCTCGTCTTTGTATATAATATTATAAATTTTTCCCAGTTGAATATTTAGTGGACACTATCATGTTTTTTTAGCCCACTGTGACAGATCGTGCGAAAAGAACGTGAAAAACAGTTGTATATCTAATCCACACCGCTATATTTTTTTAAGCCACTGTAGCAGATCGATCCAAGAGAATTTGTAAAACACTTATTTTAATCCACACTGCCATACTTTTTTAGCCCAGTATGGCAGATCGTGCGAAGAGAATGTGTAAAACAGTTTTATTATTACTCCCCGCTGTCATACACTGTGGCAGATCATTGCAAAAGAATCTATAAAACATTTATATATGTAATACACACTGCCTTACTTTTTTAGCCTACTGTGGTCATAACATGCGATTGTGTAAAATCGTGGATCCCGTTCTTAAGTGAAATACAAGATTCTGGATTTTAGTTGATGGAAATGCAGAAGCATCTGAAACGATTATTAATCGAATGTTGGAATGTTTATCTAAAAAATTTCGAAAATATCTTGCTGAAAATTCACTTGTTATCTAAAGCGTCATGGCCACTCTTTAAATTCGCTCTCGTCAAATATGTTTAGTAATTATTTTTATATGAAGTAGCGATAGTAAAAATCTAAAGTCGATAGATTTTTGTCAAAATATAATTCAGAAACTCTAGCAGCGATATTTTAGTTCCTACAACAATAAAATCAGTGAGATTTCAACCATACAATTCGATTTCGTTTAGAGCTGAAATATTCGAGGCCTATAAAAAAAATACTGCGCTAAACAGCCATCCTCGTAAAAAAATAAATGCGTGTAATTAAAATTGGTTTTGAATAAATTTGAAAATTAAAATCTTAATTAACAACACACTCGCTCGTTCTATTATTCTAAATGCGCGCTGTTAATTAAATGAGTTATTAATGATATTTGCCACTTACCACCAACATTTGCACCGCATCCAACTCTTACGCGTGGCAATTGCATTTACACAACGTTGTAATGTGGAAACCACAAGCACCACAGTTTTGCATATAAAATATGATATTGTTTCTGTCTGTCTGACGCGCTGTCTCTCCGTCTCCTTGTCTCTCTGGCTCCTGGTCTATTTTATTATTTGTCTCGCTGTCTGTTGTATTCAAAGCGGTTCGTATGGGTGTTAATTTACCATTTATTTTCTCTTTTTTTCTCTCTTTAGACTTTTCAGTTTATAAAATTGTAAAAATACGCAACATTTACATTTTTATTTCCGAATAAAATGTTATTTTTGCATTCATTATTGTTGTTGTCATTAGCCAGTAGTAGAAATTACAACAACTAAAATGACAAGCAGGGGAAAAAAATTAAAGTTTGTAGGTGATGAAAAAAAAAAACACGGCCAGCAAAAATAACACCAACAACGAGTTAAATATAACGGCATGAGCTGCAACCTCAACACGGCTTCATAGCAGACAGGTCTCATGTTGTACAGGAAACAAATGCAAGAGACAAAAAAAAAAAGAGAAATAAAAAAAAAAGAAATCAAACAAGTACAAGAACAAAAAATGCAACACTAAAATACCACAACATCCGTTAAAGTTTTGCAATTGCATTGGTATGAGTTTGGTTTGGTCTCTGCCATAATGATGATATTATATGGACTTGCACGGATGTATGCATGTCGTGTGTATGTGTGTTGGCAAGTTTTTAAGAGTTGAATAAACAACTTAAAGCTGCAGTAGCCTGCCAACGGTTGGTTTAGGGTTCCTGATTGAATTCGGGCTGCAATTAGTGGGTGGCAGGAATTACATCGAATGCAAACAACACTTAATGATAAAACGTGTTAGGAGAGGTGCAGGTGTGTGAGTGGGCAAACATATTAACACTTTAGTAAATTAAGCTGAATCGAACACATTCACTCCATCCTTTCACTCACAACGTGGAATATGTCAGTTTCATTCTATTCTTTGCGGGTATTTTTGCTGGCCGGCCGACAACTCTATAAAAAGTATTTTAAGCGAACGCTTTAAATTGTTTTATTGCTTCGATTTGGTTTTAAGTTTTTTTTTGCCTGCAACTGGGATTGACAGTGGAGAGCAAAAAAAAAGTTGACAGTAAGAAAAGAAATTGGATCCAAGAAAAATCATCGACTTGCGATAATTTTAAAAATGAACAACTTGAAATTTGAAAAATATTCTGAAAACAACTTCAAATTGCCAAAATGCACTAAAAAGAATAGATTTAAAAAATCAGCGCACTATTATTATTATTTATTTTTAAATTACTCTGCCAGACCTGTTGCGAAAATCACTTTTAATTTAAAGTGATTTGGAAATCTGCGCATTTTTATTTCTCAATTAAAACTTAAAATTACTCTGTCGAGCAGGTCGGTTGTAAAAATCACTCTAAATTAAAAATGATTTGAAATCACCAGAAAGAACGAAATTTTGTTCTCTTCAAGCGTTCAGTTTCTCTTCCAAATCACTTTGTTAAGATACATTTCTTAAATAAATAACTCTACTTTTACGCGCTGTTTATTGTTATACCCTTCATAAAAAAGTGAATAGCGATGACGATTGAGCGATGTCCGTCTGTCTGTACGTGAAATCGGTTTTCTCAAGCCCCCAGAAGAGCTAGAGACTTCGAAATCCGAAATACTGTTCCAGAGCTGGGAAGCTTACACCTATTTCTCGACGCAAAATTAACACCAAGGCTTTGGGAAGCCTCAGTTGGCTATTAAAAGCTAAAAAAAATTTAAATTGTTTTTTCCAGGGGTGGGAAATACATTTTTTTTGCACGTTCAGTATTTTGTAGTACATGTAATAACTAAAATGTTAAAAAATTTTAAGTTGTTCTTAATTAAAACCGCTGTCTACATCATGAAGATTTGCATTGATAAAAAAAAATTAAATTTCGTTTCCAGGGTACCAAAAGGTAACCGAAGTTTTTTTTCTAACTAAAACTATTTTATAATTTGGTAAGAACAAAATTGGCACTTAAAAATATATGTAACACCCGACGTAGGTTGGTGTAGGGTGTATAAGATTCGGCACAGCCGAGTATAGCACTTTTACTTGTGTTTTATTTGATTGTCTGTTTTATTTAAAAGAGGTGTTTTAAACTTTAAGAAAACTCCCAGTCACTTTTTATGATCTCTTAATTCCTTTTTTTAATGGCTCCAGGCGATTGAACTTCTTTTCCCTTTTTTGATAATACAAAATAATTTCCAGAAACACGAAATAAAAATAAAGAAAAAATCGTGTGTTTTTGGTAATTGAAAATCACACAAAAAATACAAAAAAGGATGTGATTTACAGAACACTACAAAGTCGAAGAAAATATATGATTTGAAACCACGTGGTTTTCAGAATAAAACTTCATATTTAAAAAAATAATGAAATTGAAATGCTTAAGAAGTGAGACGAATTATCGAGTGCTACATGAACGCACCTTTTAAACACCTTAAAAATATTGGATTAATGCCACGTAATTGAGGTACGAAGAAATTTCAAATCATGTTTCTGTACCCTTCACCATTGACAGTAACATTCTGACCATCATCGTTTTTGAAGCCTCAGGGGAGAATGACTCCCCCAGCATATAAAGCTCATCAAATTGTAACGCAAAGAGGTCGCATTTTGATAACTAGACGATCTAATTATGCCGATGACACTTCAACAACGATACACTTCTCGTATTTAAATTTACTAAAAGGAATTGCTTTCGGGACCTGCTCAGATCCATCGCTTCCATTAGCAACAACAACTGACAGAATGTCATGGAAATCACAAGCGACATGATGAACTTATAATACACCATCTCTACCTTAAATACAGTGTAGCAAATAAGTACTTAACAAACAAACTGGTTAAACAGCAGCAACACCAACAATAACAATTTTGCAACAAATACCGGGATAATAACACAGGAATTGTGCGAATAACAAAAGGAAGAGTTAAAGCGACCGTTGGCTTAGAAAGTGTAAATGACACTTTTATACAATTTTACAATTTTACACTTCCGGTTTGACTTTTTTGTTGTTGTTCTGTGGCATTTTGTGTCATTTTGTATCCGCGTTTTGGTGTGTAAAAACCAACAGAGAATCGCTTACGCTGGCTATACGAGGACAGTTTTATTATGCTCTACAGTTTATGCTTAACCCTGTAAGGTTACTGTTCATTTTTGTACATTAAGGTTACTCTTCGTTGAATCGACGAACAATTTTTGGAAATAATTCTAGCGGAACAATTTTTAAATTTCAAAATAAACAAAAATATTAAAAAAACAAAAAAATAATAAAAATAATAAATTATTAAATAAAAACAGTTTTTCTCTCTACAAATTCGATAAGAATTCGAACAAAATAAAAGAGTTTTATGATAAGGAGTAAGTGAGCTTCGTCGATTCGACGAACAGTAACCATTCAGGGTTAAAAGTTTGTTAAGAAAAAAAAAAAAAACAGTTAAGCCGAAATTCTACCCCCGTAACTTTTCGCTAATATTAACCGCAAGACTATGGTCTTAACAGAGCTCTTGAGCTCTTCCAGTTAAAACAGTATTATTTTCATTTTCAAATCAACCGATTCCCAAATGATCAGCGGTGATTAAAATAGTTTTCGATTACTGTAAGAAAATCGAGAACACTAGCGGATCTTATATTTAAATTTCGAAGGTTTTAAAAAATATCACTTTTTTCGAATTTTTTCGTTCACAATATCTCACAAACGATTTAACCGATTTTGACCCGGTTGCCAGTGATCAATGTGATTTTTTCTGAAATCGATGGTTATAATCGTTTAAGAATTATTCTAACAAACCTCTTTGAAAAAGTGTTTTTTTCTAAGCTGAGATATCTTGAAATCTACTCCGGTCGAATCGGTTAAAATTTACAGGAAATCTAATACCAGGAGCCCTCTTTTTTCCATTGCCATAAAAGAATCGATAAACTCAACTGATCAGACATACTTGTATAATTTTGGAGTTTAAAAAAAAATTCACTTTTTTCGAACTTTTTCGTTCACGATGTATACCAAATGGATTAACCGATTTCGAACCGGTTGGCAGAATTTTTAAATGTCAAGAGCTGATTAGTTTTGTGGAATCGATCGCTGAAGCCGTTTAGAATATTTTCTAAAATGATCACTCAGAAATTGTTTTTTTGCGATATCCTGAAATCTACCGGTTCAAATCGGAACATATTTTTAAGAAATCTAGGAGCGCTCTTTTTTCGTTTATCATAAAATAGCGGCAAACTCAATTTATCAGATTTATAATTTCGGAATTTACAAAAAAAGAAGAATTAAGAAGAATTTAAGTAAAAAAAAAACACTAGTATGTTTTCGTTCACGATGTATCACAAACGGGTTAACCGATTTTCACCAGGTCAGCTCTTTTTGACTTGATATTTTGATGTTTAAAGTTTATTTCTTTGTGAATTTTACCGATTGAGAGCTTGAGAGTTACAAAAAATTTTAAAATGTTTTTTTCCAAGTTATTTTGAGATATCTTGACATCTACCGGTTCGAATCGGTTCAAATTCAGGAAGCCTTTTTTCTTTGCATCGCTTCATCTGTTCCAAAGTTACAAGGGACGTAAACTTTTTTCCACCTTTTTTTTCACAAACTAGCGGTTTGGTGGTGTTTTTAAACTGAAACTATTTTTGGGAAAGTTTTAAAAAACTTTTAATTTTGATAGAACAAAATTTTGCCATTCTCTTTGAAAAAGTGTAAAGAATTCTTCATTTTTTAGAAAAGAAATCAATGTAAATTTGAAAGAAAAATTGGAATCGGGCCATTAACCGATTTCTAAATGTGTGTGAGTGTTAGTAAAATATTGTAGAAAACTTAAACGAGCAGTCTGGAAGTGAACGACATACAAACATAAAATTTATTAAAATTTCTTTCAAATTATCGAGGTTATTTGCTTCCATCGTGATGTTCCAATAGATGTCGCTGTAGTCCAGTTCGAAAAAAAATTCAAGGAAATAAAAATAATCCAAGGAATTATCAAACTGCCCTCGTAACATATCTATTTACGTGCCCCTAAATAGCACTGGTTTTTAAAATTAGGGCAACGGCTATTTCCTGTTTAGCTGCGTAAACATTTCGAATTTAAATTTTATAAAAATTTCAAATTATCTGCTCTCTGGGGAATAATAAATCTGATGTTTGTTTGTGTGTGTCCACCGAACTCAAAATATGGCCTTGAGCTGTTTTAAGGCACTGAATTCTAAACACTTGAAATGCTTTAATGCGATGTAAATAAAAAATGGATTTAGCAAATATTCCAGGGGTAAATTTTGAGCTCTTGGCTTTTGGCACATCCGTAATAATATTTACATTAAACGGTTGCACAAACAAACGAACAAATAGACAGACAGACAGACAGACAGACGGACACACAGGCATGTAACAGAGATAAAAGTCCCCACACAATGGCATGAGCACTTTGTTTTAGTTTAAAGGATTTCTTTAAAATCTGTGAACAAGAGGCGTAACGCTTTACTCCTCTTTATAAAAATCCATTTCTATTACGCTCCTTTTTTTGCTCCTTTTTCTGTTCCTTTTTTTAGTTAAAAAAAAACTACGACTTGGCTACTGTGCTGGTGTTGCTGGTGTTCGCTGTTGTCCTTGTTGTTCTCGCTAACGCTGTCGGTCGCGGTTCTTTTTGTTCTCATCTACAAATCACTATATTTTTAATGCCATTTTGGGGCGGAGTGCGAAGGCATGACTTGCATATTTCACTTTCATACACATTCAACTCCATTTCCACCAACACAAATGCCAACAAACAACGCGTATAATTAGAAGCACAATGAAGGAAAGAAAAATATCTAGTCTGTATTGGTATTAACGCTCAACACCAGCAAACCGCAAAAACAATTAATGGACTAAAAACATGCGTCTTAAATTTACAAAATAAATCAAAGTAAATCTGTTTAATTAAAAATTTTCTAAAACACAATGGAACGAACACACTCGAGGTGGCAGCAGAAAAGATAGTGTGGCAATAGAATAGAACAACATGAAGGATTTGTGTAGGAAAAAAAGGTCCTTAACGCGACACTAATCCTACACACACACACACACACACACACATACACCCACATGTATTCTTAGTATAATCCTTTTAAAACTTAACCACTACAAAGTTTAACTGCCAATTAAATGATGTAGAAAAACTACTGGTGAGCGGAAATAAATTCTGCTCGAAAGCTTATAAAAACTCAAAGTTTAGAACATAAATTAAAATGAAATACAACAGCGATAAATAAGTGGCAGTTTTAATACATTCCACTGTCAAGCGGAAGTTGAAAATTTAAAGGAAAAAAGCTGCTGCGATATAACAGTTTAGCAGATTAATAACCGGCCTTTAATCAAATCTTGTGGTTACGTGTTGTTTAAAGAAGACGCCGTCAAAAGTTTTAAAACATTTAGAAACGTTTCGTAACCTCCCACGTTAAAATTGGTGGGCAAACAGACAGATTTCGGTCATGTGTCATCTTCAGTCTTCTCTTTCTTTTTCCAATCAAATTTGCCACGGGGTTGAAGCATTCCCAAACTCAAGCAAACCTCGTCGTTGGCAAACTACAAAAATCATTCTAAAATAAAGTTGTTCGCTACAGATGCTGCGTTAAAAATAAACGGTGTTTGCTTATGCCCTCCTGAATACGTCAAGTTGTTGCCACGTTATTTTGTTGTATTTTTAATTGTTCAAAAATAGTCTATTTATATAATGAAATTAAATATCAGCCGGAGTCGACATGTTTATCGCTTTAAAAAATTGTAATTAAAATATTTATTTTGAAAATCTACTTTGAAATTCACATTTTTTATTTATTTAAGTCAATATTTTTAAAAAAGGAATATATGTCGGGTGTTTTTTATGGAGTGATACGAGTTTATATCATGATAAAACATAGTAATATATTTTTGATATCAATGAAACGGTCTTTATTGGATAGAAAATATTATGACATTAAGGTTTAAATATGATTTCGGCCATGTGGCCGCCACGACTGGCGCGTACAAGGCGCAATCTGGAACACCAATTTTCACAAACTTTTCGCAGCATTTGCGACCGTATCTCGCCGTTAAATCACACGATCTTGGGGGCCAATTAATTGGGCCATTTCGTGAAATTATTTTTCCATCCAAAGTTTCTTTGAGCAAATCAATTGTAGCGCCCTCTGTGTGGCATATGGCTCCGTCCTGTTGGAACCACATATCAGCAAGATTAATGCCAGCTAATTGAGGTAATAAAAAACTTCAAATCATATCCCTTTACCGTTCACCATTGCAGTAACATTCTGACCATTATCGTCTTTGAAGCCACAGGGGAGAATGGGTCCCCCAGCCCATAAAGTGCACCAAACAAAAATGTTCTGTTGATTTAGTGGTGTTTCGACAAAAACTGGTGGTTTCTACTCACTCCAAATGCGACAATTCTGTTTATTTACGTACCCATTCAAGCAAAAATGGGCTTCATCGGAAAATAAAATTTTGAATGGACGAAATGCACGATAAGTTTGACGAACAGAACCATTATTTTGATTAAAAATTTCCACAATTTGCACGTGTTGCTCTGGTGTAAGTCCATCCATAATGAAATGTCAAAGCAAATTAAACAAAAAGCAACTATCAGCTGTTAAATGGGTGGCCAAATAAAACAGTGATGCCAACTCAAAGTTGTATCACTCTATGAAAACACCCTATACAAGTATTTTTGAAAAGAGAGCATGAGAGCTTTGTGCTCTCTTTTTCGTATCTCGAGCGCCCGACGCTTATTTCTCACACTTACACTTGTATTTGGGTTCATTATTCTGTTAAGATTTTTTAAAAATTAATTTCTAATTTTGTGGTTTGATTTCCTTAAAAACCGTGTTTTTAGTTTCTTTCATTATATTTATTTGTTCAGTTTCTTAGTTGAATGTGCTGCGAAAGCGTGTAGAAATATTTACACTTTTTGAAAGGATAAGAACATGAACAGTTCGTTGAAATAATTTGTTGTTAGAAAACATTTCGCATTTAAAACGGGCGGGGCAGTTAAACGTTATTTTTATTAAATTGATAAATTATAGATTTTGTGTAAAAAGTACGACTGCAATTGTATCCGATTTATCATCTCTCAGACAGGGTGTTGTTTTAATGCCATTCAGTGACTGAGTAATTTTAATTTTTTTTTTATTTTTTTGATGTCAACTTTATGCCACTGTTTTCATACATGTGACACATTCAACACGATATCATTTTTCAAAATGTAAGTGGCAATAAGAAATGGCTGAAATGGCTGCCTGAATGGATTTATTTGACAGTGGGATTATTGGAAAAACAATATGAAATAATTGAAATTAAATAATGAATTTAGTTTAATGCAACGGAAATTGTAACCCTCTCTATACTAATAGAATTTTGTATTTCAATTTTTTAGAAATTTCAATTGATATCGCAGCCTTTAATTTGGCTTTATGTAACGAAGGATTTATTATATAAATTTTTTATAATTAACAGAAAATCGCATGCTATTTTGGTCCCACTGTTGCCGTGTTCTTTTTTTTAATAAAATATGATGCTTGGAAATCTGCTTATGCAAGAGAAAGTATTCATGACAGGCGGCGAAACTTTTTTCATGTTTAAGTTCTTTTTTATTTATATATTTTCTTAAATTGGCTTAAAATTTGTCAATGGATGTGATGGCATGAGCGTTGGGAAAAGAAAAATTATTGAAGATATATTTTTGGCTTATTTTTGTATGTTTTCGAATTTGTAAACTTCCCTTCTTGTGTATTCACATGAGCCTGCGTTTAATGTTTGCAGCCATGACAATATTCCATAAGTATGCGTGTGTGTGTTTGTATGTGTTTGTAAATCAAACATATACAGAAAGACATTTTTAAAGAAAATTAATATAATATGACTTTTATAAAACAAAATTTAAAATTATTATTAACATTAACAGTTGAAGCAGCACATGTTTTGCGAAATAATAAAAAAATTATAATAAAAAGTAAATCAAATTGTTTCGTAAAGAAGTTAGTCCCGTTTAGCATTAAGTGGAGTTTCAAGTTCAAAGTTTAAAATAAATTTATTTGATTAAAAGACTTTGTAAATCTTCTAAAAAACTTTTTGTTTTTAATGAGATCGCTGCGCCGCAGGATTTCATACAGTCGACTCTCGATAATTTCAATTTAAAAAAGTCAGAGAAAAATTTACAAATTAATTCTAATAAAATAATGTTTTTAAATTAGAACATACGAAAAATCTTTTCATAAATTTTTCCTTGTTCCCACAGCCGACCTCTTTTTATCTCGATTTACATGAAATAGAGAATACAAAATTTCATTAGAATATCTTGAAAATAAATTAAATGAAATAAAAACATGTTAATTTCCTATTAACAATAAGAAAACAATTCATTAAAAACCTAACATTTGGCTGTAAATTAATAGTTTTTTCACACTGAAAGTTAAAACCTGCTCTTAATACTAAAACCATAAACACGTGGTTTTCGGTGAACACCACAGATAAAATAAATTCAGGTTTTAACACTCGGTTGGTTCAATAAACTTAATTATAATCAATTAAATATCCCATAAAAATGTTTGTATATGATGTTTTTTATAGAGTGATACAACTTTGAGTTGGCATCACTGCTTTATTTGACCACCCATTTAACAGCTGATAGTTGCTTTTTGTTTAGTTTGCTTTGACATTTTATTATGGATCGACTTCAACCACAAAATTTTAACAAAAATAGTGGTTCTGTCGTCAAACTTATCGTGCACTTCATCCATTCAAAATTTTATTTTCCGATAAAGGCCATTTTTGGTTGAATGGGTGCGTAAATAACCAGAATTGTCGCATTTGGAGTGAGGGGAATCCACAAGCTTTTATCGAAACACCATGACATCCACAGAAAATTACTATTTGGGCTGGGGGAGTTATTCTCCACTGTGGCTTCAAAAGCGATGATGGTCAGAATATTACTGCTTGTGAAAATTGGTGTTCCAAATTGCGCCTTGTACGCGCCAGTCGTGGCGGCCACATGGCCGAAATCATATTTAAACATTAATGTCATAAAATTTTCTATCCAATAAAGACCTTTTCATTGATATCAAAAATATATTACCATGTTTTAGTATGATTTAAACTTGTATCACTCTATAAAAAACACCCTATAGTTGTTATAGTATTTTACATATTGTAATACTTAATTTACAAACTGTACTGCAGCTGTTTTTGTTTATATAAAAAAAATTTTTTTTCGTTGCTTTTTAAAACAGGAATTATTTCATATTAAGCAAATTAATATTTTTAAAGCATTAAAACACTTAAACAGAGCGAATAAATCCTATTATTTCATATAAAAATCACGCAAATTCTGATGTTGTGTTCTTTTTCTAAAAAATAATGCTACACTTCTTACACTTTTTTTATTTGGAAATGGTAACATTGTGTCTTTTGAAAATATAGAATTTATTGGAAATTAATCCATTATCATATACAAAAAATCGCTTCTGTTTTAAAACTCCTCCAAACTGACACTTTTTAAAAAAGAAGTGAAAAAAAGTTGCATATTTTTCAGAAAAGAAAACAACATGAAAGAAAAAAATGCAGATCTGGTGTATTCTTCTTTTATTATCAGATGTTTTCAATATATAACTTGGCAGCACTCAACTTAGCACTGACAAAAACAAGGCTGCATTTGATATTTTGTATTTGAAAAAGAATTTAAAAGCGGTTTTAAGTTGGTTTTAAATTGCTTTTAACAACATCTTTTTGCATGACATTAAATCAGCTTTTAATAGCAGATTTTAATGAGAATTTTATCAGTAGAAAAACACTAAAAAAATTTTATTAAAAACATGATCGTGCATGTCTAAAAATGTTACTATGGCAGGGAAAACTCTTTGAGGCCCACACACCTCTTTTACTGTACATCCTTATTGTTGAATTTATCAATAAAATTTTATTATTATATCATTTAAGCATTTTTTGTTATAATATTTTTTGTTAGATTGTAAATAAAAAAATATATAAAAGAAGATAATTTTTAGCACTTAAATGCTGCAATCCCATTCGATTTTAACTGTTGCATAACATCCACTGGAACCCAAAACGTTCCACCTTTCAAACTATTAAGAGAAATTTTAGCTTTTAAGAAACTCCATTTTTTCATATTAAAATCCATCTCTAACTCGCCCCTTTTTACGACTCATAAATAATTTCGAATTATTATCCTTCTCTTCCTTTTTGCTTGTATTTTTTTTTGTTGCTTGTCCGAAGTGCAATTGTGCAACAATCAAACATGTTTTTTTGTTGTTGTTGGAAACTCTTTTCAAGTAATAAATTTCTGAGTTTATTTAAAGCGCTACTTTAGCATTTTATGGCAGACATTTTCATCTGGAAAACTACTCGTACATTTCACATTCCTCGCGTTCTAACGGCGAATGGCAGTTGCACACCAGCACACACACACGCACACACACACTCACACTTATTTTGCATTTATGATATTCCGTTTTCCACTCTTCATCACCGTTGGCGTCTTTGGGCGCTCTTAAAGTGTTAGTAAATCACGGATTATAACGTTAAATTTAAGTACAAATGATTTGTGATACTAAATTCGAAATAATAGTTTTTTATGTTGAATATCAATAAAAAGCTTTTTATTTGAAAATCCATTTAAAATTTGTTACCAACAACGAGTTTCGGTTTTTATGTAGTGAAAAATATGTGACGGAAAAAAACAGGAGCATTAAATATAAAAAAGGATTCGACTTTGTGTGGGAGTGTGTGTGTGTGTGTGTGTGTGTGTGTGTGTGGGATTTTCGTATTGTAAATAAAAAGTACTTCTGTGTATTTCAACAAATTTTTATGTGAGAGTAATAAAGGAATAAAGGACGGACAGACAAACAGACAGACAGTCAGTTTCGGTTATATGACCGGGTTCCCAAGAATTGTAGGGAATAAAATTTTTTTTATAATATTTTTTATGTTTCAGGACAAACAATTTTTTATGTAACAGTTTACACCAACAACAAGAAAAAACGAAACGAAAATTTTTATCAATTTTAATTCTATGAAATTTTTGCCGTCGCTGGGAACCCTAAACGAAATTCAGAATTGTTAAAGTTTTAATATAAAAATAATATTGTTATTTCATTTAATGCTGCTCTTTAGCATTTTTATGTGCAGGATAGTGGAATTTAAATTTTTATTTAAAAAGGTCGTCGTACTATAAAACCTTAAAATGATTTTTTATTTAATCGATTTTCAATTCATGGTAAGAGTTTGAGGTCCTTTTCTATGTGGTCATATTCGTGAGCTCTTTTTTTTAAGCAAATAATTTTTGTGGCTATACAAAAGCCAGGAACCCTTAATAAGTGTTACGCTTAATGCCATTGTTTAGGCCAGTTTGGAGGCATGGTTCCACTTAAGATTTCTTAACAGTTTCACTGCATGTCTGCACCGTGTATCAGGTCACGGTACGGATTTACCTTTATTTCAAAAAATAATCATAATCCCAGGGTGCTGTTGACTGAAGTAGTAGACCACGAAGCGTAAGATCCCGGGATCGACTCCGCACTTAAACCTGAATATGGTGTCGTTTTTTTTCTGATCTGGATTAGAGCAGGATTATATAATAAAAATATTGAATTACTTTTTCTTAAATTTCATGCAATAATTTTTACTAAATTATTTTTTATTTTTATTCTCTTTGCAGGTACTGTTTGCAGGCTTGCGGTAAGTTTATTTTATTTTCTATTTGAATTCACAAGATCTGCGTACATCCCTCTCTTCGGAGATCAAATTAATCAAAATCATTTTCATTAAATAATACGGAAGATTAACACCCGTAAATGAAGCCAAAAAAGCACTCTGTATCGTCCATAACTCCTAAAAAAAATTCACCGGCGACAAAAATTCTCTACCTTCTAATCTGTCTCCATCTGTCCTCTTACAACCATCCCCTCCTTTCATAGTTCTGGCACAATGCCCTGCATATGTAGGGTTCATCCCCTGAGTGCTAGTCCATGACGGAAAGAAATCACTTAAAACAAAAACAAAAACAAATTAAAAAAAATTTTTTTCTGCTTAAAATTTATTTCTCCGATAGAACGATATCGAGTAGCATCGTGGTCCAGGTAGTAAATTTTAACTTAAAGAAGATATTAAAAAAAAAATATATATTTTTAATCTCTATTTTGAAGATTTTTCTAAAGCACATATGGCAACGCTGTATATGTAAAGGGTGTTTTTTATAGAGGTGTATTAAATCAAGGTGGAATAAGATATAGATTAACCTGCAATTTATTTGACTCGAAAGATAATCTTCTGGCATTATAATTTAAATATGATCTTGTTTTCTTTTCTAAAAAATAGTGCAACATTTTTTACACTTTTCAATAGAAACTGACAACATTAAGTCACTTGTAAATAGGGAATTTATTAGGAATTAGTCCAACATCTCTTACGAAATATTATTTCTGTTTTGAAAACTCTTCTAAACTGCCACTTTTCTAAGGAGAAGTGAAAAAATGTTAAATTTTTTCCAGAAAGAAAAACGCCATAATTTGAAGGTCCAATTTTATGGCTTTTTTTCCAACACTAGAGGGCGTATTAGCAATAACGCGAAAAATATTGTCCTCCAACTGGTCAACAGTTTCGTACTTATAGGCGTAGACTAGCAAAAATTGTCTAGAGGCGTTAAATCGTACGATCTGTAAGACCGATCCTCGGGTCCGAAACTTGAAACCATGAGGCTACCGAAAGTTTCAATAAATCCGTTGTGTCGTGTGCTGTTGGACAAGTTGCGCCCTCGTGTTGAAATTACAACTCTTGCACATCGCGGCTGTTCAATTGATGGACGAAGAAGTCGGTGATCAGGGCTTTATAGCGGTCACCATTGACTTTAACTTTCTGGCCAGCATCGTTTTTAACAAAGTGCGGGCCAGTGATTCCTCCACCGGTCCATAAAAGTTCAAACAGTCAGTTTTTCTGAGTGTAACGGTGTCGCCACATACACTTGAGGATTATCAGAGAAAAGCGACGCATCCTTTAAAATAAAAGTGGGTCCATCGCTAAATAAAAATTCCTTTTTAAAATCGGGATCAGCGGCTTTCTTTTTGTGGGTTCAATTGTTCCACGCAACATCTTTCATAAAATAGATGGACGTATTGTCCAGTTTCTAAGAACGATGGCGATTCCGGTCTTTCTGTACCCTACGCTCCACAGCAGCAATGACGGTTCTTTTATGCACTGAACGACGTCCCTGCGGCTGTGTATTATCATTTAGAGTAGACATGGTGCGAAAACGTTCCATTAATTAATCGAATTAATTGCTCTGAAGGACGATTGTGTTGACCGCAAAATGGATGCACTGCCGGGATGCGCATTTCGAATAGAACAGAGATTTTCGAAATAATTTTCCACAATTTGGAAGCGTTGCTCCGTCAGTCTATTCATGTTGCAATCGCAAATCAAACTGAACAAAATGGCCGCCACTTAGAAAAGTGTTGCCGTTCAGTTTTTTTTTTGCAAACAATTGCCTTTTAATGGAATTTAATATTAGGTTTTTCTAAAAGGCGTGTCAGCGGGATGGAGCAGAACTGGCTTGTCTTTTACAATTTAACAAAATAAAAGAATATAAAAAAGAGTTTCTTATAAAAGTAAAATTGAAACTAAGCGAATGGCTAAAATTTCGAATGGGCAGTAAAAACTATGGAAACACATGAGTCTCTATTCATCATAAAATTGTTAACCCCTTTAAATAAAAAACTCCTCTTTATGATGGCTCTTGCACTTTTTAGGTTTTTGTATATTTCATGTTTTCAAACAATTGATTCCTTTCAACTTCTGTTGTCCACTTAAAGAGCGACGTATCTGTTTGTGTATGTGTTGCATAAAACTATTTTAGAATAGTTTTTCCCAGAAGACGATGATGGCCATAACAAACAAGAGCCAAGTAAAAACTCTTACAAGAGTCTATTGAAATCCATACGAGAAATGTAAATGTGTAAACGTCTAAAAGCAATTGAAGGAATATATGCGTAAATACACACTCACACACACACATACACACATACATTCCTACACATTGAATAGATTTTCAACTCAAGTTGATATCAATATGTTGGAGTTTAAGCAACAGTAAAAGTCTTTATAGTTGAAGAAACTTAAAAAAATTGCTTTTATTTGTGTTTGCAAAAAGTAAAAAAAAAATAGAATAAAAATAAAATTATAATATCAACTACAACGTCAGACGTTCACTTCGTCCTTAAATATTAATATTAGGATGGTTCTCAAATGACCCACAAAATATGAAGGGGACATAAATACAGTCCTTGAAGTAGTTGCAAATCCATTCGACTTAAATTATATGCCAGCAAATAGACCCGGAAGTTGTCCTCATTTCAGTTTCAGTCTTTTGCAAACAATTGTCTTTTAATGGAATTTAATATCAGGTCTTTCTAAAAGGCGTGTTAGTGGGAGGGAGCAGAACTGGCTTGTCTTTTACAATTTATTTTATTTTGTTTAACAAAATAAAAGAATATAAAAAATACTTTCTTACAAAAGTAAAATTGAAACTAAGTGAAGGCCTAAAATTTCGAATGGGCAGTAAAAACTATGGAAACACATGAGTTTCTATCCATCATAATATTGTACAGTGGCGCACAAAACTAACACAACAGATAAGCCTAAATCAATGCAGCCGTACCATTAAAAGCTCCAACAAATAAAACAACAGGATATTTTAATACTGTGGTTGGCAGCCAAACGGTCAGCCACCGACAGTTTGTAATAACGGAAAAGGAATACTTGGAATCGTTTGTTTTTAAAATTTTTTTTCTTTGCAAAAAAATCAAGGGTTGTCAAATTAGAGGTTAGGAAATAAATTGGGTTGAAAACCCGCTTTTTTTTTGGAAAAATTTCGTTTTTTTGATATCAAACTGAAGTAGGAATATGGGAATTAATAGTGGAATGTGGAATCGGGCAAATGTCCACTTTTAGCACGTTGCCAGACGTCCGCTATTTTTACAAAATTTTGAACCACAAAGTTTTGCTTATTTCGTCAATGCAGCGCCGAATTTTATATTTCAGAAAGTCGGTAGCTTATGGTGTGATCATGTAAACCCGGCTTTTTAAATAGCCTCAGAGAAAATAATCCAGCGGCGTTAAATCACTAGAATGGGGCAGACAATTGAAATCGCCAAATCGACAAATTACGCGGCTGGGACATGTCTCATGCAATAACTGAATTATTTGTCCGGCAGAGTGGCTTGTGGCGACGTTTGGATGAAACCAAAGTTCACTGATGTCAACAATAGCCGATTGTGGCCACAAAAAATCGGTCGTTAGGGTTTGGTAGCGCAGAGAGTTCACGGTGACGGCGTTTCCACGCTCATTTACGAAAAACACGTGCCGATAATTGCTCCCGAACACAAACCGCATTTTTCGGTCACTTTCTTTGAATGTAATAATTTTTCGGGAATAGTTTGTGGATTTTGTGGGCCCCATTTCGTTTGATTACTTAAACGCCTAATTCAAAATGGGCCTCCACCACTAGAGAAGACTTTGTTCAAAAATCTTACTGACGAAAAACAAAATTTATTTCGGTTTAATTTTAAATTCCTTCTGTTTTGATCGCCACTATACTCGTATATTATTATTTAAACAGACATGTGTGCACACTACACACATAAAAGTGTTCGGTTCGCATTTTGACTTCAAGTTGATGGCTTTTTTTATTGCAATTGAATGAGTTTGGAAAAATAAAAATAAATATTTTTTATTGATTTTTAATATCATTTGATGTGGCCTGACATAAACAGAAAAATATAAATACTTAAGGAAAATAATCAAATAATTTTACATTATGGTCGTTCAACTGTCTGTCTGTCTGTCTGTCTGTCCGCACACAAGTAACGTACGAGGGCAGGGTTGATCAGAAATAGAAAGAGAGCCCACGCTGAGGCCTTGTTTAGGTGACAGTGGACTATTTGGCTTTATAAAATCGAAAACATAATTGTAGTCTGAGAAACTCTTCCGCATTTTGAATTTGGATGCTGTTGGCTGAAGTAGAGCACCCACGACTACGATGCCTTAAATGCCGAGTTCGACACTCTCTACTCAGTCATGAATATGCTGATGAATTTTTCTGATCTGCTTTAGTGCAGGATTGTGTTAATTGTCGGCACGTTTTAATGATGAAAGCGTAGCTTTTTTCTAGTTCCGGCACAATGACCTGCATATATAGAGGCCTCTCCCGAGTGCAGGTTCTGATAAATGGAGCGCTTTACTCTGCTACAGCGTGAAATAATTATGACGATCTTTTTTTCTCCCATAATCAGTCGGTGAATTTGGATATAGATTTCTTAGTTGTGCCGCACCAGCAGTTCAAACATTTTGCCGCTTAGCTGCTTGATTTGAAAAGAATACAACCACAAAATATCGGACGTTACCAGGATGATCTTTCTATTCCGAAAATTGCAAGTTTGGCTCTCCAAGGAACAAATTGCGCATCATTAAACGTCCAATTAAAAAAAGTATAGAAAATAATGACCCTAAATCTATCTTAACCTGATTTTTGTGCTCTTCTATATCTTCGAACTCTTCGAGCTAAAACACTTTAATTTTAAATTTCAAATCCAGCGGTTCCCTCGTTATAAGCGGTGATTGATGGGGTTTTCGATCAGATATTTAATTTCACAATTTCCATAAAAAAAAAAATTACTTTTTGTGAATTTTTTCCTCGTTTACGACATCTCACGAACATATAAACCGATTGTGAGTTCGTCACTAGCTGTATGACCAGTTTGTGGAATCGGTCAATGGAACCGTTTAAAGTTATAAAAATTCAAAATATTTCTGAGACATCTTGAGATGTACCGATTCGAATCAGTTTAAAGTCCAAGAACACTCTTTAGGACGCCCCATACTTACATGCATACACTCACGTACACACCTACACAAAGTACCTACAGACACACACACACACACACACACACACACACACATTCCTACAGACTTAGTGACGAACTCTCAGAATTAGTCAGGGAATCTTCATAGGACCTACAAATGCCGAGATCTAATGAGAACTCGATTTGTAAAAACAGGGTAAAAGCAAAAACTTCTCGATTTTGAAAAATTTTTAATTTTTCCATTGGTAACTTAAAAAAATACTTTAAAAGTTTGGTTAGATTCAGATGATTATGATTATGATTATTATGATTATGATTCAGATGATTTGGTTAGATTCAGATGATATTTCCAATTTGGTAGATGTTCTATAACTGGAAAGTTTTCTGAATAAAAAACACCTCCCCTGATTTGAATTATAGCAGTCCTCTCGCATTAGGAAAGGTCTAGTGTTTCGTCGTTTTATATTATCTAGGAAGCCCCAGGAGATTCCTTAACTCTGTCCTGTCCTTGACTATGTCCTGTTATTATGTTAACCGATTTCCACCGATCATAAAGTTAAATTGGTTTTGCTCCATTCTTTACAATCTCGTCAGCACCTTAAAAAGGGCTGTTTACTGACTGCCTTTTGATTTCAACAACTGCCTTGCAGTCGATCCCTGCACGCATAAACATGCACACATGAATAAAAAAAATACAAAAAAAGAAAAAAATATTTAAGCCCAAAATCAAATTTAATTACGCACGTGTATTATTTGTAATGCCAAGAATAATGATTGTCAGATGAAACAGTCGGTATTTGTCAGTCCGTTGCTGTTACGCTTCGATAAATAAAATGCTCGTGAACATAAATCGAATGCATAAATTTAATTGCAAATATATTCAGCATTTAAAATAAAAATTAGAAACGAATAATGAAATTTGCAAATAATATTAAATTTGAAAAGCTAATTTTTTCCAAAAACAAAAAAGAAAATATCAACGCACGAAAATTATTTATTTATCTCTGGTAGGGTTTTCGTAAAAGTCGCTTTTTCGCCAGTACGATTATTGAAGTTTTTAAATTTGTGAGTTAATTCGAGTGGAAATTTCAAAATTTAGTGTGATTTATTTCAAATATTGTCGCATATAATTTTGTTTGATATTTTCATTATATATATATGGGAACTTAATTGTATGAAAGTTGTAGGAAAATAAAAGGGAAGCTCATCGAAAATTTATTTGGCGCCTACATATTTGAAAAAGCTTCAAATCCTGTTGTGCTTTTTCTTATGCAATTCTCGAATGGTTTGAGAATGATTGTGCACAAGCTTCAAGATTTTGTGAATAGTTTGCAGTCTACTGATGATTTGGTCAACCCCAAAAATACCCAAAAATACCCAAAAAATCCCCCAGCCTAGTCTCTAACAAACAAACTTATTATTATTATTACAAATTTAATTTTGATAGACTAAAAGACCGAAAAGTGGTTCTAATTGAGAAGGATGTGATAAATAATCAATAAACATAAGGGAAAGTTAACATCAATTTTATATATTCAACATACACAGCAGAACAGAACAGCTGTTTTTGAAAGCCACTACACGTTCTTTTTATTATAATTTTTATTTATAAATGTAAATCGATTGTTATTAAAATTTTCTATATATGAGATGAAAATACGAAAATTTTTATATATAAAATAGGGTATTCAGTCCGGTCATTTACTGATGCCAGAATCAGGGTTTTTGCTTAAACACTAAATTTTAAATTAAACATTTAACCGATTAATGCAAATTTTCCATAAAATAAATAAATAAAATCGCCATAATTATACGCCATTCTGAACTTTAATTTTCAATAAAAAGCTTTATTAAAATATTTTTTAAAATAATCGAAAAGAAAAGTAACTCGGAAATGTTAGACGGATTCTTCCCTTAAATAATTTCCAAGTCTTAAGAGACATACAAATTAGTCAGGCCATGACTCGGTTTATTAATTTATGAAGCCCAAGATTTCCCCAACTTCGTAGTTAACGTTTCAACTACTCCCATTTGGCTTGAACGTTGCGGCAGTAGCATTTAAACTGTAGCGCTGCTGAAGTAGCAGCTTTTCGAAAGTTCATCTTTCCTAAAAAGTAGTTTTTTTTAACACAAAAATCCTTGTATTATATTCGCATTATAAAAATAAAACTGATTCTTAATAACTCTTGTTAACAAGCAAAATAATTAAATTTTCACATGCTACTTTTAGTATCAACCAGCAGCAACAACAACAACAACAACAACAACAACAACAACAAGAAGAAACTCAATTAAATCATTTAATTTAGCATTCTTGTATGGAATCCTGACAAGCATTTTGTTGGGTTCTTGTGAATGAGTGCTTTAAACTAGCAGGAATTGTTTTTTAACTAACAAAATTAAACAGAGAGAGAGAGAGAGGGAGAGAGAGAGAGAGAGAGGGAGAGGAACTAAAGCAATATACCCACAAGGCTTTCCTATAAACAAATACATTTAGATTAGGATAAAATTAAACAAAACTAAAACAAAACAAATCTGAAATCCGATTAAGACCAAGTAGCCCGAAGTATGTACCGAAATGCATACACGCACACAAACACACACTCTTATTATTTCATGCAGTTGCCAAAGTAACAGGAGTAGTACAAAAATATTGGGAGAGATTTTAAAGTTTACACACACACACACATGAAACTAGTCCTCAAAAAGTTTAAATAGGAAAATTTCTAATTCTTTTCAATTGCTTTAATAATTTGAAGCAATTAATCATTCATGTTAGCCAACACACGGTATTTTGGAACAGTTTATTTTTAGAAATTTTGGCCCACATGAAACGTGAATCGTCGCTGTTTGATCTTTGACAACGACTTAATTGAATATGCAGTTTTAGCCATTGAAATCGCTTATAAGCTTTTGTTTTCAGTGTAGATATGAAATATTATGCTCGCTGATGCATGCTGAGAAATAATTACTTCTATCTGATTTTTATCTTGTTGCCAGACAATTAGTCCGGAGAGAATTCGAAAGAAATGATGGTTATAGACTTAAAAAAAACAGAAAAAAATATGAAACTTCCCGCAAATTCTAACCGCAAGTTTATCGTATCTTGATTTTTGTGCTATTTTACGCTCTTAAGCTCTTCGAGCTAAAACTTTATTATTTTCATTTTCAAATCATCGATTTAGAAGTGGTAAACGGTGTTTGATGTTGTTTCCGATTACCACAATCGAGATACACAAAACTGATCAGATAAAGAATTCCGGATTTTCTAAAAAAAATCTGTTTTCGAATTTTTTCATTCACGATATCTCACGCACGGGTTACGGGATTTTTAAATGTCAAGAACTGATTAGTTTGTGAAATTGATCGAAGAAGCCGTTTAAAAGTTATTAAAAAAATCACTTTAAAAAGTTCTCTTGCGATATTTTAAAATCTGTGATTACTTTCTGTAAACGATTGGTGAAGCCGTTGAATTGTTGTTAAAAAAAATAGATGTACCGGTTCGAATCGGTTTAAATACACAGGAAAACTAATTTTGGGAACGCATTTTTTCGATTACCATAAAAGACTCAACAGATTATTTCGGAGATAAAAAAAAAATAATTTTTTTCGAATATATTTTTTCACGACATCTCACAAACGGCTTAACCGATTTTGAGCCGGTAATCGACGTAGTTTGTGGAATCGATCGTTGAAGTCTTTTAAAAGTTATTCTAAAAAATTATTTTTTCTAATATTTTTTGGGGTATTTTGAACTGTATCGGTTCAAATCGGTCCGAATTCACAAGAAACTTAAGGCGTTCTCCAGAACGGTACAAGTTTGGATACGTTCGGTTTAGCCGTTTAAAAATTATAAGCGCGACATATACTTACACACACACGCGCACCTTTACACACATAGAGACACAGTAAAGGACTCTCAGAGTCAATCTGGGAAGCTTTCTGGGACCTCAAAACGTGGAGATCTGGTGAGAACTCGATTTTTTAGAAACGGGAAAAAATCAATAATATCCCGATTCTTTTAAATATTAAACTTTCCTATTTATTTCCTATTTTTCCGGGTTATTAAAAAAAAAATAAGTTAAGAAAAACATGCGGTCTTAAATATGTTTTCAGCACAACTTGGAGTCAGAGTCCAAAAATGTTAACAGAAAATATTTTTTTATGTTTTGACAAGTCATGATTTTTTTACAACAACGTTTAAATAATTTATATGTCATTTTGGAGCCTTGTCTGTCCTCCATATATTAGTCCTGAAAATTTTAATGTCAGGAAAAAGGATACAGAGCTAAAAAATATTTCGTGGAAAGACAAAAAAAGGAAAACAATTATACATCGATAACCTTCGATTTTGTAACTGAAATTCTAAAAATTTCGATCTGATCTGCTCAAGTGGATCTACGACCTGAAAAACGTCATTTGAAAAGTGCCTTTAATGTTGTTAATTTTGTACTAACTTTGTCGAGAAGTTGTCGTTATCGGCATCGGCGAAATGGCAGCTAATGAAAGATTTTTTAAATTGAAAGAATTTCTTAAAATAAAAGTGATTTGTAATATCGCAGAATTGAACTTCAGTCTCTTTGAATAATTTTGAATTCAGTCATACTGTCGAAAGTTCATTGAGGAATATAAAACTCAAGGAATTTAAAATTTATTATTTGATCCTCAAATACACTTCGCCATTCCCGACTATCAGGTTTATCTCTGCGTGTAGAATTGGAATATCTATGAATATTTTTCGCAAAATATTCCGTATATTTATTGTTGTAGAAACAAAGTCCAGGAGTACTCGTTTCAAGCACAACTCATAAAGTAGTGGCCAAATTAATAGGGACGCTTTAATGCAAACATATCATTTTAGATGGCCGCAAAAGTTATAAATTTTCTTATATTAAATTGTAGTTGCTGTTTTTTAAATGATAGCTCTTTAAAAAAAAACTGTGTGTTTTAAAATTAAAAAAAAAAACAGTTTTTGAGATTCTTAAAATAGAATTTAATTGCTCTCAATAAATTGGCCTAAAGTCATGACAAAATGTTAAGGCGTAAATGAAAGACATGCTTTGTACGATACTTTTTAGTGCTTTTTATTTTGATTTAATTTTTTTAAATTCAATGTTGTCCCTATAACATTTGCCCAAACTGTAAAATCACAAATTTCGAAATGGGCATCATAAACAAAACAAGAACAAGAGAGTTTCGAGTTTAAAGATACAATAATCTATGGAGAATAAAACAACGTGCCCATAAGTTATGTAAATATATCTATGCATGCACGTGCTTGCAAGATTGTGCATGTTTGTGTGCGTGCGTGTGCTTGCAGGTACACTACATAGAGATGCAAAAGATATACGTTTATTAGTGTACTTATTTGATAGTCCTACCAAAAATAATCTCCAATCGTGCACACACAGACACACACATACACATCGTAACACAGACCCCTGTACAATTAAAATATTGTAAAAACTAACACCCGCAAACGAACTCTAAAAAGATGGATGGCACAGAGTAGGTCTTGTGTTGAACACTACCCGCACTAATACTATTTTAACATCTCATCCAGTATTGACTGGTAAACCTGAAAAGCACTCACGCATACATACACACACACACACACACTTGTAAATACATGCATGTGTACGCAAGACAATGGGCTTGCGGTATCAATACAATTGTCTGTGCGTGAACGTTTGATAGTGTGTGTGTGTGTGTGTGTGTGTTTGCAAGTGCGTATTTGATTGTATGTCTCTGACCGACGTTATTGTGGTTGTGCCATGGATAATGCAGATTTGGCACTCGGGCATACTCAGTGTCAATTAATATTTCACAATAACAGCAGCAACAACAACAAAATAATATTGGAAGCCCAAAAGCAGGCAATACAAAAGGTGAATCGCATGCACATGAAGAGATTCACATCCTTTCTGATTCAAGTATTTTAATGGATTTTCTGGAAGAACTTTAACAAGTCGGCGATTAAAAATAATATTTTAATGGGAATTAAAAAGAAAATAGCGAAATTTAAAACTTGAATCTGCCACAATACCGGCTAATCTGAAGGGCTAATAATCGGTTACCTCTCCAATGTACGCAGGAGTATGTCGGCAATAATGGGCCGAGGTTGTCCTCCAAGTGTTCAATCTTTTCGGGTTTGCCTACACTAACGACTTCACATATTCCTCCATAAGCACACGGCGCAATTAAGTCTTTAGAAATCAAGTGTAACAGCAGCAGCAAAATAATAATAATAATTTAATAAAATATAATGCAACAACAATTGCTAAATCGTGTCCTAAACACTAAATTAAAAGAACGCCGTGGCTGAAATGCAGGGAATAGGAAATGATTATTTGTTGGTTCTATTCCCAAACCCCTGGGAGTGTGTTTGCTTTAAGCGAGTAGAGGGTTTTTTCCTCCTCTTTGAAGACTCAAATTGGAAACATGATGTCGCATTTAACTTCCTTGGAAATTACCTGGAGTCCTGCTGCACTAGAAACTAAAACATTTTGAATTTTAGCACCGCCAACATTAATTGTAAATGAGGTGGATTCGATTATCACTTTAACTACGAGAGTGGTTTTCATGTGCCACAACTTGAGTATTTGAGGCCCTGGATTCACTATCCCAATCGTGAGACCTGTAAATATGAGGTCTGCTACAAAAGTCTGGCAGAGTGGCGTGTGACTGCGTGACAGTTTTATTTTATTTTTTGTAAGAAAAATTGATTAAAAATTTCTAAAAAAGTTATAGCTGTCATACGATCAGAGTAGTAATTCTTATCAGCCAGCGCCCAAGACGATTCTGTTCAGCGATCATTGACATGCCTTCGCCAATAACACTGGCCGACAATAATTAATAGAGGGTGTTTTTATAGAGGTATGAAACTTTAAAATGGAATAAAACAGAGACGAACATTTTAAATTACATGAGATTTACTTGCTTCGAAGGATAATCTTTTGGAATTATAATTTAAATATGACTTCTGGCTCATGATGATCACGCCTGGCTCGGATGTAGTCTAATCTGGAGGTCCGATTTTCGAGTACTATTTCCAACAAAAGAATGTGGTCTTTTTAGTGGTCAATCGTAGACTAGAAACTTCACTTATTCTCACAGAAAATAGTCTAGCGGCGTTACATCGCACGATCTTTTGGCAGCTAATTCACTGGAGTCCGAAACTTGAAACTAAGCGGTTCCCAATCGCTCTGGCCACCACCGTTATTAAAGAAGTACGGATCAGTGATTCCACCATCTCTTAAAGCTCATCGAACAGTTGATTTTTCTGGATGTAGGGGAGTCTCAACATACACATGGGAATATCGTCACTCCAAATACGTTAATTAATTTGTTAATTGATGTGGTAACCATTCAAACAAAATCAGCGATGGACGCTGAAAAATTCGCTTTTGTAAATCGGGATCAACGGCAGTCTTGTTTTGGGTCCATTCATGGAATCCAGGTCTTCTGAAGTGATCGTGTGGCTTCAATTGTTGAACGTGTTGAATTTTGTGAGCACGCCAATCAAGATCTTTCCGCAACAACTTCCATAAAATAGATGGAAACTTATCCAGTTTCTAATAAGATGGCGGACAAACTGATTCGGATCTTCCTGTACCCTTCACTCTACAACAACAATGACTTGAAGTTATTGACATCTTCTATACGCACTGTACAACGTCTCTTTGAATACGTATTATTCGTTAGAGTAAACGTGGATAGAAAACGTCCCACAGTTAATCGCATTAATTGCTCTGAAGGACGATTGTGTTGACCGTAAAATGAACGTGGAGAGCGATGCGTATTTAAAGCAGAACTATAATTTAAAAAAAATTTATTTTCACAATTTGAAACCAACTAATCCGTAGCTGCGACTCAATATTTCTCGCTGGGCTATTTTGTGTGTGTGTTGTTTCTTGTATTTGTGAGATTTGGCGAGTTTTTCTTTTATCTTTTTTTTTTTTGGTTCGGTCACTGGAGTACGAGCTCGTTCTACTTAAAACAGATTTTATGGTGAAGAAGTGGAGTTTTGTTTTTGCTCTGCGTACCTCGTGTAGTTACTGCATTCAATAGCTTTTGGGTTACACAATTTTCATGTGCTTCGAAAAAGATATTTGTTTTTGATGTTATTGCTGGACAATTTCTGGCTTCTATCTCTTATATTTGTATAGTTGTTGCTGTTGTTGTTGTTCTTGTTATTGTAGTCGTTTAAATCACGTGTTTTGAAGGGCACAACTGAATGGAAAAACAGGGTAAAGAATGTTATTGTGTTACAGTCTGTGCGAAATTGTTGCCGGAAATTATTCGAACAGCTTGTGGTGTAGAATCATCGATATAATATTCCGGATATTTCAACGGCTAAAATTTGTAATCGTTGAGGTTTATGGCAAGAAAAACAAATGAAAATGAGAAAAGCTGGCAAGAAATTGAAAAGAAAGAATTATTACATTTTATTTTCTTTATTATTAAATTATTCAAATAAATGTTGGTTGCTTATCTGATTTCAGTAAACGAAAGTGGGTGACATCTAAAAGGAAACATTCTTAATTTTGTTATTTCGAATAATATTTTTGCTGTATTTGAATTCACTAAAATATAATTATTTTAATTTTCAAGTCATCCGATCCCCACCTGATAAGTTTCCGATTACTGTAAAAGAATCGAGAACACTAACTGATCAGATTTATGATCCCGCAGTTTTTCAAGAAAATCGCTGTTTTCCGAATTTTTTCTTTCACGACGTCTAACGAACAGTCGAACTGATTTTGTCCCGTTCTGATGTGATCGGCGTGGTTTTTAAATGTCAGGAGCTGTGGAATTACTCGTCGAAGCTGTTTAAAAGTTATTCTAAAAAATGCTCTTTCCTCAGGTTTTTTGAGATCTTTTGGAATCTTCCAGTTCGAATCGGTTCAAGTTCACAGGAATTCTAAGTTCAGAAATGCTCTTAAGAACGTTACGCTTAGAACGTTTGAATCGGTCCAGCCGTTTAAAATATATGAGAGCGTCTTACACACACACACACACACACATAAAATATATATAAAATGAGTCAGGAACACCTCCTAGGGACTCAGAACGTCGAGATTTGATAAGAATCAAATTTTTACAAAACAGAATAAAACCAATAAAATTCTGATTTCGAAAACTTTTAATTTTCCCAGCGGGAAGTTCAAAAGCTGTTTTCGGACGTCGTTATACTTCCACCATCGGTACTCATTTATTCTTATTTATATGAGAATATCTAATTAAAAAACTCTAACGATACAGAATTGATATATTTTTCAAAAACAGGGTTTTGGTAGATGTTGATCTTAAAACCTGGTTTTATCATACCAAAATGTTTTTATTAAAGCCCACTTTAAAGTGGTCCCAGTCTCAGTTAACATTATGGAAGTTTCCTTTCACAAATTCCTAAAAATTTGGGTCCTACTTAAAACCAATTTAAAATTGATTTTAATTTATTAAAAAAAAATAATTTTATATGGTTAAACCACTGGAGTTCATTTTAACGGTACTTCACTGTGCTCGGCTTTTGTATGGCGAAACTTGGATTACTAAGTCTCCAGCATCAGTGTTCGCTTTTATCTATTTTAGTGTTATTGTATTGATACTCTCCACATTGTTTTCCAGGTAATTATGGCATGAACATGCACAGACACGCCATGAATTTCAAGTATATTCAGGAATAATTGTGTGTGTATGTGTGGGTGTGTGTATTTGTGTACGACAACAATATTTATATTAACTGCAAGTCTAGTTTCCATACATGACCAAGACCAGTGTAATGTCAATAATAACAAACCAAGAAAATTGGTATCGAAAAGATATTCTTGTTATTAGTTCTGCTTCTGCATTCGTTTACTTGTAATTTAAATTTTTTATTTCGAACTCATTTTAATTGCACAACTCGGTCTTTAGCAAATATTGCAATAATAACAAAAATATATATACGATTGCAAATATTTAAACTGCATATTGGAAAAATGTGCACGCACACACACACACACACACATACACACACAAAGAAACAAATATTTAATGCAGGAAATGGTTAGAAGTTTGTTAAGAGAAGCATTTGAAAAGTAGTTCTCTGTTATGCAGCAAATGAATTATTTCGTTTATGTAATTTTAATTAAAACATGTACGAGAGTTGGAAGAGTTGGCCGTGTCTGAAATAAAAAATGCAGTTTATGGTTTTGGAAAGAGTTCTGGTATTAATTACCGATCCTGGCGCCCACAATATATTTTTCAGAACAAAAAGGAATAAAAAGAAAGAAACAATTTAGTAGATATTTTTTTTCACAAATCCAGTTCACGAAATTTCACAAATTTTGTAAAAGAGTTGTGTTGGAATTTGCTTAGATTTAATAGTTTCGTAAAGTTATTTCATGGGATTAATGACAACAATATTTTGCATCCTTTTAGCGACCGCTTTATGTTGAAATTAAAATATTTAAGTCTGGTTCAAAAATAGTTAAAAATCTCTTCTTTTACACAATTTTTGTAATTGAAAATACAGGGTGGGGCAAAACTACCGTCAGGTTTTGAATGTCTAATAACATTTTTATATATGAGGGTTAATTAAATTATTAAGTTATTATTTAAGGCTGTTTTCTTTTCTGGCAAAAGTGTAAAATTTTTTTCACTTATTTTCTAAAAAGGGGCAGTTTGAAAAAGCTTTAAAACGGAAATTACTTTTCGTAGCGGATGTTGCATTAATTGCCAATAAATTCTTTAATTTAAAATGACATTAAATTGGCATTTTTTACTAAAAAGTGTAAAAAATGTTGCATTCTTTTCTAGAAAAGAAAACGGCATAAGTCCAGGATATGGCGAATATATTTGGCTAAAGTATGAAAAATTATATCCCGCTCTTGGTGGTCATTTTCGGCTTCTTAAATTCGTGCAAAATGTACTGGAACATTTTGCTTATCTTTTCTTAAAATTTAAGGTCTTATAACTTGAATTTCATTGGGAATTTTTTGTTTTTTACATCCTCTCTTTCGAGTAACGCCAAAGAAAACAGTCTGCCCTTGTTAAATGCGCTGAAGGTGGGGGCCAATTGAAATCGCTTCTGCGCGAATTAATTCATTCGTCAAAGAAGGTACGTAACAGAGCCATTGTATCCCTCGTGGGTCCATATTGTTGGAACCACAACTGTGGATGGGTTTCTATAGCCGGCCCCAAAAAGCTGTCCAGTACTGTTCGACATTCAGTACCATTAACTGTAACTCGGGCGTCATGTAGATCACTGATTCTCTTAGACGACGGTACACCGCGCCGAACAGTGCCCTTAAATGGGTATAATTGTTGCTTCTGAACTCTTCTTGGATTCTCTGTAGTCTATATCTTGGAACGAAACCCATCAAATGGAAATGGGCGCATTAAAAAAACCACGATAAATGCGATGCGTCAAAACCATTGACCTTTAATTAAAAAAAAAAATACATTTTGATAGCTGTTCGTTCCATTTCGAATTACCAAAGATATATATATATATATATATATATATATATATATATATTCACCACGTGCCCATATACATTTCATGTGTCTATATATTTTTACGTACACACAACTACACATCGTTTTATTTGCGCTTAAATTCGTTAACATATTTTTGAATAAATCAAACTTATTTTCTTAAGGGAAATCTTTCATTCCAACAATACGTTTCTTCACACAAAAAAAAAATCATGAAAAATACTGAACAGCTCATTTGAGCTCATTAGGATGGCAGCCAGAATTGATAAGGAATAATTTCTTTGATATTCAATTTTTTATATTAAATTTTTACTTTTTATTCTTTAATTTTACACAATCCAAAAAACTATAAATAATTCCCCGCCAAATGAATTCTGGGCAAACAATTGCAAACTCGTTAACTATCGGTTTCAATAAAAAAAATTGACTCAATAAATTTCAATAAAAAAAATTTTAAAATAAATAGAAAACTCCCTTTAACAATTTCAAAACAATTTCGAATTTATGTGTTAATTTCTGTTCTAAAAAAGAGTGCAACATTTTTTACACTTTTTAATAGAAAATGGCAACATTCTGCTATTTGAGAATTAATGGCGTTTTCTTTTCAAAAAAAAAAACATGTAATATTTTTTTAATTACCTTCTAAAAAGTGGCGGTTTGGAAAAGTTTTAAAACAGAAATTATTTTTCGTGAGAAATGTAGGATTCATTTCTAATAAATTCCTTATTTTGAAATGACAAAAAGTTGAAATTTTTTTTGTTGTTGTTGTTAAAAAGTGTAAAAAATGTTGCATTATTTTCTAGAAAAGAAATCGACTTAGAATATATAACGAATTAAACCAACAGAATTTACGAAAAATTATTTCTGTCTTAAAACTCCTTCAAGCTGCCATTTTTTTAAAAAAAGAAATGAAAAGGTGTTACATATTTTCGACAAAAGAACAAAAAACAGTAACAAAAAATTTATGTTAATTTCCAATAAATTATTTGTTAAAAAAATTAATATTTTCATTAGGGAATTGATGTTGAAACGAAAATAAAAAAGCAAAAATGTGTTTTTGCCCAAAACGAAAATATTTATTGAATTTACAAAATCTAACAGCAGTTAGACACATCAAATTTGACTCAAACTTTCAGCATGTGAATTTTCGATCCACTGGCATAATAAGAACCACTTACAAGCTTTTCTAAAAATCCAACAGCAAATTTTCCTTTGCCACCTTAATGTACAGGAGCTGGTAAATAAATGCCAGGATTCCTATTTATGTTAACGCATATAAAGTACACACACACACACACACACATACACACACTCTCTCTCTTTCTCTCTCTCATCTGAATAGCAACAAAAAATGATAAATTGTGTTCATTTATATTCTTTAGCTGAACATACAAAAATACTTTCCAGCACAACGTCTGAATAATATTTCCTCACACTTCCGTTTTATTAAGCCAAATACATCACGTCTTGATGACTATATATGCGAGCGTAAGGATTGGCTTGATGAGAGTGGTTTTGGGCGAACGTGTATTGCCAATATTGACGGAATTGTGCTCGTGCTTTTTAAATAAAAGAATAATAAATAAATTATGCTCACTTCTTTCTATACAATTACCGATGGTATAGATTTATTTATGGATTATGGATAAATTGATCGATTGATTGATGCATTGATTGATTGGCTAAATAATTCACTGATTGAATGATTGATTGATGATCGATAAATTGCTTGATGGATTCTGTGTGATGCAACGAATTTTATGTATTTTTTCACACTGTGAATTACTCTGAAGTTGTTTATTCCTACTTTTTTCCAAAGAAATCTACTTTTGTTCTCAATTTTTTATATACGAAGTCTGTTGAAAAAATTATGGGAATTTTCCAGTACGATGGACGGCCTACTTGTTTTGCTGACAAACCCATCTTGAGTTTTTTTTTGGTAATAGAGTTTTCCGACTGACATAATTTAATTTAATATTAATTTAATAAAGTCTGGCTTTAACATTAAAACCAACTGCTGAAACCTGGTTTTACCATACAAAACGTTTTTGTTAAAACCAACATAAAACCGTTTTTGAATTGTTTTTGTGTAGGTTTTGTGAAGTATAACGTTGTTTTTGCCTGATTTTTGTCTGCGCTAAGTTGAGTGCTGCCAAGTTGTGTACTGGAAACATCTGATAATGCTTGAAAAATGCCAGAAATATCCTTTTCACTTCTTTTCTAAAAGACTGGCAGTCTGAAGGAGTTTTAAAACAAATAATTTTTCGTAAATTCTGTTGAACTAATTTTCAAATGGCAGAATGTTGTCATTTTTTATTAAAAAGTGTAAAAAATGTTGCACTCTTTTATAGAAAAGAAATTAGCATATAAATTCAAACTGATTACTTGGACATGGGTAAAAGGATTTTTTCTATTTATTTTTTAGTTTTTAATTTTTTAATTTTTATAATTGAAATTTACTGAGTCTATTTTTTTTTAATTAAAACCGATAGATAACGATTTTGCTGAGAAGCCAGAAATATCCAGCAGTGCTTTTACTCTGAAATTTGGTTTTAGTATTAAAGCCAGACTGTCCACAATTAGTTAAATATTTCATAAAAATCCGGGTATTTGCGGCTTTAAAGCTCAGACGCAGTCGAAAAATATTGAAATGTGAAGGCTGCAAACTAAAAATCTTCTAAAGGATATTATGAGGATCATGTTTGTTTCTCAGGAGTCTAATTAAATAAATCGATTTTTAGCCTGAGCAAAACATCATAAGAAAATTGTTCTTTTCTATTTTCCCTACAGAGCAGATTTTTCTGGTTTCCCTTTACAGAGTCTTAAAATCAAATGATCGATCATATAATTCACTCTTAAACGTTGAAAGCTATTTTTAACATAAAATCACCATAAATTTACTTTTAAATACATATTTTATATTCTTCTTCTTCTTCCTGCGGGTTATAAACATTTGAAACGGCCGATACGTTTTATTTCACAAGTTATTCTTTATAAGAACTCGTAATTTTGTATTAAAATAAACAGCGTTCGTTTCAATGCGTTTGATGTGTAACGGAAATGTTAAAGACATTTCCGGTTCGTTACTTCACATATACGACGTGCGTAACATGTGTGCGTTTGCTTTTTTGTGATATAAACAGTCGGCGATAAATTTCAAAGGGGATTTGTATATCAGGCCTTTTTATGACCGGCTTTGATTTTGATTTGATGCCGCCATAAAAATAAGGAAATGAAAAATAAGGAAGAGAAAAATAAATTATTTTTGCAGTAATTATTTTTACGAATTTAAGTTTCAAAAATAATTACTTTGTAGATTTAATTTACAAGCCTGCTAGTCTATAAACAACTTGTAACATATCTGTTGGTCTTTGATATGGTCGGTTCCCTCTAGTAATTGGATGGTAATGATTATTCTGAAAAAAAGAGATATTCCGGCTCAAATCGGTTCGAATTCACCGAAAACTTAAGATCGAAAACCCTCTTCTTTCGATTACTATAAAAAAATCGAAAGCACTAAATGATCAGGGGCCGAATTACCGCATTCAATATCGATCGAAATTTCGGTATAATTTATATATAAATTTCGATGGATATCGAGTGCCGTAACTTGCTCCCTGATATATAATTTCGCAATTTTTCAAAAGAATCACTTTTTCTTAAATAATTTCGAATACATTAACAGATTTTGAATCGATTTACGGTGATCGGTTTTTAAATGTCAAGTTGAATCTAGAAAACACTTTGAAAAGTGTTTATTTACAAAGTTTTTTTTTAAATATATTTTGAAATTCGCTGGATCGTATCGGTTGAAATTTAAAGGATGTCTAAGTTCGGGAGCGCTCTTCAGAAGGCCAATAGTTTGGTTTGATTCCTTTTAGCCATTCTGCCTTTTCTTTTCGATTAGCGCTCTTTCGGTTTTCCTGACATTCAAAATGTCAGCTTCTAAAAACCCTGGGAATGATGCAGCCTTCCTAATAAAGGAGAAGTATTGATATGGCACCATCAGGTCCTGGCAATTTAAGGATATTGTTTTCATTATTAACATGCCGGATGGTTTTCAATTGATTGTTTCTTGAGAGCCTTTAAATATCATTTCTGCTGGGGCCTTCCTAGATGAGCCCTGCGCTCATGTTCGGGCCTGTCCCCCATTTACGCACACACACACACACACACACACACACACACGAGAATATGTGCGAATGAATTTAATTGGTATGACGATTAGAAAAAGAAATCTAAATGAAAAAAAGAAGATGGTGATATAAAATGAAATGAAGAAATAAATAACTTCTGATAAACTTCTTTCTCTTCCAACTTCAATTTCTTTACATGTTTTATTGCCTCTTCTCTACATCCATCCTTCTCATTTCTGTTAAGGGACGAAATGTTTTTGTTGTTGTTGATATCTAACGATGATTTTTATGCTAAAAATCATTATTGTTGCTTAATTTATTTCATTTCCCGGCATGTTTTACAATACGAGTTGACATTAAATTTGGCATTCCCCGAAATCGCTGCGTATTAAAGTAACAAATGATCGGCATTTAAGGCTAAAACACATACTCGTTGGGTAGACAAGAGCAGCAAAATAAATTGCAAAAATCCATGAACAAGCAAATAGATTTCCTTTTAGGCGGACAAAGAAATTTCGGTTTCTAAAGTAATTTTCGGTTGAGTTGTTGTGGCAGTAAATTAACAGGATTTCTATTATTGAAACAAATCGTTGGATTGAGCTGAAATATGGCGTAGCGTGCCTGAGCCACTGCCTTGACTTTTTTACATCTAAAATTGTTACTCATCTTAATCACAGACCATCGCAGAGGCTACATCATTGATCGATTTATCACATTTGGAATTATAATTATTGCATTCTGAGGTGGAGTGAAGTAACGCAGTCGTCCTTTTTGCCAGACATCAACCAAAAAGGCAAATAAAAGTGGCCAATAAAGTTGGCAATATCTTGTGGTAGTCAATATGCATATTGAAATACCTTCAAATCGCAATATTTTATACGCTGACAACCACCCTGACATGTGGATCAATAATGTTCCAAAACATTAAGGTGGTACCTGCAAAGTGTAACAAAATTAAAGAGCAAAATTGAAACCCTTGCGTAGTCGCCAACTGCAAGTGAATTTTCATAGAAAATCTTGTGAAGCTAAAATTTTAGCTAAAAGATAAATTCCCTTTTATGTCAAATACTTCTGTCAAAGTTGTTTTAAAATCCCACTAGAAATATTGAAAAGTTTCGAAAAATCGGGACGTTATTATTCTTACCTTGCTTTGAAAAAATCAATTTTTTTAAAATAGATTTTCTTATTTTGAGGTCCCAATCAGCTTCCCTGATTAATTTTGAGAGCCCAACACTGTGTCTGTTTGTGTGTATGTGTATATGTGTGTGTTTGTGTATATGTGTGTGTTTGTGTGTGTATATAAGTGTATATGTGTGTATGTGTTAATTATGTGATGCGCTTATAACTTTTGAACGACTGAGCATTCTTAAGCTTAAAATTCGTGGAAATTTTAACCGATTCGAACCGGTTGGTTTCAAGAAATCTCAAAATAATTTGAAAAACATATTTCAATGTTTGTTTTTTAAATAAATTTTCAGCGGCTTTACCTTTCAAATTCACTAGGCTCCTCCGTACATTAAAAACCATGTCGAGCACTCTGAAACGGGTAAAAATCGGTTATTCCATTCCTGAGAAATGGTGAACGAAAAAAATCGTAAGAAGTTGTTGAAATTGTTTATCTGATTAGTTGAGTTTCTGCACTCTTTTTATTGCAATCGAAAGAAGAGCATTCGTGAACTTGGATATATTATGAGTTTGAACCGTTTCGGACCGGGATATATCACAAAAACTTAGAAATAAAACTTTTTTAAAATGTGGTTTCCTTACGAAAAGATTTCAGAGGCGTCACTCACCATTTCCTTAAACTGACCATTTCATAACAATGAAAACCATGTCGATCACTCTGAACCGGGTCTAAATCGGTTAATACATCCCTGCGATATCCTGAAAGAAAAAAATTCGTAAAGGTTGTTAAAATTGTTTATCTGATCAGTTGAGTTTCTCGATTCTTTTTATTATAATCGAAACAAGAGCATTTCTGTTTTGCGGGTTTGAACCGTTTCGAACCGGGATAAATCACAAAAACTTAGAAATAAAACATTTTTCAAAGTGTTTTTTTAATAACCTTTCAGGTTAGTTTCCTTAAAGTAAACAATTCTTAATAAAGAAAATCACGTGGATCACTCTGAACCGGCTAAAAATCGGTTAATCCATTCCTGCGACATGTTGTACGAAAAAATTCGTAAGAAGTGGTTGAAATTGTTTATCTGATTAGTTAAGTTTCTCGACTCTTGTTATTGCAATTAAAAAAAAGAGTCTTCCTGAACTTAGATATTCTATGAATTTGAACCGATTCGAACCGGTATATTTCAAGATATTTCACAAAAACTTTTTTTTTTAGAATAAGCTTTCAGGGTACACACCAAGCGCTTCCTAAAACTAATGAATGAAAATCATGTCGATCACTGTGAATCGGGTCAAAATCGGTTAATCCATTATAGAGATATGATAAGTCAGAAATTCGAAAGGAAAATTTCAAAATTGTATATTGAATCAATTCTTTTATGGCAAGCGAAAGAAAGCGTTTCTAAAATAAGATTTGCTGTAAATTGGATTCGATTTGAACCGGTAGATTTCCCGATATTGCAAAAAATCTTGGATAAAAGCATTTTTGAAAGTGATTGTTTTAGCATAACTCTTGAATGATTTCAGCAGTCGATTAAAGAAACTAATCAGGTCTTGCTATATACAAATTCCATAAATCGGGTTAAAATCGGTTATTTTTTCACACTTCGAAATTATTTATACGATCGGTTGAATTGCTCGATTCTTTTATAGTATTCGAAAACTATATCAGTCAGCGCTCATCACATGGGAATCGGTTGATTTGAAAATTAAAATAAGATTTTCTTAACTCGAAGATCTTAAAAGGATTCTCTAGCGGGATGTCCTTTAGGGTCCATGTTTTCCATATTTTTTTTTTTAATGGATTAAGTCTTGGCAAGTAAGCACTACCCTAATATGTCTGCATTATTCACCATCATTACCAGAATGACTTGAAATGTTCGAATTGAATTTTGTTTTTTGTTGTTGTTGTTTTTTCTCTGTTTGCCAAAAACAAATGTCACACAAATCCCTGTTACATTTCGGATTACAATCGTTAGCAGCGGCCTTAAACATAAAATTCGCTGGTTACTGCCACCGCTGCTGCTCAATGACAGATTAAACCAATTCCATTCAACATTCTATGACAAACACATGCCCATCTCGTGTGTATGTGTGTGTGTGTGTGTACGTCAACGTGCATTCATTTAGATTAGAAAGTTTCAAATGTTTGGCTGTAACACTCCGTTTCATGCAGAAGCAAGTCAAAGTAAATCAGGCCAAACAACAATTTCATATATAAATGAATGGATGGATGGTGTATGGCACACAACTACGTACGTCTGTTTGTACGCAAGTGCGAGAGTTGTGCGAGGAATGGAAATGACAAGTTTTGGGAAATTCATTTTTATAACGGCAACAAATAGTGGAAAGTTTTGTAATCTTTGAAGGGAAATGTACAACATTTTGTTTGAAGCATTTAAAAGTTAATATAACATTTTTTGTTGCTTCAGATGTCGCATTGGGAGTTCCAGGGAATCGTGGGAACAGTTTTTTATTACCTCAGTAATTGAGGAACTTTGAGGAAAAAATATTTATTAACCTCTTTAAGAAAATATTGCGTAATAAATATCCTTTAATAAATAAAATGAAATTTTCCCTTAAACTAAAAATTATAAAAATATTAAGATTATAAAAAAGGATATATAAGAGGCATTGATGTCCTTTCAAGGAGTGCTACGAAATTTTCCAGAAACTTAAAATGCATAATTTTAAAAATAATTATAAGCTTTCAGCTCATTCCCAACATAAATAAAGCTAGATTAGATTTTTTTTCTAAAAAGGACATATGAAAGGTGGGCATGTCCTTGCACCGAATGGTAAAAAATATATAAAATAATTGAAATTCTTGATTTAAGAAATAAACACGAACTTGTAGTGTATTTCAATCATAAATTCAGTTAAAATTATCATTTTTGAGAAAAAGGACATATGAAAGGACACTTTACAAGGAAGCTAAAATGCATAGTTTTTGAACTACTCATAAACGTTTTTGTGCATTTCAAGCGTTAAACGACGAAAAAATCAAAGATTGCAGAAAAAGGATATATGAAAGGTGGTCACGGCCTTCCGCCGAATGACACAAAAAGTCAATCAAAAGTGCAGTTAAAATTTCAATATCCAGGAAAAAAAATATGTAAGAGATTGTAGTGTCCTTGCATTGAATGACACAAAATTTCAAAGAAAATTCGTAGTTTTAGGAACAGTTATGAAATTTTCCTCTTCTAGGAAAAGGATGTTTAACAATTAAGCGCTCCTTTTCATCCAATGCTGCGAAATTGTAAAGCTAAAATGTTAAAAGAGATAATTGTGTAATTTTAATGTATGCAAAACATAATTCCAGCTAAAATTAAGTTCTTTTTGAAAAAGTATATATGAAGTTTGCTCATGTCCTTGCAGTGATTGCTACAATATTTGCAACTGAGTTGAAACACTTAATACTATAAATGTTTAAGAACTTTTAGTGCTTTCTAATCATAATTTTAGAGATAATAAAATTTTTCAGAAAAAGGATATACGGGAGGTGGCTATGTCCTTTCACAGAAAAATATACAATTTTCAATGGAGCTGGAATGCTTAATCTTAGAACTAAATATGAGCTTTTACGGCATTCACATCATAAATGTTAGGAAAGTTGAGTTTTTTCGAAAAAGGATATATGAAGGGTAGTCATATCCTTTCAACAAAAAAAAAAATTCCTAGAAAGCCGAAATGCTTTCAAGTAACTATAATCATAAATTTAACTAAAATTTACTTTTTTTCAAAAAGGATATTTGGGAGGAAGTCATGTCCTTCCATCGGACGATAGAAAATTAGCAAGAGAGTTCAAACACTTAATGTTACAAATGTTTATAAATATTTAGTGTATTTCATTTATAAATGTTGATATAATTAAATATTTTGGAAAAAGGATATACGGCAGGTGGCCATGTCCTTCCACAGGAATATACAAAATTTTCAACACAGCTGAAATGCTTAATTTTAGAAGTAGTTCTAAGCTTTTGGTACTTTCCAATGATAAATCTTGATAAAATTAAGTATTTGTAAAAAAAGGATGTATGAGGTGCAGCCGTATCCTTTCAACAAAAAAAAAATTTACAAGAAACCTGAAATGGTTTTAGTGCGCTTCAATCTTAAAAGCAGCTAAAATGAAGTTTTTTTTTTCGAAAAAGGATATTAGAGAGGAAGCCATGTCCTTCCTTGGACTTAAAGGAATTTATACAAGGAAGCTAAAGCACATAATTTTAGAAATAGTCATGAACTTATAGTGCATTTCAATCGTAATTGCATTTAAGTCAAAAGCTGTTTTTAGTTAAAGGATATATCAGAGACAGTCATATCCTTCCACAGTATAACACAAAGTTCACAATAAATCTAAAATGTTTAATATAAGAATTAATAATGAATTTTTAGAGTATTTTAGTCATAAATAGGGGTAAAATAAAATTTTTTTAGCAAAAGGATATCTGGGTGGTAGTCATGTCCTTGCAGCGAGTGCAACAAAATTTATAAGGAAACTAAAATGCTTCATTTTAGAAGCAGTTGCGAGGTTTTGAAAGCATTTTAATTACAAATGCGGTTAAATTTAAGTTTTGCAGAAAAAGGATATATGGGAGGCATGCGTGTCCTTGCTCGGAATGAAGCAAAATTTACAAGACAGCTTAAGCCCATAATTTTACAAATAGTTATATAATAATTGTATAATTTTAATTATAAATGCAGCCACGCTTAAGTTTTGTAGAAAAAGGGTGGGAAAATTTTAGGTTATTTAACTGCTCATAATTATTTAAAGTCTTTTGTGTGGAAGCTTTGGCTCTTCTGTTTAATACAAAATTCTTTCTGTGAGAACGGAGAACTGAAAAAGTAACATTCTGCGTTCTTGTTATTTGAAATAAAAGTATTCATTTACTGGATAATTTTTATATATTCGCCATAGAAGGCCACGCATAAGAGACTCGTCTTACGTTCATTCCAATTTCTTAGAAAAATGAAATCGGCCGCCTTTAAAAAAATAAATTCTTATCTATTAAAATCCTTTCATATGACCCTTCTTCTAAAGAATTTTGAGAACTCTAAATGAAGTTTGAAGAATAAAAAACAGCAACAATTTAATGGTCTACAATTTTTTCCGGCAAAACGACCACCAGCTGCTGGTTTATTTATTGATATTTAACTTCGACTTTAATTCGCATTTTCATAAAACTCATCCCTTCGAGTATCGCCCTGCTTAGATTTTCCTATGATCACGTTATCACTCATCATTATTGTGTATAAAAATGTATTAACACAGACGCACACACACACACACACTCACACACACACACACTCACACACACACATACATATACGTGAAGTATATTGTGGATTCCTTTTAAATAATTCATACCATTTTACCACTTTACTTACCGCTGATGGCTTTCGTCAGTTAACACCAGAACCTCTGCTTCTTATTTTCATTTCGCCACGCAACCATCCTCACCAGCACCAACTGATGGAATGTTAGTCCTTTGCAGCATGTTGGCTGGCTGACTGGCACTCGTACATTCATGCTCATTCTGATGCTGATGTATTCCGCACCTCTACAGCTAATAAACGTGCGAACGTTTTATGGCTCCACATTTTTCCACACTCAATTCATTGATTCTTTCCATTTGCAAGTTTCGTAAAGTTTATTGTAGTCAAACAGACATCCGGAATTTCATACTCCTTTTTTATTTTGTTATTTTTTTTGCTCTGCTACTCAGCGCGTTAATATTTAATGCTAAATTCGTGTGTTTACCTTCAATTGGATTCTGTGCTTTGAATTTGTAATAGTTAACAGTTGGAAGTTGGAATGAAATTCAATAATCAACACGCCGTTCTTTTGGTTTTGTGCGGTTGTTGAAATATCTGACAGCTTCTTTTTATTTATTTTTTTTCTAAATTGGCCTAATATTTTAGATAAATATTGTTTTTGCGAGAAAATGCCTTTTAGGTGGCTGGAAATCATGCACCCAACAATCTAAAAAAATTTAATGTTGCCCAGTAGTCACATTTGAAAGATCATTTTCACTGTCGCTACAAGTCTTGGAGTCAAAGCAGTAAAAATGTTTTGTAAATTTGTGGGTCCAGTGGCTAAAAAATAGTTCCTCTAATATTACAAAAAAAAAATATATTTTCCAGCTCTGGAGCTGTCATTTTGACGTTACTGATCTATAATTCCTTTAAATGTCTGCAAAAAATATTGAAAATGTTTAATTTATAATGGAAATGAAATAGTTTTTTGAGTTGTTAAGTTTTTTATACAAAAACATATTCAATTTTCCAACCCTGGAATCGTTTTTTTATTTTACTTGAATTTTAGCGCACAAGTCGTTCATCCTGAAGTATAAAAAGGGGTTAATTAAGCGACAATAAAAATAAATAATTTTTACTAGTTACTTTTATATATTTAAAAAAAATAACTTTAAATTTTCCAGCTCTGGAGCTTTCATTTTGACATTACTGATCTATAATTCCTTTAAATGTCTATAAAAAGTATTAAACATGTTTAATTTGTAAAGGAAATTAAATATTTTTTTGAGTTGTTTAATTTTTTAAACAAAATCATATTAAATTTTCCATCTCTGGAATTATCGCTTTCATATTCTTTGGTTTTTAATTCCAATCTAGTATAAAATCGGGTTAATAATTAACCGGTAATAAAATTTATTTTCATCTGGTTACTCTTATATAATAAAATTAGGTTTGAGTTTTCCAGCTCTGGAGCTGTCATTTTGACGTTTCTGATGTGTAATTCCTTGAAATTTCAATCAAATATATTAAAAATGTTTAATATATAAACTAAATAAACATTTTCTTGGTCTACTTATTTTGATATATATATATATATATATATATATATATATAAAATATTGAATTCTCTAACCCTGGAATAATTTTTTTTGATTTTGCTTGATTTTTAATTCTAATCTCGTTCGTCCTGAAGTAAAAAATTGGCTTAATTAAACGATAATAAAATTTAGTTTCATCTGGTTACTCTGATATAACAAAATTAGGTTTGAATTTTCCAGCTCTGGACGCGTATTTTGAATTGTGTTGATTTTCAAGAGAAGTCCTTTTAATAATACTTCCAATAGATATACAAAATACTAAAATTTCTAGCTTTTTCTGGGGGCTTCGGAAGACTGATCTGACATTTGACAGCCGGTCATGGGTTATTCGACTCCCCCATTCATATGGACCCAGAAAATATCGTCCCTACAACGTGAAATTATTTGTCTAGTAAATTGATAATTTTCAGGAAGTTTGTGGAATCTTGTGTAAAACAAATCAGTATCATTTTGCCAAAAGCACTTTATTAGACATGGAAGGGACTATTCCTTTTTCCCTCCCACTGTAGACAAGTCTGATCATGCGCAATGAAAGCAACGAAACTGAAAAATATGCCTTTTTTCTTGTTCGATAGTTCGAACTGGGCGCAAATTAACGCATTCGATTTCGATCGAAATTTTCATTTAAATTGTATTGAAATTCCGATCGAAATCGAATGCCGCAATTTGCCCTCTGACGATAGATGTAACTCATGGGGTCGCACACATTCCAATATTGTCGAATTTACACAATCACATCTTTTACGACTTTTGGAGAAAAAAATTTAAAAAATTTTTTTCATTTACAAAAAAAATTGTATCAAAAACGAAATTTTAACAATATTTCTTAGTTGTCCTTTAATTTTCTATAAAATGTTTTCAAGGTTTCTCCTTTTCCAACTTATATTTTTTTTTTTTTGCTGCATGTCCGTGCAAAGCACTGCATGCACATTAACTGCCGCGTAACTTCCTAAAGGGTGTAAAAGATTCTCTGTGGACCACCCCGACTTTTGTGTGCTTAAACAAGACTTTTAATCAAAATTATACAATAAACGAGCACTTCATCATTAACATGTTGTTACTTTCTGATATGTTTTCGTGCTCTTGGCCATCGTTACAGTTTTCGAATTCCATCAAATGATTTTGACACCTTCAGCAAATCGTATTACATTTTAAATGAAGATGTACGAGTGTTTTGCAACACATGAAAGGAGATAAATTATTACAAACGAGAAGGATTTGCAACAGATTACACTGGCATTATATTAAATTACTGATGAACATTTAAGTACGTACTTACAAGATAATGAATTGTATTGGCCATAAGGCATTTGATAGGGCTTAGACTAGGCACATGTGTTTTGGTAACAATTTCATTTCAATATTTCATCTGTTTATTTCTTTGATTTCAGTTTTAATCAATTACGCCCCGGCAAGCATGTCTATTTAGAGACGAATATTAACTGAATATTAACTGAATATTAACTTCCAAGTAAAATCATTTGGAAAACCTCTTTCCAATTATTTGAAATCCCTTCAAACTATTTACAATTAATTAGGAATTATAAAATCTATTTCATAACTAAATTAAGTTAAACTAAACTGAACTCATGTTAGGGGCTTTTGCTATAAAAGTATGAAACTTTAAGTTGGCAGCTATAATTTTTAAAAAATTTGTTAAATAATTTTTTCTTGGAAAAAAAAAACAAGTAAAACTGTCAAACAGTCACACGCCACTCTGCCAGACTTTTGTAGCAGACCTCATATCTGCAGGTAACACGATTGCAGGGGATAGTGAATCAGGGCCTCAAATACTCAAGTTGTGGCACATGAAAACCACTTTCGTGGTTAAACTGATAATCGAATCCCCTTCATTTACAGTTCATGTGGGTGATGCTAAAATTCAAAATGCTTTAATTTCTAGTGCAGCAGGACTCCAGATAATTTCCAAGGAAAGTTAAATGCGACACCATGTTTCCAATTTGACTCTTCAAAGAGGAGAAAAATACCCTCTACTCGTTTAAAGCGAACACACTCCCAGGGGTTTGTGAATGGAAGCAACAAATAATCATTTCCCATTCCCTGTGCAACTCGGCCATGGCGTTCTTTTAATTTAGTGTTTAGGACACGATTTAGCAATTGTTCTTGCATTATATTTTATTTTATTTTATTATTATTTTTTCTGCTGCTGCTGCTGCTGTTACACTTGATTTCTCAAGTCTTAATTGCGCCGTGTGCTTGCGGAATAATTGCTTGGAGACCTGGGCAACAATATGAATTGTAAGAATGAATGAACCGAATGTGTGGCACAGAGACAACATTTATTTTATGACATCATTAAAAGTGCAGAGATATTTTTATGAACATTAAAAATTTTTTTAATTAACTTTTCATTCTAATTTCTTATGGATGCGAGCATGTGTGGAATGAAATTTATGCACTGAAGAGAATTGTGGTTGGTTTCGTAAAAATAACTTAAAAGTCTTGAAAAAAGATTTAATTTAAAGCAGCTTAAAGAAGGAAGTGATAGAAAATTAATTCGACTGTGTTGGCCAGAGGGCAGTGGGACTTTAATTTAAATTAAGGAAAATATATCGTCCTGTAGGACTTCTATAAAATTCTAAGTGTCTTCAAATAAGTTTTTACTTAAGATTTAGTTGCTGATAACATTTGACGAGATATTTCTGTCATTCATTGGCGAGAATAGAGTCTTCTTGCATGATTGTGCATGACCGCGTATCGCTGCAAGTGTCTTCATGGCACCTCCACTCAGTTATTTAATATTGACTTTATACTAAATGTGTCCTACAGATAAGCCGGCACCACAAAATTGTTTTATTCGTTTTAACCGCTGCTCTGTTAGCGGATGTTACTAAAACAGGTTGATCTACCGCAAATAATTTTATCATCTGTGCACCTGGTTGCCAGATTTATTTTGACGTGTATTCGTTTTGATCCATCTAGTCTTTAATTTGCGAGCACAATTTTAAAAAATTTTATGTTTATAATTTATAATAAATTTTTAATTAATAATGTATTTGCTTCAAAAAGTACTTTTTCAAAGAATTTCCTTCTCGAAAAGTTACTTTTCCCAAAAAGTACTATTCTCAAAAAGTACTGTTCCCAAATAGTACTGTTCCCAAAAAGTACTCTTTCCAAAAATTACTTTTCCCAAAAAGTACTTTTCCCAAAAATTAACTTTCACAAAAAGTACTTTTCCCAAAAAGTACTCTTCCCAAAAATTAACTTTCCCAAAAATTACTCTTCTCAAAAATTAACTTTCCCAAAAAGTACTTTTCCCAAAAAGTACTTTTCCCAAAAAGTACTTTTCCCAAAAAGTACTCTTCCCAAAAATAACTTTCCCAAAAAGTATTTTTCCAAAAGGTACTTTTCCAAAAAAGTACTGTTCCCAAAAAGTACTTTTCTTAAAAAGTACTGTTCCCAAAAATTAACTTTCCCAAAAATTACTCTTCCCAAAAATTAACTTTCCCAAAAAGTACTTTTCGCAAAAAGTACTCTTCCCAAAAATAACTTTCCCAAAAAGTACTTTTCCAAAAGGTACTTTTCCAAAAAAGTACTGTTCCCAAAAAGTACTTTTCTTAAAAAGTACTGTTCCCAAAAATATTTTTTCCCAAAAAGTAATCTTCCTAAAAAGTACTTTTCCCAAAGTGTACTCCTTCCAAAAAGCACTTTTCTTAAAAAGTACTATTCCCAAAAAGTATCATGTCCCAAAACGTACATTTTTAAACAGCACTTTCTTAAAGTAGATAGATTTTCGTAAAATAATTATATATATATATATATATATATATATATATATATAGTTTAACGTGACTACAACAACCAAAAACAGCAGGGACAACAACCCGTAGCCGTGTTGTCTGTAGTAGAAAAAAATTCATATACTCACATGTATTCTATTTTTGACAACTTGTAGTCTGTAGTCTGCAGTCGTTATTGTGTTTAGTGCTTAAATGGGAAAATTCTTGTGTATGTGTGCGTTTTCTTACACGCAGTTTGACATCAGGTATGGAAAATAGATATTTTAAAATGCTACTCATTTAATTGTATAAATCATAGTCTTTGGATATTTTTTTTTAACTCCCCACTAGGAAAATAGAAAATTTTTTAAAACCGGAAAGTTATTGGTTGTATCCCGTTTGAAAAAAATCGAGTTCTCTTTAGATTTCCACATCCTTGGCCCCAATTTTATTGAAACCTAGAAAAATAAAAAAATATACTACCAGTGGGGATATTAAAAGATTTCGGTTTAATACTTTCAGGGATACAGTGATTTAATAACAAATGACATACCCGGGCATGTATCAGTTGACGTACAGGTTAAGCTGGAGTAGTAAATAGACAAAAATTGTTTTTTCTTTTATCAAATGAATTCAAAAGAAATTTTATTTTTCATTTCATTTAGAATTATTTTCTTTCCATTCGCAAATTTTATAAACAAAATTCGAAAAATTATGGAAAAATGCAAAATAGATTTTGCAACGAAATTTAGAAAATTAAATGAACAAAATAAATTCAATATTTATTGACATGGAATATCTGTTTATATTTGCATAAAGTAATTTATTTTTCGTTTAAACTTAAACTTAACAAACACACATCAGACAGAACACCCACCAACACACCTTTACACACACACACACACACACGCACGCACAGCCCGCATTGAAACATTTCTTGAGTGTGAAATTTTATATCCGACTCCTCCAATTAAATTACAGCGATCAACAAAAATATTATTCTGCTGCGAGCTATTCTCCGCCATAATTGCAAACTTATTTGTTCGAATTAAATTGAATTAATTTTGGGAAACAACATAGAAATATTTAAGGAAAACAAAAACATTCAATCAAATTTATAAACATTTTTGTGAAAATATTATTTCAATAATAACGAAAAAAAAAAAATATGTTATTAACAATCAACGTAGAAAATAAACAATATAAAATATGTCAACTATTTTAAACCAGTCAAAATGAAATTGAATTAATTTCTGGCGGTTAGAAAAATCCTTTTTTTAAGAAAAACAGATTTATAAAATAAAATAGAATTAAACAAATAAAAAAGGATATATAAAATTGAAAATATTGAAGGGATATTCGCCTTGGAAAATATTATTTGAATATCCAAAAAAATAGGAATGAAATTAAAAGGAATTAATTCGCAGCAGCACCAAAATTCTTAGATGTTTTGAAAATTCAAAACCGAATTGAATTCACTTGCGGAAATTTGAAGAGCAAACAAAGATATATATATATATATATATATATATATATATAACGGTTGACCCGCTAATTTGAACCGCAAAACTAACGCAACCTGGTTTTTGTGCTTTTCAGCTTTTTGAGCTCAAACTTATTATATTAATTTTCAAATCAGTACAGATTAAAACAGCTCCAACAGAAACAAAAGAATGCAACTAAAAAACATAAAGGAAATTCAACCAACTCAAAATTAATATTAACAGTGGAAAAAATTCTTTACAAAATGTGTAAACATACCCGGGTATGTTTTCTGTTGACGTGTCTATAATATTTTATTGTGGACAAAAAAATTAAAGTTAATTGATTTATAAAATATAAATAAAATATAAATAAAATAAAAATATGAAAAAATTTTTCATTTTTGAATCAACCGATTCCCCCATGATAGATTTCAATTACTATAAAAAAAAACGAGAACACTAAAGGATCAGATATATAATTTCGGAGTTAAAAAAAAATCTCTTTATTTCCAATACTTTCGTTCACGATATCTTCCAAACGGGTTAACCGATTTTGACCCGGTTTGAGGAATCTTTAAATATTAACAGCTGATTTCTTTTTTGAAATTGATCGAGGAAACCGTTTAAAAGTAAAAATAAAGAAAAAATTGTCGGATCAGATTTATAGTTTCAGAGTTATAAAAAATTTTTTTTCCAATATTTTCGTTCACGATATCTCTTAAACGGGCTAACCGATTTTGACCCGGTTTGCAGGATTGTAAAATGTCAAGAGCTGATATGTTTGTGGAATTGATCGATGAAGCCGTTTAAAAGTTATTTTCAAAAATTCACTCAGAAAAGCTATTTTCCCGATTTCTTGAATGCAATCGGTTTGAAACGGTTTACACTTACAGGAAATCTATGATCAGGAACGTTCGTTTTTCGAATACCATAAATAAAACGAAAAACTCTTCTGACCAGGTATATAATTTCGGAGTTTTTCAAAACAAATCACTTTTCTCATATTGTTTTCGCTGACGATGTCTCACGAACGGAATAACCGATTTGGACCCGTTTTTAAATTTCCAGAACTGCTGAAAACGGTCAGTGAATCAGTTTAAAAGTTATTCTAAAAAAAAAACATTTTAAAAAGTGCTTATGTTAAGTTTATTTTGGATTTTTTTAAATCTACCGATTCGAATCGGTTCAAATTCACAAAAATCTAAGCTCAGGAATGCCCTTCAGTACGCTACCGGTTTGGTTCCAAATTTCTTACAAAATTTAATACCGGGTCTCATAACTTCAGCCACACTCACAAACAAATACACACACAAACACATACACACACATACACACACATACACACCCACACACAAACACATACACACACAAACACATTCACATACACACACAAACACATACACACACATAAACACACACAAACGCATACACACACACACACAATAAATACATAAACACACACACTTACATGCAGGCAGATATAGTAACGGGCTCTCAGAACTAGTCAGGGAAGCTTCGTGGCACCTAAAAACGGGGAGATCTTAAAAGATATAGATTTTTACAAATTACCCCGTTTTGAAAAAGAACTTCCCGATTTTTTTAAATTTTCGACTTTTTCTCTAATTTTTCAAAGACTGTTTTTTTATTTTATGTCGATTTCTTTTCTAGAAAATAATGCAACATTTTTCACACTTTTTAACAGAAAATGGCAAAATTTTGCCATTTCAAAATAAGGAATTTATTAGAAATGAGGCAAACGCCCCTCAAGAAAATTAATTTCTATATTAAAACCTTTTCAAACCGCCACTTTTTAGAAAATAAGTGAAAAAATGTTGCATGTTTTCTAGAAAAGAATACGCCAGCGTATTTTCGTCATTATTTACCACAAAAAAAAAAAAAAAGAAATCATCTTTTACAAATTAAAACTTCTCAAAAGTTTCTTGAATTTCTAAAATGTCTAATCCAAATCGTTTAATTATATTTCAATTTTATATATCTGTCATATGAAAAAAAAGTTTTTTGTTTTTATTTTCAAATTTATGGGCTCTCCTGAGATATTTAAAAATTATTACCCACTCTGTTTGGCCCAAAGCCTGCAGGTACGTAACAGCTTCTGTTTTCCTATTAATAAATTACCTGGAAAATCTTATTTCCACTTCTTTAACAAGTTGGATATGAAAATCTCCTCAGATAATCCTTAAGATATTTTTGTGTTTTATATTCTTTAAATTGTTAACGTTTCCACCAGTTGTTCTTTTCAGCCAACAACTTGTTAAACTTTATGTGGCCTGGCAAATATCTGACTTGTCTCTTCTCTTCCCTCCCCTTCCCCTTCTTGTGTTTCCTGTATTTAGTCAACAGGAAATAAAAAAAATGTTGACTCCCTTTTGAGGCAAATTCCTGTTTTCTTTTTGTTTATCCTATTTATTATTTTATTTTGTTATTCTTTTCTTTAACATTTTGTGTTTAATATTTTTTTATCTCTCTAACAAACACCCATTTTTACGGTTATAAATCCTGCAGTTATTTTAAGGAAAATACAAAAAAAAAGAAAGAAACGAAAACATAAAATGAAGTAGATAAAGAAAATTGTGTTTAAACTGTTAGTGTCCGTCTGTTTGTTTGTAGTTTCAAGTATTTATTTTATAATTTTTGAATCTGATTTCAATTTTATATATAATTTTTGATCCTCTGGGTTTGATTGTATTTCTGTGTCTATAAGACTGTACATACGAGCTGCGTTCCAAAAATAAGTTTAATTTTTAAATGTCGCATTCGATGAGAGGTTTTCTTTATGTTGACTCTCCTTGAAAATATTTTTTCTTGATTGATTTGTGGGCGTCATGATCGTTGCCGGATTTTCAGCTGTTGGAAAAAGTGCATCACAGAATTGGCTGTAACAAATTTAAGTGCACTAGTAGTTGAAAATTATTGAGAATACATGAGAACGTAATGGTATTATAACAAGTTCAAGTTTGCGCTCTTTGGCAAAATTTTTTTAAATTATTTCAGCCACTTGATTGACTTATTTCGAATTCAAAATTTTGTCGTAGTTTTCTTAATGCCGATTTCTTTTCTTGAAAAGAGTGCAACATTTTTTACACTTTCCTGCAGAAAATTAGGAATTTACTAGAACTTAATCCAACATTCGTGACGACAAAGAATTTCTGTGTTACAGCTTCTTTCAACTGCTACTTTTTAGAAAAATAGTGAAACAATTTTGCACTTTTTCTAGAAAAGAAAACGCCGTAAGTTAAAGTTTTAATTTTATTTTGTTATATTCTTTAACAATTTTGTCGTAGGTAAAATAGAGGTTTGAAAAACGAATTCGGAAAAAATTTAATAGTATCACCTTTAAACAAGTTAGAAACGAATAGTGATGTAGCGGCCTCGATGAACTTTATGATCATATCAATTTTTCTTTCAGTGTAAATTTTTTTAGTGCTAAATGATTCCTGTTAATGTACTGACAGTTTTACATTCTGTGACCCTAATAACCGATATCTATATCCCTCATATATCTAAAAAAATATCCAGTTATATTCACCCTGTTGTAGGGTGTTCCACTACCATTTTCCTCATGTTCGTTATTACAAAAACTTATAAATCAATTTATATATTCAAATCTCTAAATGATACGAAAAATCATAACGCTTTTACAACACAAAAGGCTCGTATCAAAAGGTGAAAAAAAAATTATAGAAAATATAGAAAAAAAGAAAATTTATATTTCATGAGTTTGTATTCGATTCAACGCCTCCAGCTGATGTGTATCGTTACATGAGTATTTCCATTTAAATCAGATTTTCTATTTTTGATATTCATAAACATAAATATGCAGGATGTGTGCTTATGGTAGCAGCAGCGTTCAGCGATGCCCAGCCAACATTCGACTTCGATCTCCAACAACTTAAATTTTTATTTAATCGATTCATTTGCTTAGAAAATAAAAAATCACTAACTGCCTGTTTTTATAAATAAAATCAAAATTTATTTTAATATAAATTTTGGGACGAAAGCTTGTAAATATATTTCATTTGATCGTTTATACCAGGAATTATTTACGATTATTTCCAAATTTAATTCCAAATTAAGTTTCTTTTCAACAACGTTTTACTTTTAGACTTTTGAAATGATTTCATATGAGATTGATGACATGATTCATGAGGAAATTAAATATCTGTTGAACGTTGAAATCTATTTTTATTTTTACTTTTATATATATTTTTTATATTCCTCTTCTTCTTGCGGGTTATAAACATTCGAAGCGGCCGATACGTTTTATTTCACAAGTTATTCCTGATAAGAACTCGTAATTTTGTATTAAAATAAACAGCGTTCGTTTCAATGCACTTGATGTGTAACGGAAATGTTAAAGACATTTCCGGTTCGTTACTTCACATATACGGACGTGCGTAACATGTGTGCGTTTGCTTTTTTGTGATATAAACAGTCGGCGATAAATTTCAAAAGGGATTTGTATATCAGGCCTTTTTACGACTCATTTTAATATTGACGTGCAGCTTAAGAAATTTATCAAAAATTTATATTTTTGGGAAAAGTATTTAAAAGAATTTATTTGTCAAAAAATATTTTCTTGTTGGGAGTTGAATTAATTTATATGCCTGCTAATTTATATGACATTTTGTCAACAAGACGGCATTAAGTCAAAATTTTGTAAAGTTTCACATTTTGCTAGAAATCATTTAGAAACAGAAATATTTATCTTCCATAAAAATATTAATTTATTCTGGTTACTCTGTCATCTACCGGTTCGCATATTCACGGATAGTAGGAAAGTCATCGAGGCCGTAAGGAGTCATCCGGTTCAATCTCGGTGTGTACTACAATGCAAGAAGGAGATTAACTCATACACGCACTGTGGAAGCCTAGAGATAATATGGATTCCAGGACATCAAAAAATACCTGGAAATGCAGAGGCAGATAGGCTAGCAAAGATGGGAGCATTAATGGCAAACATCACACTAGACAATCCAAAGCCATTTCAGGTTTTCAAAAACAAACTTAAACAATGGGCCATAGAATTGCATGCAAGAGATTGGCAGCACTCTACCGTAGGTAGGGTGACTAGAATTCTATGGGGAGACCCAGATGGTAGTAGGACAAAGGAGACCCTAACATTGAGTAGGCCAGCACTACGGAGACTGGTTGAGTTAATAACAGGACATACACAGTTAAGGAATCATCTGACACGAATCGGTATCGTTGACGATATAACATGCAGGGCCTGTCAGGAAGAGGACGAAACACTGCAGCACTACTTGTGCTACTGCCCAGCTTTTAGCCAAGTCAGAAGACAAACATTTAATTAGGAGATTATACAGGAGATGGAATTTCTTAGGGGTTCTAATTGGTGGGACTTAAGAAGATACATTGAGGAAACTAGATTCATAATGTGATCAAATTCAAAGGTTTTTTACGGTACTGATGAAGGCTCTCTAGAATGGGAACTCCTTACAATAGAGCGCACAACAGGCCTATGGGGCCTAAGTGTAATTCGTTAGCGGATTGGGATGACTCATGCCCCTCGTTTCGACCTAACCTAACCTAACCTACTCTGTCATCTTGGAAAGCATGTTTGAGAACATTTCAGTGATGCTGGAGTGACCATCTTCTTATTATTAAAAAGGGATTATTTTCAATTATTACAGAAGCGGAAATAGACTTGAAATTTTTTTAAAAAGAAAAAAAAATTTTTAATAATGTTGTCTAATATATATTAAGCTTAAGGCCTCTTTATTTTTATTATCTTATAAAATTGTTTTTCAATATTTCGTCACTCCTTTGTGTGACTTCTTGAAAAACAATTTTATAAGATAGTAAAAATAAAGAGACCTTAAGCTTAATATATATTAGACAACATTATTAATCAAAAAGAGGTAAAAAACTAGAAGAATTTAAAAAATTTTTAACATACAAAATTATTATTTCCCAAGTCCTCGTCCATGTGCTTGCTGGGTGTGACACAAATACATAAATAGATTTTGTAATATATGCCATTGGAAATTTACTATGTTTCTCCAGGAATTTATGTTGAGAATGAAATAAATAAATAAGGAAAATATATCGATACACTTGTGTGAACAATTTTGAAAAGGCGAGAAGAAAAAAGTCTATTGAATTGTTTAAATCACATATTTTTTTGGGAATGTACATGCAGTTGGCAATACACTTACACACATACAAAGTAAGTTATGTGGGGGAGTGTGTGTGAATTTGATTGAATGTAACAGAAAATAAGTGTTTTTGTGCTGTATTTTTGTAAAATGCTTTCAAATTCTTTTGGGACATTATCAGAAACAATCTTTTGAAAGTTGTTTTACTTGAAAAGTAGGTTGAAGTTAAATCTTTTGCATATTTAAAATATAAATTTTCTTATATCTAAAAGAAATTTTCAATTATGAGTGTTTACACTAACCAACAAACATGATTTCTTTATAAACAAGTTTTGGTAGAACTTTTAAAGTAGTTAAAAAAAAAGAGAAAAAGAAATTTCAAATAATTTTTTTCAAAGCAGGATCTAATTGTTTGTAAAATATTTAATTTCTTAAGGGGTCCAGACACCATCAAAATGTGACACCAAAGATGTTTGATGAAAAGTAATAAAACTTAGATTTTCGGTAATGCCTGCTGTAACATGCTGCATCATGTATTGTTGTGAGGTGTCAAGCACGAACAAGCTTTCATAATCGGTATAAATAAATAAAAAATATTTATAGACATTTTTGAATGTATAAGTTAGGAAACGAAGAGAAGAAGAAATGAATGTTTGATGAGTTAACAAGCCAGAGTGTTTCAAGCCATCAAGCACACGTACAAGAAGTTGACAGCAGGCATATTGATTTTTGTTTCTAAATCACTATGAAATTATTTTCAACATCATAAATATCTTAATTTATTATTTTGCAGTATAAAATAAATATTTGAAACAATTTTTTATCAAATAATAAATAAATTTTGATTATGAAATCAAATTTTTAAAATTCCTTCAAAAAATCTTTGAAAGAAAACGAAATTGTGTGCGAAATTTCTTTTTCTTTTTTTGCATGAACTTTTCCTTATTTACTTGATGGAATTTCAGAAATCTGTAGTTATTATTATTTTCATCAAAATATTGAACAACATTAACAACAAAATATTCACAGTGTACTTGGGATTGGCAAAGGATCACAATATCATCCTCTGTCCTATTATGCTGGGATCTCTTTTTCTAATTAATTATGATTAAATCATCAAATTATTAACATTAAAAACGTTTAAGAAATTTAGTTCAAATTGACAACAACGAGGGGAATCATTAAAAATATCTTTTATTTATTTATACCGATTATGAAAGCTTGTTCGTGCTTGATACATCGAAAAAATACATGCAGCAACATGTTACAGCAGGCATTGCCGAATATAAAAATTTTATTATTTCTTATCAAACATCTTCGGTGTCAGATTAAAAACGTTTAAGAAATTTAGTTCGAATTGCTAACAACGAGGGGAATGTGAAGCATCAAAAATAAATTTTTACTGTTTCGAACCAATTCCTCACGGAGTCTGTGACACGGTTGCATGTGACTTTTTATGAGAATTTTCAAAAAACCTCTTGAAACTTTATTACGGTTTCACATCCCTGCACTTTTGTCTTGGCTTTGATTCTTTTTCTTTATTTTTACTGCTGGATTTTTGACATTCTTGTTAAATTTTCCGCCACATTGTTTTTGGGCAAGATGCTGCTTATTTAAGATGTCCTAACGTTGTTAGAGAAATGATTATATCATTCAGGTGTCTGTTTTAGTTATATTCACACACACACACACACACACACACACACAAACACACGCGCCCCCACAAAACACAAAATATTAAATATTTATTTGAAAAGAATCCTTATGAAGTTGTCAAAATATGTTACAGGTTACAACAGCGAGGGCCAATATTAGGCACCTGCAAGTGGTGGCAAATCTACAACAAACTAAAAACTAAATTTTAATAAAACAACAACAAACACAGGAGTAGTTGTAGTCAATGAGACAAAAAAAAAACAAACAGGCAGAGTTGTTACATAACAAAAGAAGTAAAATTTTTCTGAAATCTAAAAATTTTTGCATCTTAAATTCTAAATCAAAATAAAAGTCCCAAAAAAACTTCTTTTGATGCTGCTCCAACAGCAGCGGCTAAGGAAATGGAAAGAAACAACTATTTGCGTAACTCGTAGTAGAGCAGTAGCCAAGGTTTGACACCTCTGCAGCTGCATGTTTTCATGAACATCATATTTCATACTTATTTTCTTAAAGTTATTGGCAGTTTGTTTTTATTTTTATGTTGTAGCTTTTGACATCTCAGAAATTCTTAGCAGAGTTTGTTAGTTTACTTAAATTTATTGGCCTTTCCTTTGGCTTAAACGGAAATGTGATTTTGACAAATTCACAAAAAGAAAAAGGGAAAAAGGGAAAAAGGGAGATTGAAAAAATACTACAAGAGCAGAGTTAATTTGATTGTATTTTATTTCCGGTTCATTTGGCAACGGTTTGACCTCGAAACAAGAATAAGAATTTGTCTGCAATTTATTGAGCTTGAAAATTATGACGCAGGAGTGACTGAAAGGATGTTGTCTTTCTGCCAAAAATATTTACGATTTAAAAAAAATAAAAATAATTGTCGTTATAAAAATTTAAAATATTTTGTAATTCTTTTGTGAAGTGAAATAATTATTTCTGTGGAACACATTAAACCATGATGTCATGTTGCCAGCAGTTACACGATCGTTGGGGAACGTGAAAAGCGAAAGGAATTAAATTTTTAATTTTTTATTTTTTATTAAAAACTGGAATAAAAAAATTTACTTTAATTTTGCTTAAACTTAAAACGCCTTGAATTTGAAACGTCTTCAGGGATTCACAAGTTTCTGTATTGCGCTGTCATCGTTGGCAATCGCCATGTTGCAGAACCTCGATTGTCTGACATAATTCATTTCGTTCTCCAGCACCCCGTAAACATCTTCAATTGGCAGAGTTATTTCAACTTCGTTGGGAGTCAATAACTTTCTGGCATCTTTGCGGAAACTCTCCACACTTTTCGTGATATTTTCATGGGCCAAAATGAAACTCTTCAGAACAATAATATCGGCCGTTTTACTACGACGCAAATATTTCGTTTCTATGTTATCGATGTCAGCAATTAAGCGCAACAGAAGGAAATCGGCATAGCGTTTCTTCACCTCCAGCTGCGACAGTTCGTCGTGCAAATTAACGCTGCCCGAATTCATAATAATAATGCCGGCCAAAAATATTATCTTCGCCAATATCACCAGCATGATGAGAGCTAAAGCGAAGCGTTCCATTTCCCGCCACCACAACTGCAGCAGGTTTTTCCAAAATATCAAGTCCCGGTTGTATTGCCTGAGCTCAAAGTGCAGGAAGCCGATCAGAACCAGCAAAAACACACAAACAAAACAAATCGAAAAGTGGTGATCTTGGAAAAAGTAGTTGATCTTTTGGACAATTCTGCGAATCGGTTGCATTTTCTTAACGAAAAAACCACAAAAGTTTTTGCTTTAAGAAATAAATGGTTTTTAGCTTTTTATTTTTGTTATTGTTTGTCTTAATATTTTTGTAAAAAATTTTGACAATATTTTTGAAAAGAACAAATAATTTATTGAAAAACTACAAACGAACAATTTTGCTTCAAATTCGAAACGTTTTGGGAAACTAAATACAGGAGTTGTCGCAGCAAAATTATTTCAACTAAACTATCAAGCACAGGGTCAGGGTGTACCAACCTCGGGTACCCGCAAGGGAATTCGCTGTGAAAAATTTGCATTTGAGATGTAAAAATTTTCAAAATATAGAAGAGTCTTAATTAGGGAATGTTGAAATATTTGGATTAATTAATTAACAGTGTTTCCGCCTGAACGATCCCTTCGAAGAAGTTGAGCGTTTAGTTAACTTTTCGGAACGTATTTTTTTTTAACAACGACTTAAATTTTTTATTTGCAATGTCGAAATATTAAAAATACAGTAAAAGCTCGAAAAAGTTAACAAAAGAAAATTTTTTTAATATTTGGATAAATGAATTAAATTTTTTTGTTTGGCAACAACGATGCGCTTTAAAAAGTAAATCTTTCAGTTAACTTTTTGGAGTATATAAATTTGTTAAGATTTCAAAGATACAGTAGCATGTCGGAAAAGTTAATTCAAGCAGTTTTTAAAATTTTTGAATAAATTAAGTTTTTTTTTGCAACAAGGATCCGGTCTAAAACGTTAACCGTTCAGTTAAGTTTTCGGGAGTTTAACTATTCGAATTTTAAAACAACTATTTTTTGGGTTGATTCGTTGCGAAAAATAAGCCTTTCAGATCTGAAAATTCTCAAAAATACCGTAGAATGTCGAAAAAGTTCCGTTCCAAAAAGTTAATCTTTTAGTTAACTTTTCGGAGTTTGTGATTGTGTTGTTAATATTTCAGAGATACAGTAGAACCTTGAAAAATTTAACTCAAAAATATTTTTTTAATTTTTGGATAAATTAATTAAAAGTTTTTTTTAGCATCAACGATCCGCTTTAAAAAGTTAAACGATCAGTTAAGTTTTCGGAGAGTTTAACAAATTAAGATAACTACTCTTTTGTGTTAATTTTTTATTTTAGATCTGAAAATTTTCAAAAATACAGTAGAATGTCGAGAAAGTTGCGCTCCTAACGATCCGCTTTAAATAGTTAATCCTTTAGTTAACTTTTCGAAGTTTATAATTATTTAAAAACAACGAGCTCAATCTTTTGTTGTGTTGTTAAAATTCTAAAAATACAGTAGAACCTCGAAAAACTTAACTCAAGAAAATTTTTCAAATCAATGATGCGCTCTAAAAATTTAACCGTTCAGTTAAGTTTTCGGAGAGTTTAACTATTTAAAAACGACTACTTTTTGGGTTAATTCGTGGCGAAAAATAAGTATTTGAGATCTAAAAATTCTCAAAAATACAGTAGAATCTCCAAAAAGCTGGTTTTTAAGTTAACTTTTCGGAGTTTATATTTATTTAAAAATAACCACTTTAATGTTTTATTTGCGATGTCAAAATTTTAGAAATACAGTAGAATCTCGAAAAAGTTAAACCACGAAAATTTTTGGATCAACGATCCGTTTCAAAAAGTTAATCTTTTAGTTAACTTTTCGGAGTTTATAATTATTTAAAAACAATGAGCTTAATGTTTTGTTCTCTTGTTAAAATTCTAAAACTACAGTATAACCTAGAAAATGTTAACTCAAGAAAATGTTTAAAATTTTTAGATAAATTAATTAAATTTTTTTTTAGCATCAACGATAAAGTTAATCTTTTAGTTAACTTTTCGGGGCGTATAATTATTTAAAAGCAACGAGTTTTTGTGTTAATGCTACCATTTTGGCAACTTTTGAAATACTTTCTCTGGCAACGATAAGATAAAAAAAACAAAAGACTTAAATTTCTTTGCTATTCTCAGGATATAGATCAAGTATTTCCATTAAAATTGTATTAAAAAAATTCACCGTCGATATAAAAATATTGTTTTTAATTTTTCTCTAAATTTTATGTAATAAATTTTACTAAAACTTCATTTATTTTTATTGTCTTTGCAGGTACTGTTGGCAGGATTGCGGTAAGTTTGTTTCACTTTTTATTTGATTTCACTTTTTATTAGGGCATATTCCACTCATCCGTACTAATTAAGAAAAAATTAAGAAATAGAGTAAAATAGTTTGTACAATTACCCGCGTGCTCTGAAATGCACGTTCTCTTAAAACTCCTCGAATGAATCGTTGTGTCCTTGAATATCTGGCCTGAAGTGCTTTTGCTTTTTTAATTTCTGTCTCACATCAGGCAGTAGAGGATTGAACAATTTGATTTGCTGTTCTTGTTGTTGGAGAGGATGTTCACGGTGAACAGCATGAGGAAGAGCAGCTTTCGGCTTAACGGCCAGCAGAGGTGGGACTGGATAATGGTGATGAGGTGGGTGTGCAGGTGCTGGTGGTCGTGGTGGTGCCCGTTTTAGTGGTGGTGCTATCGGCGTTTGTTGGTAGTAGTGCTTGTGTATCGTTATGGGACGACGCCTGTCACGCAAACGTTGCCTCTTGCGTAGTTGTTGCAGTTTTCTACGTTTAATCGCATTCACCGTGTGCTTCAGGCCAAACAGCAAATTCAGAGCCGGTTTTATGAAAAAACTTAAGCCGATGAAGCCAAGGAAACCGAAAAGTACGGGAGAGACGAGCGAAAATAAAAATACAGCCAAAGTGAAGGGATTGATGACGGTGAAGAAGGCTACGAATTTGACAAAAGGATAAAGGACATGCTTCAAGTGGTGCAGATATTCCTTTTTCTTCTTCTTGAATATTGTGTTTTTGCGCAAAATGTATTTGATTTTTTTGATGGGCAGCAAAGGATGCTGCTGCAGCTGGGGTTTCATTGCTGTTGCCGTTGGATGGTGTGCGTCGTGTGGCGGCTTTTGTGTGGCAGTGGCAAAGAGTATGTGAGCAGGTTGCGCCAGCAGGGGAGAGGGCTTTTGTTTCTTCTTCTTATTCTTAATGGGCTTTTCCTTTCTCTTCTTCTTCTTGCGTTTCTTTTTCTTCCTCCTTTTTATTTTCTTTTTGCCAGCTTTGCCCAAACTTTCGCCGCCGTTTATGTGCTGCAAGAATTGTTGCCTTTTCAGTGCATTCTCTTGCTGTTGTAATTCCCATTGTTGTTGTTGTTCTTCCTGTTGCAATTTTTCTCTGTGTTCGTCTAGTCTCAACTGTTCTAAAATATTAAATGGCTGCGATTCATATTGACTTTTGCGCTCTTTTTCTTTATGTTTAAGAGCGATTGATTGAAAGTCACTTCCATTCACTTTTTCCTGCTCGATTTGCTCACATTCTCTGCTTTGAATTTGTTGCAAAATATTTGCAAAAATATTTAATATATTAGCAGTGTTGTTGTTGTTGTTGTTGTTGTTGTTGTCCCTGCCGTGTGTCGCCGTTGCCATGACAGTTCCATCATCATCACGAGTGTCGTTATTATCGTAACATATTTTTGAAATATTTTTAATAACTTCGCCATCCTCATCGTATCTGTTCGCAGCAGGATGTTTTTGTAATTGAAATATATTTTCCTTTGACAACGTTTCGCCCTGAGTTTTGATTGTGTTTGTAACACACCAGATTAAGCAGAGCTGCACCAACCGCTTTAAATTTTGCATTTCGTTTGTTTTTTTTTTTGGTCGGACTTTATTTTGAATATATTTTTTTTTTTTTTTGATAAATTTTGGTTTAACTTTACTGCCAAATTAATTTAATTTTATCCCTTGGACTTTTAATGTTTTGTTGTCGCTGCATAGTTTTTGATTAAAATTTCACTTCCGTTGTTGGCAAAGTTTTGCGTGCAACTGCTGCAACTGTGCGACTCTGTTTGAATAATTTTCTATTTTGGCTGAATTCAAGTTTGTCTTACAAATATTTCTCATTTAATTTGCCCAGTTGGAGCATAAATTATTTGTATGACATGTAAGTAAATGTATGTGCATGTGTGTGTGTGTCCGTATCTCTTAATGTAATTAAAGAATTTGTATGTGCTCCAGTTTTAATTTTAAGTTTTTAATATCTATTCTTGAGGTTGTAAAGTTGTACATGTTGTTGCTTTTTTTGAGTTATAAAGTGGTTGTGTTCTTTAGAAAAAACTTGCAGTCAAGCACAGTGGCACGAGATATAAAAAATTGTTAATAAACGTAAGGTCACACTTAAGAAATATTTGATCAAAGAAGCGTTACCACTAAATAGTAATAAAAAATATGATCCTGTAAGTTTCTGCTAATTTGAACCGCTTATATTTCGTAACCGATTCCCACGTGAAAAGAATCGAATACGATTTTTGAACTCCTCAAAAAAAACGTTTTTTTGGGATTTTTCGTTCCAATTTTGAAATTTTCTAAATTATTTTGAGACGTTTTTAAATCTACCCGTTAGATCCGGTATTGACATAATTAATTAGGGGAGCTCTTTAGGACCTCGAAACGTGGATGTCTAAAGAGAACTGAATTTAATTTTTAATCTGAAAAAAAAAAACTTATTTGAGATTTTTCGTTCCGCTTCTGAAATTTTCTAAATTATTTTGAGAAATTTTGAAATCTACCGGTTAGAATCCGGCGTAGACACAATGATGGGTGCTCTCAGAATTAATTGACATCTCAAAACGTAGATGTCTGAAGAGAACTCGATTTGTTTTAAAACGTAGTAAATCCAGTGAATCCCTCCTTTTATAAATCTTCAATTTTCGTACCGAAAAATTCAAAACTTTTTTATTCACACAAGAGTTTTTGAGTTTCCAATAATATCGGATTATACAACACGGCCGATTAGTTATTTATGAAACTGTTTTACTTAAAAAAATCGGATGAGGGGCCAATTTCAACACAATTTAAATATAAATTTCGATCGACATCGAATGGCGTAATTTGGGGCCTGAATCAAAACACTTTTCTTTAGTGGTTACGTTTCTTGAATAAACTATTTCATGAGTGTGAACGTACCTCAAGATCTTCTTTGGCAAATATTTGAGAAAATACTCACAACAATTAAACAAAAATATAATTCCTTTTTCTCACGCAAATTTCATAAAAATAGAGCAGCTCCTACCGAAAATAACTCATTCGGAAGGAGCATTAAAGTTGTGGACTTAACGAATGTAAAAGAAACAACATCTTGAAACAGCATATAATTTCAAACAACTTTTTGTTAAAATATATATTTTCATAACATATACGAGGTCGGTTGAAAAAGGAAGGCCAATTTAAATTTTCTCTATTAAAAAAAAAATATAGATGCACTCTCTTGTTTTCCCCTTTAAAATATTCTGTCTGCGTTATAATTCACTTTTGCAAAACCCTGAAGCAACTTTTATTCGGTTTTTATCTCCCTAAAAATGGTGCTGAATACGCGCTTCATGCCCGAAAATTCCAACAAAATGGTTTGACATGGGCCCCCAACGATATGCCGCCATAGTCTGCAACTTTTCTTATAGGGAATCGACGATTCTCCTTAATAATTCGCTTCTCTTTCTCAACATCTCTGTGGCTTGTGTATATGCTTTGACTTCTAAGACGGGCGTCGTTATTTACATACCTTGTATTTCTTAATCTCTTGTCGGTAGGATGTCTAATTAGCCTCATTATGGTTGTCGTAGTCGTGTTGAAATTGATAAAGTGTGACAACACTTAAACATTGGAGTCGTGTTGATTCGACTACGCCTGCGACAATCGTAATAAGACCCAATATTTCACTAAGTGTTTTGTTTAACTTATTTTAGCTTTTAAATGTCATATAAATTTTATTATAAACTTGCTAAAATTATTAGTGGCGCTTATTGCATCAAATATTGGCCAAGTGAATATCATGTTATTTTTTTATTTTTATTTTTTTTTATTCTCATTACGGGCACTCACAAACCCTAAAAACAACAGAAATGGCAGTGCATTTTCCAACTTTTCTTTACTGTTGAGCGGAATCCAAAAAAACAAATTAAAAAACACACACACAAAAACAAATCTCACAAATTGGCCAAAGACACAATAATAAAAGTGAAATTATTCTTGTACTCGCACATGTAACATGTTCTTAACTTGTTTTTAATAACTTCTGACCCTGTAAAAATAGAAAACGACCATGACTCTCATGTGTTGTGAAGAGTTTTAATGTGTTGTTGGCCAGTTTTCTTCTGTGTGTGATTTTTTCTTTTTCTCTTTAACTTCTTCTGTGGCCAACTGGAAATACAATAAACATGACCAGAATGTTTAAATGTTTTTCGTACAACTTTTAATGGGCTTTTTGTTTTGGAAGAAGCAAAAAAAGAAATGAAACCAAAAATACTTTTTTCATTGATCATAAATGCTTTTGATGGAAAACAGCGATTTAGTCATAAAGAAATTGAAATTAATATTTGATTTCAACTAAAACAAAAACTTCTTTGAAAAGCCAAAATTATAATAGAAAAAAGTGCAACTAAAAATAAGTTAAAAATCAAAGAATTAATTCGGCCACAAACACTCTCATCCTGTGGCCAAAAAGGAAACGAGTTTTGAGCTGAAACTAGACTTGAGATAACGATGACAACAGAATCATAAATTATAATGCAATTCGATTTAATGTTAAGGGTAACACCGTATTCAATTACTCTTGACGTAACCATAGAGATCAATTGTATTTTAATTTGAGGTCATGGCGTTTTTGATAAGTCACATCTTCTTTAAGCTTTAAGGTGGGACTTTAAATTGTTATTTTCAAATAATTTTTAATTGTTATATTCAAATAACAATTATTTGAAAATTTTAAACCGTAAACATTTTTCATGTTATATACCTTTTATATGTACTGACCTGCCCTTTTGGAGTCGATGGAGATCTTGAAAAATGATTTCAACTCCACATTTAAAAGTTTTTTTTCAAAGAAAAAATAAATTCTGAGATGAAACTGCCGAATGAATGTTCGTTTAAGAACTTTTATTTTGACGTCTAAATAAAACAATTAAATAAAAATTATAATTCCTACTTCTCACGCAAATTCTATAAAAATGGAGCAGCTCCCACCGTAAATAACTCATTGGGAAGGAGCATTGAAATTGTGTGTCTAACGAAAGTAAAAGAAACCACATTTTGAAACAGGATATAATTTCAAAAACCTTTTTTTGAAATATATGTATTTTCATAACTTATACGAGGTCAGTTGAAAAAGGAATTCCAATAACTGAATTAAAAAAAAAACATAATTAAAATTGAATTTATTTTCTTGTTTTGTTATGATTGAAACTTATGTCACGCTATAAAAAACACCCATTATTGTTATTTAATATGAATACCAGTCAGCACTCTCTCTCTCTCTCTCTCTCCCTCTCTGTAATCCTTTCGAAAGCTATTTACCATTTATCAAACTTTCCAAAAAAAAAAAATTTTATTAAATTTGCCGGATACAATTTCCACAACTTCCCACTTTTAAATACTCAAAAAGTGCGATTTTATTTAATAACCGGAGATGGGAGAGTGTTTGTCACGTCAGTGTGTCACGTCTGTGTGTTGACGTCCTGTCCTTTTCTATATAAATTTAATTTGATGGAATATTTGCTGTTTTGCTCTTATTCAGCATTCGCCTTGATTACTTTTGTTTAATAAATATTTTAATTAAAAAGCAACGTGCAAATATTTTATATTTTCCATTTTATTAACTTACAACACACCTGTTGCTAAGGCTACAACAACACGAGTGATTTTCTATTCGAAAAAGGAAAAATAAAAAAATTTATATATAATTAAAATGCTGATAAACGTGTTTGCGTGTGTGTATGTGTGTTTCAATGGGAATGTGATTGTGTCTGCGTGTGTATGAAATTATTGTCAACAATTTATTACCTGGAATTGTGTCAACGATAAAATGGATCGTTTTACTAACTCACGTTGTTATTTCTTGCAGCTCAATTTTCTGATTTCTATTTTCAAAAAAAAAAAAAAAAAAAGGAATTAACAAAAATAACCCCGTTTATTCTGCTTTTTATTTCATTTTTTACTGAAATTTCCATGACAATAAATCAAATTGAGATAAACGGAAATTTCCAATATTTGCAAAATTCTTGATAATTTCTTTCCTTTTATTTATTTTTTATTTTTGTACGAATTCTATTAACTGGTTTTAATGGCGCAAAGAAGCCGTCCTTTCTGAGGTCGTTTGCAAAATGTGGGTTTAAATTAATTTTAATTGTTATTGTTTCGCAATAAACATGTTTTTGTGGCTAAAAATTTATATAAAATTGTTGTTGACTTTCTCCTGTGCTGTAAAATATTTATCATGTCCTTCTGAATTTAAAAATATTAACATTTGCAACAAGTAGTTCGATTAAAATATAAGGATCAAATAGTTAATATGTCTTTAAGAAAATTCAAAACAAAAAAGTTTAAATTAAGAATCATGAAACAAAAAATTTTAGAAAATAGGACATGAAGAAAAATAACTAAACGGCAACACCGTGCCATAAATGTATTTCAATACACTTCTCGTATTCCTTTTGATACTCTTCACAAAAAAGTGAAAGGGTTTGTCAATCCGTGTGCAATTCCTTCGATGTTAATATGGGACCCCTGGATTCTCATGAACAGCGATGATGATTGAGCGATGTCCGTCTGTTTTTCCGTCCGTCTGTCTGTCTGTCTGTCCGTCTATCTGTCTGTACGTGAAATCGGTTTTCCCTAGCCCCCAGAAGAGCTACAGACTTCCTTGGACTGAGAGATTGGAATTGAACTTAAATAGAGTGGTATTCGGGAAAATCCGAAATACGTTTCCAGAGTTGGGAATCTTACGCCCATTTCTCGACGCAAAATTAATACCAACAACCAATTATATTTTTGGTTATTTGTAAATTGAACCTACTTCATGCTTTAGGAAGCCTCAATTGTCTATTAAAAACTACAAAATAAAAATTGTTTCCAGGGATAGAAAATTAAAGGTTTTTTTTTGGCACATTCAGTATTTTGTAGAACATGTAAGAACTAAAATGTTTAAAAATCTCAAGATTTTGTTAAATAAAAAAGTCTTATACATCATGAAGATTTGCAGCGGAAAAAAATTAAAATTTTGTTTCCAGGGGTGGGAAATTAAAATTATTTCTACATAAAAGTAACCTAAAAGGCAACTGAAGTTGTTTTTTCTTTTTTTTTTTCTAACTTAAACTATTTTTATAATATAAAAAGAACAAATATGGTATCGAATATTAAAAAAAACAAAATTTCGAATCCAGGGTTGAACAAGTGCAGTATATTATGGTACATGAAAGTGAGACACATGTTTAAAAATTTTTAGTTTTCCTTAAATAAAACCGCTGTATACATCATGAAGACTTGCATTGATAAAAAAATGAAATTTCTTTGCCAGGGCTGGGAAATTGTTATATATTTCATTCATAAAAGTAACCAAAAAGGCAACTGACGTTGTTTTTTTTAACTAAAACTATTTTTATAATCTAAGAAGAACAAATGTGGTATAAAAAAAAATAAAAATTTCAAATCCAGTGTTGGACAAGTGGAATTTCGTTACCAGGTCTGGGAAATTCATATTGATTTATTTTTCATTCACAAAAGTAACCAAAATGCGGCTCACATTATTTTTTTTTCTAACTAAAACTATTTTATAAGTCAAGAAGAAAAAAATTGGCACTTAAAAATATATGTATAGGGTAGGGTATATAAGATTCGGCACAGTCGAGTATTCCACTTTTACTTGTTCATAATAAAATTGTTAGAAATAGAAACTGTTATCGAATTCAACTAAATCGACTAACAAAATGTAATAAATAAAAATCCTTTGGAATACTGCTGATAAAAGTGCAGTGGCTTTCGAAAACAGCTGCTGTGCTCTGCGGTTTGAATAGAACATATAAAATAAACGATGTTGTGTTTCCCCTGTTCTTTTGAATATTTTTCACTCTTTTCTTTATATCTATAAAAAAAAAACGGCTTTCCTAATGCTGGTACAATACATCGTATATACGCGGGACATCCCCTGAGTGCTGGTCCAAAATAAAAAAATTAAAAATTTATATTTTCATGTCTTTCCGAACTATTTTCGAATAATTTGCTTATAAAAATTTAAATTAAAGGAAATGCATTAATTATTCTGTTGCTATTTTTATAAAATTACGCTCTTATTCATAAAAAGAGTTCTTATTGCATGCTTAAAGTACCCAACAGCTATTGAGTACTTTAACGCTATCATACGTTTATTAGGAAATCGTATTCACAAATCACGAAATGAAGCACTTCATTCACTCTCTTAATAACGATAGTGAATCGCACCGTTCACACTACAGGATCTTGCGACTGTCCTGGCAATTCCCTTTTATTAATATAAAACAAATCGATTACCTTGTTATTACCACTTGATAAATGAATGATAAGTGAATGAGTTAATATATTTAAAAAAACAATTTTATTTAAAGACTTTAAAGTTTTCATTCCTCTTTAAAATTATTCCTTCCAGCCTCCCAATTTCGCACACGTGAAATCTCTCCTCCGTTTACTGCAATTCATTCGCACATTCCTCTGCGTTCGTAAAACATCTTAAATGGTTGAAAAGGTAGAAATTTCATCTTGGTTTTGCCTGTGACACGAAAACCCACAAAAACCAATTAACTTTCATTCACTGGCAGCCAGCTGCAGCGTCAGTTAATAATAATTACATATTTACTTGCCAACCGCGTAATTTTTAATGTTCTTTTACTTAAAAATACTCGCACTCACACTCACACACCGTCGTTCATTTGAAGTTGGCAATAAAATAAATCAAATAAAAATCAAAATTAAATAGCACACGTACATACACTACCAGCGATTTGAATGTGTATGAGGGTAACGAACACACATGCACACACTCACACACTACCACAACTTGTCATACACTTGACTAATTTGTATGTGTTTGTGAGAGATGTTATGAACACATCATGTTAATGATATGAAATACAATCGTGTTTACATACAAACATGTTGTTACAAAGTGCACAAATACAAGTTCAATTGGGCGGAGACGGGGAGCACACATGCCTACAAACACACATGGAACTAAAGGGTATTCAAAGCATCACTTTTGTAGCATAGTTTTAGGAGTGAGATTCTAAATATATTCCTCAAATATTCGATACAGTCGAACTCGGTTAAGTGAATATGAAAATTTAGTTTTTTATTTTATTTTATCTCATGAGAGATTTTCTTTCTCTCAGTAAGAAAAAGGTTTTTTTGAATTAAAAGAGAAAATATTATAATAAAATAAACAATTCAAGTCCTACAAAATCATTTATATAACATCAAGACCCTGGGTTTAAAAAATATCGTTTTGCTATATAAAAAAGAAAAACAAAAAAACGTTGGGAAAATAACAAGAAAATAAATTTATTCATTTAAATTAGCACAGCATAAAAGCTGTTTTCGAAAGCCACCACGCTTATTAATCTCATACTGTTTTCACACTGAAAGTTCAAACCCGGTTTTAGCATTAAAATCATAAAAATCTGATCTGAAAATGTGAACGCGAACACACTGCAAATTCAACAAATTCTGGTTTTAAAACACACGTTTTCAAATTAATTTAATCACAATTTATTGAATTTCTCATAGAAGACGACTTGTTTGTTGCTGTAGTTTCCTCTACATTTTAGAATACTTCATGCACAAACTGTACTGCAGCTGATTTTGTCTGTATTAAAAATAGAAATATATTACAAGGCTTTTTAAAAAAGGAGTTATTTTATATTTTGCAAATTTAGTATTTTAAAAGGATGGAAATACTTGAGCAGAGCGAATAAATCCTTAAGATGCCCATTTTTACCTATAAAATCATGAAAATTCTGGAAAAGAAACCTGCAGATGTCATGGATTCTTCTGTGCATTCTTCGAATGTTCTCAGATGCTTGTAATATTAACTTGGCAGCACTCAATTTAACACACGCAAAAAGTGGTAAAAATAAAGTTGCATTTCATAAAGTCTTTAAAAAAAAAATCAAAAGAAGTTTTAAGTCGACTTTAATAAAATAATTTTGTGCGGTGAAACGAGGCTTTAAAAATTGGCTTTAAGATTTGAATTTCTTTCTAATATTTTCCAGAGAGAATCAGTATTAGTAAATTTACGTTGGAGAGTTAAAAACAACGACTCCCAATAACACAAATCAAATTATACTTCGTTTTAATAAAAAGTTTTTTTCTAAAATAGTGTAGCATGATTTTATTCGAATATCCTGCCTCCTTCTGCAGCATTTGACTACATAAAAAATTAATCGTCAACATTTGAAAAACTACTGCTGCCCCTTATCCTCAAATGCAACAATAGAAACATCTTGTAAAAGAAAAGAAATAGTTGCAGAAATACACTTTGAATTGTAATTTTGTGTTTGAATGTGAAGGAAATGCGACAGGAACTTGAATGAACACGACGTTACTGTTCAGAGTTCAATTTTATTATTTTTATTTTCCATATTTTTTTTAATATCGACTGATGTTCTTTGATACTTCAAGTGTAAATAAAGATTTTTATGCACTGGCATGTATGGGAAGACCTCTTCCACACACTGTCGCATTTCATTTGTGTCTAATAACGTTTTATATTTTGCCTACACACGCACCCGCACACACATACACATACACATTTGAAAGCTTTCATGCATATAAAGCAATTTGTCTAACTGTATATGTTGGCAGCTTATTTATACGCACATATAAATTTACTTACAGATGTGGGTGTATGTGTGTGAGTGTGTGTTAGTGTGTGTGTGTGTGCAGTGTGACGTTTAATAAAATTGATGTGTTTATTATTATCACCATCGCCTTTTAATTTTTGTAATAGATAACAGAACAAGTCGATGTCAAAACAAGTACGAGCGTGCTTGAACACGTTTTCGTTTCTTTTGTTGCAATTGTAATTAAAAGAATTCGGAATTGGTTTTATTAAATTCTCTGGAGTTGAATTGATTGGGGAGTAAATATCGGGATTGCATTGCCTTTTAGAGATGTTTTTATTAGAGGAAAATTGACTAGAAGTTATTGATATAACTCTTAAAACGCGAGTTCGCATGAGAGCTCCACATTTTGAAGGTCTTGAAAGCTTCCCCGATTTATCCTTGCAGCCCGCCTCCAGTTCTGTATGTATGTGAAGTGTTGAAGGTTTTAGCCGAATTCAATAAAGCTGGGGTTCCCCCTGACTTCGACTTCCTGTGAGTTTGAATCGATACGAGACGGTAGATTTCATTTTAAATAGACTTACAAAAAAACAGTTTTCAAAGCTTTTTTTTTTAGAATAAATTATCAACGGCCTCACCCATCGATTCCACAAAACTAATCTTGACGTATAAGAACCTTGTTCATCACCGTAAACCGGCTCAAGATCGTTTAATCCGTTCGTGAGATATCATGAAAAACAAACAAAATAAAGTGAGTTTTTATAAACTTTCAAAATTTAAATATCTGAAACGTTAGTGTTCTCGACTGTTTTGTAGCTCGAAGAACTCAAAAGCATAGAAAAGCACAAAAACCAGGGGCCAAATTACCGCATTCGCATCGATCGAAATTTCAATACAATTTAAATAAAAATTTCTATAGATATCGAATGCCGTAATTTAGCCTCAGGTTACGATGACTTTGCGGTTAAAATTAGCACAAAAAAGCAGGGGTGGATGATAGGGTTAACGTTGTCTATATATATTAATTTCAGCCGTCTCTCAATTTGTGGACCAGATATTCGCAACCTTTTAGGAGAATATATAAGAGGAATGCGAATAGTTATAGTTATGAAAATGTGGTAAAAGGGGCACAAACGGGTACCAACACTGGCGGTAGTCACTTGGATGATGTCATATTTCCCAACCAACATAAAAAATTTTACGGATCCACTCAAAATTACTTTTTATTTAGTAAAAAAAGTTGTTCCAAACCAAAGTTGGATAACTAATTTGCGCCGTATTTTATTTCTTTCAGAGATTTAATATATTGTGATTAAATTTATTAGACAGACTGTATTTGAAAAACTGAATTTATTAATCTCATGTTTATTGTTTGAACATTAAAAACAGGCTTTAACTTTCATAACGATCAATATCGATCGAAATTTCAATACAATTTAAATAAAAATTTCTATAGATATCGAATGCCGTAATTTAGCCTCAGGTTACGATGACTTTGCGGTTAAAATTAGCACAAAAAAGCAGGGGTGGATGATAGGGTTAACGTTGTCTATATATATTAATTTCAGCCGTCTCTCAATTTGTGGACTCTACTGTTGCTGTGAATTGTTTTGAAACTATAAAATAAATATATACGGTGTCCATTAAAAATTAAGATAAATTTTTAAATTACACGGGCCTTCGTACATTCATTTAGACTTCTGTTTTGGTTCTTTAAGACTTCGTACACTCGAAAAAAGTCTTAAAGAATAATAAAATGAGTACTCCAAATGCCGCAGTTGGAATGTTGTCAAGAAATAATCATCTCTATTCTCCTACCAGAATTAAGGCTTTGCAAAATAAATTTTCGCAGGGTCTCGCGTCCATTTGCTTATCACGGAAAATGTAAAAGCGGAAAGCAGAACAGCTGATCGCCGCTTGTGTCACAAATTGGCCCTTCAGCATAAGAATGACTTCTACGTTTGCATGTGATAAAAAAATAAAAAAGAAAAACACTTGACTTACTGCCAACAAATTTTATTACTTTCAAATCGTTTCCGTTTTTGTTATAAAAACAAGTCGAGTCACTCACTCACATTCAAGACACTCAATAAATTTACTTGCTTGTAAATTCCTTATTTTTTTAATGTATTTTAAAGACTGTAATCGTCAGTAGTTTATTGTCCATTGAAATTTATGAATTTCTTATTTACGATCAACTGCTGGGAACTCGCATGGCCATCATGCATATTTACTGCCACGAGAGATGAAGATTTGGAAAAGAATTTATGATGTTATTTGAACACTTTTTGCCATGCAAATGGAATGTTATCACTCGCAAGAATGTTTTCTCTATTTGATGAATTTTTCTTATAGTTTTCACCTGGAAAATGATTTTGTTTCGTTTGCTTTTCGTACACTTGAAAGCAGGTAGAAATGCTGAAGGCGAAATGGCAGTCATTTCTATGAATTTCTATCTATCTATATCTATATAAGGATGTGTATCAGAGTTTTGACACTGACATGGTGTTAATAAAAGTTGGTTTTAACATTAAAACGCAAATTTTTAAACCTGGTTTTACCATACAAAATGATATTTTGAAGGCAACTTAAAGTATCTTTTGAATTGGTTTTAAAAAGACTTTATGAAATGCAACTTTATTTTTGCTTGTTTTTGCGTGTGCTAAATTTAGTGCTGCCAAGTTAATATTACAAGCATCTGAGAATATTCGAATAATGCACAGAAGAATCCATGACATCTGCAGGTTTTTCTTCCAGAATTCGCATGATTTTATAGGTAAAAATGGGCATTTGCAGGATTTATTCGCTCTGCTCAAGTATTTCCATCCTTTTAAAATACTAAATTTGCAAAATATAAAATAACTCCTTTTTTAAAAAGCCTTGTAATTTATTTTTATTTTTAATACAGACAAAAACAGCTGCAGTACAGTTTGTGCATGAAGAGTTATAAAATGTAGAGGAAAATATAACAAACCAGTCGTTTTCTAAAAGAGATTCAATAAATTGTGATTAAATTTATTTCAAAACGTGTGTGTTAAAACCTGAATTTGCTGAATCTGCAGTGTGAATGCGATTTCACATATTTTATGGTTTTAATGCTAAAACCGGGTCTGAACTTTTAGTCTTAAAAAGCTGTAAAACAATGTTTCAATTGGTTTTAAGTAAAACTCTGAAGTTGAGTGCTGCCAAGTTATATGTTAATTGAAGACGTCTGATAATGTTTGAGCAACGCCGGGACATGTACACCACATCTGCATATTTTCTTTCAGAATTTGCATGAATTTTTTAAAAACTAACGGGATTTCCAGGAATTTATTCACTTTTTAAAACTATTTCCATAATTTTAAAATATTTATTTGCAAAACATAAAATAGTTTCCATTTAGAGCAGCATATAAAATTGCTCATATTTAAGCCAACAACAACTATAGCAGAGAGCGTGGAATAATTGTGCCCGATTTTATTAACGATTTTGAGTCGAAAACCATCATGAGTGACAAAGCGAATTTTAATTTAAATTAATTGTAAATTAAGTCAATAACCAAAATCTTAATTTCTAGAGCACCGAAAATCCGCTTGTGAGGCCGTTACATCCACTCAAGGCTGCGGCGCAGTGCGGTCGGTGTTCACGCGGAAGGAGTAATTGGGTGGCATTTCTTCGAGGACGTCTTCTTCAATATTGTTCCTGTCGCACGCTACAGGGCCATGATAAGTGACTTCTTACTGCCGGAGTTCATTGAGGGGGGGGCTGGGTGAACATGTGGTTTCAATAAGATGTTGCTACCGTGTATGCACCAGAAGCCACAATGCATATTGTAAAGAAAGAATTTTCTGGTCGTTTACTCCCTCGTTTTGGGCATGGCCAGCAAGATCGCCCGACTCAACTGTCCCAGAATTGTTTGTTTGGGGCGACTTGAAAAAGCAGGCCCAGATAATCGCAGCCCTTCAGGAGGGTATATAAGAGGAATGCGAATAGTTATAGTTATGAAAATGTGGTAAAAGGGGCACAAACGGGTACCAACACTGGCGGCAGTCACTTGGATGATGTCATATTTTCCAACCAACATAAAAAATTTTACAGATCCACTCAAAATTAGTTTTTATTTAGTAAAAAAAGTTGTTCCAAACCAAAATTGGGTAACTAATTTGTGCCGTATTTTATTTCTTTCAGAGATTTAATATATTGTGATTAAATTTATTAGACAAACTGTATTTGAAAAACTGAGTTTATTAAATCTCTAGTGTGAACGCAAAATCTCACGTTTATTGTTTAACAGGCTTGAACTTTCGGTGTGACTGCACTGTGTGATAAAAGACCTCATTCATAAAAAATATTTCATGCTTATTAGCTGCTTATAAGCTTCTTATAAGACGAAAACCGTGTCTAAGCGGGTTTCAATCTAGAGGTTGTTGTATATCATATTCAATGGAAAAAACACTTCAAAATCTTAACTTGATGTTTCATTTATTTAACTTTTCCTTTGAAACCGATAACTGGATAACCCGTTCATGTTTGTTTGCTGTGAAAATGTATAAATTACAGTCAGATAAATGCAGAAGTGTAGCAAATGAGTCAAGACACTTGTAAATTATAATTTTATTAGAATCTAATTACACGACTGCAGGAAAGAATGTCTCTGTGAAATGTCATGCATTCGAAGTCGGTGAAATTTATTTTATTAATACGAGCATGTAGCAGTTCTTATCAGGAGCAGCAGCAGCAGCAGCAGCATAACCAACATCATCGTCATGACGCCGTGCATGACAACAGGTAATACAAGAACGTCTACACATGAAATATTTATTTGAAATGTCAAGCGTGTGATGTGTGACAGTGATGTGAATTTATGAATGCCACAGACGCAACACCATTTCAATAGAAATTTAACAACTTTTTTTTATTATTTCAAGCAAAATATTTCATTTTGAAGATGCAATTAAGTGCATGTTTCTGAATAAAGTTATAAGAAATATTTCAGTTGCTTATGAAAAATTCAAGAAATTGAAACGGTTTAATCGTATTAAAAGGGTTTAAGGATACAAACATTTTGTTTATCAACTGCAAATTAGAACTGTTGTCGGGTTCGGGGTTGAGTCTTGGGTTTTGCTAAATTCCATTTAGTTGTTGATTAAATATTTTAAACTTAAAAAATATATTTTAAAATGTGGGCCCTCTTTGATAACGCTGGAAATTTCTTTAAAAGCACCATTTACGTTAACTGTCTGGCCGGCCTCATTGTCAAAGAAGTACCGCCCTAATGAAGCCACCAGTTCATAAACTCCATAAAACAGTCACTCTTTATGGATGAAATGGCTTTTCATTAATCACTCGGTGATTCCCATTTTCCCAAATGCCAACCAATCGGTGTATGGATGACGCTGGAAATGGTCATTTTGCAGGAGCTCTTGATTCAATTGAACCTTGAAAACGTGTAAATTCAAAACGTTATGAAAAATTCGCATCAGCGATGCTCCAGAGATGTTCAATTGTTGAGCACGACAACTAGTCGGAAGTGATCATTCTCTTGTCACACTATCGCGTAGGACGGCAGTGTTTTTCAGGCAACGACATGGTCGAGCATGCGCAGCTGCTTTCAAATTTCTAATAGACCCGTTTTCCTGTTATTCGCAGACAATTCTTTCGATTGTGCACACATTTTAACGATTAAGCTGACGATAATAAAGAATATCACGAAGTTTACTTAACGACTTACTTGATTTCAACGCTTCAGCAATTTTAACACGCTGCGTCATTGTGTGCCTCTGCATGTCTGAATTTTTGAAATACTGTATCTAAGAAATATCAAATCAAGTTGGGAAAACAACTCTACGTTAAATTGTGACTCTCTATTAATATCACGCATTATAGCTGGGCTACCCTTTAAGTGTAATTTCATTTCTGGATTATTATTATTCCTTTTTATTGCGGAGGGTGGCCGTCGCCAGCTGCGTCGAGTGGTGCTTCCACTAAAAGAATCCTCCTCCTTTTTTGGTGTTTGCCTTCGCGGAACCGCTTTCTGCACTATTTCGTGAAAGCCCAGTATCAAAGTCCTGAATAAGTACACCTCTTTATGTGCCCACGTCGGGGCCCGCCATGCGCAACATGTGGTGCTTCTAATTGGTTATGCCATGTTTCATCTTTTTAGTTAATCCATTAAAAATGCTCTGATGCCGTAATTTGATCTATTGAGAATAAATTTTCTTTATATTATTTAATTAAGTTTTTTTAGCTTAAATTTCATTTTACACTTTCACAAAATTGATTAATAATTTTTCAATAACGTTCAATCAAAACTCATGAATTTATTACAACCCGCATAAAATTATGTAAAATTATTTGATTTCATTTCTATTCGTATTTAATTCGAGCAGTTGCTTAGTTACAAAATCATGTAATTAAATGAAATATTTAATTAAAATAAATCCTCTTGATTATCATGTTTATGAAAAAGTCTGCCTTTTATTACAACAACAATTAAGGAAAAATATATTGAATGTTCGAACTTAATCAAAGATTTATATAATCAAATATTAACATGAGATAAATTATGGAAAAGAAAATGTAATTAAGAGAAAATAAATTAGTAATTAGAATTATTAATATATTTACGACAGAAAAAGGTATTTTTGATAAGAAAAAAAAACCCTTTTAATATTATTTAATCTGCTGAGGATAAACTCCAGCAACAATTATTTAATGTTTCAACTTGAAAGACATAAAGATTTTCTTTTAGAGTTTTTAGAGATCTTTAAATGATTTGAGTGCTGAATCTGACACGTTCGGTCAAGTTTGGTTTTGTTTGAAGTGCAGTCCAACCATAATTTAGGGTGGTAGTCACAATTTAAGAATGAGTTGTTTGCCCAACTTGACTTGATATTTCAAAGATTCAGTATTTCAAAAATTCAAACACAATTGAGCAGCGCGTTAAAATTGTTGGAGCGTTCAAATCAACAGACGTTTAGTGAACTTCCTGATGTTCTTTTTTCTCGTCAGCTCAATCGTCCAAATCCATAATCGGAAGAATTGTTTACGAACTTCAGAATAACGGGTCTATTAGAAATTTGAAAGCAGCTGCGCATGCTCGACCATAACGTTGCCCGAAAAGCAATGCCGTGACAAGATATTGATCACTTTCGACTAGTCATCGTGCCCCAAAATTAAACATCTCTCGAGCATCGCTTCAAGGTTGAATTGAATCAAGAGCTCCTGCATACTGACCATTTCAAGCGTCATCAATACGCCGAATGGTTGTCACTTAAGAGAATGGGAATCTACGAGTGATTAATGAAAATCCGTTGCATCCATAAAGAGTGATTGACTGTTGGGTGCGTTTTATTGGTTGGAGGCCATACATCTCGTTTGTATTCTCGCCAGTTCAAGGGCAGCCTTTTTTGACTGAACTTAACCTCAACCTTTTGACAAGGCTTGGAGCTAAATCTTATATGAGTTCTTGTAGAAATAGAAAATAAGGAGGAGAGAGGGCGGCAGAGAGAGAGAGAGAGGACACTTCTTATATAATTTTTAACGTTGTTAACTTTTTCCATAATTTCTTAAATCATGTTTTATTTTACCCCCTTATTTGAAGCTTTTCTATGAAAAATGCTTTTAGGTAAATCTTATACAAGTTCTTATAGAAATAGGGAGAAAGAGAGAGAGAGAGACTTCATAAATTGTATATATTTAAAGTTGATTAATAATTTCTTAATCCATGTTTTATTTCTTCATTTTATGTGAAACTCTTCTCTAAAAACAGCCGGTTATTTGATATGAAAATATGGATGAATGAATTAAAAATAAGAAGATAGAAATATTAAATATATTTTCCCTTCTAAAGGAAAGAAAGTTGAGAAAATTAATATGAAATACAATAACGTAATGAGAAATTTTCCATAAAAAAAGAAAATGATAGAAAAAAAGATTGAAAGTACGGGAAAAATTAAAATGCACGTTGAAGCATTAACTTACATCGTAATAAAACTTAACAGCAACTACACACTTGCACGTGATGACAGTCGGTGCTAAAAATGAGCTCTGACAAGTTTTTTTAAATATTATTTTATTAGCCAATTGATAATATCCTGATGGTACAGGAAGCTCTCTTTACTGGACATTAACAGGGAAAGAAAAGTGAACAAAATTTTAAAGAATAAGAAACTGATTGAACTTATTAAAGCTTCAGTTGCAACACAATTTGTTCTAAAATTGTTTATAAAATTAGAAAAGGAATTGCAGGTATAACGACCTGGACCATTAAATCGAATATTCGAAAGGCTGTTTTGAATTTTACTATCCTTGAAATTAATGCATTTAGTCCATCGCTTTTCCAATATAATTTTATTCTCTAGAAACAATAATTTTTCTTAATCCAGCCGTCTCTCCTTCACACAGTTTTCATCTCCACTGTTGAATGTGAGACAACAGCAACAACTGCCTGCCGCACAATTGCAGATTTTGAAGAACCAAAGACACGGGGCACAAACTACTCTAAATGGAAGGAAGAAGTAAAACAATTGTACGAATAAAAGTTTCATGTACTCGATTTGGTATGGCAGAGCTTTTAAGGAATTAATTATTTATGAAGATGTTTTATAAATTGAATGCTGCGCTTTAAACCTTTGCCGTATAGCTGGTAAATAAATAATAATTTTTTACTTCAAGGATGTTGGCTGATCATAAGATGTGTGTCGGTGTGGGTGGGTGGGGTGTAAAAAAAATATAAATTTCATTGCATTTTGAGTTACTTTGAGTCGCTTATAAAATATGGAAAATACAAGGACATGTTTTATTAAAAGGATTTATGGATTTAACAAGCATTTTAAATCGAATCGAAATTATTCTCAATTATGAAACAAGCGATTGGAAACATTTTATTTCCGATATTTTGTGCATTCAGATTCGTGAATATTAAAAATTTACTTTCCGCTCATTATTTTTGAATCCTTTGGAATAGATTTTCTGTCTCTCTTGAAGACAGGCGAATAAATTCTTTTAAAATTTTTTCCATAAACATTCGTTTGTTATATAAAACAAGTTGTTTTGCAATGAGCGACAAAATGCTTTAAGGATACAAGTAAAAACTTTCATGTATGAGATTTTTCGAAAGGTTTCTGTATTTTTCTGTTCGCATGAGTTTTCGCTTGCCGTTGCTACAGCAGCGCATTACAGTAGTTTGATTGAATGTTATATTCGAGAATAATTCCAACTATAAAAGATATTTTCATATTTTTACAAATTCAGTTCCAAGTGCTCCCACTTGGTGTATGAAAATTGTTTATTAAACCGCGGTACACACCGGGTGGGCAAATTTTCTTTCTCACCTCAAATTTTCCCGCAGGTTTTCTAAAAAACCTATTCGCGGCTGTATTTATAATTAAAATGCATTAAAACTGCGTAACTATTTGTAAAATTATGGGTTTAAGCTGTCTTGTAAATTTTGCTTCATTCCGAGCAAGGACACGCATGCCTCCCATGTATCCTTTTTCTGCAAAACTTAATTTTAACCGAGTTTGTAATTAAAATGCTTTCAAAACCTCGCAACTGCTTCCAAAATTAAGCATTTTAGTTTCCTTATAAATTTTGTTGCACTCGCTGAAAGGACATGATTATCACCCAGATATCCTTTTTCTAAAAAAATTTATTTTACCTCTATTTATGACTGAAATACTCTAAATATTCATAATTAATTATTAATTAAATAGTTTCGATTTCTTGTGAACTTTGTGTTAAACTGTGGAAGGATATGACTGCCTCTGATTAATTAAATGCAATTGCGATTGAAATGCGCTACAAGTTCATGATTATTTCTAAAATTATGTACTTTAGCTTCCTTTTATAAATTTCTGTAAGTCGATGGAAGGATATGGCTTCCTCCCTAATATCCTTTTTCTAAAAAAGCTTAATTTTAGATGCTTTTATGATTGCAGAGCGCTGAAAATATATCAGGGTTCTTGTAAAATTTTTTCCATTGAAAGGATATGTCTACATCCCATATATCCTTGTTCTAAAAAACTTAATTTTACCAACATTTATCATTGGAAGGAACTAAAAGCTTACAATTACTTTTAAAACTAAGCATTTCAGCTCTGTTGAAAATATTGCATATTTCTGTGGAAGGACATGGCCACCTCCCGTATATCCTTTTCCTAAAATATTAAATTATATTTGCATTTATGATTGAAATACACTAAATATTTATAAACATTTATAGCATTCAGTGTTTGAAATCTTTGCAAATTTTGTATCGTTCGGTGCAAGGACATGACTTCCTTCCAAATATCCTTTTTGAAAAAGTCAATTTTAGTTACATTTATTATTATAATTAATTAAAAGCATTTCGGCTTTCTAGGAAATTTTTTTTGTTAAAAGGGTATGACTACCCTTCATATATCCTTTTTCGAAAAAACTTAATTTTCTTAACAATTATCATTTGAACACCGTAAAAGCTCATATTTAGTTCTAAGATTATGCATTCCAGCTCTGTTGAAAATTTTATATATTTCTGTACAAGGACATGGCCATCTCCCAAGGGTATAATATCAGCTGGCCTGCCAAACCATACGCCACTTAACGTCTCACAGAAATATCTCTTCTTTAATTTTTCCGGTCAAAACTACCACCTTCTTTTTTTATAGTTCCAGCACAATGCAGTGCAAGAATAGGGGAAATCCCCTGATAACCAGTGCTAGAAAAGGACGCCATCAAGAGCTCACAAGCTGCTGGAACATTTTCAAAACTGAACCCCTTTCAAAGCCACTGTGCGCTGGTATGGCATGGTGTTGTGTGTGTGTGTGTGTGTGGTGGTGTGTGAAAAAGATTCAGATGTGATGTAAAAGTGTAATTGTAGATCAACTTTTATGTTGCTGTTGTATTGCATGCACATGCATGTTTTTGTTTCAATATATGTTTTTTCTCCTGCTTCAAAAATTAAATTTCATTTCATTTCATTTTATTTTTATGCCGCATTTGCTGGGGAGACGGTAAAACAAACGCACTTTAAATTCAAATAATTCGCAAAAAAATCTCTTTGTAAGCTTTTTTGTTGTTGTTGTTGTCTTTCTACCACGTTGTCGATTCATAGTTTGTATTTATTTGTTGTTGTTTTCGGTGCTCGCTTTTTTTCGTATTTTGAGTTGCACTTGGCAACTTTTAAATGCTCAACTCACGGATGCCTGCCTCGTGACTTCAACTCGTGCCTCTCAAAAGGATATTAATTTCCCAAAGGTGCTGTTTTCATTTGTGTTTGTTTAAAATAAAATAGATTTTATTTGGGTTTTTTTCTCTTATCCCGAAAAAAATCAAACACGTCGTGGGTGTTGTCAAACAGATATTGAATTTTGAGAGGCAGTTTAATGAGGAGTGGGCTAATTGCTCCTACTCTCTCTTCATGTTAACTTGAAATGTTTTTTATTTATTTAGTTATGAATCAATTAAAATATGATGATATTTTAAATAAAATGAATATAATTAAAAATATTCTTTCAATCAATTCTTTTTAATTGTGTTGCAGAGGACTTCTTGTGTTTTATTTGAGTACATTTTCCGATTGTTTTCTCTGCTCAATATATTTTGTATTGAAGAGTCTGCAAAAATATTATTTTTGGCACTGGAAAAGTAGACTTTGTCTGTCCTCTATAACTCTTTTGAATTAACCCATTCTCGACTGTATCATTTATTTACTTGAAAACTAATCAAAATAATGATTTATTGAATACTTCATCGAGGACACAGTTCGTGACAATACCCAATCCCTGAGAACATTTATTTTACTGCTGGAATTATTCGACTATTACAAAAAATTACACTGCTCAGCAGCCAAATCCTCCTTTGAATATAACTATTTGGACTATATGGATTTTGATGCGCTAAACTCGATTCCGTTTTCGGTTTTTTTTCCGTCAGGTCCAGATTTTTTTTATGGCCGTAGCAATTTTTCGCCCCTAAATTAGCCAGGTACTTAGACTTATTTCACCCTAAATCGGGAACGAGTCACCCGATTTTAAAAAGTAAAACACCAGAAGATGTGAAACAAGATTGTTTTTATTTTAGTGAAATACAGTTTTTCTTTATCTCTTATCGTTTTGGAAATATTCAGATATTAATCGAGAAAAAAATTTTTTTCGTGCAAAATTTTTAATTTTTTTCAGATTAAAATTCAATTTAAAAAAAATTTAAAGCTAATATTCAACATTTTGCACCTTTATCTAATAGTTACATTAGTAGTAGTAGTAGGCTATAAAACTTATACAAACCAAAACCCAACAAACAACTTTTATTCGATATGAATCTATTTTATTTTTCTACACCTTTACACAATTAGAAATCCTTTGGATAACAATGAAAGTATTTATAAGGTAAATGAAAAATAAAATCTCAATTTAATTGTTAATAAATTATCTATTTGACACTTATTATAATATGATTTTTTCAAATCATTTGTGATTTTTTATAGTTAATTTATTAACATAATTCTCAGCAGGTTTATAAAAGTCTTTTTAATAAGTTGAGAAGTTTGAAACTTTTCAAAACTGTGGTTGAAGTCTACTGACGATTTAGGCCAATGAAATGCATATAGACATTTCTTAACCACCCAACAAATAAATTTCATATTATAATATTCCACTTCTTAATAAAAAAAAATTAAAATTCAAAAATAATTCAAAATAATTTAGAGAGGAGTCTGTATAATAATTTTTTGTTTAATAATTTAATTCTAGAAATTCGAATCGCGTTAAATTTTATTATATAAAAAATAGGTTTTGGAAGTCTTAACTCTAGTCTCCCCTTTCTATAGGTCATCGTCTGAATGCAGTTCTTAAAATATAAATAAAAATATAAACATCCTTCTCGAAGATTGAAAAACAGTATTGTCCTCTTTAAGTCCCATATTGTTACACTCTTCCATATTGTACCAGTCTGAAAGCACACTCACACACACACACACAAGCATAAATAGTCAAATCTCTTTAATAATATTTAATGTTCTTCTGTTTGCTTTCAACCGCCATTAACATGATTATGTTTTCCATTTTGATGATTTTTACAAAGTCAAAGCAGACTTTAATAACGACATCTTTTCTCATATTCATTTCTTGTCCACTTTAATACCTTTTGACGTGATGTGATGTGGTCAAATAGAAAGAAAGTCATGATTTCCCACTAAATGGAAAATAATAGAAATGAAAATGAAAAAGAAAAAAAATTATATGAATTTTTCAAAATCACAAAAGGAAACCGACAAACTCATAAGAAGAGAAAAATAAAATAGAATATGAAATTAAATTAAACTCAAAAGATGACAGATTCTTAAAGTTAAGCTGTTCCGAAATGAAACTTTTTAAATTTTTAAACAAACAATAAGTGCGAAATAACGCCACAATAGTGGAGGAAACATAATAAACTGGAGTTTATTAGAATTTAAAAGAAAATGTGAGTGAAAGCCAGTGAAATTTATAGAAACATAAATTTCAGAATAGCTGAAGCATGGCCCAACTGTGAAAGCTAAAATCTGTGCTTCGTTTCTGTAACTGATGTGAGAAATTCTCGCATCGAAAAACTTAATAATTATGGTTGTCATGCTTTTTATTGTAGAGTTGTCCATGGAATAATATATTTATTATTATGAAAATCTAACAAAATTATGAATGCATTAAGAAATATATTCTGAATAATCCTGTGTTTTACAGAGTGATGACAATTTTTTCGATGCGAGAAGTTCTCACTTCAGTTACAGAAACGAGGCACTGTGGTCTTAATATAAAAACCATAAACATGCGATTTTAACACTCTCGTTTTCCAATAAATTTTAATCGCAGTAAATTAATTCTCCTATAGAAATAGATATTTGCTTTGCAATATATTTCTTTACATTTGATAACACTTAATGCACGAACTGTACTGCAGCTGTTTTTGTTTGTGCAAAAATATGTTTCATTGTTTTCTAAAATAGGAATTATTTAATATTTTGCAAATTATTATTTCAAAATTATGAAAACACTTTTAAAGACCAAATAAAAAACACATTTTTTTCTCACAAAATCATTAAAATTCTGAAAGAAAAAATTCATTCCGAACTCTTTACAAATTATCACATGTTTCCAATATATAACTTGGCAGCACTCAAATTAGCACTGACGAAAACAATTAATTTTGTGTATTTTATTCGACCTTATTTTTAACTTAGATTCTTATTTTAATTATTCTCAAGGATAATTAAACTAAGAATTTAACTGACAAAAACAAGGCTGCATTTCATAAAACCCATTCAAAAACAATTCAAAAATAGTTTCAAATTCAGTTAAACAAAATCTTTTTGTAAAAAAACCAGGTTTAAACAGTTGGTTTTAACGTTAAAACCAGAATTAAAGTGACATCATTGAGTACACAATATTACAACAATCAAAAATACAACAGGCATTTTCTTTGTGTAAAATTTGTGCATTTTGTCAAAGATCGCGAACAACATCAACAAGAAAAAAGAGGTGGAGTTTTTCTTTAACGCTTTTTTATGATGACAAAAAGCGGAATTGTAAAACGCATCGTTAAAAGATAAATCAATTAAATAAAAGCGGCCAAGAATGTAAACAACTTTTGAAACATAATAACACTGCATGCACAACCCTGCAAAATATTATCGGAAGATATGAATTGACCCGAGAAAAAATTTTGAAAATTATAGGATGTCTCAGCAAGAGAGCACTTTTTTAGTTTTGAAATAATTGAGATATTTTTATAGGAGTGGAAATAAGACATGATCCGATTAAGTGGAAAATAAAATATTTAGCAAAATAGCTACCACGGCTCTGGTAATAGGCCTTTAATATTTTCATGAACTTTCCCTTCCATGACTTTTCGTCGAGCGAAATCCACACCACACTCTAAGTCGCTCCTGATGGGTGCGTTGGTTTCTCAGGGATGGCATGAGAACTTTCAGATCCGAAAATTCAACAATCTGTTGTCATCTTGAAGCCTTTCAGAAGGAAATGCGATGAGTCCTTTTTACAAAAAATTTACATTGACTTTTCGAACGATTTCTGGACTTTTTCAATAATCAGCTGGTAAAGCGCTACATTTTTGAGAATCAAAATAAATTTCCAAACTTGCCACCCGCACAAACAAAATCAACAATAAATTTAGAACGTTAATTCTTACTAAGACGCCCTCTACTTGCTTGATTGGTTGTTAAGTGGCAGGGGGTATTTCGATTTATACAAACTGAAATGTCTGGGGACATCCGCTTCAAACGTCCTCAAATTGAAAGGGACGGAGAGGACATCTGCAGGTCGGTTGTTCTGCATGCCAACTAATCGGGCAAGAAAACTAATTGTCTCTTTAAGGCGTAGTGACATTCGTTGAAATATTAATGACAAAGGCATGCGCAGTCGCTGAATGGGTTTCGGGAACAACGTCCCTGATTTCATTAGAGGACATCCCATTAAAGTAACTCTAAAACAATGAAACACACCCCACGTTGTTGCGACGATGCTTAAATACTGTCAGTTGGATTAGTTACCCTACTGTCTCCGAAGAGCTTCTTCGCCCTCTTCTGTACATGATCGGGTAACTTGCGAATAAACATTGAAGCACCGGGACACACACACGAGAGTTGTAATCCATGTGCCATCGGATGGAAGTGATTTTCTTTGCTTTTTCCAGTACACGGTCGAGTAAATTGAAAAGATGACGACGCATGCGGGCACGATGGTGTGTACTAGTGGCAACGTTTGCCATTTTATTTTATGCAGAATTCATATCAGTATGCAACATGGCTTATTTACGGAACGGATTTCGCCAGCTGTCTTGCAACGTCACGATGCGAGTTTTATTAATTCTGGATTCGTGCTACAAACGCGAGCTGTTGGGTAGGCGAACCTTCCCTTGTAATTTTTTCTTTATTAACGGGTTAGTTTGAGTATTGCATATTTTTGTTTTGGCTGTTGTCTAAACTTTTTGCCTTAAAATATTTGTTGCTGTGTGTAGTGGCTTAGTGTGTTCGTGTTTGTGTGTGTGTGGTTGAAATTTTCTTTGGGATCTTTTTCTCCAACCCATTTCTATTGTTTTCTTTTAGCAGTTTTTTATACTCGTTTAGAGCGTGTGGAGCTTTTCACAATTCCTTTTAGCTTTATGAGGGATATATTACCCACACACACACACACATACACTCACATATATTTTTTTTTTTTTTTTTTTTGGCAAGTGATATAAACTTCCAGTGCGACTGTATTGCAGCAGTTTTACGAGTTTGTTTGGCTTTTATTTATCTGTTCAACACTATCGCACACTCGTAGTTTCATTTCACTTGACTCTTTTGCTAACGGATTTTATGACTTCGGTTGCTTAAGTTACGCTTTATGCGTCTTATGTTGGCTAAATGTTACACAGTTTCAAGTGGTTTGTTTTCCTTTGGCTTTCTTATGCTCTTTCGCTTTGTAAAATATATTTTCGTAATACACAATTATTATGCACACACACACACACACACACACACATACAAAGAAGATAACCGCTGCTATTTATTCATGCAGCGAGTCTTAAAGGGTGTTGGCCGAAAAGGTTTTAGTTTGGAAGAGTTACGCCATTTTATTTAATATGTTTTATATGTACCAGGGCACGGAGAGTGTTAATTTTTTGGTGAAAGAAATAAACTGTTTAATTTTATTGGATAGAATTTTTGAAGTTGTAGTCGGTTTTCATAAATAATTTTTTAGTGGACTTGTGAATAAAATAATAAAGTTTGCAAGGCTGTTCCACGATGTAGCTTTAAGACACTTGAGTATTGGTAAGAAAGTGAAACGGCTTTCGAAAGCGGCGCTGTTGTACTTTTCGGTATGAATTGATTGTGTTTATATTTAATACAAAAACAACTTCTAAAGTTTTGTTTCCTTCGACAGGCAGTTACACTAAACATTTATTTAAATTGCTTTAAATTTTCTTAATTTCAATATGTGAATTGTAAAGAAATAATTGGAATTTTTCTAAAATTCCCCCTGTCGCTTTTTTTTTTGTAAAAAAAATGCTTTCATTTAAATGATTATTTTGGGTTAAATTTTTCTTTAAAAGTGATAAATAAAACGCTACCAAAATCAGTCTTTTCATAAAACATAAATTACGTGGATATAGTAAAAGTGTGTTACCATCGTTTTAATATACTTCTCGTATTCTTTTTTATAATAAAATTTATAATGAAATTGTTACTCAACTAATCCACTAAGAAATAAAAATACACGTGGGTACTGAAGATGAAACCGTGGCGGCTTTCGAAAACAGCTGTTCTGCTCTGCTGTGTAAGTTGAATATATAAAACTGACTTAATTTAAAAGGACAATAAATAGTTGGATACAAATAATTTACAATTTAATATTGTTTAGTAAGTAGCAACAATTTTCTAAAAATTCAGGTGTTTTTCTTAAATCAAATTAAATTATAATTAACAAAATAATGTTTAAAGGACATGATAAATAATTTAAGGATTAATGGAATAATTGATATCAATTTAATTTTCAATTCACACAACAGTGTAGAACAGTGATATTTCCAAAAGCCGCTATACTCTCTTGACCGTACGCATGCGCATGGTAACAGAGTAAAAATAGTTTTTATTCATACTCATTTTGATAACAAAATTGAAATTTTCTTAAAACCAAAATGAAAAAGTTTGACAAAAAGCAGCAAAAATATTTTTGGGGTCTCATTTTATATGAAAGAATTTCTTCAAGTTCTTAAATATATTTGCAGGACTTGTTTCTTTTAAAAATATATTTAAGACTCCTCCATGAATAAATTTCAGTTTCATAGCCATGATTAGGATTTTATCGGACGTCTGAAAAGTTTTTCATTGCGGCATGTTGCTGACACCCCAGCTGAACGAGGACGTCAGTAATTAACAAATATCGGAATATTTTATCACCAGACTTGGAAATCTTAAACTAAAGCCAACTGCCTTGACGTGAAGAAATGCTTGTCGTGTCCTTTTATATCCTGTTCAATTGAATTACAAATTTGATGTCCAGGGAAATTGAATATATAAAAGAAAGCTGACACAACTTGTTGCAACACCCTGTTCGTTTAATGTTTTCATAAGATTCTGTAGCAAAATTAAATTTATTCTTTTGCTTTAACGATAAAAGTCATCGTTGCTTTTTCTTCTTTTTTTTATTCTTCTATTTCTTTGTAAATCTATTTTTCTTTTTGTGGGACTCAATTCGTTGAAAGTGTTCTTGATAACACATGCGAACATTAACACACTCACACACTCACACACTCTCTCAGCAAAAAGTGCATTCAGTTCCCACTCTTGGGATAGTTTTTTTAGTTTCAGCAGTACAACTATAGAGAGACACATACTTAAATATATACACTCGCATACAAACACACACACACTTACACTAACACATGCTCAGAATTTCAAATTATAGTTTCGTTATTTCCGCTTCATTTTTTGTAAATTTATTATATTAATTCAGTCGCTTTTTTCTCTCTCTCTTTTGGTTTTTTGTTCATTTTTTTTTATGTGTGCGTGAGCTCATTGCTATTCTCTGCTTTTCTTTGTTGCTTTTTGTTCGAAATTTGCTATTAAAAAAGGAAGCACAACCATGTTAAGTCTTCTTGTAAAACCCTTTGAAAATATAGTTTGAGAAAAAAAAAATTATAATAAAAAAAGTAAAGAAAATCAAAGTTTATATGATTGTAAGCAGTTAAGATAAGAGTGTATATCCTTGCACACACACACACATACACACTTGCATAAAATCGTGCCATATTTATAAAAAAATTCCCGTTTAATCCTCTGAATTGTTACAAATACGCATTTGGCTTTTAGTTGCTTTATCGCATCCTTGTCTAACTTAACACTTGTTTTAATAAATTGCTTGCGAAAGCGACGCGATTTCGAATGGCTAAAGTGTAGTTTTATAGAAATAAAGATCTCTTTAGATTAGAAAATTAGTGTGCACGAAGATTAGAAAGTTAAGAAATAAGCCATTCAAAATAAGTACAAGTAATTTCGAATGGTTGGAAAACTTTTAATGAATAAAGAAAAAGGGTTTTTTTTTAAATCGTAACAGAAATATGTCGTTCTCCATGTGGCGGGAATGTGAATTCGCTTAAACTGGTTATGATTTTATTAAAATAAAAATAAAAATGCTGTGACATATTTCATATTAAGTTGGCTGTAGTTAAAAAAAGTTGCAGTTTGAGGTCCTGGTAGTTTTAGGTTAAGTTTAAGTTCTTTTAGGTGAGTTACCTCGGTGCTTTTGAAATACCCTGGGGTAAGGGATCGCCTATAGACTGTCCTCCGCCTTATTAAAAGTTTTTTGTGGTATTTAAAAAGGATGATATCCTGAAAAGTTTTATGTTCCCCCGACCATTTAAGTCTGGGAGAACGTCAAAGCCCAGCGCTAGTTCGGGCAGGTTACAGACTCATAAAATAAAGCAGCGTTTTGTCCTCCTCTTCATGATTACAGCTTCTGCAATAGTTAATCTACTCCAGACCCCTCCGTCTAACCTCGGTCCCAAAGCTTCAGTGTCCCGTTAGAACAGTCAGTCACCAGTTGATGAGGCAAACAAAACTTATGGCAATTGATGAGGTCGTGGCTTCTCCAAGTTTCATAGTGGGGCCACTTGGCTGTTGCTATCAGGAAATTAGTTGGTTGGCGTGCCTCCAAAGTCCAACACGTTCAACAATTGAAGCCACACGATCACTTGGGAAGACATAGAGTCTGCGAATGTACCCAAAATAAAAATACCGCTGATTCCAATTTATTCTTCGGAAGGAGCAGAATCAGTGAATAGGCCCAAAAAAATACTGCCCTTGATCCCGGTTTTCATAAGTGAATTTCATTTAGCGATGCAACTCACTTTGGTTTGAATTTATATGTCCCGTCAATAAACAACCTGCCACTTTTGGAATTGAAGCTAATCATCAAGTGTTTGTTGGGACATCGTTACGTTCATAAAAATTGACTGTTTGTTGTGCTTTAAGGGCTGGGTTGAAGGAATTAGTGGTCCATACTTCCTTAAAAACGATGCTGGTCCAAACGTTACAGTCAATGACGAGCGATTTAGGGCCCTGATTACTAACTTTTTCTTTCCTCAACTACCAATCAAATCCAGGCAGGAGCTCTGGTTTCAACAAGACGCCGCAACATGTCACATTTGACTTAATAAAGGAGATGTTTTGAAACTGCATATTTTCATGTTTCGGACTCCAGTGAATTGTCCTCCAACATCCTGAGATTTAACACCGTCAAACCATGTCCTATGAGGATAAAAGAAGTCTAAGGTCTGCGACTGACCACTTGGAGGACAACCTTCGCCGCTTTATTGCCGACATACGACTACTTTTATTGATAAAAAAGTCGTCCAAAATTAGACCTCCAGATTAGAATACGTTGCGGACAGTCATGGCGGCCAGAAAACATATTGAAATTATAATGCCAAAATCTTATCTTTCGAATGAGGCGAATATCATGTCAATTTAAATAATTCATCTCTGTTCTATTTTAAAGTTTTATACCTCCATAAAGAAACACCCTTTAGTACAACAAATTTAAAAAATTAACTTTTTTTACTGTTAATATTGAAACAACTTCCAAAGTCTTTTTGTTGATCAAGCTGCATGTCCTCTTTCAAAGGACTTTTTACAAACGATAAATCAAAGAAACATGTGGTTTTAAAAATCCCTGCAATTGTGCTAAAAGAAGATTCTCTAATAATATCAGATGCTTTAAAGCCAAAACGGGTTATCTGCATTTATATAATTTTTACAAAAATATGTTCAATTCCTTGTGGCAGTAAATTTAGAAAGGCCGGTCAAATAATCCGAGAAACTGGGGGAAATCAACATCCCAGAGCACAGCAGAGCAGATAGACGCTTTTTTCGGAAGTTGCTACAGTTTCGTCATCAGTACTCGTGTGCAGTCTTGACTTGCACCACTTTCTGCGTTTGAATATTTTAAACAGACTCTGTTCGTTTAAAGCAGTTATTTTCTCTATGAATTGTGTAGCTTTTATTAAAATTTTTTTGAGCTCATAATTTCTCAAATCCCGCTGTTTTAAGTAAAAAAAAATATTATCCATTGGAAATGATCAAAGTATTGAAACTCAATCTGTTACAACGAGAAAAATGCATGACTTTTTTTTTGTTCCACTGCAAATTTCATATGAAGGAAATACCAGTCGTTGTAACAAAAAAATATATTTTATATAAATAAAGCTGGAAACAATTTTTTTTTATCAAATTGCTTTCACAAAATATTCGTTATTAAATTTATTATTTAAATTTCCTGAAAAATTTATAGAAAAATAGTAACAGAATCGAATTATTTGATGCCAACGGGTTTTCCACTGAAGCCAGAGAGGTAGAGAGAGTATCCTTAAATCTCAGTTACGCTGCCATGCGAATTGTTATATATTTAAGGCTCTGAAAACAATTTTTTTTTATTTCAAATAAATTCGGAAATTTTTCATAGAAATTGAGAACTTTGAAATTTAACAAAACAAGAACGAATTTGCTCAATTGACATGAATTTTACTCAATTGGAAAGACAGTCTTTGGAAGGAATTAACAACATTCACTACAATTGTAATTGGAAAATAACAATTTCAGCGTTTTATTTTATTGAGATAACAACAGTTCAAAGATCACAAAAATTCCCTGTCAAGAAACAATATATAATTAAGTAAGTGTAGCGACCTTCGAAAACACCTCTTCTGCTCTGCTGTGTAGGTTGAATATATAAAAACTGATGTTGACTTTCCCTTATGCTTTTGGAATGTATATCATGTTATTTTAAATGCTGCTGATGGAAACCAGGAATAATATATAATTAAGTAATTGTAGCGGCTTTTGAAAACAGCTGTTTTGCTCCGCTGTGAATATATAAAAAGTTGTGTTGACACTTCCTGTTGCTTTCGAATATTTATCATGTCTTACTGAGTTTTAAAAACTTTTCGAACAATTATCCTAAAATTTAAAATACATCTTTTTAAATTCTTGGTGCTTCTCCTCACTCTTCCTCTCTCCCTCACTCGCTTACGAGGAGGCAATATTTAAGGGGTTGACATTTTTCTAAAAGAAATTGGCTTGCGAAGTCAGACAGGGCGAATAAAAATCATGGGATAACGAAACGGTTCGGTAAACGACAGTCGACTGTCTTTCGCCTACATGCGTAGGCTGTCAGGCTTCAGTGCACTTTCCATCATCTTGACTCGATAATTAAATGAATTTTATGTTTTAATTTGTTAGCAAAATGAGAATTCCAATTGAAAAACTCTGTAAAAATGCAACCATGACACTGTTGCATCCACTGCTATCAAGTGCATATGCAAAATAACACACACACCGACACACACAGACCGACACACACCCACATGTCGCATGAAAGTTAATTGAATCATGAATAATTTAATATTCATCATACGCGATGTATGCATGTGCACCAGGTGACAGGGATGATAAAGTCACACCTGCCGTTGGGCCTTTTTTTTTGCCTTCTCTTAAGCGATCATTAATTTAATAAACCGTTTCACTTGCACCAGCCTACACACACACACACGATTCAAGATTTATTGCCTCGGATTTGATTAAAATTTAAGCAGTTTCGGCAGCACTGTTGGGGTTTTGATGGGCAGACGGTAGTATTCTTATTTCGAGCCACGATGCCCAGTCGCAACCCTTGAAATATTTAAAATTAAACAAGAATTGCGTTTGGACAATCAGAGCTAAAAATCGAATATCGTCGCCATATCACTTCTGCTGTAAAACACTTTCAACACTTTTGCGCACAAAAGCCAAGTAAAATAAATTAAAATATCAAAAGAAAATAATTAAATATCGCAACAAGGGATGCATGTCAATTAATTTGTATCTGTTTTTTTTAAAATTTTATTTGCTTGATGCCAACAACACCTTTAAACACTTACCTTTTTTCTTGTGGTGTTGTTGTTGTTGTTGTTTGTGTAGCAGGCCTTACACTTCTGTTGACAGATATTTTCAAAGGAAGAAGAAAAAAAAGAGAAGAAATGAAAAGTTAAAGGAACTGCTGGTGTGAGTGTCGTTGTAAATTTAAAATTACAACCTTCAGACCGCAGAGTGTCAGAAAATCACAAAACTATTAAAATAAAACATCATGTCGTTAACCGGAGAAAAGATCTGAAAGCAGTAGGAAAACCAGAACAACTTAAATAATCTTCAGTCTTAAAGAAAATGAAGACAAGATAAAATTCAAAAAAAACGAAAAAAATAAAAAAATTGCACACAATTTTTATGGGATTTCTGGGGATCTTTTGTTTTTTCTTTTCCCGTTCGCTTTTAATTCAAGAATTGTTATGCCACTTGTTTTTCCTCGTCTCTCTTTTGGCATCATTTTTATAATTCCATTCCTTTTACAATGTGATGAAACTTAATTTTCTTTGGTCATATAAACTTGTCGCTCGGTTGACGTTATTTATTTTTAAATAAACTGCTGCAAGTGTGAGTTACAACAACAGCTTTGTGGCCAACACTGGTGGAGTGGGGAACGTGGATAACATCTGTTTGTTTTAAAGGGGGTCAATATGTAGCAGCTTGTGTTTCTTAATATTTTTTTTTTTAAACCATTTTGTTATACAAGTAATTCGTTCTGTTCGAAAATAAAAGAAAGAAAGAAAGAAAGAAAAAAATTTTAGAAAAAGGGGGAAAATAAATTCTTTTATAATTCACTGTTCCCTGCTTCCGATTTGTGCCATGAGGGTGGCGGAATTTCGCAATAGAATAATTTAAAGTTGTTATCCACGAGTTTAAACGCAGAGATGAAAGTGGCATCGTATTCTGCGGAATTATTACTTGAACATATTTTTAATCATAATTAGGTTAATATAATCATGTAATAAATTGATAATTTGCAAGTCATAAAAACTTTTATATGCTGGTCTTTGAAAAAATTACACTGAAAAAAATTGGATGACAACCAAATAATTGGAAAAAATTGTATGATCCTAGAAACGGCGGCATTTGAAGCTATTTTAGTTGCAATCATATTATAATTGCACAACAAACATTAATAGTTATTTATAAGAAAAACTATTATCGCTATTTTTGTGTATATAATTGAAAAGAAAACAAATGAGAATTATAAACAATTGCCTAAAGAAGCTAACAGAACTAAAGCAAAACTATTATTTATTATAAACAAAAAGGTTAAATAAAAGATAAAAACCCATAATAAAAATAGATAAAATTAGTAATAAAATAGATTTTCTGTATTAATTCTCGCAAAAATTTTACCATACTTTGACACTATTTGATAAACAATGGGTGTTTTTAGTAGACTGACACAAGTTGAAATCATAATAAAACAAGCCAATATATATTCGATATCAATGAAATGCTCTTCATTTTGAAGAAAATTTTATGAAATTCATGTTTAAATACGATTCCTGCCATGTGGCCACCACGGCTGGCACGTAGAAGGCGCAATCTGGAACTCCAATTTACAACAGCTTTTCGCAGCTTTTGCGGCCGTATTTCGCCGGTAATTTTTCGAATGTTGATTTCCAGGAGTTCAGTTGTTTGTAATTTATTGATGTAGACCAGAGACCGAAATAGTGTACTTTTTTAGCCTTTGTGTACACAAGTTTACATCAACGTCATCGAAAAAAATACATTGAAAAATGTATACATGCCACACTTTATACACAAATACATCTTGAGTGTACAGGACGGTGCATGGAAGACATTGAAGACTTTGAAGACATTGAAAACATTGAATTCACTTTATGACCGTATACACATTTGCGGTGATGATAACAATATATTTGTTTTTGTATCTTCATAAAATTAATGGATGTGTGCTTAGCAGAAAGAAATAACTCTCTACCATTCGTGTGTTTGCGTGCAAAACCAACCTGTCGGAATTCGAGCTAATCATAAGGTAACTTATGGTTGATTATGCGTTAGCTCACAAAATCCCATCAGGGCATTTACACGAAAAGTACACAAGTACAGGCGGAAGATGTACACAACGAAAGAAAGGCAACGTCTATAATGTACTCAGGGTGTCCATTGTACAGCGGGTGTACATTAAATTTTCTTGTACACTATTTCGTTCTCTGATGTAGACAAGAGGCTACTAAACACTACCTTAAAGAAACTAATAAAACGGGATGAAATAACACGATCTTGTTGCCCAATTATTAGACTACTAAGTAATTGTTTTTTCATCAGAAGTTCCTTTGAGTAAATCAATTGTAGCGCACGCTGTGTGACACGTGGCTGTTGGAATCACATGTAATTGAATTCCATGTTATTGGGGTACGCAAAAATTTCGTATTGTGGTCCTGTACCGTTCACCATTAACAGTGACATTCTGACTATCAACGTGTTTAATAAAGCGCACCAAAAAGTAATTTTTTTGTGGAAGTAATTGTGTGTCAACAAGAGCTTGTGGACAATTCTGATTATTATGTACCCCAACAATTTGCACGCGTTGCTCTGCCGCAAGTCGATTCATAATAAAATTTTAGAGAAAACTAAACAAAAAGCAACCATCAGCTGTTAAATAGGTGCTCAAATAAAACAGTGGAGCCAACTCAAAGTTGTGCCGCTCTTAAAAAAACACGCTGTAGATCAATAAGAACAGAAGATAAAAAAAGAGATCACTTTTGAGGTTCCAGCTGTCGATTTAGTTACTTGTTTCATAGAAAGAAAATAAAATAAAAAGCTAAAAGGTAAAAGTGGCACCACCGATTTATGAATAAGTTGTTACAACAGATGGTTGTGTTAAGAAGCTGCCGCTTTCAAAATAATTATGTAGTTGGCCACTTGGCGACAATTGTATGCAGCGGCATTTGTAGTTGTGTAGCCATGCAGCCAGCTGTTGTCTAAACTCTCTATTCATAAAAAGTATTTTATGCTTATAAGCATCTTATAAGATAAATTTTTTATACGAAATTTGTTTTATAAGTAGTTTATAAGCAGAAAATAGTTTTTGTGAATAAGGCCTTAAGCGTCTGTAGCCTTTTCCTTAGAATAAATATTGAATAGTAACATTCGAATTTTTTGTCCGGTATTAAACTATTCACTGGGAATATATTAAGGATTCCATATTTAAGGAAAAGGGATAAAATTCCAGGGAAGAAGTATTCATAATAGGAGTACTTGTTGCTCTGAATTTAAATATAATTTTTCCATTTTGTATAAGAAACTCCCTCCGATTTTTCTACCGATAATTGTTTAAAAAAAGTCCTGTTCAGGATTAAAATTTTAATCAATTGTTGTGTTCGACTTGCCAACTGTGGCCACCCTAAAAAGCATTTAGTATCTAAGAGATAGAATAGGAAAGCTGCTAAATCAAAAATCTTTTTTAGTTCTTAATCTTAAGAGCGTACAAAAATCTATAAAATTTCTGTAAATATTTCAGAACTGACTGCAGCATATAATTTTTTGCATGTCGATGCATGAATCCTTAACCGTTTAACCAAAACACTTATTATTTGCTTAACATTAACTCCACACACAAAATTTTTCAATTCTTTTTTTCCATCACTTATAATCACCGTGTAAACTGGTTGTCCATTTACTGGCACAACGTTTTTGAGGTTGAATCCATTTCTCAACTCCCTTCCCCACTCTCTCTCTCTCTCTCTTACTCAAAGTCATGGTGTAGCATGTCCGCAAGTGTTTTTTGTGTGTGTCTTTTTATTACTTCAGCATCGTATTTCTTTAAAGTTAATCTTCTTTTATAAAATATTTTTTTTCTCTTAAATGACAGATATTTACAATCGCACGCTGGCATGTGTGTCAGTTGTTTCTTCTTTGTTTGCCGGTTAAAGTGTTTGAGTGTTTTTGTGGTTCAAACGCTGTTCAACTCACACTTTAAGCCAGACATCCATGTACACACACACACAAACACTTTTAAACGTTGCAAGCATTTGAAATCGTTTAGAAATGTTATATCTTCTCGGGCATTCCATTGTGGTCAGCAGCAAACCAACAAATCCAATTTTATTTCTTTCTTCAATATCGTTTATTTTTTTGTGTCCTTCTCCTGTTCCCGTGCTCGTTTAGTCGTTTGTCCCGTCTGCTGGTTTGTTATTGCGGGTTGTGTTCTTATATTTTTTTCTTTTTTTTCATTTTTCTTTTTATTACTGCTCAGCAACAATGGAAGTGTTGTTATGTGTCATTATCGTATTACGTTTATGTAGTCATGTGTCACCTTCGCTGATTGTATTCCTTTCGACTATTCCTCTTCATCTGTCATTGTTTTTTTTCTCAGTGTACTTTTTTCTGTAGTCAAGCTATTTTTATAAACTGCAAGTTTTCAAAAGTTTTGTATCAAATAAATATATATATTTTTTAAATTTACTTAATGTGATGAACGTTGTCTGATTCTATGAGATTTTCACTCAATTTAAAATGTGTACGAAATGTGACAGATTCATAAAAATAAAACAAAATGCGTGCGATGATGTCCTTTCAGTTAGTTTTGCTTGAAAATGAGCAAGTGAAAACAGACTCCTCTTAAAACTCCGAATGTTGCGAAACTATTAAAGGAACCAATTAAAACTTTAATGGCTTTAAAACTTTAAATCTTGGGAAAGAAATTTTATATATTTTGTCGAAAAATTTTAAATGCAATAGAAAAGGAAAAACCATGGGCTGTCAGGGATAGAATGAATAAAAATTATGACAGACTAACACGGAATAAGATAAAAGAGTCAAGATGTCTTAACATAAAAACAAAACTAAAAATTTAAAAATACAACGGACATTATTAAAACTTCATGTCGGTTTAAAGTAGAATTTTATAAGACGGATAAACACTATTTTTATTATTCAAATTTCACTTTAACCCAAAATGGGCGATAAGTTACCAGGTGGATGAACGTACTTATAATTTCAACGAAAGAACTATACCAATAGTGTTGCCATAAGCACACAAAGATGAGAAATTTTATGGCATAATATTTTGGGAGTAAAAGCAAATACTTTTCCTCATTAAAATTGTCTAGTCAAAGTGCAGTAAATAGAAGCCTAAAGGTAGCGACTGTTGACTGTTCTGGTACCGCCACTTAAGAATATAATAAATATTAAATTTTATTTTACTAGAAAATTGTAAAAACTAAATTTGTTACTTTAGCTACCTTCAGCCTGATTACGGTTGGCGCTTTTCGCCTACAAATTCGACTGTTTGTAAAATATTAACGACAAAAAGCTGAACTTTTCTTTAATCAATTACAAATTGTCGTATTTGAAGGTTAATCAGAATGAATAATGATAAATCAAAATCAATTGCAAATAAGGAGATATTGATTCGTATTCCCGTTGTCGCATCGACATATTCGTAATTTAGTTTTAATATCAGGAACAATGAATTCTTCTGTACGCACAGTGCAACGTCTCTGTGAATACGTCTCAGCATTTACAGTAAACGTGGCGCGAAAACGTGTCATTAATTAATCGAATTAATTGCTCTGATTAACGGTTATGTTGACCCTGGAATGGATGTAGTGCGAGACACATATTTTGCACACAACCATGATTTTCAAAATGAATTTGCATAATTGGGGAGCGTCGCTCAGGCATCAGTCTATTCATGTTGAAAAGCCAAATCGTTTTAAATGTAAATCACTTGACAGCTGACAAAATGGCCGTCAGTCAAGAAGTGTTGCCAACTTAAATTTTTTGTAAATTCATAAGAATTGTTATCGCATGCAAGTTAAATACTCAACGACTGGTGATAAGAAAAACTACTCATGATCATTGGGAATGAAAGTGTGGCGACTTTTGAAAACAGCTGTTCTGCTGTACTGTTTAAGTTGCACAACTAAATTGATGCCGACTTTCTCTTTTACATTAGAATATTTATCGCGATTTTCGGAAACGAACACTTAACGATTAAAAAATCCTGTGAATCTTAATTGAGAATCTACCAGATTTTAAATCTTATTAAGACCAGATTTAGCGGAGGTGTTGCTAAACTGAAGTACAAAAAGAAATCAAATAAATAAATACCCTTAAAGCATTAACAAACTTGAAAGGAGCCTTAAAGTATTACGCTGGACAAGCGGGTGATGTGGCGCGTTAATGTCTCTTATTTCACTCCCACACTTTTGCTTCGTGCTTTCTTATATCTGTAGCATCATGGAACATAAATGAGCATATTTCCATTATACCTGAATTATTGTGCTCTCATTAAAGTATTACCTTTTGGAAACTTTCAACTTTTAATTACTACCAGTTTTCAGGAAAAATAATTAGCATAATTTGTGAATGAGGCAAAATAAGTTGTCTTTAATTGCTGCAGCTCTTTGCCAAGCAAATAACTCAAGAAGTTGTCGAATGAAAAAACAAATAAAATGAAATTAAAATAAAATATTATGAAAACATAAAATATGTAGAAGAGAAAATAAATTTAAAATTCATCACAAAAACACGAGTTATACATTTTAATGAGTTTATTTTAAGTACTTTGAGTTCTTGTTCTTTTTTTTCAATTTTTAATTAAAATTTAATGGCAGACTTAATGACATTACGGGAATAAAATTAATTTAAATAGAGTAGTTTTTGTTTGTGTGTTTGTTTAAAAAAAAAACTTCAAAGCTCTTGTGTGTGTGTGGGGGACAATATTTTATAATAACAATTGTCAAGAGCAGCATTTTGCAGCATCATTAAAAGCAGCAACTATTTGTTGGCAGCATGTAAAGCAATTATTTCCAAAATTATTTAAAAAAGAACTTATTTTAGGTGTTTCATATTTTACAAATTATTCAACAAAAAACACAACAATTGGCCTGAAAGCCACAAGAGCAGTTTTGCGTTACCCTCCATTTAAATGGGCTGCAACAGCGTCTATTTTCCAAATAATAATTATGGTCTCTACTTTATTTTCTATTGCGAATAATTATGCAACTTGTGCGAGGGGTAGGAGGAGGTACTTGTGTGAGTTCATTAAATCTAGACAATTTGAAATCAAGTACACACTCCCATCCCTGTTAGCCAATATTTCGCTTAAACACTGCAATTCCTTTCAAAGTGTTCTTAATTAATTGTAATTATTTCATTAAGTCTTTTAAGCCGAAAATAACCGCCCTCTTAATACGGCTGCTTAAATAAACATTTCCCCCAACTTGTTGTTGGTGTTGTGAAGGAGCATCGTTAAAATTAATTGAACCTTTCGATTTGCCATAAAAATATTTTACGCACGAACAGGCCACACCAAAGATTGTTTTGCACAACAACACCGCATTACAAATCCCTCTTCTACTCATAATAATATTTTTATTTTCTATTTCACTCGTTTCTATATTTAAATAATAAAAAAAAAAAATAAGAATAAGCAGGAAATATCCTGTTCTATCATGTTTGTGCATGTCTTGCGGAGTCATAAAAATTAGTTGTTAGTTGTTGGGCATCAGAAAATGGTTAAAGGAAAATCTTAAGCAAATAATTTCTTATATCTACGAGATCCTACAGTTTTGCCTTTTTATTAAAATGTTTTGGGATTTTGTTTATCATCTTGTCAAAGAGGAAGGAGGGGGCCGGGCCGTGCCGCCTGCAAGTGTTGTTAAGAAGAGGAATATTGTGTATCGAATGTTGCAGCTGCCTTTTCGCTGTTACAATTATTTATGAACGATTCCGTTTATGCTTTCGAGTTGGTGGCATAAAAATGTTTTGTATTTATTTTCTATATAAATAAATTTTTCTATAGATTCTTGTTTTGAGTGAGAGGGAAGTTTGTGGCTTGAAAGTTGTTATTTTTAAGCCTTAAAACTCGTTGTTGTTCTCGAAATCTCATAGAATTTAGTGTCTTCCAAACAATTATTTCTTAGAAATTAATTATTAACGTATTTTTTTTTTGATGCATGGCTTTAGTGACCCAAAATAGTACTACACGAAACGCGGTTCGACTTATTAAATGCATTTTTTTTAATACTAGAAGTGCCGCCGTCCCATTTTCGTTCCGACTGCAAATTTAATAGCTCATAACTTTTTCACATTTCTATTAAGGCCCGGGTAACTTTTTAATTCTTATTAATTTTTTATTTTTATTAAAAATATACAAGTGTGATTCAATTTTAATAAATAATTCGTAGACTATAAAGTCGAAGATGCTGGTCCCGATTCCGCTCTCAGAATTAAAGTAACTTTTTGCTACCAGCAAGTTGGCAACCCTCTTCCTTTTTCTCTCCTCTCTCTCTCTCTCTCTTTCCTATAAGCGAAGACTTGCTTCAAGTAAACCTTCTCGTGTAAATTATAACAAACAACGCGTTTATAAATTTTTATTTATTGTTTTTTTATGAGTATTACCAGCACTCATGGAGCGACCCCTACATACGCAGTGCCTGGTGCTGGAAGTGGGAAAGGAGGGGATATTGTTGCTGTTTTTACTTCGTGGTTGAATTTTTTGCTACAGATACCGCCAAAGGAAGATGCTTTATTCTGCTGTTTTAGTACACGACGGTTTTAATCGCTGTCGGTATTGTTCAGCGATCAGCCTTCGTCATTGGGACAAGCCGACATTAATTAATACAATCCTGCATTAATGAAGATCAGAAACAGTCGAGGGCGGAACACGAACACGGAATCCATGACATCGTAGTCTTGAGTCTTACTATTTCAGACAACAGTATCCCCAAAAGCAGCGCTGAATCAGTCAACTTCAAGTCTAGTATTTTTTAGAGAAGCCAGATCGCTGATCGTTCACTCTCTTTGGAGAGCTTTGCATCTCACTCGCACTAGTTAACTTCTGCACCTCAGATGACTGTATAGGATAACGGTTCGGCTGAGGAATATTCCATGGTGGCCACTTACGATGAGAAGGCAACAGTCGCATACAGTCAGTCACAGGAAGAGCGGTTTAACAATGATCATAGTCGTAATGATCGCTAGTCTGCCTCTGTGCCCCAATTCTTCCAGATTTATTTGCAAAATATTTCCTCTCAGACAATGCAATTCTGTGACTTGTGAAACGGGGCATAGAAATCTCCAAAGAATAAAGAGTCCTTTAGCCTTTAACTTCTGTAACAGCCCACTTGCTTCCATTAAGAGTCATAAAAATGCTACATCACGCAGTTGGAAACAACAAAAAGAAAGCCTTTTACTTACTTTAACACATTATTTTGTGTCAAGTCAATGCAAGAGGAGTTTGTGTGCGGGTGTGTGTGTGTGTCTTTGAGTGTGTGTGTGTGTGCAAGCTTATGGATTCATTGTGTATTATATACTTGTTCTATTTATTTATTATTATTATTTTTTATTATTATTCTGCTGGCGTTCATTATTTGTTTTACGAACGTTATGAAATAATGGAAAATGTATTCATCATTTTTGTGGTGTTTTTTTTCTCTGCTTCTTATTCTACTTCTTCTTCTTCTTCTGTCTTCATTTGCGATATCTGGGCGAGAGTGTGTGTCTGGAAGTGTAGTCGTATTTGGTGTGGGCACCTCCTCCTTCTTATTGTTCTTTCCTATTGTCGTTAATATTTTAGTTATTGTTGTTCTTCGACGAGTATTTAGAAGTTTCTTTTACAAGCAAATAAAAGCGTTTTTGTTGTTGTTTTGTTTTCTGTTTCAAGGATTTTGATGGTGGTGCTGCTTGTTGTTGTTGCTCGTAGACGTTTTACTTTAGATGAATGACTTTCTGTTATTATTGCCGTTGTTGTTTTTGTTATTGTTTGTATATTAACAGCCCGGGCTGAAAGGGGCGGGGGCTTTCTAAGTTGTTTGTTTGTGTAGCATTTAATATGGCAATTGGGGAGTAATTCAGCGTCTCGTTTGGGACTCCTGGTTATTAATTTCCAATTTCCTAATGCTTTTTACTCACAACAATCTTAACAAACTTTTGCGTGTCTGAGTTTGTTTGCATTTTATTTTTATTCTCGACAAAGTTCATTTTATCTTGTTGTTGTTCTTTTGCTTTTTATTTTTATTTTCTTTTGCAATCATTTGTGCTGTTCTTGTTCGATATCCTTTTTACTTGAAATTAACCCATTTCGTTGGGTTAAAAAACTTTGCATTGGAATGCTATTTGGGCCAACAGTTTAAGGATTAAGGATATGTAAAGGTGAGAGGCAGCATGAAATTTCTCTGTAAGAATTTTTGTTGAAAAATTTCGTTATTTCCAAGAGTTTAATTTTTAAGAAACTCCTGGAATGCGTACAAAAGTTCGCTGTAATTTTTGCTTTGGAATTTCACCCGGTCTTTGGCGGTTAAATGAAACAGATCAAAGGGTTAAATAAGTTTTATTTTCTTATTAAATATTTGTATTCAATGTTTACCTTTTCATTTCCTAATAACTTTTATTCATAAAACATTATTCGTTATCCTTAACTTAGCAAAAGTCGTACATGTTGTAGTTAATATTTGCCGTAAATTTAATTAATTTTTAATGTACAAAGAATACCTGTTAATAAAAGCAAACAACTATATTTCCTTGCATTAAAACAAGTTATAGAAGTTGGATAAACTCGTGCAAAAAGTCGAGTTCACTCAAATCAACTACATTTCAGGCAAAGAAGTCAAATTGAATTTGCTCTCTGCAGTCGACTAAGAGAACAGGATTATGTTCGTTTAACTTCCGTAGTTTTTGCCGTTTAATTAAAATTAATAAAGGCAGGAATTTTAATATTGAGGAGAAGAAATATTGAGGATGTTGTTGGCTTGAAGTAGGGTAGACGGAGACAATGGCGACTAAGATCATGGGTTCGAGTCCCCACTAAGTCGTGTCAAATTGTATAGCATTTTTCTCATTTACTCCAGTGCGTGGTTGTGTGTGTCAAAGGCCTGTAGTGGGCGCTGAATATTACCGATAGGGATTTATCACCATGATAGCGTTCTAAGGAGCGCAAAACAACGCCCTCTTTTGACGATGTTATAAGAAAAAATTTCAAGTAAAAATGGGTAAAATAAATTCTATATCTTCATTGCTTCTTCTTCTGTCCTATCAAAACCATTTACTGCTTTCATAGTTCCAGTACAAAGAATCCTATCAGTAGGATTCATCCTCTGAGTATCGATCCAGTTAAAAAAAAACATGGGAAACTGCTCACCCTATAATCCCAACCCGAAAACTTCTCGCTAATTTTAATCGCTAGCAAATACCTGGTTTTTGTGCAGTTCTATTTTTGAGCTCTTCGGGCTAAAATAATAAAAATATTATTAAATCCAGTGCTTCCCCCTTGACAAGCGGTATTTAATGTAGTTTTCGATCACTATAAAAGAGCCGGGAAGACGAACAGATATATAATTTCGGAGGTTAAAAAAAATCAATTTTTTCGAGTTTTTTCTTTCAAAATATATCACGAACGGATTAATAGATTTCGACCCGGTTTACAGTGATCGACGTGGCTTTTAAATGCAGAAGCTGATTAGTTTGTGAGATCGTTCGATGAAATTGTCTAAGAGTTATTGAAACATCCCCACTTTAAAAATTGCATTTTTGTAACTTTTTTTTTAAATATCTTGAAATTTATTTTATCGAATCGGTTCAAATTTAGAAAAAATCTAAAAAAATGGGAACCCATTTTAGATCACAATCAGTTGGGTTTGATTCCGTCAAGCCGTTCCAAATTTACAAGCTGGTAGCAGACTTATAAACATACACACACACACACGCAAATAAACACACACATACACTCACACACACATATATACACTCACACATGTATACACTCACACACACATGCACTCACTCACACATGCATATTTACTTACAGAGATAGTGAAGAATTCTTAAAATTATTCAGAGAAGCTTTTCAGGACTTCAAAACGTTGAGATCTGATGAGAACTCTATAAATATTAATATAGCAAAATAAAAATAAAATCACATACAATTTAAGCTTTGGCTTGAGCTACCAATGAAAATTGGAAAAAAAAACGTTCACATATACTTAAGTATAAAATTCAAACCATAAAAGTTTGACTTAATGTATAATGGAACAAAAAATTCAGAAAAATGAGACATGAAGAAAATAATCATATGGTAACACAGGTATCATAACACACAAGTGTTAACATCAGGTTGATACAGTTCTCGGATTGTTTTTCACAATAAAATTTGTGTAAATAGAAAACTGTTAACACATTCAACTGAGCCACGTAAACAGTGGTGATAAACACAATATACACATGAGCACTGAAGATGAAAGTGTAGCGACTTTCGAAAACAGCTGTTCTGCTCTGCTGTGTAAGTTGAATAAAACTGATGTTGACTTCCTTTGTCAACTCATGTCTTTCTGAGATTTTAACTAAGTTAGAACAATTAGCCTATATAGATATTAATATAGAGAACTCTTGTATTTTTCCAAACGGGGTAAAACAAACAACTTCCCCATATTTGAAAATATTTCAATTCTCCCAGCGGAAAGTAAAAAATTGAGAAACAGTCTCGTCCTTAAATTTACTGAGCACTTAATCGGTTAGCAATCGGTTAGTGTTTTATGTATTTAAACACGGTGCAATTTTTTTTATAAAAGAATAAATGAGAATTGAATACGAGAATTATAATGAATTATAAATCTAAACTTACATTTGGCAATTATTTAAAAATGTGTTTTCCTAGAATTCTCATCTTGAGTTTTAACTTTTTTGATTATAAAAAAACACTTGAATTATGAAAGTTATCTTTCAGAAATTATCCTTTTCTAGTGAGAAAAATCAAAAAAGAAATAAAATTTTTTGATATTTCTATATCATATATCCCACAAAAAGTAATAATTTCTAAAATAAAAATTTGATAGTGTAAACCTACAGAAAAATAGGGTGGATAAAATATTGGATGAGGAAGTGTTGAGTCCCACAACAACAGTGTTGTTGTATTTTTATTTTCTTGTTTAAAGAAACTAATTAAAATTAAATTTTTCCCGGTTGTTTAAAACAGGTCCTTTGCAAAATATTAAAAATCTTATTCCCTTAGAAATTCATTTTAAAAAGCCAATTCAGTTCAATAATTGTCTTATAAAACTTTCGTAGTTGTACTTGCAAAATTGTCAACTAATTATTGATAGTTTTTCCTTGTTTTATTTTCTTAAGTTTCTCTTTGAATTCACACCGAATGTTTCTTGCAGTATTTCTTTAGCTGCAGAATTTATAATGAAGCACGTTGCAAATAATCAATAACGTCATCGGCAGACTTATTGGCTTCGCAAAAGGAGGAGTGCTCGCACAGCAGAAAACAAACAATTTACTTTTAGCTTTGAAATGTGAATGTCTCTCCCTGTCGAACTATACGCCGTTAAAGTCTTTGGATATTTTCCTGTATAAGTACAGACTGTAAGGTAAATTTGTGCACAAGGAAACGTGTGGTAAATGTTGTTGTCTAAAAAGCTTAAATTTTTTTTAGCCTGTAGAGTGTCTCAGTAAGTTTTTTTCATTTTGAAATAAAAACACTTTTTTTTTGTTAAATAATTGTGATTATTTTAAAGGGCTGTGATGAAAATTTATTACGTTATAATAGCAGTAACAACACTAGTAGAAAACTAAATATAATTCATTGGAATAAACTTGCAAACATTTGCCTTACCAACTGTACAACATGCACTTTGCTTTGCTGATACTATTTTTTAATTATAAATCACTGTTTTTTTCCTTCCTTTTGTTTCTGCTTAATCATTATGTTTTCCTTTTATAAAATATTAATGATTTGTTTATTAAGCATTTACTTACTGGCCGTATTTATAGATTCCTTTTTATGTGCACGCTGTTGCCTTCATTAGTCCTTCGCTCATTATCTTGGTGCAGTGGTACAGCGATTTATCTTTGAGACATGAATGTCTATAGAGTTTCTCTTTTTTTTTTTTAATGAAGTCGTTACAAAAATGTCCATTATGGATGTTGTAAAATGGCAACTGAAAATAGAGCAACACAAGGAGTTGAAATGAGTCGAGGAATTATTATTTTTTATAGTTCGTTTATGTGAAAATATTGTCGAGTGTGTTTGTTATCAACCATTAACATCATATTATGGATCATTAAAGTAAATCTTTTGGCAAAATAAAAATAATGCCAACAATAGCCGGCGATAAAGAAAAATAACAATAATTATTTGGAGAAAATTTTAAATAAAAAGATGAACATAAACGATAAATATTTTTAATATTTCATGGTTAAAGCTGTTTATAGTTTTTCGGAATATTACTTGCGAACAAACAAGAACAAAAAAGTAATATATGGGTTATTGCTTTGTTATATGGAGTTTATAAACAGCTTATAAATTAAATCTCATTAACTACTGCAGCAGGAAATTAAAAAAATAAAGGCTTAAATGTTTTCGGGTTCACTCTTTTCTATGTGAAAAGAAATTTAAGGAAAATTACAAAACTTATTTTGTACTAAAATTTTATTAATATGAGATTTTTCTCAATGTCCTTATTAAATACACAATCGTTTGTCTTGTGGTCAAGCATTTCATTGGTTCTTATATAAAATCAATATTCCGCCTTATTCTAATTCCAAAATAAAAAACTATTTCAAATAGTTTAATTTCAAGAAGAAAACTTTCACAAACTATTCGAGAATTACTAAGCAAAAGCATAGTCTTTGAAATTTTTAGAACCAATGAAGAGCAGCGTGTAGACTTCAGCACACAATAAACAATGTAATTGTATATTAATTTTCGTTTTAAATAAAAAAAAAATGCACAATGGAGTTGTTCAACAAAAATTCTTTTTAAAAAATTTTGCATTTATTTGGATAAATTCATGATACAAAAAAAAGGAGAGAAAATTAAATTGATTTGAATTAGTCTACTTTCTTGACCTCTTTTTGAATAATAAAAACTCCTTTTTTTAGAAAATTATATAATCAATTAATTCATCTGAGGAAGTCACACAAAATAGTGACGAAATGTTGAAAAACAAATAATTTATTTCAATTAAAATAAAAAGATTTTCAGCTCAAAAATTTCAGAGAATATTAATATTGAAATGAAAAAATTATTATAAATCTTATAGTTTTTTAATAAAAAAAGTTTAAACATTTCAAAAAAATATATATACCGAGCCATTTATAATCTGAACCATCATTATAAGAAATTGTCGCTCTTGCAGTTTTTATTTGACATAAAAAATATTCAAAATATTCTTTCTTAACAGTGGGACCAACAGGAAAATTTAACCCGAAACTTCTTAAAATTTGCCAAAAATTAATAAGAAATTTAAATAAATATTAAAGCCTTAATAATAACTTAATGAGCACTTTTTCTTTTAATTTTCCTGATCTTCCATTTAACAAACTCTGGTGCTTTTCCAATTTTAATTCTTGTTGTCTTGGACTAGGAAACCAACAATAGCTAATAATTCTTTTAAGCGAATTCAACCCTCGTAATGTTGTGCGGGTATTTGCAAAATTTATGATAAAATTTAAATGTTTGGAAATTTTCAATAAACACTTCAACTTTTAATTTAAGGTCCTGATTTTGTAAATCACTATGTGTTAGTGAAATTGCAAATATATTTGCTCCCGTTTCTCTCTTCTACTCAATTTAAATTTGTATAAATTTTAATAGACAAAATAACGCCTGAATTTCTATTATTTTTTTTGTGTGAAAAAAATGTGTAAAATATATATATAATAAATTTAAATATTTTCAAACTTGTTGTTGCTTTCGTAAAAATTATGGACTCCTTTTTTTAAAGTATTTTTTTGCTAAAATACTTAATAAACTGACATTTACAAACATTTACTCTTAATAAATTTGTACTAAAAAATCCATACAAGATCATTTTAAATTATCAATATTTTGGAAAAATCATGTTACTTATTTTAGGAAAAATTATAACTTAAAGTGTTGAACAATAATTCCCAAATACACAAATATAAAAATAGTGTATTCAGTAATTGCAGCCTGGTTTTCGCTGCACTAAAATCAGTGCTGCCAAGTTAAATATTGAAAGCAGCTGACAGTCGGAATAGAACGGATGGAACTTTTTTGTGGAAATTCAAAGAGTAATAAAAAATTCAGCAGTAATAAAAAGATGGTTACATTAAATAAAAGGCACCGGTAGAATTATGGGCCGTTGTTATTGTAGGAGCCAACGAAGGAGGGTGCTGCATTCTACAAACATTAACGACAGCGATTAACAGCGTCATGTGCTAAAAGAACAGAATACAACATCTTCCTTCTTCGGTACCTGTAAAAAGAATTCAACTCTGAAATAAAAACTAAAAATAGTTGCAACAAAAAAATTCTATATCTGCTCATCTGCCTTCTAAACTTATCCCGCATTTTAAGTTCCTTGAAAATGCTCTACATATGCGAGGGTCATCCCCCTAGAAAAAAAAAATACTTCTGTTGGCTTAGTTAAACGATCGTACCACAAAAAAAAGTAATAGTCGAAAAACTTTATTTGATTAGATGAGTTTTATTAAATTCAGTTCAGAAATTGTACAAATTTATTGTGGGTTAATTTAATCTAGATGCCTGTTTTTCCATGCCAATTTATCAATATCTCCATGTTTCTCAAGTCTGAAATTGTTTCAAGTAAATTTTGCTATTGATGCTTGTCATGTTGTCTCATGTCCAATTATTAATCGAAATTATTTTGATTAAAAAAATAATGCAAATGAGAGGGTGTTGTGGCCTTTCAAAACAGCATATTGTTAGATTTAGTTTATTGTTCTCAAACTCAATCAACTTTCAAAAGCCATAAAGCATTTATGCTGCCCGGACGTGTGTTTAATTTCTTATTGATGGTAATTTATCAAACATTTGCATGATTATTAGCCAAATCCGGCTCAAACACAAAATGCTTGTGGCAAAATCTTATGAGAAGACAATAAAAAATATTATTATTATTATAATTTGCAATTGGAAACATATTATCCTACATGTCTAATAGACAAACAAGTTAGTCCTTAAACAGGACATAAAGAAATCTACTCAATCTAAAAGTAATTTCCAATATCAAAATAAACTGACTATTTATTTGTAATATGAAATGATAATGATGATGATGATGATGATGATGATGATGATGATGATGATGATGATGATGATGATGATGGCGATGCTTATGAATTTCATTCATGTAGTTTTGCAATTTAGACATGCCATTCTGGGTAACAGGCTGAAAGCGCAGGAAATCGTACTGAATAATAAAACTAAAATTAACTTTCAACTTGCTGTTGTTGTTGTTGTTGCTGGCAGTATTTAGTTTTACAAAAGGCAATTCAAATTGTTCCACATGCATTCTCCCCTTTCCCACCCCACTCCTGGCAACTATTACATGAAGCCAAAACAAATTATTGAAAAAATAAAATAAAAATATAAAATTCTGAATGTATTTCCATTTGCCGTCATGAGTCTTCCGTTTTGAGTTTTAAATTTATAAAAGAAAATTGTTGCAAATATATTTATTTACATTTTTTATTTATAATTTAAAAAAAAAAAACAACAACTGCACCATTTGAAATAACAAGTAACTACAACAACAGTTTTTGTAAAGAAAACAGAAAAACAGTTTGTGATAACAATTTGTAAAGATGCAACGGACATGAATGCATTCAGACAGACACGTCGTCGCAAAAAATATATTAACAAACATTTTCAGGTTGGTTGTTGGGCTTAATTTCTGTTCTATTTAATAATTTTTTGTGTATGTATTTGGGTACACGAAAGCTTTTGCTTTGATCACTTTCAACTGCCAGGGTCTTCTTATAGCAAATGGGTTTTCTGAGGGCAGTTATCTGTTATATAAAAACAAAGTTGTTGGTTAATCTAACCAATTGAAATTGTAAATTAACTGTTAATAAGAATTTCTTTTGGAATATATCTATTTACAATATCGCTGTTGGTTAAACTAACCGTGGTGTTGTAGTAACTGAACTGTTAGTGTAAATTGTTTTTGTGATTTTTATAAACACAAAAATTTTCTTGTTTTAAATAACAACTTTAATTTTACTGCTAAAGCAAAGTGTTATTAAAATTCGTTCGATCTTACAATTTTCGTTAATTAACATAAGCATGAGAAGTAGTTGCAGAACTTTCATTGTAAAAAACTATGAGTTTTAACAAAAATTATTAGTTAAAGTAACCAATTAAAATTGTTTAAAAGATTTTTACTATAAATTTTTATATAATTTCATTAACAATAAATTGTAGTTGTTAGAAAACTAGAACTTGAAATAAAATTAACAATTTCTCTGCCAGCTGTTGGTTGAAGCAGTTAACACAAGACTACGAAGCCTAAGATACCGGGTTCGAGTCCGCTTTTAGTCATGGATATGACACAGAATTTTTGTGATCTGTCTTGAATCATGTTGTGTTCATTGTTGTCTGTTTATATCGATGTAAAAATAAATCTACTGTAAAAAATTTTTAGTTTACAATTATAATTGTTACTTGACAATTGGAATTGTATGGAATTTTTGTGATTTTCAATACAGATTATTTTGCTGTAGAATTGGGATTGTATGCAATTTTTGTGGTTTTCATTATTTTGTGATTGTTAATTTTTGTCGCCATATCTCGATATAAAAAAATTCTTCAATAGAACATTGTTACTTTACAACTATAATTGTCACTTTACAATTATAATCATATGGAATTGTTATGATCTGCATGAATTCATTGTAATTGTTTTCGGCTTGTTTCGATATAAAAAAAAATCTACCACAAAAAATTGTTACATTACAATAGTAATTATGTGGATTTTTTGTGATTTGCCTTCAATCATGGTTGTGCTCATTTTTGTCGGCTTGTCTCGATGTAAAAAAAATCTACTGTAGAAAGTTGTTACTTTACAATTATAATTGTATGAAAATTTTGTGATTTTCATTAGTTTGTGATTGTTAATTGTTGTCGTCTTAACTCAATATTAAACAGTTCTACTATACAACATTGTTACTTTACAATTATAATCATATGGAATTGTTATGATCTGCATGAATTCATGGTTGTATTAATTGTTTCAATATAAACAAAATCTACCATAAAAAATTGTTACTTTACAATTGTGATTGTATGGAATTTTCGTGATTTTCATTAATATATGGTTGTTAGTTATGGTCGTCTTTATCCAATATAAAACAATTCTACTATAGGAAATTGTTACTTTACAAATATAATTGTCACTTTATAATTATAGTTATATGGAATTTTTATGAGTTGCCTTAATTCATGGTTGTGTTAATTGTTGTCGCCTTGTCTCAATAAAAAATATTTTACTATTAAAAGTTGTAAGTTTACAAATATAGTTGTTCCTTTACAATTGTGATTGTATGCAATTTTTTTGATTTTCATTAATTTATGATTGTTAATTCTTAACCGAATATAAAACGATTCTACTGTAGAACATTTTTACTTTACAACTATAATTGTCGCTTTACAATTGTTTATTGTTGTGGGCTTGTCCCGATATAAAAATATTCTACTATAGAAAATTGTTACTTCAAACTACATTTAACAATTTTATTTGTAGTCCTTCTACAAAAATGTACTGTCGTTATATTTTTGTTAAATATTTATTTTACAATTCCTCCGCTTAATAATAATAGTTCTTACTATTCCTGCTGATTAATGGGATTTTAACCAACCAAATTGGTTAGATTTACCAATATTTTTGATTATTATTTATTTTTATTGGTGGAATTTTTTAACAAAAGACTTACGCCTGATTTCTTTATATTCCCAGTAAAAACTGGTATTCCAAAGAAGTCGATATGATTAAAAATTATGATCCGGAAGTAGTGCAAATCTGGATCCTTTCTAATACGGTTTACAACGGCTTGCAATTGTCCTTTTTATCAGCTTCTCACTGAATTTAAAGTCATATTGCAGATGTTAATTAATTCTGATATTCTTATTCTTTGGCTACTGCGAATCCTCTGAAGGGTCGAGGACATAATAGACTTTTTCATTATGTCCTTGCTGGCAAGTTATAAATTAAGCTGACAGCAGATTTGTACGAATGATTCTTGGTAATTTTGTATATATCAATTTATTCTATATAAATCTTTCTTTAGTGACTTTGCTCAATTAAAGTTTTGTGAATAAAAATATATTTTTTTTATAAAAAAAATTTAATATTTTCGAAAACTAAAAATAACTGCCAACTTTGTGCAAGTTAAATAACTTCTTAATCATTTACCTGGATATTGAAAATAATCATTTCCTGTAAACTCGAAAATAATAACTTCTCGATGCTGCGGAAGTAAATAAAAAGCGCTTTCACAAAAACTACTTCCAATATTTTTCACTGCAAGTGAATATTTTCATATCATGAGAAATCTTTTATTTTAAATATCAAAATTTCTGGCTTTAAAGCGATTTTTGTTTCACTGTACAAACACACAAAGGCCCCAAATAGAATACATATGCAAATTTAATTGTTCGTATATATTTTTTCCAAAATAAATTTTCGTAAAAAATTCAAAGCACGTTTTTCTCTATTCATTCATCTCGAACAGCAGCACTAATTCTTGAATCAACTATTAGATTTATTCGTATAAAATAAGCCAACATTCAGCGAGTTATGGCACACATCCACAAACACAAACACATGCACATGCTCATGCATGCACATGCATGCACCGACAAATATGGATGGATGTAATAAATGAAATGCCAAACATGGATTTCCACAATGGCTGTGTTTTCGTTAGTTAATGATGTTTTCAAACGTTGATTGCTCCAACAGCAGCAACAACAACAGCAGGAATCACAAAAACAACAAACAGAGTAACATTGTAAAGGATGCACGTCAGAAAAGGCATCCGTATGAAATTAAACCTGCCTGATTGACAATGAGCGCAGGAGCAATTAATAGTTTTGTTCGTCTATTGCATTTGTAGTGGTGCCAGCCAGAATTAAGGCGTTTCGGATATTAAATATTTAAGCTGATGCTTGAAAATAACTGGGGATTTCTTAATAGCCTCTGGGTATTGTGGGATTACCCTCGTTTATGTGCGAATTTTATTTTTAATGTTTGTTTTTTTTTTATATAAAATAAGAAAAACTTCAATTTGTATTCATTGTTTTGTTGCGAAAAAAAAAGAAGAAAAAATTGCATAAATTTGAAACTCAACGAATTGTTTTTCTGCAGAATCGTAGATGTGAAAATGTATTCGTTTTCCCAGCGTTGCATTCGCACGTTTGTAGGACTTGAAATTCATTAAAAAAAAAACCAACAAACTAAAGCAAAAAGCTTCAAAGCCACCGAACAAAAACCCGAAAAAGAAAAAGTTTAAAATATTTTATTTGAGTGTTTTAATTTTTCAGCAAAAATTTTCAGTTTTTATTACCATTTTTGTTGCAGGTTTCATATTTTCCTTTTTGGCAAACTTTCAACAGTGGCATTTACAACAATCACTCGACGACTGTGCTTCTTCTTCTTTTTTATTTGTTAGTGTGTGTTTATGATTTCGAATTCGCTTGTGTGTGTGTTTCTGTTGTTGCTCGCAAGTGTTGCAGTTGTGAAAAGGAGTGGTCGGTCATTGAATTAAAAAAATTTTTAATTTCTTGTAAGAACTCTTTTTGTTGTTGTTTTATTTTTTTTAATCTTACCGACATTTAATAAAAAGGATTTTTTTTCTGTTTCAAAAAGGTTAACAGTTTTGGTTTAGTTATTTTGTTCGTTAGTGTTACCAAAAAAACGTTTGCCGATTGCACAAACAGAAACAATTAAAATCTTGTTACGATATCAAATTTAATTAGATTTAAAGTAGTTTTTGTTTTTAATAAAAAAAATGAATAATTTTACTTTGAGATATTTTGCAAAATGAAGAGTTTCAACTGAAGAGTTGTTGTTGAAGCAGGATTTGGGAAAAGTTTTTTTTTTATCCTTTTATTTATAAAAGAGATCACAAAGAGGTAGTCAACTTAAAAGCTTTTTAAAAACTTTAAATATTTATAAAACGGGTAGTTCTTCAGCTGCAAGAGAATCAACGATATCCATCTTTTGACAGCTGAGAATGTCAAAGTGTGTTGACATTCCTGTTTAAGAACTGTTTGGCTCCTTAGCGATCACCATTGACTGTAACGTTCTGACTAACATCGTTTTTAAAGACTGATTCCTTCACCAGCCCTTAAAGCACAACAAACAGTCAACTTTTCTGAACGCAACGATGTCCCAACAAACACTTGATGATTATCTTCGAATACGGCAGTTTTCACGTATATTAATTGATACGAAATTTACTTATGAAAACCGGGATCAACGGCAGTTTTGTTTTGGGTCCATTCATGGAATCCAGGCCTTCCTATATGATCGCGTGGCTTCAGTGTTACACGTGTTGGTTTTGGTGAGCACACCCATCCAGAACTTTCCGCAAAATCTTGCATAAAATGATTGGACTCTTATCCAGTTCCTAAGCAAGATGGCGGACAGGCTGATTCGTTTCTTCTTTTACGATTCACTTTATGATTGTTCTGCTCGACGATTACGTTGACCGTAAAGTGGAAGTAGAATGTGACACGCATTTGGAACAGAGTCATGATATCCAAAATTAATTTGAATATGTTTTGTTGTAGACCTTTTTGAATAAATTTGTTTTGTTTGTGATGTCCTTTTCGGCTTGAGGTCGAACAAAACAAAATTAATTTGCTCATTTTGGAAGTGCTGTTCAGACGTCAGTCTCTATTCCTGTTCAAAAGGCAAACCAAACTAAATTTGCCGAAATAACCGCCAGGAGTGTTGCCAACTTAAAGTCAAAGTATAAATAACACTTTACTAACTTTTTAAATTTACATGCTGCTAAAAACTCCTATTAATATCTTTAAGGTTTTCCTTATCAACATTTTTCAAATATATAGGAAATATTTTTCTTATGTCTGTCTTTCGATGTCGTTGTAAACGCTGAAATTAAAAAAAAACTATGATGTTTACGGATTCTCTTGAACCAAACACAGACAGATTTTATTAAAGTGCGGATCACTTAATTCGTAATTAATTCAAGTTTTTTACTCGGCTTAGGAATTTCATACTCATTTTAAGAGATTCCGAAATTGGCTTCTTAACATTATATTAATTGGCTTTTTTTAACAATAAATTTAAGATATTCGAAGTCAATTTTCAAGTACAACTGGATCTCAATGTAATTCGAAAACACATAAATTTAGTAGGAGCCTTCTTGTTTGTATGAATAGTTTTATGGAATTTAATTTTATTTATAACATCCGTCGCATGTCCACCGTGGTTACGAGTTATACACACAATTTATTGGTGTATAACAAATTGTTGGTTAATCTAACCTATTCCAATTGTAAATTAATTGTTAATATAAATTCTTGTTGGAACTTTTGTGATGACAATTTCTCTGTTGGTTAAACTAACCGTGTTTTAGTAATAATTGAACTGTTAGTTGAAATAGTTTTTGGGATTTTTTTATTTACACACTAATTAAATAATAATTTATTAAAATAATAATTTATTATAGTATTTTTACTTCTGCTGCAAACTGTCGTTGCTATTTGTTCAACTTAACAATTTTTGTTGGTTAAAATAATCCTAAAAAATGGTTGCAGAACTTTTATTGCAAAAATCTATGACTTTTAACAAAAAATATTCGTAGTATTAAATAACTGAAGTTGAATTGATTTCAATTCTATTTTCAAGCGAATTGTATCAAATACCTCTCATTGCAAACAACCAACGACATAAACAAGCACTTCGTAACCGACTGAAAAACTACCAGCGAAATTCTCCAGAAACTAATTTTTAACATCCGTCTCTGATGAAAGATTTTTAATCATGATTGATCTACAAAAAATCAAATATTTCTACTTTTACTTAATTTTTTAACATATTACACTTATAAATAAACACTTACACACACACACACATACACAACACAAGCTAAACCTTCTAACACCCCGCCTGTACAGACTCGTGTGCCACTTATGACACTTGTTGTTGCTTTCTTTGTGTCCCATTCATAAAATATGTTGCTTGTTCGTTTATTTTTCTACTCCCTTTTCACTTATTTTGTGTGTTACACAAGTGCTTACCTTTTGCTCTTGGCCATGTTTACCTGGGACAACGAGTATCAGAATAAAAATAAAATTAGAGAAAAAACACAACCATTCAAACTTGCTTTTATAAACGTTCGTTGCTCTGCTCCCTCTTCCCCATTCGCTTTGGCAGAAGTATTCTTGATGTAGAAAAGGGAAAATAAAAAAATTATAAATTCTCTAATAGCTGATGGCTGATGGCTGACGACCAGTGTCTGCTTTGTGTTGTTTGACACGTTAATACCCCACCACCACAATTTGTCTGTTCGAACAGTTGCTCTGTTACAGTTGCCTGGGAAACGTTTGCTCTTATTCATTGTAAAAAAATCACCCATTGGTAAAGGGCACATGCACTCATACATCACTATTTATGTACATGTTTACACACACACTCGTATTGCAGATGTGGAACATGGAAGTTTGTGAAGAGATAAGTTGACCAACAGGTAGCTGATAACGGACCGAATTTGTATATTCGACTAAAGATTCTAATGTTGGGTATTCTGTAACTGAAAAGCTTACAAAGAGATTAAAAAGTATTACGAAAAGAACATCGACGTCAACCCTTTCAGAGACATATTTTAAATTTATATGACAACAACTAAAACAAAACGTCATTGAAACAAATAAAGATTTTTGCAGTATTCGCAATTTGAACAATCTTGTGATCGAAAAAGATTATAAAGGTCGAGGCAACTGCTAACATTTTACCCAAATAGTGTTCCATAAAAAAGTTAATTTAAATTAAAAAAAAATTAAATTAAAAATAATAATCATATTCCAAAATATTAACAAATAAAAAAAGTTTCACTTATTTTGTTTCACTTGAAAAGTTCGAATAATAACACGATTAAATGGTTCTAGGAAAAATTTAACATATTAAATTTCCCTTTAACATCACCCGTATTTTTAATTTCCCATTTTTTTATTACTTTTTACCGACCTTATGGAAACAATAAAAGAACTCACAAAATAACTCCAATAAAGTAGCGATTGAATGTTCGTGTTTTAAATGAAATATTTTTTTTTGTTCGCATCGAAATCGCTGCCACATGTGCTTGTGCAACTTTACCGCGTAACATTAACCACATTAACCAATTAATTGAATTAATTACCGCGATATTTATTACCAACTTTCCATATTTCCTTTTATATAACGGTCTCATGGAATTATACATCTTGTAATCAATAAATTTACATAAATGCGGTTGCAATAATTTTAAAGGATGTGGAACGTTACTTTTCTTTTTATAACAGCATGTCGAAATAAATTATTACACGTGTTGTAGTTAATGATGAAATTTATTAAACAATTTCACAATAAATTGGCCGAAAGAATATTTTTGTTGAGCACAATATGGAACAATTATTTTTTATATTGAAATTATAAATTAGGAAAGGAATTTCATACAAAAAAATAAAGGAAAAAGAAAGGACAAAATCACGGCATACTTTTCGTAGTTCGATAACTAAAATTGTAATCAACTCAATAAATATAATTTCAAATAAAAAAAATTTATAATAAATAAATATTAATATTAAAATAATTTTGAAAAAAATTTTGATTCAAAACACTAGAGTTATTGCCAAGAAAATAGCGTCGGGAACTCGATACACGAAAAATTGTTAAAAATTATTTTTAGTTTTTTAACTCAAAATTACGAAGATTTAGAGGTCGATATTCAATCATGAATATGTTGCAAACTTTTTCTGACCTTCATTGACGAAGGATTGTGATATTGTTATCGGTTTGTCTCAATGATGAGGGCATAGCACAGGTCGCTGATTGTTAGCGAGCGGTTGTCACCATCATGTGCAGAAAATAGCACTCTGCTTCGTCGGCACCTGTAGCAAATAGTTTGCCAGCGATGTAAAAAGTAAAAATAACTACAATATTATTCTCAATAATCATGTGTCCTCTGACAATATCATCTCCTTTTTTCTGGTTCTGGTGCATTGTTCGGGGTCATCACCTGAGTGCTCATCCAATTCGGGTACAACCGAGTACGACTCATGATGAATACTTTAATACTCACACTTGTTTTGCACCGTCAATGGGAATTGAGTACAGAAGAGTCCGAATCAACGATGTGTTGAAGTAAAAGTATCATGAATATATTAAACTTTAGAGTGCGTATGATTTTCTATATCAATGTATTAAATATGAAAGCAAACCAGAGTCATTATGCAACTTCCCTCGCTTTTTCAGTACTCACTGCTAAACTCCGATGGAATTGTAAATGTATGCTTAAGTATACAGACTAGGAAATAGAAGGTTTACTAACAAAATTTATGCCGAGAATCTAAAAGATGTTATAATCTGCAAGTCTACATAAAATTTCCTTTGAAAATATTTAGTCTTAATAAATATTATTAATCCATGAAGTACTCAAAAGTGTACCACAGAAAAACAGACTATTTATTTATTTCAGGTCTAAGTTACACTGTGCATTTAAAAATTTATAACTTAATGTTGTAGATCCCTGCGCTTTGAAGAATTTAATAGAAAAACAAAAACCAATTTCTAAAAAATAAGTTTTTATTCTATTTTTGTTTTATACTCAATTGTTTCATCGAACAAACTTGGAAGATTACCTGCGTTGTTTTGCCTTTCAAAAAGTTTTAAATTCATATGAAAAATGAATTCAATTATAGCAAAATTATTTGCAATTTTATAAGTAACAACAGGGCAAAAAGTACCCAAGAACATCAAACAAGAAATGTGTGACTTAAAAATGGAATAAAAAATTCGTAAAATATGGCACGAAAAAAATAACCAAACGGCAACACAGGAAATCAACAAAAATGAGTTACTATCAGTTTAAGACAGTCCTCGTATTTCTTTTTGCAATGAAATTGGTGCAAATGGAAACTGTTATCACACATGAGCAGTGATAATTAAAGTGTGTGCGGCTTTCGAAAACAGCTGTTCTGCTCTGCTGGGTAAATTGAATGTTTGGAAAAACATGCACTTTCTGCATTTATTTCAAATATAATTTTATATTATTAAATACGATTATTTCAAAAAGTAATAAACAGTGCGGAGGGGAGGATGGCGCCGTTGGAATTATCGATTGTGCGGATTTGTCAGTCACCATGTCGCAGTGGTCGACTGGGCATTACTCGTCGACAATTTTGTTAAAAGTTCAGTATTCGGCGAATAAGTGATACAGCGAGTATAAATTTAATTCGTTCGTGGGTGCAGAGATTCCGCGCCACTGCTTCGGCTATGAATGTCCCACGGCCTGGGCCCTGGGCCCACTCGATCTTCAAGGGCTCCCGAAAACATTGAATTGGTTGAAAGCAATTAACGTGAAAATCTGCGACATTCAATACGGGTAAGAGCAGGGACTTCCAAGAGCGATTATTTATAAAATTTTAAAACAGGATCTGAAGTTCCATCCTCTTAAAATTTAAACTGTTCAAGAACTGAAAGAAACTGAAAATTTTATTTTTTTTTTAAACGACGAGGCTCATTTTCACTTAAACGGCCACGTCAACAAGCTTAACTGCCCTTGCCGGTCTCCAAGAACCCGCAACCCTCGACTGCAATCTTAAAAAACCAATGCAGTGCCCCAGGGTAACTGTTGGGTATGCCTTATCCACGCATGAGATAGTTGGACCATTTTTTTTTCGGAAATTCTCGAGGTCAGGCTACGGATGTCAATGTTGAAAGTTAACGACGCATGACTACGGAATTCCCTTTGCCAAACCTGCGAGCTCCTCCATCGTACTCTTCCCACACGTTTCAACAGGATGAGGCGACAGCACACACAACCAGAGCTTCCATGAATTTGCTTTATGGAAATTTCCCTCAAAAACTCGATTTTAGGATAACCCATGGCCACCGAGTTCACCCGATCTAACTCCCATAGGCGTTAAACATAATAACGACAGCAGGCTACAGACTACAACTTGTCAAAAAGAGAATATATGTGCGTATATACGAATGATTATTTTTACTGCTACAGGCAACACGGCTACTGGTTATTGTCCCTGCTATTTTTGTGGTTTAAACTAGTTGCTATTCTGATGAGCGACAATGAGTAAATGCAGTGTTGCCAGTATAATATAAATAAATTCAATTATTATAAACTTAAAAACATATTTTTGTTTCACAACGAGAATAATGACTTATATTTTTCAGTAAATGAAATGATTTCTTGTCATATTTTGTAGGCTTCAAATATATATTTTATTGGAATAATATTATATAAGACTGATAAATATATGACAGCGGCTATTCTGGCGTTTGAAGATAATTCTACTACAAACAACAACACATGGTTATTGATTCGATGGTGTTGTTCTAAAAATAATTAAGTAGCTGACTATGCGGCAACGATTGTAGCCAACGGCTTTTGTAGTCGGTGTTCGTGTAGCCTGCTGTCGTTATTGTGTTTAATGCTATATAAATTACAATACCCTCACACAATGGCGCTGCAACAAAAAAGAAGAAATACAAAAATAAAAACTCTTAAAACTACTATTTAAAATTTCCAATAGAGTAAAGAAGTTGTTAAACGGCGGCTCAGTTAAGATGTCAATTTCACCAAAAAGCAAAAAAAGAACGAAAATTATTAAGTCAAACTGTTAAGAAAAAAAAGGAATAAAAACGACTTCCAACCAGACTGTGTGCGACTCGAAAGAAAATGTTGAAAAAACGACAAAATATTGAGGGAAAAAAGTCGCATCCCATCAACACAATTGAGCACTTTTGATGGACAGTTTTTTTTTTCTTTCGTAAAAGATTTCCTTTCGTCGTTGTATCCGCTGTCAGAAACAGATCCAGTTTAAGGCAGAATAATACGTTAACCTGGAAGTAACATTTTGTTTTTTATCTTTAAATAGAAACTGTATCAGGATTTGTAATGAAGATGACTTTTAATCGAAAGCTGTTTATAGACATCTTTTTAAAGTCGTTTGACTTGAAAAGTTTCAAATTTAAGTCGGAAATATTTGTGGGAGAAAATTAAAACGTAATAAGTCAAGAATTTGTTTAATATTATTGAAGCAAGTTTTTATTTATGTTATACTCTATAACCTCCTTAGTGATAAAAATTATGAGAGCTTAATAACATCGTAATAAAACAAAATTTCATATGAAATTTGCTGTATTACACTCTTATAAGCCTCTCATAATTTTTATGAATAAGGAGGTAAGAGTAGAACATCATCTGCAGTGGCTTTTTCTTTTTTGAACTGCAGCTCTCCTTATTTATACAGTGAAATCTGTAAATTTAATTATTTAATTAATTAATTAGTTAAGTAATTAAATCAAATAAATGTTTTTAGCTGCCGGTTGGGAAAATTAAAATTTTTTCAATATCGTGAAGTTATTAATTCTACACTTTTTTGTAAAATATTTAGTTTTTATTAGCTCTGGATGTTTTGAGGCCCTGGGAAGCTTCCCTAACTACTTTTAAGAGCCTGTCATTTTGTCTGGATGTATTTAAATGCGCGTGTGTGTGTGCAAGTATGAGACTTCCGCTTTTAAAGAACATGACCAAATCGAATAGAACTGAAGCCAATTAAATTTAGTTTTAAGAGAAATATGAAATGATTCAGACCCGAAGATTTTGAGAACACCCAAGAAACTAAGAAAACATGAAATAATTTGTATAACTGGTTTTCCTATCGATTCCTTAAACCGATTTTCTGTGAATTCAGGGAGTCGTAACCTCAGTGCTGGTCTAAGAACAGCCAAAGGTGATGTAACGGGTGTTTTTATAGCGGTATAAACCTTTAATACATTTTTTAACTGCCTGACCATTTTCTTAGCTTTCAAGTGGCTTATGTTTATTTTGGTTTGAACATGAATGAACATGCCTGAGCAACTCTCCCAAATTGTACAAATTTTTATTCTTTTTTTTTAATCATGGTTCTGGTTGATATTCATATCGCTCCCTACGTCCATGTTAAAATCAAAATAATCGTCCGACAGAGCAACGATTTAACGCCGCTAGAATAGTCTCTGGTCTACATCAAACAAGCCCTAAACGTGTGTCCTTCTACAGGACAATTTTCCTTGTGCTGCTCCCTTATATACGGCCATATATTTAAAAAAAGTCTTTCAAAATTGGACCTTCAGATAAGCCAGCCGAGGCGCTCAAATGTCGGAAGTCATATTTGAATTATAAATCCAAAAATACTTAAGAAGTTGAAGAAAATTTTTTATAAATTAAAAAAAAAATACTGTTTTATATCATTTCAGAGTTCTATACCTGTATAACCAACACCCTTTTAAACTTTTTTAAAAATTATTGTTCACATTGAACACTGACTTCTTTCGAAATGCCTCAAATTAAAAAGAATTTGTTCAAAATGAAAGCAAATAAAATTTAATCCAATTAAAAATTCAAAACATCAGTTCAATTCTGCTTAATTCCGTGTAGTTTTATTTAAACTTTTAAAATTCAAAATGCAATTAAAGCGAAAGACAACAAAAACTTTGCATGAAAAAGAAATTATAATAAAAATAAGTTGTTGTTTTAGTAGTTTTGCACAGGCAAAATGTTTAATATTGAGAGATAATTATCCTTTCAAATTATATAAATTTGAAAAAAAAAACAATAACGATTATCAGAATTCATCAAAACTATTAAATTATTAACTGCACCACCATAAGAAAATGTTGGCATTTTATGCCCCGCAATATAAAAAAATTACAATCCTCCAAATAAATTACATCAAGACACAATTTGAATTTATCCATTCATAAACGTGAGTTATTAAATTTATGATAAAATTGAAATAAAAATTTTTTTACATAAAAGATCAACCATAAAAAAAGAAATAAAAATTATTGCCACAGATAAAGTTTATTTGTATTGCAAAATTAACACAACAACAAAGTGGAACACCTTGACTCACACCGACCCTGCTGTCCCCCCCACACACAAAAACACAACAATCAGGCCATAAATTTCACATACTCGCACACACACACACACACACATACGCTCGTTGTGTTCGTATGCAGGATGTAATCAAATTGGAATTCTCTCAGTGGAATTGTTTTAAAATGTAACTGAATCGCAAATAAAATGTTGTATTTATTCATTTTGTTGCCATTCCACCACAACTTTGTAGTGTTTGTGTTTGTGTTTGTGTTTGGGTTTTACAACTAAAACGCTGGCTGTGTTTGTATCGGCATTCAAAAGTGTGTGTTCGTTCATATTAATAATTTTCCTCCAGGGATGGATTCATTACATTGTTGTTAACATCTAATCGAAACATGTTTTTTTTCCCCTTATTTGTTTCCATGTATCGGAGTACCTGCTGTGTTTACACGTGTTAGTGTTACAAGTGTTGGGGGACACACACATGCTCGTTGCAGGTGATGAAGAATGTTCAGAAATGCAAATTTAATTGTAACAGTTCAATTAAAGTTTTGCTTGATATTGAAGTCATAAATTTTGTAACTTAAAATATCACCCGTTACTTTCTTAGGGGATGTCACTGAAAGAACCCATTGATATAAATAATGAAACGCCTCATCGAAAAGGCACTTTTTTAAAAAGTACTTTTTCCATAAACCACTAATGAAATATGTAATTTTCGTTATAAGTAACTTTGTGAAGTGCCTCGAATGTATTAGGAAAGTACTTTCATTAGAAGTACGTTTGTGAAAAAGTACCTTAATCAAAAAATCTAAAAGTACCTATTCCAAAATGCCTACTCAAAAAACTACTTTTGAAATAAGTATAGTTGAACTATATTTTTTAAACATTTATTTGAACATTTGCGACAAGTACATTTTCTAAAAAGTACTTATATATAAAAAGTACTTTTTTTTATAAATCATTCATGAAATAAGTAATTTTCGCCAAAATGAATTTTACGATTCATTGATACGTATGTATTAGCAAAGTACTTTCTTAAAAAGTGCTTTCTTCAAAAAGTACGTTTGTCAAAAGGTACTTTAAGCAAAAGTGCTCACATCAAAAAGGTTCTGTTTCAAAAACTAATTTTGAACCAACTGTTTCTGTTGTGAACTTCGTTTTTTAAATTTTTATTTTACTCTTTACGAAAAGTACATTTCCTAAAAAGTACCTCTTTATAAATAATACTCTGTTCCATCAACCTTTTATGCAATACGAAGTTTTCGTCGATAGCTACTTTTTGAGAAAATATATACTATGTATTGAGAAAGTACCTTTTCAAAAAGCACTTTTTTCAAAAACTTCTTTTACCAAAAATACTTTTATTAAAAGGTATTTTTGTCAAAAACTGCTTTTAAAACAACCCACTGTCCTTATAACTACTTTTTTAAATATTTATTTTAATCTATTCGAAAAGTTCACTTCCGAAAAAGTACTTATTTTTAAAAAGTACTTTTTCTATAAAATATTTATGAAATAAATAATTTTCGTGAAAAGAACTTTTTGAAAAAGTATATATGTATGAAGAAAGTAGCTATTTAAAGAGTACTTTTATCAAAAAGTTGGTTTATCAAAAAGTACTTTTATCTATAAGTACTTTTGTTAGAAAGTACCTTTGTGAAAACTACTTTTACAATAAGCTCTTGGTTTTTGAAATTTTAATCTTTACGAAAAGTGTATTTCCTAAAAAGTACTTATTTATGAAAAGTACTATTTTTCATCAACCTTTTATGCACTAACTAACTTTCGTTAAAAGTGACTAGTTGAAAACGTGTATGTGTATTGAGAAAGTACCTATTTAAAACGTACTTTTTTCCAAAAAGTTCGTTTATCAAAAAGTACTTTCATCAAAAAGTATATATCAAGTTGAGTTTTAATTAAAAGTCTAGTTTTCAAAAGACTTAAAAAATTATTTGAAAACTAATGCAGGAATCGAAATTAATTTACTTTTTATTGAAAACTGCAGAGTAGAACAGCACTGTTTTCGAAAGCCGCTACACTTTCTCAGCAGTACTCATGTGGTGCCTTATTACCGCTGATTAGGTGGCTCTTTTGAATATAAAAACAATTTCTATTTATAAAAATATTTATGAGAAAATTGCATACTAAAACTGAACGGATGTAGGAAGCGCAGGATCAAATCCCTGTGACGACGGGATTTCAAATACTTTAAGTTTTTGATTTTAATATATTTCAATTTTTTTTTCTTTGTTGGATTAAAATGAATAATTTTCTAATTATAAAAAAGATTGCGAATTTGCAACACAAAAAAATTAATAAGAGAAAAGCAGGCTTGGAGATAAGCTTGACCCACAATAAATAATTTTTTTAAAAATGTAAATTTTTCAATATCTGCTGCATCAGTAAAATGATACGTTTTAATAATTATAAATGATTTATTCAAGTACAAACTTTGTGCAGCAGATACCGACAGCCAGTCAACCAGCCCCACACAATTGCAACAGTAGTAGTTGTTGTTGTTGTTGTTGTTGTCTGTGAAAGTGCTCATAATAAATTAATGTTTTTCAATTATAACCATAATTGCAGACAAATTAAAATTCACTTAGCCTAAAAGCTACTTGACAAATACGTGTGTGTGTGTTTGTGAGTGAGTTTTAAGAGAATAAAAAATTGAAATAAAAATAATAACTGCAACAAGGAAAAAAAACTCGACTGTAGATAGAAGACAAATTGTTGTTTTTTTTTTTTTGCTGGCATCAACAACATGCCGACTTGATAAGCACCATTGAAAAGTTGTTGCAACGTGTGCCTGCCTGCCTGCCTGCTTGGCTTTTGAAGAGAGTTTGTTATAAATATATTTTTTATGTATTTTTTATTTTTTTATGTCCTCTTTTTTTAAATATATTTTTCCCATAATTAATACTGTGGCTGCATCTACAACTTGTGTGTTGTCTTTACAGAAGGTGTACGACGGCATGGCATTGCTGTCATTTTGCTGCTGCTTTTTTATATTTTTTTGTGTCGCTTCTGTTTGACATGACTGCTGCAACAGCATTGACTTTTTCCTCTTCAATCAGCAACAGATGATGGCCAACTTAACATGAACAAACGCATGGGGTAAGTGATGTTGTATTTTTTATCTTTTTACTAGTTTAAAGAACTTAAAGACTAAATAATAATTCAAAAGCTTAAAAATTAAGTTGCAAGAATTATTAAGGGAATAGATTTTGTTTATATATTGTTAATAAATTTAATTATTATCCTGCTGACGAGATCAATAGGGTTTTAATTAATACAACAATTTTTCAATTGTTGAAACTTAAAAATTGTGTTGCTGGAAACGGTTTAACTCGTGCTACAAATTTATTTTATAATTAAATGAAGCCGTTGTTTGACAACATATTCAAATATTTATTTTGGCCATTTCCTGTACATTTCAACTTTCGCCAGAAGTACGAGACCCATAATTAAGCTGCATTGAATCTTGCAGGGATGCTGGTAGAATTTACAAATTTTATTTAAAAAATAAAATAAATTTACTCGCTCTCTCTCACATCCAAATACATTTTTAATCTTGCGAAATATTACCGAGCACATGCAGCCTCAGTAACAAAAAAAAAAGGAAGAAAAAAAAACCAGGACGATAAGGATATACGAAACAGCATGTGCTGATTGCAAAACAAGAAAATAGTTTGTTGGCTCATCGGTTGGTTGGCTGGTTGGTGACTCTGTCAAAGATCCGCGTTCTCTGCTTTTAGCATATTAATTTGATACGAAATTAATAATGAAAGGAATTCTTATTTATTGCGATACATTTTGGGAGGGAAAAAAATGAAAATATTATTTTATTAAAGATAAGTAACAGGGAAAATATAAATGGACTGTTGGCTCTGGTTTGAACAGCGTTTGAGCCAACAAACAAACAGTAACAAATTCGTTGTTATCGTGTGCAGTGGGATCAATAAGTGAACGTTCGCTCAAAGGAGGCAAATATGGAAAAAAAATACTCGAAACATTTTCTGTTTTATGCATAAAAAGCGCTTAAAGTGAAATGCCAAAGTTATTTTCTTTTATCAAAAATTCATTTTGTACATGTTTTTTTTATTAAAAATTCATTTTGTATGCTGCTATTCAGCGAATGATTTTTTATTTTCAATATTTCAATTCAATTAAGATTGTTCGGCGCAGGTTCGCTTTATTCTATATTCAAAAAGACATGATGAATGTTTCCGAAAATAAAGTAAAATTAATGAAAATTTAAAGGTGTGTTCTTTTCTGAAAAAAAGTGTAACATTTTTTACCTTCTTCTCTCCAGGAAGCAACAATTTAGAGGAGTTCTTTATTAGAAATAGTTTTTCATAAAACATTTTGAATTAATTTCTATTAAATTCGCTATTTTCCATACACAAAATGCTGCCAATTTCTATTAAAAAGTGCAAAAAATGCTGCATTATTTGTTAGAAAAGAAAACATCATAATATATTTGAAAATAATCGCATAATCAGAAATCATGCACCGTTTTATGATTTTTTTTTACTACAGGGTGGCCCAAAAGTAACCAAAGTATTGGAAACTATAACAGATTTTGCAAATCACATTTCACTTCAATCATTTTTGAAATTTGAGAATCAAACAACTTCAGATTTTAAACGATTTTAAGACGGTTGGCAGCAATTGACGTTGTTTTTTAAAGTTGAGAAGTGATTTTATTTGTGAAATCAATTGGATAAACCGTTTAAGTTATTAAAAAAAAATTCAAACAAAATTATTTTCATATCGGAGATTTCTCGAAATGTAAAAGTTCGAATCTAATTCACAGGAAATATTTGAAACGCCACCAGTTTCATTCGATACCAACAAACCCTTCAAAATTTATAAGCAGGGCACACACACACACACACACACAAACACACACACATACACACACACATACACACACACACACAGCAAAAGTCTAAACACAAAAATTTTCACACACCCGTACATACATCTCCACACATAGCGACACCCTCTCGGAAGAAAACAGGGAATCTTCCTAAGAATTCAAAACGCCTTTGTAAAACGGGTTAAAACCAACAACTTTAAAAATATTTAATATAAAAATGTTCCTAGATTTCCTTTAAAAAAGGAGACACTAAATAATTTCTGAGAAATAAATATCAAACATTTTTTATTTAAATAAAAATCAAATCGCGTACCATTTTTTAAAATTACAAAAAGTAAAAAGAAAAGTTCAATTATTGCCCCGTATTGCGAACTTTGATTGCCGCACAACAACTCTATATATATTGAAATATTTTTAATATCTTTATTGACACTCGTTTGTACCTGAAGTGGGCGGTCATGCGATAAACTCAAAAAGGCTGCATTTGATTGGTCATATTTAATAAAATATTGGCCGTGAGTGGCAATCGAATGAAATATAGGGTGTTTTTTATAGAGTGATACAACTTTGAGTTGGCATCACTGCTTTGTTTGATCACCCGTTTAACAGCTGATAGTTGCTTTTTGTTTAGTTTGCTTTAACATTTTATTATGGATCGATTTACACCAGAGCAACGTGTGCAAATTGTGGAAATTTTTAATCAAAATAGTGGTTCTGTTCGTCAAACTTATCGTGCACTTCGTCCATTCAAAATTTTATTTTCCGATGAAGCCTATTTTGGGTTGAATGGGTGCGTAAATAACCAGAATTTTCGCATTTCGAGTGAGGAGAATCCACAAGCTTTTGTCGAAACACCATAACATCCACAGAAAATTACTGTTTGGTGCGCTCTTTGGGCTAGTTCTTCTAGGGGCTTGGAAAAATTACGTAGAGACAGACAGACATCGCTCAATCGTCATCGCTATTCATAAGAATCCAGGACATATATACTCTATGGGGTCCCATATTAAACTCGAAAAAAATTACACACGGAATGACAAACACTTTCACTTTATTGTGAAGGCTATAAAAAAGCAGTTATAAGAATAGTTTTATATAGAGACATAAAACTTCGAATTGAAGAAACAAAGAAGAGCTTCTGGACATCATGGTTTTGACTATAACGTTCTGACCACCATGGGACTGTTTATTTCCTCATCAGTCCTTAAAACACCCACCAAACAGGTCGTTATATTTTAAGAAGTTTGAAAAATTTTCTCCATATTTTTGAAAGATTTTTTTTGTCAACGTTTGTCTGACCATCTGCATCAGTCACGTTGAAATGCCTACAGGAAATACCTGAAAACAGTTAAATTTAATTCGAATCCAGTGTTAAAGCGGCCACTCTCCATCACAAATTTTAATTGTAAATTGTGCCGATAAAATTTGAAATGCTTTAAATTTTACCAAAAATCCATAATTTCAAAGTGAATAAATTTACACAGCGAATAAAGCGTAAATTTTTTAAATAAAACTGCTGACTTCAATGTTTTATTAAAAAAATTTATATTTAAAAAAAAAAATTAATTCATTTATTCACTTCAAACGCCTGTTTGTGATAACAAAAAGTTTTTTTTTTTTTTTAAAAGTACGACAAAACCACAAATCCAGCAAACAAAAGCATGGAAATTAAAAAATATAAAAAAATAAAGAAACTTCGTCATCCACAAACAAATCAAAGTCACAACTCCGTGTAAAATCTATATGAAATTTCATAATGGTTTCCTAATGGAGCATGAAATCTGTTCATTTTATACAAAAAAAAGGAGAGGAAGTATTGGAAAAAACACATGTTTAAGTCCCCGAAGTTGTCAAAAAGCAAACAGCAACAACAACAACAACAGCAGCAACAACAACAGCAACAGCCACAACAACAAAGAGCGTGGAAATGAAAAGAACTTAAACCCATTAGAAACGCTTGACCTGCGTGATTTTTATTGTGAAAATATTTCTTTTTGTAGATGTTCAGCAAAAAGCATTTCGTCATGTGTTTTATTAACTTAATATTTTAAACACGTTAATGCTGTTGGCCAGCGCGTATTAAGAACGGCAAAAACCTGTTTATTTGAGTGTTTAAAATGATTTAAAATTTCGCTGTTTAATAAATTCAAATTAAATTGATTAATTTTTGCACACACACACACACAAGCATACAGACATACATATACACACATACATACACACTTACATATACACACATGTACTCAGACATAATGTCAGGCTCTTAAAATGAGTCAAGAAGGCTGAAGGCTTCCTGAGCCCTCTAAATCTGGACATCAAATGAAAACTCAATTTCTTCAAAATGTGGCGATTATTTCTCGATTTTTGAAAATTCAAAAATTTTCCAGCGGGATAACAAAAAAGAATTGAAATGAAATAGATTTTGTTGAAGCCCTGGGCATCTGACATGACTCAGGGATTTCAGTTTTCCCTGGTCACTTCTCCATTGAAAAGATTTCATTGAAACTTTTGCTGCGTCTGTTTACAATCAAGCAGGCATGTTTTTGCATGTTCTATTGCAAACATCCAAGAGTTATGTTACGCAGCGCAGCGTTTTCCATTAAATTTTTTCAGATCTAGACATGAACAACATGAATGCAGACCTGAAGAATAGGCCTGATCGGAAGAGATTTACTTCTGTCAAATAAAAATCCTTTCATGCAAATTAATAAAATTTTTTTTTGAAATCGATTAGACTTGAATAGTCTAACAAAAATTTGAGGGCCGTGAGAAATTGAATTTTTTGCAAGAATCGATAAAACAAAACACGTTGAATATTTATGTCAAGTACAAAGGAAATTTAATTTAAAAAATTAATGGGTTTTCATCCGAAAATATTCGCTGGCCTGTAAAAGTCACGGACTTATGAAACAACAACGTCCCTATTGAGTTTTTATTTTTACTATTAAAATAGAAGAGATAATTTTCAGATATTTACTGGATTTATTAATTACATTGAGTTTTATTTAATCTCACTTAAAGCTTCATAAACATTTTAAAGTTATTTTAAATAAAGAAGTAATTTTATTTGAATATAAAAAATAAAAATAAAAATTTTTTTTAAATATTAAAAAACATACTAAAAAATTAATTTACGAAAAAACAGAATTATTTACAAATCGTCCTTTTTGCAATTAAATTGAAATAATTAAAATACACACTTATGCATTCATGTTAAATCATAATTAAAGTGCTTTTCCAATGAAAAGCCGTTACAAGTTTTTAATAAATTTTTTTTACTCAAATCAAATATTAATTATTAATTAATGTAAATGAAAAAAACAAAACAAATATTTATTACGAATCAAATTAGATTATTTATTTAATAACTAGATTGGTAAATAATATGAAATTAAGGATAATAAATTGAAAAAATATATCATTTAATTTGCAGTTTTGTAAAACAAAATTTAAAAAAAAAACCTTTCTCTATTCAACAGAAAATCATGAAATTAAAATTAACTGAAAAACTTACACGACTTTTCAACGTATTTCCAGACTTTATTACAAAAAAATCCTTTTCCCCCAAAAAATAATCCTTTTTCCACAAAAAATCAACTGACCGTTTAACGAAATCCCGGATATGATTACAAATAAAAACAAGTAAAAGTGCTATATTCGGCTGTGCCGAACCTCATATACCCTTCACCAAAGTACGTCTGGCGTACAAATATTTTCAAGTACCAATTTTGATCTTTCCAAGTTATAAACCAATTTTAGCAAAAAAGAAAAAAAAACAACGTCAGCTACCTTTTTGTTTACTTTTATTAATGAGAAACAGACAAACTTCCCATTCCTGGAAACGAAATTAAATTTTTTTTTACCACCGCAAATATTCATGATGTATCAACCGATTTTATTAAAGAAAAACTTGAAATTTTTTAACATTTTGGTCACTTTCATGTACTATAAAATATTTCACTTGTTTGACCCTGGATTCCAAATTTTTAGTTTTTATTTTTTGATACCAAACTTGTTGTTCTTAAATTATAAAATATTTTTAGTTAGTAACAAAAAAGAGAAAACAACGTCAGTTGCCATTTTAGTTACTTTTATGAAAAAAAAATAAATTAATTTCCCACGCCTGGAAACCAAACTTCAGTCTGCAAATCCTCATGATGTATCAAGCGATTTTATGTCAGAAAAACTTAAAATTTTTGAACATTTTAGCTTTTACATGTACCACAAAATACTGAATGTGCCAAGAAAAACTTTAGTTTCCCATCTCTGGATTTTTTTATTTTGTGGTTTTTAATATACAATTGAGACTTCCCTAAGCATGTACAAGGTTCATGTTATAAACAAACAAAAACGAAATGGTTTTTGGTATTAATTTTGCGTCGAGATATAGGTGTACGTTTCCCAGCTCTGGACCCGTATTTCCGAATTTTAATACCCCTCTATTTAAGTTCATTTCCAATCTATCAGTTCAAGCACAAAATCTCTAGCTCTTTTGGGGGCTTCAAAAACCGATTTCACGTACAGACGGAAGGACATCTCTCAATCGTCATCGCTATTCATAAGAATCCACGATATATATACTTTATGGGGTCCCATATTAATACCGAAGAAATTTCACACGGAATGACAAACCCTTTCACTTTTTTGTAGAGGGTATAATTACAAGTCAGAAGAGACAGAAAGAAAAGAGCCAGAAAACTCTGGTTGCGTATACTTGATTTGTAGTCCATCAAATATCAATCATACGCCAGGGCACTTTAATCGTAATGAAAGCACAACAAACATTTTGTTATGAGAAGCTACAGAGGGAAATATTTTTATACACTTGTTTTTTTTTAGTTTTTTTTTAATTTATTTTTATTTTTTTTTTAATTTTGTTTTTTGTTCGCTCTTCAGAAGGCCTCACCCAAAATATTAAAAGGGCTTGAAACCTCCTGCGCTTATTTATAAGCTCTGTCCAGAAACAAAAAAAACTTTTAAAATTAATACTTTTTTTTATTAATTTATTATTACATCAGCCCCTAAATTAATTACTTAGAATTCTTTATTGAAGATTAAAATATCAGTTTAAAAAAATAAATTATTTGTGGTGAACACGATCCTCTTTATTTTGTTAGAAAATAGTATAAGTATTTTTTGAATTATTAGGATAAGATAAATAATGTCAAATCGACAAAGAGTTAGACGCGACCCCTTTCAATTTTACTAAAATCAATGGAAAAAATATTAAAAATATTTTTTTTTGGCATACTAAAAATATAATATCGCAGAATTTGCCGAATTCTGCTTATTTTTTCAATATCTCAAAAACATTACCATGCAGAAAAATTATTCTTGTGCCATATTAAAGAGAGTATTCGGGACAGCAAAGTATAAGCGTGACAAAACTATATATACCCTCTCACTTTTTTTTTGTAGGGTATCAAAAAATCGGTTTTAATAGAAAATCAGCAGGACTTCAACTAAATACGAGTTTGAAATACAAGCGCAACAAATTTTTATGCTATTGATAACTTTTTATTTTAAATCCAATTTTAAAAAACTTGCAAGTTTTACTAAAACGAAATAAATTTTAATGAAAATTTCGCTTAAGCGGAAAAAGGTTTCTGTGATTTTTTATTTTCGCTTAACCGTGTTCGTTTTGAATCACACTTTTTAATAAGATGTCACATTCACATACAACGAATGGCCAAGTTGGCCCTGTTCTCAGTTTTTTTCTTTCGCTGAGAGTGAGTGTGTGTGTGTATGTATTTGTGTGTGTGTGTTTGTTTCTAAATGATTGTTTCACAATGATTATGCACTTAAAACAGGAAACGGAAGTCATTTAGTTGACATCATAACTTATGCTTTGCAAAGAAAATTGTATAAAAAACAACAAACTAAAGCGAATTAAAAAAGAAACCGTTATCTGTGGAAAGTGCATAAAAAAACGGAAAGAAGAGAATGAAGAAAAAATAATAATAATAATGAGGAAAATATGATTATGTAAAAGTTTTGTGGGGAAGATGCTCTTCTGCAGGATTAAAGTCCTCCTGCACTAAATGGCTTAATATCACGTTCAAAACAAAACCGGCTGAATTAAAAATGTTTAACTACAGATTAAGTAGAGGGGGAGGGACATAACAAGCAGCTATTAAAAACAGCTTAAATGAAATAGAAAAACTTTTTTTGCGGTTAAGAGAAAAATGTAAATTTAAAGCATCGCAAAAACTTAATTTTTTTTTTGTTTGGAACCGATAACACTGATGTTTAGCCAGCAAATAGGACAACAACTCGTCCCTGCTGCAGTTTATTGCAATTTCTGTTACATGCCTTCCCATTTGTGTTTGTCTTGAGATTTATCTTTTAAGATTTTCCATTTTCTTCTCTTTGAGAAATTAAGACAAACAAAGAATTCGTAAAGTAATTTGAACAGTTGCCAGTTTGTTTGTTGCATCCTGTTCGTAGTGTTTTCATGTCAAAGTGCAGTTTATCTCGTTTTTTTTTTCTCTTTCCCCAACCCCCCTGAGCAGCTTTTCAAAATTTTAATATCTTTTAAGTTACTTTGATTGTGGCTGTGGAAGAAACATTTCCGCAAACTTTTTCAACCAGGAAGTTTCAGTTTCAGTTTCATTCTCAGATTTTCAGCAGCAACAGTCTTGAGATGAAATAAAAGTGTAAAAATAAGCGAACGTTTTGGGTTGAGAGAGGGGAGAGTGTAAAATTGTTTTCAAATGTTCAATCTTTGTAGTTTTTTTTTTATACCCTTCACGAAGAAGTAAAAGGGTTCGTCATTCCATAAAGTATATATATATATATATATATATATATATATATATAGTTTCCAGTATATATATATATTCTGGATTCTCATCAATAGCGATGACGATGGAGCAACGTCCGTCTGTCTGTCTGGCTGTACTTGAAATCGATTTTTAAAGTCCCCAGAAGAGCTAGAGATTTCGTTCTTGAACTGATAGATTGGAAATGAACTTAAATAGAGGTGTATTGAAATTCAGAAATGCGGTTCCAGAGCTGGGAAACGTACACCTATTTCTCCACGCAATATTAATACCAAAAAGCAATTATTTTTTTATTAGCTTGTGAATTAAACCCATTTCATGCTTTTAGAAGCATCAATTGTCTAGTAAAAACTAAAAAAAAATAAAAAAATTTTTCCAGGGATGAGAAATTAAAAGCTTTTTTCAATATTTTGTAGTACATGTAAAATCTAAAATTTCTAAAAATTTCAAGTTTTTCTTATATAAAACCGCTTGATACATCATGAAGATTTTCATCGGAGAAAAAAATTAAAATTTCGTTTCCAGGGATGGGAAATTGATGTATTTTTCATTCATAAAAGTAACCAAAAAGGCAACTGACGTTATTTTATTTTCTAACTAAAATTATTTTATTACTTGGAAAGAACAAAATTGGTACTTAAAAATATGAGTAACGCCAGATGTACGTTGGTGTAGGGTATATGAGATTCGGCACTTTTAATTGTTTTCAACTTTTTTTTTTTTGCCTTAGAGTGTTTTACTCTTCCACTTTAATTTCATAATCTAAAAGCCTTCATCTAATTTGCATAACATTTTCTAAAGAATATTAATTTTTTACTAGTGTCCGACCGAACATAATTTTCCAAACCGAGCCTGAACATCGATCAATATTGGAAACTTCGGCAGAACCATTCATCAATTGTATTTTTAATTTCCCGCTAGGAAACTTTAAAATATTTTTAAATCACGAATTTATTTTTACTATCCCGTTTTGAAAAATTTTAGTTCCCGACGGATCTTAACTTCTCAAGGCCTCTGGAGGTTTCCCAGAATACTTCTGAGAGCCGGTCACTATTGCTCAATGTGAGTGTGTGACTCATTTATTATTTTTGTACGGTCTTAATTTCGAATCGGTGCAAACTAAAGACGTTTGAAAAGTATTTACTGAACTTGGGTTTTCTGGTAATTGGAATTATTTTGGACCAGCAGATTTCGAGTCATCACAAAAAAAGAGATATTAAAAAACAATTCATATTCAGAATGTCCAATATTTTCCCATCGATACTAAAAACTAATTGAAAAAAATAACACTTCAATATCCACAAATTGGCTCGAAATCGGCCAAATTTTTAATAAAATTAATTGATACAATTAAAATTTTAATAAAAATCTTTTGAAAATGTTCAATTGCTACCACTTTTATACCATCCAAATAATATTTAATTAATTTTGGAGCAAAAAAAAAAATTGGCTGCAATAAACATTAAACCGTAAAATTGAATTGTAGACCACAAATTTTTGGTTTCATTTAACACGCACGTTTAAGCCGGCCGGTTGAATTTGACATAAAAATTGCAAGAAGAATTTAAACGTTTCGTACATGATTTTTTTTTTTCGTTTAATTCCAATTTTCCAATTTAATTTTTTTGTTTTTTTATTTTTGTTTTGCTGTGCCGAAATCATTCTCCCACACGCATTCATGTAATTTATATGGTCAAAATATATTGGCAAGATATAATAAAGTGGCTTCAAAGGAAAAACAGTGCGGCACGAAAAAGCTAGAGAGAGGGGGAATAAGGGAAAATGTTGTTGGTAAGTGTGCGGTGTTGCAACGTTTATTTTGGTAATTAACTTGTTTGATGGTTTACTGCCAATCACAGTCCACAGTTATAGCCAACATTTATAGCCAACATAAGCACTGCAAATCACGAATAACTTACGGTGCTTTTTGCTTCTTCTTTTCTTCTTCTTCTTCTTCTTCTTTGCGTTTTAATTTCGCTTTTAATGGTTATTTCTTTAAAAATAATGCTTCAGACCATTTATGTTAAATACAGTCATCTATTTGTATAGCGATGGGCATAAAAATAGCATCTTCTATGCTCTTCTGTATTTTATGTTGTAACTAATTTCGGGATTAACGGTATTTTTGTTTAAAAAAAGTCTTTTTGTTGGTAAAAAATATAAAAAATATATTGATTTGTAAAACTAAAGGGTGTTTTAGTAATATATTTTTGATATTAATTAAACGGTCTTTATTGGACAGAAAATTTTATGACATTAATGTTTAAATATGATTTCGGCCATGTGGCCGTCATGGCTGGCGCCTACAAGGCGCAATCTGGAACTCCAATTTTCACAAACAGTAACATTCTGACCATCATCGTTTTTGAAGCCACGGGAGCTAATAACTCCGCCAGCCCATAAAGCGCACCGAACAGTAATTTGCTTGTGGATTCCCTTCACTCTAAATGCGAAAAATTTGGTTATTTAAGCACTCATTCAACCAAAAATGGGCTTCATCGGAAAATAAAGTTTTGAAAGGACGAAGTGCACGATAAGTTTGGCGAACAGAACCATTATTTTCATTAAAAATTTCCACAATTTGTACGCGTTGCTGTGGTGTGAGTCGATCCATAATGAAATGTAAAGAAACTAAACAAAAAGCAACTATCAGCTAAATGGGTGGTCAAATAAAGCAGTGATGCCAACTCAAAGTTGTATCACTCCATGAAAAACACCCTATATAATTGAAATAAAAGTCATTAATGAAAGATTTAAATGAAATAAATTAACAAACCCAAATTAATAATAATTATTTGTATAAATGAGCGCTATTTGGTAGAAGTCTTCGGACGATTTAATATGTAAAAATCAGAGGATTCGCTTTAAATGACTTTTCTCTTAATTTATTTAAAAAAATCATTAAGAATGACATACAAAATTAGATTTTTGGCGTGTTCTTTTCTAGAAAACATGCAATATTTTTTCCCTTATTTTCCTAAAAGTGGCGGTTTGGAAACGTCTTAAAACACGAAATTATTTTTCGTTACAAATGTTGGATTGATTTCTAATAAACTCTCTATTTTGACATTGCAAAATGTTGCGATTTTTTTGTAAAAAAGTGTGAAAAATTTTTCATTATTTTATAGAAGAGAAATCAACATTAAATAACACCAGAAAAAGGACTTCGAATTCACTGAAAACGTTACAAAAAGGGGAACTTCCTGCCAATTCGTTGTGAAAAGTATTAGAAAAGTTGCAGATTTGAAATACATTAAAATCATATTGACTTCTTGGAAAGTTCTTTTGCAAACATTAAACACAATAACGACAGCAGGCTACACGAATACCGACTACAAAAGTTATTGGCTACAATCGTCGCCTCGTAGCCAGCTACTTAATTATTTTTAGAACAACACCACCGAATCAATAACCATGTGTTGTTGTTTGTAGTAGAATTCTCTTCAAACGCCAGAGTAGCCGCTTTCATATATTTATCAGTTATATATAGTGTTATTCCAATAAAATGTATATTTGAAGTCTACAAAATATGACAAGAAATCATTTCATTTATTGAAAAATATAGTTATTATTCTCGTTGTGAAACAAAAATAATATGTTTTTAAGTTTATAATAATTTAATTTATTTATATTAAACCGGCAACACTGCATCTACTTATTGTCGCTTACCAAAATAGAAATTAGTTTAATTTGACTACAACAACCAGTAGCCGTGTTGCCTGTATTAGTAAATATATTCATTCTCACACACGTACATGTATTTGACAAGTGGTAGTCTGTAGCCTGCTGTCGTTATTGTGTTTAATGCTTTATGCGGCAATAATAATTCGAATTTGAGTTAAGTGATCAAATAATTTTTTTGATTAAATTTTTATTTGAAAATAAATTTCTAGTTGTAATAAAATAAGAATCATACACTTTGATAAAAAATCAAAGTGTATGATTCTTTGACTTCTTTAAATGTTGAACTGAATTTTTCTAAAAAGTCTTAAATGTTTAAGTCCAGACTTCGTAGTTCTGCAAGTGATCTTGCCTCTTCCAGAAGCCTGTTTTGTTATGCGTTGACTGCACTTCCTGTCGCAGTTTGTGATGGTGTAAAACTGCTTCTCTTACGCGAATAATAGTCGTCTTATCAGGCAGTTAATTGGCCTAAAAAACTGCTTGACTTTTGCGCTCTCAATTAGTGCTTTAATGGAATTTTGTTTTATGACTTTCCTGCTGCTATCAATTTCTGCCAACCTGCAAGATTACCTGCCTGCCATGTCCTGGCTGTTGTACAATGCACAACTGTCGGTGTGTGTGTGTTTGCTTGTGTGTGTGCGTGTGTCTGGCAAGTTGAGTAAAATGCAACTCCTTAGAACGCCAACCGGAAGAGTAATTGGTAATTTAAAAGCAGATGCATGCACTGCACTGCTACAACAATATGTGTTGGGGTATGTGTGTGTGAGTGTGTGTGTGTGTGCTGCCAAGAGTGTTCGCCGTTGGCTTGTGTGCATGTGTGCATGTGTGCGAGCCAAGCAATCATTTTGTTTTTAAACTTTAAGCTCGATTTATGTTTTGTAATTTGTGTTCTGCGTGACTTTTGACAAAATATATTTCATTTCGTTTCTCGCTCTGGTTCTGGTTCTTGTCTCCACTCTCAAATCATTCGTTGGATATTAAAAACCCTGATGGCATTACAGGCAGACATTAACTTTTTTTTTCTTTTATACATCCTGTTGCCTTCTTAACTTGCGAATAAGGAAGAATATAAAAATAAGAAAAAAAATTAACATTTTTTATACAGACGTCCAGAGTGAATTGTTGTTGGTGTCTTTTTGTAGGCATATATTTTCCGTAGCAGATATCTTAAATGCTTTGAATGATGGACAAACTTAAATGGTATTTTGATAGCTTTTAATGTTTCTCTTGCTTGTATTTTAATTGTTTTACCAGTATTTTGCTTCCTCTCTGGCTTTTTTCCTTTTTGTTTTTTTGTTTGTTTTATTTTTAAATCAACTTAATGGCTGTTACTTAAGGACGTAAGCAAATGTTTCTCTGTCGTACTTTTACACACTCTTTGCAATCAGTTGAAGTATTTAAATGTTGGATTTCTCTTCCTTTTTAGTTCACTTAGGAAGCAATTAATAAAATATTTAATGATGATGAACTGTTGGGGATTTAAAGTATTTGCTTTTGCTGTTTTTTTTTTTCTGTTGGCAGTATTTTTTATTTCTTGGTTTATTTTTGGTTTGCAAAAAGTATTAAATTTCAGAACAGTTGCCGCTCATTTATTTTGAATTACATTCGAATGGGACCGTTGGTCGATCACCAGGATTTGAATGTATAAAAGCTTTTGAGAAAGCGGGATATTTTATAGTGATTGAACTAAAGAAAAGGCAAATAAATCTTTCTTATAATAATTTTTATATAATTCGTTTACTTTTTCTAAATTAGATTGAGGTTTTTTTCTAACGCAATAAAAAAAAATAAGATAAGACTCTGATATTTAGTTTTGAAAAACGAAAAATTTCGCACTTCTGAACACTTTTGGTTTTGTAGGGTGTTTTTTATAGAGTGATACAAGTTTAAATCATAATGAAACATATTAATATATTTTTGATATCAATGAAACGGTCGTTATTGGATAGACAATTTTATGACATTAAGGTTTAAATATGATTTCGGCCATGTGGCCGCCACGGCTAGCGCTTATAAGGCGCAATCTGAATCACCAAATTTCACAAACTTTTCGCAGCATTTTCGGCCTTATCTCCCCGATAACTCTTTGAATGTTGATATCCAGGTGCTAAGTTGTTTGTGGCTTATCGACGTAGACTAGTGACTGTACATAACCCCAAAGAAAATAATGCAATGAGGTCAAATCACACGATCTTGGGGGCCATTTAGTGATATTATTTTTTCGTACAAAGTTTTCTTGAGTAAATCAATTGTAGCGCCCGCTGTGTGGCATGTGGCAGTAACATTCTGACCATCATGGTTTTGGAGCCATATGGGCCAATGACTCCGTCAGCCCATAAAGCGCACCAAGCAGTAATTTTCTTTGTTTCGACAAAAGCTTTTGGATTTTTCTCTCTTTAAATGCGATAATTCTGTTTATTTACGTTCCCATTCAATCAGAAAGGGGATTCATCGGAAGACAAAATTTTGATTGGATGATTTTTACGAATAGAACAGTTATTTGGATTAAAAATTTCCGCAATTTTCACGCGTTACTCTGGTGTAAGTCGATCCATAATAAAATGTCAAAGAAAACTAAACAAAAATAAACTATCAGCTGTTAAATGGGTGATCAAACAAAGCAGTGATGCCAACTCAAAGTTGTATCATGCTATAAAAAATACCCGATATTTAGCACCATTTAACGCGACTTCACTGTATATCACTGCATGTCAAAAGTAAAAACCGATCAACAGGATATATTTTTCAATAAAATTTTATTACGGACATATTCTAAAATACAACTTGAGGACATATTTTATTTCGAAAGTAGTTCGATGTTTAAAATTGGACACAATTTTGTTGCTTCAAGGTATTTATTTTCGGAATTATTTAATGGCGCCATTCACAACGTTTGCATGTCGATGGTTTTCACAGAGTGAAAATTTAATTAAATGTGTTGAACTGTTGGCTCTTTTTTTTATTTTCGGCTTGCAGCTACCAGCCAGTAATTACCGTTATTAAAAATGAATGTTTAACACATTTCAATGAGTGCGTCAGTCAGTGTGCCTGCAAATAAACGCCGATATTTACCCACTGATACATTCATTATAAATTTTGTTCACACACACAGACACACACAAACACACACCCACAGACACACACAAACACACACCCACAATCATATTCATTTCAAAATTAATTAATAGCCAGCCAATTATAAAAATATGCTGTATGTGCATACACTCATACACACACACACACACACACCTACTTAAGCCCACACTAATGTCTGCATGTGTTTGTGTCTACTTGCATGTGTCGTAGGTAAAATTTTATTAAAGCCACAATAAATCATAAGAAGAATATTTAAATTGAACAAAATTTTATAACAAAACTTATTGTCGTTGTTGTTATTTAAACCGCCAGCACATGCAGGGAGTTGTTAAAGTGTAGCCATTTCAATGAAAGAGTTTATTGAAATGATGAAACTTTAGTTTATATGATTTCATTATGAAATCCAAAGAGTGTTTCTGTAAAAATACCATTTATTTAAATAAATACAAATAAAAAGAATTATTTTTCAAGATTTTTAAATTGAATTGTATGAAAGACATGCTCCGATTAGCCTCCACGACTCTGAAGGACTGTTTTTTGTCTTCGACCAGCACTCATAGGATGAGACCTTCACATACGGTGCATTGCGCCAAAACTACAAAGGAGGGAATAATTGAAGACAAGTTAGAATTGACAGAAAATTTTATGAAATTAATTTTTAAATATAATTTCTGAAATGTGGCAGCCACGACTGCCACGTAGAAAGCGCAATCTGCAACACATAATTTCAACAACTTTTCGTAGCATTCGCGGCCGTATTTCGCCGATAACTCCTCGTATGTTTATTTCCATTTCAATTGGTTGTGGTTTATCGGCGTATACGAGTGACTTAACATAACCCCAGAAAAAATAATCCAACGGGGTTAAATCACATGATCTTGGTGAGCAATTAATTGGGGGCCATTTAGTGATATTGTATATTCATAAAAAGTTTATTTCAGTAAATTAATTGTAGCGCCCACTGTGTGGTATGCAGCTCCTTCCTGTCGGAGGATTAATGCCACGTTATTTAGGTACGAACAAATTTCGAATCGTGTTCCTATACTGTCCATCACAGACAGTGACATTCTGACCATCATCGTTTTTGAAGGCACAGGAGCCAATGACTCGGTCAGTCCATGAGTATCATCAAACAGTAATTTTCTATGGATGAGATGGCGTTTCGACAAAAGCCTGTAAATTTCCCCCACTCGAAATCCGACAATTCTGCTTATCGACGTACTATTTCAACCAGAAATGGGCTTTAGCGGAAAATGAAATTTTGAATGGTTGAGTTTGATGAAAAAAATAATTATTTTGATCAAAAATTTCAACAATTTGCAAGCGTTGTTCTGCTGTAAGTCGGTTCATTATGAAATTTCAAAGAAAACTAAACAAAAAGCAACCGTCAGCTGTTAAATGGGTGCCCAAATAAAACAGTGATGCCAACTCAAAGTTATGACATTCTAAAAAACCACACTCTATACATGACGGTTTTAGTCTGTCGACCAGTACTGTACCGTCGTCATTGAGACACTCTTTTAGAGAATATCTGCTTATCGCTTATATCCCTCCAATTCTGGTCTAAATAGGAGGCTGCTAAAAGTAGTTGAAAGAGTTCGTCAGTGTTCTATTGCTGATATTGTCGTGACGAATAGTTATAGAATAAGAATAGTTATAGAATAAGTCGACTGGTCAGAACAAACGTTTGTGTTTTTTCAATGTAAAACTTATTGAAATGCCTGTTTGAACAGCGTTTTTTTATAATTTTTGAATTCTTGAAACTCTTTTCATAACTTTCAATTTATGAAATGTTTGTTATTTGGTCTTGAATAAATAAAAGCTGCCAACTATTAAAATTGCATATTATTAAATTGTATTTCTGGCCAACAGCAAAAAGCCATAAAGTATATGAAAGCAACTACACACACACATACATACGCACACATATAAAAAATCCTTTTGCAACATGCACTTTGTGCAACGTGCATTCAAAGTGTGGTTGTGACAACTCTTGTTTAGCAATAAAATGGCGAAGCTGAAATAAGTTAAAAAACGGATAAGATTCGCCAAAGAAAAATATTCAAACGAAAATTGTGACAGTCAAATTTGCTGTTGTGGCACGCCAGAAACGCTTACGAAACGTGCCACAAAACGATACGTAAAAGTGAAGTGGATGGTGAAGATTTTAACAGAGATTTCAATTTAATTTATTTATATTTTTTCAAAGGAAAGAAGTTATTTTCTTTTATATTTTCAATTTATTATGTCCTTGACAAACTTCAAGTCGCAAATGTTTCGCTGTTGGTTGCAATTATTTTTTTATACTCTGCAAGAGTGACCATCGCATACAAACGTGCGAATTTTGTGCTTGTAAATGGTGATTATTTAAAAGATTTTGGTTTTTATTTAAAGAAAAAACTTAAAATTTAGAGAAACATATAAAATCTTGGTTTGAGCCGATAGAACAATCCCTGTTATGAAAATTTTCAGATTCCTTCCCAAAGAAGAGACTGTAATTTACCGATAACGGGTTAGATCTCGGATGAAGCTCGGAAATGGTTTCCATTTTAACAAGGAAAAAAAAAATAATTAAATAAATAAATCGCTTTAAATTGCCTGATCTTGGGGGCCAACCAAACAAAAACTTACAATTTAGAGAAACGTATGAAATCTTTTTTTGAGTCGACAAGACGACTTATAGAATTCAATGTTTAAAGACGATATCTTGTAATTGTTGTGGCCCATACTCTGCATCCAATGCTGGGACACTCTGTTCAACATATCGACCGCTGGCTCACAAATAAACTCTTTTAGAGCGTCCTGCGTTGCAGGCTTCTCTAAAAAAGGGCGTTACATCGCACGTTCTGGGCGGTCAGTTGTCCGAACTTGCCTCTCAAATGATCTCAAATGAGCCCTCGTTTCGCGTGTTGTCTTGAAATCATCCCACGATAGCGGTCCCCACTCGCAGTAACTTTCCTGTCTTCGTCGTAATAGTTCCATGATTTCTAGTGTTTTCCGAGGGTGCTGTTGGCTGAAGTAGTAAGACACAAGACTACGATGCGTTAGGGCCCGAGGTCGTCTCCGCACTCAGTCATGAATATGGTATCGAATTTTTCTGATCTGCATTAATGCAGGATTTTTGTTAATTATTGTCGGCTTGTCTCAATGGCGCAGGCAGAGCACGGGTCGCTGAACAATACCGATAGAGATTAACACCGTCATGTACTAAAAGAGCAGTAGGCGGAGCCTACACCAAAAATATTTACCGGCGAAGAAAAAATAGCTACAACGAAATTTTCTCTAATCTGTCTTCATCTTTCCTCTTAACACTATCACCTCCTTTTTCAGGTCCAGCGCAATGCTCTGTGTATGTAGGGGTCGTTCCATGAGTGCTGGTGCTACTCATAGAAAAAATTGTATATGGACTCGTAACCAAAGAAACGTTTCAAATATAACCTGCAGTTTTAAAATGTTTTCATTTTCTATTTAACTATTTAAAATATTTGCAACACCTCAACAACTTCAACTGGACGAGTGTGTGTGTGTACTCGCACAGAAATACATCAAATATGAGTTGCAACTATTTCGCAACATTTACGTTGGTAGTTATTCAACAATCGTAATAATAATTTCCAAACCCAACAAAGCGAGTGCGTTTAAATGAATTGTATGTGAATCTGCAACATCTACAAGACAAAACGAAACATTTATCATTCATTAAAAGCATAAAAGTGTAACATACTGCAGCAGGAAGATGAATTATTAGCTTTAGTGATACGTAAACTGAAATGCAGAAAAGCATACGAGTGCCACATACATACACACACACACATACCCACACTCACACATGGACAAAAATGCATGTACAACAACTCCGTAAAACAAGCAACTGCAAACTCAAATTAAATGTGGATTTTTTTTTGCATGAAAAACACACATTCTCCATGATTTTAGGGTATTCAAGTTATCACACTTTTGCTTAAAACGTTTAAATATTCGAATAATTAATCGCAGCTTACAAGAACAAATTAAAAGTATTTCGTTTTGTATGAAAAACGAATATTCGGCATCTTTTTAGGGTATTCAATTTTCAAAACTTTAGCTTTAAACCCGCGTTTCGAATAATTAATCGCAGTTTACAAACTACAAACACGAATACAAATTGAATGTGGATTTTTGTGTATAGAAAAATCATATTTGGAATGCTTTTAGGTTATTCAAGTTGTCACACTTTTGCTTAAAACGGTTAAATATTCGAATAATTAATCGCAGCTTACAAACACACATTAAATAAAGATTTTATTGGGTTTTTAGGGTTTTCAAGTTATCACAGTTTCGCTTTAAACGGTTAAATAATCGAATAATTAATCGCAGCTTACAAGAACAAATTAAAAGTATTTCGTTTTGTATGAAACACGCATATTTGGCATGTTTTTAGGGTTTTCAAGTTATCACACATTTGCTTTAAGCGGTTACCGACTCGAATAATTGATCGCAGTTTAGAAACACAAATTAAATGTAGATTTTTGTAGGAAAACACATATTCCTCATGTTTTTAGGGCATCCAATTTATCTCACTTTCGGCTTAAACGGTTCGTGAGCCGATTAAATGTTCCAAGTTTTCGTTTAATCGATTATTAATTTAGTTAGTTTGGATTAATTAATAAAAATGTTTATAAAAAATTTAAAAAAATGTTTCATCAATTATTTAAAATCAAATTAATTTGTTAGTAAAAAAAAGCAACAACTGCACTGACATGATTTTCATAAAATCTTATTTTAACATTAAAACCAACTGCCGAAATGACCGATATTAATCGGTACAAACTTCAGTCGAAAATAGCCGATTATAAATCACTCGAACACTTAATCTTAGGAAATAATCGGTTAACCCTTTAAATATTAATCGTTTGAATGCCCTATTTTTTAGTAATGTGGCTGTGTGTGTGTGTGTATGTTTGTGTCTTCATGGCAGAAGAAAATTATTAAATTTCTCATTTTCGTACAATACAATTACCCTCATGTGTGTGTGTGTGTGTGTTTGTGTGTGCTCATGAGTGTTTGTATGGTAATGAGGATATGCAAAAAACAAACTTGCACACACACACACACACACACACTCATACACACACACACATTCATGCACACATTCAAAGTAATGGCTTTCATTCCATTTTGTTTTGTTTTTTTTATAAATATCTCGTTATTATTTATATAATTTTTTTATCTCCTGTTTTATTTGTAAAGTGCACTCGTTTATGCAGCAGGAGAAATAAAATTTAAGAGTTGGAAAAAGGAAAAACGAAAAAAGAACGAGTGCACACAATGACAAACGCTGTACAGTTGTGCAGTTTTTTGTTCTGCTGTACAAATAAAAATACTTTTAAGTGCAACATTTTGATGATGATACGAGTGGAGTTTTCCAAAGTCCGTAATAGGACACTGCGGATTTGCCAACAATTTAGTTGCGAATTATTTAACGAAAAAGTGAAGCTCAGTTTTTATGAATATCAGAAATAGTTTTAATATGATGAATAATTTTTTGTTGTTACTTAATATTTTTATAAATGATATATCGTCACCTGAAATGCAAAATAACGTATCATCGTTTTTCCAAAGTTTACAGAAGAAGAAAAAAAAATGTGATAAAATGGGAAGTCCTTGAAACATTGAAATAAAAATTTCTAGTCTAGATTGAAATCAAACAGTTTAATTTTCATCTAGAAAATCTGTGTCAGCATTCCAAATAGTTTCTATTTTATAACGTTGTTTGCTTCTCTTCTTTAATGCCCCCTCAAATAAAATTCAGATGTAAACTTTCAAAACGCCGATACACCTGCTTTTTTTTGTCTCCTCTATCAAAACTTATAAGTCGGACCTTGTAATTTTTTTTTGTGTTGTACGGTGTTGTTAATACAACCGATCAGTGGCCTTAAAGCTAATTTAACTCAATTCCAGTTAGCCAAGTTTATTTCATATTTTATTTATTCCTGCACTGAAAGCTACTCTCTCGTGATTCCTTGCAACAGGATATTAATACATCCAGCTAAACACGTGCCATTGCGTTGCCAAAAAGTCGCTGCTGTCGCTTTTTGTTTTAATCCACTGTTACTCCAACAAATTGTGTAAAAATAATTTTATTATTTCATTTCTGCCAGTTATTTGTGCGTGTGTGTGTGTGTGTTTGTGTGTGCAAATGGCAACATTTAAGCGAATATATAAATTTAATATCATCGCACATAAACGACAGCGACAGAGTATCGTTTATGAATTTATGCATTTTCATGTGTTCATTATTTTTGAAACACAAGAAATGCATGTCATCATCGTGTACGTTGAATTCAGTTCCTCCGAGTAACACTTTTGCAATAAATGAAAATAATAGGAGCCCTAAAGCAGCACTTCTCTCCTCCTCCTCCTCCTCCTCTTTATTCGTTACATTTCACTCAACAAAAAGGATAAAAAAATGTGTTTAAAAATAAAAGAATATCAAATGCAGGGAAATACAAACTTTTTGTAAGAAAATAGAAAAGGAAAAGTGATCAGTGAGTTCTTGTTATGACTTTGATATTTGTTTTACACTTCTCACTTATTAAAGTGGCAGTTTGAAAGAAATGTCTTGACTTATTCTAAGAAATGTGGGGTAAAGATTCCCTGATGATCTGCATTAGCCCCCGTGAAATGCGCATGGGAACTCCATAAAACCCCTCAATTGATCACTTTGAATTTTAATATAAATTTTGTGAAAAAAGAATCAGCACGAATTTGAAAAATAAATATATTTTGAGAAAATAAAGAAAAAACGTTTTAAAGAAGATCGAACTAAAAAGTTAAAAATAATTTTAAAAACGAACCCCTAAAACAATAATAAGGCTGGCGATTTAAGACACCGAGATCTGATTTTATTGAAATTAATAACTGACTGATTTTTATACACTTTTTATTAACTTCTTTTTAAAGATTTTGGTTTTTTTGTTGTATCCATCTCTGTGTATTTTGCTTCTACTTGCATACTTAATATTATTAATAATACGTCCCATTATGCTGCATGTTCTTGTCTTCTCAAAAAGTGTAAGTATTTTTACACGCTTTCGAATCTCTTCAAACAAAAACAAAAAAATATATAAATTAAAAAAAATATAAAAATAGAAAAAAGTTTATAATAAAATCGAGTTAAAAATTTAAAGATAAATTTTAAAAGAAGTTAAAAACAACAATCAAATAAATTGATGAATTACAGTGGAAAAAAGAGTGGGCGTGTTGTACCCTACTTGTCGTATATCAAGAGCCCCGAGTCTTTTTTCCGCAGTAAAACTCTTATTTCGGGTTTTTCTTCTTTTGAAATTTATTTTAAACTTTTTAGATTGATTTTCTTAAAATGCATTTAATTCTTTTTGATATATGAAACTATTACTTTTTCCCCTGTATGTTTGTGAGCTTGTGAGCCACTCCTTTAGACTCTAGTTTGACCCAAATCGATTGAATAGATCATCTTTAAAATTTTTAGGTTTCATAAGAACATATTGACCTGTTGTTAAGTCTTATGAGTGCCACTTTGTTGGCTTCGTAAGAAAAAAAAATGTTGCCTTTGAGTTTCTGGAGAAATGACTGGAACCTCTATTCTTGGGAAAATAACATTGCCATGGTTATTTCGGGAAGTAGCGGGGAACTTCTGCGATCTCGCTAATTTCAATAAAATTTTTTGGGACCTCAAACTTCTCATCAGCACAATTAAGGATATAATTTTAAATAGATATTAATTTAATGCTAAAAAGTGGACTTGCAGTTGGTTATAAATCGAATTAAAAATTTAAAAATTAATACGTTTGAGAAAAAATGATTTAAACTCTTTAATTCTTCGTTGTAGATGTCAAACGAGCCCCTTTAAATTTACTTGGGAACCACTGCTCTCCTTAAACATTTTCCTTAAAAGCACAATCATATATTTTCAAGAAAATGGGTTTAAGCAATTCGTGTTTTCTTTTCATCATAAAAATTCGTGCGTAAAACACACTCAAGTAATTTACGAATCTTCATTTGCTTGGAAGCAAATAAAAACTAAAAAAAAAAGAAAAAAAAATAGAAGGAAGACGGAAACAAAGACATGATACTCATACTACGACACATGCGGATGTGTGCATATAAATATGTGATACTTAATTTTCCTTTTCTTTTAACTCGATGAACAATTTTTCGCAGAAGAACAAGAACATCTTTCAAGATGCAACATTAAATGCAAGAAGTGTAAAAGGATGTGAAAAAAATAACAAAAATTAATTGTTAATTTGCAAATTTTCAAATAGTTTCAATTGAAGGATTTTTAATAAGAATTATTAAAGAAATTATTTTCATTTATAAAAAGGAAGTGAAAAATAATATTTTCTTAATGCAAAAAGTGTCCATTTGAAAAAGATGTTTATTTAGTGTTACGGAATTGAAAGTCTTGGCAATAAAATTCAATTGGAAAGAGCGGCATTCGATATGTGATGAAGTAACTGAATTAACAATTTGCTAAAGCATTTTTATATTCAATTTAAACCTTAAAAAAAGAAAGTTGTTTAATAAATTATCTGGCTCAACATCTCAAATATTTCAGGCCTAAATTGGTTCTCTATTAAGTGAACAACAGCTTTACAGAGTGACGAACAAAAAAAAAAACCCCCCGTCTTCTGTTTTATATGCAGAGTTGGCTAAGTAGAATATTTTAATATAAAAAAGTTCTTTTTTTTTTAATCAAAAGTGAAGAGAAAAATATACTCTTCTTCTGAACTATTGTCTTGTTCTGATTTAACTACCAGACATTAATCAGGACAATGAAAGGACTTTTTATGTCATTAGAACTCTTAGAGTGTCCTCGTGAACTCTGAACCATGTCGATTTAGTACATTTCTCATCAAAACAATAAACTTGTGATGCCATTCAACAATTTCCATTTTGAATAAAATATCCTGATTTTATAACAAAAAAAAATTATAAAAACAAAGAAAATATCAGAGACTCATGTGCCTCCTTCCCAGCCAGCTAAAATGAATTACAAACGTACGCACACCTACACAACCAATACAAGTACAGCATATATGTTTATTTATTTTCCCATATATTAATAGCGCAGGGGGCAGAAAGAAGCACGTGTGTGTGTGTGTGTGTGTGTCAGTTTGTGAAGTGACTGTAACATGACTAAGAGAAAATTATATTTGATTTTTTATGTTGCCACATTTTACACAATTACTTGCGAATTATTATTATTATTCCTACAACATGTTTTTTATTTATTTTTTGTATTGTGTGCCCGACAATAACATCATTATTAATAACAACATCATCGTTATTGTCAACGGCATTAGCAGCATCCAGCAAATGCCATCATTATCCAACCGCACACAGAAAACGTGAAGACAGCAGACAGGGAACAAAAGGAAAATACAGGGAGAGCAGAGATAACAGAAGAGTTGGTACTTCAATATTATTTCAACCACTTTCAAGTAATTTTCATAATGGAACAAAATAGCAACATTAGCAACATCTAAAAATCGGTGATATAGTTTTAGTAGAGAAAAAAAAAAAAGAAAACTGAGAAGAAGCTGAAATCAGGACAAAAAAAATTTTAAAAAAGAACTTAAAAAAATACACAAACATTTTCACACCCACCAGTACAATCAAAGCAGCGGCTTTAGAAAAAGCTCACGTACAGGGTGGGTCTAAAGTCAACATGTTTTTTAAAAATATATAACTATTTTGTTTATATATTGAAAATTTCTTTTAAATTATATAAAAATTAAAGTAAATTTTCTGCCCCCTTTTCTGCTTTGAAGTGAACGGAGCAGCGTTTCACAGCGATTTCCTTGTGAACTTTCAAAATTTGTAGCTGCACCAGCAGTTCAAAGACAAAAATTGATACCAGGGGCTGTAACGCTTATAAGTTTTATTTCAAAATCCACATTTTACTCATTATTAACTTTTATAAATCGCAATCAGAAAATAAAAGTCGTTTCTTGCCTTGTTTTTCGATCTCAAAATAATAAATAATTCTTGACTTTTATTTTTGGATCAGCATGTAAAAGTTATTTGCGAACAGATACAGACGTTTTAATTAGAAATAAAAGTTAATTCCTGACTTTCACATATTTTTAACCCTTGACTTTTATATTTCGATCAGGAAATAAAAGTTATATCTTGACTTTTAATATTCCATTAAAAAATAAAAGTTATTTCGATTAGAAAATAAAAGTTAACTCTTAAGTTATTTCTCGACTCTTATTTAGCGACCAGGAAATAAAAATTATTTCTTGGCTCTTATTTTTCGATCAGGAAATGAAAGTTTTGTCTCGACTTTTATTTAGCGATCAGGAAAGAAAAATTATTTCTTGACTTTTCATTTTCGATAACAAAGTAAAAGTCATTTTGTGTCATGTAATTTTCGATCTGAAAATAAAAGTTATTTTTTGACTTTTATTTTTCGATCAGAAAATTAAAGTTCCTCTGTTTTGCAAAATAAAAGTTTTACCTTGATTTAAATTTATGTCTCCGAAAATAAAAGTTATTATTTGATTTTTCTTCTTTTTCTTGAAAAGATGAAGTTTTGAAACTGAAACGCCGATCCCTCCCAAAAAAGAAGCGGCCGACAACCCTGAAAATGATTTATTCTGTTCTTCCCAAGGTAATTGAAAGTTAGTGAAATACCAGCAGCCAAACAGCTCACTTAGCGACCGCCCTCGTATGGGACGTACTACCAGGGACTTATTGTTCTTTCTTTCGGAAAAATGGCGCATATCTATCCACTATTTCGACAGAGTACTTTTTTCCAATCTTATTGCTTCTGGTGTCCGTGATGTCTTCTCTCGATTTATGTTGAGTTTCTGCAGAAATCGCTCTATAAGACTGGTTGTAGACGGTGTTTCGCCTTAAAAAATCACTTCTTTTTAATATTTTCGTTCACGATATCTCAGAAACAGATTAACCGATCTCGAAGCGGTTTGCCCTGGTCAATGTGTTGTTTTAATCTCGAGAGATTCTGGAATCGATCAGTAATGCCGTTTAAAATTTATTCCCAAAAATTACTTTAAAATTTTTACGTCTAAATTTTTATATTGATATTTCGAATCGGTTCAAATTTACTGGAAATCTAAATTTAAGGATGGATTCGGTCCAGCCGTTCACAAGTCATATTCGGTTTACAGACTCACAAACATACACACATACACATTCAGAGCCGGGCTCTCAAAAATATTCAGAGAAGGTTCTTAGAATTTCAAGAATTGAGATCTGATGAGAACTCGATTTTTTATACGGGCTGAAACTTCCTGGTTTTTTAAAGAAACAATTTTGGGTTGGACTTAAAGAAAAAAAAATAATGATAATAATATTCAAAATATTATATTTTGTTTTACAATTTTTTTTTATTAAAAATAACAATTTTTTTGTTGGACCGGTTTTACTAATTCAAAATATTCTGCGACGTTTTTTTGAAATTATATTTTTAAAAGCTAAAACTAAAAAGTTTATAATAATTTTACTACTTTTTTGTTACTTTTTAAATCGAGTTGCCACATTAATATAATTCGGTCTCAATGTAATTTTTAATAGTTAATAAAAACGTGTGTATAAATACTTCTGAGTTTATCAGCGTATTTAGAAAAAAAAAAGGAATTGGAGCGTTGCTCCAAACTTCCAAGTGTGCATGTCTTTTTATAAATATTATTCGTGGAAATAGTTTCCCTTTTACGAGTAGCGATAGAGATAAAAGGCCATTAAAAGATAAAACGCAATACACTGACACTTTCATGTGTGTATACGAGTACAGGAGTGCTTGTGGAAACTACTGGGGCTCCTTGCCAGCAAGTGTGTGCTGCAAGTCGCGTATCATGTTGTTGTAAAGATGGCAGACACTAATCTTATGCACAGGCATGACACTTTACAAATGATGCTTCAGTTTATTTTTATTTTATTTTATTTCATTTATTTTTTTGTTTCGTTTTTCTTTTTTGTTCGTTTTGTTGTGCCTTTTCTTCACTTGAAAAGAACAACCAACTCGCTGCTTCAGCTTCTGCTGCTGAAAAGTCTTTTTATTTCTCGTTACGGCCGTTCTTTTGTTCTGGAGCTCAAGAAAAAAAATTTATAAAACATATTTTTTTCCCTTTTTTTTTTTTTTTTTTTGTAAAAGACTATTTAGAATTGCTATTTATTTAACAAAACATCCACTTACTTCAGGGGGGAGTGAGTCAAAGAAAGAAAAAATGATGATGTACTTCAAGTTTGTATTTTGGTTTTTGAAAATAATGGAAAAATACTGCAGCGAAGAGTGGAGGACCGACCGCAAAGTGGACATAAAACTTCAAAATAATAATGCAGAAAACAATTTGGTTTTTGTTCTTTGAAAATGAATAGGGAAATTCTGGGATTTTATATATTTAATAAATATGCAAATTTCTCTGGTTAATGTAGTCTGACCAACACACAAAAGCCCAATTCTCTGAGCAGAAAGCCAAGTCTGAACATGTTTTAATGCAACATTTTTTATTATTAGTTTTGTGGAATAGAACGTGCCCCACAGTACCCAAATTTTTCTTAGTGGTTTGAGAATTAAATTACGAATTAAATTATTATATTATAAATTTATTTGGGGAAAACAATTTTTTCCATTTTTTATCGCTCCTTTTATTTCCATCTATTATTTTATTGTTCTATAAAAGTTTTTTTTAATACATAAAGACATGATAAATATTTCAAGGCCCAGGCAAATATTCAATTTCTGCAGCTGAGCAGAACCGCTGTTTTAGATGGCCACTACACTCTCAGCATCAGGTCATGTGTGTTTTGTTGTTTATTATAAATAACAAATCTCGTTATTTGGATACTCTTTTATTTGGAATAAAATAATATGGAAAACAGTTGACCCATCCGTGTAACTTCTCGTTATTGTAACCTGTGCCTCGTTTCTGTAACTGAATTGAGAACGTCTCGCACCGGAAAAATTCTATGGATACCCCTTCAAAAACAAAAAAAGCATGACAACCATAATTATTTAATTTTTCGATGTGAGAACTTCTCACATCAGTTACAGAAACGAGGCACTGGTTCTTATGCTTCTTCTTATTTAAATTTTCAATTTATCTATACCGACATCGATATCGATAACTATGGTAGAATCGAGAACTTGATCTGATCTTGATGAAAGAAGTCGCTTTTCGAATTTTTTCAATCACGATACGAACGTATTAATCGATATTATCCCGATTTGCGGTAAACGTATTTTTTTATGTCAAGAGCTAATTGATTCGTAGAATCGATCCATGAATACATTTAAAAGCTATTCGGTTCGAAGCGGTTAAAATTCACAGAAAATGACATTTTAGAAATCGTCTTTTGAACGCCACCAGGTTTGCAATGCAGTGCAGCCGTACAAAAGTTCTAAAAGGTTAATAAACTTACACGCACACCTACACAAACATGCATGAACACATCCATACAAGTTGACAGCGTTTTCTTTTCTCGAAAACATGTAACATTTTTCACTTGTTTTGTGAATAGTCCAACTTTAAAGAAGTTTTATAACAGAAATTACTTTTCGCACGTGATGTTAGATTAAGTTCTAATAAATTCCCTAATTTCAAATATCAAAAAGTGTAAAAAATGTTGCACTCTTTTTTAGAGAATAAATATCAGGTCTTAGAGACACCCTCTCAAAATTACAATCACAAACAAAAAATTCAGCTGCACAAGAAAACTTAAGCGAAGACAATGACCTTTTCAAAAATCAAAAGTTTTTATAGTTTTTTATTATGTTGAGTTCTTCTCTAGAAAAGAGTGCAACATTTATTACACCTTTTAACAGAAAATGGCAACATGCTGTCATTTGAGTAAAAAGAATTTATTAGAAATTATTTCAACATTATTTGCGAAAAATAATTTCTATTTTACAACTCCTACAAACTGCCACAAATTAGAAAAGATGTGAAAAAATGTTGCACTTTTTCTAGAAAAGAAAACCGCCTTTAGTTTCACTTGTATGTTTGCTTGTGTTGTGCTACTGCGCATGTACTTAATATTATTAATAATGTTACTCATACGTCACATTGCACGCGTACAAGGTTTTTGGTGTGGCTTATGTTCTTATCTTTTCATAAAGTGTAACTATTTCTACACACTTTCGAAGCATTTTAAACTAAAAATTATAAGTATTAACAAAAACTAAAAAATACGCTTTAAAAAAATCTGACTAATAATTTAAAAATTCATCTTAAAGAAATATTAGCGAACCAAATGAGAAGTGTTGTTGTGACAAAAAGCGTGGGCGCTCTGTACCCTATTTTTTATATACCGAACGCCAAAAGCTTTTTTTTTCACAATAATTCTGGTATTTTGATTTAAGTTTCTTTAACATTTTATTTTTATTGTTTTATATCGATTATTTTGATCAAATTTTTTTTATCTTTTTAAACTTTATTTATTGAAAATTTTAAAATTTTCTAGCGAAAAGTCAAAAGGAACTTTCCACAATGACAAAGATCCTGAGAATCTAAGAGAATTGGGAATATGTCCGTGTTAAATATTCCTTAAGAACGTCTCTGTGTCTGAGTCTTGTGCCAAAAATGTATTTTCTCAAAACAATTTCAATTTGTTTTTGAAAATTTCATAAGAAATTTGACTTCTTCATTACGAAAAGGCACTTGAGTATATCTCGATATCACGTGATTTATGAAACATGTTTTGTTTGATTTTATTTCCTCAATATCCTGAGGATTTTTGATATCCCTGGGACCCTGTTAAAAACTAAAAGCACACTTCAGCATGACCCAACAGTAACCAATTTCATATGTCTTGTTCGAATCTTGTGAACACTTGAAACCATCTAAACTTTTCCGGATGATTTACTTACGTTGATTAGATTTACTTTAGGAATTTATCCCCTTAAACTTTTTTTCTACTTCAGCCATGTGTCTCTGGTAAAAATGTCTTCTTAACTATTCCCACATCTTTTAATTTACGTTTGTCTTTTAGTGTCTTGTTACGTTGTTAACGAAAATTAAAACAAGAAGTTTGTTTAAATGTATATGGGCGTCTGCGTGTATGTGTGTTTGTGTGTGTGTGTGTGTTTGTATGTCTTTACATATTTATTATTTCCATTAAGCAGATACCGCCTTTTGTTAGTTTTTGCCCCAAAACTACATACAACGTTAAACCACATCACTACGTTTGAGAGTGTGTATCTGAGTGTATTAGTGTTTGTGTATGTGTGTGTGTGTAGCTGTAGCTTCAGTAATACATGGCAAATGAATATAAACTATTGCAGGATACAAGTTACGATGACACTAACAAGAACAACAACAGCAACTACTTTAGAAATTTTATTTTGATAAATGTTTCAATTCATGTTGAGTGATTGATGAATTGTAGATATATTTTATACAAACTCGCACACACATTTACACACACAAAAAAAGAGAGAGAGAGGGAGAGAGAAAAGAATAAATAAACTGAATTGTTGGAAAATAAACAGAAACTGGATACAAAATAAAAGATAAACTACAATTTCTGTTTTGTTTTGTTTTTATTTCCATTTTCCAACCAACTAAAAGTACTGTTTTACTTCAATTTTTTTTTATTGTTTTTGTTTTTTATTAAGCCATTTGGGACACACACACTGGTGCCAAAAGAAAAATGAAATACAAATAAATACAGTATCAGCGACACACTTCTACAAACACACAAGCGAACAGTTAAAAGATAACGAGGAATTGTATTTCTACGTAAATACATCCCAGTCAGCAAAACAATTCAATGTCTGTAAATTATTTCGAAGAATTGTTGACAAAAATTTTTAAATCGTCCAAAATATATTGACAGAAAAATGTGTGAAAAGGTAGACATTAAAACTTATCGACTTGTCGTTCTTAATTTGGATGTTTTTGGCCAATAATTCTAATAAAAATCTCTCAGAAATCTTAAGGAAAAATCATGTGATTTTCAGAAGAATTAGAAAACATTTTCTTTCAGATATGCGGAAGAATGTCAAATGAAACTCTAATGAAACTCTAATTATAGTACAGATATGTAGTTTTTATCAATTATTTTCTTTTCAATACTATTCATAAAAAGAGCCGGTGGCCTTCACCTAAATTAATAATAATAAATTGTAAGGATTTTGTATCGAAAAGTGTTTTTAGTTTATAAAGACTATATAAATAAATAAGAACCACAACGGAAAGCCAATATCAGTTTGAAGTTCAATAGCACAGCAGAACGGCTGTTTTCAAAAGCCGCTACAACTTCCTCATCAGTACTCATGTGCATATTCGTTTACTATCACTTCTCTGGTGACTTAATTGAATGTGAGTTTCTGTAGTGGTTGGCTTTAAGGACTGCAGTGGTTTGTGGTTTAGCGTCAATCACAATATGACTACGCACGTTTGAAGCCTCTGATAACAGGAGATATTTCCTACTTTTCATTGTCTTCTAATTCCTCTGAAAAGCACATGATTTTTCTTTAAGATTTCTGCCAGATTTTTACCAGAATTATCGGCCAAAAACCTTTAAATTTCGTACGACAAGTTGATAAGAATAATTCGTGTCTTCCACATTCGAGTTCTACTACGATCAGTCTATTTTGCCCATCCTTAACGCCTTTGAAATGTCAATCTTTTCTGAAATCTTTTAAGAATGAAAGTCACATATTAAAACTAAAAGCTGATTTCATATAATGACCCCAAGGTCGTGGACTTTAGGGGAATTCTGAATTTCTGAATTCTTGTTCTCTTTTAATATACATGAAGTTAAATTTAATTATGTTACAAGATCGTCTATGGAATAGCTTGTTTTTCTTCGGATATATTTTTCTTTCTTAATAATAATTTTTTAATTAAAAAATGTTGTCGAGGCGCTCATGACAAGGACATGCTTTTAGGGCCAGTAAAAGCGCAGTTGGTGCTCTTATTTAAAATATAACGAATCCCCAACTTCATTAATAGTGTGGATCGGCTGTTCGAATAAATACAATTAATTTTATTAATTAATTTATACGACTGATTGAATCCAACTTAATTAATTCCATTAATATCCTGATATATTCCCTGGCGCATATAAAATTTTAAAAATTTGTAATAAAAATATAAAATTATGAATATAAATCGTATAAAAATATTATTTTTATTAACAGTTCTGTGAAAATTGTGTACAGAATCAAATTTTAAAGCGAAGGTTTTTAAAAAAACGTAAACTCTTGTGGTTGCTTCATCTCAAATGAATTTTCGAACCATCTCCCTATAAATTCATACACGAGCATTTCCGCATGAGTGTTCAGCACACAGCGTGTGTACGTACGGCCTGCAACTGGACAATGTAACTTCAACATGTCTGTAAACGTTTTTCGTTACACTTGTGTATACATGTGTGTGTGTGTGTGTGTATGTGCGCGCATGTGTGTGTGTGTCCATGTGTGTTCGACTGCACATTTAGCATTAATCAAAAACTTAAACTGTAATACTTCAGCTGACAGATAAATGACCCCATTGTATTGACATGACGTATTACAATATAACGGATTTTATTTAGTAACAGTCCTGCCAACCGTTCGTTGTCGATGTGTCTGTCGTTAAAACCTTAACAACAACAAAAACAACAACAATAACAAGACATTTTATTCGTGCCACTGCAAGTATTTGAAATTTTGAATACACAAACAACAGCTTTAAGGACGAAGTAATTATTTTCTGCGGCTGATAAAGGAATTTCCGTAATTGTTAGTTGCATACTAAAGAGACACTCTAATTAATATGAATTAAAAGAAATTTATATAATTTCTTTTTTAGGCCATGTAAAAAGGTATTCAGTTGGCAAAATAATTGCAAAGCGATTGAGTGCTGCTTTAATTGAGAAAAAAATTATTTCTTTTGTAAGATTTATTGGAAATTATTTAAGTATTAATCGGCGAACCGTTTGATTTAAATTTTGTTTAAAAATTCTAAAATTTCGAAGGATGTGTTTTTTCTTTTTAAGATACACACTTTTTTCTTTCTAAAACTTCAACAAAATTATGGGAGCTTTTATAATTTTTTTTAAAGTCTTGAAAGAAAAAATTATGTCTGAAAAAGGCAAAAAATACAACCTGTAAGATCTATAAATAATAGATCTATAAATAATAATAATGTTGTTACTACAAAATCGGACAGAAAAAATATATACAATCTTAGATTAATTCAATTTTAAAAATTTCAAAAGCTTGCAGATATTACACTCTGCCAAAAAACAAGAATTATAGTCTTGTATTTTACAGCCCCAAATATTCTCTTTAAAATGCCACAAGAATAATTTTTCTGTATGAGATTGTTTTTAGGATTTTGGAAAGAACTTTAGCAACTTCTTGTTATATATATATATATATATATATATATATATTATACTTTATATATTATAAAGTTTTTAATATGAAAAAACTTTGGCAAAAAAAAAATATATATTTTAATACATTTTCCATTGATTTTAGCAAAATTGAAAGGGGTCGTGACTAACTCTTTGTCGATTTCATATTATTTATGTTATCGTAATAATTCAAAATATATTTATATTCTTTTCCAAAAAAATAAAGAGGATCGTGTTCAATATAAATAATTTATTTTATTTAAAAAAATATTTTTAGATCTTCAATCTCAGTATTTTTTTCCATTTTAGCTATAAACTCCAAGTGATAAATTTGGGGGCTTCTGCAATAATAAATTATATTTTGTATTGATTTATTAAAGTTTTCGTGTTGCTTTTCAGAGTTTATAAATAAGCGCAGAAGGTTTCAAGCCTTTTGAATATTGTGGGTGGAGGCCTTCTGAAGAGGTGGCATAATAGAACAACAACAAAAAAAAAGGAAAAAAAATGTAGTGTATAAAAATATTTCCTTCTATAGCTTCTCATATCAAAATGTTTGTTGTGCTTTCATTTCGATTAAAGTGCCCTGGCGTATGATTGATGTTTGATGGACTACAAATCAAGTATACGCAACCAGAGTTTTCTGGCTCTTTTCTTTCTGTCTCTTCTGACTTGTAATTATACTCTCTACAAAAAAGTGAAAGGGTTTGTCATTCCGTGTGAAATTTCTTCGATATTAATATGGGACCCCATAAAGTATATATATATCCTGTATTCTTATGAATAGCGGTGACGATTGAGATATGTCCGTCCGTCTGTCCGTCCGTCTGTCCGTCTGTCTGTCCGTGAAATTGGTTTCTAAAGACCCCAGAATAGCTAGAGATTTCATTCTTAGACTGATAGAGTGGAAATGAACTTAAATAGAGTGGTATTAAGAAAAATCCGAAATATGGTGCCAGAGCTGGGAAGCTTGCACCTAATTCTCGACGCAAAATCAATACCAAAAACCAATAATCTTTTTGTTCGTTCGTAAATTGAACGTATTTCATGCTTTAGGAAGCCTTATTTGTTTATTAACTAAATAAATAAAATTTTTTTCCAGGGAAGGGAAATCAAAAGCTTTTTCGGCACTTTCAGTATTTTGTAGTACATGTATAAACGAAAATGTTAAAAAATTTCAAGTTCTTTTTTCAATAAAACCGCTTTATACATGATGAAGATTTGCATTGATAAAAAAAATGTTTTTTTTACTAAAAATGTCTTCCAGGGTTGGGAAATTTAAGTTTTTTTTTTTTTGTAACGTAACCAAAATGGCAACTGACGTTGTTTTTTTCTTTTTATTGCTAACTAAAACTATTCTATAATTTAAGAGGAACTAATTTGGTATCAAAAAATTTAAGAAATAAAAATTTCGAATCCAGGGTTAAACAAGTGCAATATTTTATGGTACATGAAAGTGACCAAAATGTTTAAAAACTTTAAGTTTATCTTAAATAAAACCGCTTTATACATCATGAAGACTTGCAGTGGCAAAAAATTTAAAAAAATTAAAATTTTGTTTCCAGGGGTGGGAAATTGATTTTGTTTTTTTTTTCATAAAAGAAACCAAAATGGCAAGTGACGTTGTTTTTTCTTTTTTTTTTACTATAAAACTATTTTATTATTTAAAAAAAAAAATTTTGGTATTAAAAAATTAAAAAAAAATATATAAAATTTTCGAATCCAGGGTTAAACAAGTGCAATATTTTATAGTACATGAAAGTGACCAAAATGTTTAAAAACTTTAAGTTTTTCTTAAATAAAACCGCTTGATTCATCATGAAGATTTGCAGTGGTAAAAAATTAAAATTTCGTTTCCAGGGGTGCGAAATTGTTCTTTTTTTTATTGATAAAAGTAACCACAAAGGTAACTGACGTTGCTTTTTTTTGCTTTTTAGAACTATTTTATAACTTGGGAAGAACAAGATTGGCACTTAAAACTACATGTAACGCCAGGTGTACGTTGGTGTAGGGTATATGAGATTCGGTACAGCCGAATATTGCACTTTTACTTGATTTTATTTCTGAATTGATTTCAAATTCTGCTTTTAAGTTGTTTTCTGTCTTATAAAAATGAATCTTATAAAAATTAAAGCGTATTCGAACTTGTGGCATTAAATATTAAGAAAAGAATGATTATTCAGGCCCGCGAATTTTAAAATTATATTAAATTTGTATTGAATTGGAAATTTTTTTTAAGAGTGACATGTTTAGAATACTTTTTTGTAATCATTGTACTGGCAGAAGGGATCATTAATAGTTTCGAGGCCGCTATGCGTCCTGTCTTCCCAATATATTTAGCGTTTGCCAGTGACAGAAACTCTAATGCCGATGCTGCCTTTAAAATTATACGTGTGAACATGGTATCATACGGTAGCCTTGAATTTATGTAACTGCTTGTCGTGCATCACACGCAAATTTTCAGTTCCCCAGAAACGAAGAGTTTTTTTTAATCTCGTTACTCAGCGTTCTTTATTTAATTTGACCAGTTTCAGTATAGAGAATATTATGATTATAAATTTTATAGATTATAATTATATAGATTATATAGATTATAATTATAAATTTTTAAATTAATAATAATAGTCACCAAAAACTTTATTTTCTTTAAACAAGTTATTAATTTTTCTTTTTACCAACAAGAACTTCTTAATATGTTTTCACTCTGCTCAATGATTTATATAACATTAACTCTGCTTTATACTTAATAATAAAAAAGCGCTGTCTTTAAAGTAAATAAAGACTTCTTTTAATTAAATAACAGTGAAATAAAAGTTTATTTTGTAGTAAAGAAAATTACGTGCTTGTAAAAATTTTCTAATTTAAAAAGGTTATCAAAACTCTGCTCATGAAATGCTGTGTAATGAAATAAAAATTTTGAGTTTGAGTGACACACGGCAGACATGACACGGCATGCGGCGCTGGAAAACGAGAAACTTTTATTATACGTCATGTTTATTGTGCAACATGATGGAAAATTAACATCTTCATCTGAACACGGCTTCGTATTAACAAATTCGCAAACGTGTTTGCTGCTGCACTAAAATGTTTGCGTTTGTTTGAGGCTGATGATGGAGGAAAAAGTCTTAAATTTAATAATAAAAAAAACTTTCTACGAACTACGATAATGAAATATTTTCCATTACAAATAGTTCTCTATTGCAAAAACGCATGTATATTATTTCTTTGAATATCTTAAAGAAATTGTCTTATAAAAGATTTTAAAAATGCCAGATATGGAATTAAAAGGAAAAATAAAATCACAAACATAAAGTGAGTTCGCAAGAACGAAGTTAATTTTTAAGCCATAGAAATGTGTTTGATTATTAAATAAAAAAGAAAATATCTCTAATAAATTACAATACAAATACTTGATTATTTAATCAATTAACTGGAATGGTTAAAGCAGTTATTGGTCGTGGTCTTAAATTCAATGAAATAAAAAGAAACGGTAACACAGGTATCATAACACACAAGTGTTAACATCAGGTTGATACAGTTCTCGGATTGTTTTTCACAATAAAATTTGTGTAAATAGAAAACTGTTATCACATTGAACTGAGCCACCTAAACAGTGGTGATAAACACAATATACACATGAGCACTGAAGATGAAAGTGTAGCGACTTTCGAAAACAGCTGTTCTGCTCTGCTGTGTAAGTTGAATAAAACTGATGTTGACTTCCTTTGTGCCTAGGAATATTTATCATCATGTCTTTCTGAGATTTTAACTAAGTTAGAACAATTAGCCTATAAAAATATTAATATATTAAAAAGAAACTACTCCGGACTGGTTATTTAAACCAATAAAAATTTTCAATAACATTCATAAATTACTTAAATTATATTAAAAATATTTAATTACCTTATTAATTACCTGTAATTGGAAACAAAGTTCAAGTGTCCCAGAAAGTGAATTATAAAATAAGAGTATCCTTGAGGTGCCTTAACATTCAATGAAATAAAAAAGAAGAATCTAATCCGGACCCAATAAAAGTAAATAGAGATAAATAATTTCGTTTCAAAATTCCAATAATTTAAAGATCTCAAATTGAAATTTTTAAATATCCAATAACACAATTAATGCTTGAATTTTTTTGAAATTCAAGCAGAAACTAAGTTTTGAAAATATTCTAAATATATAAATATTATCCGGCTCTAAACTTCCTAATCATCATAAATGTTTTCAATCTATTCCTTCACTTTTGCTTAATTTTTCATTTTCCTTAATTTTTCAATTAATTAAAAATTCATGTGGCCTTAAAGCTTTTGCCAAAAGATTAAGTGGCACAAATTCCTTAAAACAAATAAAATTTATTTATAAAAACAGTTGCAAATACTTCCACTTTTACTAGTGATTATGCATGTTCGTATGCATGCATTAACATGCGTGTGCATGTACCAGCAATAATATTTATGGTTTTTGATTTCATTTAAAAAAAAAGGGAAAAAAGTCACGTTTAAAAAACACAATGAAAAACATTTTTTTTAAATGTAATAAAATTATAAAAATATTTGTTGCTGGTTCTGACATATTCAATAAATCGTACCTTATAAAATTGTAATCAGTTGCCTTTAATTGTTTGTTCTGGCAGCAGGAAATCAATCTGCAAAAATGATAATAATAAAAAATATATATTTAAAAAATATATTTAATAACAAATTTAACACAATAAATAAATATTCTCTTTAGAAAATTTTAAATCAATAAATATGTGTGTGTGTGTGTTTGTGGTACGTACTTTGTGTTTTTGTTGTTGCACGTTTATACGTTTAAACGTTTGAATAACTTATTCGTTATATAAATATGAAAAATTACACACCATGTCATTTATTGTGATTTATGTGCAAATTCGTGTAAAAATTTATTTTAAAAGTAAAATAAAAATGAATTTGGAAATCTGCAAGCAAAAACACTCCCTCCCTCCCTTAATCACTCTCGCTCCCTCTCTGTCCCTCACCATAAATCATGCACAAATCATTTGTTATGTAACATTGTAGTTGTCATTTGCATTGTTGTTATTGTTATTGTTATTGTTGTATTGTGTTGCATGATAAATAACTGCCATTATTATTGTTACAGCGGCCGTCACTATCACTGACAAGAAACAAATTTCGTATATTTATGGTCAGTGATTACAAAAATGAATGATAAGTTTAAATGGCCATTGGAACAAAAACAACAACAACGGGAAAAAAACACACACACACACAGTTATACACACGCGCGCACACACACAAAGACTTTATATAAAGAAAATGAGGAGTTGTGAAATAATATTTGCATGTGACAAACCCTCTAAATTGGAGTGCTACTAATTATATTTGCTGGTACTATTAATAGTGTCATTCCAAAATTCTTGCTTCCACCCAAAACGTGGAACTAAAGGGTGTTTTTTATAGAGTAACACAAGTTTAAATCATAATGAAACAAGGACATATATTTTCAATATCACTGAAACCGGCCTCATTTGAAGGAAATTCTATGAAATTAATTTTTAAATATGATTTCTATCATGTGGCCGCCACTACTGCCACGTAGAAGACGCTATGTGAAACACCTAATTTCAACAACTTTTCGTGAGTTCTTGTTAAGACATCGATATTTATTTTAGACATCTCACTTATTGAAGTGTAACTTTGAAATAAATATCTTTAGTTATTGTAAGAAATGTTGGGTAAAGTTTCCCTGATAATCTGCATAAGCCCCGGTGAAATGCGCATGGGAACCAGCTAAAACCCCTTAATTGATCACTTTGAATTTTTTGTTCAGATTTTGGGAAAAAAGAACCGGCACATAATTAAAATTAAAGAACTTTTCATGTCATTTGCGATCGTATTTCGCAAAAACTGTTTGAAACTTGATTTCCAGTTGTTCAATTGCTTGTAGTTTATCATCGTAGACAAGTGACGTAATATGAACCCAAAGAAAATAATATAACGGAGTTAAATCTGACGATTTTGGTGACCAATTAATTGGGCTATTAAGTGATATTGTATTTTCATAAAAAGCTTTTTTTAATATATCAATTATAGCGCCCGTTGAGTGGCATGTGGCTTCGTCCTGTTGGAATCACATGATTAATGCTGCGCAATTGAGGTACTAAAAAGTTTCGAATCATGTTTCCGTACCATTCGCCATTGAAAATAATATTCTGACCTTCATCGTTGTGGAAGGCATATTAGCCAATGGCTCCGCCAGCCCATGAAGATCACCAAACTGTAATTATCTGTGGATGAGCTGGTGTTTCGAGAAAAACTTGTGGATTCTTCTCACTTCAAATGCGACAACTCTACTTATTTACCAACCCATTTGACTAGAAATTGGCTTCATGGAAAAATTAAATTTTGAATGGATGAGTTTGACGAATAGAACAATTATTTTGATTAAAACTTTTTACAATTTCAGGGCGTTTTTCTGCTGTAAATCGATACATAATGAAATTTCAAAGGAAACTAAACAAAACGCAATTATCGACTGTTAAATGGGTGCCCAAATAAAACAGTCATGCCAGCTGAAAGTTTTGATATCTTAAAAAGAATACTGTGCTTAATATAAAGGGGGTATCAAAAAGAATATACTTTTTATATTAAAATAAACGGCAACTGTCGGGTTAGGAAGTAAATTGTTTTAAAACACACACATTTTTTTTTATAAATTCTGTAGAGAAATGTCCGCTTTAAGTACATCGGCAGATGTGCACTCCTTTCACAAAAATTTGAACAAGTTTCGCTTTTCTTATCAATGCAGCATCGAATTTGGTCTTTCAGAGCGTCAGTTATTCGTAATCTGTTTACTTAAACCCAGTCTTTCAAATAGCTCTAGAGAACATACACCAGAGACGTTAAATGACAAGAACTAGGCTGCCAATTTATATCAGCAAATCGACAAATTAAGTGACCGAAAAATTTCTCATCCAACAATTAAATTATTTGGTCGGCTCTGTGGGTTGTGGCGCCGTCTTGCTGCAACAACAGATCGCTGATTCCAACATCAACCAAAAGTGGCTACAAAAAAAGGTTGCAACGATTTAATAGCGCAGAGAATACTCGTAGACTTTCAAGAAGAAGTCAACTTTAATTTTTAAGTTATTCCGAAAAAAGTTTCCAATTCGATTATTTTGAAATAAAACGAATCCTAATGAAACATTTTTTTCTGCAAACAAGCATTTTATCTTTCCTTATAATCTGACTTTACATACATTTCTTCCAGGGGTTTCTTCCATTACCTTGTTGCTTTCGAATTATAGGCTTTCTTAGGGATCACTAAATATTTGTTTGTTTTGGTTATAACCTGTTCATTTAACTCAAAGCTGCCTTTAAAGTTCAGCCATTTGCTCAGGCTTTAGGGAAGAAAATAGTAACCATCTTGCACTTGGAAGGCCTCTTTGATTCTAATATAATTATATCCTCGCAAGCGGAAGAGGTTGTCTAGTTGCTACCAACAAATTATGCGCATGACCATCAACAATGCGATTCTATAAGACGTGATATTCAGTTATTCCTTAAGAATGGCACATGTATTTTTGCTGGGTTATTAAGCAAGCAAAGCACTTATTATTAATAAAAAGGAATCATTTTCTTTATGCTGGAGTAGCACTTAGGGATAACCTCTACATATGCAGTGTTTGTGCCAGAATTGGATAAGAGGCGATAGTGTCAAGGGGACAGATGAATTTCATTCTACAAATACCTACGAAAGAGGGTGCTGTATTCTGTTCTTTTAATACATGAAGGTGTTCAGCGACCAGTGTGATGCCCTCGTCATTGGGACAAGTCAACCGCAATTAACATAATCCTGCACTAAAGCAGGTCAGAAAAATTCGACACCATGTTCATAACTGAGTGTGGAGTTGTAGTTTTGTGTTCTTTGTTTTTTTACTCTTAAAATCTCTAAATATTCACCGACATTTTCTTAACCTCAACGCAGCGGTATGAGCCCTTCTGATGAATTCGGAAATTAGGAAAAAATTAAAAATATTTCTGTAGTTAATTTTGTCAGAATTATTGTAAATCTATTTAAATTAAATCTACAATAACTTGAAGAGAAAAAAATCACCGGAAGCTGTCGTATTTTTTTACTTGTTTTTAATGTTCCCCTTCCGCTAAATCCAACATTCCGCAGATCATTCATCTGCTGCACAACCTTCTGGTCCAAGACAATTTTTCATCTTTGGCACAATCAACTAAAAACCTCCGACAACAACAACAACAACAAAAACAGTAATAAAAACCAAATTGTTGTGTTGGCTTTAAAATAACAAGATGAAACAGAATATTATAAATCAATCGATAAATGAACACACACACACACACACACACACACTCACAGACAGCCAACGAGAGATATGAGTGGAGCAAAAAACAAACAAAAAATTCAAACTCTGCATCACATCACCAACAATCAGCCAACGGCCAATGGACGCTGCAGAAGCCAGAGGAAGAGGAGAACAACAAAAAACAAAAAACAACAAACAATATCGACAATGACAAAAATTCAATGATGCAACAAAAATTAATGCAGAATAATGAAAATATTTTGATAAATCGGTTTGTTTTTATGATAAACAAACGAAGGGAAAAAGTCCTGCCAAGGAATATAAAAAAAGAAGGGAAATAAACCTGGAGTTCATCCATATTCAATGTTGTACGTCCTGCGAAAGCAAAAAAAAAAAAATAAAAAATGACAACAGAAATATCAATCATAAATGGGATAAAAATATTTTGTTTTTTCTGTCTAAAGAAAATAACACAACGTCGGTTCGATGGCGGGAGGAGGCACTTCAATTAAGTATTTTTTTTTTTCTTGTTTAACGTTTCACTTGAGGCCTTAAATGAATGGTAAAACAGGACTTATAAATAATAGGCCGCTGCACACGAGGGTGATTGCCTTGGAGGCAGTAATTTTTAGAAGAAACCGGAGATGTTTCGTTTATACATTCCTTGACTCAAAATGTTCTACGACAGAGGATGCTTTACATTCGTCCCTACTGGACTGAGATGCTAAATTTGACCCCTGAAAAAGTTCAGCTCTTTGCCAGCAGGTCTGCAATTTTTTTGCAATAAAAAATTGTAGAAAACTTATTAAGAAAACAGAACAAAAATAATCTGAACTGTCTCATTGGCAGTTTCGTCCTGTTATAAATTCAAAACTCTTAATATCAGGAAACTTAAAACGCTACACTCCTGTTCGTTTGATTAGATCCTTATAAATTATTTTATTTAGCAGTTCATAAAATATGAGGTTTTATAGGGTGTTTTTTTATAGAGTGATATAACTTTGAGTTGGCATCAATGCTTTATTTAACCACCCATTTAGCTCTGACATTTTATTATGGATCGACTTAGACCAGCGCAACGGGTGCAAATTGGCTGTGCGTAATATTTTTATGAAACTGAATTTGAATTTCGCAACGTATTAATTTCAGAAAGACATAAAAAATATCCCTAAGCTTGAGGGAAAGTCAAGATCAATTTTATATATATTTAATTTACACATAGAAGAGCAGAACAGCTGTTTTCGAAAGCCACTACGCTTTCATCAGCAATACTCAAAAGAATTTTAGTTTCTTAAAACTCTTTGATTTTAATTATGTGCTGATTTTCTTTTCCAAAATCTTACTAAACAATTTAAACCAATTGTAGTTCTTGTTATGACTTTGATATTTATTTTACACTTCTCACTTATTAAAGTGAAAGTTTGAAATAAATATCTTTAGTTATTCTAAGAAATGTGGGGTAAAGGTTCCCTGATGATCTGCATTAGCCCCAGTCAAATGCGCTTGGGAACCAGCTAAAACCCCTCAATTGATCACCTTGAATTTTAATATAACTTTTGGGGAAAAAGAATCAGCACTTAAATAAAATTAAAGACTTTTAAAAATATAGCGTTTTAGCTCGATGATCTCAAAAGCATGCAATGGCACGAAAACCCGGTTACTTGTGCGGTTAATATTGGCAAGAAGAGACAGGGGTGGCCTTTACGATTAACCGTTTTCCATATTAAATTAAGTTTCATAGACAAATTTTCGGAAAAATGTCTTAATTGAGAAATACAAGTCAAATATTCCGTAGGGAAAGTCAACATCAGTTTTATATATTCAAATTACACAGAGCAGAGTGCAACAGCTGTTTTCGAAAGACGCTACACTTTCATCTGGTTTATTTGTATTTGCTATCACTGGTTTCTTAAATATTTAATTGTAATTTGTTTTCCATATTTCTTTTTTTGCAGTCATTCAATATCAAGAATTATGTCCTTATAAAGAAAAAAAAAACATGATGGGCATCTAATCAACTGAACGGAAGTGTATAGTCTGTAGCACAGTGTACAGAAATCGTGCATCAAATTTCCTCCACTGCAGTCATAATGAAGTGCTCCGCTGGCGATCTAATAATCTGGTGAGTAGAAAACGAAATTTTTTTTCTCCAATAAAATTCATCTTCAAAATCTCTCCTGATTTCACTATTTCGATAGGAAAAATCAAAAACCATTTGTCAATTATCTCAAACACTGTTACTCTTATTTGAAATATTTCAAATATTTCTTAAAGAATTTTAAAAAAATTCATCAACTTAATTACAATTTGAAATTCGCTACCTGAACGTTTCGCCACTGCAACTCTGCTCTCACCTCAGCAGGAGGAAATTTGTTGCCTTAAAATGTTTGCGGTAAAAATAACAATTTCTGTTATTGTTGCATCTATTAAATGTTCATGTGCTTGTTGTTATTGTAACCATGATATGCGACTTTACATCTGCGTGTGTGTGTGTGTGTGTGTGTGTGTGTGTAAGGACACGTAAAACAAATAAACAAATTGTAACGAATGCTTTATAAAGAAAACAAAAATGCTGTTGTTATTCTTTTAAACGCATGAGTTTGACAACTTTATGTTTTAATAATGACTGAATGAGTGAGTGCGTTCATGGTTTTTTGAACACCGGAGGGCATAATTGAAGGTTTAAATGTTGTTGTAACAACAAAACAAACATGAAATGAAAAAATCTGGTTAAGTCGAGTTTACAGTTTTAATTAAAAGTATTCACACTGATTACACGCCCGTCGTTAAATAGAAGAATAAATTAATCGTTTCGTCTTTAATCTAATACGAGTTGTCGACTTTTAAGGCGAAAAACGACAACCATAATTGAGCTGAATATTCTTTAAAATTTTACCGGCAACTATGGGAAATAGTTAGGAGCTTTTAATAAGATATTGAAAGTAATAATCTAGAGATTTAAAAACTCCGCTGGTGTCAGCAGAAGTAGTGAACACTTCGACTACGATCTTGCGGCCTATTTGAACTCAGTCAGTGTCCGATCTGACGATGACAAATCAATTACAAATTTGCCAAATTTGTAAGCAGGCTGAATATTTATTAAAACGATCTCTTATTTATTAAACACCACTGTAGTGTTTTACAATTTTTATTTTATAATTTATGTGCAAATAATATTTTGTAGCAAATCAGTGTACGAGTGCTGCAACTGCTGTTGTTTTAAGTTTCCAAACTGGCATGAGTTGCTGTCAATCAACGGAACAACAAAATGAAAATATTATTTTACTCACACGTCTATTTGATATGGCGCTTGTTAAATTCCTGCTTAAATTATTTTACTCTACATTTTGTTGAATAAAAATATAAATTTTCAATTGCTCGCAAAGAAAAATATTGCAGTCATATTTGTCTACAATATATCTTGTATTTAATGTAAAAAGATTTATATACCAGGAACAAAGAAAAATCTATATAAATTTACTTACAATTAAAAACTTTAAAGCTTCGGCAACCATATTAAAATTTTTCCTAAGAAAATTCAAGAAAAAAAAAAGTTTTGCTTAAAACAACATGCATAAAAAATCCTGAAAAATCGGACAATAAGAAAAATAATTAAACGGCAACACTGGAATTTAACAAAATTGTTTTACCATCGACTTGATACAAATAGAAACTGTTATCTTATTCATTTAAGCCATCTAACGAATGGCAACAAATAAAAGTGTACATGAGTACCGGTGATGAAAGTGTAGCGGCTTTCGAAAGCTGTTATTCTGGCAGCATGAGCAGCTTTTTGTAAGAAAAAAAGTGAGCCAGAAACACCATAAACATACTACTAAACTCTTTCCTTAAAATAAAATGTCTCCTTTCAGGAAAACATTTTTTAGAGAAGAAAACTCCTTTAAGGAGTTTCATTTCATAACGGCAAAATAAAACTTTTTTTATTTAACCCATTCGATATAGATCGAAATTTTAAAACGAATTTCGATCGATATCAAGTGCCGTAATTTTTCCCCTGAACTTTTAAATTGTCTGTGAAAAATAACTCTTAAATATGAAGTGGAAAGCATTTCTTAAGATCGCCATAGAGCAAGACTATTCGTATATGACGGTACAGACTTCCGCCGATTCTACCATGAACAGCTTTTGAGTTCAAACTATTCCGATAATTGTTATTTACAGTTTCTATTTAAATCTTAAACAAACACATTTTTTCTTTAAAATTAATTCTTGAGAATATCTCGTGTCAATTCAATAATGGTTTTAATTGAATTTATAAAGTTTGAAATAGTTGTTTGACACTTTCATTTTAAAGTGTCAGCCTGCGGATCTTTTTTTGAAATATTGAAATTATTTACTCAGAATGGAAAAGTTGCCATGAGAATTATTAACAAACTAAGTTAAGCAAGAATTAATTATAATTCACTTCGATATAACAAAGAAAGTTAAGAATTAATATTAAAAATATTATAAAAACTATAAATTTGACATTCCAGTAGATGAAATAAAAATAAAAGTGCAGACTAATTCCTATGATTTTTTTAAATAAAATAAAATTTAATTAACACTTAAGTCGCGACTTTAAGCTGCCTAAATTTCTCTAATTCAAAAAAAAAAACCGCTTAATTAGTGCAGCTGCACAATCGCCTACAAAATTATTTTGCTTCATGTTCTCCCCTTAATTGAATTATTTCTTTCAATTCTCAGTTTTTATTAAAACATTTTTTGTCTTTTATAATTCCTTTATCAGATATTTTTACTTTCATTTTATATTCTCCTTTGCCATTATTAAAAGCGTCATGATGTATTTAAAAGCAGCATCAGAATGTATTAAAACGTGCCTAAATTAAGCTTTTTTGTTATCCTTTTTTCTTGACAATATTGTGGTTAACAAAAGTAAAAGGTTTTCCTGTGTAATTTTTAGGGAAATTTTGATGTTTTCCTTGACAACAACAAGAACAATCTTTTTTCCTTTTTATGTTTTTATTTATTTATATTGACACTTAAGAATGAATGGTGTGATTGTTGTGGAATTATCTCCATGAATAAATTATTTTAAAAATGTTTAATTTTTGTAAAGTTTTATTTGTGTCACGCAGCGAGAAAAGAATTTTCAAAAGAAGACATTTGAATATTTAAAAGAACACTTTTGAATAACGTTGGTTTGCGTGGGCACACCAGGATGAATATAAAAATAAATATGCACGAAAACTTTGTCAGCAAATATTTTTAGAATTTTTTTATATTTTTATACACACAGACAAACGCTCAAGTGGTACATATTTTATCGCTGTTTTATTAAAGAAGTAGAAATTGAAAATAATTATGTAGCTGGTCTCCAGTAGAGATTTCACTATGTGAAATCGGGTGTCCATCACCGCTATTGTACCTACTGGAGGACCACACCACTAAAGTCCTTTATACTTGTACGTGTGGGGTTCCACTGCACGGCGTAGTCAGCACTACATCTTGCCTTGGCGTTCGGGACTATCGTAATTTCGGGGTTTCTGCCAAGCCGTTTGCTACAAGGAATACAAAACTCGAGATAGACGAGAGTTTGGAAATCCTTCCCAGCACCAACTTTACTGCCACCACTTCCAAAGCAGCTGTTGATCTCTCAACAGCACATAGAAATTGCTATCATGGGTTGGTTCAAAGTTCCAACATGTCGCAAGCACATGACAAGCAACACTCCTTAATCGACATTTCTACCAGCGGCTTTTGGTAACAAACCACATTCTCCTATTAGAGCTCCAATATCCGGCCACGTAGTTATCCAAAACTAAAGAAGGAACCAAGGACGTTCGCCCAAGTAACACTACTGCGAACATTCACACACGTTAACGTCATCGCTGTGATGATGCCGCTAGCACAAACTCACAGATTTGATTGCTGGCGAACATCATCACTGTACCCTTCTGGTCGGTATAACTTCTGGGACATACCGGAGCCCCGGGTAGCAGTGTCAAGTTACTGGTCAAGACTCTTAGGCCAAACTAATTTAGACTTCTCAACCTCCTATCGGCTTGTGATTTCTCCTCGACTAAACTCAAGAGTCCTTCCACCTGATTTTCTTACTGACAGAACACGACTTTTTGGTTTCTTTTATACACTCCCGTTGCTCGGTAAAATCAGAGATTGTGCATGAATAAATAAGTTCAGAGAGTGTTTAGCAAAAGCAACGTATCCAACTGAATAACTCTCTTTACTGGTCTGCATGTAAACAAAATGTGGATCGCATAACTACTTTGTTTCCAATCCACATTCATTTTATTGAGTACGAAATCGAACGCAGGATCTGAGGCATCGTAGTCTTGCATTCACAACTTCAGCCAACTTATTTCAGTATTTAAAATCAGTTGCTTAACAATTTTCATTGGACTTGTAAAAAATATAAATGCCTGTTCGCCGATGTCAGAAGCTGTCGTTCTATCGAATTTATAACACTTAAAACAAAAATAAATTTTAAAATTTCTTTTCTGTTTTAAATAATATTTATTCGAACGGCGACATCGCCGTATGGGTAAAAGAATGTATAGGATGTTTTTTATAGAGTGATACAAGTTTAAATCATAATAAAACATTTTAATATATTTTTGATATCAATGAGACGTTCTTTATTGAATAGAAAATTTTATGACATTAATGTTTAAATATGATTTGGGTCATGTGGCCGCCACGGCTGGAGCGTACAATACGCAATCTGGAACACCAATTTTCACAAACAGTAACATTCTGACCATCAACGTTTTTAAGGACATATGGGCCAATGACTCCGCCAGTCCATAAAGCGCACCAGAGAGTAATTTTCTATGGATGGCATGGTGTTTCGACAAAAGCTTGTGGATCGTGCTCTCTCCACATGCGTCAATTCTGCTTATTTACGTACCCATTCAACCAAAAATTGGCTTCATCGGAAAATAAAATTTTGAATGGACGAAGCGCACGATAAGTTTGACGAACAGAACCATTATTTTCATTAAAAATTTCCACAATTTCTACACGTTGCTCTGGTTCAAGTCGATCCACAATGAAATTCTAAAGCAAACTAAACAAAAAGCAACTATCAGCTGTTAAATGGGTGCTCAAATAAAGCAGTTATGCCAACTCAACAACTTGTATCACTCTTTAAAAAAACACCCTCTATCTGCCATTTGAGTGGTTTAAAAGGCGGCACAAAAAATGTTGCAGAATTTTGTTTTTGAATAAATTTGTTACTGAGTGGTGGAAATCTCCATTCGACCCTGTATAATTTTTTCAGTCAATTGGAAAATATATCGGCCAAATGGCTGTCATCATCAGTGTTGATACCCGTTTGTGTCCGTTTTATCACGCTTAAGTTTCCGAAATATTTTTAGTGATAAGTTTTTCCTGTCGACTATTGTCCTTTAAGGCTGGAATTGTCTGGAGCTTGTCTTTTTTTTGCTCAGGGGGCAACCCCTACATATGCAGTGCATTGTGCTGGAACTCGGAAAAGAGGGGATAGTGTTAAGAGGACAGATACAAATATAGAAAATTAGTTGTAGCTATTTTTACTTCGTCGGTGAATTTTTTTTGCTACAGATACCGACGAAGGAGGGTTCTGTATTCTGCTCTTTTAGTACACGACGGTGTTAATCGCGGTCGGAATTGTTCAGCGACCAGCCTTCGTCATTGGGACAAGCCGACATTAATTAATAGAATCCTGCATTAATGCAGATCAGAAAAATTCGACACCATTTTTATGTCTGAGTGCGGAGTCGAACTCGCGGCTTAAGGCATCGTAGTCTTGTGTCTTACTACGTCAGCCAGCAGCACAGTGAATGCAAGTTAGCCTCTAAGTAAGAAATCTGAGATGGTTAAATTGGGCGATCTTGCGTGGCATGGAAAAGCTCCAGAGATTAATGTGGCTCCTGTGGTGTGTGTGCGGTTATTTCTTCTTGTTGAATCCACATGTTCACTAAGTCCCGCTCATTCAATTCCGGCAGTAAAAAGTAGCTTATCATGGCCCTCAGCCATCCTCAGTAACAATAACTGTATTGCCAATAGCGTCCTCTAAAAATACAGTCCAATCAGTCCTCCCTCGTGAGTACTGTAACACACGCTCGTTTTGAGTGAATGAATAGCGACTTTTCGTGCATCACACGGGGCTTTCAGAGCCCCAGAAAAGAAGATTTTGTGAATTGACAAAACGGCGGAAATGGAATGCACCTCTTCGTTCTTAATAATTTTCCATTCAAAATCATCCTCTTTAATTATTTCTCACTCTTGCGGCGTATGGCTCTCCACAATTTGTCTGTTTGTATTCTGTATTTGTCTAGTGCCCACCGTTCAAATATGACTGACCGTTTTACGTCATTTGCAAAAGTTATCACATTTTTACAATAACGTGATTAATTTTGCACCACCCTGTTAGCGAAAACACTATTTTATAATAAATTCGAAATAAAAGTCGCAGCGTTAATGCCATCGGCTTGAAATTCCAGCCGAAACGTTATAAATTGAGAAGTAAAAAATACTTATGAAATATAGAACAAATCGCTTTAAACGACTGGACGATATCTGTGGGCTGATGTCTTGCACGGTAACGGAATTATAATCCACTCTGGTTTCCTTTAAAACCCAAAACACCTTAAATTTTTAATTTATAACATGAAATTTTCTAAATTAATAATTAAAGCAAAAAAGTTACAAATAAATTATCAACAGCCTGGAGCTGAAAATTAAAGTTATTTCCGTGTCAGGAACAACATTTAAATTTTTAAGGAACTCGTTTTAGTTGCTTTTTAATAATTAAGCAACTAAATAAAGTCTATAAATAAATAGGAAATTTTTCAGATGGAAAATAAATTATTTGTTGTCCCATTTAAATATTTCTTCCATGTTAATACTGAGTTAATACTACACATCCTTCTGCTGCAATTAGAATCCAGGAAATGTTGGAAATTAATTTCGTTTAAACGAAAAAATAAAAATTATACCGAATAAATGTCACGATTGTCGTGCCGTGTAGTTAATTTTTTTATTATATTCAAAACGTTGTTGCTGTCACATGGATTTGATACTTTTATGTGGTTTCATGACATGAATTAAACAATTTGTTTTCCCATTTGATCCTTTTTTTTTTGCTGTTGTTGTTTGCTTTGGTTTTTCGAAAGGGTTACACATTTTGTTAAAACAATTACCATAAACAGTTTTTGAATTGCTTTTTAATTAAATGTAAACAATAAAACATGAACTTTTTTACACCCTCACAGACACGCACTCATACTGAAACAACTATTTATTGCACAAACACACACACATGCACACAAACTGTTGCAAACACTGTTCGTTGTTAGTTTATTTGGGTGTTTGTGACACGAGTGCGTTTAAGAAATATTAAAATTGGTAAACTTTATATTGTTGTTGCTGTTGTTGTTGTTGTTTTTGTTGCTGTGGGTAACATGTTATTCTCCTCTTGACTATTTTGTTAAAGTTTTTCAATATTTTCATTAAATATTTCAACAAATAAAGCCAACAAAAAGTTCTTCTTGTGTTAATAATTGTTTATTCATGTGCTGGGTTTTATCCAAAAACAAATGGAAACATTGTTTGCAGTACGGCTTAACAGCAAAATGAATAAAAAGAAATTCAATGGAATCGAATAGAATTGGAATTGTGTAGCATTTAACCCAACATGCATGATATTATTTACATTATTTCGATTCATATTTGCTGTTGTATTTTTGTTATGGTCAACCATTTAACAAACTAAACATGAAATGGACAATAATCTAATATTTGAAATATTTTATTTGAGAACGGCTTTCGAAACTAAAAGGGTGGCCACTTGAAGTGGGGCACTTGTTGATTATACGCATCGTTTGTGCAGAAACGAATGCAGTCGATCTGTTTTGTATTATACGGCCACCTCAATGTGGACATTTTATTTATAATTGTTTGTTAAATCAACTAAATATTGTATTACAAACTATTCTTTGCAAATAATTAGTTTTCTATTGTAAATAAAATTGCAATTGAAATGCATGTCCTGGTTATCAACAGTGTTTGCATTTGAACATGTCCAGCAACAAAAACAAAAAACAAAAAACAAACAAACAAACAGAAACAATTTTTCTTTTATTTGCTTTGTTATGCGCAACTATTATTTAGTTATAATTAAAACTTTTGTTGTCTTGAATTATGTGTATGTGTATTTGTATTAACAACACACACACACACTCATTTATGAAGTGGACAAAAGCTTTATGAACATGAAACAGTGCGAATAAAAGGTCGCCCAGTGAAAAGATAATTATGAAAATGACAAATAAAATCATTTCAAATATAGTTTTAATACAGAAAGATATCTGATTTCATAACTTGGGGCAGTTGATAACTAAGAGGTTTCCAGGCATAATAAAATATATTCGACGCCATTCGCTATTCACAACCAGTGGCCATAAATTTTCACATTAAATTTATTTAAAATGCGAAAAACAAAAAACACCCGCCATCGATTGTTTATAATACAAAAATATCTGCGTACATTTTATTTAAAATATATAATTTTTTTGTAAGTTTTTTTATTTAACAACACGCCGGAAAGGCACATAATTGGTCAGTAGGCATGAATTGTCGGCCGCAGTCAATGTTCGATACTTTTTGAAAACCAACGCACGTCGTTGGACAACACAAACAAAGGAAACATCGTCTGTCCATTGCCCGGCAACAATATAATTTTCATATTTAATTTCTTGTACGAGTATAATTTATTTATATTCTTTTTTTTATTTTTATTTAATCCAGTTAAATTATTTAAAAACGAAAACGTTTCAATAAACATAAAGACAACACTCGTTCGAATCGCATGTTAATCTGGGAGCAGTTTTAGTCTATTTAGAATTTGAAAAAACTTCCAGTACAAAATATAAATAGAATTTAGTAGTACCAAAAAGGAGTTAAATTTTGATAAAAACAAAATCTGAAAATCGGTTGATCTTAAAGGTCTTCCCTGTATTTCCGTGGTAATTTTAAACGCAAAACAGTTGTAGCCTGATTTTAGTGGTGTTCCAGGATGTTGAACTCTTTAAGCTAAAACACTATCATCTTAAAACTTTTTAATATTAATTATGTGCTGATTCTTTTTTCCCAAAATGTTACTAAATAATTCAAAGTGATCAATTGAGGGGGTTTTAACTGGTTCCCATTTACATTTCACTGGGGCTAATGCAGATCATCAGGGAACCTTTCCCCAACATTTCTTAGAATAACTAAAGATATTTATTTCAAACTTCCACTTTAATAAGTGAGAAGTCTAAAATAAATATCAAAGTCACAACAAGAACTTACTGATCGCTACTATTTTAATTTTCAAATTAACCGATTCTCCCATGATTAGCGGTGACTGATATTGGTTGCGACTACTGTGAATTAATCGAGAACACTATTTGATCAGATATATAATTTCGAATTTTAACAAAAAATAATAATAACTGTTTTTATTCACGATATCTTATAAAGCGATTAACCGATTTCGATCCGGTTTGCTTTCTCCGTCGCGATTTTTAAATGTCACGAGCTGGTGGATTTGTGAAGCCGTTAAAAGCAATTAAAAAATTATATTTTGTTGGGGAACAAATCGCAGCATTTTATATCGATTGAAATTTTCATTTCAATTGTATTAAAATTTCGACCGATATCGAATGCAATAATTCAGCCCCAGGGTATTTATAAACTTTTTTTATGTTATTATTATTATTATTATTATTATTATTATTATTATTATTATCATTATTATTATTATTTCTATTATTATTATTATTATTGGTTTTTTTTGAGATGTCTGGAAGTCTACCAGATCAAATCGTATAAAAATCACAGGAAATCTAAGCCCAGGATCGAAATTTATATGTTGTGTGCTTAAAAAACTTCTTTGAATAACAAACACCTCTGATCAAGCCCATTTAAATTACATGGTATGAGCAAAGATTTTCGGCAGAAATGAGAATTTGATCGAGTGGGATCCCACCCTATTAAATTCTGAGTAGACTTCAACCACAGTTTTCAAGAGTTTCCAACATCTCATCTTATGTGACCATTTTCATAAACCAATATAAAAAATCACATTATAATAAGTGTTTGGGAACTTATACTCCTTCATGAATTGTTATAAAAATAGTAGTTCAGTGGAAAATAATGGAAGTCCATTAAAGAACAAAAAATAAATTCAATATGTAATTGTTTTTGTAAAATTTTAGGAAAAAAGAATTAGCACGATATAAAAAAAATAGGTTTAAATCCTTAACATATAAACAAAATTCTATTTCTAATATATATAATATTAGAAATTTCAAATTGATTTAAAAAGGGTTTTGAAATTCAATTTAATAGATATTTCTCAATTCATCTTTAACTTCATTTAGTCGTAAAAGTGCTATTGATTTTTCACTAACAAATTCTTAAAATAATGAATAAAAATGTGTTTTAATATATTCAAGTGAAATAATTGATTAAAAACTGTTAATAATCGATTAATGAATTTATTGAAAATTGCTAACAAGCGTTTAATGTTTGATTAAATCACAACCCCGTTTAATGAACCGAGTGATTAACAGAATTAAAGAAAATCCCGATTAATAAACACCAACATTCGTCTTAATATTCTCCACACAAGCAAAACATGCGTATACGTGATATTTGCTGCTGCTGTTAAAAAAATATTCCTCATACGTCATGGGTACATGCACTTGCTAATTTCATCCCTAAAGTATGCTCTCGATTTTAGCACACCAATAACAAGAGAAACAACAACAGTAAATGAGTGTATTTTGTTGGGGATTTGCCAAACAGAGAAAGAAATTCATAATTTTAGAGCAACAACAAATTTTAATTGGATTTTTGTTATTAATTTAGAGTCGATGTATGTGTGTGTGTGTGCGTGTGTTTTTGTGTAGCACAGATAATGCACATGTTTTGTCTATAAAATTTGTGACTCTGCCGGCAAGTGAACGTTTATGAAATCCATCTATTTATTAAACGTTGTCACACAGAGACTCGGTAGCGTGATTGTATTGGTTTCGATTGCTTGCAAGCAATTTTGAATGGTAGAGGGTTATGAGTTGCCAATTAAATTCATACTTCTTTAAAGTGATTGGATTTGATAAATAAACTGATTTATTTTTGTTATTGTATTCCTTCTGCCGATTACTGGTGATAAAAGTCTGTACTAACAGTGAGTAATTTTTAAAACAAACAAGATTATATGACTTCAATGCGTGCTGCAGCTTGTAAATAAATAGGACAATGTCGCAGCAAAGGCGTTGATATTTGGCTGGCAAAACCATGTTTTCTATACCACAACAGTTTGCAACGACTTTTTGCTGAACCCAGGATAATTTTACTTGATCATATATATTTTTTTATTTCTAATACCTGGAACTATATGGAACTTTCTGCCTCGTAACTAAAAAAAGTGTCACTCAATTTTTAATATATTTCAATCTCAATATCAAACCATAAAAGTCATATGGAAATTATGAAGAAATAAATTTCTAAAAACTCTAGAGCAGGTTAACCATGATTGTAAAATAATTGAAAACAAGTCCTTTACCAACCTGCCTCTGTGGAAAAGCTTAGCAACAAAATAATTTCAAAAAGGTCTGGCCTAGCATGAGTTCATAGATGCCACGTACATTTTAAAATAGAATTGATAAATTTTGTTTCTCCAGTAGTTGAGGTTAAGAAAATAAAGTTTCTGTTTTGCTCACAAAAATATTTAATATTTCAGATTTTATTAAAATTGCTTAGCTGTGAAGCAAACTAATTAATAACAGTCTTATTGATTTATTTGCGCGAGTCATAATTAACATCAGTTTCCCAAAAGAAACAACTTTAATTTATTCTGTTTCATAAAGCAATATTTTCTGCTGAAATATCATTTATTATATTTCATTTTTTCATTTATATAATAAAATGAAAAAAAAAAAATAAAATAAAACATGTATAAATATTTTATTTGACTGCTGTTGTATTGAAAGTCTTGCGGCAAGTTATTCAATTTATTAAAAGAACACCACCAGAGGCAGTGAACGAAGTGGCAACAAAATGTTGCAAACAAAGCATCATTTGTCTTTTGCAAAAAATATGGGTTGGCCAATGGATGTACATTTTATATTTATTTATTTTGTTCTTTTTCTCTTCCTCTTTTTTTCCAGTTCTCTGTATTTATTTTATTATTTTTGTGTAATAGTTTCGTTGCTTTACTGCTGTTTAAGTTGAGTTTTTTTGTTTGTGCTGCAGCTGAATAAATGCTGAAAATATTACTTGTGTTGCATTAAATTTCCTTCCACTTTGTGTTTTACTTTTGCAACAATTTTTTGTTTTCTTCCTTCTTTGCTTCAGTTCTTTATCATGAAATTTCATCTGGGTCCTTTTTTGTGTTGTTATCGATATAAAATAAAAATTAAAGTTGTGGTACTTCTGCTGCAACATCAATAAAGTGTTTCGTTTGGAAGCAAAAAAGGAAATCAACAAAATTTCTTTTCTCTTCTTAATATCGTAGTGCTCTGCTACGAGTTTTTGCTGAATATTTCAGCATATTGAGTGCTAGGAAAGCTCCATGGTTACATATTGCAGATGGGCAAAAAAATGTTTGAGAAAAAAATATATGAAAAACTAAAATACGAAACACTTGAACGTTATTGAAAACTTTATTTCTCCTTATATTTCATTTATTTATGCATCCATTATCGTTACAATAAAGTATTTTTATTAAATGATGCTTTTGTTTTTGTTGTTGCTTGAAAAAAAAAGACAAAGCATTTTCTGAATAAGACACTAAAACATCAAATTAGCAAGAAATTTATATGGAATTAATATCTACTGCAGCGAAACTGCTGGTACAAAGACTTTTATTTAATTTAATGCATCAGAAAAAAAATTTATTAAGAGAAAAAAATTAAACTGCTTTTGCAAATAAGGATTTGTGGAAAGTTGAAAGCATTTGAGATCAAACAATTTGTGCAAGACAAAACTTTTGGCTGAACATGAGTCTTCCTTGAGAAGATCCTGAAGCTGCTGGCATTTAAAATGTTAAACTATTAAAGCAAAGCGGTGTTTCTATGGGTCGCTCTAGGATCCTTTGGCTGCTGTCCCATATGGCCGTCCACCCCATGAATATTCGTGCTAAAGACGAAGAACCCCTGTTGTAAAATGTCCACTAGAATTCGATCGTATTGGGGGATTTCACCGGACATTGCAAATGTCCGACCAGGTAAATGAATTTATGGTTATAACCGACTGTGTATCACAGACACCAGAAAAAATGTCCCGTGTGGACTAATCCAGCGAACAGACACTTGGGTGGCGCAAAAAACCAAAAATTTTTCTTTGAGTCTCGGGTAAACAAATTTTAGTTCTTGATGTTTCTAAAATTTCCTCCACAGGACAGCTGGAAAAAAAATTTTAAAAATCGCTTCAAATTTTTACAGATTTCAAAACCTGAAATTTTTTATTGCAGTAAGTTTTTATAGATGAAAAAATTTGAAGTTTCTAAAAATTATAAAAAATATGCCCGACCTTTGGGAATAAAAATTTTGAAATATAATTTTCAGAGACATATAATATTTTATGTCGATTTCTTTTCTAAAAAATAATGCAACATTTTTCACAATTTTTAACAGAAAATGCCAACATTTTACCATTTCAAAATAAGGAATTTATTAGAAGTGGATCCAATATTTTTCACGAAAAACAATTTCTGTTTTAAAACTCCGCCACTTTTTAGAAAATAAGTGGAAAAATGTTACATGTTTTCTGGAAAAGAAAACGCCATAAATCTATAAAAAAAAACTTTTAATAAAAAAACTGTGTTTAATATTATGAACGGCCTTTCAAAATTCAATTTTAGAATTCAAACTTTCAGAAGCATCATATTTTTTCTATTAAATTATACTGTAACGAGACAAAATAATTAATAAAAATTCGGTTGTTGGCGTTTTTAAAATCGTTATTTAAACCCTTGCAACCACCTCCGATAAATTTTCCTGGGCTGTTCTTAAAACATTTAAAGCAAAAATATTAATACCGGAGACTAAAAGAAAGTTTTTAGTTTCTGTGATCTACCCAATAAACTTCCATGTAATTGGGCTGCCGCGTATATGAATCGAAGGGGAAATAATGGGCAAAAAAAAAATTAATTGAGACCGAAGTTTATTTCCGCCTGTTTGACTTCAATACAGTATTAGACGATCGTGTGAGTTGCTGTCCTTTTTCGCCGATGCTGTACAAAAAATACCCTGTCGAATTAAACAACAAAATGACCACAACAGCTTCTCTGTCTGCTCATATTTCTCCATCTCTTCTTTCAATACTTTCGGCTGCTTTTATAATTCCAGGCACAATAAATTGCAGGAGTAGAATTCGTCCTTTTTTGCCGTTTTATGTAAAAAAAAATTGTTTTCTAGTGAAAGAAGACAGAGTAACAAAACAGAACATTAACGATCCATATCATACGATGAAAAAGGCAATTCAGTAGACTTAAAGTAGGGCAGCTCTGCAAGTAAGACCACAAAGCTTAAGACACCAACATGTACTCTACACTCGGTCGTTTTTATGGTACCAAATTTTTCTGATCTGCTTGAGTGCATGATTTTTTAATTGTTTCAACGACGAAGTCAAAGCATAATCGACAACGATTGGCACCATCAGGTACCAAACAGCAGAATACACCACGTGAAGGGGGAAGTGAAATGCCCACAACAAATTCATATATAAATCTTTCTTAAGCTGCCCTCTCAGCACTATATTCTCCAGTCTAGTTCCAACCCAATACGATACGCATGTAGGGGTCATTCTGTGAGTGCTGATCGTACTAAATAAAAAGTACAACCCGGATAAAAAATGGTCAACATTTTGAAAGGACACTCTAAAAAGATTTTTTTTCGCTTACACTCAGCCGAGATCCTGATTATTTTTAGGATAGTACTTTAACCACCTTCGAGGTTTCGGCTAAAACAGATAATGGGACCATATTATAGTTGGATTCCGTAATATCAAATGGGAGTGCATATTATGCATTGTTTTATTGGCTTAGGATCACGTCCTTTATGTCTGCTTAAAGCTCCTGTCATCAACGTGATACAATATCACTTACAAACCAGTATTAAACCATGTTTTTGTAGCTGAACGTAATCGACAACGATTGGCACCATCAGGTACTAAAGAGCAGAATACAGCACGTGAAGGGGCAAGTAAACTGCCCTTAACAAATTCATATTTAAATCTTTCTTAAGCTGCCCTCTCAGCTCTATATTCTTCTTTCTAGTTCCAGCCCAATACGAGACGTATGTAGGGGTCATTCTCTGAGTGCTGGTCGTACTAAATAAAAAGTACAACCCGGATAAAAAACGGTCAAAATTTTCAAAGGACACTCTAATATAAAAAGGTATACAGACTGTTTAGAAATTCCTTTTTTCACTGCGTAGCCGAGATCCTGATCATTTTGAGCATAATACTTTATAGCTTCGGCTAGAATAGATTATTGGACTATATTAAGGATACGGAGTTTCTGAAAAGTTTCCATACTTTCAAATGGGGTTGCATAATATGCATGATTTTGTTGGGTTAAGATCACGTCCTTTATATGGCCTTAAAGGTCCTGTCATGAACGTAAACCAAACACACTTAGAAACCAGTATTAAACCACGTTTTTATAAAAATAAAACCGATCACAATATGTTTGCATATAATATTATGACTTCTATTGTTGGTGTCGAATCGTGACAGAAGGATATAAAATTCATTTTGTTCTCCATATTAAGAATATTTCAAACATTTTGCATCAACATAAGCATTAGCGTGACTTGTTAACAACATATCACACATCAATACAATTCGTATTTGACTATTTTGTTGCCAAAAACAATTTCCACTTTATTCCCTTAAGGGAATAAACAACTTTCTGTTTGACCTAAAACTTTAAAAGTTGTTCCATACAAATGGAGTTGTTGTCAAATTGTTTAAAGGCGAAAACTAAACAATAAAACAAGTGGATTAGCAAAACTCAAAACTCAGAACTCATAAATGATTGGTTTCGCTGCCAACACTTTCAGCCAAGTGTTGCAATTGCAAAACTGCTTCCAAGTGTAAAGTTTTTGTGGGAAAACATATTGTATTTAGAACTAAAAGGAAAGCAGAACAAGAAGGCAAAAAAGCATAATAATAACGCAGACAGCCAACAAACGCTACAACAACTGAAGGAAGCCAGCCATTCCACCACACACACACACTCATACACACTCGCACACAAAATAGTATTGACAAGTAAATGTTACGAAAATAAATTGTTTCTGTCTAAACGAAATTATCAAGTGCTTTTGGACTACTGCTTTTAGTTAAAATGAAATTTAGTTGCGAAATACTCAATCGCATGATTAAAGAGTTTTCTTTAACGGGCTCTATGCACTGTGGGACATTTCGCTAGATGTTAATGAAAAATCTATGAATATTTTAAACGCTTTTTGTGTTAGACAAAGGAAACACCAGGCTTCTGATAAACGTTTTACCTTTAGAAAGTGGGTGGTGGTTGAGCTCAAGAGTTTGGATTTTTTTTATATTAATTTTGAAATTTAAGACATAATTCGGTTGTATTAAAAATTATAATTTTTGTACTTGACTCTCGACTTCAAATTCTAGGGATTAGGAAAAAATTTCAAACAGTATACGATTCACCCTGCCAAGTGTTTTTAAATTGGAAAAACTAAAACAGAAACTTTAATCAATGAAATTAAAAGATGTTTTCTTTTCTGGAAAACATGCAACCCTTTTTCACTTCTTTTCTAAAAAGTGGCAGTTCGGAGGAGTTTAAAAACATAATTTATTTAAAAGAAAAGATTCCAATATATTATTTATCTTCAAATGACAGAATGTTGCCCTTTTTCAATAAAAAGTGTAAAAACTTTTGCATTTCTTTGTAGAAAGGGAATAAAACAATTTTTGTCATTTACACTTTTGCAATGGGTGTACAAAATCTTTTGGAAATGGTACTTAATGAAAAGAGTGGTGTTTCAAAAAAGTACTTTTAAAAAGAAATAAAAGACACTTTTTGGGAAAAGTACTAAAAAGTGTTTCAGAGAAAAGTTTTTAGTAAAGAAATGAATTTATTGAAAAACGTTTCTTTAATAATATACTTCTTTAAAAAAAAAATAAATTTATAATTTAAAAAGTGATTTCTTAAAAAGTGTTGTTTGGAAAAATAACGAGTCCCAACAATTATTAAATAATATCATAAGAAAATTAAAAAGGAAAAGTGATCAGTGAGTTCTTGTTATGACTTCGATTTTTTCCAATCAACCGACAAAATTGTACAGGTTCTTTCAAAGGCTTCCAAGACTTAAAAAAATGGATGATTAAATTTCTAGGCTAGTTGAGCTCAATTTCTTATTGTGTTGCTGCTACGAAAATGCAAAATTTTCAAAACTCGGGAAGTTATTGGTTTTACAGCGTATCGAAAAAAAGTTAGTTCTCATCAGATATCGACATCTTGAGGTCTACAAAACTTTCCCGACTAATTATGACAGCCCGTCACTATGTCTGTATGGATATGTGTGTGTGTGTGAACGGCTAAGCCAAATTAAGCCAAACTGGAAGTTGCAAAAAAATTTCTAGAACTTGGAATTTCTGCGAAGGTATCGGTTTTATTAAGTTTTGAAATATTAAAAGGTTCTCATTCGATGTAGATTTTTTTAGAGTCATAAAAAGGTACCTTCACTAATTCTGAGAGCCTGTCATTAGGTGCGTGTGTGTGTGTGAGTGGCTGTATAGGTATGAGTATGTGACCCGCTTAGGGCTTCGTAATCAAATCACACCACTTCTCACTTATTAAAGTGGAAGTTTGAAATAAATATCTTTAGTTATTTTAAGAAATGTTGGGTAGAGGTTCCCTCATGATCTGCATTAGCCCCAGTGAAATGCGCCTGGGAACTAGCTAAAACCCCTCAATTGATCACTTTTAATTTTTTAGTAAGATTTTGAGAAAAAAGAATCGGCACATAATTAAAATTAAAGGTTAAAAAAACAACAATTCCCCAAAATATGCATTAGTTTGAAAAATAACTATATTTTTAATAATAAAAAGAATAAGTTTTTGTCAAAGAGCAGTAGAATGAAAACTTGCGCACATCAAAATAAGTTTGTCAAAAAGTCTCACACAACTTCCTATAATTCGCTCTAGATTAGGATCGTTTAGTAACACTTTCTAAAAAATTTATTTAGAATTTTCCTAAGATGTTTGAAAGTGTACCCTCTCCTTTGCATTTCTTTGATTTCTTGATAGTTTTTAAGTTGCCTGTCTGCCTCTGCATGTTTTAATTTTGGCTAAGAAGTGTTTTAATTATTGTTCTGTGGCTTAAATAATCTGTTTATACAATTTGCTGGGTTACTTACAGTTCTGTGTGAAAGTGTACATAAGCGTTACTATTTATGCACTTGCAGTGGCTAAAACTACAAGTTAAATAAAGAACTCGAGAAATGAAATGAATGAGGAACAAATTAAAGTTTGCAAAGAAGTTGAGGCGTGAAAATTCAACGCAGTTGTGTAATTTTAGCAGAAAATAAAAGAAAATCAACATGAAAAAGAAAATATGAAAAGGAAAACCAAATAAAATGTTGCACATAATGAAAGACTTGCAACTTTAAGCACGTACTCGCATAAAATAAGGGTGCACCCTTAATGGAAGAAATTCCAAAATCTGCGAAAATACGGGCCTTAAATTTGCTCTCGTGTGCCAGTGGATTAATGGAAATATTTTTGAGATATAGAATATTTTCCTTGTGGCAGTTGCAATATAATTTTATGAGTCAATGGAGGATAACAGTTGACATAATTAAGTTTGTTGCTACTGGTCCTGTTGTGGTGTCCTTAATACCACTCCCAGCTACTGTTTCATAAAAAGTGACAATACAACTACTTTGGAGAAGCAAATCAAAAATAATGCATCTGCTGATGTTACACTGGTCGAGGAATTTCTTATAGACTTTTCTTCTAGTCCTTTTTTCACCAGCCAGGATATTTTTGTACCCCTCCCATTTTACCCAGTCATAGGACACACCCCCAATATTACCCGCTGAGTAGAGATAAATTATACTGATCCTTTAGGTTTGAGAATTTAAGAAAATATTATTTCGAAATAAAATGGTGAATGAATCGGCAGCAGCTGCAGTATTTTCCACTATATAAAGGGTGTTTTTTATAGAGTGATACAAGTTGAAATCATAATAAAACATAGTAATATATATTTGATATCAATGAAACGGTCTTTATTGGATAGAAAATTTTATGACATTAAAGCTTAAATATGATTTCCGCCATGTGGCCGCCACGGCTGGCGCGTACAAGGCGCAATCTGGAACAACAATTTTCGCTAACAGTAACATTCTGACCATCATCGTTTTTGAAAACGTACTGACCAATGACTCCGCCAGCCCATAAAGCGCACCAGACAATAATTTTCTGTGGATGTCATGGTGTTTCGACAAAAGCTTGTGGATTCTCCCCACTCCAAATGCGACAATTCTGTTTATTTACGTACCCATTCAGCCAAAAATGGGCTTCAACGGAAGATAAAATTTGGAACGGACGCACGGTAAGTTTGACTAACAGAACCATTATTTTGATTAAAAATTTCCACAATTCACACGCGTTGCTCTGGTGAAAGTCGATCCATAATGAAATGTCAAAGCAAACTAAACAAAAAGCAACTATCAGCTGTTAAATGGGTGGTCAAATAAAACAGTCATGCCAACTCAAAGTTGTATCACTGTATAAAAAACACCCTATGTAATCGTGAATATTTCTTAGTTAACCGACTAAAAGTAGTCAATGGCAGGGGGCACCTTTTTTTTGATGAAACAGAATGAGTTCTGTTTTCAAAAGCAGCGGTTAAATAACAAAATTGTTACTCACGTTTTGCTAAACTTTTATTATATTTTTCTTTTATAAACTTAATAGAACAATAACAAGACATACACAAACTTTATTTGTTGCAGTTGCCGTTGCTGCTGTAGCTATTGTTGTTGTTGTGTGTATTTGCTGGCAAATGTGTAGCTGGTGGACGGATGAATTGCATAAAGTATGAGTTGCAGTGTGTGATTGTGGGTGCAAAATAAAAAGTTCATCGTTTAGTTTCGTTGAAACGAAATCACGTAGTTGTTGTTTGTGGCTGATTGTGTATAACCGAGTTGCTGAACAACTCACATTGTCTTCTGAAAGGGGATTGACTCACTTGCAACAGTTGGAAAATATTTCTGAAATTAAATTATAAGAAATCCAGTTGACGGTCTCGGCTCACCACAAGGCTAAAGTGGACCAGATTCTTTGAAATTTTTCGGGTGAGTAGTTTTTAAAATATTTTCTTTTTAGTTTGAAATAAATTTTACAGTATGAAGCTTCTGTGAGAAACATATAAAAAATTTTGGAATTTGTCAAATTTGTTTTTGTTCTCAAATACCTGCTGCATATTCGTTGTTAACCCTCGTTTGCGCGCTTAGTTATCAGGGGCCTTTGGCTTTTTCAATTAAAAGCTTTTCATTGAAACTTTTTGAGAGTTTTTCCGATCTGCATAAATAATTACAAACAAATAATAAATTATATTGTGAGTTAAGAAAACAGAAATTGAAGTATTATAAAATATTCACGTATTTATTTCGAACTTAATTTACAAATGAGTGGTTTTTTAGGAACTTCCGTTTAAAAGTTTTTAATTTGAATTTCTGGCTGATTCCTTTTTCCCAAAATCTTATTTAAAAGACTCATTAATTAATTTAATTAAAATTAATAGGCCATAATTTGTATCGTATATTGAAATCAGAAGGACATGATAAAAATTCCCCTGCGCATGAAAAATTCACCACCATTTAAAATTTTCATGTCATACTGCAGAGCAGATTAGCTGTTTTCAAAAGCCGCTACACTTTCATCATCGTTACTCTTGCACATTTTTGCTTACCACCGTTTATTTGGCGTCTTTGTTGAATGTGATAACAATTTCAACGAAATATAATCCGAGAATTGCATCGAATCGAAAGCCTGTGTTGCCGTTTTGCTCATCTTCTAAACATCAGAATATTTGAATTTTTGTTCAAAGTTTTGTAACTTAAATTTTTTAGTGTTCGCAAGACATGATGAATAATGTAAGAATTAATGGAGAAATTAGCACGCAATTAAATTTTCAATTCGCACCGGAAAGTAGAACAGCATAATTTTCGAATGCCGCTACTTTTTTCATCAATATTCATGCGTACTTGTTTATTATCACTTTTTAAATGCAGGCTTATTTCAATTGGGTATCATTTTCCCTACAAGTGTCCTTCAATTAATTAATCCTTTGGGACTTATGGTTGTTTTCTTTAAAAAATCAATTATGGCACGAGCTGTTTCACATGTTGCGAGGTGTTGCTGAAGCAACAGCACCTGCTCAACATGGTTGTTCAGCTGAGGAATGAAAAAGCCAGAAATCATGGCTGACCTTTATGGCTGACGTTTATGAAGAAGTATGGACCTCTGACTCCTTCATCAGGTCTTAAAGCATCCCAAAATATGGCATTTTTGCTTATCCGTTATTATCTATTCAACCAAAAATCAATTTCTTCGACAAACAAAAGCAGCGTATGGAAATCAGGATCAATGGCAGTCTTGTTTGAGACCCATTCACCGAATCTAGTTTTCTTGCACTCATTATAAATTGGAAACACGCCAACTCAGATCTTTCCGAGAGACCCTCCGTATACTGGATGGACAAATATCGAATTCCTATACACGATGGCGCGTAGACTGATTCGGTCGGGTCTTTCTTTGGTGGAGGATTATGCTGACCGTAAAATGAACGTAGAGCTCGACACGTTTCTCGAACAGAACCATGAAATTAAAAATAAATTTTCACAATTTGGAAGCGATAATCAGGCGTCAGTCTCTATCCTTAATGAAATGCCAAACCAAACTAACCACAAGTCACTTGATGGTCCAAAAAGTTTTACCAGCATAATATTTCATGATTCTGTAAAAAATATCCTGGTGTTCCTTCATAAATCCTTATCTTATTAATCATGTCCCACGAACACTAGCCTACTAAATAAAATTAAATTTAAAAGTGTTACAGCTCCTTCTGTTTAAAGGAGTATTACTGCCAATGCCGACAACGACCATGAAAATATGTTGTATTTTTTTGACATAAATCGATGTTTAAGTCTGGCAAATATTTTCTGCGTTTATCAGTGGACTTAAGGTGTGGTCAGATATGGACAAATAGTTGCCTAAAAAAAGCGTCAAGTGTTCAGGGAGTTAAATAGATTCCGCGCTAACGACTGTTCGTTATGAATGAAATTGTTTTATTTCTTCACATATATAAATATAGTGGTTACTCTTTTTAGGGCAAATATTTGCCAGGTGTGACCGCTTCTTAATTTGGAGTATTGAATTCCACAGCGATTAAAAATGCAGTCAAAAGTCTGTCCTTAAAATTAATCCCTCCTGTGCCTCCACATACCACAACGCTTTAATAAAATATTTACTGCCTTTTTATCGCTGTCATAAAGGGTAAATAAAAAGGCTTCTAGCGTTATTAAAATCAATATATTTTAAATATGATAAATCCCTTTTAGGCTTTAATATTAAATATTTAAAACACAAAAAATTATAAATAATCCAACTTCCAACAGTTCGTTGTTTAACTTAAACGTTTGGAAGAACTCTGAGCAACTTTCCCATATTCAAAAGCGGTTAACCCCTTATTTTTCATCCAAAACAAAGTTAAATTATATGACACACACACACACACACTCGACTGCGTTTCATATATATATGACTGCCGTATTGTGTATCACAATAAATATCATTTCAATACAACACCAAAATGGAACTAAATAAATACATAAATGCATTTGTAAATATATCATGTGTACAATTATAGACATACACGTGACGCACACATACACACATGTGTGTGTGTGTGTGTGTTGAAGATATAAGTCGTAAGTGTTTTGCACAGAGTATCTGTAGAACAATCCCTGGAACAAATGCTTTGCTTGTTCCTTGTCAATATTTGAGAAGAGGGCGTTTCTTGAAATTGTCAAGAACGAACATTTGCTTGCTCTCCCCCACTCCTCTCTCTCTCTCTCTCTCTCTCTCTCTCTCTTTCACTCTCTTTTGCTGCGTTCGCTTGTATTTCCTTTGTAAAACAAGTTGAAAACTTTAAACTCAACTTAAAGCATAAATATTTTAGAGAATTTAAATAAAAATCTAAAGACGAGGCATTTGTAAAGTTAAACACGCCTTTTTTTCAAATTGAATAAATAGGAAAACAATTTTATTTATTTGGTTTTTGTATTAAATGAATAGCATATTGGAGAGCTAAAGGGCAAGTTAAGCATAAATTTTGTAAAGGAAATAAAGAATATTTTTTTGTTAAATATATTGAACACGAAATTGAACAGACACTGCATTTGAAATATATCGAGTATCTTTTAGGAAACAAGTAGAAATTCAAAATATTTTTATACGAAATACCAGCGAAGTTAAGCTGGTATTTTCTTAATTATCTCTCCTTTTGTATCGTGCTTCTACGCGTATGCTTAATATTATTAATAGTATTACTCATACGTCACATTGTACTCGTAAAAGGTTTTTCTTATCTTCTCTTAATTTGCTAGTATTTTTGCACGCTTTAGAAACACGTGAACTAAAAAATAAAAAAATAAATATAAAAAACTGAAAAACACGATTTTTTTAGAAAACCGAAATAAAAAGTTTAAAATTAACTTAAATTTTAAATAAACTCAAAACAATATTGAATCAAAATACAAGTATTATTTTGCGCCTTATTTTTCATATATCAAATTCCAGACATTTTTAACTTCCCGCTAGGAAAATATAAAATTTGTAAAAATCACGCTGTTTTAAAAAAAAAGTCTAGTTCTCAACAGATCTCTATGTTAAGAGGTTCGTGAAAGCTTCCCTCACTAATTCTGACTGTCCATCACTATCTTTGTATGTATGTGGGCATGTGTATGTGTGTGTGTGTTTGTACGTGTGTATGTTTGCCAGTATGTTCCTGTTTATAACTTTTGAACGCCTGAACTGAATCAAACCAGACGAACAGTATTCTGAAAAGCGTTCCCGAACTTAGATTTCCTGTGAATGACCTTAGAAGCCTCAAGAGAAGAAAATTTTCTAAAACCAACAAAATAAGAATAATAATAATAATAGGTCGAAAAATATAAATTCACACATTTAGAACCAGTATATTTAAAGATATTTCGAAAAAAACTTAAAAAAGAATTTTTTTAATTGTTTTCTTTTTCGAATAACTTTTAAACCGCTTCAGCGATCGATTCCACAAACTAATCACCTCTTGATTTTCCAAAATCACGTCGATCACCGGGTCAAAATTGGTTAATCCGTTCGTGATTTATCGTGAACACGGTTGCCACTCTAAATTTTTCTTCGGGACCAAAATCCATAAAAAAAAGAACCAAAATAAAAAAAGAGAACCAATTTTTTAAATTTTATTTGCATACCAGCATAATACAATACTTTTTACACTGAAGTCAAGTTGTCAATTTCTGACTTGTAAACAAAACTAACAATCGATCAGTGTTGCCAATATAGCTTTTTTATTTACTACTGTGGGTAGGTAATAATCGATTACTATCAAGTGTTGTAAACGAATCAAATCTTTTACTTTATGTGAAGAGCAATAATTTTCGTAAAAACATTTTTACAGGCATGATAAAACTTAAAAAAAAAATGAACCAGCGAACCAAACGTAAAAAAACAACAATTTTTGGCTCAATTGTACCACAGTGGCAACTGTGATCGTGAACAATAAAATTCGAAAAAAGTGATTTGGTTTGGAAACCCTCGAAATGATTTTTCTCATCTGTTAGAGTTATCGATTCGATCGAAAACTACGTCGAGCATTGCTAAATATGGTTGAATCGGTTAAGATTTTATTACGAAGATGACCTTTGAAGCCAACCGTTTTTCATATTTTGTCTTGGACTAGCAGCAACGACATGACCTCTACATAAGCACTGCATTCTGCGAGAACTAGAAAGAAGAGGATGATGTTGAGAGGACGGATGAAGACAGATAAGAAAATTTGTTGTGTTTTATTTTGAAGCCTTTCTTCGAGTGTGAATTATTTGGTTTGCTGTCGGTATTGCTCAGCGATCAGAGCTGTGCCTTCGTTACTGAGGCAAACCGACAGAAATTAAAGAATCCTGCACTAAGTTCAGATCAGAAAAGTTTCACTCCATATTAATGAATGACTGCGGAGTTACAAGTCGGGACCGAAGGCATCGTATAGTCTGGTGTTCACTACTTCAGCCAACAACAACTCTTCAAGTTAGTGAATACAAAATTTTTGTAAGTGTAAATAATATTTGACGGTCGTTTACATTTGATATTGTCCAGATGTACAAGAAAATATAAAATACCGAATTACCACCACCTTCAACATTCATGGAACGGATACCAGAGGAAATTTCAAAACAAACTTCTTAGTAAAAATTTAATAATAATTCTTAGCTGAAATATAATAATTATTATGATAAATATTATTATAATAATAATTGCGAAGAGCTGAATTGATATCTACAAAATTGTATCCATATACTGGAGTGGATCCATCGCTTCTCGCAAGGCCTCGAATAAACAAAATTTTTATGTATCAAAATATTTTTAAAGTCTGTCATTTACATGACTTTGAACAGCATAGAAAAATGCTTGAATTCACTACAATTTTGTTGTATTTCTAAGACAAACAATTGACAATATAAATATAAAAAGAAATAATAATCAAAATAAATAGAATATAAAAGGCAGTGTAATATTTCCCATCCCTGAAACTGATAAATCCCCTTATATTTCAAAAGCCTTTATAATTTCAATTTCAAATTTATATTTTCTTCTGGTTGTTTTCTAATCCTTTTTGTCACATTTTTCCCAAGAGCAGTATGAAAAAAGTGTTGCCCATGTGGGGTTTCACAGTCACAGGTGCGCATAAGCAAGTAGCTCTTCTTTATATGCAATCACCATACGAGAATTGTATCATCTTTCTTGCACGCAATTTAATTATATAATAAAATTTTAAATTTCTATAAATTAGTTTGAAAGAACTCTCTTCTTTTAATAGATTTTATTCATGAATTGTAGTTTCCAAATTTTCTTTCTTTTAAATCCCCCAAAAATAGTATATTATGTTATAAGATTTTTGCTACTTATTTCTCAAACCCAAAACAATTTAAAGTTGTATTTTTTATCAAAATTGTAAGCTTTTGCTGGCATTATTTTGTTCTATTTCTTAGTTGAAACTTGTCAGCATCATTTATTTGAAATAAATTTATGTCTGCACAAAATAACGAAATCTTGTTTATGGGCTCTCGATTAAAAACTAACAAGAAAATGTCCGACACGCTTGTAATTTCCAATAATAAAAGAATAAGTAAAAAAAATATTGTTAAAAATTATTATTTAAAATTTTTAAGGGACATCCTTTTACAACCACTCTCACATATTCCCTCAACATTTTATTATTTATTTTAATTTTTCCATATAATCCTTTTGCTCTCCGAATTTAAACTGCAAGTGACAGTGGAAGAATGAAATAGATTTACGATGGAAATGGGGGGAAAATCCGTATTCATATGATTTGGCAAATGGGCACTTGTGTGTGTGTGTGTGTGTTGTTCATCACACCCATACTTATGCAAGTCTGAACAATATTTCAAATTTATTTTTTTATTATTTTTATTTCACATAAAAGTTATAGAACAATGACTTTTAAAATAAAAACCAACGAAACAAAAAAGTCGGGCATATTTACTTGTTGGGGAAGAACATTCTCTAACTGTTAATAGAGTCTGCCTTTTATATTCTATTTATTTTCATTATTATTTTCTTTTTATTTATTTTGTCAATTGTTTGTTTTAGAAATACAACAAAATTTTAGTGAATTCAAGCATTTTTCTATGCTGTTTAAAGTCATCTAAATGATAGACTTTTAAAATATTTTGATACATAAAAATTTTGTTTATTCGAGTCTTTGCGAGAAGCGATGGATCCACACCAGTATATGGATACAATTTTGTAGATATCCATTCAGCTCTTCGCAATTATTATTATAATAATATTTATTATAATAATTATTATATTAATTCTTTTTTAATAAATAAAATTCTAAAGAAAAATTTAGCTAGTTCCTGTTATTGAGGGAACCCCTCAATTTATCACTTTGAATTTTTAAATAAAATATTTTGAAAAAAGAATCAGCACGAAAATATAAATTGAAGAGCATTAAAATATTGCTATTTTTAGCAAAACTTTGAATTTATCATAGAAAATCTTAAACAAAAAAATTATTTTGAAAGTATTGAGATTTCAACTTGAATCTAAAGAGTCTTTTTATGGGCCTCAAATCAAAATATTTTATAAAATAACGTTTTCCTTTATAAAAGACTTTTAAAGAAAAATTATTTTCAAAACGAGAAAATAAGACATCCCTTAAAGTTTCATGATTTTTGGCACATTCATCTTCAATTAAATTTAGGTGGTGGCTGGCAAAGAATCAATTAACATTTTCATACAAAAATTGGTTTGAATAGAAGCGGGAATCCCCGCCAATAATTTTTCTAGTGACAAGTGGATGAGTGAAATTCCGTGAACGTGTTAAATAATATATATATATCAATTACTAAGAAAATATTCAGCAAAAAAAAATTATATAATATCTTTGATTAATTTAATTTTGCTAATTTCAAAATCTTACAGATACTACATTTTTGCCAAAATTGAAATTTGTGTACTGTATTTTCCCTTTGAAATGACATAAAAAACATCGTTGTGTATGAGATGGTTTTAGAGATTTCGAAAGCAATAATCGAACAAATTTTGAAAATTTGGCAAATTTATAAAATTTTCAATATAAATTTTTTTTAAAATATATTCCGCTGTTGCTCAAAACAATAAAAGAGAACCACTGATGAAATTTAATTGAAATTGAAAGGGAACGTGTCTAACTCCTTGTCGATTTGATATGGAATTACCCAAATAAATGTTGCATTTTTTGAGTTCCAAAAAAGTACAGCGAATGTAAATTTTTATTAGAAATCGATGAACATTTTAAACGTGGAAGATTTGGCCAATAGCTAAATGATTTTTTCTTGTAATAAAAAAAGTGGCTAAAAGTCAAGCCAGAAAATATGCAAATTGACGTTGCTGGTTCAGGGACCCAGCGGTACAGTGGAAAACAAAACAGCGATGTGGAAAGCAGACATCATCTGCATCATTTGGCTCATCGAAAGCGAAGATCGTGCTGGATTACGATACAATCGAAGCACATGATTCCATAGTGATTGAAATCCGTATACCGGGAAAGGTACCAGGTACCCCTATTAAGAAAAAAATGTTCTGTGGACTTCTAGAGATCATCCAGATCTAGAGAAAACGCCAGTGATGACAAGTATCTCAGCGATTAGCACATCCAGCAAATGTGGACTGACCGATCTACTGCTGAGACACGTAAAGTAGTCGACATAATCTGTTTCAATATTCTCCCTACGTGCGTACACAATCGTTCACTATCGACAAATACACTGTTTGAGTTCAAAAAACGATAATTTATCAAGTGTTCGAAATGTTTGACCTTTAAAATGCAACAACAACAACAACAAAAAAGCAAAAAGAAGTCTCACGTACTAACAAAATACGAGGGGATTGAGAGCCAATTAAATTTGCACTTGAAACGCTACATTTTGCCGCGATTAGATTTGCATTGAATATCAGAATCATAATCTTATTTCGCACTGATTTATGATATTTTTTACTACTATAACCTTGAATAGCAAAATGAATAATTATGGGTAAAGCTACATTCACATCTGTCCAATATTTGGTGCAATAAGCGCAACCAATAACTTCTGATTAATGTTGTGAAACTATATTTAAAATGAGAATTTGTTCATTTAGTAAAAAAAGTCAATTTATTTGTAGAATACTCACGATATATTAGAGAAGTGTTTGCAAAAAAATAGTGGTTACGCTTATGTTGTCAAATATTTGATAGTTGTGAACACTGAGAGCTTATCAGTTTGCTTATGCAGTATTTCATAATGGCTAAATATTTGTAGTTGATAAATGTGGGGTTTTATAAATTCTATTGTGGCCTTGAAGTGATCGTGGCCATGGGAGTGTTGTGAATTTCAAAGTCTGTGCTTAGACAGGCAAACGTTCGAATGGGAAATATTTACTTTCTTGCTGATATTTTTTTCCCAAAATGTTACTAAAAAATTCAAAGTGATCAATTGAGGGATTTTGGCTAGTTCCCGTGCGCATTTCACTGGGGCTAATGCAGATCATCAGGGAACCTTTACCCAACATTTCTTAGAATAACTAAAGATATTTATTTCAAACTTCCACTTTAATAAGTGAGAATTTAAAAAAAAAATATCAAAGTCATAACAAGAACTCACTTTAATTTTCTTACGTTTTTATTCACCTTGAATTTTTAGTAAGATTTTGGGAAAAAAACGAATCAGCACATAATTCAAATTAACCCTCATACGTTCCTCAAAATATATTACAGTAGAGTCCCTCGGGTGAAAAATCACCCATGTGTAATATTTACTGTTTTTGTAATGAAAATATTTGTTTTTAATGTTCAGTCTTCAATAAAATAAGAAATTAAACAATAAAAACAACTTAAATCATCCATTAAATTCAACCGGATGTTAATATCACAAACGAAACTGTAGCTAAATATAGTAAAAATAAAAAATAACTAAAGAAATCAGAATAACTAACTAATTTTTCATGTTGCAATTGCTGCATACAAAATATGCAATTTTGTGTTGCCCGTAAATAAATTTTTGGCAGGTTGCACATGACGAATAAGCCTTCCTATAATTTTTCGGGCAAATCTCACATCGAGAACCCGAACTTAGCTTTCTTCTTTTCCCATTTGATGACGTAGAAGGCTCATCGCTAGTTTGACGTATGATGTTCATCAACGTAATTGCAGAATCTGACCTTGCCAAATGAGGGCGCCGCTGAATTGCCGTTTTGACTAATTACATTCCTAGTTCATGAAGAAACAGCCTCCTTTCGTGTACTTTTCTTTTATTCCAATCGTTGTTCGTTTCTTTTCATACAACGTACGCATTTACTGCTGATATGTCAATCATATTGCAAAACAATGTTTGGGGCCATTGATTAGTTTTTCTTTTCACCGTATAAGTACCCACCAGCTAAGGTGTCTACCCCGGCTTTAGTTTCATTATAAAATGACATAATCTCGGGCAACTTATTTCCTTGATTCAATACAGATTTGTCATGATGAAGAGTACTAAGGGCGTTGACAATTTTGTATTTTTTTTGGAAATTTTTGAAATCTTGTCGTTGAAAAAGAACATGCTAGAGAAAACTGCAAGCTTACGAAGTTCTTGTTTCGTTGATTGCGGCAAAAACGTTTTATTGGACCGAACTGTGCCCACAATAGTGTTTTTCTTATCAGCAACTCAAGTGCAAGATCACATGATGTAAAAAAATTATCACACCTTATATTTCGCCCTTTCAGATCTCTGATTAGGTCTAGAAACACTCTTTGGCTTTGATTTTTTTCGGGTGCTGCATCAGGAGCTGACTAACCAGCGTATATTGGTTGGACTATGATGCCAGAAATATTTAATTTCTATCATAAAGGTTACATTATAAAATAATAATTACACAATTTTCTTAATGGGTGAAATTTCACCCGAGGGACTTTAACGTAATTTTTCAAATACTTTCGAAATTATTTATTATGTAAAGAAAATTTTTGGTTTTTTTAATGCAAAATCCTAATTTAGAAAACTAGAAATAGTTTCATTTGTATTAACTAAAATTTGTAAAAGATATATGGCTTTAAAATTGAAAATGGGTGACATTTCACCCGAAGACCGTATGAGGGTTAAGGAGTTTTGAAAAACCTTTTAATTCAGAGAAGTTTTACAGAGTTAAGCAATTTCCCATAATATTGGATCACATGCCACCGTCTATTAGTTATACATGAGACTGTTTAAATGAATAAATATCTGCATGAAAATAATTAAGAAAAATAATTTTAGTTATTTTTTAGTGGTTACACTTATTTTTGACTAAACGAAGCAATTTATTTTTGTTCTTCTTTCAGGTAAAGACGACAGAGGCTCATGGTACTTTGAATGATCAGAGAGGATCATATACAATGAGCAAATCGAGTCATGTTTAAATAAAAATGTTCAATTAAAAACTTCTGGCAAAGTAGAATTAAAGGTACGTTCACACTTGTCAAATATTTGCTTAAAAAAGCGCAACCCCTAAATTGTAATAAAAAATCCGTTGGTTCAATTTATTATTTATTGAGTTAAAGAGTTTCCAATAGCGTTGAATTAAATGTCTATTCAATATGAAGGAAATGGTTTCACTTACGTTCACACTTATCAAATATTTGGCCCAAAAAGAGGAACCACTAAAAGCCAATAAAATATATTTTGAATGAGTTGCGAGTTTATCAATTAATTTTATACAGGATTAAAACTGGGAGAAGGGTTTATGAGTGGTTTATTTAGTGGTTACGCTTTATAGAGAAATTATTTTTTTTGCTAATTTCTTAACCTGCCTCTTGGAAAATTTTTAATATTAAAAAATTTGGTTTTAAAAAAGCTAGTTTTCATCAGATTATATAAGTTTGTGTTAAGTGACGCTTTTATAGTATTTGGGCCGCTTGATTTCGACTGAAGTGAATTCAATTCCCACCGGTACAATTCGTGAAAAAACAAAAGCAAATTTCTTTGAAATGAGTCCTTTTTAATAACTTTTGAATGGTTCTGGAGATCGATGCCAATAAGTAATTTTTACCGAGTAAGAATTAATTGAGCTGTTAGTGCGGATATCGTGATTGAAAATACGCGAAAAAAGTGAGTTGTTTTAAACTCCAAAATTATGAATCCATTCTTGATTATTTTATTATTTTACAGGACTCAATAAATCGGTAGAAGATAAATTGAATTAATAATTCATTATAAATCACGTTGCGGCAAATAAATGGTTCAAATCTGGGGATGGCCTTTTGGCTCAGCCCTTTTTGAACTTTTTTTTTGTAAAAAAAAAAAAACAAACAAAGTTCTTGAATTTTTTCAAACTACTGACAAAGTGGAGGGTGCTAAACAAAAGCTCAGCCTGGACTATGAATTTTCTTTTTCCAAATATTTTGTTTTTGGAAAAATTAAAAATAAAATTTTGTCTCAAATTTCTTTTAATAAATGAAACCAGGAAACTGTTTTATTTTAGAAACTACTGGAAAAGAGGAGGGTATTTCGGCCTTGTCCAATAGAATTGTAAAACAATTTTTCAAAAATTTGTTTTTATAAATAAAAATTTTTTTTTTTTAATTTTTTATATAATTCTTTATTAACAATCTATATATTAAATGACAATAAATAAAGATAATGAAATTATAATAGGATAACATCATTAAAAAAATATTAAAACATAAATTTAAAAATAATCAATTAATTTAAAAAAATATTACATTTTCTTAGCAGAGAAACATTAATTTTAATTAATAAATAAAACAAACTTAAATAAAACTTGTGAAGTAAAAAAAAACTAAAACAAATCACCACATGCCTTCGTAATCCTTTTGTGCAAAAAGAAAAAAATTTACAAAGTCTGTTAAGCGTTCCAAAAGATAAAGGACGAAAAAATCTGTGAAGTGAAATTGCCACTCACCGCTAACTCTGCAGGGATAACTTTGCTCCGGCTGATATTGTAAAACGACGCATGAAGTCGCATTCACTTAGAAGTGAGACAGACTCCTTAAAAAATTCTGAAAAGAAAGAAAATTACAAAATTAATCTTCGATTTATAAATAAAAATCTAAATAAAACCAAATTTAAGTATTATCTAAGATAAAAATTTATCTTATATTTCTTTCAGGCTCAACATCATATACCTCCAGATCGGAATAGCCTCGCCTTTCACATAAACCCCTAAAAAACGGTTCTTATCAGAACCAGGAAAACATATAAAAAGAGATTTATTTAATTTTGTTTCTCAACTACAACGATTTCACCAGAAAATTTTTTTGAAAATCGATTTTTTGAACAAAGAGGTACCTCTTATGAAATTTTCGATTTTTGTAATTTTTCCATAAAATAAAATATATACATTTTTACTTTCTAAAGTCTTTTATTTTGAATAATACTGGGAAAAAGAAGGTTGCTGACAAAAAATTAGCCTTTTCTAAAAAAATTTTTTAAAAATCGATTTTTTTACATTTTTACTTTCTAAAGTCTTTTATTTTGAATAATACTGGGAAAAAGAAGGTTGCTGACAAAAAATTAGCCTTTTCTAAAAAAATTTTTTAAAAATCGATTTTTTTACATTTTTACTTTCTAAAGTCTTTTATTTTGAATAATACTGGGAAAAAGAAGGTTGCTGACAAAAAATTAGCCTTTTCTAAAAAAATTTTTTAAAAATCGATTTTTTTACATTTTTACTTTCTAAAGTCTTTTATTTTGAATAATACTGGGAAAAAGAAGGTTGCTGACAAAAAATTAGCCTTTTCTAAAAAAATTTTTTAAAAATCGATTTTTTGAACAAAGAGGTACCTCTTATGAAATTTTCGATTTTTGTAATTTTTCCATAAAATAAAATATATACATTTTTACTTTCTAAAGTCTTTTATTTTGAATAATACTGGGAAAAAGAAGGTTGCTGACAAAAAATTAGCCTTTTCTAAAAAAATTTTTTAAAAATCGATTTTTTTACATTTTTACTTTCTAAAGTCTTTTATTTTGAATAATACTGGGAAAAAGAAGGTTGCTGACAAAAAATTAGCCTTTTCTAAAAAAATTTTTTAAAAATCGATTTTTTGAACAAAGAGGTACGTACCTCTTATGAAATTTTCGATTTTTGTAATTTTTCCATAAAATAAAATATATACATTTTTACTTTCTAAAGTCTTTTATTTTGAATAATACTGGGAAAAAGAAGGTTGCTGACAAAAAATTAGCCTTTTCTAAAAAAATTTTTTAAAAATCGATTTTTTGAACAAAGAGGTACCTCTTATGAAATTTTCGATTTTTGTAATTTTTCCATAAAATAAAATATATACATTTTTACTTTCTAAAGTCTTTTATTTTGAATAATACTGGGAAAAAGAAGGTTGCTGACAAAAAATTAGCCTTTTCTAAAAAAATTTTTTAAAAATCGATTTTTTTACATTTTTACTTTCTAAAGTCTTTTATTTTGAATAATACTGGGAAAAAGAAGGTTGCTGACAAAAAATTAGCCTTTTCTAAAAAAATTTTTTAAAAATCGATTTTTTTACATTTTTACTTTCTAAAGTCTTTTATTTTGAATAATACTGGGAAAAAGAAGGTTGCTGACAAAAAATTTGCCTTTTCTAAAAAAAATTTTTAAAAATCTATTTTTTTACATTTTTACTTTCTAAAGTCTTTTATTTTGAATAATACTGGGAAAAAGAAGGTTGCTGACAAAAAATTAGCCTTTTCTAAAAAAATTTTTTAAAAATCGATTTTTTTACATTTTTACTTTCTAAAGTCTTTTATTTTGAATAATACTGGGAAAAAGAAGGTTGCTGACAAAAAATTAGCCTTTTCTAAAAAAAAATTTTAAAAATCGATTTTTTGAACAAAGAGGTACCTCTTATGAAATTTTCGATTTTTGTAATTTTTCCATAAAATAAAATATATACATTTTTACTTTCTAAAGTCTTTTATTTTGAATAATACTGGGAAAAAGAAGGTTGCTGACAAAAAATTAGCCTTTTCTAAAAAAATTTTTTAAAAATCGATTTTTTTACATTTTTACTTTCTAAAGTCTTTTATTTTGAATAATACTGGGAAAAAGAAGGTTGCTGACAAAAAATTAGCCTTTTCTAAAAAAATTTTTTAAAAATCGATTTTTTTACATTTTTACTTTCTAAAGTCTTTTATTTTGAATAATACTGGGAAAAAGAAGGTTGCTGACAAAAAATTTGCCTTTTCTAAAAAAAATTTTTAAAAATCTATTTTTTTACATTTTTACTTTCTAAAGTCTTTTATTTTGAATAATACTGGGAAAAAGAAGGTTGCTGACAAAAAATTAGCCTTTTCTAAAAAAATTTTTTAAAAATCGATTTTTTTACATTTTTACTTTCTAAAGTCTTTTATTTTGAATAATACTGGGAAAAAGAAGGTTGCTGACAAAAAATTAGCCTTTTCTAAAAAAAATTTTTAAAAATCGATTTTTTGAACAAAGAGGTACCTCTTATGAAATTTTCGATTTTTGTAATTTTTCCATAAAATAAAATATATACATTTTTACTTTCTAAAGTCTTTTATTTTGAATAATACTGGGAAAAAGAAGGTTGCTGACAAAAAATTAGCCTTTTCTAAAAAAAATTTTTAAAAATCGATTTTTTGAACAAAGAGGTACCTCTTATGAAATTTTCGATTTTTGTAATTTTTCCATAAAATAAAATATATACAGTTTTACTTTCTAAAGTCTTTTATTTTGAATAATACTGGGAAAAAGAAGGTTGCTGACAAAAAATTAGCCTTTTCTAAAAAAAATTTTTAAAAATCGATTTTTTGAACAAAGAGGTACCTCTTATGAAATTTTCGATTTTTGTAATTTTTCCATGAAATAAAATATATATACATTTTTACTTTCTAAAGTCTTTTATTTTGAATAATACTGGGAAAAAGGAGGTTGCTGACAAAAAATTAGCCTTTTCTAAAAAAATTTTTTAAAAATCGATTTTTTGAACAAAGAGGTACCTCTTATGAAATTTTCGATTTTTGTAATTTTTCCATAAAATAAAATATATATACATTTTTACTTTCTAAAGTCTTTTATTTTGAATAATACTGGGAAAAAGGAGGTTGCTGACAAAAAATTAGCCTTTTCTAAAAAAATTTTTTAAAAATCGATTTTTTGAACAAAGAGGTACCTCTTATGAAATTTTCGATTTTTGTAATTTTTCCATAAAATAAAATATATACATTTTTACTTTCTAAAGTCTTTTATTTTGAATAATACTGGGAAAAAGAAGGTTGCTGACAAAAAATTAGCCTTTTCTAAAAAAATTTTTTAAAAATCGATTTTTTGAACAAAGAGGTACCTCTTATGAAATTTTCGATTTTTGTAATTTTTCCATAAAATAAAATATATACATTTTTACTTTCTAAAGTCTTTTATTTTGAATAATACTGGGAAAAAGGAGGTTGCTGACAAAAAATTAGCCTTTTCTAAAAAAATTTTTTAAAAATCGATTTTTTGAACAAAGAGGTACCTCATGAAATTTTCGATTTTTGTAATTTTTCCATAAAATAAAATATATACATTTTTACTTTCTAAAGTCTTTTATTTTGAATAATACTGGGAAAAAGAAGGTTGCTGACAAAAAATTAGCCTTTTCTAAAAAAATTTTTTAAAAATCGATTTTTTGAACAAAGAGGTACCTCTTATGAAATTTTCAATTTTTGTAATTTTTCCATAAAATAAAATATATACATTTTTACTTTCTAAAGTCTTTTATTTTGAATAATACTGGGAAAAAGAAGGTTGCTGACAAAAAATTAGCCTTTTCTAAAAAAATTTTTTAAAAATCGATTTTTTGAACAAAGAGGTACCTCTTATGAAATTTTCGATTTTTGTAATTTTTCCATAAAATAAAATATATACATTTTTACTTTCTAAAGTCTTTTATTTTGAATAATACTGGGAAAAAGGAGGTTGCTGACAAAAAATTAGCCTTTTCTAAAAAAATTTTTTAAAAATCGATTTTTTGAACAAAGAGGTACCTCTTATGAAATTTTCGATTTTTGTAATTTTTCCATAAAATAAAATATATACATTTTTACTTTCTAAAGTCTTTTATTTTGAATAATACTGGGAAAAAGGAGGTTGCTGACAAAAAATTAGCCTTTTCTAAAAAAATTTTTTAAAAATCGATTTTTTGAACAAAGAGGTACCTCTTATGAAATTTTCGATTTTTGTAATTTTTCCATAAAATAAAATATATACATTTTTACTTTCTAAAGTCTTTTATTTTGAATAATACTGGGAAAAAGGAGGTTGCTGACAAAAAATTAGCCTTTTCTAAAAAAATTTTTTAAAAATCGATTTTTTGAACAAAGAGGTACCTCTTATGAAATTTTCGATTTTTGTAATTTTTCCATAAAATAAAATATATACATTTTTACTTTCTAAAGTCTTTTATTTTGAATAATACTGGGAAAAAGGAGGTTGCTGACAAAAAATTAGCCTTTTCTAAAAAAATTTTTTAAAAATCGATTTTTTGAACAAAGAGGTACCTCTTATGAAATTTTCGATTTTTGTAATTTTTCCATAAAATAAAATAAATACATTTTTACTTTCTAAAGTCTTTTATTTTGAATAATACTGGGAAAAAGGAGGTTGCTGACAAAAAATTAGCCTTTTCTAAAAAAATTTTTTTAAAATCGATTTTTTGAACAAAGAGGTACCTCTTATGAAATTTTCGATTTTTGTAATTTTTCCATAAAATAAAATATATACATTTTTACTTTCTAAAGTCTTTTATTTTGAATAATACTGGGAAAAAGAAGGCTGCTGACAAAATATTAGCCTTTTCTAAAAAAATTTTTTTAAAATCGATTTTTTGAACAAAGAGGTACCTCTTATGAAATTTTCGATTTTTGTAATTTTTCCATAAAATAAAATATATACATTTTTACTTTCTAAAGTCTTTTATTTTGAATAATACTGGGAAAAAGGAGGTTGCTGACAAAAAATTAGCCTTTTCTAAAAAAATTTTTTTTAAATCGATTTTTTGAACAAAGAGGTACTCTTATGAAATTTTCGATTTTTGTAATTTTTCCATAAAATAAAATATATACATTTTTACTTTCTAAAGTCTTTTATTTTGAATAATACTGGGAAAAAAAAGGTTGCTGACAAAAAATTAGCCTTTTCTAAAAAAATTTTTTAAAAATCGATTTTTTGAACAAAGAGGTACCTCTTATGAAATTTTCGATTTTTGTAATTTTTCCATAAAATAAAAACAATACATTTTTACTTTCTAAAGTCTTTTATTTTGAATAATACTGGGAAAAAGGAGGTTGCTGACAAAAAATTAGCCTTTTCTAAAAAAATTTCTTAAAAATCGATTTTTTGAACAAAGAGGTACCTCTTATGAAATTTTCGATTTTTGTAATTTTTCCATAAAATAAAATATATACATGTTTACTTTCTAAAGTCTTTTATTTTGAATAATACTGGGAAAAAGGAGGTTGCTGACAAAAAATTAGCCTTTTCTAAAAAAATTTTTTAAAAATCGATTTTTTGAACAAAGAGGTACCTCTTATGAAATTTTCGATTTTTGTAATTTTTCCATAAAATAAAATATATACATTTTTACTTTCTAAAGTCTTTTATTTTGAATAATACTGGGAAAAAGAAGGTTGCTGACAAAAAATTAGCCTTTTCTAAAAAAATTTTTTAAAAATCGATTTTTTTACATTTTTACTTTCTAAAGTCTTTTATTTTGAATAATACTGGGAAAAAGAAGGTTGCTGACAAAAAATTAGCCTTTTCTAAAAAAAATTTTTAAAAATCGATTTTTTGAACAAAGAGGTACCTCTTATGAAATTTTCGATTTTTGTAATTTTTCCATAAAATAAAATATATACATTTTTACTTTCTAAAGTCTTTTATTTTGAATAATACTGGGAAAAAGAAGGTTGCTGACAAAAAATTAGCCTTTTCTAAAAAAAATTTTTAAAAATCGATTTTTTGAACAAAGAGGTACCTCTTATGAAATTTTCGATTTTTGTAATTTTTCCATAAAATAAAATATATACAGTTTTACTTTCTAAAGTCTTTTATTTTGAATAATACTGGGAAAAAGAAGGTTGCTGACAAAAAATTAGCCTTTTCTAAAAAAAATTTTTAAAAATCGATTTTTTGAACAAAGAGGTACCTCTTATGAAATTTTCGATTTTTGTAATTTTTCCATAAAATAAAATATATATACATTTTTACTTTCTAAAGTCTTTTATTTTGAATAATACTGGGAAAAAGGAGGTTGCTGACAAAAAATTAGCCTTTTCTAAAAAAATTTTTTAAAAATCGATTTTTTGAACAAAGAGGTACCTCTTATGAAATTTTCGATTTTTGTAATTTTTCCATAAAATAAAATATATATACATTTTTACTTTCTAAAGTCTTTTATTTTGAATAATACTGGGAAAAAGGAGGTTGCTGACAAAAAATTAGCCTTTTCTAAAAAAATTTTTTAAAAATCGATTTTTTGAACAAAGAGGTACCTCTTATGAAATTTTCGATTTTTGTAATTTTTCCATAAAATAAAATATATACATTTTTACTTTCTAAAGTCTTTTATTTTGAATAATACTGGGAAAAAGAAGGTTGCTGACAAAAAATTAGCCTTTTCTAAAAAAATTTTTTAAAAATCGATTTTTTGAACAAAGAGGTACCTCTTATGAAATTTTCGATTTTTGTAATTTTTCCATAAAATAAAATATATACATTTTTACTTTCTAAAGTCTTTTATTTTGAATAATACTGGGAAAAAGGAGGTTGCTGACAAAAAATTAGCCTTTTCTAAAAAAATTTTTTAAAAATCGATTTTTTGAACAAAGAGGTACCTCATGAAATTTTCGATTTTTGTAATTTTTCCATAAAATAAAATATATACATTTTTACTTTCTAAAGTCTTTTATTTTGAATAATACTGGGAAAAAGAAGGTTGCTGACAAAAAATTAGCCTTTTCTAAAAAAATTTTTTAAAAATCGATTTTTTGAACAAAGAGGTACCTCTTATGAAATTTTCAATTTTTGTAATTTTTCCATAAAATAAAATATATACATTTTTACTTTCTAAAGTCTTTTATTTTGAATAATACTGGGAAAAAGAAGGTTGCTGACAAAAAATTAGCCTTTTCTAAAAAAATTTTTTAAAAATCGATTTTTTGAACAAAGAGGTACCTCTTATGAAATTTTCGATTTTTGTAATTTTTCCATAAAATAAAATATATACATTTTTACTTTCTAAAGTCTTTTATTTTGAATAATACTGGGAAAAAGAAGGCTGCTGACAAAATATTAGCCTTTTCTAAAAAAATTTTTTTAAAATCGATTTTTTGAACAAAGAGGTACCTCTTATGAAATTTTCGATTTTTGTAATTTTTCCATAAAATAAAATATATACATTTTTACTTTCTAAAGTCTTTTATTTTGAATAATACTGGGAAAAAGGAGGTTGCTGACAAAAAATTAGCCTTTTCTAAAAAAATTTTTTAAAAATCGATTTTTTGAACAAAGAGGTACCTCTTATGAAATTTTCGATTTTTGTAATTTTTCCATAAAATAAAATATATACATTTTTACTTTCTAAAGTCTTTTATTTTGAATAATACTGGGAAAAAGGAGGTTGCTGACAAAAAATTAGCCTTTTCTAAAAAAATTTTTTAAAAATCGATTTTTTGAACAAAGAGGTACCTCTTATGAAATTTTCGATTTTTGTAATTTTTCCATAAAATAAAATATATACATTTTTACTTTCTAAAGTCTTTTATTTTGAATAATACTGGGAAAAAGGAGGTTGCTGACAAAAAATTAGCCTTTTTTAAAAAAATTTTTTAAAAATCGATTTTTTGAACAAAGAGGTACCTCTTATGAAATTTTCGATTTTTGTAATTTTTCCATAAAATAAAAACAATTCATTTTTACTTTCTAAAGTCTTTTATTTTGAATAATACTGGGAAAAAGAAGGCTGCTGACAAAATATTAGCCTTTTCTAAAAAAATTTTTTAAAAATCGATTTTTTGAACAAAGAGGTACCTCTTATGAAATTTTCGATTTTTGTAATTTTTCCATAAAATAAAATATATACATTTTTACTTTCTAAAGTCTTTTATTTTGAATAATACTGGGAAAAAGAAGGTTGCTGACAAAAAATTAGCCTTTTTTAAAAAAATTTTTTAAAAATCGATTTTTTGAACAAAGAGGTACCTCTTATGAAATTTTCGATTTTTGTAATTTTTCCATAAAATAAAATATATACATTTTTACTTTCTAAAGTCTTTTATTTTGAATAATACTGGGAAAAAGAAGGTTGCTGACAAAAAATTAGCCTTTTTTAAAAAAATTTTTTAAAAATCGATTTTTTGAACAAAGAGGTACCTCTTATGAAATTTTCGATTTTTGTAATTTTTCCATAAAATAAAAACAATTCATTTTTACTTTCTAAAGTCTTTTATTTTGAATAATACTGGGAAAAAGAAGGCTGCTGACAAAAAATTAGCCTTTTCTAAAAAAATTTTTTAAAAATCGATTTTTTTAACAAAGAGGTACCTCTTATGAAATTTTCGATTTTTGTAATTTTTCCATAAAATAAAAACAATACATTTTTACTTTCTAAAGTCTTTTATTTTGAATAATACTGGGAAAAAGAAGGCTGCTGACAAAATATTAGCCTTTTCTAAAAAAATTTTTTAAAAATCGATTTTTTGAACAAAGAGGTACAATTTTCGATTTTTGTAATTTTTCCATAAAATAAAATATATACATTTTTACTTTCTTAAGTCTTTTATTTTGAATAATACTGGGAAAAAGAAGGTTGCTGACAAAAAATTAGCCTTTTCTAAAAAAATTTTTTAAAATCGATTTTTTGAACAAAGAGGTACCTCTTATGAAATTTTCGATTTTTGTAATTTTTCCATAAAATAAAAACAATACATTTTTACTTTCTAAAGTCTTTTATTTTGAATAATACTGGGAAAAAGAAGGCTGCTGACAAAATATTAGCCTTTTCTAAAAAAATTTTTTAAAAATCGATTTTTTGAACAAAGAGGTACCTCTTATGAAATTTTCGATTTTTGTAATTTTTCCATAAAATAAAATATATACATTTTTACTTTCTTAAGTCTTTTATTTTGAATAATACTGGGAAAAAGAAGGTTGCTGACAAAAAATTAGCCTTTTCTAAAAAAATTTTTTTAAAATCGATTTTTTGAACAAAGAGGTACCTCTTATGAAATTTTCGATTTTTGTAATTTTTCCATAAAATAAAATATATACATTTTTACTTTCTAAAGTCTTTTATTTTGAATAATACTGGGAAAAAGAAGGCTGCTGACAAAATATTAGCCTTTTCTAAAAAAATTTTTTAAAAATCGATTTTTTGAACAAAGAGGTACCTCTTATGAAATTTTCGATTTTTGTAATTTTTCCATAAAATAAAATATATTCATTTTTACTTTCTAAAGTCTTTTATTTTGAATAATACTGGGAAAAAGAAGGCTGCTGACAAAATATTAGCCTTTTCTAAAAAAATTTTTTAAAAATCGATTTTTTGAACAAAGAGGTACCTCTTATGAAATTTTCGATTTTTGTAATTTTTCCATAAAATAAAATATATACATTTTTACTTTCTAAAGTCTTTTATTTTGAATAATACTGGGAAAAAGAAGGCTGCTGACAAAATATTAGCCTTTTCTAAAAAAAATTTTTAAAAATCGATTTTTTGAACAAAGAGGTACCTCTTATGAAATTTTCGATTTTTGTAATTTTTCCATAAAATAAAATATATACATTTTTACTTTCTAAAGTCTTTTATTTTGAATAATACTGGGAAAAAGAAGGCTGCTGACAAAATATTAGCCTTTTCTAAAAAAATTTTTTAAAAATCGATTTTTTGAACAAAGAGGTACCTCTTATGAAATTTTCGATTTTTGTAATTTTTCCATAAAATAAAATATATACATTTTTACTTTCTAAAGTCTTTTATTTTGAATAATACTGGGAAAAAGAAGGTTGCTGACAAAAAATTAGCCTTTTCTAAAAAAATTTTTTAAAAATCGATTTTTTGAACAAAGAGGTACCTCTTATGAAATTTTCGATTTTTGTAATTTTTCCATAAAATAAAATATATACATTTTTACTTTCTAAAGTATTTTATTTTGAATAATACTGGGAAAAAGAAGGCTGCTGACAAAATATTAGCCTTTTCTAAAAAAATTTTTTAAAAATCGATTTTTTGAACAAAGAGGTACCTCTTATGAAATTTTCGATTTTTGTAATTTTTCCATAAAATAAAATATATTCATTTTTACTTTCTAAAGTCTTTTATTTTGAATAATACTGGGAAAAAGAAGGCTGCTGACAAAATATTAGCCTTTTCTAAAAAAATTTTTTAAAAATCGATTTTTTGAACAAAGAGGTACGTACCTCTTATGAAATTTTCGATTTTTGTAATTTTTCCATAAAATAAAATATATACATTTTTACTTTCTAAAGTCTTTTATTTTGAATAATACTGGGAAAAAGAAGGCTGCTGACAAAATATTAGCCTTTTCTAAAAAAATTTTTTAAAAATCGATTTTTTGAACAAAGAGGTACCTCTTATGAAATTTTCGATTTTTGTAATTTTTCCATAAAATAAAATATATACATTTTTACTTTCTAAAGTCTTTTATTTTGAATAATACTGGGAAAAAGAAGGTTGCTGACAAAAAATTAGCCTTTTTTAAAAAAATTTTTTAAAAATCGATTTTTTGAACAAAGAGGTACCTCTTATGAAATTTTCGATTTTTGTAATTTTTCCATAAAATAAAAACAATTCATTTTTACTTTCTAAAGTCTTTTATTTTGAATAATACTGGGAAAAAGAAGGCTGCTGACAAAATATTAGCCTTTTCTAAAAAAATTTTTTAAAAATCGATTTTTTGAACAAAGAGGTACCTCTTATGAAATTTTCGATTTTTGTAATTTTTCCATAAAATAAAATATATACATTTTTACTTTCTAAAGTCTTTTATTTTGAATAATACTGGGAAAAAGAAGGTTGCTGACAAAAAATTAGCCTTTTTTAAAAAAATTTTTTAAAAATCGATTTTTTGAACAAAGAGGTACCTCTTATGAAATTTTCGATTTTTGTAATTTTTCCATAAAATAAAATATATACATTTTTACTTTCTAAAGTCTTTTATTTTGAATAATACTGGGAAAAAGAAGGTTGCTGACAAAAAATTAGCCTTTTTTAAAAAAATTTTTTAAAAATCGATTTTTTGAACAAAGAGGTACCTCTTATGAAATTTTCGATTTTTGTAATTTTTCCATAAAATAAAAACAATTCATTTTTACTTTCTAAAGTCTTTTATTTTGAATAATACTGGGAAAAAGAAGGCTGCTGACAAAAAATTAGCCTTTTCTAAAAAAATTTTTTAAAAATCGATTTTTTTAACAAAGAGGTACCTCTTATGAAATTTTCGATTTTTGTAATTTTTCCATAAAATAAAAACAATACATTTTTACTTTCTAAAGTCTTTTATTTTGAATAATACTGGGAAAAAGAAGGCTGCTGACAAAATATTAGCCTTTTCTAAAAAAATTTTTTAAAAATCGATTTTTTGAACAAAGAGGTACCTCTTATGAAATTTTCGATTTTTGTAATTTTTCCATAAAATAAAAACAATACATTTTTACTTTCTAAAGTCTTTTATTTTGAATAATACTGGGAAAAAGAAGGCTGCTGACAAAAAATTAGCCTTTTCTAAAAAAATTTTTTAAAAATCGATTTTTTGAACAAAGAGGTACCTCTTATGAAATTTTCGATTTTTGTAATTTTTCCATAAAATAAAAACAATACATTTTTACTTTCTAAAGTCTTTTATTTTGAATAATACTGGGAAAAAGAAGGCTGCTGACAAAATATTAGCCTTTTCTAAAAAAATTTTTTAAAAATCGATTTTTTGAACAAAGAGGTACCTCTTATGAAATTTTCGATTTTTGTAATTTTTCCATAAAATAAAATATATACATTTTTACTTTCTTAAGTCTTTTATTTTGAATAATACTGGGAAAAAGAAGGTTGCTGACAAAAAATTAGCCTTTTCTAAAAAAATTTTTTTAAAATCGATTTTTTGAACAAAGAGGTACCTCTTATGAAATTTTCGATTTTTGTAATTTTTCCATAAAATAAAATATATACATTTTTACTTTCTTAAGTCTTTTATTTTGAATAATACTGGGAAAAAGAAGGCTGCTGACAAAATATTAGCCTTTTCTAAAAATCGATTTTTTGAACAAAGAGGTACCTCTTATGAAATTTTCGATTTTTGTAATTTTTCCATAAAATAAAATATATACATTTTTACTTTCTTAAGTCTTTTATTTTGAATAATACTGGGAAAAAGAAGGCTGCTGACAAAAAATTAGCCTTTTCTAAAAATCGATTTTTTGAACAAAGAGGTACCTCTTATGAAATTTTCGATTTTTGTAATTTTTCCATAAAATAAAATATATACATTTTTACTTTCTTAAGTCTTTTATTTTGAATAATACTGGGAAAAAGAAGGCTGCTGACAAAAAATTAGCCTTTTCTAAAAAAATTTTTTAAAAATCGATTTTTTGAACAAAGAGGTACCTCTTATGAAATTTTCGATTTTTGTAATTTTTCCATAAAATAAAATATATACATTTTTACTTTCTAAAGTCTTTTATTTTGAATAATACTGGGAAAAAGGAGGTTGCTGACAAAAAATTAGCCTTTTCTAAAAAAATTTTTTAAAAATCGATTTTTTGAACAAAGAGGTACCTCTTATGAAATTTTCGATTTTTGTAATTTTTCCATAAAATAAAATATATACATTTTTACTTTCTAAAGTCTTTTATTTTGAATAATACTGGGAAAAAGGAGGTTGCTGACAAAAAATTAGCCTTTTCTAAAAAAATTTTTTAAAAATCGATTTTTTGAACAAAGAGGTACCTCTTATGAAATTTTCGATTTTTGTAATTTTTCCATAAAATAAAATATATACATTTTTACTTTCTAAAGTCTTTTATTTTGAATAATACTGGGAAAAAGAAGGCTGCTGACAAAATATTAGCCTTTTTTAAAAAAATTTTTTAAAAATCGATTTTTTGAACAAAGAGGTACCTCTTATGAAATTTTCGATTTTTGTAATTTTTCCATAAAATAAAATATATACATTTTTACTTTCTAAAGTCTTTTATTTTGAATAATACTGGGAAAAAGGAGGTTGCTGACAAAAAATTAGCCTTTTCTAAAAAAATTTTTTAAAAATCGATTTTTTGAACAAAGAGGTACCTCTTATGAAATTTTCGATTTTTGTAATTTTTCCATAAAATAAAATATATACATTTTTACTTTCTAAAGTCTTTTATTTTGAATAATACTGGGAAAAAGAAGGCTGCTGACAAAATATTAGCCTTTTCTAAAAAAATTTTTTAAAAATCGATTTTTTGAACAAAGAGGTACCTCTTATGAAATTTTCGATTTTTGTAATTTTTCCATAAAATAAAATATATTCATTTTTACTTTCTAAAGTCTTTTATTTTGAATAATACTGGGAAAAAGAAGGCTGCTGACAAAATATTAGCCTTTTCTAAAAAAATTTTTTAAAAATCGATTTTTTGAACAAAGAGGTACCTCTTATGAAATTTTCGATTTTTGTAATTTTTCCATAAAATAAAACATATACATTTTTACTTTCTAAAGTCTTTTATTTTGAATAATACTGGGAAAAAGAAGGCTGCTGACAAAATATTAGCCTTTTCTAAAAAAAATTTTTAAAAATCGATTTTTTGAACAAAGAGGTACCTCTTATGAAATTTTCGATTTTTGTAATTTTTCCATAAAATAAAATATATACATTTTTACTTTCTAAAGTCTTTTATTTTGAATAATACTGGGAAAAAGAAGGCTGCTGACAAAATATTAGCCTTTTCTAAAAAAATTTTTTAAAAATCGATTTTTTGAACAAAGAGGTGTACCTCTTATGAAATTTTCGATTTTTGTAATTTTTCCATAAAATAAAATATATACATTTTTACTTTCTAAAGTCTTTTATTTTGAATAATACTGGGAAAAAGAAGGTTGCTGACAAAAAATTAGCCTTTTCTAAAAAAATTTTTTAAAAATCGATTTTTTGAACAAAGAGGTACCTCTTATGAAATTTTCGATTTTTGTAATTTTTCCATAAAATAAAATATATACATTTTTACTTTCTAAAGTCTTTTATTTTGAATAATACTGGGAAAAAGAAGGCTGCTGACAAAATATTAGCCTTTTCTAAAAAAATTTTTTAAAAATCGATTTTTTGAACAAAGAGGTACCTCTTATGAAATTTTCGATTTTTGTAATTTTTCCATAAAATAAAATATATACATTTTTACTTTCTAAAGTCTTTTATTTTGAATAATACTGGGAAAAAGAAGGTTGCTGACAAAAAATTAGCCTTTTTTAAAAAAATTTTTTAAAAATCGATTTTTTGAACAAAGAGGTACCTCTTATGAAATTTTCGATTTTTGTAATTTTTCCATAAAATAAAATATATACATTTTTACTTTCTAAAGTCTTTTATTTTGAATAATACTGGGAAAAAGAAGGTTGCTGACAAAAAATTAGCCTTTTTTAAAAAAATTTTTTAAAAATCGATTTTTTGAACAAAGAGGTACCTCTTATGAAATTTTCGATTTTTGTAATTTTTCCATAAAATAAAAACAATTCATTTTTACTTTCTAAAGTCTTTTATTTTGAATAATACTGGGAAAAAGAAGGCTGCTGACAAAATATTAGCCTTTTCTAAAAAAATTTTTTAAAAATCGATTTTTTGAACAAAGAGGTACCTCTTATGAAATTTTCGATTTTTGTAATTTTTCCATAAAATAAAATATATACATTTTTACTTTCTAAAGTCTTTTATTTTGAATAATACTGGGAAAAAGAAGGTTGCTGACAAAAAATTAGCCTTTTTTAAAAAAATTTTTTAAAAATCGATTTTTTGAACAAAGAGGTACCTCTTATGAAATTTTCGATTTTTGTAATTTTTCCATAAAATAAAATATATACATTTTTACTTTCTAAAGTCTTTTATTTTGAATAATACTGGGAAAAAGAAGGTTGCTGACAAAAAATTAGCCTTTTTTAAAAAATTTTTTAAAAATCGATTTTTTGAACAAAGAGGTACCTCTTATGAAATTTTCGATTTTTGTAATTTTTCCATAAAATAAAAACAATTCATTTTTACTTTCTAAAGTCTTTTATTTTGAATAATACTGGGAAAAAGAAGGCTGCTGACAAAAAATTAGCCTTTTCTAAAAAAATTTTTTAAAAATCGATTTTTTTAACAAAGAGGTACCTCTTATGAAATTTTCGATTTTTGTAATTTTTCCATAAAATAAAAACAATACATTTTTACTTTCTAAAGTCTTTTATTTTGAATAATACTGGGAAAAAGAAGGCTGCTGACAAAATATTAGCCTTTTCTAAAAAAATTTTTTAAAAATCGATTTTTTGAACAAAGAGGTACCTCTTATGAAATTTTCGATTTTTGTAATTTTTCCATAAAATAAAATATATACATTTTTACTTTCTTAAGTCTTTTATTTTGAATAATACTGGGAAAAAGAAGGTTGCTGACAAAAAATTAGCCTTTTCTAAAAAAATTTTTTAAAAATAGATTTTTTGATCAAAGAGGTACCTCTTATGAAATTTTCGATTTTTGTAATTTTTCCATAAAATAAAATATATACATTTTTACTTTCTTAAGTCTTTTATTTTGAATAATACTGGGAAAAAGAAGGTTGCTGACAAAAAATTAGCCTTTTCTAAAAAAATTTTTTAAAAATCGATTTTTTGATCAAAGAGGTACCTCTTATGAAATTTTCGATTTTTGTAATTTTTCCATAAAATAAAATATATACATTTTTACTTTCTTAAGTCTTTTATTTTGAATAATACTGGGAAAAAGAAGGTTGCTGACAAAAAATTAGCCTTTTCTAAAAAAATTTTTTAAAAATCGATTTTTTGATCAAAGAGGTACCTCTTATGAAATTTTCGATTTTTGTAATTTTTCCATAAAATAAAAACAATACATTTTTACTTTCTAAAGTCTTTTATTTTGAATAATACTGGGAAAAAGAAGGCTGCTGACAAAATATTAGCCTTTTCTAAAAAAATTTTTTAAAAATCGATTTTTTGAACAAAGAGGTACCTCTTATGAAATTTTCGATTTTTGTAATTTTTCCATAAAATAAAATATATACATTTTTACTTTCTAAAGTCTTTTATTTTGAATAATACTGGGAAAAAGAAGGTTGCTGACAAAAAATTAGCCTTTTCTAAAAAAATTTTTTAAAAATCGATTTTTTGAACAAAGAGGTACCTCTTATGAAATTTTCGATTTTTGTAATTTTTCCATAAAATAAAATATATACATTTTTACTTTCTAAAGTCTTTTATTTTGAATAATACTAGGAAAAAGAAGGTCGCTGACAAAAAATTAGCCTTTTCTAAAAAAATTTTTTAAAAATCGATTTTTTGAACAAAGAGGTACCTCTTATGAAATTTTCGATTTTTGTAATTTTTCCATAAAATAAAAACAATACATTTTTACTTTCTAAAGTCTTTTATTTTGAATAATACTGGGAAAAAGAAGGCTGCTGACAAAATATTAGCCTTTTCTAAAAAAATTTTTTAAAAATCGATTTTTTGAACAAAGAGGTACGTACCTCTTATGAAATTTTCGATTTTTGTAATTTTTCCATAAAATAAAATATATACATTTTTACTTTCTAAAGTCTTTTATTTTGAATAATACTAGGAAAAAGAAGGTCGCTGACAAAAAATTAGCCTTTTCTAAAAAAATTTTTTAAAAATCGATTTTTTGAACAAAGAGGTACCTCTTATGAAATTTTCGATTTTTGTAATTTTTCCATAAAATAAAAACAATACATTTTTACTTTCTAAAGTCTTTTATTTTGAATAATACTGGGAAAAAGAAGGCTGCTGACAAAAAATTAGCCTTTTCTAAAAAAATTTTTTAAAAATCGATTTTTTGAACAAAGAGGTACCTCTTATGAAATTTTCGATTTTTGTAATTTTTCCATAAAATAAAAACAATACATTTTTACTTTCTAAAGTCTTTTATTTTGAATAATACTGGGAAAAAGAAGGCTGCTGACAAAATATTAGCCTTTTCTAAAAAAATTTTTTAAAAATCGATTTTTTGAACAAAGAGGTACCTCTTATGAAATTTTCGATTTTTGTAATTTTTCCATAAAATAAAATATATTCATTTTTACTTTCTAAAGTCTTTTATTTTGAATAATACTGGGAAAAAGAAGGCTGCTGACAAAATATTAGCCTTTTCTAAAAAAATTTTTTAAAAATCGATTTTTTGAACAAAGAGGTACCTCTTATGAAATTTTCGATTTTTGTAATTTTTCCATAAAATAAAACATATACATTTTTACTTTCTAAAGTCTTTTATTTTGAATAATACTGGGAAAAAGAAGGCTGCTGACAAAATATTAGCCTTTTCTAAAAAAAATTTTTAAAAATCGATTTTTTGAACAAAGAGGTACCTCTTATGAAATTTTCGATTTTTGTAATTTTTCCATAAAATAAAATATATACATTTTTACTTTCTAAAGTCTTTTATTTTGAATAATACTGGGAAAAAGAAGGCTGCTGACAAAATATTAGCCTTTTCTAAAAAAATTTTTTAAAAATCGATTTTTTGAACAAAGAGGTGTACCTCTTATGAAATTTTCGATTTTTGTAATTTTTCCATAAAATAAAATATATACATTTTTACTTTCTAAAGTCTTTTATTTTGAATAATACTGGGAAAAAGAAGGTTGCTGACAAAAAATTAGCCTTTTCTAAAAAAATTTTTTAAAAATCGATTTTTTGAACAAAGAGGTACCTCTTATGAAATTTTCGATTTTTGTAATTTTTCCATAAAATAAAATATATACATTTTTACTTTCTAAAGTCTTTTATTTTGAATAATACTGGGAAAAAGAAGGCTGCTGACAAAATATTAGCCTTTTCTAAAAAAATTTTTTAAAAATCGATTTTTTGAACAAAGAGGTACCTCTTATGAAATTTTCGATTTTTGTAATTTTTCCATAAAATAAAATATATACATTTTTACTTTCTAAAGTCTTTTATTTTGAATAATACTGGGAAAAAGAAGGTTGCTGACAAAAAATTAGCCTTTTTTAAAAAAATTTTTTAAAAATCGATTTTTTGAACAAAGAGGTACCTCTTATGAAATTTTCGATTTTTGTAATTTTTCCATAAAATAAAATATATACATTTTTACTTTCTAAAGTCTTTTATTTTGAATAATACTGGGAAAAAGAAGGTTGCTGACAAAAAATTAGCCTTTTTTAAAAAAATTTTTTAAAAATCGATTTTTTGAACAAAGAGGTACCTCTTATGAAATTTTCGATTTTTGTAATTTTTCCATAAAATAAAAACAATTCATTTTTACTTTCTAAAGTCTTTTATTTTGAATAATACTGGGAAAAAGAAGGCTGCTGACAAAATATTAGCCTTTTCTAAAAAAATTTTTTAAAAATCGATTTTTTGAACAAAGAGGTACCTCTTATGAAATTTTCGATTTTTGTAATTTTTCCATAAAATAAAATATATACATTTTTACTTTCTAAAGTCTTTTATTTTGAATAATACTGGGAAAAAGAAGGTTGCTGACAAAAAATTAGCCTTTTTTAAAAAAATTTTTTAAAAATCGATTTTTTGAACAAAGAGGTACCTCTTATGAAATTTTCGATTTTTGTAATTTTTCCATAAAATAAAATATATACATTTTTACTTTCTAAAGTCTTTTATTTTGAATAATACTGGGAAAAAGAAGGTTGCTGACAAAAAATTAGCCTTTTTTAAAAAATTTTTTAAAAATCGATTTTTTGAACAAAGAGGTACCTCTTATGAAATTTTCGATTTTTGTAATTTTTCCATAAAATAAAAACAATTCATTTTTACTTTCTAAAGTCTTTTATTTTGAATAATACTGGGAAAAAGAAGGCTGCTGACAAAAAATTAGCCTTTTCTAAAAAAATTTTTTAAAAATCGATTTTTTTAACAAAGAGGTACCTCTTATGAAATTTTCGATTTTTGTAATTTTTCCATAAAATAAAAACAATACATTTTTACTTTCTAAAGTCTTTTATTTTGAATAATACTGGGAAAAAGAAGGCTGCTGACAAAATATTAGCCTTTTCTAAAAAAATTTTTTAAAAATCGATTTTTTGAACAAAGAGGTACCTCTTATGAAATTTTCGATTTTTGTAATTTTTCCATAAAATAAAATATATACATTTTTACTTTCTTAAGTCTTTTATTTTGAATAATACTGGGAAAAAGAAGGTTGCTGACAAAAAATTAGCCTTTTCTAAAAAAATTTTTTAAAAATAGATTTTTTGATCAAAGAGGTACCTCTTATGAAATTTTCGATTTTTGTAATTTTTCCATAAAATAAAATATATACATTTTTACTTTCTTAAGTCTTTTATTTTGAATAATACTGGGAAAAAGAAGGTTGCTGACAAAAAATTAGCCTTTTCTAAAAAAATTTTTTAAAAATCGATTTTTTGATCAAAGAGGTACCTCTTATGAAATTTTCGATTTTTGTAATTTTTCCATAAAATAAAATATATACATTTTTACTTTCTTAAGTCTTTTATTTTGAATAATACTGGGAAAAAGAAGGTTGCTGACAAAAAATTAGCCTTTTCTAAAAAAATTTTTTAAAAATCGATTTTTTGATCAAAGAGGTACCTCTTATGAAATTTTCGATTTTTGTAATTTTTCCATAAAATAAAAACAATACATTTTTACTTTCTAAAGTCTTTTATTTTGAATAATACTGGGAAAAAGAAGGCTGCTGACAAAATATTAGCCTTTTCTAAAAAAATTTTTTAAAAATCGATTTTTTGAACAAAGAGGTACCTCTTATGAAATTTTCGATTTTTGTAATTTTTCCATAAAATAAAATATATACATTTTTACTTTCTAAAGTCTTTTATTTTGAATAATACTGGGAAAAAGAAGGTTGCTGACAAAAAATTAGCCTTTTCTAAAAAAATTTTTTAAAAATCGATTTTTTGAACAAAGAGGTACCTCTTATGAAATTTTCGATTTTTGTAATTTTTCCATAAAATAAAATATATACATTTTTACTTTCTAAAGTCTTTTATTTTGAATAATACTAGGAAAAAGAAGGTCGCTGACAAAAAATTAGCCTTTTCTAAAAAAATTTTTTAAAAATCGATTTTTTGAACAAAGAGGTACCTCTTATGAAATTTTCGATTTTTGTAATTTTTCCATAAAATAAAAACAATACATTTTTACTTTCTAAAGTCTTTTATTTTGAATAATACTGGGAAAAAGAAGGCTGCTGACAAAATATTAGCCTTTTCTAAAAAAATTTTTTAAAAATCGATTTTTTGAACAAAGAGGTACGTACCTCTTATGAAATTTTCGATTTTTGTAATTTTTCCATAAAATAAAATATATACATTTTTACTTTCTAAAGTCTTTTATTTTGAATAATACTAGGAAAAAGAAGGTCGCTGACAAAAAATTAGCCTTTTCTAAAAAAATTTTTTAAAAATCGATTTTTTGAACAAAGAGGTACCTCTTATGAAATTTTCGATTTTTGTAATTTTTCCATAAAATAAAAACAATACATTTTTACTTTCTAAAGTCTTTTATTTTGAATAATACTGGGAAAAAGAAGGCTGCTGACAAAAAATTAGCCTTTTCTAAAAAAATTTTTTAAAAATCGATTTTTTGAACAAAGAGGTACCTCTTATGAAATTTTCGATTTTTGTAATTTTTCCATAAAATAAAAACAATACATTTTTACTTTCTAAAGTCTTTTATTTTGAATAATACTGGGAAAAAGAAGGCTGCTGACAAAATATTAGCCTTTTCTAAAAAAATTTTTTAAAAATCGATTTTTTGAACAAAGAGGTACCTCTTATGAAATTTTCGATTTTTGTAATTTTTCCATAAAATAAAATATATACATTTTTACTTTCTTAAGTCTTTTATTTTGAATAATACTGGGAAAAAGAAGGTTGCTGACAAAAAATTAGCCTTTTCTAAAAAAATTTTTTTAAAATCGATTTTTTGAACAAAGAGGTACCTCTTATGAAATTTTCGATTTTTGTAATTTTTCCATAAAATAAAATATATACATTTTTACTTTCTTAAGTCTTTTATTTTGAATAATACTGGGAAAAAGAAGGCTGCTGACAAAAAATTAGCCTTTTCTAAAAATCGATTTTTTGAACAAAGAGGTACCTCTTATGAAATTTTCGATTTTTGTAATTTTTCCATAAAATAAAATATATACATTTTTACTTTCTTAAGTCTTTTATTTTGAATAATACTGGGAAAAAGAAGGCTGCTGACAAAAAATTAGCCTTTTCTAAAAATCGATTTTTTGAACAAAGAGGTACGTACCTCTTATGAAATTTTCGATTTTTGTAATTTTTCCATAAAATAAAATATATACATTTTTACTTTCTTAAGTCTTTTATTTTGAATAATACTGGGAAAAAGAAGGCTGCTGACAAAAAATTAGCCTTTTCTAAAAATCGATTTTTTGAACAAAGAGGTACCTCTTATGAAATTTTCGATTTTTGTAATTTTTCCATAAAATAAAATATATACATTTTTACTTTCTTAAGTCTTTTATTTTGAATAATACTGGGAAAAAGAAGGCTGCTGACAAAAAATTAGCCTTTTCTAAAAATCGATTTTTTGAACAAAGAGGTACCTCTTATGAAATTTTCGATTTTTGTAATTTTTCCATAAAATAAAATATATACATTTTTACTTTCTTAAGTCTTTTATTTTGAATAATACTGGGAAAAAGAAGGCTGCTGACAAAAAATTAGCCTTTTCTAAAAATCGATTTTTTGAACAAAGAGGTACCTCTTATGAAATTTTCGATTTTTGTAATTTTTCCATAAAATAAAATATATACATTTTTACTTTCTTAAGTCTTTTATTTTGAATAATACTGGGAAAAAGAAGGCTGCTGACAAAAAATTAGCCTTTTCTAAAAAAATTTTTTAAAAATCGATTTTTTGAACAAAGAGGTACCTCTTATGAAATTTTCGATTTTTGTAATTTTTCCATAAAATAAAATATATACATTTTTACTTTCTTAAGTCTTTTATTTTGAATAATACTGGGAAAAAGAAGGTTGCTGACAAAAAATTAGCCTTTTCTAAAAAAATTTTTTTAAAATCGATTTTTTGAACAAATTCTCTTATGAAATTTTCGATTTTTGTAATTTTTCCATAAAATAAAATATATACATTTTTACTTTCTTAAGTCTTTTATTTTGAATAATACTGGGAAAAAGAAGGCTGCTGACAAAAAATTAGCCTTTTCTAAAAATCGATTTTTTGAACAAAGAGGTACCTCTTATGAAATTTTCGATTTTTGTAATTTTTCCATAAAATAAAATATATACATTTTTACTTTCTTAAGTCTTTTATTTTGAATAATACTGGGAAAAAGAAGGCTGCTGACAAAAAATTAGCCTTTTCTAAAAAAATTTTTTAAAAATCGATTTTTTGAACAAAGAGGTACCTCTTATGAAATTTTCGATTTTTGTAATTTTTCCATAAAATAAAATATATACATTTTTACTTTCTTAAGTCTTTTATTTTGAATAATACTGGGAAAAAGAAGGCTGCTGACAAAAAATTAGCCTTTTCTAAAAATCGATTTTTTGAACAAAGAGGTACCTCTTATGAAATTTTCGATTTTTGTAATTTTTCCATAAAATAAAATATATACATTTTTACTTTCTTAAGTCTTTTATTTTGAATAATACTGGGAAAAAGAAGGCTGCTGACAAAAAATTAGCCTTTTCTAAAAAAATTTTTTAAAAATCGATTTTTTGAACAAAGAGGTACCTCTTATGAAATTTTCGATTTTTGTAATTTTTCCATAAAATAAAATATATACATTTTTACTTTCTTAAGTCTTTTATTTTGAATAATACTGGGAAAAAGAAGGCTGCTGACAAAAAATTAGCCTTTTCTAAAAATCGATTTTTTGAACAAAGAGGTACCTCTTATGAAATTTTCGATTTTTGTAATTTTTCCATAAAATAAAATATATACATTTTTACTTTCTTAAGTCTTTTATTTTGAATAATACTGGGAAAAAGAAGGTTGCTGACAAAAAATTAGCCTTTTCTAAAAAAATTTTTTTAAAATCGATTTTTTGAACAAAGAGGTACCTCTTATGAAATTTTCGATTTTTGTAATTTTTCCATAAAATAAAATATATACATTTTTACTTTCTTAAGTCTTTTATTTTGAATAATACTGGGAAAAAGAAGGCTGCTGACAAAAAATTAGCCTTTTCTAAAAAAATTTTTTAAAAATCGATTTTTTGAACAAAGAGGTACCTCTTATGAAATTTTCGATTTTTGTAATTTTTCCATAAAATAAAAACAATTCATTTTTACTTTCTAAAGTCTTTTATTTTGAATAATACTGGGAAAAAGAAGGCTGCTGACAAAATATTAGCCTTTTCTAAAAAAATTTTTTAAAAATCGATTTTTTGAACAAAGAGGTACCTCTTATGAAATTTTCGATTTTTGTAATTTTTCCATAAAATAAAATATATACATTTTTACTTTCTTAAGTCTTTTATTTTGAATAATACTGGGAAAAAGAAGGTTGCTGACAAAAAATTAGCCTTTTCTAAAAAAATTTTTTAAAAATCGATTTTTTGATCAAAGAGGTACGTACCTCTTATGAAATTTTCGATTTTTGTAATTTTTCCATAAAATAAAATATATACATTTTTACTTTCTTAAGTCTTTTATTTTGAATAATACTGGGAAAAAGAAGGCTGCTGACAAAAAATTAGCCTTTTTTAAAAAAATTTTTTAAAAATCGATTTTTTGAACAAAGAGGTACCTCTTATGAAATTTTCGATTTTTGTAATTTTTCCATAAAATAAAAACAATACATTTTTACTTTCTAAAGTCTTTTATTTTGAATAATACTGGGAAAAAGAAGGCTGCTGACAAAATATTAGCCTTTTCTAAAAAAATTTTTTAAAAATCGATTTTTTGAACAAAGAGGTACCTCTTATGAAATTTTCGATTTTTGTAATTTTTCCATAAAATAAAATATATACATTTTTACTTTCTAAAGTCTTTTATTTTGAATAATACTGGGAAAAAGAAGGTTGCTGACAAAAAATTAGCCTTTTCTAAAAAAATTTTTTAAAAATCGATTTTTTGAACAAAGAGGTACCTCTTATGAAATTTTCGATTTTTGTAATTTTTCCATAAAATAAAATATATACATTTTTACTTTCTAAAGTCTTTTATTTTGAATAATACTAGGAAAAAGAAGGTCGCTGACAAAAAATTAGCCTTTTCTAAAAAAATTTTTTAAAAATCGATTTTTTGAACAAAGAGGAACCTCTTATGAAATTTTCGATTTTTGTAATTTTTCCATAAAATAAAAACAATACATTTTTACTTTCTAAAGTCTTTTATTTTGAATAATACTGGGAAAAAGAAGGCTGCTGACAAAATATTAGCCTTTTCTAAAAAAATTTTTTAAAAATCGATTTTTTGAACAAAGAGGTACGTACCTCTTATGAAATTTTCGATTTTTGTAATTTTTCCATAAAATAAAATATATACATTTTTACTTTCTAAAGTCTTTTATTTTGAATAATACTGGGAAAAAGAAGGTTGCTGACAAAAAATTAGCCTTTTCTAAAAAAATTTTTTTAAAATCGATTTTTTGAACAAAGAGGTACCTCTTATGAAATTTTCGATTTTTGTAATTTTTCCATAAAATAAAAACAATACATTTTTACTTTCTAAAGTCTTTTATTTTGAATAATACTGGGAAAAAGAAGGCTGCTGACAAAAAATTAGCCTTTTCTAAAAAAATTTTTTAAAAATCGATTTTTTGAACAAAGAGGTACCTCTTATGAAATTTTCGATTTTTGTAATTTTTCCATAAAATAAAAACAATACATTTTTACTTTCTAAAGTCTTTTATTTTGAATAATACTGGGAAAAAGAAGGCTGCTGACAAAATATTAGCCTTTTCTAAAAAAATTTTTTAAAAATCGATTTTTTGAACAAAGAGGTACCTCTTATGAAATTTTCGATTTTTGTAATTTTTCCATAAAATAAAATATATACATTTTTACTTTCTTAAGTCTTTTATTTTGAATAATACTGGGAAAAAGAAGGCTGCTGACAAAAAATTAGCCTTTTCTAAAAATCGATTTTTTGAACAAAGAGGTACGTACCTCTTATGAAATTTTCGATTTTTGTAATTTTTCCATAAAATAAAATATATACATTTTTACTTTCTTAAGTCTTTTATTTTGAATAATACTGGGAAAAAGAAGGCTGCTGACAAAAAATTAGCCTTTTCTAAAAATCGATTTTTTGAACAAAGAGGTACCTCTTATGAAATTTTCGATTTTTGTAATTTTTCCATAAAATAAAATATATACATTTTTACTTTCTTAAGTCTTTTATTTTGAATAATACTGGGAAAAAGAAGGCTGCTGACAAAAAATTAGCCTTTTCTAAAAATCGATTTTTTGAACAAAGAGGTACCTCTTATGAAATTTTCGATTTTTGTAATTTTTCCATAAAATAAAATATATACATTTTTACTTTCTTAAGTCTTTTATTTTGAATAATACTGGGAAAAAGAAGGCTGCTGACAAAAAATTAGCCTTTTCTAAAAAAATTTTTTAAAAATCGATTTTTTGAACAAAGAGGTACCTCTTATGAAATTTTCGATTTTTGTAATTTTTCCATAAAATAAAATATATACATTTTTACTTTCTTAAGTCTTTTATTTTGAATAATACTGGGAAAAAGAAGGTTGCTGACAAAAAATTAGCCTTTTCTAAAAAAATTTTTTTAAAATCGATTTTTTGAACAAAGTGGTACCTCTTATGAAATTTTCGATTTTTGTAATTTTTCCATAAAATAAAATATATACATTTTTACTTTCTTAAGTCTTTTATTTTGAATAATACTGGGAAAAAGAAGGCTGCTGACAAAAAATTAGCCTTTTCTAAAAATCGATTTTTTGAACAAAGAGGTACGTACCTCTTATGAAATTTTCGATTTTTGTAATTTTTCCATAAAATAAAATATATACATTTTTACTTTCTTAAGTCTTTTATTTTGAATAATACTGGGAAAAAGAAGGCTGCTGACAAAATATTAGCCTTTTCTAAAAAAATTTTTTAAAAATCGATTTTTTGAACAAAGAGGTACGTACCTCTTATGAAATTTTCGATTTTTGTAATTTTTCCATAAAATAAAATATATACATTTTTACTTTCTAAAGTCTTTTATTTTGAATAATACTGGGAAAAAGAAGGTTGCTGACAAAAAATTAGCCTTTTCTAAAAAAATTTTTTTAAAATCGATTTTTTGAACAAAGGGGTACCTCTTATGAAATTTTCGATTTTTGTAATTTTTCCATAAAATAAAAACAATACATTTTTACTTTCTAAAGTCTTTTATTTTGAATAATACTGGGAAAAAGAAGGCTGCTGACAAAAAATTAGCCTTTTCTAAAAAAATTTTTTAAAAATCGATTTTTTGAACAAAGAGGTACCTCTTATGAAATTTTCGATTTTTGTAATTTTTCCATAAAATAAAAACAATACATTTTTACTTTCTAAAGTCTTTTATTTTGAATAATACTGGGAAAAAGAAGGCTGCTGACAAAATATTAGCCTTTTCTAAAAAAATTTTTTAAAAATCGATTTTTTGAACAAAGAGGTACCTCTTATGAAATTTTCGATTTTTGTAATTTTTCCATAAAATAAAATATATACATTTTTACTTTCTTAAGTCTTTTATTTTGAATAATACTGGGAAAAAGAAGGCTGCTGACAAAAAATTAGCCTTTTCTAAAAATCGATTTTTTGAACAAAGAGGTACCTCTTATGAAATTTTCGATTTTTGTAATTTTTCCATAAAATAAAATATATACATTTTTACTTTCTTAAGTCTTTTATTTTGAATAATACTGGGAAAAAGAAGGCTGCTGACAAAAAATTAGCCTTTTCTAAAAATCGATTTTTTGAACAAAGAGGTACCTCTTATGAAATTTTCGATTTTTGTAATTTTTCCATAAAATAAAATATATACATTTTTACTTTCTTAAGTCTTTTATTTTGAATAATACTGGGAAAAAGAAGGCTGCTGACAAAAAATTAGCCTTTTCTAAAAAAATTTTTTAAAAATCGATTTTTTGAACAAAGAGGTACCTCTTATGAAATTTTCGATTTTTGTAATTTTTCCATAAAATAAAATATATACATTTTTACTTTCTTAAGTCTTTTATTTTGAATAATACTGGGAAAAAGAAGGTTGCTGACAAAAAATTAGCCTTTTCTAAAAAAATTTTTTTAAAATCGATTTTTTGAACAAAGTGGTACCTCTTATGAAATTTTCGATTTTTGTAATTTTTCCATAAAATAAAATATATACATTTTTACTTTCTTAAGTCTTTTATTTTGAATAATACTGGGAAAAAGAAGGCTGCTGACAAAAAATTAGCCTTTTCTAAAAAAATTTTTTAAAAATCGATTTTTTGAACAAAGAGGTACCTCTTATGAAATTTTCGATTTTTGTAATTTTTCCATAAAATAAAATATATACATTTTTACTTTCTTAAGTCTTTTATTTTGAATAATACTGGGAAAAAGAAGGCTGCTGACAAAAAATTAGCCTTTTCTAAAAATCGATTTTTTGAACAAAGAGGTACCTCTTATGAAATTTTCGATTTTTGTAATTTTTCCATAAAATAAAATATATACATTTTTACTTTCTTAAGTCTTTTATTTTGAATAATACTGGGAAAAAGAAGGCTGCTGACAAAAAATTAGCCTTTTCTAAAAATCGATTTTTTGAACAAAGAGGTACCTCTTATGAAATTTTCGATTTTTGTAATTTTTCCATAAAATAAAATATATACATTTTTACTTTCTTAAGTCTTTTATTTTGAATAATACTGGGAAAAAGAAGGCTGCTGACAAAAAATTAGCCTTTTCTAAAAAAATTTTTTTAAAATCGATTTTTTGAACAAAGTGGTACCTCTTATGAAATTTTCGATTTTTGTAATTTTTCCATAAAATAAAATATATACATTTTTACTTTCTTAAGTCTTTTATTTTGAATAATACTGGGAAAAAGAAGGCTGCTGACAAAAAATTAGCCTTTTCTAAAAAAATTTTTTTAAAATCGATTTTTTGAACAAAGTGGTACCTCTTATGAAATTTTCGATTTTTGTAATTTTTCCATAAAATAAAATATATACATTTTTACTTTCTTAAGTCTTTTATTTTGAATAATACTGGGAAAAAGAAGGCTGCTGACAAAAAATTAGCCTTTTCTAAAAAAATTTTTTAAAAATCGATTTTTTGAACAAAGAGGTACCTCTTATGAAATTTTCGATTTTTGTAATTTTTCCATAAAATAAAATATATACATTTTTACTTTCTTAAGTCTTTTATTTTGAATAATACTGGGAAAAAGAAGGTTGCTGACAAAAAATTAGCCTTTTCTAAAAAAATTTTTTTAAAATCGATTTTTTGAACAAAGTGGTACCTCTTATGAAATTTTCGATTTTTGTAATTTTTCCATAAAATAAAATATATACATTTTTACTTTCTTAAGTCTTTTATTTTGAATAATACTGGGAAAAAGAAGGCTGCTGACAAAAAATTAGCCTTTTCTAAAAAAATTTTTTTAAAATCGATTTTTTGAACAAAGTGGTACCTCTTATGAAATTTTCGATTTTTGTAATTTTTCCATAAAATAAAATATATACATTTTTACTTTCTTAAGTCTTTTATTTTGAATAATACTGGGAAAAAGAAGGCTGCTGACAAAAAATTAGCCTTTTCTAAAAAAATTTTTTTAAAATCGATTTTTTGAACAAAGTGGTACCTCTTATGAAATTTTCGATTTTTGTAATTTTTCCATAAAATAAAATATATACATTTTTACTTTCTTAAGTCTTTTATTTTGAATAATACTGGGAAAAAGAAGGTTGCTGACAAAAAATTAGCCTTTTCTAAAAAAATTTTTTTAAAATCGATTTTTTGAACAAAGTGGTACCTCTTATGAAATTTTCGATTTTTGTAATTTTTCCATAAAATAAAATATATACATTTTTACTTTCTTAAGTCTTTTATTTTGAATAATACTGGGAAAAAGAAGGTTGCTGACAAAAAATTAGCCTTTTCTAAAAAAATTTTTTAAAAATCGATTTTTTGAACAAAGAGGTACCTCTTATGAAATTTTCGATTTTTGTAATTTTTCCATAAAATAAAATATATACATTTTTACTTTCTTAAGTCTTTTATTTTGAATAATACTGGGAAAAAGAAGGTTGCTGACAAAAAATTAGCCTTTTCTAAAAAAATTTTTTTAAAATCGATTTTTTGAACAAAGTGGTACCTCTTATGAAATTTTCGATTTTTGTAATTTTTCCATAAAATAAAATATATACATTTTTACTTTCTTAAGTCTTTTATTTTGAATAATACTGGGAAAAAGAAGGCTGCTGACAAAAAATTAGCCTTTTCTAAAAAAATTTTTTAAAAATCGATTTTTTGAACAAAGAGGTACCTCTTATGAAATTTTCGATTTTTGTAATTTTTCCATAAAATAAAATATATACATTTTTACTTTCTTAAGTCTTTTATTTTGAATAATACTGGGAAAAAGAAGGCTGCTGACAAAAAATTAGCCTTTTCTAAAAAAATTTTTTAAAAATCGATTTTTTGAACAAAGAGGTACCTCTTATGAAATTTTCGATTTTTGTAATTTTTCCATAAAATAAAATATATACATTTTTACTTTCTTAAGTCTTTTATTTTGAATAATACTGGGAAAAAGAAGGTTGCTGACAAAAAATTAGCCTTTTCTAAAAAAATTTTTTTAAAATCGATTTTTTGAACAAAGTGGTACCTCTTATGAAATTTTCGATTTTTGTAATTTTTCCATAAAATAAAATATATACATTTTTACTTTCTTAAGTCTTTTATTTTGAATAATACTGGGAAAAAGAAGGCTGCTGACAAAAAATTAGCCTTTTCTAAAAAAATTTTTTTAAAATCGATTTTTTGAACAAAGTGGTACCTCTTATGAAATTTTCGATTTTTGTAATTTTTCCATAAAATAAAATATATACATTTTTACTTTCTTAAGTCTTTTATTTTGAATAATACTGGGAAAAAGAAGGCTGCTGACAAAAAATTAGCCTTTTCTAAAAAAATTTTTTTAAAATCGATTTTTTGAACAAAGTGGTACCTCTTATGAAATTTTCGATTTTTGTAATTTTTCCATAAAATAAAATATATACATTTTTACTTTCTTAAGTCTTTTATTTTGAATAATACTGGGAAAAAGAAGGCTGCTGACAAAAAATTAGCCTTTTCTAAAAAAATTTTTTAAAAATCGATTTTTTGAACAAAGAGGTACCTCTTATGAAATTTTCGATTTTTGTAATTTTTCCATAAAATAAAAACAATACATTTTTACTTTCTAAAGTCTTTTATTTTGAATAATACTGGGAAAAAGAAGGCTGCTGACAAAATATTAGCCTTTTCTAAAAAAATTTTTTAAAAATCGATTTTTTGAACAAAGAGGTACCTCTTATGAAATTTTCGATTTTTGTAATTTTTCCATAAAATAAAATATATACATTTTTACTTTCTTAAGTCTTTTATTTTGAATAATACTGGGAAAAAGAAGGCTGCTGACAAAAAATTAGCCTTTTCTAAAAATCGATTTTTTGAACAAAGAGGTACGTACCTCTTATGAAATTTTCGATTTTTGTAATTTTTCCATAAAATAAAATATATACATTTTTACTTTCTTAAGTCTTTTATTTTGAATAATACTGGGAAAAAGAAGGCTGCTGACAAAAAATTAGCCTTTTCTAAAAATCGATTTTTTGAACAAAGAGGTACCTCTTATGAAATTTTCGATTTTTGTAATTTTTCCATAAAATAAAATATATACATTTTTACTTTCTTAAGTCTTTTATTTTGAATAATACTGGGAAAAAGAAGGCTGCTGACAAAAAATTAGCCTTTTCTAAAAATCGATTTTTTGAACAAAGAGGTACCTCTTATGAAATTTTCGATTTTTGTAATTTTTCCATAAAATAAAATATATACATTTTTACTTTCTTAAGTCTTTTATTTTGAATAATACTGGGAAAAAGAAGGCTGCTGACAAAAAATTAGCCTTTTCTAAAAAAATTTTTTAAAAATCGATTTTTTGAACAAAGAGGTACCTCTTATGAAATTTTCGATTTTTGTAATTTTTCCATAAAATAAAATATAGACATTTTTACTTTCTTAAGTCTTTTATTTTGAATAATACTGGGAAAAAGAAGGTTGCTGACAAAAAATTAGCCTTTTCTAAAAAAATTTTTTTAAAATCGATTTTTTGAACAAAGTGGTACCTCTTATGAAATTTTCGATTTTTGTAATTTTTCCATAAAATAAAATATATACATTTTTACTTTCTTAAGTCTTTTATTTTGAATAATACTGGGAAAAAGAAGGCTGCTGACAAAAAATTAGCCTTTTCTAAAAAAATTTTTTAAAAATCGATTTTTTGAACAAAGAGGTACCTCTTATGAAATTTTCGATTTTTGTAATTTTTCCATAAAATAAAATATATACATTTTTACTTTCTTAAGTCTTTTATTTTGAATAATACTGGGAAAAAGAAGGCTGCTGACAAAAAATTAGCCTTTTCTAAAAATCGATTTTTTGAACAAAGAGGTACCTCTTATGAAATTTTCGATTTTTGTAATTTTTCCATAAAATAAAATATATACATTTTTACTTTCTTAAGTCTTTTATTTTGAATAATACTGGGAAAAAGAAGGCTGCTGACAAAAAATTAGCCTTTTCTAAAAATCGATTTTTTGAACAAAGAGGTACCTCTTATGAAATTTTCGATTTTTGTAATTTTTCCATAAAATAAAATATATACATTTTTACTTTCTTAAGTCTTTTATTTTGAATAATACTGGGAAAAAGAAGGCTGCTGACAAAAAATTAGCCTTTTCTAAAAAAATTTTTTTAAAATCGATTTTTTGAACAAAGTGGTACCTCTTATGAAATTTTCGATTTTTGTAATTTTTCCATAAAATAAAATATATACATTTTTACTTTCTTAAGTCTTTTATTTTGAATAATACTGGGAAAAAGAAGGCTGCTGACAAAAAATTAGCCTTTTCTAAAAAAATTTTTTTAAAATCGATTTTTTGAACAAAGTGGTACCTCTTATGAAATTTTCGATTTTTGTAATTTTTCCATAAAATAAAATATATACATTTTTACTTTCTTAAGTCTTTTATTTTGAATAATACTGGGAAAAAGAAGGTTGCTGACAAAAAATTAGCCTTTTCTAAAAAAATTTTTTTAAAATCGATTTTTTGAACAAAGTGGTACCTCTTATGAAATTTTCGATTTTTGTAATTTTTCCATAAAATAAAATATATACATTTTTACTTTCTTAAGTCTTTTATTTTGAATAATACTGGGAAAAAGAAGGCTGCTGACAAAAAATTAGCCTTTTCTAAAAAAATTTTTTTAAAATCGATTTTTTGAACAAAGTGGTACCTCTTATGAAATTTTCGATTTTTGTAATTTTTCCATAAAATAAAATATATACATTTTTACTTTCTTAAGTCTTTTATTTTGAATAATACTGGGAAAAAGAAGGCTGCTGACAAAAAATTAGCCTTTTCTAAAAAAATTTTTTTAAAATCGATTTTTTGAACAAAGTGGTACCTCTTATGAAATTTTCGATTTTTGTAATTTTTCCATAAAATAAAATATATACATTTTTACTTTCTTAAGTCTTTTATTTTGAATAATACTGGGAAAAAGAAGGTTGCTGACAAAAAATTAGCCTTTTCTAAAAAAAATTTTTTAAAATCGATTTTTTGAACAAAGTGGTACCTCTTATGAAATTTTCGATTTTTGTAATTTTTCCATAAAATAAAATATATACATTTTTACTTTCTTAAGTCTTTTATTTTGAATAATACTGGGAAAAAGAAGGTTGCTGACAAAAAATTAGCCTTTTCTAAAAAAATTTTTTAAAAATCGATTTTTTGAACAAAGAGGTACCTCTTATGAAATTTTCGATTTTTGTAATTTTTCCATAAAATAAAATATATACATTTTTACTTTCTTAAGTCTTTTATTTTGAATAATACTGGGAAAAAGAAGGTTGCTGACAAAAAATTAGCCTTTTCTAAAAAAATTTTTTTAAAATCGATTTTTTGAACAAAGTGGTACCTCTTATGAAATTTTCGATTTTTGTAATTTTTCCATAAAATAAAATATATACATTTTTACTTTCTTAAGTCTTTTATTTTGAATAATACTGGGAAAAAGAAGGCTGCTGACAAAAAATTAGCCTTTTCTAAAAAAATTTTTTAAAAATCGATTTTTTGAACAAAGAGGTACCTCTTATGAAATTTTCGATTTTTGTAATTTTTCCATAAAATAAAATATATACATTTTTACTTTCTTAAGTCTTTTATTTTGAATAATACTGGGAAAAAGAAGGCTGCTGACAAAAAATTAGCCTTTTCTAAAAAAATTTTTTAAAAATCGATTTTTTGAACAAAGAGGTACCTCTTATGAAATTTTCGATTTTTGTAATTTTTCCATAAAATAAAATATATACATTTTTACTTTCTTAAGTCTTTTATTTTGAATAATACTGGGAAAAAGAAGGTTGCTGACAAAAAATTAGCCTTTTCTAAAAAAATTTTTTTAAAATCGATTTTTTGAACAAAGTGGTACCTCTTATGAAATTTTCGATTTTTGTAATTTTTCCATAAAATAAAATATATACATTTTTACTTTCTTAAGTCTTTTATTTTGAATAATACTGGGAAAAAGAAGGCTGCTGACAAAAAATTAGCCTTTTCTAAAAAAATTTTTTTAAAATCGATTTTTTGAACAAAGTGGTACCTCTTATGAAATTTTCGATTTTTGTAATTTTTCCATAAAATAAAATATATACATTTTTACTTTCTTAAGTCTTTTATTTTGAATAATACTGGGAAAAAGAAGGCTGCTGACAAAAAATTAGCCTTTTCTAAAAAAATTTTTTTAAAATCGATTTTTTGAACAAAGTGGTACCTCTTATGAAATTTTCGATTTTTGTAATTTTTCCATAAAATAAAATATATACATTTTTACTTTCTTAAGTCTTTTATTTTGAATAATACTGGGAAAAAGAAGGCTGCTGACAAAAAATTAGCCTTTTCTAAAAAAATTTTTTAAAAATCGATTTTTTGAACAAAGAGGTACATCTTATGAAATTTTCGATTTTTGTAATTTTTCCATAAAATAAAATATATACATTTTTACTTTCTTAAGTCTTTTATTTTGAATAATACTGGGAAAAAGAAGGTTGCTGACAAAAAATTAGCCTTTTCTAAAAAAATTTTTTTAAAATCGATTTTTTGAACAAAGTGGTACCTCTTATGAAATTTTCGATTTTTGTAATTTTTCCATAAAATAAAATATATACATTTTTACTTTCTTAAGTCTTTTATTTTGAATAATACTGGGAAAAAGAAGGCTGCTGACAAAAAATTAGCCTTTTCTAAAAAAATTTTTTAAAAATCGATTTTTTGAACAAAGAGGTACCTCTTATGAAATTTTCGATTTTTGTAATTTTTCCATAAAATAAAATATATACATTTTTACTTTCTTAAGTCTTTTATTTTGAATAATACTGGGAAAAAGAAGGCTGCTGACAAAAAATTAGCCTTTTCTAAAAAAATTTTTTAAAATCGATTTTTTGAACAAAGAGGTACCTCTTATGAAATTTTCGATTTTTGTAATTTTTCCATAAAATAAAATATATACATTTTTACTTTCTTAAGTCTTTTATTTTGAATAATACTGGGAAAAAGAAGGTTGCTGACAAAAAATTAGCCTTTTCTAAAAAAATTTTTTTAAAATCGATTTTTTGAACAAAGTGGTACCTCTTATGAAATTTTCGATTTTTGTAATTTTTCCATAAAATAAAATATATACATTTTTACTTTCTTAAGTCTTTTATTTTGAATAATACTGGGAAAAAGAAGGTTGCTGACAAAAAATTAGCCTTTTCTAAAAAAATTTTTTTAAAATCGATTTTTTGAACAAAGTGGTACGTACCTCTTATGAAATTTTCGATTTTTGTAATTTTTCCATAAAATAAAATATATACATTTTTACTTTCTTAAGTCTTTTATTTTGAATAATACTGGGAAAAAGAAGGCTGCTGACAAAAAATTAGCCTTTTCTAAAAAAATTTTTTTAAAATCGATTTTTTGAACAAAGTGGTACCTCTTATGAAATTTTCGATTTTTGTAATTTTTCCATAAAATAAAATATATACATTTTTACTTTCTTAAGTCTTTTATTTTGAATAATACTGGGAAAAAGAAGGCTGCTGACAAAAAATTAGCCTTTTCTAAAAAAATTTTTTAAAAATCGATTTTTTGAACAAAGAGGTACATCTTATGAAATTTTCGATTTTTGTAATTTTTCCATAAAATAAAATATATACATTTTTACTTTCTTAAGTCTTTTATTTTGAATAATACTGGGAAAAAGAAGGTTGCTGACAAAAAATTAGCCTTTTCTAAAAAAATTTTTTTAAAATCGATTTTTTGAACAAAGTGGTACCTCTTATGAAATTTTCGATTTTTGTAATTTTTCCATAAAATAAAATATATACATTTTTACTTTCTTAAGTCTTTTATTTTGAATAATACTGGGAAAAAGAAGGTTGCTGACAAAAAATTAGCCTTTTCTAAAAAAATTTTTTTAAAATCGATTTTTTGAACAAAGTGGTACCTCTTATGAAATTTTCGATTTTTGTAATTTTTCCATAAAATAAAATATATACATTTTTACTTTCTTAAGTCTTTTATTTTGAATAATACTGGGAAAAAGAAGGCTGCTGACAAAAAATTAGCCTTTTCTAAAAAAATTTTTTTAAAATCGATTTTTTGAACAAAGTGGTACCTCTTATGAAATTTTCGATTTTTGTAATTTTTCCATAAAATAAAATATATACATTTTTACTTTCTTAAGTCTTTTATTTTGAATAATACTGGGAAAAAGAAGGCTGCTGACAAAAAATTAGCCTTTTCTAAAAAAATTTTTTAAAAATCGATTTTTTGAACAAAGAGGTACCTCTTATGAAATTTTCGATTTTTGTAATTTTTCCATAAAATAAAATATATACATTTTTACTTTCTTAAGTCTTTTATTTTGAATAATACTGGGAAAAAGAAGGTTGCTGACAAAAAATTAGCCTTTTCTAAAAAAATTTTTTTAAAATCGATTTTTTGAACAAAGTGGTACCTCTTATGAAATTTTCGATTTTTGTAATTTTTCCATAAAATAAAATATATACATTTTTACTTTCTTAAGTCTTTTATTTTGAATAATACTGGGAAAAAGAAGGCTGCTGACAAAAAATTAGCCTTTTCTAAAAAAATTTTTTTAAAATCGATTTTTTGAACAAAGTGGTACCTCTTATGAAATTTTCGATTTTTGTAATTTTTCCATAAAATAAAATATATACATTTTTACTTTCTTAAGTCTTTTATTTTGAATAATACTGGGAAAAAGAAGGCTGCTGACAAAAAATTAGCCTTTTCTAAAAAAATTTTTTAAAAATCGATTTTTTGAACAAAGAGGTACCTCTTATGAAATTTTCGATTTTTGTAATTTTTCCATAAAATAAAATATATACATTTTTACTTTCTTAAGTCTTTTATTTTGAATAATACTGGGAAAAAGAAGGTTGCTGACAAAAAATTAGCCTTTTCTAAAAAAATTTTTTTAAAATCGATTTTTTGAACAAAGTGGTACCTCTTATGAAATTTTCGATTTTTGTAATTTTTCCATAAAATAAAATATATACATTTTTACTTTCTTAAGTCTTTTATTTTGAATAATACTGGGAAAAAGAAGGCTGCTGACAAAAAATTAGCCTTTTCTAAAAAAATTTTTTTAAAATCGATTTTTTGAACAAAGTGGTACCTCTTATGAAATTTTCGATTTTTGTAATTTTTCCATAAAATAAAATATATACATTTTTACTTTCTTAAGTCTTTTATTTTGAATAATACTGGGAAAAAGAAGGCTGCTGACAAAAAATTAGCCTTTTCTAAAAAAATTTTTTAAAAATCGATTTTTTGAACAAAGAGGTACCTCTTATGAAATTTTCGATTTTTGTAATTTTTCCATAAAATAAAATATATACATTTTTACTTTCTTAAGTCTTTTATTTTGAATAATACTGGGAAAAAGAAGGTTGCTGACAAAAAATTAGCCTTTTCTAAAAAAATTTTTTTAAAATCGATTTTTTGAACAAAGTGGTACCTCTTATGAAATTTTCGATTTTTGTAATTTTTCCATAAAATAAAATATATACATTTTTACTTTCTTAAGTCTTTTATTTTGAATAATACTGGGAAAAAGAAGGTTGCTGACAAAAAATTAGCCTTTTCTAAAAAAATTTTTTAAAAATCGATTTTTTGAACAAAGAGGTACCTCTTATGAAATTTTCGATTTTTGTAATTTTTCCATAAAATAAAATATATACATTTTTACTTTCTTAAGTCTTTTATTTTGAATAATACTGGGAAAAAGAAGGTTGCTGACAAAAAATTAGCCTTTTCTAAAAAAATTTTTTTAAAATCGATTTTTTGAACAAAGTGGTACCTCTTATGAAATTTTCGATTTTTGTAATTTTTCCATAAAATAAAATATATACATTTTTACTTTCTTAAGTCTTTTATTTTGAATAATACTGGGAAAAAGAAGGCTGCTGACAAAAAATTAGCCTTTTCTAAAAAAATTTTTTAAAAATCGATTTTTTGAACAAAGAGGTACCTCTTATGAAATTTTCGATTTTTGTAATTTTTCCATAAAATAAAATATATACATTTTTACTTTCTTAAGTCTTTTATTTTGAATAATACTGGGAAAAAGAAGGTTGCTGACAAAAAATTAGCCTTTTCTAAAAAAATTTTTTTAAAATCGATTTTTTGAACAAAGTGGTACCTCTTATGAAATTTTCGATTTTTGTAATTTTTCCATAAAATAAAATATATACATTTTTACTTTCTTAAGTCTTTTATTTTGAATAATACTGGGAAAAAGAAGGCTGCTGACAAAAAATTAGCCTTTTCTAAAAAAATTTTTTTAAAATCGATTTTTTGAACAAAGTGGTACCTCTTATGAAATTTTCGATTTTTGTAATTTTTCCATAAAATAAAATATATACATTTTTACTTTCTTAAGTCTTTTATTTTGAATAATACTGGGAAAAAGAAGGCTGCTGACAAAAAATTAGCCTTTTCTAAAAAAATTTTTTAAAAATCGATTTTTTGAACAAAGAGGTACCTCTTATGAAATTTTCGATTTTTGTAATTTTTCCATAAAATAAAATATATACATTTTTACTTTCTTAAGTCTTTTATTTTGAATAATACTGGGAAAAAGAAGGTTGCTGACAAAAAATTAGCCTTTTCTAAAAAAATTTTTTTAAAATCGATTTTTTGAACAAAGTGGTACCTCTTATGAAATTTTCGATTTTTGTAATTTTTCCATAAAATAAAATATATACATTTTTACTTTCTTAAGTCTTTTATTTTGAATAATACTGGGAAAAAGAAGGTTGCTGACAAAAAATTAGCCTTTTCTAAAAAAATTTTTTAAAAATCGATTTTTTGAACAAAGAGGTACCTCTTATGAAATTTTCGATTTTTGTAATTTTTCCATAAAATAAAATATATACATTTTTACTTTCTTAAGTCTTTTATTTTGAATAATACTGGGAAAAAGAAGGTTGCTGACAAAAAATTAGCCTTTTCTAAAAAAATTTTTTTAAAATCGATTTTTTGAACAAAGTGGTACCTCTTATGAAATTTTCGATTTTTGTAATTTTTCCATAAAATAAAATATATACATTTTTACTTTCTTAAGTCTTTTATTTTGAATAATACTGGGAAAAAGAAGGCTGCTGACAAAAAATTAGCCTTTTCTAAAAAAATTTTTTTAAAATCGATTTTTTGAACAAAGTGGTACCTCTTATGAAATTTTCGATTTTTGTAATTTTTCCATAAAATAAAATATATACATTTTTACTTTCTTAAGTCTTTTATTTTGAATAATACTGGGAAAAAGAAGGCTGCTGACAAAAAATTAGCCTTTTCTAAAAAAATTTTTTTAAAATCGATTTTTTGAACAAAGAGGTACCTCTTATGAAATTTTCGATTTTTGTAATTTTTCCATAAAATAAAATATATACATTTTTACTTTCTTAAGTCTTTTATTTTGAATAATACTGGGAAAAAGAAGGTTGCTGACAAAAAATTAGCCTTTTCTAAAAAAATTTTTTAAAAATCGATTTTTTGAACAAAGAGGTACCTCTTATGAAATTTTCGATTTTTGTAATTTTTCCATAAAATAAAATATATACATTTTTACTTTCTTAAGTCTTTTATTTTGAATAATACTGGGAAAAAGAAGGCTGCTGACAAAAAATTAGCCTTTTCTAAAAAAATTTTTTTAAAATCGATTTTTTGAACAAAGTGGTACCTCTTATGAAATTTTCGATTTTTGTAATTTTTCCATAAAATAAAATATATACATTTTTACTTTCTTAAGTCTTTTATTTTGAATAATACTGGGAAAAAGAAGGCTGCTGACAAAAAATTAGCCTTTTCTAAAAAAATTTTTTTAAAATCGATTTTTTGAACAAAGAGGTACCTCTTATGAAATTTTCGATTTTTGTAATTTTTCCATAAAATAAAATATATACATTTTTACTTTCTTAAGTCTTTTATTTTGAATAATACTGGGAAAAAGAAGGCTGCTGACAAAAAATTAGCCTTTTCTAAAAAAATTTTTTAAAAATCGATTTTTTGAACAAAGTGGTACCTCTTATGAAATTTTCGATTTTTGTAATTTTTCCATAAAATAAAATATATACATTTTTACTTTCTTAAGTCTTTTATTTTGAATAATACTGGGAAAAAGAAGGCTGCTGACAAAAAATTAGCCTTTTCTAAAAAAATTTTTTAAAAATCGATTTTTTGAACAAAGAGGTACCTCTTATGAAATTTTCGATTTTTGTAATTTTTCCATAAAATAAAATATATACATTTTTACTTTCTTAAGTCTTTTATTTTGAATAATACTGGGAAAAAGAAGGCTGCTGACAAAAAATTAGCCTTTTCTAAAAAAATTTTTTTAAAATCGATTTTTTGAACAAAGTGGTACCTCTTATGAAATTTTCGATTTTTGTAATTTTTCCATAAAATAAAATATATACATTTTTACTTTCTTAAGTCTTTTATTTTGAATAATACTGGGAAAAAGAAGGCTGCTGACAAAAAATTAGCCTTTTCTAAAAAAATTTTTTAAAAATCGATTTTTTGAACAAAGAGGTACCTCTTATGAAATTTTCGATTTTTGTAATTTTTCCATAAAATAAAATATATACATTTTTACTTTCTTAAGTCTTTTATTTTGAATAATACTGGGAAAAAGAAGGTTGCTGACAAAAAATTAGCCTTTTCTAAAAAAATTTTTTTAAAATCGATTTTTTGAACAAAGTGGTACCTCTTATGAAATTTTCGATTTTTGTAATTTTTCCATAAAATAAAATATATACATTTTTACTTTCTTAAGTCTTTTATTTTGAATAATACTGGGAAAAAGAAGGCTGCTGACAAAAAATTAGCCTTTTCTAAAAAAATTTTTTTAAAATCGATTTTTTGAACAAAGTGGTACCTCTTATGAAATTTTCGATTTTTGTAATTTTTCCATAAAATAAAATATATACATTTTTACTTTCTTAAGTCTTTTATTTTGAATAATACTGGGAAAAAGAAGGCTGCTGACAAAAAATTAGCCTTTTCTAAAAAAATTTTTTAAAAATCGATTTTTTGAACAAAGAGGTACCTCTTATGAAATTTTCGATTTTTGTAATTTTTCCATAAAATAAAATATATACATTTTTACTTTCTTAAGTCTTTTATTTTGAATAATACTGGGAAAAAGAAGGTTGCTGACAAAAAATTAGCCTTTTCTAAAAAAATTTTTTTAAAATCGATTTTTTGAACAAAGTGGTACCTCTTATGAAATTTTCGATTTTTGTAATTTTTCCATAAAATAAAATATATACATTTTTACTTTCTTAAGTCTTTTATTTTGAATAATACTGGGAAAAAGAAGGTTGCTGACAAAAAATTAGCCTTTTCTAAAAAAATTTTTTAAAAATCGATTTTTTGAACAAAGAGGTACCTCTTATGAAATTTTCGATTTTTGTAATTTTTCCATAAAATAAAATATATACATTTTTACTTTCTTAAGTCTTTTATTTTGAATAATACTGGGAAAAAGAAGGTTGCTGACAAAAAATTAGCCTTTTCTAAAAAAATTTTTTTAAAATCGATTTTTTGAACAAAGTGGTACCTCTTATGAAATTTTCGATTTTTGTAATTTTTCCATAAAATAAAATATATACATTTTTACTTTCTTAAGTCTTTTATTTTGAATAATACTGGGAAAAAGAAGGCTGCTGACAAAAAATTAGCCTTTTCTAAAAAAATTTTTTTAAAATCGATTTTTTGAACAAAGTGGTACCTCTTATGAAATTTTCGATTTTTGTAATTTTTCCATAAAATAAAATATATACATTTTTACTTTCTTAAGTCTTTTATTTTGAATAATACTGGGAAAAAGAAGGCTGCTGACAAAAAATTAGCCTTTTCTAAAAAAATTTTTTAAAAATCGATTTTTTGAACAAAGAGGTACCTCTTATGAAATTTTCGATTTTTGTAATTTTTCCATAAAATAAAATATATACATTTTTACTTTCTTAAGTCTTTTATTTTGAATAATACTGGGAAAAAGAAGGTTGCTGACAAAAAATTAGCCTTTTCTAAAAAAATTTTTTTAAAATCGATTTTTTGAACAAAGTGGTACCTCTTATGAAATTTTCGATTTTTGTAATTTTTCCATAAAATAAAATATATACATTTTTACTTTCTTAAGTCTTTTATTTTGAATAATACTGGGAAAAAGAAGGCTGCTGACAAAAAATTAGCCTTTTCTAAAAAAATTTTTTTAAAATCGATTTTTTGAACAAAGTGGTACCTCTTATGAAATTTTCGATTTTTGTAATTTTTCCATAAAATAAAATATATACATTTTTACTTTCTTAAGTCTTTTATTTTGAATAATACTGGGAAAAAGAAGGCTGCTGACAAAAAATTAGCCTTTTCTAAAAAAATTTTTTAAAAATCGATTTTTTGAACAAAGAGGTACCTCTTATGAAATTTTCGATTTTTGTAATTTTTCCATAAAATAAAATATATACATTTTTACTTTCTTAAGTCTTTTATTTTGAATAATACTGGGAAAAAGAAGGTTGCTGACAAAAAATTAGCCTTTTCTAAAAAGATTTTTTTAAAATCGATTTCTTGAACAAAGTGGTACCTCTTATGAAATTTTCGATTTTTGTAATTTTTCCATAAAATAAAATATATACATTTTTACTTTCTTAAGTCTTTTATTTTGAATAATACTGGGAAAAAGAAGGCTGCTGACAAAAAATTAGCCTTTTCTAAAAAAATTTTTTTTAAATCGATTTTTTGAACAAAGTGGTACCTCTTATGAAATTTTCGATTTTTGTAATTTTTCCATAAAATAAAATATATACATTTTTACTTTCTTAAGTCTTTTATTTTGAATAATACTGGGAAAAAGAAGGCTGCTGACAAAAAATTAGCCTTTTCTAAAAAAATTTTTTTAAAATCGATTTTTTGAACAAAGTGGTACCTCTTATGAAATTTTCGATTTTTGTAATTTTTCCATAAAATAAAATATATACATTTTTACTTTCTTAAGTCTTTTATTTTGAATAATACTGGGAAAAAGAAGGCTGCTGACAAAAAATTAGCCTTTTCTAAAAAAATTTTTTAAAAATCGATTTTTTGAACAAAGAGGTACCTCTTATGAAATTTTCGATTTTTGTAATTTTTCCATAAAATAAAATATATACATTTTTACTTTCTTAAGTCTTTTATTTTGAATAATACTGGGAAAAAGAAGGTTGCTGACAAAAAATTAGCCTTTTCTAAAAAAATTTTTTTAAAATCGATTTTTTGAACAAAGTGGTACCTCTTATGAAATTTTCGATTTTTGTAATTTTTCCATAAAATAAAATATATACATTTTTACTTTCTTAAGTCTTTTATTTTGAATAATACTGGGAAAAAGAAGGCTGCTGACAAAAAATTAGCCTTTTCTAAAAAAATTTTTTAAAAATCGATTTTTTGAACAAAGAGGTACCTCTTATGAAATTTTCGATTTTTGTAATTTTTCCATAAAATAAAATATATACATTTTTACTTTCTTAAGTCTTTTATTTTGAATAATACTGGGAAAAAGAAGGTTGCTGACAAAAAATTAGCCTTTTCTAAAAAAATTTTTTTAAAATCGATTTTTTGAACAAAGTGGTACCTCTTATGAAATTTTCGATTTTTGTAATTTTTCCATAAAATAAAATATATACATTTTTACTTTCTTAAGTCTTTTATTTTGAATAATACTGGGAAAAAGAAGGCTGCTGACAAAAAATTAGCCTTTTCTAAAAAAATTTTTTAAAAATCGATTTTTTGAACAAAGAGGTACCTCTTATGAAATTTTCGATTTTTGTAATTTTTCCATAAAATAAAATATATACATTTTTACTTTCTTAAGTCTTTTATTTTGAATAATACTGGGAAAAAGAAGGCTGCTGACAAAAAATTAGCCTTTTCTAAAAATCGATTTTTTGAACAAAGAGGTACCTCTTATGAAATTTTCGATTTTTGTAATTTTTCCATAAAATAAAATATATACATTTTTACTTTCTTAAGTCTTTTATTTTGAATAATACTGGGAAAAAGAAGGCTGCTGACAAAAAATTAGCCTTTTCTAAAAATCGATTTTTTGAACAAAGAGGTACCTCTTATGAAATTTTCGATTTTTGTAATTTTTCCATAAAATAAAATATATACATTTTTACTTTCTTAAGTCTTTTATTTTGAATAATACTGGGAAAAAGAAGGCTGCTGACAAAAAATTAGCCTTTTCTAAAAATCGATTTTTTGAACAAAGAGGTACCTCTTATGAAATTTTCGATTTTTGTAATTTTTCCATAAAATAAAATATATACATTTTTACTTTCTTAAGTCTTTTATTTTGAATAATACTGGGAAAAAGAAGGCTGCTGACAAAAAATTAGCCTTTTCTAAAAATCGATTTTTTGAACAAAGAGGTACCTCTTATGAAATTTTCGATTTTTGTAATTTTTCCATAAAATAAAATATATACATTTTTACTTTCTTAAGTCTTTTATTTTGAATAATACTGGGAAAAAGAAGGCTGCTGACAAAAAATTAGCCTTTTCTAAAAAAATTTTTTAAAAATCGATTTTTTGAACAAAGAGGTACCTCTTATGAAATTTTCGATTTTTGTAATTTTTCCATAAAATAAAATATATACATTTTTACTTTCTTAAGTCTTTTATTTTGAATAATACTGGGAAAAAGAAGGCTGCTGACAAAAATTAGCCTTTTCTAAAAATTTTTAAAAATCGATTTTTTGAACAAAGAGGTACCTCTTATGAAATTTTCGATTTTTGTAATTTTTCCATAAAATAAAATATATACATTTTTACTTTCTTAAGTCTTTTATTTTGAATAATACTGGGAAAAAGAAGGTTGCTGACAAAAAATTAGCCTTTTCTAAAAAAATTTTTTTAAAATCGATTTTTTGAACAAAGAGGTACCTCTTATGAAATTTTCGATTTTTGTAATTTTTCCATAAAATAAAATATATACATTTTACTTTCTTAAGTCTTTTATTTTGAATAATACTGGGAAAAAGAAGGCTGCTGACAAAAAATTAGCCTTTTCAAAAAATTTTTTAAAAATCGATTTTTTAAACAAAGAGGTACCTCTTATGAAATTTTTCGATTTTTGTAATTTTTCCATAAAATAAAATATATACATTTTTACTTTCTTAAGTCTTTTATTTTGAATAATACTGGGAAAAAGAAGGCTGCTGACAAAAAATTAGCCTTTTCTAAAAAAATTTTTTTAAAATCGATTTTTTGAACAAAGAGGTACCTCTTATGAAATTTTCGATTTTTGTAATTTTTCCATAAAATAAAATATATACATTTTTACTTTCTTAAGTCTTTTATTTTGAATAATACTGGGAAAAAGAAGGCTGCTGACAAAAAATTAGCCTTTTCTAAAAATCGATTTTTTGAACAAAGAGGTACCTCTTATGAAATTTTCGATTTTTGTAATTTTTCCATAAAATAAAATATATACATTTTTACTTTCTTAAGTCTTTTATTTTGAATAATACTGGGAAAAAAGAAGGTTGCTGACAAAAAATTAGCCTTTTCTAAAAAAATTTTTTTTAAATCGATTTTTTGAACAAAGAGGTACCTCTTATGAAATTTTCGATTTTTGTAATTTTTCCATAAAATAAAATATATACATTTTTACTTTCTTAAGTCTTTTATTTTGAATAATACTGGGAAAAAGAAGGCTGCTGACAAAAAATTAGCCTTTTCTAAAAATCGATTTTTTGAACAAAGAGGTACCTCTTATGAAATTTTCGATTTTTTTAATTTTTCCATAAAATAAAATATATACATTTTTACTTTCTTAAGTCTTTTATTTTGAATAATACTGGGAAAAAGAAGGCTGCTGACAAAAAATTAGCCTTTTCTAAAAAAATTTTTTAAAAATCGATTTTTTGAACAAAGAGGTACCTCTTATGAAATTTTCGATTTTTGTAATTTTTCCATAAAATAAAATATATACATTTTTACTTTCTTAAGTCTTTTATTTTGAATAATACTGGGAAAAAGAAGGCTGCTGACAAAAAATTAGCCTTTTCTAAAAAATCGATTTTTTGAACAAAGAGGTACCTCTTATGAAATTTTCGATTTTTGTAATTTTTCCATAAAATAAAATATATACATTTTTACTTTCTTAAGTCTTTTATTTTGAATAATACTGGGAAAAAGAAGGTTGCTGACAAAAAATTTGCCTTTTCTAAAAAATTTTTTTAAATCGATTTTTTGAACAAAGAGGTACCTCTTATGAAATTTTCGATTTTTGTAATTTTTCCATAAAATAAAATATATACATTTTTACTTTCTTAAGTCTTTTATTTTGAATAATACTGGGAAAAAGAAGGCTGCTGACAAAAAATTAGCCTTTTCTAAAAAAATTTTTTAAAAATCGATTTTTGAACAAAGAGGTACCTCTTATGAAATTTTCGATTTTTGTAATTTTTCCATAAAATAAAATATATACATTTTTACTTTCTTAAGTCTTTTATTTTGAATAATACTGGGAAAAAGAAGTCTGCTGACAAAAAATTAGCCTTTTCTAAAAATCGATTTTTTGAACAAAGAGGTACCTCTTATGAAATTTTCGATTTTTGTAATTTTTCCATAAAATAAAATATATACATTTTTACTTTCTTAAGTCTTTTATTTTGAATAATACTGGGAAAAAGAAGGCTGCTGACAAAAAATTAGCCTTTTCTAAAAAAAATTTTTTTAAAAATCGATTTTTTGAACAAAGAGGTACCTCTTATGAAATTTTCGATTTTTGTAATTTTTCCATAAAATAAAATATATACATTTTTACTTTCTTAAGTCTTTTATTTTGAATAATACTGGGAAAAAGAAGGTGCTGACAAAAAATTAGCCTTTTCTAAAAATCGATTTTTTGAACAAAGAGGTACCTCTTATGAAATTTTCGATTTTTGTAATTTTTCCATAAAATAAAATATATACATTTTTACTTTCTTAAGTCTTTTATTTTGAATAATACTGGGAAAAAGAAGGCTGCTGACAAAAAATTAGCCTTTTCTAAAAAAATTTTTTAAAAATCGATTTTTTGAACAAAGAGGTACCTCTTATGAAATTTTCGATTTTTGTAATTTTTCCATAAAATAAAATATATACATTTTTACTTTCTTAAGTCTTTTATTTTGAATAATACTGGGAAAAAGAAGGCTGCTGACAAAAAATTAGCCTTTTCTAAAAAAATTTTTAAAATCGATTTTTTGAACAAAGAGGTACCTCTTATGAAATTTTCGATTTTTGTAATTTTTCCATAAAATAAAATATATACATTTTTACTTTCTTAAGTCTTTTATTTTGAATAATACTGGGAAAAAGAAGGCTGCTGACAAAAAATTAGCCTTTTCTAAAAATCGATTTTTTGAACAAAGAGGTACCTCTTATGAAATTTTCGATTTTTGTAATTTTTCCATAAAATAAAATATATACATTTTTACTTTCTTAAGTCTTTTATTTTGAATAATACTGGGAAAAAGAAGGCTGCTGACAAAAAATTAGCCTTTTCTAAAAATTTTTTAAAAATCGATTTTTTGAACAAAGAGGTACCTCTTATGAAATTTTCGATTTTTGTAATTTTTCCATAAAATAAAATATATACATTTTTACTTTCTTAAGTCTTTTATTTTGAATAATACTGGGGAAAAAGAAGGTTGCTGACAAAAAATTAGCCTTTTCTAAAAAAATTTTTTTAAAATCGATTTTTTGAACAAAGAGGTACCTCTTATGAAATTTTCGATTTTTGTAATTTTCCATAAAATAAAATATATACATTTTTACTTTCTTAAGTCTTTTATTTTGAATAATACTGGGAAAAAGAAGGCTGCTGACAAAAAATTAGCCTTTTCTAAAAATCGATTTTTTGAACAAAGAGGTACCTCTTATGAAATTTTCGATTTTTGTAATTTTTCCATAAAATAAAATATATACATTTTTACTTTCTTAAGTCTTTTATTTTGAATAATACTGGGAAAAAGAAGGTTGCTGACAAAAAATTAGCCTTTTTCTAAAAAAATTTTTTTTAAAATCGAATTTTTTTGAACAAAGAGGTACCTCTATGAAATTTTCGATTTTTGTAATTTTTCCATAAAATAAAATATATACATTTTTACTTTCTAAGTCTTTTATTTTGAATAATACTGGAAAAAGAAGGCTGCTGACAAAAAATTAGCCTTTTCTAAAAATCGATTTTTTGAACAAAGAGGTACCTCTTATGAAATTTTCGATTTTTGTAATTTTTCCATAAAATAAAATATATACATTTTTACTTTCTTAAGTCTTTTATTTTGAATAATACTGGGAAAAAGAAGGCTGCTGACAAAAAATTAGCCTTTTCTAAAAATCGATTTTTTGAACAAAGAGGTACCTCTTATGAAATTTTCGATTTTTGTAATTTTTCCATAAAATAAAATATATACATTTTTACTTTCTTAAGTCTTTTATTTTGAATAATACTGGGAAAAAGAAGGTTGCTGACAAAAAATTAGCCTTTTCTAAAAAAATTTTTTTAAAATCGATTTTTTGAACAAAGAGGTACCTCTTATGAAATTTTCGATTTTTGTAATTTTTCCATAAAATAAAATATATACATTTTTACTTTCTTAAGTCTTTTATTTTGAATAAAACTGGGAAAAAGAAGGCTGCTGACAAAAAATTAGCCTTTTCTAAAAAAATTTTTTTAAAATCGATTTTTTGAACAAAGAGGTACCTCTTATGAAATTTTCGATTTTTGTAATTTTTCCATAAAATAAAATATATACATTTTTACTTTCTTAAGTCTTTTATTTTGAATAATACTGGGAAAAAGAAGGTTGCTGACAAAAAATTAGCCTTTTCTAAAAATCGATTTTTTGAACAAAGAGGTACGTACCTCTTATGAAATTTTCGATTTTTGTAATTTTTCCATAAAATAAAATATATACATTTTTACTTTCTTAAGTCTTTTATTTTGAATAATACTGGGAAAAAGAAGGCTGCTGACAAAAAATTAGCCTTTTCTAAAAATCGATTTTTTGAACAAAGAGGTACCTCTTATGAAATTTTCGATTTTTGTAATTTTTCCATAAAATAAAATATATACATTTTTACTTTCTTAAGTCTTTTATTTTGAATAATACTGGGAAAAAGAAGGCTGCTGACAAAAAATTAGCCTTTTCTAAAAATCGATTTTTTGAACAAAGAGGTACCTCTTATGAAATTTTCGATTTTTGTAATTTTTCCATAAAATAAAATATATACATTTTTACTTTCTTAAGTCTTTTATTTTGAATAATACTGGGAAAAAGAAGGCTGCTGACAAAAAATTAGCCTTTTCTAAAAATCGATTTTTTGAACAAAGAGGTACCTCTTATGAAATTTTCGATTTTTGTAATTTTTCCATAAAATAAAATATATACATTTTTACTTTCTTAAGTCTTTTATTTTGAATAATACTGGGAAAAAGAAGGCTGCTGACAAAAAATTAGCCTTGTCTAAAAAAATTTTTTAAAAATCGATTTTTTGAACAAAGAGGTACCTCTTATGAAATTTTCGATTTTTGTAATTTTTCCATAAAATAAAAACAATACATTTTTACTTTCTAAAGTCTTTTATTTTGAATAATACTGGGAAAAAGAAGGCTGCTGACAAAATATTAGCCTTTTCTAAAAAAATTTTCTAAAAATCGATTTTTTGAACAAAGAGGTACCTCTTATGAAATTTTGGATTTTTTAATTTTTCCATAAAATAAAATATATACATTTTTACTTTCTTAAGTCTTTTATTTTGAATAATACTGGGAAAAATAAGGCTGCTGACAAAAAATTAGCCTTTTCTAAAAAAATTTTTTAAAAATCGATTTTTTGAACAAAGAGGTACCTTTTATGAAATTTTCGATTTTTGTAATTTTTCCATAAAATAAAAACAATACATTTTTACTTTCTAAAGTCTTTTATTTTGAATAATACTGGGAAAAAGAAGGCTGCTGACAAAATATTAGCCTTTTCTAAAAAAATTTTTTTAAAATCGATTTTTTGAACAAAGAGGTACCTCTTATGAAATTTTCGATTTTTGTAATTTTTCCATAAAATAAAATATATACATTTTTACTTTCTAAAGTCTTTTATTTTGAATAATACTGGGAAAAAGAAGGTTGCTGACAAAAAATTAGCCTTTTTTAAAAAAATTTTTTAAAAATCGATTTTTTGAACAAAGAGGTACCTTTTATGAAATTTTCGATTTTTGTAATTTTTCCATAAAATAAAAACAATACATTTTTACTTTCTAAAGTCTTTTATTTTGAATAATACTGGGAAAAAGAAGGCTGCTGACAAAATATTAGCCTTTTCAAAAAAAATTTTTTAAAAATCGATTTTTTGAACAAAGAGGTACCTCTTATGAAATTTTCGATTTTTGTAATTTTTCCATAAAATAAAATATATACATTTTTACTTTCTAAAGTCTTTTATTTTGAATAATACTGGGAAAAAGAAGGTTGCTACAAAATATTAGCCTTTTCTAAAAAAATTTTTTAAAAATCGATTTTTTGAACAAAGAGGTACCTCTTATGAAATTTTCGATTTTTGTAATTTTTCCATAAAATAAAATATATACATTTTTACTTTCTAAAGTCTTTTATTTTGAATAATACTGGGAAAAAGAAGGTTGCTGACAAAAAATTAGCCTTTTTTAAAAAAATTTTTTAAAAATCGATTTTTTGAACAAAGAGGTACCTTTTATGAAATTTTCGATTTTTGTAATTTTTCCATAAAATAAAAACAATACATTTTTACTTTCTAAAGTCTTTTATTTTGAATAATACTGGGAAAAAGAAGGCTGCTGACAAAATATTAGCCTTTTCAAAAAAAATTTTTTAAAAATCGATTTTTTGAACAAAGAGGTACCTCTTATGAAATTTTCGATTTTTGTAATTTTTCCATAAAATAAAATATATACATTTTTACTTTCTAAAGTCTTTTATTTTGAATAATACTGGGAAAAAGAAGGTTGCTGACAAAAAATTAGCCTTTTTTAAAAAAATTTTTTAAAAATCGATTTTTTGAACAAAGAGGTACCTTTTATGAAATTTTCGATTTTTGTAATTTTTCCATAAAATACAAACAATACATTTTTACTTTCTAAAGTCTTTTATTTTGAATAATACTGGGAAAAAGAAGGCTGCTGACAAAATATTAGCCTTTTCTAAAAAAATTTTTTAAAAATCGATTTTTTGAACAAAGAGGTACCTCTTATGAAATTTTCGATTTTTGTAATTTTTCCATAAAATAAAAACAATACATTTTTACTTTCTAAAGTCTTTTATTTTGAATAATACTGGGAAAAAGAAGGCTGCTGACAAAATATTAGCCTTTTCAAAAAAAATTTTTTAAAAATCGATTTTTTGAACAAAGAGGTACCTCTTATGAAATTTTCGATTTTTGTAATTTTTCCATAAAATAAAAACAATACATTTTTACTTTCTAAAGTCTTTTATTTTGAATAATACTGGGAAAAAGAAGGCTGCTGACAAAATATTAGCCTTTTCAAAAAAAATTTTTTAAAAATCGATTTTTTGAACAAAGAGGTACCTCTTATGAAATTTTCGATTTTTGTAATTTTTCCATAAAATACAAACAATACATTTTTACTTTCTAAAGTCTTTTATTTTGAATAATACTGGGAAAAAGAAGGCTGCTGACAAAATATTAGCCTTTTCAAAAAAAATTTTTTAAAAATCGATTTTTTGAACAAAGAGGTACCTCTTATGAAATTTTCGATTTTTGTAATTTTTCCATAAAATAAAATATATACATTTTTACTTTCTAAAGTCTTTTATTTTGAATAATACTGGGAAAAAGAAGGTTGCTGACAAAAAATTAGCCTTTTTTAAAAAAATTTTTTAAAAATCGATTTTTTGAACAAAGAGGTACCTTTTATGAAATTTTCGATTTTTGTAATTTTTCCATAAAATACAAACAATACATTTTTACTTTCTAAAGTCTTTTATTTTGAATAATACTGGGAAAAAGAAGGCTGCTGACAAAATATTAGCCTTTTCTAAAAAAATTTTTTAAAAATCGATTTTTTGAACAAAGAGGTACCTCTTATGAAATTTTCGATTTTTGTAATTTTTCCATAAAATAAAAACAATACATTTTTACTTTCTAAAGTCTTTTATTTTGAATAATACTGGGAAAAAGAAGGCTGCTGACAAAATATTAGCCTTTTCAAAAAAAATTTTTTAAAAATCGATTTTTTGAACAAAGAGGTACCTCTTATGAAATTTTCGATTTTTGTAATTTTTCCATAAAATAAAAACAATACATTTTTACTTTCTAAAGTCTTTTATTTTGAATAATACTGGGAAAAAGAAGGCTGCTGACAAAATATTAGCCTTTTCAAAAAAAATTTTTTAAAAATCGATTTTTTGAACAAAGAGGTACCTCTTATGAAATTTTCGATTTTTGTAATTTTTCCATAAAATAAAAACAATACATTTTTACTTTCTAAAGTCTTTTATTTTGAATAATACTGGGAAAAAGAAGGCTGCTGACAAAATATTAGCCTTTTCAAAAAAAATTTTTTAAAAATCGATTTTTTGAACAAAGAGGTACCTCTTATGAAATTTTCGATTTTTGTAATTTTTCCATAAAATACAAACAATACATTTTTACTTTCTAAAGTCTTTTATTTTGAATAATACTGGGAAAAAGAAGGCTGCTGACAAAATATTAGCCTTTTCTAAAAAAATTTTTTAAAAATCGATTTTTTGAACAAAGAGGTACCTCTTATGAAATTTTCGATTTTTGTAATTTTTCCATAAAATAAAAACAATACATTTTTACTTTCTAAAGTCTTTTATTTTGAATAATACTGGGAAAAAGAAGGCTGCTGACAAAATATTAGCCTTTTCAAAAAAAATTTTTTAAAAATCGATTTTTTGAACAAAGAGGTACCTCTTATGAAATTTTCGATTTTTGTAATTTTTCCATAAAATAAAATATATACATTTTTACTTTCTAAAGTCTTTTATTTTGAATAATACTGGGAAAAAGAAGGTTGCTGACAAAAAATTAGCCTTTTTTAAAAAAATTTTTTAAAAATCGATTTTTTGAACAAAGAGGTACCTTTTATGAAATTTTCGATTTTTGTAATTTTTCCATAAAATACAAACAATACATTTTTACTTTCTAAAGTCTTTTATTTTGAATAATACTGGGAAAAAGAAGGCTGCTGACAAAATATTAGCCTTTTCTAAAAAAATTTTTTAAAAATCGATTTTTTGAACAAAGAGGTACCTCTTATGAAATTTTCGATTTTTGTAATTTTTCCATAAAATAAAAACAATACATTTTTACTTTCTAAAGTCTTTTATTTTGAATAATACTGGGAAAAAGAAGGCTGCTGACAAAATATTAGCCTTTTCAAAAAAAATTTTTTAAAAATCGATTTTTTGAACAAAGAGGTACCTCTTATGAAATTTTCGATTTTTGTAATTTTTCCATAAAATAAAAACAATACATTTTTACTTTCTAAAGTCTTTTATTTTGAATAATACTGGGAAAAAGAAGGCTGCTGACAAAATATTAGCCTTTTCTAAAAAAATTTTTTAAAAATCGATTTTTTGAACAAAGAGGTACCTCTTATGAAATTTTCGATTTTTGTAATTTTTCCATAAAATAAAAACAATACATTTTTACTTTCTAAAGTCTTTTATTTTGAATAATACTGGGAAAAAGAAGGCTGCTGACAAAATATTAGCCTTTTCAAAAAAAATTTTTTAAAAATCGATTTTTTGAACAAAGAGGTACCTCTTATGAAATTTTCGATTTTTGTAATTTTTCCATAAAATAAAATATATACATTTTTACTTTCTAAAGTCTTTTATTTTGAATAATACTGGGAAAAAGAAGGTTGCTGACAAAAAATTAGCCTTTTTTAAAAAAATTTTTTAAAAATCGATTTTTTGAACAAAGTTCTAAAGTCTTTTATTTTGAATAATACTGGGAAAAAGAAGGCTGCTGACAAAATATTAGCCTTTTCAAAAAAAATTTTTTAAAAATCGATTTTTTGAACAAAGAGGTACCTCTTATGAAATTTTCGATTTTTGTAATTTTTCCATAAAATAAAAACAATACATTTTTACTTTCTAAAGTCTTTTATTTTGAATAATACTGGGAAAAAGAAGGTTGCTGACAAAAAATTAGCCTTTTCTAAAAAAATTTTTTAAAAATCGATTTTTTGAACAAAGAGGTACCTCTTATGAAATTTTCGATTTTTGTAATTTTTCCATAAAATAAAATATATACATTTTTACTTTCTTAAGTCTTTTATTTTGAATAATACTGGGAAAAAGAAGGTTGCTGACAAAAAATTAGCCTTTTCTAAAAAAATTTTTTAAAAATCGATTTTTTGAACAAAGAGGTACCTCTTATGAAATTTTCGATTTTTGTAATTTTTCCATAAAATAAAATATATACATTTTTACTTTCTTAAGTCTTTTATTTTGAATAATACTGGGAAAAAGAAGGCTGCTGACAAAAAATTAGCCTTTTCTAAAAAAATTTTTTAAAAATCGATTTTTTGAACAAAGAGGTACCTCTTATGAAATTTTCGATTTTTGTAATTTTTCCATAAAATAAAATATATACATTTTTACTTTCTTAAGTCTTTTATTTTGAATAATACTGGGAAAAAGAAGGCTGCTGACAAAAAATTAGCCTTTTCTAAAAAAATTTTTTAAAAATCGATTTTTTGAACAAAGAGGTACCTCTTATGAAATTTTCGATTTTTGTAATTTTTCCATAAAATAAAATATATACATTTTTACTTTCTTAAGTCTTTTATTTTGAATAATACTGGGAAAAAGAAGGCTGCTGACAAAAAATTAGCCTTTTCTAAAAAAATTTTTTAAAAATCGATTTTTTGAAAAAAGAGGTACCTCTTATGAAATTTTCGATTTTTGTAATTTTTCCATAAAATAAAATATATACATTTTTACTTTCTTAAGTCTTTTATTTTGAATAATACTGGGAAAAAGAAGGTTGCTGACAAAAAATTAGCCTTTTCTAAAAAAATTTTTTAAAAATCGATTTTTTGAACAAAGAGGTACCTCTTATGAAATTTTCGATTTTTGTAATTTTTCCATAAAATAAAATATATACATTTTTACTTTCTTAAGTCTTTTATTTTGAATAATACTGGGAAAAAGAAGGTTGCTGACAAAAAATTAGCCTTTTCTAAAAAAATTTTTTAAAAATCGATTTTTTGAACAAAGAGGTACCTCTTATGAAATTTTCGATTTTTGTAATTTTTCCATAAAATAAAATATATACATTTTTACTTTCTTAAGTCTTTTATTTTGAATAATACTGGGAAAAAGAAGGCTGCTGACAAAAAATTAGCCTTTTCTAAAAAAATTTTTTAAAAATCGATTTTTTGAACAAAGAGGTACCTCTTATGAAATTTTCGATTTTTGTAATTTTTCCATAAAATAAAATATATACATTTTTACTTTCTTAAGTCTTTTATTTTGAATAATACTGGGAAAAAGAAGGCTGCTGACAAAAAATTAGCCTTTTCTAAAAAAATTTTTTAAAAATCGATTTTTTGAACAAAGAGGTACCTCTTATGAAATTTTCGATTTTTGTAATTTTTCCATAAAATAAAATATATACATTTTTACTTTCTTAAGTCTTTTATTTTGAATAATACTGGGAAAAAGAAGGTTGCTGACAAAAAATTAGCCTTTTCTAAAAAAATTTTTTTAAAATCGATTTTTTGAACAAAGAGGTACCTCTTATGAAATTTTCGATTTTTTGTAATTTTTCCATAAAATAAAATATATACATTTTTACTTTCTAAAGTCTTTTATTTTGAATAATACTGGGAAAAAGAAGGTTGCTGACAAAAAATTTGCCTGTTCTGAAAAAATTTTTTAAAAATCGATTTTTTGAACAAAGAGGTACCTCTTATGAAATTTTCGATTTTTTGTAATTTTTCCATAAAATAAAATATATACATTTTTACTTTCTAAAGTCTTTTATTTTGAATAATACTGGGAAAAAGAAGGTTGCTGACAAAAAATTTGCCTGTTCTAAAAAAATTTTTTAAAAATCGATTTTTTGAACAAAGAGGTACCTCTTATGAAATGTTCGATTTTTGTAATTTTTCCATAAAATAAAATATATACATTTTTACTTTCTAAAGTCTTTCATTTTGAAAAATACTGGGAAAAATATGGAGGAAATTAAATGAAAGAACGACTTGGAAACTAAAATTCTTTGGGAACCCTGCTAATTTGCTGTTTACGCGACGTAAACGTGCGACTTGAGCCAATAATTTGTATGGAATTCGCAGAGATTCTTGAGTTTTTATTTGAGTAGAATATTTCAATGACACTGTAAACTGATCTCTCTACCACAACATTCCAGAAAAAGAGGCAGAAGGCAAAAGAAAAAACACGTTTCTGCTTGCTCTGCAGCAAAACATTTTGTACGACTACAAACATTTTTACAGAATTATTGTAAACAAATAGACGATCGACCATATCGGAATGAGATTATCAGTTTTTGTTGGGTGTCGCACATGTGCATGTTGGGAACTAGTGAAGCGAAAAAACCTAAGAAAAGCGAGTGATAACAATTGTAAGTTAGAGAAGACAATGTTTCGATGGAACAATTCCTATTTAGGTGAGTTTCGACAGACAGTTTTCGATTTTTATATAAACAAAAACATCTGTTGTGCTTTTTTCATAAAATGTCTTGCAAGAAGTGAAATTGATTTGGCCGATAACTATTTTTATTTCTAATAAAGATTTATTTTATGTTGAGTAAATTTACAACACAAACTGTACGTTGAAACCTCAAATAATTAAACTGCTGTTGTGAACGTTGTGCGCAACTGTTTATGTTTTAATGTTAAAGTAGATTTTAATTTTGGTTGTAGCAACAGCACCAAAGCAGTTAAAATTATTGGTGTTGTACTAAAAATCGTGTAGGTGTACCGCAAAGAAATATGTCGTAAAAATACGTACAATCGTATAGAAATTATTGTTACTAAAAATAAGAGAAAAAACAAATATTTTCCAAAGAGAGATCTGTAGACTGCGGCAGAATATACTGATCGATTATTTTGTGTTTTTCTCTTTTATTGAGTGATTTTTTTCATTTTTGCTTAATGTATCTTTTACTCTGTGAGCTTAACAAAAACAACAAAAACAATTTTTTGTTTGACAAGATACGAGTGATTGTATCTTTTAGGTTTTGCATGAACTTTTTGTATAAATGCTTTTCAATTAACACACATAAATACACAAAATATTATAAATAAAAGTTTTTATATTTGCCTACGTGTGTGTGTGTGTGTGTGTGTGTGTGTGTGTGTGCGTCATCAAAGCAGCTGTTTCTGTTAAATATTTCACATAAACATGAAACTCAACATTTCCATTTACTGTTGTCGTCAATTGAAGAAGTTAATTGTTTTGTGTACACATATTGATAACTGTTTATTTGGACAAGAAAATATTTTTTTATTTCAATTTGTAGCATGCTACCCAGCAAACATATCGACTTGATTTTAAGTTGGGGAGAATATGAAATCAAAATATTTTCTATATACGGATATAATGTGAAAGTGTCTTACAAAATCCATTTTTTAAACATAGAAAATAAAGGAAATACGTGTTGCCTTATGGAAAGCTGTTATACACTTCACTAATATTTTACAGAAGAAATGAAAAACGCTATATATATGAGACTATTTACTTAATAATGATAATAATGATAATAATAATAATAATAATAATAATAATAATAATAATAATAATAATAATAATAATAATAATAATAATAAAAGCTTTTTTTCTTTATTCATTTATGGCTTTTTACAATCAGTTTAAATAGAAATGCATTTATAACCCTTTACCATATTCTATGACAAGGTAAAATGCCATTCTGTATTTTCAACTTTTATTCTCCCACCTCTATTTCCTCCTTTTTACAGTTCCGGTTAATGGAATCCTATCGTCATATTGACGCTATTAAAATAAAAAACGTTCCCTCAATTAACAAATCCCTTAAAGTTGAAAGTTTTAATGGAGTGTTTGTTGGGCTCTTTTTTATATTTGATAATGACGGCATGTTATTGAAAAATCCAAATATAAAATAAAAGAAAAAAAGTTTATCACTATAGTCGCCGGATAATTTTTTTTTGTTATACGTTGGGAGTGTGATCAAAATAATTAATGCAGAGTAAAATAGTATAATTGATATTTCTTTGTTTATAGCTAAGAAACTTCTATATAGATTTTATTGGTAGATATCAACCTCAGTTTCGAAAAGTTTCAAATATCTCAAAGACAAATAAATTTTATTTATAATAAAGCTATGACAATATTTTAAATTGGAATTAAAACATATTTATAATGAATAATATCAAACGTTCTCGTAAAGGTGTCAGCATTATTATTTTAGTATTGCATTTAAGCCAAAAATAATTACACGTACTTCAACAGAAGCATACCCGGGTATGTATATGTTTATATGAAATTTCTTTTGCTGCTAAATTTCTTTCCATATTGAATTCGTTTTACTTGTGTTGTGAAGTCTTTCCATTTTTGTCTTGTACTATCACACAGCGTGTGACCCCTACATGTTTAGGAACAAGACAAAAAAAAAAGGAAACACTACAAGGATCTAAGGCATTGCACAAGAACTAAAAAGGAAGTCATATAGTGTTGAGATTACAGATGAGGACAGATTAATATATAACGAATTATTTGTTGTTTACATCGGCAATATGTTTTTTTGGAACAGGTACCGGCGAGGGAAGATGTTTTATATGGCCGTTTTTAGTACATGACGCAGTTAGCTTCTGTCGTCTTTCAGCATTGAGACAACCCATCAACAGTTAACACAATCGTGGACTAAAGAAATTCAGAAAAAATTGACTCTATATTCCTGTCTGACTATCTAAGGATCTAAGGCATTGTAGTTATGGGTTGTTTACTAGTTTAGCCAACTGCGAACTTAAAGCTCGATTGTTGTGTTTCTGTTAAAATTTTGTTAAATAATTTGGCCCGATATGATTAAAATTTAATTTCATATTGCTTCATTTATTTAAATCTTGCAAACAATACATATTCATTTACGTCAGTATACATACCCAGGTATGCAGCTGTTGTCGTAAGTGATAGGAATATACTTTCTAAGATACGGCGACTTAAAAACTCAAACATGCCCCCGTATGTGTTCGTTGACATATAAGTGAAACTGGGCCCAAATCACCCCATTCGATATCGAACGGAATTTGTATTTAAATTGTACTGAAATTTCAATAGATATCGAATGCCGTAGTTTGGCCCCTGATGCAGGAGGCATTTTATTGATGCTAATGCCAACCAATCGTTCACATATTTGGCCAACTTCTCTGATTATATTTAGAGCAAATATTTTTTTTCACTATTTCTCTTTAAATATTGATTTAAGTATTGTTTTATGAAAATATATTTCCACTAGCTGATTGTGAAATTTCTGATTGCAGCTTGTGAGCGAATGCAACTGGTTGGTACTTGCGACACGTTTCGCGAACTTTAATTGAAAATTTTATACCTTTTTCATACACTTCCTTTTTCTTAAATAGAGCCTTGTTATATTTCTATTATTTTTATTTTGAACTTATACATCTACTTTCATTAAAAACCAAGTATTTTAAAACAGTTTTAAAAAAATTTCCAATGAAATACATTTTAAATTAATTTTGAATGTTAAGAATATGAGAAATGGTGTAGATGTGTAAATAAGGATTTAATAAATCGCTCACTAAATTGACTAATAAAAACAACTTTAAAAAAAACTCAACTAAAAAGCTTATTAATTATCAATTATAATATATTTCCTCACCACGTAACAATTGATTGAAGAAAAAATATTTAAGAAGCCAAGAGAACGGCTTAACTCTATTTAATATTAAATTTTGGCCTATTTTTTCAAATGTTTTTTAAGCAGAGGCCACAGAAACTATGTGTTTATATATAATCGATCTCACTGCAGGTTTTACATTCAATAATTGAAAAACAAAATTTTTGTTATTGTCCGCTTAAACAATTTCGGTTTCAAGACTTCAACGATAAAGTAATTGAATTTGTTGTTTCCACAATTGGATTTAAATTAAACTGTTTTCCTTGTAACAATTTATTTCGATTGTTTATTATCAACGTGTATATGTTGTGAAGAAATATATTTTTGATTTTTTTTTCTTGGAAACCCGTTTTCCTCTTTTATTTATCCGGATAATTGTTGTGGTATTGACACCATTCCCATTTCGCTGTTTCTATTTCAGAGTAAAGAAATTTTAATTAACAGATTCACTTAAAAGTGTTGTGGTTCGAAAACAAAAGTTTGTTTTAAAGAAGGAATGCTGCCGTGTTGGCCAAAGTATTTGGTTGAAAATAACATGAGAGTGGTTTTAAACTTTTAAATGACTCATAAGATGAAATTGGAGTACAAGGAATCATTTGTTTTCTATGCTTTCTGCATATGTAGAAGTCATCCACTGGGTGCTGGTTCTACTAACGAGAGGAAAGAGGCTGTTGTGGTAGAACACAAGAGTACGACTCCGTTCTAGGCCAGGATTACGGTATCGAATTTTTGTGATATGCTTTAGTGCAGGATTGTGTTAGTTGTTCTCGGTTTGTCTTAATGATGAAGGCACAGCACTGGTCGCTGAAAAAACCAACAGCGAATAACACCGTCATGTCCTAAACAGCAGAATGCAGCATCCCCCTTCGAAGGCACGTATACCAAAAATATTCACCGCCCAAGTAAAAATAGCCTGAAACAAACTCTCTATCCTCCAATCGGTCTTCATGTGTCCTCTTGACATTGTCCCCTACTTTCCCAGTTCCGGCCTATTGCATTGCAGTCCAGAAGTCGTTCCCTGAGCGCTGGACCCACTCGTAAAAAAGAAGAAAAAAACTAAAAAAAACATAAAAAAAGAAAAAAAATTATAATAAAAATAAATTTATTAAAAAATCAATTTAGTAAAAATCATATATCATCAAGTGGTCCTATCCATAGGCCTCCAAGTTCGAAAAATTTAATGGCTTTGGAATATTGTTTGTGGGCCTATTTAAGTCTTTGGCTTTTGCCGCCACACCAATTTATTTATTTGAAGTTGATAACCTGTAACTTTCTAGAGAAGAAATAAAAATATGTTAGATGTTTGCGAGGAAAGAGAACGCTGTAGCATTTCTATTCCACTTAAATATTTCAATTAAGAATTTTTATTAAAAAAACATATTGAACACACCAACAAGTTACGACGTACAAAAATGTATAAAAGAATTGGGAAATTTAACTGCCCGTTAAAGAAAGTCTTATGGCGTTTTCTTTTCTAGAAAACATGCAACATTTTTGCACTTCCTTACCAAAAAGTGGCAGTTCGGTAGAGTCTTAGCATAGAAATTATTCTCCGTTAGGTATGTTGAATTAACTTGCCATCAATTTCTTATTTTAGAATAAGAGAATTCGGCCATTTTCTGGTAAAAAGTGTAAAAAATGTTGCATTCTTTGGTAGAAACGAGATCAGTATTAAATTTAAAAAACATCCATTCGCCATATCGCAATTAGAATTTGTAATCATGCCTTTGCCACAACATATTCGATTATATTTTTAACCCTAGAGTTCTAAGTCACTTATATGTTACGTGTAGCTTTTTTCTATTTATGTTGTTACACAAACATCCAGTGGTGTGTCCACGTACCAATCTAAAGATGGGCTTTTTTAATACCTTTTGAGGAGACTTAGAAAGTTAAATAAAGAATTTCTTTGATTTTAATTTCGTGCTGATTCTTTTTTCCAAAAATTCAAAGTGATCAATTGAGGGGTTTTAGCTAGTTCCCATGCGCACTTCACTGGGCCTAATGCAGATCATCAGGGAACCTTTACCCAACATTTCTTAGAATAACTAAAGATATTTATTGCAAACTTCCACTTGAATAATTGAGAAGTCTAAAATAAATATCAAAGTCATAACAAGAACTCACTGGTCACTTTTCCGTTTTTAATTTTCTTACGTTGTTAGTCTAGAATTGCTTGAGATTTTGCCGACTATAAAAAGTTAAAATTAAACTAAAAAAAGAATGTATAACCCGGCTTGCCAAAAACCTTCTCTGGTAAAGAAGAAAGAAAACACACTTAAAAAAGGGCATGACGGCCACGTACTGTCTTATTTGTAAGAACGCAGCGCTGTGCAGATAGCATTAGATGAAAATATGCAAGGACTATATCAATCAGAACGGATGATATGATTTGATCTCAAATAGTTAATTTGATGGTCTATAAGTTTCAGCTTTCGTTAACTTTACAAGAATTAATTTTTATTTTTAATAAAAAACGGAGGAAAAATTTAATTGCATGAAAGTTTAAGCGGTATTAGTCTTAACGTCTAACTACATATAAGCATTAGTCTTCTAGGGTTAAGTAATCAATGACTTGAGGAGACACGCTTAATCGGTTTTATAATGATCGAGCGCCTTTGAAGAGCTTCAGTTTAATTAAGACGCAGAATTGGCAATAATTTCTTTTTTTAATTGCTCGTATTTGCTAGTATTTCACATTCAACAAAGTTTTCTTATCTCGTTTGTTAATCAATTGATTAGTTGAAAAATATGTGGACTTTTCGCTCGTCATCATCTGCAAAAATTTGTTTAATTGTAAATTTCCTGAATTTATTTTTTTTTTGCGGCCCTTTCCATCGCAACAATGCCTCCTTGTCTTATCTGCCAGCAAAATTATACATTCGCTTTGAAGTTTGTTACTATCGCCAATTGTTTTGATTTCTCTATTCATATAAATGCGTGTGTGTGTGTGTGTGTGTGTAAGTAGAAGTGTGTGTATATTTTTTGCAACGATTAGAAGTTGTTGGAATTTTGAAAAAGTAAAAATCAAATGATTATTTGCCAGTAATTTCAAAAAAATTCAGACGTACACCACATAATTAGCTGGAAGATGATGGAACTTAGAAATTTCTGTACTTTTATTTTTGTAATAACAAAAATGTTATCAGCAAAAATTTATATGCCACTTAAATGTAAAACATGAGCACTGACTGGCTGGCATGTCGTCAGAAAATCCCAATAGAATTAGACAAAACTGGTTGAAACCAAAATGATTTGTTTAACAACAAGAAGCAAGAAAACTTACCTAATTTTTTGTCCGGTCGTTACATTTTGAATTTCACAAAGATTGTTTTTTTTGTACACTCTGAAAAAATATAAGATAAAAGAAACTGATTAAATTTTATTTCATCATCGTGAAATGTTTAGAAAAAGAATATAGAAAAAATATCATTGTAGAAAAAAACAACAACATATTATTTAAATAGAGATTTGGTTTGATGACGTCATTAGCAGTCACTTGAGCACAATTATAATTATGAAGTGATTTTGTTAATTTTTTTTTTATTGAAATAAGTATTTATAATTTTAAGCGGTTAAGGCGGTATTGACTTAACTTTTGTCATAATTTTATAATAAAGCCTTTTTTGTTGCTTTGCCAACTGCTCGACCTTCATGTGGGCAAAGTCTAAGACTAAATCAAAGCAACGCTAATTCACTCAGGGATATGCTTTCAATTTGTTATCTGAAACTAATTGTTTTGAAAAACATGTAAAACTTTTTCACTTCTCTAGTAAAAAGTGGCAGTTTAGAAGAGCTGTAAAACAGAAATACTTACTCAAAAGAGATGTCGCATTAATTTCTAATGTATTACGTATATTCAAATTAAATAATGTTGCCCTTTTCTATGAAAAGTGTAAAAAATGTCGCATTCTTTTTTAGAAAAGAGAACAACGAAAAGAATTTATAGATTTTAGGATTTCATTAATTTTTAAATATTGTACACAATTCAGAGCTCAGGCGCCACTAGACAATGAGGCGATTTATGAGAATCTTATCATTTTCAAAATTTCTGATTATTGTTGTATTAAGAGACATGAACACACAACAGATATCCGATAATATATGAAACTATAATGAAATTCGTATTGACAAGTTTTATATAAATTGTAACTTGTAAAAGATAATTAATAACTAAATATTAATACCAGTGTCGACTACTGAGGCTGTGGTGTTGATTGTAGTCTACATATGACTCAATCAGAGTGGATATATATTTTCATTTGTGTTCTTTTCTCTTAACATGTACTGAATTCATGTGTATCATTAAATGGAAACAAAGAAACAAAGGATTTGTGTTAAAGTTTATTTTGGCCATTTGCTTACCAAGTGGCAAACAGTTTTTCAATATTATATTTAAAAAAAAACAAAAACAGTCTACGCCAGCTGATGCATTCGAAAATCTCTGCGATCGATCTGTTCTTTAAAAATCGTATTTCAACCATGCAAGTAAATTTACAATCTATTCTAATTCGGTGGGTATTTTCTTAAATTCTTTGTTTTATTCCACAGAAATAGTGCTCTGGTTTATTTTTGTTAAGGTTGTTTTCATAGCAGGTTACCTGGGCAGGTTACCCTATATTTTTTAACCGGTATGGCGACTATAACAATGCAGAGAAATTTTATCCAAAATTTCATAGAAAAACCAAAGATGTTGTTTCAAATTTTCAGTCAACTGAATGAGAAGTTAAAATAAATTTTTAATGTTACAAGACAACCAGGAAAATCAGTATCAATTTATTTTTCAACATACGCAGAAGTGCTGTTTTCGAAGGCCACTACACCTTCATCATCAATATTCATGTGCATTTTTCTTTTCTATCACTTGTTACGTGAGTGAGTTGCAAGGCACAGTAGTTTTTACTTACACAACTTCCACAAGAAAATAGAATACGAGAGCTGTATCAAAACGAAATGAACTAAAGGTAACACGCATTTAATCTCTCTCCATCATGTGCAATTTTTCTGAATTATTCATTTCAGCTTTAGCTACCCTGAGAACTATTTTCCAATAAAGTTGCAAGTCAATTGATGACACACCCAAAATCAAGCAATCGATTTATAGCAGCAACGGCGCTAAACCAGACCACAGATTTTTATTTTAAATTGAAAATATTTATTCTTAATGAGACATCTCTTTTTGATTTAAATTTCCAAGTAATCGATTAAAATTATAACGAATTAAAATTCGTGTTTTAAAATGATTTTATGTTTATAAATTTCGAAAAATTTTACAATACGTTAAGCAACAATATATATAGGAATTTTTTTACGGACAGGTCTATATTTCTCTCTCTTTAGAAATGTATATATAATTTGCTTTTGATTTCGTAATGAACTGAATAGTCGATAATTGACTTCTTGTCAATATTTTTGCTTAATTTACGGTGAATTTTCTCAAAATTTATAAACAACAATAAATCACTTTAAAACCTAATTTTCAATCGAAATTTCAGTATAATTTTAATCGATTACTAAGAAATATATTTAAAAAAAATCATATAAATAAAACAAACAACTGCTGAGTTGAGTGACTGACTTCCTCATGGGCGTTTGTACAAAATGTGGAACGTTTTTCTCATATGAAGGGGCGGATTGTTGTGACAAACGTGTGTGTGTGTGTTTTTTTTTCAACGCCATAATCTTATTAAATAATATTTGCAAGTTACACAAGCATATCGCAAAAAAAAAAAGAAATATTTGTTTGCCTGAAAAGTGTTTAATAAATAAAATTCTGTTGTAAAAAGAATACTGACATCAAAATTAGTTCAGTGACAAAACTGATTTCAATTAAATATTAATAAGATTGAATAAACTGTTACTTATAAAAAAAAATATTGTGCGGTTGGGGGAACCCCACTGAACCCAAAGTCCTATATTTTCAGCTTAGTCTGAAACTGAAAAGAAACTTCATTATCATCAAAACTTCAAACGATATCATGTCCTCTTTTTGTAAACTATTATTCAACTTTTAATCTGCGATCAGTCACTGGAGGTTGCAAATTATCTCTTACCATTCAAACATATTCCAACATAAACACACTCACACACATTTCGCAAATGCTAAAATATGCTTAATATGTTAGCGAAACAACTTCTTATCGTACCATTATGCATCGAGATTGGTGTCATATTCAGCTGAATAATAGAAATATAAAAATGAATATTATCAAAATGCCTTCTCTTTGAGTGCATGATTGTGCTCAACCGAGCATAGAAATAGAGGCACAAGCCCCAGGGGGTTTTTCAACATGCACATGATCAGTGGATTAAACTAAGAGAATAATAAATTTTATAATAAAATTTCTTATTCATGCAGTTGCATAAAAGCTTTTAACAGACTCTCTCGTTAATGCATCAGCTGTTAATTGAGTTAATGGGAGATAATTAAATAGTTAATTTAATTCATGTAATTGTTAAGGTTAGAAACTAAAGAATGGGGCTTAGAAAAGAATATTTTATTTAGATTTACCACGAGCTAACAGGTATATATTTGATATATATTTTACAGGAAGTGATCAGTACACATGATATTTCGACTGTTCGTTCAAGTTAACCAGCGTTGCTTTGGCAACCAAATATAATTTCTAAATGTTTCAAGATCAGCAGAACTATTGTTACAAACCCGAAATAAAAAGGTTTAGTCACTCAACTACTAAAAAATAACTAATTTATGGATTATTATAAATAAAGTTTCATTATCAGCTTTCAAATAATAAATATAAAGTTTTCGCTTCCTAAAAAAAACAGATTTACCTCACACTCGAATGGACAAAACGTGATTATTTTCAACATTTACAAGTTTACATCAAACAACTAACGTAATAATAGAAAACATACACACATACCGATGACGATGTGTGTGTATATGTATACGTATTGGCTAAAATAAAATATATATTGATAAGTAATAAATAAAAGTATTAATCAACACCACATACGGTTGCCTTTCAATTGAATATAATTATCAGCGTTGTCGTCTTGGAGAATTGTCTTTGGAGAAAGAGGGCATAACAATTTAGATTATAGCTAGTGGGAACTTTTGGGGAATAGCTATAGTGCTTTAGGAACTTAAGACTTCTGTAGTGGGAATTATTATTTAACATACAACTATTTAGATTCCACAATTCGGACTCTTGACTTATCTTGATTTTTGTCAAAAATCTTTTAGAAAAAGTTAAGAAGGAAATTTAAGTTTTCACTCAACTAAACGAGAGGTTCAATCAATGTAATATTACAAGAAATAGCGAAAAATCAGCACTAGTTATAATTTTAACTTACACTGCAAAGCTGAACGGCGCTGTTTTCGAAAGCCTCTGCACTATCTTCATCAATACTCATGCGCGTTTTTGTTTTCTATCACTTATTATGTGAGTTGACAGCAGTTTTATTTACACAATTTGCAAAAGAAAACAGAATACGAGAACTATATCAATACGATATAAAGGTAACACATGTTTGTTTGAGCGATTACAATAATGCGGAGAACTTTTATTCAAAATCTCTTAGAAAATGCAAATATGTTGTTGCAAACTTGCACTCAACTAAATTAGAAGTTGAAACAAATATCAGTTTAATATAACAAGGAAACAAGGGAAAATCAGCATCAATATAATTTTCAACATATACAGTAAAGCACTGTTTTCGAAAGCCACTACACTTTCATCATCAATCGTCATGCGCATTTCAGTTTTCTGTCACTTGTCTGAGTTACACGTGACAGCAGTTTTTATTTACACTATTCTCACAAAAAAATAGAATACGAGAATTGTATCAAAACAGAATAAACTAACGATAGCACAATTTACATCCCTGTATTGCTGTTTCAGTATTTTCTTCATATTTAATTTTTTCTGAATTATTTTCTCCAGTTTTAGTTAACACAAGAAGCACCTTTGTGCCACTTTTGTCCCGTAACATCAACACATTTGTATCACATATTTCGTAGAAATTTTTTATGTATTTATTTTGTGTATTTTTTATATTATAAATGTGTCATTCATTTGTCACCAGTTAGACAATGTTTGGGTAAAGATTGTTTAAAGTTGTACTATTGTAATAAGAAGAGTACTTCCCCATAAATGACTTCAAATTAACAATCACTGAGTGAAAAAATTAAATTGAAACTTTCAATAAATCTTCGTTGTGAGACAATGAAAAGATTACAAATCTGCAATAAAAAGATCGTGGAAGAACTGATCGTTTCAATTCAGTCTGACATGGCAACAGTTTGAAACGTCTATAGTCATGCGAATGTTTAATTACAATTTAATAATTTCTTAGAAAAAACTACATTTTTCATTGCCACATGTAACAATCGCTTTTATCGTTCTTTGTCTGGCTGTAGATTGTTGCTAATTGTAAAAAGAGAAAAAAATATTATTATAAAAATAATGTGCACTCACAAACAATAACAATTATCTAAGCAACATTAAACTTGCGATTGAGTAAAAAAGATCAGTTAACGATTAGAAACTTGCGATTATTTTTATTTAATTTCATAATTTGTTTTAAGTTCAACAACATTTTAATTTATTTTAATTTATTTTGTGTGGTATTTTGTTTGTTATCTTATTAGCTAATATTTACTTTATGTAGATCTTTAGTTTTTGATATTAATACACCTGATCCTCAATTTGCACTATACATACGTTTTACTATTTTTTAGTCGTGTATATTGAAGATACACATTTATGGTAGAAGGCAACAAGATCAGTTGACTTCAACCATAAATGTTCGGTTTATATATTTTATCGACACGATCATTGTCTTAAAAGTTACTTAATCACGGTGGTTGGTGATGTTAACAAGCTGTTAACGAAATAAAAATTATAATTAAAATGTGTATATGTAATTAAATTAAAATATACTCCCCTTATTCCCCTCATTTGTCAACAGTTACTTTCAGATGGTATAAAAAATATCACACTTCTGTCTTCTTTTGCTTGAGCAATTGATCATTTATAACAATTATTCGGTATATTCAAGGCTTTAACGAGTAGCTGTTGGCTGTTAAAAGTAGTTAATTGCTGTGCACTATTTTGGATATTGTCTTGACAGGATGGGCAAAATATTGCGTGACAGAAGAGTGGCAAACGTGAGTAAATTTTCTGATCGCAGAACGATAAAAATTTACAAAAATGTTTGCTGGGTATGTTTATGTTTGTATGAGTGTATATATGTAAGTATGCGTTTGTGCGTAGATATTTACCACGTAATTTAGATAAACAAAATTTTTAAAGGTGAATGAACTGCGATCAGAATAATGAGTGATAAACTTAAATAGTGAAGTTGTGGCACAAACGTTTATATATATATATATATATATATATATATATATATATATGTGTGTGTAACTGTGTGTGTCTGAGAAAAGGATACAATTTTTAATTCACCCCCCGATTCTATCCTACTGATATTCAATAGTTTTTATTTCAAGTTGAGCTCAATTTCGTAGTCTCTTCAAATGCATTTTAATAAAAAAGGACATGCGCGAAAGGGTAGTTTTCGAGGTTACGATGAGTAAATTATATGAACTACTGTTAAGTTTTACATTGAAACATTTAAATTATTTGAAAAAAAAGTTTCATAGATATATGAAATAATTTATAGATCTGTATCGCTTTTTGAGATTAAATTAACAAAAAAACAATAAACAAATTTTATAATTTCAAAATATATTTTACATATAGATAAGTTAAAACAAGACTCAAATACTTAACTTACAGAACAGAGCAGAACAGCTGCTTTCGAAAGCCGCTACACCTTTCGAACCCTATCAAAATATAATTTAAATATTTTACAAAATTCAATGAAAAATATATTCAAATGGCACTACAGATAGAAAACAAATAAACAGTACGTGAGTACAAACGATGAAAGTGTAGTGGCTTTCGAAAACAACTGTTCTGCTCTGCTCTGCTCTACATATTGGATATATAAATGTGGCTTTCCCTGGAACTTTGAAATATTTATTTTATCTTTCGGAATTAAAAACACTTTTCCAACAAGTAGCTAAAAATGTTTTTCTAGTTTGAACAACAAAAGCATACCCGGGTATGTTGAGATATTGTATATGTAAGTTTTTTAGTTGTTTCTGTGTGGATTTATCGGAAGGATATAAGAAACTGATCACAGGGGGTAAATTTTTTACTCAAAAACTCAGTGCTGGTTGGAATATTACGGAATTTGAGTAATTACTTTGTGATATAAAGCGACATAAGAAATACCTGTTGACATAAAGATTAAGCAGCAAAAAATATGTTTCCGACCCTGCCGAAATTAGTAAATTACAGAAGGAATTAAGAAAAATACCGATGTCGGGATTTGGAGTTTCTTTGGGAATTTTGATAGTCTCTGATATACATTTTTGTTTGTTTTTCCTGAAATTAGTTGCAAAATTTTTAGCAGAATTGAATTAGTTTTAGCAGAATATGTTGAATATGTGAATGTTTTTAATTTTTTTTTTTTTTTTTAGTATAACTTAAGGTAAAATATTATCTCTTCTAGGAATTTCAGCACAAAAAAGTCTGCAAGATAACTACGTTCCTATAGAAGCCCATCAGCCAGTATTATTGATTTATATCGATTTATAGTATTTGGGAATCCCCATTAAAAAAAAATGGTTTATCTTGCATAAATTATATATTTTGATACATAATTATGATACACCGGTTGTTCGAAAAGTGTTTTTAAGGCGAAAGAACTTATTCTCTAACACCAGGGAGAGTTGAAAATAAATAAAAATATATTATTCAGTAAGATTTTGGGAAAAAAGAAACAGCAAATAATCAAAATTGAATAAATTTAACTATTCAACTCATACGAGCAGAGCAGCTGCTTTCAAAAGCCGCTGCACTAGATAACTGTTTATAATATACTCGAGATTTCATCGCGAGTATATTTAGAAGAACAGTTTCTTCAAAACAGGCTTTAAAATTTTTTTATAAAAAGCTATTCACTTATTTGCTGCTTAAAATATACAAACAATGAGTTATTTGTTTCGGCGAAAAAAGAAATCTTTGAATAAATAGTGGTTTGTGTTGACAAAGTGATTTCATTAAGAATCAATGACGTATTACCCTCATCTCTCACGCATATAAAAAAAATTTAAATATTAAAAATTAATTTCAAACCAGAACACTTGAGTATCACGTGTAACACGAAAGAAATCGTGGCACGCACTCACCTCAACTCAACTCTTAACGCAAACCAAACGAATTATTATAATCAGTGAGACATACAAATTTAACAGATAAATGGAAAGTCATGTTGTAGTTGTTGTACGCATGTTGTCACCAATCATGTCAATTGTTTATATGTGACGCTTATTGAATAATAGAGTAAAAATAAAAAGTTTAATATCCCCCAAATATTAATTAACGATAAAAAAGTACATTTTCAATAATAAACCAAAACAATTTGCATTCACAATATCGTGTAAGTTTTTGCTCCAGTTGCCACTGCGCGCTACCAACAACTGCAAGAGAAAATGTATGCGAGACAGCTCAGACTTGAATGAAATCAAGTATTTTTTCCGGTTATCAGCCCATACCAACAACTTGTTCAATACTAATCACGCTCCTCGCACTCTTAACAGCTATAAAGTCTGACAGACAGCCTGCCTGCTGGCTTTTGGTGAAATTTTTTTTATGATCATTCACACTAAAATATGAGTGGAATGCTAATATTTGAGTTATTTTTATGCTTCTGTTTGTAAGCACAACAATTCTCTGCTCCCAAAAACCGTTTGGTTTGTTGTTCTGTTAGCAAAAATCATTTTAAAAAGAATTAATTACTTGGGCGAGACGTTAGTCTGAAAACAAAACTGTGACAAGAAGCAACGAAATCAAAGACAAGCGAAATATTTGTTATTCAAATAATATAAGAAATAAGACAAAAAAAAAAATAAAAAAGAATTGGATAATAATCAAGAGTGCTGTAATAATAATAAATAAAATTACTGTAATTTTAATTAATTTGTTTGCTAAGATACATACGCACGTATGTGTCAATGTGTGTGTGTGTGTGGCCACATACTGTATGTATCTGAGCAGAAGAACATGTGCTGTTGCGATGGCAATTCAATGAATTTAAATGAATGTGATGCCCGTGCAACGTTAGAAATAATGTTTTATTAAATCGTTTCTCTATACGGATATAAGAAATTTATGCAAGAAGAAGGCAAATAAAAACTACTGATACAACAAAATAGTATTAATCAATTCAGAAGCGTCATCGTGCACAAACAAACACACAATTTATAATAATGAATCGTTCAAGAAAAAAAGTTGTACGTCCACAGAATCCGTATGCAAAAGCAAATATATTTTCCCGCATAAGTTTTTGGTAAGTACGTGGTGTGTTTGTCCACTGATAAAAAGAAATCACAAATCGTTGGCATTTGACTACAACGTTATCAAAAATAAAAATAAACAAAATAAAAAAATAAAAATAAAAAAATAGAAACAAAATTAATTGACAAATTTTGTTTTATTACCACCTCAACAAAAAAAAGTCATTTTAAATTCACAAATTGTCGAAAGCTGTCATCTAAAAATATTTTTATTAACTACTGATAAGTTTTTTGCAAATTAATTTCGGTGCCTAAAAAAAAGCAATAACAAAAACAACACAAGGAATTAGCTTTTGTTGAAAAGCACGTTTTGTGTGGAGAGACAAAAAAAAACAAGGCCTTTCTTTGTGTGTTAAACTGTTCAACTTGTGTCGTGATTCCCTTTGATGGATATTAAAAAAAAAAAATTGTTTCGCTTCCATCCTCAATTAAAGTGTGCTTTAAATGCAACTGATGACTGCAAAGTGCTGCGTTGTTAACTGGAATATCATTATGAACACTGACTAACGAATTATGAATCAGATTTCAATGCCACAAGTGAAATTATTTCAATTAATAGAATTCATATAAATGAAAAGATTCCAGTGCAATTGTTATTAAAACAGAAGAGATTACCTGGAGGGGGTTTTCTGCAAAGCAAAAGTGTTTCAGGACTATTCAGTTCTCGGTTGGCTAAGAGACTTATTTATTGTGAATATAATTACCCTGGCTCGACTACTCAAAATTATTGTGTAAAAGCTCTTATCTGAAGAAGTCTTTGGGAATCCCCCTTTTGCAAAAAAAAAATAGTTTATCTTTTATAAATCATATATTTTGATACATAATTATGATACACCGGTTGTTCGAAAAGTGTTTTTAAGGCGAAAGAACTTATTCTGTAACACCAGGGAGAGTTGAAAATACATAAAAATAAATTATTCAGTGAGATTTTGGGAAAAAGGAAACAGCAAATAATCAAAATTGAATAAATTTAACTATTCAACTCATAAGAGCAGAGCAGCCGCTTTCAAAAGCCGCTGCACTAGATAACTGTTTAGGGCACTGGGCCATATATATATATTTTTTTAAGCTCAGATTTTCGAATTTTTAAAATAAATGATGGTGTCCAAGGACCTGCAAACTATGATCAAAAGTAAAGAAGTTTCTTAATGAATAAAATTCTACGGAATACAATAACAGAAGACTTTCCATGGCAGTTGGTCATATAGAAATAAAAACAAACCAAATGTTTGCCTAAAGATGTGCTCACTTTGGGCAAATAATTGCTAAAAACAATGTAACCACTAAATATTAATGAGCAACATTTTTATTTAGAAAAGTGTTTATTGAGTTAAAAAATTTCTAGTCTTGTTTGATTCTACATCAAAGACTTTCAGTTATTTATGGAAGTGTTTTAATTAAGAAGCACGTCTACTTTGCTTTACTCTTTAGTGGTCATGCTTTTTTCCGCAAATAATTGACAAATGTGCCTGGGCCTTAAGCATTATATCTATTATATTTTTTTCTCGTACATAAAAATAGTGCATTAAAATATCATACTAAAACTTAATTGCCATACAAAATTTGTTGCAAAACACTTAGCGGTTATACGGAAATTATTAGATATTAAATTTGTGCTGTAAAACTGCTAATTTTCCAATAATACTTTTTGCAAAATAAATCAAATTAAATCATTAAAAAGTAACTTAAATGACTGGCACTAAAAGCAGCAACGCAGCAGCAGCATTATTTTAATGTATTCTTCATTAGCAATGCAATTGTTTATAAGAAAATAATTATCTTATATGTTCAGTACATTAAACGCTTAAACAAAGAAAAATTGTTCTTCCGTATATGCGAATACTGAATTTATCATTGAAAAAAGAATAGCATTCGAAAGCAATTTCCAAGTTCATGCCATACGCTGTTGAGGATTTTTCTGTTGTATGAAACTAGAAATGATTCATCGTTTGCTTAAAGAGAATATGAGTCCCTAGAAAAATACCACTGTTTTGTATGAAAAGAAAAAAATATATTAACTGAAAACCCAACAAACACATAGACAACAACAAAAATTTTTATCAGACATCGTCCAAGAAAATACAAAGAGTCTTATTCTGAAAATTTTCAATATTAACAATTGAAACATAAAACTTTTTAACATAAAAAAATATATATTGACAATTAGTGCGCAATAAATGTTCAATAAATATTTATATTTTATATTTATTATTAAAGTGCAAGTTTGAAATAAATATCTTTATATATTCTAAGAAATGTTGGGTAAAGGTTCCCTGATGATCTGCATTAGCCCCAGTGAAATGCGCATGGGAACTGGCTTAAACCCCTCAATTGATCACTTTGAATTTTTTAGTAACTTTTTGGGAAAAAAGAGTCAGCACATAATTAAAATTAAAGAGTTTTAAGAAACGACAATTCCAAAAATGTGTGCTAATTTGAAAATATTTATATTTGCATTGCAAAATTTCGCACTTAATTGTCAACGAAACTTTTATTTAAATAAGTTTTGTGCTCCTACTCTAAAATTTTGAAAATTTTAAATAAGTCCTTTTGCATTTGCTGTGACGATATGTATGTGTATTATGTGTCTAAATGAATATAATTAAAAAACTAATAAACACTTTTTTAAAACAATATCCAACTAGATTTCAAAAATTAGTTTTGAAAGATGCCTAAAACAATAATGAACCGAAATAATGAACAAGGATTATTGTGCAAAACAGCGACATACAATAAATAGGGCACAAAGCTCCCCCACTTTTTTAACAATAACGCTTATTTCAAAATTTCTTTTTGGATTTTTATAAATATTCGCCCGTATTATGATTGACGACGTCGACGTCACATCAACACGACAGCGAAAAATGTCACTTGTCTAATCTTTGTCGGCAAAAATTTAATTCTGGTAACGTGTTCTATTAATATTATACGCCTTAGAAAATACCAATAATAAGTAATTATTGCCCACAATTAAATGACACGTGAAAATTTTTTGCTGTCGTGTTGATGTGACATCGACGTCGTCATTTATAATATGGACGCTTGTTATTATTTAGTTTTGGTAATATATAATTTTTTTTTACTTTCCGCTAGAGAAAAAAGTTTTGAAAAATCGAGAAGTTATAGGTTTTCCCACGATTTGAAACAAAAAATACAATAAAATTCTCATGAGATCTTTACGTTTTGCGGTCCAAGGAAGCTTTCATTCTTAATTCTGAGAGCCCGTCTCTATATCTGCACTTATTTGTGAGTGTGTGTGTGTTTAAGTATCTGACCCGTTTATAAGTTTTGAGCAGCTGAACCGAACCAAACCAAACTTGTTGCGCTGAAGAGCGGTGTCTGAATTTAGGTTTTGGAAAAATTGCAATCGATTCGAGTCAAAAGATTTTAAGATATCAAAAATAAAAAATTTTAAACAAGAGAAATTTTGAAAGGACCCCATTCTTTTACAATAATTTTTAACCGGCTTCAGCTGTCTACACATAAAAATTATGGCGATCACCTGAAATTGGGTCGAAATCGTTTCATCTGTTCGTAAAATATTGTGAAGGAAAGAATTAGAAAGAAGTGAATTTTTTTTTGAAAAACTCTGAAATTTTATAACTGATTAGTTCGTGTCCTCGATTCATTTATAAGAATCGAAAACTATATCAATCAGCGCTTATCATGTGGAAATCGAGTGGTATGAAAATTCACTACATATCTTTTAGTTCAAACAATAGGTCAAAAGTTAGGTTAGGGTAGATCTGAGGTTAAAATTAGCGGGAATGTTACAGAGATGTCCTCTGAGTCATCTGTTTTCATGTTTTCTTTTTTAGTTTAACGTGCTTCGAAAGCGTGTAAAAATACTTGCACATTATGAGTAGATAAGAACATGAGCCACACCGAAAAACTTGTACCAGTACTTTGTTACGTATGAGTGACATTATCAATAATATTATGTATACGCGATGAATTACTATACCAGAGCAGAGTTAAATGCATACAAAAAGCCAACTTTCAAGTGAAGCCATTAAAAAACGCATAAAAAATTGTTGTTAATTTTTCTTTAAAATATCTGATTATATTAGCAGTTTTAGCAAGTTGAAAAACCTGACAACACTGGTGACCAAATATATATATAGAGATTATATAAAACTAATGAAAATGACAAGACACCCGTCACAGTATTTGGCGTCCAACCGACTGAATGTCTACCTGGCCAAACACTCATATCCACAAGAAATTGTTTTTCTTTTATTTTAGTTATTTTATTTTATTTATTTAAAAAAAAAAAAACATTTTTAATATTTACGCTCACAAACACAAACATGCTGATATTGTTTGTCATTTGCAAATACATTCTGCTTAATTGTGAGTATTTAAATAGAAAGACATGAAAAAATCCCCAGACAGAATTATCTCGTGTTTGCAAAGAAAAACTTACGTAACGGACACTTATCACTTAACGAGAGGACCTTTGGAAAAGCTCATATTTTTTTTCTTAGTCGTTAAACGATTCAGCAAATTTTTATCAGTCAAATATTAATAATTGAGAAAATGAAATACAGATGAAACAATCCAACAAATATTTATTAAACTCCCAATTATTTGTGGCAGCAGTATTTGCTTGCAATAAAAGTGTTGTTGGGTAAAGCTTTTCAAATGCTATCAGCAGTAAACCAGCTGTGGCCACTCAGTGGTTTACGATACACTACAATTGTGTGACGTTTCTCTTTGAAGTTTCTTATCAAACTGTTTTACTTTCTTTATTGAAAACAAAAGTTCCCAGATATATAAACTTCAACCTGACAAACGTTATTGCCCTGGTTGATATCTAATCGGCTTTCATTTTATATACCCACTTCTAGTGAAAGATAGCACCATATTTATTTGTTCATTGTCAAACGAGCCTCAAAAACTTATTGACCAGCTAATACTTGAGAAAAAAATTTTATTATTTAGTTACCATAACATTAGTTAATTTACCGTTAAATATATTCATTCTTGAGCGATCAGCCATCCATCACTAACTACAGTCACTTTCCCTTTTTACTGAATCCATTGAAATCAATTCAATTCAATTCAATTCTATTCAATTCAATTCAATAATATTTTAATTAATTTAAAACATCTAAAGCTCTAACAAAAGATTTGATTTCAAATCGTTTTCAAACGAAAATAATTGTTCAAGCACATAAATAATTATTTGACGTCGATGCACTTTTTTGTATATATTTAATAAGAAAGAACCTGTTGAAACCCGATTTCTTTTTTATTATTTTAATTGTAAGTAAATAAAATTATTGCTTCTCTTAAAACCAGACGGAGAATTTTTATGCTTAAAAATATATTTATGCAAATTTGAAACAAATTAATTATACTTAAAAGTTGATGTGATTCATCACACTGCACCTGGGAACAGAATGCTAAAAATGTATACTAAATAGTATCAATGGCAACAGAAAATGCAGAAGATAAATGCAAGAGTATCAGGCAGCCAGTCGTGAGTGTAGACGGAAATTTTGTGATCTGTATTAGGGCATGGTTGTGTTAGTTGTCGGTTTGCTAAGATTTAAAACTAAAAAACAAATTAAAAATGCAACCGATTGTAGAATAAAAACGTAAGAAAATAAAAAAGCAAAAGTGATGAGTGAATTCTTGTTATGACATTGATATATTTTTAGACTTCTCACTTATTGAAGTGAAAGTTTGAAATAAATATCTTTAGTTATTCTCAGAAATGTTGGGTAAAGGTTCCCTGATGATCTGCATTAGCCCCAGTGAAATGTGCGTGGGAACTCAATAAAACCTCTCAATTGATCACTTTAAATTTTTTTAGTAAAATTTTGAGAAAAAAGAAGCAGGACATAATGAAAAAAAGTTTATTTCAATCAATTGGCTTGACGCTTAAAAATCTAAAAAAACAATTTTTTTATGTTTGATCAGTCGTAACATTTGTTCTAATTAATTTTTTAAAATAATTTACACGTTATTTTGAAGCCGTACTTGTCCTCTTTGTGAAGCTCTTAAAAGTTTTGATATCATTAAAAAAGCTAGAAAGTTCTAAACTATTTCGTAAAAGTAGGCAGAGAAATCATTATTCTTCGATGGCTTTTGATTTTGAGAGTGTATTTAAAATTATGAAAATTACAAAGTTAACTACACAAGTTGTTCTGCAAAGACTTTTAAAAGTTAATTTATTTCTTCTCCCTTTATATTTTTATTCAATTTGTTTAAAGTCTTAGATAAAATAAGATAAGCGCTTATAATATCGACTTTTTTTAAATTGTATTGATACAAAAGATTAAGAGGAACACATAAACATGTTATAGAAACAAATTTTTCTGTAAAATTCATTAAATGCACGTCCTCTTTATTTGATAGCAGGTCTTCAAAAGCAAAATAAATTTTATGAAATAGAAACCAGCGTTGTAAGGGAATTGCGCTTCAAAAACTTTCAATCGATATTGTTCTCAAATATATTTGCCTCCAAAAAGCCAAGTGTTTTATTAAAAATTCAAACCAGTCAAAACATTAATTATGGAAACTAAAAACTGTTCCATTTGCATATTAAATAATGAAAAGTGATCAGAGAAAATTTTTAGAAATTGTGAAGATCTTCCTAAACAAGAACGCATTTCGCTAAATGGCAGAAGTGCCATTTGTGGCCAGTTTTATTTGTAACAAGAATGGTAAAAAAAAATTGTGTGAGAAATTCATTCAAAACTAAAAGAATGTGTGCCGATGCGTACAACAACTTTCAATCGAGTATCAGATTCATAACAGACTACTTTCAATGATTTGTGTAGTTGAGTGACGTGACTATTTGACGAGTAGACGTTGAGCGAATGCCACTTACAAAAACAGCAACTCAAACTCCACTCTCACTAGATTTTTTTAAGCGAAAATATTCAAATTAAATACAGTTTTCAAAGTTCGTGCCTCAGTGTGATCGCATTGGAAAAGAAATCTGGATAAATCTTGTTTCGTAGTCTGCTCTTTCATTCTATAAAAGCTGAGCGCTCAAACAATAAGAGTTCCTTGTTAAAATATCAGCTAAAAAATAAATAAATTGAAAGTTCTTTGCGAAACGAAACCCGGTTCAAACAGGTTTATTTTTGCTCTTCCCAGAATTGTTTCTCTTAAAAAACGAAAAGTTAAACAAACTGCTTGAGTCAAATGGAAGCAGAATTAAAGCCACAAGCGAAATGCTATTTTTATATGAAACTTAATTTTATTTTAGATTAAAACATCATGATTAATTAAATTGTATTTGCAGGTGGACCGCAGATATATTCCGTTTGGGTTGGAATAAGTCCCTGGAAGACGCAGACTTATATGAAATACCTCGCGATTTAGACTGTGAAGATGGCACTGAGCTATTGGGCAAACTGTGGGAAGAAGAGAAGCGAAAGAATAAGAAGCCAAATATAGTGCGTGCGATAAGTAAAGCGTATGGCAAACGTTTCCTGCCTTTCGGTTTCGTGTGTGCTTTATTGGAGACAACATGCAAGTAAGAAAATTGTTTCCCCTCGCAGAGGACAAGGAAAAATATTAATCATAAAAAAATTTGTTGCTGCTGCAGGTCAGTACAACCTTTATTTTTAGGCGGTTTGGTGTCATTTTTTGCCGCCGGCCAGACTACAGTGAGTGAAAGAGAAGCCTTCTATTATGCTGCCGGTATTGTTTTGTGTTCCTTATTCCTGGTGATATCGCTGCAGCCGTATTTATTTTACGCATTTAAGACCAGCACTAGAATTCGTGTGGCCCTCTCGGGCTTAATTTACAAAAAATGTTTGCAAATTTCGAAAAACTCTACAGACGATGGTTTACGCGGCAAGGCGATTAATATATTGGCCAACGACTTGTCCATGTTTGATTCGGCCTTGTGCTTCATACAAGACTGGTGGAAGGGCCCAGCGGAATCTCTCATAATTGGTTATCTCATGTATCGTGAAATTGGTTTGGCGGCAGTTATTGGCATATCCTTTATGTTGGCATTCATACCGCTGCAAGTGTGGGGTGCCAAGAAGGCGGCCAGTTATAAGGAGAAAACAGTGGAACGTACTGACTGGCGTGTCAAGTTAATGAATGAAATTATCCAGGGTATTCAAGTAATTAAAATGTATGCGTGGGAGAAATCATTTGCCCGCGTCATTGGCCAAGTCAGACGCAAAGAAGTGAATGCCATAAAGGGTTCCGCTTATGTTTATGCCAGTTTGAACTGCACTTACATGATCTCTCCTATTTCCATATTCTTGGCCTTGATTTCCTACATCTACTTTGGCGATATACTAACGGCCAAAAAAATTTTCACCATCTCCTCGTACTTCACAATGCTCAACGAGTCCATGGTGAGATTTTGGCCCTTGTCCTTAATATATTTGGCGGAAACTTGGATATCCATCAAGAGATGCAACGAGTTTTTGTTATACAGCGAAGAAACCCAGACTGAGGAACAGAGTCAGTATCACAAAAACATTCACAACCACAATGGCAAAGAGGAAAAGTCGGCCCAGGAGCTGTTATTGCATGACAAAAATCAACCAGAAAAGAAACGTGTTGTTAATGTAGCGTCCAAAGTGAAGAGTGTGAAAATGCGTAATGTTGTGGCTACTTGGGAAACGAAGGGAGCCGAGGGCTCCATGACGACACCGGCTTTACAGAATTTCAACACAACATTCGAGGAAGAAACTTTGGCTGCCATTATAGGGCCGGTGGGGTCGGGCAAATCTACTCTACTTCATGCCATTTTGGGAGAATTAAAAATCGAATCGGGTAAAATTTTTGTGAATGGCAAGATCTCATATTGTTCCCAGGAGCCGTGGGTGTTTGAAGGCACCATTAAAGACAACATCGTGTTTGTGGAAGAGTATGACGACAGACGCTACCGCCAGGTATTGAAAGTATGTGCTTTGGAACGCGACGTGGAATTGTGGCCGAAACGTGACCAGACGGTGGTGGGTGAACGTGGTGTTAGTTTGAGCGGCGGCCAAAGGGCCCGTGTCAATTTGGCCCGAGCTATTTACCGCAAGGCAGACATCTATTTATTCGATGACCCCTTATCAGCCGTGGATACGCATGTGGGCAAACATATTGTGGACTTTTGTCTTAATCAATTCCTTTACGACAAAATTCGTATACTGGTTACACATCAGCTGCAGTATCTGACCGATGTGGAACATGTTATTCTCATGAATGCAGGCAGTATTGTGGGCCAAGGCAATTACCAGGAGTTACAAAACTCCAAACAATTCCAGTTTTTGGCTCAGTCGCAAAAGAAAAATGATGACAGTGACGATGAAATGGCGTATATAGACGAAGCGTCCGAAGACGAAATAAGTCTGAAGACCCATCGATCTCGTTTGGCCTCGGAGAACACGGCTGATTTTGATATCCACGATATGGTGGTTGATGAAAAGGAAGAAATCGAAGAACTCAGCAAAGAAGCCCAGGCCGGTGGTTCGGTTAAGTTTGACACGTACGTTGTGTACTTCAAGGCCCTGAACAACTGTTGCTTGTTCTTTATGATCAACGCACTGTTCGTTTGTACGCGTTTCATGTTAAACAGCATGGACTACTATTTATCGAGATGGTGAGTGGAAATATAGATCAATTTCTTCCCGTCATAAGCTTCTAATCATTTCTTGATTTCAGGGTTATTTGGGAGGAAAAAATCGCTTTGGGCCCTGTGAGTAACGGCACAAACGTTATGCTAAATAATACTTTCGTTATGGCCAACAACTCCTCCGATTTCGGTTTGAGCAGTGCGGCCAGTAAAGCCAATTACGATAGTCATACTGGAGAGCGGTACGAACGTGTGCTCATCTACCTGGCAATACTGGTGGCCACTTTGGTCGTCTACACTTTGCGTACGTTTGGCTTCTATTACATGTGCCTGCAGATTTCGTTGCATCTGCACGACTTGTTGTTCCGCGCCATCACACGAACTTTTATGCTGTTCTTCAATACGAATCCGTCGGGTCGTATATTGAATAGGTTTTCAAAGGATATTCGCACGCTGGATGTGGATGTGCCGCGTACTTTGATCGACAGTGCTTCGGTAAGTGGGAAGAATTTTCTCAAGAATATAAAAATTTTTGTGTGAAATTTATATTTTTGAAACAGTTTTTACTCCGTCTGCTTTAGTAAATATTTCGAAAAAATCAGAAAATAAAAGTTATTTTTGACTTACACTTTTCGGTCGAAACATAAAAGTTGTTCATTGATTTTTACTTATTCTTCAGAATATAAAAGAATTTTCAGTTTGTTTTCTAGCTATTCTTTACAGAGTAAAAGTTATTTCGTGGTTTTTATTTTTCAATCGGAAAATAAAATTTATTTCTTGACATATATTTCGACCAACAAATAAAAGTTATTTCTGGACTTTTATTCGTCGATCAAAAGTTATGTTTTTGTTTAGAAAACTCAATTTACTTGACTATTTTTTTAAGATCAGAAAATAAAAGTTATTTCCGACTTTTATTTTTCGATCAGAAAATAAAGGTTATTTAAATTATTATTATATATTCCACAGAAAATAAAAGTTACTTCTTGACTAATATTTTTCCATCCGACTTTTATTTTGCTATAAGATTATAAAACTTATTTCTTGATTGTTATAATTCGTTGCGAAAATAAATTTTATTTCTTGACGTTTATTTTTCAATCAGAATATAAAAGTTATTACCCCACTTTTAATATTTAATCAGAAAATAAATTTTATTTCTTGACTTATTTTTTAATCAGAAAATAAAAGTTGTTTCTTGACTGATATTTTTCGATCAGAAAATAAAAGTTATTTCCTGACTTTTATTTTTCAATCGAAATATAAAATGTATTTCTTGACTTTTATTTTTAGATCAGAATATAAAAGTTATTTCCCGACTATTATTTTCTAATCAGAAAATAAATTTTATTTCTTGACTTATATTTTTCGATCAGAAAATAAAAGATATTTCTCAACTATTGATTTTACGATCAGAAAATAAAAGTTATTTCCCGACTTTTATGTTTCGATCAGAAAATAAAAGTTATTTCCCGACTTTAATTTTTTTATCAGAAAAGTTATTTCCCGACTTTTATTTTTTGATCAGAAAATAAAAGTTATTTCATGACTTTTATGTTTCAATCAGAAAATAACAGTTAATTCCTTATTATTATATGTTCCGCAGAAAATAAAAGTTATTTCTTGATTTTTTTACTCATCAAAAAATTAAAGTTTGTTTTTAACATTAACCCTTGGAAGATCGAATGTATTTCCAAATTTTTTGCTTAAAAACATCATCGTATTTTTGCAGTTTCTTTAAATTTTGCTCCCGTATATTTAGAAAATAATTATTCGATCATAGAAAGAAATTTCATACAAGAAATCGTAGCTAATGTCGTATTAGTAGAACTCCTTAAAAGCTTATTCACAAAAAATATATCATGTTTATAAGCTGCTTATAAGTATCTTATAAGCTTTAAATAAATTTTGTAAATAAGACCCTTGAAATTTAATATCTTCACTTTCCTCTTTTCAGTTCGTTATCGACATTTCCGGTGTCATGATCATAGTCGCTGTCGTCAATTATTGGCTGCTGATACCATCGCTGGTTATTGTCATGGGTCTCGTTGCACTGCGTCAAATTTTCGTTAACACAAGTCGGGACATCAAACGTTTAGAATCGATTTGTAAGTAGAGAGAAACATTTTCAAATTATTAATAACGACTGTTTTGTTTTTGTCTTTCCCAGCCCGCAGTCCTCTGTATTCGCTAACAAATCAAACATTCCAAGGCCTGACCACAATACGAGCTTTACAAGCTGAAAAGGCTTTACAGGCCGAATTCTATGATCATCAGAACGCCAATACATCAGCCTGGTTTTTGTTCTTTTCCTCGAACAGAGCTTTTGCTGCCTGGATTGATTTGCTGTGCGTGTGTTACATTTCAATAGTCACGTTTAGTTTTCTGGCGCTGCATTCCAGTTTCAATAGTGGCGATGTGGGTTTGGCCATTTTACAATCGTGCGCCTTGGTCGGCATGTGCCAGTGGGGTATGCGCCAGTCGGCTGAATTGGAAAATCATATGACAAGTGTGGAAAGGGTATTAGAGTATGCAAACTTGGAACCCGAACCACCCATGGAAACAGCCGAGGAATTCAAACCCAAAGAGCCATGGCCCAGTGAAGGCCGTGTTGAGTTTGTTAATTTCAATTTGCGATACAATCCCAACGACAATTGTATATTAAGAAATTTGAAGTTCACCATCGAACCCAAACAGAAGATTGGCATTGTTGGTCGTACGGGTGCTGGCAAGTCGTCTATTATACAGTCGCTATTCCGTTTGGCGTACAATGAGGGCATTATACGCATCGATGGTGTCGATATTGAAAATATCGGCCTGTACGATTTGAGAAGCAAAATTTCAATTATTCCCCAAGATCCCGTACTATTTTCGGGTACTTTGCGTTACAATTTGGATCCTTTGGAAGAGTATACCGATGAAAAAATGTGGCAGGCTCTGGCGGATGTGGAGCTGAAGGAACATGTTATGAAATCTGTGGGCGGTTTGGGCTGCGCCATGTCCGATGGTGGTTCCAATTTCAGTGTGGGCCAGAGACAGTTGGTTTGCTTGGCGCGAGCAATTTTAAGACAAAATAAGGTGCTAATCTTGGATGAGGCCACGGCCAACGTCGATCCTGTGTAAGTTTATTTTAATTGTTTTCTTGTCACTTAAATTAAATTAACTAATTATTTTTTCTGTTTCCCTAGTACCGATGCTTTGATCCAAAACACCATACGCACGAAATTCGCCGAATGCACCGTCTTGACAATTGCTCATCGTCTGCACACGGTCATGGATAGTGATCGTGTTCTGGTTATGGATGCTGGTCTGGCTGTCGAATTCGATCATCCATATTTATTGCTGCAAAAGCCAAGAGGTTTCCTACGTAGTTTAGTCGACGATACAAGTGATGATGCTGCCGCTGCTTTGCTTCAAGCGGCCCATGAAAGCTACAAGTCAAAAGTACAAAGTGCGCAGTGACATTTTTAGTTTGTAAGAGAAAAGCTATCAATTATGAATGGACTTGAAACTTATTTTAATTAGGGAATAATTATATTAATTATTAAAAAATCATGAAACAATTTAGTCTAATTGAACGAATGTCGTGTTTCTGTTGTACGTCATTTTAGGAAAAGTGAAGGAAATTCAACAAATTTTTTAGATAGAAAAAAGCAAAATATGATTTAGGGAGAGTCTCGAGTGCAAGAGATACTATTAATATGATTGTATTTATGTATTTGTAAGGTTTTTTTTATATTTTCTAACTTAACTTTTTTAAATGAATTTTCCATGTATATTTTTAGTCTTATTTAAAGAATTTATTAAACGGTAATTTTACACAATTTTAGCTTTGGAGTTTTCTTGCGAAAATTATTTTTTACAAATTATTAGGAGAGTCCCTCTGGAAAGGTCTCTCCGCTTTAGAAAGAAGTCCTTAAAACTGAAATAATTACAAGGTCGCCAGCCACAGAGGGAGCATTAAGTATTAAATAAAATTTAATTATTTATTATTAATTACTTATCACTGCGTTTGAGCCAAGCAATTCTATAAGGATTTCTTTATTTCTTTTTTTCTGAGGCATTAACCTTAAAAGTTCTAAAAATATTTTAAATGAATCAAGCGATTCTTATGCGATAAGAAATGATTGATGTAGTTTTTCGAGATATAAAATTGTGGAACTAAAAAGAATCATTCAGGATATCTCACAAACGAATGAAAAGAGTTCGACCCCTGTTAAAGGCGTTGAAAATGGTTTTCAATGTTCAATTAGTCTGTGAAATCGATCATTAAAGACATTCCAAAATACTTCGATTTGTAATAAAAATTTATTTTTAATACCTCGATATCTGAATCGGTTCCAGTTCACAGGAAATCTGAGTTTATTAAAACTTTTTGGAATGCCAACAATTTGGATTCGGTCAGTCTGTTTGAAAATTTCAAGGGGATAACACACTTACACACACAAATACACATACAGACATAGCGACTCTCTTTCCGCAGTGTTCGGGGAAGCTTCCTGGGAACTCATAATGGCGAAATGTGTTAAGAACTCAATATTTGCCAAACATGGAAAATTTAATAACTTCCCCATTTTTTAAATTTTATTTTCAATGTTTTTAACGAGAACCCACATAATGGAACCATAATGAACCCCTAGCGTGGACCCCAATAGACCCCAGCAATTATTTCTAAACTATAATTGTTATATAATTTGTGAGCGCAGAAATAAAATTTCGATTATTCTATTGAATTTTTTTGCGTTTGACTTAAGGAAGAGTTTGTAAAAATCCTGATTTACTTGGTTGTGATTAAGACCTAAAGAGTTTGTAGTTGATCATTTTTATATGAAATTTTATCGGGGATGCTCATTAAAGTAACATTAAAAAATTATTAAAATCTATAGTAAAATATAAACGAAAGTGTCCTAAAATTCAGAGCAAAGATAAGTCGAGGACAAGTCAAGATCATAGAAATCGTTAAGAAGTGCAAATAATTTCATATGCACTGAAGAAAATTGAAGCTAAAAAGAGTTTGATTTAGGACTCATGAAACAAAAGCTCGTAAAAATAGGAAGAAAAGTATTTAAACGGTAGATCAGGAACTTAATAAAAGTGTGTCATCATCGTGCAATTCTCGTACGTGTGTCTTCAATACAAAAAATGGTAAAAATGTTAACGATTTATCATATTCAACTAAACCATGTGACAAGTGATGACAAATAAAAATAGACATGAATACTGATGATGAAAGTGTAGCGGTTATCGAAAACAGCTGTTCTGCTCTGATATATAAAATGAATACTTCGAACTGATGATGACTTTTCCATGTTCTTTGGGAAAGCGCGTGTTTTTTTTTTATATCAAAACATTTTTCGAACAATCAGCCTATCAAAACTGAATCCAATATTTCGTCTCTAATCGATGCTACAGTTTACACACATCGACAAAGTTTTCAAATTCCCAGCTGTTGCTATAACTCAAGCACACAGTTGAAGATGGCGATTTCTATGAACATCTTCTATTAAACTTTTAAATATTTTCGTGTTCTTAACTTTGTGTACTTCAAAACAGAAATTCTTAGCAAACAATTATCAAACGTTTACTTACAACAAATCTAATTCTACAACAAAACGTTGCAAAACGCTTGTTAGTTACTGAGTCAAGTACAGTAATTTAACAATTAAATGATTTCAATTTATAAATATTCGACGACAACATATTTTTTATCTAGTGTTGGCTACGAGCGAGTGTCAATGTCACTGCCAGTGTCTTGTTGGTTGGGGTGAAGGAAAAAAGAGTACAATTAAAGAGATTCACACACACCCATATCTGCTGGTTAATATGTATGTGTGCATTGTATCCACTAGAAATCATTAGTTTCATTGTGCTTAATTGTGAATATGCTGCTCTACAACAACATACCAAAATGATATGGCAGTTTTATAGATGTCGTCTAGTTTTATAGCATCCGAAGTTTAGCCAACAAAACACCATCCATCCATCCAAAAACACACTAAAACACAATATCTACTGTTAAAAGAAAGACAAAAATATTGTCTTTATTAGTAGAGAGAGAGAGAGAAAGAAGAGAAAATAATTTAATTAAAAAAGTTTAGCAATTAAATGCAAACCGACTGAAATTGTCTTTAGTGGATTTCGGTTGAACAACACCAACAACAATACACACATACATCCAGACTTATCTCATCTCCCAGTCGTTATTTTATACAGCAAAAAGCAGGGACGGAAAGGTTTTATTGAAAATGTGATCATTAGATCTGAATATGGCTAGAGTTTTTATTTATATATTCATGCCCTTATTTACAAAATGAATTTACTCTTATAAGTTGCTTATAAGACGTAGGTTCGTCGGTACGAAATGAGTCTTACAAACTGCTTATAAGCTTGAAATATTTTTTGTGAATAAGATCTTTAATGTTGGAAGCTGGCTGTTTTTTTTGCAGCTCTGGCTCAATCAACATCAAGCCTCGTTAGAAATTATTTCTTAAGAGCAGCCAGACCACTGATCGTTTAATATCTCCAGAGAGTTTTGACTCTCAATCACACTAATTTTATTCTACATCTCAGCTAATTGTTTTGGATTACGGTTCATTTGATTCACTTTTCGTAGTTAATTTGGAATGCTACTTCGGGTTAGCAACATCGCCGCAGTGGTCGTGGTCACGCCACCAGTATCTGTGCGCCGATAAATTTATTATAAATTTATTTCCAAAGTATTTGAAATACAAATACACTTCCTCCTTTTTATTTCGCGGACAGACAAAAATTTCAACTAATTGTAGAATAAAAACGTATGAAAATAAAAAAGGAAAAGTGATCACTGAGTTCTTGTTATGACTTTTATATTTATTTTACACTTCTCACTTATTAAAGTGGAAGTTTGAAACAAATATCTTTAGTTGTTCTAAGAAATGTTGGGTAAAGATTCCCTGATTATCTGCATTAGCGCCAGTGAAATGCGCATGGGAATCAGCTAGAACCCCTCAATTGATCACTTTAAATTGTTTAATAACATTTTGGTTAAAAGAATCAGCACCAAATTAAAATTAAAAAGAATTAAATTAAAGAAAAATAATTGATATAATTTTGTTAAAAATTATTGTGAACAACTTTTTAAATAGATCAATATATTATGACGCAGTGCTAACCACAGTTCTGTTTTCAGGTGATATAGTTTTATGAAGTTTGACCATAGTTAGAGTCCCTTAATTATATCCTGGAACACTATTAGACTTTTTTCTATGTTCAGAATGGTATATTTAAGTGTTGGTAAAAGCATAATAGTACTGAATTATCTAGCCCTGGTTCAAAAATAAAAAAAATAAAAAATAATATGAGATAAAATAAAAATAATAATAAATAAATAAAAAAGAGCGATAATCAAGCAACGAATAATAAATTGTATGGACATAAATCAAGGATTGAAAATCATTTCATTTATTCGTTTATTGTGTGAATATTTTTTGTGGGGCTTCACAGCATCTGTGATAAAATAAACTGTTGCTAACGCCAACTAATTTCAACATGAGCCATGTGGCTCACAAAGGAATAACACACACTTATTTTTTTAGTTTGAGGATATGAAGCGTTTAACGGAAGATCCTTCACAAGCATTTTGAAATAAATAAAAACTACTTCAATATTTCAAAATCAAGAAACAAGCCTCCAACAAATAGATCATATTTTATGAGATTTACCGATATTTTGCTCCACTCATCCGCTACTTATAAAATGGCCTCACGAGCTGAGATGTCTTTAAACTGAAATGCTAAAATATTTTTCATTAAATGACACCCAGCATGTGAAATTGCAACAGAATAACTCATTCTACCGAAACAACTGGAATTTAATTTAACTAAAAGTTAATCCAATTTGTGAATAAGAATATGAGGGCATTAGCAAAATTTAAATTATATTAAAATGAAATGTGCGCTTTTAAAGGACAGAGATAAAATGTTGGCATTTTCAAATTATCACAACAACATCAAACTGATAGAAAATACAAAACACGTATTTGCATTTTTCGTCCCTTTTTTATTTGTTCCTTTTTTTATTTATCTTTTTTTTTCTCTCTATTTACATCTTTTTGTCATTCTTGCTGTGCATCAGATACGTGTGTACGTAAGCAGAAACTTGGAAACAGTTATTTGCAATTCGAAAGGGGACATAAAGGAAACCGAGCAAAATGAAAATTAAAAGGAGACAAAGAAAAACAAGAAAAAAGCAAAAAAAAGAAGTGAATCTATAAACAAGCAAATGAAAAGCATCCAGATTGAGCCAATCTATTTGCTCAACTGCATTGTGTTGCAGATTATTTTATATACTCGCACGTCTTCCTCTTCTGCTCTTCCTTTTTTTTTTTATTTATACTTTTTAATTCATTTTATTTATATGCGCTGCATGTGTATTTCAGCTCTTCCTGCAAATGACATTGGAAAATCCTTATGCTGACTTATGACTTTAGGCTGGCAAGAGCCTGAATCGGCGTTTTTCTTTATGTATCGGGGCTCGTATTTTACATTTTCTACTCTTTTTTGTGTGTTTTAAAGAAAAAATCAAATGTCGAACACGATTCTATGGAGGGGCGAAAAATCGCTTGATGTGTGCCGCGTTTGGAAGGCAAAAGGGAGGAAAAAAGGGCGTAGTCAAGGGGTTTGGAGTTGCACGTAAATAATTTTTTGTTTTTGGATAGTTTTCGAGATATTCTTGCAAATAGCTTGAGATAAATTTTTAAAAATTTATCTCAAACTATTTTATCGTGATAAGGCACGATGTTAATTGCGGGTCACACCATGATATTAAGTTTTTTGATAACTTGATTTGACAACCATCATGGAGAGCTACACAACTAGGCAAAGTGTCAAGGTTCTTGAAGTTATTTCAAAAATGAGCATTCAAATTAAAATGCTTTTCGCCTACTTCGTGATTTTTTTTCTGGTCAGCATAATCTGCCAAATGTGGCCACAACCAGGGGAGTTGAGCGTGAATTCTTATAAACCGTGTCCGTAGGAAACATGACACCACCTGTGAAAGCTCGTCTGTTTCGATCCCCGAAAAACAGTTCTGCTGTTCCCGATAGTGTAGCGAAGACCTGTGACCCTCGATTCGTTAGCATGCCCCACAATTAAATAACTCATGAAAATCACTGATGCGAATTTAGAATAAAAATTTGAGTTTAAAAATTTAAAAGGTCCAAAAGAATCAAGAGCTGAAGCGTATTGACGACCTTCAAGCCTGGTCAATATGCCGAATGGTTGATTCAACAGGAAGAAGAAAATCATCTTCAGCGACGTAGCAAACTTTTCGCTCAATGGGTTTGTTAATTAGCAGAATTGCCGTATCTGGACAAATCAGAATCTAGGAATGATTCTTAAGAAACCGATGCATCTAACGAGTGATTTTTTTGCTATTATCTTTTTGGCAACACTAGTTTTGACAGCTCGCGCACGTTTTGTATCTTGTGTCACTGTCAAACATCTTCAGTTTGGTCTATAATTTAATCATGAATCGTCTTACAAACGAACAACGCTTGCAAATTATTGAATTTTATTACCAAAATGCGTGCTCTGTTAAGAAAGTTCATCGCGCGCTTCTTCCATTTTATGGTCAGTTTAATCGACCTACTGAGGCTTCTATTCGGGCTATTGTAAAAAAATTTCGCACCAAATTTACATTGTTGGACATTAAACCACCAACACGCTTACGTAGAGTGCGAACTGAAGAAAATATCGCAGCCGTATCGGCCAGTGTTGGTGATGACCGTGAATTATCGATTCGGCGCCGTTCGCAGCAATTGGGCCTCTGTTACTCCACTACGTGGAAAATGTTGCGGAAGGATTTGGGTGTGAAGCCTTATAAGATACAGCTGGTGCAAGAATTGAAGCCAAACGACCTACCACAACGCCAAATATTTGGTGAATGGGCTCTTGAAAAGTTAAATGAAGATCCACTTTTTTATCGAAGAATTGTGTTCAGCGACGAGGCTCATTTCTGGTTGAATGGATACGTGAACAAGCAAAACTGCCGTATTTGGAGTGAAGAGCAGCCAGAAGCATTGCAAGAGCTACCAATGCATCCACAAAAAACAACCGTTTGGTGCGGATTATGGGCTGGCGGCATCATTGGGCCGTATTTCTTCAAAGATGATGCGAATCACAACGTTACTGTGAATGGTGAGCGCTACCGTGCGATGATAACAAACTTTTTTTTGCCCAAAATGGAAGAGCTTGACTTGCATGACATGTGGTTTCAACAAGACGGTGCCACATGCCACACAGCACGCGAAACAATGGACCAATTGAGAGGCGAGTTCGGTGAACAGTTTATTTCACGCTTGGGACCAGTCAATTGGCCGCCCAGATCGTGCGATTTAACGCCTCTAGACTATTTTTTGTGGGGCTATGCTAAGGCTAATGTCTATAGCGACAAGCCCGCTTCGATTGACGCACTGGAAGCCAACATTGCCAACATTATTCGTGAGATACCGGCCGAAATGTTGGAAAGAGTATGCCAAAATTGGACTAAGCGGATGGACCATTTGAGGCGCAGCCGCGGCCAACATTTGCATGAAATAATCTTCAAACATTAAATTATATCGACCCAACTATCAATCCAAATAAATATTTCATGCATTTTTCTGAATTTTGTGTGTTTTCTTTTTTTTTAATTTCCGATAGTTCTTATAAAATCACCCATTACAAGGAGTGACTGTTTGGTGCGGTTGAAGCACCGGTGATGTCATCGGGCAGTACTTCTTTGAAATCAGGTCGACCAAGTAGTTATTGTGAATGGTGGTCAATATCGCGATGTTATCAGAGGCATCTTGTGGCCCGAAATCGAAAATGTGGACTTGGAAGTTATGCGGTTTCAGCAGGATGGTTCCACATTGAACGAAACAGTGGCTTTTTTGGGAGTGTTAATTACCCGCCACGATCAAGTGATTTGATATCGTTGGAAGTCTTTTTCTAGGTATATTTAAAAGTAAAAGTGTACGTCAACAAGCCAAGAATAATTCAGGAGCTAAATGATAAGGCATTTCAGCGCATTAGCGACATTGAGGATCAGTTACATCTCAGAGTTATTAAAAATATGGACCATCAGAGAGGGGTATGACTCCGAAGTAGTGGGCGAGCATTTGGCACATATTTTATGCCACACATCACCTTCATAAATCCTGCCATCACAACAAAAAAAAATCAGGATGGTACCCTGAAAACTTTTTGTTTTATTTACAATTAACAACGTGGATAAAATGGTTGGACACCTCTGACATAAGTGACAAAATAGTTCCCACGATTACAATGAAAAACTAAGGTCTTTAACAATAATTAAAGAAAAATAAAATCAGTCCCAATTATTTTGCATGAAGGTTAGGAAATAATTGTTAATAATTAAAGAGACTTATTTGGTCAATCGATTTAAAAAAAAATCTTATTTATATATATTCAATAATAACATAATAATTTCGACGGATTTTCCAAAACTTTTATTAAATTTTAAAGGTCAAAAATCACACATTAAATTTTAAAAATTATATTCAATTTCCGCTACAAAATTTGCCACAACCCTGACAACGTGCGCAGGCACAAGACTAACGAAAGCAAAAAAAAGAAAAATTTATTTTGATGACAGTCACGTTTATAAAATATCCAGGGAAAACTTGTACACAGCAACACAAAATAATTGTTAACTTTGCAGTCGACGCTTCAATTGCATTTTGGCTTCAATATTATAAAATAAATAAAAAATACACGACTGAAGCTCTACAAAAGGGAGTGAATTTTTGCGAATACGGAAAACTTAAAGAATTTCAAGGATTTCCTTTTCTATTTATTTCAAACAAACAGTTTTTCGTTAGCTGCTTGTTTAACAACAATAACAACAACAACATCAACAACAAGCAATAAAAGCGCATAATCTTATTTATTTTAGTTAAACAAACTTAAAACTAAAACTAAAACCAACAACGTATTTGGCAATTGCAAAAAAAGTGAAAAAAGTTAAAGTCCTTTTATGATACACAATTTTTAAGACGATTAAAAAGGGATTGTTACACATTTTAATTTTATCTGATGCTTGAAAAACATTAAATGGAATAATGAAATTAAAGAGAACAATATGTTTTTAGATATTTCAGTAGGTAAATATCCATAGAGGTACAGAACTCTGAAGTGGAGTAAAACATAGAAGGAGTTTTTAAATTGACATGAAATTTACTTTGTTCGTAAGACAATCCTCTGGCATTATAATTCAAATATGACTTCTGGCATATGACCTGTATTAGGCTCGCTTGTGGTCTAATCAGGAGGTCCAAGTATTGATAAATACTTGGCAGAAAGAAATTTCCAATTTATGTAAAATTCATATGAGATTTACAGAATTTGATAAGAAATGAAATCGAAACCCTTTTCATGGATTTAATAAAAGCCATTTCAAATGTCCGCAGCTAATAACTTTAAAATGGAGCAGCTTAAATTCGTCCAAATCAACATTCTCCACACCTCAAGGCGTAAAACAAAAAAAACATTCAAACCTTCTATAAAAAAACAGTGACTAAAACAAAAAAATATAGGAAAAAACCCAACGAAAAAGCATTAAAAAAGGGTGGCAAAAAAAAATTCATGAAATTGTTCTCCTTCTTCATGGTCTTAAACGTTTTGCCAAGTTATCAGGTATCAGTGGTATGCAAAACTTATCAAAATGGAAAATCGATTAAAATTTACAAAACGACTGCTAACAGTTTCAGTTTAGAGTGGCAGACCAACAACTGCAACTTACCAGCAACATTTACATGGTAGTGATATGAGACACCAGCAAAACATAAAAAAGATATAGAAAAAAAAAACAAGAATAAAAGGTTTATAAACAGATAAAAAGATAGACTGGGAGATATTTATTTATTGGTGGGTGTGCATTTGAGTTATAGATACACAAATTGTTGTCTGCATATAAAAATTCTACAAAAGGAAGACCAGAAAAAAGAGGAAGAGGAAAAGTGCAGTGCCGAAGAATTTTACTCGATGCAGCACTTTGAATTTTACAAGCCGGTTTGTTTGTTTGTGTGCTGCTAAATAATTTGCTTCTATTTTCCTATTTTGTATTTCTAACCCAACCAAGCAGAAATAATCAGAGTGATATGAAAATTATTTTTAATGTGCGCACACGGAGGCAAAGATTTTTCTGAAATATTAAATCTGGGCTTTTAGAAAAATTAAAAGTCTCCAGGGCGTTAAATTTTTATGTATTTTCCTTCTTCTTTCATTCTTTATGTCGAATATTTAATAAAGCGTATGAGAAAAACAAAAACATGCTGCTGATTAAATTGTTAACAACGACTGGTTTTGAATTTATGTGAAATGATTCTATTGTCTTGGATTATTTTTCTTTTAATATTAAACAGTTTTTCTAAAGGATTCTCAGCAGGTTCTAAGGAATTTATAACACAAAACAAATAAAATTTGTATGAATGTTAAGGGTTTTTTGAAGGTGTCACAGTGTCCTGCAGGTGCTCTGTTACACTTATCTTCCACATATCCCGAGTATAAACTAATTAAGTCCCACTATAATTAGGATATGAAAAGGATATGCAATCACTGAATTAAGTATGGAAACAGAAAATGAAATACTTAAAGTCATCCGTATACGTGCTGCTGTACAGAAGAGGCCTTATTTACCAAAAATATTGCATGCTTATAAGCTTCTTGTAAAACAATTTTTCTATACGAAATTTCACTTTATAAGCAGCTTATAAAAATGGAATATATTTTATGAATAAGACCTGAGATTTTTAATCAACTCAGGCACTGTTTGTCATACAGGGTGGCTCAAAATGACTGATGGGTTTTAAGTTCATTATAACTCTCTTCTTAAGAGGTAATTATTAAATTGTAAACAATTATTCATTTAATAACCTAAAGTGATCTAATTTGTGCTTCACATAGTTGTGCTCTTTCTGAAACAGTTTTTATAAAATTTTGCAAAACTTCAAGTGTCATTTAATTTATTTCCTTTTAATTGTTGGATGATTTTCTTTTTATTAACTCCGTGTTCCCCAATGTTGAAAACTATCCTTCGTTGGACCAAATAAAATTTGAAACAACAAAAATAAATTTTATAAACAAAAACCTAGACTTTTTCATTCAAAAAATCTCCAGAGTCTGGAGTGGTGGAATCCTGTAAAGGCAGACGACAATTAAAATCAGTTGAACGGGAAATAGTTCCTCCAGCAAAGATGTCGCGTAAAATATTCTTTGTGTCCCTGGTTGTGTACTCTGTAGTCCCATCGTACAGGAAGCATAACAGCCGCAAGTTTTTTCCCGCTGTTCTTGAAAATATTTACAAAATTATTCAGTATCCAGCATCAACGATGGAAACTGAGATATCGCACACCCCGACGAAACACCACAGCAAACAGTACACTCAAGAAGGAGAAGCCCTACTCTTGGATTTTTCAGATCCCCGCAGTTTTGCGTATTAAGGAATCCATTTCATTAAATTATGAATGAAATCATAATATCTCTCTACTTTTTACCGGATATATACTCCAGTTCTTTGAGCACGGTTATCAGTTTTATATTTCTTTGCTTTTAAATTCATCAAGTGTTATATAATAAAAAAAATGAAACAAAATCAAATCTAGTCGGTTCTTATGGGTCACCCTGTGTATGTAAACTGGGTAAGATTACACTTTTACTGAAATTTTCAAAGATATACTCTTCTGAAAGAGACTCTGCATTCCAATAATGAAAGCACAAGTTTAACATTTTGAAAATTATACTCTAATTTCTTTAAGGAATCGCTTTAAATTAATCTAGTGTTCTTTTCTCAAAAATAATGCTACATTTCTTGCACTTTTTAATAAAAATTTGCTACTTAATGCCGTTTGAGATTGAAATATCTACTAGAAATTAAACTACTCCTCAAAACTGCCACTTTTAGAATAGAAGCAGACAAATTTTACTCCTTTTGGTACACAAGATTAACAACTTTTGCATATAAATGTTGATTTTACAAGGTTAATCATAAAGTTTTAAATGGGCTTTTTCAGTATATCTGATAATTTTCATTAACTTAATGATATAATCGGATAAGTTCAAATAAAATTTTATAAGTTTTTTCTTAAATAATCTCAAATTTTTATTCGATTAGGGCATATTTAAAGGAGTCGTTATTGCATTAAAAAGTATCCCAACTAAGACATCATATTAAAGAATTTAATAATAATTATACGTCATTCATTAATTCGAGCCTTAAAGCCTTAAGGCTTTTGATCGAACCAGTAGAAAATAAGGAATTTAATAGAAATCAATCAACAATTTCTTATAAAAAAAGAGAAAAAATTTTACATGTTTTCCGCCATTACAAAGTGGACATAAGAAATCCAGAATTGTCTAGGTGCAGCTCATATTTTTTTGTAGTACACCTTTAAGCACTTTAACTTTTTGTATTATTAATCGCAACCATACAGATTGAGAGCAGATATGCAAAATATAAAATATATATTTGAAAATTTGTATAGGGAACAGCCATCAGTTTTCATAATTAGATAATTTTTTTAAAGATTTATGCATTGTTTTTAGACTCTTTAATTTTAATCTCGTGCTGATTGTTTTTACCCGAAATATTATTAGAAATTCAAAGTGATCAATTGCGGGGTTTTATCAACTTCCCATGCGCATTTTACTGGGGCTAATGCAGATCACCAGGGAACCTCTACCCAACATTTCTTGGAATAACTAGAGATATTATTTTAAATTTCCACTTTAATAATTGAGAAGTCTAAAATAAATATCAAAGTCATCACAAAAACTCATTGATCACTTTTCCTTTTTTATTTTCTGACCTTTTTATTGACAACAACAACTAAAAATTGTTTTAATGTAAAAACAGTTTCATTTAAGGCATTATGTTTTCCCAGCTCTTCAATTGCTTTGTCCACTGGGTTCGAAGCTCAGATAGCATTAAGATCGGTTTATATAGACAGCCTTACACAAGTAGTTTTAAATTGGAGTGTTTGGATAATATATAATTCTTTAGTCTAACAAGATGATGAAAAATATAAAGGATCTTGTTTAGTTGTATGAGAAATGAAACACTGAGTAAAAAGCCGCTCTGCTGTGAACTATGATGCCTGTTGATTTTTCAGAATTAATATTTTCCGATGACTACGATTCTTATTAAAGGAAGTGGAAGTACGAAATTGAGTGCTCAGCGAAAGCCGAACTGTGAAGACGGAATAATGTTATTGGGTTCCATAAAATTTACTCATAAAAATATCACAACTTTTTTGTTACCGAACTTTTTTTATTTATACTTTTTTTTACTTTTTAATTGGAATGACTTTGCAATATAATAAAATTTTGAATAAGCGTTCATAATGACTATTAGGAATTTAGTTCTCTTGAGGAAAAGTGCTTTTGGCCTGGCAAATAAAAGTGAGTGTCTACCATAGACCTGGATGCCAGTGAGTTATCTCTTACCAAAAATTAAATTATCTCTATCAGCACACATATAAAATGAGCACTAGCAAAATTAGTTGCTTAAATACTGAACTGCATAATAAGAACCAGTTAATAAACCCTCTTAGATCTGGAAGCCAAATCATTTTAAAAATTATTACAACTTTATTGTGCTGTTTTGTTGCGAGTATTTGTTTGTGCCTTAAAAGCCACTGGGAAACTTAATGCACTTAAGAAAATCTCTTTTGGATTTTAGATTCTCTATCCAGAGATTATTTGCTTTCAATTTCGCAACTCTACTCTGAATATAATTTTATTTTTTTTCACTTCTATTCCTCTATTCGTTTTTTTGCCTTTTTTTTGCTTTCGCTCAACAAACATAAAAAGGCAACTTTATCCAAAAGCCATTAAAAGTCACTTTTGTAAACTTAAAACTACGCAAACTTAAAACTTACCTGTAAATCTAGAAATGGCTGCTCTTCACTGCAGCTACAGCAACTTCATCATGTTGCAATTGAATGTAATCAACAGTAGTGTTGGAGTGGCAGCAGAGTGGCGGCATTAGTACTGTTAAGTTATTATGCAACGAGGGAGGCGGCGTTTGTTTTATGTATCTTGGCATTTTGCATAAAGTGCTTATATGTATCTGTGTGTGTGTGTGTGTATGTGTGTGTGTATGTGTGTGTATGTGTGTCATTATGCCTTTAGTTGGTTCTATTGCCGCTTTAGCTGTTGTTGATATTTTTGAAGAACTTCAGTTCTACTTCTTGTCTAGTTTTTTTTTTTATTTCATTATTATTTTTTTCTTTTTCATTTCATCATCAACTAGAAAAGTTGCAGATGGAGGAAGAACGGTTTCTATTAAATTACATTTACCATAAATGAGTTTTAGACGTGAAGGCTTTGCCTTGGCAGCAGCGTGAAACTTGTAGCAGTAGTAGTTAGTGGCAACAACAAATAACTAACTTGGCCTTTAGTTGAAGTTTATGTGTGTGTGTGTGTGTGTTGCTTCGCCATTGTAACTGCAACAGCAACAACGATTTAAGTCGTTGTGACAACAATAGGGTTAATATTGTTGTACAAAGTAATTTTGTATAAACAGCTGCATCAACGTCGTCAATGTAGCAGCAGCCGACACTGGAAAAACAGTTGAGAAAAGTAAACAAATATAAGTGAGTTTTTTCCTGAGTTGTTGTAGTGTTTTTGTTTCTGTTGCTGTTAGAAAAAGTCCTTAAGAAAATTAAATATTGTTGGCAAACTAATTAGAAACGCTTTGGCTGCTGTTATTGCTGGTGTCTGTCCTCTGCAACGTCATAGCAACTTCGTTCAGCAATTTTTTTTTCTTTAGAGGCATGAATAATTCGGTATTTTGTTTACGTCTTCAGTGTAAATAACAATTAAGTGATTTTTACATTAAAAATTAAGCAAAACAAATTTTTTGTTTGTTTGCTTATTATAATTTCAATTTGCTTTTAATTAAATGACAATGAAGTGACAAATGAGAACGGTGACTTTGCTGGAGACAAGTAAACTTTCAAGTGCAAGTTTTTTCTTCAATAAGAATGTGTTTCGGAACGGCTGCTTTGAAGAGGGAAGATTGATGTTTTGAAGATTCTCAATTTCATTAAGTAAAACTGTGTGACAGAAAAGAAATAACTTGGAAAGATTCTTATTAAAGTCGTGAGGCGACCTGCGTAGATTATTTTGTAATTAATTTTTAGAATTTCGCCTACACCCTCGAAATCCAAAGATGTCCATTAAACACGATATTGTTTTGTTACACTCACGAAATAGTTTTTAACTCTGTATAACATTTCCCGATTTTAAAGCTTTATATATTTTTATAAAAGGAGAAATTGTGATATAAATTATTTTAAAAACATGACAAGAAAAAAAGTTTTGCCCTCTCGGATATAATAAAAAATTTTGAAAGTGAAATTTTTCGAAGAGTTCTTTTAAAACATTAAGTCAAGATAAATGTTCCAAAGGAAATATCAATTTTTACTATTCAATTTACACAGCAGAGCACTAAAGGTGTTTTCGAATGCCACTACACCAGCAAAGATTTTTTACATGTTAATATTTCTTTTAAATTTAATTGGCTCCGTTACGACTATAATTGGAAAAAATGTTAGAGTTATATATTTCCCAAAATTTTGATAAAAAAAAGTACTGAAAGTTTTTGAAGAAAACAATTCTTTTTTAAAAATCGAAATAAATTAAAAGAATTTTATAATTGTAAGTAATTTGCATCGAACAATTGTTTGCTATAATGAATTTAATTTTATAGGCTCATTTTTTGAAAAGTTGTTTTAATTCAAAGAGATATAATAAATATTCTAAAGCACCCTCTTATATATTCAACTTAGAAACCAGAGCAGAACAGATGTTTTCGAATGCCGCTACATGCCTATCATCACTACACATGAGTAATTTTGTTGGCTGAATTGTATAAGGCTTAATTGAATGTGATAACAATTCTTTAATTTTAATTTTGGGCTGATTCTTTTTTCCCCAAAATCTTATTAAATAATTCAGAGTGATTAATTAAGGGGTTTAAGCTGGTTCCCATGTGCTTTTCACTGGGGCTAATGCAGATCATCAGGGAGCCTTTACCCAACATTTCTTAAAATAACTCAAGATATCTATTTCAAACTTCCACTTTAATAAGTGAGAAGTCTAAAACAAATATCAAAGTCATGACAAGAACTCACCGATCACTTTTACTCTTTTATTTTCTTATGTTTTTATTATACAATTGCTTAACATTTTTGTCTGTGCGTGAAATAAAAAGGACGAAGTGTATTTGTATTCATAACATTTTTTTCAAATAAATTTCTAAAGTATCGTCATACAGATAATGGAGGCGTGACTACTACCCGCATGTTATCAGTTACTGCGGTTATTCCACACAATTCATGCCTTCCCATAAGAAGTGGCATTCGGAATATGAAAAACTTTTCAGAAGAACCATAATTCTATATGAGATGTGGAATAAAATCAGTGCGATTGAGACTTAAGACTCTCTAGAGATAGAAAACGATCAGTGGTCTGACTGCTCTTAAAAAATAATTGCTAATGAGGTCTAATTTTGACCGACCCAGAGCTACTTTGTAATCGAGGAGGAAGTGTAGTTCCTCACTTCGTCGGACTATCTGTAGACTTATCATTCGCATGACTTTATGTCTAGGGAATTCAGTTGGCAGATACCCATATGTGGTATTTGCCAACTTCACTGATCACTTTTAATTTTTATACGCTTATTTTTCAAACTACATAATAACTATTCCGAAGTATAAGGAAAAGGCAACACGAGTTTTATATATTCAATTTGCACAGCAGCTGTTTTCGAAAGCCGCTACACCTTCATCGTCACTTGTTAGATGACTTAAGTTGAATATGATAAATTGTTTCTATTCTTATTAATTTTATTATGAAAAAGGATACGAGGACTATAACAAAGTGATGGTAATACATCTTCGTTAAGTCCCTGCGTTGCTGTGCTGTTTGATTATTTTCTTCGTTGTCGTCAATTTCTTGTTCAATGTTTTTTAAGCTGAAATGTGTAGTTTTAATTTTCCTTATTGTATATCAAAATTTTTTGTCCTTTTCATACACTTCTTATTAGCTTCACTTGTATGTTTGTTTGCTTCTATTGTGCTTCCACGCTTTTACTTAATAATATTAATTATGTTACTCATACGTCACATTGTAGTCGTACAAGGTTGTTGGTGTAGTTCATGTTCCCATCTTCTTATAAGGTGTGAGTATTTTTACACTTTTACGAAGATCATTAAATTCAAATCTAAGTATCATTTAAGAAAAGTAAAAACCACTTTTTTAGGAAAATCGAAGAGACAAAAATTAATTTTGAAAAAAGCTTAAAACAACAATGAACCAAAATACAAGTATTATTGTGAAAAAAAACCGCGGACACCTTGTGTCCTATTTTTCATAGTATATCGAGCGCCCAACTGTTTTTTTCACAACAGTACTTGTATTTTGATTGATTTTTATTTGGAATTAATTTCATAATTAATTTTAATAATTTTAATTCGATTTTCTTAAAGAACGTTCTTCTTAGTTTTTCCCAAAGATATTTATAATGAGCTCAAACACAATCCGTAGCCTTGCATTGAGCTATTTTTGCTATATTAAATTAAATTTTGATAGACTTATTCTTCGCAAAATTTTTTTTTATTTAATAAAACAGATGTGGACTTTCGTTGCTACTTTAGAATGTGTAAAATATCTTTCTGATTTAACAAATACTTTTTAAGTAATTAACCCTTTAAAAATCTGATTTATGAAATACTTTTGCAACTATTAACCCTTTAAAATTAAATCAATGGTAAAAACAAATAGTTGTATACAAATTACGTGATATAAATACATGTTGTTCTGTTTTGTGCAGGTTTAAAATATTTGCTTGCCTTCATTTCATTGTTTCTATACCAAATCATCGAGGGATATCATTATAATTCTGAAAATTCGGTGTAAGAAACAATTAAAAAAACGTGTTTTAATATTTTAAAGAATATCTCAGATAAACCAATAATAATGTAAAAAATTTTTAATATATATTTTAATGGAATACAGAAATCTGACACGTTGCCTTGCACTCTGCTGAGGTTGCAAACCTCGTAAAAAGTTAAATCCGCAAACTGATTTTCATGTAAATGCGTGTTTATTTCTCTTTAATTTTCCATTGAGTCAGCTTAAGGAAGGATATATAAATAATGAATAAAATTTACTCTCTTCTTTTATTTTTTTAAATTAACTAACGAAAATATTTTAATACAATCAACGAAAACTCTCTATGCCATAGAAAAAGCCAATAAACATTTTTCTGTTTCATGGCAACGGCAGCAGTAGAATATTATTGATATAAGGAATTTTAATTTCAATACCTTTCGAATAAAAATCTTTTTTGTATTATTAAAGCTAAACAGCATGTGTGTGTTTAAATGTAGTTACCATTTACAATAGCAAATTTATTGCCCAAACATACAAGGCAGGATACAAAGTGTGCATAAATAAAGTAAATAAAAAGAAAATTTATGGAAATATTTCTGTTTATATTTCACTCAATTTGAATCCATATTTTATGATATAATTTATATTGTTTAGTAAATATATATATGAGAAAAATAAATAAATAAAAACAGAAATTACAAAAAAAACCACAACCACACACACACACTCACGTGCAAACTAATCCAAAAGCAGAAAGAAAATCTAGTGAAAAATCCTGGTGTAGACCAGATTGGAAATGTGTGTTATTGTCGACGCAACGCTGCTGCCACAAGGCAAACAACAAAAGCAGCAACAGCAGCATCAGTACCGCAAAGCATGCGAATATCCTTGAACTACCAGGAAGGTGTCTGCCATTCGATTCAAAAAAAAAAAAAAAACATCAACACAAACAAAACACAATCAACAGAATTTGTTTAAAAGTGTGCTTGTCGTGGTAGATAAAATATCGAAGAAAACCAAAATTTAAACAAAATATTTGTGAGACAATAACAACAACCAACAACGTGCAACCACAAGCCAATAAGAAAATTTCTAAATAAATTTGATTTTAATATTCAGCAGATCTTAAATATCAGCACACAAAGCGAATGCTAGAAAAGCAAACACACAAGCGAACAAACAAACAGGCATTCGGGGAAAGAGAAATAAATCAGTGCTTTAATACCTGCTTTGAAAACACAATAACTCGTGCATGAATCTGAACTGAATTACAAATTGCAAAGGCCTTTTAATGCATCGTGAAAGGAAACATCCTTGTAATTAATTTTGACTTAAGAGCACATTAAGAGAAGGCCTTCGCACGTTGCTTGAAGCAATTGATCGCAAAAGGGTGACAGCAACTTCCGCATAATTAAGTTCTCAAATACATCCGGCTTGTGGAGCATTTGAGCGGGAAAACATTTAACCGCTACTCTGTTAACTCGGCCCATCACGATAACTGAATCAATTTTCAAATTAAAAATTAAATAACGAATTACAACCACAATTAGAGTCGCAAATATATCAACCAATTGTGGAATAAATACATAAGAAAATAAAAAAGGAAAAGAGATCAGTGAGTCCTTGTTATGACTTTGATATTTATTTTAGACTTCTCACTTATTAAAGTGAAAGTTTGAAATTAATATCTTTAGTTTTTCTAAGAAAAGTTGGGGAAAGGTTCCCTGATGATCTGCAGTAGTCCCAGTGAAATGCGCATGGGAACTCCATAAAACCCCTCAATTGATCACTTTGAATTTTTTAGTAACATTTTGGGAAAAAGAATCAGCATATAATTAAAATTAAAGTGTTTTAATTAATATTATTATTTCTTTTGCTTTAACTACAGTAACGCCACTAAAATTTCAATATCCTTAGAAATATTTTAGTGATGAGGAAACATTCTATAGAATGAAGTTGGATTTATATGATGACACGAGAAGGTCTTGATCTTTTCATATAAAAACAAGAATAAAATTTATGCTTTTCAGTACTTTTCATTAAATTTAAAATAGTTTTTCCTGGTCTGGCCTGAAGTTCAGCAAAATTTGGTGCTTCAAGTATCCGTGAATGTCCTTCTGCTGTTGTAGTTAACGTGAGATTTAATTTTATGCTTTAATTGTTCTGTTACTGCTGTACAAGTATTTTTTTTAAAGTGTCACAACTTTGAGTTGGCATCACTGATTTCTTTGAGCACCCTTTTGACAGCTGATAGTTGTTGTTTGTTTAGTTTCCTTCGAATTTGCATCGCGAGAATCGATTTACAGCAGACCAACTATCTGCTGTATCAGATTAATCAAAATAACTTTTCTATTCGTCAAACTCTTCCATTTAAAATTTTATTTTCCAATGAAGCCGATTTTTGGTTGAATGGGCTCGTAAATAAGTAGAATTTTTGCATTTGGAGTGAGAAGACTCCACAAGCTTTTGTCGAAACACCATGACGTCCACAGAAAATTACTGTTCGTTGCTCTTCATGGGCTGGCGGAGTCATGGGCTCATGTGCCTTCCAAGACGATGATGGTAAGAATGTTATTGTCACTGATAAGACGGTACAGGAACATGGTTCAAAATTGTTTCGTACCTCAATTACTCGGCTGTAAGCTTGTGGTTACAACAGGACGGAGCCACATGCCACACAGCGGGCGCTACAATTGATTTACTCAAAGAAACTTTTGATGGAAAAATTGGCCCAATTAATTGGCCACCAAGATCGTTGTGATTTAACCCAATTGGATTATTTTCTCTGGGCTCAGGTAAAGTCACGTTAGTAGCCACAAACAAGTGAACAATTGGAAATCAATATTCGAAAAGTTATCGGCGAAATATGTCTGCAAATTCTGGGAAAAGTTGTTGAAAATTAGTGTTCCAGATTGTGCCTTCTAGGGGCCAGCCGTGGCCTCAACATGACAGGAATCATATTCAAAAATTAATTTCGTGAAAATTTCTTTCAAATGAAACCCGTTTCATTGATATTAAAAATATATATCCGTGTTTTATTATGATTGAAACTTGTGTCAATCTATAAGGAAACGGCCATTATGACGACTGTGACTTTTACTTTTGTGTTGCAAAGTCTTATTTAATTAGACCTTAAAACTGCACTTGTGATTATAACTAAACGATTAAAACTGCCTTCTTAAATTCAAATATTCCTTGAGCTTAACAGCTGAAAACATCGTTATTTTCACAATTGATCGAACAATCGCTTGCGCGTTCCTGAATACTTTTATTTTGATTTATCGCTGAGGTTTGTATTATCTGCTGCTCTGCTGAGCTCCTCACTGAAGTGTCTCAGATATTTAAATTCCTTTTATTTTAATTATCCGTTTTTTTTTTAGAAAAAAAAAACCCAGCAAAAATTATCATAAATACAACAAACAACCAGCAGCCTAAATGTCAATTTACATATTTACGCACGTAATTTATGCGCGCTTCTGTATCATTAAACTTTATTCATGCTGATTTTAATTTTGAATTATTTAACGTTTCCTTGTTAATGTTGACTTTGGGATTTCATTCTGTCTGCTTTCATTATGTATTAAAAATTTATGTTAAGCTGCGAGCGCGTTGACGTGTGGTTTGTTCTGCCTTCAAATTGCATATCGTGTTGTTGTTGTATTTGTTTGACATAACGGTAATGAAAACAAGATTTGTAACAAGATTACAGGCCACAATATGTACCTTCGATGTCATAGAAAGGACTTTGTCTATTTTAATAGGGTAAAATAAGACATACAAGCACACACGATTACGTGTACATGCAAATAAGTGTATTTGTCAGGATCTCTTCGTTCTAATTGGACTATAAGATTTTCTGTGTTACTGAACGAAATGAAACTTTATGCGGTCTGGAATTGAAAGAACTAGCTTGTTGTACAGCGGAAAAGCTTCTATAATATCCGGGAGAACTGGATGTTTTGTTGTGTAAATGAAAAGGACATTTTTAATATATTAAACATTTTAGTTTCAGATTCTTTGCATTGGCTGCAGCGAAGTGGGCATAGAAACTACACAAAAACTCCCACTTGAAATTATAAAAAACTTGGGAAAAAAATAATCATCATGATCACACAATTAAACGATAAAATACCAGCGAGTTGTCCATCAAAGTTGCCTGTTAAAGAAGGTATATTTTTTTTTGAACGTAAAATATTTATTAATCAAATTTTATCTGTTTACCATTTTACTTGAAATCAATAAAAATCTCATTAAATGAAAACAATTAATTTCTTAATGACACGTTTAAATGTTAAAACAATATCAACTTCAATAATTATAGCAGTTAAACAATGAAAAATATATGAAACCAAAACCGTGTGTTCGACAATCCTTTCACGCTTCAAAATATAACCAACGATTATTTCAACATCAGAATTACAATCGCAATTACAAATAAAACAATTTCAATTCACTTACTGCAAACAATAATTGAAATTAATTAAAGTCGAATGCATCATCGGTTATATTTGATGCCGCAATGTATGCGATTGTGTGTGACAGTGTGTGTGTGTGTGTGTGTGTGTGCTTCAACACTCATACATAAATATTATTGCTTATTTATTTATATGAATCAGTATCCATGATACACGTATAAATTTAAGGTAACAGCATAACGTACCGTGGCTGGAAGAACGTCGCAAGTCAAATAATTACTAAATCGTTGTTTCTATTGTGTAAAATTTTAATACAAATTTTGTTCCTAAAAACTTTTGAAACAGGCGTCATAAGTCTTTAGCCTTCAGTATAACAACAACGTTTTTAAATATTTTATGAAAAATTGTCTTATTTACATAATATTTTGTTTGCTTCGACACAATTTTTACTTTTCGAGTTAATACACTCTACCGGTAAAGGGTCCGCTGTATGCAAATAGATTCCTCTGCAAGAGATAATGTGTGCTCGAGTTTGCACAGGTAATAGTGGTTTGCCGTACAAAGTGTAATTGTATAAGTGTACGCGCACACTTCCATACAAATATATATATGTGTGTGTGTGTGTGTGTATGCATGTTTGCTTTATCACAATACTATTGTTGCAACAGTATTCAATTAAAATATTCATTTAACTTCCACTTCGAGGCTCATGAAAACTGGGAAGGAAATTGCGAGTACTGCAGATTTCATAATATCAACTGGAGATGGAAGAGAACTCATGATATATACGAATTTAAGTAACGAATTGTTATGAGCGTGTGTGGCATTAAAGCACAAGCATTGTTGTGTGTGTGTGTGTGAGAGTGTGTGTTTGTGTACATTAAAAGTTACTGCTTTTTTGCAGATGAATATTTACAATCTTTGGCACTGCAGTTGTACTCAATCGGCTGGTTGGAATTAATTGAAATTGTAAAAAACGCAGTTGATAGATAATTTCCAATAAAAATAATTCAAATAAACAATAACAGATTCACGCAACTGCAACACCGACTGCAACAGCGACTCTTATGAAGTTACGAGTGAAACTAGAGCACACAATTCGTTTAACCCTTTTTACCAGTACACTTGCAGCTAATTTATATAAAGGGTGTTTTTTATAGAGATATAAAGCTTTAGGTTGGCAAACCCTGTTCTAACCCATGGCCATTTTAACAGCTGTCAAGTGATTTATGTTGAGTTTGGTTTGAGTATTTAACAGTAATGAAATGTGGGCTGAAAAGCGCGTCCAAATCTTTCAAATTATTTTGAGTTGAATTCGAAATACATATCGCGAGAATTTTATTTAGCGATAAAACTAAAACTATTCATGTTTTAAAATGTGGAAGGAGAAAGAACTAACTTTTATTCTAAATTTTATTCTTTTCTTTTAAAAGCATACTTTTCGTCCCTAGAATAGATAAATTGAAATTTAACGTTTAAATCTTATAATAAAAGCGAAAAAGTTTGCGTCTAATAACCAAAGTCGGTTCAAATTGACCCAAGGAGTGCAGGAGGAGGGTTAACAAAACTGCCGTATCTAAAGTGACAATTACCCTCAAGCGCATATGGAGACTTCATCACATCCAGAAAAGCTGGCGTTTTGGTGTGTTTTGCGGGCTGGTGAAGGACTGATTGGTACTGGTCAGAACGTTACAGTCAATGGCGACCGCTATAGGGACATGATTATCGACTTTTTCCCTCGTCAAATCAACAACCGCGATATGCAGGAGCTGTTGTTTGGACAAGATAGCGCATCATGCCACACACTCTGTGTCACAACTGAATTATTTACAACTGAAGGAAACGTTTGGTAAATGCCTACTCTCATGGTTTAGGAATGTGAAATGACCCGATTCGACGGCGCTACGACGATGATCCCGAAGCGATTGGCCACTTGGAAAAAAATACTCCCACCGTTATTGTCGATACACGGCCACTTGTATTCGGAAATGTCATCGAAGATTAAACCTCCTGAGTAGACTACATCTGAGCCATGGTGTGGTGCTCAGATATCGGAAATCATATTTAAATTATACTCCCAGAAGATCATCTTTCGAATTGAGTAAATTTCAGGTCAATTTAAGAAATTCAAGTTTATTCTACTACATTCTAAAGTTCTTCTCAAATCATTTCCTCAATAAAAGTTTTCTTAATTTCTAAAATTTCTAAGAAAAACATAAAACTTTTCAAAGGCGATTTCATAAACGATTATTTTAAATATATAAAAATTTGTTCATATTATCCTTAAATTTTCCCCTCCTTATCAAGCAACTTTCGTGTTAATTTAACATGTTTTATTTTATTTTATTATTCTTTTTCTCTCTCTCAAAATTAGTCGTTAGAAAATATTTTAATAGAACACAATGAAATTTTTTTCATTTACATAAATTTTACATATTTACAACCCTTCACTTCTCTATAATTTTTATGGGCTGCCATGAGAGCTCTTTAATAAAATGAAATGGGGATTATTTAGCATCGATAAATAATTTTTTATTAATACTTGGCTGCTTCGACTGGCCTGATTGGTCAAATCAACTAGTCAAGTGTTAATAATATGAATAGACTTTAACAGCATAAAGCAAAAATAATAAGAAAAATAAAATAAAATAAAACAAAAATTTTAAAATATCAAAAGACTCATCGCTACATATTTTTAGTATTTTTGCAGGCTCAATCCTGCATATTCAGGATGAGTTGCACAAACTTCAATAGTGTTTTTCTTTAGCATTTAATCTCTGAGTATTTCAAAATGACACAAAACAGATAAATGAAGTCTTTAATTTATTAGAACTTCGTTTAAACACGAGGGTTGTTGCATGATTCCAAGACTTTTTGAATGTCAGTTACTGCAACTTTAAATGCAAAACTGCTCGATTGACTCCACATTCCATAATAGAAATGAATGAGCAGATGGCAACTGATTTAAATGGAATGAAGAGGTCTCAAACAAAACAAGCGCTCATTTTGAAGGCCTTCAGGAAACGTATTATTTGAACAGAAACTTTTTCTTTCATATATATTTACGAAATATTTATATAAAAATAATGCTTAGAAAAGAAAAATGCTGACTAGTGAATTCTAAAACTTAATTCAAACATATCAGTAGAGCACATGTTTTGAAAGGCCGCTGCACAATCATCATCATCAGTCAAAGAGAGTTATAAAGAATAAATATTCCGATACACAAAGAAAAACCAACATCATTTGAATTATCTAATTCACACATCACATTAGAGCTTATGTTTTCAAAGCTCGCTACACCTGACTTTTCAAAAGTCAGTACAAATATTTCGAGATACAAGGGAAAGGCCGCTACACCATTATCATCATCAGTCAAAGATAATTCTAAGAGTCAGGATAAATATTCCGATACACGAGGGATAATAAAAATCATTTGAGATATCTAATTCATATATTAGAGCAGAGCTTATGTTTTCAAAGGCCGGAGAGTTCTAAAATGTAGAATAAATATTTCGTGACAAAAAACAAAATCAATATCCATTGAGTTATCTAATTCACACATAAGAGCAGAGGTTATGTTTTGAACGACCGCTACTAAATAGTTATCATCAGTGGAAACAAGTTCTAAAAGTCAGGGTAAATATTTCGACATAAAAAGAAAACTCAATATCAATTTAAATATCCAATTCACACATTAGAGCAGAGCTCATGTTTTCAAAGGCCACTACAGCATCATCAATTCAGTGAAACAGAGCTCTAATATTAGGACAAATATTTCGGGTTAAAAAATATAATCAATATCAATTGAATTATCCAATTTACACATCTGACTAGAGCTTATGTTTTCAAAGGCCGCTACACTATCATCAACAGCACTGATGTGTGTTTTTGCTCATCATTTAAATTTCAAAAATCGAGTTCTCATCGAGTCACGACTTTCTGGGATCTGAAGAAGCTTCCCCAACGACTTTAAAGAGCCTCTAAATATGTCTGTATGTATTTGTATGTGTGTGTGGGCACGTGTACGTACATATATACACTCGCGGGCGTGTGCAAGTGTGTCATTCGCATATAACTTTTGAACAGCTTGAAAGAACCGAACCTAACTGATGGCATTCTGAAAGGCTCTTCGAAACCGCTACCGATTTTGACCGGTAGATTTTGAGAATACACAAAAATACCAAGAAAGACTTTCTGATATTGAAAAGCCATGACAATCGCTGCAGAAAAAAATTGAAATAAAATATTTGAGAAAAAATAACGGGGATAATTTATCAGGGGTCCATTTACCGCATTCTAAATCGATCAAATTTCTATGTAATTTATATACAAATTTCGATCGCTGTCGAATGCCGTTAACTCGTTCCCTGATCAGTTACCGTTTTCAATTCTTTTATAGGTTTCCAAATACATGATTCACCACTTATCATGTAGGATTGCTTTCATATATTCAAAAGTAGTGGCAGTTTTGAAATTAGAAAATACATATAAAAAATAATAGAGTTTTAGCGCGAAGAGTTGAAGACCAACAGCACAACAAACCACGTTACGATTACTTTGCTTTTAAAATGAGGGGTCAACTATTTGCCGTATTTGGCCGATTTGGACTGAATGGAAACACGCAATGAAACAGATATTTATTCTTAGAATTATTCCAATAGAATTAACTTTCTGGAAATGGATAATAGGCATTTAGATATACTCTGAGTTATTGTATTAAGTTATAATTCTCGTATTGTAAATTGTTATAAAGTTCTTAAATTCAGATTGAATGCTGCTGGCGATTTGCAAATGCATGAATGCTGCTTGAATCTGCTTTAAGGCTGCCAATAAAATTTTCCTATATATTTTGATTAAGGAAAACAGTTTTGCCATGAATTGATGCAATTTGAAGTCTAATCAAAATCTATTGGAAACAGTTTATGGAAATCAGATTAAATAGAACGAACTTTCTTCCAATAAAGATTTGGCTGTTGCACCAGCACATTAAAGTCATGGCTCACTTACCAGATAATAACGCAATATGGCCAAAAGTGGCGTTATATTATTCTGAAATATAAAAAAACATATAAAAAATAGAAATACTAAAAGCCTAGACAATTTGCAAAACAAATCTTCTTCGTTGGAACTGTCGCCGATTGCAATCTCGTCATAGAGGACGTGTGGCACACAACCGTGTGTTTGTTGAACGCTGCAAAAGTCGGAAAAAAAAAATTATAACAAATTTGCAAAGTTTGCTAATTTTTCCCCCTATAAAAGTGCAGAAAAAAACAGAATTTATAACTAGAAAATTTTTTTTCTATTCCAAAACTTTTCTAACTAAAAAAAAAGAAAATTACAAAAGAAAAAACATTCGAAAATAAATAGTAAAACGAAGAAATGTTGAGAGGAAAGTGTGTTGGCGTCAGCTTGTCCCGTCGTAGCAACTTTTTTTTTTTTTGTTGTCCTACTGTTACAGTGGGTGGTTTATGTCTATTTGATGTTTACAAAAAGTCATACAATTGCAAATCAAAATATGTGCATTCTTCAGTGTGTATGTGTGTGTGTGTGTGTGTGTGGGTGTGTATTGTTGCGGGTGTGTCCACTGACAGGCAGGTCTTTAAATGCACAAAGAAAAATGTTAAACGACATGGTCCAGCAACTGTTTTTCTTGTCCCATTTTTTGCCATTTTTCCAACACCAAAAAAAATAGAGTCTATTTTGCCCCTGTTAATAGAACAAATACCCAGAAATTGCAACAAAATGTTAGTTTTGTTGGCTTGAATTTTCTTACCCAACGGTATGACGAAGAGCAGACTTTTTCCAGCATCATTTTTCTACACGTTGTCATCCTTCATATATTTTGGCCATAAATGGAAAAGTTTTTATTTCTGGTGCAAAAATAAGAATGTCGTTCTTTTTCCTTTCGCATAAATGAAGAGAAAAACGTTTTTTTGTTCTTGTTGCTGTTCTTCCTTCTTATGAATGCACAAAATTTCAATAGAAGTTAGAAGAAGTTGCAGAAGTTTTCCTTTTATTATTATTTGAATTTCCGATAATGTCTTTTTGGTAGAATATAAATGATTATTATCAGTGGCAAGGAAACACTTATGCAAGCGAAATATAAATACGGCATTATTTCTTAAGTGGAATAGGAGCAGGTTTTGGAAAATAAAGTTTTCATTAGCACGAGTAGCACTTTAAGTTGACGGAAGTATTCATTTTGTCATTTCCTACTTGTTCCACTACGACATTAAGGAGCGATAAATTGTAATTTTTTCTCATTATTTCAAACAAGAACATTTTTTTTCAGTCGATTTCTAACTCAGTTTCCAATAGGCTTTTGAATCAAGTTCGCATACGATCTCTATGTTTTGAGGTTCCAAAAAGCTTTCCTAACTAATTCTAAGAGTCCGATAGCATGTCTAAATGTCTGTGTGTGACTGTATGCGTGGGAATATGTGTGCTTATTTGTGCAAGTATTTGGACGATTTAACAGAATCAAGCTAAATTGGTGGAATTTCAAAGGATTCCTTGGAACTTAAATGTCCTGCGAATTGTAATCGATTAGAAAATACGCCAGCAAAAAAAAAACATATTTTTATGTGGGTCTTGTGCCATTTTCTTTTCTGGAAAACATGTACAATTTTTTTCACTACGTTTTTATAAGCTGGCACTTTGGAGGAGTTTTATAACACAAATTTTTATTCGTCAGGGATTTGGGATCAGTTTTTAATAAATTATTTATATTCGAATAACAGAATTTTAACATTTTCTGATAAAAAGTAAAAAAAATGTTGCACCATATTCTAGAAAAGAAATCAAAATTGATGTAATAATTTAAAAACGACTCTTCTGATTCATTTGAAATTAAAAATCGTGAGTTATTGTGAACGAAAATATTGAAATATATTTATTTATTTTGCAAGCCTTCGAAATTTCTAAAGTTGATCAGTTACTGGTCTTGACTATTTTATACAGGGTGAGGCATGAATGTTTAATAGCTTTTCAAATTAATTAATTTATTAAAATTTTTATTTCAGAGTTTTAAATGCAACGATACACAACAGAACAGCGATCAAAAAGTGTTTATTTTATTTTACAAATCAGCTGTAAATTGTTCTGACGCAGCGTGCTTATCGTCGTTGTTTTAATATGCGTACTGGACTTTCAGCGCCAAAAATGAACCGCCTGGTTGAACATTTTCGACAAAATGGCACAGTGGGGCAACTTCCGGAACACCACGTACAGACCACACAGAATAAAATATTCAACGTGGTGCGTATAGTGTGCAGGACAATTCAGAGACATCAACAAGAAGTCAGCACAACTGGGGTTAACGCCGAAATGCATTTCGAGAATATTAGCCATTTTGCACATGTTTCCGTTTGAGGATCAGCTTGTGAAAGAATTGAAGCCGTTAGACTACCAAAAATGGCTGACGAAAAGCAAAAGAATAATCGCAGTTTCATTAACAATTTGATAATGAACGAAGAAGCCAATTTCCATCCGAATAGTTTCCAAACAACCAAAACTCCAGGATGTGGGCTATACAGGATCCAAGAACAGTTCGCCAACAGCAACACTTAAATGTAATGTTTGATGGGATGTATCGTCTAAAAGGATCTGCGATCCATATTATTTTGAAAATACACACGTGGCCTGAGTTACAGTTAATGCTGCTGAATTTCCAAAAATGCTGCATAATTTTTTGAGGCCAGCTATGGAAAACCTTCCGCAGTTGTAGTTACATTTCAAGTGAAGCAATGGCTCTGCTAAGCAGCCTAAGGCGACCGATTTATTTCGCGCAGAGTTGATTTCAATTGCCTCCCACGCTCACCACATTTGGCAGCAGCCGACTGTTTTCTTTGGGGTTATTTGAAAAAAAGGCTTTAAGAAAATAACCCAGCGACCATACTGCAGCTAAAATAAATCATTCAGCAGTGAAATTGAAGCCATAGCATCGGAAATTTAACGAAAAGTAATGCAAAAAATATACTGAGAAGAAAACGATCTCGCGAAGCGGAAGATGATCACCACTTGCGGGATGTAATTTGTCACACATGAGCCATAAACATTCCCCATTAATTCGGGAATACAAAAAAAAAATAAATAAATAATAATCGTAATTAACAATTAAATAAAGAAGTTATTAAATATTGAAACACCAATGGTAGTGGGAGCTCCAAACCAGAAATTAGCACGACAAAACACCCACCGATAAATTTGCGATTGAAATTAACCAGAAGTTGTTTAAAAGGCTTTTAAGGTCAATCATTTTCCATATTTTTTTAAATATTTATTTCCAAATTTCTTTACAATATTAAATTGAGTTACGATTAATAAAATAGCGTTCGTTAGACAGGATTAAGAAACCAAAAAGGAAAGTGGAGATATCAACCTCAATTCAGTTTTCAAACATCACAGCAGAATGGAAGAGCGCTATTTTCGAAAAAAAATTAATTGTTGGCTAAATGGAAAAGGAAATTCAATTTAACTTTCAGTGTTAATATTATGGGATTCAATATCGATCGGATATTGTACTGAAACATCGGTCGACATCATTCGAACACGGTAATTTGGCCGCAATTCTAACTGGTAAACAAACTGATACCATTTTATAATTTGAAACATTTACGATTCATGATTTTATAACCATTTCGAAGAAATCATCATCATTAATAATTTAATTAATTGAAGCTTTCATAGAGTAGGAAATGAAATACCCGCAAATAAAATATTTCCTTTTGCATTTGCTGGACTTTAAAAATTCAAGTAAATAAAAGGGAGGGCGTCTATTTCAAAAATAACTCCACTTAGTGGCTGCTTAAGTACGTTATTAATAAATATAAAATTTGCATTCATACAACATGGCGTTGTCCTTACGGCCGCCACATTTGCTTAGCTGTACACCAACGAGGCAAAAAGCCAAACACGATTAAGTGGGAACGTGTAATAAATCCCTTTTTGGGCATAATTTTAGAAACCTCTTTCCTTTTTTTAATTTATGAATTTCGTGCACTTCATATTTTTGTGTATATATTTGTTGTTGTTGTTGTTCTGTTTAATATCATTAGCATCCTTTGGAATTGTGCCTCTTTTGAAGATAATTTTTTTTGTAAATATATTTTTAGCAAAAAGGCCAAACGGCAAATGGAGCACTAAAAGCGATTTTTAAGTAACTGGATCCATTAATAAATAGAAAAACTAAAACAACAACATTTTACAAACAAGATATAAGAGAATAAGTGTAAGAGTATGTGTGTATGTGTGTGCGTGTGTGCCTGTAACAGGATTATTTCTGTATTAATGGTCTGTTCTACTCCCAAAAAAAAGCATGTTTGTGCATGCAGTCATTTTACAAACACATTCTTTTTATAATGAAACCTTCCAATTTTGCTGCAGACTTTTTATGCTCATCTCTTCTCTCTCTCTCTCTCTCTCTCTCTCTCTCTGTCTCTGTTCTGCATTCATGATTTCAAAACTAATTATGCTTATGGAATTATGGAGATTCTCATAAATTAACGTGTCGTTCGTTTTAGATTTTTTTCTTTTTTGCTGATAATGTTTTGTCTAACACGTTTCTTTATTTGGAAGTGCATAAGAAAACGAAGTTGTTGGAAAATTGTGTGAAAAAAGCAGCGAAACATGTTCAAAAATTAAAGTCGAAATAACTGAGAAGTTATTTATTGTCGAATCTTTTCTTTTACTTCTTTAAAGAGTTTATTTATAAGTTAATAAAAACGAAGGCTACATGTCTGGCGTTCCAAAGAAATGAATCAAATTGACAAGGAAACGAGATTAGAGAAAAGTTGTTATCACGCACCGTAGAAGTCTTGTCTTATAAAAAAGAAATAAAATTTACAAAAAGATTGATAACATCTCTTTATGACAACTACTGGCCACCTTCAGCCAATGACGTCATCATTTTATTTAAAAACGCAGTTTATTTTAATACAAAATAATAAATAAAATTTAGTGACCATCATCCGCAGATGTAAGAAAATAAATAGCAGGAGGGTACTAGTGTTCCCATTTCTAAGTGCGACCGTTAATTTTTTAAACGGAAATTTATTGGGGTAAGTTTTTAAAAAATGGAGTTCGCATCAGATCTCGACCTTTTGAGGCCCTACTAAGCTTCCCTAACTTATTTTGAGATCCGATCACTGTGTCTGTATGTGTTTTTGTGTGTGTGTGTGTGTGAGGGTGTTTCTGTGAATGTGTGACCCGTTTAAAACTTTTAATCGATAGACCGAAATCAACCAAAACTGGCGGCGTTCTGCAGAGCATTTCTGAACGTAGATTTGCCGTAAATTTGAACCGATTCGAACAGTTATATCTCAATATATCTCAAAACATAGACTTAAAAAGCATTTTGCGCAGTGTTTTTTTTTTAAATATAAAATCAATTCAATTGTTGGCTGGCTGGGCAACACCTACATGCATTTCATTGGGGTTCCTTCATCAAATCATCAGTAGACTTCAACCACAATTTTGAAAAGTTTCATACTTCTCATCTTATGCAAAGACTTTTATAAATCATCTGAGAACTTAATTTAAAAATGATTTAAAAAAAACATGTCAAATTAGTAAATTCCAAAATTAATTTGTTTTCAAATAACTTTTAAGCGGCTGCATTGAGCGATTTCACAAACTAACCACTGATTATTTCTGAGAGCCCGTCTGTATGGCTTTAAGTATGTATACATAAGTGTGTGTGTGTGTGTGCTTGTCTTTAAATACGTGTATATTTTTGTGATCTCTTTATAACTTTTCTACAGCTGAGCCACATTAAACCAGACTTGTAGCGTTCTCAAGACTATTCTTTTGAATTTAAACCGATTCGAAACGGTAGATTTTAAAATATCTAAGGAAAGCTTAGAAAACCACATTTCTCCCGGTATTCTTTTTTTTATAAAAAGCCTTCAAACAGCTTCGCCCTAACGATACCGTGAACAAATCAGCTGCTGACATTTAAAAATCTCGTCCATCATCGTAAACGGGTTCAAAATCATTGAATTCATTCCAAAAATATCGTGAGCAAATATATTCCAAGAAATTTATTTAATTTTTGAAGAACTTTTCCCTATTTTGATAATTACATCAATCATCATTGAAATGAATCGGTTGATTTGAGTTGAAAATAAAAGTGTTTTAGTTCCAAGAGTTCAAAGAAGAGTAAAAAAGACCACGTACGTTAAAAATAGGGGAATTACAGGGATAACTTTTGGGTTCAATTGTTTTAAATAATTTTTCATTTGACCAGCATTTAGGGGATGCCTCCTACTACTGGCAGGTGAAGTTGTGGTTTGCTTTCATTAAATATTAATGAAATTCATGTGACGAGAGATGATGTTGGAACGTCTTTTTTAAATGGAATTTTATATATTAAAAGAAAAAACTTTTTTGGACAAAAAAGATTGTTGTAACGATTATTAATTTTGATGGAGCTTTCAACCCAAATCATGTAGATTTTGTCTGAATGCACAATGGGCATGATATATGCAATACTTCGATGTTTGTTAAATTTTTTTTAATCAGGGTTATTTGAAAATTTCTGAAAGGCAAGACAGTATGTTTGTCAGACCTTCAAGGGATGAAAACGTTTAAATATTTCAATTTATGTCTTGGATTAGCACGCTGGGAATGATTCCTACAAATGCAGAACAATGTGCCAGAAGCATAAAGAAGGCGATACTGTTAAGAGTGCTGATGAAGACTGATAAGAAGTTGGAGAATTTGCCGTGGATACTTTTACTTGTTAATTATTAAAAAAAATATTTAAAAGCAAATATGAATTGGAATTAATTCATTAACATGCATAAAATAAGGACTCAGAAAATTGCAAAATAAGGAATCACTAAGGAAATAATAAAACCGTAAAACCGTTTCAATATCTTATAAATTTTTGGCTTTAAGAATAGGCAATTCAATGGCAAGTATAACATGTCGGTTACTTACGACTTTATCGATTTCACTGTGCGATATGAGTGAAAGGAAGAGGATGACTGGGAATATTTCTAATGTACAGCGTGGAGCTCAAAAATATCCTTTTAAAGGCTTCAAAGGTTTCAACCCAAAATAGTCCTTTACATTTTCATTTTAATTGACAACTTTTTCCCTGCATGCGAGTAGATAAACGCATCATTTATTGTCATCATCTTTAAGAAAATGATTCATACGTTAAGATTAAGTGGCAAAATATGCAAAGAAAGGACAAACAAGTTTAGAAAATTATAAGAAAATTGAGAAGGAGTACGATACACACACACACACTTACACAAGAGAATTCCTTTACAGGGTACAACACTCCGACTTCCTTCTTATCGCCACAACAGTTTAATCTACAACACAGAAATCGCTTCAAGCCAAATAACACACACTTAAACACGATAAATTCTAATTTATATGAAACGATGACAAATTCTTGTCCTCGAATGCAAACGAAATATTAAAAGAACAAAATGATGACAAATAAAATGTAAATTTGTGCACTCACCCAACGAGTGAAACAAACGAGAAAAAAATAATGGATTTCAGAAAATAGTTAGACGACTTCAGAAAAAGAAAATATGTTGTGCTACTTGATTCACAATTTATATCAAACAAACAGGGACGATGATTAATGGCAGGCCGAGCACAGCGCTCTCATAGAGATACGCTATCGTATCTAACAGAGTCTTTTTGACAATGTCAAATTATTTGGGGGGTGGGAGGGCGCTGCTTGTGGTGGCTGGCTGTTTGGTGGGAACGCCAAAGATGGCAGCAGCACCAATTCTGGTGACAGTTTTATTTTTGCACGTCATCGAGGTGGATGAAGATAATGATTTGGATTTATTATATATATTTTCTTAGGTTTTTGTTCTGGCTTGAAACAGAACACAGCAAATTATTTATGAATTTGCAAGAGGAGAGATGATATAAAAGAAAAATGATTATGACTATTATTTAGTTTTTTATTTCACATCCATAACTTGCAGATAAAAAACACACAATCAAACAGATAAACCCACTTAAATACGTTCTCATCATGTGTTTCACTAAAGAAAGATAAAAGCAAATGAAATATCTGCAACAGCAGGGAAGATGTTGGATTAGGAGTTGATGTCTGAAATGAAGCGTCTTGCGGACAACTAAAATTGAATGATAACAATCGGCAGAAAGACTTCCGGGGAGGCCAGTATAATTTATATTAACTGCCACTTTAATTTATACTGTTTTGGTAGCTTAAAGGTTTTATTGGTTGCTCTGATTTGCAAAAAATTTTCTCCACTTTTAAAGTGTTCCGTAGAGTAACGAAGTATGCCGCTTATTAAACAAGTGGAAGCGGAAATCTTTAATTGATCCAAGATCAACGCAAATTTTATTATATTAATTTTATGTGTATAACCCATGATGCAATGGTAGCCCATATTTTAACCCAGAGAGATATAGAAAATGTGATGATGATATATCGCAGCGTAATCGAAAAACCAGATATAATAACACGGATATATGTTTTTAATATCAATGAAACGGGTTTCATTTTAAAGAAATTTTCACGAAATTAATTTTTGAATATGATTTCTGTCATGTTGAGGCCACGGCTGGCCCCTAGAAGGCACAATCTGAAACACTAATTTTCAACAACTTTTCCCAGAATTTGCAGACATAGGTTAAGTCACACGATATTGGTGGCCAATTAGTTGGGTCAATACGTGAAACAATTTTTCCATCAAAAGTTTCTTTGAGTAACTCAATTGTAGCGCCCGCTGTGTGGCATGTGGCTCCGTCCTATTGTAACCACAAGCTTAAAGCCGAGTAATTGAGGTACGAAACAATTTTGAATCATGTTCCTCTAATGTTTATCATTACCAGTAGCATTCTGATCATCATCGTCTTGAAAGGCATATGACCCAGCCAGCCCATGAAGAGCAGCCAACAGTAATTTTCTGTGGATGAGAAAGTGTTTCGACAAAAGCTTGTGGAGTCTTCTCACTCCAAATGCAGCAATTCTACTTATTTACCAACCCATTCAACCAGAACTCGGCTTCATTTTAAAATGAAATTTTGACTGGAAGAGTTTGACGAATAGAAAAATTATTTTGACTAAAAGTTTCAACAATTTGCACCCATTGCTCTGCTATAAGTCGATTCATGATAAAATTTCCAAGGAAACTTAACAAAACCCAACTATCAGCTGTTAAATGGGTGCTCAAATAAAGCAGTGAGGGCAACTTAAAGTTGTGACACTTTAAAAAAAGACTTGTACAGCAGTAAAAGATAACAATTGAATCATAAAATTAAGTCTCACGGTTACTACACCAGCAGAAGGACATTCAGGGATACTTAAAACACCAAATTTTGCTGAACTTCAGGGCAGACCAGGAAAAATGATTTTGAATGAAATGAAACGTACTGACGAGCATATATTTTACTATTTTTTTATATAAAAAGACCAGGACCTTCGCGTGTCATCATATAAATCCAACTTCAATCTAAAGAATAATGCCATGATCCTTAAAATATTTCAAAAGGTGTTAATATTTTTATGGCGTTACGGATAGTTAAAACAACGAGGTCGAGTGTAGTGTGCAGAGCAAAAGAAATATTGTTTGGAAATATAAATTAATTAAATTATTTTTATTATCTTGATTGACTTATCTTGATGGACTGAGTTAACAGAGTAGCGGTTAAATGTTTTCCCGCGTAAATGCTCTACAAGCCGGATGTATTTGAGAACTCAATTATGCGGAAGTTGCTGTCACCCTTTTGCGATCAATTGCTTTAAGCATCGTGCCGAGTCCTTCTCTTAAATTAATTACAAGGATGTTTCCTTTCACGTTGCATCAAAAGGCTTTTGCAATTTGCAATTCAGTTCAGATTCATGCACGAGTTATTGTGTTTTCAAAGCAGGTATTAAAACACTGATTTATTTCTCTTACCCCGAATGCCTGTTTGTTTGTTCGTTTGTGCGTTTGCTTTTCCAGCATTCGCTTTGTGTGCTGATATTTAAGATCTGCTGAATATTAAAATCAAATTTATTTAAAAATTTTCTTATTGGCTTGTGGTTGCACGTTGTTGGTTGTTGTTATTGTCTCACAAATATTTTGTTTAAATTTTGGTTTTACTTGTAAACACTAGAAAAGCTTAATAATAATTATCTGGATATTGATTACAATCTCTTTCTGATAAATTAAAAGTACAAAAGAATTGTAATTTTGGAAGCAAAGAAAAAGTAGTTCCCCCAAAATGACCTCCAACTTTTATCACTGCGAAAGTTATAATTCCTCAACAAAATATTTCCATAAATAAACTGTTTTAGAACAGTTAAAATGATATAAAAGGTATAATTTTCTTATAAATTAGTGCTTAATTATCTAATTAAAGTTTAACTAATTTCATAAAAAGGCAACTTGTTAAATGAAAGTGCTGAAGTTACAACAAAACATTAACTTTTAGTTAAGATGCGACCCTCGTAGGAATGCAACTGTTAAGACAAATTTTTAAACATGAAAAAAAACCCGCGTAGCAACGACATGAGACATTAAACAGGACGTCATATACCAGCGACAAAGCTAACCGACGCAGTTAATAAAGAAAATTCCTGCAAACAAGAACGGAAATAATAAATAATTTAGAAATTTTTATAAAAAACCGAAAAAGACAAGGAAGAAGAGCAGGAAAAAAATATTAAAAAAATATGACGTGATATGGGGGGAAGGATAAACCACAAAAAGTTACCAAAACTTGCAAAGTATGTTGACAAAATTTTCATACTAAATAAAGACGTCATAACAGAAACGAAATAAGAGAAACAACATGTCGCATTTGTCGCTTTGGTTTGCACTGCAACCGTTGTGATGTTGTTGCAACTGACATGTGAACGGTTTGACATGATTGTGGCAACAAAATGATGGATGACAAAGACGGGATTCTCAGAAATTTTAGCATTTATTTAGCAGCGCTGTGACAGTCAATTTGTGTTATTATTTCGTTTTCAATTGGGCATTAACACTTTTGAAATTTCATATGAGAAATTGGTGACAGTAAAAAATTTCTTTCAGCGCGTGATTGCAAAGTCATGTTCAATTGTTTTGTGGTTAATGGAATTGAATATATGAAATTTAATTTATCAGCGATAAGAGTTTAAGGAATTGCAGCTTCTGATATTTCAGAGGAGAGTTAAATGAAATCGGTTCATACTATATAAACAAATTAGCTGTGAAATAATTTTTAAAAACTATTAACATTGAAAGGCACCACTTTTAAATTTAAATTGAGTATATGAACAAACGAAAAACAATGGGCGTCTTGAAACTCATTAACTATAATTTATGATAATTATTTTATTACAAAAGTTTTTCGACGTATTTTTTTTAATATTTCGGCAGCCTTCTACTTTTTTAATTTGTGGTGTTCTTTCCGTAATACATTTTATAATTCTAAAATGTGTCATTCCAGAGCCATCCGTGTGTACAAAATATTTTTCTTATAAAAATCATTGTCCTTAAATTTCAAAGACTATTTGGTCCTGTCTACAATTATCCTTTTAATTTGTAAATGCACATTTTCTATTCGTATAATCAAGAGTTCTAATTAAGATTCCTTCTTAAGCTTTTGGTTTTCGGTAAGTGTCTGCAGAAACATTTTGAAATATATGATAGAGCGTCTAGGTTTTCTGCATGGATTCGTATGTGTGTATGTGTAAGTGTGTATGTTTGTGTGTAAAAAAGAGTGACACTATTGTCAACAGGCATTAATAAGTGTGTGACAACGTGAACATATAAAACAGATGGAGCACTGCAACTTAATTTGATTAATTTTCTTAAGCCGTGAACTATCAAAATTTTCACGCTTATGTGAGTGACAAAAAACAAACACTTTCAGCAGGGTGACAAGCGTAACCGAGAGCCCTTGGAAAAATAAATTTATTTACACACATTTTCTGTCATGTTTTTCCCAAACAAATATGTTTTGAAACAATGTAATAGAAACGAACTAGAAATTTTAAAATATATTTTCCAATAAAGCTTTAAACACAATAACGACAGCAGGCTACACGAACACCGCCTACAAAAGCCGTTGGCTACAATCGTCGCCTCAGCTACTTAATTATTTTTAAAATGACACCACCACATCAATAACCATGTGTTGTTGTTTGTAGTGGAATTCTCTTCAAATGGCAGTGTAGCCGCTTTCTTATAATTAATACTCTTAAATAGTGTTATTCCAATTAAATATATGTAAAGTCCACAATATATGCCAAGAAATCGTATCATTAGCTTGGATATATAGTTCGTTGTTTCTTTTTGTAAAATAAAACAATATATTTTCAAGTTTACAACAATTGAATTTATTTATTTTATACTGGCTCTTCAAAATATAAATTAAATTTATTTTACCACAACCACAAAAACAACATGGACAGCAAACAGTAGCCGTGTTGTCTGTGGTAGTAAAAATAATCATTCTTATATTTGCACATGTATTCTATTTTTGAAAAGTTGTAGTCTGTAGTCTGCTGTCGTTATTGTGTTTAATGCTTCATTCTAAAATAATACTAAAGCAGAATACGAGAATTATTGTGAAATCATGTGGCGGGCGCTCGATGTATGAAAATAGAGCACAAGGCGAACACGTTATATTCACAAAGAATAATTGTGTTTTTCTACATTTTCGCCTTAAAATAAATAATTATATTTTAAAATAGTTATTTTGAAGCTTTGACCTCGATTTTATTAAATGGAGGCTTTTTAGTTTATTTTGAAACTTAATTTATATAGAATTTTTTAGTTTGATGTGTTTCGAAAGCGTGCAAAAATACTTGCACATTCTGAAGAGATAAGAACACGAACCACACCAACAACCTTGTGTAACTACAATGTGACGTATAAATAACATTTTTAATAATATCAAGTATACGCTCGGAAGCACTATATAATAGGGGTGTCCGATACAAACAAACAAGCTTACAAGTGAAACTAATAAAAACTGTATCATCTCGATTTATCATTAATTGCTCAATTTAACATAAAAGTAATATTTATAAATATGTATTTCACATTGTTTTAGCTATCCCTGAAAGGCTAATTTATTTTAGATACCCATAATCTTTGGTATAAATCGCCGAAATAAAAGTCTGGTGGGATATTGAATGTTGGTACAATGAAGGAAAAAAATACTCAGATTTGGTTGAGATTGATCGTAAATGGACTGTTACGTCCACCCCTCCCCATACCCTCCAATAGGCAGTTTTTGCTTTATGTTATTTGTAAAAAACATAAAAATTTAGGTGTTCTCTAAAAGTTTTAGCTTCCTGGACTGAGTACTTCTGTCGTTAGCTCGCGTTTCAAATAAATAGGAGGTTTATTATTTTCCCTAAATGACCCAGTATTTAAACTCATTTTAGTAGGACTGTTTTAAAATAAAAAAAGTATCCAACTGAGGGTTAATACGTGCCAAAGATGGTCCACTACTGAATTTCATTTTGGTTGAACTGTTTTAATTTCATGACTGAAGTCTTTGGGGATTTTGTATTTATTTTATTAAGTTTGCGAATGATTTCTTTTTGATGTCATTTGCGCTTCAAATCATTTTTATTTATTTATCGTATCCTCTGTTTAATCTCGAACATTTGATGTTCACATCTTCATGTTCGTTAATATTTTAGCCCAACAAACATGAGTTCTGAGTTGTCAAATATATCCTGGAGGCAAACTGCAGCACTCAATATCGATGGAAATTTGTATTCAAATTTTATTGAAATTTCGATCGATATTGAATGCTGTAATTTGGCCTGTGGTTTTGTTATTTAATTTTATTCCCAACTCTTTTTCACTGGAAGCAAAATATTTACAAATTAAGTCATAAATTTAAAGCTCAAGTCATACCGATCGATAAGGCCCTACAAAAGTATTGGAGGGATTATTTTATATAAATTTTATGTGAACAAATTTTATATTCCTTTAATTTAATAAAGTAGTCAGTTCCAGTGGCAATCAAGGACTCGGTGCTAATTATTTCATTTATATTCCTTCCATATTAAATATGACAGTTTTGTGAATTTCGGTGGCAATCAAGGATTCGATGGGTTCCAATTATTTCAATCTGCCTTGACTTACTGTTTCATTAATTTCCAGTTGTATTGGAAAACTAAACTTTATATATATGACGGCATGTGTGAAGGATTGTTTATAATGGAATTAAGAGTGAAATACTAAAATATGAAACAACAGGATTAACAGTCCTTCTTACAAGAACATGAAAACAGAATCGACAAAAATATTTGCTCTTGTCAACTTCATGTATGATGATCCACATATAAATACAAATTAAGCCGTCATGCTTGCTGGGCGTAAGTTTGCATACTCTCATACAAACTGATGGTTTATAAATAAACACACACACACACATACACATACACGTGTATATAGTTATATGTAATAAAACCATTACTAAAACTCGTGACAAGGCAATTTATCAAGCTCAAACACAAACCTTAATTTGAGAAACATAAATAGAATGAAACTGATGAAATTTATAAACAAACTTTCATATGAATACACACAAACACAAACACACCCACACATATACACATACACAAACATACACACACACTCAGCCATAAACAAAACCATACTCACAAATAAAATATCCTGCAAATAAAACAAAAAATGTTTTACCATATACACACGCTCCCATATACACTTACATAACTAAACACTGCTAAAGATGTGTGCGATAAAACTTAAATATATAGAATATCATCCATCTGTCTGCTGTTGCAGAGAGCCACCAAATATTTTCGGGTATTTTTATATCCTGATGTACGAGCAGTCATCATTTGTAGGAACGTCTGTTTGCTGTTGTAGTCCAAAATAAGTTGTTCAGATGTAAATCAAAAGTATTATTAAGCACATCTTTGTATTTGCCAGTTTCAATATGACGCAACAACATCTCAATTATATTTTATGCTTCTTGCAACTTTAGGAAGTGAATGTCTGGAAACACTCAGGGATATCGTTTTTAACAGGATTTAGAGTTAAGGCACAGGCCTGTTCTGAAAATCAAATTCTTCAATGTGATTTGTAATCAAAAGAGGGGATTTTTTTTAATTTTATTTATTTACTATTTTTTATTTATTTTTTGTTTGTTTGGGACAAGCACTAAAGGGGTGACCCCTACATATGCAGTGCGTTCTGCTAGAACTAGAAAAAATCAGGTGCTAGTGTTGAGGGGAGAGATGACGAGATATTAGAATATAGAGAATTTCGTTGTGGCTGTTTTTGCATCTCACTTCGCCAATGAATTTTGTGCTACAGGTGCCGGCTGAAGTAGGGTGCTGTATTCTGCTCTTTTAGTGATGTTGAGTGTTATTGGCAATTATCAGGAGCCAGTGCTACGCCTTCGTCATTAACACAAGCCGAAATATTAGTGAATTTAAAACTATAGTTTCATGAAGCCTTTATAAGCAACAATTTATGAATTTCTATAAAATATTGGGTAGAATGACAGGACTTGGATACAAAAAACAAACATTTTTTTAAGAGCACAAAAAGTTAAGGGATATATAATTTTTACATATTTTTTTAAACTGTTTAATACGTTTTTAATATATTTGAAATATATTAAATTTTAACTTATTATGTTTTCAAATTAGTACACATTTTTTATTATGTCCTTAAAATATTTCCACTTAAATAAGTGAGAAGTCTAAAGCAAATATCAAAGTCATAACAAGAACTCACTGATCACATTTCCTTTCTTATCCTCTTACGTTTATATTCCACAATTGAATTTAATTTCATATGCTTCGAAAAAGATTAAAAATACTCAACCACATCATCAATTACGTGCACAATCTGACGCATGCGCAACATTATGAATAATAATAATAATAATAATAATAATAATAATAATAATAATAATAATAATAATAATAATAATAATATTAATAATAATAATAATAAGTATACGCATGGAAGCACAATAGAAATTAATATTCAGATATAAACAAACATGGCCTGTTCTTAGCCAAGGCAGTGAAAGCAATTCTCTTCAGGTTTCTGTTAAAACTGCCTGTTTACTAACACTCAAACAATATGTCTTTATTTGGTTTTCTGAAAAGCTAATGCGACGCCATATTGAGAATGCTTTTGATACTATTATTTATTCTTGAGTCTCTCTCACTCTCTCCCATTTTTGTAAAATCAAACTTGCTTCAAGAAGAACATGATATACAAAAAAGCGTATAACTAATAAAATTGTGTATCAATGAATGCCCTTAATTATATATCACTCATACGTACCCCAGCTCTGTCCCTGGAAAGTATGCCACGTATTTTACTTTAAGTTATTAGACTCGTATGAGAATCTTTTCTACGTTACACATACGCACCGTGTCTCAATTGTTATATCAATCAAAAAAAGTATGCAGCGGTTTTTGTCTGAACTATTGCAGACACTTAAGCACAATTAAGCAATTCTTTTTTTTAAACTATTATTATTATTATTATTATTATTATTATTATTATTATTATTATTATTATTTAAGTTTCTCATATTTCGAGTTAAAATAAATTAGAGAGAAAAACACTTGCATATATTGGCAAAGATCTCAGGTTTAAATATCTTTCAGAACCTTGTAACAAATATGTTCAGAATTTCCACACATTGTATTGATTCTAAAAAATTCAGAAAATTCAAAGAAAATATGAAGAAACATATAGAAACAATTAGAACAGGGCGAATAAAGTCCCCTTTCCAAATAATCACATGAAACTATATTGTTTCCAAGAAAGTATTTGTATTTTATATTTTTTATTTATCTTGTACTTCGCATCACTTTCGTTATGTTTCCACAAAAAGTCTCAATTATATGGAATATTTTCCACAAAAATATTATTCTAGTTATTCAATTTATTCCTTTTGTTTTATGTCATCGTTTAAATTCCCCAAATAATTTTTAATATGCATTTTTAAAAGCATTTTTCTTAAAAGTTTTTGTTTATAACTTGAATTTATTTTCTTAACATTTTATATTATTTCATTATAAATTTGTTTTTATTTAAATTTATTATGCCATAATAAATAAGCATTCATTTCAGTATGCAGATAACTGTCGACATCAAAATAAATAAATTCAGAATTCATACAATAAAAGAATGAGAGTCCTGTTTTTATTTAAAAGCCATTAAAAAGCAAAATAAATCATATAATTGCATTAAATATTGGATGTGATCTATTGCAGAAGAAACATGTAAATGCAAGGCAACATGAATTATTTTACAGTGGCGATGATTTCGTATAAATAAATGAAATTAAGTCAAAATCTTGGGGATTATAAAAGGCTACTAATGGGATTAAATGCGTTTCATTAGCTGCCAAAATTAACAGCTTTTGCCTTAAAGCTGCGAGATTGCAATTAAAGAAAATTGTGATATTTTTAGTTTGGAATTTCCTAGGACCTGAATACAGTAGCGTTTTGTTTGACATGGATTCTAAGGGCATGCATGTCCTTGATGTTAGGTTTGGAGTCTTGTGGTTATCGTATAAAAATTAATATATTCTAGTTAATCTGTGATGTACATTTTTCTTAAATGTATTTATTTTATTATGAAAAAATAATGGACGCCCTTAAGAAGTAATTCTGGTTGAGTTTCGCTATATTAAAAACTATTTTGTAAGTTCTTAAAAATATTTAGTGAAAATAATTATTTATAAATCAGTTGAGTTTTGTTTTTTTCTACCTAGAAAAGGGGGAGGTCGGAGAGTGTAAAAGCTTTATATGATTATTATTATTTTAAAACTACTGGATTTTAATTTCGTACTGATTCAAAAATTCAAAGCGATCAATTGTGGGGTTTTAGCCAGTTCCCATGCGCATTTCGCTGGGGCTAATGCATCAGGGAACCTCTACCCAACAGTTCTAAAAATAACTAAATATATTTATTTCAAAAATAAATCACAAAGGCCTAAAATAATTAACAAAGTAATAACAAAAACTCACTGATCACTTTTCCTTTTTTATTTTCTTTCGTTTTTATACGAAAGTGGTGAATAGTACCATCATGACAGGGGAAAATTGAGCAAAAAACGCTGCTGTGATGGTGTAGCGGCCTCTTAGTCAGTACAGATCCAATCTGCTCGCAGGATGATTATAATAAAATAGTTTTAAACATTCCACTCTTAATAATATTAAAATTTTATAGAAATCGAGAGATAATTATGAATTCAGGGGCTTATATTTGAACCCTTTAAAATAATTCTTTTTCTCTTGTATTAAATAAATTTCTTTAAAAACTCTTGCGTACTTCAGCTGCTCATTTTGAAAATTTTTAAATGTTTGAATTAAAAGGGGAAATTTCTCATACAACAACTGAATTGCTTAGCCACGTTGTGTGGGTTGTGGTACCATTTCACTGAAATAAAAGATCTCTGATGTCATCTTTAGCCGCTTGTGGCCACAAAAATCGGTCATCATGGTTTGATAGAGCAGAGAATTTAAGGTGACGGTGTTTCCTTGTTGATATTAAAAAAAAAGCACAAAACGCATCATAATGCGACCAGTTTCTTTGGATGTAATTGTTTTTTGAGAACTGCTGGGGAATTTTGCGACAATTTTAATTGTAAATGGGCCTCATCACTTGTTTTCGAAATAGTCTGCGATGCAAACAATTTTTGTCCGTCTTTAATTCTTAAAACATTTAAAATATACAAGCAAAAAGATAAAGATATTCATGCCAAAATATTGCGCAAAGTACTTCAAGTGACGTCCCATTGTTGCGAACGTTGACGAGTTAATGTTCCAGAATTAATTCTCCACACTTTTCTATACAGCGTCACTACGTCCACTACGAGGACCTTGTTTTAGTCTGCTGTCAGCAACAGTAGCATGAGTCTAGAATTAAGCCATTAAATGACCTACAGCGGTCTTAGAAGGAGCCTGATTATGAGAAAAAGTTGCTGGAATTTAACGAAGTGATACAGCAAAATGTTTAATATTTTAATAGTAAATTTGTTAGCTAAAATTCGTTGCTCAAGAGTATGGTGTTTTATGATTAAAATTTCCCAACTTTTTACTAAATAAATGCCAAAGGACGACAGCTCAACTGTTGACACCTTATTCTGGGACAGCCAACTTACTTTCTAACCTCAAATTTGCACATCCTCTGTACGCGATTTGAAGTCATAATTTGACTCCACTCGTTTATTCAGTACTGACTACTAAACTCTGGTGATGACTGTGGATCCTATTGGTATTAATGGAAAAGCTGTTGTTTCTGGATGAGCCCTGCTGGAATATTGGACTTCCAATCAATTAATAATTGAATTTTATCTCTACTGTTTTTAGCAGACACTATTCTGTTGGTTCAGTTTATTAACCAACAATTGTGAGCTGCTTGATAATAAGGCTGTGATTCGATATGATTTTAAAAAGATCGAGTGCCTTGGCACGAAGGGTTTGTGCACTACGGGCAACAATATAGAAGAGCAATTAATAAGCCATACTGGTGTGTATCTGGGTGAACACTAAACTCCAAAGGCTGTTGATATCACCGAGACTTCTGTTCTTTGATTACAATAAGTAACACATCAGTTTCTTTAATTCTAGAGAAAAGTGGTGCATGAAAAACTTGTCACTTTTTAAATGTTGATACTTTAAGAACACAAGTAAGAAAAACTCCATTTAATATATTAAAAAGTCTTCTTCTATAATTATGCTCGCAACTGTGCCAGCTATTCTAAATTCACAACCACAACTAAGCAACTATGAAAATGAATAAATTATGGTAAATTAAAAATATATTAAAAAAGTAAAAATGAAATATAGGAATGCACTTTAACACAAACACACACACACAGACATACATAAGCATACAAACACAATTTCGCTTTATTTATATGGCTGTTCACACTCGTGCTTTGGGCTGCAAATGAACTCTATCAAATATCGAAAATAGACACTTCCAACAGAAACAAAAATAAAAGAGATAGAAAAAAATGTTGCACAACAATTAATTGCTTCAAATATTTGTTTGTGTAATTTTCGCCACGCTGCCTCAACATTTATTTTAGTTGTTGCTGTTTTGAAAAACACGATATAATTTGAAAATAAGTATGCCTGCTTGTGCATGACCAAATTATGTATATATATATATATATATATATATATATATATATATATTGAAGGTGTATGGCGGACTTCAAGCATCACACCATCAATGTGCCATAGATAAAATGCACACACATACACATGCGCGTTTAATTCTAATAACGAATTTTTTCCTTCTTCCTTATCACAGTAGATTTTATGCTAAAAGTATTTTTGTTGTCCCTGTAATTGACGGTTTTTGTGAAAATTACTTTTAAACAGAAACGTTGTTGTTAACGTTTGTTACTGCGTTAATAGGTTTATGTAAATTATTTATGCTGCTGCAGCGCCCAGCGCTCAGTTTAATCGCGCAATACATTTCAACCTAAAATTAAATGCGATAATAGTTTGCAGCAAAAAAAAAAGGAGAAACATGAAAAGCATAACGAGGGAGAGCAGATAAAAGCTCATTTGGCTGACCTCTACGTCTGACCAAACAATAATTTTTATCAGACCATAAACAACAGACTGCACGGGTTGTACGCTGTCAGAATGGCAACAGCAACAGCAACAGCAACATGAAAAGCTCCAGCAATTCTGTATGAAGTGCTAAACCACACAGACACATCGTTTATTCCTGGTCGTGTTTAATAAAATATCTCATGGTTTGTTCTAAATTGTCTATTTTCATAGTTGTTGTTGTTGTTGCAGGAAACGGATGTTTTGTTAGCGGGTATAAAAAGAGTTTAGGGCACTAAACCATCAAAACGTAGAGTTGCAGCAATAAAATGCATTTAATTGCTGAGTAGAGTAGATGCGGTGCGGAAAACATAAAAGCAGGGAAACATTTTTGAAATTGCATTTCATCAGAAAAGTAGTGAAACGAAAAAAGCACCAGCAGATTATTTTAATAGCGAATAAATTTCAGCCGGAAGCATTAAATTGCAAAGCATTCGCGTCTTCACTGTTGATTAAGTTTTCTCTTATTTTCAATCCATTAACTGGAGTACAGCGGGCTCAGGCGATATTAAAAATTTAAAAAAACTCTAGTTGCAGAGTCGACCTTCATCTTAGTTTATAAATTTCACTAACGCTATTGTAATATAATTAATGAAAATATTTCTGTTCTACTTCAAAATCAATTTTTTTTTGTATGATCAATATCGATCGCATATTGTCGGATTAGCAAAATATTGTTACTTTTTGAATTAGAATCAAAACGCCCGCCTTCATATACAATTTAGTCTGAAGTCACTTTAAATAGTAGAGATATTTTAAGTAACCAAATTATGTCAGGGTAAATGCTACGATATTCGATAAAAATTTAAATTTTATATTCAAATCGAATTGAAATTTTTAGCCACATTTTGAGTAGATTTTTTGTTCGAAAAGTGTTTTCAGTTCAGACCGAGAAACACAAGGGAGAGTCACCATCATATTTAAATACACAATTTACACAGCATATCGGAACAGCTGTTTTTGAAGGCCGCTACATTATCATCACCATCAGTACTCATGAATATTGTTGTTTGTATGATAAAAGAAATTTTTTGTTGCGTTCTGATATAGAAACTATTTCATCAGCCATGTCACCGACTCCGCTCGGTAGTTTCAAATATTTATTTGCATTGCAAGACAAGGAGTTAAGGATTTCATTTATAATAATCAAAATGATTTCAATTAGAAAAAATTTTAAAACTTTCGTTTTCTCAAGAGCAAAATCACGGAGTGAAATTTGTTATCGTGCGGAATTGTGCACTGTGACATGACAGATAGAAATTATTTCAGCAGTCATGACACAGTTTCCATTCATAATGCGTTTGGTATCATATTTAAATCCAGTATGAATTAATTTGTGACACTCCAGATCCCCAACGTTTTTATGAATCTGGAAAAAGAAATTTAAAGCATATTTGACACGCTTTTTATTAGTGTCAACTGCATGTTTGTTTGCTTCTGTATGACTACCCTTTTCTATTGGGCTTCCACGCGTATACTTAATAATATTAAAAATGTTACTCATGCGTCAGGCTGTGTCCATAAAATTTTGAATATAAATGATTTCGTATTTAAAGGCAGGCCTGCATTTATAAAGAAATATCCAGATGTCATAGATTTTTCTGTGCATTCTTAAAATTGTAGCAGATGTTTTCATTATGAGACTTGGCAGCACTCAACTTAACACAGACAATAACAGAGCAGAACATGTATTTTCAAAAAACTGTAACTGAAAAAAGGATTTAATGTGCAGTTTAACGCCTTCACAGCCAGGAATTACGAGCGCTGTGCCAGGTGCCAGGTGCCAGAAAATTCAAGGCCATGGTGCCTCATGTGTTATAGGAAAGAAACTTCCTCGAATATAATTTAATACTCTGAATAAATTTCTTTATATATATATTAAAATATATCCAGGTATGTTATATGCAAAAATCTCTTTTGGTACGTCTTTTTGCTCACAACTTATTTTATAGCCTTTAAAAATAGCCCACAGTGAAAATCATGATGAATGTCATTCTAGGGTTAAATAGCTTCAACGAGAGCTACATAATTTCGGCATAAAAAAGTGAAGACACTGCACTGAACACCAAGTCACAAAGGACACCAGCTTTAAGTGCACAAAAATATTGCCTGTGCTTTACAATCGCCACAATAATTAAATCCTTTTTCTTCACATTATTTAATGAAATAAGAATAATCAAAAATAATACATACAATGAAAATATTTCAGATTTATTTAATACAATAACAGGCGCTCTCGAGCCCTGCTGCAGCTATGGATTTTGCGAAGCATATCACATACACACACACACTTAAACTAACACATACTGCATATATTTATTTAACCAGGCTAGAAAGCGCCACATGTTCATACTCTATTACACTCGTGTGTGTTGTTGTAATTTAATGTGGACGGCTGTGCGAGCAACGCTGTACGTTTGTGTTCATGTACAACTTGAGTTGCATAAAATGCAATTAAATGATAATAAAATCGTGTAAATGTGGTGCAGCAAAATTTTATATCATGTTTCCCTCTCTCTCTCTCTCTCTCTCTCTCTCTACTGTATTCGTTTTTGGCAAAAAACTGTGCGCTTCATTTGGCAAATGCATATTAATAATGCGCGTTCTTGTGCAAAATTGCGTTGTTTTTCGTAGAGATTGAAATGAACTGAAAAATCTGTTATCCCTGCTGGGCTTTAAAGCGGTTTATTAAAGACGTTTAAAGAGCTTTAAAATAATAATTTAAGAAAATAGTTTCACAGTTGTTAAGATAAATTATCTGCAGCAGATATTATTGGAGTATTACGGTCAACATATAATTTTTACTTAAATTTTAAGACTCAAGGAAAATAATAAAAAACAAGTCCATGACATTTTTCGAATGTTTTCCAACTTTGACCATGTCAAGTAACTGCAACAGTATTTAACAACTTTTAAACAGCGTTAAGTGGAATTATTTGGGCGACATTTTAATCTGATGCTTGGAAAAGTAGGAAATTTATTTATTGTAGAGGACTTTTTGTTTCAAAATGAAAGCGAATAAGAGGAGAGCTGCAAAGCATTCGAAGAAAAGGGAAAGTCGGCAAAAATTAACTCCCAGGATCACTGTTTCATTTTAAATACTTTTAGCTCCCAAAATATGTTTAGAAAAAGATTTTTTAATGATTGCTTAGCATTTCGTGACACAAAGCCAGGGCAGCTCCAACACAAGAAAGAAAAAAAAGACAAGTAAAAGTGCTATATTCGGCTATGCCGAATCTTATATACCCTTCACCAAGGCACGTCTGGCGTTAAATATATTTTTAAGTACCAATTTCGTTCTTCCTAAGTTATGAAATAGTTCTAGTAAGCAGAAAAATAAACAGCGTCAGTTGCCTTTTTGGTTACTTTTATGAATGAAAAAATCTATTTCCCACCCCTGGAAACGAAATTTTAATATATTTTCTTTTATTTAAGAAAAAATTTATATATGTAAGCATTTTAGCAATTACATGTACTAAAAAATACTGAATGTGCCAAAAAAATTCATTTCCCATCCCTGAAATTTTCTTTAATATTTTTAGTTTTTAATAGACAATTAAGGCTTCCCAAAGCATAAAATTAATTCAGTGTACAAATAAACAAAAAAATAATTGGTTTTGGGTATTCATTTTGAGTCGAGAAATAGGTGTAAGCCTCCCAGCTCTGGAACCTGACATCGGATTTGTCAATATCACTTTATTTAAGTTCATTTCCAATCCATCAGTACAAGAAGGAAGTCTCTAACTCTTCTCAGGGCTTGAGAAACCCTATTTTACGTACAGACAGACGGGCAGACAGAAGGACAGACAGAAGGACAGACAGAAGGACAGACGGATATCTCTCAGTAGTCATCGCTTCTCATAAGAATTCAGAATATATATATATATATATATATATATATATATATATATACTATATGCAGTACCATATTAATATCGAAGAAATTACCCACGGAATGACAAACCCTTTCACTTTTTTGTGAAGGGTATAACAATTTTGTCAACAACAATTTATGAAATTATTTATTTTCAAAATTCGAACTACTAAGAAGCACTATAAACACCTTGGACCTAAATAATCCCATTCAGTATCGGTCGAAATTTGAATACAATTTAAATAGAAATTCCGATAGATATCGAATGTTTTGTAAAGGGGGCATTTAAAAATATTTCGTATATTTGAATACGAGAATTGCAGCAAAATATATCCGAAGAGCACTAAAATCGTAACACTATTGTGAAAGAGATATTTTGAACACAAGCAATTTGAATTGGTCTCCACATTCAACTATTTCAGAGTTACTCCTTTGAGGTTATATGAAGAAAATACACGCAGCGAAATCGGCAACATATTCACTGAAGTTTTTCAAAAGGTGATAAGACAATGTTTTTGGAAAAAGCACAATAAAATTGGCTTAGACTTGTAAGACGTAATTATTTAATTATTTAACAAAAATATTCCCTATTTAAAAAAAAAATAATAAATTTAAATTACAACTCATCATGAAATAAAACAACTGGAGTCTTTTTAGGCCACCCTGTACAAATAATGACAAGATCTCCCAAGAGCACCAACATGGCTACACTTTCGCGTACGAATTTTTATGAATACAAGCGATATGAGTTAATCTTTAGAGTCCAGAGTAACTCCTTTGAGATTATATGAAGAAAATACAAGCGGCGAAATCAGCTGAAGTTTTTTTTTAATTGATAGAAATGTTTTCAGAAGGACCATGAACATGTGACAAAGGCATTGCCTAAAACTGGCGGCATATAATTCTTCCATTATTCAATTCTCGATTTTAAAAATATAAATTTTAAATACCCACTCATCATCAACTGAAACAACTGCAGCTATTTTACACCAGAATTGAATTAAAATAGTTGTGCGATATCCAACGGAAATGTAAAATATTTGATTTCAATTTGAAAACAAAATTTCGCCGTCAGCCTCCTCCTCCCCCCCCTCTTAATTAGCAGCAAATAACAGAATTATTTTCTGCATTAAATTCATTTATCTCGTGTCCACACAACGATGCTTTTGCACGATAATATTATTGATTTTTGGCCATGTAAAACACTAAACAGTTGATTTAGTGCACTGAGCGCCAATAAACTGAAATTAATTTAATAAAGTGCCGGTCAAAATTCAAATAATCGCTTTATTTAAACAGTCATTTTGGTGTGGATTAAACTAAATATATTGATTTGCTGTTCGCTTCATGCAACTGCAGTTATTTAAGCGGGCAATAAACGGAATGGAAAATGATGTTGTTGTTGTTAAGTGCGCGCGGCTTTAATGCACTTGAAATGATGGAGAATTGATGTTGGAATATTCGTTGGTGTTTCGTTTGCAAAATGTTTATATACAATTTTATTGCCTGTTAAATAATATTTAAATATTTTCATCTACGAATTTTTTGCCATAATCGCTACACAAATTGCGCGCACTTGACTTGCAGGTGTTTGGGGATATTTTAAATCTGCCAGTTGATATCTGCCGAGTATTTTCTTTAACCTGAAATGCAGGCCATCAAATGATTTCAGACAATTTTTTTTCTTTAACTTTTCTCGGAGCTTTACAGTCATTTTACAAACACCTTGACATGCCAGTTCGAAGGACTAGTTGTCTGGTATTGAAGGCTTTAAGGCGTGTAAGAAAAATATGAAAAAATAGAAGGAAAGAAATTTAATTGTAATCATTTTGTATGCAAATCTTTTCAAATTTGCTGTCAGTCAGTTCACAAAAGTGTGGCAGTAACCCAGCGTACATCTATCAAATGATTCAATCTCAAAGGACTCCTAGTCATGTTACTTCTCCGTTACTTCAAACGACACTGCAACAAATCCAAAGCAGTTCCTTTTCTATCCCTGCTGTTGGTTAACAAATTTTTAACTTCTTTACTAAATGATTTTTATCTTGCAGATTTCTCACTCTTAAATTTCTTTTCAAAATGTTTGCTGGTGCAGATCTCCCTCAAATAATTTTTCTTTTTTTGTCTGCTAACGAACGTCAAACAGAAATTTTTGCAAAAACCTTAACACTTCAACACTTTTTAACATTCTTGTTGCACTTTGCAAAATAACAAAGTAATTACCACCTTGAAGTTCATCGTAAAATGAAACTTTTTCAAAGAACGTTTCGGTTTTCTTTTTGCTTTAAATAATTTTTGGTCTAAATTTTAAAAGGTGAAACAGAATGTGAAGTTTTTGTGGGTGTGAGTTTGGGAAATTAGTAAAAATTAATGAGGTTAAAGGTAAAGACGGCAAATGGTGTTGAAGTAATAAAATTGTTCGCTACACTGATTTTTCTAGCTGTTAAAAAGACCAACGGCTTGGCAACATAAGAGTTCGGGGGGCCTTGATTTTGTATAATCATAAAGAAAAAAATTCAGGGGGCTACAACCGAAAAGGTTGTGACTTTGATTCTATGATCGTTGAACTTGAAAGATAAATCCCAGAGGATCGTGAATTATGAGTTGCGACCACAGTTCCCTTCATCTTGAATACAAAATTATAAAAATGATACTGAGCGAAGCATGTCCCCGACATGATTGAGCATGCCCGCTGACATATCTAATTATCGGGCTAAAAGCTGTTTTATACTTTCAACTGCATTCAAAATAATTAATTTTATTTATGCAGCAAGTAATTCCCTAAATCTCCATATGCAGGCATGAACTCTAGGGTGTCGCCTGATATCTTAATATTCCTGCTGAATTAAAGGATTGAGCAAATGTGCGAACAAAAGTAGCGGAGTATCACATGAATTATTTTCCTTAATACAAATAAATTATATTTAAATCCTGTTTTAAACTACACCATCTCGAAAAGAAACTGAAAGAAAATGTGTTTTTTCTTTTTCTCTCTTCACTGCACTTCACTACGCTTCCCGTAGTGGCAGAGGTTTCTGGCTCATCTGCGTCTTTCAACAGCGCTAACTGACTAACTGCTTCGAGTGCTACTTACAACAGACACTTTGGCAAAAGGAAAACTCATACACACGCCAAGTGAATAGTGAATAGATGAGAAGTTGCTCTTATAGGATTCTTATGTTACGGTTCCGTACTTTAACAAGAAGCAGAAGAAAGCGAATAAGAAGAAGAGGTCTAAGAAGTAGAAGTGCTGTTTGGCTGTATTTGTGCGATCTGCTTGATTTTAAATTTGATTAAAGAAAACGCACAACCAGCTTCTCGAACACTAATAAACCCGGGTAAGATTGAATGGCATAAAAGGTGTGTGGCTGCTTTTATAAAAAATATAATAAAATAAAATAAAATAAAGAAGCAAAAGACAAGATAAAAGCAAAAAGAAAAAACCTGATACATAACAGATGACACAGATGATGCCGCAGATAATGATCATCATTATCTGCTTCATAATTTAGTGGTAAAAAAAGAAAAACATTCACTCCGTTCACTGCAGCGGATACGATGTTTGGTAAGACATTAACCGTTGCCAGCAGGATACGCAGGCCAACACATTGACTACGTTTTGCAGCACACGGAGAATTAAAGTTTATCTATTTAATTTGAAAAAGAAGTAACATGGAGTTTCTTTTTGTTTTTGAGGTTTCCATAAAAATTTTAAAGGCCAATTCCGATATTAACAATTTACAAAAGATATTTCTAAGGTAAAGAATAATCGGTTGCTTTGAAACTTTTCAATATTCAAGCTGACTGCAAGTTTCTGGATATAAAATAAATAAAATCGTGTCTAAGTTTATATTGTAGAAGCAGTAGAAAAATAACTTTTTTGTCAATTTAAAGTTCCAAATTAAATTTTTTACTTTATTTCAAAACAGGCAGATAACAAGTCTTACAAAATCCGTAGTGAATATGTAAATCGTTGACGTGCAATATAATTTTTTAAGGATTTATTTTCCTATGATCTATCATCACTTCGAAAGATTCAAGGATATTTAGAAAATAAAAAATACTTAGACAAAAAGTTCTTTTCAAAATGTTTTTTTTAAATACTTTTTAAACGGCTTCATCAATCTATTGCACGAACTATTCAGTATCGTAAAATTTTCTTTAGCTGTTGTGAGCGAAAAACAAATTCAAAATAAGTGGTTTTATTGTGAAAAACTCCAAAATTATATATGCGATCAGATAATGTTCTCGCTGCTTTTATAGCGATCGCAAAACTTCAACCATTTGTAGAGTGAAAAGGTAAGAAAATAAAAGAGGAAAAGTGATCAGTGAGTTCTTGTTATGACTTCGATATTTATTTTTGTTATGACTTTGATATTTGTTTTAGACTTCTGACTTATTATTAAAGTGGAAGTTTGCAATTATTATTTTTAGTTATACTAAGAAATGTTGGGTAAAGAATACCTGACGATCTGCATTAGCCATTGACTACTTTTTGCAGCGCACAGAGAATTAAAGTTTATCTATTTAATTTGAAGAAGGAGTAACACGGGGTATATTTTTTCAGTTTTTTAGAATTTAAAGGCCTAACAATTAACAAAATATAATTCAAAACTAACAAATAGATAATTATTTTAAAATGTTTCTGTATATAAAGTAAAAAAAATCGTCTGGAATTTTATGTAGCAGGAGCAGAAGAAAAGTTTGAAAATTGTTTTGTTTTTTTTTTCTTATAAAAATTCCTATATAAAAATTTCTTAAATTTTAATTATCTATATTTCCTTTTTTATTTTCTACAATTGATTGAAATTTTGTCTACTCTCATTATTTCGTTGGCTGTGTAACAATTTCCAACATCCTGCTTAAGCCACAGGACATCCTGGTCCACATCCTCAATTTCTAGCCTCGCTATGATCCCGCGATATCGAACAGGTTGGGCGACTTCATTTCCAAAAAAGTACGGTGTTTCCGAATTGCAAGAATCTGTTATTAAAATCATGCTTCCGTTTGAAATACGTATCGCGCGTATGAGACTTCCTTTAAGTTTAATGAGCCTGTCAATTAACAAAACTGTCGTGTGTGGAGAGGCGATGGCACTCAAGTGTATGTTGAGACTACGGTGTCTTCGCCCAGATAAGTTGACTCCTTGGTGAGATTTATGGTCTGGTAAAGGAGTCGTTGGTCCGTAGTTCTTTCAAAATGATGTTGGTCAGAATGTTGCAAGCAATAGCGACAGCTATAGCGTCGTGATTAATGACTTTATCTTTTATCAAGTGAACAGCCATGATGTGCAGGAGTTGTGAGTCCATCAAGACGACGTGCCATGTCGCACAGTTCAGGCCATAATTGATTTATTGAAGGAAACGTTCGGTAATCGCATATTCTCACATTTTGGAGCCCTAAATTGGCCTGCAAGATCGTGGGACTCAGCGCATTTAAACTATTTTCTGTGGGAATTATAGCAGTCACTAGCGTACGGCGATAAGCATTTTATTTTCTTAAGTTTTCACTCTACATTTTGCCGACTCTAATTGTAGTTGTAAGAGAAATAAACAACAACAACAACAACTAATAATTGTTTCAATATAAAAACAATTTATTTTTCTCTATAAAAAAGAAAGAAACTACTAGAGATTTCACGATTTCGGAAGAGTTCCTTCATTTTTTATAAATATATTTGAAACAAAAACAACTTGAACAATTTTGATGTGGTTTCAAATACAACAGAAAGAAAGAATGCTTTCGGCAGTTATTTATTTCAATATTTCGCCACTTCTTTGAGTGACTTCTTCAGGAGTGTGTTTTCGAATGCCACAATATTTTATATCCCTGAAGAATCCCCTTAAAGAAGTGGCTTCAAATAAGTAAAATGCTTATACAAACAAATTAGTTTAACTTTCACTTTAATAATTATAATATTCTGTTTATTCCACAAAAAAATATTAATGCTTTTATCTGAAATATATGACCTCCAACACCTCTTCCGATATATAATTTCAAACAACCGAAAACTCTGTAACCTACAAAATAAACTCTTAAATAAATATTCTTAATATTCTTATGCAAACAAAAATTTCAGCGGCCTTTTTATTATATTTTATTTAAAAGAATTTTTAAAGGTCAAGCAGAGCCCTGGCAAAAAAGAAACAACCTTTCGACGGCTAAACATCAAAATTTCTTTCGGCACACACTTTCATTAAAACTCCAATAATTCCAAACAACACCGGCAACAACTGAGTGCTTTAACTTCTCCATTCAGATGTTTTGTGTGTTTTGCGGTTTAAATTAGAGAAAAAGCAAAAAAACCAAACCACACAGAATAACAAAAAAAAAAAAAGAAAAAAAAAAGAAAGAAATACTCAACTCGGTGTTGTTGAGTTGGTTAAATTAGTTAGCAAAAGGAGTCGGGATAAAATATCGCAAACCTTCATCTACTTAAACATTCACTTGCAGCAGAAAATAGCACAAAAAAAAACAAGAAGAGAAAAAAAACGAAAAGAAAGAAGGCATTACCAGCCTTCCCACAGAGTACAAATAACAACTTAGAAAAGGTGTGTTGGTAGAAACACACACACACACGCATTCCACCAGTGGCTGGAAGTGTGTGTTGTACAGCATTAAATTTGCTTTATCTGGTCACAGTGGCTTCAATTGTTTTTATATAAAAAGGGATTTCGGTTTAGCATTTAAATTAAATATTCATTTTGTATAGAAAATAAGTGTTACCAAACTGAAGTGTTGCCACCGCCGAGTACCAACAAGACTGCACTCTGTTCTTTGAATGGACTTTTTTTGCAGCTTAAAACACTAAATTTTATGTTCGTATAAGAATAGACAATTTAGTGCCGGGCTTAATGATTTGCTTAGTACAATCTTGAAGCTCAACTTTGAATTGATTTCATATGATTTATATGTTTAGCATTTAAGAATAGTCGGAAATATGTTGGTTCACTCTGTAGAACAGGAGTTCCCGAACTTTGGTAGTTCATAGGGTACCATCTTGTTGAAGCTTAATCTGTCATTTGTTTATCACTATGAGAACGAGCAAATAATAAAATTAATTTATAAAATGGTTGGTCTATTCGAGCGACGTGCCTCACCCATTTTAGGGTCACCTTAATCGGTCTTGCGCGAGGACATCCACTTTCCACTGGTTCCAAAAACGATCGATCAACAACCGTATGATGGTACAACCGCAGATCTACCGAAAACTTCGCATCTGTCCGTGAGAGTGTGCAAAAGAAACAGTCGATTTCGAGTTTTTTACAAGAACTCGCCTCTTTGTAGATAAAAATTTGGTAGATTTTGTCTCTTTACTTGGCCCTACAGCTGTACAAAATTCAACTGTCGCAGAAACTGGAGGTAAATGACCCTAGAAAATGAAAAGTATGCTGGAATGAGCTCTCAAGCAGTTGTTAGCTGACTCTCATTTACATCGATGAGGCCCATTTTTGGATGAGTTGATTCGTGAACAACGAAGTTGTTGAATTTGGAAAAATGCGAACCTACAAGAGAAGCAAGAGCGTCTATTACACCCCGTCAAAATCACTGATTGATGTTGACTTTGGGTTATCGACGTCATCGGTCCATATTTCTTTGAGTACGAATTATGACCAGGGCATCATCTGTCCTACAGCGAGTGCTGTAGTTGGATGATTACAAACTTCTTTTAGCCTGAACTGGATGATGTGGACCTCAATGCCATGTGCTTTTGGTAGGATGGCGATAAGTATCATACAATTCCAGTTCATGAGTATTCCGCTTGAATAATTTTGGGGTCGAATTCTGTCTGGTTTATGCGCCACACAGAGAAGTTGAACAAAATATGTCGATGATTCTCACAGTTGATTTTATTTGAGTTCAAAGATAAACAGCTCTTATTTCAACACCCTTTACAATAATGAATTTAATAAGAAGCAAAATATTAATGGTTTTAAACGCATTTTTGTAGCTTCCGAAGCGCCACTTACACGAAGGCAGCATATGCATAGAATTTCAGTGTTACACTTCGTGTTCACTGATCTCCACCAAACCGATTGATTGTTAAAATAGACTAGATCCAACCACACTTCAATTAAGACAATGTGTAGCGTTGGATATGAGTCCTAATTTGAAACGAATGAAACTTTTACAAACAGATCAGTACCAGCTTGAGTCACTCATGTTATTTGCATCGCCCTACACATTATTTTATTACAGTTTTTCAAGAAAAATAAATTATATAATAAAAAGAAGAAAAACAGTTCCTTCAAAATTTCAGCGTCTTTAAAGAAATTATTAAAATATTTAACAAAAGAATCAGATTGATTTTATTTTTTAAATTCGCAGTTTATTAAAAATATTTTTATCTTTTTGGAGTTGTCGTTTAGAGTCTTTAATTTTGTGCTGATTCTTTTTTCCCAATATATTACTAAAAAATTCAAAGTGATTAATTGAAAGGGTTTAGCCAATTTCACTGAGGCTAATGCAGATAAATTTGTGTTGTCAATACTCTGAATAAATTAATTTTATATTAAAACAATTATTAGTTGTTGTTGTTTATTATTTCTCTCAAAAATACAATTAAAGTCGGAAAAAAGCCAACCGATTGGAGAACAAAAATGTAAGAAAATAAATAAGGAAAAGTGATCAGTGAGTTCCTGTTATGACTTTGATATTTGTTTTAGACTTCTCAGTTATTAAAGTGGAAGTTTGAAATAAATATTTTTAGTTATTCTAAGAAATGTTGAGTAAAGATTCCCTGATGATCTGCATTAGCCCCGGTGAAATGCGCATGGGAACTGGCTAAAAGCCCTTAATCGATCACTTTGAATTTTTTAGTAACATTTTGGGAAAAAAGAATGAAAACAAAATTAAAATTAAAGAGTTTAGACAACGACTGCCGAAAATAAGTACAAGTATTTTTATATAGCATTTGCAAACGATTCCAATGATATCATGGATTTCGCCATAAAACTGCTTGAAGTCAACCACTGTGCGGCACTTCATGCAAGACATTTCTTTAGTGTGGCTTAAATAAAAGATGTTGAAATTAGAGCAAAAAAAAAAAAGAAGAAAAAAACAAGGAAACGTGAACGCAAAATCAACAAGAAAAAGGAAAATTTAAACTGGCAGGCGAAAGCATCAGCAGTTATTTTATATTTAGAAAACAGGTGAACTACAGCAGCAGCTGCGGCAGCGACAGCGGCATTGGCAGCAGCCACAAATATCATTTTAATGAAATTATAGTGCAATGAATTTATTTAGATTGTCTATGTGATAGAAAAAACAAATAATTGATGAAATGTTTTCCACTCAGCCATATGGTGCAGGACTAGAACAGCGAAAAGGATGTTTTTGTGAGTATGAAATTTTAAACGAATTCAATTTAAAGAATAATCAAATAATGACCTCTTAAGGCATTTCAATATTAATATAAAAAGTTATATTAAACTCTTTTGCAATACAGATTCGAGTTATTGCTTAAATAATCCTTGCCCGAGTCTTCGTTTTTATTCCTTTCAAATTTATATCCTTTATTTTCCTTTTTAAACTGCAGCACATATTTTTCTAGTTTTTCAAGTGGCGAAATAACTCTTCCATAAAATTTAATTGATGCAACTAAATTACAGTACCCCCGCCCCCGTCCTGTCAAATAAAACAATAAAAGATTTGTTATCAATTAATGAACTGTTAAAGTGAATAACACAATTGAAGTGTAACAAATGAAAAGCATGTCGCCAAAAGCGAAGGATATAGACGAACAAAAAAAAAACCTTGTGCTGCTACTCATTAATTAAAATCAAATATAATTAACACGAATAAGTGCTGAAAGCTGAATAAAACAAACTCTGGCATGTAAATGAAATCATGTGTAATTAAAATACAACTTGTAATTTCTTTTCCTTCAAATTATCCTTTAGCTTCCTTACCGCTCCAACAACAACAACAATAACAAGAAAGGAAACTACTATTATGATTTAATGCAGCTGTCAACTGTCCCTGCTTCTCACCTGTAAATTTAACGATGGGTGGAGGGAGAAAACACAAGCATGAAATTTAAGTTTAAGTTTTTGTAATTTTCTTTGTTGCTTTTTTTTATTTTTTTGAGGGTGTGTTTTAGCCAAGTTTAGCTAAATGGAATATGATTATAATTGTTACAACTTTATTCTATACTCGTATCTACACTTTTTGCCAACGTTATTTGTAAAAGAAAGAGAACTCCAATTCATTCTCATGTTCGTTCAAACAGTTCAACTCAATTATAGTTTCAGTTAAATACACAGACAAGTTAACTTTTTTTGTTTTCGTTAAACTAATAATTTGTAATGCAACACTTTAGAAGAGCAGAGAATATGAAGTTTCTTTTCAAATCTGCTGTGCTTTTGTGTGTGAAAAAAAAAATGTGTGAAAAGGATAATTTTGTCGACTAAAAATTTTTGCAATTTATTAAAATCACGTATAAATTTTGGCAAAACTTGTAAAATGATCTGCCAGATTGTATATCATTGACTGACACGCCCACACAACAGGGGGTTTTCTGGGGAAACAATTTGTTGTGATTATCAAGGCCTCAACTTGTGAAGTACTTCTTTTTACCCCGTCGTGTTTCCCCGCCTGGTAAACAATTAACAAACACAGCAAATATTTAACTAATTTACTGGATCATTAGCAGTGCTCTACTATAAATTTGAATTTGCCATCTTGTCCTCATTTGAATTTATTCAAGGCCTGTTATTCTAATTCGTATGTAATTCTCAATATGTTTTTGAGAGTTTGTGCTTGGACTCAATGGTTTTTTGGTGCATTGAAATTATGTTGAAGTCTACTTATGATTTAGTCTAACAGCCAATGCAGGGTTAAAGTGATTCCTCAACTTCAACACAGCGGATTTTTCATAAGTTTACTGAGATAATCAGCCATGTCGCAGAGTACAATTCATTTCGAAAAAGGATTTCATTCCGGTTGTTATCTTTTAAGAAAACGAAAGCCAAATAAATTTTTGTGGAATGAAACAATTCTTAATATCATGAATGGAACTGTCAATTTCTTCCCTTACAGGAATCAATATTTCAAATTAATTTTCGTCCGTAAATAAATTACTTTTCCATTTATTAATTTTTGAGATAAATTATTGAATAAGTTTGTAGTTTTATAGTCGATATTTTTATAACTAGGAATTTATGGAAAATTAATTCAATTTATCTTACGAAAAATAATTACTATTTTAAAACTCCTTTAAACTGCCACTTTATAAAAAAAAAGTGGAACAAATTTTACATTTTTGTTAAAAAAAAGAGAACACCCTGAAAGTGAGTTTAGAGAGGAAGCTTTAACACATTGGCTGCCAGGGCACTTTGAGGAAATAAGTCCCAGGGTGCCACGGAATTTTTTTTTTCGTAATCTCTTCGAAAACATCAATAATAGAATTTAGGCTACTCTCAGTAATATTTACACTTAGAAATAGGGAGTTTTTTACAAATAAGAGTGTCGGACGCATATGTCCGACGTGGCGCCTTCCGACGTCATATTAGCGCAATAAAATTTTATTTATCGTAAGCCACTATTATGTCACATGGTCAAAGAGAATAATAGTCGCGTCGGACATATGTGTCCGACGTGGCTTAAACCGCATAGTATAGTGTCACACATATGTGTCCGACGTGGCAGTCAATGTGTTAAAAACGATATTAAGATCTTTAAAAGTGGTCGATTTTTAAATTCTCGGTAAGTATTTTTTAAGTGGAAATCTAAAACTCAGTGCTCAGGGCAATTGGTCAATAACAATAAGACAATTAATGGACAAATTTATGGGCCAAGAATCGGCCAGAGTTATTGTTCTGGAATACATTTGAAATATTACAACGATAAAATTTTCCTGCTACAACAAGTTAGCTGTTAAATACGCCGAAGCCCGCACACAAACTGCGAAAGTTGCCAACACTCTAAATAATTGTTTTTGAATGAGAACAATTGTTTGCTGTTGTTGCGGAATAATAAAGTAGAGAAATAAATAGAAAAAGTGATGGATGAGTTTCTGCTATGACTTTAATATTTGTTTATGATTCTCGTTCATTTAAGTAGATAATTAAAATAATAATTTTATTGTTTTTGAGAAATTTTTGCTACAGGCTCTCTAATCATGTCAGTAATGTGCGTATAGAAACCCCACAACGATCAATGTTTTTTTTTTAATTTTTCTTTTTGCAGAGCTTGGGAGAAAAACTTCTGCACAATTGAAATTATATTGAAGTATGATAACACAACCACATAATTTAGTTAATTGCACGAATCCTTAAGGGATTCCATATCCTTTACAAAGCCTCTGCTTGTGGAATATTCCCTTAAAACTTTTAAAAATACATACAATTATTTTTATCACCCTCTTTTTGGGAAGAAGAAAGAAGTTTTTATGGTAAAAGCGATACATTTCGATATTTTTAAAATACCTTCAAAAATATCTTAAAGTTACAAAGCATTATCGTAAATAATTCATAAGGCATCGCACAATTTTTCATGAAATTATTTTACAATTCATTTGTAAATTTTTGGTTAAATTTTATTAAAAACATGCTTTTTAGATTTTTTTCACAAAAAAACTTGGTTTGTCATTCCGTGTGTAGTTTCTTCGATTTTAATATGGGACCTCATAAAGTATATACTCCTGTATTCTGCATTCTCATGAATAGCGATGACGATTGAGCTATGTCCGTCTGTCTGCACGTGAAATCGGTTTCCCAAGCTCCCAGAAGAGCTAGAGAGTCCGTTAGGCTGAATACGCTTCCAGAGCTGGAAGGTTTACACCTATTTCTCGATGCAAGATTAATACCAAAAATTAATAATTTGTTTGTTTGTTTGTAAATTGAATCAATTTCATGCTTTGGGAAGCCTCAATTGTCTATTAAAAAGTAATAAAATAACTTTTTTTTCCAGGGATGGGAAATTAAAAGTTTTTTTTGACTTATTCAGTATTTTGTAGTACATGTAGTAACTAAAATGTTTAAACATTGAAAGTTTTTATTAAATAAAACCGCTTTATAGATCATAAAGATTTGCAGTGGTAAAAAAATTAAGATTTCGTTTCCAGGGGTGGGAAATAGATTTTTCTTTTTCATTCTTAAAAGTAACCAAAGAGACAACTGACGTTGTTTTTTTGTTTTTTTTTTTGCTAACTGAAACTATTTTATAACTTAGGAAGAACAAAATTGGTACTTAAAAATATATATGACGTACGTTGGTGAAGGGTATAAAAAATTCGACAACGAATTAATACTTTAAACGAATTCGCCACACTTTCAAAAACTCTTTGTGTCTGCTTACAGGAGGTATTTTACGCAAAACTCTTTAATACAGCAGTCGGATATTTAAAGACATTTTTTATGACGAAACATTTTTTATGGCCAAACAAAATTTGTCCGGTTATGGCAGTTGTCCTCCTATAACAAGTGTCCGTTAAGAGACCTTTCACTGTAATTGCATTTGGTCTAATAGTGCACGAGTTTATAAACGAAGAATTTAGTACACCTTTTCATTGTGTGCTGCTTAAAGAATGTCTGTGAATTAGAGACATTCATTCTGCTTTGAAAGTGCCAGTTTTCAATATGATTTCCAACACAAGAGCCACTCATGTTGACACTGCAGTGGCTGCAGTCAGACACAACATTTGATGGCCCTTTTGTAAATGAACTTTTGCTCTGAATATGGAACGCAGTTGTACAATTAATTGAAAGCAGAGGATGCTGTTAAGAGGGCAAATAATGAAAGTTAAAGGGAATTTAGAATTTAGTGTCACATTTTGTTTTGGACTCTTGTGGATGGATTTTCTTGATTTAGTACCGACGAAAGAGGGTGCTATAAAGCATGTTTTTACAACGAGATTGTGTAGCATAGTTTAGCAATCATTAAGACCAACAGTATCTAATATCACTACATGCGTAATACATTTCAAAGTGCCAACTGAAACATTTTCTTTGTAGTCGGCAAAACTGCAACATGCCTGGCGTCAAATTGCATTTACAAATGCCGGACAAAATATTTTTGTGCGGTCATTTGACTCTTTGCTTTTGTAGGAAAGCAGTGCACTTAAAACAATTGACTGTGTTTTATTTATGAAACTTTTTTTTTATCTTGGACCAGCACTCCTGGTTGTTTCAATAAAAATTTAGTTGATTTAGTAAACTCCTGCACATTTTCCAATTTATTTGAAAGGTTGTCGACCAAAAATTATTTCTTATGATGATTTTAATGTGCCAGTGAAACTATTTCATTGTATTAACGATGCTGCTTCATTAAGTCAATGAGAAACAAACAATTGTTCATAATTTTACTTGGCGATTACCAAAGAGTTGTGAAGAATTTATATACAACATGAGAGGTTTTGTTATGTATTTAAATTGTGTTAAAGTCTATGGATGATTTAGTAAAAAAAAAACTTGTGTATTTCTTAAATAGAGTGAAAGAAATCTGAAACAAAATAGATTTTAATTGCATGACAGCATTTGATTTCATGACTGAAATAACTTCCCTGTATCAATGAAATTATTATAATTATAGGGTGTTTTTTATAGAGTGATACAGCTTTGAGTTGGCATCACTGCTTTATTTGACCATCCATTTAACAGTTGATAGTTGCTTTTTGTTTAGTTTGCTTTGACATTTTATAATAAATTAACTTACACCAGAGCCACGCTTGCAAGTTATGGAAATTTGTAATCAAAATAATGGTTCTGTTCGTCAAACTTATCGTGCACTTCATCCATTCAAAAATTTATTTTCCGATGCAGCCCATTTTTGGTTGAATGTGTACGTAAATAAACCGAATTGTCGCATTTGGATAAATATCTTTAGTTATTCTAAGAAATGTTGGGTAGAGGTTCCCTGATGATCTGCTTTAGCCCCAATGAAATGCGCATGGAATCTTGCTAAAACCCCTCAATTAATCACTTTGAACTTGAGGAGAATCCACAAGCTTTTGTCAAAACACCATCCACAGAAAATTACTGTTTGGTGCGCTTTATGGGCTGACGGAGTCATTGGCCCATATGTCTTCAAAAACGATGATGATGGTTAGAATGTTACTGTTTGTGAAAATTGGTGTTCTAGATTGCGCCTTGTGCGTTAGTCCGTAGCATCAATGAAGGTATTTAATTTATTTGACGAAGATTTCATTAAACAAATTAATGTAACTTGTTTTATTAATCCAAATTTGCCTATAAATGAAATCCGAAATTCATAAGATTTACGCCAGAAAATTTCTTTAGTGTAGCTGCTCTGGGACCAAATTACCGCATTCGATGACGATTGAAATCTCAATTGAATTCAAATTAAATCTTCTATCGATATCGTTTCCCGTAATATGCCCCCTGGTTACTTAAAAAACTTTCACAAACTCTTTTCAGTCTACACTACAATCCTTTTTAGCTGACATGTCATATATGACAGATCCCAGGATTGTGCAGGGTATTAAAGCTCAATATTCGGTTAAAATCCAAGTGATTAAAACTCCTTAATTTTAATTATGTGCTGGTTATTTTTTCCCAAAATTTTACTATAAAATTCAATGTAATCAATTGAGGGGTTTTATCGAGTTCCCATGCGCATTTCATTGGGGCTAAAGCCCAATCATCAGGGAACCTCTACCCAACATTTCTTAGAATAACTAAAGATATTTATTTCAAACTTCCAATTTAATAAGTGAGAAGTCTAAAATAAATATCAAAGTCATAACAAGAACATACTGATCACTTTTCCGTTTTTATTTTCTTACGTTTTCACTCTACAATTGGTTGACATTTTGCGACTCTAATTGTAGTTGTAAGAGAAATAAAGAAAAACAACAACTAATAAGTGATTTATTCATCAAAACATTCATCAATTCAATCATGGACTGCAGCAAATCAGAAAATATCGATTGCCTATTCACGACTGAAAGTATAGCGGAGTCCACAACATGCAGCAGTTTGCGAATTAACTAATTCAGCCAACAACACCATTCAAGTTATTTGTCTTTCTATTCCAATTATGTATGTGTTTTCAGCTGCGTTTATATGGTTCATTTATAAGATTTCCTCGTATTTAAAAAATATTATTATTATTATTATTATATAAGGAAAAGAAAACGATTATTTCTGCCACATCTTGACGTATCGTGTGCGATTTCTACGTATTAAAAATTACTTCAACTAATTTCAAATGTATTCACGTATTATTTATAGTCGTCTGATATTAAAAGTCAACATTTAACCCCTTTTATTTTTAGTTAAGTGGGCGAACAACACGGATGATTTCCAAACCCACACACATGCGTGTGTGGTGGGTGTAGTCATGTAAATATATGCTGATGTATTGGTGCATGTATATGGAACGGTTGTCGTTTATTGTGCATTCGTGTGGTCTTTCATTCTTCACACAATGAATATGCAATTTTTACTTCTACTGATTTTTCAATTTCAGACAGTCAGATGAACCCAGCAGTCAGCAAGTGAGCGATTGGGTTTGAAAGTGTGAATGTATTAAATGAGTATCTGGGAATTATTTTGCATCATAAAGACCTGATTAATCAAGAGACTACAAAATGTTTCAATCAAGTGCAGGGAAAGTAACTCATTTAGAGAACAGAAATATAATTTGCAGAAACTGCACTCGTAATTGATTCTGAAATAGACTTACAGCTGATTCCAAAATTATTGCAATCAAGTCTTTAAAATATTTCGAAGAGGTCTAAAGCCCCGATTCGTAAAGTCATTACATGGGTTTTCCCAGTCAACATTTTTTAAAAGTTTGAATAAAATTCAAGTGTTTTTCAGGTCCTGTCTTTTTAAATAGTTTTTTTTTTTTTTTTTATTAACCATCGATGTCCCACAGTGCAATTTAGAGCAGAAACGAGTTAAAGCCGCGCCTTAATGGAATTGATTTCGTATTTTGGTTTTTTAAAAGGCGAAAAAACGATGCAGTTTTTCGGAGCGGGATCATTTTTAGTTTCAATAGCCTGCCTGATACTGATTATGATTTCAATAAGAAAAAGTGTTGGAATTTTTGATTTCCGCGGCACCACAATGCAAAATAAATAGGACGCGAAACAAAATAATAGAACGGCAGCACACGAACTTAGTAAAATTATGCTGTACAACTCTCGTACGCCTTTTCATAATGAAATTAAAACAACAAAAAAAAAACAAAAAAAACTGGCGTCACATTTAACGAAGCCACCTAACAGGAGGTTATAAATAAAGACACTCATGAGTAGTGATGATGAGAGCGTAGCGGCTTTCGGAAACAGCTGTTCTGCTCTGCTGTGTGAATTGGATATATAAAACTGATATTGACTTTCCCTTGTGCTTTGGAAAATATATCACGTCTCGCTGAATTAAAAACACTTTTCAAACATTTTACGCAATAAAATTTAATTTAATGTAAAATGAATATCGTTTCTGCACTAAATTGCACTGTGAGACATCGCTGGTTAATAAAAAAATAAAATAAAAAAAATATTATATAAAAAGACTTTTGTTTTATTAACAGTTGAAAATATGTTGGCTGGGAAAGCCCATGTTAAGGCTTTAGGATTACAAGTAGAGATATTTTATGAGTGTGTGCGTGCATAAGAACAACGCATTTCGAGCGCTCTCACACAGGCCTGCACGACGTATTCTGACACAACAATTTATGTCCATTGAGGCAAGAAGGCAACTCGGCCGTTTGTTTTACTTGTGTAATACTTTTCTTGTGTTTTATTTTTGTTTACAGTCAATAACGGCTACAACGAATTATACTTCAAACAAAAGAATTTTTTAAGTTTACGAAAATATTTCTAAGGGGAGCAAAAATTTTAAAAGACAATTTATATTTTAAAAAGGAGATAAAACACCTCTTTTAAATTTTCAGTATCTCTAATAGGAAATATCCGCCAAAGCTTGTACAATTTTTTCAGTTAAATTATTATTTTGAATTTAGTTAATATTTTGAGTATTTGGGTATTAAATTTTTAGAAAAAAAGAAATAATTTTTATAAATTTTAATTCAAAAAGAGTCTCTTTAAAGTGATGAATGAACCAATTTTGTATATCAAATGGTTTTTGAAATATAGAGAAAGTAAACTGAACAAGTCTAATTCGGCGAAATTATGACATCTTGAATGTGACATAATTTTGAAGAATATTTTTAAAATAATTTTTTCATAAGTCAAAACACTAAACAGAATTAAAACGAGCTTCTGCCGTTTTGACATGAAATTATTTATATTTTAATTAAAATGTTTAATTTCATTTCACTTTTGTTGCGCAGTACGGAGCGCCAGTCTATTAGATTAATTAAAAAATCATTCGGAAAAGTTCGATATAGTCGAAGCCTAAAGTTTAATGCAGAGAGAATATTTAATTATTCTTTTTAATGGTGTTTTGCTGTTGTCAGCTTTTCACTGCGTTATTGCACAAACTTTCATGCAGAATCATTGTCTGAACATTAATTTTCTTAGAGAGCTGGATTTTAATTTACTTTGTCATTGTTTCCACTTTTAACCCTTCCGTTTCTCTGAGTGTGTGCCAAGTTCGTTAATCGAGAACTTATCAACAAAAATTGTTGTGTAAATGATTGTCGGCCTGTCTGAATGACGACGGCATTGCGTTGGTTGCTGAAGATTTTGCGATAGTGATTGAGGCCGTCATGTATTAGAGACTAGAACACTGCTCCCTCTGTCATCGGTACCTGTAGCAAAAAACTCAGCGGCACAGTAAAAACTAAAAAAAGGGTTTCCATATCCTTTACAAGGCCTCTGCTTGTGGAATATTCCCTTAAAACTTTTAAAAATACATAAAATTATGTTTATCACACTCTTTTTGGGAAGGAGAGAGAAATTTTTATGGTAAAAGCGATGCATTTCCTTTTGTAAAGTTCTCTTGGGAATAATTATTGGAATAATTATTGCCAGCAACAACAAAAATGTTTGCCTTCATTTACTTTAAACGAAGACATTTTTAAATTATTGTATTTTTTTCTATTACAATCGTAAAGAGTTTCTATAATAAATTATATGGCCTAAATCTAAAACCTGATTTGTTGGTTGTGAAATAAAAAGAAAAACGGTTACCTAGAATTTTCCATTTTCAAAGCTCCTGAACCAGAAGGTAACACAAATTAATTGTACAACAATTTAAATGGTCAGAATATTTTTTTGTTTTCTCTTTTTTATTATATCCTTTTCCGCATAATTAATAAATTTTCCGCGTCTCCGCCTTCGCAAAAGGAGTATTTATTGTAACTTAATCTGCTGCTATTAATAGATGTGATCTAATTTTTTGTTTTCTCTTTCCCATTCATTTTCACTGTTTGCTGGTGACTTTTTGGGTCAATAATTTTTTATTTTACACACCAACTTTTTTGTTGCTTTTAGGCTGCAATTGCTGGTAAAGGATAACACTTTAAACAAGCGGTATTTGCCATTAAGTTGCTGCCAACTTTTGGTAAGTGGCGTTTGAACGCTGCTGTAGGAAGTGGGACAAATAGCGTGGATAACACGGAAATTAAAAACTTTTAATCTTTTTGATTTGTAACTCTTTTATTTTCCCCAAATTTATATATAAATTTTTATACCGAAATGTTTTTTTCTTCTTAATATATTGAATGAGATTAGTCACCAGGAAACTTTCAGCCGGACATGTTTTGGAAACGTGGGATGTTATAGGAAAATTTCCATTTCATTTAATAAATGGTTTAATAGAGTTTTTGTATGATAAAAAATAAATTTTTCGAGAAGACTGGCAGAAGTCTGGAGGAAAAAAAATATTATTTGTCACAAACAGGTTGAGACAAATCCGCTTTATCTTTATCAACTTCTATTATTCTTCTGATGACTTCTTTTAGGCTCCTTAACAAAAGGAAAATATCATCAGTTCTTTCACTTTTTTTATGTTGTCACTTCAATCTTCAAACTTACCCTTGACAGGATACACTTGACCGCTTCTTTCATTTTATTGATGACAGTTTAGTTGACGAGAATCATGTTTTCGAAAGGTTTTTATTGAAAAACTGTTTCAATAAGAATTCAATTTGTTCCTTATCCTTTAAAAAAAATTGTTTTAATTAAAATCCTTGAAATTTCGATATTTTTCAAGGAGAGACAAAAGTTTTGGTTCGCATGAAGAGTTAGTAAATGAAATGAATTCCCATTTTGAGTGCCCTGAGTGCACTTTAACAAGTGAGAAGTCTAAAACAAATATCGAAGCGATAACCAGAACTCACTGATCACTTTTCAAAAACATTAATTAAGTAGTTGATATTTCTAACGACTACCACCACGTGAAAAGTGGAAAGACTTTACAAAGATGGCTGATATTTAAATCTGAGTCCTTAAGCCTGAATAATAGTTCTTGTCTTGGTACTTTTTTTTCATTCCCCGCTGGGAACATTTAAAATTGCTTAGTCGGGAAAATATTACTTTTTTCCTTCAAATCGCTATTTTTTTAAGGTCCCAGGAAGATTCCCTGACTAATACTGATAATCCGTCACTAATTCTGCGCATGTGTGTATGTGTGTGGGTGTGTGTGTCTTTGCGTGTGTGCAAGTATGTGATTCGCTTATAACGCTTTTGAACGGCTGAACCAAATTAAACCGAGCCAGTGGCGTTCCAGAGGGCGTTCCTTGGCTTAGATTTCCTATAAATTTAAGCCGATTCGAGTTTTAATTTAAAACTCAGAGAACTTCAATTTTGAAAGTATTTTTTGTTAATAACCTTAAGCGTCTTGTGTTTGATCAAAAGGGGTTAATCCCTTCGTGAGATATCACAAACGGAAAATTGGAGAAAAATTATTTCTTTTAAAAACTCCGTGATTATATATCTGATCAATTATTTACCTCGATTCTTTTATAATAATTGAGAACTACATCAACCACCAGTTATCAAGTGGGAATAGACGGATGTCCTTCTGTATTTTTTTTTTTTTTAACTTGAGCATAATTGATACATTCGAAAGCAATTCATTGAATTCAGGAATAAGAATATTGATAAAGGCTTTTGCAGAGCTGGAAAATACAATATGTCTTTGGCATATTAAAAGCTAAATAAAACTATTATTTTTAATAATTATATTTTTGAAAAAAATTAAATCAAAAACATCTAAAACTCGATTCCAGGATTAAACAATTGGATATATTGTTTCACCTGAAAGTAACCAATTAGAACAATTTATTTCTTTTTCTTTATTAATAAATCATAATCATATATAAATATTTGTCTATGAAATTTAATGAAACGACGAATTAGGAGAGCCCAAACAAACCGCTCCAGAGCTTGAAAATAAGAGAATTTAATATACTGAGAGAAATTGCTTGATACTAAAGATCAAAAAAGCAAAAATAGGGTTTCATAAATGGAAAATGTAATTTTTAATTAAAGCTTAAAAAAATATCAACTCTCTAGGTAATCTAACATATTTTAGATATGTTAAAGAGGATTTATTTTTGGATTGAGGTATTGGAATGAACAAATTGCTCTCTAAACTCAGTACTTGACCTCATGATATACCTAAAAACTGAATGCAACAGCCTCTTTCGTAGCCAAAAATTCATGGCGCAGTAATTATCAACAAAACTGGACCTAATTTTTTACCTTCTAATCTCTATCTCTCTCTCTCTCTCTCTCTCTCTCTCTCGCTATCTCTCTTTCTCTCTCTCTCTCTCTACATCTGTGCTCCCAACACCATGACCTTTCTAGTTCTGTCACAATGCACTGTATATGTAGGGGACATTCTCTGAGTGCTGGTCCAGGATAAAATAAATCTCAAATGAGGTTGCAGAGCTGGATATTTTAAGTAAGTTTCTAATAAATATTTATAAATTTCTGTAATAAGCTTTAGTGTGTTTTTAATTGCACTTTTTACATCAGAAAAACTTAAATTGATATTAAAAATCAAACAAGTATTTCGGTGGAGAATCGGCTAGACCGAATATGGCAGTTTTACTTTTTATAACCCAGTAAAAATAGGCATTCGATGTATTAAAAAAACGATTGTCACAAAAATTGCAGTTACGCTTATTTCATCAAATATTTTATAGATGTCAACGTAGACGAAGGCTTTTTGTTGTGTGATATTTTTATACAATTTTAGTTTAGAGGGAACTGTCTTGCTTTCCTAATTGTTTCACTTTCACATCATTTAGTTAATATATTCAATAATTATGATACAACTAATTAGGAAGGACCCAAAATATCCTGGATTCAAGTTAATTGCAGAGAGGATTTCACTAGTTCTGAACATCTTAGCAGTCAATAATTAAGTAACTCAAAAGTGTGGCTTTTCAAGAATAATTCTCATGATAATTGAAAGCAATTATTTATTGATGAACAAAAATTCTAACACAACAACAACATCCAACAAAGTTTGTCTGATTTATAAGACATTAAAATAGCGGCTGGGGAGTTTTCCTTGATAAGTGACAAAGACAATTCAAGCAAAAATGTTTTGAAACAAAAATTTTTTGACTGGTCCCCACTCGATATCATCCTGTCAATAATATACATTTACAAAAAATAAGTTCTCTAATTTTATATTTACTTTAAGATATATGAAGGAAAATGGTCTGTTCAAATTTATATTTAAACCATGAAATTGAGCGCTGGAATAACTCTCATTTAGCAGAACAATAAAATATATAATCCTTGAATATTAAAATCCAGTTGCTGTACAATTTCTAACATCTAACAAAATCTTAGAAAACTCAATAAATGTTTTAATCAATACGAACATGAATACTTTATTAATTGTTAAATACTCACCACCACGAAAGAGAGCGGTTGAATTAAATTTCATATGCACCCATTCAATTGCACGCTTTGCTGTGTAATAAAAAGTCTTTCCAAAAATAGTTCTTCTTTTATTTGTTCACATTTTACTTGCAGTAACAGACAGCGAAGTGTTTTATCAGTTTTAAAATATTCAGTAGATCCATTTTAGAACGCACACGACATGGAATTAAAGGCCGATACTCTAATTTTATACCGATGGGAACTACAGCACATGTTGTCTGTCACATTTTTGTAGTTGCAAAGGAAAACACTGAAACAGAAGGCGACACAAAACGACTCACTTTAAGGTTTTTAGAATTTAAAATTTTAGTTATTTTTTTTTAATTTTATTTAATTAAATGTCGGACGTGTTTGATTTATAAGCATTTTGTAGGTTAAAACTCCTGGTCTGCAATAAATGCAGTTTGATATTTTAATATTTTATTTATTTCATACTGGGCCATATTTTGTTGCCCTGACACTTTGAAAATAGAGGCGCAACGCAGTTAGTCAAACATATTTTCTTGCATCTTTTATTTGCTTTAAATTTTTTTATTATTTAAATTTTATTTTTGATATTATTTTTTTGGGCTTTAATTTGTTTTCTGTATATTTTTTTTTATTTAAATAACATTATTTTAATGGTATTTATCAAGTGTAGCAAAGAATTGGAACACAACCACTCCAGTCGATATGCCACTATCAACTGAATACAATTACGGATGAATATTTGTTTGCAAGTTTAGAATAGAGTGTGCCAGCAAGCAACGAACGAGCAGTCATCGGCTGTAAGTAACAAAAAAAAAATTATTAAAAAAATGAAAAAAAATATAATAGACAAACTAATACAGACACTTGAACAGGATACAAATGAATGGAATGAAATCAAAAAATAACAAACGGCAACATATCGAACAGTAAGACTAACACACACACACACATACACACGCTCTCATAAAAGCAACGAAAACTGAAAACTAAAACAATGCAGGCAAACATATTCGTGCTCATATACACAATTTCATACAAACTGTCATACCCTGGCTGGCACCCACACAACAGCGTATTCATACAATGTTCGAAAATTGTGCTCGTAGTACTACAACTACTTCACACAGATAGTACACACACCCACACACTCACATATATGTATGGCTGATTCCTGGTAGTCAAAAAGTTTACTACACCGTACGAGTAATAAAAGCATTTCTATATAAAAAAAAAAACAAAAGCAGCAGTCACAACAAAAAACCAAGAGAGGAAAGCATACCACAACAATAGCTCGAACAACAACAACAATAATAAACTTGAGCTCTTTGTAGTGAGTGTATTGTGTACGAGTAGTAACAAACAAAATTGTAGCCCAACACGTTGCAACATAACTGAGTTGCAAGAGTCGTTCATGTCCTTCATGCTAATGGACGCAGCAACTTTACACAAGAAAGTTGCTGGAGTAGACTTTTATTGAGGAAGTACAGAATACACTGAGATGTTTTAAGGGTCATCGTTACAACTTCATGTCAGTTAAAAGCAGGCTTTTATTGGATGCGTTAAATATTTTTCTATATCACAATTTTACAAGTCAACGATAAGTTCCTGTAAAAGTCCTATTCTTAACTAACAGGAAGTTGTAATTAATACTGGCATAAAAATATATATGATATCTATTTTGGGAAAGTACTTCAATATTTGGGAAATGAATTCCCACTTTATTTCAAATTTATAGTGGAAAATATTTCATTTACAATAACAGCTTTCAATTGCTTAAAACAATACGAACTGTTCATACAACTGCCACAACATCATGCAACTGCAGTATAGAGTGAATCACACTAATAACAGGCAACAGCAACAATAGATGCAACCAAGCAGAAGACATAAACAGCAGCTTTAGCAAATGAAAGGAAATGAAGTCAAGTTGCATTTGGAATTCATAAGCCAACCTATTTACCCACTTTGCTGGGACAGTCTACGCCGTGTTGCTTGCAACACTAACAACAATACCAGCTAGTAAAACAAGTAGTGTGATCATACATATCCCACTTATTGAATGCAACCGGCGCTGCAGAGTTGTTTTGTTTTATTTTTTTGCAATATACACGAATTTAAAGCTGAAAAGTTCCATATGTATGTCGGGTTGCATCAGAAATTCAATTAAAAAAATGTCTCTGCTTTTAAATTATACAACTCTTATACTGAGTTAATTGTGTTGTATGTCATACATGTTGCTTTTACTAGAATAAGTTGGAAAGGAATCGTGAATTTTAGTTAATTATTTTATTGTCCAACAAACATTTTTATTGCTTCTCTCCTTTTAGAGTTGGATGAATATCCTAAATTCAAGTAAATTCCTGCTAAATGCTTAGAAAGTATTTTTAATTCAAAGAGACATCATAAGTCCAAATTCAACTTACTCAACAGAGCAGAATAGCTGTTTTCGAAAGCCGCTACACTTTCATGATCGGAACTCTTGTGTAGTTTTGTTTATTATCAAACAAGTGATACTAATAAAAGGACTATTAAAAATTATTCCTCACAATGAAATCTCTAGTTCTAGACCTTGACTAGACTATTATCTGGCCATAGTGAATAAGCCATGACAAGACCATGATTAGGCCAACACTAGAATGTAAGAAAACTGTTGTACGACATTTACGACTTCCTTCTAACTACGATTAGATAATGACTAGACTAAGTCCACGACAAGAGTTTTATCAGTGTTTGCTGTTCTTATTTAACTCATAGTGTCATACAAATCGTACACTCATGTTGTATTCAACACAACAAATACAACACAAGCAGCTGATTAATAAAAATACATCTCAAAACGCATTCTCTCTTATATAGAACTTTTGCACAATCGCACAGGCTATTTCTCTTAATGGTTCTATAAAAAGGCCTTATCCAACATGTTGGCAAGTGGTTGTTCTAATCCTATAACAATTTATTACAAGTTGCAAGCCACAATTATCTGTGGCACAACATCCTCGACCTACACCACTGAATTATCCAACAGCTCTCGCACGTATTGAACAACAAAATGTGTTAAGATTTGATTGCTGGCCACAATGAGTGCAGCAAAATAGCTGAAGAGTGACAGGAAAATTATTGTAAAAATTATAAAATAAATAAAATAAAAAAACAAAAATGTTGCACAAACAGTCAGTCAGGGAATCTCCCTCGTTTGGGTGTTTGTTAAACAGAATGCATCAGCGCTTTTGCGGCACGTGATGTTTTAAAGGCATTTCGAATTATTTAAGAAAAATATAGTTGAGGGAATTTTAGCAGACGGAAAATATTAGAAGCGGGTTTTACACTTTCCCCGGTTATTAACTGCAACTAATTGTTGTGCACTGGAATTGCCGCAAAACTTCTGCTCGAGTTGAGTGCTTCGAATGGAACTCGTTGCAAGACTTTTGTAGAGTTTTTGTTTTGGCTTTTATTGCTTTCTATTGGCAAACAAAACTATGCACAAACAAACACACACACACACATATATAAACGTCTAGATATTGTATGTATGTGTGGGTTTGTCTTTTAATAAATAATTTAAGAGACTGTCGTTATGAATGCAAATGACTTTTTAAGATGCGTTCACCAATAATTGAGTAGATATGTTGCTGCTGTTGTAGTTGTTGTTGTTTTGTACAAGTGATATGATTAATGGCAGGATATGTTTTGAACTACTGCTTTCAGTATCTAATCTAAAGTTTAATGTCCTGACTCGTTGATATTATTTAATATAAGAATTCATGTAAATTTTGAAGCCTTCTTTACCGTAAAGCTTTTTTATAATTTACAATTTTTCGTTTTTATATTTCCCCCTCAAATTTATACCCTTCACAAAAAGTGAATGGGTTTGTCATTCCGTGTGTTATTTCTTCGATATTAAAATGGGGCGTCATGAAGTATGTATATACTCGATTCTTATCAATAGCGATGACGATTGAGCGATGTCTGTCCATCTGTCCGTCTGTCTGTACGTGAAATCTGTTTTCCCAAGCCCCCAGAAAAGAGCTATAGATTTCCTATTTGAACAGATGGATTGGAAATGAACTTAAATAGAGTGGTATTGAAATTATGTAATACGGTTCCAGAGCTGGGAAGCTTACACCTATTTCTCGACGCAAAGTTAATACCAAATTAGTTTTTTTTTTTGTTGTTTGTAAATTGAACCTATATAATGCTTTTAAAAACCTCAATTGTCTATTAAAACTAACAAAATGAACATTTTTTCCAGGGTTGGGATATTATAAGTTATTTTTGCACTTTCAGTACCTTTAATAACTAAAATATTTAAACATTTTAAAATTTTCTTAAACAAACCGCTTTATACATCATGAAGATTTGCAATGACACAAACAAAAAATTTAATAAAAATTCCCTTCCAGAGTTGGGAAATTTTTATTTTTTTTTATATAAACCTAATCAAAATGGCGTTGTTTTTTCTTTCTTTGATTACTAAAACTATTTTATAATATAAGAACAACAAAAATGATATCACAAATTAAAAAATTGTCAATACTTTGAATCCAGGGTTGGACAAGTGCAATATTTTATGGTACATAAAAGTGACCGAAATGCTAAAAAATTTCAAGTTTTTCTTAAATAAAACCGCTTTATACATCATGAAGACTTGCAGTGTTGAAAGAAACTAAACTTTCACTTCCAGGGTTGGGAAATTTATGTTTCTTTATTCATAAAAGTAACCAAAAAGGCTTTGTTATTTTTTTCTAACTAAAACTGTTTTATAACTTAGGAAGGATAAATGTGGTACCAAAAATTTTATATAATTAAGAAGTTCGAATCCAGGGTTGGACAAGAGCAATATTTTGTAGTACATGTAGTAACTAAAACGTTTAAAAATTTTAAGTTTTTCTCAAATAAAACCGCTTTATATATCATGAAGATTTGCAGTGTTGAAAGATATTAAAATTTCATTTCCAGGGGTGGGAAATTGATATATTTTTCATTCACGAAAGCAACCAAAGAGGCAACTGACTTTGTTTTATTTTTTGTTAACTAAAACTATTTTATAATATAAGAATAACTAAATTGATATCAAAGATTAAAAACATTTCAATATTTCGAATCCAGGGTTGGGCAAGTGCAATATTTTATTGTACATGAAAGTGACCGAAATGTTTAAAAATTTCAAGTTTTTCTTAAATAAAACCGCTTTATACATGATAGAGAGTTGCAGTGGTAAAAAAATTAAAATTTCGTTTCCAGGGGTGGGAAATTTATTTGTTTTTCATTCATAAAAATAATTAAAACCGCACCTGACGTTGTTTTATTTTTTTTTTTTGTAACTAAAATTATTTTATAACTTAAGAAGAAACAAATTGGTCAAACGTACGTCGGTGGAGTGTATATAAGATTCGGCACAGCCGATTATATCACTTTTACTTGTTGTTTTTTTCTTTAGCAAATATTATGTCTCCATTTTTGTTTATTATTCTTAATTTATGCATATTTCCGACCTTGTAATATTTTACTTTGTTGCAAACAACGACTGTATCCACAACAACAAGAACAACAATATAGTAGCAAAAAAAAAGATGAGAGCTGAGCTGGCGAAAATAGACGACAACATGTTGACGCTAATGTTTTGGTGTAATGAATTTTGCAGTGCAAGTGTAACATGCATGAACATATTTTAAATGCAAATATGCACTTTATTTTGCATATTTTTCTTTTATATTTTTTATTTCTCATTCGCAGACATTTTTTGTGCAACCCTGCAAACTTGTGTGAACGTTTTGGAGGGCCACAATTTTATTGGTTTATTTGTGAGTGTCTTCTGTTTTCCGCCTGGTCTTGACTTTGAATATTTTTGCGTATGAAAAAAAAATACGTTGACTGGTTTTGTGCTGTTTGTGGCCTTTTATTTTTAATGTTACATTCGTTACATAATTTTGTGCAACTTTTCTTTTTTTTTAGATAGTTTTGACTTGGCTTTTTCAAATGCAGACGCATTTGCTGGTTTGAAATAAATAAATAAATATTGTTGTATCTCGCATTTTTTTTTAATTCTTATTACGATTATTTTTCTTTAATATTTTTACTACATTTTTGTTAGCCAACATATGCTTTGCGTTTCTCTTTTGTTGTTAGTTTTTTCTTCTTTCTTTTTGTCTATCAGTCGCTTGGCTTTCTTGGGGTCTGAACAGCCGTTTTTTGTTTGTTTGTTTGTTTGTTGGCAAATTGCCTGTTTGCCAGATTTATTCGCATTGATATTTGCAGACGTGTTTAAGACACAGACTCGTACTCGTGCTCGTATGCGTTATTAAGTAAAACGCAAACTGTTTTTGTTGCCTTCGTACCTGCGATTTCACGTTGTAGACATTTTGGTGTGTTTCGTTTCATTGTTTTCCAAATTTGCTGAAAATATTAGTCGATCGCAGTGCATAAAATGTGCTTTATGTGCATTAATTTACACCCCGAGTTAAATGAATATGGTGGCGGTTCATGTTATTAAGTAAATTGATGAAAGACAAAATTTTTTATATCATATTAATTTATGCACGGCCCAGGTCACCAACTGTCCTATCAAATCACCACGCAATTTTTATTTAATTTCACAGATTTTAATTCTATTCGTTTGTACTTTCATCAATTCCACACTAGGGTTTGAATTAATTTTTAAAGCTTTTCATTTTATATATTTTGAATTTTTCATATAAAAATTTACTCTTTTCGATCCATTTATGTGGATGTCTATATCTACATCAAATGAGCAACTGAAAGCTACAACAATATAACGGATCTGCACAATCTTGTTTAGTTGGTGGTCACCTCACCTATTAAGTATAGATGGCGTTTGATTAATATTTGGTGATCTGCGCAACAAGCATACGCCCCAAAGCATGAGATGAGCCAAAATATAACGCGTTTCCTTTATATTAACAATGATTATAAGCATATGAAACCCATAAACATGTAAATATATCTTGTCGAAAAATAATTTGAAATTATTTCCCTTCACTTAATATTTCCTATTCGACAGCACCGTAGTATCGTTGCAATTCTGCACATATTTTTGGTAAAATTAAGACAAGAAACAACCAAAAGTAACGAAAAAAAACCCCAACCAAAAACCAGGTAAACTTTTTATATCACAAACAGCGAAATATATTTCAAATGGAAAAACAAATCGTCAACTTAAAAATGAAGTTGTTTTGCAAACAAACGAACGTGCTGCAGCGCAACATGAAATACAACAAATATATTTTTAATATCAGGAGTACTCGCAACGACACAATCAAATAAAATAAAATTAAAAAAAAAAAAATAAAGAAAACACACAAAAAAGTCAAGGAAAATAAACAAAAAAAAAACCCTTTTCCATGTTGCATGTAAACAGACTTGTAAATGTTTATTTGATTAAAAGTTGTATGCAACCGACTCCCCAAAAATTTATTTTAATGTGGAAACCAACCGCACGAATACAAAGCAAATGGACAATAACGAAATGAATGAGCGTCAGAGGGGGAGGGAGTTTTAGAAAAGCAAACTTTAAATTATTATTCAATAGGTGAGGGAATGCAAAAAGTGCATGTGTTGGAAGAACTTTTCAAAGGAATATGTTGAGGAACCTCCTCTTCTTCTCAGATACAGGGAATATTTATGAGTTCGTTAGAGTTCGATTGTGATAAATCTGCTAAAGATCGAGTAGCTTTCTTCTTATTGATTGTTAGTGGTAATTAAAACAGGAGTGCATGTTTGGACACGCACGCATATCGATTAGATTCTTTTTTTAATTGTTCGAGTGTTGTGGTGACGTATGAGCAACATTACTAATTATATTAAGTATGCGCATGTGAGCACAATATAGAAGAGGGCTTAAATATCGGGTGTTTTTTATAGAGTGATACAAGTTTAAATCATAATAAAATATAGTAATATATTTTGGATATTAATGAAACGGTCATTATTGCATAGAAAATTTCATCACATTAATGTTTAAGTATGATTTCGGCCATGCGGCTGCCACGGCTGGCGCGTACAACGCGTAATCTGGAACACCAATTTTCACAAACAGTAACATTCTGACCATCATCGTTTTTGAAAAGCCACAGGGGCCAATGACTCCGCCAGCCCATAAAGCGCACCAAACAGTAATTTTCTTTGGATGTCATGGTGTTTCGACAAAAGCTTATGGATTCTTCTCACTCCAAATGCCACAATTCTGTTTATTTATGTGCCCACCATTCAACCAAAAATGGGCTTCACCGGAAAATAAAATTTGAATGGACGAACAGAACCATTATTTAGATTAAAAATTTCAACAATTTGCACGCGTTTCTCTGGTGTTAGTTAGTTCATAATGAAATGTCAAAGCAAACTAAACAAAAAGCATCTATCAACTGTTAAATGGGTGGTCAAATAGAGCAGTGATGCCAACTCAAAGTTGTATCACTCTATAAGAAACACCCTATATATACAAAAACAAACAGTTGGGCAAACAGGCAGGCTTTACGGTCTAAACCAGGCTATTGAACAGTATTTTTCGCAAGTATTTTCTTTTTTTCAACAAACCACTGACGACGACTTGTAGAAAATTAGTGGGAGTTATTTATTAAAATGTTTGCTTATTTGGAGCCGGCGGGCCAATGAAAGAGGGTGCTGTATTCCAGTCTTTTAGTACACGACAACGGTAATAGATGCCGGTATTGTTCAGCGAACAGTGCTGAGCCTTCGTCATTGATACCAGCCGCCATCAGTTAACATACTCTTCCATGAATGCAGGTCAAAAAAATTCGACACCACATTCATGACTAAATGCGGAATCGAAATCGGGATCTAAAGCGTCCTATTATTGTATTCCCTACTTCAGCCATAGTTCGGCGGACAGCCCGTCAACCTGGACTGGTAATCGTGTGAACTCATTGAACATCTCACGAACATCATTGATGCCTAATTCTGAACAGAGATTTGAAATTACAAACTTAAAGGGTTCAACTGGTTCAAGAGCTCAATCACAATGACCACTTCAAGTGTCGTCAATACGCCGGATGGTTGGTTGCACAAATAGACGAGGCTGATGTATTTACAAAAGAAAATCATTTTCAGTTAAGCGACACACTTTCGCTTAAACGCACTCCTTAATAAGCAGAATTGACTTGTTTGGGAAAATAATATTTCACGAGTTGTGGTTGCAAAGCCGATGCATTCGCAAAGACTGACATTTTGGTGCGATTTATTAACTGGCGGTACCATCGGGTTGTACTTCTTCGAATATGAGATCAGCCAAAAAGTTATCGTGAATAGTATTCGCTATTAAGAGATTCTAAAGGTCTTCTTGAGGCCAGAAATCGAGAACATGAAGTAGCACATTACGTAGATGGTGCCACTCGCAAAACATTTAACGAAACAATCACTCATATTATGAATGACGACGTCGACGTCATATCAACACGACTACAAAAAGTTGTCAATTGTCGACAATATTTAATTATTATTAACAGCCTATTGGTATTCCCCAAGGCATATAATATTAATATAACATGTTACCAGAAGTTAATTTCTGTCGATAAAGGCTGGAGAAGTAACGATTTTTAGCTGTCGTGTTGATGTGACGTCGGTGTCGTCATTCATAATACGGGCGAATAACTATGTTGGACAAAATACTCAATGGCCGTGTATTCTCACGAGGTGGCGATCTTAATTGGCCGACAAGATCATGTGAGTTGACACCGTTGGATTTGTTTTCCTGAGAATGTTTAACAGCAAAAGTGTACGTAAGGAAGACAAGAATAATTGAAGAGCTGAAGAATGAGATAATGCGGCACCCCAAATTGATTTTCAGAGCCATTGAAAATATGCAGCATGGGATGGAGAAAGTATGACAGTGAAGTCGAAACAAGCGTTTGGCTGATATTTTCTTACACACATAATTTTCATAAGTTGTTCTTTTACAATAAAAATCATTAGAAATAATTCCTTGACTTCTTAAGTCCTTCTTTTATAATAAAAAGATACTGAAAATCATTCTCGGACTTTATAAATCCTTCTATTATAATTAAAAATATTGAAAATAATTCTGTGACTTCGTAAATAATTCTTTTATAATAAAATTGTTAATTATATTTCTTTGACTTCATAAATCATTCTTTTAGAATAAAAATATTGAAAATAATTCTCTGACTTCATAAATCCTTCTTTTATAATGAAAAATTTGTAAATATTTGAAAATTGTTTGACTTCACAGAATTTATTGAAAATAGTTCTCTGCCTTCATAAATCCTTCTTTTACAATAAAAATTATTAGAAATAATTCTTTGACTTTATAAAACCTTCTTTTACTATAAAATATATTGAAAATAGTTCTCTGACCTTATAAATCAATTTTTTTGTTATGAAAGATATTAAGAAGAATTCTGGGATTTCATAAATTCTTCTCTTATAATAAAATTGTTAAAAATAATTCATTGACTTCATAAAAAATGTTGAAAATATTTCTTTGACTTCATAAATCCTTTTTTAAAAATAAGAAGTATTCAAAATATATCTCTGACAATATTTTCTTTTTTTGTAAATAAAAATCGTGGGTTATAGTGGGACCACTCTTTTTTAATCAGACATCTCTTACTCTCGTATTTTGTAGCACCTGAAAATATTTGAAACATTTTCTTTAACTCATTTCCATTTAACACAAATAATTTTATTTCGTACGGTCTTTCCCATTTAGTCATCATTTTTAAAAGCTTAAAAATTTTGAATTATTTACACTGTAACTGCGGTGAAATACAACTTTTATTTTGTATTTCTGCAAAAAAAAAAAGAATTGAAATAAAAATAAATAAATAAATATTCCAGACAATTTTTATTACTTGAAATATAAATTTTTTCTTCATAAATTTGCATTTAAATCACCAAAATGTCACCCTGAATCACAGACAACAAAAAAGTCGGTTTATTAAAATATGCAATTCTTTTTTAAACTTTTGAGTGGCAACGTACACGGGAAAAAAATTGCTAAAAGAAATTTTACTTTCTTTGTTGTCTCATTTAACAAAAAACACCATATTATATATTTTTACTAAAATCATTTTCTATTAAAAATGTGAATTCCACAATTAAATGATATCAATTAATTATGCTGCATAAAATTTCTTGCCGTGCATTTGCCTTTTTCCTTATCATTTTTATTTCAATTCCTTTTTTGCTTCCACGTAGGCCCGAAAATGCATTTTATTTTACTTCCACATTTTCCACTGACAACAAGACGAGAATGTAGAACATCGACACCTAAACAAATGGGAACTTGTCTGAAATCGTATCCTTTTCTTTTTGTTAGTAAAACAACAAAATCTATTACTTCTTGCTAAAGAGGATAAGGAACTTTTTAACAAACCAATTTGCTTGATGTTTAACAATACGTTTTGTTCAAGGATCTTGTTTTTCTTTCACATTTTGGCAACACGCTACAGTCGGCATTAAAATGTAACTGTAGATTTTATATAAAAACATAATTTTTTATTTGAAAAAGTCTTATCAAACTCGAATTATTTATAGAAATATATTCGGTATATTTCGCTGTTAATGAAAAATTCTTTATATAAAAATAAATTTCAAAGTCGAACGCTTATCAGACTGCGTTGTTAGTGCAACCCTTCCATTCTACAGGGTGGCACAAAACTACCGTTATAATTTCATTGAAAATTATAATTTAAATTATAATTAACAATTTATAATAATTATAATTATTGCATTAATGGGGACTATTTTAGCTTTAGTATGAAAAATTATATCACGCAAGTGGTGGCTGATCACTTGCGGCTTCGATAAGTTGTGCTGTGTCCAGCACATTTCGAAAAAAAAATTCCCTACCTGAATTTCATGGCAAATATTTTATTTTAGCTGTAACATGTTCGCTGGGTTATTTACGCAGACCCCCTTTTTCAAATAACCCTAAAGAAAATTGTCGGCCGCTGATAAATACGATAAACGTGGGGTAAAACTTAAAGCGCCTTCGCCCGAAAGAAATCGATCGCTAAAGAGGTTCCGTAACAGAGCCAATTTATCCCTTGTTGGAAGCACAACTGTGGAGGGTTTTCTACAACCGGCCGAAAGCAAATTGTCCAGCATCGTTCGGTATTCAACACCATTAACTGTTACCCAGGCGTCATGTGCATTTAAAAAAAATGTCGATCACTGATCCTTTCAGACGATACATCCCAACAAACAATAAATTTGTTACTGTTGATGATCTGTTATAAGATCCTGCGTAGCCCGTATCCTGGAATTTTCGTTGTTTAGGAAACTATTAAAATGAAAATTGGCTTAATCATTCATTATCAAATTGTTAATGAAATCGCGATATTATTTTGCTTTTTGTCAGCTATTTTCGGTAGCGTAACGGCTTCAATTCTTTCACAAGCTGAACCTTAAACGGGCACATGAGCAAAGTGGCTAAAATCTTCTGAAGGTATCTCCGCTTTAACCCCACGTGTGACGAACGACTTCCTGTGGATGTTTCTGAAATACTATTCACAACACGTTGGATATTATCTTCCGTGTGGACTGTATGTGATCATATTCAACCAGGGTGGTGCCGAACGCACATTAAAAAAAACGACGATAAGTACGCCGCTAATTTTCAAAATAAAATTCTAAAAGTTTTGAACGCTGGTCTCTTGTACCTCGATCCATTTCAGAATCTCCAAGTCTTCTTTGCATTTACTCGTAAAAGTGTCACAAAGTTGTGCCTGAAATCAAACTGTCATTTCTAATACTGTAGCAAAATAAAAAAAAAGAGAAGACATTTTTTGGTGACGTTGAAGGAACAGCAACTGAAAATGTTGTAAATTTCTAGCGAACAGTTTGTCTATTTTCCAAGTCTCCACAACTTCCACATCGTGTAACTGAAAATAATCACTCTGATTTTCCTGACGCGTTGGCTCTCAGCCTACGACGACGACGATGACTACTTTAGAGACATTTTCGCTTCCACCATTAAATTTTTTTTCTTTCAGGCCTTTTTGGATTTCTGTTTTTTCCTCCTTTTTTCTCTTTTTGTTTGCTTGTCTTGTATTTCGGCTGCGACATTTCCAAACGAGTACACTTCATTACGTGAATTTTGTCTGAACTCTGTCATGTAGTTCACCCTTTTGCAATGCAATTATTACTTGCACTCCAGCTACAGCAACAACAAAAGTCATCATATCAAGAAAGAATTATACATTTAAGATAGTTGTGATATTATTATTTTCCTTCTGCTGGTTCTTTTTTATTTTTTATTTTTGTTTGTTTGTAGCTTTTCTACTGCCTGCCAGTCGTCGGTTTTCCTTATTTTATTATATTTCCTTGCCCGTAGTTAGAACGCTATCGAAATGAAGACAACTCTTGCACCCGAAAAATAAATGAGGGTGTACTTTTGCTTAAACGAGAAGTAGAGGGAAAGGACATGTTTTACAAACGAAAAGGGGTTTTCAAACGAGGAATTTTATCAGAGTTATTTTCAGAGGGAGAGAGAGTAGGAATGTTTGTCCCAGCCTGGCATTTTTAATATTGTAACAGTATTGTAAGCAGCGCATTAAGGCCATTTCTTATGATCCACGATCTTTTAATCGTACACGATTTTTTCCACGACGCCAACTGTCAAATGAGTTGATTCGTCTGTGGAAGTATTCCACAGCAGAGAGAAATGAGTTTCTATTTATCGTAGAAGAAATCGTCCATCAACATCAACTCATCATTGATCCAAATATTTAGCTTTTCCAAAGTGTTCCAACCGCGACTGCTGTATGAACAAAACAATTTTTCATCTCTAATCGGAACAATTGTACTTCATAACAAAATATCTGTAAGTTTTACAAAACTATTTTTGTTTTATTAACAACACGGCGGCTTCATTTAATTAATGGCATTATTTTGCTTTATCAATAAATTAATTTCACTGCAACAATGAATTGTTCTCCTTCTATTGGTAGTCATTCTATTGGTAACATTAAAACTCTGCCGTTGTAACAATGAAATTAGTTCGTGGCATCAACGTAAATATTTCATTAATTTGACGAACTTCTCATTAAAAATATTTTAAAGAAGTAAGATGTTGGTTATATATTAATGAAACTTTTTATATCTTTAATGACGGAAATTACAGAATTTTATAGTAAAAAATATTTTGAAAAATTCCTTGACTTCATAAATCCTTTTTTATAACAAAATATATTAAAAATAAAAACATCGTTGTTGAAAATATCCCTGAAGAAGCTACACATTGTTGGTAGCAAAATAATGGATATAAATAAAGAATTTATAACATTTTTTTATATAAAAACAATACAGTGGATCTTTTGCTCAAAAAGAATAAAATTAAAAAAAATCAATAAGATCGAAGAAATTAGAAGAACATAAAAAACATATCGAAAGCGTTTGACCCCAGAGGCCACTGCAATTTCCTGCTTATTTTAACCGCAACGGTTAAAACGTTATTATAATAGTTTTATAACGTCTATAACTTTTGAATAAATCGAATGATTCCCATATAAAAGACGAAGATTGTTCCAAAAGAATCGAGAAATTTTGCAGATTAATAAAATAAATAACTTTTAACGACTTTTTTCGTGAACGATGCCTCTCGAATGAATCAACCCATTTTGTCTTGGGATTTATCTGGAATCAATTCGGAAAACCGCTTAAAAATTATTCCACAAAAAAAACTCTTCCAAATATATTTTTGTTTGCAATTGTTGTCTTTTTTTTTGATTTCGTTAAATGTGCCAGCTTGAATCGGTTTAAATTAAGGAAAATTAGTAGTTTAAAAAATCGCTTTGAATTGATTCTGTTAAGCCGTTCAAAAGTTTTAAGTGGGTCAAATACTTACACACATGCAAACACATAAATGCATGCAAACCACTCAAACATACATATTTAAAAACAGCCATAAAGACAAGCTCTTAGAATTAGTCAGGGAAGCTTGTAAGGACCTCAAAACGTGCAGATCTGATAAGAATTCCATTTTTTGAAAGTGGGGTAAATTCAATGACTCCAATTTTTTTTAATTTTCAATTTTTTAGTGGGAAGTTAAGAAATTCTTTTTGTGCAGAAGATTACTATATTTTCATATTTTTTAACTCTTTTAATTAATTTTTTTTTTTAATATTTTGTTATGAAAAGACTCATATATTCTTCTAGGCCAATTAAAGAATTAGGGCAGTCATTTTGCCCTCAACTTTAGTGACTTCTCCAGTCAGTGAAGCACGAACGACAATTAAGAAAACTCATTGATCTTTTACAAACTTTTGGTTCTCGTTTTTTGCAATTTTCTTTAATTAATCAATTTAAGACCAGGACATCTAGTGAAACTGACTAAAGCCCGTTATTAATGTCGTTTTCTTTTCTGGAAAAATGTAAAATTGTTTCACTTCTTTCTGCCAGTTTGGAGGAGCTTTAAAGCCTAAATTATTTTTGCAAAAGATGTTGCAATAATTTCTTGTAAATTCTTCATTTTCAAATGACAAAATGTTGCCATTTTCTTTAATAAAGTGTAAAAAATGTTGCATTTTTTTGCCAGAAAAGAAATCAACATAAACTTTCGCTTTTGCCATTGATTTGCATTAACATTAATTTCATCGTTGATGAGAGTCTTCAATAAGAATAAAAACTTTAAAAAATTCAGTAAAATCCAGCTTCTTTTATTTACGAATCGGCTTAAGTCGTTAACGTGCTCCAAGTCTATGGAATTAATTGAAATTAACCGCAAACCCTTTCGGAGATAGACGGAACTACACCAGTGCCTGTCTGTGTGTTGTTGTTGGAAATGTATGTGAAAATAAATTTAATAGGAACGAAAGAATATATATTTTGTTCGAGTTACATTTATATGATTCTTTTTTCTTTAATTTTTTTGCTGTTCGTTATCTTTTCAGGCTGAAAAATGCAGTTGCACTCTGCAGCCGAAATACAGACAATCCCAGCACAAACACACACACACACAGACACACTTGACAAACACCAACTTGCTGACTTGCAGGCAAACTCACATACTCTCTATGCCCACTAACAAAACTCCGTGCAACATTTGCAAATTGTTCCTGCTTTTCATGTTGTTTCTTACAAAATTTCCAACTACTAAATTTTCTATTACGGGAGTGCACGAGAAGTACGTACGAAATATTTGTTTGTTTATTTGTTTGATTGTTACTCTCATTTCATTTTGTTTTTTGGCGAAAAATAAAAGAAACTTATTTTTTTTTATTTAATTCATCGTCCTATCAAGCGGATATATTCAGAGAAAAAAAAAAAAGGAAACTTAAAATAGTATTTTTGGTGTGCAGTTGTTGTAGTAATAAAAATGTTAAATTTAAAGCTTTAGGAAGGCAGTAAAAACTATGAAATACCAAAAAAAAAAAAAACAAAAACAACTGGCGCTAAATATCGTTCTTCTTTTTCATAAAAAAAAGCGTTAAAAACAATTGTGTTCTCGTGTGGTGTGTTCGTATGTGTGTGTGTATGTGTATGTGTATGTATATGAGAGTGTGTGTGTGTAGCGTAATAGCAGTACGTAAATGTGCACACCAGATCGCCAAGTGTGTGTTTATATTTAAGAGTTTTATGGCCAAAAACGAAAGCAAAAAAAATGTTGTTGCTAAAGTGTTGAATTTCAACGCCAACATAAAACAACTTAAACGCAACCCCACCCTCCTTCACCATCTGTCTAATTCTGGAGTTTTATTTGATGAAACTTTTCGTCTTTAATTAAATCATTTTGATTGCGTTTTAAAGTATTCTAATTTTTAAGGCAGAAAACGAAACAAATTAAAACAAATTTTTTTCAATTATTGTGACAGATTTCCAGTGGAATTGCAGCTTTAACTTTTGTAGTTTCTTAAAAATACTTCATTAAAGTCAAGCCTAAAAGAAAAAATATTCAGTCTGATATAATTAATTCCAACACATTTTCTAATTTATTTCTTTATTGTTTTGCATAATAATTCTTATGCATCAATGAAATTATTTCATTGTATTAACCAGCCTACTTCATTAAGTCAAATACAAAATTGATTGTTTTGATTTGCAACAATTTCAAGGTCTCTGCTTTTACTTGGTTAATATAAACAGTCTTTGAAAGTTTATTTATAAGATGAGAGGCTTATGTCGATTTCTTTTCTAGAAAATAATGCAACATTTTTCACACTTTTTAACAGAAACTGACAACATTTTGCCTTTTCAAGATAAGGAATTTATTAGAAATGAATTCAACAGCCCTCACGAAAAATAATTTCTGTCTTAAAACTTTTCCAAACCTCCACTTTTAAAAAAATAAGTAAAAAAATTTTACATGTTTTCTAGAAAAGAAAACGCCCTTAGTTACATTTTAAAATTGGGCTCAAGTCCATTGAAGATGTAGTGAAAAATAAATAACTTTTAACGACGAGCTTTAAAGCCTAAATAATTTTGCAAAAGATGTTGCAATAATATCTTGTAAATTATTTATTTTCAAATGACAAAATGTTGCCATTTTCTATAACAAAGTGTAGAAAATGTTGCATTTATTTTGCTAGAAAAGAAATCAACATAAACTTTCGCTTTTGGAATTGATCTGCATTAACATTAATTTCATCGTTGATGAGAGTCTTCAATAATATTAAAATTGTTCACAAATGCAGTGACATCCTGCTTCTTTTATTTGTGAATCGAATTAAATCGTTAATGTGCTCCAAGTCTATAGAATTAATTGAAATTAACCGCAAAATTGGGCTCAAGTCCATTGAAGATGTAGTGAAAAAAAAATCACTGATACGATTAACGAAACACATTTTTAACAAAACATTTATTTTATTAATATTTAATCAATTAACTCAGTAACTTTTAAAATAAATTGTATTTTAGCATCATTTAATTTGTTCAATGAATTAATTTTCCCATATCAATGGATTTATTACACTAAATATATGTAAACTTTTTTATTTAATTGAATATATTTCGTTATATCAACGAAACTATTTCGTTAATATAGCACAGCGAAAGTGTTTAATATATTTAAACGTAAAAAAATAAAAAAGGAAAAGTGATCAGCGATCAGTGAGTTCTTGCTATAACTTTTATGTTTATTTTAGACTTCTCTTTTTTTAAAAAGGAAGTTTGAAATAAATATCTTTAGTTATTCTAAGAAATGTTGGGTAAAGGTTCCCCGATGATCAGCATTAGCCCCAGTAAAATGCGCATTGGAAATTATTAAGACCCCTCAATTGATTTTTTTGAATATTTTTAGTAAAATTTTGGCAAAAAACAAACAGCATATAATTAAAATTGAAAAATCTATTTTCATTTGCAATAAAAATATTTTTTTATAAATCTTTTTTTTTTCTAAACCAACAGATTTACAATAGAAGTAACATTTTGTTCTCTTTCTTAATTCTCACTTCCAATTTTCAAGGATATAAACAACATTCAGTTTGTGTGTCGTATTTTTTATATTTACTAATACTTTTTTGTTGTTGTTCTTGTTGTTTGTATTGATACTTGTTGTATGTTGCAGGGGGGGTGGTGATTACAATTTATGGCAACCACAGATTGGAAAATTGGAACAACAAACAAGTCTTTATGGACACTTGCAAGCGGTAGTTATTTTGTGTAGTGCAAATTGTGCACAACAGCAAACCAAATCGGAACACGGCTTCCACCACATGCATAACAAGTAGCCCATCCCGCCATATCGCCCTGCAATAAAATGATATTAAAATATGGACAAGGATAGACACCGTAACAGAAATGAGAGATCAAATGACTTAATTTGCATAAAAAATTAGAAGATGTAAAAGTTTTGAAATTAATTTTTCAAAATAATTAATAAAAGTCTAAAGTTATTGCATATTTTTCTATGTCTAATAAAATCTATTTATTTGTAACAAAGAGCTCATGAATTTAGTGAACAACATTATGGAAATACCCATCGTTTTTATCTCTAATTAATGGCATTTTCTCAGCCATTGTTGCCACAAAGTAGGGTGTTGTTTTAAACAAACCCCCGATAATGACGATCAATAACAACAGCTACTGCAAGTATTTTGTAAAGATTCATGATTGGCTATTTTGTGGTTAGAAGAGAAAGAAAAAGCGACGACAAAATACAAAAACATGTGCCAAAAACTACCATCTACAGCCAGATATTGTCGATAAAGTATTTAAATTTGCAACAATATGTGGTCTCACAGTACGTACGTGGAAATTCACTTCAAGAAATACTCGCACACAAACATGCAACACACTAAAATAAGGCTGTGCTGCTTTAAAGTGGAGACTTAAATTATGTAGAGAAATAAAATGCACGACAAAAAAGAGATTCGAAAATAGTTTATTTTGGAAAGTTCTGATTGTGTCTTTTGCGATCCTGAAAACATTTTAGTAGGGATTTTTTTTATGTTGATCTAAATTAGTTTGAGATCAAAATAGCTGGGTACCCAGGAAAAATATATCTCTAATTGTTCCATTTCATTTACGTGTTTGCTTTCTTCATAATACATTCAACTCAATTCGTTTGAGACCAAAAGACATCTTATTTCGGAAACACCTGGGTACCCAGCAAAAATATATCTTACACTAGTGAGCAATAAAATAGTATCATATTCCTTCGCTTTTCACAGTCTTTTAACTCTTCTTGCTTAAATCCTGAAAATACTTTATTGGCTCATTTGTTTTCTTTTTAATCAATTGAGATCTCAGTTAAATTCGTTTGAGACCAAAAGGGATCGTATATCGAGAGCAGCTGGGCACCCGGCATATATACAATTGATCTTTACAAACTTTAAAATAGTATCACGTTTCAGAGTATTACTTCGCTGTAACGCATTCCGAAACGCTGTTGACTGGTTTAGACCCACTTAATTTGGAACAGAAAAGCACTTCTAAGCAAAGAAGACTTTACCTTCTTAAAACCGTATAAAACACAGGCTTTAGGTTCTTAGGCTGGGTTTTTGAGATCTCAGTTAAACTTCGTTTAGTTAAGCCGAAAACAGAACGACTTAGTTTTGCTTAAAATGTTCATATCTAATGAAATAATAAAAGGAAAATATATAACAAAAATATAAATTAAAAATCAAAGCATATCGTAGTCTAAAATTGAAAAAAGTTTGAACTTAATCCACTTAATTACGGCCTTAAGGTGTGTTTCTTTTTGACTAGGATTGTGAATCGTTATATAAATTTTATTGTTATAAAATTTCTCAAATTAAGTCTCCCTAATAAAATCCTACTTAAAATGTAACACCTTCTAATAGTCACACTTATTTTAACCCAGCAGTCATTCGAGCTGTGGAATTTATTTAAAATTTTTTTTTTGTACCCAAAAGTTTGTTGGAACTATTATTGACTTTAGAGAATGTAATAACTGTGTGACATCAAGAGCTAAATTCATCAGCACCATACCAAAACAACTTCAATTTTATTTAACCTCTTTAATTTTAATTTTCTGCAGAATCTATTTTTCCAAAATCTTACTAAAAAATTCAAAGTGATCAATTTGGGGGTTTATATATTTCCCTTGCGCATTTAACTGGAGGTATTGCAGATCATCAGGAAACCTCTACCCAACATTTCTTAGAATAACTAAAGATATCTAGAAGAAGTCTAAAACAAATATCAAGGTCATAACAAAAACTAACTGATCCTTTTTCTTTTTAGTTTCTTACGTTTTTGTTCGCCAATTGGTTGGCTTGTTTCCCGACTCTAATTGTAGTTGTAAGAGAAATGAAGAAAAATAGCAAATAAAAATTGTTTGAATTTAAAAACAATTTATTTAAAAACTACAATTCCCAAAAATATGTACAGATTTGAATATATATATATATATATATATATATATATATTTTTTTTTTTCAATAAATTTGAATTATACAATTTTAACTGCCTGTCCCATGATGACACTAGACGTAAACGAATTCAAAAATTTGATTTTTATTTCTTAAATAACTATTCCTTTGAACGATATCGAAAGACATCGTGGGAGAGGTAGCAAATTTTTACAAAAAACTTTTTCTTATAAATCGGGAATACCATCTGTTGGTTTAAATTTGAACCATCGGTTATTTTTAGTCCGGTAATACTTATGCCATTTTAGTCTCTCTAACAATTCAGCAACTTATTTCCACTGAAAGAAATGAGTCGATTAATTGGAAATTTAAAGCAAAAAAAATAAAATATTGATCGGATGCAAGAAAATATCATACAAAATTTGGTTGCAGAGAAGGACCAACTGTGCCCAGTAAACGCAAGTTTATTGCGAATGTTCTTGAAAATGGTTTCATGGCTGATATGCCAAAACCTGAGCCTGCTCGGACATTGGCTACATCCTAAAATACCGAAGCTATAGCGGAGAGAGAGATCCCAGCAACATCAAGTCGTCATCGTTCTATATTTCACGCACCAGTCGAGAAAAGAATCCATAAAATGGGATGCTGTTAAGCCAATCGCAGCTGCTTTATAAATAATATAATATTTTATCTCTAAACGAAACAATTGTGATTCAAAACCAAAGAATAAATGTGGCAAAATTATTTACAATTAAAAATTGAAAAGCTTTAATTTCTGGTAACCCAATAAAAAATGCCAAAAAAGTTAAAATATGCTTCGGAAAATTCAAAAAACAAAAGTATGACTTAAGAAATAGGGAACAAAATAGTCAGAAAAATTTCACACGAAGAAAAATATTGAAACGGCAACACAGGGAATTAACAAGAGTTTGTTGCCGTCAATTTAATACACTTCTCGTACGTTTTTTTTTATAGCAAAATTGGTGCAAATAGAAACGATTTATTGCATTCAACTAAACGACTTAACAAGTGATAATAACTGAAAATACACAAGAGCACTGATGATGAAAGTGTAGCGGCTTTCGAAAACAGCTGTTCTGCTCTGCTGTTCAAAAAATGCATAAAAATAATTTTGGCTTTTTCTTGCGCGTTTGAATATTTATCATGACTTGTTAAACTATGAACACTTTTCGAACGCTTAACTTTTGAATTAACTTTTTAAATTATTTTTTAAAATTCTAAAGCTCTTTTGTTTCTTTGCATTTTCAAATTTAAAATTTTTAAGTAACCCATCCGGTATTTGAAAGCACGTTAAATTTTTGAATTTTCAGACAAATATTTATCATACAAATTGAATGATATTAAGTTTACTGGGATGCAAATAAAAAATATAAAAAACCTCGTGGCTGGTTACACACCATCATCACAACGAAGGTAAACTGTTTAAGTATTTTGGCGACACTTAACATTTGGCCATTTGCCTTTAATGGATTTTGATAACCAACAAACAAACAAAAATGTCTAGATAAAAAAACATCTATAAAACTTGTAAAAAAATCCTTTGAAATTATACAAAAAAAAAAAAAAGAAGCTGGTAAAACGTATTGTTTCAAACATTTTCGTTTGTTTTATGATATTCGAGCCAAAAGGCAACAAACAACATAACAAAGCAACAACAATATATTAAATAAAACAAACAAAAAAGCTTAAGATATTATCGAAAATATTTCCCCCCATTCTTTCAGTTCCATTAAAGAACAATTAAGTGCAGGGCAAAGAATAGAGTGAAACAGAATAAAAGTGAAGGATATAAAAAATGTGTTTGTGTTGAAGAATTTTTCGATATCCTGTTGTTAGATTTTCCGATTTTCTTTTTTGTTCTCTTCTTCGACTTTTCCCTGTACTTTGCGTGTGAAATTTGAGTATCATCTTTAAATTTTCCCTTTTCATGTTTGTCCTTTCTTATGACCGACTGACTGCCTGCCGTTTATGGTAAATTATGCGATTTAATTTCTTGGGTGTACACTTCATTAAAGTGATCCTTAAAAGCGAAAAATCACAAGAAAATTAAACATTTTCGGTTGGATGGAAGATGAATTTCTTAACTCGATTGTTTGGAAAATTCTAATTGATTTGATTTTCACACAATTTTCCGCAGGTGATAACTTTTAATTAAGGCGTCCTTTGACGGGGAAGCATGTAAAGGAAACACAGTAACATGTCCTGGTTATTTGCAATTTTAAAATATTAAAAAGTAGAGAATATTTAAAGACTTCAAAATAGAATTATATGTTTGATTACAGCCGCCTCCCGATATGCAGTTCTAGTTCGGGCATAATGCACGGCTTATGTGGGGGTCACCCTGTGATTGCTAGTTTAACAATAAAAAAATTAATTAAAAAGCTAATGAAGAATAATATTTGTGATATAATTTTATTAGTTTTTTTTAAAATAATTATTTAACTTTGATTTCTTTATAACAAATTTTCATATAAACATTTATTTTGTATGCCTCTTGTTTTTTCTGTCGAATGTTAATTTCTTTTCTAGAAAATAATGCAACATTTTTCACACTTTTAACAGAAAATGGCAACATTTTGCCATTTCAAAATAAGGAATATATTAGAAATGGATCCAACATCCCTCACGAAAAATAATTTCTTTTTTAAAACTTTTCCAAACCCCCACTTTTTAGAAAATTAGTTCGAATATGTTGCATATTTTCTGGAAAAGAAAATGTCAAATAAATTAGTTTAAATATTTTTAAAAACTTGTTAAAATTTTCGTTAAAAATTTTGTTAAAATAAAAGTTGTTCTATTGGATACTGGTGGATCCTGCTTAATGCTGATAATTATCGCTATTTTATTAATTTCCCGTGGCCACAGTCGTTGTACGAAATGGACATAAAGTAGATCCGGTGAGACACAGGAGTACTACACTAATTGATTCGATTTGTGGTACAACAAGCAAAAGCAGTCCTGCCAAAAACAGCAGATAAACGAAAATATTTGTTGAGAACATTTTGTTGGTCAGCGTACAGTTGGCGTTCCGTTTAATGACTGATTGACTGAAGTCATCAGCCGGGTGTTTATATACGAACATATTTTAAAAATATTTAAGTACGAAAAAGTGTATAAACTTATTCATAATTGTAAATAAATAAAAAAGTATGTTGTACTAACAATTAAAAAATTATGTTGCTGCAAATTAAAGACGTTCAAAATGAATAACAAGTGTGTCAGTTTAAGCAGCTGTTTTTGGCCATTAAACGAAATTGTCGACAGAATGTTGACACGAATTGAAGCACTCTGAATAGCGATTCTTATTCATAATGTTCACACGATTAAATCTTGCTTCATAGCAAAAGAGACGGCTTAAAACGATGATCGATGATCTGCATTAGCCCCAGTGAAATGCGTTTAAGCTCTTTAATTTTAATTTTGTGCTGATTCTTTTTTTTTTTTTTTAAATCTTACTAAAAAATTCAAAGTGATCAATTGTGGGGTTTTAACTAGTTCCCATGCGCATTTAACGGGGGCTATTGCAGATCATCAGGGAACCTTTATCCAATATATCTTAGAATAACCAGGGATCTCATTTCAAACTTTCACTTTAATAAGTGAGAAGTTTAAAAACAAATATCAAAGTCATAACAAGAACTCACTGATCACTGATTACTTTACCTTTTTTATTTTCTTACGTTTTTATCCTGCACTAATACACATCACAAGAATTCGACTGCGTATTCATGTTAGACTGCGGAATCGATCTCAGGATCTAAGACAACGTTTTCTGGTGTTCACTACTTCAGCCAAAGACACGCTACTCTTGCTTTAGGCCATCTGACTTAAGACTCATATTCTATGGCAGTAATTCCTTAATTATTTTAATATTTAAATTAATATTTTATTACATACAGACGCACATTATTTTTTATTTATAATTATATATTATCAATAATAAAATTTGTAACTGCTTTAAGACTTAAACATTTCACTTTACTTGATTTAAGAATTACAGCTTTTAAACACAAATCGAAACTGAAAACGTCACTTCTATGCCGGTGCCGCTGTCGTTGTTTGAAAAGGACAGAGTGGTGATCGGGCCAGACACAGCAGAAGGAGAATAGTTGATTCGGCTTGTGGCGCACTCAGCAGCAACAATCCTGCCACCAGCATCAGATAAATGAACAAATTTGGTGACAGCATTTTTGCTGAGGAAAATGTGTGAATTGTTTGATGCTGAAAGACTGAATAAATGATTTCGTTTAAATCGATCATGTTCATTTTTATATTAAAATTTTGCAAGCAATTGGAATAGAATCATTGAACTAAATAAATAATTATAAACTTTATAGCATATAAAATAATATAAATAGTTATTAGTCTTAAACCTTGGAAATTATATAGAATCACTCGATAGTTTTGCCTGACAGGTTGTAAATTTGAACAACAGTCGTTAGCAGAGAAGATCATGTGAGCAACAGTGATGCTAACTGGCATGGCTTTTTTAAAAACTAAGCTTTTTATTAGCTTGTACTTGTCCGGCTTTCCTTTTCTAAGTGGACTTCCAAGCGTATACTTAATATTATTAATAATATTAATCATGAGTCATGTTACACTCTTGCAAGGTTGTTGGTATGGTTCATGTTCTTATCTTCTGATAATGTTTAAGTATTTTTACACTTTTTCCAGGCACATTAAACGAAGAAAGCTCAATGACAGGCTTTTTTATAAAATCGAGCTAAAAATTTAAAAAGAAATTTGGAGAGAGGCTTAAGGCGATCATTAACCAAAACTCAAGTAGTAACGTTCCTTACTTCATAACTCGATCGCTCGATGAAAACTTCGATCGCTCGATATACGAAAATTAGATTACAAAGTCCACGCTTTTTTCACAATAATACTTGCGTTTTGGCTCATGATCGCTTTAAGCCTCTGTACAAATTTCTTTTTAAATTTTTAGCTCGATTTTATACAAAAGCATGTCATGGAGCTCTTAAAATTGTATTTCTTTTTTATTTCAAAACATATTTTTATCTCTTTATTTCTACTGAATTGGCATTCTCGCAATGACTGAATTATTTTACACTTCCAGTCTGCAACAAAACGTTTATTTGACAAAATCCTTTGATTTACAGAATGAAGAGTAATAATTCTTGAAAGCCCATAAAATGCCTGGGCCCGATAAAAGCCCCACTGTACGTCATCTATGTGATACTTGGCAACTTAAGTTTAGCGAAAAGAAAAAGCCACAAACGTAAAACGATATGATGATGAACTCAAATCAAATTTGCTTAACACAACCTTCGATATTAAAAGCAAAAGGCAACACGTTCCCATTATGACAATCAGCATTCAACTGCAATAAACTTGCAGCGAAAATACTAAATAAAACTGAAACATTTAGTTAATTGTTAGCGAGACGCAAAAAGGTCAGTTTAATTGTTTAACTATTTAATATTTAATCAAGTGTTAAGTTGGCTAATAAAAATGCAATTAACAGCTTTTGAAAAACAGTCAATATTTATAACACAAAAACAACATCATACTGCAGACGTAACTGGAGTAAACAAATAAGAGTGCAATTTTATAAAAAATTATAATATTATTAGTAAAAGTGCTACATTCGGCTGTGCCGAACCGTATATACCCTTCAAGAACGTACGTCTAGCGTTACATATATTTTTAAGTACCAGTTTTGTTCTTCTTAAGTTATAAAATAGGTTAAGTTAGCAAAAAAAAAAAAAAAACAACGTCAGTTGCCTTTTTTGTTACTTTTATGATTGAAAAAAAAAAAAATAATTTCCCACCCCTGGAAACTAAATTTTAATTTTCTTTTGCTAATGCAAATCTTCATGATGTATAAAACTGTTTTATAAAAGAAAAACTTAAAGTTTTCAAACAGTTTGGTCACTTTCATGTACTATAATATACTGCATTTGTCCAACCCTGGATTAGAAATTTGTATTATATTTTGATACCAAATTTGTTCTTCTTAAATTATAAAATAGTGTTAGTTAGCAAAAAGAAACAATGTCAGTTGTCTTTTTTGTTACTTTTAAGAATCAATTTCCCACCCCTGGAAACGAAATTTTTATTTTTTTTTACCCCTGCGAATCTTCATAATGTTTAAAGCGGTTTTATTTAAGAAAAACTTGCAATTTTTAAACACTTTAGCTATTAAAGGTACTACAAAATACTGAATGTACAAAAAACCTTTTAATTTCCCATCCCTGGAAAAAATTTGTATTATTTTTAGATTTTAATAGACAATTGAGGCTTCCTAAGGCATGATATAGTTTCCATTTACAAACAAACAAAAAATAATTGGTTTTGGGTATTAATTTTGCGTCGAGAAATTGGTGTAAGCTTCCCAGCTCTGGCACCGTATTTCGGATTTTCAATACCACTCTATTTAAGTTAATTTTCAGTCTATAAGTCCAAGAACGAAGTCTGCAGCTTTTCTGGGGGCTTGGGACAACCGATTTCACGTACAAACAAACGGACATCGACACAATCGCCATCGCCGTTGGCAGTTGCTGCATGTTGATGTTGTTGGGAGGTGTCAAATAATTGTTAACCTTTTAGTCACGGACGCAAATAACAATGAGAAACGATATGTTGGAGTAGCACGTTTATACGGTACGACCTGATTATCAGCATAAAAGGCAGAAAATTTTATTTCAGGAATGACTCAAAAAATGGAAATAAATATTTTTGAGGGACAACTTTTGGATCAAATCTTGGGCCGTGATTGAAGCTCCAGACTGATTCCTCTTAGTATTGAATGAGAGAAAAAGTTTATATTGAAATTTTTAATTAATTGGAGGGTTCTTAAAGATCTCATGAATATCATTAAGAAAATTTAACTGAACGATTATTTCAGACTGACTCAACGAATAGTGACACACTCCACTGTTCTAAATTACGTAAAGCTACAAGTTCATTCATGTATTGTTTTGCATACGTAAAGAGGTATGACGAAAGCCTTTCGCAAAACAATACCACGGATGTTTCTATTTTCTCTTAGCCACGATTATTTATTCTCCAGTTATTGTGATGAAAAAGATCATTAAATATTTACATCTTCATTGTATGTGACTGCCCTCCACCAGTAATTTATTTTTACCCACAACAAATAGAAGAAAGGAATAGCAGCGTTGATGTGCAAAATCTAACAGAGCCAAATATTATTATAAAACAAATGATCTGAATTTTCCGTATTCATGCGATATTTCAAGTTCAACTTATCAAATCGGATCTAGGATCGCAACGAAGATGAAATATTTCAGTTTATTTTCATGTCTGATGCTGTTGGCAACTTTACTGTTGTCCAGTGTACCAGCAGCTGAATCCACATTTCTGCTATGAGCCTGTTTGCGTGGATCACCCCGTTGTCCTTTCCGTACAACAACAACAACAACCACAACCATAGAAGGCTGATCATAAATAATTTTTTTGAATTGTAACAAAAAAAAACTTCCCTGAAATATAATAAATGGCTGCAACGTATTAAATTTTTTTAAATAATTACTTTCGAATACCGCTTGAGTCATTCACTCGAATGCGAGGGGTGTCTTAGTAGGCGTTGGTTGCCTATAAGTGGCACAGTGCTGCTTATGACTTTGAATAAGTTTTAATAGTGCAAATCCTGCTTGAATTGCTCTTGTTTTGTGTAGGACCTGATGGCTTAATTTGAAACAATTAATTCGGTAATAAATCGGAAACAATTGATTTTTTCTAACTTTTGCTTCGAGAACTGAATTATACACTCGATTCCATTATTGGATCGAAAACTGTTAAAAATTAATCTCGATTTCCGAAGTAATCGAGTAAAAATAATTATTTTATTTCTATTTATTAATTTTTTTCTGTTTTCTGGAAAACATGTCAACTTTTTTGACTTCTTTTCTAAAAGGCGGCAGTTTGGAGTAGTTTTCAAACAGCAATTACTTTTCGGAAGGGATGTTGGGTTAATTTCTAATAAATTTTCATTTTGAGATGGCACAATGTTGCCATTTTGTATTAAAAAGTACATCACAAAACAGATTCGTACCTTTTAGTAGAAAAATACTTTTCTTTAAATATCAAATTTATCAAAAAAACAAACTTGTAACTAAGCCATTAAACACAATGACGACAGCAGGCTACGAGCTGCAACGTGTCAAAATTAGAACACAAGCATTGAAAAGGGAATTACCATTTTGGCATCACGTCTACCGACCACCGTTGTAGCTGTAGATAAAATTGAACCATATTCTATTTTGCTGAGCTACAATGAGTAGATACAATGTTGCCAGTATAATATAAATAAATTCAATTAATGCAAACTTAAAAATATATTGTTTTATTTTACAAACAGAAACAAAAATCTATATTTAAAAGCTAATGAAATGATTTCTAGGCATATATTGTGGACTTCATATATGTTTTATTGGAATAACACTATTTAAGAGTATTAAATATAAGAAAGCGGCTACACTGGCGTTTGAGGAGAATTCCACTACAACACATTCTAACACATGGTTATTGATTTGGTGACAACGTTTTAAAAATAACTAAGTAGCTGACTACGAGACGACGATTGTAGCCATCGGTTTTTGTAGTCGGTGCTCGTGTATCCTGCTGTCGTTATTGTGTTTAATGCTTAAAGTTCATATTAAAAAGTACGGTCAAATTTTAACAATTAAAAGTAAAGGTTTAATGGTGAGGCATTCCATCAGAAAAATTTTGCAACATATTGATGATTGAGGGCGAAGTCGAATTCTGGATCTTAGACATCGTGTTCTTGTGTTCGTGCACAATTTAAAAATGAATTTGTCTCTTGTTTTTGCATAATAACTTTCTCTAGTTTATGTTAAAAGTATTTTTTTTTCTTTTGTAATTGAATGTTTTTTAATTGTTAATAAAAAAAATAAAAATAATAATTCTGGTATAGTTTGTTTGCTGTGGTTCATGTTCTTATTTTGTCATAAGGTGTAAGTATTTTTACCCGCTTTCGGCGCTCATTAAACTAATAAATAATGAATAAAAATAATTAAAAAAACGCCCTTTTTAAGAAAGTTGAGCTAAAAAGTAAAAAAAAAAACATTTTATATTAATTAAAATACGGGAATTATTGCGAAAAAATCGTGAGCGTTTTATGTTCTATTTTTCGTATAACGAGAACCCGATACCTCCTTTCAAAATAATACTTGATATTTCATTCGTTATTAATTTAATTTTATTTTAAAACTTGTAACGTTTTTTTTTCCGGGAAAAATTTTTAAAATTTTTTCACTTTTTTGCTAAAAAGTTGCAGTTTCGAAGACCTTTAAAAGAGAAATAATTTTTTTAAATGAGTGTTGGATTGATTACTAATAAAAAATTCATTTTCATATCAAATTTTTTTGCCATTTTCTTTTAAAAAGTGTAAGAAATGTAGCACTTTTTTTAGAAAAGAAACTAACTTTATTTTAAGCTTTTGATATCGATTTTCTTTCAAAGCGTTTTTATATATTTTTTTCAAAATATATTTATTTTAATGTGTAGTAAATCCTTTAGGATTTTTATGTAGTGCCACGCCTTTTCATGTACTAACTCTAAGTTATTTGATACTTATTTAACAATTAAAATGAAGTGAATAATGAAATCATCAGAAAGCCATTAAGAATCAAATTGTACTGATCAGTTTAGTTGCATACTTTTTTATTAGAGTTTATCTGAAGTAGCACGACAATATTTAGAAACCTACTCTGGATTAGCAACTTATTTATTATTAAAATGCCTCTTCTCTTCTTAACTTCGAGGTCTGGTTACTGACTTCGTGACAGTTTTTAATATAATTCATTTTAGCAGAGAAGCTTTCAAAAACACTGCCAGAGAAATTTAGAAGATCGCTATTAAACAGCCCTCGTATTCACTAAAAGAAAAACTGTCACATGACTTTAGTCATAATATTTACCAAGAAAGACGTTATTATTGGTTTTTATTTCTATTATTATTTTTAATATTCCCCTCGATCGTCAGCGAGTTACGTAAAGTAAACAATAACACTGACTGTCTTTTAATGAACTTTTGTTATCGAAAAATATTTGCTTTTATTATGGAATAACTTGGTTAAGAATAACAACTTTTACCAGATACTTTCCCTATAAATACCGTTGACCTAAATATATTTCAATCATTCAGTTTCTGCAAATTTATTTGGATCTGCCGTCGTATATTGAATTGAACACTCGATATGCTCCGCATAAACTTCTTCATTTACCTGCTGGTTGTGGCAAGTTTGCTCTTGTTTACTGCACCCGTTGCTGAATCGACATTCCTGCTCTGGGCCTGTTTGGTGAGATCGCCGCTTTGTCCGTTCCGCACAACAACGACAACAACAACAACGGCCGCGCCAGCTTAGTAGGAGGGATACATTATTTGTTTGAATGTTTAAATAAATTAATATGAAATAGAGCAGCAAAATACAAGTTTTTTAGTTTTTCTTGAATCCATAATGGAATTGTACTCCACTCACTTAAAGAAGTGTTTAACTTTTTTTAAGAGGAAAACACCATCGGAAATCTCACTACAACTTTTCGTGCCCATTTAGGAACATCCTATTTTTGATATTATTCTGACGTGACGGTGTCTTATATTCGGAGAATGAGGGAAACTATTTTCAGAACAACAATTTCAGATTTTATTGAATCTCTTTGTGATTATTATAATGACTTTCAAAAATTTTGGTTATAAATTTATTTTCCAAAAGAAGTTGTGATAATGCACTGCTTTTCCATAACTAAATAAAATACTAGCAAATTTAGTAGTAAATCTTAAGCGATTGAAAACAGTTAATAGAGTTAATAACATATTTTTTGGTTGACGGTGGTCGACGTGGTTTTCAAATGTCAAGATGTGATTTTTGTTGTAGAATCAAGGGTGGAACCATTTGAAAATTTATTAAAAACACACTTGGATATAAAATTTTTTTCAAGTTTTTTTCAGATATTTTGACATCTACCGGTTCGATTCGGTTCACTTCCACAGGAATTTCCTAATGCTAATTTCTTTTCTAGAAAAGAGTGCAACATTTTTTACACTTTTTGGCAGAAAATGTCAACATTCCGATATATGAAATTAAGGAATTTATTAGAAATTAATCCAACATTGCTGACGAAAATTAATCTCTGTTTTAAAACTCTTCCAAACAGCATTTTTGTAAAAAGAGGTAAAAAAATTTTACATGTTTTCTAGAAAAGAAAACGCCAAAAGTTTAGAAACATTTTTCAGAACGATTTGAATCGATACAGCCGTTTAAAAGTTCTAAGCGGGTCACATACTCACACACAAATACATACATGCAGACATAGTGACGGATTCTCGGAATTAGTCAGGGAAGCTTCCTGGGACCTCAGAACTGTGGAGAATTAATTTTTTGAAGACGATGTAAACAGAACAACTTCCGAGTTTTGAAAATTTTCGATTTTTTTGGGAAAAAGTTAAAAATTAATAAAATCGCAATAAACAAATTGTGAAAATAATCTGTTGCATAAGGAAATATAAGAATTGATAGTGTACTCGCGATTACGATTCCGAATACGAGTATCAAACACAATATTCGCTAATACGAATGCGTAAACGAATATTGAAGTCTAAGAAGTGAAGGGAAATTGGGAAAGTTTTCAAAATTTTAAAGAATTAAATTGGGATAAAAAGGGAGTTTCTGTAAAAAAATTGATTTTAACGTTAAACAAAACTTTTTATTTTTTTTTTTGCAAAAGATATCTGGACGTACTGTACTCAGGATTGCTTAGTAATCGCTTATACGCTCATTTTACACAAACAAGCATTCCAGTGTCATGCAAAAGGAGTTTGACCCTAGTTTTAGATTTAAAGAGATCGGCTGAAGGAGTTCCAGCCCCAGGTCTATATATGCGCAGTGCGGTTACACGGTTATTATGGCATAAAACTTGGCTCAAATTAGTGTTGTAATCGAATAACATTAAATGCCCTGCTGTCTTGAAATAAAATACTTCTTCTAAAGCATTAAACACAATAACGACAGCAGACTACAGACTACAATACAATAGAATCGATGTGCGTATATGAGAATGATTATTTTCACTACACCAGGCAACACGGCTACTGCTTGTTGTCCCTGCTGTTTTAGTAATTGTAGCCAAATTATACTAGTTTATATTTTGGTAAGCGACAATGAGTAGATGCAGTGTTGCCAGTTTAATATAAATGCATTCAATTATTGTAAACTTGAATATATTTTGTTTTATTATACAAAAAGAAACAACTAACTTTATTTCCAAGCTTATGAAAAGATTTCATGTCATATATTATGGACTTTAAATATATTTTGTGGGAATGGCACTATTTAAGAGTATTAAATATAAGAAAGCGGCTACACTGGGGTATGAAGAGAACTCTACTACAAACGACAACTCATGGTTATTGATTTGGTGATGCCGTTTTAAAAATAATTGAGTAGCTGACTACGAGACGACGATTGTAGCCAACGGCTTTTGTAGTCGGTGTTCGTGTAGCCTGCTGTCGTTATTGTGTTTAATGCTTAATTAAAAAAAATTCATTTAGTAAAAACTTCTTTAAGTGATTATTATTATTATTATTATTATTAATTTTATCTAAAAAATATTCAAGATATATTCGTCTAATTACCGAATACGAATACAAAAGCGAATATCCAAAAATTAGAGAATATTCCCATATTCAAATACGAATATCCCACATCACTATCATGAATGTGGGATATTGGCGTTTTCTTTTCTGAAAAACATGTAACATTTTTTCAATTCTTTTCTAAAAAGTGGCAGTTTAGAGGAGTCTTAAAACCGATATCACTTTTTGGAAGAGATGTTGGACCAATTTTCTAATAAATTCCTTAATTTGATATATCACGATGTTGCAATTTTCTGTTAAAAAGTGTAAAAAATGTTGCACTTTTTTCTACAAAAAAAAATCAGCGTGATATTTGTGCCTTGAAAAAATTCATTAAAAAATTTATTTAATTTAAACAAAAACATTATAAAAAAGTTTGCTCTTATAAACACCTCCAGGGTGCGGTAGACTTTCAGAAAAATAAAGCCTCTTTCATATGTGATATAATGCTGTACTCACCCGTGGACTTACAACCATTCCCTGTACTGTAGCACGACATCTTGACGTAACCTGAAAAGAGCAAAAAAGAAAAACAATTTTAGTTGCGCACTTGAAAACTGTAAAAGCAATTTCATGGAACAGCAGTTGTACAGTGGAATTCAGTCAATATTTTCTGTTGCTGAATCAATACAAATAAACGATGAGCTCCCGCAAATATTATATCTATTCATATAACTTTTTTTCATAAATATTTTTTTCATTTAACAGTTTAAAGTTTAAGCAGATGTTTTCTAATGCATTTCGTCTGCAGTTTATAATTATTTTCCAATTCAGTTTGACTTCGAACCGCGTTGGAAGAATATGTTTTACAGAAATAATTTTAAGCTCTACGCCGGTTTGTTAATAATTCTAGTACTGACTGTATTTTATATATACATTTTCAGTTTCGCCAACCTGAGCAAAATAGTTATAAGAAAAAATAAAAAGGAATTGAATGTGGATCATAGAAGTGGTGAGAATTCATTTTTTTAAGTTTTTACGCGCATAAAATAACGCACATCATTGAGTCATGCGCCAAATTATTAGAAACTTTGATATTTTAGAAATTTTAGTATGATTTTATTTAATTTCATTTTTTTATTAACAATTTTTTCCCCCAGAATATCTAATAAAATAATTTTATTCTCGCCTTTTTACGGTTGTCGTACCCACAGTCGACGTAAAACACCTGCAACGTTAAATATTTGGCAAGTGTTGCCACACTTGAGTGTTTCCGACACGACTACGACTACGACAACCAGAATAAGACTCTTAATCTATTTTATAAAATATATATGTGGCTGGAGAATATAAAACAACAGTTTTTATTTGTTGGTACAATGTAATATCTGCAAAGTTTTGCAAAGTGGATTTAACTATGGAAAATTATATATATCTCTGCTGAATTTTTAACTTCCCGCTAGTAAAATTAGATATTTGAAAAAAAATTGAAAATCTTTTTGTTTAATCTCGTTTTGAAAAAATCTAGTTCTCATCAGATCTCTACGTTTTGAGGCCCCAGGAAACTTTGTGAGATATCAAGAACGAAATTATTCGAAAAAGATTATTTTATTTGAAATACTGCCATATATACCGGTTCAGTTATTGTTCTCGATTCTTATATAGTAATCGAAAACTATATGAATCATATTTTTTCACGTGGGAATCGTCTGATTTGGACACTGAAATAATGCTGTTTTAGCTCGAAAAAATCAGAGAATTGCATGGAAACAGTGCCTCGTTTCTGTAACTGAAGTGAGAACTTCTTGCATCGAAAAAATTTTCGTCACTCTGTGAACCACAGGATGAGTCAGAATATATTTCTTAATGTATTTATAACTTTGATAGGTTTTTATAATTATCAACATATTTTTCTATGGATAAGCCTACAATTAAGAGCATGATAACAATAGTTATTAAGTTTTTCGATGCGAGAACTTCTCATATAAGTTACAGAAACGAGGCACAGGTTACGAAAGCGGGAAGTTATGGAGATGGTCTTTAGGGTCAACCTTTTCCATATATTTTTTTTTACTAATTTTTTTCAGTAGCGCCAACTGCTTTTTAAAGGTCCTGGAATTTTAAAGGATGTATTATTATTTTCTTTTCAAAATTAAATTGTCTTCTCTTTGCACACTTTTAATAAAATAATATCGCGTGGAGGTTTCTATAATTCTATTGAATATTTTGATAGAAAAAAAATTCTGAAGTAGAAAAACTTCCACATTTCAGTAACCTCAAACATAAATTGCAAATATTGTTAAGAAAAATTTAACACACAAGATAACAAATATAATATCAAAAAATAAACGTTCCTTGATTAAATCAATTTTTAAGAACTTCTTAGATAACACTTTTTTCCCAAAAATAAAACTATTTTCTAAAACTCTTTAATTTTAATTATGTGCTGATTCTTTTTTCCCAAAATGTTATTAAAAAATTCAAAGTTATCAATTGAGGGGTTTTAGTTAGTTCCCACGCGCATTTCACTGGGGCTAATGCAGATCATCAGGGAATCTTTACCCAACATTTCTTAGAATAACTTAAGATATTTATTTCAAACTTCCACGTCTAAAAAATATATCAAAGTCATAACAAGAACTCTCTGATCACTTTTCCTTTTTTATTTGTTTACGTTTCTGTTCTACAATTGGTTGCTTTTTTCCCGGCTCTAATTGTGGTAGTAAGAGTAATAAAGGAACAAACACAACAATTTTCTTATTTATTTTGTGGTATTAAGTATTTCCCTTCAAAAGACATAAGAATCGTTTTTGTAATTGGGATGGTTTTGGAGATATTGAAGAGATAAACCGAATATATAAAATTTAAAATGAGATAATTTTGACAACAAAAAATATTTTAATTTCTTCCTGTTGTTAAAAGAATTAAATAGAATGAAAGAAAACCTCTGACTCCATTTTATACCCATGGAAAGCCTCATGTCTTTAACTCTCTGCCTATTCTACATGGAATCACCCATATGTTTAGGAAATATCTCATATCTCAAATCACAATTAAACCAGCATTTTATTATATCTTGAAAATATTCCCTCCAGAACCCCATAAATTTGACGTGCAACAACGAATTGCCCAGCACCTGCCTTATTTGCCAATAGAAGATTTGCAAATGCCTCTTAACCCACTGAGGAACTACAACGGCACTTGTGCCTGGCATCCCAACATCATGGACATTCAATTCCAAAACGAATACTGGCAAATACTCCAAAGCCACAATATCACATACAACATCTACGGAGCCTACTTGGACAACAGGCCGTTAGTGGCTAAAAACGAGACTCTTATACGCCTGCTCAGCATGATTAACTTGATAAGTGAAAACTCCAGCGATTATCCTCTAGTTTATTGCCAAATTTGGTTTAGAGAAAAGTTCGCTCCGACCATAGTGCCGGTCAGCTCGACACAATTTATATGGCGCAGTATTTGGGGCTTCAATCATAAATATAACTATCCTCATATTCTGACTTGTGTCCTGCCAAAGGGATATGGCAAATGGATACCTAAAGCTGTCTCCCTAGTAGCAGCTCCTTGCGACAAGGCCACCAATAATATAAGAGTTATTTACAGACCTCTGAAGCCTTTGGAAGAGAAGAAAGAGTTTGCAGTGTGTATAAAAGGTTTGGATTTTCCCTACGTGGATAACTCCTACCGTTTGGTGGAGTACATGGAATTCTTGCGTATTATGGGCGCCCAAAAGGTAGTGCTGTTTGACTTGGAGACACATGAAAATATCACGAAAGTTTTGAATTATTATCGATCAACGGGATTTTTGGAATATCGTCCATTTAGTTTTTCCTTGAAATACTCCAATTTGCCGGAGCTGCGTCATCTCCAGAAGACCCTTAAGAATGATGAATTTGTGCTGCACGAAAGTATTGCCTATAACGACTGCGTCTACCGGAATATGTACCGCTATAAATATATAGGAGTCTGGGATGTGGATGAACTGCCCATTCCTTTAGGCAACTACACCAATTGGCAGCAGCTGGTGGCGGTGGCCCACAAATCTCGCACTTCTGAATGCAAAAGTTATGCAAGTCTTTGCTTTTTGTGCGCCTATTTTCCCAAGTATGAGGGCGATGTTTCGTATATTACCGAGTTCCCTGACTACTTTTATATGCTGCAGCATGTGGAACGGGTCAAAGAACATGCCAAATATGGCTGGGGCATGAAATGCCTTCACAACACCGACTACATCGTGGCAACACACAATCATTTCCCGGTCCACTTTTCAGCCGGTTGCAGGGATTACACTTTTCGCAAAACAGAAGCTCAACTGAATCACTATCGGGAGCCGCCATACAAAGAAAATCTAACCAGTCTCATTGTGGACAAAAGTCTGTGGCGTTTAGGCCAACAAGCAGTAGCAAACGCTTTGCCGATTTTCGAGAAACTGGACTTCTTTGTCAAGTTTTAGTCAGAGAAATAAAAAATTTTATTGTGCAGTATTGAAAAACCAGAGTTTAGAATTTTTTTATAATTGCAAACCGATTGCAAACACATATATTCCGACTGTGCGAAAACACAAACACTATGGGGCTGTTCGTATCATCGAGTAGAAAAAGTTCTTTGGCTTTTGTCTTGCCGATATTGATGGAACGCTGCAGTTCTTCCTGCCAACTGCGCTGCGTTAGTTCCTGCATAAAGACCGGCTTAAAGTCGCCATCAGCAGTTTCTAATATTTCCAGCAGCTCCTTATCGTGAATGACAGTCACAATAGATGCGTAAGAAGAAAACTTGTGCCACGGTTCCAGATTCTTCAAGGGTACACTGGCAGCCACATCAATAACCATTAAATTGCAACGAAAACGTTGTATTTTCTGCAGAATTTCTAATTCCAAATTATTTTTAAATATTTTTTTCAATTCATCTGTTATGGGAAAGTCAAAAGGAAATGCAGGCCGCTGGATGTACCAGGGGAAGGTGCGGTTGGCAAAATCATGAGCTAGTTTTTTGCGCATATTAACATCGTGTTGTCGAATGGCCAGTTGCTGGTCTAAAGGCAAAATGTTGCAGCCGGTGTCACGATACGGCAACTGTTCAATATCTTCCTCTGTTGCTAATGTTGTTTCTTGGCGCTGCACTTCAGTGGCTGAGTTATAGTCCTTGAACCCTTGGCTGGCTAAGAGTTCAGTGGCCCATTTGTAATCGAATTTCCTTTCAGGTATGAAATACTCGCTGGCATCGGAATTTTGGGCATCACATTCAATTTGATTTAGTAACTGCGGCCAAAGATTGTCAAGAAATCCGGTGGAAGTCGTTGTATAAGCTTTTTCCATGATAAAGTTTTTAATTCAAATCGTTTTTGTAAAATTTATTTTATATCAGCTTGTCAAAGAGTTTAAGTACAGTGTGGGAGAAATGTATTTTTATTAAAGCATTTAATTGGAATTTATTTGACATGTTGTTTCAGTCAATTTATTAAATAAATGTGGTGTTTGTTATGGGTTAAGTACGAATAAACCTCTTGATTTTAGTGGTTCTTACTGCAAATCATTGATTTTTGTTTTCATTTTATCCCCACAAAAAGAGATGAAGTCCATTTTCACTTGGGTGGTTTAAAAACTCCAGAATACGAGCTACGGAGAATCCCAGATCAGTTCATCAGCAACAGTTACACGCACTTAAGTGTACTGTTATATGCGATATATAGTCTGAAGGTGTCAGTGATCTATATTTCTTGGAAACTGCAAATGGCGCCTCAGTAACATTTAAGGCCATAGAATATCGAATGATGATGGAGAATTTTTTTTATGCCGGCTGTAGGAAACCATTCACACTTGTGGTTTCAACAAGATGGAGGTGATTCAATGGTTCTATTCAAGACCTCTTTGGCGAACGCATTATTTCGCGCAGAAGAGATTTTATTCATCCCAAACTTAATTGATAGTCTTTGTCTGCAATAACTCAGGTTGTATACAAAATCAAGTGCAGTTACTGGCACTGCCCTTGCAAAATGCTACTGAGAGTAAAAAAAATATATAAAAAACCAGGGGTGATCACAATAAATTCGAGGGAAATAAAAGTAAAAAGACGCTTGAGCAGCAGGCGCCATCTCGAATTACAATCTTTAATATTTCCTTCCACATTTTTATCATGATTAGCTACACTTTCTTAAAAGAGCAGCATTTTTATAAAAGCTCTCCAAGAAAAAACAAATCAAAACGTACAACTCATCAGAATTTTGTTTGCTGGGTTCCTGCGTACTTCATTTTAAATTCCAGATTGTCATTGATATTTTCTCCCAAAAAAAAATGCATAGATTTTCCGAAACTCAATCTATAATCAATGAACTGTGCAAAAAGCTAAACTGTTCACAATTGGCTGAGGATTTAGGAAGCGTAAAACATGCCCGCGAAAGGCTGGCCCAGTTGCAGCAGGAAGAGATATTCAAAAGCCTGAATTCAAATACTAAAAATTCAACATTTTCTCATGCCATGACGTTCCCCAAATTATCGAATATTTTGTTGAAAACCAAACAAAGACTGGACGCCATCGAGCCAAGTTTCCTGAGTATTGAGGGCAGCAAAAGCGAAGGAAGTGTTCACACTCCCGAGACCAGGCCAGAAGACTATGAAACGGAATATGCCAGCAGTTCGCAGTGTGACATTTTAGCCGAAGATAATTGGTTGGGATTTTTCCGCGGGTACGAGATAGTAGACGAAAGACAAGAACGTATTCTAAGTGCCAATAAACAGTGCATAGAGTTGTGCCTGAATGATGACAGCAAATCCCTGGAGAATTTCCTGCGTGCCGGCATACGCTGCTTCATGATCGATCTTTTCGTAGGAACAGAGCTGGAGAAGCAGAAAATCATTTTCAAATTACGTGAAAGTGAATTGAAAATATCTAGAGAATATGGATTTCCAATTACTGCAACCCTGTTTGGCCTGTTGAGTCCCAGACTGCAGTATACGGGCGTCATGGATGCTGCAAAACCGACAGCAGTTGAGGCCAAAGGAGATGAAATAACGTTGAGCACTAAAGTGAAATACTCATCGAGATCGAGTGGCAGCAAAATCTACGTTAATGCACGTTTTTTACTACAAGATTGTGAAAAGGATGACTTTATTTTTGTAGGGCCCACTGTGCAATTGCGGGTCGCCGAGGTATTGGAGGAAGAGCTTAAATGTGTGGTCATGGTGCCTGGGGTATTGACATCTCGTTTGCCGGTATTGTTTCCTGCTCGTTGCAATCGGCTGGAAATATCTTTGGAGGAACTGGAGGATATAACTTTTGCACGCGAAGTGGGCATAACCGTTCTCGTATCCCACAAGCCTGGCACGCCGCAATATTTAAAGGGTCTGAAGGAGGCTATGGATTTATTGCAGTGCAATAATTTAAGGCTATTCACACGTTTAGTCTTAAATGATTACGAGGGTGAATCGAACAGTAGTCTCGAGTGGATGGCAGACAGTTATGATGGATTTCTGGTGGACTTTGGCAATCAGCAAGACAACAACTGTTTGCGCCAGAAAAAGAAGTCCAACATTTTAGAATTATCCCCAGCCTGTTTGAATTTCATGACCCGAATTTACGGAATGAAAAAGCCGATAATACTTAATCCGTATCTGATTGCCGAGCGCCAGTTGCTGGTCAAGTCCTGCAACATTCCTCATGTCTTATATTATCCCGATAAATTTATATTCTCGCGGGAGAAATACAAAAACGCCTTCACATTTTATCGCTCACAAAATGCTGCCACCGAAAACATCGCTTTAATGCGCTTCTCTGAGCAGTTACAATGCGATGTATCCGACTCGGCCGAGGACGCCATTGCACGAGCGTGTGTAGCCGCTTCATTTGAGTCCCAATCAAAGGCAATAGTGGTGTGCTCCGCCTGGCCTCTCATGTCCATCCAATTGTCACATTTTCGCCCAAAAGTGCCCATAATTCATGTGTCCTCCTTTAAGTCTCTGGGCGATTATTTATCGCTATACCATCATCTGGTTTTTATGTATTTCCAAACCAAAACTCTAGGAAATCATGCCGATTATGTTACGAATGCTTTTATATTCTGTTTGATATTTTTGAAAAGCAGAAATATTTTGCAAGATGGTGAAAATGTTTTGTTGGTGTACGGCACGGAGAGTGCCACCCAGTTTTGCGACCGCTTTGTGGTATATAAATTCTGTCAGAAATCTTTTGCCAAAAATTTGGAAAAGATTCTGTTCGCTTGAGAGATATTTGCGGAAGTTATTTCAAAATCTTTAAAAAATAAATTGTGAAAATCTTTAGAATTGTATTTCTTTGCTTAAGTACTCTTTCCTCTGTTTTCTAAAGGGTGATCCAATCATAATTCACGTTGTTGATTGTGCGTCCCACCTTGAAGTCACACTTTGGCCCAACTTAATTCGACATTTTTTGCTTCAGTGCTCGACAAATTCATTAACAGAGAGGCACAGGTCTTTAAAATTGTGGAAGCCTTTTACGAAAACGAGCGTCCAAATCAAAACACATTTCGTGTTGTTCGTGTTTTTTTTTTTTTTTTCAGCACAATCGTTAGAATTGTGCTTTTATTTCCTCAAATCGGGATATATAAAATATTTCTTTATAGTCGCCAAAAAGAACCATCAAGCCAACACTTAAACATCTCACGAATATCACTGACGCCAAGTTTAAATAAAAAATTTGAATGGACTAAAGAACTAATGCTTAACAACCATTTCGAGCATCGTTAAATTGTCGAACGGTTGGTTGTACAAACAGAAGTGAATGGTGACCCTCAACGATGAGACACATTTTCACATCAAGAGATTCCTTTTCAAGCAGAATTGACACATTCGGTCAAGTGAGAATGCGCTAGGGAGTGTTGAAAAGCCGATGTATTGACAAGGAGTGAATGTTTGGTGTCGTTTATTGGCTGCTGATGGAATAATTTTTCTGTACTTCTCTACAAACGATGCTGGTCAGCATATTACAGTCAACGCTGACCGGTAAAATCGTTATTAATGACTTTCTCCTTCATCAATTAGACAACCGTGAAGTGTTGGAGCGCAACATGTCTCACAGCTCGTGCACTGATTTATTAAAGGAAACATTTGGTGACCCAATAGTTTGGCATTTAGGTTCCATTAATTATCTTCAAAGATCGTGAGTTTTAACACCGCTGGATTATTTTCTAGGGGGGTATTTAAAGTCGCTATTCTACGCCAATGAGTCCGTAACGAATGATCACTTGGAAAGCAACATTCGACACGTCACTCCCGCTCTATTATCAAATGTGTTAGGAAAAGTAATCGCATATTGGACCTTCAGATTATACTACGTCCGAGCCAGAGGTCACATTTAAATCCTAATTCCAGAAGATTAAACTTTCGCATAAAGCAAATTTCATGTCAATCACCCGTATTATGAATGACGACGTCGACATCACATCGACACGACTGCAAAAATTGTCATTTGTCTAGTCTTTGTCGAAAAAAATTGACTTCTGGTAACATTTTCTATTAATATGACACGACTTAGAGAATACCAAAACGATGTTAATTATAATCAATTATTGTCGACACATATATGACAAGTGACATGGTTTTGTTGTCGTGTTGTTGTGACGTCGACGCCGGCATTCATAATATGGGCGAATATAAAAATTCTGTTTTATTTTATTCCAATTAAAAGTTCTATACCTTTAAAAAAACACCTTTTTTTTAAAAACTGATTACAGTGTTGGTTGGGGACCTCCTTTTGCTACATGTGCTCGCTCCTAATAAAATAAAGAGATGGGGTTCAGTCTTCTAGGGTTAACAATAGTATGTTAATAGCAACTAGGATATAATTTCTTTAAAATAACTTTCCATCTCTTGTAAATAATCTCGCGTTTGAAATCGGAAATATTTTTATTTCACAACCCCTTCTTAATTTGAACACAAAACTCTATTGTGCCTTAAATTGTTCGCTAACCTTCTGGCCAATTATTTAGTGCTGCTGCCGAGGTTTTGCCACTTCAAAAAAGGGAAAACAAAAAGCCTGATTAATCCAACAACCAACTTCATGTGCTCAAAATCTACGTGAGAGTCCATCCAATTTATTGCACTCTCGTGCAAATTCAGTTTAAGACAAAACAATCCGCAACGAAACTCTGCAACACGCATATTTTCATTTTTTTTTTATCTTCTTCTCCCTTTCGCCACGTACGTGTTCAGAGTTATTGCTGCAACAACACCAACATCATCATCGCAGTTGTTTGGTGTCCTTTGTAAGAGTTGCACAAAATGAATTATTCCTGGTCCATTCCATTTGTATTTTACCACTTCACTTAATTTACACTTGAAAAAGATTTACGAAAAATCTACAATAAATAGTTGCGTTTTAAATTTAGATGCATAAAACGTGCCTCAAATGCAATATTCGGGATTATATTTGTGTTTAGTGTTTATGATTTTTGTTGTTTTATTGTTGTTGCTGTTGTTGTAGTTTACTTTTCTACTAACTGCAGGTTATGCTTTTAGTACGACTGTTTTTCCCCATTTGATTTCAACGACAGAAGGTAAAAAAAAAACTACAAAAAAAAGTTCGGTGTGCCGTGTTTTCCCACCGAAATCAATAGTTCGAAGAAACTTGAACTCATAATTATTTAAATAAATATTTGCAGAAATTTTATTTAACTTCCGGCAAAAAAAAATTAAAAAATTAGAGAAAATTATTTATTTGGTAAATAGAAATTATTGAAACAAAAACACGATTCAATAGTCCGACTGCTTCTTCAAACAAAAACGAGGTTAGATTATAAGCTTTTGTTGGCACTATTTATTTAAATAAAAATCTATATATTAAATATATTGAAATTATGGCTTCTCAACGGAAAAGCTATAATTTTAAATATATTTTAAATATGTTTTTATATGACCTCCTTGCAAAAACTCTAAACAATTTTATTGACTTGGGAGAAGCAACTCCAGTTTCTTTTATTTTTATTTTGGAAACTTAAATGCAAATGAGTGAATCTCACAAAAATAATAGCCAAAATATATTTGTAATCGAATAAACTAGAACTTGAAAAAATATCTTAAACGTAGTGTCACATCTAGGAAATATTTTAGGTGACAAGAGCAACCACTATTTTTGCACAAACATTTCTTTTGAATATCTCTCCTGACAAATTGACTATAAGGCCGATAAAAGACTCTAAAGCCTGCGTATTCACTTTTTCATTAAATAAAAAGAAGATCATTTGAAAAATATATTCCATAAATTATTAATAATAAATAAGTAAAAGTGCTATATTCGGTTGTGCCGAATCTTGTATACCCTTCACCAACGTACGTCTGGCGTTACAAATATTTTTAAGTACCAATTTTGTTCTCCCTGAGTTTTAGTTAGCAAAAAAACAACGTCAGTTGCCTTTTCGGTTACCTATATGAATGAAAAAAAAACCAATTTCCCACCCATGCAATTCTTCCAGGTATATAAAAAGGTTTTATTAAAAAAAAACTTGAAATTTTTTAACATTTCGGTAACTTTCATGTACCACAAAATATTGCGCTAGTCCAACCCTGGATTCGAAATTTCGAATTTTTTTAAATATTTGATACCAAATTTGTTCTTCTATATTATAAAATAGTTTTAGTTAGCGAAAAAAGAAAAATAAAACAACGTCAGCTGCCAATTTGATTATGTTTATGTAAAAAAAATTTAATTTCCCAACCCTGGAAGAAAAATTTTTATTTAAGCTTAATTTTTTTTTACCAAAGCGAATCTTCGTGATGTATAAAGCGGTTTTACTTAAGAAAAATTTTAAATTTTTAAATATTTTATTTATTACATGTACTACAAAATACTGAAAGTGCCAAAAAAAACTTAAGTTTCCATCCCTGGAAACTTATAGTTTTTAATATACAAATGAGGCTTCCCAAAGCATGAAATAGTTTCAATTTACAAACAAACAATTGGTTTTTGCTATTAATTTTGCATCGAGAAATAGGTGTACACTTCCCAGCTCTGGGACCGTATTTCGAATTGTTCTGAATTAAAACTCTATTTAAGTTCATTATATTAAGTTTATCATTCCAAGGACGAAATCTCCAGCTCTTGTAGGGTCTTGGGAAAACTGATTTCACCTACAGACAGACGGACAGACAGACAGACGGACAGCGCTTAATCGTCATTGCTAATCATAAGGATCCAGAATATACGTATATATTTTATGCGGTTCCATATTAATATCGAAAAAATTACACACGGAATGACAAACCCTTTCACTTTTTTGTGAAGGCTATAATAAACCAGATATTATTGGTTACAGTTATTTCGTCAAATGTTCGATTGATGTGAAACTCAGTCAGCATTAAAATTAAATTTCCTAAGCCATTCGTGCAAAAGTGTCACTTAATTGATAAACAAGTTTGACCCCTGCCATCAGACTTGGCCCACTTTAACTTTATTTCACTCATAAACAATTTATTGCAAAACTAATAAAACTCGTTTTCTCCCTTTTATTATCTGCTGTATTAATACTAAATAAAAAGAAATCATAATAATAATAAAAATAATAAACAAAATAAGAATAAAAGGCAACCCTAAATGGACAAAACAATTGCCATGGAAACAATTCATCCACTTCTGGCAAACAACTTCAGAATATCTACAACAAGACTTTGAAATGTACGACAACGGGGTCCTCATAAACAAGATTTTGTCTTAATTCAATGAAATGCGAGTAAAAATATTAATAAACATAAAAATACAACTTGAAATTATCCAGCCAAGTTAAAAAGGCAGACACAAGCAGCTGTAACTGGAAGGTTGGAGACACCCTGAGAAAAAAAGAACGTTAATAAAAAATTAATAAAAGCGAATGATTTAAATGGAAATACATCAAAATATAACACACTGGGCTGAGGCAAAACGAAAAGAAAATAAACAAAATAAGAAAGAAAAATAAAAAGAAAGATAAGAAAACGCAAAAACATCCGAAAGGAAGAAGAGAGAAGATAAGACATCTTGGCCGGAAGACACTTAAGTGCGTGTAAAATTACAATTTGATTGGGGAAGTTCGTCAACTGGAGTACAAACAAAAAGCACTCAAGACAATTTTGATAAGATGGAAAAGGCACAGCGGTTCATACAGGGTGGGCCCAAAATAGCTGTATGGGTTTCAATTTCTTGTAACATTTTTACTACAATATTTTTATTTATTTAATTTCAGAAAAAACTTGGGCAACTTTAAAAGAATAAGAACTGTTTGTACGTTCAACAAAAGTTTATACATACAGGGTGGCCCCGAAATAGTTGAATGGGTTTGAATTCTTTATACAATTTTTATTACAATTGTCTTGTTTATTTATAATTTTTTAGGGAAAACGATTTAAACAGGGAACGCATTAGGGCACTCGATATAGAAAGAAATTTATAAATACAGGGTGGCCCAAAATTAGTGAATTGGAATTTTTTATAAACTTTTATTATAATTCTTTAAATTTTTTTGTTTATTTTAGTCAAGAGGAATTGTGGATATTTAAAAGGGTTAACAGCAGGAAGCAGATAAAGGTATTCGATATCTACAGAAATTTATTGATACAGGGTGCTGCAAAATAGCTTAGTTTGAATTCTTTATTTTTTTATTTCATTTTATAATTTTTCTAGAGAAAACTATTTCAAATAGTTAAGAACAGGAAGTGAGTTACGACATTCGATATCGTCAGATATATATAGTTACAGGGTGGCCCAAAATAGCTGAGTTGTAGTTATTTATAAAATTTTATTATAATTCTTTTAAGTTTTTTTAATATAAGCATTTTGTCGAGTATTTCAAAATTATTATATCAGGGAGCAAATAATGGTATTCGATATCGAAAATGATACAGGGTGGCTCAAAATAGCTGAGTTGGAATTCTGTGTAAAATTTTATAGTTCTTTTGATTTTTTTGTTTGTTTAATTCAGTATTTTGTAGAAAATAATTTTGGGTATTTAAAAACGATAAGAGCAGAGGGCAAATAGTGGTATTGGATATCGGCAGAAATTTGTAAATACAGGGTGGTCCGAAATAGCTAAATTGCAATTTTTTATAATTCTTTGGTTTATTTTTGTTTCTTTATTTCGGCATTTTGCAGCGGAAATTGTGGGATTTTAAAAAACGTAGCAGCGAATTACGGCATTTGATATCGAAAGAATACAGGGTGACGCAAATTAGCTGAGCTGAAATTCTTTATAAAGTTTTATTATAATTTGTTTAACAATTTTTTTGTTTATTTCCCTTCAATATTTTGTAGAAAAGACTTGTGGGATTTTAAAAAGAGGGCAAATAATGGTATTCGATATGGACAGACATTTTTATATACAGGGTGCTACAAAATGTTTGACTAGGAATTCTTTATAAAATTGCATTATAATTCTTAAATTTTTTTTTGTTTTTGTTTATTACAGTATTTTGTAGAGAGAAATTGTGTGCATCCAAAAAGGATATGAACGGGGAACGAATTACAGCATTCGATATCGAAAGAAATTTATATATACAGGGTGGCCTAAAATAGCTGAACGAATTTGAATGCTTTATAAACATTTTATTAAAAATTTTTTTGTTTACTTCTGCTTAGTATTTTTTCAAGGAGACTTGAGGGAATTCAAAAAAGATAAGAGCAGAGGGCAAATAGTGGTATTTGATAGCCACAGATATACAGGGTGCTGCAAAATAGCTGAATTGGAATTGGATATAAATTATTATTATAGTTTTTGAAAAATATTTTTGTTTATTCTTTCCTCAATATTTTGTAGAGAAGCCTTGTGAGATTTTGAAAATGATAAGAAAAGGGGTCAAATGACGGTACTCCATATCGTTAGAAACTATACAGGGTGCTGCAAAATAGCCGAATCGGAATTTTTTATAAAATATTATTATAATTTTTTATTTATTTCATTTCAGTATTTTATAGAGAGGACTTGTGGAGACTTAAGATGAATTTAATACGGCACTCGATATCGATCAGAGTTTGAAGAAAAATAGTGTTGCAATTATATAACGATACCAAAACTTTCAGCCTTCTTCTTCAATTCTTGTAATATAAATGAGCTGAGGTAACCCTAAAACCGATCAATTAATCGTTTTTTATTTGAATGTATTTTGTGACATCGTGGGCCAGACTGTCGAACTTTTATTCCACAAGAAATTGTTCTGAAAACTACCAGACCTCATTTAATATCAGGGCTAAAAATCAAACAAATTTTCATTATTAATAAAACGTTTAATTCAAATAATTCATAGAAGTATTTTTGTATTTGTGACATAAATTTTACAAATTTAATTGATGCAAAATTACTTGTAATTTTTAATCCCATTTAAAAGGCATTAATTCTCACTTTAATGTCTGTTAACCCGCATTCATAATTTACATAAATAATTCATTATTTTTAATAACAAAATGTTAACAGCACGCGATAAATTAATTTATTTAAAAACAAACAAACAAACAAAAAACTTATATAAATAAAATTAATAAGACTTGAAAGCGACGTGCAGTGCACACGAATCCACAAGTAGGCAGCATGTTTAAGTGCCCAGAAATGTGTTAACAGGTACATAATGGCTTTAAACACTAGAACGACAACAACAAAAACAACAAAGGCAACATGCAAAAGGCAAAAATTAATTGATATGAATCTATGCACCAAATGTTGTTATTGTTACTGCTGTTCTTTACAACACGTTTATATAACAATTTAAATAAAATCGTTAATCTACACATGCAGATGATAAACACTGGGCTACAGCTGCGATGATATTTTCTGCGATACAAAAAAATATGTCCGCTTCAAGGAGCAGCCCTGTAGCTTCCTTTTGGCTTTGTTTTAGCTGCCATAAATTTCTTTCAAAAGTATCAAACATATTAAAGTCATAAAGAAATAGAAATATTTTTAATTTGGTTATTATTATGTATCAAAGAAATATATTTAAATGTCCAACCCTGGAAGTGTGTTCTTGATTTCATTTAATTTTCAATGCGGTTAAAAATTTGTTTAAATTATTAAAATACTCTTATTTTTTATTTATTTATTACAAACAAAAAAATTATTATAACTTTCCAGCTCTGGAGCTGTTTAGTTGTTATTTTTAAACCCTTATTTTGGTTCAAAAATATCAATTCTGTCTTCTTTAGAAAGAAACAGAGCTTTCTGTTACTTTTATGTAGCAAAGAATATTTAGGTTCCCAACCCTGGAGTGGACTGTTTAATATTAAAAGAAAAATTCCAGCTCTGGAGTTGTTTTTAGCCCTTATTTTTTGTTGCAAATATATCTATTATTTATAAAGAAACTTCATCTTTATAAAACTTTTATTCAGCAAAGAATATTTAGCTTTCCAACCCTGGAATGTAATATTTAAGAATGTAAAATATATATAAATTTTCGAGCTCTAGAGCTGTTTAATTTTTTGCTTTATTTCTTGTTTCAAATATATAAATAAAAGATATAAATTAAACTGGACTTTTTGGTTACTTTTACATGACAAAACATATTCAGTTTTCCAACCCTGCAATGGAACTTTAATGCTGCTTTATTTCTTAATGCCAATTTCAGCTTCCCTGATATATATAATAGGGTTGACTATCAATTAACAAATATTTGCTTTAGCCTTTACTTTTGTATATCAAAATTCAATTTTCCATCCCTGGAGCTGTTTTTTTACTCTTTCCTTTTTTTAAATATCAATTCGGTTTTATTTATAAAGAGACTGAACTCTTTTTTAAGTAGCAAGGAATTTGTAGGTTCCCCGCCCTGGAATGGAATGCTTAATATTCCAGAAAAAATTTAATTCCAGCTCTGGAGCTGTTTAATTTTCAACTTTCTTTTTTGTTTCAAATATATAAATTTTGTTCTATTTATAATGATATTGGACTTTTTGCTTACATTTACGTTAAAAAAACATATTCAGTTTTCCAACCCTGCAATCGAACTTTTATTTTGGTTTATTTATAACACAAATTTAATTTTTCCTAACATATAAATCAGGGTTGAGTAGCAATAAAAAATATTTGTTTCAGCCTTTACTTATATATATCAAAAATTAGTGTTCCAGCTCTGGAGCCATATTTGAAAATTTTTCAAAGTTTTATTAATAACCCATTTGGGACTATTTTCTACAGAAGTCCAAGAATAAATTGTCTAGCTTGTGTGGGGGCTTCGGACAGCGCCCTACACGTTCAGCTAGACAGGCGAACATCGCTTTTACGACTTCTCTGTACATAAGGATCCAGGAAATTATATAATTTATGGGATAGCACTGATCGAAAATTACACTTCTTCTTCTATTCGGAAAGAATATAAAAAGAAAAGTAATATTTTACAGAGTAAAAGGCCTGTTCCTTACGTATCATGAAGCCTTCCTTAAAACGTTCATATCCCTGTTGACAGAAGACTTAATTTATTATATTTTCTTAGATTAAAATATTCTAATTAATTCCAATGAAGTCTGCTTTATCTAAAAGCAACTTCACGTCATTTACCCTGGTGTAGCACTGTGTAAATAATAATAATATTTTATGTTGCCAGTAATAAAAATTTGTGTGTGAAGTTGTTTTATGGCTTCACCATAAAAGAGTTGGCTGGTTGATATGCTTCGCAGGCGCTCGTATCGTATTAATACATTTTTATTATTAAACAAATTTTATTGTTATTTTAATGCGCATTAAAATAAGTCTGCAAATTGAACCCGTCACTTCATTACAAACTACGAGGCCGTATTATGTTGTTGCTGTATAAGTTTGGAATGGTTTTATTACGCTATTAATTAATGAAAACTGTAAGAGTTGGAACAGGAACAGCGACTGATGAAAACGGCAAATCGTTTAAGATCTTGCCGCAAGTGCACGAACAATCCTTTTGTACTAAATTATCTTTTCTAGTGTGTGTGTGTAGTTAATTTAAAAAAAAGAAGTTCTTAAATTATATTAAATGCTGGAATTACATGAGAGATTCCTATTAATTAGAATCCAATTATTACAAACGCTTGTGGGATTATTAAGCAGATTAAATCACTGAACTCCCTTCTGCCACGTGCGCAATTATTGTCGAGTTTGTAACAAAATTTAATTAAAATGCAAATAGACTTTAAAAATAGTTTTCTAAAATCCAAAATTATTTTATGAATCCAGCGCAAACACTTAAATAAAAAGTATCTCGTGATGTTGTTGTGTTGGAGACTCGTTTGAAGTACAACAGTTCTGGTGTTTAGGGTTCGCAGGATTTAAATAATTAACAGTTAATTTGCAGAAACAGTTTATTGCAGAATTATTGTTGCACATTCCATTTGATTTTTTGCAACCGAGGAAAAAATTAAAGACACCAAGTTGCTATTGTTAATGTCATTGTGGATGTGAGCGTGCTTTTATACTTCAAATATATCACAGAGATTTTCTTTTAAATTCTTATATAATTTCCTTATTCGATGACTGAAGAAAAAAGAATTGAGACAGTAAAACAGGCAGCAGTTGTAGTTGCATAAAATATGTGTGACCCCTTCACGTGTGCTTTTGTGCTCAATTTGTTATAAAATAATTTAATAGTTTCTTCTAATTATCGTAATAAGCCAACAACTCTGTTTTGTACAATTTCAAAATGTGCTTTTAAATGAAAATCATTCCAATTACTGGAAGTCAGTAACAGACGACAAGCGTTTGTTTAGTTGTTTTCTTCAGCTTTTTGCTTTTTGTTGTTGCATTTATTTGTGGTGAATTGCAAAAGGAAATAAATTGTTATTTTATAAATTAAATTGTAACAAATTTTGTTTTTGGTCAGAGACCGCCAGCAATAACAGCAACGAATGGCTTCTTTAAGAGTTCATACAAGTCGACGGAAGTTCTTTCAGAATCATATTTAACAGTAATTAAGTGTTTAATTTCTCATAATTAAGTAATTTTTAATTATATTTTTATATAACGAGGCTGAAGCTACTTTTTCATAATATATAAGATATCCTCTGGATATCTACTTGAATTAAATTTAACAAATTTTAACTAAAAATAATTATTATAATTTAAAATTAAAAATTTTTATCAAAAATTATTATTAAAAATTATTATTATAAAAATTTTAGTTGAAAATTATAATTGAAAAATAGTCAATATTATAACTAAATGTTATAATTAAATATTATAATTAAAGATTATAAATAGTTAAAAATTATAAAGAAAAACTATAACTAGAAATTTTAATTAAAAATAATAATTAAAAGTTATAATTAAAAATTATAATTAAGAACTAAAATCAAAAGTTATAAACAAAGATTAAAATTTTAAATTATAATTGAAAATTATAATTAATATTATAATTAAAAATGTTTACTAAATATAATAATTAAAGATGTAAATTAAAATTTTTAATGAAAAATCATAACAAAAAATAGCCAAAACCGAATTATAATTATATATTACACTAATCAAATATATTAATTAAAATTATAATTAATTAAAAATTATAAAAAAAACTAAACTTGATAAAAAAGTAAAGATTTTAACTAAATATGATAATTAAAGATTATAATTAAGGATAATAAGGGAAAATGATTATTAAATATAAATGATAATTAAAAACTGTAATTAAAAACAATAATTAAAAATTATAATTAAAAATTATAACAAAATTATAATTTAATATTATAATTTTAAATCATAATCAATATTTTAATGGAAAAAGCAGTTACTAAATATAATAATTAATAATTTTTAATGAAGAATCATAATTGAAAAATAGCCAAAAAGTAAGAATTATAATTAAATATTTTAATCAAATATATTAATTGAAAATTAAGCAAATATTATTACTGATATAATTAAGTATTATAAATAAAAATTATAATTAAATAAAAATGATAATTAAAAATTGAAAATTATAATTAACATTTATAACTAAAAATTATAATAGAAATTATAATTAAGAACTATAAGCAAAAACAATATGTAAGAATTTTAATTTAAGATTATAATTTTAAATTATAATTAAAAATTATTACTTAAAACTATAACTAAAAACTGTAGCGAAATATAATAATTAAAAATGTTAATTAAAATTTTTAATTTAGAATCATAACTGAAACATAGCAAAAAAACTGTAAATAAAAATTATAATTAAATATTATAATAAAAATTATAATTAAGAACTATAATCAAATATTATAAATAAGAATTGTAATTTAAAGTTATAATTTAAGAATATAATTGAAAATTATTACTAAAAATTGTTGTTAAAAACTGTTACTAAATATTATAATTAAAAACGTTTATTAAAAAATCATAATAGAAAAATAACCAAAAACTAAAAATTATAATTAAAAACTATAATTGAAAATGATAATTCAAAATTATAATTAAAAATTTCTTGAGTCTTCCATCTTCCTATTAACATGCTTGACGCACACACCACTTCAAACAATGCAAATTGATTGTGTAAACGCAAAATTGGCGATTGTTCGTCAAGACAAAGAAAAACGTGTAAACAATAGTTTTTTATCTTTTCTCTAGCAAAATAAAAAACTTTCGAATGCCGGGATATTGTTGATCTTACCCCGTTCCCTTGAAACTTTTATTGCTTTAAAACACACACCTCTCACAACCGCACAAAAATACTGCAACTCTTAAGGTCCGCTGCAGATAAGTTTCACTGTATCTGATGAAAGCGAATATATGTCAGATTCCAAAATCTCATTGAAATACTTCTACAACAATATTTCTCATCTCCCATTGAACTTTAAACACTCCGAATACTTCTCGTTCATTTTGCATCCTTCAAATGGTGCAACTAAAATGCCCGGCCCGAGAGTAGTAGCATGACTTGAAATACTCGTAAATTTGTTGGTAACAGAATTCTGCTGTTGTTATTGCCTGGTTGAGTTATGCAAATGATGTTAATTAGAATTTCATTTTATACTTATTTTCAGACAGACACACTTTCCTATAACAACCACAGAGATTGCAAAACAGTTGAATGTGTTTATTTATGCAGTTTTGCTCCTTTCCAATTTGTAATACTTTCAGACAGATTTTCTTTATTATTTTCTTGATAATTTTAACAGCAGATATGCTGGTAGTCAAGTGCCAAAAGAAGTGCATTAAATGTTTATTGTTTCGATGAATTCTTCTTCTCCTCTTCTTTTTTATTTTTCCCGTGTCCATGTCTTTTTATCATTTCAATTTTATATTACGGAGCTCTGTTGGCGGATTGCCACCACATGTTACCATCGAAATGATAAAAGTTTTTGGCAAAAAACTTCCAAACAAATAAATGAATTTGGGCTTTTGCATAGTATGGGTGTTTCCATTTGAAGATTTTTCATATATGAAACAATGAGCCCGATTTATCTTAATCTGGCAGTTTTATGGAAACACCCATACCGTATTAATTTTCACCACATATTAGAAACTTGTTTCTTCTTATTTTCTCTTTGTGCTTTTTGGCTTTTTGTTTCGGTTATTAACAAAATTAGATTGTTGCATGCCAAACAAAGCGGCGATGGCATTATCATTGTTTAGCTTCCCCCTCTCCTCTTCCCCGCCCCTTCAAGGATGTGATTATACGGCTTAAGTTGTTCTAATTGTGTTTGTTGTTTTTAAGTAGTTATTTATTTCGCCAATAAATAAACATTTTCTTATTTTGGTTGGCACCCAAGAAAAAAACTAGATAAATAAAACGTTGAGAAACCAAAACGAAAATTGGATGGGAGTTGTGAATCTCATATTTTCTAAAGCGATGCCAACATCAATTACAGCCCTAAAACCACTTGTTTTAATAGGCCATGATAAGGCTTAAAATGATAAGGAACTGCTGCAGTTGTGCTGCTTGTACAGGGTGCATCAAAAGGAGCAAAGGAGTTTGAATTCCTTATAAATTCTCTTTTGTAATATGTTTTGTGTTGAAAGCTATTAATCAGGTTTAACTTCAAGTCTGCGAATTGAAAAATTAATTTTTCTGAAGCTCAAATCAGATGATGATAACGGGTGAACCTAAAGTAGGTCCTTTAAAATATTAAAAATGTTTGCAAAGGGAATGATATAAAATCTTTTGTATGGTAGATATTTTCTAGGTAAAAAATTTTATATAAATTTAATTGTTTTAAAAGTAAAGGGTGGCCCATTCCTAGTGCTTTTTGTTAATTGTACCTGCCACTTTAACGTCAAGTCTTTTTCCCAACTCAACTTGATATTTCCTTGTGTGAGTGTTGGGGGAAATTGACGCCAACAGGCAAATAATGATAGAGCTACGAATGAAGCCGTGCGAATAGGGTTAATCTTAACCCTATTAAGACACAGTTTCGCTCGCTCAGACATGAGTGGCTGGTGGATAGTGCTGCCCCAATTTATGGTTAGTCGGGGTATTGGGGAATCAGAAGTTCTTGATATTCTGTGATTGAAAATTCCGTGCGATGTTCGATGGGCTGAACACACTTTTCATAACTCAAGAGAAGCGTTTAAGTGAATCGATTTTTTAACGCCGTGTAAGCAAGCCATAGCTCACTCCCACTGATCTACACCTACTTCCCACCGTAAATGAAATAAAACTTTCATCTATAGGCCGCTGCTGGAAAGTCTATTATGAATTCACTCAAAAGCGTGCGAAGAATCTCATCGGCGACAGTAGGGCGGTCAACTCTATCGATTTACTGGAGCACCAAGGCAACGTGGGGTGTATTTCACTCTTCTACCGATACTAAATCGGAATAGGCTGAGGCAACGTTAAAGAACTTCTGTCCGAAAATCGTTTGTTTTTACAATCTTCACACTCTTCGCACAGGACGCAGCTTTTCATGGTCGAGTTGCCAGTGAACCGCACCACGCGTTATGGAGGAAAAACGTTCTTTGACCGAGCGCTTCGTGTGTGAAATAAACGCCCTCCAAAGGTCTTTCCTACCATTTAAAATATTAGGAGATGTAGATCGAACTTTCACAAACGCTACTCCGTGTTTCCTACATTAACATGGAGGGGTACACATTTAAGCAACTCTTTAAGAGTGTTGAAGTCTAGAAAAATTCAAGAGCCAAAGGATGGGACATTAACGTCTCTCAATCTCAATTATTGCTGAGTCATTGAAAATATGGATCATCGAACAGAGGATGAATGCCGTTTGGCCGATTTATTATTTCCCACAAAATTGTTTTAGATCCTTCTTTCGTAAGAAAATATATCAAATTTATTTTCAATTAATAATTATTTTTACAAACTCTTCCCAAATGCGCCTTAAAGACACACACCCGCGTTGCTTAAATTTATAATATTTTACATCAGTGCGATTAGGGTTAATGATATTGCAAGATTTTCCATTCCTATTAACAATTTAATTTATTTATTTTCTTTACAACAAATAATTGTGTTAACTGTTCACTCAATAACGCACATTTCGATAAAACAAACAAAATTTCAAGTATCTCTCCGCAGTTGGACAATTATTATTTGAATTAATGTAGCAGAGATAAAACATTTAACAATAATAGCAAATAAATTATATGTTTTAGAGTGAGTCTTTAAATAATTTTTCCGCAGAAGAAGTTTTTGAACAGTTTAGAAATGAACGAAGAAATGGCAAAAGCAAAAGCGTGTAGCAGCAGAGTTGGAAAGTTGGTGTTTAAGTACGCGCGGCTTTTGAAAAATGCTGAAACATTTTTAAAGTTTTCAATGCGTTGGCAGTTTTGAAAACTCTGTGTTTGTCGGAAAACAGGCGATAGTGTCAGTTAATTTAAGAAAGAAATGATTTTATGTGGTATGTTGAATTTGTAATTCTCGTTTGGTTTGTGAAAGCTTGTGCATGAGTCAAATGAGTTTTTTTTAATTGGCTTGAAATCACTAATAATTTGGTGAATTAGCCAATGACATATCGACGTCTTTAGCTCGTCCTGAATTGTAGGCTTGTAAAAATCTAGTTTTTCCATCTCTGACCTTCAAGTGGCAGCAAAGTATTTCTAATTGTTTTTCAAAATAACATTTTCATTTTTAATGCACGCATTCGTATATATTTAACTTTTATTATTACAGTATTTGCTACTGTATACGAGGGTGGAACAATAAATATTTAGAATTTAATTAGAAAAAGGTTCAATTGTTGTTTAAAACACCCACCAAGTCTAGCATTCAAATACTTCTAAGCCTCTATTCGATTTATTTAGTTCGAAATATATATTAAATATTTTAACTATAAAATTTTTACGATCTGAAATTAAATCATAGTCAGTCAGCCCAACAAGCAGATACTTTATAATGGTATTTTCTTTTCTAAAGAACACGTAACATTTTTTTACTTCTTTTATAAAAAGGAGCACTTTAGAGGAGCTTTAAAACAGAAATTATTTTTCGTCAGTGATGTTGGATTAACCTGTAAATATAATAAAGAATTCGTATTTAAATAACAGAACGGTGCCATTTTGTATTAAAAAGTGCAAAAAATTTTGCATTATTTTCTAGAAAAGAAATCAATATAAGTGATCGTTCACACTCTTTCGAGAGCCTTGGGTCTCACTCGTGCTAGTTAACTTCTACACCTCCGATGACTGTACAGTATTACGTTTCATTCGAGAAACTTCCCGGGACTAACAGTCACTTCTTATGTGAAGCCATAAGACGTGTACAGTCCGACATAGTAACGGATGACATTCGGTTGGAGAACATCGTCGCAGTGCTCCAATACTTTTGTAAATGCATTTGTAAAGTATTTCAAATGAAATGTCAAATTTAGCAACAACCCTCGCATGTGACATGCAGAAGTAAAATAAACATAAACACTATAATTAATTAAGCTCAAGTTTTTCATAATGTTGAGTCAAGTGACTGTTGTTTTCTCATGTTTTTCGCTTGTATATTTTATTATTATTGTTATTGTTTTTAATTTTCTTGTTGTTTAAGTGCAACTTCAACTTTTGCAACTATTTGCGTAGCTTTTTTCTTCTCCTCCTTCTTCTATTTAGATGTGCTTGCTGCTGTGGTTGCATGTAAATTTACATGAAACTACACGCATTGAAGAGGGTTTTGTTTTTTTTTTTTGGGGAAGGAATAAACGTTCACATCTTCGCTATTCGCTTCACAGATATTTTCTGCTAATAATTTCAAACCGTAATTCATTCATTTGAACTTGAATGAAACATTCGCTTCACAGTTTTAAATTTGCATAAAATTAAGTTGGAAAAAAGCAGCAACAGCTAAAACAACATTTGAGTTCCTGTAACAACCAAAGTTGGACTTGTATTTTATTTGTTATTTTAGTATAATAAAGCAAGGAAAGGAAAATACGCGTTGGGAGCAGGACTGCTGGTGGGAATTGTAAAACTGAATTATTAATATCGAGATTCATGGCGATGAAAACAAATTTATGTATTAAAATAAATTTTAAGTAATTTTATTGTAGAGCGATGATAGATAAAACTAAACACCAGCTGCAGTAAGAAATCACTGCATTACATTCAGCGTTGCCAGACTTTTCATTTCAAAAAGCACTAAAACTAAAGTGCGTTATTTTTTTCAAATAGCACTGACATGAAAATAATTAATTTATAAAAGAATTTTTTATACCTAGACAAAAACTATAGATTTTAATTTTTTATAAAGCAAAAGATGTAGGAATATATAAAAGCGTTGCCAGCTTTTTAATATCAAAAAGCACTGAAACTGAAGCGCGTAATTTTTCCAAAAAAGTCTTGAGTTGGAAATATTTAATTTAATAAAAGAACATTTTATAGCTGAACAAAAACTATAGATTTTAATTTTTTATAAAGCAAAAGATGTTGGAATATATAAAAGCGTTGCCAGCTGTTTAATGTAAAAAAGCACTGAAACTAAAGAGTGTAATTTCCCCAAATACACACTGAGTTAAAAATATTTAATTTTATTAATTTTGAAGAAAATGTTATGCCTAAACAAAAATTATAGATAATATTTTTTTATGCAGCGAAAGATATTGAAAAACATAAAAGCGTTGCAAGCTTTTATATTTCAAAAAGCACTGAAACTAAAGCGCGTAATATTTACACAAAAGCACTAAGTTGGAAATATTTAATTTGATAAAAGAGAATTTTTAACCTGAACAAAAACTATAGATCTCAATATTTTACAAAGCAAATGATGTTGGCGAACATAAAGGCGTTACCAGCTTTTTTTGATATCAAAAAGCACTGAAACTAGTATTTAATTCTATGAAAGAAAACTTGAAACCTGAACAAAAACTATAGATTTAAGAATTTTACAAAGTAAATGATGTTGAAGAATAGAAAAGAGTTGTCAGCTTTTCCATTTGAAAAAGCACTGAAATTAAAACGCGCAATTTTTTCAAACAAGCACTCAGTTGAATATATTTAATTTGATAAAAGAAAATTTTATCAAAAGCAAAAGATATTGGAGAACAGAAAAGCGTTACCACCTTTTTAATATCAAGAAGCCTTGAGTTGAAAATATTTTACTTGATAAAAGAAAATGTTATACCTTAATAAAAACTATAGATTTGAATTTTCTATAAAGCAAAAGATGTTGAAGAACAGTAGGAAGAAATTAAAATTAATTGAACTAGAGAAGAAAAGAAATATATAATTATCCATGACATAGAAGACTTCGGAAACCACCATGTTCCCTTCATCATTGTTAGTGTGCATTTACTTAAATTAATACCGCTTTTACACTGGCTTAAAGGTGCAGTACAAATGCAGACTTGGATCATTGTCTTTCCGCGCAGAGTTGCACTTGGCCGCCTGTTTCTTATGAATTAAAATTTCAGAAGAGAATTGAATCAACTTTGGCCAAAGTAAACTTTTTCTGTGAAAACGATACTTTCAATTATTCAATTCGATGCGACAACAGGGGACAATATCGCATTCGATATAAATCGAAATTTAAGTAGAATTTATGCAAAAATTTCCTTCTATATCGTACCCCCTACAAGTTTACTATTTTAACAAAAATTTTAATTTTTAATTTGGGTCGTATAGTGCCATTGTCGAGACCCAAAAAAGCGCATTAACTGGTGCTTATAAATTTCTCAAGTCGATTAATTCAAAAAAAGCACTAAACTAGTTGCAAAAATTACTAACTTGGCAACGCTGATTATATTAAATTAGAATAAAGAAAGAGAGAGAGGAAGAGATTAATATACCCAAATTTAAAGTTTAGCTAATAACAAACTAAATCTCTAACGAATTTCAGCAGCTTCAAACACATCAAATTAAGTTATTAACGTGAAATCATTGAAAGTAATTCAAGAAAATCTGTTCTGCTCAATTACGGTGTGCAAAAGCTGATTACAAATAACTGATAAACATTCAATTTCTTGTAACCAAAATTCCATGAATACTGAAATTATATTCCAGCAAAATACAGAATAAGTAGGCAATAATTAAGCAGCACTTCGATAACAAATCTCTCGGAATCGAGAGTGTTTTTTAGAAGTATAAAGGTGCGGTCACACTTGGCAAATATTTGCCCCAAAAAGCGGGCCCATTAAACACAAAAGAAATATGTTTAAAATTAAATTGATGTTTCTTAATTAAAAGAGTTTATTTTGGGGAATAGTCATTTCTTAAACTTTCACGAATTCTTTTTAGTCTGCACTATAATCCTTTTTAGCTAAAATGTCATACATGAAAAATCCCACGATTGTGCATTAAAGCATTTAAAATCCAAGTGATTAAAACTCTTTAATTTTATTTATGTGCTAATTCTTTTTTAGCGAGTTCCCATGCGCATTTCACTGGGGCTAATGCAGACCATCAGGGAACCTTTACCCAACATTTCTTAAAATAACTAAAGATATTTATTTCAAACTTCCACTTGAATAAGTGAGAAGTCTAAAACAAATATCAAAGTTATAACAAGAACTCACTGATCACTTTTTCTTTTTTATTTTCTTACATTTCTACTCTACAATTGGTTGGCTTTTTTCCGAATCGAATTTTTTAGTAAGATTTTGGGAAAAAAGAATCAGCACATAATTAAAATTAAAGAGTAAAAGAGTTTCATTCATAATAGCCAGTGGCGTAGGATCCAGCGTTATGGGAAACTGTTTAACTCCCTAATAATTGTCTGAGTTAATATTTAAAATTTTTTTTTTAGGGGTAACGTTTTTTTAGATAAATATTTGCTCAAATGAGACCGTATCTTGACACTTTAAGTCAGTAATAATTTTATTATTTCTCAGCCATTTTATCAGCTGTTTGGTTTGGCAGTTCAACATGAATAGACCAATTAACGCCTTAACAACACTTCCAAATTTTGCTCCGAATTTTCTTAAAGGATAGGGGTCTCATATTTTTAATGATAATCTTCAAGTGTATGTTGAGACAGCGTTTCCTTCTGAAAAATTTAATGCTTGGTGGGCTTTAAGGGTTGGAGGAGTTATTGGCTCGTATTTCTTTAAAGACCGCGCTGGTCACATGGCTACAGTCAATACTGGTGACTAGAAAGCCAAGACTACTGACATTTTCGTTCATCATTTTAAGAACTATGAAGTGCTGAAGCTGTGCTTTAAACAACACGTTGCAACATGTCGGAAAACTCGTGCTGCAAGTCATTTATTGTAGAAAACTTTTGGCTTCCGTATAGTTTCAGGTATAGGGCCGTTTATTACCTGAAACGATTGACTACTTGAAGGACAACATTCGGGGTTTCATTTATTAGGGGTTTCCACGGTATCATTTTAAAATAGAAAAAGAGTGAGTAATAGAGTGAGAGAGATAGACTGATTTTTGCACCCAAACATAAAGCTTTACAGATGAATTTTGTCCGGCTATAAAAGTTGTTCGCTAAGAAAGGTTTCACTAAATTATGATTTCAGATAAAAATGGAGTTGATAGTTTTTAAAAATACTTTCATTTGTGTTTGCTTTGGTAGCATCTAATTTCAAGTGCATTATTAAATTATATATATGACAGGATGTTTACCCCAGCCCTATTTTTTCTTCCTATTATCTTATGACTTTACGACTACCGTGTGAATACCCCCACTACTTGTCAGCTTCACTATTTCACCACATCAGATTTGTAGTTCACACCAACTTCAATTTGTGCACTCAATTATACGACTACAACACCAAGAAACCGTATCATTATTTCAAAAAAATAAAATTACTTCTTTAATCTATTCTGCTGGCCATCAATCCACCTTCACGAAGGCTTTAAAACTCATTTGGTCACTTTAACTGGAACGCATTGAATGCTCTGAAAAAGCAACAATAAAAGACTGTTTTTCTATTTTTTATTTTTTCTATCCTTCCACACACAACTTTTGCTGTGGAGTAAATCAATCTGCGTCAAAAGTGTTTGTATGACGTTTTCTCTACATACGACTTAACATGTGAATGGATGAGTATAATTTTCAGATTTTTCTTGTTCTTGCAGCTCGACTTTTTATATACGAAAAGACTTTTAAATATGTCAACTTTTATATAGAATTGACTTCAAACAAAAGGAAGGCATTATTAGGCACACATAGACGACCATCAAGTCGTGCATGTATATGTGGTAGAGTGTGTTGATTCTAGTGTGCCTTTGCCATGTGCGGCGGTGTGTGTTAACTTTAAGTCTTATTATATATCGAGTGGATGATGTTGGTAAAATGTTGAAGCGGATATAGTCAAACATGAGGATTTGATGGCAAGACAATTACTAAACATAAAAGAAATTAATAGTGTGGTGACTGTTAATGCACAAGTGTGTGTATTAATATGTACACAAATACATATCAATTTCACTTTGTCTCGAAGGTACAGTGGAAACTCTGCTTGTTGGAAAATTTTTTTTTAAACTTACCATCGATCTATTAAAATAAAATGCTAAAAAACTGGATTGTACTAAACGAACACTCTCATGCAACATGAAAAATACATACGGAAAGGGGTTGACCCTCAAGGCCATTCCTATAACTGCCCGCTAAACTTAACCGCAAACCTATCGGAACCTGGTTTTTGTGCTGTTCTATGATTTTGAGCTCTTTAAGCTAAAACTCTATTATTTTAAGCTACAAATCAAATAAACGGAGAAAGGCGATTATTATAAAAGAACCGAAATCACTTTATGATCAGATATATAATTTCGGAGTTCTTCGAATAAATCACTTCTTTCGAATTTTTTATTCGCAATATCTCACACACCGATCTTAACCCGGCTTGCGGTGATCAACGTAGTTTTTCAAGGTTGAGAACTGATTAATTTGTCGAGTCGGTTTGTGAAGCCACTATAGAGTTATTCTAAATCGACCACTTTGAAAAATCCTTTTTGTCTAAGTTTTCTTTTTTTGTATCTTGAAATCTCGGTTCGAATTCACAGGATTTCTGAGCTCAGGAATGCATTTCTGAATGCTACACTTAGTTTAATTCGGATCGGCTGTTCACAAAATATATGGGCAAAGCACTCACTTACACACTTACACAATACGTACAACACATACGCATACACACGCACAAACACACACATCAACACAAAAACACAGAATTCATAATAAGTCAGAATTCATAATAATAAGGGAAGTTTACTAGGATGCCAAGGCGTGGAGATCGATTTTTTTTTCAAAACGCGGTAAATTCAATAACTTCCCGATTTACCTTTTAAAATATTTAAACTGGCAACGTTGACATACAAATAAATTGTTACAACAGCTGTTTAGATTTCAGAAAAAATAATTCTGCCTTAATGGCGGCAATTATGGGCAGCGTCATTTGTAGTCGTGTAGTTATGAAGCCTGTAGTCGCTTATGCTCTTGTCGTTTCATAGTTTCCTATACAAGAGTCCTTCATTAAGCGCTTGATATCTTTAAATAATTTGGATTTTGAGATATCATCGAAATATTGTACTTCCTTAAAAGACTGATCGTTGCCACAATTTGTGAAAAGTAGCAGCGTTCAAATGTCTGCCACGACTAAAAAACTTAACCAAAAATATCACACGATATCGCTAAACAATTAACTTCACTTCTATGTGAAATTTATATGCCTTCAAATCGCTCGTGCAGGATATCCTTTGAAGGATTCAAGTGTCTCAACAAAGCAAACTGTGACAACCAACGAAAACGTTCATTCAAAATCGATAAAAATACATATTTTGTTAACATCATTGGTCTCTAAAAGGTTTCACTGTATAAAAATATAATAACACACAGTAGACTATTTATTCGGCTATATAAAATAAATACGAGGGCTGTGCACATTGTCTATAACATTCCACACTCCAACAATAACACATTTCGCTCGCTGATCTATAAAAGTTGCTCACGTATCCTTTTTACAAAATCAAAAACACCTCCTGGACCAGCGTATGTTCTTACACTCGTGCCCGCTTAATGAGTTCATCAAAAGATGGAAACACAATAGATGGACCAATCAACTTATGACAGCCTGCCCACGCACTCAAAATGTCTTCGTGGTATTTTTCTTAAAACTAAAAGCATGAAATTGACTAAAAACATTAAATAAAAGGATTTTGTTGGTAAAAATCGTAAACGAAAGGAAAAAGAATATTGTAAACGGGTGCATACAATAACAACAAAGCGAACAAGAATGAGAGGAGTTGGCCGGAGTAAATAAAAAGCAGGCAGGCAGGCGAATTTCATACAATAACGTCAATCTAATTGATGAGTTTAATTGCTCTCGAATTTGTTAAGGACTTTTGATGAATGACTACTGCTAAGACATGAAATATCCCCACGCACACACACAGACGAGTCATGTATTATTCAGACAAACACGCACACACACACACAACCATACACATACATAGAAAAAAGGCATGTTTATGAAAAGCACTTAACTATTGTGTTTGTGTTTGTATTAAAAAGACATTCTCTTACGAGTGGCGTTTGTGAATCAGACACGTTTGTTAACGGGGGCACAGTAGAGTAGAGGACAGATAAAATTGTTTTCAATATATTGCAGAAACTTGTGCTCAGAACACAATTATGACGAATTGCGGCCAATACGATAAATTGTTTGATGAAACTTCGTTCTGTTCATTCGCAATACGAAACGAAATGACGACGAAAATTAAATAACGTTTCCAATTTATGGAGGCATTTATTGTTTTGGGTGACAGTGTGACCATTTGAAAAAAAATATTGGGGGAATAGTTAACCCTACAGATTATCCCTGTAACTTTCCGATAATTTTATCCGAAAAACTGCCGCGTTGTGGTTTGTTGTTGCTTCTGAGCTCTTCCAGCTAAACCACTCGTTTTTTGAATTTTCAAAATTCCAGTAATTTTTTAATAAATCAGCTGATTACTACCTGACAAGAGGCAGTTATTCGACCCCTTTAAAAGAACCGAAAACACTATCAGATTAACAATTTCCGATTTTTTTATAAAATAAATTATTTTAGATTTTTTTCCTGCACGATATTTCAGAATGGATTGATCGTTATTGAATCGGATTTTTTTTAATTTGTTTTTGTCTTTGTTTGGGACTAGCACTTAAGGAATGACCCATACCTATGCAGGGCATTGTGCCAGAAGTAAAAAGGAGGGAATAGTGTTAAGAGCTCAGATGAAGATAATTTGGAAGACACAAAATTCGACTGCAGCCATTTTTACTTGTTACTTCGTTGATGAATTTTTGCTACAAAAAACCCGACGAAGGAAGGCACTACATAACGGTTTTAATAGCTGTCGGTATTGCTCAGCCACCCGTGCTATGCCTTCGTCATTCAGAAAAGTCTACAACAATTAACACAGTCACGCACTAACGGAGATCACATAAAATCCGCCTTCATATTCATGAGCGAGTGCAGAGTTGAATTCGGGATTTAAGGCATCGTAGTCTTGTACTCACTCTTCTGTCCAATCAGCTGTTTGTGGAATCGAGCAGCTGCTAAAAATGTATCGCAAGAAAGTCGCTTTTATTACGGTTTTCTCAAAATCTACCAGTCCAAATCGATTGTGATTTACTGGAATCCTAAGTTTAGTAAAATTTTTTTGAATGCTTCCAGTTTGATGTGTACAGGGTGTTTTTATAGAGGTATAAAAATTTGGAAAAGCAAAAAAACATTAACAAAATTTTTTAAATTGTTATGAGATTTACTTTGATCGCAAGATAATCTTTGGGAAATGTATTTTTAATATGACTACTGGCATATGGCCGTCAAGACAGGCTCGGATGTAGTCTAATCTGGAGCTATAATTTTCTATAAATTGTTCCACGATATGAGATCACATATCGGCAATAAAGCAGCACATGTTGTCCTCCATGTGGTCAATCTCTTTGGCGTAGACTTCTCACAGAAATAGTGTAGCGGCTTTGAGTGGCACGTTTTAAGAGGCCAATTCGAGGGCCTGAACTGTAAAACCATCCGGTTACCAAACGTTTCCTTTAATAAATCAAATGCGGCAAGAACTGTGTGCCCTGTTGCGCCATTTTGTTGAGACCACAACACCTGCACTTCATGGTTGTTAAAACGATGAACGTTAGAAGTCAGTAATCATGCCAATGATATTGGTCAGCGCTGACCGGAACATTCTCACCAGCATTGTTTTTAAAGAAGTGCGGGCCGATGACTTCTTCACCAGCTTAACTTACACTTGAGGATTATTATCACTCCAAGTACACCCGTTTTTAGTGACGAAGTCCTTGAAATATTGATCGTGTCTAATTCTTTCTGAATATCATATATCGCTCTGTCATTACAGGTTACCTACTTTTCGGTGATGTTCCTTAGCCGCCAAGATTAACTGACTCCATTTTGTCGGATTTCACTACGGACAAATTATTCCTTTACAGTTTCACTGCAAGTGTCGGTGTCTCAACAAGGATTAATTGAGGATTTATTATTGTCACTCCAAATACGCCCGTTTAGTTGGGTGACGTATTCCAGGATACATTAATCATGCGTAGTTCTTTCTGAACATGAGATTGCACTTTGCGAAGGACAGTCTTTCCAGGTTACCCCCGGCGCGATGAATTTCATTAGCCGCCAAGATTGATTGATTAAGCATCTTTCGAGACTACATTTTCATGAACTAAAAACTGAAACCGCCACAGCCTCCAAAGAGATCGTCCTTCAGTTATGCAAAAGTTTTGACAAGAGCTTTGGAAACTGGTCATTGCTGTCACTTTTTTCATACATAATTTTTTGTTAATAAAAAAAAGTAAATATTTATATGGAACATCGAATATATATAATCCAAAAGATATATTAAACTTTTGAATTTAATAAAAAATTGCAGGGAAATAAAATCGAATGACAGCTTTTGGGCCACCTGCTGTTTGCAACGAATTAATTTCCTCGAATACTCTCCCACCGTAGGCTTTTTAATGCCATCAAATTAATACAAATCCTTGACGCTACTAACACACATATGAAACCTTCGGCATGTTGTGTATGTCTTACGGCATATCGTTGTAAAGAGAAGCCAGTTTGTATGGGAGTTTGTGTGAGAGTTGGTAGTAAAAAATAAATGAGATTTTATGTGTTCAAGTGTGTACATCGAATAAAATAAATCTGAATGTTTAGGGAGAAATTTCTTTAAATTTTCCGACTCTCAAATGATGTACTTATTTCTTTAAAGTCTTCTTTTGAAACTTTTTTCTTTCATATTTCGCGGGTAATTGACAAACAGCTTGAAATAAAGCAGAACGAATTTTAAAAAGAAATTTTCAAGTAACTGATAACTTTGAAAGCACATTTAAATTGAATATTATGGCAGACATTTGGGGCATCTTTTTTATTTATATTTTTAATTCTTTGATAATTGCATGTGGAATAGAAAAGCTAAATAATTTTGGTAAAGTAGCTTAAGTTGTTGTTAAGTTTGGCTGAAGTGTTTCAAAGTAATAAAAAATGTTTTCATGATATTAAAAAGATTTTAAAATAGATTTTAAGCAAAAAGTTTAGCCATCTTAAGAGTATTCCAAACCTGATGAAATTTGAATTCTCTATAACCTTTTTTCTAATGACTTTTTCCTGAGCTGAAAATTATTTAGCAAGCCCGCTAATTTAAATATTATTTTTATATTGAAAATTTGTTTAATGCCGTTCTCTTTTCTGAAAAACATGCAACATTTGTTCTCTTTTTTTTTTTCTAAAAGGTGGCAGTTTGGAAGAGTTTCAAAACAGAAATTATTTTTCGTGAGGTTTGATGGATTAATTTCTAATCAATTCCTTATTTTACCATTTTTTGTTAAAAAGTGTAAAAAATGTTGCATTATTTTTTAGAAAAGAAATCGACGTAAAATTCACATTAAAAGAGGACGAAGGGCTGGTCCTAAAGGAAGTAATTTATGCCACAAGTGCTGTTAACAGGAGGTCCCGAAATCTTCTATCTTGTCCTGGTACCAGTCAAAATCCCTGCCTAATCATGGAAAAAGGCGAGAGAATATGTTGATGCCTTTTGATCCCAGTGAACTTTAATTTAATAGGCATCTGATATCCTCCGGAATTTATAATGAAAGAAAGTTTTATTAGTAACATCTTGAATTATGGCTGGATCACCCAGCCATAAAGATCTTGTCAAAAACGAGCGTTTGATTCAGTTCGGTATAGCTCTAATTTCATTATATATTTGTGAGAGTGTGTGTGTGTGCGTGTGAGGGAGTATTTGTGTGTGTATGTGTGAGTTTGAGTGTGTGTGCTTGTTTTGTGTGAATGTTAATGTGGTTGTATGTCTGTTTGTGTGTAATATGTGACACTCATGTAACTTTTAAGTGGCTGAACTTAATTAAATAGTTCTTGAACCGATTCGAACCGGTAAATTTCAAAATACCTAAAAAAACTTAGAAAAAACCACTTTTCAAAGTGATTTTATTAAAATAACTTTTAAATGATTTCAGGGAACGATTTCAAAATCCAATCAGGCTTTAACATTTGAAATCCACATAAATCAGTGTGAACCGGTTCGAAATCTGTTGATCCATTTGTAAGATACCGTAAATGAGAGAATTCGAAAAAAGAAACATTTTTAAAGCTGATCCTTTCGTAAAATATCGTCAATGAAAGAACACGAAAAAAGGTAAGAGAACCGGTTCAAAATCGGTTGATCCCTTCATAAAATATAGTGGATAAAAGAAGTCGAAAAAATTAAATATATTCTAAATTCCGAAATGTATATATAATCTGTCAGCATTTTCGGTTGTTTTATGGAACTGCTTATCACAACATCTGAATGGGTTGATTTGAATATTAAAATTATCGAATTTTAGTTTGAACAGCTCAAAAGTCTTGCGGTTAATAGTAGCAGGACGTTGCAGGGATGTCTTTTAGGGTCTAAAATTTTTAAGAATATATTATTTTTATTCCAAATTTACTTTAAGAAATTTTAAATAAACAAACCGGTTAAAATATCTTTTAGGATCCACCGTTTTTAAAAATATTTTTTTCTTTTTCATTCAAAATATATTTTAAGAAATATGTAAAAATTTAAATAAACCGATTAAAATTATATGCAGGGATGTGCTTTAGGATCAAACGTTTTTTTAATATTTTTTTTTTTCAAAATATAGTCGAACAAATTTGGTACAGTAGTTGTATAAAACTTTAGCATAAAAATTTTTTGCCCAACACAGTGGGTCCTACCAGGACAAATGTCCAGCCTGTACAATTTAAATTCTAATAGAAACTCTAAAGCTTCACAAGGCTCCTTTCGTGAACAAAATATTTCCTAAAGAAGTATACCCATCAGTAGCGCGTGTGTCAAATATGACAAAACATACATCGAAGTAACAATTCAGTTCTTGTTTGTTACGTTGTCAGTAGAGTTGCAATCGTCGTCGCTACTCCTGCTCTTCACATTTCCAAATTGATACAATTTTGTTTTCTGAATTGGAAACTTCAAACAACACATTCACTCACAATTCGAAAATTGTGAATGCCTTTCGGCCATAATAATTGCGGTGCCTGCAAATATTGAAGAGATATTTTCAAACTTTTGCAGTAACATTCCACCAGATATTATTTGCATTCACTTTTTTTCTCCGCTGATATTTGCCGGCTTAACTATTTATTAACGCTCGCTGGAGAGCAGCTCATGCATAAATTTTTAATACATAAATTTGTTATGATTAATTGTTGAGCATCAAATTTAAATAGTGAATATCACACTTCCACTAAAACTCTATACAACCATTAATTATTTGATTAATTACGCCATACACTGCAAGAAAAATATGACAGACAAAAAGTTCAAGTCCTGGACAACATAATAATTCACAACAATTCCTTGCAAACAAAGTTTACACGATTATTATGGTTGGGCCATTTCTGTTCCATATTTTTTTTTGTATTTATTTTCTATATTTTTTTTTCAGTGTCTGCATAATTGTTTGGCTCGTTCTATTACTGTTGGTCGTACTTTATGCATAATTTCGATATCTATGAAATACGTGAGCATTAGTCAGTTGCCCCTAAACAAAGTAATATTGTTGTTGAACATGTTACACCCGTCCGTCGTTACACGGCGTTTTTGCTAACGCTCTTGACAAAATATCTCCAAACTTATTTCATTCTTTCGGCATAATTCTGTTGCTTCACATAAACTTCCTGACCCTTAAATTGATTTTGTAAAAATTATCTTTTTAGTGCCGTTTAACGTGCCACTGGTGCTCGTACAATTCTCTTTTCAAACAGAATCGTTTGTATTGTGTTGTTAATATGAATTCTATAATACAATTCTACCTGTTTTGTAATTATTCCGGTGCAGAGTCATAACCAAACATGGCAACGTTCGTCTGAATGATTTTGAATGAAACTTCAAGTGTTTCTGTGCAATTACAAATACGAGTGGCACGACTACACATCTGCAGCTGTTAATAGTCGTGTTAACTTTATACGTGAATTTGTGTGAATTTGTGTGGTTTCAATGGGAAATGTTCCCATTTTAATGTTGAGCTTTTTGGCAAAATGTAATTTAAACTTTTTAGGTTAGATTTTTATGCTCAAAATTTTTGTTATTATGAAGTTTTTTTTGGGGGGAAAGTTAAACTGAGAACTCTTTGTGTCAGCTTGTGACATCGCATTTGTGTTGTTAATGTTTAGAAAGTTACACTTTGCCAGGCAATTTCCCAGCACGAAATGTATGCGTTTAACAAACTTGACTTGCAGTGGCACACAATGCCCTGGAGTGTTCTCGGCTTTAGCTGGGGTCAGCCTGAACAGCACGAATTTATGAACGTTTCTTTTGGCTCTCTGGGCATTGTAGCCGCCCTCTTTCGGTTAACAAAGGCCTGCAATCTTAAGAAACTTATTCTCAGTTATCACGTTCTTTGAAGTTGTAGGCAATAGGGAAATAAATTTTGTGCTGGTGGAACTTTTCTGCAGAGACGGCCATTTCGTCATAGACAAATTTATTCGAAAAAAAAAGATTTCGAAAACTTAATAGTTATTCTCTTAAAATTTAATCCTACAAGTCTGAATAAAAATTAGTGCATTCATTTTCAAAAATATATCTTTTTAAGAAATAATTTTTAACTGAGAGATTCCACAAATTATTCAGCTCTTCACATTCAAAAACTACAGGGATCATTGCAAACCGGCAGAGTTTCTCTGTGGAAAAAAATAGCCCGCGAATTCCCGGGAACTACTTTTTACAAAACCCGGTAAATTTTCAAATAGAATTTGCGGGAGATTCATCAAAATAATAAACAAAAATATTTCAAACGAGGAAGTTAAATCCGTTCAACGAAAAGACTCAAGCGAAAGTAAAATATATTATGCAAGAAAATTTTGAATGGACATCAATTCGGTTCATGTGTAAAACGAAGGATATATTCCTTCTTTGAATGAATTACAACATTGCAGTGAAGGCTCTTGAAGACTTATTTTATCGGAAAGATCTATACAAAGAATTGGATAATGAAAGTAGCAAATTTGTTAGTTTCTGATATAAATGAAAGGCGAGATACTAGAATCTATTTCTTATTGAAAACGTTCAAGGACTCTGATAATTATAAATCTAAGAATCAGAAGGATTTTATTAAAATTATAAAATATAAATCGAGTTGTTTCTTGTACGCTGACAGATCAACACTTTTTTCAGCTGCTGGTTTAATTTTTAAAATCAACTTCTCAAGTTTAAGATATTAAAAATCATAATTCATATTCGCAAGATGTTGCGCTAAAAACTACTTAAGAAGTTAATATATAAAATTTAAGAAAATACGAATATATTTTTAACTTCGATATATGAAGTAACAGGTAACAGGAAAATCGATTTACGACAGTATTTTGGATTTAACAGAGATAAGAAATAGAATAATTAATGCACTCTTAAATACTAACCTTCTTATTCATAGAAATTATAAGAGACTTATAAGAGTGTTATAGAGCAAATTTTATATGAAATTTTGCCTTATTACGCTGTTATTACTCTCTCATAGTTTTTATTAATAAGAGGCTAAAAGTTTTTGAACCTCTTTAATTAATTCTATTTTCCCAAAGTCTTACTAAAAAATTCAAAGTGTTCAGTTGAGGGGTTTGAGCTAGTTCCCATGCGCATTGCACTGGGGCTAATGCAGATCATTAGAGAACCTTTACCCAACATTTTGTAGAATAACAAAGATATTATTTCAAGCTTCCCCTCTAATAAGTGAAAAGCTTTAGTTCTCGATTCTCGGCTATTGGAAAAGTCGAGGATATTATATTCCCTAGAAACGGGTGAACATGGAAGGAATAGAACGAGTTATATCCCGGGAAGTTTTCGTTCCTGATTTTCGGGAATCAGAAAAGTCAGAGATATTATGAACCCTAGAAACGGGTGAAAATCGAGGACATATAGAACGTTTAATGAATTCTTAAGCACTAAAATTTTTTGTCTTACAAGAAAATATAATTTTCCGAGAAGTTTTAGTTCCCGATTCTCGAGAATCGGAAATGTCGTGGATATTAGAAACCCTAGAAACGGGAGAAAATCGAAAAAATTTAATTTTTAATAAATTCTTATATACTAAAATTTTTTTGTCTTACAAGACAATTTTTAATTCCCCATGCTCGGGAATCGGAGAAGTCAGGGATATTAGGAACCCTAGAAACGGGTGAAAAAATTGAAGAAATAAAATGTTGAATTAACTTTTAAATACTAAAATTTTTGTCTCAAAAAAAAATTTAAATTCCCGAAAAGTTTTAGTTCCCGATTCTCAGGAATCGCAAAAGTCGGGGATATTATGAACCCTAAAGTCGGGTGAAAATCGAAGAAATATAATGTTTAATGAATTGTTAAGAACTAAATTTTTTTGTTTTACAAGAAAATATAATATCCCGGGAAGGTTTAGTTCGGGATTCTGGGGAATCTGAAAAGTCAAAGATATTAGAAACCCTAGAAACTGGTGAAAATCGAGACAAGTTATTTCATTCAAATTTCGCAATTATATATCTAATATCTGATCAATTAATGTTTTTTATTACTTTATAGGACTCGAGATCAATCGCCGAAGAAATCTGTTGATTAATTCAAAAGTTATAGTAGTTTCAATTAATTGAATAGTCTTTTATTAAGCTTTTATTAGACTCTTATAACAAAACTCTATGCTGCGATAGCTTTAGCTGGAAGTTGCAGAGGTGGACGTAGAATAAACAGTTTTCAATATATTTTCAATTGTCCTGAAATTCGCTGCTGCTACTGGCTATTAAACTCTATCTAAATGATTCAAAATTTCACAGAAGTCTTGTCTTGGTAGCGGCTGCGGAAAGTCAAATAGTCAAGGAGCCATCAAACAGCCCCCGCTGCTTATAGTTTTCACAGGTTTTCGATGTGTTAGTCCTGCCATATACTTTTTAAGTCCAACCTTTATTTATTTTAATTTATTTATATATTTTATTAAACGGTTTAGTTCCTTGAAATATTTCCATATAAATTAACAACAACTCATACATCCGAATGTTTCAAATGTAATTTTAATAGTTTGACACAACAATTATGCAAACACATTCAGATATTTACGGACACATGCAGAATGCACTCACACACTCAAACACACACACGAACACACATACACATGCACAATTGTGTGCACATAAGTTTCGTATACGAATGAAATAGTTGTTGCAACAATTATTTGTGTTGTTTCGAGTTCTTAAATGGAGTTTTTGAAAACTGAAACTCCGGTAGAGTTGCTTTTATGTTATTTTGCATTAAACGTAAATATTTAAATGTCGTATTTAGTACACCCGAGTCCTGGAAATATTTGGTTAAATATTATTTTAAGTTTTAAAAGATGTTTTCTTTGCCCTTAAATAATTCTGTAGAATGAAGTTGTTTGTAGATGACAAGATTTAAGATGTTGTGAAAAGTTTGGGAAATTATGTTACAGACGAGTTACTTCAGACGTAAAATTAGATGCGTTTTTTTAAAGACTTAAAGAAAAAAGTTCTCCATTTTATTGATATTCTTTTCAGAAAAGAGAAGGATTTCCCAACACTCCTCTGCCTTTTTACTGTCAATGAATGTTTTTTGTATTTCGAAAGAAAATTAATTAAATTCCAGAATTTTTTGAAATTCTGAAAAATAAAAATATCAACATGTTTTCTCTTTTTTACTATTTTTCATACTTTTTTAGATTTCAAAAATTAATAAAACTTAATTTTGGAAAAAATTCAACACGGAGTTATCTTGAGTGCATTTCAAATATCTCAACAGATTTTGTGAATTTTCAAAACTGTGATAGGTTATTCAGGAAAAATTTGTTTTTCTACCTCTTTAATCCTCACAGTGGGATTCCTGCGCCGCATGAAGGATTCTTTGGGGCATCGCAATTACCCTAATGGCCGCTATCCAAACCCAACCCAAGAACTCGCTTTCGACTCCACACTCACTCATGAATATGACATCGAATTTTTCTGATCTGCACTAGTGACGGGTGGTACTAATTGTTATCGGGTAAATGGGGTAAAAAGTGGTATCAAATGCTTCGGAAATTGCGATAGACTCCAAATTTCAAAAGCATACAAGTAATACCCAAAACTAATTCTACATGTGTTTGGTACTATTTTCATATACGTACTTTTAGAGGGCAAAAAATCGCACCAAGCTAATTTGGTACTTTTTTGCACTCTATACAACCTCTAAGCCATAGTGCACTGTTGTGCTTTTTGGCGCTATTTATTCTCGTGACAAATATCATGAACAAATTATAGTACTTTTTGAAAATGTTTGCCAATAAATGAGTAAAATCGTATCGAAGGAGGTAAAAAGACCCAAAAAGCTGAAAAAAGGGTGAAAATGGTAGCTTAGGTCTCGGAAACTACGATAGATATACCCCAAATTTCAAAAGCATAAAAATAGTAGTCAAAAATATTTATACAGGTAGTTGGTACTATTTTTATATACGCACTATTAAAAGGAAAATGTTGGTAAAAAGCGAATTTGGTATATTTTTTGCACTCCAAACAACTTCTAAGCCATGGTGCATAAGAGTAATCATATGCCATAGTGCGCCATAAATCGTAACATAACACATAATGGTACTTTTTTTAAGATTCAGCGCATTAGGGGATAAAATCGTACCCTTTTCCGTACCTTTTTTTTTTAATTAAGTACCTAACTCTTTATAATCGGTAGCAGTTAGAAGGAGTATTTGGATATTCGATTTCAACCAAAAAAAAACCTGAGTACTCGATTGCGAAGGAGGTAAAAAGTTCCAAAAAACTGAAAAGAGGATAAAATCGGTAGCTGTAAAGCTCGATAACTACAATAGATAGACCCGAAATTTCAAAAGCGTACAACTAATTTTCAGATACAATTAGACGTGTTTGGTACTTTTAGGTTATATATATTTTGGGGGATTAAAAGAGGTAAAATTTATATTTGGTACTATTTTGCACTTTATACATTTTCAAAGCTTTCCATTGTTCTCAGGCAAATGTTGCATATGTTTTGGTACTTTTTCGCAGTTATAAGGGGTAAAATTCAGAGGCTTTCGATATTCCATTGCGGACGGGCTGAAATGGGGAAAAAAGGGTTAGATCGCTAATTTTACAGTTCAGAAACTACGACAGATAAATTGAAAATTTCAAATCAAAACAACTTTGGCACTATTTTTCATATTAGTACTTTTGGGGGTAAAATTACATTTGGTACTTTTTTGTAAGCCATACATATTGCAAACAATACGACATATTAGCAATATATAAGGGTTAAAAATGTACCCTTTTTCGATACTATTCTTGTTAAACTATGTTTACGTAAATGAAAAGGGTACTTTCTGAAAATATACATATTCAAAAGGTACTTTTAAGGAATGATGATTATTTGAAAAAAGTGCTTTAAAGAAATATAAATTTATTTTAAAGATATTTTGTAGAGAAATCTAAGTTGCAATATATTGCTGTCGTGTTGCATTGACGTCGATGTCGTCTTTCATAATATGGGTGAATATTTTTATTGTTGGATTTTTTGAAATATTCTTTTCATATGCAACTTTTTATAAAAGTGTGCATTTAATAAAAATTTTATGAGTAATTTAAATTATTTTTATGACGAATTTTTTTTTCTTCCAACTTGCTTCTATATCCAGAGATCTGCTGGGAAATTTCATTGTCATTTCGCTTTAAAATCTCATATTAAAGCTTTTAAGCTTTAAAAAAAATTCTTGAAAATAAAGTGCATTTTTATTCGATGTTTATAATAAACGAGATACAATATCTTAACGGGATTTACTTAAAGCCTTCAGTAGTTGTATTTGTTTTCTTTAGTTCGACAAAGTTGTTGCATTTCTTGTTGCCCTTCTCTGTCCAGCTCATATGAAATTTATGTCTAAATCTCGCAACACTTTTGTAAGTCTTTTAAGATTTTCGTTTCTTGTTTTTTTTTTCTTTATTTGAGATTTTATATTCGACTTTTCATGAAACAACAAACTTTAATGGTTCTCTGCTTTTGTGTGGAAATTGTGCCAGTAGATGGACACTTGAATGAGAAAGTCGTATCTGTTTTGGATAAAGTCGATGTGTATAGAAAATTTAAAGGAGTTTTTAAATGGTTTTAGAGACAAAAAATTATAATAAAAAATAGGAAAAATGTATTTTAAGGCTGTCTTTTTATTAACGAATAAAAATTCGTACAACTTCTTTTGATAATAAAAAAAAGTTGTGAGTGAAGAGTTTAAAATGAATGAAATATTTTACAAGAGTTTTTATTCACAATGATAAAATAATTTTTGACAAACTTAAAATTGGTTTTATAAGAAAGAAAATTCTTAAAAATCGAGTAGTTATCGGTTTTACCATCTTGTGAAAAAATCATGTTTTTCTTTCTTCTTAATAGATCCATACATGGGGAGAGCTGTTCACACACAAATTTTGGAGTTTTTTAATATTAAGGGTTCTATCAGTCTGGACTGAGCGTTGACTAAGCAATCAGTCAGTCATTCAATAACGTTGCTCTTTTATATATCGTTACCTAAAATGCGAAATGTTGTTTCATTTTTCTAAATTTTTCAGGAGAAGGCAAAAAACATTTTAGAATAGAAACTTCTTTTTGAATATAGAATTAATCAGTGTGAATACGGTTGGTGTTTTTCGCCTTCAAATTTGACAATTTGTAAGAGATTAAAGAAAAATTTAGATTTTTATCTTTAACCTGTTACAAACTGCCGAATGCGTTGGCGAAAAATGTCAATCGTAATCAGGCTGAATATGTACAAGTCGAGATTAAAATAAAATTGTTTGATTTTAATCTTGACTTGATTTTGTTTCAATATTCCAAGTGTTTTAAATTTGATTTGCTGACAATATGTAGATAGAAAGAGTATGAATTGTCATTCGACATAATCTGATTTAATTTTTCGATGTGATAATAAATTTATATCTGAATGATTCTTAACATACAATTTTTCATCCTGGATGTGGTCCACAAGTCACGAAGTGAAGCAGGAAGCGGTCCCGTGAAGACAAGCACCCCAGAAAAGAAGGAGTGAGTGTTCTGATCAACGCAGCTGGCGATGGCAAAAGTGAAAGCAAGTTTAGCCCTCTTCACAAGCCAAAAATAAGTGAAGAGATCTAAAACAGAGTCCTGTAGGATTAGGAATTTAGAAATCAACTAAAAATATATTTAATTATCCGCAGATTTCCCCTCAGCTAATTCTTCTTATTCGTTAGTTTATCCCGCATAAAACATTTAATTTAATTTCTAGTACGACCCCCTGCCTTTTCACTCAAAATAAAAATAAAAAAAATCAAACGTTTGCAAGCAGTTTTCTGTTGTTAATTTGTTGAAATTCAAGACAATTGAGAATAAGAAGTGCGAATCCTTAAGTAACGATTTTTGCTTTAAATATAACAAAACTTTTGCTTTTGTTTTTGTTTTTGTTTTTCCTTCCATCCTCAACTTTTCTCTTCGGTGGCAAGTTTTGAATTTCACCGCCAGTGAAGAGGATATTAAAACGAGTTGTTCATTTGACTGTTGTTTGATGTGCAACTCAAAAGGAAGAGTTTAGAAAACTTATAATGATTAGAAATTTTTGGAAAAGGGCTTCTCGGAGAACAATGTTTCGGAGATAAACTTTTCATATCGATAATGAAATTTTAAAAGCAGATGTGGGTAGTTTTTCGATCATAATAAATTTATGGAAAGAAAGTGATACTCTTCGATAAAATGCAAAATACTGTGGGTCAGAAAAATATGCACTGAAACCAGACTTCTTATAACTTTTATATCGTTCACAAAATATTCTGGATCCTTATGAACAGAAAAGTCGAATAAGAGAAGAGCTCACAAAATATTCTGGATCCTTATGAACAGAAAATTTGAATAATCGAAGAGCGTTTGTCCGTCTGCCCGTAGAAAGATTCGATCTGCCTCCTAAAGATGTAAAGACCATTTTCTTAGACTGCTGTATTGAAAATGGCCCCAAACAGGTTGTTATTAAAAACCAGGAAAATTAAATATAAGATTTCAGAGCTGGAAAGCTTAAAAATAATTTTTGGTATATAAAAGTAAATGGCTGAAGCTAATTTTTGTGTTTTGCTCCTTAAATCTATTTTCTACTTCAAGAAAAATTATTTTCGCATTAAGAATCCAACAAAACTGAGAATTCCATTCCAGGGTTGGACAATAGAAGCTTTTTTTAGTTCATAAGTAATCAAAAATTTTTTTTATTCAATAAAAATATGCGACGCTTTTGTAAAAATATTATTGCAACTGGATATTATAAGAAATTAAAAAGGACACCCCCAGAGCTGGAAAGCTTGAATAGTTTTTGGTATATAAATGTAAATGGCTGAAGCTAATTTTTGTGTTTCGCTCCTTAAATCTATTTTTTCTTCAAGAAATATTACTTTCCTATTATAAATCCAACAAAACCGAGAATTCTATTCCAGGGTTGGACAATGGAAGCTTTTTTAGTTCATAAGTAACCAGCTTAAACGATTTTTTTTTCAATAAAAATATTTGAAAAATGAAAACGGACAGCTTCAGAGCTGGAAAACCTGAATATTATTTTAAAATAGCAAAACAACAAAAATATATAATATAATAATATATAATATAATAATATTCCATATTTAAGAAAGAAATTTAAATTGGTATTAACACTGTTGTTTTTTTTTAATTATTTAATTTTAATTATGTGCTGGTTCTTTTTTCCCCAAAATCTCACTAAAAAAACTCAAAGTGATCAATTCAGGGGTTTTAGCTAGTTCCCATGCGCATTTCACTGGGGCTAAAGCAGATCATCAGGGAACCTCTACCCAACATTTCTTAGAATAATTAAAGATATTTATTTCAAACTTTCACTTTAATAAGTGAGAGGTCTAAAATAAATATCATAGTCATAACAAGAACTGATCACTGATCACTGATCACTTTTCCTTTTTTATTTTCTTACGCTTTTATTCTGCAATTGGTTGGCTTTTCTCCGACTCTAATTGTAGTTCTAAGAGAAATAGAGAACAACAACAACTAATAATTGTTTTGATATTAAAGAAGACCCCTCAATTGGTCACTTTGAATTATTAGTAAGACTTTGGGAAAAAAGAGAATCAGCATATTATTAAAATAAAAAAATTTTAATAAAAATTATAGTTGTACAAAACGTTGTGGAAAATAAGAGAAACAGAAAATGGCCACAATTTAAATTATGCTCTATTAATAAATTGTATTAAAAATATAACTATTTAATAATAAAAAACAATGATAATTAACTCAAACCCCTTCCGGTACACTCTGTATATATCAATAGGGCTGAGGTACAACTATTTAATAGAATTCTAAAGAGCTTTTAAGGAATTTCAAAAAGTTTTTTTTTATTCCACTCCACATGGCTGGAAGAAGTTATCCATCAACCCTCGTATGATAATCGGCTGAATATATTGAAAGTTTTGTGTGTGAGTGTTCCAATTTGTTGTCTCGTTATAGAAACTTCAGTTTTGCAACATCTCATTTTGCATGAAAATATTGAAAAAAATCGATCACGTTGGTTTTCCTCAAAAGTTAATTGCAAAAATATCAGTTTATTATCGAAGCTGTTATTGTTGTTGTTTCTTTTTTTCTTCCAATTGCGCCTTGAATGATGCACGGTTGCAACACTCTTTGAAACTCAGGGCTGTAACAACAGCGTTAAGCGTTAAAAGTTTTTCATTTCACGAAAACTTTTCAAATATTATTTTGAACAAAAATTGATGTCAAAGTTGAAACTTGGCGTATGTTTTTCAAAATTCTTTTTGTTATTTTTTATTTGATATCAAAAAAAAGAAGAAAAAAGTTTTTAGTTTCCTTTTTTCTTTCTTCTACTTTTACCAAACATCTGTGGGTTGAAATGACAAGAAGAATTTTTATTTTTATTTTTACATCTCACGACGTAAATTTTATACTTTGGAAATGATGTGCATAAGTGTCGGCAGTAAACAGTTACTAACAACAACAACAGCAGCAGCAACAACAACAACAAAATTATGTATAAAAGAATCATAAATCTCCGCAATATTGTGTTTGTATATACGCGGCGCACATGTCGGCATATGCGAGTATTAAATATATTTTACAAACTTCGAAAAGATATTCGCTCGTTGGGCTTAAAAGAGGAGCAACCAACAAGAACTGCGGAATAGTAACGAGATTTTGCAGCATCTGCAGACTTTTTGTTAAACGAAAATTCGCTTGAAAAAACTTTAAACTTTTTTAATGTGATATAAAATTGTTTATTTCAGTTAAGCCTACGGCCTGGTAGAGAAAAAAAAAAGGAAATTGGTTGTGTTGCAAAAAGCCTTATTAAAATGGAGCTGGTGGAAAATGAAGTTTAAAACTCTACGAAAATTTGTTATTAAACAGATATTTCGGGATATGATGAACAACAACACGGCGCTGATATTGAAAATTGTTGCCATTCAATTGTCATCTTAAAAAGTTTCGTGTGTAAAAAGAGACGGGGCTTTTTTAATTCGTCCAGCAAAAGTCTACTTTAAATGCACTCTTCTTTTAAAGTTACAATTCTAAGATAAATTCATTTCTATAGTTTTTCTGTTTCAAGAAGTTTTAAAACTTGGAAGCTCTCAGCAGAGCCAGTTTCAAAACATATTTTAATCAGCGGTGGAAATGAGAAACTTATGGCGTGTTCTTTTCTGTAAAAGATGCAAGATTTCTTACCTTTTTTTCAAAAAAGTGGCTGTTTGAAGAAGCTTTAAAACGAAAACTATTTTTCGCAGGAGATGTAGGATTAATTTGTTATAAATTCTCTATTTTCAAGTGACAAAATGTTGCCTTTCTCTATTAAAAAGTGTAAGAAATGTAGAATTTTTTTCTGGAAAAGAAATCACTGTTAATGTAAATTTTTATTCACAAATGATTGTTAAATTTAGAGGCATTTTTATTATATAAAATTCTTGATATTAAAAAATTATTTTTGAATACAAAGTTGGAGATCCTTTACAAACAAAATTCTCATTCACTTCGTTTAAAATCGTTGATCACTTTGAATTTCTTGGTAAGATTTTTGGAAAAAAGAATTAGCGCATAATTAAAATTAAAGAGTTTAAAAATGGTTTTTTATAGGGCGTATAAACAGTTTTTCGTTATTCCAGGTTTACTTTCAGCCGTTAAACTACCGGGTGAATGAACGTACTTATAATTTGAACCGTAAGTTTATATCGATGAAGTTGCCATTAAGAAACAAATATGAAAGCCATTTAGTTAATGTTATTGCATAGTTTTAGGTGTGGAAAAAATTTTTCTACTTTGTAATTGTGAAGTCATAGTACACTGAAGAGCACCCTAAAGCAGTGATTGATGTTTCGTCTAGTCCAGCCACATAAGGGCCTGCCATTAACTTCTTGCAAAAGCAAATCTTTGATTTACTTCCCACATTCTCTTAAGGAAAAATCTATATAAAATATATCTTCAACCACAACATTATTAATCCCATATAGAAATTACTAAATTGCCACAAACTAATTAAATATCATTATTTAAATGCATATTGAAATTTGTTTTCATAAAGACAAATAAAAATCTCAATCTTGTAACATGAACCCCAATTCAATTGGCGTATATCACAAATTATTACCTCAATATAATAACGAAATGTGTGGGTAAGAAATTGCAAAATAATTGCATATTAATTGCATTTTTATTGACCAACTAACTTATTGCAGCTGTTCCTTTTTGGTATTCAAAAGTAGTCAATATTAACTTCTTTTTTTTTTGCACTCAATTTTAAGGAGCTGCTCATACTTTTACTATTTGAAAATGCTGTTATACTAAAGCGCAGGCTTGCTGCTAACATGTTGCAAGGCTAAAAAAAAAAAAAAAAAAAAGAGTTGATGTATAAGAGAATTGTAGAAATACCACACCCGCATTTGAGCAATCAAAATTAATATCTCTTATAATCAGTTTTTTATTTGAGGATATTTTAAATTAAAAAATGTACACAGAGAAAAATGTTCGGTATATATTTTCATATAACGTCAGTGATAACTATTATTTGGAGTTATTTTCGCACTATTTTTTGTTATATTATTCAAATCCTACACTAAGGGTACGAACTAGAGATAAGCTCGTGAGTAAGGGTGAGCTCACTGCCATGCACGATTATGAAACTTAGATTTTCTCACGCAAGCTCACGATTACCTTTTAGGCTTACGAGCGCAGTAATTCGGAAAATCACGCACACTCACAGTAAAACAGGAAGTTGGCTTGGGTTACAAAATTTTATTTACACCTGCATGTCTGTAGCATTTGGATGGACATATTTACGACAAAAAAGAATTTTTTTTTGTAAAAATAACTATAAAAAATGGTATCAGCAGAAGTGTCATTGTAAACACTCAAACTCAAACCCAAGAAATTAAAAATATTTATTTTAGTTTGCATTAAATTAGATATTTTATAAATTATATTTTTATTTATAAATATTTACTGTGAGCTCTTGTTTAATTTTAACTAATTTAATTGTCACAAATTGTCCTTTCTATTAGTCCTTTTTCTATTTAGTTTATTGTTTTTTTTAAATTATAGGATGTACAAAAAAGACATATAGATATACTGTGAGAGGGAGCGGTTGCCTGAAGTTGTGAACAGAAGACTCCGCACTCATGAATATGGCGGCCAATTTACCGCCTTCGCTGTCTTTCGAAATTTCAATATGATTTATAAGCGAATTTCAGTAGAAAAACGTCATTTATATCCAGTATTACTTTACGGTTGTATTAATTTTATACTGACAACGATTAACACCATCAGATACTAAAAGAGCAGCATACGGCATCCTCCTCCACCGGTTTCTGCTGCAATAAATTTAACCGCGAGCTAAAAAGCAAAAGTAGCAACTAAAAAATCTTTTCTCTTTTAATCTGTCTTCATCTGTCCTCTTTCAGCCATCCCCTTCCTTGTGTAAATGACAATTACAACCTTAAACTCTTCTCACTTAGAGTCCTTTACTTTTTTGCCTACAATATGTAGATACATCGACTTATAAACAAAAAGCTCTAGCAAAAAGCTTATGAATTATGAAGAATTTTAAAGTTTATCCAAAGAAAAATTGTACACCACTGCAGAGTTAAGAACAACCCCATTTTCTGACTATCCTTTCTCACAATCAATTTAACAGGACAATGCAAAATATAGTTGGATTCCAAAACTCCTGTTTATCGGAGACACACCAACTGCATCCGATTCACGCATTTACTATTTGGTACAGTTGTGTATGCAGAAATGGATACTGTTCTTGTAAATTATGTGCTTTGCACTTTGCTAAGAGTGTAGGGGTTTCCACAACCATTTAAAGCATTTTGAAGGTGCCTCAGTTGTGCCAGTTGATTTAAAACTGTTCTTTTACATCTTTCAAGTTTTTATATGTTTCTAAGTACAATAAGTTTTACCCACTGAAATGTTTGGTAGCTTTTTTCAACTTGACTGTTGTGAAGAAAATGAGAGCTTTTCATTGTGATTTAATTGTTCGCGATATAGAGACTTCGTTAGAAATTCAACTATTTTCCATTAAGTAAATAAGTTTTTGTCTTAAGAGAAAGTATATTTTTGTATTACGAAGTAGACAGTTTTTTATTGTTTCTTGAAATGAAAACGTTGTTAGAATACGAATCGAATAAGATTCAATGATGGAACTGAAAAAGCTTTAAGCCATTCTGTTTTAACTTTTAACTGATTTTAATTAATTTCATATTCTTAAAAGGTTTCCTCCAGTCAATAGCGTCTCTTGGAATTTACAGCGAAATCACTAAAAATATTGAAATATGAAATATAACGAGGAATTTTTATAAACAGAAATGTGACACAATTGTGTGGATCGAAAATTATATATAAATTGTATTGTAAACTCAATCGATAGCGAATGCCTTAACATGACCCCTTCTTTCGGTCGAGACAGGAACATGGTTTCTTGGTTTACGCGCTTTTTATTAGCTTCACTTGTACGTTTGTTTGTATCGAATTCGCCCCATATATTGTGCTTCCCAGCGTATACTTAATATTATTAATGATGTTACTCATACGTCACATTTTATTCATATAAGATTGATGCTGAGGTTCATGTTCTTTTCCTCGCAAAAGGTGCAAATATTTTTACACGCTTTTGGAGCTCATGAAACTAAAATAAATATATTTCAAATAAACTAAATATAACATTTTTTGAGAAAATCGAACTAAAATTTTATAAATTTTAAAATAAATTTAACACAAAAATCAATCAAAATACAAGTATTATTATGAGAAAAAACAAAACCGGCGAGAGCTCAATATATCAAAAATAGGGCACAAGTCACTTAAGAATTGTTAGGGATTAAGTTGGTTTTTCAGAATTTGAAATCTTATATTGACAAACTTTTTTAATATAATAAATATCTCAGCTATCCATTTCTATGCGTTGAACACCGGGTCAATATCACTTTCTAAATACTGAAAATTTCCAACTGGTATTAAAAAAATTTTTTTAACAACAATTTGAAAAATTGTGTACCGGAAAGCGCTAATTCTGCGCTCTTCTAAAACAAACGCTTGCAGGGGTATCATGACTTTTGGACTGTTAAAAAGCCGTTATTATGGCAACTAGATTTTTGTTACAAAATCATAGAAATCAAGAACCATCGTGGGCATTATGGCTACGAAGCTTTTGCAGGTGTTTGTCTATAATTTCATAAGTTCTTATTCCAGGAAAATTTCCCTTTATATCGTTCTGCCTTCCAGTGCTGAGATGCTATAATAATTTGCTTTGTACCATAATATATCTAGAATTATATTTTCATTTCGCGTGCCATAATATTATGTGAGAACTATAACTTTAACAATGAAACAGAAACAAGAGCAACTTGCAAAGAAATTTGTTTTGGGAATAATTTTTATTATACTTTGAGTTGAAACATCAATAGCAGGATGTCTCATTTGCCATAATTGAAAACCAGCAGAATTTCCTTTTCAACAATCATGACTTTAATTCATAACTTAATGTTGAGTTTTTGATTCAGCGATGAGCCACTATAGATTTTGTAAAAAGCAGACTAAAAACGCCGCTCTCCCAAGCATTTACTGGGGAGCCAAATATATTGCTGAGAGAAATATCCAATGGAGTTTCGAGGAACCAAAGTTGGTTCAGATTTCAATATCGATGCTATCGGTAGTACTATCGGCTGGGTACTTGCACTTGTATTTTAGCTAAATTTTTATGAGAATATAATTTGTTATTTTTATCTCTCTTCTGAAATATTCAGGACGAAAAAAACCAGTTCCTAAGAAGTTATTGGTTTTACCCCGATATTAACAAATCGAATTCTCATTGTATCTGGACGTTTGGAAGTCCTAGGGAGCTCCTGATTCTTGTCACTATGTTTATACATGTGTATATATATATATATATATATATATATATATATATATAAGTGTGTGTGTGTGTGTGGCTGTGTGTGTGTGTGTGTGTGTGTGAATATGTGATCCTCTTATAGCTTTTGTATAGCAGAACCGAATTAAGCCAAACTGGTTCTGAAGAGCATTCCTGAACTTGATTTTCCCGTGAATTTGAACCGCTTCGGATCAGTCGGTTTCAAGATATCCCGAAAATTTAAAAATAAAGCATTTTTCAAGGCGATTCAACAGCTTCAGCGATCGATTTAAAACTTATAATTTAAAAGCCACGTCGATGACCGTAACGCGGATCAAAATCGGTTAATCCTTTCGTAAGATATCGTGAACGAAAATATTCCGAAAAAGTGATATAATTTTTTAGCTCTGATTTTAAATATCTGCTTTGTAGTAACCGGAAGCAAAAATGTTTCAGCTCAAGGAGCACACAACCCCGGTGAAAACAGCTTTTCGGTTAATATAAGCGGGAAATCGCAGGGATTGCCTTCAAGGTCAACCGATTTCAATGTTTTTTTATTCTATTTTGAGTACAACAAAGCACCGGCGAACAAGATGCAATTGAAATAATTTCATATTAACGGGGAGACTAAATCAAATTGATTTTATTAAATCTATCGAACTTTTTTGGAAGAGATCTAGAAAACAACTCAAACCAACGGTTTTGATATTATTAAGATTCGACGGGAGATGTAATTGAAACATATTCAACTGAGTTTGCCCAACTCTACTATACGCCCACATATCGTCGGCTTAAAGTGCAAAGCTTCTAACTCGCTTGACAGACATTTTTTTATTTAATATTTTCTATTCGTAGCATAAGAGTTTTGCTCAATAAATCAGTTATTTTCTAAATATTTCCTTCAGATTGAAGTACATTTTTAGAAAGTGGACTTGGCCGGTTTACACTGTCAGCCGACAGTAAACTATCGAACACAGAACTGAATTTGCAATTTAACTTTAAAGAGTCTTAATATATTCGCAAACAACTTTCCCACTTTCACTTTCAAAAATTGTTCAAAATATAAATGATTTTACGATGTCGTGGGTAACAAATTGATTTTTCGTCTTGTTTAATTCCATAAAATAAAATTTATCTGCGACGTTCTACCACATGTTGTGCGCACATGACAATGTTTGATGCATTTTATATCGCTTTCTAGGCTTTAAAATCAATTAAAAACGACTAGACTGAATTAAGTAATAAAAAGTGGAATAAAAAGAAATAAAATTTAATGCAGAGAACTTCAATACCTTCCAGAAGACAGTTAACGACATGAACGTAAAATTTTTAAGACCAAATATTCGCTTATTAAAAATGTATTTAATTAAAAATATAAGAATTTTATTGAAAATACCACTCGTAAGACGGCTGTGAGTCAATCAACATCCAGCCTTGTTGGCAATTATTTTTTAAATGCAGTCCAACCACTGATCATTTACTTTCTACACCCCTGCGGTTTGAAATTTTTCTATTTACTGGTTGTGTCTTGAATGGAATTTTTTCCCCTACAAAAAGTTTATTTATATCGCTTTTATAAAAGCTAATTTTTTATATAGAATAAGTATCGCAAAACAGATTTATAATTAAACATTTCACTCAAACCGGATATTAGGAAAAAAAAATCATCAATAAAATTCCAACCACCCCATAATAATATGAAACATCATTTTTTTAAATATGTAAATTCCAGCTTCTGCCACATAATTTTTTTTTCCATAATTAAATATTCAATCAATCGCTATACAACACCCTGTCCCCCTCTTTAAATTTCCATACGATTTATAATTATTTCTATTTCTTTTGGACTGAACAAGTTCATGACCGTAAAAAAGGAAAAATTATGAAAACAAATTTTAATTTCAAATTAAATTTGCAAAAAATTTCCAACATTTTTTTTTTATTCCTTTGAAGGCAAAGGACCCATTCTACTCCTCAGACTGGACAACAGGACTGGAGAAAAAAAAAAGGAGATGTTGTTGTGCATTAAATTTGCAAGCAAAAGATAGAAAATGCATATCGAGTCATGCCCCATCCTGGGATGCAGATAATTTCTTTATTTTCTTGGTTGAATTCATACAATTTTATTACCAAAGGAAATCACCAAACAGAAACAAAATATCGATGTATAAATTGTAAATATACACACACACACACACACACACATACACATTTACAAAATAATGAGAATATTGCGAGTTGCAGGAAAAACTAGACACTCTTAAATATTGAAATTTAGTTCGAACTGGTTGTCCAAATATGCTACAGCAGCAGGAAATAATTTTGTTGAAGAGATACTTTGAAAGCAGATCGGCACCACCAAATCAATAACCATGAGTTGTTGTTTGTAGTAGAATTCTCCTCAAACGCCAGTGTAGCCGCTTTCTTATATTTAATACTCTTGAATAGTATTATTCCAATAAAATATTTTTAAAGTCCACTGCACATGACAAGAAATCATTTCATTAGTTTGCAGATACAGTTTGTTGTTTCTTTTTGCGCAATAAAACAATATATTTTCAAGTTTGCAATTATTGAATTTATTTATATTAAACTGGCAACACTGCATCTACTCATTGTCGCTCACCAAAATAGAAATCAATTTAATTTGACTACAACAACAAAAATAGCATGGACAAAAACCAGTAGCCGCACATGTATTCTATTTTTGACAAGTTGTAGTCTGTAGCCTGCTGTCGTTATTGTGTTTAATGCTTAAGTTACACTGTATGAACGTGCTATATGTTGCTGAATAGTTGAAATTGATATTGACTCGTCCTTGAGGTGTGGGTTTATTTACTTGGTCTATTATAATTAAATTTAATATGACAATAAATAGTTCGATACAAAATATTTACAAATAAAAATCTATTCCCGAAGAAGCCTCACACAGGCGTGGCGATATATTGAAATATAATAAATTTCTTGTTACATAAAATAATACCAGCCGTTCATTCCGATTGTTCCAATTGAAATGACCGCCTTCGTGTAGGGTATCAAATGTAAACAAATTTAGAATTTTATTTGAAAAAAATTTTATATAAATTTCCTTCGATTGCTGTTGGGGGCGACTGAGAAACGTTTATGTTTCTCTTTTATTTTTTCCTCAGCATCCGCTGCTTGTTGTTGTGATTGTTGTTAAGTGTATTCCGTAAGATGGCATTTCGAATCGTAACTTGTGCACTTTTCCTTGCCTAATACAAATGCAAACACACCGACACACACGCACACACATACACATATACACATAAATATCGCACACCATTTGCCGTAGTTGTGTTACTTCCCCCTCTCCTTGGAAGCAGAGTTTGCAGTGCATTTTGTGTTGTAGAGCCATTTCCTTTGATTTGTTTTACTTTTGCTTCTCGATTCTCAGTTGCAACATGCCAAAAACTTTTAAAAGATATTATTTTAAATTGCAACATGCCGTCGTAGTCATTTGTATGTTGTTCCAAGGAAATTTTTGCTCAAATAGAAAAAAAATTCCAGCATTTTATTTATGTATTTTCTTCAATAAATTTAAGATTTTAGTTTCTCTCTTTTTTTTTGCGTGCCTCTGGTTGTAAATTTATCACACATTAAATCAAATAAAAGTGTTACTTTTTTCAGCAAATTGGCCTGATATGGGTGGTGCTTATATTTTTATTTAATTTTTTTATTTTGCAAAGAAAATTCAAAACTTAATGCAAACTGAAGTAAATATATTTTTTATGCTTGAGACTGAATTGATAAATTTGTAAGTCGGCAAATTTTAGTTGACGTTTTTTTTTCATGTTAAACGTTTCAATCTTTCCAATAGGAAGAATTCGTTATCATAAATTGTAAAAAGTACAGAGAGAGTTAAAAGAGTTTTAGTTAAAATTGTCAAAGGCCGGCTGGAGTCGCTTTTTTGAAGCTTTTAAATTAAAAATAATAATAGGAAATTCCATGAAAATATATAATTATCTTGCGTTTGGTCATTTTAAATTTTCAGTCCAATATTTTAGAAAACACATGGTTACAACAACAATATTATAGAAAGCTGTAACAACATAATTCTGAGTAACACTGTAAAGATTTTTACCGATTCTTATGAGTTTTTTTAAAAAGGGGCAGTGCCACTCCCTTTAAAAGTCAACATCGTTTTCACACTAGCCCTACTTAAGTTTGTTTAATTTGGAAAGCACATTAATATCTACTATAAAAGCACAATCAATAATACCTATAGAAAGTGATAAATTCGGCAAAAAATCCTAACTATCCAACCCTGGAATTATATTTTTAATTTTTATTTTTATTTTGAACAACAATTCAATTCTTCCTGAAGTATAAAAAAAGCGTTATAAGCGAGACCAGCCTGAAAAGGCTAATTTTGTATACCAAATATTTAGCTAAAATTTTCCAGCTCTGGAACAGTATTTGAAACTTGGTGAAATTTTGGTGAATTACAATAGAAATCTATTTTGAACTGCTTCCAATTGTCCATCATCTTCTTGATCTCTTTTGATTTTTAATACAAATAAATTAATTTTTAGTCCATAAAATAAGTTTGATTGGCAAACAAAAATTAGGTTCAATCTTCCAGCTCCGTAGCACTCCTTTGGGCTTTCTTGATCTCTACTACTAATAAATTTCCTTCAAAAGTATCAAACATATTTAATTTATAAAGAAAAATAAACAATTTGTTATGGTTGATTAGTTTTGCGTACCAAGGAAAAAAAATCGGTCGTCCAGCCCTGAAAACGAATATGCTATTTTACTTGAACTAAAACACTAATTAAAATTTCTTTTTAAAATATTTTCATTTAAACTTCAATTTATTTCTAGTATATAAAATATGTTTATTTAAAATAATCATTTTATTTAATAACAAATCAGTAAAAGTTTATTTTCCAGCTCTGGAACTAATTTATAGCTTCTTTGATTTTTAGTAACAGTAAATTAACATATCAAATATGTTTAATTAATAACACAGAAGAAAGAATTTGTTCAGCTGGTTAACTTTATGTACTAAAAAATACCAACTGTCCAGCCCTGGAATCATATTTTTTATTTTGTTTGAATTTCAATGTAATTTAAAATTAATTTTAAAATTTATGTTCAAAATTAAATAATTTATGTAGCTATTTTGATATTCCCAACACACAACTGAAACTTTCCAGCTCTGGGCCTGTCTTTGTGGCTTTTCTAATTTCTTTTTTCAATAAATTTCTCTCTAAAGTATCATGTATGTTGAATTTACAAAGAAAATGAATAAAACATTCATTTTTGCGTACATACAATTAAAGAATATATATAATTTTACATCCCTGATATAGAGTTTTCGAGATTTGTTTGATTTTTAACTCTATTTTCTTTTTAATATGTTGAGTTTCTTCTTATAAAACAATAATTTTATTTAGTGACTTAAATATTTTAAAAAAAACTTTACGTTTCCCAGCTCTGATGTTATCTTTTTGGCCTTTTTGGAATCTAGTTTCCATTAATTTCTTTTAAACGCATTAAATATGTTTAATTTATAAGGAGAACGAAACCAATTTGTTAAGTTTGTTACTTTTATGTACCAAAAATATGTCAATTGTCCAACCCTGGAAAGGAATTTTCGATTTTATTTGATTTTTAATAACAATTTAAAATTTCTAAAAGTGTAAAATAGATTTAATAAGCAAGAAAAACACAATCTGATTTAAACTATTTAATTTTATATCGTAAAATTTGTTTGAAAGTTTTATTTGAGTTTTCCAGCTCTGAAACCGTATTTTGATTTTTGTTTATTTTCGCTGCCAATTTATTTAGCACAGTTTCAAGGCGTTAGTCCAAGAATGGACTCTGTTTTGAGGCCGATTGTATGCAGAGACAGACGGACAGTTTGAATTAAAAAAAAACTGACATCGACTTTCCGGTGTGCTTTGGAATATTCTTCATGTCCTTCAGATTTATAAGCTCATTTCGAACAATCGAATTGAGGATTTTTAGTTTCGAAAAAATATGAAAAGTTAAAAATCACAATTCCCAAAAATTAAAATTTAATGTTTTAAACTATTTAATTGTAAAAAAAGTGCAAGACGAGCACCATAATTAATCACAGTGTGTCAGATTATGATTGCCCGAACCATAACTTCCATATGCGCTGCATCATTTTGAACTGTTTCGAATAAAAAAGTCTAACTGCTCCACCCTGATGTTTTAGCAGAAAACACACCTTTGAAATATTTATTTTGCCTGAATTTATTCTTGGCTTTTTGCTGCTATTCCATTTTCAGTTTACACACAATTAATAAACATAAAAAAAATAAATTTTTTAGTTTCAAAAATAGTTCACTTAAAAACAACTTTGATGGAGGTGGCGTAGAAACAAAAAAAAACATGTACACATTTTAACGTTTATAAACGCAGACATCTCGAAAAACAGCCAACATGCAAAAAAAGAAACACAAAAAAATTTCTAACAAAAAGTTCTACTTCCAGTACCAACACATATGAAAAAGTTAATGTGGCAATTGTTGTCTGCGAGTGACAAGTCAACAGCATAAAAACTGCAGGAAAAACGAAAGATGAAAATCGATTGTAAAAGTTCAGTCAGGACAACAAATGAGGACAACGGCAAACAACAATAAAAACAGTCGCACATACACTTTCAAGCTGGCGTTGGCTTTGCGACAACAGTATCACATAATAAAATATTTTCAATTTCTTTTGGACTTTTCATTATTGTATTTCGTTAACAATTGAGTGGAGTAAAGAAAACTTTTCCCTGCTGTTTTTTATTTTATTGTACTCTTTGCTGTTGCTGGCAAAATACTACAACCAATTGGCTGTGAGCAACGGAAAGATTGTTGTAGATTTGAAAACAGAATTGCAGCTTTTGGCCGATAAGTTTTCTACAAAATAAATACTGGAAGGCATTGCAAAGTCTGTGATAAACTTTAGTGCTGATAGTAGCGTACCCAGTTGTCATATTATTAGGACTATTAATTCAGTGGCAACATTTTAATGGATGTTGCTGCTGTAAGAGCTTCCTTCATTAATATATTCAAAACTGCCTTATTTATTGGGGGTTAAGCAGGTCTAAATGCAAGTACAGTGGAACCTGTACTAAAGCATACAATTTGTAGGCCCATGGTTTCCATTAGTTTTCTCCTGCAAACTGTTTTACTACGATATTTATTAACACGAAAATGTAGTTTAAAATTTCAAATTTTCATAAAAAATTTTGTACAACACACTGTACAAGTCTGGATTATTTTTAGCTTCCCGCTAAGAAACTTCGAAATTTAAAAATGTTGGTTTTGCGCCACTTAAAAAAAAAAGTCGAGTTCTTAACAGATGTCCACGTCTTGAGGTTCTAGAATCCATCCCGGATTAATTCTGAGAGCCCATCACTTTTTCTGTATAAAAGTGTGTGTGTGTGTGTGGGTTAGTGTGAGAAAATATGTGTGTGTGTGTGTGTGTGTGTGGGTTAGTGTGAGAATATTTGTGTGTAGTATGTGACTCGCTTGTAACTTTTGAGTTGTTTAACCGTTAAAAAATTCGTTCTTAGATCTCTACTTCTTGAAAATCCAAAAAAAGCTTCCTTGACTAATTCTGAGAGCCCGCCAATATGCCTGTATGTATGATTCTACGTGTGTGTGTGAGTAGGAGAACCAATTTATAATTATTGAACGATTTAATCTAGTTGTCCTAATTTTAAAATTCCTGGAAAATTGAACCGATTCGAACCGGTAAATTTCAAGAAATCCCAAAACTAACTGAAATAAAAACCTCTTTTTACCAGTTTTTTTAAATAATTTTCAAACTTCTCTACCGATCGGTACCAGAAACTAATCAGCTCTCAAGATTAAACCACATCGATCACGCCCAACCGGTTAAAAGTCGCTTAATGCGTTCTCAAGATCTTATTAAGAAATAATTTAAAATTTGTGGTGTTTTTAAAAACCTGCGAAATTATATATCTAACCAGTTAATACTCCGGAATATTTTGAGGTAACCGAAAACTACTTCAAGCGCCGCTAATCACGGGAGAGTGTCTAGAGTTTTTCAAAAGTTAAAACGGTTTGAAAATTATTATAAAATTCGTATACCCAAAGAGCTCAAAAGCATAGAGCGGCATAACAAATTATGTTGTGATCGATTTTTGATTCAAATCAGCGGAAAGTTATAGGGATGGCCTTTAGGGTGAACCGTTTCCCATATATTTTCTATTTAAAAAAATGTTTTTTCTTTATTGATCCACATCAAATATTCCAGCTATTCGTAGATTTCACTATTCAATCAAATAATGGAAACGCTTCACGCGAGTTAATCGGACAAAGATTAATTGATTGGGTACTCTATTCTATATCAAACTACTTTAGAAACCCTGCATTAAATCCCGTTTTTAACGAATTCTTTCCACCACGATTCTATGATATTTTTCACAAGGATTTTTAAGAAATTGGACTTGAAATTATAAAGAAATAAAAGCACGTACTAACATGATAAATATTTTTTGATATATTTGAAAAATATTTTAGCCAATTTTGATAAGAGGATGCGACCATCGTGTTTAAAATTCAGGGAAAATAAGTTTAAAAAATATTATATTGTAAAAAGTTGATTGTATAAAATCTTTGACTATAAATTTCCTGTCCAAATTAGAAGGGAAGTTGCAGGGAGGGCTCGTGGGGACACCCGTTTTCTATATATATTTTTTCAATACAGCAAATAGCTTTTGAACTGGCACTACTTTCATAAGCAACAAAGTGACAGACAAGTGATAATAAATAAAAAGGCACATGAGTACTGATGATGAAAGTGTAGCGGCTTTTGAAAACAGCTGTTCCGCTATGATGATTAAATTCAAAAGTTAAAACCGATATTGACTTCCCCTTATCCTTTCAGATATTTAATATTTTGTTATAGTTCGCGATATATCTTTGTCGTCTTGAGCCTTAATTGCGATCTCTCTCTACGTTACAACGTACACTGCCAACCAAATTGTACACAAATGGCCCCGGCCGTCAAAGATGAAAAATGTTCTTAAATATCACAAAAAACAGAGAGAAAATCTTGTTGTTATTTTAATTTGTGTACAAGAGTTAACCAGTTTTTTCTTTCGCTCATTTCTTTTAACGAAAAATTTAGCAAACGTAAGACGAAAGATATTGCAAGAGATTCCTCTTGCCACAGCGGATACTTTCAAACACACTCACTCAAACACACACACATACACACACAAATACTCTACAATAACATTGTATTTCTATACTTGAAAAGTTGCAGAATGCCCAAGGCTGTCAGAGTTTGTAAAGAATTAATTTCTTTATGAGAGAAAGGAAAAGGATATTTTGGAAGTACTCGTTTATTTAGTTGTTGTAAAATATTCGGAACAATTGAAGCTTTTTTGAATGCAACAAAATTAATAAAACATAATGATTATTGATGTTGGCAAGAGATTTAAAAGTTAATGCCTGCAAACAGTCAATTAAAAGAATCGTAAAACTCAAGGGTAGACGTTAACACTAGAAGCGCCACTGGGGCAACATTTTTATTAATTTCTATCAAACTCTTAACCCAAGGAAAAGATATATTAAATAATAATAAACTATTGCAACATGAAAAGTATTTAGAATTTTAATATGAGTGAATAATGAATTACTAGTGAATTATTTGCTCATCTTTGATAAGCATAAGTGGCTCAAAAATACTCTACTATATTATTTATTGCCCAACGATTTTCCCTCTACTGGCTCTTCTAGTGTGATTTATTCTTATGCACAAATATTTCATATCTTTCTTGTGTTGTTGGTATATCTTTGATTGTTTGGCAAATGAATGGGACCAGAATGACCCAGCATTTATTTTAGACATGTTGGAGTTTTAATCATCAATTCTGCGAATTATATAATTCAACAGATTTTGAGTTTATCAAACTCAAAAAATTAATAGAATGGAAAAAAATTCGAGAGGGGATTAGAAATGCTAAGAATTTAAGTCTACTAACGGGACCAAAATGGCACGATGGCGCTTCCACGGTTAACGTCCCCTATATCTCCTTCAGAAACATCTAAAAAATAATTTTTGCGCAACATTCTTTTTTGTAAATCTTTTTAAAGGCAACACTGTTTTATGGCAACAATGTTATTGGCAACACTGTCTTTAGCAACACTGTTTTTGTAACACTGGTTTTAACAGCTTTCCCACGGTGGTACGATGGGCGACTGGATGAGATCCTCACCGTGTTGCAGCGCAGACCGGAGGAGAGGGTTACAAAAAACAAGAAACGAGCTATTTACGAAAATAATTTTATTTGCGTATCCAGGGAAATTTAGTTATCTTTTCATGACACTTCTAGAGCTAAGCAGCTGTTGGCTGGAGTAGCGAACACAAGACTACGATGTCATGGATCCCGAACTTGACTCCGCACTCAGTCATGAATAGGTAACGAATTTCCTGGCCCGCATTAATGCAAGATTGTACTTAATTGTCTCAATGACGAAGGCATAGCGCTGGTCGCTGAACAGCATAGACAGTGACTAACGCCGCCAGGTACCAAAAGAGCAGAATACAGAAGCCTATTTCGTCGCTATGTTTAGCAAAAAGTTCACCGGCAAAGAAAAAGTGGATACAATAAATTTGTTAGCTTCTTGTCTGTCCTCTAAATATTCCCCCCCACCTTTCTAAGTCTGTGACAAGTCTCTGCACATTTCAGAGACATCGCCAAGTAAATAAAAGTGCTCTTCTTCATATGAAGTATTACCTCTTTATTCATAACAATTATGAGAGGCTTATAAGAGTGTAATAGAGCAAACTTAATATGAAATTTTGTTTTATTACGCTGTTATTAGACTCTCTTAATTTTAATGAATAAGGGGGTTAGATTTCGTGTATCTTCGTGACCCGTCACTTGACTTGCTTATGCACTTCTCACTTCTCAATGCAAGAGGCAGAATGAGATTATAAAAACTTCAAGTACGAGTATTTAAATCCAACTTCAGCAGTCCTGGAATGCAACTCTGTTGCTTAACAATTTACTAAATATTTTTCAATACATTCCTGCCGCTCGATATAAAACTCCTTTTAAACTCTGTGGACTTGCTACTGACATTTTGAAATCACCAAAGAATAAATGACCGCTTTTGAAAACAATCTAAAACACACACGCCAGTACCTCTACAAGCCTTCTCACATATTGACAACAAATGCTTCTCCATATGTTGTTACAATATTGTTCGCCAAAAAAACGAGCTTCTACCAACACAATCACATACATTCCTATACTAACACTCGCTCATCTACACGTACACGCACATACAGCCGTTTTACAAAGTTGAAGAGTTGAAGAAAAATAACGTTGCATTCTTGAATATAAAGAAAATAAAATGCTGCTGCTCGTATCTAAAATGGAAAATTTATGGCTTTTAATGTGGGTCATTTTACAAGTTGGCGTAAATAGTTGAGAAGAGTTTTGAGCTCAAGAAAAAAAAAAGCAAATTAATTATATTGTGATATTTGAGCTGAAGTTGATATCATGGAGTTGAAGCATTTCTGTTTTCTATTTTTAAATCATTTTAAATGTCTACGCAAATGTTGAGAAAATGTCTTTTTGTATCTCGAATAACAAGTCGTTCCTGCTCTCTTACTTTACAAAAAAAAAAACAATAGATTGTCCAACTAACCACGTATAACATGTGAACATGCACTCCAAAATACTCTTCAGAACTTGTTTCTTTGCATAATGGATTGAGGCTCTTGTTCAACTAAAGTGGTCATTTTAAACACTACAAATTTATAATATTATTGGGTTAGAAGACACAATAAACCCAAAGAAGTGTTGATATAAATAAAACGAAGTACAGTGGGGCCAACAAAAAATATAGTGAAGAATAGTAAAAAAGTTTATCTTTCAAAAACTTTTCGTTCTATAAATACGATTCGCAATTAAGCTTCCAGATGCCATTCACTTGCATGTTCTTCTTGGAATGACATTAGAAATGTTGAGCAAATTTGAGGTTAGGAACTAAGTTGTCCGTCAAAAGCTCAAATGTCAAGAGTTCAGATGTCATGTTTAGAAATTTATTTAGCAGGAGGTTGGCAAATTTGAAATCCGTAACCCTTTTGTCATCGAAATGGTGAATATTTTACTGTATCACTTCGTCTACTCCGAGCAGTTATTCCTGGTAATCAGGATCTTTGTAAGACCGCTGGACATTATTTAATCGCTAGGCTCACGGTACTCTTGCTGACGCTGATCAAACCAACACGCTCGTTATGGCCGTAGTGATGCCAACATAGACGCTGTACAGCAGAATGTGGAGAATGAGAATGCAACACCATCTAGTCCACGTTCGCAACAACTGGACTTGACCAGACAGTAGCAAGTTGACAGAGTTTAAAAGGAGTTTTATATAGAGCAGCAGGAACGTATTGAAAAATATTTAATAAGTTGTTAAGAAATAGAGTTGCATTACAGGACCGCTGAAGTTGGATTTAAATACTCGTACACTGAAGTTCTTGTACTCTCATTCTGCCACTTGCAGTTGCATTGAGAAGTGACAAGTACATAAACAAGTCGCGTGATTGGTCGACACGAATTCAAACCCTCGTATTCATAAAAATTATGAGAGTCTAATAACAGCGTAATAAAACAAAATTTTATATTAAATTTGCTCTATTACAGTCTTATAAGCCTCTCATAATTGTTATAAATAAGGAGGTAATATTTCATATGAAGAGGACCACTTTTATTTAATTGGCGATGTCCCTGTGATAGAGTTTTAGAGGTTAGGTAATGACAGAAAAGAAGTTAACAAAGTTATTGTATCCACTTTTTCTTTGCCTTTGAATTTTTTGCTACATTTAGAGGCGAAACAGGTTGCCGCGTTTTGTTCTTTTACTACCTGGCGGCGTTAGTCACTCTGGGTGATGTTCACCAGATTGCCTGCGCCATTGAGACAATCCGACAACAATTAATATAATCCAGCAGTTATAACGATCATAAAAATTCGCCATTCGAATTTATGATTAAGTAAGGAGTCGAACTCGGGATCTAGGGAATCGTAGTCCTGTATTCCCTACTTTAGAGAATAACACCCTGATATATAATTAAAAGTGCCAAGAAAAGCAAAAAGTGGGCGTTGCGAGTATTGAAATGTCATGCAAATAATGCCAGGAAATCGAGAAAGAAATATATCTGAATTTCGATATCGAATAATATTTCCTCCCTCAGTTACCACTGTTTATGGCAAAATCTTCAAAATAACTGCAGCTGGACACAAGTAATTGTATATGTGTGTGAGTGAGTGTGTGTGTGTGTGTGTCTGTGTGTGTGTGTGTGTGTGTTAGTTACTAAGTATTCTTATGGGAATAAGATTAGGATGTAAAAACACATATACAAATAAACAATCCCTTTCAATACAAATTCGTTCAAGAACGTGTGTGTAGGTCTGCATATGTGTGCACATGTGTGTGTATGTATGTGTGATTGCCTCAACTCTATTGCATGGTTTTACACTTGATAGTCAAGATAAAGAAACACACTTTTATTATAAAATAAGTAGCTAAAGAAGATCTTCTAAATGTAATTCACATTTTACATTTAACCAGAAAACAACAACAACAACAGCAACACCAACAACAGCAACAACTTGATAAAGTTTTGACTTTTTACAGCATCCTGCTTTTCATACTTAAACATCCAGCATGTTGTTTGATGCATGAGTTCTAAGTTATTTACTATCTCTGGCTGCAAACATCTTTGCATTTTGATACGAGTGCAAGTGTGTGAGTGCGAGTGCGGAGAACGAGAACGTCTATTTGAAACTGTTAAAGTCTTTTATAGTTTGCGAAATTTCATATGTGCATTTATTGTCTTAAATTTTTAGTGTTTCGAAATTTATGACAGAGAAGTCGTTCAGGTTTAAATGCTGTAAAATATTTTCTTACTTTTACGAAACGAAAATTGCTCTGGTATGCAAATTTCGGGTTTGAGAATAAATTTAACCAGCAAAGAAATTTATAATCGATTCGTTAAGAAAACAGTTGAAGGACGTTGCAAGTTATTCAGGGTGTACGTGCTTGAATGTGGGTGTAAAAGCAAGTAATTGATGGTTGTTATTGTTGTAGAGCTAAAATTCCAAAAATGTGTGTTGCAGGTATTTCTTATGCTCGCATGTATCTGAGAGCCTCCGACACAGAAATTTTGTGTGTTTCATATGAAACAAAATTGTATTAAATTTCAGAATAAGATTATTGCATGCAATAAGTATTAAACGCTGAATTTAAATTACAGCTTCCATTTGGTGACAAACTTAACTGCCTGTTTTTTAAATAAAATATATATTATGGAATGGGATATATACAGGGATGGACGCTCAAGGCCATCCCTGTAACTTCCCGCTAAATTGTCGTATCCTGGTTCTTGAGATCTTCGATCTCAATCGCCGTTATTTTTATTTTTAAATCAACCGATTCCCAAGTGATAAGCGGGTGTATTTTTCGTTGCTATAAAAGAATCGAAAACAGTAATATATCGGATATATAATTCTAGAGTTCAGAAAAAAGGTAATTTTTTTCAAACTATTTCGTTCATGATATACCACGAACGGATTAACCGATTTAGGCCTGGTTTACGTTGAACGACTTGATATTTAATTTGAAGAACTGACTAATTTGCGAAATTCATCAGTGGACGCGGTTAAAAGCTATTCCCAAGAAATCACTTTGAAAAAAATTATTTATTCTTAAGTTACTTGGGATATCTTTAAATTAACCGCTTCGAATCGCTTGAAGTTTAGATCAAATCGAAGTTCAGAAATGTTTTTTAAGATTTAGAAAAGTCGGAAAGTTATTAGTTCTGCCTCGCTTTTGAAAACAATCAGATCTCTACGTCTTGAGGTCCTGGGAAACTTTCCCAATTAATTCTAAGAGCACGTCACTCTGTCTGTGCGCGTGTGTGTGTGCGTATGTGTATGTATGTTCCTGTGTGTGTGTGTGTGTGCAAGTTTGGGTGTAGCTTATAACTTTTGAACAGCTAAACCACGGCGTTCTAAAGAGCGTTTCTGAATTTAAATTTATTGTGAAACTGAACCGATTGGAAACAGTAGATTTTAAAATATTCCATAAAAATTTTTTTTTAATAACTTTTAAAAGGCTGCACCAATTAATTCCATAAACTAATCAGCTCTTGACATTTTAATACCACGCCAAGCACTGTGGGCCGAAATCGGATAATGCGTTCGTGAGATATTGTGAACAACCTTGAAATTATCTTCGAAGCTTCATTTGATTTTTAACAACAATAATATAATAAATATATAAAATGAATAAATAAGTATAAAATATTTTTGATTAACAAATATATTCGCTTAATTAGGCAACTTTGTATACAAAAAATTTAAATTTCCCAGCTCTGGAGTTTTCTATTTAGCTGTTCTTGATCTCTAGCACTAAAAAACTATCTTTAAATATATTGAATAAGTGTTTACAGAGAAGAAAAAATTTATTTTAGCTGGTTACTTTTGCGTATCCAGAAGCATTCTAATTATCCATCTCTGGAAGCGAATTTCAGATTTTGCTCGTATAATGATAAAGATTAAAATTTCTTTTTAATATACAACATGTGTTAACTCAAAATATAATATATATTTTTATTAATTACTTTAAATACATACACCAAAAATAAATTAAATTTTCCAGCTCTGGAACTTTCTTTTTATTTTTTCTAATTTCTAGTTCCATTATACATTTCCAAAAGCCTGAAATGTGCTTAATTTATAAAAAAAGTGATAACAGTTTTCAGTTGGTTTCTTTTATATACCAAAAATATATTAAATTGCCCAACCCTGGAATAGAATTTTAAATATTTTTGATATTTAATATGTTTTAAATATTTCCTAAAGTACAAAAAAGGTTTAATGAGCAACTAAAAACTTTGCTTTAGGTATTACTTATAAATACCAAAAATTAGTTTAAGTTTTCCAACTCTGGAACCGTATTTTAGATTTTTTCTTTTACTTTTCATACAAAATCAGGACCATTTTCAATATATCAGTTTAAGAATGATGACACTCGCTTATCCGGGAGCTTTGAAGACCGCGTTTCACGTACAGACGGACATCGCTAATGCGATCGGCCTATTCATAAGGACCAAGAATGTATATATTTTATAGAGAATATATATTCTTTGAGAAAACTACATGGGGATTGTCAAACTCCTCCACGTTTTTGTGAAGAGTGTAAAAAAGGCTACAATTCATTGTCTTATTCAAGAGGTTGACTCTTATTCGAGATTTCTATAATTTATTTACACAAGCGAATTAACTGTCCAACGTTCTTGACATGAAAATGTTTCCCCATCGACATTTATGTCAAGAAATGTCAGTCACACGTCTGCGTTTTCAAAAATTTCTTCACTTCGAAATAAATTAATATTAATCGAAAAATAAAAGTTCTTGAATTGTCAGAAATTGTTTCCTACCAACTTGTGGCCCCAGAGCGTCAGCCCCCTACTTGAACTTTTGTAAACTCATCTATTTTACACACACACACAAACACACACTGCAAAATGCCATTTAATAACAATACAATGAAAATAAAAGAAAACTACGCTAAAAATCAACATTAACGAAAACTCTGTTTGACACTGTTGACAGTTGACTAGTGACGTTATAATAAAACACAAACAACAACAACAATATGCACAAGAAAAGCATCACAACTTCTGCTCTGCTGATGATGAGACATTTTAAAAACAAACAATAAACTGCATACGCGGCAATTGTAAGAAAATATTTTGATAATAAAACGTTAAGAACAATGAAAAAGATAGCGAAATTGAGATATAGGAAGCCAAACAATCAACCTGCCAACATACGAGGGTGGTCTGAAAATTGTGCTGTTGCTCAAGAGAATTTTAACCGCGAATGAAAACTACAAATTAGCCAGAAACATATTGTGTGATAAAATTTGTAATTTATATATTTAATTACTCACTAAGAAGATTAAAAATTTTAAAAAATTATGGAGTTATTCGTTTCATCCCGTTTTAAAAAAGTCGAGCCCTCATCAGATCTCTACGTTTTGAGGTTCCACGAAGCTTCTGTTACTATGTCTGGATGTTTTTGTGTGTATGTATGTTAGTGTGTAGTTATGAATGTGTGTGTGTGTGTGTGTATGTATGCGACCCGTTCATAAGTTACATCTTATAAGTAACAGCTGAGCCGATTCAAACTAAACTGAAGCGTTTCGGAACTTAGATTTCCTGTGAAATTGAACCGATTCAATCCTGTAAATTTCACTTAAAACCTGAATATTTTTAGAAAACGGTTTTACTGATCGCTTTCAGAGAGTAACCCGCTCCTGACATTTAAAAACCGACACTTTGTGGGTACGAAAATATATAAACAAATTGGGAATTGAAAGATAAAAAGCACTTAAGCAAATTTTGCTTCTGCTATATTTCTCTAACGGTACTTGAGAGGACTCTGATTTTTCTTAGAGATGGTCCAGATTATCGTATATCATAGATTGTCTCAAAAAACGATTTTCAAATGGCATGTCCCTTAAGCTGTTTTTGCATTTGCTGCTCGATATTTGTGATAAATTGTTTCTAAAACATTCAAGAAATTGTAGCGTTGAGCGCATATTTAAATATGAAACTAATTTCAGAACTGCCATCGTGTGAGAACGTATGGAAAATTTGTTCATTTTTGAATTGCAAATAGAATAGGATAACAAAAAGTATCGTGTTCATGCGAGCATAGAATAAGCCAACAGTGAGTCGTCAGACATGCAGGCAGATAAAAACATGTTAGACAGGCACACACACACACACAAACACACATGCATGCACAGGCATGCATATGCATGCACACATGTAAACACAAGTTATTATTTGTTCTTTACTTACGCGCGCTTTTCTTATTAAACAGTCACACAAAATACAACTTTGCCGTTCTCTTCACTGTGTGTGTGTGTGCGTGTGGCTGCCACGGGAGCGGAAACGGAAACCAGTGTGCTGTCAATGAAGAAACTTTTTACCACACACTCCAGCATTTGTACGAGTTGTTGAAAATGTATCTGAAGGATTCACAGGAATGTGTGCCTTCACAAGAAATTCGTTTAAATAGCGCAACACCAAACTTGATTGCAAGCCCGCTGCTGATGTGAAAGCCGAAGACGCTACTTGTTGTGGACTTATTTGCGGCTTCTAATACACAAAAGTTTTTTAATTTGCTGGGAGTTACGAAAACAAAATGGAGTGCAGGCAGCCTAAGCGCCATGTGAATATTTTAGCGAGTTGCTTGAGGGCTTTGAGCAGAATATGGGAAGGGAAATTGGTGAATTGAACGGAAATATTTCCAGGAATTATACAATTTTAGTCAGTTTTTACAATAAAGAAATTTTTAAAAATTATTTTTTATCACTTTTAAACACGATTGTTAGCAGCATCCCACTTTTCAAGTTGTCTAAAATATTTTGAACTTCAAACAATATTTATCAAGACCAAAACGTATTTTTATTTTTCAATAAAATCAAGTTCGGATTGTAAAAAAATCCGTCTGAAAAATATCATAAAATTATAGCGAAAAGAACTCTTAATACAGGCCCTTATTTGTTAGGGGGGTCCTACGGCAGTTTAGTATAGAATAGAGTATCCAATCGATTAATCGACTCGATTATTTATAAGATCGAATAATGAAATTCGGCCATTTTCAATTAACGAACAACTCGAATATTTCATGTCTATTAATCGAGTAAAATTAATTTATTTTCTAGCAGAAAAAATATGGGAAACAGTTCACCCTAAATTCCATCCCTGCAACTTTCCGCAAATATATTGAGACGACATTTGGGATACTGTTCTGTACTTCGAGTAAAACAGAATTTTTTTAATTTTCAAACCGTCATCAATTTTTGAAAAAATCTAATTGTTTCCACGATATAAAAGAATCGAGAACATTAACTTATCAGATACATAAATTTCGGAGATTTTTAAAAAGTCTCCTTATTCTAATTTTTTTGTTCATGATATCACACGAACGGATTAAGAAACTAGCAGTGCTGTAGGTCGTTTTTTAATCTTGAGAACTGATTAGTTTATGGCATCGATCTGGAAGGCCGTTTAATAGTTATTCCAGATATTTTTTTTTCGAAATTTTTATGGGATTTCACAAAAAACACACATGCAAAAGACTTTAAACCAGTCAGCCCTGGTAAGAAGTTTTATTTAAATTAGAATCCCAAAGGATTATCTTTCGATTAAATGATATATCATGTCAATTTGAAAAACTCATCTTTGGTTAATATCATTTCAAAGTTCTATACCTCTATGAAAGAACACCCTTTTTATTTTTATTAAAAGATAAGAAACCATTTCAATTAAGCCCGGCAAACTCGTTCACATTTCCTTCATTGACTTTATTTTTGCTGGCGAAAGAATTTCTTAAGCATCTCAAATAATCCCTGTAACAATTACTGTCGCATTTATGTTGTTAATTTCGCAAAATATTTCTCTTGTACAAGACAGAGAACATTGTGGGGAAAGAAAAGAAAACAAGAAGAAGAAAAATTAAACAATAATAATAAAGCAGAGAAAGCTTTTCTTTCGAGTGCTATCAAGCGCGATTGAGTTTAAGACTCGCAGCCAATTTTAGTTAAATTAAGTTCAGCAGTTTGCACTTCGTTCTCGTTACGGTTTTCTTTGTCTCAAACATCTTCTTCAAAATAAAGTTATTTGTAATCTGCATTGTCGTTGTTGTTGTTGTTGTCATTGTTAGCATAGTTTTTGGCACAAAGCGCTTGTGTATGTGTGTGTGTGTGTGTGACAGTTTCCCCATTATTCCGGTATGAAACCGCATTTCCAGCCAAAAGAAAAATATATTTAAAATTTAATTGAAATAAAAGTTAAATAAAACTTTTACAAAAATTTATGTTTCTTTTTACTTCAATTTGTTGAATTTTAATTTGGCTGGAAAGCATGTTAATGATGTTGCAGATAACATTGTTTGTTATTGTTGTTGTTGTTGTTGTTAATATTATAAACTGTAATTGCAATGATTATGTTACAAATAATAATGCGCTTTTAATTGTATTTGCGAATGCTTATAAAAATGTGAAATATTTCGGTTGATAGTTTGTGTCATAATTGTAGCAATTATATATGTACGAGGGTGGTTTAGAGGTAAGACGGTCCCTTTTGTTATTTTCTAAAAAACTATTTTTATTTCTATTTGATTTAATTATATTTTCATAACGTTTTCTTTCCTGTTTTCAAGCTTAACAATTTTATTGGGTAAGAGAAAAATATTTTCTGAATTAACTAGAATGGCTTTGTGGTCAACGGAAAGACTTCTTCATAGTTTATGCATTTTGGCAACGTTGCCTTATACCCTGCTGTTCTGAAGGCACTCATATTAGAGAAGTCTAGCAGTTATTAATTCTGCTTCAACTAATTCTTATGGGTTAAATTCATTCACAGGGTAACCCAAAATGAGCGAAGGAGTTTGAGTTCCCTCCACCTCTTTTTTTAATAAAATTTTATTGATTTTTTTTCTTTTCGTTATGTTATAAAACAGTCTTAGGGAATATAAAAACGAACAGCACACAATTAAACAGCGTCCCTGAATGGTTGAAATTTTTTTAATTGTGATTTTTTTCTCTCGCAAAAAATAATTGACCCTTTTTTTATTTTAATAAATATGGTGTCACCGTTTCCATAGCTCTGGTTAGATATTGAACAACTCTTGGAAAATTTATTATGACCAGCCGTGGAAAACCCGTTCACAAGTATTTATCTAGCGGGATGAAACGGTAGCGAGCACGGTGAGAAACACCATGACTCCTTCACACAACACCGTCGATGAACGGATTCTATTCTGAACTTCCACGTTTCAATATTTATGTTTCAAACATTTATCTCTCGAATGACATCATAGTCCTTAAAATTCGCATTCCCTATTCTCGCAATTAAAGCGCTTTGAGTACCGACCCTTATTATAACTCCGACAATTTAGCAAATCAACAATAAATAGATTAATTTTGATAGCTAATCGCTCCAGTCTGTTGACTTCATTGATAAAACTAAAGATCATCGAATTTTTTATGATGATTACTAAAAATGTTGAAATCGTTTACTAAATTTCTTTTCGTACTCACCTCGCATAAGCACGTGTGCATAAAGCAGAATGTTTTTGAATTCATGCACAACCACTTTATAGACAAACAAACAAACAAACAAACCGAGATCGACATTTAATTGTAAATCTGTTTTGTCTGTTATTGTTTGTTGTATGCGTTTTAGCACTTTTTGTTGGCCATTTACGATGACGTTGTTTGTGTACAAATTAAACTTGACTAACTTGGCAAATAATTACCAAACTTGTGTGCATAATTTTTATGCATAAAAATCATGTTCATTCTGCATTAAATTGATTTAATATTTCCCAAGTTGGGCTGCAAACAGTACGATTGCACTTTTGCTTAGTTTTTATAAAAATATGTGAAGGAGAAAATATATTTAAGGCACAACTTCAGTCCTGATATCCATTAAAATATTTTATTTTAATACCAGCTTTGAGCTCTTTCCTGTGAGGCTCATTATGACGGGTTTTAATTAGTTTTCAGTTTGAGTACTATTGAGGGTTAATGTGTGATATATAATAATAATATAATAATAACTGACTCGTTTAACCGGCTGAGTAGCTTGTGGCTGACGAGTAACAATGCTAGCAAATAAATACTTTTGCGCCACTGTGAAGAAGTAAACCGATTAACTGCCGTTCGATGAATTAAAAACGAGCCGATTTCTATTAGAAATTAGTTTCGATCGATTAACCAATTAACCCTTTGGAAAATATTTAATGTTTTCTTAGGAATTTATAACGAACTTTCTTTATATTAAATTGAATTATAATTATATAACACTACGTTCGAAGATATCAACAGCAGAGTAGAACGGCACTAGTTTCAAAAGCCGCTACACTCTTTAATCAGTGCTCATGTTTTGTTCTTTCTCACTTTGTCACACAAAAAATTAAATAGATCTCTTGCTAAATAAAGAGATCACGATCAACGTCTTCAATTGGTGAATGAGTATGAGTTTTAAAGTTGTAAAATTAATAATTATATCATAACTTTTTAATTAACCGATTCAAACAAAAACTCGATTAATTAGTCGAGCAGTTGACCCCTTGAAACTAAACCTCTATTAATTGAATAACCGTAACCGCACAAGCCGAGAAATTAAGAGAAGTTTTATACCTTAATTTTTACTTTTAAACTATTTTTGATATAAACAAAGAAACCCTAAAAACTCTTAAAATATAAAGTATCCAAACTTTTTCAATGAAATATAAGATAATTATTATAAATATCATTATAATTGACTGATATAATACCGACATTTAGGCTAATAAAATCCGTCTTTTTATAATTTCTGTAAGTTGTCTTGGAAATTTGTATGTTTCCCAAAATAACTTCAAATAAATAAGAGATAAAAAGATTTTCTTTGAAAAAAAAACAATATCCGAGAGCATAATAACTTTGATTTTGAATTTAAATATCTGAATTGCCAACCATGACTATTATGCCAGTTTGTAGTTTGTTTTAATTGTTATAATCTGTATAGTTCTTTTATTATATATTTAAAACAGCGACATCTACCGCCACGTAGTCCTTCATTTTAATTAAAAGATTCGTATAAATCGGTTAAACAGTGCTCTTAAGGATGTTGCGTACAAATTACGATATTACGTCCATACCTTCAACATAACTGTTATACATCATTATAACAGCTACTAGATTTGTCGTCTGGCATTACTGTCAAAACTGTTATAATTTCATATAACAGCTGAAGTTACCATTATCAAAGAAGTTTTTGTTAAGGAATAACAGTCACTTGTAAATAATATGACAAGCAAACACACATATAAGAGTAGAACTGGGATAGTACCAGGTTCAATTCGACGATAATACTGTTCACCATACTACAATTATGATTGTATTATAATACAACTATTATTTAATATAATTATTAGCCCCACATCAGTTACGGTTATCTAAATAGTTCAAGAACCATGACAATTATAAGTGATTAGAAAATGATGTCTTTATAACATTTATTTTTTAATTTAAGAAACAAAACATCCGTTTAAAACAATCAATTTTCAACGTAAAAATAAAAGGTCGGTTGTAACTCAGTAGAAAAGAGTTTTATTTTGTCATCAAATAATACAACTCCTTGAGCTTTAGTTCAATCTCGTTAAAGAAATTATATGTATTCCTCACTGGGAAATAAAACTCATTCTTAATAAACGCGGAATAATCTACAGACCATCTATTGCAGTGGCATAAATCGTCATTAAACTAAAAATGATTAGCTATTGAAAAGAATAAAGAATAAAAACCAACAAAATGAGAATGATTTCAGACGGGAAAATTAATTTCGGCGAAACGAAACTAGAACTGTTTTTGATCCAAATCATGCACTGAAGCACCATTCGTTGTCAGACGAGAATTTAAAAAATTCTAGCACGAAGCAAATTAATAAGTAATTTCCCTATAATTCGGCGTAAAATATGTAAAAATATGTGTGGAAATAAGTGGATTTATAAATAGTTTAAAATCAAAAATTACCTTTAATATGAAGATGGCAGGCCGCATTGTTGTAACAAACTTTTTGATTTTTCAAACGCTGTTTTATCTGTATATTCAATTATTTATTTAATTATTTATTAAACCATTTTATTTATTTAAAAAAATTAACACTCTATCTTCGATATTTCCTTAAATGACAACGAAACTTCTCTTAAACATTTTCTTTGATATTCTTTTTAATTGCCCATTTTTATTTCTTTTAATTTGCTTTTTAACTTTTTTCCATTTAATTCACTTAAACACTTTCTCCTTATCACTTCAGAACGCAAACAGCGTATTCCTCCTCCTAGTAAACAACGAAACGACCGTACATAACGAACTTAGACCAGACAACTCGCGAGCAATACGATTTAAAATAACGCGCATAAATTCAAAACTTTCAGTTCTACACATTCAAAACTTTAGAAATTATTTATTTCATTTTTGCTGCACGAAGCCTATTAAATTTGTTATTTTCTTATACAAATAATTTTTGTTTAATTTATTATACAATTTAATTTATTATTTTACTTTTGTTTATTATATTATCATCATTGAAATTTATTTAATGCATCAAATAAATGCGTTGTAAACTGCGCAGC